>JAVMKO010000003.1:13234650-15822051 GCA_032164245.1 Sternotherus odoratus | reverse complement strand
TAAAGACAGTGCATAGAAACCTATTGCTCCCTGTGGGGGAATTGGTAGGCACCCCTTATGAGATGGGCCAGGACAGAGCAGCCGGCAGAATAGAAGTGCTAGGCCAAAGCCGCCATCCAACAGGGCCTGCGGGCATTCTGAAGATAACCTACCCCTAGCCAGCATGTCGGAGAGTGAGGCCGAGGAGGAAGACACGACCAGGGCGTATCCCAGATGGAAACAAGACTTCAGTCTCCATCAGCTGAGCTGATAGAGAGCTCTCCCTCCTCAGCCCTAAACCCTGTGGCGGAGGTATTTCGGCCAGTTACAGGCACCCCTGAGCCGCTGGTGGGACCCCCCTGTGATGACGCACACAGTTTACTGGACAATGGAGACATCGAGGGGGAGGGGGCCCTAGGCACAATAGACTTTCCACTACCGGAACCAGAGATGCAGAGGCCTGGGCCAGTAGCCGAGGGATCCTCAAAGGAAACCTCCCCATCCGTCACTCAAGAAGATGTTCCCCCCACTCCTGCAACAGAGACTCTCAATAGAAGGGACAGGGTAATAAGACCCGTACAACGGCTAACCTATGATGCACCCGGGGTGGTTAGTGAGGAGCCCATACACTTAGCACACAGGCTTGTGGAAGCTAAAGTGGGCTTTCTGAGGCCCTTTGGAGGAAACCAATGAGTCGGTATGATAGGGAGTGGGGTTTGTCGGGACGACAAATTTTGACTGGGGGGAGGATGTAAGCAGTGTCAGGGAATTGCAGGAATTGCAATGACTTTGCACTGTCAGTATGGGTGACATCCAGTGGTGAGTTGCAGAAATTGCAGTAGCTTTTGGAAAATAACACCTGATTTGCTTAGACACACCCACCGCACCTGGCCTGCCCTCTAACAGCCAAAATGATCACTTTGGCTACTGTGGGACCCCCAGTTTCTGTAGTATTGGGGCAAGAATGATAGAGTGCTGATTAACATGTTTATGTGAATGAGGGGTTGGGACATTGATTTGGCCTTTGGCATGCTGGAGGGACTCGCCTTCAGCTAGGTAGCACTCGGTAAACAAGGGACAGGGGTTCCAAAACTCACTGAATTGAGAGAGGCTGTAGACAGGCTCAAGACCTTGTGGTCAGGGCCTTGTCTGAGGGCCGCACAGGCCTATTGCACCTGGCCTCTCTCTCCCCTGTGGAATGTCAGAGCTGACTTTTGCTTCCTTTAGGAGTCTAACTTCAGCCACGGAGCTGAAGTTGTTTTGGGTCTGGTGGTGCCTCTGCACTAAGGCCCCCTGCTATGAGCTGAATCACTCAAGAGCTGAAATCACTTAAGAGCTGGAAATCACTGAGCTTTATCTTAAGTGGGGGGGCCCTAAGCAGAGCGGTTCCTGTGCCAGCTGACCCGTTCCTGAGACAGCTGGCCGAGCAGTCCCGGTGCCGGCTGACCCGTTCCTGAGACAGCTGGCCGAGCAGTCCCGGTGCCGGCTGACCCGTTCCTGAGACAGCTGGCCGAGCAGTCCCGGTGCCGGCTGACCCGTTCCTGAGACAGCTGGCCGAGCAGTTCCTGAGCAGTTCCTGAGACAGCGAGCAGAGTCGAGCCGCGGGCAGAGCAGTTCCTGAGTCGGCTAGCAGGGCGGCTAGCGGAGCCACCAGCACCCCACGGAGAGACTGGGCTGTCGGCCTCGGACCTCATGAAGGTACCCTCCACTCTGCTCTCCACTTCCACCCAGCCTGGGAGGTAAGACTCGGCAGAGTGACTTTCCACCAGGGACTCCAGAGAACTTTGGGGCTGTTGAACTTTTGGGACTTTGGGTGACTTTTGGGGTTGCTGGACTCCAGGGACTTTGGGCTATTGGACTTGTGGGACTTTGGGTGACGTTTGGGTTGCTGGACTCCTGAACCCACAGGAGAGGACACAGCCCAAACTTGCTGGGGAGGGGCAATTTGCTCACGGGTTGGTGTATGAACCCTAGGTGTGGTGTTTTTCCCAGTTTAGTGATGTCATTTACCTCATGTTAATAAAGATCTTCTGTTACACCGATCTGTGCTTGCAAGAGGGGAAGTATTGCCTCATTGAGGCGCCCAGGGGTGTGTTAGGATTTTCCCAGGTCACTGGGTGGGGGCTCGAGCCAGTTTGCATTGTATTGTTGAGAGGGAACCCCTATTTACTGAACCTGGCCCTTGTTGCTGCCAATTCTGAAGGGCAGAAGGGTTACATTTTGGGGGCTCGTCCGGGATTACTGGTCAGTACCCCCTTGCAAGCCCATTTTGAGTGATCCATTAAATTGGGAAAACCCACAATCTAGTTCTTGTTATTTGATCTGTTACATTTGGAAAGGATTACCGGTTGAATAATGTCTCTACACTTGCTAGAGGATTGGTGCAAAGGGATGAATATTAACCCTAGGAATTGTCTCCTGGTGACAGGGGTGACAGAGGAATTTGATGAGGGCTCAATAGAACCTGTCCTAAGGACATCCACTGAGTACCTCCATAAGTGCAAAATGCGTGGGCGCTTGTTTGTGAGGGAGGAGGGGGCTTTTGCTGTACTGTGTGAACTGCCCTCGGCGGTGGACCCTTTACGGGTTCCAGGTACAATAGCAGTGGCCGGGGGTGAGTGGAAGGTAATAACCCCTGGGAGCCAGTCCTCACCAGCCCCTGCACCAGATGTAGAGTTTTTAAAGAAAATGTCAGCCTTCTTGGGGAAAGAGGGAAAGACTTTGGCTGACATGCCAGGTCTGTTGGGTCTTGACCCAGGAGTTCCACGCCGGGAGACTTATCCTTCACCTGATGACTGGGCGAAGACTTTAGGGAAAGCATTAGAGAAGGTTGTGCCACTCCACCCTGAGTCAAGCCCCTATCGTAAACTGAGGTTGTTTTCTGGGGGTCCCACCCCAATACCTGGGGAGGAAGCATTTGAACCCTGGCTGGAACATACCACTGAAATGCTGCAAGAGTGGGCGGTGCCTGAAGCTGAAAAGAGAAGGCGACTGGTAGAGTGCCTCAGGGGGCCGGCCTTAGATGTGATTCGCACCCTGAAGCTCCGTGACCACGGGGTCAAGGTAAAGGACTGCCTAGAGGCCCTTGATCACGCCTTTGGGAGAACTGAGAGCTCAGAGGATGTTTATTGCAAGTTCCTCAATGCCAAGCAGCAAAAAGGGAGAGAAAGTCTCCGCCTATACCCAAAGGTTGGAGAAATTATTACAGAGAGCCATCATGAGGGGAGCCATAGCAGTCGAGCAAATGGACAGGACTAGATTGGCGCAGATTGTGAGAGGAATTCAATACCAGAACCCAATCCTCCTCCACCTTCGATTAAGGGAACGGCAAGACAATCCACCGAGTTACTCTCAGCTGATAAAAGAGGTCCGAGAGGAAGAAGAGAGGCAGGCAGCTGGCGAGGTTTGGGAAGTTCAGCCACACCAGGTGACTGGAAACACATCCATACGAACACCCAAGGCACTGATGGTGAGTCCACAAGAGGAACTTACCCAACGGGTGCAGGTCCTGACAGAGAGAGTGGCTGAACTAGAGAATACCTTTGATTCAGAAAAGATTTCAAGGTACAGGGAACCACCCTCTAACATGGTCCAGCAGACTACATTTAGAACCTCTGTCCCACCCAGGCGACAAGGGAAGGGACAATCCTTCTGCTATCGGTGTGGCCAGTATGGGCACATGGCTGCGAGGTGTCCGAACGCGGAGAATCCCACGCTAGTATATCAAAAGCTGAGGACCACCTGGGGAAGGTCGGGAAACGGCCCCAGGGCCTGGGAAGGGAGCCGCCCAGGCCAAGAGGGTGTGGAGGCTCCCCTGGAAAGAACCATGCGGCCCGGATCCCACCAGGATTAATAGGACCTCGAGCGGAGGTCACTGTGAAAATCGAAGGGACCGAATGTAGAGCAGTGCTTGACACAGGATCCCAAGTGACTATCATATTCCAATCTTTCTACCAGCAGATGCTTAGGCATCTGCCTATATGGCCCCTGACAGGGGTTGGCCTGTGTGGCCTCAGCATGGATTGAATACCCCTACCGGGGGTATGTCATAATACACCTGGAGTTCCCAGAAGAGATTGCTGGGGTGAGGCAGGAGGTGGACACTGCTGCTCTAATATGCCCTGACCCTAAAGGGGTCTCGGATGTATCAGTGCTAATAGGGACCAACTCCAGTCTCTTTAAGGTGCTTGCAGATTACTGCAGACAGCGGGCGGGGGACCAATACCTGAACACCTTGATGATACACACGCATTGTGCCGCAGCCTACAGGAAAATTGAGGACACCAGAAAAGTGATGCCTGATTTGCCCCTGGGAGCATTGAAGTATACGGGCCCAGGCCCTTTAGTGGTGCCTGCAATGACTGAAAAGGAGGTGCTTGTCATGAGTACCTGCCTAAAAGGCAGCAAGGGAGCACTAGCGGTGGTAGAGCAGCCAGCTGAAGGAGGCCTCCCTGAAGGAGTGCTGGTTCTCAGTGGAGTCATAACCCTACCTGCTGAAGCCCAGGAAGAGGTGACTATACTGATTGCTAATGAAACAAGTCGTAATGTTGTTGTGAAGCAAGGACAAAAGATAGCAGACCTCTTTGAGCCTGAGTCGATTGTGACACCCCGATGTGAAACTCAGAGTCTGGCAATAGACCCCGAAAAGTTTGACTTTGGAGATTCACCATTGTCCGAGGAGTGGAAAGATCGTTTGAGGAAGAAACTTTGTGAAAGATCCAAAGTGTTCTCACTGCATGAGTGGGATGTGGGACGTGCAAAGGAGTAGAGCACCACATCAGGCTACATGACTCTCGACCCTTTAGGGAGAGATCGAGGAGGATTGCCCTCTCGGAGATGGAAGATGTGCGACATCATCTTCAAGAGCTAGCTGCAAATGGCATCATTACAGAGTCCCGCAGCCCATATGCCTCACCCATTGTGATAGCCCGTAAAAAGAATGGAAAAGTCCGGATGTGCATTGACTACCGCACCCTAAACAGCCGTACTGTGGTTGACCAGTACACTATGCCTAGAGTCCAAGATGCCCTGGATTGTTTGCTGGAAGCCAGTGGTTCTCTGTGTTGGATCTCCGGAGTGGATACTACCAGATCCCCCTGGGAGAGGAAGATAAGGAGAAGACCGCCTTCATCTGCCCATTAGGGTTTTATCAGTTTGAACGCATGCCCCAGGGGATTTCAGGGGCGCCTGCCACATTTCAACGTCTTATGGAGAAAGTAGTGGGAGACATGAATTTACTACAAGTTTTGGTTTATTTGGATGACCTGATTGTGTTTGGAAGAACATTGGAGGAGCATGAAGAAAGATTACTTAAAGTGCTCGATAGGTTGGAGGACTATGGTTTGAAGCTCTCAATAGACAAATGCCAGTTCTGCCGAACCTCAGTGAAGTATGTGGGGCACATCGTGTCCCAAGAGGGCGTGAGCACTGATCCCGATAAAATAGAAGCACTCACTACCTGGCCTCATCCAAGTAACTACAGAGAACTCAAGACCTTCCTTGGATTTAGTGGCTACTACCGCAGATTTGTTAAGAACTATGCTACGATTGTAAAGCCTCTGAACGATCTTACCCGGGGATACCAGTCCGGAAAAAACAAATCTAAAACCAAGAACAAGGGGAAGCCCACAAAGCCTCCTGTGCAGAGACACTATGGCCCATTTGCACCGTTTGGGCCCCGGTGGGATGAGAGATGTGAGAGGGCATTTCAAGAAATCATTGCTTGCCTAACGCATGCTCCAGTCTTGGTCTTTGCTGACCCCAGCAAACCGTTTATCCTGCATACTGATGCCAGTTTGGAGGGTCTGGGAGCAGTACTGTACCAGGAAGTGGAAGGTAAACGTAAACCTGTAGCCTTTGCCAGCCGAGGACTGTCTGACAGTGAAACTCGCTATCCCATCCACAAGCTGGAGTTCTTGGCCTTGAAATGGGCCATCACCGAGAAATTTCGAGACTATCTGTAT
Source organism: Sternotherus odoratus (assembly GCA_032164245.1). NCBI lineage: Eukaryota > Metazoa > Chordata > Testudines > Kinosternidae > Sternotherus > Sternotherus odoratus. The sequence continues at coordinate 15,816,109 of JAVMKO010000003.1, read as the reverse complement.
GGTGCTCAGTTCCAGGTGTGGACAGACAACAACCCATTGACTTATGTGTTGACAAGTGCTAAGCTAGATGCTACAGGGCAGAGATGGGTGGCCGCCTTGGCTAGCTATGAGTTCAGCATTCAATACCGCTCAGGGAGAAGCAATGTAGATGCAGACGCATTGTCCAGGCGTCCGCAGGCACCAGAAGTTGCTGTGATACCCACGGATGGAGTGAGAGCTATTTGCAGTGTGAGTCGCCGAGGGCCAGAGACCCATGAGAGCTGTCATGGATGTGTTGCAGAAGCGTTGGGCCTGCCCCCGGAATGCGTGCCCTCCGCTGCAGTGAACTATACTGCATTGAACCAAACTCCCTTGCCCATGCTCAATGTGGCTGACTGGCAAGAAGCCCAGCTGCAAGATACTGACATTCGTGATACACTACTTGCCAAAAGGGAGGGGCGAAGCCCGGCTGCAGTGGTCACACCTACCCTGGAGTGTAAACTACTGTTGAGAGAGTGGACCAAACTAAAACTGATTCAAGGAGTACTACACCGAGTGACTATGGACCCTTTACAGAAACAGCGAGCACAGCTAGTGTTGCCAAAAGAGTACCGAGCCCTGACCATGAGGGCACTGCATGATGACTTTGGACATTTAGGGATGGAGAGGACCCTGGAACTTATTCGTAGCAGGTTCTATTGGCCCCGGATGGCTGAAGATGTTCGCAGGAAATGTGAGACATGCGCTCGATGTGTCCAAAGGAAAACTCTGCCCACAAGGGCTGCATATCTCAAGAACATCACCAGCAGCAAACCATTAGAACTGGTATGCATTGATTTCTTGTCTCTCGAAGTAGACAGGAAGAATGTCGGAAACATCCTAGTAGTGACTGACCATTTTACACGGTATGCACAGGCATATCCCACCCGAGATCAGAGAGCCACCACTGTCGCTCGAGTACTGTGGGAGAAATATTTCTCAGTCTATGGATTCCCGGCCCGGATACACTCAGATCAGGGGCGAGACTTTGAGAGTCACCTTCTGAAGGAGGTACTGAAAATAGCGGGAATTAAAAAGTCTAGGACAACACCTTACCATCCGCAGGGTGATCCCCAGCCAGAGAGGTTCAACCGAACCCTGTTAGATATGCTGGGGACTTTGCGACCAGAGCAGAAGGCAAACTGGAGCCAGCATGTGGCATTTCTGGTGCATGCCTACAACGCCACCAGGAATGATGCTACGGGAGTCACCCCATATCTCTTGATGTTTGGGCGAGAACCCAGATTACCCATAGACCTGTGCTTTGGTGTATCAGAGGATGGAGATAGCTATGAAACCCATCAGCAATATGTATCCCGGCTAAGAGAAAAGCTGCAGGATGCTTATCGCCTAGCTACATCTGCCGCTAGGAAGAATGCAGACCGCAACAAACATCGATATGATGCGAGGGTACGTTTACAGGAGCTCCAGTCAGGGGACAGAGTCCTGCTGCGAAATCTGGGTATTGCTGGCAAACACAAGATAGCTGACAGATGGAAGGCAATACCCTACCTAGTGATGGAAAAACTGGGAGATCTGCCGGTCTACAAGATCAAACCTGAAGAGGGTCCAGGGCAAATAAAGACAGTGCATAGAAACCTATTGCTCCCTGTGGGGGAATTGGTAGGCACCCCTTATGAGATGGGCCAGGACAGAGCAGCCGGGCAGAATAGAAGTGCTAGGCCAAAGCCGCCATCCAACAGGGCCTGCGGGCATTCTGAAGATAACCTACCCCTAGCCAGCATGTCGGAGAGTGAGGCCGAGGAGGAAGACACGACCAGGGCGTATCCCAGAATGGAAACAAGACTTCAGTCTCCATCAGCTGAGCTGATAGAGAGCTCTCCCTCCTCAGCCCTAAACCCTGTGGCGGAGGTATTTCGGCCAGTTACAGGCACCCCTGAGCCGCTGGTGGGACCCCCCTGTGATGACGCACACAGTTTACTGGACAATGGAGACATCGAGGGGGAGGGGGCCCTAGGCACAATAGACTTTCCACTACCGGAACCAGAGATGCAGAGGCCTGGGCCAGTAGCCGAGGGATCCTCAAAGGAAACCTCCCCATCCGTCACTCAAGAAGATGTTCCCCCCACTCCTGCAACAGAGACTCTCAATAGAAGGGACAGGGTAATAAGACCCGTACAACGGCTAACCTATGATGCACCCGGGGTGGTTAGTGAGGAGCCCATACACTTAGCACACAGGCTTGTGGAAGCTAAAGTGGGCTTTCTGAGGCCCTTTGGAGGAAACCAATGAGTCGGTATGATAGGGAGTGGGGTTTGTCGGGACGACAAATTTTGACTGGGGGGAGGATGTAAGCAGTGTCAGGGAATTGCAGGAATTGCAATGACTTTGCACTGTCAGTATGGGTGACATCCAGTGGTGAGTTGCAGAAATTGCAGTAGCTTTTGGAAAATAACACCTGATTTGCTTAGACACACCCACCGCACCTGGCCTGCCCTCTAACAGCCAAAATGATCACTTTGGCTACTGTGGGACCCCCAGTTTCTGTAGTATTGGGGCAAGAATGATAGAGTGCTGATTAACATGTTTATGTGAATGAGGGGTTGGGACATTGATTTGGCCTTTGGCATGCTGGAGGGACTCGCCTTCAGCTAGGTAGCACTCGGTAAACAAGGGACAGGGGTTCCAAAACTCACTGAATTGAGAGAGGCTGTAGACAGGCTCAAGACCTTGTGGTCAGGGCCTTGTCTGAGGGCCGCACAGGCCTATTGCACCTGGCTTCTCTCTCCCCTGTGGAATGTCAGAGCTGACTTTTGCTTCCTTTAGGAGTCTAACTTCAGCCCACGGAGCTGAAGTTGTTTTGGGTCTGGTGGTGCCTCTGCACTAAGGCCCCCTGCTATGAGCTGAAATCACTCAAGAGCTGAAATCACTTAAGAGCTGGAAATCACTGAGCTTTATCTTAAGTGGGGGGCCCTAAGCAGAGCGGTTCCTGTGCCAGCTGACCCGTTCCTGAGACAGCTGGCCGAGCAGTCCCGGTGCCGGCTGACCCGTTCCTGAGACAGCTGGCCGAGCAGTCCCGGTGCCGGCTGACCCGTTCCTGAGACAGCTGGCCGAGCAGTCCCGGTGCCGGCTGACCCGTTCCTGAGACAGCTGGCCGAGCAGTTCCTGAGCAGTTCCTGAGACAGCGAGCAGAGTCGAGCCGCGGGCAGAGCAGTTCCTGAGTCGGCTAGCAGGGCGGCTAGCGGAGCCACCAGCACCCCACGGAGAGACTGGGCTGTCGGCCTCGGACCTCATGAAGGTACCCTCCACTCTGCTCTCCACTTCCACCCAGCCTGGGAGGTAAGACTCGGCAGAGTGACTTTCCACCAGGGACTCCAGAGACTTTGGGGCTGTTGAACTTTTGGGACTTTGGGTGACTTTTGGGGTTGCTGGACTCCAGGGACTTTGGGCTATTGGACTTGTGGGACTTTGGGTGACGTTTGGGTTGCTGGACTCCTGAACCCACAGGAGAGGACACAGCCCAAACTTGCTGGGGAGGGGCAATTTGCTCACGGGTTGGTGTATGAACCCTAGGTGTGGTGTTTTTCCCAGTTTAGTGATGTCATTTACCTCATGTTAATAAAGATCTTCTGTTACACCGATCTGTGCTTGCAAGAGGGGAAGTATTGCCTCATTGAGGCGCCCAGGGGTGTGTTAGGATTTTCCCAGGTCACTGGGTGGGGGCTCGAGCCAGTTTGCATTGTATTGTTGAGAGGGAACCCCTATTTACTGAACCTGGCCCTTGTTGCTGCCAATTCTGAAGGGCAGAAGGGTTACATTTTGGGGGCTCGTCCGGGATTACTGGGTCAGTACCCCCTTGCAAGCCCATTTTGAGTGATCCATTAAATTGGGAAAACCCACAATCTAGTTCTTGTTATTTGATCTGTTACATTTGGAAAGGATTACCGGTTGAATAATGTCTCTACACTTGCTAGAGGATTGGTGCAAAGGGATGAATATTAACCCTAGGAATTGTCTCCTGGTGACAGGGGTGACAGAGGAATTTGATGAGGGCTCAATAGAACCTGTCCTAAGGACATCCACTGAGTACCTCCATAAGTGCAAAATGCGTGGGCGCTTGTTTGTGAGGGAGGAGGGGGCTTTTGCTGTACTGTGTGAACTGCCCTCGGCGGTGGACCCTTTACGGGTTCCAGGTACAATAGCAGTGGCCGGGGGTGAGTGGAAGGTAATAACCCCTGGGAGCCAGTCCTCACCAGCCCCTGCACCAGATGTAGAGTTTTTAAAGAAAATGTCAGCCTTCTTGGGGAAAGAGGGAAAGACTTTGGCTGACATGCCAGGTCTGTTGGGTCTTGACCCAGGAGTTCCACGCCGGGAGACTTATCCTTCACCTGATGACTGGGCGAAGACTTTAGGGAAAGCATTAGAGAAGGTTGTGCCACTCCACCCTGAGTCAAGCCCCTATCGTAAACTGAGGTTGTTTTCTGGGGGTCCCACCCCAATACCTGGGGAGGAAGCATTTGAACCCTGGCTGGAACATACCACTGAAATGCTGCAAGAGTGGGCGGTGCCTGAAGCTGAAAAGAGAAGGCGACTGGTAGAGTGCCTCAGGGGGCCGGCCTTAGATGTGATTCGCACCCTGAAGCTCCGTGACCACGGGGTCAAGGTAAAGGACTGCCTAGAGGCCCTTGATCACGCCTTTGGGAGAACTGAGAGCTCAGAGGATGTTTATTGCAAGTTCCTCAATGCCAAGCAGCAAAAGGGAGAGAAAGTCTCCGCCTATACCCAAAGGTTGGAGAAATTATTACAGAGAGCCATCATGAGGGGAGCCATAGCAGTCGAGCAAATGGACAGGACTAGATTGGCGCAGATTGTGAGAGGAATTCAATACCAGAACCCAATCCTCCTCCACCTTCGATTAAGGGAACGGCAAGACAATCCACCGAGTTACTCTCAGCTGATAAAAGAGGTCCGAGAGGAAGAAGAGAGGCAGGCAGCTGGCGAGGTTTGGGAAGTTCAGCCACACCAGGTGACTGGAAACACATCCATACGAACACCCAAGGCACTGATGGTGAGTCCACAAGAGGAACTTACCCAACGGGTGCAGGTCCTGACAGAGAGAGTGGCTGAACTAGAGAATACCTTTGATTCAGAAAAGATTTCAAGGTACAGGGAACCACCCTCTAACATGGTCCAGCAGACTACATTTAGAACCTCTGTCCCACCCAGGCGACAAGGGAAGGGACAATCCTTCTGCTATCGGTGTGGCCAGTATGGGCACATGGCTGCGAGGTGTCCGAACGCGGAGAATCCCACGCTAGTATATCAAAAGCTGAGGACCACCTGGGGAAGGTCGGGAAACGGCCCCAGGGCCTGGGAAGGGAGCCGCCCAGGCCAAGAGGGTGTGGAGGCTCCCCTGGAAAGAACCATGCGGCCCGGATCCCACCAGGATTAATAGGACCTCGAGCGGAGGTCACTGTGAAAATCGAAGGGACCGAATGTAGAGCAGTGCTTGACACAGGATCCCAAGTGACTATCATATTCCAATCTTTCTACCAGCAGATGCTTAGGCATCTGCCTATATGGCCCCTGACAGGGGTTGGCCTGTGTGGCCTCAGCATGGATGAATACCCCTACCGGGGGTATGTCATAATACACCTGGAGTTCCCAGAAGAGATTGCTGGGGTGAGGCAGGAGGTGGACACTGCTGCTCTAATATGCCCTGACCCTAAAGGGGTCTCGGATGTATCAGTGCTAATAGGGACCAACTCCAGTCTCTTTAAGGTGCTTGCAGATTACTGCAGACAGCGGGCGGGGGACCAATACCTGAACACCTTGATGATACACACGCATTGTGCCGCAGCCTACAGGAAAATTGAGGACACCAGAAAAGTGATGCCTGATTTGCCCCTGGGAGCATTGAAGTATACGGGCCCAGGCCCTTTAGTGGTGCCTGCAATGACTGAAAAGGAGGTGCTTGTCATGAGTACCTGCCTAAAAGGCAGCAAGGGAGCACTAGCGGTGGTAGAGCAGCCAGCTGAAGGAGGCCTCCCTGAAGGAGTGCTGGTTCTCAGTGGAGTCATAACCCTACCTGCTGAAGCCCAGGAAGAGGTGACTATACTGATTGCTAATGAAACAAGTCGTAATGTTGTTGTGAAGCAAGGACAAAAGATAGCAGACCTCTTTGAGCCTGAGTCGATTGTGACACCCCGATGTGAAACTCAGAGTCTGGCAATAGACCCCGAAAAGTTTGACTTTGGAGATTCACCATTGTCCGAGGAGTGGAAAGATCGTTTGAGGAAGAAACTTTGTGAAAGATCCAAAGTGTTCTCACTGCATGAGTGGGATGTGGGACGTGCCAAAGGAGTAGAGCACCACATCAGGCTACATGACTCTCGACCCTTTAGGGAGAGATCGAGGAGGATTGCCCTCTCGGAGATGGAAGATGTGCGACATCATCTTCAAGAGCTAGCTGCAAATGGCATCATTACAGAGTCCCGCAGCCCATATGCCTCACCCATTGTGATAGCCCGTAAAAAGAATGGAAAAGTCCGGATGTGCATTGACTACCGCACCCTAAACAGCCGTACTGTGGTTGACCAGTACACTATGCCTAGAGTCCAAGATGCCCTGGATTGTTTGCTGGGAAGCCAGTGGTTCTCTGTGTTGGATCTCCGGAGTGGATACTACCAGATCCCCCTGGGAGAGGAAGATAAGGAGAAGACCGCCTTCATCTGCCCATTAGGGTTTTATCAGTTTGAACGCATGCCCCAGGGGATTTCAGGGGCGCCTGCCACATTTCAACGTCTTATGGAGAAAGTAGTGGGAGACATGAATTTACTACAAGTTTTGGTTTATTTGGATGACCTGATTGTGTTTGGAAGAACATTGGAGGAGCATGAAGAAAGATTACTTAAAGTGCTCGATAGGTTGGAGGACTATGGTTTGAAGCTCTCAATAGACAAATGCCAGTTCTGCCGAACCTCAGTGAAGTATGTGGGGCACATCGTGTCCCAAGAGGGCGTGAGCACTGATCCCGATAAAATAGAAGCACTCACTACCTGGCCTCATCCAAGTAACTACAGAGAACTCAAGACCTTCCTTGGATTTAGTGGCTACTACCGCAGATTTGTTAAGAACTATGCTACGATTGTAAAGCCTCTGAACGATCTTACCCGGGGATACCAGTCCGGAAAAAACAAATCTAAAACCAAGAACAAGGGGAAGCCCACAAAGCCTCCTGTGCAGAGACACTATGGCCCATTTGCACCGTTTGGGCCCCGGTGGGATGAGAGATGTGAGAGGGCATTTCAAGAAATCATTGCTTGCCTAACGCATGCTCCAGTCTTGGTCTTTGCTGACCCCAGCAAACCGTTTATCCTGCATACTGATGCCAGTTTGGAGGGTCTGGGAGCAGTACTGTACCAGGAAGTGGAAGGTAAACGTAAACCTGTAGCCTTTGCCAGCCGAGGACTGTCTGACAGTGAAACTCGCTATCCCATCCACAAGCTGGAGTTCTTGGCCTTGAAATGGGCCATCACCGAGAAATTTCGAGACTATCTGTATGGTGCTCAGTTCCAGGTGTGGACAGACAACAACCCATTGACTTATGTGTTGACAAGTGCTAAGCTAGATGCTACAGGGCAGAGATGGGTGGCCGCCTTGGCTAGCTATGAGTTCAGCATTCAATACCGCTCAGGGAGAAGCAATGTAGATGCAGACGCATTGTCCAGGCGTCCGCAGGCACCAGAAGTTGCTGTGATACCCACGGATGGAGTGAGAGCTATTTGCAGTGTGAGTCGCCGAGGGCCAGAGACCCATGAGAGCTGTCATGGATGTGTTGCAGAAGCGTTGGGCCTGCCCCCGGAATGCGTGCCCTCCGCTGCAGTGAACTATACTGCATTGAACCAAACTCCCTTGCCCATGCTCAATGTGGCTGACTGGCAAGAAGCCCAGCTGCAAGATACTGACATTCGTGATACACTACTTGCCAAAAGGGAGGGGCGAAGCCCGGCTGCAGTGGTCACACCTACCCTGGAGTGTAAACTACTGTTGAGAGAGTGGACCAAACTAAAACTGATTCAAGGAGTACTACACCGAGTGACTATGGACCCTTTACAGAAACAGCGAGCACAGCTAGTGTTGCCAAAAGAGTACCGAGCCCTGACCATGAGGGCACTGCATGATGACTTTGGACATTTAGGGATGGAGAGGACCCTGGAACTTATTCGTAGCAGGTTCTATTGGCCCCGGATGGCTGAAGATGTTCGCAGGAAATGTGAGACATGCGCTCGATGTGTCCAAAGGAAAACTCTGCCCACAAGGGCTGCATATCTCAAGAACATCACCAGCAGCAAACCATTAGAACTGGTATGCATTGATTTCTTGTCTCTCGAAGTAGACAGGAAGAATGTCGGAAACATCCTAGTAGTGACTGACCATTTTACACGGTATGCACAGGCATATCCCACCCGAGATCAGAGAGCCACCACTGTCGCTCGAGTACTGTGGGAGAAATATTTCTCAGTCTATGGATTCCCGGCCCGGATACACTCAGATCAGGGGCGAGACTTTGAGAGTCACCTTCTGAAGGAGGTACTGAAAATAGCGGGAATTAAAAAGTCTAGGACAACACCTTACCATCCGCAGGGTGATCCCCAGCCAGAGAGGTTCAACCGAACCCTGTTAGATATGCTGGGGACTTTGCGACCAGAGCAGAAGGCAAACTGGAGCCAGCATGTGGCATTTCTGGTGCATGCCTACAACGCCACCAGGAATGATGCTACGGGAGTCACCCCATATCTCTTGATGTTTGGGCGAGAACCCAGATTACCCATAGACCTGTGCTTTGGTGTATCAGAGGATGGAGATAGCTATGAAACCCATCAGCAATATGTATCCCGGCTAAGAGAAAAGCTGCAGGATGCTTATCGCCTAGCTACATCTGCCGCTAGGAAGAATGCAGACCGCAACAAACATCGATATGATGCGAGGGTACGTTTACAGGAGCTCCAGTCAGGGGACAGAGTCCTGCTGCGAAATCTGGGTATTGCTGGCAAACACAAGATAGCTGACAGATGGAAGGCAATACCCTACCTAGTGATGGAAAAACTGGGAGATCTGCCGGTCTACAAGATCAAACCTGAAGAGGGTCCAGGGCAAATAAAGACAGTGCATAGAAACCTATTGCTCCCTGTGGGGGAATTGGTAGGCACCCCTTATGAGATGGGCCAGGACAGAGCAGCCGGGCAGAATAGAAGTGCTAGGCCAAAGCCGCCATCCAACAGGGCCTGCGGGCATTCTGAAGATAACCTACCCCTAGCCAGCATGTCGGAGAGTGAGGCCGAGGAGGAAGACACGACCAGGGCGTATCCCAGAATGGAAACAAGACTTCAGTCTCCATCAGCTGAGCTGATAGAGAGCTCTCCCTCCTCAGCCCTAAACCCTGTGGCGGAGGTATTTCGGCCAGTTACAGGCACCCCTGAGCCGCTGGTGGGACCCCCCTGTGATGACGCACACAGTTTACTGGACAATGGAGACATCGAGGGGGAGGGGGCCCTAGGCACAATAGACTTTCCACTACCGGAACCAGAGATGCAGAGGCCTGGGCCAGTAGCCGAGGGATCCTCAAAGGAAACCTCCCCATCCGTCACTCAAGAAGATGTTCCCCCCACTCCTGCAACAGAGACTCTCAATAGAAGGGACAGGGTAATAAGACCCGTACAACGGCTAACCTATGATGCACCCGGGGTGGTTAGTGAGGAGCCCATACACTTAGCACACAGGCTTGTGGAAGCTAAAGTGGGCTTTCTGAGGCCCTTTGGAGGAAACCAATGAGTCGGTATGATAGGGAGTGGGGTTTGTCGGGACGACAAATTTTGACTGGGGGGAGGATGTAAGCAGTGTCAGGGAATTGCAGGAATTGCAATGACTTTGCACTGTCAGTATGGGTGACATCCAGTGGTGAGTTGCAGAAATTGCAGTAGCTTTTGGAAAATAACACCTGATTTGCTTAGACACACCCACCGCACCTGGCCTGCCCTCTAACAGCCAAAATGATCACTTTGGCTACTGTGGGACCCCCAGTTTCTGTAGTATTGGGGCAAGAATGATAGAGTGCTGATTAACATGTTTATGTGAATGAGGGGTTGGGACATTGATTTGGCCTTTGGCATGCTGGAGGGACTCGCCTTCAGCTAGGTAGCACTCGGTAAACAAGGGACAGGGGTTCCAAAACTCACTGAATTGAGAGAGGCTGTAGACAGGCTCAAGACCTTGTGGTCAGGGCCTTGTCTGAGGGCCGCACAGGCCTATTGCACCTGGCCTCTCTCTCCCCTGTGGAATGTCAGAGCTGACTTTTGCTTCCTTTAGGAGTCTAACTTCAGCCCACGGAGCTGAAGTTGTTTTGGGTCTGGTGGTGCCTCTGCACTAAGGCCCCCTGCTATGAGCTGAAATCACTCAAGAGCTGAAATCACTTAAGAGCTGGAAATCACTGAGCTTTATCTTAAGTGGGGGGCCCTAAGCAGAGCGGTTCCTGTGCCAGCTGACCCGTTCCTGAGACAGCTGGCCGAGCAGTCCCGGTGCCGGCTGACCCGTTCCTGAGACAGCTGGCCGAGCAGTCCCGGTGCCGGCTGACCCGTTCCTGAGACAGCTGGCCGAGCAGTCCCGGTGCCGGCTGACCCGTTCCTGAGACAGCTGGCCGAGCAGTTCCTGAGCAGTTCCTGAGACAGCGAGCAGAGTCGAGCCGCGGGCAGAGCAGTTCCTGAGTCGGCTAGCAGGGCGGCTAGCGGAGCCACCAGCACCCCACGGAGAGACTGGGCTGTCGGCCTCGGACCTCATGAAGGTACCCTCCACTCTGCTCTCCACTTCCACCCAGCCTGGGAGGTAAGACTCGGCAGAGTGACTTTCCACCAGGGACTCCAGAGACTTTGGGGCTGTTGAACTTTTGGGACTTTGGGTGACTTTTGGGGTTGCTGGACTCCAGGGACTTTGGGCTATTGGACTTGTGGGACTTTGGGTGACGTTTGGGTTGCTGGACTCCTGAACCCACAGGAGAGGACACAGCCCAAACTTGCTGGGGAGGGGCAATTTGCTCACGGGTTGGTGTATGAACCCTAGGTGTGGTGTTTTTCCCAGTTTAGTGATGTCATTTACCTCATGTTAATAAAGATCTTCTGTTACACCGATCTGTGCTTGCAAGAGGGGAAGTATTGCCTCATTGAGGCGCCCAGGGGTGTGTTAGGATTTTCCCAGGTCACTGGGTGGGGGCTCGAGCCAGTTTGCATTGTATTGTTGAGAGGGAACCCCTATTTACTGAACCTGGCCCTTGTTGCTGCCAATTCTGAAGGGCAGAAGGGTTACATTTTGGGGGCTCGTCCGGGATTACTGGGTCAGTACCCCCTTGCAAGCCCATTTTGAGTGATCCATTAAATTGGGAAAACCCACAATCTAGTTCTTGTTATTTGATCTGTTACATTTGGAAAGGATTACCGGTTGAATAATGTCTCTACACTTGCTAGAGGATTGGTGCAAAGGGATGAATATTAACCCTAGGAATTGTCTCCTGGTGACAGGGGTGACAGAGGAATTTGATGAGGGCTCAATAGAACCTGTCCTAAGGACATCCACTGAGTACCTCCATAAGTGCAAAATGCGTGGGCGCTTGTTTGTGAGGGAGGAGGGGGCTTTTGCTGTACTGTGTGAACTGCCCTCGGCGGTGGACCCTTTACGGGTTCCAGGTACAATAGCAGTGGCCGGGGGTGAGTGGAAGGTAATAACCCCTGGGAGCCAGTCCTCACCAGCCCCTGCACCAGATGTAGAGTTTTTAAAGAAAATGTCAGCCTTCTTGGGGAAAGAGGGAAAGACTTTGGCTGACATGCCAGGTCTGTTGGGTCTTGACCCAGGAGTTCCACGCCGGGAGACTTATCCTTCACCTGATGACTGGGCGAAGACTTTAGGGAAAGCATTAGAGAAGGTTGTGCCACTCCACCCTGAGTCAAGCCCCTATCGTAAACTGAGGTTGTTTTCTGGGGGTCCCACCCCAATACCTGGGGAGGAAGCATTTGAACCCTGGCTGGAACATACCACTGAAATGCTGCAAGAGTGGGCGGTGCCTGAAGCTGAAAAGAGAAGGCGACTGGTAGAGTGCCTCAGGGGGCCGGCCTTAGATGTGATTCGCACCCTGAAGCTCCGTGACCACGGGGTCAAGGTAAAGGACTGCCTAGAGGCCCTTGATCACGCCTTTGGGAGAACTGAGAGCTCAGAGGATGTTTATTGCAAGTTCCTCAATGCCAAGCAGCAAAAGGGAGAGAAAGTCTCCGCCTATACCCAAAGGTTGGAGAAATTATTACAGAGAGCCATCATGAGGGGAGCCATAGCAGTCGAGCAAATGGACAGGACTAGATTGGCGCAGATTGTGAGAGGAATTCAATACCAGAACCCAATCCTCCTCCACCTTCGATTAAGGGAACGGCAAGACAATCCACCGAGTTACTCTCAGCTGATAAAAGAGGTCCGAGAGGAAGAAGAGAGGCAGGCAGCTGGCGAGGTTTGGGAAGTTCAGCCACACCAGGTGACTGGAAACACATCCATACGAACACCCAAGGCACTGATGGTGAGTCCACAAGAGGAACTTACCCAACGGGTGCAGGTCCTGACAGAGAGAGTGGCTGAACTAGAGAATACCTTTGATTCAGAAAAGATTTCAAGGTACAGGGAACCACCCTCTAACATGGTCCAGCAGACTACATTTAGAACCTCTGTCCCACCCAGGCGACAAGGGAAGGGACAATCCTTCTGCTATCGGTGTGGCCAGTATGGGCACATGGCTGCGAGGTGTCCGAACGCGGAGAATCCCACGCTAGTATATCAAAAGCTGAGGACCACCTGGGGAAGGTCGGGAAACGGCCCCAGGGCCTGGGAAGGGAGCCGCCCAGGCCAAGAGGGTGTGGAGGCTCCCCTGGAAAGAACCATGCGGCCCGGATCCCACCAGGATTAATAGGACCTCGAGCGGAGGTCACTGTGAAAATCGAAGGGACCGAATGTAGAGCAGTGCTTGACACAGGATCCCAAGTGACTATCATATTCCAATCTTTCTACCAGCAGATGCTTAGGCATCTGCCTATATGGCCCCTGACAGGGGTTGGCCTGTGTGGCCTCAGCATGGATGAATACCCCTACCGGGGGTATGTCATAATACACCTGGAGTTCCCAGAAGAGATTGCTGGGGTGAGGCAGGAGGTGGACACTGCTGCTCTAATATGCCCTGACCCTAAAGGGGTCTCGGATGTATCAGTGCTAATAGGGACCAACTCCAGTCTCTTTAAGGTGCTTGCAGATTACTGCAGACAGCGGGCGGGGGACCAATACCTGAACACCTTGATGATACACACGCATTGTGCCGCAGCCTACAGGAAAATTGAGGACACCAGAAAAGTGATGCCTGATTTGCCCCTGGGAGCATTGAAGTATACGGGCCCAGGCCCTTTAGTGGTGCCTGCAATGACTGAAAAGGAGGTGCTTGTCATGAGTACCTGCCTAAAAGGCAGCAAGGGAGCACTAGCGGTGGTAGAGCAGCCAGCTGAAGGAGGCCTCCCTGAAGGAGTGCTGGTTCTCAGTGGAGTCATAACCCTACCTGCTGAAGCCCAGGAAGAGGTGACTATACTGATTGCTAATGAAACAAGTCGTAATGTTGTTGTGAAGCAAGGACAAAAGATAGCAGACCTCTTTGAGCCTGAGTCGATTGTGACACCCCGATGTGAAACTCAGAGTCTGGCAATAGACCCCGAAAAGTTTGACTTTGGAGATTCACCATTGTCCGAGGAGTGGAAAGATCGTTTGAGGAAGAAACTTTGTGAAAGATCCAAAGTGTTCTCACTGCATGAGTGGGATGTGGGACGTGCCAAAGGAGTAGAGCACCACATCAGGCTACATGACTCTCGACCCTTTAGGGAGAGATCGAGGAGGATTGCCCTCTCGGAGATGGAAGATGTGCGACATCATCTTCAAGAGCTAGCTGCAAATGGCATCATTACAGAGTCCCGCAGCCCATATGCCTCACCCATTGTGATAGCCCGTAAAAAGAATGGAAAAGTCCGGATGTGCATTGACTACCGCACCCTAAACAGCCGTACTGTGGTTGACCAGTACACTATGCCTAGAGTCCAAGATGCCCTGGATTGTTTGCTGGGAAGCCAGTGGTTCTCTGTGTTGGATCTCCGGAGTGGATACTACCAGATCCCCCTGGGAGAGGAAGATAAGGAGAAGACCGCCTTCATCTGCCCATTAGGGTTTTATCAGTTTGAACGCATGCCCCAGGGGATTTCAGGGGCGCCTGCCACATTTCAACGTCTTATGGAGAAAGTAGTGGGAGACATGAATTTACTACAAGTTTTGGTTTATTTGGATGACCTGATTGTGTTTGGAAGAACATTGGAGGAGCATGAAGAAAGATTACTTAAAGTGCTCGATAGGTTGGAGGACTATGGTTTGAAGCTCTCAATAGACAAATGCCAGTTCTGCCGAACCTCAGTGAAGTATGTGGGGCACATCGTGTCCCAAGAGGGCGTGAGCACTGATCCCGATAAAATAGAAGCACTCACTACCTGGCCTCATCCAAGTAACTACAGAGAACTCAAGACCTTCCTTGGATTTAGTGGCTACTACCGCAGATTTGTTAAGAACTATGCTACGATTGTAAAGCCTCTGAACGATCTTACCCGGGGATACCAGTCCGGAAAAAACAAATCTAAAACCAAGAACAAGGGGAAGCCCACAAAGCCTCCTGTGCAGAGACACTATGGCCCATTTGCACCGTTTGGGCCCCGGTGGGATGAGAGATGTGAGAGGGCATTTCAAGAAATCATTGCTTGCCTAACGCATGCTCCAGTCTTGGTCTTTGCTGACCCCAGCAAACCGTTTATCCTGCATACTGATGCCAGTTTGGAGGGTCTGGGAGCAGTACTGTACCAGGAAGTGGAAGGTAAACGTAAACCTGTAGCCTTTGCCAGCCGAGGACTGTCTGACAGTGAAACTCGCTATCCCATCCACAAGCTGGAGTTCTTGGCCTTGAAATGGGCCATCACCGAGAAATTTCGAGACTATCTGTATGGTGCTCAGTTCCAGGTGTGGACAGACAACAACCCATTGACTTATGTGTTGACAAGTGCTAAGCTAGATGCTACAGGGCAGAGATGGGTGGCCGCCTTGGCTAGCTATGAGTTCAGCATTCAATACCGCTCAGGGAGAAGCAATGTAGATGCAGACGCATTGTCCAGGCGTCCGCAGGCACCAGAAGTTGCTGTGATACCCACGGATGGAGTGAGAGCTATTTGCAGTGTGAGTCGCCGAGGGCCAGAGACCCATGAGAGCTGTCATGGATGTGTTGCAGAAGCGTTGGGCCTGCCCCCGGAATGCGTGCCCTCCGCTGCAGTGAACTATACTGCATTGAACCAAACTCCCTTGCCCATGCTCAATGTGGCTGACTGGCAAGAAGCCCAGCTGCAAGATACTGACATTCGTGATACACTACTTGCCAAAAGGGAGGGGCGAAGCCCGGCTGCAGTGGTCACACCTACCCTGGAGTGTAAACTACTGTTGAGAGAGTGGACCAAACTAAAACTGATTCAAGGAGTACTACACCGAGTGACTATGGACCCTTTACAGAAACAGCGAGCACAGCTAGTGTTGCCAAAAGAGTACCGAGCCCTGACCATGAGGGCACTGCATGATGACTTTGGACATTTAGGGATGGAGAGGACCCTGGAACTTATTCGTAGCAGGTTCTATTGGCCCCGGATGGCTGAAGATGTTCGCAGGAAATGTGAGACATGCGCTCGATGTGTCCAAAGGAAAACTCTGCCCACAAGGGCTGCATATCTCAAGAACATCACCAGCAGCAAACCATTAGAACTGGTATGCATTGATTTCTTGTCTCTCGAAGTAGACAGGAAGAATGTCGGAAACATCCTAGTAGTGACTGACCATTTTACACGGTATGCACAGGCATATCCCACCCGAGATCAGAGAGCCACCACTGTCGCTCGAGTACTGTGGGAGAAATATTTCTCAGTCTATGGATTCCCGGCCCGGATACACTCAGATCAGGGGCGAGACTTTGAGAGTCACCTTCTGAAGGAGGTACTGAAAATAGCGGGAATTAAAAAGTCTAGGACAACACCTTACCATCCGCAGGGTGATCCCCAGCCAGAGAGGTTCAACCGAACCCTGTTAGATATGCTGGGGACTTTGCGACCAGAGCAGAAGGCAAACTGGAGCCAGCATGTGGCATTTCTGGTGCATGCCTACAACGCCACCAGGAATGATGCTACGGGAGTCACCCCATATCTCTTGATGTTTGGGCGAGAACCCAGATTACCCATAGACCTGTGCTTTGGTGTATCAGAGGATGGAGATAGCTATGAAACCCATCAGCAATATGTATCCCGGCTAAGAGAAAAGCTGCAGGATGCTTATCGCCTAGCTACATCTGCCGCTAGGAAGAATGCAGACCGCAACAAACATCGATATGATGCGAGGGTACGTTTACAGGAGCTCCAGTCAGGGGACAGAGTCCTGCTGCGAAATCTGGGTATTGCTGGCAAACACAAGATAGCTGACAGATGGAAGGCAATACCCTACCTAGTGATGGAAAAACTGGGAGATCTGCCGGTCTACAAGATCAAACCTGAAGAGGGTCCAGGGCAAATAAAGACAGTGCATAGAAACCTATTGCTCCCTGTGGGGGAATTGGTAGGCACCCCTTATGAGATGGGCCAGGACAGAGCAGCCGGGCAGAATAGAAGTGCTAGGCCAAAGCCGCCATCCAACAGGGCCTGCGGGCATTCTGAAGATAACCTACCCCTAGCCAGCATGTCGGAGAGTGAGGCCGAGGAGGAAGACACGACCAGGGCGTATCCCAGAATGGAAACAAGACTTCAGTCTCCATCAGCTGAGCTGATAGAGAGCTCTCCCTCCTCAGCCCTAAACCCTGTGGCGGAGGTATTTCGGCCAGTTACAGGCACCCCTGAGCCGCTGGTGGGACCCCCCTGTGATGACGCACACAGTTTACTGGACAATGGAGACATCGAGGGGGAGGGGGCCCTAGGCACAATAGACTTTCCACTACCGGAACCAGAGATGCAGAGGCCTGGGCCAGTAGCCGAGGGATCCTCAAAGGAAACCTCCCCATCCGTCACTCAAGAAGATGTTCCCCCCACTCCTGCAACAGAGACTCTCAATAGAAGGGACAGGGTAATAAGACCCGTACAACGGCTAACCTATGATGCACCCGGGGTGGTTAGTGAGGAGCCCATACACTTAGCACACAGGCTTGTGGAAGCTAAAGTGGGCTTTCTGAGGCCCTTTGGAGGAAACCAATGAGTCGGTATGATAGGGAGTGGGGTTTGTCGGGACGACAAATTTTGACTGGGGGGAGGATGTAAGCAGTGTCAGGGAATTGCAGGAATTGCAATGACTTTGCACTGTCAGTATGGGTGACATCCAGTGGTGAGTTGCAGAAATTGCAGTAGCTTTTGGAAAATAACACCTGATTTGCTTAGACACACCCACCGCACCTGGCCTGCCCTCTAACAGCCAAAATGATCACTTTGGCTACTGTGGGACCCCCAGTTTCTGTAGTATTGGGGCAAGAATGATAGAGTGCTGATTAACATGTTTATGTGAATGAGGGGTTGGGACATTGATTTGGCCTTTGGCATGCTGGAGGGACTCGCCTTCAGCTAGGTAGCACTCGGTAAACAAGGGACAGGGGTTCCAAAACTCACTGAATTGAGAGAGGCTGTAGACAGGCTCAAGACCTTGTGGTCAGGGCCTTGTCTGAGGGCCGCACAGGCCTATTGCACCTGGCCTCTCTCTCCCCTGTGGAATGTCAGAGCTGACTTTTGCTTCCTTTAGGAGTCTAACTTCAGCCCACGGAGCTGAAGTTGTTTTGGGTCTGGTGGTGCCTCTGCACTAAGGCCCCCTGCTATGAGCTGAAATCACTCAAGAGCTGAAATCACTTAAGAGCTGGAAATCACTGAGCTTTATCTTAAGTGGGGGGCCCTAAGCAGAGCGGTTCCTGTGCCAGCTGACCCGTTCCTGAGACAGCTGGCCGAGCAGTCCCGGTGCCGGCTGACCCGTTCCTGAGACAGCTGGCCGAGCAGTCCCGGTGCCGGCTGACCCGTTCCTGAGACAGCTGGCCGAGCAGTCCCGGTGCCGGCTGACCCGTTCCTGAGACAGCTGGCCGAGCAGTTCCTGAGCAGTTCCTGAGACAGCGAGCAGAGTCGAGCCGCGGGCAGAGCAGTTCCTGAGTCGGCTAGCAGGGCGGCTAGCGGAGCCACCAGCACCCCACGGAGAGACTGGGCTGTCGGCCTCGGACCTCATGAAGGTACCCTCCACTCTGCTCTCCACTTCCACCCAGCCTGGGAGGTAAGACTCGGCAGAGTGACTTTCCACCAGGGACTCCAGAGACTTTGGGGCTGTTGAACTTTTGGGACTTTGGGTGACTTTTGGGGTTGCTGGACTCCAGGGACTTTGGGCTATTGGACTTGTGGGACTTTGGGTGACGTTTGGGTTGCTGGACTCCTGAACCCACAGGAGAGGACACAGCCCAAACTTGCTGGGGAGGGGCAATTTGCTCACGGGTTGGTGTATGAACCCTAGGTGTGGTGTTTTTCCCAGTTTAGTGATGTCATTTACCTCATGTTAATAAAGATCTTCTGTTACACCGATCTGTGCTTGCAAGAGGGGAAGTATTGCCTCATTGAGGCGCCCAGGGGTGTGTTAGGATTTTCCCAGGTCACTGGGTGGGGGCTCGAGCCAGTTTGCATTGTATTGTTGAGAGGGAACCCCTATTTACTGAACCTGGCCCTTGTTGCTGCCAATTCTGAAGGGCAGAAGGGTTACAATTAGGAAGTTGGTACCCTGCCTGATAGAAGAAGCAAATCAGTGCTAGGCAAACTGAGAGACCACTATACAGGTATGGCTTTCCAGAGATGGTATTCACTGACAATGGACCCCAATTTTCCTTGGAAGAATTAAAAGAATCTGCATGAAAATGGGAGTTTGACCACCGCACATCCTCGCCAGCATACACCTATAGCAATGATGAGGTGGAATCCCCTTTGAACACAGCTAAGGGACTTTTGCACAAGGCTGGTTCTTCTAGTTCAGACACCTTGTTAGTATTTTTGGCACATAGGAATACCCCACCACCAGTTTAGTGCAGGGTGGAAGCAACTCAGACACATGGACAAAGCAGTCCACAGAGATCAATAAAGTTTCACTCATTCAGCTTAAACTGTATTTACTTATTTGCTTTGTGAAGAAAGCAAGACTCTCAAGGGAGTTACCGAAGGTGGAGTTCTCTTGCCCAGCTCAGCAGCCTTTCACTAGACAGAAGGCAAAAGCAGAGAGATGGGAAAGGAGAAATCAGGTGGCAATGGAAAATGACACATGGCAATGGAAAATGATACATAAAAGGCAGCTTAAAACTGAATTTTTCATCTAAAAACTGAAGGGCAGCCTCTTAAGTGGGAAACCATCTGTGAAATGCTGGATCCCCCTTCAGACAGGGGATATGCTGGGAAAATATCAAAGGCAGTAGGTAACTCGCATTAGAGAAGGTATTTTCACATCTATAGAAGTGTGTGCATCCGTGTGTTTGGTTTCTGTGTAACTTGCATGTGTTTGCTTCATTTCGTTTTTCATCTTTGAATTTGTGGCTTTTTTATAAATAATGTTTTTGTTTATTTTTACGCCAAGCAGATCCCTGGTGTGCAAACTCTGTGGAGTGTGTGTCCCAAAGCAAGTTGTTGTGAGGGGTTGCTGGTGTCACACCTTTTGTGGTGACAATGCAGAGGGGAAACTTCGGTCTCTGATCGTTACGAACTTGGATGGATGAGATTTGGGGGGACTCGGCACTGAAAGGGCTGTTAGTGTCACCCTGCAAGAGTAACTAGGCTGGTGGAAGACATAGTGAGACCATATACTTGTGGGCGGGCTACTGGTGTCAAAGCTCTGAACTAAGGCTGCAGAGTATAAAGGCACCCAAGGTTACAGGGAAGGCAATGACAGAACCCCTTATCATTCAGGGTGATCCTCAAAGTGTCACAGTTAGCTTACAGGTCAGTGAAAAAAGTGTTACAGGACAGTACGTTTGTGCGCACACATACATGTGTAACATATATATATGTTAATAGATCAGGTCCCAGTAGAAGACACTCAAGAACATATAGTTCCTGGGTTTTGTGGGACCAATCAAACTTATTTTGCATAGCAACTATCTTCTTATATGGAGCTCTTACCTAAAGAGGCAAATAATGTAGAGAAAAAATCAAAAATGACTTGTTAACAGCATGGGTGTATGAGAAGGGGAGAGAGGACATGAATGATGCCAGCTCCAGATGGGGGCTGTACAACTTTGTCTTAACCAGCACGTGGTTCATAATTTGCCCATCCAAATGAAGCTGAATTTGAGTTGAAGTTGAGGTTCAACTTGTCAGATTATGTTTCAGACATTCAAGATTCTATTAAATTCTTATTAGCTGTCTAGAACCTAATGATCTCTATAGAGATAGATTGCTTAATGAGACCCCTCAATGTATATATTGTCTGTCAGGAGACTGGAAGGTAATTTGACTGATCTCACTGACCAGGAGTTCAATTTTTAAATCACCCGTATGTATGGGGAAAAAAGTCTTGAACATCAACTGGAGTAGCATTTTTCTAGTTATGTAATTTATGTATTTTTAGTAACTACACTCCATTTATTGGGTCATGAGAATTGACATTTAGCTTTGAAGTGAAATGAATACTAATGAATTCACCTCCAATAGTTATCAGATTACTTTGCTCTTGTAAAATTATGTTGCTATTTACTTTATTTAAATTTTAAATTTAATTTAATTTATTTTATTTAAAAGTGTATTATAGTATTTCACCTATTGTAAATCAGATGGACTAGATAACATATCTATATACTTGAAAACTAATTTATCAACCTGGCAGAAAACTATCCCATTCCTGGAATCTGATAAAACTATTGTATTCAGAGTTTATTTGCCTATTATCCACTAAACACCAAACTGAATATTAGAGATACAAGATGGGTGAGATAGTATTTTTTTATTGGACCAATATCTGTTGGTGAACATACAAGCATTGAAACTTACACAAAGCTCTTCTTCAGGTCAAAACCAGAGCTCTATGTAAGCTCAAAAGCGTGTCTGTTTCACCAGCAGATGTTGGTCCAAAAACGATATTACTTCACCCACCTTTTGTCTCTAATATCCTGTGACCATCAAGGCTACAACAATACTGCAAAATAAATAAAATAGTATCTTGTCTTTGGGAATGAGTAAACTTTAGGGACAAACTCAATTTCTTACTTTAATGTACCTATTTCTACACAAGCATCTTTATCTCTTGAAATGGTCCAAAGAGGCATCATCTGGATCTAGATTAAATTTAACTTTGTATTCATTATCTGAGGTTGAATCTTTGTAAGGGTTTGATTTTTGGGGTAAGTTCAGTGGCTTCAAAATCTCTCACAAAAAATGAAATAAGATATTGTGAGATTGAATTATGGAAATCTCACATTAGCTGTTTTTATGTGATTTTGGCCATTTCCAAACCCAAACCAGATAATTCACACTCCTTCTGGAATATGCTTGTAACTAGAAGTGTAGAGATTGGATTTTATTTGGTGTTCTGACTCCATATGTCACTCACAATCTGAATTAGTTCAGAAATGAGGCTCTATATAAGATCATCTCTTCTTTTCATTATCTCTTTCACTTATGCCTGGGCTACACTGGGGGTGGGGGTCGAACTAAGATATGCAACTTCAGCTATGCTATTCGTGTAGCTGAAGTTGAAGTATCTTAGTTCGACTTATCTGGACATCCTCATGGCAGTGAATCAACCGCGGCGGCTCCCCCGTCAATTCTGATTACCCTTCTTGCGGAGATGGGGTTCCGGAGTCGATGGGGAGCACCTTCGGGGATTGATTTATCGCATATTAACTAGACACAACAAATCAATCCCTGATACATGGAACACTACCCGCCGATCTGGCGGGTAGGACAGATGTGCCTTTAGAAACACTAGTGTCTCATATCAGGCGGTAGCCGTGTTAGTCTGTATCCACAAAAACAACAAGGAGTTCAATGGCTCCAAGAGAACACAAAGAGACACACACAAAAAAACTCTCCCTCCACAGATTTGAAAGTATCTTCTTTCCATTTTAGTTGTTTGGTCAGGTGCCAACCAGGTTATTTGAGCTTCTTAACCCCTTACAGGTAAATGATTCTGTGCCTCTGGCCAGGAGGGATTTTATATTACTGCATACATAAAGATTGTTACCCTTCCCTTTATATTTATGACACTACTATAATGGACCAATTCTGCTGTTTTAAAATCCCATGCAACCTCTGATCCTTGCATCACACTGTTTCTTGCGTGCAATAGAGAACATCATTTGGCTTCATATTTGGAACTCCCACTGAAGTAAGTTATAGTTTTCAGTATATCTGATGGCAGAACTGGAAATATAGCATATTTATGCTTTTAAATAGATATCTTAATGGGCCTAGTTTTGCACATACATGAATATAATATGCTTTCATGGAAGTTATATACCTACAGCAGAATAGAAAACAGAGATTAGCTGAGGAAAGTCTCCTTGTGTGTTTCTGCTCTTGCCCATGGGCTATGGTGCTGTGAAAGAAGCCTTATGATTTGAATCAAGTAAGTCAGTTAGCAGATTGCCAGTCTAGAGTAAGAATGAACTGTACCTTTCTGTTTTAGGGAGCAGGCTGGGTTTTTTTGTTTGTTTGTTTGTTTGTTTTTGCATTATTTGTGTGTGTCTGAATTCTAAGAAATAAAGAATATTTCATATTTTTATATAACTTCTGTGTTTGTCTGACATGAAATATAAGTCACCTGTCCTGTGCAATGGTAGATCCCAGTCTAGCCTTTGGTGTGTGTGCTTTCACAAAGTGAATTTCCTTCTTACTCTGATGCATTTATCTGTATTCTTCATCCCAAGCCAAAAAGCCTAAAACCATCTACCAATCAAGGCCCTGATCCTTCAAGATGCTTTGTTTATAGCACCACTGATTTCATGACCTTTAACTCCACTCATGCAGAGCCCCTGTGATGTCAATGGGCTCTCAGAGCAGCTTTCAGGACTTTGTTATGCTGCTGCAGCATTCCTGAGTTAACCAAAATGTCTTTGTAATGAAGAGAGGTGCATATCATTTCTTTTAAAAAACAATATTTTTCTAAAAATAAAGCAGGGCTAAGAGCCAATCAAATATTTCAAAAATCTTGGCAAAGATTTGGTTCTGCTGATAATACCTTGACAGTCATAGATCTCAAAGTGCTTTATAAAGGAGATCAGTATCATTATCCCCATTAAACAGATGGGGAAAGTGATCCATGGAATGATGAAGTGACTTGTTAAAGATCAGCCGTAGAGCCAGGACTAGATCCCAAGTTTCTAAGTTCCACTCTAGCTGCATGTCCACACCGTGTCTAATCTGCATAAAAGTTTTGAGGCTTATTTTCATCATACTGGTTCACAATTCCTTAATAAAATTAATGGCCCGGGTCTTGTTTAAGATACTACAGTTGCATATATTTTAATCTTTATTTTGTAGAATGAAGGATGCTGGCTAGTGTGTGTTTTCATCACTGTCATCTGCTTGATAATGTGCTCTTGTATGTGATTCTCACCTTGCTCTATATTGAATGGCCAACAAAGACCTAATGCTGTGATATAATATAGAAGTCCCCTTTTAGCTCAAGCGACAGAGACCTGTGCTTCTGAAGGCAGGGCCGGCGACAGAAATTTGGGGGGCCCCTACTCTGATCGTTTTGGGCCCCCCCAGCCCAGCTGGCACTTCCCCTCCCCCAGCTGACAGCAGCTGGGGGCCCCCCAACCCAGCCGCCCCCCCACCCCAGCCCAGCCGGCGCTTCCCCCCCCAGCTGACAGCGGCTGGCGGCAGTGTGGGGTCCTGCGGCTCGAGCCACCCTTGCTGCTCTGCCCCCCCCCCCCCCGCACTTTCTCACCCGGACTGAGCCGCTGCCGCCGGCTGGGCTCACTGCTCCTGCCGGGGACGCGCGCACTCGTCCGCTCCGGAGGAGAGCCGCGCCGTCTCCCCGCCCCTTCCCCGCTCTCCAGGCCCGGCGACAAGGGGGGATGACTACGGGTACTGCTGTGTACCGGGCCCCCCTTAAAGTCCGAGGCCCGGTACAGCTCTACCCGTAGTATCCCCCTGTTGCCGGCCCTGTCTGAAGGGGAAGGCCTTGATTCTACCTAACGGTTGCCCGGGAAGTCTGTGCAGACAGTCACTGTGAAGAGTGAAATCTATACATCCAATTCATTGTTATTTGTTTAATAATTTTTAGCCTAAAATTAATGCATTGATTTTTCCAGAGGAGGTAGCAAGAAAGTAGTAGTTTCCAGAAGCTGCAAGTGAATTCAAGTAAGCATTTTAAAAGCAATTCAATATTTGTTCCCGCAAAGTTCCCATTACTTGAGAACTCTAGACAGCCTGGAGTTATATAGCGATGCCTAAAAGATGGACTTGTACTGGTCCCCAAACTGGTTGTAATAACAGCATAAATGAAAAGTTTTGCATCCTGCTTAAACAGCAATGATTTCAGCCTTACTGCATTTTTCTGACTGATGTGGTTTTCAAAGGAAAGCTCAAGGTCATAAAGAGACATTGAAGTAATTAGCAGCTTGCAAAGCAATATCACATTCCACCAACCTGCACCATCCAAGAAGGAACAGTGCTGTCCATGTTAAATGGACAGCCAAAGTTACTTATATTTTCTCTGAAATGAATTTGAAAAGAATGGCAAACATCAAAGAATGTATATCTGATAATCATATGACCAGGTTGGGTGCCCTCTCTTTCAGGGGTCTGTAGATGCCTATATCTACATGCTATTGAGAAGATAGTTAAAATCCTGATTCTTGAATATAGCACACTTAGAAAGTGCTATATGCAAATGTTCGAGAGCACGGGTCAAAGTTTGATGCTGCATGGGACTTCTGGCATATTAATAGGTCTAGGGGAAAAATGACTGTGTTTAAAAATTAATAGCACCCTGACAAGTCTGATTTAAACCTATCCAAATCTAAATCAGTCAGCCCTGCTAAAATTTTCAAATGCTTAAGAGGCAGCCCCTAGCCTAAGGTGTAAAAAGTGCTGTGAGGATTGAAAAGTTATTTTGCATTTTGCTCACATCACAGTTTTGTCCTTGTGTTAAGAATAAGTAAGTGATTTTGCTGCCCTTGTGTCTTTTACTTAACCTCTATTAGCACTGCATATAGTAAAATGTTAATGTGTTAAATAAACATTACTCCTTTGAAAAACAAATTAGATCTCAAATAGTATGTAAAGAGCTGGCTGTGTTCTTCCTTCCTGATCATATTCAGTACAGATGTCTCCTTTTTCTGACTGAGTAGTATTTGCTGATTTTCATTTCTTTATTTATAAGTATTCATCAAACAGATGGACCAATAATTTTCAGATCCCTGGACTGTTTGTGATGTGTTTGCTTCCTCTATTCACTATTTGTGGTATGATTAAGTCACATGATACTGTTTCTGCTTCCTGCTTCAAATATTTTTAAAACTGGATGTTTGGCAAATAACAAAGAATGTGTTTTGCATATATGTGGTTATTAGAGCTAAGTGAAGTTCCTTTTTTTTCTTGCTGAAATGAAAAACCAAAAAACAATTGTTTAGGTCAAACAAAATGTTTTGAATGCCCATTCAACATGAGACGAAAATGTCAAAACAACGTGTTATAACATTTCAAAATGTTTCTTTGTTTCAGCTGAAACTATTCACTGAAAAGAATGTATTTTGGTTGACTATTTTTCACCCCCAAAAAATCACCCAACTCTAGTAGTTATTAACATTAAAATGTTTGAAATTGTAAATGTTTTCCAGGACACCCCATAGTTGTCCATGTGCTAATGAAGAATATAACTTCATGGATCATAGCAAACCAACCTTGATGCCATTTTTTATGAAAGGTTATTTTTAAACTATTCATCCAGCTTTAAGTATGAAGAACCATAAATGGACTGCAGAGATAAGCAGGGTTGGGGATGAGAGACAGCATTCACATCTGCGACGGAATTAATCCAGGATATGATGTCACACTTGAGAAATGACTGCAAACCAATTAATGCCCCATAGTCCCATCTTGGGTTATTTAAAATACACCATTTATTTTTAATAACAATTTCTGCATGTATTTATTTGCTTTACTTATGGTAGCACCTGTTATGTGCTTTCCAAACACTCAGGGAAAGACACTTCCTGCTCTGAGAGCCCAGTGTCTGGGGCAACTTGCATATAAGTCAACTCTTTGCACTTTAGACAGCACGGCAGAAGTGGTTCCCTCTAGGGCAGGGTTTCTTAAATGGGGGGTCGCGACCCCCCGGGGTGTCGCCGAGCACTCCCCCGGGGGTCGCGAGCTCCTGCTGCCCCCGAAAAGCCGCCAAACTGATTATTTCCGCATTCGGCGGCTTTTCGGTGGACATACCGAGCGCTCTCGGAAGTATTCAATTCGGCGGCTTTTCAGCGGACATGCAAGGGTTGCGCCGTGCCGCCGGAGAACAAAAAAGGATCGCGGTCTCGACAAGTTTGAGAACTGCTGTTGGGCAGAATCTCAAAGCACTCAGGTTGCTTTTGTGGTTTATGTTGTCATCAGATGACTTGCCTTGTAATTCACAGTCAGTTGTTAATTATCCTCTGTATACTCATGTTTGAGGGGGCCAGTGAATTAGGGAGTCTATTATGGGCTCAGCTATGTGGTTAATCACTCTGGGCCAGATTTTCAAAGGTATTTTAGGCACCTAAAGATGCAGATTGCTATCTGTGCCACAGGACTCTTTGTCATAACTATCTGTGTGATTTTCAAAAGTGCCTAAGCATATTACGTCCATAGGGGAGTTAGGCACCTAGGTGGTTTTGAAAGACCCACTAGGTGTTTACTTGCATCTATAGGCCCTAAATGCCTTTACCAATCTGAGTCTCTGTCCCCAATAGACTCTCATTGACTTCAGTGTTGCAAGAGCAGGCCCACTCTGCCTCAGTTTTCCAATCTATAAAATTGGGAGAGTACCTGTAATATTAACCTGCTTTGGAAATACTGCATAAGTTTTCAATAATATTATTAAAATGCTTTGAGATCTTCACATGGACATCACTAGAAAAGTGCAGAGTATTAACATATGCAGAAAACACTATATTTCTTTGAAAGTCAGCGAGGAAAGCAATTTCAGCACTATGACATTAAATATTGAAATACTTTTAGTATTGTTTTGTAAAGAATAAATTAACTTGAATCATACTTTAAAACAAATTTAAAAGAATGTACTGCCTACAGAAATTCTAAGGCGAGGCAGAAAACTATTCTGCGGTCAAATATAGTTAAGGAGAGAGATCTTATTTTTATTTCTGACTGCTTCTTTTCATGAATTTCATGTCTGAAGGAAAGTGAATCTATCAGGATTAGAATCTAATTTATAAACTAAATTTAAATGGTCTCTCTCTTACGGCTCAACCAATTTTTATTGGGTTTTAGAATACAAGAATCGTGTGGAAAAGGGTAAAAATGGATAATTATACACACAATTATTTTTAAAAATACAGTAATGATAGCAGTGATAAGATGAAAAGTACCCTGACACCATTATATAGTTCACTATAGCAAGTGTCAGAGGATTAAAATCAATGACAAAAATGTGTCTATTTAACATTATAGTTAATTATAAAGAGGTACTGTAACCTAGGGAACTGTAATGTAAGTTTGTTTCAAGTAAGTTACATTCATAAAGTTAAATCCATCCAACTAAAATAAAAGACAAATTGGAGATGATGGACCTGATTTGAGGCACTATCTAAAGTTGATATTGGTTTTGTATATGGATTTTCTTTGGAATAGTTGGACAAATAATTAAAAATGTGGTGTTATTTTTCAGTGTGCTGGTGAAGATGTTATGGGCCAGATTCTCTGTTGCACGCTGTCCTGTTTGTATCACTATACATGTGGAGGGGGGATGAAATTTGGTCATTGTTCTCCCTTATTGAGATTTGTGTATAATCTAGTCATCAGTGTGTTTTACAGGTGCCCCATCCTCAGAGGATATGGATGTGGTACAGCCCCTGCTAGACAGCTACACGTATGTGATGACCACCAGTTGTGTTGAAACGCTGGGAGGAGGCATGACTAGAGTAAACACATACTGCTTAGTCTCAGCTGGTGGATGGTGCTTTGAGGACCATTACCTCCAGACTGGTTTAATGCGCACTGAGAGGAGGCCAGGCAGAGAATCAGGTAAGTGTAAACTGGTTCCTTGACAAACTCCCCTCTCCCTTCCTCCTCCCCCCCCCCATTTCTGCTAAGTGGGAACACAGTACAGCAGAAAATCTGGCACCTTGCCCAGTGAAAACTATATAGGACTCCTAAGCAGGAATCCTAGGTGTTGTGTGGATGTATCAATGTGTGGATGTATCAAAGGAGTCTGTCTTTCACCAAAATTAGGTATCAAGTTCAAAGAAAGAACAAAATCAATGAAAGATGCAGAAATATCAGCAATGAACATGACAATGCATGAACAAAGGGATGCAAATGTAATAATGTGCTATAACAATGTGTTAAATAAAGCATAAGGGACAAAGGGGTAAGTAAATACACATTCAAAATACTTTTTCATTAGGTAACAAAATGACATTTAAAGTATGACACAGACATAAAGTATAATGAAGTATGTCACACAGACATTTAATAGAAGCCAATGCTGCCAGGTCACTTTAAAGCATGGGAGAATAATTTAAGTAACCCAGTCTCCTGAAATATGCAGTGGCTATTCTGCACAAACAGTGGATGTTTGGATTTACAGTGATTTTACAAGGGCATGTTCCAGCCTAGGGAAGTGGAACAGAAGACTGGCACTCTGTGGGTGTGTCTACACTGCAATCGGGGGAGTAATTGCTGCATGTGTAGATATACCTGAGTTGGCTTTAATCTAGCTAGCTCGCAAACCGCTAGCGGTGAAGCTGCAGCAACATGGACTTCAGCATGGGTTTCAGCATGTCCAAGGGTCCTGAAAGAGCGTATACAGCCCAGGCTGGAAACAGTGCTGCTGCATCTTTAACACCGACAGACCCCGGTGGGTGGGATCAAACCTGGGACCTCTGGAGCTTAGTGCATGAGCCTCTATCACATGACCTAAAAGCCAATTTATTAATCTGTCTCTTGCTAAGTGATCTCAGTGACACTAGATGGGACAGAACGCCACACCCAGGAGGTATGTGGGTTACACAGCATCACTGCTATCAGTACCTGAGCTGGCTAGATTAAAGCTAGCCCATGTATGTACACACATGCTGCCCAGTTGTAGACTACTCTAAGTAGCACTATTGTCCTGCCTTCTATGGAAATTCCTTCATAAATTCATATAGAAGTAGATGACAGCGCAGTCAAAATTAATTGGAGAA
Organism: Sternotherus odoratus; assembly: GCA_032164245.1. NCBI lineage: Eukaryota > Metazoa > Chordata > Testudines > Kinosternidae > Sternotherus > Sternotherus odoratus. Next base: position 15,786,603 of record JAVMKO010000003.1, on the reverse strand, counting down.
GGGCCAGCTGAAGCACTAATCCAGAGAAAGGTCTAAGGATGGGGTTGTTTTGTGTTGGGGATACGTAATCCTCACTTTATCATTACTGTCTGCATCCTGATATGGGAGAATTAATTTCACTAGCTGTGAACCTTAATCACATAATGAAACACCATTTATGTTCAAGAAATATAACTTTTTATTGTGCTCTTGATGCCAAAAACACTGCCTCAGTTAAATGCTGAAAAATATCAGAGAATTAAGGTCTGGCACTTAGCCATAGATTGGAGATCCAATTATATTAGCTACCTGCAATTGGCTATGAAGAAACAATGAACACTGAATCCCAAATAATTTTTGTTTACTCAGCGGTGGGTCATTTTTTCCCCCAGAACAATATTCAAACCAATAATTTGGAGATTTTTCAAGACTGACTTCACAGCCACCGTTCTCTAGTGTTAATACCTAACACTTGGAAGAGTTTGAATGTTGAATGTCTCCCCTAATCCCTCACCTACCCAATTTTTATTTTTCCAAATAGTGCATTGTTCTTCATGAGAGCAAACAAAACAAGTTTCCATAAATCTATTTCTGTTTTCAGCTCCTCTTGTGAGTTACTAACAGTTGTAAATTTTCCTATATTAACTCAAAGCTTCCCTCCTTCCTGTTGAGTCAAGGCTCAAAGGCAGTTACTTTCAGTTGGTCCTCCACAGAAGCTATAATGGCAAGAAATGTTTTAAGTTCCCGACCCAGTTCAGCAAAATAACCACTCCAAAGAAAACACATTTAGTGCGGGGTTTGCTGAATCGATTCAAAGGATCCGCTAACAGTATCCCAACAAGGTAGAATGCCCAATTAGACAGAGATGTAAGTATGTTGGTTCAACAAATGGACTTCAGCAGAATAGAACTCCCAACACACATTGAAAACTGTGACCCAGGAATTTCTTTGTACCAATTAACAGAGGTCAGAGGGGAGCATAAAATTGTACAGGGCTCCCTGGGGCAAGTATGCACAACAATTTACCAAGGTGAGATCTTTACCGAGAGCCAGTGACCCTCTGATCATCATAATCATTGTGAAATGTATGGATAATATTTAAGAAGTTATACATCTATACTGGAAATTGTATGCTTAAAGACTTGAAGTTAAAGGCAGATCCCCAGGAAATGACATGTCTGACAGGTTCTGTTCAGGCAGGGGATAGCAAACGCTTATCTCCTGGTCTGCTCGTTGTGCATTGTGGTGTCTCTATTTGCATATTCTAGATTGTGAAATCAATAAAAGAATGCTAAATCTACAGGAACAGACACATTGCAGGAGGGTATCCAGTTTATGAAAGATCAAAGGAGTGATTTGATATATCTGGGCTAGGGCGCAAGCTGGCAGTGTATTTTGTCTCATGAAAAGAAGATCACAGCCATGTCTGGGCTGAAAAATGACAGAAGGACTTTGGGGTGAGCTTTGCTTCATTAAACATAAAAATATCTAGTAAATTAGTCTAGGTTCTAGAAGGCATGTTATGATTTTATTTTATATGTCACCATTTGCTGCCAATATTTCTATTTGCTATCCCTTGAATTTCTCTTCTTTGTTAAATAAATGTTTGCTGGTTTTCATAATAAACATATCTAAGTGTTGTGTGTTACATGGAGCGGTGACATGAGTTGACGCTGGTAAGATGGCATTTACTGTTTCTTTGGGAGCAGCGAATCTGTCAATACTGTGAGTGCTCAGTGGAAGTGGGGTTGGACACCTCAGGGAGACGGTTGGATGGCTCAGGGGTTGGGATGTGCCTATCACTAACCTGAAGAGAGTCAGTAGAGTCTGTAGAGGTTGAGAGGGGAGTGCTTGTTTTACCCCTGGCTGGCAGAATCAGGGAGCTGACCCACCAGTAGGCACAAGCAAGGTTTCTTCATGCCAAGGGCAGCTGGTAGCAGGGGCCTCACGTTCTCACACAAAGTCTAACCATCAGCCAGCCATAATAAACCACATGCATGTGCTGCTGCCCATTTTATCAGATTATATTGAACTATTCTAGTTGCTCAAGGTCTTTCCAAGTTTTCAGTGTCATTTTCATGATATTGAGAATAGATTATCATTCATTTAAATCTTACAGTCCTTCCTTGAAGTGAACATTTTTGCATTAAAGATTGAGTGTAACCAGTTGCTTAGCTTATACGCCTGGGGATGCTTTGGCCTAAAGTTTATTTTTTCTTTAATAACTTAACACAACTGAGACTTGAAACTATTTAGAGGAGGAGGAGGAATATTAGAGAGACATACTATCTTTGAATCTAAACCATACATATAATCACATCCAAGGAGGTTGAGTAAAATATATTGCCCTAGATGTCTAAAAGTTCTTTTGAAGGACAGATATTAGCCACCATGCTCAACTGCATTTCTAATGTTTCTTGGTAAAAATGACTTTAATTTCAGGTTCCCATGCTTTTCCAGCTTCCACATTCCAAGCACTGGTTATTTTATGCCATTATCTTTAATTAAAATGGATTTTATGTTTACACATAAAATAGTGATCTCCCCTGATGTTGATGAAAATTTTCCAACCAGCTGATTATTTTCTGTTGGTGTAGTAGTGGTGCTAGCCCTTTCTAACACTAAGGAGTAGTTCACAGGGGCTAGAAAGGCTATCAGAATATTTCTGCCAATTTTACCAGAAACAATATTGTTCTGAGTGTTATAGCTGTGACAATTTTTTATTTTGGAGTGGTTTGAATGTTTTGGTTATCCATGGAAGAAGATAATTCAACTTAAAGCTAAGTACCTACACAATGGTCATGGAATACATGTCTGGTAGACTAAGAGCTTGTTGGCTCATTTTACACACTTATCTAGATTGCAATCACCTGCTCCGCACTACGCAACATTTGTGAGGGCAAAGGGGAGAATGTTTTCATCTCAACTGGGCTCAGGACAAGACTGGTTTGCAAAATCTGTACAGGCAGCAGGATCTTACCCATGTGCATATTGGTCCATCAGGCAAAGGAAATTAGGGATGCCATATGTGCACAGGAAGGAGGCAAAGGAAGACATCTGCCCTGTGCTTGCGCCAAGGGACACCTTCACATCCTGTAAAGCTATTTGAAATGCATGTGGGGGAACATTTGTACATATGGAGCAGAGCTGCATAACTTGTGTGGGTTATGGTCCTCTGAAATGCTGAAGAACATAAGCCATTCTTGTGTTTGACATTACACACATTGAAGGAAATTATAACAGGGCATGGGATTATATGGGGTTGGGTTTCTGCTCTGGAGGGTGGTGGCCAAATCATGATGTGGTCATTGTTCAGTGTTTTTCTCCTCACTATTCACATTTCTTTTGAAACCTCTGATACCCGGAACATGTAAATGTTTTTAACAAGAGTATGGTAGTGTGCTATGCAGGAGGAGGGGGAGTATTGCAGCCATTGTGTTTGGTGTTTTATTTTTATTGTCAGCAGTGCCCAGTGCATTAATGATTGTTGGAGATCACTAACCCCTGGTCTTGTTGACACTGCTTAAGTGGGATTGAAACTGCTTGAGCTGCTGATTTCTGTAAAGGGCACTGGCAGACACTGTAATTGCTTGGTTTATTGTTGCTTTTGGTGTTTAATTGTAAACATGTTCTAAAAAGCCATGAAGACATTGACCCCTTGTCTGTCTTTTAGACATATGCTATGTTGAAAGATAGTATTTTTTTTAAAAGCACATAACACATATGCTACATTTTCCCAATCTCTCACATATGTCCATAGGACTTTAGATATTACTGAACTTTCTGGGAGGGAGTATTGGCAGAAGACTAAAATATATCCACTATCATGACACCCCATTTGTGTATCCCATTTGCTTACATGCTTGGGAACTATTCTCTAACCAATAAACACCTTCAGGGAATTAAGAGCCACACATAGATAGAAAAAGGATAACACTTCTAGAACGTATGAGGCAGAAAGGTATTATGGAAAGATTTTGAAAACAGAACAAAATTTTTAAAATATTAACTGTTCACAGTTGAGAACACTACCCACTGAATGTCTTTTCAGTGATCCGTTTCCCCTCTTCATTAGTGAACTACAGGGGAAAATGATTCTTGATGAGAATTGGGACTTCTTCTGAGAAGGCCCAATAGACGGTGGGCTGGGACAACTGCAGGTTTAAATTTTTCCTTCTGCTTGGTTGGGAGATCATTGGTACAAGATCTACAAGTTCAGCATCGTGCTTGGTAGTAACCAAAAGAGGAGAAGGAGATGAAAGCTGAATGGGTTCTGGCACCTCATCGATGGACATTGTACTCTTTCAGCCACCAGTTCAATTTGTGTCTCCATTAAGTAATTCTCCCATTCCTTATGGAATGTCTCCATGTCCATGAACCAGTTCATAAGTGTCTTCTCCTGCTAAAAAGATGACTCCTTCCTTGCCCTGAGGAACTCCAATTGCTCCTGGTGTCTACCGTCCATCCTGATGGGCAGCTTCTCTAGGGCTGTTCTCCATCTACCCGTGCTTCTCTGGGGGCTTCTCCTGACCACTTGGCAACATGATTTCTATCAAGGGAGCTGAAGGTCCAGCCAATTGAAAAAGAAAGAGACCATTATATTTTTGGCCATTGGAACAAGCGGAAAAATTACCTGACATAGCATAACTTTGCTATGCTCTCTCCAGTCTAACTGTTCCTTAGGGAAACAATTGTAAATTTTCTACAGCTGTGTTCCCTTCCCCATTCAGGACCTTCTCCCAACTGCCCTACTTCACCCATATCCCATGTGGTTTGTACAAGGAAGGGAAAATTCAGTTGTCACCTCCAAGCCACGCCAAAGTGCGCAACTTTCCAAGACAGAAAAGAGTGCTATCAGTAAGTGTACATACGTTTTCTACAATTGTGTTCCCTGCCCCATCCGGGACCTTCCCCATCCCCTAATTCCTCCACCCCATTCTTCCCATGTCAAGGTGTACGAGAGCTATTGCATGTACTAATATAGCTGGGAGATGTGCTATTAAGGTCTTTTGGAGGTCTCCTGAGTTTATTAGAGATGCTTTTAGATTTCCTCTTCTCCCCAATCTTTCCTCTTCTCTGTGATTCCAAAGAACGTATGAATGACTGGCTGTGGATTTAATATCAAAGCTGTGTTCAAACTGGTAGAGGCTGCTGCAAACAATTGTAGATGATTGTCTGGCATCAGTGTTTCACATTTCTTGTTGCTCAAGGAAGAATCTGACTTTCTGAATGTAAGAGTGAGTTTTCTCCACTGTGATCTGTATTCTCCTTCCAGAAAAACAGATTCACTGTCACAGGCTGCCAAGGTCTCTGTTCCCCTCAGTTCTTTTCTCTGTTGAGTTTGCAATTTTCATTGTATTATTAATTTTTTTTGCAATTTTTAAAAATTTTGAACTGACACCAATCCACCAGTGACTGAAGAGTCCCAGTTATTGCACTTCTTTATGCCCCCATGAATTTTCAATAGCAACTTCACCAACAGACTGTGACTTTTAATCAGTGTTGCATCATTAGTACACTTTCTAATAGGGTTGCATTGCTAGCAGTGAGAAATCAGCTCTGCAGCTAGCTCTGTCCTATGTCCCCAGACTGTTTTACAAGGTTGGAGTCGAAGGCTACGTGTACTTTTCAAACTGCCAGTATTTGTTGTGATTGGGGGGTGGATTTTGTTATGATCACTGTCAGATGCAACACGCAATTCGACTTGGTTGTTGCACTAATACTACTCTGATATTGATTGCTTAAATGAGGACCTGGAAAGGGTAATTGCTGCTGTTAGCATCATTTAGGCTCATATAGCATCTTTGTAGTAGTGTGACTGAGATGTAATCTTTGTATTATGGACAGAAGTTCATCTAATTTTTTTCATCAACAAAGAAAGACTTGTCTGTTTTTATAGTGAGCTTGCTGATCATTGGCCACGTGTAACAGCATGAATATGTCCATGTTATTGCAAATGCTTTCTTTTCCCAAAATACATGTTATATGCACATATCATATACAGACATGCCTGGGATCCAGCAGTTCATGTATGTACTGGATAAGGTGCTACCATATGTAAAAGGACACCTGAAGTGATACACACTGACCCCAAGTACCCAATCACCAGTATGCATCCACAGGTGTGAGTGCACACCCATACACCTGACCTAGTACACCTGACCATCACCTGATATCCTGGAGCTGGGTGGGGCCAGTCTTCATTGGAAATCATGACATTTCATTAGAAACTGGGTTCTGATAACCTTGCTGCTTTTTTTCCCTTCAGAACAGCAGCACCTCATCCAAGTGCCTCTAACAGGCAGGGAGCAGACAGTCCATGGGCCCTGAGGCTTCATCAGAGCTCAGAGAATGGGCCCCTTTTTTTAGGGTGAAGACTATCTCTTTTCTTCTAGCTCGCCTCCTTTCCCAGGCTTTCAGCCTTGAATTCTTTGCTCACTAGTCTAATCAGCTGGCTGAGATGTGAAAGGAGCTCTCAACCCTTTATTCTAGCCACCCCTCTTCTTCTCTTTCCTACTCCCTTCACCCTTTCCTCTATGAAAACAGCCCAGAACTCATAGCCAAGAATATGAGTTCCATCTTCTAAGAGTAACTCTGTTCCCTGCTCTGCTGCCTTCTGTTTTTTGGAGCCGTTGAGTAATGCTTTCTGCTCCATCGTCCCGTTACTGCCATCATCACTGTGTGCATTCCCATCTGCTTCCAGTTATGCCTGAGTACCATCATTGTACTAACATGCAAGCCCCCAAGGAATCCATTTTACCATTATTTCCTAGTGTTACTAGGTCCATAATAACATTTCTTCATCCTCAGTAACACAAAGGATTACCAGGAAAATTGCCAGTCTAACAAGTCAAGTTCTGAATAGGAAATCCCTCTCACCTTGACCTCAGTTACAGTTGTTGCTTCTGAGTCAACAGAATAGCCAGATGAACAAGGATGGAGCTGGAAGAATTTCAGAGAGTAGAGTCCAGATTGTTTCTATCACCCATGGAAAATCCCAAATCCCACCTTCAAAATCAAACTCTCAGCAGAAGCGACTGTTCTATGGAATCACCATATGCCTGTTGCTCTAACACCCTAACAATCTGTTGCTAAGGCCCACATGTCACACAAGAGCTTAGCGATGTGCCGCCATCTTGAAGCTGACCTTAAACTGATTATTTTAAAATGTTTCCGGTGCTCTCCTAGCCATGTTGGTCCCAGGGTATTAGAGAGATGAGGTGGATGAGATCATATCTTTTATTGGACTGACTTCTGTTGGTGAGAGACATGAGCTTTCTGTCTTACACAGAGCACTTCTGAGACATGAAGAAGAGCTCTGTGTAAGCTAGAAAGCTTGTCTCTCTCACCAACGGAAGTTGGTCCAGTAAAAGATATTACCTCACCCACGTTGTCACTCTATTTCAAAACACGTCCCTCACCCTTTTTTTTAGAAAAATTCTGCAGAAAAGCCAACTGAACATTTTACACCATTAAACACACTTTCCTCTCAGCACTTCAGGTTGATTTTTTTTCTTATTGTAGCTTTTTTCACTAAAAACATTCTTCCCATGTGAGAATGCTGAAAATGGAGCTGCATCGCCTGACATTAGTGAGGCTGGGACTTTCTGGGCAGCTATTGTTTAGGACCCCACTCTGATTTTCATCCACCGCCTTCACATTGCCATTCAGTGAACTGCCGCAAACATGAGCTGCGCCCCATACAGAGAGCACTCCTCAGGCAGTCATGCAAAATCCTGCTTACCATCCATGTGTAGCAGAACTGTACTAATTTCTCTGCCAGAGGAACTGAGTGATGGAACTTGAGCATCACAATCTGAACAGACCTTCTGTCTCCTAAGTAATACTACAGGCTTTCAGGAAAGTTGCCAAGATAGTATATTGTTTGCAGTGTTGTTGTAGCCTATGTTGATCCCAGGCTAGTAGGACGAGGTGAGTGAGGTCATATCTTTTATTGGACCAACTTCTGTTGGTAAAATAAACCACTGTTTGAGCTTTACAAAGCTGACCCGAAGAAGTGCTTTGTGAAGCTTGAAAGCTTGTCTCTTTCACTAACAGAAGTTGGATCAGTAAAAGATATTACTCCACCTACCTTATCTCACCAGGATGACAAGTAAGTTAGTGACTAGGAAATCCCTCTCCCTTCAGATTGAGTTTAACTTGCTGGGTTAAGAGGTCATGGTGAGGAACCAGCAAAGGTCTGCAAGAATGACAGAAAATAAAGAAATTTAAGTTCAAGATTAATCAACAGCTTTCAAATCTCAAATCCTCCACACTTTCATCACAACTAAAACACTCTCCTCTCGAAAACCAAACTCGCAACAGAAGCAGCTGTTCCCAAACTGCCATTCTGATGTCACTCAATTCCACTTCTGAAGTCAACACATGATGCACGTTGCTATAACAACATGACACTATTGCTAATACTTATTCCACACAAGCACTTACAGAAGTGTCACTGCTTTGAAATTAAATTAAAATTGTTTAAAATGTCTTTTTTAAAATATTTTTTTTGGGGGGAAAGACCTTTTTTAGAAACAAATTCTTGCAAAAAATAATGACTTCACCTCTGCTGTTCCTTATCTTTTATAGCTGTCAATCTTCAAATTCTATGTTAAGCAAAATATAGCAGTCAACAATTCTGTTTCTATCCTAAGTGAATGATTAGTAAATAAGAATTAAATTTAAGTAGGTAGTTTTAAAAGGAATTCACATCACTCACTGTTAAAAAGACTTTTTTCATTTAAATATTTTAACATTTTCAAAATTATTTTTAGAAGTGTTCAGGATACATTTTTATTACTTAGGGTTTTTTTGTCTTCTCACTCTTCATGTAGGAGCTGAACATGCCCTGCATCAATCTGTATTATCATGCCCAAGATTTTCTGCATTTGAGCTGCTTTAGGACTCCACACTGCCCCACTCACATATTGTACACAGGCATAAAAACTCCTGCTGTGGAGATGAACTTTTCATAAGAAGGGGGATACACACCCCTTGAACAACCCCTTGAACCCCATACTTTTGTCTCCCATCCATGTGGAGGAGAACTGAACCAATTCCTTTGCCAAGATAATGAATGAACTGATATAGCAATTTTATCTTAATTTATTTAAAAGACAAATATACAATGATATACTTAAGGAAGAAAAAACAAATCCACAAATACAGACTGGGGGACAATTGGATTGTTAGCAACACTGCTGAGAAGGATCTGGGAGTTGTAGTGAATCACAACAGGGCTGGCGCTAGCCAATAGGTTAGCATTTTCCTCACTCTTTCATATATTTTATAATTGCCAAAAAATGCTCAGGCTAATGTTTGGACTACTTAGATTTTTTTTCTTTTAATGCTTTCCCTCTACATATAGGAAATGGAAGACTGGAAACTTGAACCACGATTGTTAGATTTGGGGCTTTCGAGACTGATTGATTTAGCTCCCTACTCCTGCTCTACGCTATAAGGATCTGGGAGTTGTAGTGAATCACAACAGGGCTGGCGCTAGCCAATAGGTTAGCATTTTCCTCACTCTTTCATATATTTTATAATTGCCAAAAAATGCTCAGGCTAATGTTTGGACTACTTAGATTTTTTTTCTTTTAATGCTTTCCCTCTACATATAGGAAATGGAAGACTGGAAACTTGAACCACGATTGTTAGATTTGGGGCTTTCGAGACTGATTGATTTAGCTCCCTACTCCTGCTCTACGCAGCCGCCCACTCCAAGCTGGCAAGGAGCTGCTGCAGAAATGAGTTCTTCACCATGGAAATGGGGCTTACTCCTTATACAACACCCCATAAACCTGCCCCTCCCCCCATGTGAGGCAGAACTCTGCTGTTTCAATTGCCAACATAACTAAAAGACCACTTAATGCTCCATAACAAAGACCACAGTTGGCACAATGGCATTCTGAAGAGTGAAACTTGTCTGGACAGAAGACAAAACTTCCTCTTTAGGGTGCTTCCCCATGCACTGAGAGGTATCCCAAACTTCACCACTTTACACGCTACATGCAAGGCATATTTCTTTGGCCTTGCCTTCTGTAATATAAGTACATAGCAACAGGTGTATTTTTTCAAAACATCTACAAAAACAAGCCATTCCACTATACACACAACTCCCTCTGGGAAGAAGATGTGAGACCAGACTATATGTAACAGATGTGCCGTCACGTTGCTTAATGCATGACTGGAAGGCACACATATACTATGCTACTGAATGTGATTCAGAAACCTATACAGAACAGGAGTCAGGATGATGGGAATTTGTGTCAAAATTCTGAATTCTCTGTTTTGTTACACATTTTTGTTTTTGAGGAAATGGCATTCCCCAGCAATGAGAATTGAGCCTTACTTCATCCAACTGATGATCCAAGCAATAGATCTAATATTGAGGTGACACTCTCACAGGCATGAACCATATCAGCAGGAATGGAGTAGAAGGCATTTTTGTCTGCATATCACTCATAGGCTACAGTCCCACATCCAGTCAGGGATATAAAGACATCTGTGACCTCTAGAGAAACCATATTCTGTAACTAAGCCCCCATCTTCATATGTGTATTTGTGATCCAAGTGATTGATGGTGGGAATGTCCTAAAAAGCTTGTTTTTTCCCACCATTAATTGCACATGATAAAACTCTGTTCTTCAAATTTGAGAGCAGAGACTGATTTTATTCAATTACACCCACTGGGAGTAAACTCAGTGATGAGGTGAAAGTCAATAGGTTTGAACATTTTTGGAGGAATAGTGTAGGAATTATTATCATTGCAAGCCACTTATGAGCCCTCACATTACACCTACACAATCGTGTTTGTGTGAACTTTGGAGGAAGCACATATGAAAGCTGGGTATATTTGTGTTGGTTTTGGTGTGGCTGTATTTGAAGGGATGTATTTTTGAACAAAAGAAGTACAGTAACACATTTTTCTCTCTTTATGGCTTATGAGGAAACCCAGAACCACAGTTTCATGGGCAAGGAACTTATTATGTTCAACTGGGGACTGTCAGGAATGATGAACAGCTCACTATGTGCTAATACTCATATCTCCAGGTACCTATTTTACCTTTATGCATGAGCATTTTTAGGCCCATATCAGACCTTCTGGTGCCTCAGTTTCAACAGAGATTGGCAGAAAATTTGCCAATCTAATAGCAAGACAAGTAATTAATAACTGTTGGCTCCACCTGTGTGGAATTTGAATGGATTAGGATAAGTTGCAGGAGGGAAGAGCTTAGAGGAGGCACTCAAAAGTCAGAGGTTGCCTGCACTTGACATCTGTCAATGGCAACTGCTGAGGAACTCTGGCATTCAGATGGGAAACTGAAAGCCACTACGGAAATGTTCAAAGACTGTGAAAAGTGTTCAATATTTTATAGTGATGTCCAACTATCTTTCCAGATTCTATTAGAAACCTGTGAAAGGAACAGTTGACACAAAAATGATACAGCAAGGGAACGGTCATGTCATAAGTGTAAAAGTGCTAGAGAGGGTTGTTCTGCCTGTATGGGGTTAATGTTACCTGAGAGGGAGTGACATAAGAGCCCCCGGACCATGAGGCAGAGCGGAGGGAGTTTTTAGTTTTCAGTTTCCTGCCGTTCCAGCGTTGGCAAGAGACCCAGTTTTTCGCCTCTAGCTATGGAGGGACAAAATGTCTACTTTCCTTCCTATATTCATAAGTAGCTGTGCTGTGAGTAATATGTTGAATTCCATAAGTTTCTGTACCTATTTAGTGTCACTAGCCTTTACAGAGGGGAAGTTAGAGAACTCTAGATTGTGAAGTTGTATTGTAAGTGTATGCTGTATTCTCTTTTCTTTATTAAATCTTTTTAGTTATAAAAAGTGTTTGGTTCTTCTCAGAAAGGAATCCTAGCTTTGGATTTAACCCAGTTCCCAGGTACAGGGAAGTCTGTGTGTCTAAGAGGAAGGCTCACAGTGTGAAAGCCTCAGGGCGGTTTCTCATCTCTCTCGGTAACAAACGGGAGGGGGAAGGGGGAAGGGAAGCAGCCTCTGAGTTTCCCGGCTCTCAGGAGAGAGAGAAGGAGTTTGGGGGAGTCCGGGTGCCCCCCTCCAGGGTTTTGGAGATCCAACCGGATGGTGGCAGCGATACCCCAATTTCCGAGCTGGTAGAGTGTGGGGTTTGGGGGTGTAAAGACTTAACTTAGGCTGGGAAGCAGCTTGTAGTTATTTGGTCTGGCATAGAAGAGGCCCCTCTCTGTAACCCAGGTTCAGAGAAAGGGAATAGACACTCTTACAGGTCAGAAGCTCAAAAATCAGCATTTGAAAGAGTAAAGAAAATCATGAGAGGCACCAGACCTAAAATACTTCAACCCAGAAAAGCAGCTGGAGCTACAGCATGATGCCTCAGAAGCAAGCCTAGGAACATCACTGATGCAAAGCCAGCAGCCCATAGCATTTATCAGTGGAGCTTTTGACAGATACAGAACAGTTATATGCTCAGCTAGAAAAGGAGCTCCTGGCTATGCTCTTTGAAGCAAAGAACGATTTCACCAGTTCACTTTCTGGGCACCCAGTGGATGTCTCATCTGTTCACAAGCTACTGGGAAGCATCATGAAAAAGCCACTGCTGAGTGCACCCAAGCGACTGTAGCATATGTTACTAAGACTCCAGTGGTGTGATGTAAAGACAAGAGAATGCCCAGGAAAGTCACTACTGGAGGTAAATACACTAATTAGGGTACATCTTCCACAATACAACAAAAATTAGCCTGTGGGAGTCTATCAGCATGCTGCAATACCTTCTCACCACTGATGGATAGCTTCGCAATTCAGAAAAGCACCAAACATAACAATATTTTAAGGAAGCAAATCAATTTATACTCCAAAATTGGACACAATACTCCATTTGAGGCCTTATCGCTATGGAGTAGAGTAGAATTACTTGTTGTGTCTTTCTTACAACACTCCTACTAATACATCCAACAAAGATGTAAGGCCAGGACCTGGAGGACTTAGAATGAGCCTCAGCCATCAGATGGTTTCACAGAGGGGAGTCAGAAGCAAAAAAATATCAAATACCAACAGGAAATCACCCAGGAAGAAGAAAGAAACAAAGATGAAATAAATTCCTCACCAACAGTAGTAATGTATAAATATGAAACAGGAGATTCTAAATGGCCAGCACAATTGAAGGGATATGGGGTCTAACAGGCTGCAGTGTACTGGTGGTAAAGTTCATGTCTCCATGAACCACTTGCACAAAATATACAACAGATTTGTTGAAAGACATAGCAACCTGCATGGAACTTAAAGAGAGGAGCACAGATTGCAAGAGGAAGAGTTTGGCGGATTCACCAGGAAGTCAGTCTGTGTGCACATGGTTAGATATAGAGGCTGCAACTGGAGTATTTCTGTTAATAGTTCTTTATTAGTGTTTAGTAATAATGGAGTCCTCTCATGGTATTACCCGGTATATAGTATATGAAACAGTTGGAGCCATGGCTCCTGCACCCCTTGATGACTGTTAAGGGTGTGGTGAGAAAGAGCCAGACTGCTGCAGGAATCTGTGGTGAACACTCAGCTAATTCAGTGAAAATTTCCCAGACCTATAGGTGAGAGTGTGTGGCTTTTTCAAAATCTCCTCCTGCTACAGCATATGTGCTTTTGACAGTTCCAGAAATTACTCCAGCAATATCTGTGACAGATATGACAATTTCCTGCAATATCTTTGGGAGATCTTATTTATTGAGTTTATGTAACAGTGTGGGCCAGGGATTATATGAAATTCCATAGTGAGGGGAAGCCACAGCCCGTAGGCGAACTAAGAACAGTGGAGGTGATTAGGCAAATGTACTCAGGTTGTAAGATCTCCACAGAGGTACCACCAACTGAAGAGGCTCACGTATATTCTCACTGGATTCTCGAGAGACCAACAGACAAAGAAAGGATTAGATGATCAAAACAGAAGGCACATTGTAATTATCTACTCTGACCCCATGTATAACACAGTCCATAGGACTTCCTGGAATTAATTTCTGCTTGAACTAGCCATCATCTCACTTGCATTTTTCTCCATGCCATCTTTTATTTCACATCGATGCACATCTGATTGGTTCCCTCCTTTTCCACTAATGGTACCTCTAATTGATAGTGGGTATCCACCCCTTAGTTGCTATTGTCTGTTTCTAATGTAAATTCTATGATTACAGATAGATATTTTACTGTATTACAATTGGCTCAAGAAACCAAAACAAACTAAATCATGTGCTTTGAGCATTTGCAGACTCAGAGCCTTTAGAGATGGAAAAGGAACTATGAGGTCATGGCATCCACCCACCTCCCAATGCTTGATTTTTCCCAGCAGTATATTTCTGCTTTTAAATGTAGCTTCTTTTCATTCAAATTAAATAAAAGGGAGAAACAGATTACTATTATATAGCCCAACAAACCTTTGACTTTGAGAAAGTCCTTTTAGATTTATTTTATTGAGTGCATGGAGTAAGATGAACTATATTTCATTTTTATAAAGGAGTAAAATATGAACAATAAGAAAACTGGGCTAAAGTGGAAATTGCTCTCAAACATACTATCAGAATTGTAGGATTTTAGTGCTTGAAAATGGATGATGACATTTTCAAAGATTGTAACCTGGCTTCCTGGAGTAAAACCTCAGTGCAATCAGGCAGATATTATTTACACTGAAAAATATATGGACCATAAGCTGATCTGGTGTAAATCACCATAGCTCTACTGCTTTCACTGATTTACACTGACTCAGGATCTGGCCCACTTATATATATGTGTATAAAGTCTGACCTACATAACACAAGTCATAGAACGTCCCCAAAATAATTCCTGTTTGAACTAGAGCATATATTTTAGAAAAACATCCAATCCTGGTTTAAAATTGGCAGAGGGAGATTCTCAAATTAAAGGTCACAAGATTCCTTTCTAATCAAAAGTATTAGGCAACCTAAATATAATGGTCAGTTTCTCCTGTCTTATCAGCAGGGCAAGGTTATATATTATATATTTGCAGGGTTCATAAAGGAATTTAAGTTCTAAGTAAATGGCAGGTGGCATTGTTTTTACAAGTCTATCCTCTTACTTCAATATCAGGACAATATGAGAATAGTGCGCAGAAGAGAAAAGTAAAGAGAGAATGCAGCAAACTGAGGACACCATTCACCCTGTACTAATTCAACCTATATTGCTTGCACTTTCCTGATGATCATTTAACATGCAACAGTGACTATATTAAGTATTTTTACCATTCCCTACAAAGTCACCCCTGAGGACTGCACAGCAACCTCACTAAGCTTCTGTTTCGATGCTTTAAGCTCCATTTTAATTAGCTGGTGGGAATGAATGGAAATATTTTGCCATTCCAGTGTCCCAATTTGACAAACTGGGACTTGGCACTAACTCTTTAGAAGACACACAGTGCAGTTATATATGGTAGTAGCAAAAATACCCGGAGTTGCTCAGGTCCGTCGGAGGTGGGGAGGGGGCAGAGAGCTGAGTGAGTACGGGGTCCGTTGGAGGGGGGAGGGGGCAGAGAGCAAGCTTGACACCCCCCCGACCAAACCCGACACCCCCACCTCACTTACCCCTTGACCAACCCCGACTCACATTTTCACCCCCCCACCAAACCCAACACCCCCACGTCACCCCCTACCAACCCCAACACCCCCTGACCAACACGCACACCTCACCCCCCGTAGACCAAACCTGACACACCCACCTCACTTTCCCCCCCAACCAAACCCGACACCCCTACCTACCACCACAAACAAACCTGACACCAACACCTCACTTACCCCTCAACCAACCCCGACCCTCCTCCTCACCCCCCCAACCAAACCCAACACCCACACCTCACCCCCACCTACCCCGACACCTTCCCACCCCCCCAGACCAAACCCAACACCCCTGGCTCACTTACCCCCCGACCAAACCCAACACCCCCACCTCACCCCCCGACCAAACCCGACACCCCTACCTCACTTACCCTCCAACCAAACCCAACTCGGGTCCATCGGAGGTGGGGAGGGGGCAGAGAGCTGAGCGAGTGCAGAGTCCGTTGGAGGGAGGTATTATGACATCATAACTATGTCACAGAGAACAGCAGCTGCCCAGCTGATGTGATTGGCCTTTAAATAATTTCACCCCTGGGGGGGCGTCAGAGGTGAGATTTGAAAAATTTTCGACTCTTACCCTGATTAGGACCCTAAGGCCTATAACTGTACCAAATTTCAAGTCTCTAGCTCAAACGGTGTGGAAGGAGTAAGGGAACGTACATACACGCATGCACGCATACACGCATACACCATTTGACTTTTACATATATAGATATGCTAATGATGCTATTAGTGACACATTGCTGAATGCTCACATGTTAGACCTTATACTCTTATCTAGCTGGTCCTTCACAAAAGTAACTTGACTAATAGTGGAGAAAAAGGGGAAGGATTGGGATTTTTTTTAAAGATAAATTTTCTGTGTTACTTCTTTATACTGCCAGGGAAAGAGAGAGAAATGTCTATAAAGCAATAATTATTAATTAGATACAGATTTTGCCAGTTTTTTTATCTACAGTGAAGATCACTTAAAAAGTAAATGAAGATGAAATATGAAAGATCGTAGGATGGTGATAAGCCTCCACTCTCTGTTGTGTTTGTTATGTACTGAGCTTGTTGGGCCCAGCACTGAGCACAGAGTTAAGGCTATATATACAATTAGTTCAAGCAGTCCCTCAATGAGACGGCTCATGTAGATCTTGTATTAGGATGTAGCAGTCTGTCACTGGGAGAATTCAGATAGGACTTGTAATGGAAATAGTGACACAATAGGGCCACATTCATCAAAGGGGTAGAGAATAGATGGTTTTAACTTTTAATGAATAAATGGCATTTCTATTAATTAAAAGTCGAAAGTAGATAAATAAGGCATGACTAGTGATAATTACCAATTTTATATATTTAGAGAAAACTGGTACTTCATAAATATTGAATTGTACTATGATCTGAAGTATGTCTGTACCAGGGCTCCATAAATAAAGATGTTAGTGACTAATCTCTAGAATTCCTCATTATATAGCTCCTTTCTCATTTTAACCAATTGAAAAGCTATTTATTCATTACAACTCAAAACACAAATAAAATGTGCTCATTCTTTTGATGAATCTCTTGAGGAGCAGGGAAAATAGCATTTGGATATTATGATGGTAAAGTGAAAATGAGAGAATCTTCCAAGGACTCATAGTGTGTGTATGTGTGTGTGTGTGTGTCTCTCTCTCTCTCTAACTCTCTAATCCTGCTCATATACACCAGATACGTCAGAGGGAATGAACAGAACAGGGAAATTGATAACTGATCCCTGTCGTCCAGTCCCAGCTTTTGTCAGTCAGGGGCTTAAGGATATCTAGAACAGTGGTTCTCAAAATTTTCGGGGTCACACCCTCCCTTATTCCTGTCTGCGCCCCCCAGGACAGGAGTGGGGCTCCAGCTTGGGGAGGGATGCGGACAGAGGTAAGGGGGTGGAGGCTGTGGGTGGATCTGGGACCAGGAGCAGGGCCAGTGCTGGAGTTGAGAATGGATCCATGGCCAGGGACTGAGGGTGGAGCAGGAGTGGAACCGCAGCTGGGCTGGCAGCCATATGCAGCTCTGCTCCAGACCCTGCTCCTGCTCCCAGCCTTGGACCCGGACCGGGAATGGAGCTGCGGCCAGGGGGTGAGGCTGGGGGCAGAGCTGCTCTAAGGCTGGGCTTGGGGCAAGGTGCAGGTCCAGGAGCTCAGGCTGGATGGCATTCCCTTACTCCCCTCTGCCCCCTTGGGGTTTGGACCAGGCCTGCTACAGCCCCTGAATGTTCCTCCATGCCCCGTTTTGGGGTGGCATGTCTCACAGTTTGGGGACCTCTGATCTACAGCATGAGGTTTGTCACTGACTGCCTTGACTAATAGCCATTGATGGATCTATCCTTTATGACATAAGGGGCACTGGCCATGAAAGCAAGTGCTGCTTTGTTGGGGGGGATGGTGGGTCAGTCCCCAGGGGTCATGTCACAGCATCTGCCAACCTACGGCAGCCCTTTTGTGTTAAAAGAGCTGCTATTGGTTAATCCAGACTTTTATAAAACTGGCCTATCAGCAATGGAGGCTTCCCACATAATGGCGTATTGAGTGGAGACAGGCTTTTTGTTGCCTCACCCCCTGCAGCTGAGAAAATCCTGTCATTGTTCTCCATTGCTTCAGATTATTGGTTGCATAAAGCATCACTCTCCTTGTGATTCTATCTGTTCGGTTGTGTGTTCTGCATGGTTGCTGTTACTGGTCTGCTTGAACGCAGGTGGAATTTGAAGCAATCGTGTAGGTTTCACATTGTTTGTTTTGGTACTGTAATTATATGGCCCTCACCACCAGAGTGTCTGGACACTGAAGCAATAGGGCAGGTTTTGCATTGCATGAGAATGATCTATTTACTGATTAATCACTGGTTTCTTGGCTCTTCCAATTCATATTGGTTTCACATTATCATAACTTCCATTGATTAGTCCTGGCAACAAGGGGTAGATTCCCATTCACGGGGATAAAATGATGGGGATGGAGAGCTGGCTCTTCTGTCCTCAGTGATATGAAGAAATAAGGCTGTGCTAATTAGTCATCAACCCATCTTCACGGTAGATGTTTGATTTGTAAGGACATCCAAGCACTATTGAGACAGTGGCTTCCTTGTGCAGTAGATTGCACATTAATTTGGGATTTGATTTGTTTTTGGAATGACTTTGATTTGGCCAGGGATTCATGTAGATTCAGTGGGGCCTTGATATTAAATGGCCTGGATTAAGCTTGGGATTCATTAGGATGCTTTGGACTGGGACATGGAAAGCATAAAAGACTGGTGAGAATTAGCAATGGCTGGTCTGTTCCTCCCTCTTCTGCTGCCAGGACAAGTGCCCTTAGAAGTTATCTTTTTTAAGTAAAAAAATTAATATTTGTCATGATGGCAGCTGTGCCAAAAGATGCAATTTTTTTTTGCCATTGACAGGGGACAAAGGAGAATTTTGTTCCCTTTACATTTGAAATTTGGCTGAATACATTTTACAGATGCCCCGAATTATTTGAAGTGAGTAGTGGCCATCCATTACGAGTACATTTACAAACACAAGTCAGTAGATCATTAGCGTTCTCTAAGCAAACATGCAACCAAATTCCTTGACTTTCATGGTTTACATGCTTGGACCCTGACTTTTTCTGATTTTCAGTACTTTTGCAGGAGGGGCAGTTAGAGCCATAATATTAAACTGTGCTTTCACCCATTGGGTAAGTAACGCCAGCAGGGGAAAAGTGACCTTTAACCATTGCATTTTCAGCCATAAAGATACTTAACTCCAGTAGCAGTGAGCATCAAAGCATTGTGATAGAATACTATTACGTGAAAAAGGAGAAAGCCATGAAAATGAAAGTAATAATTAAATCTTCATCTAACTTTAGGTTGCATTGTAAGAAATTTTAGTTGAAAAAATTGTCTTTAACTTATGGCCCGCAGCAATCACATCTGTTATATTTTAGGAACAGAAAGCTAATGAGGTGGAATCTGGAGTACTGAGCTTAATTGGGCTTGTTTTGATTAAGTGTATGCACTGGGAATATTTTACACACTTGTATAATTTTCAGAACAGCCAATGTAAGCCACAAAATTCACAAAATCATTGTGGGTCGCCTTACTAAAATTGAACTGTCTCTGGGTAAACAATAAATTGAAAGGGAAAATATCTGAAGTTTTGATTAAAAAATGTATGTACTTTAATTTGCTTAATTGATGTTCTATGGTTATAAATGAATTTCTCTCTCACATGTACACCCATCTACACACAAATGAATTTGTGGTGTGGTTATAATAGTACCAACATGTATTTGGATATGACTGCATTATTTATGAATGGCAAAGCCTTTTAGAACATCCTGCCTATTCAGCCTTTTTGCAACACCATAACATGATATAATCTGCTATTTAACAGAGAAGAATATTAATGTTTTAGAGCGTTTGTTTTTTAACAAATGTGATTGAAACTGTTTCTCCAATCCCTTCTCCTGCAAAACAAGAATCTGTTAGTACCATGTGTCAGAACCTCAGGTGGTATAAACTGACATAACTCCATTGACTGCAATGGAGTTGTGAGCTGGTGGATTCTCACCAACCCCAGGATTTTAATAGACAGTTGCTGAGGAGCCGTGGCCCTCTGGCTAAGCCTCAAATCCCACAGCTGCAAATGTCATCATATAATTGCCTTCCCGGTGGGCCACAATTACCTGACCTACTCAAAAAGGATGGGTGGAGGGGGAAACATATCCAACCAGCTGACTTTGATTAACAAGTCATCTCAGTGGGGAGGATCTGGGGCGCTCTATAAACCAGACACTGCTTACTCTTCACAAAGGGAACACTCAAGAAGACTGCGATGCTGAAGGAGTGACAAGAGAAAAGACATTCCTCAAAGGGGCAGGAGGAGGAGAGACAATCACCTTGGGGAAAACATACTGAGATTGAGGAGAGCTGGACACAGGCTGTGGTCTGCCTCCCTAGGACACTTTGAACTTGCCTGTGAGGTAAGAGATCTTATGGATAAATCGGAGTAAAGACTTTCGGTGTAGATGGTGCTAAATTTAAAACTGATACACTGTCTGTTTTAAAACAAAGGTATTTTCTCTGGCTTCTCTTCCCCCCTCTCCCATCTCCTGCCCTTGATGTGGTGGTCAGATCACCCTGGCCTACCAGGCAATGACTTGGAGACATTTGGAACTCTTGGATTCAGGGCCAAATTCACCTTAGTGATCATCTGCTGAACTCCCTGGTGCTGGTGAGAATCCAGTGGTTCACAGGAGACATGCTGATGTACTCCCGCTGAGATCTGGTCTCATGTTTTCACACATATACATTTCAGAAGGTGGTAAAAATATAACCATTGATTTTTAAAAGCATTACACGTGGTTTTAAATAGGTTTTCTCTACATATAATTGTCATTACCGCTATACTTGTTACCTAATAATCATGTGTGAGTTAATAACTGCTTATTCCCTTATACATACTGATTTTTTTAGTTCAGAATGTGACTATTACCTAGTAAAGAAGAGGCTCTCTTAAATTACTAGTTAAATAAACTCTTATATTTTCAGTACCTTGCATGGCTAATCCATTTAACACATTGTGGAAACTTCTTCATTCAGTAACTCTGGGGCATCCATAACTGAAGTTCAGCTTCTTCTGAAGTGGAAGATGGATAATATTTAAAATAGCACAGCCACATGACACAACAGTGTAGGACAGGCATAGTACAGAATACGGAGCTAACAGGAAAAAGGCGGAGGTAATTTAGGTAGCAGAAATTTTATTACCCAACTTAAGACTTGCTGCAGTTAACTGCTTTACTCTTGCAAAAACATCTCTAATAACCAGAAGTCTGAAGGACGCTAGTTTTACATCTCATCCCAAACACAGCATCACTAGTAGCCATAACAACTAATGACCTATAACATTGTGCCATGTAGTTGGTTCAGTAAAGACTCTAAGGGATGAGTGTCACCTTCTATAGCATCAGCTCAGCTCCTGGTAGTATCCTGGGTTTTGCTTAGGCAGTTCCATTCAAGTAATGCCCAGGATATGGTATACATTTACATTAGGTAGGATAAAAATGTTAAGGGCAAATCATTTCATCTTTAGGTCATAAGACGATTGCTGGTGTGATCAGGAAGACATTCCTCTCTTTTATATGAGATATAGCAGCTTTCAGAAGTGGTCATTGCTGACAACAGGATAAACCACTACTCTGTTGTGGTATAACAGGTCCTTTGTTCTCTAATTTCATTCCCCATCCCCTTCCAGAGCACAACAAATAAAAATAGAACTTTCAGAAACTTTTCACCTCCTGAGGCCAAATAAACTTGGGGTAATAAGAAAATAATTTCCCCCCCAACCCTTTCCAGTCCTATCTTCAAACTCTCTCCTTTCAAAGTGTTTGAATAATAAAAGTATGTTTGTATGAACTGTATGTAATGCTCATATGATTTTCTATAGCTAAATTAATTTCACTGTATTGAACCTGCTAAGTACTGCTTCTTTTTAAAGCAGGTTACTCTTGTGAAAGATTGTACTCATCAAGGACTGTCAGTCACCTCATAAAATAAAGGTTATCACTATTATCAGTGGTGAACAATAGCGGGTAACTTCAACTTGTATAAAGGTTAAGAGAATAATCATTGCTGGATTTTCAGCAGCTATCTTAGTCTGGGTTTAAGCAATCGTTAAAGGAAAACATTTTTCAGCTTTAAGATTTACCCGATTATCTCCTGTGTGTGTGTGTTTTTCTCCTGTGTGTATGTATAAAAATAATATGGTCCTTACATACACACACACACACACACAAGTGCTAAACGTTAAAGTTGAAAAAGTAGTCTTTTATACATACAGTATATACATTCGCGTGATCTCTCTCTCTCTCCAATATCCTTATATACACACAGAGAGAGAGAGAGAGAGAGAGAGAGAGAGAGAGAGAAATTGTCTGGGTATATACATATATGCACACTTAAGATTTACTCCTTTTTTAAAGCTGCAGGCTTGTTTGCTAAATGTTGTTTGTGAAAGTGAATATCCTGTAACATGATCAGTGGAAATGGAGTCAGAGGGGCCCCTAACTCCTGGAGGGGCCGTTATTGAGGAGCTACTGGGAACAGGATATATAGGGAGTTAAGCTGGAAGCAATGTAGGCATAGGGGCAGACCTGTGCACAGGGTTTAATAACGTTCTACATGTTGAAAGGGCAGTCCCATGGATAACGGAGACAATTTTAAAAGCAAATGAGGTGACAGGGTCCTCATAGGAAAGCTACCAGTGGAAGTGCCTACATTAATACCATGAAGGAAAATTCCAGAGACACTAATCCAATACCCATGAAGATTAGAAGTCTGCAGAGCAGGGTATCATAGCACTCATAGAAGCCAGTAAAGCCTGGATAAGCAACATGGTAGTGGAAAAGAAACCATGAGGCAAATTACGCATCTGCATAGACCCAAAGCCACTCAACAGGGCATTGAAAAGATGCCACTACCCATTGCCCACAATTGATGACATCTGGCCAGAACTTTCCCAAGCCAAAATCTTTACTGTCTCTGATGTGAGAAATGGATTTTGGCCCATAAGTCCAGACAGAGTTCAGCATACTGCCAACCTTTGTAAAACTACTTGGTTGCTACAGATGTCTGCACATATCAGTATTGGCGCATAAGCCCAGCATCCGTGATGTACAAGAGAAGATTCATCCAAGCACTGGAAGGGCTACGTAGCCTGAAAATAATAGCAGATGATATGTTCATTGTAGGTGAAGAGAGGAATGTCACAAAAGCTAAATGAGGTGATGACAGAAAACTGTGAGTTTTTCTACAGCAACATAGGGACAACATTCAGCAAAATCCAGAAAAAAAATATGGCTCAGAGACTGTGAGGTGATATATATTGGACATCTGCTCACAGCAGAGGGACTGAAAGCAGATCCCGACAAGGTCAAAGCAGTCAGAGACAGCTCCAGTGGATGTGAAAGAGGCACAGCGCTTCATAGGAACAATATGTTTTATGTCCAAATTCTGTCCACACCTGGCTGCAGCAGTGGAATCCGTACATCAGCTCACAATACAGGATATCAAGTGGAACTGGGCAGGTCCCCAACAGCAAGCATTTGACTCACTGAAACAAATGATAATGGATGCATTTGACGTACTATTGGCCTGGAGGGCCACTGACACTCCAATCCAATGCATTGGACAAGGGATTAAATCTAGCTCTTTTGCAAGAGGAGCCAGCCATTCATGGAAGAAGAGCCTTGTCTGTGACTGAACACAGGTATGCCCAAAAAAGAGTTACTGGCTGTGGTATTTGGAGTGGAGTGATTCCATCAGCACACCTATGGCCATCCAATAATATTGCAATCAGATCACAAACCCCTATAGACAATCATGGCAAAGCCCCGTCTTAATGCTTCAAAGAGACTGCAGTGCATGCTGATGCAGCTCTCATACCACCAGATAGAGCTAAGACATTGTCCAAGATGCCCGGTTAGCTGACACCCTGAGCAGGATATATATCTAAACCCATGGTTGTGAGCTCAATCCTTGAGGGGTCCATTTAGGGATCTGGGGCAAAAAAATCTGTCAGGGAACAGTACTTGGTCCTGCTAGTGTAGGCAGGGGACTGGACTCGATGACCTTTCAAGGTCCTTCCAGTTCTATGAGATAGGTATATCTCCATATATTATTTATATTATATTATCTATAGATAGATCGAGCATCAGAGAGTTGGGGGAAGGAATCAGAACATTGAATACATGAACATGTTGCACTATCTCCTAGTTTCAACAATGGCGCTGATGGAAATCAAAGAGGCTATGGAAAAGGACACCTAAGTACAGGCAGTCAAGAGAACGATAATAGTAGGGTGGCCAGAGGACAATATCCAAGTACCAGTAGGAACAGGATAATATTTTCAAATGAAAGTTTAGCTGTGTCCTGCATGGAATCCTATTATGAGGACAGAGACTATTGTCCCCACCTCACTACTTCAGGATACTATATAAAAATATATGCCCCCAACCTGGGCATTGACAGCTATCTTAGATGGGTTTGAGAGTGTGTTTAATAGCTGAGAATGAATACACATCTCTGCTCCTTGATATATGGGTTTCACATTTGTTGATCATGTGATAACCACAAGCAGAAAGATACTGTTATCACATGAGCTGTCCACCTAGCCATGGGAAAAGGTGGGAGTGGAACTATTCTTTTTTAATGAAAAGCAGAACTTGATTATAGTGGACTACTACTTAAACATTTGGCAGGTTTGTGCCCCGCCTGATGCAAGAAACACATTGAACACTCACTTCACAAGATATGGCATTACGGGACATGGCATTTGCAGATTACGGACCCTAGTTTCTCTTGGAAGAATTCAAGCAATTTGCATGCAAATGGAAATTTAACCAACACGCCTCTGCCCCAGCATATCCACCGAGTAATGGTAGGGTGGAGTCAGCTGTGAGACTGTTACAAAAGGCTGTTTATTCTGGTTAAGACCTCTTGTTAGCACTTTTGGCACACCAAAGTACCTCATCAGAAGGGTTCCTAAACAGTCCAGTTCAGGTATTGATTGGACAAATGACCAAAGCCCTGTTACCAATTAGAGGAGACCTGTTGCAGCCACAAGGAGGGGGACATCACTGAGAGGAGATGGCCAACAGAGAAAGGAGGCATGACAAGTCAGCCAAGGACCTACTGGCCCTGGAGACCATCACTCTTGGGAGGACCCAGCCATTACAAAGAGACCATAAAGACTGGACTAAAGGAGTTTTGAGGGATGCAGCAGCAGCCAGGTAGTAAGAGGTGACTATGCAAGAGTGACAAGTGATCTGCAGGAACAGGAGACACAAGCAGAAATAGCTCTCAGAGTGAGTCTACGGGGCTCATTACAGAATGGAGAGATGGAGATACATCCAGAGGCCCATCCCTCAGGGAGGGGATTGAGACTCCACAGAAAGTTTATTAGAGTAAGAGACAGGTGACAGGGGGATAAAGATAGGTCATTCCTGGTGTGATTGTCTGATGAGGAGACCAAATTATCTCACAGACAATGTAACCAGTAGAGTCTGCAGTAAAGACAAGGGACCAGCTCAGCTATGTGCTAGCAACCTCTGGCCGAAGGGACAATGGCTGAGGATCTGGCCATCAATTATTTATTTTAATGTTTACAGTAAAGGATTGGAAAATAGGGAAGATGTATCAGAATCCATTGAATTGCAGTTAATGAGCCCATCTTCCCTGGAAAGGCTGTTGTTAATGGGACTCCAGGGGAATGAAATGGGTAGGGTTAGGCTGGAAGCAACAAAGCTACATGGACAAAGCAGTTCATGGCATTTAATAAAGTTCTGTAGGTCAAAGTTAACCCGCATTCTGCTTTACTCATTGCTAATGAAACACACACAGTAATATCAATTTCAGAACTGGGAGTATGAACACTGAAACATTTGTAGGTCTCTGTGCGGTCTAACTTTTTCTATTAGCAGACACAGCTTCTGTGGCACGGCGAGCGAGCTTTCATGCCTTAACAGTGGTTCTCAACCTTTTCCTTTTGTGGACTGTTTCCTGGAGCCCTGCTGCCCTCTAGCTGGGACCTCCCACTCCTTTTAACACTATGAAAGGTGTAATGGTCTCTAAGGGGTTACTAGAGTGCACAGAGAAGAGCTTAAAGGAGCAGCCAATCAGCCAATCAGGGTCTGGCAGGCCCATATAAGAAGAGCTACAAAGCAGAGCAGCTTTAGTAGCTGCCCGGAGCTTAAGGAGAGAAGATCAGGCTCCTAGCAGGACAAAGGAGTGCCAGCACTCTGGACAGACCTGTGCTGCCAGCAGGGATAGAGAGAGCTCCTAGCTAGTTGCTAAGACTAGCATGCTAAGGCCCTGAGATAAGGGCAACAAAGGTGCTGGAAGCCATGAGGAAGTAGCCCAGGGAAATGAACTGAGGAGCTGGAGTTGAAGCAGCAAGTGGTGGCCATCACAGTAGTGGGTGGGCCTGGTCTCCCCATCCCCCCAATTTCCACTGATAAAGTGACTGGTCTGAGGGACTGTGATACTGTCCTTTGGAATAGAGAGAGCTGTGTTCTGAAGAGGATGTCATGGTCCTTGGAGTGAGGTATGTCCTGGAGCAGAAGTGTTGGTGGAAAGACATCACCAGAAGAGTGCGCACTGGTGAGCAGAGCTAATCCTCAGGACAGCCAGAAGGAGGTGCTGCCGTGGTGAACCCCATCACAAAAGGACAGAGTGGTTCAGAACTCACTCTAAAACCTCACGTACTTTCTGGAACTGCATCTTCTTCCACTTGAACTGCCAAACTGTAGAGCGATCCTAGTTTTCCATGGTAAAAAAATATACACACACACACACACATATATATATATATATATATATACTAGCGAAAATACCCGGCGTTGCTCGGGTCCGTCGGAGGTGGGGAGGGGGCAGAGAGCTGAGTGAGTGCGGGGTCCGTTGGAGGGGGTAGGGGGCAGAGAGCAAACCTAACACCCCCACTACACTCCCCCGGACCACACCCGACACCCCCACCTCACTTACCCCTCGACCAACCCTGACTCACATTTTCACCCCCTCACCCAAACCCAACACCCCCACGTCACCCAGCTACCAACCCCAACACCCCCTGACCAACACCCACACCTCACCCCCGTAGACCAAACCTGACACACCCACTCACTTTCCCCCCCAACCAAATCCGACACCCCTACCTAACACCACAAACAAACCCGACACCCACACCTCACTTACCCCTCGACCAACCGCGATCCCCCTCCTCACCCCCCAACCAAACCCAACACCCCCACTTTACCCCCCCCACCAAACCCAACACCCCCTGACCAACCCCAACACCCACCCCTCACCCCTCACCCACCCCGACACCTTCCCACCCCCCCCCAGACCAAACCCAACACCCCCGGCTCACTTACCCCCCGACCAAACCCGACACCCCTACCTCACTTACCCTCTGACCAAACCCAACTCGGGTCCGTCAGAGGTGAGGAGGGGCAGAGAGCTGAGCGAGTGTGGGGTCCGTTGGAGGGGGGAAGGGGCAGAGCTGAGCGAGTGCAGGGTCCGTTGGAGGGGGTATTATGACAGCATAACTATGTCACAGAGAACAGCAGCTGCCCAGCTGATGTGATTGGCCTTTAAATAATTTCACCCCTGGGGGGGCGTCAGAGGTGAGATTTGAAAATTTTTCGACTCTTACCCTGATTAGGACCCTAAGACCTATAAGTGTACCAAATTTCAAGTTTCTAGCTCAAATGGTGTGGAAGGTGTAAGTGCACGTACATACACGCACGCACGCATACATACATGCATACACGCATACACCATTTGACTTTTATATATATAGATATCAGTTGAACACAATGTTGTATTGATATACAAGTAGAACCCTATTTATCTGAGTTTCATTATCCAGGTCTTTGTATAAACTGAACAACCAGCCACCCAGGGGCTGACCGTGGACCTGAGTCCCTCCTCCACTTAAAATAAGGGATCGGAAACTGCCAATTCTCCTGATTATCTGAATTTTTGATGATCCAATCTGACCCTGGTCTCAATTAAATTGGATAAATGGGGTTCCAGTGTAAATTTAAAGTGCATTCAAAAAGCAACCACAAGAGAGGGGAGGTGGCGCATATTGAATACGTGACACTGGCACTTTCAGTAACATTTTGGCAATAGTTAAAATATGTTTTTATTTTTTCACAAAATGGAAAAACTAAAGGTTCTCTGTAAAGACCCAAATTCTGTGTTTTTCCGCGGCAAACAGATTTCTAGGGTCCCTGCGCGTCAGTAATGCATGAAGCTGTTTGGACTTGAGAGACTGAAGAGAGCTGGTGGGATGTGCCGCATCGTCTCAAAGCTCAGTTCAAGCATGAGAAGTCTATATAGGTCAGCGATACCTTTCTTAAAGCTAAAGAAGCTGGCCATGCTTGGAATAGCTAATGTAAGAAAGGACACAGTCTGTCAAACACAGAATTGTAAGACAAAAAGGCACCAACAGAATTTTCTTTCTTTTCAAAAGCTTTGTTGAAAGGACTAAATGAGTCATTGTTGGTAAATGAATGTCCAGATACCTTATTTCTTCCATGGAGATTAAAAAGAAAATGTAATGGCAAGAAAACAGAGTAAGTGAAATTGATTTAATTTAACAATAACCTTCCAGCCTTGCTTCACATCTTACTCAAATAACCTTTGTAAGTAATTATAGTGGGATCTGAAAATAAAGCACTGTGAGGCTGAAGGATTTTAGAAGTCATCAAAATTATCCAATGCTCAATAGACCCCAAAGCCTATATATTATTATGCTGCAGCCCAAGCAAGGCTGCCTTCAAGTTAACATCTGTAAAGCAGTGAGAGGAGCAAGAGGCAGAGACATTGGTATAATCAAATGTTATATTGACATCGAAAGACATTATGGGAGCCTAGGAAATCAATCACTTCTAAACTTTCTTCTTTCTTCTTTTGGTTTAAACTCAGGATGATCAGCAAATACTTGTTTTCTGTTTGGCCATCCTTCTGGGCTCAATTCTGACCTCAGATATATGCATGAAATTAGCCTGGTCATAGTCCCTATTTCTTTGATGGCAAAATTTGGTCCTTAATTTTTGAGATATTTCAGAATACCAGCTGACTAAAAGTCAAGATTTCAGGAGAGTTTGTTACATGGTCCAGTCAGCCCTGAAAGTTCCTTGTTATCTTTTCTTTACCATTTCCCTTTTGCTTTCTCACAGTACAACACCCCAAAAGTTCTGGTACCTTTAGCTTCTGCAGACGCTCTTTGTTTCTTCTGAATTTAAATTCAAAATATTCCAAGATATGAGTCTTGATTTTCCATGGCATCAAATGCTCCCCTTCACATTACTTATGCTCCTCTGCATAATACTTTAGGGCCTGTCTGAGTCTCATGTTTATTCACCCTCTGGGTATGCTGCAAGGCCTATGTGTTTACTCCGGTTTTCTCCAGTTCAGTGGCTCCCAAACGGCAGATCATGCAGTTTCAGTGGTTCATGGCACACTTGCTAGTGGTCCACAGAGAGTTGACTTGTGACATGGTGCTGCCTCTTCCTTGTTTCCAGATGTTAAATTAACAGAAGCTAAAACTACATTAAACACTTTCCCGACATTTTCTTTTTGCAGCAAAGAATTTCTGCAGTTGCCCCAAGGATGTTCTATGTAATCATAAGCGGGAGAGGAAGGTGGGCTCTGAGACAACCTCTATGTCAAGATGTGTTCAACACTAGACACAAGTTTGAGAATGCTTGTTCTAAGTAGGTCGCCTGGAGAAGTTGTATTTCTCTGATGGTCCATGATAAAAAAAATTCAAGCTGAATCAATGTTATGATTTTGAAAGTGTGAGGTCTCGAATTTGTTGTAAATCTTCCCAAAGACTGTGATATTTATAACAGTATATCCCTAAATAAGTTGTATCACAGCCTCATTAATCAGATCACATTGTAAAAGCATTAGCCTTTTTCCCCTCTGTTGCTTCCAGGGTCCATTTTTTCTTAGTTATAGTCAGCATTAATTCAAATAATTTTTATTGCAGCTGGGAGATACATTGAACTAAAACATCAGATCTAAGTACCCTGAAACTTTAGGGGTACTTGAAAAGATTGATCCTGATCTGAACTTTACAAATGGGCTCTATTTTATAATGACCTTGTTCCCAAAAACCAGTTGCCTAATGCACACTGGGTAAGAAGTATGTGAAGCCCACCATAGTTGAATCCCAGGCATGCCCCTACTGATGTGACATCCACTGAGGATCAAATCAGAAATCTCCAGAGCTGAAATCACAAGTCTCTACAACTTGAGCTAACAATCCAGCAACTGTAGCTGTGGCCCTAGTAACAGACTCTCGTCCACTGTGGACAGGGCACATAAGGTGACCCATAACACACATATTGACATCAGCACTTGTCAAAATCAGACCAAGGTTGCTAAACTACATTTCTTATCACTGCAGTCACTGAAAATCAGGGAAAGCCAACATTCACATCCACACTAACCTCCTTTCACATATCTTTCCACCCACAAAACTCTTCAGCACCGCAATACACACTTTTAAAGAGATGTTTCCCCTAGACACGTGCGTTCTGGCAACATTTGTGTTTGTACATGAAAGTATACACGCTCCCCTTCCTTTTCACATACTAAACAGGGGCACAATCTGACAAATCAACTGTGTGGGAGACTGGGATGCAACTCTGAGTCCTAGGGAATCCACTCAATGTAAAAGCTGTGAGCTCTGTGCCTAGGGTGACCAGACAGCAAGTGTGAAAAATCAAGGTAGGGGGTAATAGGTCCCTATATAAGAAAAAAAAAACAAAATAGGGACTGTCCCTATAAAATCGGGGCATCTGGTCACCCTATCTGTACCTCGGGCCTCTTTGGCTGTAAATGCCCCCCATTTATGTCCCCACCATTCCCACTACTACTAGGAGATGGGTGCAGGAGACCCATATGCCAATCCTGGGAGTTAACTTTGCAGTGAAGACATACTCCCTCTGGCTATACCCAACATCTTTCTACAGTCCCAAATTTTCCTTCATTTACTGTGAGATCTGGCTACAGTGGCATAGCTTCATGTGTTTGACTTCATTTCCAGTTTATTATTGATTAATAATTGTATATGCAATTGATTTACTATACTTGAGGTTCAATATGAAGACAGTTCAAGAGACCAAATAACCAAGATCAGTCAAATGTATTGTCTAAAGAAAAGGCAATACAGTACAGAAAAGAAAGTTAATACATCACCAATCTTTCCAAGGAAGTAAATTAACAGTCTCAGTTCACTTTCCACAGATTATGGGCACCCCAGAATGTTTTTCTTGTATCATGGGGTTTCCCTCATCTTTTCCTTTTGAACACAGCATTCCAACCTTCTTGGGCAATAAAGGTACTCCCCTACCTTTACCAGTGTACAACATTAACATATCTTACCCCTAACAGAGTTTCTATCTGTCTACACAGAACTGAGTTGTTCTGGACAAGGCATTGTGGGATATGTAGCATGAGTAAGCATAATATTAGTTAATATGATTAGCTCCCCCCTCCACATACACACTCAATGAATACCATGAGTAGAAAACCTATTAATGGTATGCGTGTATAATCTATATGTATTGGCTAACATTAATATGTTGTTGGAATATACTCTTTCCCAAATAACATGCTCTTTAGTGTGTTTATTTTTTGTTTCATATAATTCAAACTCCAGATTTGTTCCCATGATTTATATTTTTCCTGACTGTGATTCAAGATATGATCCCATTTGGGGAGGGCTGGTGTGTGGGATGCACTGGGATAGCTGAACATTTATACTCTGATCAAGGTAGCTGGCAGATCTGATAATACTACAAGCATCTTACCTACCACTTAACTTTGGTCTGTTGCTTTCATTATAGCTCACATATGTATGTTCTGAATAAACAGAAGATAGTTGACTAAAGCAGTCCCTTAGCTAAAAACACTGGAATATCCCAAATATCATGCTCTTTGCGCCTCATAAGAACTAATTATTATTATATTGGATTACATCATTTCAGTTCATTGCTCTAACGTGTATCGTTTGCTACCTCAGCTAGTCCAATGAATCTAATATTTGGCCAAGTTAGCTTGTAACTACAGATTTGGATTTAATTTTTCCATTTGCTCATTTGCTCTGGATAAACTAGATACAAAGTCCTTTCTTTTCTAACAGTTTCTGTAACAAATTCAATTTCTAGTGCTGTGCAGCAGAGAACCAAGCATGAATGGCATACATTTCCAATCATTTTCTTTTGGGTGAAGTGGAAATAAATGCAATAGTATTATTTTCGGGGGGAAAGAAGCTACAGATTTTTTCCAACTGTGTAGAAGCCCATTGTGACTGTTAAAATCCTTTTGGAAAAGTAGCTAAAATGGAGGGGAATACTTCACTATACTCTAATGCACTGTTCACTGATAACAGGTGACTTGTACTTGATCACTGGCTTGGATTGCTACTCCCAGTACAGTTATACAAAATGAAAAGCACTGGAAAGCTGTAGATAATTTTGGTTCAATTATATAGCAGAAATTTTAATTTCTGAAGCTAAATTGAAAATAAAAGATAAGGGTAGAGTTGGCTTTATTTCTTCTATTGAAAAATTGTACCAAAAAAAATCAATCTGTCCAAAAAGCTGGAAAAGAAATTAGACCTTTTAACTATTAGAATTGAACGTGTCAAAGTACATGAGCATGTGAATATGCATTGGGTAATGCTAAGAGCATTCATATATAGTTTGTTAAATGGAGTGATGGTTCCACTTATTAGCAATGTAAGATACTGACTAGTTCAGAAGAATTTGGCAAAGCCACTAGCATTTAGTTTTTAAACAATAAAGAGCATCCTCCAATGAACGGTATTTTATTTCATATGGGGTGGATCTAGAGGCCTCAGTCAGGGGTCCGGACCCTATTGTGCTGGATTAGGGGTGCCCAACCTATGGCCCACAGGGTGTACATGGCCTGCCAGAGTATTCAGAAGGCCCATGGCCGGTTTCAATATAATTAATGGTCTTGTCATCATGTTTATTTCATTTTAGTTTAGCTATGCGTGCTTTACTGTGTTTTCTATCATCTGGATACACTTCTATGCACTAATTCCTTTATTTCTTTTTAAATAGACAGTATTGTATATAGATACAACCTATCTAAATACCATACAAAACAGAATCTGTTTGGTCCGCACAAGGTTGTGCTTAGATTTATGTGGCCCTCCTGTGTAATGAGGTTGGGCACCACTGGGCTAGATGATATAAGCATTTATTGATGAGACTGTCCCTACCCCACAGAGTTACATCTAAAGCACCTTTTCTGCGTTGCCATCTGTGTAGGCAGAAGGCTGTACCAGTGTGTCAAAAGGCAGCCTTGGTGTCAGTTAAAAGACAACAGATATATAAAAAAAATAGATTGGAGAAGCACGAATGCTTACGTGGTGCAAAGGAGCCTTAGTGGATCAGAGATCTGGCTTCCAAAACGTCACTTGAAAGCTTTTGCAAAACTTGATACATAAGTGACCCCAATTTTGCCCATCACATACAAAGGGAATCTCTGACTCCAATCCCTACAGCCGCACTAAATTGTGAGGATTGAAATCTAAAGGAACCCAGGTCTGAATCGTTCCTGCAATAATTTGAGCTTTGTAAATCAAAAACACTGCCTCTTTGGCATATCTCTGGGAGTTATTAAATCACAGTCAAATTTATTAAAGACAGTGGATGACTATATGTCATGTGGTTACATGAAAGGGAAAGATGGGGTAGGGAGTTGGATCAGTCTAATAAACTACTCACACCTTGCCCTACTTGACATGCAATACCACATTAAACACTAGAGAAAAGAGCTACTGTACTTACCCACTCAATAATTTGCATAATTTTAAAGAGCTGAAAATGTCACTGCTGTTTTACCGTAATCGTTGGCAAATTATTAGCTATACCATTTATACCTTCTAGAAAAACAGATTTGTATTTTACTCGTCTCTC
The DNA here is from genome assembly GCA_032164245.1 of Sternotherus odoratus. NCBI lineage: Eukaryota > Metazoa > Chordata > Testudines > Kinosternidae > Sternotherus > Sternotherus odoratus. Next base: position 15,752,510 of record JAVMKO010000003.1, on the reverse strand, counting down.
TTTAGTATTAATGGGGATTAATAAAATGAACAGGAAAAATCATCCTGGAGGACAAACATAAGTTGTAAAATATTAGGTGTGTATGAAAGCATGTCAGTTATTCATCCCATGGCATCTGCTGCAGGCTTATCTTAGCTGAAAAACGTTTACCGAGGATGAACTCTTGACTGACCCGTATGTATTTTAAATTGTATATTTTAAAAAGGGGAAATGGCTAAAAAATAACCCATGATTTTGTTCCTTCTATTCCCTGGTGACTGTGGTCAGAGGGAGCCAAGTTTATCCCTCACATAATTTTTAAAACCTTTTTAAAATTGTGACTTTATACAAATGCTACTCATCACTTGTTCTTTCTCCTCCCTGTGTTCCAAGACTTGACAAAATACCCGAGACACAGGTTCAAGTTAAAACCGAATGGAACCTCATAGTTTCTGTCCACACAGCTACCTCAACTTACCAAGAGGTTCTCTGTTGTGTGTGAATGCTTGGTGTAAGAAGTGACTCCTCTATAAAATGTCTCTCTTGTCATGTGGTCAATAGGATACAGTTTCAAAGAGGTTTTTGGCCCACATCCATGGCTTTTAGGGCTACCCCTTGCATTGTTCTGTAACAAAATTTCCTCTAGGATAGCAGAAGATTGTATTTACAGTGCTCGTTGGGGTTGGTTGTGTCTTCTGTACCCCAGCCAGCATGAGTGCTCTGCAGAACCTGCTCACCCCAAATGAACACAGCCTCTCCCGAATATTCTCCTTTGGTGTGATTTATTCCCCTAGTGCACCAACCAACCACACTCTGCCAGCTGATGCATAAACTCTGTAGAGTCCTTCCTTTGGGAAGAAGAGAGGGCTGAGCTGTGTAGAAGGCTGGGACCGCAATATTGCATGGCTGTGGCACTGGCATAGAAAAAAACTGGCGGGGGAGTTTCTTGCTCTCTCCTTCAACTTAACACAGCCACACAAAGGCTCATAGACAGACAATATGGGCCTAAAATGTACTGTATTCAATCCCTGCATGAAGTGCCAACTGCAAATTCCCATGGAGATTAACATGGCTTTTATCTGGAACCAAGGTTTGTTCAAATAAGAAGCTAGGGTTCACTTGAAAAGTCTCAAGATTTATAAGAACATAAGAATGGCCCTATTGGGTCAGACCAATGGTCCATCTAGCCCAGTATCCTGTCTTTTGACAGTGGCCAGGGCCATGTGCCCCAGAGGGAATGAACAGAACAGGTAATCATCAAGTGATCCATCCCCTGTCGCCCATTCCAGATTCTGGCAAACAAAGACTAGGGACACCATCCCTGCCCATCCTGTCTAATAGACATTGATGGACATATCCTCCATGAATTTATCTAGTTCTTTTTTAAACCCTGTTATGGTCTTGGTCTTCACAACATCCTCAGGCAAGGAGTTCCACAGGATGAATGTGCATTCTGTGAAGAAATACTTCCTTTTATTTGTTTTAAACTTTCTGCCTATTATGTTTTTTATAATCAGGTAATTGTTATTCTCATACACCGAAATGACCTACAGATTTCTGCTTAAACTTTATGTAACATCCCTTTTCCCTCCCTGGTAGGATCAGGCAACACTCACCTGTGTGCCCAGGTGCATGATGCTGTCAATAGTAAAGGAGATCCTGGTATCCCAGTTGTGATGCTAAATAGGTAGGGATCCTTTTACTTATACAATAAATTAATCTGGGTGGTGGCTCCTCCTAGCTGGGCCCTGTCTGAGCACACTGGTGTGGTTTGGAAATCTTTAGGAATAAACTTGAGTTAATCTATGCCATGGGTTTAACCCAAAAGTACTAGTTATGCAAACAATATACTCTTAGATTAGAGTTAACACACCTTTACTTAACAACTTAGAAAAACAGGCAGTGTTGTTTGCTCTGTTTGTTGTAGCCATCTTAGTTCCAGGATAGTAGAGAGACCTGATGGGTGAGGTAATATATTTTATGGATCAATCTCTCTTAGGGAGAAAGAGACAAGTTTTTTTTAGCTACACAGGGTTTTTCAGGTCTGGGAAAGATACACAGCTAAAGACAAGATGGAACCGATTGTTTAGCATTAGAAGTAACATATATTCTAAGAGACCATTCAAGGTGACATGACCAGTCAACCCCTTTCCAGTCATAGGACAAAGTTAGTGGGTTCCAGACTGTTGTAATAAGTCATAAATCCAGTCTTTATTAAGAAGATTATTTTCAGTGTCTAGCAAAGTTATGAACATAAGATGCCAGGCTCCTCTTTTGAAGGATGAAACCAGACAGCTCTTGAATGAACTCACACAGAAAAATGATAAAAGACAAAAAACAAACATATCACTCAGGGGTGAACACTTTTCAGAAAAGCAATCACTCCATACCTGACCTCTCGGTCCTCAGTCTCAGAGGACTGCATAACACCTGCATAACCCCCGTGGAAGACAAACCTGGGATCTTAAATTCATAACATTGCTACACACTAAAAACTGTGGCCTTAATAAAGACACTGGATTTATGGTTTATTACAGCTCCCTTTATTTGTCCTTTTATGGGAGAGGTGTAAATGGACCACTTCAGCTTGAATGGTCTCTTAGAATATGTGTTAACTACTTATGCTAAGCAATCTGTTCCACTTTGTCACATTTAGTTGTGACACTGAATATCTTTCCCAGATGGGAAGAGCTCAGCACACCTTGAAAGCTTGTCTCTTTCACCAACAGTAGTTGGCCCAATAGCTGGCCCATCCACCTTGTCTCTCACAAAGAGGCTATCATGACTGAGATTAATTAAAATGTCACAGTCATTTTAAATCAGTAGAGGGTGCTTCATTGAATCAATTAATACATGCACTTTACAGTAGTAAATAAAACGTAACCAACTTACATTTATACTGCCCTGCCCAGGAGTGTGCACTCCTCTGAATTTCACAGTTCTAGAGGCTTTCATGTGTGGGTGTGCCTGAAAATTGTGAAGCTGGGGACAAAACTTTATTGGTCTAGCAAAGTAGTCCAGCCACAAGGGGAAGAATAATTTTAACTGGGGATCAAACTGCACAACCCCCAGAAGATGGGACTTGGTATAACAAGATCAGTAACCTTTGATCCTGGTTAGCCAATAAGACCACTTCTTCTCCTCTCAGTATCAGGAAAACTCCACAAGGTCCTTTCACTGTTCCCCTTTCCCTGAAAGTGCTTCCCCAAATGGCAAAGTTACTAATGCTGCCTTCACTGCTGGCCAACCTCAGTCAGTTCTGATCTAAGCAACAGTCTGTGTCCTGGATCCAGTGAAGCCCAGCAATACCCTGCATGGCTCCCCTGCTTGGTCAAAGACCCAGCAGTTTCTCAGGAGCAGCAGCTCTCTGCTTGGTGGAGCTCTATCCAAGCCACCTCCCATCCCTTGACTAGGATCTCCGCTCCTCACAAAATGGAGCCCACCCCATACTGCCTCTGCATCCAAGAGGAAGATCCCCTTACCTGGGAAGCAGAAGTCTCTCTCTCTTCCCCAAGGCATTATGGGAGTTGTAGACTCCGTGGCTGGAGTGCGGCACTCAGGATCTTGCTGATCGGAACACTCGCGGCTAAGTTAGAGACCCCTCTAAGAGGGGGTACCCACACTTTATATGTATTTACTTGAGGGAAGATACCAACCCTGGAAAATTATAGGCTTAAAGGGAAAAGTTTTGGAATGTTTTCAGCCATTGAAAATAGAGGGTTAGAAGGGAAATGCTCACACGATGTTGAATATAGTAGTCACTGCTCTGTGGGGGGGGGGGGGGGGGAAGGAGTGAGCCTCCTTTGCACAGACACTGAGGAAGACAGTCATTAGGCTGCTTTCCAATCAAGCCCTGGTGTAGGGGGCATGCAGGAGGCAGGGCTGAGGATGGGAGGGACATGTCTAAGAATAGAGGGGCTATGTTGGGGAAGGGGATGCATTATCGTGCTGAGATTCCAAGCAGCACTGCAGTCCATAGATGACCTCTCAGGGTTGTTTGTTACGTGAGGAGCTGTGGAGCAGCCCAGATTTGAAAGGGAACCTAACTAGCTTAACGCCACCTCAATGCCCCCTTCCCCTGGGCTGTGAGTTCTCATGTACTTTCCAAAATGTCTATCAAATGGGGTAGGCGTTCAGATGAGACAAGTATATTCATCTGATGTTGACTGGGGAAGTAAGTGCACAAAGCAAAAAGTATAACCAAACTCTCAGCCAACTCTGACATCTTCAGTCCATCATTTCCTCCAAACTGCATCTGTTTTCCCCTCTGGTAGTTGTGACAATGCTTAATCTCAGAGTTTGACTCTGTGCATACTTCCGACATGACGCTTGAACTCTTTCTATTTCTGATGTTATTTCTTCTTTGAGACAATCTTTTCCTCAGCGTTTCCTCTTCGGTATTTTTAGACAGCAATTTGTGCTGCTGCTTATTTATCAAACAAGGCTTCACATGAATTAGAGCGCTCAGTTCTTTTTAAGTTTACATCACAAAATGGCAGTCTTATTTCAGGTGGTTACCTTCCCCCAAAATATCCAGAATAGGTCTTATACATTTCACCTTAATGACTACTTCAGAACAAAAAAATAATATATATATTGATAAGGGTTATATGGTAATTCATTTAAGTCAGCTGTTACTTGAATGCTAATTAAAAGGAAAGATAGTTGAAGGATAAAGAAGGGCTTGAAAGCATATCACACACAACTTCCTTCCTAATATATTTCCTGTCTATCACATTTATTACTGCAGGGTGGGCTGACAGGTTAATTATGTACTTGCAGGAGAACTGATACAGAGGATATTACAGTCTCAAAAGCAAACACTTATAATCATTTTATCTAAAGAGAAGACAGCTTCACCTTGATGAAGGTCTACATTTAGTGAACATTTTACGGCAGCAGTCACTGCACTCTCAAGGAAAGTAACTATCAATCAGTACAGACACCATAGTAGTAGAACAGCAAACACTGTAGATACTGCAGAGGTAACTAAGTCCTGTGGCACCTTAAAGACTAACCTCTCTGATTCTGTAGATACTGCAACACCCCATAGTCCAGAAGATTACCGAGTGGGAGGATGGTTTTATGGTTAAAGATCCATTCTGGGACTCACAAGATCTGGTTTCATTTTCAGGTCCAGCACAGACTTGCTGTGTGACCTCAGGCAAATCACTTTAGCCATGATCCTACAGGTCTGTATATATTCTCAGCAGTCCTTCTGAGCAGTCCTTCTGAAGTGCTTAAAGTTAAGCACAGCTGTATGTATTTGAATGCAGGACTGTGCCTTAATTTCTCCAGGCCTGTGTTCCCCATCTGTTTTGTTCAGTCAGTAAGCCTTCCTTCTCTGTTTGACTGCCTTGTTTAAATACAGCATAAACAATTAAGAGCGGGAGTTATCCTTTACCCTGTGGCTGTACAGTGTCTAGCACAATAGGGCCCTGATCTCAGCCAGGCTCAGCAGGTGCTCCTGTAACACAAAGAAGCATTAAAAATAATAATACCTTGATGCATGAGAACTTTAATTTGTGCAAGAACTTCTGTGAATTTCCACATGCCTCCTCTCCCTTCTGAACCCTATGGCTACCAAGGAATTCCATACTGGCCACTGGAGTCACAGAAAATGGTCCAAATTGGCCAGCAGCACAAAATATGTGCTAATAGTGGAATAAAATACTGTATTTATCAAACAATTGCATTTGACAAATAATGTCATGGCAATGGAATACAGCAAAAACTAATTAAATAAACTATATGACAAAAAAAAAAAAAAAACAACAGCCAAAGCACTGACCAGTGGACTCTTTCAATAGTATTTCACCATCCCTAGTCATAGTCCAATAGAAAGATTGATAATGTCAAGAGGAAAGAAAAAGTGACCACATTGTTTCTTTTCTGATAAAGAATATCACTTGAAGTGTAGTGTGAAGGGGCTTTAGGTGTACAATGGATGCTGTTGAGGGTATAATACAATGACATCCAGAACATTAAGCTACAGAATAATTTACACACACCACAAAATACCGTAATTTTTCTTTCCAAAAAACACTATTTTATTGCAGCATAAAACATGCCAATAAGTGGACCATAGTGATTGCACAGAGAAGCTAAGCTCTGCTTATTCAGTGCTAGAGTTTACACCCCCCCACACACACACATTGATATTGAAAGGTAGAACTGAATAATTCAACATAACTAGGCTCAATTTTCAGCACTGAGTTGTTTAATCTAACAAACCTCTGAACTAATTCCAATGCAGCAATCCCGGTTTGCATAGAACATTTTGAAACAAAATATATTGAATAGAAATGAGAGGTGGAGATACTTCATTAAATGCTGATTTCCTAAAACCCGATCCAAAGAGCAAAGATCCAGTAACTCCACGCTTAATGAGACTGAAAAAGACCCAGTCAAGATTGATTTAGTTGGGTATTGGTCCTGCTTTAAGCAGGGGTTGGACTAGATGACCTCCAGAGGTCTCTTCCAACCCTAATATTCCACAATTCTATGATATGATTCTTTTATTCTTTTTAATACATTATCATTGTCAGATTGTGGCTTCATCTCAAATCTCATGATGCACCAAGGCTACAAATGAGTGATAAGCATTAACCAGAAAAAAAATAAACCCATGTCAGGGAATTATAGATTGTATGGTCCCCTCCTCCATAAACAGAATTATACACACCACTCCCTGCCAATTAAAACACCAGATTCTCATTTCTAACATTTCTTTATCTGCAATGTACAACCGAAATACAGCAGCACTCTATCCATCATTCATGAGTTATACTGGGTTTATTAATGACATTCGCTCTCATTTTTTTCAAAGTGCTTATGAGAAAAAAGAATGACGCTAAAACCTCTCAGTTCCACATAACCAGAGGGTGGTAACAGTTACCTGAGCCCCAATTCTATGCACAGGAGCACAGATTAGCCACAATCTTCCAGACCTTTAATACCTCCAGGGAGGAGAGATTAGCACCCATAGTGGGTGATATTCATTCACGTGCAGAGGATGAGCCTTCTATGGACCCCTTAATTCCCAGGTCACACCTCAAAATATACCTTCGCCCCATGTAAAATTCACCCAGTGTGAATTGTAGGTGCTTACTGCCTCTCTGCAGGTATGAAGCATTTAGCTGGAGCAAGCACAAAGGCTTCCATTTAGCAAAGCATTTGAGCACTTGCTTAAAGTTAAGCACATGGTCAAGTGCTTAGCTCAGTAGGGATGGATTTACACCCCATATTTATCTTCTTGGCTGATTGTCATTCTAAAAAAAGCTGCTGAAGTATCACGGATAACTTTCAAAAGTATTCTACTTACAGAACCCTGCTGCTATATATTTTTGGATTTTCTCTTTCTCCTGAATATTATTACAAGAGTTGATTATTTGAAAATAGGACCTTTTGTGCCATAGGTGTTCTTTCCCCCCTGCTGCTTATTAATCACTTGAAACACTCATCCTGTTGGTGACATCATTCTGATTGATTTGAGGAGATCACAGCTACCACAAACACGAAATGAAGACTTCATGTGGGGAAAATAAGCAGCACAGAGCTTTCAGGAAAATATCCCACACAATAAACACAGGAGAAGGAACATACTGACAAAAATGTGCAGATCTCGCTTTAAAAAAGAATCTTTTCAAAGCTCGGCGTACAGGTTCAGAAGCTCTTTCAACTGGTATTTATTTTTGGTGGGGAGCCAAATGGAATGTACATTGGGAAGGCGACATTTTTTTCCTTTTCATCCTTTTTTAGCAGCAATTTTACTGCTATCTATAGAGTAGAAAGATTGCAGTGTAAAGATGCTTTGATATTACATTGAGTCTCTTTTTTTTATGGCCGAAATATTCAAACCTGGATGCTTCGAGTTTGGCACCTACCTCAGTATATAGTATCACAGCCAACAAATGTGATGATGCTATTCCTCTCTTTTGCGCTATCATGTCCCTGTAACATGCTGCTGAGTGAACACAAAAGGCTGTTTCTTAACTGGCATGCTCCCTTTCCTCCTAAGATAGGTCTACATAACAAAGGAAAACCTGTGGCTGGCCCATGCCAGCCAACTCTGGCTCGTGGGGCTTGGAGTGCGGGGCTAAGTCTTCGTTCCAAATCTGCTCTGTAACATACCACATGGCTATCCAGATGCAATATAAGGAGCAGACTGCACCTTCATAGAGAGATGGCACAAGATACACACCCCTTCTGGAGATCATATTGGAATAATTCTTCAGGAGACACATTTCTTTCCCCTTTCTGGCCATGCAACTCCACATCACCCTCAAAGAAGCTACGGACTAAATGTCAGAAAATCACCACTTAGAAATCTCCAGTCCAAAGACAGCAGCAAATTATTTTTTCCACTATTAGGTGCTTAGCCACGTAATAGCAAAGACAAAGTGTCTTCCTTCTTTAGAAAATGGCCTTTCCATGTTGATATCAGGAGACAACATGTAAAAGCTCTAAAAACAAATGTTGGTCTTAGATAAAAAAAAAAGGAAAGGAGGTTTTGTGATCATCCAGAAAATCAAACATTCATTCCAAAAATAAATAACCACCAAAAAGCAACATTCTCTCAAACAGCTGCTGCTGTAAACTCAAATGCAAATTATTTCTCCCTAAAATCCAGTCAACTATAATTTTTCAGACAACTACAATGGCTTTAATTGAATTGTATTAACAAAAACAAGAAATATAAGAAAGGGATATAAATCCTGCTAAGTCTTGGCAAACTACTGGAGGTTAGGAGGAAATGTCCCTGGAGGCTTGGTATTATATAACTGCCTACTGCAAAGCTACTTGCACTTTCTTGTGAAGCATCTGGTACTGGCCATTGTCAGACACTTGGTGCTGGTCTCGCTGCATGACTGCTCTGAGCACAGTAGGTAGGTCCTGATTTACAAAGAGCATTCAGCCCATGCTTCCAACTGACAAGGCTTGGGCATGCCACACTTGTTAGAAAGATCACAGTAATATGTGCAATTAAAGAGAAGGTATTTAATGACAGACAAATAATGTACTTCTTAGAAGGCCATAGTTTTGTCACCAATTTGTGCACAGAGCTCCCTTCTGGCTTCAGTGAGGCACTGTGCATAACACTCAATGGCAGAAATTAGTAGTCACCATTTAAAGTAATCATTTACCACTTACTGCACAATGGTATGAAAGATGTCATAGTTACCGTCAATTGTAGCCATGATGAAAATGTCTAGAAGATACCAGTGTGTGAGAACTGTTGGAAAGATTGATCTTGTTTATTGTCTGAATATGTCGAGTTCATCAAAACACTTGTAAATTCTCCTATTGATGGAAAACTGGGAACAAGTTCTGCTTTTACCCTGTTTGAAGCTGAACCAGCGAAAGTAGAGTGCGTGGGGTGCAAAGCAAGGAAGAATTTGACTTGATGATATTCACTGAGCCTAAAAATGTCACAAGAATTTCAGACTGCTCTGGTGAAATCTCAGAGAGGATTTCCTTCTCTCATGGAGCAATAAAACCCCCAGTAATCAGAAAAAAATATTAGATTAGAGCTTCTTGGCTGGAACATGGGTGGCTTATTGATGGGTTGCCTCCCTCTAAGATACTGAGATACCATTGAGCCTGCCTTTTCTGTCAGCCTGGGTCCCTTTTAATCTGTTTTGCTGAGCCAGGCTCTTAAGCCGCCCTTAGCACACACATGGGCAGGGCCACACCCAGCTGCAGAAAGGCACAGACACTGAGATCAACTCTGGGAAGACTCAGCTTAAGGGACTTGCCCCAGCAGTCAGATGCCTCCCTCCCTTGGACTGCAGATCCAAAGGAATAATGTCTTGTGCTGTATAGAAAAATCTGCAGAGTGCAAACTCAAAAATTCTCCCTCTCCTCAATGTGAAGAGAGCTATGCACAATGTATTGCCTTCCTTCTTAGAAATTGCACAAGTGTTTAATAATAAAACAATTTTATTAAACATAAAAGGCAGATTTTAAGTGATTATAAAAAATAGCAAGCAGAACAAAGCAGATTACTAAGTAAATAAAACAAAACATGCAAACGAAGCTTGACTCACTCAAGAAACTGGTTATTAAATGTAATTTCTCACCCTAAATATTGTTTCAGAAAGATTTCAAAGATTCTTGAAAGTCGGCTGCACCAGCGTGAAATGTCAGATATTATTACTCACAGGCTAGACAACCTTCCAGCCTGGGTTCAATTCTCTCCCCAGTTCAGTTCTTGTTTCCAGGTTTTTTCCAGGGTCTCTTTGGGCGAGGAGGCAGAGGAGCAACATGATCATGTCACTCCCCTGCCTTATATAGCTTTTGTGTATGGCAGGACCCTTTATCTTCCAGTGGAAAAACACGGGCACACCAAAGGAGGTCCAGTACCAGGTAACTCAGTCACATGTCTCTTCAGGGTTGTAGCAGCCATTACTTGCAGGCTGTCTGGAGCATCCAGAGGAAGACTAATCTCTTTAACAATCCATCGTCTCACAGTCCAGCAGCCCTGTCTGACTTTCTCATTGTTGTGCCTGAAGGGCTAGTTGTGGGTGTCACTCAAAGTAGCACATTTGAAATAAAAATACATGGTCAATATTAGATACAGAACTTTAGATACAGAAATGATACATATGATACATACATTGGATAACCACATTCAGTAAATTATAACCTTTCCAATGATACCTTACATAGGCCATCTTGCATAAAGTATATCTTAGTTGTGCCATATTCATATCCTCACAATATTTCTATGAAGAATATGGGGTGTAACATCACAGACATGTAATAGGCTATTGCAGTATAAAGTAAAGAACTTTTCAAAGAGTGTGCAGATGAAAATAGCGATAAGGTTCAAGAGAAGAAGAGTAGGGGAAAAGCTAATTTCAGCAATTTCATTTTATAGAATTAGTCAAATAGAAATGATTGGGCTTATTACCGGGGTAATTGGGTGAAATTCTATGGTCTGGGTTAGACAGAAGGTCAGACTAGATGATTTAATGGTCCCTTTTCACTTTAAATTCTATCACTCTGAATTGCAAATAATCCGCATTTTTGAAAACATCATTGGTTGCAAGAACAAATACTTAATTTGGTATTTCTAAATACTCCTGATGGTGCTATCAAAGGAAAAATATTGTAAAATCCTTACATTTGGTGAACTTTCATCTGAAAACTAGAAATGTGGTGACTGTCTTACTTTAAATGTATTCATCAAAAAACAATCTGCATGAGGAACTGATATAGACAGCTGCTTATTCCTGAGCCTAACACTGAAATAAGACAAATATGTTAATAAAGCAAATACAGAAAGTATGCAAATACTGAGAATGAGACAAATACTGAGATAAGGTCAATCCCTCTGCAAATTCTGATGTCAATTATGATTAGTAGTGTGTGTCAATAGTTGAAGATGAGACAAAGAGACGAGAGAAATTTTTACAATTCTGGTTTTATAATACTTTGTTGTTTCAGCTGAACTGACTCATGACTGGGAAATTATTGAATATTATGGAAGTTTGAGTTCTTGTAAGGACATGACAGTTTGGTAAATTGCTTCCAATTTTTACTAACTGAAAGCTAGTTGCTAATGGGATAGTAATTTCTGTTCCATATGGGCACATTAATATTTTCTGATTTTGCTGCATGAATATTATCTTTCTCTTTAAATGAACACATTTTATTGTAATTATTAATGCTGCCCCTGGCTGAAATAAACAAAATATGCTTATCAGAAGGTTAAATGGGGAAAGACAATGAAAATTATACCAATGAATCATAAAGAACTGGGACACGCACACTGTTTCCAGCACACTATCTGCTAAGAGCTGCATATCAAAAAGGAGATGGTGCAGTATGCATTCAGGATGAATGTTCTAGAGAAGCTACCATACATGGACTCCATTTTCTAAGAACTAGATTGAGCCTTCGCACCAGAAATTGTCAGTTTAACAACTCAGCAAATGGCTATGTTTGGAACCAAGCCTCTCCAGACTTCTGTTCTTCTTTTATTTATAGTTCGTTTCCATTATTTGATAAGATACATTTTGGTAGGGTTTAAACAACTTCCTGGCAGAAGATGGGAAATGGACAACCCAGGGAGCTATAGCTGCAGGATGGAGGAAGGGAAGTAGAGTAGTTTAATTTAAAAATTAGTTTAAAAATTAAAAATTAGGTTTAAAATTTAAAAATTATTACATTATTAAATTGTACTAAAGTCTAAATGTAAGGATGAAAAATGGTTTCACTTATAACCTTTAATTTTCACAAGCATGTAACGTTCTGAAAGACTCATCTTTCTCAGTCTTTCTTCTTTAGTCTTTGGTGCCTCATGTTAAAACACCATCATCTGAGTATCAGAGGGGTAGCCGTGTTAGTCTGGATCTGCAAAAGTGACAAAGAGTCCCGTGGCACCTTATAGACTATATTCTGCAATGTAGAAAGGCTAAGGGTGCAAATAAACATTGGGAAAGTGTCAGTGAAAATATTGGACAAGGCAAAGAATGAGAGCCAGGAATCCCATATGGCAAGGCAGGATGGCAGGATTCACATCTGAATGCAATGTCGAGAAATAACAAAATTGAGGGCAGCCTCATTCAACAAATCACTTACGCACATGCTCATTGACTTCAATAATTTTCAGTTGCTTAAGTGCCCTGCTAAATAAACAGGGTATTACTTAAAGTTAAGCACACGCTTACGTGCTTCACTGAACATAGGTCAAAGAGTCCTCTGAGCCCTTGTTACATACTTTTTTCCCCATGGATTCGTCCCCCAATATTCTAGGGTGAGCACAGGCAGAGTACTTGGCATTGTTAAAGCTCACTGTTACAGGTCTTAGACACTTTGGGCAGGTATTCTGATTACAAATTCAAGAGGCACCAGTTAACTATTCATTCATCCATCTTGCGGGTAATTTTCAAAGACATTTTTAATTGTTATATTTAAACCCTGTTTAAAAAAAAGAGTAAGGTTTGGAGAGTTTGAAAAGTCATATTCAGCAAAAAAGTAATTCATCTACCCTCTAGTTAACAACCTCTCGTGTGCTTTAATAATTTAAACTAATTATCAATGGGAATGTCTTCTATGTATACTTCAAGTATTGCTTTTAGTATATTTTCTCTCTTCTTTCATGTAGCATGCCACTTGTCCTCAATATGTCTCCAGTGCCTGTTATCACTGCTTCTCTTGTATATTAAACTTCTCATCTGTGAGAATGACCTTGACACGATGTAAAAAAGTTCTTTAAAGGATAGCTCAATTAAAATCTAATACCGGTACTTAGGGTTTTATTTCATTATTATTCATAAGACCATGCAACACTATTTGAGCCATGAGTTCTCATGCAACTTGAATGGTTGTTTCAAAAGGAATCATCATTAAAAATAATTTTTATTTCTCTGTATGCCCTGTTGATTTACAGTCACCAGGGTGCTCCCTTTTGACTTGGTAGAGGTCTTTGTTGAACATTTATGCTGTCATGGGTAAATGGTTTCAGCTCAGGATTCATTTGGAACAGGTAATTCTAACTAGAAGATGACTGGAGTTGATTAGTGGGTAAGTCAGGTATAAATCTACTTACCATATTTGTGGTCTTCCCAGATTAAATGGGTATAGAAGAAAGTATAGTCTGGAGGATACAGAAGTGGACCAAGAGTCAAGAGTCTTGAGTTGTGTCTCTGATATTGATTAACCTTGGGCTAGTCAGTTAAGCTGAATTCTTGTTTATGCTGTAAATGAGTGTTATAATTGCCTCCCTCACAATGGGTTATGGTGCTCAATCAATTACTTTTGAAAACTGTTTCGAGAGCCATTGACAAAAAGGCATATATATATATGGAGTGGAAAGCATTGTTTACCTGAGTCCCAAGCTCATCTTCCAGCAATAATGTATTTGCCCAGCCATGGAAATTTACCTTTCTGAAATAATTTGTTCCTTGGCTTTAAATGTGCACTAACAACCTAATCACTGAATGCAGGGCCAGCCCTAGTCCAAATGGCACTCTGGGTGAGAAGCATCTTCAATGCCCCCACACCTCCATTTGTTCAATTTTTAAACCTTATTTTTATTACATTTGTAGCCCATTTCATGACTTTGATACATGATTAATGCACTAGAATCTGTAAATATGTATTTTGTCATGCCATATATAAACTGTGGCAGGGTGCTGGCCAAGAGTGCCTGAGCCAGCCCTGCGGGCCCTTTAAGTGGGAGCAGAAGCCTGCAAACCTCCCTTGCAGAGAAGGCTAATTAGCCACCTGGGCTGCAGAGGGCTCAGCCTTGATGAGTGGCACCTGGCAGCCTCCTCAGGGGGATAAAAGGCCTGCCAGGAAGCAAGCCCAGTGTGGTGGGGATGGTATAGAGTGAGGTGGTGGTTGGAGCTATTCAGAGCTGTGTTGGTATTGAAGCTGGACTATATAGAGTCTGTAGAGCTGGGAGCTGGGAAGCTGTAAGTTGAAGAACTGTACAAAGCTGTATATATTGGTGGTGGGGTCTTGCACTGTGAATTAAAGAGCACTGTTTGAAGCAAAGAAGGGTTTTCCTGCCTGATCCTGAGAGGGGTGAGAGAGCGGTCTGTCACAAAACAAATAAAATAATTGTTTCCGCTAAGCTTATAGAAACTTTTCAATTTTAAGAATAAATTAAATGTACTAAGATCAAGATACTGAACTGTGCACCAACACTGGGTGGACCAGTATTAAATAGTGTTACAGTCAGTGACAGCCTAAGAATGTTAACCCTAGTCCATTAGTTCAAAAGCTTGCTTTTCTTGTCTTTGCCTTCATGAACTGAAACTCAGCATCCGAGATCCAGAGACTGGCCAAAGGCATTTTCAAGCTAAAAAATAACAAATGATGTCAATCTCTGGTCAGCCATCATCAATCAAAGTTATGTTTTAATGAGCCTGAGCTTTGAAAAGCTGTGCACACAACTTGTGACTGTGACAAGCAGCGTGAGCAGAAACCTCAAAGCTACCCACATATTAGGAAAAGCGTCCGTCAGCTCTGCATCCTTAATGAATTGGAGAACTTGGATTGGAGAGTGCTTCCCATGTGGCAAAATGTAATGGATGTCATCCAATTCGCTATAGAGGTCTATTTATTGCCATCCGAACATTCCCCTTGGCATGTGTCAGGATCTGGTGAAGGTCCATGCAATTGTTCAAGAGTGTTTTCCTGTCCACTGGCAGCTTACCAAGGTCATACAAAAAACCAGGTCTTTTTGTGGTGCTTCATTTATCCAAACCTTTTGTGGATACTCGAGCATTGTCAACGAGTGAGCAAAATATCTCCCTCTTGGATTTTCCCGCCATTTCTTTGGCAGCAGCGATGGCATCTTCATGGTCAGACCATTGTCATCGTCTTGGCTGCGGCAGGTCTGAAGCTTTATTTTATTTGGCCTTTTCCAGTAGAGTTGTCCAGAATATTCTAGGAGATTACTGAAACATGAATCCACACATGGGATAATTTAAACATTTTATTTCAAACATTCTATTTTCCCTTTTGTTTCTAATAACACAAACAGCTCCCCAAGCCAAGCGCCCTCCCAAGCCCAGCACTGCAGAGGCTCACATGGGTCGCCTGCCCCTAAATCCGGCCCTGACTAAATTTTCCATCTGCCCCATTACTGTATATATTTGTCTGTGCTTTGTCTGTGTATTTGCTAACTATTATGATACACTCTTCACCTCTATCTTCAGCTTTGAGACGTTATTGTTTCTTCCCTATCCCCTTACTGCTAAGAATTTCACAAAGAAAACACTGGCTTCCAAGGAGTGCCCAACAGAACGGCATGGCTGGTGCTGTGCAGGTGGAAGCCGCTACCTTCTCCAGTGATATCACAGTGACAACCATGTATTCAGCACACCAACTAGTAAGTTGGACATTTGATGATTCCTGCCAGGCACCAAGGAAGAGAAGACAGGGATGGATGAGAGTTGTGTTAGGGCATCTCTCTAGATGTAAATGATAATAGTTTCATTCATTGTACTACTAACCAAAAGCAAATGCTATTAAAATTATAAATATTTTGTTCTTAACGTTAGGGGCTGGAGCACTCAAGTCCGTCTCAATGAACAAGGGATTAGAAAAATGACCCTGCATACTTTTCAATTCTCAATTTTTTTGATTCAAAATTCAGACCAAATTGAAAATGTTACTCAACTATTTTCATTTTGTTCAAAAAGCCACTTCTGGTGTGGAGGGCAAAAAAAAAAAAAAAAATATTTTTACTAGTAACTTGATTTTTTACAGTTTCTCACATTCAGAATTAAGGATTATCATTATGAAACCACCTTTGCCAATTTATCAGACCATCACATTCTTCTTTATATATGCCCATCTGCTCAGATGTGACTGGAAATGGCCAGCAATATAAAGCATTTTGGTTGCAACCCTGCTCCCATTCGAGTCAGAAAAAAATTTTTTGCATTGACATTAATGGCAAAAGATCAAGCCCTTTATTCTAATCTCCAAAAGCTGGCTGAGTACCTGTACCAGGTCCTGCTCTGCCCAGTGGGTGAGGTGCGTGACTTTGCACTGGAATTTTGGACATCAAAAGATAGCAAGTATGATGCTCAGGGCATAATGATTATTGTTCTTGCTTAGTTTAGCTATGTTTACAAAGTTTTGTTTAACTAATTCTTTCCATTAGGGTTGTGACTGGCATTAAAATAAACATTCTACCAAAGATATTTTTGTTCTCTATAAAAGAGTTGGGGAAAAAAGCAGGAGTGATTAATTTATTCCTAATGATATCATTAACTTGTTATGCAATGTGAGTAAAATATATTGAAGATAATTAATTAGCCTGGTACATAATTTTGAATCAAGTAATTCTTTTATTGATTTTAAGTCCAGTATATCCTGAAAAACCGTCAACTTGTCATTCCTAGCACTACATAATCCAAGATAATAATGTATAATTAATTGTTATGCTTGTAAACTGATTTTCTTTCATGCTGGACAAATAATTCACTACTTTTAGCGTCTTCACCACCCCCTCTGGGACCACAGAAACCCCAGATCCTCTGTATCTGATTCAGAATACAGGGAAGGGGTGAAACTCTAATCAGATGCACCATCTTCCAGCTCCTCAAAAGTCTCCCTTCCCCCCATAAGCACTGAAGCTCTACAGCATCATAGGCGCAAGTCAGGTAGGAGGGTACAAGGCATGCTGTAGCATTGGCTGTTCACAGCATCATCCACAAGCTACATATTGCTGACCCAGTCAACATCAGCTTCTGATATATTCCTCTTGCATGGTGCATCTTTGCACATTAAAGGGGATGGGAGCCAGTAGAGTGGTTAGTTATCTTAGCTATAGATCAGAGCAGCCATGGAAGAAGGGGGAAAGGTGTGGGGGGGATTGAGCCAGTGTGAAGACACAGGGCCTCTGTGAATCTTAGGAGAGCCGTGAGAAAAGAAGGTTGCTGGCCAACTCTATGCATTCTTTGGAGAATGGCCCCAACTTATCTTGTCCCTGAAAAATCCCAGCCTGGTCTGTAAAAGACCAAAACTTATACAGAAGGGCTTTGCAGATTCCCAGGTGAGGGAGGCATTGCTCTGGAGCCATTGCATTATTCACCCCAGTTCAGTCTCACATCACTCCTTACCATCAGAGAGGCATGAACTAAGGGAAGCTTCCTTTCCAGACACCATTCTGGGAAGGCTTTTCAGTGGCCACACACAGGTATGGAGCCCCATGACACAGATCAGCAACAGTGCTAGTAAAACTGGCCCTGCTCTGACTGTCAGCGGGATGAGCAAACAGGTGAAGCTGGTCTTTCCACCTTCACAGAGCTCTGGCTGGCTAGTGAGCCGGCAGGAAATCCCATCCTGCCTTCCTGCTGAAAGCAGTCCTGTGACTGGGGAAGGAACCAAGAGGACTGTTGAGAAAGCACTTGCCGCTGCTGTGATATAGCAGGCCAATCTGACCCTCATGCTACAGAACAGGCCTAGGGAACCATATGAGGGTGTGGCCCCTGTAGGCATGCACTGGACATGAAGATCAGCCAGAGCCCAAAGGGAAGGAGCCCCTGATTGTTCATGGAGGGGCTAATGCTGGGGAGCTGGGGACGGTGTGTTTGCTCATCAAGTTGACTATTTCTGATACAGGTGTTGGTGCGACTTCTGAGTGAATCCCTGCCTTCCCAAAGGCAGCACTTTTCCCAAGGAAAGTGTTGGAACTAACTAACTAACTAACATGGAGTGAATCCCACATGGCTCAGACATGAGCCTTAAAATCCCACCTATCCTGGAGTAAATTTCCTCCCCTGAAGGAGTGAATTCCAAAGAATAGCTGTGAGTTCATATCAAATATGACACTCCTTTCCTGCTGAAATGGTGGAATTTTAAGCTACATCAATGATAATAATATGATGGCATAGATACTCCATTCCTCAGTGAATGAAATTCACCCACTGCCCCTTAAAGGCCTTCCATCTCATACAATGGCTAACTCCCTGCTCCTGTCTGTATGAATAAGCCAGTAAAATGCAGGGTGGGGAGAGGACCACCACATCTTATGGAGCCAGTGGCTGAGAACTCTTGCTGGGGGCACATAGAAGAGAAGCATCTGTCATGAAGGATAGGCTGGAGTAGTGGCTGCACAGAGGCAGTACTGTAGTTCCTTGGCCTGCCCTCTGTGTGAGGGAAAGGGGTAAAATATGTTGCCCGGGTCCCTGCTTACTTCCTCTCACATTTGATTTGTCGTCCTTTGTGCAGGGAATTGAGGAGCGAATTTAGTTGATTCTGAGTGAGCTGTTTAATTGAAAATAACGTTGACACTCAGCTTTGTTGGTGTGTGGTGCAAAGTGCACAGTGCAAGAGCTTAAAATGCCAGATATGGTCAATATTGATTATTTTGCTCTCAAGACTCTAAGATCTACAAGAGAGGGAATTTTTAAAATCTAATTTTGCTGCCCATCTTCTAACCCGAAAACAGGACCAAGAGATTTGATTTGTGAGGGCACAACTACAAAGAGCAAAAATTGCTCCTTTGATATAATGTTTATGTATAGGAAAAAAGCCATAGAAAATCCTCTAAAGCCTTTCTAATGAACAATTTCTGCCTAGTTCTAGTAATTAAATGTGTGGTTATTTTTAGTGGATAAAGACATACTTAATTCTCCCTCTTATATTTTTCTCAACTTTCTTGACCTACTGAAGCATGTCAAATCATAGTAAGGAGCTTTTAGTACACTGCAAGAGATAGCACACACAGATAGCGCACAATATGCTGGAGCTCTGTAGATTTACATCCCAGCTTGCCAGTCACTATGTGACCAGGTGCCTGGGATGGTGGACCACACTGAGAATGCCACACTCAGGGCAGACGGCAAGAATCAGGGCAGACAATCCTCCAAACTGCTGGTTTATTCTATAATTAGATTCACCAAGTCCATAACAAAAGAGCTTCTGCAGTACCCACTGGTTAAAAAGAAGCCAAACTTTAGGCATTCCAGCCTTTGGTTCCCATTCAGACAACCATGTCTAATCTGTTGGCATCCTGTTGTTTGTGGGAGATAGTGGGAATTGCAGTCTATGTCGATGGTTTGCAATGTCTCATGTGACTGAATAGTGCAATCCAAGATTTGAATGATCTTTGGCAGTTATTGCAAATGTATGCATCTTGGTTGGGCGCTACTTTCTTCTTACGGGCTCTTTTCTCTTCAAGCTGTAGCAGCCAGCTTCTGTCATGGACTTTGATACACTGATGGAGATGATGGCACCACTTGTTATGATTACTTGCCGAGATTTCCCATTGGCCAGGATCTGTTCCAAATTCCTTCATATCTCACGTCCATGTATCTTTATAGCAAAGCTTGGGAAGTCGTGTTGTTTTTGTTCCCTCTGATAGCTTTCCACATATCATGTTCTTGGATATGCATCCATCTTCCAACCTACTCAAATGGCTTAGACAGCAGTCATCAGCTTTGCTGGAGCAGGGCTGTTACACTTGGTAAATTTGCTCATTGAAGAACCTCTATGTTGGTGACTTTATCTTGTCATTTGGTGTTGAGTATGAAGCATAAACAACGAAGGTGGAAACTGTTTAACTTTTTTCCCTGATGAGCATAAGTTCTCCATGTTTCCCCGCCATACCTGAGAACGCTGAAGATGCAAGTTTCCCATCTGATCTTGTGTGGAGATACATTCCATCTTTCATGTCCTGAAACATACAGCTCAAGAGCACCAAGAAGAAGAGTCCAAAGAGTGTAGGAGGAAGAACACATCCTTGCTTTATTTCACTTTTCATCTCAAAGCTTTGAGACAGGGCGCTGGGATGGAGCCCGGTGAAGGTGGGAGAGCCCTGGCTTCCCCACTGAGGGTCACTACCCCCCCCCCCCCTTGTTTCCCATGACATAGTCCCTTGACTCGGCTCTTACCCCTTGGAGTTTAGAGGGACGCTGGCCATTGGGCCACACTGCCATTGAGTTGTAGTGTATGGAATCCAGCCATTCAGCCGCACTCTCCCACCAGGGGAGGAGAATCTAGAGGGACTCTGGCCATGGGGCCACTCTGCCATAGAGGCATAGTATATGGACTCTGGCTGCTAGGCCATGCTCTCCCACTAAGGGAAGAGAATCTAGACGGACTTTGGCCTCTGGGCCACACTCTCATAGGAGCCTAGTATAGGAACTCTGGCTGCTAGGCCGCGCTCTCCTACTAGGGGAAGAGGGTTTATATGGACGCTGGCCATTAGGCCTCATGACATTGACTACCAGACAGGTAGTAGGACTGATGTAGGCGTAAGAGAGGCAGGGTTATCCCTCATCTCCCTTTATGAAAAGGGGCTGATGAGGTGAAATGTCCATGACAGGGCTGAATTAAAGTTTACTGAAAAGGGGCTGACAAGGTGAAACGTCCACCACAGGGCTGAATTAAAGTTGCAAAGACTATTTTAATTCTGGTACTTTTGAGCACTTAACTTTGCAGCCTTTATGATGTTCTTTTAACATGGTTGTTGAGTGTGTATTCATTATATACAGTACTGTAGTTAATAAAGTGAATATGAAACTTACATTGTATAACTCCACTATACATCATTCTTCACGTTCGTATCTTGTACCTGTGAAAGATGGAACAATCGTTTGGGTTTTTTTAGATGAATGCAGTTAAAATTCGTTTCCCAAAGTTCAGAGTTACAATAATTTGTCCAGGCCCTATCGAGGTTCTGTGTGCCCTCAACTTCATTAGGAGCTGAGTAGAGTGATGCAGCAGGCAGGCAGAGAGGTCGAGAAGAGATCTATATTAGGTATGTTGAGTGGCCAATATTAAATGCCAGAAATCTGAAGCTAGGGAGCTAGTAAGATGGACTCATCATTCATTCTTGAACCCCCAGGCGCCACACTGAATTTCAGAGCATAAAGTTAGGGATCTAATTCTGTAAGCAAGCCCCTTAAAAAAGTGTTCCGGTTTTCAGAGATTATAGGCAGCCACAATGCCACCTGAAGTCAATGGGTGCTCAGCACCTCTGAAAATCAGCCTGCTTTTCTTGCGTGCCTAAATATAGATTTGGAAACCTAACTTTAAAAATAATGAACACATAATGTAGAATGATTAAGGGCTATACCTTTACTCACAGTGAAATCAATAGGACTACTTGTGCAGTAAAGAACTGCAAGGGTGTCAGTATCTGGCCCCAAGCCATTTCAATAGACAGTGATCACATTCTATATAGCAGTTTGTCGAGTTATCTACGCTAGATGCTATTGATTTAACTTGAAAATAAAATATCGAATTTTAGGCTCACATGCTTTGAAAATAAGCATTATAGCTTGTACAACACTGATCGCTGTAGTATGCACTATCTAAAATAGTTGTAATTGGAGCAAGGAGAGTCTTTGTGTTGTGTCCTGTGCAGTTAAATTGCAAGCATCTTTTTAAAAACGACAGTGAACCTGTCCCAAGCAGAAACCATATAAATCATGTGTGAACTATTTTCACCTAATTTACCTGTTCTATTTGGATGAGGGAGAAACAATTAGAGATTCTAGCAACACTTCTATTCTCCCATTAGAGAACTGGTTTTTTTTTCCCTCTTGGACAGTTTGGTCTTTACTATAACTTAGTTAAAAGGCAGCTAAGGACTCCTTGTGTCTAGATGCAGTTACCATGGTAGCAGGAAACCTTATAAAACCTCAGATATATGGTTAGTGCACAAGTGTGACAAAAACTAGAGGGCTATTTTCAGCCAAGCTGCAGTTGCTTACACAAGGTCTGAACTGGCCAATTGTCTGTAGTCAGTTATTTTCCAGAGTCTAATGGAGGATTAATCTAGACCAATGGGGAATGGGGGAACGTTAAGGAGGGTGCACGGCAGGGCCCAGGGCAGCCTCCATTGGAGGCAGGGAGGGAGTGTCACCCAGCCCTGCTCTGCCCCCAGACCAATTCCACCTCCAGATGCAGCTCCATTCTGGCCCCTCCTCTGTCCCTAGCCCAGCCCCAGATTCAGCTCTGCTCTGCCCCCAGCTCCTCCATCCCCAGTTCTCCCCTCAGCTCCATCTTAAGCCGAAGCTCTGTTGCTGAGAAAACCTTGGCTATGCAGTAATGGGGGATCAGGGGCACAACAGGAAAAGTTTGAGCACCACTTTTCTAGAGGATACAGGTCCAAATTCAGACCTACCCAGATGAGGATCTAAAGAGAAGGGTAAAATTTGATTTTTACATGGCAAATTCTATACTGAAGGCATTTCACAAACAATGGCCAAATTATGTTCTATATAAACCCAGAAACAATTACAAAACAACCCTGACTCAAACAGCCACAATTACATGAAACCTGTTTTCTGTCACAATCTTACCACCAGACGAGATAGCAGGGTTAACCTATCTAAGTATAAGGACACCTGCTCAAACCAGGACTACCTTGTCTATCTGACCACTATTATTTAAGTAGGCCCAGGCCTATCATGATGGCAGTAAATATTTACCTAGTCATGCAGTGAGGTCTTAGAAGGAGTGAAAATCTTGCAGCAAGAAAAAAATGAACTCCACAAGCAGAAATTATATTGTAATACTGAACAGAATAGATATGACCTGAAATAAATTGGCATCTGGTGGCAGAGCCATTCCTCGGGGGAGGGGGGGAAGGGTGTACAGGGCCTGAGGCGGAAGTGAGGGATTCATCTCTTCCTGGACTGACTGCACCGGCCAATTGCACCGGCCTGCAGGACATCCGCCAAAGCATGAGGCCAGGAGTGGTCAACCCGATTCGTCCTACCGAAGGGCCAAGTCTGTCTGGAGCGCTGACACAAGGACCCCTGCATCACTAAAGTCCCTACTTCTGAAGCTGTTGTCATTTTATCCCAGACCCACATTTACATTGCTGTGAAAAGAACACCCCCCCCACACACACACACACTTCCCAAAGCTGAGCTCCAGTGCATGCTTTGCATTGTTTCCAGGCAACTGTCCTCTCCTCCAAACACAGCGGGCAGAACCAGCCAGACGCTGGAACCAGTATTTTCCCCTGCAGTTACTGAATTTCACTCTCTCCAACCAATAATGAAGTTATTATGTAGGACTTAAATGATGCATTGAGGCAAAAATAATTGTAGACCTTTGCATTTGGCATTTGTTTAAGGTTATTATTCAAGAAATGATAGACTGTGCTAACCTTATAATAAAGCTGAGCATTTTCAGAAATTAAAGGGGAAAGAAGTGAAGTGCATTGTGTATAAAAGTGACATTTTTGTTTCTATTTAAAGATCCTTTAAGAAACAGTGTTCTGGAGGTGGATTTCCCGCACTCCTTCCTTTGTAACCTTTATTTGTGGCTCAGGGAAACCTTGTATAAACAGTTACTGTTCTGGAGATAAATGAATATTCTGTTCACCTCTGTTAAGTCTGAAATGCCACCTCCTCAGCTGGCAAATCTGGACAGGGTGTCCTGCTTATTATCAGCTTGATGCTATTCACATCTACGCTGACTAATTATGAACAAGATAAAGATGAAAACAAGGTCTTAGTGCTGGGAAAAATGAAATAACGATTGCATATATTTGCAGAAATCAGTAAGACTGAAGGTGTCCTCCATTGGCACAGGATGGTGCTAACTGCACAGTAGCTCTCTGTGCAAGAGTTGCCCCATGAACTGCATATCTGAGTCATCTCCAGATGAAGAAAGATAGTGCGTCCTCTATTACCCTTTCCCCTGGGGTTCTCCTGGGAGAGGGGCAGCTGGAAGTTCCATAAGCAGTCTGTTGGTAGAGGTTACCCAGAGGTTACCCAGCTCATCTCTTGGCATCCTTAGCCACATCTGTTCCCCCAACTAGCAATTTATATTTGTCAAGTAACGTTGGTCTGTGTATTCCAATTTGAGGACATTCTACCACCTTGGATTACACTAGTGGAACAGACGGTCCATCTAGACTGGCATCCTACAGTATTTTAAATTCATTGAAACTAGTAAGTAAGAAATATCTGGTATGAGTCACAGTGGTTGGGTTTGATATATTTTGTACTGACTACTATCAAATAGTTTTACATACTAACTTTCCCCCTACCACTCTGTTTACATGTACAGTTTGTTTGTATTATTCATATGACTTTAATATACAGTAAATCCTCACTTAAAGTCATCCCGGTTAATACTGTTTCATTATTTGGTCATTGATCTATTAGAGAACATACTCATTTAAAGTCACGCAATGTTCTATTTTAAGGTAGTTTGGCTCGCCCAACTCTGCCCGCCCACCTGCCCAGCCTTCTAGCCAGAGAGTGAGCAAAACCTCGACCCTGATCCCCAGAAGGGGTGCCAGGCAAGCGGAATGGGGCAAGCCCCTAAGCGCTGACCCTACTCCCTGGCTGGAACACCAGGCGGGCGGAGTGGGGGAAGCTCCAGAGCCGTGACCCCGCATGCCCCTGCCTCAACCAAGCTTCCCAGTCATTGGTGAGTAGAGTATTAAATTGCTTGTTTAAATTATTTAAAACTTATACTATATATGAATATAATGTCCTCTGTCTGATGAAAAAAAATCCCTGGAATCTACCCCCCCTTACATTAATTCTTAAGGGGAAATTCGATTAGCTTAACATCATTTTGCTTAAAGTAGCATTTTTCAGGAGTTACCGTATTGGAGAAGATTAGTTTAGATTGTCTTGGTTTTCATGCCCAAATTTGCCAGTTGACTTTGTTCTATCTTGTTGGATGTGACTAAACTCCTTCAGTTACTTTGGACTCAAAGATGAAGCAATAAGGGTCACATTATCCAAAGTGTTCAACTCCCACAAAGATAGCCAGGATTTCATACACTCCCTGAAACAATTCCTATTTGAACCAGAGCAGATCTTCAGGAAAAACATTCAATCTTGATTTTAAAATTGCCAGTGATGGAGAATCTCCCACAACCTCTGGTAAGAATCAGAGAGGTAGCCGTGTTAGTCTGGAATAGCAGAGGTAACAAAGAGTCCTGTGGCACCTTAAATACTAACTATAAAGTTTTGAAGCATAAGCTTTCGTGGGCTAATACCCACTTCACTTCGAAGCTTATGCTTCAAAACTTTATAGTTAGTCTTTAAGGTGCCACAGGACTCTTTGTAACCTCTGGTAAATTATTCTAGTTGTTGGTTGCCCTCACTGTGTTCGTATGAGCTCAGCTCTCTTGGAGGTCCCAGAATTAAGTTAGGCTTGCAGGGGACTTGAAAATTTGACCTCGAGCTCTTTTGAAATCTAGCCCTGAAGTACTTCAAACTGAAAAGAAATAAGTAAATACATAAATAATACCACACAACCTAGCATAAGGAAATAAATAGTAAGCCAAACTGAATTTTTGATGATGTGGTGTAAAGATTTTATTTATTGCCAGTTGTTCAGAAAGGTCACCATAAGTCACTGAGCAGTTAGGTTACACTTTTTGATTGGTTGCCTGACGTTGGATATATAAATTAGAGCGGTTCAATTATTAGCCTCCTGTGCAATGTAGCAACTCTGAAAATTATGCCTCTTTTAGGTCTTAGATCTCACAGTAGAGTGGTCACAGATTAAATGTTTTTAAGTATTCTCTTAATTTGAGAGAGATTCCCTATACACGGTTACCCAGGGAGGCTGTAGAATCTTCATCAATGGAGGTTATTAAGAACACATAAAACAAACGCTTGTCTGGAGTAATCTAGGTAAGCTTAATATTTTCTCAGTGTGGGGGGATGGATAAGATGACCTCTCGAAGTCCCTTCCAGCCCTACATTTCTGTGATTCCAATATAGTGGCAGCCAGTAATATCCCTCAAAAGAACGAAATTGATAAGTGCAACCAGCATGTGGATTAATGGTCTTCCTTTTAGGCTACTGAGTTTTAGCACATTACTTTGCCCTGGCTCACACAGCCATGCAAGGTAGTATAAGTAAGCATCCTCTGCAGATTCTGTGCTCCCCCACAAGTCGACTGGAAGGGGAGGGGAATGGACAGAGTCTTGGCTCCATTTCTCATGCCACCGTGTTGGGCAGCATAACTGCACCAGTGCATTGGCAGGTATATACCGCACTATGTGCAGACTCAGCAAAAGTTTACTCTCTCTTCAGAAGAGCAGGAAGACTTCTGGTCCCTTGATTAGAACAGATGGTTAGCTCCCAATCTAGTCCTTATTTTTCCACATAAATATGATCTCATCTTTCTATATATATATTTTCAGAACACATGTATCCTTGTCTGCCTTTAGAGAATGGCATCATTATCACAGCTAATGGCACTGGAAGTTCAGAAGGAGACACAGTAGCAATAGATCCAGAGATTGACCCTCTTTACCCACAAGAAAGCTGACTGAGATGTTCTGAAATATGAGGAATATAGACTTCACTCACAGTGTTTACAGTGTTTCAGAAGGAGCTTTGGGGTCATGACATTACTGATTTAGATTCATCTTTCATTTTATAAAACTTCCTCGGCGCATCTTGCCCAATTGTAATATTTTAAGGCCATTTTATACTGAAATCTTTCAAATCAGAATCTCTGTTGAGAATCCCTATTGGACACGTTTTTTTTCAGCAAGTGTATTTTTAAAGCATGCAGCCATTCAGAATCTGATTACCTCATCAAATTTTCATACAAAATGGATTAATGTGTCTCTATCTTTATTACATTTTTTCAACTCTTGTCATTTGCGATTAAGCCAACACTATGAAGATGTATTAGAGAGCAGTAAAAATGGGCACATTAAAATACTGTATATATGTGCCTGAGAAAGTTAAAGGCAGAGTGATTTGTGTTTCTTTTACATCTGATGCAAGAGAGCTGAAATATTTTACAGAACTTTGGAGTCAATCTTTCTGTGGCATAATATGTAACGTGGATGTTAAGAGAGGAAAAGAGAAATGTGCTAATTATATCACAGGGCTGTGTGGTGGTGTGATAGTGTGTTATGAGAAGAGCAGCATGCAATTTCTTGTAGTACAAATCAGAAACCACTGCACAATTGGCAGCAACAGCTCAAGAGGCCCAGGACTGGAAGTGCAGAAACTTTATAGGTCAGGATTGATGTGCCTTAGCAAAGGTGTCGGAGGAATCTTGCACCATGCCTGCCCCACTCTCTCCCTAGTTTGCTACTGATAATAACCCCCCACTACAGAGAGCATAAAATTCACACACAATTGATCCTGCCTCCACATTCATCATTACAAATCAGCTAAATTACATGCATACACAGCACCTGATTTTTACCGGGTATGGTCTCAGTCCAATTTATATTAAGATCACAGCATTGTGCCTGTATTTCTATAAACCAATGTATACCCTAACATTATTCTAGGATTAAAGTTGGTGAACAAGAGTAGAATTTCCTTACAGATGAGATTCTGGAACTTTTAAATTGTTTTGTTCTTTAGAAAAACTTCATCTGTCTGAATTCCAGGTTATCAGAAACATGCCTTTGTTCTACTCCTAAGGGAGCTCAAAAATATAAGGGGAGATATTCTGGCCTCTTTGAAATTGATGAGCGTTTTGCCATTGACTTCAGTGGGCTGGGATTTCATCCAGGAGATGCAAACTGCTAGAAAAAGGGCTCAGGTGCCATTTTGAATGCACCAACAGGCTTAGTAAAGCATTGTTTTATTAGTTCTCACCGCTAGCAGAATATACTTGTTGGAACGACTTTGCTTTTAGGGCAAACAAGTGTTTTCCATTGCAGTCACTGTATATCATTGTGAGAGGTACAGATAGGTCGAATTGTGGCATTCAGCCAATGGCCTGTTTTAGGGGGTAGCGTAGTACTGCACTGACACGCGAAGTATTGTGCACATAGTGACTGGTGTTTAGTGTCAGTGAGCAGTCTGCATCATCATAGGCTCCACCTATCCCAATCCCTTGTGCTTCTGACATATTTGTATTGCCCCGGTAATTCAGAGAGACATGCACGGAAGAAGCACATGGGAAGGGAGACTCCCTGCATCCTAGCTCTTCCTCTCCCCCAGTCCATCCCACTAAGAACCAGTTCCAGTCTGATCCTGTATGAACAGCACTATTAGAACATAAGAACAGCCACATCGGGTCAGACCAGGGGTCCATCCTGTATCCTGATTTCTGACAATGGCCAATGCGAGGTGCCCCAAAGGGAATGAACAGAACAGGTAATCACCAGGTGATCCATTATTATGGTATATAACTGACAGTATTGTACTGTGCATGAATGTATCTGAGCCGGGTAAGTGTTTCTTCTTGGATCTCTCCAATTTATCTCAGTATACTGAATTATTATCTCTACGGAGATTCTCAACTGTATTGCCATTCTCCATTCACCATCTGTACCCTTATTGTCTGTCTGCTTGCTTCTGCTGATACCATCAGTTACTAACACACAGCAGAGATTATTCACATCTGAGCAGTTTGCTATGGATATAGGCAATCGCTCTATACATAGCCTGAAAAGGCATTTTCATTTACACAAATGTTGACCTGTCTTTGTATACTTCTTATCCATTTTAACTGACGCCACAGTTATTGGTTGTTACTAACACTGATCATTTATGAGGATTTAATGGAAGAATTAGGTGCAGTGTGAAGGAAAACACTTTCCAATTTTGAAGTAATTTTTGGACCATATTTTTCCCTCAGGTATTTTTTCCTCTGTGAGGTGAATGTCAGGTCCAACTGACTTCCATGGGAGTTTTACACATATGTGGATTATTCTGTGGGGAAAAGAGACAAAGTGTTCAGCATTTGGCCTTAAATGGGGAATTATAAAAATGAGATTCTAAAACTCCCTGCTTTCAATTATTCTAAAAGCCACGGGGTGCAAGGTGTACTTGGCAGGAGAGTGCAGAGTTTGTCAGTGAAGCTCCAAGATTATCTAGTCAGGAGTTTGGAATGAATGCTTTCAAGTAAACCTTATCCATCTCAGACAGTTCTGTGGCTATTTTATTTCAGCTTAACCACTGTGAAATATTCATGATTTTTCATAGCACCCTCAGTTTTCCGGATGAATAATACATTTTATTGTACACATGTATTACTCTTATTATTTTATTCAGAAGAAACAAGAATGATTGAGTGAAAAATCTGTTTTGTACAGTACAATAGATGGCAGCCAGAAGTACCCCACTTTCTCACTTTTTTATTAATATGATATGTGAAAAATGTCAAATGTATTTCAGTGCGTCACTGAGAATTCTGTGTAGCCAGCACTAATGAATATGCTTTACTCTTCTACTGTTGTAGTGTTTCATTTCTTCCTGACAAGATCATTTGACAAGCAGACCTTGCATTTGCAATGTTGTCTATTTTCATAGGCATGTAAATGATGTTGACAGCCTCATAAACATAAATTGGCAGGCCTACCATCCCACAGCAATGCTTGTTAAAATACACTAACGGAATATAATCAATAAATCATTCTGGAGTATTTATATAGTATACCATTCTCTCTCTCTCTGCCTGTCACCCCCCAGTCAGGGTATGGGCCACCAACCACAGATCCCTCCATCTCTGTTGTTGGTGTTTCGGTAGCAATTTGGTTCCCTACGGGGTGGAGTTGCTAGCCCCATGCCCATGTTAAGCCTACAGCACTTGGTATTCTTAGGAGGTCTCCCATCCAAGTACTAGCCAGGCCCAACCCTACTTAGCTTCCAAGATCAGATGGGATCAGGCATGTTCAGGGTGGTTTAGCCGTACTAGTATCCCATTAGGACTTGCAAAAGGTGTACAGTACATTCATGTTGAGGATAAGCTACTGTACTTTTCTTAATAAATGCCCCGAGGAATGTGGAGATTCAAACTTGTAGGTGTTCTCACCATTCTGTAAGTAAATCAGAAGCAGAGTATTCATTCTCCGAATGTTGGAAGGTCTCTAACTTTTTGTGTGCACTTAGACCCAGATTTTGACATGACTACGTAACCAGGAAGGGAGGTCAGGAGGAATAAGAACTTCCTTTGTAGGCTACCTGCATGTGAGTCTAGGCACAAAATGATCAACCTGGGAGGAGATGGGCAGAGAGTGAGGGAGGTGGGGAAATGGGTGCAGTCTTAGGCCTGCTGTTTGAATGCTGCGGTCAGCATAGCTGTTGTCTCCAGATGGATGTTAATAATTTGCCACAGGTATAAACCAGCCATAAAGTACCTTTGCTAACCCAATGCTGATTGAGCTGTGCGGGTGGTGCATTGTAGGGATGAAGCCAAGGCTCCCTGTATAGTACCACAGCAAACGATTACTCCCATAGAGCAAAGGGAAGCTTGGATGGAATCATGGCCTCCCTGAGCCATAATTCCTTCCCAGTGACAGTCTCCTGAGGTAGTGCAGCAACAGGCTGTGTTGTGTTTGTGACAAAATCTACCCCTGAGTAGATACATTCTGAAGCCCTCACTCTGGTTTTTGAAAATTAAAATGGGCTTCTGATTAATTTTTCCTTAATGACACAACCTCCTCAGAGCATCTGACTGCCTCCTATCCCATTGACCCTTCTTACACAGAGTACCAGTGTGGATACTGCACCGATATTCTACTGGCTACTTTAGTAGAGGATCTCCTCCTTAAGTTGGATAAAGATCAGGACCGCAGTTCTCCGCTGTGGATTTGGAGGACTCAGTACAGATGAAGAATGGGAATGCAAAGATGTCTTTAAGTCACCCTCAGAGCTGGTCCAGGTCCATGCTGCAGTTAATATCAACTGCCTGTGACCCCACCCCATCACCAAACCATTTCAGCAGCCAGTGATCATATGCCTTATGGGGACACCTCAGTCACGCCCCTTTCTCTCTGACCTCATCTTCTATGCCAGTGGATGTGCAGATGAGATGATGTAAGAGCTGATTTAGTGGCTCCACTGGGACTACAACAGTCAAGAAAGTAAGTACTACCCAATACGAGTAAAGAGTAAAGAATCAGACCCTAAAAGTCAACAATAAACACAACAAGTACTTTATTACTAGACTTTCCTCCAGAATTGGTTTCAATTGAAAACCGTGTGGCACAATGTGGCCCATATTTCATAATTTCTTTATTCCCTAGAATAAACATTTATTGTGCTCAACAGGGCAAAAAAATCTCTGGCATTCTCTATGTACCACTCTGTGTAGGAGCTTCCCTGTCTCGTTTCTCTATGACAACCTCATTTGACAGGCAATGTTGCTTTGGCAATGTTTCATCTTATTTTCTTAGGCATGTAAATTCTGTTGACAGTCTCATAAACATAAATTGGCAGACATACTGTCC
Organism: Sternotherus odoratus; assembly: GCA_032164245.1. Classification (NCBI taxonomy): domain Eukaryota; kingdom Metazoa; phylum Chordata; order Testudines; family Kinosternidae; genus Sternotherus; species Sternotherus odoratus. Next base: position 15,720,913 of record JAVMKO010000003.1, on the reverse strand, counting down.
CACAGTGATGCTTATTAAAATACACAAATGGAATAGAACAATACGTTATTTTCAAATGCAGGCAGAAAATACACACACCCGTATGATATATTCTGCCATCAATTTAGCTGACTTACAGTTTGTGACACCTAACGGCACAAACTTTAGAAAGTTTGCAAGTTCATTTTGTGCAAAAAGTAAAAGTTCGTATGATTATTCTAAGCTCACCTTTATTTACCCCAAAGCTTTTCATCCTCTCTTTTTGCTTTGTTGTATTTCTTTCATTCTCCCATCTTAACCAGGCACAAACACATAATTCTATTTTCTCCAGGACTCTGCATTGTTCTCCAAACACCCACTATGCCCAATGAATCCTGTATTCTGATTTCTTCCAAATAATTTTCTATAATTTCCCTCTTCACCATGAACCTGGTGGTTCCTATAGGACAGCAGGAAATTACTCTCCCCCACTTCACTCTGATGCAGTTGTTCTGGCTGGTGCATTGTGGGGATGGAGCCAGCCTCTTGGATAGGCCAGCAACAAATTAATACCCCTTTGGAGCAAAGAAAAGAAGAGAAGAAACTCTGGCCATTCTAAGTCTTTATTAGGGGTGGTGTAACCCCTAATGATAGGCAGTGATCTTCTGACAAAATCTGCCCTCACTAAATACTAGTAATTAGGGCATGAATTATTCACAATTAACTCACACGATTAACTCAAAAAAATTAATCATACTTATAACAACGGACTACCAATTGAAATGTATTAAATATTTTGGATGTTTTTCTACATTTTCAATATTGATTTAAATAACAACACAGAATACAAAGTACAAAGTGCTCTCTTTATATTATTCTTTTTGATTAAAAATATTTTCAGTGTAAAAATGATATACAAAAGAAAAAGTATTTTTCAATTCATCGCATACAATTACTGAAGTGAAATCTCTTTATCATGAAAGTGTAATTTACAAATGCAGATTTTTTTTGGTTACATAACTATACTCCAAAACAAAACAGTAAAACTTTAGAGCCTACAAGTCCACTCTGTCCTATTTCTTATTCTGCCAATCGCTAGGACAAACAAAAGTGACAAAGAGTCCTGTGGACAGTGTCTTTGTCGCTTTTGCAGATCCAGACTAACATGGCTTTTGCAGATCCAGACTAATGTGGCTATCCCTCTGATACGAAGACAAACAATGTGTTTACATTGAAGGGAGATACTTCTGTCTGCTTCTTATTTACAAAGTCACCCTAAAGTGACAACAGGCATTCACTTGGCACTTTTGTAGTTGGTGTTGCAAGGTGTTTACATGCCAGATATGTTAAAAATCCATATGCTCCTTCCATGCTTTGGTGATCATTCTAGAGGACATGCTTCCATACTGATGATACTCGTTAAGAAAATAATGCATCAATTAAATTTGTGACTGTACTCCTTGGGGGGATAATTGTATGTCTCTTGCTCTGTTTTACCCACATTCTGCATATATTTCATGTTATAGCAGTCTCAGATGATGACCCACTTTCAGGTAACATTGTAAACAAGAAGCAGGCAGCATTATTTCCTCAAAATTGTAGCCAACCATGTTTGAGTGATTGGCTGACCAAAAAGTTGAACTGACTGGACTTGTAGGTTCTAAAGTTTTACATTGTTTTATTTTTGAATGCAGTTTTTTGTACATAATTTTACATTTGTAAGTTCAACTTTCATGATAAAGAGATTGCACTACAGTACTTTTATGAGGTGAATTGAAAAATACCTTTTTTTGGTTTTTTTAGAGTACAAAGATTTGTAACAAACTAAGTATAAAGTGAGCACTGTACACTTTGTATTCTGTGTTGCAAATGAAATTAATATATTTGAAAATGTAATAAACATCCAGAATAATTAAAATAAATGATTCTCTATTGTTGTTTAACAGCACGATTAATCACGATTTTTTTAAATCACATAAGTAATCACATGCTTTTTTAATCTCTTGATAGCCCTAAAAATCATTAATAATAAAATGAATTCTGAAATCCTAGTTGGTTTTTGAAAATTGTAAAGGTTTTCCACTTATTTTTTTGCCTTATCACATAATCGCTGTAATATGATGCAATAACTAAGATTAATATTTTCTATTGAATAGGGTCGTTTAATTTAGACAATGATTCTAAAGAGATTAGACTGGCTGCGTAAATGTTAGATGTAGTCAAAATTTAATGAAATTTTGAAATTTGACTTTTAACAAGGTTTTTTCAATGAGAAAAACTAACAAATATGCAAAAATATTTGCAAAAGTTTTCACTCACTATAAATTGTTCACATTTTGAAATGTCAGTAACATTTTCAATTTTTATAAACAAAAATACCTTGAACAATATGTGACCATCTATATTCAAAATCTAAATTAACAAAGATTATTTTAGTTGTATTTCTGGCACAGTTGAACCTTTGGGACTGTATAGAGGAGAGTTTTGTGAAAATAAGGCACTAGGAGCAAATACAAAGAGAGAGAGAGAGAGAGAGAGAGAGAACAACTGGTAGTGGAATATTTGCTGTATTTTAGACAGTTACATTTTATTGGTGGGTGGCAGGACAGGTAGTAAACAGATTGATAAGACTGGTAGTTCGGCTGCTATATTTAAGGCATAAATGAAGTGATTTCTATAAGACAGTGTCTTAAGAACTTTGAAAAATTTTGTGTGAAAGGCACAACGTAAATGTAAGTTATAGGGAAAAAAAAATCTAAACCACCTAAGCAATTAGTCTCATGGAACATAGGTACATAAGAATCAGATTTTCAAAGTATTTGGTCCCGTAAAATAGGGCCATATAGTGAGATTTTCAGCAGTGCTTAAATTAGTCAGACACCAAACTTAGACTGATTGCAAAGAGTTAGGTGCTAAGGCACATATCTGCATCTTTAGGTACCTAAAAACCTTTACAAATATTGTCTAAGTCACTTTTGAAAATGGGACTTAGTCTCCGATATCATTTAGATTCTTTTGAAAATTGTACCTTTATCATATCTCCATTTATTAATAGTGCCATGAAAAGGCTGACTCCAAAGTTAAATATAATTATTTATACACATGCACACAGGAAATGTAAAATAGCAAATTAGATTTTTTCCCACATACTTGACTCACAATTATTCTCCAGCTATAAGAAATAAACATAATTAGAACAAGTGAGCTACCCAGAACAATAATAGTACAATGAGTTGGATGGAAACAACAGAGTGCAGATTCAAATATGTTGGAGAGAGGAGCTAGTGGAGAGACAGAGTTTTCAGTTATCTTTTTTCCCTGATGGAAGAAGATAAACCCAGTTTGGTAATGATCATTTATAGACTTTTTTTCAGGAGAGCTTTAAAACAGTTTTAGACAGAAAGATTTTCTTTAAATACTAAATTAAATCCAAGGAAAAGCACAGGAAAGGATAAACATGTGATGCACAGATACGGATAGCATGTGTGGGAAACAGGTATAATTCAATTTGCAGAAATTAGACAACATTCCGCTGAGTTCACTGTTCAGACCACCACTATTTTTAAACTCTATAAATAAGATGGCAGGACAAAATAATTGGTAGTTCCATTTTCTAATTGCAGTAAAAGATGTGGGAATGAAAGTGGAAATGGGAAGGATAAAGATATAACAGCATGTAAAATTCCTGAAAAGATTTTTTTATCTTGAGCTGAAGTGTGGAATATTTTTGCTGACTAATGCTTTGAAGAATTCAGGTCATCCACTGGGAAAATATCCCCTCCGAGGTTTTTGAATCTTTGTGGAAAATATGGGCCACCTTCGGAGCAAATCACGCAGGGCAAGGATGTTTTATGATTTTGCCTCGAAATCACATAGAGCTCATGTCTTTTCATGTTTTTGATGCAAAAGTAGTTGAAACTCAATTCTTTCTGACTTTTTGCACTAAGGGGGTGATTATCAACATCCCAGGTGGATATGGGATTTCCATGCACTGATTTTCAAAGGGAGCTAGAGACCTAATTTCTCTTTGTGCCACTGCAAACAGCCTCCTGAAAGTACATTGAAAGACTTGTATATTTCTATACAAGATACTGAATCTGTGCTTGATGGTCTTTACCCCTGTTTTCATCCCTTCCACGTCATTATAATAATCTTTGTACAAAGTATGCCTTGTGGGGTCTTATTTGAAAACTCATAACTCACTGGTCAGTGTTGTCCTGAAAAAATACATGGCAACATTGTATGTTAAGTTATAAGATTCCACTGTACAGTGTTCTTGAAGTATGTTCCAAGACAGCAGAGTGTTCAAATCAGTTCCTTGGAAACAAAGGCAAGCTGAGTCCCTAGCCAGGCTTAAACAAGGTCCAATTGGCTATCACCTGCTAAATGGCTATTCCTTTTCAGGAAAGGGAACATGGGTGAAAACCTACATCTTTAAAAAAAATATCATGAGGTTCCCATCCGCAAATCTCCTGAACCTCAGCTGGAGATACTTTTCAAAGAAGGGAAAGGACTATAAGAAGAAAGGTCTGATACTCCAAATGATTTTTCCCTTTCTCTCTGCCCATGGCATCCATGTCACCTGAAGAACAACTGAACCAGCATAGGACTGAGGGAGAGATTAGCCAGTAGGAATGCTGAAACATGCGGTGAGATGGACTTTGCAGTGTGTTAAGTTAGGCATTAGTTGTGTTTTACTTCTATTTTTCTTGTACTCAATTCTGACTTTCATGCCTCGTTACTTGTATTCACTTAAAATCTATCTCTCTGTAGTGAATCAATTTTCATTGTTTTATCTAAACCAGTGTGTTTGAACTGAAGCGTTTGGGACACTCCATTTGGGATAACAGGATTTGTGCATATCATTTTCTATTAATAAAGTGGTGGACTTTATATGAGCTTTATTATCCAGGAGAGAGCTGGGCAGTACAAGACGTGCATTTCAGAGGAAAGTCTGGGATTCAAGACTGAGAGTTTGCTGGTGTCGTTCTACAGTGTAATTCAAGAGTGGCTGGCTGCAGCAGTTTTACAAGATAGCTGGGGGTGTAAGCAGACCAAGAATGGTAGCTATAGCAGCAAAGCAGTGTAAAGGGCATCCCAGGTAGGAGGGCTGAGGTGACGCAGCTATTCCTCAGTCTAGATTGTACTCTGGGTATGTCACACTGTGATTCAAAGAGTTAAAGGAGTGGTTTAAAATGTATAACTCAGTACAGAAGTTGCTAATATGCATTTAGCTATAACTCACACTTTATAATTTTCATAAAAACTGGAAGGCTCTTCTCCAGTTCTCAAAGAAGGTTTAATAGCCAAGTCCCTGTAATGAGGAATCATAACACTTGATTTCATTATTTTTACAAAATGTTCATGTCGAACATTGGCTAAAACAGAATGAAATAGTATAAAGTATTAAATTGAAGCTGCAGTTGACAAAATAAATTAGAAGAATTAAGGAATCGTGCTGCTTAATGTCTGTTCACTAATTCACCAAATTCAGAAATTCACAGTGGGTCACCCAGACATTACCAGGAACTGGCAATTTTTTCCTCCAATAATACTTAAATAATAATAATAAAATGCTGATTCTTCAAACTGGAACTTTGCTCAGAAAAAGTCAGTTTTGATGACTTTCTCAAGTTGAAATGTTTTGGGAAAAAAGGTTTTGAAATGGCCAAAACATTTTATTTTGATAATTCCAGAATGAAAAATTGTGGTTTTCCAGTTAAAAATATCTTTTTGTTTAGATATGTAATATTTAACTCTCATTTTGAAAAAAAAATGGTTTAAATCAAAACAGAGCATTTTGATTGACCTTTTTTTTAAAATAAATATGGGGATCACAAACATTTCCAAGATTTTGACTTTTTGTCCTGACCTGAGATAGGGAAAATGTTCAAAATCTTGAACATAAGAATGGTTGTACTGGGTCAGACCAAAGATCCATCCAGCCCAGTATCCTGTCTTCCGACAGTGGCCAATGCCAGGTGCCTCAGAGGGAGTGAACCAACAGGTAATGATCAAGTGATCTCTCTCCTGCCATCCATCACCACCCTCTGACAAATAGAGGCTAGGGACACCATTTCTTATCCATCCTGCCCAATAGCCATTAATGGATTTAGCCTCCATGAATGTATCCAGTTCTCTTTTAATTATTCACACACATTCATGGGACAATCAAAATATCTCCTACCCAATTCTAACTACTTTACATACTTATGTGGAGGGGAAAAGCATGGCTAGGGACCTCATATGAATAGCTTTTAATATAAACCAAATATTTCGCACTTTATCCACATAAAAAAATATTTCTGTGAAATGTGCCATAGGCATTTAATGTCCAAGCAGAGCAGAAATGTCTTTCATTAATAAGGGTTCATTCAAATGGTTCCTCTATTGTACACTGTATAGAATTCACTTTAACGTAGATTGGATTGCTAAAAGGTTACTCTATGGTGCAGGACTTGGAACCCGTAGTTTTGGTGGCTACTGCTCACCTCATATGTCACACCAAGCAAGGCCCTGATACTGCAATTCAGTGGGTACAGGCACAACGCTGTGCCCTCCCAAATGTCACTGAACTAAATGAGGTGCTGTGTGTGTTCAGTGTGCACCAGCACTTGGTGAATTGCAGGATTGGGACCCATGTCTGCAGATTATACTTGAACTCTTCAGGTTGTGTAAGTAAGTCGTGAATGTTAGTAGAGCTCAAGGGGGAAAATTGCTATGGGAATGCTCAGGGCTAGATCCTGCAAACACAGGGCATGGAGGCACATACATAATTTCTTCCAACTCCACCAACACATTGGCCGGTAGAACAAATTCAGTGTAGAGGTGGAAGTAATTTGCTGCTGGTATAGACCAGCAATAATCGTGAAGTTTGAACTTGAATGACATAATGCAACATCTGTTATTATCTGCTCCTTAGAAGACAAAATGTTGATATGGAGTGTTCCAACCTTTTCCTAACATTCAAGATCAATGTTTTTCGAGTACTCTAAAACAGATATTTGTGACGGAGAGAGAGACCAGAAAAACGCTTAGTTAGAATTTGAAATATCCCAGCCTGATGTCTTGCAAATATCACACCAAAATAAAGAGCATAGTTTGCCCGTAACAGCACAGGGGGTGGACATCCCATTCATGAAGACGGGATTAAGTGGGTACAGGTGGAGAGTGGGCAGAATCTTGGTTCTTCAATGCCAAGTGGAAGTAGTCTGTGGAAAGTATTGGAATGGCACAGATAACTCACTTTCCCCTCTAGGGCAACAGCAGATCAAAGGACCAAACACTGACTCTGAGTCATTATCTAGTTCTGTGTTTGCTCCTGTAACAGTCCCACTTTGTGCTGCCCCTTGCCAGATGCTCGCAGCAGAGTGACAATTGAGCCCTGTGTTTTTCCCCCAAAAGCACAGTCTTCATTACTACTCAAGATTTGTGTGTCCATGTTTAGACAAGCAGCTGGACCCAAAGTGGCCAGAAATCATCTCCCGAGTACGACAGACTAAGCAAACAGAGGAGCAAGAAAAGTGGATTTCCTAATACAAATGCAGTCCAGTCAGAAACATGCTTGGAGCTATTTCAAGCTTCATAACATATTGCTGGCTCAGACGTAAGAGTAACAGCCTATTAAGAGTTTTGCAAAATGAATGCTGACCGCCACTTATTCACCTATTTGTATTTCTTAACATTTCAAACAGAAGTTTTCAGGTCCCAGACCTTTCCAGGCTCTGAGACAGCAAAAGCTCCTGAAGCTTGAAATGACTTAGTTTGCTGAGGAAGCTATTTTGTCTGAGATATCACTTATATTTTGACATTATGATATTGATTTATTTTGTAACTACTTTAAGAAAAAATTGAGTTGATCTGTGTTTCTAAGTTGTTCTTATTTAATGCTTCATTTTACTTGTTCCTTTCAGTTATGTGGTGGTACAAAATAGTCATGCACCACAGAATGGTTTCCATTTTAATTGATATGTTACACATTTAGATTTGTAATTAAGAATTTCTTGATGAGGAATGTCATGATTTTGGACGGGGATGGTAACCAAGTTAGGAACACAGTAATTGCCATACCGGATCAAACGTGTGGTCAAGCTCGCCCACTATATTGAGTGTAGAAGTGGTTAGTACCATTTTCTTCAGAGGAAGGTGCAAGAATCCCTTGAGGCAGATAGTAATTTGCCTTGCCTCATTTGTCTCCATGGTGCTAAGTCTGAGTACATTGCTATGGAAGGGCCCTACCAACATCATTCCCACAGAGGCCTCTGTTTGGCAGCCCACACTGAAACCACCCCATAAGGGCTATCCTGCAACGTGTGGACAGAGGCCCTGAACACCGATCCCTTTGCTCACTTGGGTAAGAACCTCATCCATTACATGAGACATCAAGAGCTGTGCCAAGGTCATTCACCCATACCTGCTAGAAGATCCCACCATCTTCTTATGAATTCTAACCCTCTGTAAAGTTTTATGTAATTTTTAAATGAATGGGACCAAACATAATGCAGAAAATACTATATTGCTTTGTTACATTTTCAGCAATTTATCAGTTTTTTTTCTTGTCTTTATTCCTTCAAATTGATCAAACTGTAAATCCAGGGCAATTTGAGTTAGCTGAAAGTTGTACTGATTTAGGCCTCAAACAAATAATGTTAAAGTAAATGGATTCAGAAAGGCATCCTTATTCTGCACAGCACTTATACACATGATGAACTTTTAAGCATGTGCTTAAATGCTGTTCTGAATGGGGATGGATTTATAGAATCATGGAATCATAGAATATCAGGGTTGGAAGGACCTTAGGAAGTCATCTAGTTCAACCCCCTGCTCAGAGCAGGACCAATCCCCAACTAAATCATCCCAGCCAGGGCTTTGTCAAGCCTAACCTTAAAAACCTTTAAGGAAGGAGATTCCACCACCTCCCTAGGTAACCCATTCCAGTGCTTCGCCACCCTCTTAGTGAAAAAGTTTTTCCTAATATCCAACCTAAACCTCTCCCACTGCAACTGGAGACCATTACTCCTTGTTCTGTCATCTGCTACCACTGAGAACAGTCTAGACACATCCTCTTGGGAATCCCCTTTCAGGTAGTTGAAAGCAGCTATCAAATCACCCCCGCATTCTTCTCTTCTGCAGATTAAACAATCCCAGTTCCCTCAGCCTCTCCTCATAAGTCATGTGCTCCAGCCCCCCAATCATTTTTGTTGCCCTCTGCTGGACTCTTTCCAATTTTTCCACATCCTTCTTGTAGTGTGAGGCCCAAAACTGGACACAGTACTCCAGATGAGGCCTCACCGATGCCGAATAGAGGGGAATGATCACATCCCTCGATCTGCTGGTAATGCACCTACTTATACAGACCAAAATACCGTCAGCCTTCTTAGCAACAAGGCCACATGTTGACTCATATCCAGCTTCTCATCCACTGTAACCTCTAGGTCCTTTTCTGCAGAATTTAAGTTTAAGTATTTGGGCTTTCTTGAATGGAAGCCTGAGAGATAAAATGACAGAATTGCATAGAGAATATTTTATTAAAAGAAAGGTCGAGATCTCAAGTTAAAAATACTAACACATTACAGGCTACTTGTGCAGGGTTTCCTACATGTTGCTGTATGTTTGAGTCACAAAAATGACAGTGGACATCAAGGAAACCCTTTGGAAAAAAATGTTAATGGAGCAAATGGCTTTCAATTCCTGCTTACACACCCTTCCCTATAGCCAAAAAACCAAAATCAAATATAAAGCACAATTAGAACATTTTAAAAGAACAAAACAATAATCAGGTGTTTTATATACCCAGAATGCATACATAAGGAATAATTTTTGAAGACCCACACCTGTAATACTCTTGCTTACTAATAGCTGAGATATTGTGAAATGCAGCCTACGCTGTATCTATCTAAAGGAAAAAGGAGAAGGACAAATGTATGGTGTGCCGAAAGAGGAGAATGATCACGGAATATAAAAAGTCTCTAATGCTGTGCATGTGAAGGAGGACAAAACCCAAGCCAGCTGAGAGTGTAGTTTCAGGAAGATGCTTTTTCAAAAACTGACTGATGTGGTGGTTTCTTATAAATCAATGTGAACCTCTGCAAATCATTCCGGACCAGATTCTTCCACCCTTTAGTCATGCTGATGAGTACAGCAATCCACAAGTAGTCTGATTCATTTCTACAGGGCTACTCATGGATTAAGGTACCACTCAGTGTGAGTAAAGTTGGCAGAATCTACCCCTCTGACAACTAAATCTGAAATACTCTTGATTTTGTGGGATTTGAATGATGCAAATTAAGGCTGCAAATGTTTTTTTTCTCCCCTTTTAATATGCTCTCCTGAAATTTAAAACTATGAATACCTTGCAATCCCTGCAGTGCTTTGTTTCTGTTGTTCATAATATCAAACTGTAACCTTAATGGCCATTTTCATTATTTGCTGTGCGCAGTGTTTTTATCGTTCCTTTTGATTTAAAGCAAAGTGATGTAAGGCGCTCATGAACATGTAACGGCAAGGAAAGTGTGATCAATAGGACACCTTTGTTGTTGGTAAACATTGTCAGAAAATGATCAGTACCAGTGCAGTAAGCCAGAGAAAGCAAATAACATGAGTGGCATGCTTTCTAAAAGCATGCTAAGTATTTACATGCCATTCAGAAGGGAGATCTGTAAACAAGACTGGAACAAAAATACAATTTTATTGATATCCACCTGATTTATGTTTAGAGCTTGTGTTGATAATAACCCTATTTGTCATAGAGTCCATCATGAATACTAATTTTAAGTTACTGAATCAAAACCAAAATAAGTAAGCTTTAGATGATGTTTTTACACCATGTTTTTTTTATGTGAACATGTTTACAGTAATCGCTATTTCCTGTGAGAATAAATGGTGGGCTTTCAAGAGATAGAAGATTTTTGGGTGGCGGGACAAGGGGGCCAGTTTATACATGTATCCAAAGAGAAGTTGTGAAATTGAGCTCTGGGACCACAAAGCAAAACTTATGGTTCATTTTCTGATAATCTGAATAATAATGATTGATAGCGCTTTCCATTTGTGTAATGCCGTTCATTATACACAGGGGAAACTGAAGAAAAGAAAGGTGAGGTGAAATGCCCATGGTCGTATCAAAACACAGTGGCAGAGTGAGAAATAGAATCCCAAGGGGAAGATCTTCAGCTGGTGTAAATTGCCATAATTAGGATCTATCTCCAGGGGTCCCAGCTCCTTGCTCTAATAACCCCCGCCCAGAGACACTTTAACTCCTAAAGGAATTCATTAGAAAGATGCATCAAAGATAAACACTGACAACACATACCAAAGTCTAAAGAAACTATGTTATTAAAAGACTCATATCTACCTGCTACATTGGATCAGTTCTTGGTCCAGTTCCACTTGCTTTGAGCTACTACAGCAATGCACAGCTAGTGAAAACCATCTTAACCAGCTAATTAATGGTTCCCCAAAGTGGCATAGAGCAGCAAAGCCATCCCTGACACTGGATGTGTGGCTGCAGGATTGCCCACTATTGTAATTTATTGATGTCATCAGTTTCAAAAGTGGCCCCTGAGCATGTTGGGCAACAGCAGATGAAGCAGCCTTGATCAGCGGACACTTTTGAAAATATGCTGTTAGTGTTTTATCATATCAGGTTGAAGGTGTCCCAAGTAATGCGGTGTACACCACAATCTATAGGACAGGATGCTGTTCCAGAGCCCAAATGATGTGATTGGCAGAGCAGTATCCATCATGGAATTCTCCTGTTTTGATCCCAGATTGTGATTTGCACCTATGTGATTTGCAAGGTGGAGGAGAGAAGAGGTTTCATGGAGCATCCTTTTTTCTTACACCTCCAGTGTCGTGCCCACTTACAAGTGCAGTGGGGGTTGCTCTTCACTAGCCTCTCCTAGGATTCTTCTATCCACCCCAAAAATAAATGGGAAGAAGCAGGTCACTCTCCATGTGGTATATAACAATCAACCTGTACTCCTGGTAGCACTGTGGGGAACAAAGGTTTGAGCCCTGTCAGCCAGAGACATTAGGCTTCTACCTGTTGTAAATAATTAAAAGCATGTTCTCACATTTCAGAATGAACCCTTAAGTGAAGGTCTCAAAGTTCCATTAAAAAATGGAGCTTGATTCTTATTAAAATGGAACATCCATTTCAAACTGACTCACAGGAGTACAAGCAGAGGAAGCATGAAGATTACCTGATATTTTGTTGTCCTTTTGTGTCTCACTTTGGGATATAAATTATACTAATAGCTTTTATAACCTCCTTTCTCTAGGAACCCCTAAACTAAAGCTAGTGTCCTACTGGTTGTGAAGGATTGGAAATGACTTCCTCTGGTTTTGAAGATCTATAATTCCCAATGACTTCAACTGGGGTTTCTAGTGCTCAGAAGTTCTAAAAATCAGGCCCTAATTCTAAATTGGTCAGGGAAGCACAAAAGAATGACATATGGCTTTCTCACTGGGTGGAGCTTCTTGTCAGCATGATATATCTACTGAGATAAACGGAACCAAATTCAGATTTCTTTCACAGTAAGGCAAAGCATTAGCCTCTAAGCATAGAGGTCAGCTGAATTATGGTGATTAACACAATATTTATAAAACAAAAAGGTATCTAAGGTTTTTGTTGCAATATTTTGGCACCATGTAAGATGTTATTTGCTTGCATGAGTACTACCTGCAGGAAGCTACTCTGTACCTAAGAAAGTGACTTCAGACAGAAGTGAGGGCAAAGCAGACTCTCCTGGTGTTGTCCTGGTCTTCTAAAGAATTGCATCACAGCTAACAAATAGCATTTCTTCACAAAAATAATCCTGATAGTTCAGATACAATGGAACTAGCAAATTCTTCTGCAATAGCAACATCTGGTGTTGCCCAATAATCTTACATTTTTAAATTAAATCCCTTTCCTTTCTTGGTCAAAAGTAACTTAATTATTCACATAAGGTCTGATCCTGCTCCAACTGGAGTTAATGGGAAAGTCTTATGGATTTCAGTGGTGTAGGATCAGGCCTTTGATGAAATCTCCCCAGCGTGGAAAGTCTATAAAACCCATGGTAACACTGTTCATAGATTATAAAGCCAGAAGAGACCATTGTGATGAACTAGTTTTACCACTAGTCCATAGAACTTTCCTGAATTAATTCCTGTCTGAAATAGATAATATCTTTTAGAGTAACATCCAGTCTTCTCTTTGTTAAATCAACCAGACTGAGTTGAAGTTCCCTGAGTCTCTCATTATAAGGCAAGTTTTCCAGGTCTTTATCCATTCTTCAGGATCTTCTCTGAAACCTTTCCAATTTATCAAAACTGAACTATGGACACCAGAACTGGACACAGTATTCCAACACCTGTGAAGGAGAAAGGCATAGCTCTTCTTGGACTGTATAACTGAGGTTTTCCCAACTGTCCTTTCCTGACAGCATGGAAATATTGCACTACATCCAAGGGAAGTCATTGCTTCCATCACTAATCTACATGTACAGAAATGAGGAGAAATTTAACCTTAAACCATATTCAGGATTTTTATCCATTGTAATCATACAGAGGCAAAATGTATTCAATGTTCAGATTTTCAGAGTATTTATTTCATTTTGATATGAGATATGAGAAAGAACTGGGTTTTTTTTTGTCAATGAAATGTCTTTGAACTATAAACCAAACAAGTTTGTCTATCAAAGTTGGAAGGAAAGAAATGGATAGGTATTTTTCAATGACATACAGCTTTAATTTGGAGGCAGAAACAATAACAAGCGCCTGTTCTTTGCAATGAATTTGTTTAAGATGTAAAAACCTTCTGTTCTCGGGGAAGTATATGTAGAGTGTATACATGAACATGTACTCTTAAGTACAATTGTGTGCAAGGACAGTTACTTACATTATGTTCTTCTCCGACCTTCACTGCAGTTAGAATAACACATTGCCAAAGTGCATGTCTGTAGATAATACTTTCTCTGTTCTTCTCTAATCATGTGCTTGGGTTTTTTAAAAGCTTTTCTGATGACCTTCTAGTTGTGAGAGAATGATACATCCTAACTATTATTTTGAAGTCTGTCTTTTCTTCTAAGATCACACGGTTGCTTACAGGTGCATTCATTTGTAACCAATTGAATTATCAATCAACTAGTTTGTCCAAAGGTCTCTTCTTATTAATCCAGCTCTCCGTGGTTCTATCTTATTTTAATATGACACATCCACTCACACACATCCACTCATAAGTGTACCCATGCACACAAACATGAACACACATGTAAGAGTCATGGGGTACATAAGTTTTGACCAGGGGCACCTAGCATAGCCCGTGCTGAGAATGCCAAGGGCAGGGCAGGCTAAAAAAAACACTGTCGTTTGATTTTCCAACCAGTCACAAACTTTGTTCCTGGCACCCCCACACTCATTATCAAGAAGCCCCACAGCCTCTCATTGCATTCCAGTCTCTGTCTCCCATTCAGTAAAGTGAGAAGTTATTTAAAATGCTATTCACTATACAAAATATTATTTTGACCCCCAAAGGGCCAGTCACATTACCAGATCAATATGAGTTTGGATCTTATCCAAAGTACCATGCTGCCAGCCAAACCTTTAGTAACTTAAACCAAAGGTTTATATAAATGAAAAGAAAAAGAAGAGGGTTGTTAAATGGCCAAAGCAATCAGATAATTACATATGCCTTTGGAGTCCATTTATGAGGTTCTTAGCAACATTGTTGAGTTTTCTGGCTTGTAAAGTCCCTCTGGAACACTTCCAAAGCTTGGAAGGCTCTATCAGTCCTTTGTTCAAAGCTTCGGTTTGTAGACAAGTTACTCCAGAAGTGAGAAGCAGGATTGATGAGAAAATGCAACAGCCTTTTTTATCTTTTGCCATGTGGCTTGTACACCCTTTGTCCCAAACACAAGCTCATAGCACACAGGCATAAAAAAGATCTTGCAGTCACTTGTCCATAGGCATGTCCCTACATCCCCTGCTGACTCAATGGCATAGCCTTGGCTTCTCTCATTGGGTTTATTGTACAGCTGATTGCTCTTGACAGGCTATCAAACAGGCTAGAGTGCTAATATCAAACTGTCTGGGGCTGTCACCCAGAAACACAGCACAGGTTTGAGATGCAGATATATCACACTCATTTATAACTCATGATACAAAGATGATTATCATACTTAGCAAATCAGAGCTGGCCCCGTATCAGTAAGTGTTCCATTTTACTTTCACCCCTGGCTTTGTTTGATTAAGAACGTTGACACTGGAAGAATTCTGATGTCAGTTGCTGATGAGTGTCTTTCTCAGGCAAAACCTATGAAACAGAATAATCTTCCAGGTATGACACTTTTCCAGGAACATATGGCAAAGTGGTCAGGACAACCCTGCACTATACCCCAAGATGAGTGTCTTTAGGAAGTTCATCAACATTCCACACGTTTTTATAACTTGATAAACATGGTATGTAGTTTGCTAATTCAGGGTATAATGTCAACATCACTTACAGTATCTAATATAAAATTGCATTGACATGAAAGGGAAAATGTGACAACACTGGAGGCTTTTGATCACAGAAGAAAAAAATGAGGTTCAACATAAACACATCCAGCTGGAGATTAGTAGAAAGTGGTATTTTTTTCCATTGAGAAGGAGACCAAAGTTCATTGTTGTGATATTAAAATGAGTTATAACACCATTGCCCGAGTTCCTGCTTTGAATGGAAAACAAAAGTAGCTGCCTCAGCAAAAAGTAGTTCTGAAATAAGCTGTTCAGTGATTTTAGCTTTTGCCTTCAGGCATGAGAGATTGAAGAATTTGCCTTCTTGAAATTGGAAGCAGACTCCTGTCAGTAGACTGTTAGTGGCATGTTCAATATCAGCCATAAAGAAGAGATTGGAGAGGTAAAGTGAACCCACACCATTGGAGTTGGGTGAGTGCAGCAAAACTGTTTCCTCATAAATATCCAAAGAAATATTTTATATTGGAGAGGAAACAAAGAAGACCTTTTGCTTAAGGCACTGAACTAAGACTCAGGAGAGCTGAGTTCAATTCCTAACTCTATCATTTTGGGTCTAGTTGCTCTGGATCAACACAGTTTGGTTTGTGAAACCAGGTAAATTTGACATTTAATCTGTGTATGCCAGAATACTTCATGGGAGTTAGAGTTTGGGTGTCTCATGCCCATATTCTCCGTCATAGGCTGGACACATGGGCTGGACAATATCTCCTATAATGCACCTCAGCCTTCTCTCTTTCTGAGATATTGTGGTGCATCATGGGAGATGTAGCTCATTCCTTAGGAGAGAATGGGGGCAGGTGGCACCAGAAATACAATTCTGAGTCCTCATGGTAGCTCAAGTAGACACAGTTTAATGCTAAATGGAGATAAAGGAAGATATTTTGACATTTCTGAATGACTATTCCTTAGAACTTATTCTGAGAAAAAAATAAATATTTTGACATTTTAGTCCAATTAGGGACTGAAAAAAATGTTGAAATATCAGAATTTCCTAGAAGATAGAAATTCTGATCTTCAATAATCTTTAGTACCTAGCAAAATGTGGCCCCTATTTCAGGTTGGACCTCTTAGTTACTGTAATAGAACTAATAATTTAAAAAAAAATCTAATTGTTGTGTATTCTAGCAAGAGTTTATTAACAAGAATAGTCACCAAAATAGCAACTTTTAAGTTAATATTGGAGAATATTCACTAGTGACATTTTTGTATTTGCAACTGTTAGTAATTGCTCTGGAAACACATTTCTAAGAGTTACCCTAATTCCAGCCAGGAAACAGAGTCCAGTGCAGGGGACTGGACTAGATGAGCTCTCGAGGTCCCTTCGAGTTCTATGATTCTAGAATTATTGGATACAAGATCTAAAATTTTCAAAAATACTCAAAGAACTGTCATGTTCCCTAAACTGTCAAGTTTAGGGATCTTGGTCCCTAAATCACTTAGGCACTATTGAAATGGGATTTAGATGCCTAAGTTCCTTTGGATGTTTTGAGAATTTTACCTAAGGACCACATTTTTTCTTTCTCCATAGCTGATCAGCAGACTGCTTCCAGGCAGCGGAAAGCTTAGTAAACTCAAGCTTTCTTTACCAGAAGAAGAGTTGACTGTGGAGTTTTCTAATTTGTGGGTAAAATAACTGGAAATAGTCACTTCCCTGACGGTGGATCCATATTGAGCAGGAATAAATGCAGTCTTCTCTGTTTGTACCCTGGATATAGTACGAAAAATCATTTACAAATAAAATGGTGGCCAAAAATGGTAAGCAGTCAAGGAAGATTACTTTATTCAGGAATCAGAGAGGTAGCCGTGTTAGTCTGGAATAGCAGAGGTAACAAAGTCCTGCTTGCATCCAACAAAGTGGGTATTAGCCCACGAAAGCTCATGCTTCAAAACTTTATAGTTAGTCTTTAAGGTGCCACAGGACTTTGTTACCACTCCTTTATTCAGGAAGTGTCTTCTGAAATCTTTTCAGACTCCTCCTTTCTGTTTCTCTTCATTACCCCATAAGCCAAGGAGATTGAACTATTTGACCCAGAAAGGGCAAGCACTGTGTTTGTCACGGGGAACTTGTCATGGAGGGGGAATGGATAAATGTGTTAATCCATTTAACTAAGATGGAGTGAATGCTTTCCATGGAACAACATATCACTAATGACTGGAACTGGTACAGAAAGTGTCTTAATAAATCAGTAACCTAGGAAGCACATAAATTACTTCGAAGGTTAATGTATTTTCCTCTGTTCACCAAATATTTCAAAGATGTTTTCATGAATATTCAAACCTTACAAAAAAAATCCTCAGTAGAATATGTTTAGGGTGCTAGATAAAGGGAGAACTAGGAATAATGGGCTGAACGCAAGCCAAGAATAATGATGAATGAATACTAAGAGAAGATTTGTGACAGTGAGATTTATTTGACTGTATAATAGCCTATCAAAAACAGTGGCAGAGCTGCGTCTCTAACCTCACTTAAAATTGGGTTATGCAAAGCCCTCAAGAATATATTCTTGAGAGGAGTCACACAATAGTAGAAGGATAGGCTAGGAGATCTAATGGGCTCTAATGTCTAATAATCTAACATTACCTTTTCTAGGTGTTTGGTGAAACCAAAAGCATAGGCCACTGTGATATAAATAAGTAAATGAGACAATGTAAAACATATGAGAACGAGATAATATAAAGCAGAACTATCACATTGGGGAAAATAGGGGGCAAGCAATGATGAGCAAGATCCTTAGATGGAGTAAGTCAGGGTCCTGTTTGATATGTATGGGAGAGAACACAATGAGACATGCAATAAAGAAGGGTACTTTTGAACCAGATCTACATTTGCTTTACTTTAGGGTTCAGATTTGGGCTGAAGGCTGACTCTCAAGTTTAAGGCTGACGCTTGGATTCATTGGTTCTAAAATCTTGCACGCTATTCTCTAAAGACTTTGATCCCAAATGGCAGAGAGGTTGGAGAGGGAGAGAACCATTTAGCGGCAGTGGATGGGGTAAGAGAACAATTTGGAGAACAACATGAAGGAGAGAGGACAATCAGGGAAAGAGGAGATGAGAAGTGTGAGAATGGAGGGAAAAGATGATCAGGGTGTCACAGTTTAGGACAATGACATCTGTATTCCCTGGCTTCAGTCTAGAAAGGGCATGCACTCTCAGACTTCCAGCTCCCTGGATATCATTTCTTTTTGCTGGAAACACATATCTCACTCTCTATTGACCAGTGTATTCATAGGCTGCACAACTCCCTGACTATGACTGTGACTTCCACAACAAGTCAGACTGCCTAAGCAGACTTGCTTTGCCTTTCTTCGCAGAGATCGTTAACAGTACAATTGCCACAGTTCCTACCCAGTACTTCTTGTGTGAGCCTATTTATTCTTAAGCGACAAATTCTTAAGTGGCACCTTATAAACTAACCAATGTATTAGAGCATAAGCTTTCATGTGTGAAAACCCACTTCATCGGTCCATAAACTCCATCACCTCCATAAACTCATCAAGCTTAGTCTTGAAGCCAGATAGGTCTTTTGCCACCACTGGTCCACTTGGAAGGCTGTTCCAGAACTTCACTCCTCTGATGGTTAGAAAACTTTATCTAATTTCAAATCTAAACTTCCTAATGGTCAGTTTATATCCATTTGTTCTTGTGTACACATTGGTACTGAGCTTGAATAATTCATCTCCCTCCCTGGTATTTATCCCTCTGATATATTTATAGAGAAAAATCATATCTCCCCTTAGCCTTCTTTTGGTTAGTCTAAATAAGCAAAACTCTTTGAGTCTCCTTTCATAAGACAGGTTTTCCATTCCTTGGATCATCCTAGTAGCCCTTCTCTGCACCTGGTCCAGTTCTTAAACATGGGAGACCAGAACTTCACACAGTAATCCAGATGAGGTCTCACCAGTGCCTTGTATAATGGCACTAACACCTCCTTAACTCTACTGGAAATACATTGTCTGATGCATCCCAAGACCACATTAGTTTTTTCATGGCCATATCACATTGGCGGCTCATAGTCATCCTATGGTCAACCAATATTCAGTGGTCCTTCTCCTCCTCTATTACTTCCAATTCATTCATCCACATCTTATAACTAAAAATCTTGCTAATTAATCCCTTCCTCTTTTCACTATTAAATTTCATCCTATTACCATTACTCCAGTTTACAAGGTCATCCAGCTTTTCCTGTATGATATCCCTGTCCTTCCCTGTATTGGCAATACCTCCCAACTCTGTGTCATCCGCAAATTTTATTAGCACACTCCCACTTTTTGTGCCAAAGTCAGTAATAGAAAGATTGGTCCCCAAACCGATCCCTGAGGAACTCCACCGGTAACCTTCCTCCAGTTCAGCAGTTTCCCCTCACATTTCTTTGGTCCTACTTCCATCTGCAAGTCTGAGCATTTCCCTTCAATCTCATCCATGTCTTTGCTCAATCATCTGCTCAACCCCCTTCTAAACTCAACCTGAGTTTCCACCTGCATCTCCAATCCTCTGATCTTTTTTTCCATCAGCTCTTCATGCAGATGAAACTCTTTTCAGGTGCCCCCTCCAGTATCATGTACATACCGCAGCTTCCACATTCAGTTATCTTCATTGTGTCCTCCACTGCTTGGGTCCCTACCACTGCTGCCTCTGTATCTGTTATAGCCTTCCCACCTAAGTCCTGTTAGTCCAGGAAACATAAACCAAACCAAAACACCGCCACTCACAGCAAAACAAACCCATACTGGGTACCACAACACCTCACAGTCCCTTCAATAGCCTGTCTGTTCCTCTGCTTGGTTCTCCTAGTCTTCCCCCTAACACACTCCCACTCAAACTCCCCTGTTTACAGCTCAGTTGGCTGGTTCCTATGCCGCTGCAGCTGTCACAATCTTATACATTTTAAACTAAGTAAATTGCTTTGATAAATTATGAGAGACTATTTTATATATATGAAATATATACTCCTGGTACTGATCTCACTTTATTGAGTTTACTCTGGATACTAATGTCATGTCATTGATTTGGTTCTAGCGCAAATCCATTCGTCTCAATGGAGCTATTCCAATTTACTCAGGCATAAGTGAGAGGACAATCAGGAACACTCATTCCATTACCAGTTACCATGGAAAAAAACAACACATTTGAGTTAAATATTTCCTTCAATCCTCTTATGAATTCTTCAGTAGGATATTAACATATTCTGGTTTTATGACTATATCACAAACACTTTATTTTTCATATAATGATCAAACTACATTCAGGCAGGAGGGTATTTCTATTAGAAACAGAAATGATCTGTTTCCCTAAAATGCACCGTATACTGGGACCAGTGCTGTTCAACATTCATAAACGATCTGGAAAAAGGGGTACAGAGCGAGGTGGCAAACTTTGGAGACAATACAAAATGACTCACGATAGTTAAGCCCAAACAGACTGTGAAGAGTTACAAAGGGATCTCAAAACTCGGTGACTAGGCAACAAAATGTTAGATGAAATTCAGTGTTGATAACAGAAAAGTAATGCATATTGCAAAATATAATCCCAACTATACTTATGAAATGATGGGATCTAAATTAGCTGTTACCACTCAAGAAAGTCATCATGGATAGTTCTCTGAACATATCTGCACAATTTGCAGCAGCAGTCAAAAAAAGCTTACAGAATGTTAGGAACGATTAGTAAAGGGATAGATAATAAGATGGATAAAATCATAATGCTACTATATAAATCCATGGTATGCCCACACTTTGAATACTGGTCCTGGTTGCCCCATTTCAAAAAAAGACATACATGGAAAAGGTATAGAGAAAAACAACAAAAGTGATTGAGGATATGGAACAACTTCCACATGAGGCGAGATTAAAAAGAAGTGAGCTATAGCCCACGAAAGCTTATGCTGAAATAAACTGGTTAGTTTCTAAGGTGCTACAAAGTCTTCCTCGTCTTATTTATGGATACAGACTAACACGGCTGCTAATCTTAAAAAAGACTGGGACTGTTCAGTTTGGACAGGAGTCCACTAAGGGGGCAAATGGCAAAGGTCTATAAAATCGTGAATGGGGTGGAGAAAGTGAATAAGAAAGTGTGATTTACCTCATCATATAACACAAGAACTAAGGGTCACCCAATTAAATTAATGGGCAGCAGGTTTAAAACAAAAATTAGTACTGTTTCACATAAAGTATGAGCAGCAACTCTAATATAATCAACCTGTGGAACTCATTGCCAGGGAATGCTGTGAGGTCAAAAGTATATTTTGTTTAAAAAAAAAGTTAAATTGATGGAGGATAGGTCCATCAATGGCTATTAGCCAAGGTGGTCAGAGATGCAATCCCATGGTATGGGTGTCCCTAAGCCTCTGATTCCCAGATCCTGAAAGTGGGCAACAGGGGATGGATTACTAATTGCCCTCTTCTTTTCATTCCCTTTGAAGCATCTGGCATTAGCTACTGTTATAAAACAGGATGCTGGGCTAGATTGACTATTGGTCTCACCCAGTGTGGCCAGTCTTACGTCCAGGGGCACCTACAGATGGTAGTAGCAATCAAACTGCCTACATTTCATCCTGCCTATGACAAGAGTAGGACATCTTTAAAAAAAAATTGAAAGCTCTATTTAGCACTGAATAAGTTTTACATTCCACCAAAAGAGCAGGCATGACGCACATCCAGAGGCAGATTAAACAACATTACAGCAGAAATGACAGAAGCTATTTACCGCT
Organism: Sternotherus odoratus; assembly: GCA_032164245.1. Classification (NCBI taxonomy): domain Eukaryota; kingdom Metazoa; phylum Chordata; order Testudines; family Kinosternidae; genus Sternotherus; species Sternotherus odoratus. The sequence continues at coordinate 15,698,751 of JAVMKO010000003.1, read as the reverse complement.
TCCACATGATACAGCATTGTGTATAGAAATTGACCTGTTAGACAAATATTGAATATGTGGCTATACTTCACACAAGAGTAACTGTGGATCATAAGTAAGGCTACAAATTAGTCACGGGTATTTTTAATAAAAGTCATGAACAGTCATTGGCAGGAAATAAAAATTCATGGCCCATGATCTGTCCTTGACTTGTATGATATACCCCTGACTAAATATTAGATGAAGATAGGACCATTGCTCTGGGGGAGGCAGAGGCACCAGCTACTGATGGCCACTGAGGCCAGTGGCACCAACTGTCAGGGACCACTGAGCAGTGGTTGCTCAGGCGTCCTCAGGAGCTACCTCCCCGCCGCTGTTCCTGGGATCGTTGCTTAGGCGGTCCTCAGGGCCAGTTGCCCAGGGACGCTCCGGCAGTGTCGGTGTGGCTGGCCATGGAGCCGTTCCAGAAGCACTGGCTGCAAAGCCGCTCCAGCACTGGCCAGTGGGACTGTCCTCAGGGCCAGTTGCTGGGGCAGCCCTGGGGTCACCCACACTTGCCTCTGCAGAAGTCACAGCGGTTGTGGAAAGTCACAGAATCTGTGACTTCCATTTCCTCCATGCCAGACACAGAGCCCTGATCATGAGCTACAGTGATGTCTGTAACAAAAATCTCTCTGCTGCTTCATATCTTATCTAAAGTCAATTCAATTACTTCCTGTCTGAAAAATAAATCAGAATACACAACACTAGACCTAAAAATTTACCCAGCTCTAGTATAAAACATGGTACATGGGTTTGGGATCATGTGGGATTAGAGACACCGGGGTCTGACAGACAGTATACTAAGCTTGCTGCTCATACTCTAAGAAAGCACCATGGGCTGGAAAGATTCTTTAGGGGGATGATTTTGGACTCAAAATGCCTATATATTTATTAAGTTATAATTTCCTAATGAACCCAGTACAATCTACTGTGCCAAATTGCTGGCACTAGTATGATGGGTCCAGTGCTTTTTCTTCTTTGGGGGGGGGGTTCAGGGAACCATTTCTTGCCCCTGAACAGGGTATTAACTGCCCCACTAGTATCCTAGAGGAGGGGAGTGGAGAGGGAGGGACCCAGGCCCACCTCTACTCCAGATCCCAGCCCAGGGGCCCTAAGGATAGCGGTAAACCACTTGAACTAGCTATTCCTTCCCTGGGCTACTTCCCTCTCCTACCGTCAGCTTGTGGGGCTTCCTGCCCTCTCTCTGCACAAGCCAGGTGTCTCTTTACCTAGGGTCTGGGTCTTCTTAGTTCCAAACTCTCCGCTGCTTTCCTCCAAACTGCTCTTATGCTCCAACACCAATCCTCTCTGCTCCAACTCCTCCAAACTGCTCTCTGCTCCAACTCCTCCAAACCGCTCTCTGCTCCAACTCCTCCCCTGTCTGCCTGAATCAGGGGGTTTTATTGAGTTCCTAACAGGGCCTTAATTGACTGCAGGTGCTCCAATTAACCTGCTGCCTGCTTCCCTAGTCTACAGGGAGCCACACCCTAATTAGCCTTGAGTTAATATATCTCCCCTCAAGCACTCTACCACAGCTCCCTGACCCTCCTCTATCACACCACTTTAATTTTCTTATCTGCCTATAGATAGAATACATATAAACTTATTTTCTTAAATTTATGAGGAATAGCTGCCTGATAGATAATTTACATTTAGCTGACCGAAGCCTCTCTTTGAAAGCTCCCTGACTCCTTGCATGGAAATGATGAGCAATGCTGTAGCTTTTTGCACACTAAGCTTCAAAATACTAGCCACCTCTTAGTCTGGTGGTGACTGCAGCAAGAGTGTGTTTCTTTCTCCTGGAGCAAAAGAGAAGGGGTACAGGTCAATTATTGACCCCCACTTCCCAAAAACATGTGGGCATGAGGTCAGTAGCATTATTTGATGCCCTTAAATGGACAATATGCAGAACAGGCAGCAATATAATACTGGATAGCAAATTAGGCATGGCTTTTCATAGCACATCTAGTTTAACTTCCAGTATAGTACAGTTACCAATAACTTGTGTTCAGCTAACGCATAGCTTCTAGAAAGCCAGACACTCTTGATTTGATGACTTCCAGGGATGGAGAATCCAACACTTCCGTTGGTAGTTTATTCCAATGGTTAATCACTCTTACTGTTAAAATGTCTGCCTTTCTAATTTGAGTTTGCCTGGCTTTATCTTCCAGATGTTATCTCTTGTTATGCATTTCTCCTTTTGATTTGAAGACCTCTTTAGTACCTGGTATTTTCTCCTTCTGAAAGTATTTAATATACACCATAACCAAGTCAATTCTTGGTCTTCTTTCAAAAAGCTAAACAGATTGAGCTCTTTCAGTGTCTTACTGCATTTTTTTCCAGGCTTCCAACCATTGTAGTAGGTTCAAGAATAGCAGCCGTGTTAGTCTGTATCCGTAAAGAAAGCGAGGAATACTTGTAGCACTTAGAGACTAACTAGTTTATTTCAGCATAAGTTTTCATGGGCTATAGATCACTTCATTGGATGCACAGAATGGAACAGGAGTAAGATGCATTTATACACACAGAAAGAAAGAAAAAAAAATGTACATTAGCATACCAATTCTAAGAGGACTGTTAAATGTAGATGGGCCATTATCAGCAGGAGAAAAAAATACCTTTTGAAATGGATTTCTGTGTCAGGTAAATTAAGTCAGAAAATGCAATCAATTAGTGTAATAAGAGAACCATTCGCAAGTCCTATTTAGCCCCTGGTTAATTGTATCTAATTTGGAAATTAATTTCAGTTCCTCAGTTTCTCATTGGAATCTGTTTTGGAAGTTTTTCTGTTTCAAAATTGAAACCATCAAATCTTTAATGGAATGGTCAGGAAGACTGAAGTGTTCTCCTACTGATTTTTTAATGTAATGATTCCTGATGTCAGATGTGTGTCCATTTATTCTTTTGCATAGAGACTGGCCAGTTTGGCCAATGTACATAGCAGAGGGGCATTGCTGGCACATGATGGCATATATCACACTGGTTGATGTGCAGGTGAATAAGCCTCTGATGGTGTGGCTGATGTGTTTAGGTCCTATGATGGTGTCAGTTGAATGGATATGAGGACAGAGTTGGCATCGGGCTTTGTTACAAGGATAGGTACCTGGGTTAGTGTTTTTGTTGTGTAGTGTACGGTTGCTGGTGAGCATTTGTTTCAGGATGGGGGGGGCTGTCTGTAAGTGAGGACTGGTCTGTCTCCCAAGATTTGTGAGAGTGTGGGATCATCTTTCAGGATAGGTTGAAAGTCTTTGATGATGCGTTGGAGAGGCTTAAGTTGGGGGCTGAAGGTGACGGCTAATGGTGTTCTGTTTTTGTCTTTGTTGGGCCTGTCCTGTAATAGGTGGCTTCTGGGTACTCTTCTTGCTCTGTCAATATGTTTTTTCACTTCCCCAGGTGGGTATTGTAGTTTTAAAAATGCTTGGTAGAAATCTTGAAGGTGTTTGTCTCTGTCTGAGGGACTGGAGCAAATGCGGTTGTATCTTAGAGCTTGGCTGTAGACAATGGATCGAGTGGTTTGTTCTGGATGGAAGCTGAAGGCATGTAGATAAGTGTAGCGCTCAGTAGGTTTCTGGTATAGGGTGGTGTGTATGTACCCATCATTTATTAGCACAGTTGTGTCTAGGAAATGGACCGCTTGTGTGGATTGGTTCAGGCTGAGGGTGATGGTGGGATGGAAATTGTTGAAATCATGGTGGAATTCCTCATGGGCTTCTTTTCCATGGGTCCAAATGATGAAGATGTCATCAATATACCGAATGGCTCTCTCATTGCACTAATTGATTGCATTTCCTGAGTTAATTTACCTGACACAGAAATCCTTTTCAAAAGGTATTTTTTTCTCCTGCTGATAATGGCCCATCTACATTTAACAGCCCTCTTAGAATTGGTATGCTAATGTACATTTTTTTTCTTTCTTTCTGTGTGTATAAATGCATCATACTTTTGTTCCATTCTATGCATCCAATGAAGTGAGCTATAGCCCACGAAAACTTATGCTGAAATAAACTAGTTAGTTTCTAAGGTGCTGCATGTATTCCTTGCTTTCTTTAATCATTGTAGTGTCTCTTTTCTGCACTCCTTCCAATCTTTTTCACATTTTTTTAAATGTGGATATCAAAACTGTATATAGTATTTTAGCTAAAATAATCTCCCTACTTCTACTCACTACTTCCCCAATTATACATCCAAAATTAAATTAGCCTTTTTGCCACAGTGTCACACTGGAAGCTCATGTTCAATGTATCTACTATGATCCCTATTTTTTTCAGAGTCCCTGCTTTCCAGGAGACAATTCCCCATTGTGTAGGTAAGGCCTGCTTTCTTTGTTCCTAGATGTCTGAATTTGCAATCTGATAGATTAGGAAAAAATAACAGTGAAATTTCATGTTGCATACACAGATATATCCTACCATGGACCACAATATATAATTCAGTTCTGGAGAAGACATTAGTACAATGATAGGTAAATTGTACGGTGTTGACAGAAGAACTTAAAGTGACTGGCAGACTGGAAGGTGACAACTAATAAGAATGGGAAATCATAACAGTCTACAAATATTTGCAATGTATAAATATTAAAGAGGGAATGGAATTATTTACTGTGGGGTATGCAGGCATAAATGGAAATTATGAGATGAAAGTAAGAAAAACTTAGGTTGACATCAGGAAAAGCTTTAAGTATTGAAATGTATTATTCTGTTCAATAGATTCCAAAGTTAAATGATGGAAGAGACATCTTTTGAGACTTTTAAAACTAGACTGGACAAAACAGGACAAAAATAAATTCATAGATTTATTCTGTGAGGAATAATCTTGCACTGATGGACATGGACAGGATGGTCTAATTGACCATTTCCATATATAACTTCTGGTTCTATAATTTTATAATCTATTTTGTAAGCAGGTACTGTTTTTTGCATAGTCAACTTTCTGAAGATATTTTTTGGACCAAATGGTCATTCTCTCCAAAAAAAATTAAGTAAAGTATTTGCATCAATCATCACTTTAAGGGGACTCTCATGAATAAAATAATATAGATTTTACCCCTGAATCTTGAATATACATGGAAATTAAACTATGCCTGGACCTTCTCAGTCCAAAACAAATCCTACTCGTAGGATAGAAGATCCACAAATTTGGAAAACCTTACACTTGTAATTGCGTCTGTTTTATACCTGTTCCACTGCAAAACAGAACATTTCAATCTTCAAGGCTCTATTTGGCACCTTTAATGAATACCGAGGGCATGATTCAAAGCCCACTGAACTCAGTAGAAAGACTCCCATTGATTTCAGTGGGCTTTGGATCAGGCCCTAAATTCACTTTTGGAAAATAAAATAAACAGTAGGCTCTAAAGATAATGAGCCTTTCAAAAAACAACAGTATTATTCATGCACCATGAAAATACATTAAAAGAACATTAAGGATGTGATGCAAAGCAATAGATGTGAAGGAATTTAGTTAAGAGCAATGCTTGCCATATGTTTTACCACACATTTCTACAATGGAGTACATTTAAAAAGTAGCTAAAAGGACGCCCTGTTGTGCCTAGGTGTAGGGTGACGTATGGTAGCCCGACTTCCTAGACTTAAAATTTCCTTTCATATGGCTTTGTGTCACAATTCTACTTTTAGTATACTCTGATAAACTCCCTTTTTAATAGGTAGATAAAAATGCACCAAGATGTACAAAGTTTAGAGAATAGGCTAAAAAAGATCTGAGAATTTAGGTGCCAAATTTCAACCCAGATTGAGGTGCAGTGTCTCCTCTCCAATCCAGATCATGGATCAGTGAAGAATGAAAGCAGACTGCAGATTGGATGTCATTCATAATTCAAGTGAGAGAGGATGTTCTTCTACTCACCCTAATATTATAGCATCTGCAAATAGTGGGGGGTCTTTTTTTAGAATGAAAGGCCATGTCATAATGTTACAAACTTCTGTAGTTTTGCAGATCATTTTAATAAGTTGTTCTCAATGACTTAGGGTGGCCTCTAAATGCTATCTTCATTGGCTTTATTCTCATAGGACACTGGGTTTCAGAAGGCTTCTGCAATGAAGTGGTAGATAAGTTGATGAATCAGCTAAGTTTTGTCATGACCTTCACTCACATCACCAGCAGTCAAGCCTGGAAGTGATGTGCATCACTGGGTCAAGGTCCACATACTACACAGGTTCCTGATTAGCTGGATATGGAAAAGTGTTTCTAGATATATTGGCTAGACTAGAGCTGGGTGTGAAACAGTTTCCCCATCCCATGAACATTTTAGATTTCCAGAGATTCGCCTGTTCTCCATCAGCATACAACTGACACTTTTCAAAATGTGTCATGGAAAAGTGAGAAAGGGAGACCTTTTCCTGAATAGCCAAAGTATAGGAGTTAGGGCACTCAACTGGCATGTAGAAGATACAGGCTCTACCTGTATCCCAAATGAGTGACCTACCCACAAGGCTATTAGCTATTCTAATACCTATAGCAATAGGTACAGATAGTTCACAAAGCTGAAAACAATTATGAGCCAAATCAACTGGGATGAAGAATATAATAAAAAAATGTGATTGATATTTGGGAATCATTTAAGAACACCTTACTAGATGCCTAGCAAGCCACAATCCTACAACTGATTAAGATGATTGCGCTGCCTAAATAAACAACCTGACAGAGAGGAAAAATGTAGGCATCCATAACAATATATATTAACAAATGGAAGAAAGGGGAAATTGATAATAATGAATATAAATCAGAAGTTAGGAATTGTAGGAAATTGATAAGGAAGGTAATAAGGGAGATGCAAGAATGCAAGAATGCAAGAATAGTTAAGGACAAATAAGAAAGAATTTTAAAAATATTAGGAACAAAAAGAATTGTGATAATGGTATTGGTTCATTACTAGATGGAATGATAGAATCATCAGTTATGCAGAAAAGGAAGAAGTGTTTAATAAATATTTATGTTTTGTATTTGGGGAAACAATAGATGATATCGTCTCAGCATATAGTGATGATAACACTCTTTCCATTCCACTAGTATCTCAGGAGGATGTTAAAAAACAGCTAATAAAGCTAAACATTTTTAAATGAGCAGGTTCACATAACTCACATCCAAACATTTTAAAGAGAAGGCTGAGGAGCTTGCTGTACCGTTAACAATAATATTTGCAATAAGTGTTACACCACTGGGGAAGTTCACAAATAGTGGAAGAAAACTAATGATGTGGCAATTTTTAAAAGGGTAAATTGGATGATGTGGCTAATTAAAGATCTGTTATCCTGACATTAATTTCAGGCGAGGTAAATGTGCAGCTGATATGAGACTTGATTAATCAAGAATTAAAGGAGGGTGATGTAATTAATGATAATCAATATGGGTTGATGGAAAATAGATCCTCTCATACTAACTTGATTTTTTTTTTGGTGAGATTACAAGTTTGGTTGATAAAGATAATGGTGCTGGTGGAATATACTTAAACTTCTGTCAGGCATGTGAGTTGCTACCTCACAATATTTTGATTAAAAAACTAGATTGATATAAAGTTAACATGGAACACATTAAATGGATTAAAACTGGCTAACTGATAGGTCTCCAAATGTAATTGTAATGGGGAATTGTCATCAAGCAGATGTGTTTCCAGTGGAGGGCCAGAGGGTTTGGTTCTTAGCCCTACCTTATTTAATATTTTTATCAATTACCTGGAAGAAATCAAAATAATCACTGATAAAGTTTGCAGCTGACATAAAAATTGGAGAAGTCGTGAATAATCAAGGGAACAGGTCACCACTGATTCAGAGCAATCTGGATAGCCTAGTAACTGGGGCATATGCAAAAATATACATTTTGGTATGTCTAAATGTATACATCTATGAAGAAATAATGTCAGCCATATTTACATGATTGGAGACTTTATGCTGAGAAGCAGTGACTCTGCAAAAGATGTGCAGATTGTGAAAGATAATCAACTGAATATGAATTTGCAGTGTAACACTGTGGCTGAAAGAGCGAATGTGATTCTAGGAATCTCAAGTAGGAACAGAAAGGTTATTTTACCTTCATATTTGGCACTGGTGTGATCACTGCTGGAATATCATGTCCAATTCTAGTGCCCACAGTTTAAGAAGGATGTTGATCAATTGGAAAGGATCTTAAGAACACCCAGTAGAATGATTTAAGGATTAGAAAACATTCCTTATAGTTTAAGGTTAGCAGTCGTGTTAGTCTGTATCTCTAAGGAAAATGAGGAATACTTGTGGCACCTTAGAGACAAACCAGTTTATTTCAGCATAAGCTTTCATGGGCTATAGCCCACTTCATTGGATGCATAGATTCCTTGTAGTGTTTGATTCAAAAATCTCAATCTATTTAATTTAACAAAGAGAAGGCTTTGATTCAAAAATCTCAATCTATTTAATTTAACAAAGAAAAGGCTAACGGATTACTTGATTACAGTTTATAAGTATATATAAAGGGAACAAATATATAATAAGTGGATCTTCAATCTAGCAAAGAAAGGGCTAACATAGTCAAGTGGCTGGAAGTTGAATCTAGACAAATTCAGATGATAAGGGTAATTAACCATTGGAACAGTTCACCAAGAGTTGTGGTGGATTCTCCATTACTGACCATTTTGACTCAAGATTGGATCCTTTTTTCCCTGATGATCTGCTCTAGGAATTATTTTGGGGGCAGTTCTATGGCCTGTGTTATACAGGAAATTAGACTAGATGATCACAATGATTCATTTTAGCCTTGGAATCTATGAATCTATGATTTCTAGAATCTTCGTGATGGGATATATACCCTATCCTGGTAGACTCTGAAGGCTGGACCAGCCCCCATTAAAGATGAGTTCCACCTGGGAGATGAGCTGAGTGGCGGTTATAAAGGAAGTCTGGAGCAGAAGGCAGCTGGATGGCTGAGCTGGGGCTGATGTTGGTCTGGTGAGGCTGTAGCCTGGCTGTGGAGGTTGAGAGAGTCTGAGCACTGGGGGTTTTGAGTGGCAGATGGGTGGCTGAACAGAGCTGAAAATACAGACTGAGAGGGAGGGGCTGAAAGATATGTTGGGAAATGATGGAGAAGAAGGTAGGGATGAGAAATGGCTTCAGATTAGGAAAAAGAAAAGACTAGAAATACCTGTAGCTGAAGAAATGCTAGCAGACAGGGATAGAAAAAAGAGTAAGTGAAGATGTAAACATAGTACGTTATTCATTTGAAAAAAGTGGACTAGCTTAGGCAAGATAGCAGATATATTAAGAGCTAAAAGAATGCAGCATGGAGATTTATTAGTAGAATTTACACATAAAGAACAGGCTGAAAAATTTATTAAAACTACAATTTACCAGGTACCTACATTTATGACAGAAGCAAAAGGGATAATATATGGGGTTCCACTAGGCATGACTGAGGATGAAATTAAAAGGGGGATAGGTAAGGACCAACTGCTGTTTGTTAAGCAGCTAATTAGGAGGAAATGGGGAGAACACAAGCCAACCATAGCCATATGAGTAACTTTTAAAGATTCAGTGCTATCGGATAGGGTTGATATAGAATATCTATTATTCTGGGTTAAACCATATATCCTGGCCCCTCTGAGATGTTGTACTGTCATAGGTTTGGGCATGTGGTGGCTGGCTATAAGGGGAAAATGAGGTATTATGAATATGGAAGAGAACACTTGTCTGAGAATTGTATGGAAGGAAGAGAACTAAAATGCCTCAGTTGTGGGGTGAAGTATAGTGCAGCATACAAAGGTAGTGTGGCAGTGGAACAAGCAAGAGAGATACAGAAAATTACAACTCTCCATAAAATATCCTATGCTGAAGCTATCAAAAAAGATTCATGGCAGAATGTGGAACAGGAGGAAAAATGCCAGTGAGGGACGAGAGCTATTGGTACCACAACACACAGTTCAGGGCATGGAAGATAATATAAGGAGACTAGATGAAGATATACTGCTTGTAGGCAAAGAGAAATTTATACCATTTATGATAGAAGTGATTAATTACAGTTTACGGACAGGGAAGAAGATTGAAAGAATAAAAAAATATAACAAAAGCAGCAGAAAAATATTTGCATATAAGCAATTTCCCTATAAATTGCATTCATAACATTTTAAATGAAGGTAATAATGTAGTTTAAACAGGGTTCTAATGGTTTTTGCTGGAATGCACATAACTCCTGGCCCATGTGTTATTAAACTAAATAAACTGGTTTTGACATGGAAAACAAACCTGACGTGATGTGTACAAGAAACATGGTTAGTGAGAAAGCTTATGTTTAGATTTTCAAGATGTAATGTCATCAGATATGTCAGAAAAATAATGAGGAGAGGGGCTCTGTATATTTATAAAGGAAGGTGTGATTTATATTGACCTAGTTTTCTATGTGTTGAGTACAACACTGTAAGAGATTCCTGTGAATCTAGTCTTTACAACCCATGTAAAATAATTAGGCAATCTAGAATCAGAAGAGTTAGTTAAGGGTATCAAAGGCCTGTATATCTATGAGGACCTAATAGCCATAATGACTTACAGAGAAGCAGGAAAACTGACTATATAATGGCAAATGCCTGGAACAATTCATTAACAAGCACAACCCACAACCCAATACTGGAGCACCTACTAAATTTAGATTGGAGGATGGAACCTTTTCATGTTCAGATCTGGGGATTCCAAAAAGCAATATAGCAAGTAACTGCATCTGGGAAACCTATAAAGAAGATGGAAGGGAATGATCACTTCTCTATGCCAATTACATATGAAGGTCATGGTAATGTTGAAAACATTGAAGGAATTCCTTCCTGAGGACTCTTTTTTATGTGTAACTGTGCAGAGTATCTAAATACTAAATGTATAAGTGATAATCTAGAGGAATTTCATGATAATATAATAAAGGGAAGGTGTAACAGCAGCCAAACTAGCTATATGTAAGATATTCATTTTCTGCAAGCTTAGGAATGCAGTTCCGAGATGAAATGGAGATGTTCCCAGGTGGAATGTAAATCAGCAATTAAAGAAAGAAATAAAGCATACAAACAAATAAAAGAATCAGAGAGGTAGCAGTGTTATGAATAGCAAGGACTTAATGAACTATATGAGATGTAAAGCAGTGGCAAAAATAATTATTAAAAAGGCAAAGAAAGAGTTGGAGAAAGTAATGTGGGAAAACAATCAAAATTTCCACGGTTTCAGAAATATATAAAGAACTTAAAAGATTCAAAGGAATACAGAGTAAAAACAAATTTAGACCTTGTCTTATAGAGTGATCACATTGAAAGTTCTAACTCAGGAAAAGCAGACAATTTAGCAAAAGAGTTCCAAACAGTTAATAGTGAAACAAATTAAAAGAAAAAGTTTTGTGAGAATGTTTTCAGAAGAAAACTCTAAGCTCTTGCATGGCTGGGTAGACTATACAGATGATGTACTGAATGAAAATAGCAGCATACAGGAACTCAAGATAGTATAGACAAAAGAAAAATACTGCGCCAGGTAAAAATATTATATGTAATCTAATGATTAAGCACCTACCAGAAGGGAGTTTAAGAGCTTTATTGAAATTATGTAATATAGGGGAAAAAATACTGCTGGCAGAATGGAAGTGAGTGATGTTTATATCAATATAAAAACCTGGGTAATTATGCACAAAACCTGGTGCATATAGACCTATTGTGTGTGGGCAAATGTATGGAAAGAATGATAAATGAAAGATTAGTAGAATGGTTAGAAAAAATGAAATTATAAACTGTGTACAAAGTGGTTTCAGAAAAAGAAATATGCCCAGCTGATCATATTGTAAAATTAGAATCAGAAATACAAAAACCCATGAGGATCAGAGTTTTTGTTAGCTAGCCTCTTGACTTCTGAAAAAAGCATATGACATGCTATGGAGAGAAGGCTTGTTGTATAAAGTAGCTGCAATTGGAATAAGAGGAAGAATGTTCTGATGGCTAAGAGACGACTTAAATGATAGAACCATACATGTCAGGCTGAGGGTGGATTTGTTGAATATTTATAAAATTACTAATGGCACTCCACAGGGGAGTGTTATCAGCCCAACCTGGTTTAACATTATGATTAATGATCTCCTGGAGTGTATACAGGCAGGAACAGGTATTAGCTTATTTGTGTACAATTGTGATATTTGAGTCAAATATAGAAGACTTAAGACAGCTGCGGAGTGAACCAATGAGGTACTCAGGGGGATTTCAGAATGGGGACACTAGGACACTAATAAGACCAGTTATAATTATGGATGCCATGCCTTTAATTCAGATTCTTAATCAACACTTTAAAAATTTGAGCAAATCCAAGCCCAACCTCTGCAAATGCCATGTGGTGTGAGTATTACCCTCTGTGCATTCTGCAGGTAGCAACCAGGGAAATGCCTATACATTTAAGGATGGCATTGCTAGATTTAACCTTTTGGGCTAAGGTTAATGGAAATAGTGAAGATAGCAGTACTGAACAAATGTACGAAGACTGTTGGGAACTAATTAGTCAAGAAGTAACTGGGTGCCACAAACTTCCAAATACTAACAGAATCAAGTGTGGGCAAAAAGGAGAAAAGGGAGGAGTGGATGAAATTAAAATCTTTAATCATAGGAACTCAAACTATAGCAGGACGGTTGTCTCCAGTTGTGCGTTTGGAATGATATAATAACCCAAAGGGAAGAGCAGAACCATCATATAGGATGACTAAGATTTATGAGTTAATACATGGCAATCAGGGTCAGCATCGCCAAACCTATACAAATGACTCAATGCTGATAGAGTAGGAATGGCCTCTTGTATCCCTGAAATTGGAATTAAGAGATCTGAAACAATCCAATTTTGAGGCCATTATGACAGCCAAATTGATCTGCATAAATCATGATCCTGATAAAGCTGATTAAAGACCACAAACAGGAAATGAAATACACTGTATTATCAAGGAAATGAACTAAAAAGACCTGGTCTTTTAAGTCCTGTGAATGTAGAACTCTCATTTAAGTCAGGGACATTGGGCCCAATAGCTGTGTCTCCCTATAAATAAATATGTCTTAGTAGCCTTATTTACAACCATCTTTACATTTTTCAGTTGACATTGATAAAACTTACCTAAGCAGACCAGCTTAGGGAAATTGACTGGGGTTTTAAATTAGAAAGGAAGCCTCGAAAAGCAGGAATGACTGAATCAATTAAATATTGTTCTTAACTATGGAGATAGTGCAATTAGGGATTCTGATAGTAATAGCGTGGAGTCCAGTGTATGTTGGGATACTGGGGAATGAAATGACAGATAAAGCAGCAAAAAATGCCTTAAAAATGGAAGCTTATACAAAGTTCCTTCTGAGTAAACAAGGCTTCAAAAGTTTGGTTAAAAGAGAACTTTAAAAGAATGTCAAGAGGAAAAAGGACAAAGATTCTATGAAATTTCTATGAAATATGTTCTAAACTCGAGGATAAAGGTCAACTTAATAGCTCTGGTAGAAGAAGCCAAGCAACTATATTTAGAGTTCTACTGGTCACTGTGACCTGAGCAGTAAATTATATTTCCTAAACAAACACAAAGATGAGTTGTGTGACTCATGAAATGTCCAAGAAACCATTGCGTTTCTGCTGTGGCTGTGCAGGGAGAATTACACAAAGGAAATTTCCTTACAAAGAACTGAAATGCCTCATGGTGGACGGATTTAGTCTGAAAGGTTTTATGAAAGTGGGGTAACATTGAAAGACTGTGCTTTTTTTTTTAAGGATACAAGACTGGTTGAGAGGATATAGAGTTTTGTTTATGTGAAAACTGAACTGAGGCTGTCGTGCCCTAAAACAACAGGAAAAGAAAGAAGGGATCTGGGACTATAGAGTGGGGCTAGAAAATGGCAAGACTGGACAAGTCAAGAAGAAGTCCAGGGGGGTAGTTGGCCATGGGATCACATCCTGAGGTGCACTGGTAGCAAAGGCTTTTGGAAGCCCAGGAGAGCAGAGGTGAAGGGGTGAAGCAAACTCAGGTGATGAACCCTGGGAAGTGTTTACCTGAGGAACTGAGTAAGGGAAGCATAAGAGGAATATACGATTAAGCCCAAGAAGGGCAGAATGTGGTTTAAGTTGGCAATTTTGTTTTGGGGATTCCCTGAAAATATGAAGGTCAAAAGTGTAATAAGGTCATAAATAGCTCTCAGGTCCCTGCCTACCCTACTCGCTCATTATGTCCCAATTATATACTGAAACATATGTATGCAAAACAAAGAGAAGTTCTGCCACAAGAAAGAGAGGTTTTCAAAGTAGAACCACCCCAAACAGGCTGAGCTCAAGACATTTTAGAGATTAGGCTAACGTGTTTCCATAGCTTCCTTTCACCTAGACAGTACTGCTGTATGCATTTGTTTAGTCTTTAGGGCATCTTTGAAGACTTTCTCAGCTGATTCTTGTGTGAGGTTTGCACCTCTGAATATGAAATAGAGCAGTTCTAGATGGCTTGTACTGACATAAGAGCTGTAATGAATCTGAGCCCTCTAAAGTATATTCTTAACCTGACTCAACACTTATGCATAATACTTATGGGCACTCAGCTCTCATCATGGTACTAATCCATGACAGAAATGCATGGCTTACTAGCTGTTTTGCCAGATAAATGGGCACTCCCACCCTGGACAATTCTTTCCCCTCCTTGGTGAGATCATTTTTGTGTTTAGTTTTACTCCTTTCAGAACATCATGTGCAGGCTATCATGGGCCCAGTGGGATTTGTGGGTGCTCAGCACTTTTAAAAATCCGGAGGCTTATATTGCTATGCCTAAATGTGGATTTGGGAACCTAACACAGGTCCCCAGGCTCAAATTGAGGCCAACCGGATTAATCTGATGTGTATGTGCTAAGCAATGAGTGTAGGGATTGCACACTGGGTCCTGAGACTTTAAATACTTTGGAGAAAGGGCTACCTGTATTTTGGCTTTGCTCAGCATAGAGCAGTCTGTCAGTGCTTAACAAATAATAAATTATAATGGCTAATTAAAATATGCCTACTTACATCAAGGCTGAATATGACCCTCCATCCTGAATATGGATTTAGGTAGCTGTGGTGCCCCGCGTGATGCTACTGTATTCCTATTGTTACTTATCATCAATTAGTAACTCTTCCATTTGCTTTTTCTAATGTTATTATTAAATAACATAAAACAGACTCTACTCTTGTGGAAGTGAGACTGCTAAAAAGGTCAAAGGCTTTCTTTCATTAAGTCCCATTTTTAAATATGATTTTTAAAGTACAATAAATGTAAATGTTCATTTTGTTCATGAGAAAACTCTCAGATCCCCGTAAAGGTGCTGTACTGAAAAACGGTTTTAGCAATATCTCTTCAAAGCAATAGCTGGTAGTGCCAATGGTCCCTGAACAAGGCTGATATAATCAGTTATTTAAGAAAGAATTCCAGGTATATGCTTTTTTTTTTTAAAAAAAAAGATTTATTGTTAATGGAAGTTAAAGAGAATGTAATGGAGAATCCAGATTCCTCCTATTATCTTTAATAGTGTATTTTATTGAAAAGATGACTATATATTGTTTGAAATACTAAAGTGTACCATAATCTCTAAAATAATGATCTAATCCTAAAAAACATTACTTTTTGTTGCATGAGTAGGCCTTACTCGTGTGAGTAGTTCCTGTGACTTCAATCAGACTATTGTTATAAGTAAGGTTTATGACTCCAATTCAGCAAAGTACTTGGCTTCAGTGGGAATACTCATGTTCTTAAAATTAAACACATACTTCAGTGCTTTGCTGAATAGGGTCAGGGATTGATTTATGCACATGCTTAAAGTTAAGCATGAGCATGTATTTAAGTGGTTTGCTGGATTTAGGTATATTTGTATAATGTTTCAGTATTGGCTCCTAAATCTGTAGGGAAAAAATATAGAAACTGTCATACCAGATCAGCCCATTGTTTGCTTAGTCTAGTATTTTGTCCCCGATAAGGCACCATAGGAGCAAATCTAGGACCCCAGTTCCTAGAGTCACAAAATGAGTCAGAATCTCACCTTTCATTTTAAACAAGAACATTTCTACTCCATGTGTATGCACTATATATAAAAACGTGACCTGAGGGTAACTGATACATGAACCTGCAGACAGTTTGAAAGAGAGCTGTGAAGTGCCCCATTCATTTAATGTTGAAGTCTGCTGCTATTCAGCAAAAAGGTGAATCAACTGCATATGGTTAGGGATAGAGAGGCCCCACAGAGGTAGGGCTAGGACCCCAGGTAATGTTAATTTGGCCATGGGGAGAATAATAATAGCATTTTACAATTATACACAATGGTACCCTTCATCCAGAAGTATCCCAGATACCACAGTGATGGGTGCAATACACAAACCTGAATAGAACAGAGATAGTGGAACAAACTGACTGTTATGTACGCAGGTGCAGCTCCATTAATTAAAGGGACTACCAGAAAACTTGACACTTCCACCTGCCACTGAAATGCAACCATCCTTGAGGTAGAGCTCAGTAAACAGTCTATCTACAAAAACAGAGTTTTGAAGTGCAAAGTATATGAGTCATTCCTTCAGCTAAAATTTAGGGGAAATTTAGGTTGTCAGAAAATAATTGCCCAAGAGAGGAAGTGTCAAGCGGTAATGATGTTGCACAGGTAGATAGACTAGATATTTAAAATGTTTCTCTCCCCTCAAAATGTATTTTTATAAGTTTCCTATTCCTCAGTACTAAAGATATTTCTTAAGTTTCCTTCCTAGCAGCTAAGCTTTGATGTGCACTTGGGCCATGTTCATCCATGCTTTAGTTGTAATGACCCCAAAGGAGTTATAGAAGGGATGAATTTGATTTTTATCTGTTTCTCCCTACTCTCTCTTGCTTCTGTGTTGAATTAAATATTACACCAGTATTAGTGCTATTTACAACTATGCTGTTATGCATACGGAATCTGTAAGATGCAAGGTCATGACTCATGAGAGATCAACTTTTTTCTGCAGTCTCTTTACCAGTGTCAGTAAGTGTCATTGGTTGTTTTAGTACTTCAAAAGCTATCTCCCTTTCTAAGCATGGAAGAAGAATACTTCAGTCCTATACAGGATTGTTCTTCTTTCTGTTTCTTCTGAGATCACTCAGACTTCACATAGGTGATTATATTTTTCTGAGACATGGAGACACATCTCTAAGTAAAACTACCTGCAGCAAATGTCTGTTGTTTTCCTTTATCAGCACCAAGATGGTCCCTAACAGGGTTGTTTAGTTTCTCAGCTCTTCGCTATAGTTGAGTTATAATAGATGATGAGGACTTACGTTTGTCCAGTACCTTTCATCCAGAGGGCTCCAAAAGTGCTTTACAAAACATGTAAAAGGAGCCCTGTTCCCACCACTAACATGCAAGCATCTGTAAAATGTGCCAAGTGTTCAGACAGTGAAGAATACTATGACTCAGTGAAAGGACACAGAGAATTTAATGCTCCAATTTGTAATCAGAACAGTTCTAACACCCATCCCCTTGAGAAAACATGCCACAGGTTCTTAAAGTGAAGATGGCAGGACCTAAGAGGACCTCAGTTTATTATGTCATCTCAAAGGCAGACCTTCCAGGAACTCAGTGCTCTTTATCAGCAACCTGGGGCCATATGTGTATTTGCAGCACAAGAATTTGTCACATGTTCCTTTCTGCACCCTGTTTGAGATACTTTACCTGCACTCACAGAAGACCAAAAAATATAAGGAGAGAAACAGGAAAGTACGTCCTTCTGCATTATGCCTCATGGGCCAAGAACAATATGTCCCTACATACCTACATATAACAATGTTTAGCAGTTTTATAGCATCTTCTCTCCAACTATCGTAAAGCATTTTACAAATTTTAAAGGAAACAGCTTCACAACATGTATGTAAGGTAAATCATCATCATTAAGGCCATTTTACATAAATGGAAACTGAGACAAAGTCAGCATCAATGAGTACCCAAGCTAAGATCACAAAAGGAGTTCACTGGATACGTTCAATGTCCTATGTTCATTTCCAAATAGATCATATGGTGATACACATTCCATTTAAAAAAAAAAAGAAAAAACACTAGACATAACATTTTAAGTTACCTAAAAGATCAAAAAGGAGTTGCCAATTCAAGCACCAAAACACTTGTAGGATAATTGATAACCTTAACACATTTATCACAGCTGAGTTTTTTGGAAACATGTCAGTCTGGAACAATCATTAAGCATATGTGTTCTGATTAGCTGTTGCCTGCTCCTTGTGTAGTCTTTTACACTAGAGATTGCTGGGACATTTCTGATTAAATGATTTTTCATCAGGAAAATGTCAATTCATTGAAACTGAAACTATGACTCCTCCCAGAACCTCACGAATCACACAGAAAAAGGCACCAGCCAAATCCCCCCAGCTCCCAGTCTTGTACCTCAGGAATATACCATCTTGAACTGCTCAATACCCTTTCTTGAGCAATGTAAGTTTATTAATTGGTTTGCTACTTCATCAATGGAAAGTGAATATACCCCAGCCTTTGTAAAACTTAGAAGATTTACCAAGCACTTCAGGCAAATTCACTGGTAAAGAAAAATAGTAAAAAAAGTTTATTGATTACTAAAGATAGACTTTAAGTGATAGGCAAAAAGTCCGAGCAGTTACCAAAGAAAATAAATATGTGCACAATCTACATTTTAAACCTATAAGACACTAGGTAGTATATAGGTCAAGCAGTTTTCTCATCCCATTGGATGTTACAGTTCTCAATACACAGGTTACCCTTAAAACCTGGGCCAATCTCCTCTGTTGAAGTCTTGAGCCTTCTGAGTGTCCTTGTTGTTTGTAGCATAGGTACGAGGAGGACAAGAAGTGAAGCAGGAGGCCACTGTGTTCTGTTTTATACCCTTAGTCCATGTGCTTGGAGAACACAAGTCCAGGCATGCCTGGTGGGCATTGCTGAGTCACCAGGCAAAGTTGAGCAATTCCACTGGTTATCAATCAGTGTTAAACTGGGAGGGCTCAGTGCTGGTCCGGTACTAGTCAATATTTTTCTTAATGACTTTAATAATGGAGTGGAGAGTATGTGTATAACATTTTTGAATGATACCAGGCTCGGAGAAATTGGAAGCACTTTGAAGAACAAAATTAGAACTCAAAATGACTCTTACAAATTAGAGAATTGGTTTGAAATCAATAAGATGAAATTCAAATTAACAAGTTTAACGTACTAAATTTAGGAAGAAAAAATCAAATGCATAACTACAAAATTGGGAATAACTGTCTGGGTGGTCGTACAGCTGAAAAGGAGCTGGAGATATAGTGGGTCAGAAGTTAAATATGTCAACAATATGATGCAATTGTGAAAAAGGCTAATACCATACAAGAGTGTATTAACAACTGTTCTGTGTAACACACAGGAAGTAATTGTTCTGTTCTGCTTGGCACTGGTAAGGCCTCAGCTTGAACTGTGTCCAGTTGTGGGCAGCACATTTTAGGAAAGATGTGGACAAAGTGAAGAGAGTCCAGAGGAGAGCAACAAAAATGATGAAACGTTTAAAAAACCCCTAACCTATGAAGAAAGATTAGAAAGATGAAAAAATGGCCATGCTTAGTCTTGAGAAAAGAAAATTGAGGAGGGACTGAGTAACAGTCTTCAAATATCTAAATGGGAAAGAAGATGGTGATCAATTGTTCTCCATGTCTAGGACAAAGGGTAATGGACCTAATCTGCATCACGGGAGATGTAGATTAGATATGAGCAAAAACTTTCTAGCTAAAAGGATAGTTAAGCTCTGGAATAGATTTCCAAGGGAAGTTGCAGACAGCCCATTATTGGAGGTTTCTAAGAACAGGTTGGACAAGTAGATGTTAGGGATGGTCCAGGTTTGTTTGGTCCTACCTTGGTACAAGGAGCTGGACTATTTGACTTCTTGAAGTCCTTTCCAGCCCTATTCTGGATATTTTAGCACTTTTTTTTATCAATGAAATGTATCCCTGACCTTGGATTCTTTTATAGAAGTATAATTTGTTGTTCTTTAACTGTATGTTGCAGCTCTCTGTTGCTACGGCTGGAGTTTAAGGTAATCCCAGACTAGTGAAAGAGTACTAATCAACAAGTTAAACAGTTATTTTGTTCACTCTTGTATCTTGACCAAACAACAACTTGGGTGATTATGTTCTGACTACATAAATCCCCCCTCCATTTACAGTAATAATTCATTTGAATCTGATCGTTTTCACTCCAAGGTAAACCTGCATAATAGTGACTCCATCTAAGGCACGGAGTTAAGCAAAAGTGTAAATCTAGTGTAAATGACATCAGGCTCAGGCCCAATATTCTTCTTTGTGTCCTGAACACTAGCCACATTTCACCCCAAAGGTGGCTGCATTTTAGTAGTGGATATAACACTCACTCTTTTAAAAAAAATAATTGAACTGATAGAAAGATGGGAGAAGGTTTGCAAAGGTAAGTCATTAGTATTATCATTAGTATTATTGCTACTATCTTTAGCTACAAATGAAAACTACAGTCAAAAAATCTAAACCAAGCTGTGAGGAAACATCTTATTGTTGATAAGAAAACAAAAGTTGGAAGTAAGCACATGAACACTCGTGGCTGGCAATTTTTCATCTAGATATAGATCTGCAAGTTTGAGAACTATATCATCAGCTGGGTGAAGTATCTCCCTAAATCACTCCTGCAGTTTTCTTTGAATGCAGCTGATTCTAAACATCCTGTCATATACCATTGTGCTGTGTAGCTGTGCTCTGTTAAAGTGCTGCCATACCACCTCCAAGCTGCATGCATGTTTGTAGTGGCCAAGGGAATTCCTCAAGAGATAAAGTGAAGTCCTTTCTCGTAATAGTAGGAGTCATGCCGGGGAGCTGAGGTAAAACATAGTTCTGCAGGCCCTTGTATAATTACTAGACCATCCCTAGTAGGGTATAGCAGGAAGAGTCATGACAGGCAATAGCACAAGGAGGTTATGTGCCCACCGGTGGTCCACTCGATTGGGTGTCTCCCCAAAATAATGTGTGCTACAGACTCAGAATTCTACTGGTCAGTTAGGAGGATGGCAATATTCCTTGGCTTGCAAACCATGTCCCTTTGGAGTCACCATACCAACAAGTGCAGGAGTTGTCATTCTCCCTACTGCTCTTTGAAGTGTTAAGAATTTTGTCCCGATGCCACCTAGGGGGTTGAGCGTGGGAGGAGCTATCTGCATTCTGTTCCCTCACTTGTACAGTGGTGCAGCAGGGGCAGGATGGGACCTACAGCTTATAAAATGATCCGTGATCCTTTGGTATGACAAGAACACTGTAAATGTAAGACATCTTGAGCAACTTCTCCTCCCTCATTAGCTGGGTTGCAGATGGACATGGCTGGGGGAAATGGAGAGGGTTCTTGTTATGGGGAACACAGGAACTGGTTTAGGAAGGCTCTGGCTGCATGAGTGTAGGATATTAAAACATAGTCTGGTCTCATTCATTGACCTATTCCTTACACTACAAACATTATTATCCCTTTAGTAAAAGACACATGGCTACTAGAAGTCATTTTGCTGCAGAACAATATTAATTAACACATCATTCTGCACCATGCCACAGAAAAGTGCTATTAACTTCATTCAAACTATGATCTCAGTCTGTTAGCTTAATACAAAGGGTGTGTCCTTTTCTTTACTGGTTATTTTACAAAAGATTGAATTGGAGAGAGGAGTTCTCTACATTTTTATTCAATGTTAGGAACTGACCCTGATTTTGACTGGAAGCTTCATTAATATTCATTCATATATAATTGCCTTAATTTTTGTTATAATGACTTCAGTTACCAACTGTTTGATTGATGGGACTTGTGTTTTCCCCGTGAAGGAGGTGAGCTATATAAAAATAAATAAACTTGCCATTCATGCATATTTTTAGCTGCCTTTAATTACAAGCTAGCTAAATAAGCATGAAAATCTTACTATGATTGATAGGATCTCTCCACTGAAGTGATTGTTTTTCATGAAGTTGGAAGGTGCTTGAATCAACCTAGTTCTAAAATTAACTAGAAGCTGCATCCTACAGAATCAAAAATTCTTATCTAAATTAGAGATGAGGGTGAGGCACTTAAATACATTAGCTGAAACTATGGGCAGTCACACAAAAAAGGCAATCTGTGAAAATGTTACACAAACTCAAACTGTGCATTGAGACAAAGATACCCAACAGGGCCTATCCAACTATAATTCCTATAATTCTGTAAATAAAGACTAGCTGAATTACATTAAAAATTATTTCAGTAATATACAGGAGGACACCCTTTCCCCACTCCCACCTCTCTCTCTCTCTCTCTCTCTCTCTCTCACACACACACACACACACACAAATGTGAGTAAGGCAGACACACACGCATAGAGAAATGTGAGCAAGAGACTTGGTAAGAATTCAGCATGAGTGAGAAAGGAAGGTGGAAACAACTTATAGCTTTGTTTTGATTTTCTTTTCTAGGAATATCCTTCTTCTGTGCTATGCCTCTATTGGGTGGAAGTCAGACACTGTCACTATTATATATTGAAATTTGTTATTGTGCAGGGAGTGACTCGTGCACATCGATGCCTCATGAAAAACTTTGGAAGGATCACTTTTAATAGGTGGCATGATTTTGAGAAATGCAGGAAAATATTTTCATGCAATCAGGATCTTTGTTGAGTAGCATTCCATCTTCTGTTTACTCCTCAGTTGAAATTACATCATCCTGTCTGATGTAAAAAAACCAGTTTCACTAGGGAGTACGGTGGGGTGAAAAATGAGATTATGTCTTCAGGTGGCAAATGAGTGACAGAACCAAATGAATTCCGAAACACACATAGATCTTCACATTCGTACAAAATGTCCCTTAAAAGGATAATAATCCAAAAGTAATGAGGTGTCAGGTTATTTCTAAAGGACTATTTTCTAATTTTTTCCTATCAAACACTGGGTGCTCTTTAATCACTGTTAAAAGTGTAGGATGATAGGTGTATCTGCCTCTGTTACTACATGTAATAGCTCAGAATCACTCTTTTAAAGGAAGATTTACAATTGTCCTGTAAAACCAATGTGGAGTCCTTGTGGCACCTTAGAGACTAACACATTTATTTGGGCATTAGCTTTTGTGGGCTAGAATCCACTTCATCCGATGCATGGAGTGAAAAATACAGTAGGCAGGTATAAATATACAGCACATGAAAAGATGAGAGTTGCCTTACCAAGCAGGGGGCCAGTGCTAATGAAGCCAATTCAGTCAGGGTGGATGTGACCCATTCCCAACAGTTGACGAGAAGGGGTGAATATCAACAGAAGGAAAAATACTTTTTGTCGTGACCCAGCCACTCCCAGTCTTTAGTCAGGCCTAATTTGATTGTGTATAATTTGCATATTAATCCCAGCTCTGCATATTCTCATTTAAATCTGTTTTTGAAGTATTTTTGTTGAAGAGTGGCTACTTTTATGTCTGTTATTGAGTGTTCAGGGAGATTTAAGTGCTCTCCTACTGGTTTTTGAATGTTCTAATTCTTGATGTCTGATTTGCATCCATTTATTTTTTTTGCGTAGAGACTGTCCAGTTTGGCCAATGTACATGGCCCCTTTTGGGAATGGGCCACATCCACCCTGACTGAATTGGCCTCGTTAGCACTGCCCCCTCACCACTTGGTAAGGCAACTCCCATCTCTTCATGTGCTGTATATTTATACCTGCCTACTGTTTTTTTTTCACACCATGCATCTGATAAAGTGGGTTATAGCCCACAAAAGCTTATGCCCAAATAAATTTCTTAGTCTCTAAGGTGCCATGAGAACTCCTCATTGTTTTTGCTGGTACAGACTAACATGGCTGTCACTCTGAAAGTTGCGCTGTAGATATCCTCTATTTCTCTCTCAAGGGGTTGAGTGGAACTAGAAAGACCATGATCTTGGTCATAATCAGGAATGGAACCCATAAACTCCAGAGTTAAGAGCATAAGTGTCTAACTCTTGAAGTATAAGACCAAGTCCCCTAGCAGACTGTGTACAATAGGGCAGAGGGAGATGTGCAACACACTATGAAAAGTAAATTACAGAAGGTCATTTGAATGGTAGAAAAACCATAAAGTACATCAAGAATTGTTTAGATTAAAAGCTTGTACCTATTTCTCAGCTAGCCAGCAGGAAGCATATTTTGTGTAAAGCTCTCTCAAGTTGTGCACAAAGTAGGAAAAGACAAAACATCCTTGTTTATCTGCTCTTAAGGGATATACTGACTAGATTTGGTCAGAGTGGCATAACGTGATTGATAAATGATACTAAAACAACCCAGACAGTTCAGAGGAAACAGGCAGTGCTGTGTAGGTGCCTCTGTGCTGTTTGCTGTATATCCTGATAGACATGTTTGCCATTCCTATTACATGTGTGTTGTTGTTTTTCTTCAGACATTTTCATTTAAGTGGAAACAAAATAAATGGTTAAAAGCTATGTTCATATGCCTAAAGGTAATAAAAGAGCTCAAAGTTTATTCTTAAAGCCGTTATTTATTGAACTATGAATTTATTATACAATAAAATAGGGGCCCGATATATAGGGACAATCCTGGTTTGGGGGGGGGGTGTCTTTTTCTTATATAAGCTCCTATTACCCCCAACTCCTGTCCTGATTTTTCACATTTGCTGTCTGGTCACCCTACAATTACATCAAATATTGCATTGCTAAGAGCCTTGAAGCAATAGCAATTAGCAGTGGAGAATGTTTACAAATTGATGTATTGCCCCAAATGCCAGCCTGCTACCAGTGTAACATGGCCTGGTTAGACCCTTCTGCTACTTTCTCTTTACATCATTTACTTGTATAATCTCAGGTATGGCATATTGTACAGGCCTCAAATGAGGGAAGACCAATTCCCTTCAGCTGAAAATCTGGCCCTGTATGTCTAATGTTTACTCATTTATATATTTCAGCCACAAATAAACAGCTATAAATGAAATTTCAAACCATTTTATGACAGGTTCAGAAAGGGCTGAATCCTAAGATGTGCTGGGCTACTGCTGAGCACCTGCAAATCTACTGACTTGAACAGCAGCTCTAGATGTTCAATGGTCTTCACCGCCTGGCAAGAACTGGCTTAAAGTTTTTAACACTGCTCTTTTTTAATTGAAAATTTAACTTCCTGGGAACCTTCCTGTTAACAGTGGGGGAGGGATAGATTTGATAGATAGATCGATCTATCTGATTCTATATCAGGTTCATTTTCGGATGAGTATATCATAAAAGGAAGTTACATTTAAGTTTCTAAATGAGCAGCAAAGGAAATCAAAATTAAAGCAGCCCCTTGAACCTTGTCTTGCCTATGTTGCCCTAAACATGATATTTATTGTAACATATAACACTTCCCATATACCTTGCACAAGGTTGAGTAAGACTCAGTACCAAGTTTATCTCCACTACTTCTTCTTAATTATCTCCCATCAATAAAAAGTAGATTTGTGTGTGCTAATTAAACTGAACATATGTAGACTGAAGGTGGTTGGGATGAATGTGGACTGGACCCTTGTGGATTCACCTGGTTAATAGTAGGGCAACTTCAGGAGTATGTGCCTACATTCTTTTCTTAGGGCCTGATTCATATTGCACATAGTATTCATCCATCTGGCTGGACAGAGCAGCGTCTGCTGATAATGAAACATGTAGAAACTTCCACAGCCTCATTCCTTTCATTGGTGGACAAGAAAATGCCCACAGATAGCCGCACAATGTTTACAGTGCATTTGGGCTACCTTTCAAACACATATTATTGTGAGGTATTAAATTTGTACAAATGGCACATGAGATAGAGTTCCACTCTTTTAATCGCAAATGTACATGTGCCTGTCCTACTCCCTCTGTCTCTCTCACCCATCCTCCTCCCCGTGTAATATATTGTTGACAGTGACGATAAGGCTATGTCTACACTTATAGTGGCATATAGAGTACACAATGTGAACATAAATGGCAGTATAGACAGTGAGGCACTGTTTACTTATGTAGAGTAAAGATATTCCAGATCCTTAGGGTATGTACCCTACATGGCTGTCTATGTGCCCAGGCCGTCCCTCCCCAATCCATGCTATTTTTAGCAGGGTAGCATCCTGCAGCCTCCCCACTGCCGGAGCCTTTCAGTATGGTGTGGTCACAACCTGCACCTCTTGCACCCGTAGCTACACATGCCTACACTTGTGCTGTTGTCTAGGGTAAGACTTAAGATAACAAATGCTATAGTAAGTTATGAAATTGTGGTGAAAGAAATTCCATATTGCCCCTCTCCTTGAGTCACCCTGACAGCCCTCTCCCCCTTGAAAAAAGGGGCCAGGCCCAGTTGCAATTCTCACCTTCCCAGCAAGCAAGAATACGAGCGCTCTACCATTGAGATTGGTGCTACAAAATCCATAGGGCTATGCACTGTAACCTGCATCGGCTGAAATAGTTGGGACAGTGTGAAGGAAAGGTTCTTCTGCTCCCAAACCAAAGTCTGTAGCGGAGGCTGTCACTGTGCTTGTTTCCCCTTTTTCCTGGAGGTGTTGTGTATCAGAGTAATACACCGTTTTTTCGAGTGGAGGAACAAATGATAACAGTGTTGTTAAGGGACAATGCCAGTGTGAGTAGTATTAGTGGTACTAGCCCAGGGGTCTCAAACTCAAATGACCACGAGGGCCGCATGAGGACTAGTGCACTGGCCCGAGGGCCGCACCACTGACACACACCCTGCCCTCGCTGCCCCGGCTCCGCCCCCACTCCACCCCTTCCAAGAGGTCCCACCTCTGCCCCACCTCCTCCTCTGAGCACACAGCTCCCCATTCCCTCCTGGAAAGCACTAGGCACCACCAACAGCTGTTTGGCAAACAAAGCAAGAGCAATATAGGAAGTCCAGAGCTAGAAACACGCGCGGCCCAGCCAGGCAGCAGAGAAGCCTCTGCTTCTGGCCCCTCCCTCCCGCAAACTGCTATGGGGGGACACACGACAGGAAGCTTGGCGGGCCGCAGGGAAGGGCTTTGCGGGCCACATGCGGCCCCCGGGCCGCATGTTTGAGACCCCTGTACTAGCCTGACCTCCTGTTCAGAACTGTGTGTGTGTAGGGACCAGGAGGGGCGAGGAGTAGTCTGGACCCACTTGGGAAAGAACTTGAGAGGACCAATGTGGTGGATAAAAGGACATAGACATAGACTCTCTCAAGTGGGGCAGAGAGAACCAGACTGGAAGAGATGATCAGACCCAGGAACCTATCAGGATGTCAGAAAGAGCTATGCCTGCTTAGGTCACTCTTATGGGGTGGTAGAGCCGTGGGTAAATAAAATCTTACCTTAGGTAAGACAGATGTGAATACAAGTTGTTTGTTGTTTTGAAATCCTTTCTCTGTGTTTTTTGTTGTTGTTGTTGTTTGTTGGGTTCATTTGTTCTGACTGCTAAATAAAAATACTTTGTTTCAAGGAGGCTCTTTCTCAGTGGTACTGATTAACAGCCCCCAGTGGGAGGAAAGGCAGATGCCCAAAGCCCAGCTGCATCTGCAAAGTGCTAGGTGGTTAATATACACAAGATAATGTACCTGGTCCCCAGTCTAAGGGTGAAAGAATGGCGAGATTCTACCTTGAGACAGTTAAGGTCAAGTGGTCCAAGACCTGAGGGGAAACACATTCAGAGCGACTAGAAAGAGCACAGAACTGTAACTAGCCTCTTAACTGTGACTGTTGTCTTCAGCACATTAATTTAGTACACCAAACACAATGCCTCCCATGGGCAAGTCTTCCTCGTTCCTACATCCCCAAGGCCAATCTGTTGTATCAATGAAAAAGAAGTGATCTTCATCTCATACTGCTGCTACTACTATTTTTTGTTTTGTTTTGGTCTTTGCTGCACAACTGAAAGGCTAATATCACACTTTAGGGGCCTTGATAGGCTATCAGCTATGTGATGTAAACTACACTTGTGAGTTATGAGAGCTCTTCATGAAGCAGATGTTGACACATAAAATACACTCAATGTTTTTTGTTAATGTCCTTCAGCCTTTGATTGAGGTCACCAAGATGTTCCTTACTATCCAAAATATGCATATTTATTTAGGATTTTATTGTATAATAACTAGGGGAGTTTTTTGGTCACATTCTTTTTTTCTATCCCTTGTTAATAAAATTCTCTCTTCTTCTAAACCTGACCTCTAGAGAAGGACAGAGCGAGTGACACAAAACAATTTGCAGGTAAGATGCTTGGTGATTTTAATGGATGTATTGCTTGTGAAAGGTGCAATATTCCCAGATCTGCAGACTCAAGCCCTCTGTGCACGAATGGAACAGCTATAACCTACAAAGCATCACTTGAAAACTTGCCCCATGTCATTGTGTCTCAGCACTGCCCTAGCAATTTCACTACTGGGGTGAGGGGAGAGAAGCCTCAGTGGGGCTGTCCTCTCACGTTCCTATCTCTGTAGGACAATAGTCCAGACAACAAGCCCATTCTCTATCTTGTTACCCTATGATCTTCAATGCTATTTCAAAGAGAGGTTCTCTTCTGTAAAGCATGATACAAGTGATTAAGATCTAAGAGAAAAAGGAGCAATTAGATAGAATCCAAGTGTCATTTGAAGTGAAGAGGGGGAAAAAAAAATTCAGCTAGGCTAGATAGCCTCAATGCTTCCCAGAGCTGTTACATTATGTTTCTGGAGATACCTCCTTCTTCAGGCAAGTGTGCCTCAGGTGCTCAGTTAATTATTCTGCTGGTTCAGAAAGCCTTGAGGTGAGCATGGTTACTCATGTACTCATTCATCTGTAATTATAAGCTTCAGAGTTAGATGTTAACTAATCTTCCTTGCATACAAACATCTCCAAACAGATTTAAGCCCTAACATGATACAGAAACACATAAATAAACTGTCAACCATATGCAAATCCCCAGCCCTGGGGAGTCAGAAGAACAAAATTAGTAACATCACAAGATGAAGAGTAAGTATTAAGTTAGCAGCCAGTCTGGAATTCTGCAACTAAGTTGATGGATGACCTATGAAATGGATGCAAGTTAAAAAGAAACAAAGAAATGTATCTAGAATACTGCATAGTATTATATATATTCAAGAATACCATGAGCCAGCTGGCAAAGCCGTGTTCAGCACTGAAATCAAAAGAAGTCCGTGCAATCAGGAGCGGTGGGGGTGGGGTGGCTTTGTGATGGGAGGTGTTCTACACAGCAATGGAGAACAGTTTGATCTGGAAGCTTGGCCATGTGAGATGAAGTCTTGTGTGACATTACCTGTATGAATTGCAAGTGCTATTGTTTTGCAAGTAAACTCCCTATTCAAAAACAGCGCCCTGTGCATAAAACAAAGCAGGCATGCAGTCTCCAGTATGCATTCGCTCATTTCTCTGGCATAGGAAAAATTAACAAACTTTTCTTCAGCTTGTCAGAAGTCAGGATATTCTGGAATGATTCTGGAATGACCATTAATTATCATATTTAGTTGTGCCAGCAAAAACATAACAGTCCAGATCCTCAATGGCTGTAGATCAGTTTAGGTACCTTTAATTCAGTGGAACTTGTGGATTTGTATCAGGTGGGGATTTGGCCCAATCACAATAGAAGTGACACTACTAGGTGCTCCGTTGAACTGAAAATGTAGGGCTACGGTGTGGGCGAGGGAGACCAACAACATGACAATACACTGAATTGACTCCTATTCAGAAATAAAACCTAGGGATGCTCCTGATAAAGGACTGTGATAGATACTGGTTTTGATCCTCAGATCTGGAGTAAAACAAACTTGTCTCCCCTTGTCTGTGTTTACATGACTGTATGCATTCTTGATCAAGTTTGGTTCCTAATGTAATGGTAAGACCAGACACAGGGCCTGATTCTGCCTCACAGCTTGTGTGGTTGTGCACCCCTACGCATATTGAGTACTAGGTGGGTGTAAAATGTTTCCAAATCAGAATTTCCAACTTACACTGGGAGCAGCATTTCACACACACCGCACACCCACTCTGCAAGGGTCCTAAATGGCTGCCGAAAGTGAAAAGGCCTGGAGAGTCAATAGCCACCATACTTTGGAAAAGAGAACTTGGAAAAATATAAAAAGGGGCAGTAGCAGCAGCAACATAAATTCTTCTCTCCCCTCTCCTACAAAACATAAAGAGAATATTACAACTGTGGCTAACATATTGATTTCCCCTGAAATTTCACGTGTACAATTTCTTGAGCAGCCGTTGGCTGCATGTATGTTTCAAAGCAAAAAACCCAACCAAAAATTGGCAGAAAAATGAGATTTCGAGTAGCGTGAATGCATCTGAAGCAAAGCAGCCAAGCTCTGGATGATGTATTTTTATTGAGGAGAGGGGACGAGTGCTTTTCAACCGCTCTGCTTTGTATAAGTGTATGGGCCAGATCCTCAACTGATGCATATGGGTGTCGCTCTTCTGATTTACATCAGAGGAGGTGCTGGCCCTTGTTTTATTTGCATGTAATGGCGATTTAAGAAAACCCAGCAGAATTCAGCAGTTTACTCTCCATACGAATGTTGATACAGCTACAGGAGATCAGTCCTCTGACAACACATTTTCAGAATATGAAAATAATGGAGACTTAATCTATTTTTCTCACTGAATCAGCAGCCATGGAACAATTTTCTCATCTATCTGTATGAAGAGGAATCCTGCTCCCCTGGACCATGACCTTAGCCCATGCATCATTGTAAACTGCCCTTTGATGAGTGAGATGCCAAATGAGAAGTGCCGGAGGCTGTGTCTATGAGGATTACATTCTGTAACTTATTTATTAGATGTTTTGTGTGCGGGAAAGGGCGAAGACTAATGAAATGTAATGTTGTTATTGTTCATTCATTTATATACTTACTTATAGGTTCAGGAAGAATTTCCCGGCAGGAGCTAATCCCTAGTTGTAAAGAAAGCTGAGGGAAGAGATTAGAAATAGTTACAGAAACAAAATGAAGAAACTACTCTGAGCTACAGTTATAACATAAAATAAAAAAACCTCCTCCAATTGTCCCCCACCTAGAAACGTCTAGGCAGAGCTTCCTAGTGGTTAGAGCACTGTACTGGCACTCAGGAGGCCTAAGTTGTGTTTCTTGCTTTGCCATTGGTCTACTTGGTCACTTTGTGCAAGTCATGTCTCTGTTCTGTGCCTCACTTTCCCCATCTGTAAAATGGGGATAATGGTACTGATCTCCTTTGTACGATCAGTTATAAAAGCTAGATATTATTACTATTATCTCAGTGCTTCTGGTTTCTTTATCCTTTGCTCTGGACCCTGTTGGGCCAGGGAGTACAAGTGGAGAGGAGGAAGAGTAGGAAAAGTTTGAGAGTGAGTGCAGGGGGAAAAGAATCATACCAGAGATAATATTATCCCTGGACCAATGCACCCTCCCTTCTCAGGTCAACCCTTCACTACAGCAATTTTCAGCTTCATCCTATCTATTGTTTAGTAGATGATGGAGTACTGCCAACAGACCCTAGCTGTTGGTGAACAGTATTGAACCAGGGACCTTACTGTATCAGCCTCTACTGCATGAGCTAAAAGCCAGCAATGGAGATACTCTCTCTCTCTCTCTCTCTCTCTCTCTCTCTCTCTCTCTCTCTCTCTCTCTCTCTCTCTCTCTCTCTCTCTCTCTCTCTCTCTCTCTCTCTCTCTCATTGCTAATGGAAATTGTTGGGTTAGGATAGTGTGTTTGTCTGTCTGTCTGTGTTATGACTTTGCTATCATCAATTTATACATTGCATTGCTGTTCTGGCCCAAACCTGACATCGGTTGAGAGAGACATGAAGATGGTCATGATGATAGATCCTGCAGTGAGTGGTGCTGTCTGACTAGCATAGATCTACATTAGCATCTATTTTACCACACCCAAATGTTGAGCTTTTCATAGTAAAAACACTCAGCTATTCAATCATAGAATCTCAGAGTTGGAAGGGACCTCAGGAGGTCATCTAGTCCAACTCCCTGCTCAAAGCAGGACCAATCCCCAACTAAGTCATTCCAGCCAGGGCTTTGTCAAGCCTGACCTTAAAAACCTCTATTATTCTTACCCTGAAGAGTTTACAATTTAATAATGGATCTGATGGACTGCAGTGATAGTAAAATGGGAAGGAGAGAGGAAGGACAAGGGTGATTATTCAAAAAGAAAATTATTCATTTGCTCATCTTAAGTATGGGCATATCTTGGCATTACAAGTTATATATATTAATTATGGACAAAAATGTCCAAAGTAACTAGTGATACTGAGTACCTCGATTTTGGGTGCTCAGTATAAGTCATCCTAAAGGAGCCTGACTATCCAAGGGTGGTGCTGAACACTTTCTGAAAATCAGATCTGTGCTTTTGTAAAAGAAAATGAGTAAAAACAAAAGTAGCAACCACCTTTGCAAAGGCGGCCTGGTCTAAGCAGAGGAGTAGCATCACCTGTGATGCACTGTACAGTCTTGGGGAAGTCACTTGCAGGGGAATTCTCAAAAGGGCCCATCTAAGGCATTCTGCAGAGGATTCTGGAAGCCATTTGGGAATTTGGAAAGCAAAAGTGTGGGGAGCCACTGAGCAATCTCCCAAGCAAAAGTGTAGACATTGCTACTGCTCTGAAAATCTGCTGTCCATGTTGGGTGCAAAAAAAAAAAAAAAAAAAAAAAAGGTTTGTGCGCTTGGCTGGCGGTTGAGGACTCGGGCAATAGGATTTTCAAAACCAACCCTCTGTTTCCAGCTAATGTGCTATGGCCCATTTCAAAATCTCGTACTTGCAAACTGCACCGTCCAAGGTCACTTCGGCCACTTTACCAGTCCCATCACATGGTCCCTGTGTCCCAGGAGACCAGTGGGATGACATCCTCAGCCCCTGCGCTGCTAGAGAAGTGCTATCAGTAGAAGTGGAGATGGCAGAGACAATAGGTTGTGTGTACAGATGAAGATAGATCTGTTGGATCCTCCTGCTCTTTCTGTGCCTACTTCTAGACCCCTCGATACCTGTTTGAGCCAACGCGGCCATTTGAAAATTAAGATCCTCTGTGCTTGAGTTGTCCTATCTATAATATGGGGAGAATACTTAGTTACGTCCTTCATAGGTGTGTTGTATCGCTTAGTCAGGCAAAATCATCTCTGGCAAGCAGAGGTGAAAGTAAGCCGGTATGCCCCAGTACGGTGTACCAGCAAGAGCCGATGAGCTGTACCGGGGCGGATCGGCTTCCCCAGGTGCAATTTAAATTGCTGCCAGAGCAGGAGCCGCTACCGCCCGGGTCCTTTAAACTGCTGCGGGAGCCCAGGGGAGGCTGCGGTGGGGCTCTGGCAGCAGTGTAAAGGGCCCGGGTGGCAGCGGCGCACCGGGCTCTTTAAATAGCTCTTGGAGCCCCACCGCAGCCCCCCCAGGGTTCCGGCAGCGGGGCTCCGCGGGGATGGGAGCCCTGTTGCCGGAACCTCAAGGAAGCGGTGGCAGGGCTCTGAGGGCTATTTAAAGAGCCCTCTACAGCCCCAGGCCCTTTAAACGGCCCCTGGAGGCCGGGGGGAGGGGAGGAGGCCCTTTACCAGTATGGGGGCTGGCTGGGGGTGGCTCTGGCCCCTCTGGCCTCGCCCCTTCCTCCCGAGGCCACACCCCTTCCAGGAGTCAGAGCTGGCCCCAACCAAGCCCCCTTACCGGTAAGAAAGTTAAGTTACTTTCACCCCTGCTGGCAAGAATGGGTTATAAGTATCCAGAGATGGGGCTGTGCTAAGCAGGGTTGAGGAAGTCTCTCTTCTTGCCTCACTTCATTTCAAACACTTATCCTGAGGTATTGTGATACTGCAGATTTCTACTTTAAGTGCGTAATTTATTTGGATTGCAGCAATGGCAAATTTCTTATCACTATCCACTTTAGAAATACCATTTTGTTCATGTTTGTTAGATAACCTTAGATTTACAAATTCTTCAGACTTTTTGTTTGGTAATTCAATATAAGTAACTTAGAACCTTAACACAAGTGAGCTCTCAGCTGAGAATTAATTTGGCGGAGATTGCAAGTATTTGTATCTGTTCATGTGTTTGTAAATGATAAAGTCAATTACTAGCACTTTAAATAACTTTGTATGGTACTTACCTCTCTTTCAACACTCTATGGTTCTAAGCACATATTTAAGACTATGCCCAATTTTAATCTAATGCATTCTTCCCACAGTGAAATTCTGTCATTTATCCCAATTTAAGGCACAGTTTGTTTCAGATGGAATATGGGAAAGTGCACAACTAGAGCTGCAGTCTGTGTGAATCATTGTTATAAAATAGCCTTTATCTACATTGAATCAGAGCGAGTTTTAAATATCAGTTGTCTGTCTTTTATTTCAACTGATTATAATATGATCAAAGTTAATAAATTAGCCATATAGGGCAAGAGTCTGATATCAGTGAACTAAATTCAGCAGGGAACAGAGCTATAGGAAAAGTAATTTGAAAATAAGCAACTTTGTTCACTACTCTTTGTAGGGTCATATTATTTATTGTATGTGAGTGTTAAGAACGCCCACCAGGGCTTAATGAAAATTATTTACAAACCCCCTTACTCTACAAATTTTAACACCGGAAATTATTTAACTGAAAATTCATACCAGGAAGTGATTTGTTTGCTATTCCTTATCCTCCTATTTAAAAACAGCCAACCAATCAGGGTACAGAAACAATACCATATGACTTAAGTGACACACTAGAAATTGTGAACAGTCCATGAACAATCCAGGTTGAAATTTGTTTCTGTACACTTTTGGAGAATTCTTACTTACAGATTCACAGAAATTAGGAAAGTTTCTGTAATTATTCACATAAAAAAGGGCTGAGATCACAATTTTATAACCTGTGTGGCTAAAGTGCTAATTTGAAAAATTGAGATTTTTGCAACAAATAATTCAGCCAGACCTAGCAGTGAATAAGTAATTGTGTAACATGTGGATCATGTATAAATTATTCCGAAAATGAGAGAGTTGAAGAGAGTGTAACTTGCATTAATCAAGTAACCAGTGGGTATGTAAAAGGAGTGCAACTTATACACCAAGGGAGAAGAAAAAGCAACTAGCAGGAGATTGCAAGATCCACCCCAGTCTTCAATTCATTCTTTCCTCCCATTTGCTCTCTCTCTCTCTTTCCCTCTGTTTTGGAATCTACCTTTTTCTGATTTTTTTTCTGTCCCAGGACAAGCAGTTCAGACCTTATTAGCGGCTTACTAGTAGGCAGCCAGAGAAGGCTAATGGAGGTGAGCTGAGAAGAAATCCCACATCTTTCTCTACACATGGGTTGAAGCATTGGGGGAGAAGAAAACTTGGAAGAAGGGTCTTATCAACTGCTGGAAATGGGCTACATCCACCCTAACTGAATTGGCTTCATTATCACTGACTCCCCGCTCAGTAAGGCAACTCCCATCTTTTCATATGCTGTGTATTTATACCTCCCTACTGTATTTTCTACTCCATGCCTCTGTTTAAGTGGATTATAGCCCACGAAAACTTCTGCCCAATAAATTTGTTAGTCTCTAAGGTGCCACAAAAACTTGGTAAGTTTCATATTTAATTGAGGATATTTTATATAACTACTTTCCATCAGCATCAAGATATACTGAACTTGTATATTATCAGCATTAAAAATGTCATGTCCAGCTAATGTTTTAAATGTGTAGCTCCTTTCTTTGTATATTATACATGTATTATAAATGCTGAAATGTCATTCTCATACTATATTATCTTTTTATACAGCTCACTGTGGGATTTCCAGTAAAACATAATTAGATTGTGAGGTAACAAATGTGTCTATATATCTCTGTATTTGCACAACAGTTGTGTAACACACAGTGTCATTAACCCATATCTTGTCTGATCGACATAAAGGATAATATCCTACAACTGCTGCCACTTAACCAAAATATTCCTTTAGCTCCACTGACAGAAGCCAGTGCTCTGAAGCTGAAGATCCAGGGTTATTTTCCTACTGACAAATTTCAAAAGGTAGACTGTTGCATCTAGTACATAGAAAACTTCTCCTTGTTAGAGCCTCTAGATGCCACCAAAATACAAGTAAATAATAACATATATTCTAAATGAAAATGATAAGTATTATTATGTATAGTTGTTCATGGCACATTACAGAAAATAAACAAGGCAGGGATATTTAATAATACAGACACTAAGTATAATAATGCTCCATTTTTATTTTTTATCTAACAATACACTATTATTTTCCCTTATGCCCAGTACAGCTGGGTAATTGATCAATGGATGCTACTAAGTGCATAAACAGAAAATGCTGTGTGAGCTGATGAGAAAGAAAGTACCTGAGGAAAAGTCTATTTCTAAGCATCAAAACCTACAAACAACTGCTGTTTTACTAGGCTATATTTGTCCATCACTGGTATTCTAGCTGGGCAAAGCAATTTGGGTGCTTGAATTGTCATAAATAAAAGTAAAGATTGTTTTGTTTTATTCCCCCTCAACATGGTTAAAGGCCATAACTAGCGAGAAAGACCAGAAGACAGAGTGCACCCTTCCTCCATCTGCCCTGTACAAGATGGAGGGGAAGCAAGGCCATAACCTCATTCCTTATATCAGTGACTTCCCACCTCTTTTGGAGAGTCTGGTATAGTGAAATCAATGGGAGTTAGGCAAGTAGGTGCTTTTGAAGATCTCAAAAGGCACCTGTCTGCATTTTTATGTGCCTAAATGCCTTTAAAAGTCTGGCCTTTTGAAAATGCCACTTAGGCTCCTAAATTACTTAAGCACTTTTGGAAATTGTACCTATATGCTTGTTCTTTGTTAGAGTGATATAAGAGGATCAGCTCATTAATGAGAATAAACTATATGTAGAAGTGGACAATTCCAATGGCTAAAGTGAGTCATAGAGTTAACAGGGATAACAGGGAGTGTGTGTTTCCAAATAATGGGAAATGTGAAGCATGTGACTACAGAAAGAATGTTTTCCTCTTCAGATGCACAGATTTGCATACAACAGTCAGAAATGGAGCAGAGCAGACAAGTTTATGGATACTCCATCACAAACTATGAACAGAGGTCAAGTTGCTAGCTAATGCAGGACATCAGGATTCCTCTCACTGCACATCAAGTTCAGTATCATTTGCTTGTCATGAGATGCCAGGAACTATTCTGCATTGTTCTGTCCTTTCTTAAAATTGGATCCTTTCAGTGGCTACAATGGGATAACTTTCTGAGTAAAGCAATACTCAGTGCAAATAAAAGCCCCATGACCTGGCTCACAGTCCTGGGAGCTGAGATTGTGCTAGCTATATTGGGAAAGGTAACTTCCCCTAGATCTTGAAATAGCTGCAAAGTTCTTTATTTAACTGGAACCACACTACTGTGAAGTGGTAATGATCTCCCTATCTGTGATAAATAAGGAAACAAATGTGCTATTTTTCCCTTGTGGACTGGGTGGATTTGTGTTCATTTATAGGGATGAACTCAATTAAAAAGAATATATTAATTTTCTGCAGTTTAACTTATTTATTATTAGTGACCATCCCTGTCCTGTGGATGGATAGCTCTGCTGGTAGATAAATATTTCACTTTTTAGAATAAAAGCCTAGTATTGTTTGCAGCTCTTTTCTTGTCACTGTCCTACTTTTTGCATAGTTTGCTTGACAAAAAGTCTCCATGCTTTACCTCCCTGAATTTATTACAAAAACCTTTGGGACTAATTAGCATTTGTATAGTAAAGCAATGAGAGAGATCTCTCTCTATATATATAGTTCCCCAGTTTTGTGCCTTGGGTTATTCTTGGGGCTACCAGAGTCAGATTCAATTTACAGAGGCACATTTGTTGCTCATCTGCATTAATAGTGCACAGTACAACACCACCAGCAGCAAAGATCTTGATAAATTCTAATATCTTCCAGTAAGCTAGATAATTTTCCAATTGTCTTCAAAAGACTCGCATGAAAAACAAAAGAAAACATGCAATCATTAATGTAGGAGAATGTGATTGTTAGGAAAAATATTTTTAAAGGAATATAAGTAATGCTTTGTTTTGTAGGTTAATTTAATCAGTAGAGTAATAATGGGCTAGTAGCATGGGCTAGAGCCAAGTACAGACCTTTCCGTTTCTCTCTGAAATTGTTCACAAAG
This sequence comes from Sternotherus odoratus, assembly GCA_032164245.1. Taxonomy (NCBI): domain Eukaryota; kingdom Metazoa; phylum Chordata; order Testudines; family Kinosternidae; genus Sternotherus; species Sternotherus odoratus. Next base: position 15,660,681 of record JAVMKO010000003.1, on the reverse strand, counting down.
CCATCATGCTGACAGGTCTTGCATAGGCTTTATTCTGGCTATAACCTGCACACATGTTAGTGGAAGGGACTATCCAGTCCTTAATTCCGAAATCTGAAAAGCACCAATTGCCTGAACTCAACTCCCATTGGCTGGTGAGGGTACTGGCACCTTTCAATGGGCTCAGGAACTCACCAGTCACGTTCTTAGGCAGTTATTGGCGCAAGCTTCCCTACCTACTTCTGGAAATTTACCTCCATTCTAGCACTCTCTCACATCAAACACCATATAATCTAGGCTGATCACTTTGGTGCCTCAGCACTGATGATCAATTCTGCAGCCCCCTCATTCCCAGTTCTCCCCTCAGTGGAGACTGCACTAAGTTTTGCAGTGATTTTGTAATATAGAAAAATGCTCAGTAGAGAATAAGTTGAGAGCAGCAGAGACATTTTCACTTAAAGACAGACTTCCAGAGGTGCAAAGCTATCCACTTACTATGCCATCAAACCCTCAGCAGAGTTCTTTTTCTAATTGTGACATTTTTCAACAAGATGCTAGCATACAGGTCAATGGAAATAAAGTGCTTTAGATCATGTTCACAGAAATAAGCTGGTATGTACAGAAAGCTTCACTACCTTAGTTCTGCAGAATTTAAACTGAATAATTAATTCCTTTGAACCTGTAAAAGTAAAGCCAGTTATTAAGCATATAACCTAAAAAGCAAGTCCCACAGAGTCTAAAATGTTTAAAGTAATATTGATAATACTGTTGGTGACAGAGACAAGCTTTCAAATATACACAGAGGGATAGCTCAGTGGTTTGTGCATTGGCCTGTTAAACCCAGGACTGTGAGTTCAATCCTTAAGAGGGATATGGGGCAAAAATGGGATTGGTCCTGCCTTGAGTAAGGGGTTGGACTAGATCAAGCCTGCACAACCTGTGGCCAACACTGGTTCACTATGTGGCTTGTGGGGAGTGAGTAGGGGTGGGGGAAGTGGATGGGGTGAGGGTGGGGGTTTTCAGCCCACAGCTGGGTTTTTTTCAGTAATATGGCCCTCGCTACTTTCCGAGTTGTGCAGGCCTGAACTAGATAATCTCCTGAGGTCACTTCCTACTCTGAGATTCTATAATTGCAAACTGAGTCACAGTGAACCTGTGTCTTGCTCAAGGTCATAATGTGATCATTGCTCAGCTAAGCATAAACCCCAGTCATCTGATTCTCCCTCCCTCTACACCAGTTTTACACTTGTGTAACCCCACTGATTTTACTGTAGCTAAATACTGATTTACACTGGTGTGAGAGGAGACTCAAACCCCAGAAGTTCTGATTCACAATCCCATACTCTAACCACTACAATCTACTATCTCTGTCCAAAAAAATTCAGCCTTAGGCACAGTATAGATTTAAAACTAATATAATAGAATATGTATGAAAACATACATTTCCTGACTTTTCCCCCCCTGGTGATAGTTATAGACTGTGTGACATTCGCTAGCTTGGTGGTGCAAGTGCACCCCAGAGGAATAGCCTCATTTATTTTTCATGGAATAATTGCTTATTTTAAATAATGTATGCAATGGCTAGGTAATGAGTGGAAAACAATATCTAAACATGATTTGGTACCACTTTCTATTGTGTCTGTGATTTGACAGCATAACATGTTGGGGTTGGCCTCACTAGACAGAGTAGAGTAACTTATGTTTTCCTCTGATAGTAAAAAATCCTCCTACAGTTTCCCAAAGTATTTAATATGTAGAATTCCAATATTTCACTTTTTGATTTGAAATGCTGCTACAATGAGAATGACACACAGAGTTTTACCGTATATACTCGAGTATAGGTCGACCCAAATATAAGCCGATGCACCTAATTTTACCACAAAAAGCTGGAAAAGTTATTGACTCGAGTATAAGCCGATATCAAATCCGGACCAAAAAAAAAAAAAAGCGCCTCGCTCTCCCGTCCCCGCTGCACAGGCGGGCTGCCGAGGTTCCCCCCTCCCCGCCGGACCAAAAAAAAAATGTGCGCCCTGGTTCCTCCCCTCCCCACCGGACAAAAAAAAAAAAAAAAAAAAGCGCCTCACTCTCCCGTCCCCACTGCGCGGGCGGGCTGCCGAGGTTCCCCCCTCCCCGCCGGACCAAAAAAAAAATGTGCGCCCTGGTTCCTCCCCTCCCCACCGGACAAAAAAAAAAAAAAAAAAAGCGCCTCGCTCTCCCGTCCCCGCTGCGCGGGCGGGCTGCCGAGGTTCCCCCTTCCCCGCCGCGGGCGGGCTGCCGAGGTTCCCCCCTCCCCGCCGGACCAAAAAAAAATGTGCGCCCCGGTTCCTCCCCTCCCCGCCGGACAAAAAAAAAAAAAAAAAGCGCCTCGCTCTCCCGTCCCCGCCGTGCGGGCGGGCTGCCGGGAGCGTCCCGGTTCCCCCCTCCCCGCTGCGGGCGGGCTGCCGGGAGTGCTCCCGGCAGCCCGCCCACGGCGGGGAGGGGGGAACCGGGACGCTCCCGGCAGCCCGCCCGCGGCGGGGAGGGGGGAACCGGGACGCTCTCGGCAGCCCGCCCGCGCGGCGGGGACGGGAGAGCGAGGCGCTTTTTTTTTTTTTTTTTTTTTTTTTTTTGTCCGGCGGGGAGGGGAGGAACCGGGGCGCACATTTTTCACTGACTCGAGTATAAGCCGAGGCGGCTTTTTTCAGCCCAAAAAGTGGGCTGAAAAACTCGGCTTATACTCGAGTATATACGGTATTAGATCTGAAACTTTTATTGGATTGATTTATTAGAAGGGACAGAAACACATGAGAAAATTATTAGAATTGGAATAGGAGTTTTAGGTATCATGGGAGTTGTAGTCTGGCTGGCAGATCTGGCCAATAAGCACAAAGGGAGACGTGAGCCAACTCAACTACCATTCCTAAGGGTATGGCTACACTGAAGATTGTAGCGTGTTTATTTGTAGCGCTTCCCAATGTAGCGCAATTGGTATCCTGCTAGAGACTGTACAAATTGAAACTTTGTAGCACAAAATAATGGCTACATTTGTGGTGCTTCTGCCGGCAGTAGCAGTTGCGGGATAGGGCAGGTATCCCAGCATTCAGCTGGGTGCAACGTGTTTTGCAAAGGAGGGGGGCAAGGGGGAACTGGGAAGTTGTTCACAGGGAGATGAGATCTGGCTGTCAGTTACTTTTCCTTAGTGAAAACTGACAGGCTGTCTATTTCAGACACACAGCTCCCTCTGCAAGCATTTTCACTGGTTATTTGCTGTGTTAGTTGTTAGAGAGAAACTGCAAAGCTACTTCCGCCTTTATAAAAACAAAACCTCACGTCATTTGCCTTACATGGCAAGTTCATTGTCTTTAATGGCTTGCTGATGGCCCTCAATGGGTTGCTGATAGCTTTCCATGGCTTGGAGGCATGCAAGAGATCCGATGGGTGTCCACATTCCCATCCTTGCGCTACAACGTTAGCGCAAAAAGGCTTATCCCTCTCGAAAAGGAGGTTTAACACTTGCGCTGTAAAAGGGGAGTCATTGCGCTAAATCTCCCTTTGAAGTGTGTTCGGTAGGAAAATTATAGCGCTAAAGGAGGGTTTTGGCGGTGCAAAGCGCCAGTCTAACCATGGCCTAAGAGAGGATGAGGCAGCAAGACAGATGTAGAGATCCAACCCAAAACTCGACATTTTCTTTTGTGTCAAAAAACAAAAATAAAATGTTTCAACATTTTGAAACATCAACATTTCCCTTGGGACACACATTTTGCTTTTTTATTAGCTAAGCTGAATAGTATAATTATTGGGGTTACTCTGTACCCTCAAATCTTAGGTTGCTGGACCCTAGGCTCAGAGGCTTAAACAGTTACAGTGCAAAGTGAATTATAATGGCTCTTGTTAGGGTCCTTGAGGCAATCCAGTTCAGAGTCTGGACTCTTCAGGCCTAGTGCCTGGGATGCCCTCTCCAGGCCAGCTTTCCAGACCAGGCTCAATTAAGTGTCTCTCATTGGGGCCCCTCTGAACTGGCTCCCTGCCCAGCCGCTACTGCTCTCCCATAAGTCCCACTAAGACATGCACCCAGCTGTAATGTCTGCCACTCACAGCCTGCTCCACATGTGGCTCCGCATCTGTTCCTGCTGCCAGCTTCTCTTCAGCCCCCTCTTTTCCATGAGGCTGCTGCTTCAGCTTCCAAACAGACCCCAGCCACTTCCTGGTTCAGCATCTCTCCCTTTCCCTGGCCTGGGGACAGGAAAATTCCATGGGAGTTGTTGTAGCCCCTTCTTTGCTGATCTATCTGGAAGGCTAGCTAGAATCTAATTTTGGTCAATGAAGGTGAAAATATTGATGGACAATTCAGTACTTAATTAAAAATCAAAATCTGAAAGATGCTGGACAGCTGCAATGTGTACTGAACTTCACAGGGGATACAAATTCCCAGCACCTCTCAGGATCTGGCGCTAAAAGAAAATCTGAGTGGGAAAAAATAGAGGCATGCAGTGAAGGTAGATGGTATTCGAAAGCCTGGAGACTATTTATCTCTGTACTTATATGGCCCTCACCACAATAGTGTTTGCACACCTCACATGGCCACGAATGTAGCCTGCCAATACTCACGTGAGACTGGGAGCTATTATTATTATACCTGCATTACAGATGAGGAGCTGATTGCTCAGGGTGATTAAATGACTAGCTCATAGTCATATAGGAAATCTGTGGCAAAGCCAGTGACTAAACCCAAAACATTGCAGCGGGTGAACCATTACATCACCTTTACTTTATATAAAAACAAACTGCTTCTGAAAGTTGTGCTTTAGTTTACTTATGACAGCAAGTAAAGGTCATGCTTTGTCTAACTTAAAGGCATTGTTTACCCCGTCCACCTTGAGGGGCCTCTACAGGCTGCCAGTATTTGGAAACAGATTCATTTTTGCAGATATGATTTGTGAAACATCAAATTTAACAGCCCTCTACACTGTAAACTCTACCCGTAGCAAAGGGAATGTATTAGAAAATGCACAGTGAACATGTTTTTTGTTACATTTTTTTGGTTACAGATTGTTTGTTGCTGAAGGGAAACATGAACGATTTGATGGATTTGGTTATGTGTGAAATGGATATGCAACGAGGGAACTAGAAAATCTTTTACATTTGCAAAGATCAGTACTCCCAACATACCATATAATACTCCATTCCAATTTCATCCAACTGTGACTGAGGGAAAAATTCCATAACATCAGTGTGCACTTAATTTTCATAGGGAAATAAAATTACAAAGTTTAGTAACACTATAAAATGTGCAGTGTTATGCAAGAGCTTAAAATTACATGCTCTCTAAAGGAAAATTATTATACTTCAGAGGCTCGCAAAAGCTTTCAAAATGAAGCAGTATAATCTAACAGTTAAGAGCTGTTACTTCTGGTCGAGTGGGAGAATAGAAACACAAATGCCATTGCTGCTAGGGCCAAACAGGAGGACAAAGAGTGAAGGTGACTTGACTTCTTGTTGTGATTTCTGATCTCATTGTGTATGCTAAAGGAGAGTTGAGACAAACTCAGACATGGTATTTGTTTTTTCTATGCAAAACTACGGGAATAGTGTCAAGGTCAGAATAAAGAAATATTCAGGATTATTAAGGCTATGTCTAGACTCCTAGTGATTCCCCTGCTCACATACCTATACTTATGCTAGCTCTCATCAAGCTAGTGTAGCAGCATTACCATGGGCAGTGGCAATGGAGGCATGGATGAACCCCAAGTTTCATACCCCCAGTTTCAGGTGGGTTTGTACTCAGCATGGCTCAATCATGCCTCTGCTGCTACTATCAGTCCTACTGTGGCTACACTGCAATTAACATGAGTACATGTGCATGAACAGGGCAATCTCACTCTTGGCTGTTAGTGTAGACATGAGCAAGTTTGTATAGGAATGGGTCAATGTCAGACCATAAGATGGTTACAGCGCTTCACAGCTGAACAGAAGAGATCTACAGGATGTTTGGTCTCATGTGTTGACCCCACCAAATCCAAGTGTTGATGACAACCTACTCTCCATCCCACCAGGAGAATGAGCAGACGTGAAAAATTTTGAATGCTCTAGGTTTTCAGCATGCCTGAGAAAGGCAAACCATCCAACTACAAGGCCAAAGGGCTGATGAGCGGACAGAACAGCATAATGACTTGACGACTATATCTGTCACTGGTTTGGCCCTAAATGGACATTCCCTGACGTTGACTGTAAAGATCATCATGGTTCACTACTGCATGGATTAACTCTTCAGGTGAAGCATGTTGGAAGAAGAATAGAACACTGGAGATGCCAGGTGCAGCCCCTGCTCTGAACACATCCTTCAGCAGTACTAAGAATTACAGCAGGACTGTTATTGTGGGAAAGGAGGCAAGATACTTTTCTAATTTTCCACCATCAGAGCCATGAAATCCTGGCCAGTACAGTTATTTCAAATTGTGAACCAGCTGATCATCGTGGACTGTTCAAACAAATACTGAACCCAAGTACCAGCTGCTGTCAGGGGCTCTCATCCTACCATGTAGATAACATAAAAAGAATATAAGATCAGAAAAACTTACACTGCACTGTATATATCTATTGTAGTTTAGTCCTATCATACACAGTAGCCTATCCTTGCAACAAAGCCCCTTGCAAACTCTATCCACATATCTATTCAAGAGACACCAACATAGGACCTAATCACATCAGCCACACAAACAGGGGCTCATTCACCTGTACATCTACCAATGTGACATATGCTTGCATTGTGTGCAAGCATTTCCCCTCTGCCATGTACATTGGCTAAACCAATCTCTACGCAAAAGAATAAATGGACACAAATATGACATCAGGAATCATAACATTAAAAAACCAGTAGGAGAACACTTCAGTCTTTCTGGTCACTCAATAACAGACCTAAAAGTGGCAATTCTTCAACAAAAAACCCTTCAAAACAGACTCCAATGAGAAACTGCTGAACTGGAATTAATTTGAAAACTGGATACCATTAAATTAGGCTAGAATCGAAACTGGGAGTGGCTGGGTCATTACACAAACTGAAAACTATTTCTCCATGCTAAGTTTTCCCCCTACTGTTACTCACACCTTCTTGTCAACAGTTTGAAAAGGTCCTCATGATCACTACAAAAGTTTTGTTTTCTCCTGCTGATAATATCTCATCTTAATTGATTAGTCTCTTAGAGTTGGTATGGCAACCCCTATCTTTTCATGTTCTTGTTCTCTCTCTCTCTCTCTCTCCCTCTCCCTCTCTCTCTCTCTCTCTCTCTCCCTACTTCCCATTAATCTTCTTCCCACTAATAGCTGAGCTGGAGAAAAGCCATTCTCCAGAGGTGTACTTCAGTAAACCAAGAATCAGAGAGGTAGACGTGTTAGTCTAGAATTGCAGATGTGACAAAAAGTCCTGTGGCACCTCAAAGACTAACTAAAGTATTGAAGCATAAGCTTTCATGGGCTAATACCCACTTCGTCGGATGCATGCAGTGGAAATTCCATACAAAGTGGGTATTAGCCCATGAAAGCTTATGCTTCAATACTTTAGTTAGTCTTTAAGGTGCCACAGGACTCTTTGTCACTCCAGTAAACCAGTAACACTTTTATACAAATCACCCCCACTGCCTAAAGTCTTTTTCATAAGGTTCTTTACTATCCATATAGACTTTTCCACAAGTTCATTTGATTGGGGGTGTAATTTGGAATTGATGTTTTGTGATGAAAATCCCAATCTACAAATTGTATAAAATCTGCACTGGAAAATTGCAACCCATTATCGCTAAAGACTTTATATGGAATTCCATGTCTGGAGAAGATTCCCTTCATGCTGGTTATCACTGAGTTACTATTAGTACTGCTCAGTGTGCACATTTCTGGATACAGAGAATAATAATCTGTGACTATTAAATACTCCGTTGATTGCCATATAAATAAATTAGTGCCTACCTTCTCATAAACTCTTTGTGGAACTATTTGAAGTCCCAGTGGCTCTGCCTATTGACGTGGCTTGTAGTTCCAGCATGAAAAGCAGTTTCCTGCCACATTAGAGATGTGGTAATTGATCCGCAGCCAATACACCACCTCCATGCTTGTTGTTTGCACTTTTCAATTCCTAAATGACCCTCGTGGATCTTCTCTAGTATTTCTCTTCAGAGATTCACTAGAATTACAACCTTACTGCCCTTGAAAATCACGCCATATATCACAGCAACTTTATGTCTGCAGTTCCAACAGTCTCTTATACTTGGACAGAAACTGATTATTTCTTCAGGCCACCCTTTAATTATCACTTCTTTAAGAATTCCCAACAATTCATCTTTTTCTGTTTCCTCTCTTATTTGTGGCAGTTTTCTGTTAGCTATGAGAACTGATTTTACAATCAGATCTACATAAGCTTGCATCTCTGTCTCTGTAGGTGTAGGTCACAACCAAATCATACTTCTGCAGCTCTGTCAGCATCCTTTGAATCTTTGAGGTACAGCATGATCAGGGGCTTGTGGTCCATTTCAACTGCTATTGTCTGTCCATAAATATACTGACTGAATCTCTCACAATGTTTCTAAAAGCTCCTTTTTGATCTGTGGGTCTCTGGTTTCCGCCTCAGTCAGTGTTTTGGTTGCATATGCCATTGGTTGCCAACAATCTTCATGATTCTGTAAAATCACTGCACCTAACCCAGGCTGTGAAGCAACTGCTGAGATTTTAATGGACCTTCCTGGTGAAGTAAACTTCAACACAAGTTTTTGTCTTCCCATGATTCTTTCTGTGCAAGGAGTGGTGTCCCTAGCCTCCGTTTGTCAGAGGGGATGATGGGTGGCAGGAGAGAGATCACTTGATAATTACCTATTAGGTTCACTCACTCCGGGGCACCTGGCATTGGCTACTGTCGGTAGACAGGATACCGGACTGGATGGACCTTTGGTCTGACCTAGTAAGTCCATTCTTATGTTCTTATGTTCCTGTTCTGCACCTCCTCCCCCCCCCCCCCATTCATTTGAGTTTTCTCAAAGCTGCTGCTTTTGTGGATAGATTAGGTATGAATTTTCCAAGATAATTAACCATTTCCAGGAACCATTGGACATCTTTCTTTGACTGGGGACATGGCATCATTTCATTGGCTGAAATCTTCCTCTTATCAGGTTTTACACCTTCATTGGAAAAAAAATGTCCCCAATAAAAATCAGTTCTGTAACCCCTAAAACACATCTTACTATTTAGTTTGAGGTTTGCAGCTCTAATTGTATCCAGCACTTCCCAAAGTCTATGATCATGCTCCTCTTTCATGAGCTCCAGATGATGATATCCACTGAAGTATCCATTAATATGGTCATATATCATATGTATGGTTTTGTGGTACACTTCTGGCTCTGAAGCTAAGCTGAAGGATAAGCATGAGAATTTGTATCTGCCAAATGAGGTATTAAATGTGCATATTTTTCAGTTTTCTTCAGTTAATTTTAGCTGCCAAAAACGTGAGGATACATCCAATTTACTGAAATACTGAGCATTTGCAAATTGAGCCATAATCTCTTCTCTGGTGGATAGTTTGAATTGTTCTCTTTTTACAGCCTTGTCCAGGTCTTTGGGATCTAAGCATATGTGTAGCTAGCCATTACTAAGGAGCTCACCCATTCTGTTGTTGCCTAAATTTTTGGAGCACTTGCATTGCTTGTATTCTTGAAGCCTTGAATTTACCACAGAGTGCAAATTACACTTTTCTACATGGATGGATAACTGGAGGGACCTGCTTGTTTATCCAGATTGTATGTTTGCCCTGCAAGGAACCTGACCCTTGAAACAAGTCATGACATTTCCAAAAATAGTGCCTCATAGGCAGGCTAAGTATGATCTTGTAGTGAGAACACCCATTTTACCAGACCGAGTTTCTCACATGCAACCAGGCCTAAAAGTGGTGTCACCTCTTTTGGCGCTACAATGAATGGAAGTCTTTACATGTTGTTTTTATGGTTGATGCTGGCAATGCATCTCTCCTTCACTTGTATATTTGCTCCAGAATAACCAGTTACTTTTATTTGTGTTGGTCCCCGTTTTGGTCTCTTTTTTAGTCTATCATAATCTTGTTCAGACAGAATATTAATCTGATCTCCTGTGTCCAGTTTCAGTGAAATAATTGTTCCACTCACTGTCATGGGCAATATCCAGTCCCTCTCATCAGACTTGCTAGATCCCAATACATCAGTGAAACACTCCTCAATCAGATTATCTGTAACTGAATGTACTTGACTTTTCTGCATTTTGGGGTTCATTAAATAACAAACCAGTGAATGAGAAAGGGATCAAACTTTCATAAAACAAACTATTTCCCACTAGTCACTGTGAAGATCACAGAGTTCTTAGAGGACATGGTGATGGGTACAACATAAGAACCTGAACAGAACAGAACAAGTCTAGCACAATTAAAGTGGATCAGCACCAGAACTAGAGGTAAAATATACAGAAGCCTTAACATTTCAATAAGAAAATGGTTGAGTGGAATACTTGACTGAAACAGTCCCAATCTTCTGTGCAATTGCAAGAGGCATTTTATACATAAATGTGCAAAGAATTTTGATTAATGGCTTGGAAGATAACCTGAAATTTATCATCTCCTGGCATCTTGGATAAATACAGTACTTACTTACTTAGCTTAGTTGGTTTCTTTTTAAGAGTTCTTGCATAGCAGAAGGCAGAAGGGACTGTCTTCTCATCGTTTTTTTTGCATAGAGAGAAAGACATTTCTCACCTAAGAGCATAAACTGTTTACTTTATATTCAGATGCCCAAATATGAACTGACCTTTATATATGTTTCATGATAATTCCAGGTCTAAGTATAAGTTCATTATTGGGTGTGGCATAAGTATAAAGTAGCCTAGAATTACTTTTTACCTGTAAAGGGTTAACCTTAAAGTAACCTGAGAGAGGATGACAAAATCAACCTCATAGACAAAGAGATTTTAGTTTCGGTTTTAGCTCTCTCTCGCTCGCTGTTCGCCTGGCTATGGGATGAACCACACCTATTTCTCTACTCTACCTATCTATAATCTTCTAACAAGTCAAGTTCAGTAGTAAGTGAATTGTATGCTTGAACTGTATCACTTGATAATTGATCCACGGTGTTCTTATACTATTACACTTTAGCGGAGGGAGAAATTCCTAGGGAGGGGGGTCAATGATACTGTGTGATGCAAGGGGTTGTTATTTTCTATTAATTTCTGTACAAGGGATTTATGCTTCTTTTTATCTTTAATTAAAATCTTCCTTTTAAGACTCTGACTGCTTGTTTCTATTGGATAGATCCTGGTTTGAATTGGGCACGTTTCACAGAAAGTGAGGGTTTTGGTCTTTGTTTCTTAAGTCTCTCGCAGGTAAAGGGAGGAGATTTGGGGGATATTTAAAGGGGGGGTTCCAATTTACCCTAACCCATGGTTTTGGGGGCTTAAATTGGTGGTGGCAGCGATTCCAAGCCCAGACAAAGGAGAAGTTTGTGTTCTGGGGAAAAGTTTTAACCTAAGCTGGTAAAATAAGCTTGGGGGGTTATTTATTTTTTTCATGAGGGTCCCCACATCTTTACCCTAGAGTTCAGAGTGGGGAGGCAAACCTTGACAGGGTGTATATGATTTTGGACTACTTCAGAGTTCATGTCTGAATAAGCACCAAAACCTTTATGCTAAAATACTCAAACTTGGGACCCAGTGTCTATACCAGGGGTCTCAAACTCAAATGACCACGAGGGCCGCATGAGGACTAGTGCACTGGCTCGAGGGCTGCACCACTGACACACACACACACCCTCGCTGCCCCGGCTGTGCCCCCACTCCACCCCTTCCATGAGGACTAGTGCACTGGCCCGAGGGCGGCACCACTGACACACACCCCGCCCTTGCTGCCCCGGCTCCGCCCCCACTCCACCCCTTCCAAGAGGTCCCACCCCTGCCCCACCTCCTCCTCTGAGCACGCAGCTCCCCATTCCCTCCTGGAAAGCACTAGGCACCACCAACAGCTGTTTGGTAAACAAAGCAAGAGCAATCTAGGAAGTCCAGAGCTAGAAATACACGCGGCCCAGCCAGGCAGCAGAGAAGCCTCCACTTCTGGCCCCTCCATCCAAACTGCTATGGGGGAACCGGAGGGGGGGGCAGGAAGCTTGGCGGGCCGCAGGGAAGGGCTTTGCGGGCCGCATGTGGCCCCCGGGTCTAAACACTGCTACACATAATTCTGAGCACCCATGAATAGTCCCACTGGCTTCTGTACCTCAGATTTCCATATCTACAAAGATGAGATAATAACATCTATATATGGGACAAAGGAGATATGTAGCTTAATTTATTAATGTTTGTAAACTGCTTTGCAATCCTCCAATGAAAGTTTCAATAGGAAGAATGAAGGGATAGTACAGTAGACTCTCGATTATCCAGGATTGGGTTAACCAGGATGTGGATTAACCAGGACGTCAAAAACAAACAAACGCGTAACTCGCAGGGCTGTCTCTGGCTTTGTTGCCGCCCCAAACACACACAAAAAACTCCACCAGGGCACAGGGCAGCCAGTGAACCAACACCCCCTCCCCCTGGCGCAGGGTGGCTGGTGAACCAACCCTCCCTCCTCATATTTCCTATGGATAGTGATTATCCAGGATTTTATTAACCAGGATTAATTTTTTCCCTATCATCCAGGATAATCAAAAGTCTACTGTAATAATATTATGAAGCAAGCAACGTTAATTTTGCTGAAGTTCCCGGTGTAACAGCATAACATTTTAATAAGATTAAGAACATATTTAAGATTGGCAAATTTATAAGATATCCTCAGAGGCTACAAGCATGTAAAGCTGTTTGGCATAACTTTTGCAATTGCATTTGTAATAGTAATTGGATATTATGAGACTGTGAATAGCAGAGAAATGCTATTGGGAGTTCTGAGTTGTGAATTATATGACATATTTTATTGCTTAGACCCTGAGAGTTGCTACTGTTACAGCCTCCAAATGTGGCTTTCTTTGATTTATTTACATATGTACAGTATTATGCTCACTTATTTATATTTATATCAGCTATTTGATCACATGGTGATGTGAAGAAACTATTGCAATATTGTGATCTAAAATGTTATGTTTTCCTATTTGCAATAACTATGACATACTGAAACATCTGTAATCATTTCTGGCTCAGATATGAGGATGCTAATGAAGATTCTAGGACCTGATAACAAAGTGATTAGCTGAAAGGTGCTAAAGAAATTTACTTGTGTTTAAGGGCATTTACAATGGGAAGCAAGCAGGATCGCAGCCGCCTCCCCCGCCTCAATACTCAGCAAGGGTGCAGAACACCTCTGGGCCCGTGGATGTGGCAGGGAGAAGAAGGGAAGAGCAAGCTCCTCCGTTACTGGAGCCCCGGCAGGAACTGTCAGCTCCCCGGCCCTGGGGCCATGGCAAGGACACAGAATGTGCCCCTCCAAATGCAGTCAAATTTAAATTCCTGGGCATGCCCCTGCTTAGGTGTGTGTGCGTGGGTTTGTTGTTTCTTCATAAGAATCTGAGTTAGGCCTGATTTCGAATGAAACTGTAGACATTTGAGATGATTAGCGCAGGTCAAAATTATTTTTTTTCATGATGGAAAACTGAAATGACAGTTCCCTTGTTGACCACCTAGAAGGCTGACAATCCCACTTTATCTGCCATCCAGTTCTCCCAAAGCGGTTTTTTTTGGAAATTCTGTCTGATGAAAAATTTATGGTTTTGACTTTTTGTCCCAATTGGGATTTTTTTTTCAGAAACATGAGAAAATTCTATTCTCACCCAGTTCTAGAGATGACTTAATAGTCTTCTGTATCTTTTATTTGCTGCTATCCATAGGCAGGGACAAGATGGGATCATTCAAGTGTTTGGTGGTTTCCCTTACAATTATAAGCACTAGAAATGTAAGGCAATATTTTTAACTGTAGGTTCCTTAAACAGTTTACCTTAATCTGTACGTAGGCACCTTATCTAGTGACCTGGCTTTCAGAAATGATGAGCTTGCATCTCCCATTGACAGCATATCATAAGGTGCACATCTTCAAAAGAGGTCACTCTGAACAGAACTCTTTCCTAGAAGAAGTATAACTGGAATCTGGTCAAGAATGTTCCTATAGCAATACTCACAAAATTAAAACTTGTTAGCTCCATTGTTTTGGGGAAATTTCAAATGGAAATTCCACTTTTTACCCAAAAAAACTCCCTCTGCTATTTCAATTTGAGGATATTAATTTTTATTTTGTTTTTTTAGGAAACCAATCCATTTCTTGTGGTGAGATCGGGTGTCTGTCCTCTTGAGTCTCTGCTCTCTAGGAAGTTCGACTCCTCAGAGTGGATTTCATGCTTACTCTGTCTGACCTAGATTGGAGCAGCAATAGCATTTGCTCCTGATCATAGAGTTGCACGTCCTGGCTCAGATTGTACTAATTGCTAGTACTGGGATATAGAATCATAGAATATCAGGGTTGGAAGAGATCTCTGGAGGTCATCTAGTCCAACCCTCTGCTCAAAGCAGGACCAATCCCCAACTAAATCATCCCAGGCAGGGCTTTGTCAAGCCAGGGCTTGGATGAGACAGCTGTTTTGTCTCATTTTTTTCAGCAGTCTTTACTCTGCCAAAGATGTGCAAGACGTTGCCCAGTACATTTTAATCTCAGATCCTTGAGCTGTCCCTTATAAAGCAACTTTGGACACTTTTTATATTCTTCTTTTACAGAGTAATGATATCCTCTTGAACTTAATTATGTGTCTTGTAGGATTCCCTTCCCCCCAGTTATTTTATATTAATACACTACTGTCCTGATTATCTAGGCCTCTCTCTCTAGCAAACGTCCATAATTTCTTCCTGTTTTTATTCCTTGCCATTGACTCCTGATTATACAAACTTCTGGTTGTCTGAACAAATACGATGTGACCCTGCTGTTTGGATAATCAAACATTCTTCTGTAATTCCTCCTCTAGATGGACCTTACTTACTGAGATCTGAGTCCCCAATCCTACCTCCACTGTCATCAATGAATAGGTTCCTTCTTGTGTAGATGGACCAGAATCTAGATTTCACAGTTCTTCTATAACTGCCTTTCTCGAAATAATTTGCATTGTGCAAACCTTTTCCTGCTATGCTGAATTCAGGTGGCTCAGAGTGGGTGTTGCTTACTCCCCTATTATTTACAGATTCTCAATCAATTTATCTGTCAATAAGAGCAAATCCAGACTGTCTAAGACCGATTCTCTTCATTGTGGATGTGTAGTGGTCTGACACTGAGATTGCATTAGACATTGAGCCACTCTTCTTTTTGTTCTCCTATATATTCTGTATCTATTAGTTGTTACTAATTAATTATTATCATAGATTTTTTTTTAGGGTCAGATCTTCATCTGGCATCGTTATGGTCGATGGAGCTATGCCAATTTATACCACTTCAGCATCTGCTTTGTATGTTGCAGTAACTATTAGAGTCCTGAGTGAGGACAGGAGCCCTACTGTTCTTTACAGTAGACAAACACAAAGGTACAGTCCCTGCCCTATGCTGTCATTCTGGCTATGAAAATCATCCCAACAAGCTTTAATTATACCACTGATTTAATAACCGTTCTAATTTTCCTGGTTTCCTAGATTACCAACATTTGCATACAGAGGTTTTATTACATTTATTGCTCTTCTTATTCTCCATCTTTTGTCTTCTTTGTGGTGGCTGATTTTTATTTCTGCTGCTACACTCTGAATATCTAAGAGTCTAACATCTCATTTATGATGATAGGTACTTGGCAGATTTAGTGGACCATCAAATCAGCTGTATAAAACAACATTTCCATGGGGTGCTACGTTTAGAAATGTATAGTACACATAAAAGCAGCTAGTTCTCAGCTGAGAATATTACTGGGTTTAAAACCACACACGCCTCTTTTGAACCCCATTAAATGTTATATGTACACAGAGATATCGCAGGAGAAAACAGTATAAAATATTAGTTTACGGTTATAAGAATAATATGTATTATCGGAGCCACCTGAATTCAGCTTAATAGGAAAGGGCTTCACACAATGCAAAAGGGCAAGGGTATTATTTCCAGCAATAAAATACCTGCAGCTAGCCTTTATCAGCTGACTCAGGGTCATGGGGCTCAGGGATTGGGGCTATAAAATTGCTGTGTAGTTATTTAGGCTCATGCTGGAACTCAGACTGAGACCTGCGAGTCAGCTGAAATGGACCAGCTGTGGGTGTTTTACTGCAGTGTAGACAAACCTTCAGTGTACCCCCTGCTGGTCTTCAGGCAGTGAGGAGAAGAAAGAAGCAGCTCTTTACTCCATGACTTGAATATTTGCTGCAATGAAGAAACTTTACTGCTTGAGAGATGGGCTGAGAGTGCACAGGGGTCATTGCTTAAATACATTTACTGGTATTTGAAGTACTGATCAAACTATCTAAGTACAGATGGGACTGGGGGACAGTTTTTGTTCCAGGAGCTCTAGTAAAAGCTGATGCAGAAAAAGTTATAGAGCTGATTGTCCACTTGCATGAGCGCAGAGAGAGTGCAATGTGGGTTCGTGATTACACCTTATCTCCAGTTCAAATGTGTCTTGCATCAATTTCCAGCCATTGGATCGTGTTAGACCTTTCTCTACAAGATTGAAGAGACCATTATTACATTTTTTTCCCTCCAGGTCGGCACTTATAGATTGTAATTAAGTCACCCCTTAACCTCCTCTTTTTAAGATAAATAGATTGAGTTCTTTGAATCTATCACTATCAGGTATGTTTTCTAATCCTATAATCATTCTTTCATTTCTTCTCGAACAGTTTGTCAATATCCTTCTGAAATTGTGGATGCCAGAACTGGACATAGTATTCTAGCAGTGATCACACCAGTGCCAAATATAGAGGTAAAATAACTTCTCTACTCCTACTCAAGTCCCTTGTTTATGCTTTCCAGGATTACATTAGCCCTTTTGGTCACAGTGTACATGCAGAGTACATCCTCAGCTAATTAACCACCCACAACCCAAAATATTTTTAAGTCCCTGTTTCTCTGGATAGAGTCCTTCATCCTCTTCATGATTTGCATCATCTGCAAACTTTATCAGTGATGATTTCATGTTTTCTTCCAGGTCATTAATAAAAATATTAAATAACCGTGCCAAGAACCAAACCCTGTGGGACCCTGCTAGACACATGCCCTTTCACTGATGATTCCGTTTGCAATTAGATTTTGAGACCTATCTGTTTTTAATCTTTTAATACATTTAAGGTAAACCATGTTAATTTATATCTTTCTTGGTTTTTAATCAAAATGTCATACTGTACCAAATCAAATACCTTACAGAAGTCTGTGTATATTACATCAACAAAATTACCTTTATCTGCCAAACTTGTAATACTGTAATACATCTGTTCACTGTTCATTAGTTTTAGAGGAAGCTTTTGTTAGAAAGATATCCATATGCACTGTCCACTCCAAGAGTTTTGCTATTTGAACACCAGTTGGTCATGTAAATCAAAACATATTGTTTCTCCTCCTTGAACTAAGCTTATAAACAGGTGCCCAAAGAAACTGTAACTTTGATTATCTCAGAGAGCGGGCAGACTGGGAAAACAAGTAACTTGGAGATAGAGGCAGAGAGAAATCAGGATATGATGAGGTCCAAGGAAATTTAAATCTCTTTTCCTGTACTCTCTTGTACAGGAAAAACCATTGCATTTGCCTATGTCTAGGGATTAGTGAAAATAGCTGTGTTCCCCCATGACAGAGGATAGACAAAGACATGATATTTATTGGCTAACAATGTTCTATCATGGCATTAGCTAGGCTAGGTATCTTATTACCATCAGCAACCTTTCCTAGTGCTGGCACTTGATAGCTTTTGCCCAGTATTGATTGTTGCCTTCCCTGCTTCTCCCTGTGACTCCATTGCATTGGTTCCACCTTTCCCTGATGACTGGGAGATGGCCCATCCGAGACCAACACATCACACGGCTCTGGATTCCACCTTCCTAGCTGATATCACAGGACAACTGTTCTATGGTGTTCATCCCCCCTCTCCAGTGTCTGGCCACATATACAGGCAGATAGCTGGATTACAAACTTCATCTTCAACTTTTGCCTTTTGCCAGGCACTGGGGCTATAAAATGTTGTGTAGTTTATTTAGTCTCATGCTGAGACTGCTACTCATCTGTGGTGATGCCACACAACCTCCTCTTTCTCTTACCTCTTCTGTACAATCTTCTTTCCCTCCTTCTGCTCCCACTTTTAGAGCCACAAAAGATTTTAGAAATGTCCCGGAAGCACTTCTAGCATGTGTATTCTCAGAAGTGTTTACATGAGCTAAGTCTTCACATTGTTTTGCTTTCTGCAAGCATTTTTGTGCATAAAACCTCTCCCAAATGTCCAAGAGTAAGTGAATAAAAGGGGGTGCTAATAACACAACAAAAATTAACAGGTTTCATTCATAAGGATGTTCCCATACATGGTTTTTTGTGTCATTTATCCATTTCTAGCAGCTCATATGAAGTTCCAAACACTAAAGGCAATATAAATTGCATCATTTGTGAAGAATGGCTGAATGTCAGTGTGAGCTTCACAATATTGGAATTAAGAAGCAATTTAATATAGCATACAGCTGAATATTACAGTTTTTATTGGTTTACAGTAGTAATATGACTTGTTTCTGGAACCTTGAGGGTGTGGGTTGGATGTCAGAAGGAACTGACCAAATCTGACTTTTGTCAGATGATACTAACTGCTCGTTTGTGACTTTTGATGCAAGCATATTTCTTATGACTGAGCCACATTCTCTTCTCCTGACTGGCAATCTGGTAAAATTGTTTTGCTCCCGCTTTGTTTGAGGTCTGTTGTATACTAAAAAAACCCATAAAGACACCTTTCAACATCACTAATGAGTGTGTATAGTGGGAGGCAGTAAATCTACATCATGTATCCAAATAGTGATCTGTCCTTACAGGGATATAGGAAAAGGCTTCTCTTTCCACACACCCCCCCCCCCATTCCCCCCCCCCCCCCCCCCGAGTGTCTCGGCCACAGCTGGAAAGGAAGGCTTGAAAAATAAACTTTATGATAGCAACTAATATTACAAATTGTAACACCATGGAATAAATCACAGAAGCCATGAAACACAACCTACCCTGCTTTCAGCCAAATGATTTATTCATGAATGTTTGTAATTCAAACGCCTTGTCCATGAATATTCATGGCTTACTCCTGTGTAACTGGATATTGTAAGGAAATCTAGGCTAATTACAACAGAGGCTCTCTGCTGGCATTAACACAATGGCAGTGGGAACATTTTGGAAGTTGGAAATTCTTATTGGAGTCCCAGCTGCAACTACTTCATGCGGCTGAATGTATGCATAGGTCAACAAAGCAAATATATAGCAGTGCTTGGATGCAGGCTGCTGGCATCTTCCCAGCATATTTGCAGATTGTGCATCATTAAACCATGAATATTACATAACTTACTGGGACATGAATAATACTTGTGTGTAGGGCTGGCTCTGCATGAATGTGCAAGTCAAATGGCTCTTGGGGCTCTGAGCCATTAGGTCAATTTTTGCTCATAGTTACATTGATGCATCTCCATTAACTTCAAGTGAGTTACTCTGGTGTAAATGAGATGTAATATAATGAGAGCTTAGGTTGCCCTGTTATGTAGACTCACTAATCACAAGCTGTCTTGATTTCCCCTCCAGCACTGCATCCCTTCCAGAGGCTACTTACAAGGCAATTTTCTATCTGTTCCCAGTAGAATACAGCAGTAAATAGACCCTTTCTTCTTTCCTTTACCCCAAAAGTGAGCTCCTATGTGGAATTATTCCTAAGAATTCATGGACTGGAGATGGCTGAGGAAGAGTTATAGCATGTGTATAATACTGCGGACAAATAAGAGGGTGGTCCTATGTATTATCTAAGTGTTTGCTAATTTAGTGAATGATGAACCAGGTGAGTTTCTTAGGGAGCTCATAAATTTTAAGTCCAAAATGTCTCACTATGTTAATGTAGTTTGACCTCCTCCTTAACACAGACAATAGAACCTCACTGAATAATTACTGCATCAAGCCCATAACTTCTGTTTGAGCTAGTGCATATGATTTAGAAAGATATTCAACCTTAAAGATTTCAATTGGAGAATCCATCACATCCTTAGGCAAGCTGTTCCAACAGTTAATAAACTTTGCTATTACAAATGTGCACCTGATTTCTATTCTGAATTTGTCTGGCTCCAACTTCCAAACAGAGCTGATTGAAATTTTTTGTTGGAAAAGTGGATAATTTTTTCAGCCTGAATACTGCCAAGAACTCCACTATTGCTTCTAAAATGCAAGTTCCAGGATGCTATAGACTGATTAGCATGGACAATGAAAGACAATTGGCTTGAAAATTCAGAGTTCCTGTGTCTCTGAAACCATCAAAAAATAACTTAAAAAAAAGTCCAATTTGTGTCCAATGGCAGCTTGTCCATTTTCTCCGATCCTGCCATTGCCATTGTTAAAATACCTTTAAAATAGTATCTAACTCAAAGGATATAAAATGATATTACAAAATAAATATTCTACATGAACACACCTCTTGCCGGTGTGTGTAAACTAAAATATGAGAATTCATTATGGTACAACATGATTAATGAGAATTAACTTGAATTTATGAAATGATAATTATATATGTCATAAATAATAATGAATTAGCACTTTCCCACCCATATGCATATGATCTATTTTTGATATGTTTAAATTAGTCATGTCAAGGATTCTTTTTATTTTTTCCCCCCTTACAGATTATTCTTGACATGAACATTCATCTAGCTGTAAGCATTTAATATTTCCTTTTCAGTGGGGCAGGGAGAAGGAGCAGGTTTCTTTTCTTCTTTTTACGAGGGGAACAAGTGACTGTGTTTTGTTTTTCTTTTCTTAACTAAGAATCGACCTCTGAGAACCAATGAATACAGGACTCTACAGGTTTTTAAATGAAGGTATTTAAGGGCTTATGACACTACACTGGTTTACACCGGCTGAGGACCTGGCATTTGGCTAATGGACTTTCTGTATTTAGAGTTTCCCTGTCTGAGATTTTCTCTGTGTTGATGATTTGTGTGTTCAATATTTTCCTTATGTTCATAGGTGACTTTTCAATTCGTTTTCTTTTCATGTAAATAGCGTTTGTCTGCTGCCTTTAAATAGCTCACCTTTCAGGAAAGTTTAGATCAGGATTTTTGTTTGGCCATGTGATGGGGTGTACAAACCCCACACAGGACAGAAAAGGGGTAAGGAGCTGCTCTGGGCCCACACAGCCCTGCTCCACTGCACCTGAAAAGATGCCCAGGCTGGAGAAATACCTTAAAAAAAGGAAGTGGAGTGGCTCATTGGCAGGTGGAGGTGAATTGACCTGTGCTCTGAGCTCCTCAGAAGGAGCACCACAGGAACGCTTGCTGCTTGAGGTCTGGCAATAGTGGCCTGACCACGCCCGCAAAGGAGGGATTTCTGACTTTGCGAGGGTAGAAACTGTATCTTTGTCATTTAGTTATTTATTTGTACCCTATGAGAAGAGAGGGGACTGATAGGAATTGATACAGGGAGGCAGCCAAGTAGCACCCCAGCATGCAGGACTGTGCTCCTTAGCATTGGGCCCTGGATTGGAGTCCAGTGGAGAGGGTGGCCCCAGGTTCCCTCTACCAACTCCTAAAGAAGGAAAATGATGGAAGTCTATCCCTCACCTGGGAACTTTGTTGGAGGAAGACCCTGTAGATCCAAGGGTCCAGATGACAATGCCACGACCCTGAGAGAAGCCCTGAGGAAAGCCCTGAATTCCTTGCTGAATTCCCCATAACTGGACTCTTTCTATACACCCCAAAAGGGGTGGACTTGAAAGTCTGACCTCACTCTATGGCAGAGTCACTGAAAAGACAGACCACCACTGGGCGGAGTTATAGTAAGAAAGGGGACTGCCTAGGAGAAAGACAACCTGAAACAACCTTGATTGCTAGGCAGCACGGTCAGTGAGCGTCCCCCATCACAGGCTTGTTTTAATTAGTTTAATTTAATAATATTCAAATACCATGGTAAATAGACAGATGCCAATGTATTTTAACTTACTCTTTGGAATGGCAGTTCTGAATCCATATAATTTATAGACAGCAGTCAATTGTGTGCACTTAGCAATTAATCAAAAATTCACTTCCAAAGGGTTCTGTTAAAAAGCAGTAGACATTGGGGTTGGACGGGTTACAGCTCAAAGAAGAGTTTGCCCATCTGTCTTGAGACTGTTTTCTGAAGTGCATTGAACATTCTCCCCTGCAGCGTACATCATTTGTGCTAATGAACACCTAGACCTGTGAACTGAAAAAGCAGTAATTTATTTTTTATGTTAAACAATGATCATTTCATAAAAATCCAGGTGATTTCATATTCATAATAATATAGAAGGTGTCAAATTTCATCTTATTTATGAAAACTGAACACTTGGCTATCAAAATCAGGAGAAAGATCTGTATTTATCAACTTCAAGTAGTGACATTCTATTTTTAAGTTGTCAGTGTCAGTCATTATCAGAATGTCACCTACAAGAACAATTTACCATCAAAATAGCTGTTACTCTGTTTCACACTTAGAATGAAAGAGGACAAATTTAATATGAAAGCTTGGAGACAGAGTGCATAATGTTTACAGACCACCCTTTATTGCACTGAGTAGTGTCTTACTAGATGAGTCGTTCCATTGACTGTTCATCGGCACTACTCCCAGAGTAAGGCACTGCTCAGTCTGAAGAAGGGGAGCAAAATTGGGCCATGAAGGATCGTAAGAGTTACTTTGCTATATTATGCCTCTTTTGAAAACCAATTAAGACAATTACTATGCAATATTTAATTCAAAAGTTCAAAGTGGAAGCTATTGCAAGATGTTTTATTGTGTTTCTCATTCCATTAATCTTTCTCTATAACCTGTTTTATTGGCTGTGAACTGCAGAAGCACAGCACCAGTCACATTGTTCAAAGAGCAGTATGTGGGCTCAGGCAACATATGGCAAAGGATAATGGTTATGAATAAACCATGAATCGTTAAAATTATTAATAACTGATAAGGACCTAAAAAAGCCTTTAGCTGAACAATATAAAAGAATGAGAGCATACAAAATACCTTGGAGAAATGTGTCCTCACTTAAGAAGTAGCATTCCCAGAGCCTGGAGCCCTGGATTTAGCAGGCGACTGCATGGAGCCAGATATCAAAATAGCTTTTGTGGTGAAATGAGTGTATGCAAACTTTGTGTGCCAGCAGCAAGCGCAAGCACATAGTGTTTGAATGGTACTCATCTATTGTAAAAATCAATCTTCCTGGCCATTCCATTAAAGACCTGATGGCGTCAATTTTAAAACAGAAAAACTTCCAAAACAGACTCCAACGAGAAACTGAGGAACTGGAATAAATTTTCAAATTGGAAACCATAAACCAAGGGCTAAACGGAACTTGTGAATGGTTCTCTCATTACACTAATTGATTGCATTTCCCTAGTTAATTTACCTTTAATAGGTGTTATCTCCTGCCAGACACAGAGATCCATTTCAAAAGGTATTTTTTTCTCCTGCTGATAATGGCTCATCCAAATTAAACAGCCTCTTAGAATTGGTATGCTAACGTACAACTTTTTTTTCCTTTCTATGTGTATAAATGCATCTTACTTCTGTTCCATTCTATGCATCCGATGAAGTGGGCTATAGTCCACGAAATCTTAGGCTGAAATAAACTGGTTAGTCTCTAAGGTGCTACAAAGTCTTCCTCATCTTATTGCAAAAATGTGTCTTCTGGAAGCTGCCATACCATGGGAAACAAACACAAACCACCCCGTTGTCTGCTTTTATCAGAGATATTGCAATCCATCATGGACGATCCGTACTTCCATTATCTCACATTTTTCTAAATTCCATCTTTTCAACTCACAGAAACACTTCTAATGCAGTATCCTCCCTAACTTTAGTTGATCAAGAAAATGTTAGCTTGTGGAGTATTATTCCTATCCAAAATTGTCAGGGGATCATTTTGAGAAGAAAGTCTGTGGGGAAGTAACTACATTGTTAGCTGGCTTGATTCAGCAACTCCAAGATTCTTAGACAATAACATTCCCACATTTAGAAAGCTGGATATAGTAGATTAGAAAGCCTGTAACCTTATGCAGCGCATTTTAGATGCAAATACACAGCCACCAGCATATTAATCTGGCAACCCACCGATCATTATCCTATATATGCTATCTCATCATAGTTCAAATAGTTAATATGATTTTGTGTTAATACAGGTGAACAGAACATTCAAAGTCTGGGTTCTGTTTAGATAAATATCCCAAATTTGAGAGACTTAAATAATCTATATCCAAATTATTTGAACCTCTTAAATCTGCAAAATTCAGTAGAAAAATTATGAGAACAGGCTTTTTTGTGAGAATTCTGCTGGCTTCTGTCTTAAGTCAGGTCAGGAATACTGTTGCACGAAGAGCCTTTTGCAGGAATTTCAGCATTTCCAGCTTGGAATCTAAAAGCCCAAAGAAATGTATCTAATTTGGAGATGTGAAAATAACAGGTTTACATGTAACTACATTTTGAAACAGGATGTCATCTCTCAGATAAACTTGCTCAGGTTTGGGTCAGGTCATTTGACCTATGGTAACTGCAAATTCAAGGGGGGGGGGGGGGGTTACAACTAGTAATGAACCTGCGATTGTGTGACATGAATTCTTTAAAGCAAACACAAAGTACAGGGATAATTGAACTTCCCTACCTCATGCAGATGGTGAGTGGTGATAAAGACACTGAGGATGGTAAGATGTTTAGATTCTATATTGATAGGATGCATATAAGTAAGGTGGAAGGATGGGTAGGATAAAAACTTTGTACATTAGTGTGAAGTCGTATGTAATTAACGCTTCTAAATAGCTTTCCAATATATTATTGGATTAATTTTTAATGGTGCTTCACTTTATTCTTAAAAATCTGTCTCACGCATTTTAAAGCCAGAAGGGACCATCATGATCATGTAGTCTGACCTCCTGCACATTGCAGGCCATAGAACCTTGCCCACCCCCTCCTGTAAATAGATCCTTATCCTCTGGCTGAGTTACTGAAATCCTCAAATCTTATTTAAAGGATTTCAAGTTACAGAGAATCCACCATTTACACAGTTCAAACCAGCCAGTGACCAACGCCCTACAATGCAGAAGAAGGTTGTAGAATTCCTTGAATACCTAGTTGTCTGAGCGTCACTCATATAAATATATGGACATAGGAACCTAAAACACTTGCAGTGCTTATGACAGCCACTCAAGGATGGATCCTGTTAATTAAAGGAAACAAAACCCAAACATGCTGTCAAGCTGTCTTGGTTTCAAGGAATATGTTATGTGTGAATTGTGGCATAGAATTTATGTGCAACTCATGAACAAACGAGATGATTTATCTCATGTGCTTAATAAGACAAATAATTTGAGGATGGTTACAGAGCATGAAAAATTTCATATGGCGAAACTTATCTTATACCTTAATTTTATGAACTTTTAAAGGGTCAGATTACCCCCGGGTAACTAATATTCTTTCAACAAGTTGAGG
Organism: Sternotherus odoratus; assembly: GCA_032164245.1. Lineage (NCBI taxonomy): Eukaryota > Metazoa > Chordata > Testudines > Kinosternidae > Sternotherus > Sternotherus odoratus. The sequence goes on along the minus strand of JAVMKO010000003.1, from coordinate 15,635,102 downwards.
TGGGGATCTGAGTGGCATTTCAGGATATGCTCAATTCTTTTGGAAAAACTGGTTATTGGATGTCAGACTTCCTGAGATAAAGTACATGGAGCATGTGGCCACTTACTGAGCAATGGGCAAAAAGGGAATGGTAAAGTGGCTTTGGCTTGTAGAAAAAATGTCACTGCTTGGATTTTAGTTTTTGAAACCAAACTGAGAGATGGTTCTGATCCACATTCCATGTGTTTAAATACCCCTCTGTTGAAATTATTAACAGTATTTTAAATTATTAATATTAATATACAAAACAACCAAGCACTAACATAACTACAAATTCCTCTATTAAATCGAAAGGCCAAATGGAACTTATACAATTGCTCTAAACATGACTAAAAAGCCTAAATAATAAGCAATTTACTGAATCCAAACAGTAAGAAAATAAGCATTTGATCAAGATACTTACAAATTGGCTAAGCCCAGGGGTGCTTAGACTCAACGTGGTCAGGCAGGAATTAGCAATGAACCCTTGAAAAATTTACTTTTTATTAGCCTTTAACAAACATAGTCAATTACTGACTTCAGCTAAAAAACAATTTGAGACAGCTCACCCTTATTTCCAGTCTTAAGTCACATAAAAGTTACAACCTTTCTTTGCAAGGTCTTTCCTCCCCTCCTTCTTGCTGCCCAACTGTTTTTCCATTGCACCTGGGTTCATATAGCCTTTGACAAAGAATGTGTGAATTGTGAAGGGCCATGCTGACTCATTGTAAAACAGATTCTTTTTGTCTTATTTAAAACCAATGGCAGTCACCCCGATTGTTCCGAGGCCTTCTTTTTAGAAACCTCCTCCTAAGTCGTTATTTATTCTTTGCACCAGCCTTCCTCCCTACTTTGTTTATTCTGGCCTTAAAACTTATTATTTTCAATGCCCTCCTGTTACTTGCCTGTCAGGGCCTTTCTTTAGAACACATCTATTTCCTTAACCAAACCTAAGACAACTCTAATTCTTTAATTTCATATCTATCCTACACCCTTTAGGCTGAAGGGGAATTAACATCCACCCGCATTTTCCCTGACACCTTCCCCTACAGATCTCAGAACTAAAGGTTCAGCTAGGTGGTTCTGATTTTGGATGAGTGCTACCCAAATGCCAGCAAACTGCATGCTTTGGGATAGCTAAGCAGCCCAAATGATCTGTAATTATAGTACACTGCAGATGAAATATTGTTTATGCTTCTCCTAGCATCATTGGTGTGAAAAACTTCCATCTGTGAATGGGGACAAAATTCAGAGATAAGAGGAGAGAGCTGGACCAAACCTCACTTTGCACAATATTTATGGCAAAGGTACAACAGAGTAAGAGAAGTTAGCCAACTGTTCCTGAAATTAGCCAAAAATTCTGCAGTGTGAAATTTCTCATTTTCTATGAATCTAGCAAAACTGGCACTAATTTGTGAATGCTGAAGTTATTTTGTCAATCATATGGAGGCAAACTTCAAACTTCTATTATATTTTTATGTTTCTATTTCATATATATCAGATAAACTTTCACACTGCAGGTTCCCGTCACTCATACCCAACCCCACATAAAGACATATTTTCATATCGCAGTTCTTACAGAGCATAACTTCCCTTCTCTTTGACTTCTCACTCATCTTAGGGATTGTTATGTTCACAGCACACAAACAGAGAACTTAGACAAATCTTAAAATACGATTGCTAGAGGGTTGCAATGTAACACAACTTTATTTCTTAAAATTCAGAATAACGCATAAGAAAACCAAAAGAGAGAGAGAGAGAGAGAGAGAGAGAGAGAGAGAGAGAGAGAGAGAGAGAGAGAGAGAGAGAGAGAAAGAGAGAGAGAGAGAGATACAAAGCAGGCTGCTCCCAAACACAGAGAGGCACAAGTCAGCACACCTTACTCTAGTCAAGCTCTCTGCAGAACTGACTCTGATCACACACTTCCCTGCAATCAGGAACAAGAAACCTTTTAGAAGTTAAAGTGATTGTTTACAATTTTAAAAATTTTCAGACACCATCATAGATTATTTCATTTTTTATCCACAGGTCTCAAAGCACTATACAAACCAAAATTTAGCCCCACAACATTCTACTGTGTTTGATAAAATGATTATTCCCATTTTACAGGTGGGTAAATTGAGGTTGGGGAGGTTTATCCAAGTTCACACTGTGGGCAAAAAAATACCAGTTTTAGACACCTAATTTGAGCACCCTAGTGTAGGATTTTGACACCCATTATAAAATTGTGTCAGTGGCAGACATGACGCAGGAACCCAAGTATCCTGATTTCCAGTTCAGTGCTTAAATCACCCCTAATTTTTTCCTGGTTTCTACTGGGTGAAAATCAGGTTTTTTACAATGCCCATTCACAGGCATGGCCCCCCGCAGCTCCCAGTGGTTGCGGTTTGCCATTCCCGGCCAATGGGACATGCGGGAAGCAGCACAGGCAGCAGGGACATGCTGGCCACTGCTTCCCACATTGGCCAGAAATGGCGAACCATGGCCACTGGGAGCTGCGGGGAGCTGTGCCTGCACACTGTCAAAATAAACAATCTATCTTGTGACCCGCCAGCAGATTACCCTGATGGACCATGTGCCAAAACTTTAGCATAGGACAGGAACCCTTTATTTCCCACTTTGATTCCCATGCCCAGTCAATGGAAAAATACTAGTATTATGATGGAGTCCAGAACCAAGTGACTTGGTCACATGCCTCTGTAGGGCTACAGCTGCCATGAGACAGAAGCTATATGTAAAGTCATCAGGAAGGTTTCCCAGAAAGACATTCTGGTGGGAGATTAGCATCTTCTAAGACCTATTGTTTTCCCTAATGGCCCTTCCCACCAGCCATCTAAACTGATCTGATTCTGCCTAGAGGGCATTCCCCAGGTGTAAACACATTTGTAATAGATGCTTATCAATGTTTCTAACTTCAGATACAGAAACGTTACATGCGTAGAACTAGGATAATAATACTCAGTAAATCAAATCCTTTCCGTGGATATCCTACATGACCTTTCTTGCATAAAATACATCATAGTTATACCATAATCATATCATAACAATATATCTATGAGGAATATAGGGCATAGTGTCACACACACATTTTTCAGCTTTGCTTTGGCCTGTTACCTACACAGAACAAGAATCCATTGTAGGTAAAACACAAGTCAGATTTCTGATTTTTAACAACACTGTTAAATGTATATCTATATTGAACACTGTTCATTATACGTTTCTTTACTTATTTCTCTGCACAAATTCAAGTTCAAGTAGTTATAACTTGTAGTTATTCTGGGGGGAAGGGCGGAGGTTTACACATTTTAAAATGTGGAATTGACTTTAATGAAAACTTGCCCTATCCTTGAAAATTTGCTCACAAGATGAGCTGTCCCACGCTAACATTGCTTTGATAGTGCCTTGCTCAGTTTTCTTTCTAAATATTAATTGTTTTTCTGAGGGACAGATTCTGTTAGGCCTTATGTGGATGCACAGTACTGAGAAGAGGTCAAAGAACCTTGTCACCCCCATGGATGACCCATAAGGGTAAGACAGAACTGCATTCCTTGCACTGGAGAGAGCAGTGGAACTGCTCCCTCCTTAATCTTCTGGGGGAGCCCAGTACCTGAATCAGGGTTAGGGATGGAAGGAGCCAGGCCTACATATCTACCCCCTTGGGGTTGGCCAATGGAGCATGACTGGCACAGGTCAGGAAGTAAGCTTTACACTGTAATTGGTTGTAGAGGCTGTCATGCACTCCTGCTGTACACCGGGGACCTCCAGTAACTCCCTCTTGTGCAACAGACCTCTGAATTGTCCTGTTACATGCCTTAGAACCATGATCTAACCTATCATGTTCTGTGTAATTTTAGGAGGCAAGAGAATCCAATTGAAAATGTAAATCTTCTGTATCTTTTCATACAGCACTTGGCAATGTAAATCTTCTGTATCTTTTCATACAGCACTTGGCAACCAGGCTGATTTATCTCATACATATTCATTAACATTAAGAGCTTTTAGTCAATCATTTGACATTTAATTTAACATACTTGTATTATTAACCCTGAATACTGATTTGCAATGCTTAAAATCACTCCTAATTGTTATAGGGGAATAACAAAGATTATTAAAACCATGTGTGAATGTACTGAGGAGTCTTGTTTGTTTGCATATATATGCACATGTGCACTGTACATAACTGTATACACACACATCTGTATTGTCTATCTCTATATTGTTTTTATGCCCTTGAATCAAATTCCACCCTGAGTTACATTACTGGAATGCTACATGTTATCATTAAAACTATCTGGACATATATCAGGGCAGATTTTGACTCCTTGTCTGTAATTCCAATAAGGAGAGAGCCTCTGATTCTGCAAGGAGTCTTTACAGATGAATATTTGTAGGATCATAGTCATATTCTCAATATAGTGATGGACAAGTCTGAAAGACTTGCAAAGTATCATTTGAATAAGCTGCAGCAGTATGATTTTTAATCAACATCTTCAGGTTGGAAATCATGTGAGAAAATGTTCTCTTACAAGATCTCTATTACTTCCTCCTTCCAGGTCAGCAGAGTATGAAAAGAACAGCCTTTCTACTGTAGAATCATAGAATATCAGGGTTGGAAGGGACCTCAGATGGTCATCTACTCCAACCCAACTAAGTCATCCCAGCCAGGGCTTTGTCAAGCCTGACCTTTAAAACATTTAAGGAAGGAGATTCCACCACCAACCTCGGTAACCCATTCCTGTGCTTCACCACCCTCCTAGTGAAAAAGTTTTTCCTAATATCCAATTATATATGATATTTTACTACTTCCATTTACTTCCTGCTTAAACCATGAAGGGCAAATGGGGGGGAAAGAATATAATTGAAATGTTGCTAACTGTAAAAGTTAAGTTTGAGTTTTTGGCAAAGGATCTATTGTCTCCCTTGTTTTCACAGGGCCTGCAGACTGTAAACCTCTGAAAACCATAATGGTAATAACTAACAAATAAATGATTTCATTAGTTCTGATTTCTATAGAGACTCCTTAATTTATCAGGCTAATGTATCTGAACAATTTTAGCCCTATACTTAAGTTATGAGTACTTTAAACCTAAATAGAAAATCAAATGAAATATGAGCAAGTTGAACCATTCCACATATTAAGAAATAAATAAATAAACCATATGCATTTGAAAGACCATCCACTGACTAACACCATTATCCACTCAGCTACTTTCCCTAGCACCTGACAAAAATAAAAGCCAGTTTTGCATTAATATCCCCATCCTGTCTTTTTGCAGATAGCCAGCGCTATCCCAAATAGATGTGTGTGCTTGAAAGATTAGTCTTGTTTTCATGTGCATAATGTATCAACATCATTGCACAGCTCCAAGCGTAGTTAATTTTTATTTAAAATGAAGAAGCATAATGAAGACTGTGTGCTGGAAATGTCATGAGCAACTGCTTGTGCATATTATCCAGTTTCAATTTCTATGATTTATGTGATGGGAGTCAAGAGCATGCTGTGAAAAGTGAAGCTCGGGACTTGAAACAAATATGATGCTAAATACTACAAAGGACTTTGCCATCTTAGTTGCTCCAGGAAGCATTTTGATTATACTGCCAGGGAGGTGAAGACAGGTTTTTTCCTTATGTTTATATTAAATTTATTGTACCTTCCTTAGATTTCCTTGATCTGACAAACATGTTGAGAATACAATGGGAATCTAATAGTGCTAAGAGTTGTAGTAACCTAACAAATAACCTTAATGCACAGGCGTATATTAATGTTTGGAACATTTTCTTTCTCATGCTGCACTGAGGAAACCACATCTATTCAGAAAACTAGTGTGCATATGTTTAAATCCCATAGATGTCAATGCAACTTAAACTCTGCTTCAGGTTAAATACTTTCCTGAATCAGGGCCATTGTGCAGTGATCTTTTCTATAACGACTTGGGCTGAAATTCCCCATGTCAGGTGTGTGTGTGTGTGTCTGTCTCTCTTTTTAAATTTCAGCTAAAATGAGTCAGAACAAATTTTGGGACAAAATATATAGATTTTCCCAATGTGAAAACAAAACAAAACAAAAACCCCAACCTTACAATTATTTTGTTAAAAGTCTTGAATGCTTCCATTCTGTGCAGCAGAAAATTGAATTTTGGCAAGGATGGGGAAAGGGCTCACCCTGGTATCAGGGATGTGCCTTTTGCCCAAGTCTCTGAAAAATCTCAGGTAATTCATGCACAGTAGAGACCTGTTAGGGTTCGGCACCTAAATTCTTCGAAGATTCCATCTGCAGTGAGCATGCTCCATCCCTTCACAGCTCCTATGTGCAACTACAGTGTACGGTCCCCATGGAACAACTGATCATGTTCCCTCCTGGGGCAACCCGGGCTAAGGAGGGCTTCCCCGGCTGTGGCTGCAGGGAGCAGGGCCGGCGACAGGGTGGTACAACGGTTACAGCTGTACCGGGCCCCGGACTTCAGGGGGGCCCCCTGAAGTCCCGGGCCGGTACAGCTGTAACCGTTGTCCCTGGGGCTGTGAGCGAGGCGCGACTCGGGCAGCCGCTGCCGCGCTCACCAGCCCCCTCCCCCGGCACCCAGCAGCCAGCCCTGCCCCCCTTTGCTTCTCCCGGCCGGCCACGCGGCCGCAGGAGGTAGGAGACAGGCCGCGGGAGATCGCCGGGGGAGGGCCGCGGGAGATTGGGGGGGGAGGGCCGCGGGAGATCGCGGGGGGGGGGGGGAGGGCCGCGGGAGATCGCCGGAGGGCTGCGGGAGATCGTGGGGGGGGGAGGGCCGCGGGAGATCGCCGGAGGGCCGCGGGAGATCGTCGGGGGGGGGAGGGCCGCGGGAGATCGCCGGAGGGCCGCGGGAGATCGCGGGGGGGGGAGGGCCGCGGGAGATCGTCGGGGGGGGGGAGGGCTGCGGGAGATCGCCGGAGGGCCGCGGGAGATCGTCAGGGGGGGGGGGAGGGCCACGGGAGATCGCCGGAGGGCCGCGGGAGATCGTCGGGGGGGGGGGAGGGCTGCGGGAGATCGCCGGAGGGCCGCGGGAGATCATCAGGGGGGGGAGGGCCGCGGGAGATCGCCGGAGGGCCGCGGGAGATCGCCGGAGGGCCGCGGGAGATCGTCGGGGGGGGGGGAGGGCCGCGGGAGATCGCCGGGGGGGGGAGGGCCGCCGGAGATCGCCGGGAGGGCCGCAGGAGATCGGGGGGGGGGGGGGGGAGGCAAGAGATCGGCGGAGGGGGGGCACGGGAGGCAAGAGACCGGCCGGGGGGGGCCGCGGGAGACCGGCGGGGGGGGCGCTGGAGATCGGCGGGGGGGGCCGCGGGAGGCAGGAGATCGGCGGGGGGGGGGCGGGTGGCAGGAGACCGGCGGGGGGGGCCGCGGGAGACCGGCCGGGGGGGGGCGCGGGAGGTAGGAGACTGGGAGAGGGGGGCCCTCGGGCGGCGGGAGATCGGCGGGGGGGGGCCGCGGGAGGCAGGAGACGGGGGGGAGGGCAGGCGGCGGGAGACTGACCGGGGGCGGGGGGGGGCATGGGCGGCGGGAGATCGGCGGGGGGGAGCTGCGGGCGGCGGGAGACTGGCAGGGGGGGGGCCCTCGGGCGGCGGGAGACTGGTGGGGGGGGGCCGCGGGCGGCGGGAGACTGGCGGGGTGGGGCCCCCGCGGGCGGCAGGAGACGGGGGGGCCCGTACGCTCTGCCGTACGGGGCCCCAAAATTCCTGTCGCCGGCCCTGGCAGGGAGCACGATGTGCCAGAACTGATAGCACCGGAACTGATAGCAGGGAAACAGATGCTTGTGTTGTCAGTGCTGCTGCTCCCTGCTGGCATAACAGGCAGTGAGGAAGATAAGGAGAAATCAGCCTTGTTCAAATGCAGAGAGGTGAATAATGGAGCGGGGGCAGGCGTAGATGCACAACAGGGGAACAGGAACAGGAGCTGAAGGGGCGAAAAGGGTTTGGAGCAGGAGCTGAGAAGAGGGCATGGGGTAGGAGAGGGAGCAGAAGACGGAGAATAGAAACAAGGTGGATGAGAACAGGACTAGATGATAGGGGATGACAGAAGAGAGGAGGTGGGGAGAAGAGCAGGAACTGTGGAGAAGGTAGGAAAGGAGAATGTGTAAGACTGGGTGGATCTGAGGAGGAGTGGTATAGAAAAGCTAAAATCTCTAAAAATCAGGCCTCGGCTTCTCAGATTGGGCACTCAAAATTAGGTGACACTTGTCAATATTGGCTTTAATCTCTGTGCCTCAGTACCTCATGTCTAAAATGGGATGTTAATACCACCTACCCTGGTGTTAAGATAAATGGATTCACGTTCAGAAACAGGACCTTAGAAAATCCAATAATTCTGTATTGGGCACAGAATTTGGATGGTGTGCATTCAATAGTGCATGGGGCCGCACACTGAATAATGTGGATAAAAAGAAATATCAAACTGTCTGGAAGTCAAAGCCAGACAAATTCAAATGAGAAAGAAGACATATATTTTTAGCAGTGAGGTTGATTAACCATTTGGAACACACTACCAAGGGAAATGATGGACTGTCTTGTAACAGGTATTTCAACCACATTCAGTGTCTTTGGAGACCATGCCGCTTGTCTGCAGTTTATGAATGGTTTGTGTATCATTGTGGGCCAGGGACTATATGCAAATCCGGGGGCAAGGGGTTTACTACAGCTCCTCTGAGAACTAAAAATAATGGGGGCTGATCAAAGATAGTAGCTGAAACCGTAAACAACTCCAGAGGTGGATCAAACTGGGTTTTCCAGAGATAGGGTGACCATATGTCCCGATTTTATAGAGACAGTCCCGATTTTTGGGTCCTATTCTTATATAGGCTCCTATTACCGCCAACCCCCATCCTGATTTTTCAAATTTGCTATCTGGTCACCCTACCGAGAGACCACAGACAAAAAAAGAAAGGACTTTTGGAATAGAAAAGACTCTGTATAAACAAATACAGACCTTCTTTTGATTCAACTCCTGTGGAAGGATTGGAAAGACTTTGGCCAACGAGGGCCCCATAAGACTGATGACAAGAATTAGAGACGTAGCCATGTTAGTCTGGATTTGCAAAAGCGGCAAAGAGTCCTGTGGCACCTTGAAGACTAACAAAAGTATTGAAGCATAAGCTTTCATGTGCTAGTACCCACTTTGTCGGATGCATGCATAAGACTGATGGGTGACCTCTGGTAGGCTTTTTGCATGTGTATAGGAATGCTTATGTTTATTTTTGTATATGGTTTCTCTGTAATATTTTTCCCTAAGAATAAATGTTTTCTGCTTTGTGAAGGCTGGTTGGTAACTAGGACACACTGTTGTAGCTCCTGGAGAAAGGTTAGCCACAGGTGCTGGACCCTGGTTAGATCTGATGGGGAAAACATAGTGAACCACAGAGGAGCTGCAAACTTAAACCCCTGGTCTGGAGAGAGAGAGACATGGGTCTCCATCTGAAAGAGGGGATAGCTAAGAAGCCCGAAACCTGTAAGTGGCTGCCTTCAAGGAAAATCAGTAGAGGGGTCAAAACTGCAGTTAACCCTGAACGTGACATCTCTATCTCTCGAAGTGTTTAAAACAAGACTGGAGGCTTTTCTGAAAGACATGCTTTATTCAAACACATTAATGGGAAGGAGTAATTGGTTGACATTCTGAAGCTTGTATTATACAGGAGTTCAGACTAGATGATCTAATAATGGTCCTTTCTGAACATACAAATCTATGAAATTATGACCAGCTACCTGTTCAGTAAATACCATCCACCCCCTGCTCTGAATGAGGCAGGGGCCCTATGGAAAAAAATAATGAGATCATGTCATTAAAGACTGTATCATAACATATATGCAGTACAATGGGACCAATTAAAGGTTGGATGGCCAACTTTAATTCTGGCATTGCCTAATTTCTGAGCACTTGACCGTGCAAACTTAATGTTCTTTTAACATATATCCTCAGCTGACGTAAATGGAGCTATGCTGATTTACATCAGCTGAGGATGTGGTCCTATGGTTTTATAGCCATCGTTTTAAAAGAGTTACACAATTTACTTCACCTAAGGAATGCTGATTGCCAGTCCTTTAAGCCTCTTACCTCATTACAACCGTGCTGATTTATGGGGAAGAGTTATGAGAAACACCTTGCCATGGTTTTGAGGACTAGCTACACTCCGGTTCTCTTTCTGGTCTCTGAGGGTATGTCCATGTTACAAGCTACAGGGGAAATGCTGTAACACTGTGGCTACACTGCTGTAAACTTGCTACAGCTATGAAAGGGAGTTTTCTGTCACTGTAGTAACTACACCTCTTTGAAGGCAGTATCTTAGTTGGTGGGAACATTTTTCTTGAAATCTACCTGCATCTATGATGAGGGTTAGGTCGACCTAATTATGTTGCACAGGGTGTGAAATTTTTCACCGAGTTCACACCTAAGATATTGAGTCTCATGGCTTTTCCTTTCTCAGAGTGGAATCTCATGATTCTGCCACTCTTACACTGGGCCCTGGGCACCTGTGTTTCTTCCATTCAGAAACCTGTGACCAGTGAGAATGACCAACTCTTTTCTGAAAACAAAGTCTTTTTATTTAGCAGTTGGAAAGAGATGTGAAAAAAGAAGCCTGCTGTTTATAGGCTATCTATCTATTTATCCAGACAACCTATATTTAATCTCATTTACTCTTCTACTCATCTTCACTACAACCTAAGTTAGATAAATTTCCCTCTTAAGTTACCAGAACAGATCTAAATCAATTTTCATTCTCCTAGCCAGAACAGATCCTATTGTGTCTTTGGGTATCTCAGTCTACCCCCCTCTTGTTGAGGCTTCTGGTGCTCCCCATAAGAGCAAGGTGGACCCATTAAAGCTATTCTCCCTGGCATTGACTGTTAATCACCCTTAACTGTAAACGGTTAGACAGCTATTGATAGGGCCTCCTCCCTCATTCTCCAGGTAGGTAGAAACACACTTCAAATGACAGATCCATAGACAAAAGCAACCAAGGAGCCCAGGTAACAAAATAGACAAACTAGAACTACTGGTGTCGGAAGTGAAGCCAGATACTGTAGGGGTAAGAGAAAGATGCTGGAGTAGTAGTCATGACTGGAGTACTGGTATTGAAAGGTATGCTATTCAGGAAAGACAAAAATAAAGGCAAAGGTGGCAGAATAGCATTGTATATTAGTGATGCAGTAGACTGTAATGAAATTAGAAGTGATGGGATGGATAAGACAGAGTCTATTTAGGACAAAATCACTTTGGAGAACAAAGCTACCAAAGGTTCCCATTATATAGTGCTTGGGTGTATTACAAACCACCAGAATCCAATTTAGATATGGATAGAAATAATTAAATAAATACTACTGGGAATTGTGTGATTGTGGGGGACTAACTTCCCAGATATAGACTGGAGGAGAAGTGCTACTAATCATAGTAGGACCCAGATTTTCCTGTATGTTACAGCTGACAGATTTCTTCATCAAATAGTTGCTGAACCAACAAGAGGTGGTGCTAATTTAGATTGATATTGGTGAGTAGGGAGGACCTCATAGAAGAACTGTTTGTACAGAACATAAGAATGACCATATGGGGTCCACCTCACCTAGTATCCCGTATTCTGACAGTGGCCAATGCCAGGTACCCCAAGAGGGAATGAACAGAACAGGTAATCATCAAGTGATCCATCCCCTGTCTCCCATTCTCATCTTCTGGCAAACAGAGGCTAGGGACACCATCCCTGTCCATCCTGGCTAATAACCATTGATGGACCTATCCTCCATGAATTTATCTAGTTCTTTAATAAACCCTGTTATGGTCTTGGTCTTCACAACATCTTCATGCAAGGAGTTCCATAGGTTGACTGTGCATTGTGTGAAGAAATATTTCCTTTTGTTTGTTTTAAACCTGCTGCTTATTTGAGGACAACCTTGGTTTGAGTGATTCAGAAAAAAAAGTGATATCCAGGAAACTACAGGTCTTTAGTTTAACCTCAGTTGTATACAAGGTCTTGGAATAAATTTTGAAAGCGAAAATAGTTAAGGACATAGAAGTGAATGGTAATTGGGATAAAATACAATATAAAATCCCCTCATAGAGGTGGATTACCAGGAGCGCTGGGAGAGCGCTCATGCATGGCCACACTCGCACTTCCAAGCGCTACCGCGGGAGTGTTCCCACGGCAGCGCTTTGAAATCGTATTTAATACTCTCTGTGGTCTTGTTACATAAAACATTAATGAATAATTTGTCAGCACTAGACATAAATCTCTCCTTTGATGCATATCTTAATCATTTTCATAATTTGCAGGTCAGAATCTGTTATGCTTAATGCAAAAAATGTATCTGTAGAAATTTCAAGTGTTGCCACGCCCTTAGTTTCCCAGAATCAAAGAAGAACTCTGCATAAGCTTGAAAGTTTGTTTCTCTCACCAAGGGAAGTTGGTCCAATAGAATATATTACCTCACCCACCTTGCCTCTCTAATATCCTGGGACTAACTGTCTACAACAACACCAAATCTACAATAGTCTTCTCCACATCATGCTGCTCCGGTTTCTGTATAAGAAACGAAATATTAAAATATTTACACATTCCAGTGGTCTAGTTTTGCAAAAAGATGATCCTGTGAGGCACATGGGAAAATAGTGAATAGTGAATGGGAAAATAGTGAATGGGAAAATAGTGAATGGGCCTGCAGAGTGATTACATGAATAAATAAAATTAGGGACAAAAGTCATGGTGTGCCTATTGTGGTTACTGTGTATGTAGACCATTACCTGGCCTGCACAGGAGTTTCTGGGATTTCATTTGGACATAAAGGGGCAGATACTCAGCTTCTGCAAATCACCATAGTTCTGCTATGACAATTTACACCAGCTGAACATGTGGAGTGAAGTAGCTAACCTTTGAAGTTGCATACAGCAGAGTAAACACTTGGTGCCATACTCCCATGCAACTGCAAGGGGAATTTGGGCAGGCAGCATGTGCTTATCCAAATTGGAATTGGGCTTAGAGATTGATAATGGAGCCTTCCTGCCATCTGAAATCCCACTTCATATGTTTGTTGTGCTTTTTTATAAAAAGAAGGCAATGATTTTTTTCTTACATAGACTGAAATGAACAGCATTCTTAATATCGATATCATAATTTGTTAATAAGCTATTCACCAGTCTTCGTTTGTATTTTGTTTTGTTTGTTTTGCATTGTTTATGTTTTTTATTTTCTTTTTGTTTTACTTTGAAAAAGCTTTTGGTAATGGGGAGGTGGAATTTATAGATGAGCATAGAGGTGCTCTACGTCCTACCACTGGAAGTTTAACTGAAAAACTTCTGTGTAAAATTAATTGGTGCAAGAGCATTGGTAAAATAAGCTAGCAATTCTAAAGCTATTGCTCATTTCAATCTATTTTAAAAAGAACATTGAACAAGAAACAGAAAAAATCTGAGAAATAAAGAGCTTAAAAGGAAAATGTGAAATATTTCTGTGAAGCCTCAAAATATAGGCAAATGTACCTTTATTTAAATTAAAATGATAAAACAGGCAAGAGAAATTAGCTTTTTAATCAGTTGATTTACTTAGGTACCCAAACATCAATCAGATTTTAATAACCTCTTTCCCAGTATGAACTTTCAATGTAGTTTAATATATAGATATTTTTAAATAGATGCATTCTTTGCATAAAGAGATGCTAAAATAAATTAAATGCAGGCTGAGAAATCTTATACTGCAGCAGGATAATGAAAGAATAGGTGCAATTTGAATCTGCTATTGCAAATATGTTATTTTTTCTGATAATGAAAAATGTCCTATGTGAATGGATGTAGATGTTTGCAATAAACCTGTCTGAACTTGGTGCCTTTAATATTGCTCAGATACATTTTTTGCATTAAGCATAACAGATTCTGACCTGCAAATTATGAAAATGATTAAGATATGCATCAAAGGAGAGATTTATGTCTAGTGCTGACAAATTATTCATTAAAGTTTTATGTAACAAGACCATAGAGAGTATTAAATATGATTATTGTGGCAGTTCTTATATGCATATTCATCTCAACTGGGAAGAGGTCACAATAAAGTTTAGGACGGTTTACTTATGAAGCTTGTTTAATTGGGAAAAATAGAAACAATGTTTTCCATTTGGCCTTTTTTTTTACAGATTTATGTTTCTTTATTACTTCTCTTCACTCAATATAGCACAAGAGGAAAAGGAAAAGTTTAAGTACATTAAATATTGTTTGATCAAGGTGTTTAATGACATCCTTATGTAGAGGCAGACAAGCTTTCCATTTGAAATAGCCAGAGCACTTTCATTCTTGTGGTAGTTTCATATTTGTGACATGTTTTTGAATCAGTAGTGACAATTAGCAAATAAACAAGAAAATAATCTGTGGAAAGAGAGGAATTTTGGAGAAAAACATTGCAATAATGCTACAGTACAATGGAGCTTGCACAGTACTCTGATATACATTCTGCTTGATACCTACTTTTTGCTGTTGCCAGATGTGATCTGTGATCTTCTGATGAGTTTGTAAACATTTTATCTGCATTTTTGTCACATAATGTGAGCAGCCCTCACTGGTAAAAGGCCAGATTAAGGACTATTTAGAAAAGCTTGATGTGCACAAGTCCATGGGTCCAGATTTAGTGTATCCAACAGTGATGAAGGAATTGGCTGACATGATTGCAGAGCCATTGGCCATTATCTTTGAAACCTCATAGCAATTGCAGGAGGTCCCAGATGATTGGGAAAAGGCAAATATAGTGCCCATCTTTTAAAAAGGGAAGATGGAGACCCCTGGGAACTACAGATTGATCAGCCTCACCTCAGACTCTGGGAAAATCATGGAGCAGGTTCACAAGGAACCCATTTTGAAGCACTAGAAGGAGAGGAAAGTGATCCGGAACAGTCAACATGGATTCTCCAAGGGGAAGTCATGCCTGACCAACCTGATTGCCTTCTATGATGAGATAACTGGATCTGTGGATATGGGGAAAGCAGTGGATGTGCTATTCCTTGACTTTAGCAAAGCCTTTGATATGGTCTCCATCAGTATTCGTGCCAGTAAATTAAAAATGCATGGATTGGTGAATGGATTATAAAGTGGATAGAAAACTGGCTGAATTGTTGGACACAATGGGTAGTGATCAACATCTCAATGTCTAGTTGGCAGCCAGTATCAAGCAGAGTGTCCCAGGGCTTGATCCAGGGGCCGGTTTTGTTCAGTATCTTTATTAATGATCTGGACAATGGGATAGATTGCACCCTCAGCAAGTTTGCAGATGACACTAAGCCTGGAGGAGTGGTAAATACACCTGAAGGCAGGGATAGGTTCCAGACGGACCTAGACAAATTGGAGGATTGGGCCAAAATAAATCTGATGAGTTTCAGCAAGGACAAGTGCAGAGTCCTGCACTTAGGAGGGAAGAATCCCATGCACCACTACAGGCTGGGGACCGACTGGCTAAGCAGCAGTTCTGCAGAAAAGGACCTGGGCATTACAGTGGACGAGAAGCTGGATATCAGTCAGCAGTGTGCCCCTGTTTCCAAGAAATCTAATGGCATATTGGGATGCATTAGTAGGAGCAGTGCCAGCAGATCGAGGGAAGTGATTATTCCTGTCTTTTCGGCACTGGTGAGGCCACATCTGGAGTATTGAAAACTAGTATTTCACAATTGCTAATGTTTCCCTCTTGACTGTGAGGGTTTACAGTTTCAGAGCAAACACTTAACTCCTATCTCGGGACATGATATATAGATATGACAAGTGAGATTAATGGATGCAGAAACTGACAAGCATTTCATAGAGTCTAAACACTGAATACATTCTTATAAGATTAATACCTATTTTGAACAAACTAGCATTCAGGTGATGTGGTCTGGTGTCCAGCTATGAAGCTGTCAGTTCCTAACTAATGCCATGGCAGGAGTTGGCATCAGGCCTGCCAGAAACACACAGATAATGAGTAAATTAGTCTTCTCTCTAACAAAAATATATTGAATCCAATGAGAAACATGAATATCCTTTAGGCATGATAGTGAGTGTCTTCCCTCATTAGGAAAGCAAGCTGGGCCCAGATGCCCAAAGGTATATAGGTGCCTAACTCCCAGTAGGTGCCTAAATACCTTGAAGATCTGAGCCCTGGTCTCTGGATCTCTACATATAAACAAGCAGAGAACTGCAACAATACTGAAGAAATGTTCAAAGAAATGAAAAGTTCACAGATGGTAATCTTTCATTGAAAGAGAAATGCAAAAGTTGCATGGCCATTATCACCATCCACACTGACACACTGGATCCAAGTATGGAAGTAGCAGAAATTAAAAAAAAAACAGCTATATTGGAATTGAGAGTATGGAAGTCACAAAGATGCTGATATAGTACTGGATAATACAGGAGACCTTAAGAACAAGAGCTGGATATCAGACCTCACAGCCAATGGGAGCTGCGGAGCTAGCATTTGGAGAGGAGGCAGTGTGAGGAGCCCTGGCTGCCCCTCCACCTAGGAGCCTGCTTCTCAGAGGCGGCAAGGCAGGCAGGGAACCTGTATCATCCCTGCTGTGCCACCAACCAGAGTTTTAATGGCCCAGTCAGAGCCGCCAGGGTTCCTTATCAGCCGGGTGTTCCAGTTGAAAACTAGACACTGGGAAAACCTTGATGCAGGATCCTTAATGGTCCTTACACCAATGGAACACAGATATTGGAAAATGGAGCTCTACAATGCCTATTCCTGCTGCCTGCCTGCCTGCCATAAGGCACACTCTTCTTCTTCTCCTGGCACGTCTCCTATGCCCCTGCTCTAAGAAAGAAGGAATGGGACAGCAGGGACAAGCCTCAGAGCCGCAACCTTAAACCAGGCAACAATGAGTTCTCTCTGACAGAGCAATTCTATGCTCTCCAGTGATGGAAAGTTTCCAGCCCCTTTGTACTCCTTGAGTGGTAGAAAGGGGCCAGTATTTATTACACTATCTGTCCTATTATTTTAAAGTCAATGGGAATTAAGCACACACTTGGGTGCTTTGTTGAATCTTGGCTTGTTTGACTAGAATGACATGCTATTATTATAATGAATTGGGTAGGTTTTAAAGACCTCTTCAGTCAACTTATTAATTGGGCCAACAGCATCAACATTATTCATATGACATTTCTATCTATTACTATAACACATAGCTTCTTTCAAAACTGAAATAATTTAATCAAACACGCGCACACACACAAACACACACAATCACACATGTTTTGAGGAGCAAACATCCCTAGTGGTCGATTATCATCTCAACAAACCTTGGGTGGCAAATCTTGTCTGTCCATATTTTATTTGTTACCGAGTGTTGGCAATAAGGACCGAACCGTTTTAATCACCTTCAGACAAACACTGGTTAGAGTCTGAATCTATTCTACCTCACTGGGAAATGATGGGGAGATTTATTTGAGTCCAAAAAGACATACCTGGAAATTCACCCATTTTGGGGGATCTCTTTAACTATCTGGGACATAAAGCGACAACATGAAAACATTAGAATCATAGAATCATAGAATATTAGGGTTGCAAGGGACCTCTGGAGGTCATCTAGTCCAACCCCCTGCTCAAAGCAGGACCAATCCCCAACTAAATCATTACAGCCAGGGCTTTATCAAGCCTGACCTTAAAAACCTCCAAGGAAGGTGATTCTATCACCTCCCTAGGTAACCCATTCCAATGCTTGACCACCCTCCTAGTGAAAAAGTTTTTCCTAATATCCAATCTAAACCTTCCCAACTGCAACTTGAGACCATTACTCCTTGTTCTGTCATCTGCTACCACTGAGAACAGTCTAGATCCACCCTTTTTAGAATCCCCTTTCAGGTAGTTGAAAGCAGCTATCAAATTCCCCCTCAGTCTTCTCTTCTGTAGACTAAACAATCCCAGTTCTCTCAGCCTCTCCTCATAAATCATGCGCTCCAGGCCCCTAATCATTTTTGTTGCCCTTCTCTGGACTCTTTCCAATTTTTCCACATCCTTTTTGTAGTGTGGGCCCCAAAATTGGACACAGTACTCCAGATAAGGCCTCACCAATGTCGAATAGTGGGGAACAATCACATCTCTCGATCTGCTGGCAATGCCCCTACTTATACAGCCCAAAATGCCATTAGCCTTCTTGGCAACAAGGGCACACTATTGACTCATATCCAGCTTCTCATCCACTGTAATCCCTAGGTCCTTTTCTGAAGAACTGCTGCCTAGCCATTTGGTGCCTAGTCTGTAGCAGTGCATGGGATTCTTCCATCCTAAGTTCAGGACTCTGCACATCTCCTTGTTGAACCTCATCAAATTTCTTTTGGCCCAGTCCTCTAATTTGTCTATGTCCCTCTGTATCCTATCCCTACCTTCCAGTGTATCTACCACTCCTCCCAGTTTAGTGTCATCTGCAAACTTGCTGAGGGTGCAGTCCACCCCATCCTCCAGATCATTGATAATTACCAAAGAACCTTCTGAAACCTCTATGGAGAGTTGCACACTTCTTTCAGATTGACATTCTCTTGCATGTATAAAAACCATGAAAGATACCACCCTGATAATCTCGCAGCTATGCAGTAAAAACTGGAATTTATTTTCCATCAGCAGGTTTGGGAAATAATTGACAATTCAGAAAAACAATTTCAGTGTCTCCAGTTAAAATATTATGCCACAACATTTATGAGGAATAAATAAAGTCAATAGATGTAGTCCAAATAGTCTTATTTCTTAAAACTCCTTTAAAGGTTATCAAGGGTGTACCATTCATTATAGGAACTTCTCAAAGCAACCCCTCATATATACAAAAATGCAAATACAATAGACATTTTTGCATCTGTCACCCCTTTACTATCCGTGGGAGTTGGGTGCCTAACTCCCTTTAAAATGTCAACCTTAGAGAATCCAGTCCAAGAATGCGAAATCATTTGAACACATATGTCAAAATGTTCATTATCACACTTGGCAAAAGAAATGCAGATTGAGCTGGCTTTGAAGATTTACATCAAAAGATCTGAAAACTTTGCTAAAACAAATGACATTGCAGACCTAAGCTGGCGAAGATATAAAAGATCTGATTCCTTTAGCTACTTGTAATGGTCTGTCCACTCATACTAAATTTCTAGTACCAGGCTACAGCCTTAATAAATAAGATTACAGGATTCTAACTTCCAACCAAATCCAATCAAACCATTTTGTTTCTAGGAAGACATCCAGATATTTCTTTGATTAATTTTATAAAGATCTCTGCAGCCATCTTATTCATACAGATAAAAATGCCATTTGTGACAGCTGGAAGAGGGAAAAGCCACTGACTATTTGACCATGGATTTACTTGGTTTGGCACATTCTTACTACAGACAATATTAACTCTTTGCTTTGTAGGTAAATATCAGGAATGACTCTAGCTCAGCAAAACACTTAAGCGTATGCTTAACTTTAATCACATACCTGAATCTGTCCTTCCTCTGTCCCCACAACATTTTACTTAATGGAGTGATGGTAACTGAATCTTTTTGTAAGGTTTGTAAGTTTTCAGATGTGTGACGATGCCATAATGTACCATATGCCATAATGTACCAATGCCTTAATGTACCAATAATGTACAATTACTGGTACCAATAATGTACCAATAATGTACACAATAATTGGTACACAATAATGTACCAATGCCATAATGTACAGCCCAAGTCTCTTTGGATCAGGCAATCATTATTTCCATGAAAAGTGACAGACGTATTCAATACCTATACTCAATTATTCTTCCAAATGGTAGATTGCAGCAAATATTCCATATATTGTAATATATAGGGAACTACCACTTTTTGTTAGCATTGTTTCTAATACTGGCCATGATTTCCAAAGGGCAAACTGAAGCCACTGTCAATGTGGGAATAGGGATCACAATTTAGATGTAAATTTCTTATCATTATTTCAGATAAAGACCCTGGCTATGTTTACTAAAAAGGTTGTCTTTGAAATTAAAATCCAAAATAAGTTAACTGCTGTCTTCTTTAAATCTCTAACAAACAATAGCAAATGTAATTTATTATTGTCAAGCAAAATTACAAAGAACAAAACTATATTGCCTTTGCATTTTCAGAAGTAAATGCATGGCAACATGTGGTGATATATTTATTGTTTTCTAGGAAACCAAAATAATTCCTCTACATAAAAGCAACTTTTGTTTCACCTTATTTTCAGGGTGTCCTTTTCCATTACTGATGGCATAAAAAGGATATAATTTAACACAGTCGACTAGTTCATAGAAAGCCTTTATTAAAAGCGGCTGCAAAATAACAGCTATTTCCTTTGATGAGAAACAGGACAAATCATACCTAATCTGACCAGTCTTTCAGGAAAGCCATTAAACAAATCTACCACCACTGAAATACCCCCATGGTCTGCTTATCTACAAGAATGGAGGAGGAAAGCATAGGATGCACATGGTGGAAGGATGAAAAAAGCACATGACAAAAATACAAAAATATAAGCACACCTTGGAAAACCTTAGTGATGATCAAAATGATCAGTCATCCCTTCAGTCTGAGGTATATAGCTACTGCTTTGTCTCTCATCTCTCTTACCTATCCATTGTGAGAAACAGTCACTGTTGATTTTCAATAAGTTTTAGAATACTGGGGAAGTTCCAGAAGGCTGGAAGAAAGCCAATGTTGTACTAATATTTGAGAAAGGTAAACAAGATGACCCAGCTTGATGACAAATATATCCTGTCCAACTAACTTGATATCTTTTTTGATGAATTACAAGTTTGACTGATGTAATATACTTAGACTTCTGTAAGAGATTTGACACAAAAATTGGGGGAGTGGCAAAGAATGAAAGGGCAAGGCACTGATACAGAGCAATGTGGATCACTTGGTAAACTGGACAGAAGCAAACAATATACATTTTAATGCAGCTAACTGTAAATATAAACCTCTAGGAACAAAGCATGTAGGCCATACTTACACAATGGTGGACTCCAGGAAACCAGTGACTCTGGAAAAGATTTGAGGATCCTGGTGGCTAATCAGATGAACATGATCTTTCAGTGCAATAATATGGCCAAAAGAGCTAATGCGATTCTTGGATGCATAAACCGCGGAATTAGGAGTAGACAGTTATTCTACCTCTGTATTAGGCAGTGGTACAGATACTGCTGGAACACTGTGTTCTGTTCTGGTGTCTACAGCTAAAGAAGGATGTTGATAAATTGGAGCGGGTTCAGAAAAGAATTGTTTGGGGGACGTTCTACAGCCTGTGTTAGGCCATCAAACTAGATGATCACAATGGTCACTTCCGGCTTGGGAATCTATGACTGATTTGGATAGCTACTCAGGCTTTTAGGTTAATGGCGTAATATCCACCCAGGTGCCCAAGGAACATGGGATTCAATATCAGTTTTATAAATTAAAATTAGCAAATAAATGAAATATCACTAAAACTAAACCACTACCAAGAATCTTAAACTAAAAATTAAGTACCATACTATTATATCAAGATCAAATCAGTAAATTAGCAGCAATATTGGATGGGCACTAACTCACCAAGTTAGATTAATACAACATATAATGAATCCTTATAAATATTACCAAATAATCTATGACAGTGGCTGACCTTCTGCTTTTAAATCCCAACTAACAAATGCAACAAAGATAGTAAAATTAGGAGCTGGTTGGATATTGTGATATTTAAACCACATTATTTTCTAGAGTCTGAACCATAATCTCAGAGCCAGTTCAAAAGCTTCCCTTTCAGATTTCAGGGGTGTCTGGCCAGCCTTTTCCTTCTCCTACCCCTGCAAACAGATATTACAATAGAGATCTGAACAGAACACTCTGATAAGCAGAAGTGTCATCAGTACTTGTTTGGCAGTTTGCAGCTGACATCTTTAAGTTTCTTTGGATTCTCAAGATAGTACACACTTCACTGAGTCTTTTTATGAGACTTTTTTTTAGAGTTATTTAAACTTGAGGCACTTTCTTTCTGGTGCCATCCATCATGGACTTTACAGGTACTCGGACACCAAGGCATGCTCACAACCACACTTTCATAACCTAAACATTAACAAGAAAAGGCTAGTGCATCTCCCAGCTAATAAAAACAAAAGATAAAAATAGGAAAAAAGAAAAAAAATGTGTGATACTTAAGATAATGGGGTTGGTGAACTCTTCAGCTCTCATAATTTCTGGGCTCTTCTGGAAGTGCAGTCAAGGAGCCCGATGGTAATATTGCTGAACACTTGTGGGCTTTTTACTGAGGCTTTGATAGTGCTCTGTAATCACAATGCAGTGTTAAGGGCAATGTAGAAAATAAAAGGAAATAATTTTTTTTCTTGTGGAACCCTTTGCTACAACATGTCACTGAGGCCAAGAATTTGGTAGGATTCATAAAGGATAAGCAGCTATATGGATAATGAGATCATCCATACTTACATTAGATAAGAAAAATCCTTCATACTTCAGAACATAAACTAACCACAAACTGATGAGAGTCAGGTAGAAACTTCCATTATGGATAGTCAATCCACAGCTCTTCACTACATTCCTTGCATCATCTTCTGAAACAACTAGTACAGGTCCTTTTCAGAGAGAGGATTTTGCATAAGATGGACAAGTGGTCTGATCCAGTATTTCAGATTCTATCTTGCTGTTTTGTGAGTGTCACCTATCCCCTTGCAAACCAATTTTTATACAATTAGGGAAAATATCTCCAAAATCTTGAATATGTACCTCCATTGTCCACCATCCTCAGCATATTCTGAGCTGATAAATAAATAAATAAAATTATTTCCCAACTTCTCCCTGTTCACCATTCTTTCCATTAGAAACATGCAGCTTCTGCTCAGTATTTTGCATGAAATAAATTTCAGGCACAAATGGCTTTTTTCACATATTTATTTGATTTAGTGTGTTTGAAATAAGGAGCTCAGTTTACCCTGTGGCTGAGCTCCGCAGGGAGGCTAGGCACCAGGGAGCTGGTTACATCTTCTGACTCTGCTTTGGCTAGTTCTGCCATGGTTTAGAACAACTGACGGGGCTGCTCTAACGTATGCCATTGGAATAGGCCCCTAAGGAATCTTATGCCAGTGGAGAAAGCTTCATCAAGTCCCCTTTGCTGCACCGAACATGTCTTCTGTCTCTCTCAGCATACCCTCTACTTCCAGGGTTAAGGTGGTTACAGAGATTGGGAGTTTCCCTCTGTCAGGGAAATTCTAGTCTGGCCACTTACAGTCAGAAAACCTCTCACTTTGCACTGCATGAGCAAATCAAAATGACCAGAATTGAACCAACACTCTGTCCTGAAATTTTAACAGATCTTAATGGTACCTCATTATTCAAGTCTATTTTAAGCTTATTTACCATTGCAGAACTAGTACTGGAGATGCAGTGAAAAATTTACTAATACAGCCTAAGCTCCAAGGACCTGTAAGGTGCAGGTTTTTTCTCTTTCAATGGACAGCTGATACCAGGATTTGGACAAAGGCAAGTTGGTTTAAAGCTCAATCTGGGCAAGCCAGAGATTTCATCTGGAAGACTGGGTAAGCATTTAGGGGATATGGCAGGGATGATGTCTGACCCATGCCTTATCCAACAAACTCACCAGTTTCTCCAATTGCTCTAGGATTCTCAGGAGGCATCAATGCCCCCAGTTACCTGGAAAGACAAATGCAGAGATTACAGTCTGGTGTGGACCTTGCCACAGTCATTGGTGCCTTGAGAGTTCCAGAATACCTTTCTGAAATGGGTTCTATACAAAGTAGATTTTCAACTAATTACAGTATAGGATGCAACTGCCCAGTTATTTGGTAGGCTGAGCCACCTGGAGCATATTACACAATAGTCTGAAGAGTACATTGGCCATCTGTTTGCTTCAATGTATAATTGAAAATGCAGTCCCTCATTTATTAATCCCTACATCGTTGGAATCCTGGGTACCTGAGAAACCACCTCCCTGTGTGACACTATAGAAGATGAGGCACATGAGTCACTTGGAGTTTACAGTTCCTAGAAACATCCTGGGCTGGTTGCAGGGAAATTTAAGTGGAAGGTCTTTATATGCTGAAGTTACTTCCCACAGCCGATATCCGGAATCTGAGGTGGTTGCTCTTCAGGGCTTGGTGTAATGCCTAGCTCTTCTACCAGGCTTTTGCCTTAGTGAGAAGTGGTAGGAAGATAACAGGAGCTAGGATAATCTCTCACTTTCACAGGCCTTGGGAGGAAGGCCAGTCCTGGCACACAGACAACCCACCAACCTTAAGCAGATTCTCACCAGCAACAGTACACCACGCCATAATAACTCCAACTCAGGAACCAATCCATGCAACAAACCTCGATGCCAACTCTGCCCACATATCTACACTAGCAACACCATCACAGGACCTAACCAGATCAGTCACACCATCACTGGATCATTCACCTGCACATCTACCAATGTAATATATGCCATCATGTGCCAGCAATGTCCCTCTGCTATATACATCGGCCAAACTGGACAGTCCCTACGAAAAAGGATAAATGGGCACAAATCAGATATCAGGAATGGCAATATACAAAAACCTATAGGAGAACACTTCAATCTGCCTGGACACACAATTACAGATTTAAAAGTCACCATACTGCAGCAAAAAACTTCAAGACCAGACTGCAATGAGAAACTGCAGAACTGCAGTTCATTTACAAGTTTGATACAATCAATCTAGGATTGAACAAGGATCTTGAATGGCTTGCTAATTACAAAAACAGCTTCTCCTCTCTCCGAGTTCACACCTCCAATTCAGCTGCTAGAGGAATACCCCACACTCCCTGATTTGAGTTAACAAGCTGGTTCAGCCTGATTGGACTAACCTTGTTAGCTCCTACCTGGTTCTTGACTACTTATCTATACCTGCCCCTGGACACTTCCACTGCTTGCATCCGACGAAGTGGGTATTAGCCCATGAAAGCTTATGCTTCAAAACTTTATAGTTAGTCTTTAAGGTGCCACAGGACTCTTTGTTACCAGGAGCTAGGATAGAGTTCAACAGAGGATAAGTGAGTTCCAATAAGGGCATTACTCAACCATATATGTATATAATTATTTCATTTTGTTCAGAGCACAGACTGGGCACTTTTGTGAAGAAAGAAAGAAAGAAAGAAAGAAAGAAAGAAAGAAAGAAAGAAAGAAAGAAAGAAAGAAAGAAAGAAAGAAAGAAAGAAAGAAAGAAAGAAAGAAAGAAAGAAAGAAAGCTGGAAACAGGAAGTCCTCCTACAATCCACACCTGTCTGTTAGGACTGCGGGAAGGAAAATCTAGCCCCTCCACTGCATGAACACTCAAATTGTTTCTTGTATCTTTCCTGGTAGCTAAGAAGGTAATCCTCAGACAATGGAAATAGCACATCTCTCCTAACTATTAGCAATAGGTACAAGAAATGACAAATTCAGCTTTAATAGAAAAGCTTACTTTGGGGAGAGCAAATAACCAAGGAACATATGTACACATTACAAGGCATATGGGCTCCTTGCTCTCATGGTAATTAATATAACATTGTGAGTTCATTTAAATTCTCTTTAAAAAAGGCTTTTGGGGACATAATTAATACCTCCTAGTATTATTCATCATAACAAATACTTGAAATACTTACACTGGGAGATGGATACATTACGTACTAGGAAAAGATAATAGTACACTAGATCCCCATAAACAATAGTTTCATTACAGCCTGGGAATGGTTGTTTCAGAGTAAAACCTACACACCTCAAACACTAAAATCAAGAAAATGGCATATAATGGGAGTTATTTCTTCTCCATCTCCTACCTGGCAGTCTATACAGCTCTTTATTCCCTGCCAATGATACAATTTAAGCTGCCACTGAAAAGTGACTACTTCTAGTGGATACAAAAACACATCATGTTCCGCAATTTGCCTTACTTGCAGTGTAAGGGAAACCCTGATCCCGAACTCACCAAATATAGGACATGTGCCCAGGACTCATCTGTGTTGGAGGTTATTTTATGATGTGTGAAATGTCAGAATAAATATAATTTCAGATCTGATTAAATTAGAGGCACAGAGAAATGTCTGCAAGCAGTGAGATCAAAAAGATTCTCATTTAAACTAAAGGAACAATGAAGAAGAAGATGCATACAACTAGCTGAATTTTTTAGACTGAAAAATTAGATCTCAATATTAATTTTTTTTCTGGAAAAGTGGTCAGAATGTTATTGTTTATTTTAATTTTTCATTGCAAAATTTAAGCACTGAACTAGAGTGGGAAAATCATTTAGTTTTGTTTTAAATTGTTTTTTCATTTAGTGCAGTTTTTGAGGACTTAATTTTTTAAAAAATTTCAACATTAAAAAAATGTTGAAAAGCTGAAATTTAAATTTTGGTTTTATCTTTTCTCACCCATTTTCATTTTTTTAATGTTTATTCATTTATTTTCTTGCCATAGAATGAATGATGTTGAAAATTTACTTTCTTCCCCATTCTTTTCCCCTTTTCTTTTTCTTTCTTCACTCTGTACTTTTTCAAATCTCCTCCAACTTTGGTAAAGTTCTGGAGTAACAAAGGGCCTTTGTCATTTTTCAAAATTTGCAGTAGTATCAAGACATAAAGCAACCACTAATTGGAAGGGATTATGGGGAGGGTGGGTTATTTCAAAATTGTCCATCACATGATTTCTTTTTCCTTCATGTAAATGTACTGGCTAATGTCAGAGATAAGATACCGGACTAGATGGATCATATCTGAATGGGTTTGGTAATTCTGAGTTTCCTGTGTTCTGATGGGTTATCCAATGTACAAATCACCTACATAGCCTCAAGTTAGCTGTTCAGCATACAAATCCAGGTTTTATTAAAAAATGAAAATAAAGAAAAAAATGTCTTCAACTAGTTCATTATAATTCAATTATGTTATATGAATTAATAGCTACAGAAATATTTTTGAGATGTTCAATAGACACCAATACTCCGACCTAGAGTCATTTTAGTAGTACAAGTTATTCTTAAACAGTGTCATTGTGACATCAGAGGTAACAATTCCTTCTCTGCAGCTAATTTGCATGTGCAGTTCTATTGGCTGAAGTGAGTCAGTGGATTACATAGGCCAACCCCTCTTCAAGAACCAACCAGATACAATATTGCAGCCATTCTTGGTAGACATACTATCATTTAGGTGTTTTCAATTTAGGGGTCTTGAGCAGGTGTCAGGTGCCACAACAGTCCATCACTTACCATATCTCAAAATTGGAGAAGGGGGTCCCAGCTAGATTCTGGCGAGATGTAAGGGAGGTCCAGCTGTGGTTCCAGTATGGAAGGCAGGAGGGGAGGAAGTTCAGTATGGATAAAAGGATAGATAGAGAACTCCTAATTTAGGAGAAATAATGAAGAACACCAAACCATTTGAAACTAGTGAGGTACTTTAGATGTTAGAATGTAATTACCCACACTGGAAACTGGAGAACACTGATAGTCTAGCAATACTTCTCCTGAGACACTTTAATAAATAAGGTTTTGTCTGATAGGTAGAAAAATGACAGAATTATGTATCTATATCTATATCTATATATCAGAATACAGACTCTAAGAAAAGTTCTATACATTCCATCAACATGTAATTTTACTAGAGGTGAGAGATTATTCTTCAGAAATCTTCCCAGTACTGTAAAAACATTTTCCTCTGTACAATGGTGTCCTTTGTGACTCTTGTGTTACCATAGAGATGAAAAATAAGCATGATTGCTCACTTTTGGCCTGTTTCTCTTACCATTTTTTTATCTGGCCCATGCCGTGAAAATGGTCTTTTGCCTTTTCTAACTTTGCACAGTTCATCACGTGACTGTTAGCATATAATGGGTCCTGCTGTGAAGAAATATGGTATTGTAAAGATGGAACCTCTCTAGACAGTCGCTCAAGAGGTCTTGTTAAAGACCAAGTCTTTCGCATCACTTGCAAATTGCAAGGCATCCAAAGAGGCACAATTTAGCAAGCACGATCTTCAAGTCCGTTCTCCACCATCTGCTCTCTGGAACTTGAAAAATCTCTTTACACTTTTTCACTGAGAAACTCTTTAACTTTAGAACCCATGGACTTAACAAGCTCAGATCAGCATGCCTGTGGAATTATCTATGGTTATCTTTCTTCATATTTCACCATTCCAGCCTCCACCTTCACCTTTGCTAAGGGAGTAAAACCATCAAGGATTAACCACTATCTCTCAACACAGAAGAGCTGTGACAAATTAACAATTTTGCTTCACAACCCTTTCCCTAAAAATCTAGCACTTTTATCCATCTTCCTTCATCTTTCCCTAGAACAGTTTATAAAAGTTTTCACAAGTCAACTGGTTCACATATGTTTAGTAATTCTTCCCTCCTGAGAGAAGAACCCTACTCTAGGATCCCCTACTTAAAGGCTAGGCCTTTTAGGAGCTAAAATAGCTCACTACTAACTGAGGAACTGAACAAAATTAAACTATATCCCTCTTTACTATGAGCACAACAGGTGAGCCAAAAAGCTAGCCACTTCTATCATTTTTTTGGAAGTATGATAAATCCTTTAGTCTTTTAGGCCCATGGGACTATTCATGCCTATTTCAGTCAAAACAATTTCTCGTCTATCCAAACTTACCTGGGTTTTCAGTCATGCAGTGTATCAAGCTCTATGACACATTTGGCTATCTTGATTTATATGCAGTGAAGTATCACCTTGTAGCATTGTCATGACTCCCCCTTTAAAAAAAACATACATGAGGAACCAGAAATTCAGTAGAGGAGCATGCATACAATGGAAACCTAAGATTGGAAACAGTAGCTGCCTTATTTTACTAGCAAAATCAACTCAGTAGTACAAAAGTAGCACAGTACCAGACACGAGGATAAGAAACCTTCCTCCAGGCTATGGATTATAGTTCATGTATTTGGGTTACATTAGCATTTCACACTATACAGACTTGATTCACTCATAAATTCCACCAGTGTAACACAGGATGGAGGCTCTGCAGTGACAGAAAGCTTAGCCAGTGCTGTATGCCTATCCCTCCCACTCCATCAGTCTCTCCTGGAATAAGCTACTATGTTCCAAAAGTCTGAGGCGCTGGTCAAAGATGCACAGTTTCCTATGCAGCCTCTGTTCTGAGGCAGGTCTCCTATGTTAAATATAAAGTTGTGCCCTCAACATAAATCAAACTTTATTTTCCATAGACTCAGTATTTTCACAGTATTCTGTATCTTTTACCACATGTATAGAACAAATATTACCAAATAACCTTTTCCTGTTCCTGAATCCTTGAACTTAGGAAGCATATTCTTCAGGTCCACTGTCCCTTTACAGCATTTTTTTCTCTCAGGTTTAGAGTTCCATGCATATATCAAGCTATAGCAGGGAGTGAGCAGCACTATGGAAGTCACATCTCTCCAGGCTGCTTGCTTCAGATTATTTTTACTATTTTTGCCTCCCATGCCCTTTGATTCTTGCAGATGCTTTGGCTCTGTCTTGTTATAGCACAATAGATACACTGTTGTTCTGCAGCACCACATACATATGCTGATATGTTGACTATAATTTTATTGATGTTTACTCTCCTCCTCTTGCTTCTGGAGGAAAAGATGGGTGGAAGGGTTGGGAGAAAGGGGGAGTTGGGTTTTTTGGTTGGTTAGATGTTCCCCCCCCTAAATTAAAACAAGGAGTAGAAATTAACTGTTACATTAAACTTATTTTCAGTACATAAAACTGTAACAAATATGTTTATATTAATCTTCTATTATATAGATGTAACACTGCTGAGATACAGCTAGCACATCAGAATAGAATCTCTAGAGTATCCATCAAAATTCTCTCTTCACCAAGCAGTCCTGAACTCCTGATCCCAATCAATCCATGTTACTCTCTAGTCCACAAAGTCTTTTCCCTGCATGTTAGGTCTGCTCTTCGGCAGCTTCTCAATGCTCAGTGCTCTGATCCCGCAAAGATAACCAAGTAAAGTGATGCCTGCACCTGTATAGAGACCCACTGAAGTTCATTTGCAAGACTGGAGTCTAGGGTTACAGCTGAATTTATCACTCTATTGACGTCACCAACAGCGCACCCTTTCTTTTCCAAGGCCTACTAGGTACCTTGAAGCATTTATGTTCTCCTTCCTAACTATCTCCATCCAAATCTCCACCAACCTGTGTGATTCTTTTTTGTCAGAGCTCACACATCTTCACCTGAGGCCATCACAGTGAGACGACCAGTAGTGTTCCTGGATTAGTTCCTGAGCTAGCGAGAGCTCAGATTTAGGTTCTAGAAATAATTTCTTTTTATTAAGAGTAGACATGGTAAAGCCATTCCCTGCAAGCAATGCACTTTTTCCATTTGGCTTTCCTTCTGTTTGCAAAATGATTGAAAGAAAAGATGAGGCTTTTTACCATTTTATTTATTGCACCTAATATTTTGATGACTAGGATAGGAGCACATTTAGCTCCACAGATTTTTCAGGACACTCCTTTGAGGACCCAGTGTTTTGATGGCACAGAATCCCAGTTGAAATCAACAGGACTCTGAACAAGTGTCAGTCCATCCACATGCAACAAATTGCAGGATTGAGGAAAATGGTAATGGTTTCACCCATTACTTTAGTAATAAGTGAATAAGATTTATTTTAATAATGGTTTCTGAACAGATGAGTAGTACAGAAGATTTCATGCACAGTGGAATGGAGAGAAAAAATACTCAAAAGTCTCACAAATAAATCCTAAACTTTATTTTTTCCACAGTTGTAATATAAACACTGTAAGAAGGAAAAGAAATTCAGGGCCTCGGTAACTGCTCAGTCATTAAAACAGTTTTCACAGCATCATAGATAATTACAATTATCCATCTCTTAGGGACACTGGAGCTGCCAATTTTCTGCAATGGAAAATAAATAAATAATCCTGAGCAGATGTTGACTACTCATACTGGTTTAGGAGAGAGCTTTAGGCAGGGATGTCAGCATTACACATGAAAATACCAATGGAACTTGAAAATATTTCTTTCTCTGTTTTTAAAGTGGAGACAGGGTAAGCTACATGTTTATTATTGGATGATGGAGTCCAGTGGGGAAAAAGAAGAAGCCTGTCAGGTCAGTTTGGCTCAGGAATGTTTAAAGAAGTACCAGTTTAGTAACTGTTAGAAGTAGGCAAGTGCCGATGGGTTGTACCGCAGGTATTTTGTCATTAATTATTAGAAGATGCAGCAAGTGACTGCTCTGCTTCCAGCACAACAGTACTTGAATGGTTTTTCATCCTCAGTCCATGTGACTGCTACACCAGCTGGAAATAAAAGCCTGACACTGCTTCAAAGTTTTCCTCCAAAGCTTTTGTCTAGCAAAGATTATTAGTATATCTAGCTGTGTACTGCATGTGGCATTCCTCTTAGCAACTGTATCTTGCATTTGTAGTGATGTGCTTGTTGTTTTTAACTAAGATAAATATTGTCTGATTGCTTCCTTTCTAGGCATGTTGGCTTTCATTAAGGAATGAGCTTTGACAAGTGGTTCTGCTGTGCTGATTATCACTTCAAATTTTTATCACTTTGTGGCTTTTATCCCTTCCTTATTTTATGCAAGCATATTTTCCTCCACCCATCCATCCTCCATATAACCTGAATCATTATTCTGCCTATTGTTAGACCCAACCCATTAAGCTTATGGCTTAGTCTGAGTTTCCTCAGACACCAACTCCAGACTACATGGGCAACTCAGCTAGCTAAGCAAAGGATAAAGCTTTTGGATTCAGATTCTAGCTGTGCAATGCTTTATCAGAGGAGATCAGACTGGGTCCTTCTCTGACCAAATTCAGGTCTGAATACAAGTCTTATATATTTGATTTCTCCCAGTAACAGTACATTCCAAGGACCAGCTTACCACTGCAGAGACAGCAGTAGAGGAAGAGATAGCAAGAGATAAGGAGGAAAGGATTTTTTGAAAAAATCTTAACTTTCATTCTGGAAATAAGGGAAGTTATAATACTAATATTTCAAGCATAGTCACAGCTATCTTTAATTTTAGTATTGTATACCCAGCATGAAAACGATGGTGGAATAAACCCCATGGTATGTGGAACAGAACACAGCAGAGCAGAACCTCAAAAATTGCTGTTGTCCACATTTGCCAAAAGTGGGAAACTGAGGCACAGAGAGATTAAGTGACTTTACCAATATTCCACAGATGGTCTGTGGCAGAGCAGAGTATGGAATTTGGGTCTCGCAACTTCCATGCTGGCATCCTAACCACCTAGAATATTGCAAACATTACAGTAAAATGAATCTACTGGAGATGGCAAATATCAATGTTATTGACCATTGCACAGTGAATTGCCCTGAATTTTGTGGATAGGAGATAAAGAAGATGGTTCAAACACAGCACCTGATGGCTATTGAAATCAATGTGCAAAGTAAATTCTAGAGCTGGTCAGAAAATGTTCATGTAAACAAAATTTGGACAGGAAAAAGGAATCAAATTGTCATTATTTTCCCTTCATTTTCTTACTAGCTCTAGTAAATACAGAATCATGCCCAAAGACACAGTATTCCCCCATAACACTTCCATAGCATGCACCTGGCATTTAAAAAAAATGAAACTCCTATTCTGGTTAGACTAAATCTGGAATTGGCTGATTCCTGGTCCTTGACTGACAATCAGAAGAAGATAGAAGCTTCCTGACTCTAGAGATCATGACACAAAGTAAATGACTTCTTACACTTAGTGTTTCAAAGTGATGTAGGAGTAAGGCCAGCATCTTCTACATTGAGAAAAGAGAGAGAGAGAGACTTCTTGAAATCTGAACCAACACTTGATTCCATGTCTCAAAAACTATATGGATATAGGCGTCGTCTGCAAAGTTCCAATTATAGAACCGAGGCTAGAAATTCAAAAATATACTATTATTACTATTAATAATAATAATTTGTTTTGCAGTAGCACCTGGAAATGCCAATTACAGAGCAGAGCCACATTCTGAAAGGCACTGTACAAGCACATCACAAGATTGCCCTTTCCCTTGCCGTTTTGTCTACAGGTAGGCCTGGTCTATACTAGCGGGGAGGGTCGACCTAAGATACGCAACTTCAGCTACGTGAATAGCGTAGGTGAAGTTGACGCATCTTATGGCGACGGCGGTCGATAGCGGGCTCCCCCGTCGACTCTGCCTTGCGCCTTTTGGTGAGCTGAAGTTCCCTGTCTGCACTAGTCATACTAGTACAAAAACTGTGGGTAGACTAGGTCTTAGTATAAGACAAGAGACAACAGCTGGATACAACAGTCAGGTGGAGCACAAGGAAATAGAGACAGTATTGATCAAAATGCTAAGCCCTGGCCACGGCATTTCAGCTGACTAACCATAAGTCAATGAGTCCAAATAACCATTCTTCTGCATGTTCAGCTGTCATTCACCCCATTGCAAAGAGCATGTAAAATGCTCCAAATCAAAACAGTACTGTTTTGCACAGTCTCTTCATTAGTGTCTCTCACCCACGAGGTGCAAGGCAACAGTATATCAGGCCCACCAAAACAAGTTCACAGCTTTATTTAAAGAAAAACTTTTAAAACATTAACAATAGACTCACAGAAAGGTTCCGGAACCCATCTAAGTAACACTGGGATTCCCCAGCCATTCCTCAAGCCAGCCAGATTGATTCGACTCCATTTTTTTCATTAAAAAGATCATTGCAGGCTGTCAGCTCGCTTGCCAACTGTGAATGAATTTTGGTGATGAGTCATAAACCCCTCAAAATGTGGGGTATCTAATGGAGACGCGGAGGGAATGATGATTAGAACAAATGTGTGTGAGACTGCAATAACAGTAATCAACAATAGTAATATTAATAAAAATAATGCTTTTCATGTGCATTCATAAAAGTCCATTTATATGATTATTGTACAAATATGTACGATTCCAGAATATTGCATTTTTCACAATTATGAGGGTATTACTGAATTTACAGACTCCTTCCAAAAGACTTCAGATTTCAACGTGCTGTATGCTTTCCACCTTCAGCAGAAGCTACTGCACAGTGGATACATTTGCTGGCCTGTGCCAGTGAGATTATAGATTATTTAAAAGGGTCTTTTCTGCTAAACCTTTTAAATGTCCACCACTATATTTTTATTAACATATAACAAAGAGGAAACAGAAAAGTTCAATGTTTCAGTACACCTGAGAAATCGCAAAGTACAAATGATTGCTAGCAATGTATTTAATAAGTTATAAACCTGCAAAATAATCAGTTAAGATTCATTATCAAAAAGGCATTTTCTTATAAACCAGATTTCCCATGTCCCCAGGCCATGAAAATTACTTGCTGGCATCCCACTGAGCTGCAGTTTCAATTAGAATTTAATGCTGAAATGTATCTTAGCGCATGTGTATATTTATTTTTGGTACTGCTGTTTAACTGTAGCTGTTGCAACTTGCAAAAAGGGTCGATGGGTTTTTATTTTGTTTTTTTCCCCACAATAAGAAAGAAAGAAAGAAAGAAAGAAAGAAAGAAAGAAAGAAAGAAAGAAAGAAAGAAAGAAAGAAAGAAAGAACATAAATGAACAATGTTTCAGATTTACTACTCTACAATCAGATGCAGCAGACTTAAACTAGCATATCAATGCATAATTCCTCTAATTTTAAAAAAAATGATCTGCCAATGTCATACACCCTCTAGCAAGCTTTTAATTAAATGAACTTCACTCACCTTGTAGCTAAATTTCTTAGGTTCATTTTATACTCAGATTTGATGTATGTTTCAGTGAGGGGTTTTTTGTTTTAGTGGTAGAAGATGGTTTAGTAAACAAAGAGTTTTTAATAATGTATACAAGAATATTGAACACAGATCGATGACAGTTATTTAATCACCATCAAAAACTTTGAAATAATTTTTTTTTCCTGCCAATCACAAACAGGTTATGGGCCAGATCCCCAACTGGGGTAAAGTGGTGTTGCTCTGTTGATTTTAGTGAAGCTATGCTGATTTGTAAACAACTGGTGATCTGGACCATAAGATTTAAATAGCTTATTTCTGTTATTCTTATACATAAAAACAATGTGCAGCATTAACAATTCTGTTGAGCTCTACTAAAAAATTAGTAACAAATTCAATCACAGTAAATCCCTGGACTATCTGAAAGAGCTTGGAGTATAAAGAAACCTGGGGTAAATGTATTTGAAGAACACATCAGACTTCTTTGGACCAAATTACAAATGTGGAGCCTGAATACTGATTGAAGTGAATGGCAAATCTCCTAGGGCTTCACAGTGGGGCAGGATCAATCCTCTAATGATGAAAGGAGTACAGCAGACTACAAACAAATGGTCTTTAGTAGTGCCTCATGAGCACTACCAAAGGCACAAGAATCTGATGGAAACACCACTGTTCCTGGGCTCCCACAGTGGGGTATAGTATACATGGAAAAGTGAATAGAACTCTGGACTGTATGTGCTTCCCATTGTAAACTGCGACCTGCTGGAGAGGGCTGAATGTGATTTTTACTTGGCCCTATCCCCTCTACCTGCTCCAACTCTGCCTCTCCTACACATACTACCTGGATTCCACAGAGAACCTCGGGGAGGAATGGTGCTATGAAGATGCTTAAGTCTCCATTCCACATGGAAGATTTGAGACCCATAAATGGAGGACCCTGTGATGGTGTACCCCAAAAGGCTTTATTGGGGGGGGGGGTGCCTGTAAATATAAGTATATTACTGGAATATGGTTTTGCTACATATGCCAGGTAAGATATCTATGTGAAGGTAATAATCCACTGGATCTGTCCATCCTATTTATATGTATGTGTCTTTTGTATTCAAAGTTATGAATATTGACTATGTGCTTGGTTGGTTGTATGTGGACTTTGGAAAGCAGCTGAGCAGCTCTCTGGGAGAAGACTATTCTCAGTTAAGCCCAATTGAGAACCAGTCAAGCAAACAATGAACTTTGAAGACGCCCGTCCACACCCGAGCTTCCTCAGGAATGCGGCCTGACTGGTAATGAGCAGAGTATGGTTCAAACCTGGGACTGAGCCATGTGCTCTGAGAGTCCATGTGGACTCTGGATAAGAAGGAGGAGGGGCTCTCCACCCACAGGGAGAAGTCTATATAAACCTGGGAGAGACCTCTCCATTTGGTTCTCAGCTGGCTCAAACAACAGCCCTCCACCCCCCAAGGATTCCTGGAAGAAACTGGAACAGAGGACTGTGACTGCAGGGGGGGTGCGAGTGATTGCTGGACCCAGGCTAACAGAGTTTAGCCTGAAAGAAGGAATTCACGGAGGGTGAGGCTTTTTGCTGTAATAGTGTTAGATGTGCATGTTCTATTTATTTTGTTTGGTAATTCACTTTATTCTGTCTGTTACTACTTTGAACCACTTAAATCCTATTTCCTGTCTTTATTAAAATCACTTTTTACTTATTAATTAACCTGGAGTACGTGTTGGTACCTGGGGGGGCAAACAGCTGTGCATATCTCTCTATCATTGTTATAGAGGGCGAGCAATCTATGAGTTTGCCCTGTATAAGCTTTATACAGGGCAAAACAAATTTTATTCAGGGTTTGACCCCATTGGGAGTTGAGCATCTGAGTGCCAGAGGTAAGGATACCTCCGGCCTGTTTCCAGGAACGCCCACAGCTGTTAGGGGACGTGGCTCAGACCGGGCAGGGTACTGAGGTCCTAAGCTGTTGGGGCGGGGAAACTGAGGCAGGAGTAACCTTGACACATCAGGTGGCAGCTCCTAAGGGGTTTCTGTGATCCCAACCCGTCACAGACCCTTCTACAAACCGATTGCGGAGATGGGGAGAGGTGGAGATGCAGGGGCCTATAGTGGCTGCAACAACTAGTTTGTCCTCTCTCGTTTTCCCAAACTCTGCCTCTTGAAACACCCCCCATATTTGAAAATTAAATGCAGAAAAGATTAATCGTCACCCTGCCAGCAGCTTTCACCGCATTTAGAAAAAAGGCTTTTGCCTCTTTAAAAAAAGGCATTTTGCTTCAAAATGATTGGCAACAATTGCAAAGAATTATAACTGCAACCCCAGACTTTAAGCAACAGCTGTTTGAACTGGAATACTAATTGCTTTCATATTTAATTAGCTATTGTTTAAATTAAACAGAACCCCAACAAAATAATTACAGCAGGCCTGTTTTAAAAGGAGGCTGGTTGGCCCAAGTAGCTACAGCCTGGCAGGAGTTAGATACATGCACCATTTCTCTTTCTCTGAAAGAGACCAGTGCATCCACTTCCTGCACAGCTGATCTGCCATCAATGCCTGCTGTTCTTTGCTAGCACCCTGCTCTGCTTCCTTAATAGCTTTATCTCCCCACTAGGAAGCTAGGTCCTAAAAAATGAGAGACGCCAGCCAGGGACATATGACAACACTCATTTCAGTTATCAGACATACCAGGCAGATTGCCCCCTGACACACCTTTCAGGTTTGTCCCCCCACCTTCTCCAGGTGGACTGGGTGCTGAATGATCCTACGTGCCCTGTGCAATGGTTCCTCAGTATACAAAGCAGCATACAGCTCCTGATGTCACCTTGGTAGTTGGTTCTAGAAGACACTAGGTCATTTCTCAGCCCAGCTTGTAAGCTGACTGAACTTTAGGCATGAGGCTGCATTTCTGTAGACCACTATGTACCTGAAGTGGTGCCAATGGGAGGACATCTTAGAAGCAGTTTCACTTGACTGTGGTGCTACACAGTTCAACTCTAATCTTCTCTACCTGACTGCTGATGTTCATTATGATTATATTCTTGTTTGGTTTTCCTCCTGTACTTCCTTTCCACCTCACAATCTCACCCAGATGCCTACACAAACTTTTTGCTTGCAAATATTGATTCCCATAAATATTTGTGAGAGTCATCATGTGGGGTTCCCTTTCTACTTGTGTTCAGATGAAGAGAATTGGCTCACCCAAATATACATGAAAATCAAATATTTAACTGTGGCAAACACTGCCAAATCCAATTTTGTTTAAAATGTGTGCAAATATTCATGACAAATGTTTTGTTCCATTCACCCAGCTCTGAATAATTTAACAATGCTTAAATTGCAACACATGTAACAAAGCCTATTAGTTCCAATAAGTACAGTGAAATTAATCAGGCTTTCGTTTAAGCAAATGTATTACAAACTAAATGTCTCATAAGCTGTCAGCATCATAGAAACACAACTGTTTGCATTTATTTTAACAACCAAATACCAGGATGGAAAGATGATCTTGTGGATAAGGTACTGGAGAGGGACATAGGAGATCTGGGGTCTAATTTTGGTTCTGCTGCAGGTTTCTTGTGAGACCTTGGGAATTAAATTAGCTGGTACATTCAAAAGAACCCAAGAGAGTTATATGCCCCAAATTCATTGAGATTCATTGGGAATTAGGAACTTAATCGCCTTAGTTTATTTTGAAAATGCCTTATTTTAATCTCTGTGTTCAGTTTCCCATCTGTAAAAAAGAGAGAGCAGTGTTGCCAGATAAAATGATTTTATCATGAGAGTCACAATATTTGGTGTTTTTCTTATAGTCCCAGTTTTTTTGAGTCAAATGAGTACGTGATGATAGATTCAGACTATAAGGCCAGAAGGGACCATCATGATAATCTAGTCCAGTGTTTTTCAACCTTTTTGATACCAGGGACCATCTTGCTGCCTTCCTAGACTGTGTCAGGGAGATTTCAGGGATCGGCACCGGTCCATGGATGGGTCGTTGAGAAACAGTGATCTAGTCTGACCTCCTGCACAGTGAAGGCCACAGAACCTTACGCAGCCACTCCTGTGAGAGACTCATAATGCCTGATCTCAGCTTTCATTTGTTTTCTTCCAAATTAAATTTGTGGAGAAAATCTTGAAAACGTGACCTGAGAGCCCCCTCAAATTTCAAAAAACCAGATAGCAAAGCAAAAGAACCACACATACTTCAAATCTCATGATTCTTTAACCAATCACATGCATTTTGGGGACCTGACTCATGATTTTTCAATACTTCTGGTTGGAATGACTGAGATAATGATATACATTATCTGACATATATATATACATATACTGAGATAATCATATACCTCCCTGGGGTGATACAAAGATAAATCTATTTCCCTGAAACCGAATATGTATTCACTACATTCTGCATTTGCAAAGTATAATAGGCACAATCACAGAAATGCCGCGGAGTTAACCTTCCCACCAAATAGACATCATAAATCTTTGCACAAACTATGCACAGAGTACATAAAAAGAAAGTGAATGTGGAACAAGTTTCCCCAGGCTGTATAATCATTATCCCATGAACGGTGTCTTTGGGAATGCAAATGTTCATGGAAAGTGAGATCTTGCTTGTATAGTCCAAAACCACTAGTCTAGTTGAAATGTACATTAAGGAGCAAGGAAGTGAATAGCTAATTTTGAAGGAAAGCCAGTGTGGGTCAAACTCTTCACCAGCTGGTGGGGAAACATTCTTCCATGTACATATATGGCCCCTGGACTACTGCCAAGGTCAGCTAAACACAGGATGATCTGTTGGTTTATAGGCATGTAACTGTGAGCAGTTTCGGCTTCCACAGGCAATTCATCCTAGATTTCAGCTCATTCGGGAAAGTTGCTCACACTAGGTCTGATCCTGGACACACTTAACATACGTGAGTTCATGAGACTACTCCCAGCATACCAGTTCCATCTCAGCAAACCGCATATGAAAATTTCAGCACTGCTGGAGTAGCTGCATCCCTCTTTGTTCTCGGGGAGCATGTCTTCACTAAAGGCATAGCAATGCTATATCTCTACAATATACCTTTTCCAAAGTAGCCATACTGTGACCAGGGATGTCTATGGATTCCTATATAGCCAGATTTTCAAAAAGTGTTGCCCTTCCCATTATGAATAGCCAGTAGCCTTCTGATTCTGAAAAATAATATGCCCTCCTGTTTTTGAGACACTACAAGGATGAGGCCCATGTAAGTGCCTAGATAGGTAGATTACATATTTATGTTAAACTTTGCTTTTTCTCTATTATTTGGGGAATATGTTAAAGTTTTAAATGATTGCGTTCTTTAAAAATGCCATTTCAAAATTTACCATCAGCAAAATTTAAGATCAATGTAGTGTTAACTAATTTATTTTTTCTTAAGTCCTCGATTAACAAAGAAATCCCTTGATTATTACACTTCCCTGACTTTCTGATAATCATCCTTGCAAGCAGTCACATAATGCTTGAATACATTTCACTGAGATGTTATAAAAGTGAAAGAGCTGATGGGGCCTGTAATTAACTTCTAAATACATACAAAAGTAATAGAACATTATAAATACCCCAAGTGAAATGAATACACCCCACTTCCAAAGACCACTGGAGTTCTACACAGCTGTGGGATTTCAACCTTTGCACTGTTGACAATTTTATCTTAAGCTTAATTTCTGCCCCTAATTTTAATGATGTTTAGCTTTATGAAACAGTTGCTAGATTTCCACTTCAATGCAATTTATATTTTTACAGTACTTTCCATGTATGTATCCTGTGGTACTTAACACATTCAAATAGCCACAAGCTATTCAGTGCTGATGGGCAAAATTAAGCAAGTTGATGAGTCCTCAAACCAGACTTTCATTTCAACTGAAAAAATAAATTAGCTGCACCTAATGGTACACATCTAGGAAATGGCTCTACCGTAGAAGGCAGGACCTCCAAGCTGTTCTGTGAGTTATGATAGTAGCATAATTAAGAGGAAAAATGGTAGTTGCTTGTTGTACAGTTGATAGGAATATAATGAAATCATTACAACTCTGCAGTAGAAGGCCTTTCATACCAGTTTCGCAAAAGAATTTATGACTATAACATCCCTTGAGGACACATAATTATTACAATTACCCATTTTATGGAAGGGTAACCTGGGACACAGAGTAGATAAATGACTTGCCCACTGTGACAAATCAGCAGCAGAGTCAGGAATAGAACCCAAGATTTTTGCTTTCCATTCAAGCGATTAGATCACCCTCCCTCAAATATTTGGAATTTAAAACACTGCATTGTAGCTTGAAGATCTAAAGTTAATATCATATGCATCAACATCATTTACTCTATACTCTACAGCTCCTCCAGCCAAGCCGTACACCATATGTCCAGATGGCTTTTGTATCTACGTTCATGTGTCCATCCTTACATGCAATATGGTTATGTATTTAGGAGCAAATCTATTTTCTTGCTGAAATGGCAGCACTAGGCAATAGATTCATAGATTCCAAGGCCACAAAGGGCAATTGTGATAATATAGTCTGACCTCCTGCATAAACTTCCTGAAAACAATTCCTAGAGCATATCCTTTAGAAAAATGTCCAATCTTGATTTAAAAATTGTCAGTTAGGGAGAATCCACCATGACCCATGGTTAATTATTCTCCTGTTATAAATTTACACCCAATTTCCCATCTGAATTTGTCTAG
Source organism: Sternotherus odoratus (assembly GCA_032164245.1). Taxonomy (NCBI): domain Eukaryota; kingdom Metazoa; phylum Chordata; order Testudines; family Kinosternidae; genus Sternotherus; species Sternotherus odoratus. The sequence goes on along the minus strand of JAVMKO010000003.1, from coordinate 15,593,704 downwards.
CATCAGCTTCCAGACATTGGCACATATTATACCTTTCTCTGAAGAACCCATTATTAAATATTTGTTTGCCATATAGGTGCCTACGGACTGGGATCAATTTGTCCTTTAATCTTCTCTTTTCTGAGCTAAGTAAATTGAGCTCCTTGAGTCTACCACTATAAGGCAGGTTTTCTAATCCTCTAATCATTTTCATGGCTCTTCTTCGAATTCTCTCCAATTTATCAACATTCATTTGAACTGTGAACACCAGACCAGGACACAATATTCCAGCAGCAGTCAAACCAGTGTCAATACAGAGGCAAATTTACCTCTTTACTCCTACTCAAGATTCCCCTGTTTATGCATCCAAAAATCACATTGCTCCTTTTGGCCATAGCGTCATACAGAGAGACAATGTTCTGCTGATTATACTCCAAAACCCCTAAATTGTTTTCAGTCACTGCTTCCCAGGACAGAGTTTCCCATCCTATAAGTATGGCCTACATTCTTTTTTCTTAGGGGTATCCATTTACATTTAGCCATATTAAAATGCATATTATTTTCTCTTCTCAGGAGATCCAGATGATTTGTATTAACCCATCCTCTTCAATATTTTCCACTCCACAATTTTTGTGTTGCTTGCAAACTACATCAGTGATGATTTTTTTTCCTCCAGATAATTGAGAAAAAAAAACTCTAAGTAGCATAGGGCTTTTAATCTATTTAATGTGTGCCATATTAATTTTATATAATTCTAGGGTTTTTTTAAAATCAAAATGTCATGAGATGTCAAATGCTTTACAGAATTCTAAGTATATTATGTCAACACTATAACCTTTATCAACCAAATTTGGAACCTCATCATCATCAAAAGATGATATTAAGTTACACATAGCAAACCAGTGTGGTCGTGCTTCATGTGGGAATGGGTCATGTTCCCAGTGAAGAAGGGATGAACCCAGGTTTGTTCCACATAAACTGGCTTAACTGTGGTTCACTGTGGCTATATGCACGGGGAGAGTTGGGACAGAAAATAGAAGCTGAGAGAGATAAGTGGGGCAAGAACAGTTGATTCTTAGTGATTTTAATCCAACACTAGTTCCTGGGCATAGAAATCCACTCACCTTGCCACACAGGACTCCTATGCCACTTATGGTTCCTCCATTTGAGCCATGGAGAACAGATTTTTTGTGAGTATTAGTGTCTTTATTGTTGGCTTCCATAGCAGATTCTCTTTTTCTCAAGCAACTTAGCTTGGACCAGGGGAATATATGCTCAGTACCTAAAAATAAGTCTGAGACAAGAATTGTTCTTAAGTCATAGAGTTCCCAATGCAAGGTTAAAACCTTCTGGAGCATCTCTAGCACAGGTATGAAATTAAGTAAATAATCACTCTTTTAAGATTTGTTTCTTTTGCTTTCTTTTAAACATTTTCTGTCTGGCCGTAGAACTACATTTTTTTAATTTTAAATCATTAGATTAAAAAAACAGTCCAACTAGGAAAATATTGGTGACATTTCAAAATTTAGAGGTAAATAGGGAGGGGTGAAGGGAAAACAATATTTTACCCCAATTTTTAACCAGCTTTACTTTGAACATTTGATGTCTGGGTTGCTGGTTCATGTTTGCAATATTTTGTCAAACATGCAGCTGGTAGTATTAGGAACTAGGAACAAACTGTGAATAGTACATAAACTTGATTGAATTTCTCCCCTATATTTAATTGATACTTGAAAATCAGACATATGGAAAGAACTCAAACAAAGAATCTACTGCCCATCATTCAGTGTATATAATATACTTTCAAGTGCTTTGTTCATCAATTGACCATGAAGGACCATAAGGTGTCTTTCACTGCATATATCTGTACAGTGCCTGTCACAATGAGACCTCAATCCTGACTGGGGCCATTGGGCACTACTATAATAATTGTATCAAATTAGAGTTGGTCAAAAAAAATATCAAAATGGTCTTTTTACTAAACTGGAAAAAAATGTTTAGTCCATAAAAGACTTTCTATTAATGTCTGTAAGCATTGAATCAGGCGCTCCATGGTACAGAAGATATTTAATGACTGACAAATCTATTAAGAATTTTGTTTTTAATCCTGTAAACAACTTTAGCACATTGCGAAAGAAAAAAACCCAGCATGTTAAATGAGTCTGACGGTTTTAAAGACTATCCAGACTGATATTATCTGTCTTATATACTAGGTTAATAACATAACTGTTAATCACTACTTGGGTTAATGCAGGTCACAAAAGGCAATGAATTTGCAGACCAAAACATGATCCTCTGCAAAGCCTGATCACTACCTGGATCTCGAGCATGTAAATAATTCCTGATCCTCATAATCACTTAAAGGGTGCCTAGGGAAATGGAATGGGAATGGCAGCTAAACGAATTTAGTGATGTGACTCTGATTTGAGGATAGGCAATTCAAGCAGCCTTGCAAAGCGTCATAGCTCCGAGCAGAGCTCTGAAGATGCACCAAGTATATCTAGGAAAATCTATAGAAATTAGCAGTATTTCAAAATCTTAGAATGAAATTACCCTCTGTAGTTTCCAGGTTTCCTGGTCTAACTCTAATACTGTTTTTTTTTTTAATAATCTGTTTATATTCCTGTTGCAGGGGGCTTATCTCATTGCCGGGAGAAATGAGGCCTCACACAGGTGGCTAGTTGGAAAGTGGTGAGTTTATTGGAGGGGGCGGCATTTCGTGCTGGGGGGCTTATCTGCCAGCACGGCCGCAATACAAGATGACTGACACACGCGGGCGATGTAGAAGCCCAAGGAGGAAGCCCAACCCAAAGAGGTGTGTCAGCACAGATATACCCATGCTCATTTGCATCTCATACATACTCATCTCATTAATAGCAACCAACAAACTGATTGGTTAACACTTGTTGGTTACGCAGTCCTGCCTTAGTTTCCCCATTTGGTTTCCCATGCATTCATTCTCACACAGACGGGGTAAACATTCATGCAGCTGGGAACTGGTTCCCAAACACACAGATAACAGCAAGGTCATTCTCAGATAATACCACCATTATGCACTCTCCTGGAGTTGACTTAGAAGCGTAACTGCACATCCTAGTGATTGCCCGTTACAATATCTTCCGGTCCTAACAATTCCATTAGTCTCATTGCCAATTATTTCTTCCAACTTCTGTTATCCTGTATTTCCAACTTCTTAATTTCCCCTCTTTTCTATTTTTTTTTTAAATATTGCTCATTGGAATAAGCCTCCTCAGAGAAACATCTGAACATTTTCACTGGCATTCCAGTAAGACATCAGTCCTCGCTCAATCCTCAGCACGACACAACACAATGAATGCCAAGGACTCAAGGAAAGAAAGAGCACTCAAAGCAGCACTAAATCATTGCAACATCAGTTCATTTTACACTGACAAGGATTCTTAAGATAAGGGTTTAAAGCCAAACAATATAGGTACCTGTTTCAGTGAAATAGGAAGCTTATTTCTAAGTCTTTAATAATCCTTCTCATGATCTCCTTCCCCTTCATCATTCAATCTCTTTCAACAGCCTCATATGTGAGAACATAATAAAAATGTTGTGCTGTCCCCCGGTAAATAAAAGGTACAACAAGAGCAGTACATTCCCTGTGATGAGTTATTTGAGTGATTTTTTAAAAAGAAATGTAATATTAAAAGTATTGATCTGATATCAACTATATAAGATTAACACTGTATTTATGGACCCAGTTTTTTAAAATGCTCAGAATACTTCATCCGTTCCCTAGTTATAACATTACAGCACTGGAATCGGTTACCTAGGTGGAATCCCCTTCCTTAGAGGTTTTTTAAGGTCAGGCTTGACAAAGCCCTGGCTGGGAAGATTTAGTTGGGGACTGGTCCTGCTTTGAGCAGGGGGTTGGACTAGATGACCTCTTAAGGTTCCTTCCAGCCCTGATATTCTATGATTCTATGACAAAGAATTTCAGTTTATGTACCAAGGTCTAATCAGAAAACAAAGGACAAAGCATAATTTAAATGGTTAGGCCTATCACATATGGCCTGTAATATATTACTTTAATTAATTTTTTTCAAGAATTTAGTGTCCTTTGTGTGTCTTTCCTCATGCTGAATAGAATCTTACAACAGCAGAAGCCCCAATAAAATATGTCCTATTATTCCTCAGGGAAAAAATAAATAAAAATTCTGCACACAATATTTTAAATTCTGCAAGTTTTATTTGTCAATAAATAAATGTGGAGGCTCCAGCACCTGCACATACGTGAGAGATCACCCGATAGTCTTCCCTCTACCTCCACCCACCCTGGGATATTGACTCAGTGATGAGGCTGCACCCGACCCAGACACAGCGCAAGGGCTGGGCCTGACCCCAGAAACGCTCTGGGGCCCTGACCCTCCATGCCAGGAGCACCAGATGTGGGGCAGGCTGGGTCAACCAGGCAGGATCCAAGTATGGAGGGACTCAGCGTGGGTGGATCCAGGTGTGAGGTGAGAGGGTTCTGTGTGGGGGCAGAGAGCTGAGTGAGGGGATAGGGTTAGGTGGGATTTGGGTCCACAGAGGCTCATTGCAGGGGTTCCAGGTGCAGGGGCAATGGGACTCTTCAAGCGGCTCCAGATGTAGATAAATGGGGATCAGTGGGATGGGGGTCTGCGTGTGGGGGGCTTATCAGGGTGGTCCAGGTGCAAGGTGTGTTCTGGGTTCAGAGGTGAGGGGTCGAGAGGCAGGAGGTGGGTGGATGGGAGAGTAGCTCCCTGTACAGTGACCTCTCTCCCTATAGCAAAGGAGCAATGGGGGCAGGAAGCAGGGAGGATGCTGAGCTTCCTGCAATTCTCTCCTATCACTCTAGCTTCTTCCTTCGCAATTTGGATTTTAAAAAATGATATTAAATTAAATGGCATATTTTTAAAAATATTCTCTGTATTACAGTAAGTGCTGCAAATTCTCTAGCAATGTGGTCTGTGTTTAGAATGAGGGATTGTTCCAAAGGCCATAGAATTGACATACGGATCACAAAGAAACATTAATAATATCCAAAATGTATTATTCTAGAATGGGCCCGCTCAATATTGCATTTAGGAAAACTACAGGGATGATCCAAAATTCAATGAATTCAATATGAGTCTTTCCATTGACTTCACTGTGCTTTGCATAAGGTGCTGTTAAGGTTTGCCTCCCCACTTTGAACTCTAGGGTAAAGATGTGGGGACCTGCATGAAAAAAAAGAAATAACCCCCCAAGCTTATTTTACCAACTTAGGTTAAAACTTTTTCCCAGAACACAAACTTTTTCAGTTTTTGGACTGGTACCACTGCCACCACCAATTTAAGCCCCCAAAACCATGGGTTAGGGTAAATTGGAACCCCCCTGTAACACCCCATAAATCTCCTCCCTTTACCTGGGAGAGGTTTGAGAAACAAAGAAATCCCTCACTTTTTGTGAGACGTGCCCGATCCAAACCAGGATCTATTTAATGGAAACAAGCAGACAGAGTTTTAAAAGGAAGATTTTAATTAAAGAAAAAAGAGAAAAGCATAAACCCCTTGTACAGAAATCAATAGAAAATACCTCTTAACATCACATAGCCTTACTGAGCCCTCCCTGGGAATTTTTCCTTTGCTAAAGCTTAGCAGTAAAAGAAATACCGTGGATTAATTATTAAGTGATATAGTTTAAGCATACAATTCACTTACTACTGCACTTGACTTGTTAGAAGATTATAGAAAGATATGAAGAGACATAGGTGTGGTTCGTTCCATAGCCTGGCGAACAGCAGCACGAGAGAGAGAGACCAGAGAAACCAAAACTAAAAACTCTCTTTTTGTTTCCGAGGTTGATTAGCATTTTTAGTACATTATTTCCTCTTGGGTTACTTTTATATTAACCCTTTACAGGTAAAACCGTAATTCTAAGCTACTTTATACTTATAACAGGCGCTATATACAATAATACAAGCATAGGCTTTGATCTTGCATTGAACTCTGTGCAAGTGGAGTCCAGTACTTGCAGGGCAGGTCTATCTTCCTACAGATGGAAGGGGTGGATGTACAACAAGCAGAGTACTGCATTCCCTTCGTCTCCCACTATCACATTCAGAGGTCAGTTTGAAATTGAAAGTCTCCACTTTTGAGTTCCACTTGCCTCTCCTGCAGCTCTGTGATGATCCAGTAGTTTACCCAGGGATTCTTTACTCACACCTATCTTTTCACTATGTTTGTGGACTATAATTCTACACTGGGATTGAAGCAGAGCCATAGACACAGTGTCCTTTGGATTTTTTACAACAGTACACGCAGGTGCTAATATAACATGGCTGGTTGTTTGGAATGACCCATGGGTCTGACACTACACTCAGCTGGAATCTCATCTGGGAAAAGGTAGACAATCATTCAGGAAGAAGGTCCTAACTCTAATAGTGATCAGACCATAACAATAAAGGGTTGGGGAAATTATCTGAAGCAAATGCTGACATAAAATCACCATTCTGCACAGATGGGAATGAGAAAGCATCTGTCAGCACTGCAATTGGTCAAACTCAGTGCTGGAAAAGACACTCAGAGGGGAACTGGAGGTTCCTTAGGCTCTGTGGAAAGTCGAGGAGCATAGAATCCTCCCCACCTCTCCCTTTAAAGAAAATAAATATGTCTATTAAAGGAATGTGTGTGAATATATAGATATAGCTACACATTCTGATTATATTAAATACAAAATTATTTTATTATGAATTTATTATTATATATAATTTAATCATACTGGATGCTTCATGTGTGTGAAGACTGGGCTTTTTAAAGGCTGGCAGGTACAGCACAGTTCATGTTAGAAACAGAAACCAAATTTGGGATTTCAGTTAAGCTCTTTTTCTGAAAAGGCCTTCGGCAAAAGTACAAGAAGATCGACTGGGACGTGGCACCAATACAACAAAGAGATGAAAGCAGAGGTGATGTGGAAAGATGGGAGTGTGTAAAAACAATTGCTAGGAAGCTTGTAGCTAAAACAAGCAAGTGATGCTTAGTAAAAAGTCAACAAATGGTTAGAAAAGGAAGGGATTGGACAAAAAGAAGAGCCCTATATTGGTCAACCACTACCCCTACACCTTGTTTAAGAATAACTATTGACCTACTCTAAGAACATAAGAACATAAGAACGGCCATACTGGGTCAGACCAAAGGTCCATCTAGCCCAGCATCCTGTCTACCGACAGTGGCCAATGCCAGGTGCCCCGGAGTGAGTGAACCTAACAGGTATGATCGAGCGATCTCTCTCCTGCCATCCATCACCCCCCTCTGACAGACAGAGGCTAGGGACACCATTCATTACCCATCCCGGCTAATAGCCATTTATGGACTTAGCCTCCATGAATTTATCCAGCTCTCTTTTAAACCCTGTTATAGTCCTAGCCTTCACAGCCTCCTCAGGTAAGGAGTTCCACAGGTTGACTGTGCGCTGTGTGAAGAAGAACTTCCTTTTATTTGTTTTAAACCTGCTGCACGCCAATTTCATTGAATGGCCCCTAGTTCTTCTATTTTGGGAACAAGTAAATAACTTTTCCTTATTCACTTCCTCCACTCCACTCATAATTTTATATACCTCTATCATATCCCCCCTTAGTCTCCTCTTTTCCAAGCTAAAAAGTCCTAGCCTCCTTAATCTCTCTTCATATGGGACCCGTTCCAAACCCCTAATCATTTTAGTTGCCCTTCTCTGAACCTTTTCTAGTGCCAGTATATCCTTTTTGAGATGAGGAGACCACATTTGTACGCAGTATTCAAGATATGGGCGCACCATGGATTTGTATAAGGGCAATAAGATATTCTCTGACTTATTCTCTATCCCTTTTTTAATGATTCCTAACATCCTGTTTGCTTTTTTGACTGCCGCTGCACACTGCGGCAGTCAAATGCACTCTGAAAGCATTTCCACCCAGTTTTCTCCCAGAAAACATATGGCTGCAAAGCAGCACCTTGTGAAATGATGTCAAATAGGGAATCCTAAAAGCTGGTGTGGGGGAAGAGAGAGAGAGAGAGAGAGAGAAAGAGAGTCACCAGAATAGTGGAAGAAAATTTGGGTGTGGATAAAAAATACCCCAAACTTCAACCAAAGCCAAGTTGAGCTGGTGAGATCCAAAAGAATTCATGGAAGTTTTATCTCTCATTCCTTTAAATCTCTACACTTCTAAGTTAGTAATGGGACCCAGGGCGGGTGCAGCAAGAGACCACAAGAGAAACGATTCTCATGGCATTCCGAGTCTGAGCACACTGAAAGAAGGTTTGCTCTGATGAGATTCTCAATCGAGCTTTGAAGAGCCAAGAGATAATTCTCTGAACTTTGGAACACATATGCAAATCAGATACAAGCCTCAGAGCCATCTAGGTTTGCTCACTTCTAAGGAGATGGACTGAGAAATAAATGGCTAATCATTTCAGAAATAAAGAGGAGAACAAATGAGGGAGAGGTGCCATATTGCTCGTGGTCAGTAATAAGAGAAGGCTGCTGAAATGAAAGAGTGGGGAACATAATCAAAAAGCATAAGAAGAGAGCCTCCCAATTTAAGAAAAAGGTGGTGAAATGAAACCTTGTGGTGGAATACATTTTTGGAGGTGGAGGTTTTAAACCCAAATTGATTTAGTGCTCCCTTCTCGTGTATGTATGGTAGGGAGCAAAAGAAAATGGTAAGGTTAGAAAGGCTCAAACTCAGATAATTGGATCAGATTCTATGGAGTGTTTTACTTCTTTCCTGGGCATTTGTGAAACAGCCACAGTGTATGTGGGGATCAAAGGGCTCTTTTTAGAGCTGTAGCAATGCCAGTCTTCAAGTCATATTCCCTTAACAGTTAAGTGAAAATACCAGAGGGGAAAGTTGGCAAAAGGAACAACATTTTGCCTCTGGAACTGGAGAGGGTCCACCGGCAGTGGAGCAGGTATGGCTCCAAGGTGCAAATGCAGGGAGATAACTTTTGGAGGAGGAATGTATAACTTTCCTTCACCTCACCCGCCCTGACCTGGAGTTCAGCTCTATGGGGCCATTTTCCTTTCCAACTTTAAATCCCCTTGCTTGAAATTTCACAGGATCAGACTTCAATTTTGCTTTGGCAAGGGTTTCCGGTTTCAGGGTCTACCACAATTTTTTTTTGGTTCAGCTGTAAAAATTCTGAAAAGCAAGAACCAGCTGTTTTTGCCTGGGGTAATTGCCAGATGAATCAAGAAAAAAATGAAAGCACAGAATCATTGCTCCGAGCTAAGAACCTTTGATGGTTAGATGATCGCTGATATATAGAAAATAATGGATGGGTGGATTTAAAAAACAAAAGAGGGAAAGCACCACAAAGGCCACCCATAAGACAGAAAAACAAATGGTGCTCAAAATCTTTATGCACTGATTGTTCATTTACATTCAAAAGATGAGCCATCAAAATATGTTACAGTACTTGTTAGTTAGAGGGTGTCCTTGATAAGCAAATTATGTATAATCTCAACCTCGGTAGTTAAAATCAGCACATTCACTTTATCATCACAGGAACTGTCAAGAAGGGAAGAAAATTCCTGATTTATCTGAACTGGAAACAGAGGAGAAGATAACTTTATGATGTAACTTTATGACTATACTGGCAAGCCCTTTCAGAGGTCCAGAGTGGCCCGGGCCACTTCCAGATTTTGAAGCCCCTAGCCTTAATAAAAATTAAAAATGATGACACATGAAAATAAAAACAAGGCACCGAAAAAGAGTGAGACATAATTTGGATATTTTTTTATTTAACAAATGCTTTTCTAGCCTTTTTCTGAGCAAATGCACAGATTATTAAGGAAAAATCCAGCTTTCAAGCAATGTCACAGTTAATATTAAGCATGGCAAGCCCATTCAAACTCTCTTGTCTCCAGTGGTGGCTCCAGGCACCAGCGCAGCAAGCGCGTGCCTCCGGCAGCAAGCCGCAGAGGGCAACCAACCGGTCACTGACAGGGCAGCAGTCAGGCGGCCTTCAGCGGCATACCTGCAGGATGTCTGCTGGTCCCATGGATTCAATGGCATTTTGGTGGCAAGTACACCATGGCCATGGTACTGGTGGACCTCCCACAGAAACACCGCCGAATTGGCGGGACCAGCAGACCTCCCGCAGGTGTGACGCCAAAGGCCGCCTGACTGCCGTGCTTGGGGCAGCAAAAAACACCTACACTACTTAAAGCTGGGAAAATGTGAAGTAATATAGAATGGGTGGGTGTCTCATGATAAATGTAATCGAAGAAACTACATTTAACTTCTTTTTGAAAAATTGACAAGATTTCAAGTTGAATGTTTCCCTTTAGTGCTTGAAATTAACGTGTCATTTGTCATTTTAGAATGACAAAATACCATACTTTGAAAGAGGAAACAAGAAGAAACCATTTTAAATAAAAAGAAGAAGGATAAAGTCGCCATTCCACAAAGGGTTTCTGTGACACTGAGTCAGGCTCCCAGCTGTCACGCATCATAACCTTTGGTTCCAGAGATTCAGGAAGAGAAAACAGTGCTTCAGTTTAACATTTAAGTCAACAGCAAACTAAGTCAAGTCCAAAGTGATCCAAACTATTGTGCATTTGAACTGGAAAATTATCTGTTGTTATGGACACAATATTATCAGAGTTCCTAGCATATCCAGGAATTTACATAAAAACAAATGAGGTTTGTCTGTGAAGAGGTTCTTCAATGAAAAGCGCAGTCTTCATGCTCAGACTATATTTCTACTATCTATAGTCTTCTCACAATCCCATCAGTGATAGGTACAGAAGTGAAGATTATGTGTTGTTCTCTTAGTCTCTTCTCAGTTTCCTGAGCAGAGAAGGAGACCTTATAGAAAGGGCCTCAAGTTATTCCCCCAGGTAACCAGGTTGCTCAAGGTTGTGTATCCCAGTCCTAAACTCCACTGTCAACTTTTATTTCACTCTTTTTTTTTAATTCCACATCTCCTCTGAATCTGGCATCAAAACACAGGAATGTTTCCTAAAGAATATATAAGTACTAGACAAAGACACATTTCAAGCAATTTAACAATATGCAAATCATCCTACATGCTCCAATATGTAGAATATGAATGCAGCTGCACAAGCAAGTTGCATATTGTTATTATACAAGCATCCTGATGTACAACTAGAGGTATCTGATTTACTATTAGTCAATGCAGATATATTTGTTTGGGCAAATGGGGTAGAAATTAATTCGGAGATTGTGGATCAAATGCCTAATTCTCTCATATTCACTAGTATAAATCAGAAATACCTCCATGTAAGTCAATGGAGTTCCACCATTGTAAAACCAGGGTGAGAGGAGACCTATAGATTTGATAGGGCAAAACCTACAGTGGCGCTGAGCCTTTCATCTACCTTCAATTCATTGGGATTAGAAGATGTTCAGTGCTACTCAGGATTTGGCCCTTAAACTATGAAAATTATCACAGAAATGCATATATTGAAGAATAAACAACTTTTTGCATGCACCTTATAAATGCCCCCTTGATGATGTCTCACTTGGTACAGAGCTTCCAAATATTAACTCCTAATGAGATCTTCCCCAAGTTGTGGTCTGAGTCTATCCACTCTGGTTATGGACTAAAATGTGAAGATACTACATTAACACACAACGCTTTTTACTCCTGCTCCTTTCATTCTTTGATCGCAAAGCACTTCACAAAGGAGTATTAGGACCATAAACCTCATTTGGCAGACTGGTGAAAGAGAGGCATAGAGAAGTGAAGTGATTTGCCTAACATCACTAATAGGTCAGTGGCAGAGACAGTAGAAGCTCCCAAGGGTGAAATCCCTGACCCTCCTGAAGTCAATGGGAGTTCTGCCATTAGCTCCAGTGGGGCCAGGATTACACCCCAGATTTCCTGGCTCTTAGTCTAGTGCCCCATGTCTAAGAAGATATTTTCAGTAAAGCGTTGAAAAACTGCTGGTTTTCCATCCCATAGTCCAGATCATTAATGAAGATGTTGAACAAAACTGGCCCCAGGATCGACTCCTGAGGCACTCCACTCGATACTAGCTGCCAACTAATCACTGAGCTGTTGATCACTGCTCATTGAGCCAGACAATCTAGCCAGCTTTCTATTCACCTTATAATCCGTTCTTCCAATCCATACTTTTTTAACTTGCTGACAAGAATACTCCCTTGTTAATTAACAACATTCTGTACTTTGCAAATGGCCTTCCAGTCACATTAGCCCAAATTAATGAGGTCCCATTGTATTATTTATAATTGACCAACAAAACCATTACTTTGTGCTCTTGGGGTTCTATTACATTTGATAGCCAATGGAAAAAAAAAAATCTCTTCTCACCTGTCTGGCTGCATGGGCTAGCATATTTATGTTCAGTTCTATATCAAGTGTTTCTAACTGTAAAGATTAGATTTAGCAATTTATTGGGTTGATAGTATTATCTATGGCAGTGTTTCAGTCTCCTTATCCACCCTCCTATCAAAGGTCTGAAGGGTAGGAGAAAAGGAAAGCGTCTGTTAAAGTACTATCTTTGTTAAAAGCTATATTTGTTTTGGATGAGATGTGTCATATATCTCGTGTGCAGCGTTGCGTGTCTGATATGTCCTGTCACATTACTTTTTCTATCATGTGTCACATTATATAAGGTCATGCCACTTTAGCGAACAATAAGATACATGTAACTAGAATGGCAGTGAACTGCTTGCCAGAAATTCCATCCTTATGCTTCACTCCTTAGTCTTGCAATGAAGAGCAAATCAAGAATTGCAGCACTGAGCCATCGAGCCACCTGAAGAAAGTAAATTGCCAACTGCTGTGCGCACAACAGTCAACAGAGCTTTTGAAAGCTGATTTAGCACCTATTACTGCATCCCCTACCCAGAGCAAACCCCCATTAAAGTCAAATGAAAGTCTGTCCAAACTAGAGGATTACACAGTGCCTTCTCCAAGGAGTCTAAAGACCCAGTCCTACATTCAAGGAATAAAGCATCATGCTCCAGATTGCAACTCTTTCTGGAAGGGACGAAGGACCTCAGTCGCTTGTCATTTAAACTGGTGCAAATCAGTAGTAACTTCACTGAAGACAATGGCATTACGGCTCTGTACATGAGAGAAGAATCAGGCTCATGTCTTTTCTTCATATTTGTACAGTGCCGACCACAGAGATGATGTTAAATAAATACAAAATAATCACAGTAAGGAAACTATCAAGTACAGTAAAACCTCCATTTAACGGACTAATTCGGGAAAGGGGGTGTCCGTTAAATCCAAAAGTCCGTTATTTAATAAAAAAAAAACAAACGAGCTGTCGGAGCAGCAGCCCGCCCGCCACAGGGTCAGGGCAGCAGCTCCACAGCCCGCCTGCTGCCAGGACCGGGTGGCAGCTGGGAGCCGTCAGCCAGCCCGCCCGGGTCCCGGCTGCTGGGACTCGGGCGGCAGCCAGGAGCCGTCAGCCAGCCCGCCCAGCTCCCGGCTGCTGGGACCCGGGCGGCGGCCGTCAGCCAGCCCACCCGGGTCCGGCTGCTGGGACCCGGGCGGCAGCCATCAGCCAGCCCGCCCGGGTCCCGGCTGCTGGGACCTGGGCAGCAGCCGGGAGCAGGCAGCCAGCCCGCCTGCCAGCCAGCACTCCCACTGCCATGACCTGGGCGGCAGCCGGGAGCAGGCAGCCCACCCACTGGCGGGACTCGGGTGGGAGCCGGCAGCCCGCCCGCAGGCGGGAGCCGGCAGGCAGCCCACCCGCAGGCGGGACCCGGCAGCCAGCCAGCCCGCCCACCTGCAGGTGGTCCCGGGCGGCAGTGGGGAGCCGGCAGGCAGCCCGCCCGCTGCCTGGACCCGGGCGGCAGTGGGGAGCCGGCAGGCAGCCCGCCCGCTGCCTGGACCCGGGCGGCAGCCGGGAGCCGGCAGCCAGCCCCCGAAAAACGGATTTGGGATGCATCGGACTTGCTCATAAATTTTGTCCGTTGCATCCGAAGTCTGTTAAATCGGAGTCCGTTAAATCGGGGTTTTACTGTACTACTCAGGACAGAAAGAAATAACGGGCTGAAGACCTCATTAAGAGGACAGGTTATTGTGGGAAGATGTCAGGAGGATTCAGAAATGCACTCTTTGTCTTAATAAAAACAGGATTTTGAGCTTTAAAATCTTTATTAATTGCCAGCAAGATATTTGACAAACTGTATGTGCACATTTAATATAATTCTCAGGAATACCAGTTCTGTCATGGGTTGGCTGATAAGAATCTTTAAGAACTGTTTTGTTGTCAGTTAACCTGGATACAATGGGTATTACTCTTACATTCATTGTCAGCAGAAAGCCAGCATATCTTTGCCATGTTAACTGTAGGGACCTCATCTTAAAAGACAGAGCAAGCCCTATACAAGTGCTTTGGACTCATTCCAAATAAATTAAATATGCAAAGGAATGGGTTAAGTTTTGCCAGTGAAACCAATTAATTCAAGGAACTTGACGAGTTATATACTTGTGCAGTGCTGAGCAAATTGTATAAAAAAGGATTTATGGGCATTCTTTTCTTGGAAAACCAAAAATCCCCTTTGATAACATTTTTGATCTCCTTTCATTCACTTTCTGTGAATATTTGAATGAGTAAATTTTTGTGAAAAAGAAAGTTCATGTGAAGGAATCACATGTATTCACATATATTTGCACCAGAAATGTTCAGCAACCATCTTAAAAGTTCTGCATGCCCATGAGAGTCATCCAATCGAGGAGCAAAAATAATACCAGGTGACTTATATGAACTATCATATTGTGCAAACAGTGACCAGAGAAGTAAAAATACTCAAAGCAATAGTTAGTTCCAGGGCATAATCTGTAAGCAATCCATAGGATCATTTATGTTTGCATAAGCAATTCACTGAATAATTCTAAACGACAACTTCATAACATCCAGTCTAATTCCAGATAATTTGCACACACAAATTGGGCTGAACACATCAAACTATTGACAGCAAGTAATTTGCTTTGGAGCAAAGTTTTGACCCTGAATAAGGAGAAATGCTTGCAGGGCTGGACAACCTGTGGCTCCAGAGCGATATGCGGCTCTTCAGAAGTTAATATGCGGCTCCTTGTATAGGCACCGACTCCAGGGCTGAAACTACTGATGCCAACTTTCCAATGGATCAGGGGGTGCTCACTTCTCAACCCCTGGCTCTGCCACAGGCCCTGCCCCCACTCTACCCCTTCCTACCTCCTCCCTTGAGTCCACTATGCCCTCACTCCTCCCCACATAACAGGTGATCCGGAGGTGCACGAAGGGTTGGCGCTGATTGGCGGGACTGCTGACGTATTACTGTGGCTCTTTGGCAATGTACATTGGTAAATTCTGGCTCCTTATCAGGCTCAGGTTGGCCACCTGTGCTAGAGACTCCAAGAAGTCCACTTCAGACTTCACTCTTGCTATCAATTTTAGATGGAAGGTGCTCAGATACTAACTAGAGTAATTGGTGGCAGTATAAACCCCTAAAACATAGACAGGTTTCTTATTGGCTTCAAACAGTTCATTAGCATGGAAGCAGTGAAAAAAGAAAAAAAAAGAATTAAGACAAAAGTTGTAGCACTAGATTATTTCACCATGAAAGATGACACCATCGAGCACCTCTCAGCTATGGATCCAGTACTAGCAGCAGACCTCCATAGTTCTAGTGCTATCATAGATGCTAATGGCCCAAATGCCTGACCCCAAACTTTGACACTTGTTTTGGTAAGAGTAACACACATGGGGCTTGTGGCAAAGGCACCATTTCCATCACGTGACCCCACTGGTTTCAAAGAGACTACTCCCAGGTGTAAATGCTCTCAAGGGTTGAGTAAGAGCTCAGCAGTCTGGCGTATCTTATTTTAGCTCATTCAGGTCCTTCAAGGCTGCTCTTAAAACTCTGTGTAGTCCAGGCACTAGATGGGAACTGATAGCCACATGATGCAAGTATGGGTTGCATCTATCCATCTATCTATCTATCAGGACAACTTGTAGATTATACGAGAAAGCATATTTTCCCAACTCATCCCCAATATTTGTAGGTCAAGGTTCAGATAAGTCTGGTCAAAGTTCAGAAATGATAGATGTTTAGTCCAAAAAACTCTCCAAGGGCTAAATCTTGGTTTTTCCAGCTTATTTCCCTGGAATTATTATCAACTATTGGCAGACCTGAGAGAATTCAGTGTTCAAAACCCCTTTCCTTTTTATTTGTTACTCAATATTTGTTATCTCCTGCAGACACAGAGATCCATTTCGAAAGATATTTTTTCTCCTGCTGATAATGGTCCATCCAAATTTAACAGCTTCTTAGAATTGGTATGTTAATGTACAACTTTTTTTCATTTTCTGTGTGTATAAATGCATCTTACTTCTGTTACATTCTATGCATCCGATGAAGTAGGCTATAGCCCACGAAAGCTTATGCTGAAATAAACTCAGTCTCTAAGGTGCTACAAAGTCTTCCTCGTCTTATTTATGGATACAGACTAACACCGCTGCTAATATTAAATCTGAAGAGATTAAAACCCAACTAAAGTTTGCGCTGACTATCAACACCAGGGCCCACCTTCCAGAAAACACATCAATTGTCATTTTTATCACAGCTTTTCACATTCAGTCCCAACCCTCTCACTTTGTCCTCTCCTGGAGTATCTCACACAGCTTCATTTCTCCCAGGCAGATCATGGTGTCTTCAAAAGTTGCTATTTGGGAAGCTGGGAGGAGAGTGGCCCTTTGGGTCCAGGGACTACAATTCAAACTTGACTTAGAGTATAAACAAAAAATAAAATAAAATAAACTCAAAGATGGTTTCCTGCACATGGTAAACCAATGATGCTACATGGTTCCAGGCCCTGAAAATGAAAATCTCTCTGAAGTTTGGATATCAGTTGCTCATTCTTCAGCTATAGGCAGCTGACCCTATACTATTGGCTCCTTGCCTTTCATTGGTTTTGCAGCTGGTGGGCTGTTACCACTGCTTATCATTTTGATCTGAATTGTATCACTGCCACCAGGTGTTCCATTTGGGTGTTTGTGGTATCCATCTGCTGTCTCTTGTTTTATCAGTCAAATGAAAACTCTCTGAGGCAGGCACTTTCTATAGTTGTACAGTGGAGCTGGGGCCGCTAGATGCTACTACAATGCAAATCATAAAAAATAAGTAAAATTTCAGAAAGGCTAGCTAATTTTGGCCCAAATATTGGCAGTGAATAGTTATTATCCGGATTAATAGACGTGTTCATGCAAGGTGTTAAATATAACATTAAAGTAATTGTTCCAGGAACTTTTTAAATTGTATGTATGTATGTATGTATATATGTATAATATGTAAGCACACACATAGAAGTCTCTTTATATATATATATATATATATATAGGGGGAGGAAGGATTTTCTGCCACAGACTTCCTATGTGACCTTGGGAAAATTATTTAATTTCTCTGGACCAAACCATAAACCCCCTACTCTCGATGGCAGGGGTTATTTACACAGGTAGTCCCATTAAAATTAATTGTCCGCTACTAATAAAGGGTTCACTATCTTGCTTTCTGTTCCTCAGTTCCCAATCTTCTGCTTGCATGTTGTATCCTTTAATAAAATAATAATAATAAATTAATTATTAATTATTATTATTCTATTTATCCTGCCACTCATGGATCAGGTGGGTGCTGTACAAAAGCAACAAAACGATAGCTCTTCAGGAAAGGAACAGTCTCTTCCTACATGGCTGTACATGGGGTCCCGATGGGGACAGAATGGGGTCCCGATCCTGAGGGAAATGAATAGTAATAACGTTAACAGTGAATAGTAGATTCATCAATTTATGGATCTAAGAGATGATAATGCTGTTCCTTAAAAGTTATAATCTTCTGAATCTTTGCTATCATTCCCAAACTGTTCTGCATATCTCCAAATCCATTACCACTTAATTTTAATAGTAAATGAGTTATATTTAAGAAAACTTGTGAATAATTAACACATGACAAATACCTTTTCCTAACAAGATAATCAGAGTGCATTATTTCAAAAAGTCTCTTTAAAAAATAAGTAAAAGAAACAGCCTTTCTCACACTGGAAACAGGAGATCGGCAATCTAATCACATCTCATTCCTCACTAGGAAAAAGCTAACATGGAAAAATAATCATCTAAATTTAATCTGAAAAAAATGTTTTGTCATTGTGGACTTATTGAATTTTAATTAAATATAGTTTTAATGAGACTGCTTTGTAAGATATTAAAAAGCAACTGGATATATTTGTCACTGGTTATTTTCCTTTTGTAATTGCAATGGGAAGCTGTAATCTTTTTAACACATGGTCTATTTATTATACACCAACAGTTCTCCTTTTGCAATCTTCTATATATCCTGCATAACTAAACCAGGGGCAGGATATTTGTTCCAGCTCAGTCTTCTTGTATCGCTGCAGAGTTATCTAGAAACAAGAAAGATAAAGAAGTTGACATTCTTTCAAAGAGGAGATTCTTTGTATACAAAAACATACACCAACGCTCTTTGTGAACACTGCAAATGTCACCACGGCATCTTTCAGTGGATGATGTTTCTCCTTCCCACGCAACTTTTTACTCCTACTCTAACATTGGTATTAAGGGCCTAATCCTACAAAAATCCCTTCACTGTGAGCAGGATTGTGTTCTTGCTTGCTCATGCTGAACATTCAAAGGTATTTCATACTAGCACTTCATGTTCTTTCTTAACTGATTGCCATGAGATTATTTTGCAGCCAAGGATCATTTTAAAAACCAGTGGGAGCACTACATGTGCTTCTGAGGCAGAATTTCCCCCATGTTTTCATATAGCAGTATTTTTACAATAGATCATACTCTGCTGTCAGTTGCATGTCACTAAATCAGGTGTTTGAAGTTCATGAATTTGCTCTGGATTTATACTGTTGGAATTCAGATTCTGATCAAACTCCCATTGAATTGGGAGTATTACACCAACTAAAATCAGAATATAAGCAAGAGTAAAGTTACTCATGTGCATAAGTGCTTGCAGGATGAGCATATTAAAGAAATCATGTTATATGGCTAACACTGCTCCCAAAGTCAACTGAAAATCTCCCTAGATTGATTTCACTAGTGGGACTACTCACATGAGTAAGGATTGTTATGTTAATGACATACACATAGAAAAGTTAAATAAAAACATACTCTTGCTGGACAGTTGCAATGTAGCACTACTTTATTTCTTATAATTCAGAAAACATAAGAACCCAAAAACAGAGAGAGACAAAGCAGGCTGCTCCCTGAGGCCCAACTCAACTCACTTCTAGACTGGCTCCCTGAGGCCCAACTCAGCTCAACTCACTCAACTCAACTCACTTCTAGACTGGCTCCCTGAGGCCCAACTCAACTCACTTCTAGACTGGCTCCCTGAGGCCCAACTCAGCTCAACTCACTCAACTCAACTCACTTCTAGACTGGCTCTTTCCAGACTGACACAGGTGACTCAGATCACATAGCTTCCCTCAGCGCTCCCAAGAGTGCAAGCAAAACCAAGAAAATCCTTCATATTTTAGGTGAGAGCTTGCCATTTTTAACCAGTCTCCAAAGCACCACAGAATTACTCGTGTGAGTAATTAGCCCTAGCTATTAACCCCAAATATTATTGAAAAGCAAATGCATATCCCATATATACTCACATAAGAAGTGATCTTATTTACATTAAATCAGTACTCTGTGGAACTCAAGAGATGTTCTGGATTTAACCCAGAAGCCTGTACCCACATAGTTCACTGTGATTGTGTGTATAGTTAAAGTTAAGCACATGCCTATGACATTCACTGGACTGGGGTCAGGAAGCTCAACATCTAGCAGAATTAGGCTCCTACTCCATGCAGACTCTTATCTACTGAGTGCAGAAGGGAAATAACAAGCTAATACAAATGGTAGGTTTTCCTCATTCTTTTATAGGAATCGGACCCAAAAGGAAAAATGTTCTCATTTAAAAAAAATATATTGCCTGGTGGCCAAAGATTCCTCTTGTAATGATTCTTCCTTTGGGGAATCCTCGCTGTCTCTGCTTCACTAAGTGGCTCAGAATTCCTTTTTACAGCAATTCTTCCTTTAGGGAGTTTTCCTCTTTCCTGTTTCATCTCTGCTGCATTAGCTGCTCCTCAGATGCATGCCCGATCGCTAGCAAAAAATATGTTGCTTTTCTAAATCATAGTGGTGCCCCAGCCAATCCTACCTTCACATTCTCACAATGGTTCACAGTTTGCTGGGAGTCAAGCGACTTATCTGCATCTAGTGTAAAGTTTACAGTAGTGATTTGTCATTAAAACGATGAAGTAAACAGGTAAATGTCAGAACAAACACTTCTTAATACACCAAGATGATAGTAAATATTATTATTTTAGGAGTGCCTAGAGGCCCCAGTCAGGGATTAGTCACTCATAGTGCTAAAATAATCCCCGGATGAGGGTCTGTTACAGGTCTCCCTTTATGCCCAGTCCAGAAGACATGAGTTGTTACTGGATGTCAGCAATTTTCCATCTGTGCAATTTTCCAATGGAAAATGCTCTTTTCACAAAATCAAAGTTTTCCAAAGGAAATTTTCATTTTTCCAAAAAAAACCAAATTATTTTCTCTTGGAACTACAGGGATGATAGTTCCCCATTTGCCTGTCGGGAAGGCTCTCGTCAATTTCATTTCCGGTCAAAAAACGGGCAAACTGAAAAATTCCAGATCGTTTCTCCCCAAACTTTTTTTTTTAAATCCCTTCCCTCAAAGAAAAATCATGTTTTTGACTATTTGTCCTAATTCAGTATGATTTTTTTCCCAAAAATATTATATGATATTTTGGGGGGAAGGAGAGGAAGGACTTTTTATAAGCTCAAACTGTAGCAGTTCCTGGGTTTAACTCTGACAATCCATAGTGCAATCCCCAGCATTAGATGCTGGACATTACAATAGGAATTGTAAACACATGTAAGAAAGTGATGGTTCCTTGTAATCTACTTCACCAGTATCTGAACGGGCCTTATGTTCTCTTCCAACAGGCAGTCAGAGGACATAACCCCCTTTTTGTCTTTATCCCCAAAGGTTAAGACACACCGTTGTTTGCCATGGTTCAGTATAGGTCATACACCGAGGGTGTCTGGTGGCACACCCCATTCCATGGCATGTCCTCTCAGGAACTACAAGTTGTTCCCTTGAAGTTTCTTATAAAACGCATTATAAATTAATGGCACTGAACTGTATTGTGAGTCATCCAAAAACAAAGTCCCTGCTGTTAGGAAGACTGATGGAACTAAAATCTTTTTAACGCTGAATAAATAATAGCTTACAACTAAAATCACCGGTGGTAAGATGAGGCCCTAAATTTGCACTAATTTGCATAGCTGCCAATAAGCATCATATTCACCACACACAAGCCTAAGTATAGATGTGACAAGCTGCTGCTTTTCCACCTCCGCTATTATTTGTGTTACAGAATGTTGAATTTTGGGAGTAAAAGCGGGCCTTATTTTCCACTTCTACCCTGAGCACCTCAATACTATTCTGAAGTAATTCAGGATATGTTTAGTTTCTTTCTTTTATTTCCACCTCTTCTTTTAAACACAAGAATTTCATCCTAGTGAGACTTTCTCCCAACAGTCCATTTTTATTACTCTTTTGCAATAGACAAAATCAAGTTGAAAGGCTGGTTGTGCTTTGTGACAAACATGATCTGTAAACTATTTGTACGTTGGACATACTGGACGTGCTGACAACTCCTGATAATTGTGCTGCTTATAGCATTCCCTCTTTTAACAACATTTATAGGAACATGCTAAAAAGAAACATTTGGAGCCTAGTTGTATCACCTTGGTTACTGTGGGTTATACTGAAACTGAGCAGGCGGTACCACATAGCAGCCCACATCAGGAATGGACCAGAGAGAGTCACCTTTCCTTCTTCCTGGCTCTGGGAGCAAGTAAATCAGTTTTATGAACAACGTACCTCATATGTGTTTACTGCCCCTGGAGGCTACTCTGGAAGCACGTTTTGGTGGACAAAACCAGCACTTCTCTGGCCCCCTCCCTACCCAGTGACTCACAACAAGGAGTATTGGGCGAGTTGTGCAGTAAGTGTCATCCACCGCTGGAGTTACAACCTAAGCAGGTCTGAACAGGAGCGTAATTAGCAGCCTTTCTGCCACCAGAGCACCTTACAAAGCAAAATACTACTCAGCAAGAGTAAATTGCCAGTACTGAGGCCTTTGAGCCTGTTCTAGCATCTCCTGATATCAGTGGAAAGAACTCCATGTACTTAAATTAGCACCCGGTTCTACAGTTGAAGCCTACAAGGGAGCACCAGATTATTCAGTTTGACCTCCGGCACTGGACAGGTCCCCAGACTGTTATATTCACAGCAGACAATCAGGTAAATTAGCTAATTAACACAGTGTACCCATTCTGCGAGTTTGCAATGTAATGCTATTTTACATAAGAACGGTCACACTGGGTCAGACCAATCTAGCCCAATATCCTGTCTCCAGACAGTAGCCAATACCAGGTACCCCAGAGGGAATTAACAAAACAGCTAATCATCAAGTGATCCATCCCCTCTCTCCCATTCCCAGCTTCTGGCAAACAGAGGCTACGGACACCATCCCTACCCATCCTGGCTAATATCCATTGATGGACCTATCCTCCATGAATTTATCTGGGTTTTTTTTTAACCCTGTTATAGTCTTGGACTTCACAGAATCCTCTGGAAAATAGTTCCACAGGTTAACTGTACTTCATTTCTTAGAATTCAGAATGATGCACAAAACTCTCAACACAAATAAACAAAGCAGGCTGCTCCCTAAAAATATAGAGGCACACCTCAACCCACCTAATCTTTGACTCACTGACTGCTGCTATGCCCAGATCATATGCGTCCCCACATATCCCAAATACCCTGTAAGCAAGACCAGGAAACTTCTGAAATTTGCAAATTTACAAACTCCACCCAGACCAATCCCTGCATTGAGACCAATAACCTGGATTAGACTAAAATATTACAGCCCTCCAGCAACTATGCTATTATGTTCCATGCAGGAACTAGAAGGGCCTGGGGTACATCAATGTCCAAGGCCTCTGAAATGCATGAGAATTCATTTGGTGAGATATGCCCAGATGAACCTAGCAAGAAATCAGCAACCGCATACTTCAGAGGAAGGCAAAAAGACCCAGCTCCCTGCCAATCTGAATTTGGGGACAATTCCTCCCCGACCCTACAGATGGCAACGAGTTTGATCCAGAGTGTGTGAGCAAGATCAGGTCCTTTGTCAATAAGGATTCAGGTGACAGGTCAAGAGAGGTTTGGTATCTCACGTAATTCAAGATTTCAGAGCCATTGTAAGTCTATATCGATAGCACTGTATCATCTTTGGGACAAAGCACTCATTATTTGTACTTTTTGTCAGGGAGGAATATTTTTGGTGACTTGTTTGTCTTTAGAATTTTTTCCAGCTTATTGGTTTCAGGGATTGCTTTACCCTGGCAGGGGTTCAGAACCAAAAAGCCTAGGAGGGTTGGCTTGTATATGGGTCAACACAGTTGCGGTAGAACAGCCATGGCTCATTAAATTGTCTCCACATGCCTCTATAGAAATTGTTACAGAGATGCTATTTTTATCATAGGTTCCTAATCATTCTGAATGTGTGGGTGATATCAGGTCTTTCCTATGTTATTCCGTAAGAGAGAAAAGATGTGCTTCATGCAGGCACCATCCTCAATTGCTGGCTTAGGGTAACTACTTTGCTTTTTGCGTCACCTGAACAGTGAAAAAGGAGCCAAAGCACAGGGAATCTCCTGACTCCAACTGGCTGATTTTCCAAGAAGCTCAAGGGAGCAAATTCTGTTGAAAATTAATGCGATTCGGCGGCCTAATTCCTGTAAACCCCTTTGAAATTAGTATCAACCTATATTATTTGTTTAACTTATTTTAAAATGACCAGCTTGCCCCTTTTTACAGTCAAGCATCTGATGTATATGTTGGTTGATTGGTTCTTGTTTTATTTCCTATCCTAAAAACAAGCTAGCAACGATATACACCTCTATCCCGATATAATGCGATCCGATATAACACGAATTCAGACATAACACAGTAAAGCAAAAATGGTTTTCTGTCTCATCTAAAACATATTTGTATTCTGTTTAATCCCAGTTTATACATTTAATGATTACCGTGTACATATGGATCAGTGCAGCAGCACGTCTGGCTCCAACACATTGTTCTGAGTGGCGTGTTAAGGGGGATGGGCCAAGCCCAGAGGGTTGTATAAAAGGAGGAGGGTCTCGGGGGGAGGTCACTGGACAGGGAGCAGGGAAGGTTGGATGGGGTGGAGGTTCTGGAGGTGGGGCGGTCAGGGTATGAGGAACGGAGGTGTTGGATAGGGCCTGGGAGTCCCGGGGGCCTGTAAGTGGGCAGAGATGTGGATAGGGGATTGAGGCAGTCAGGGAACAGGGAGCAGAGGGGTTGGGGGCCTGGGGGTGATTAGCAATGGGGGGTCTCTGGAGGAGATGGTCAGAGGACAAGGAGCAGGGGAGCTTCGATGGGGGTGAGGTCTTGGGAGGAGTGGTTAGGGGTGGGGAGTCTCTGGAGGGGGTAGTCAGGGCACAAGGAGCCGGGGGGTTGGATGGGTCTGGGCTTCTGAGGCGCCAGTCAGGGGGCAGGAAGTAGGTGGGAGGGTCGGATGGGGGTGGGGTCATGCTGTTTGGGGAGAACAGATTTATTTACTGCATACACCACGTTAGTTCTAACAAAAATGATTTGCTGACTATTAATAATGGAAATGCTCGATGCCAAAACAAGTTCGAAATAACACGGTTTCACCTATAATGTGGTAAGATTTTTTGGCTCCCGAGGACCGCATTATATTGGGGTAAACGTGTACAATCAAAGAAAAGGCTTTAAACTGCAGAAAACATGCAAAGTATGTCTGTTTCAAATCTGGGTGGAACCTTTGTGTCCCATCAACAAGTTCTCTGGCACAAGGCTTTCAAACTCAACAGGGCTGGAGTCATTTAAATGGTAGTCTTGTTCTTCAGTCTGCGCTTGTTATGTACAGGAAGAGTGTATTACTAATCTAGGTGCAGTCTCTTTAGTAATAAGGCAGAGACCTCAGGTACCTAAACTTCATTGAAATGTATTAATCAATTGTCGGTACAGCGCATAACAAAGAGACTCTTGCATTACACCATCTGTGGGAAGGCACTCAATCTGTGTAACTGAAGCTTGCAGCTGGTAACAAAGATGGCAGATGGATCCCAGTTTGACTCATTGCCTATAGAGTGAGACCTTGTTATAGGTACTGGGTTTACTATTTCACTTTAAGCAGGTTCCTCATACACATACAAACTTATCTTTATTTTTAGCACATTTCTAAACATCCCCTCATATTTCAGACATTTCTAACTGCAAGATTGGGGTCTAGTGACATTGTTTATGCCATTTATATTTAGATATATATTTCAAATAAATGCATTAAATTTATCAATTTAACATCTGTTGATCTTGTCTATTCCTTGCAAAATATAATACATTCCTTGCAAAATCATTTACTAAGTTAAATAACAAGGCAGTATACATTTTGTATCTTTTGCAAACAGTCTTTTTTCCACAATAGCTTAACAGCATTCTCAAAGCCTCTTGGTAGTTTGGTGTACGTAGCAGGCTATAGACTTAATACATGCTGGGCCCACAAGTCACCAAGTGACAAGACGAAAAAGAAGACTCTTTCCAGACAGCATGAATTTTAATCCATTTTAAGTGTGGGAGTCAACAAAGCTGCTAAAATATCAGGTCATGTTCCGAGCAATATCTCTGCTTCTCCATCTCGTTTACAATCCGATATAATTTTCTGGTGTGGATGAGGCAAACTCTTAGACTAGGTTAGTGGCTGCATTAGAGTGATAAATGGGAGAAGAGGAAGGAAAAGACACAGGAATTGAGACTCAAAGAGCACTTTTAGGTTTCTGTTATATTTTAAAGTATCTGAGAAGTGCAGTACAGGAGAGAGGAAGGGAATGCAACGTGAGTGATGTAATATTCACAAAACAAACCCTGCACTGTGGGTGACATTCGCTGAACCTGGCTTAGAGGGGCATTAATCACACCTCCCTGCACAAGCCAAATTGATTCCTATTGAGAGATGTCAGCTTTCAATCCTGCAAGGGGCTCCACAGGAGAGAGGCTGCTGAGAGGATGACCTGGGCCTGCTGCTTTCCCAGCTGCCTCCAGGGTCTACACAACCTACATCCTGATGTGAACAGAGTCCTGACTCTACAAACAGCCTTGCAGACTTTTTCTGAGGTAACATTCCCACTGATATGAAAGTGAATATAGTCTGAATACAACATGAGTAAACATGGCACACATTAGGGCAAAAATCAGCTTTGGGATCTGCAGAACCTGCTCTGAATCTCAATGAAAGCACCTCTCTCAGGTGGGGTGTTCCCCACCCCATCCTCTCACACCTTCCAGCCCCCATCTCTCCTCGCTCTGGGCAAGCCATCCTGCTTACACTCAACACCTCAGAGCACAGGCTGCCTTCTCTTCCACATCACTCTTTCCTGGGGTGTAAAAGCTCCTCCCATCCTACAACTTGACCCACTTCCTCCCCACAATCCACTCCCCTACCAACATTCCTCAGGTGGAGCCAACCCCTCTGAGATTACAGACAGGAGACTGCAATGCCTGGGGTGTCACTTGGCCATACTATGCCTTTTCAGTCCCCATGGGTTATTGTCACAGGTGCCCTGGCCAACAGATGTTAGGCTCAAGTTCTGTCAGGAGGGGCGGAAGGCTACAAGGGCCCCAGTTGAACAATTCTGCTCACTGCCCCTGATTTAGTGATTTAAAAGGAGGCATTCTCCCCGTTCACCTGATTAGCACAGCAGCTTCAGCTGGACAGCTCTTCTCTTCTAGCCCCCCTCAATGAGGTAGCAATTCCTGATGGGTCACTCTCCCCCTTACTTCACACTCAGCTGGGGCAAATAGTTCATTCTGGATCATTGCCTTCCCTGCTCAACTGGCTACCACTGGTGTAGCTTTAAGCTCCACGGAGGCTGATCCCACCCAGGAAGGAGTTATTTATCCCTTAGCAACTATAGCTGTGTGAAGGTGTATTGGAGCGAGGGGGTTGTGTGTGGCAGGGATTCTTCTTCTTCTTCCATCCACTGTTATCTAAATCATAGATGGATGATCCATGGGTAGATCCTGTTATGGCAGGCAGGTAGAGCTGTAGGAAAGAGATCTTCATTAAGTATGCAAAATGTCAGCATTACAAGCTGAAACCAAAGAGCCTGCTTAAGCAGTCTTTGTCCCTGTTTGCATGCCTGAGCCCATGGTGCCATGCTAACCTAGATCCTTCCAGAAACCTGACCCTCTTTATCCAGTTCCATTCTTTATGCTACAGCCTTGTCTGTCACCCTGTCCATCCTGATGTTGGTACAGTTTCAGTCTTAACCCATAGAAACTCAGCACGATCCTAGCACTGGTTTCTTTTGGATCGAAATATTCTTTTATGAATTGGTTTGTTCAGAAAGCACACAAGGCTGCTTCACAAGCTTAGGTTTTTGTTGTTATTTTGTTTTGAAAAAAGCCAGCTTTTGAGCACTGGGTGTATTTCCCTTTATTTTCTATTAGAGGTTTAGCATCCTTTCAGTAAGTGTTTGATGTAACATAACAGTGTGTATCGCTTTCTGTGTCAAATTACATTTGGCGACAATATAAAATGCAAGCAAGGCTGACATAACATGGCATGGGACAGCTTATGCATCACATTTTATATGAAAGGCAAAGGAAGTGTCTTTTAAACATAATGAGCTTGATTCTCTCTCACACCAGAGCCTCTTCCTCCCTTATCTTTAATCCATCTGCTCCATTTGGTCTGCTTACAAACTTGTTTTTGTGCCTTCTTTTAAACTGGTCGAAAAAAATCAGGCTTTTTTGTGGAAAAGGGGATTTCTTTGGCAAAATTTTTAAAGGAAAATATTCTGTTTTTAATCGTTCTAATAGCTCCTATTCTTTGCACTCAACCAGAGGTACCTTCACAAAGGTCATTAATGATTTCTCACAAGCCCTATCCAGAGGGACACTTTATTAATTCCCATCCTGATCTAGCTTTTGCCTTTGACTCCAAATATCACTCTTTCCACGTTGCTTCCTCTCTACTCTAAGCTCATTGTCTTATGCTCGTCTGGTTCTCATACTGTCTTGCCAACCAGTCCTTCAGCATCTTCTTCAGCATTCCCTCATTATCTCCTCACCTATCTGTCAGTATTCCGCAGGGTTATCTCTTCAGGCATCTTATCTTACTCTACCCTCTCTATTCTCCATTACCAACCTCATTTGCTTCCATGGTTTTAACAACAGCACAGTACAAGGGCTGGGAAAATAGCTGATTTTTCAATCAAACCATAAAGGAATTTATTGAATTTCTCAGTTAAATGAAAGTTTAAAAAAAAAATCTTTTCAGGTCAAATGAAAAAAAAAAGGATTCAGCCTGAAATAATAACACCTTACATTTCATGTGTTGTTGTTTTTTAAAAAAACAACAACTTGTAATTAAATTTAGGAAAATTCCAAAACAAAAAAAATCTTTCCAAAATGGTGGTGGGCAAGTGTTATGGCAAGTCTGCTTCAGTTTCTCCTTCTTGCCCTATGTCTGGCAGCTCCTCATTATGAGTCCAGCTCTCCAGCCTCTCCCTTCTCAGGTGGTAAAAAGTCTAATGACTCAGGAGGCCAGTATCCTTAGGCAAGGGTTGATAGTGTCTGGCCTCTTGGGATTTGGACCCCTTTGGTCTACAGGCTTTAATAACCACTCTGCCATGTATGGGAACCTGCCTGCCTGTTCCTCTGCGCTCTAATACAGGGACCCCATATGAAGCAGCTGGAACCAATTTATCCGAAGCCCTTACTGATTCCTACAATGCCCCTCTTGTAGGTTGTTTCCCAGACTCATATTCTGCAATCCTCTTCTTCTAAAGGTCGGGCTACGTGGGCAGCTTCTATACAGACTATCTTTGCAGTGATTCCTCAGCCTCTTCTGACTTGGAGCCCTTTTATCTTCCCAGCTGTTGCAGGGCCACCATTGGGCCCCAGCTGAAGAGGCAGCTAATTTTCCTGTTAACCTTTTAGCAGCTGGAACAGTATGTGGTCTGTTCTCCACATAAAACTTCACTTTCTTACTCTTTGGCCATCTTTTGCCTTGATAAGGGTAGTTTTCTCCTGTTTGGCCTCATTGCCTTTCGCCACATCCTCTTCCCCTGTCCACCCATGCCCATTCAAAATGCTGTGGCTAGCATCATCTTCTTTTCCTTCCCCTTTCTCTTTCTCCAATGTTCTTTCACTGACTACTTGAGTGAAATCCTGGGTCAAAACTCCCATGGACTTCAATAAGGAATTTCACCCATTGTCTTTTATTGCTGAAAGTTTCTTGAAACTTCAGGGCAATAAATCATTTGATTCCATCTTCATGTTTGATCTCATATCCCCCCTATTTTCTCTCTTACTCCCAGTACATCTCCCAATCATATTCCCTTACTTTTCCCTTCATGTCTTCTCTTCTTGTCTCGCCCTCACACCATTTTTCATGTTATGTCCTCTGCTTGTAAATCTTCAGGTTCTTCTCCACCAAGCATAATTTTCTAAACTGTCAAACCCACTTCATCCAGAAACCATTTCTTCAGCAACAATAATCTCCCACACTCCTGTATCCAAACAGTTACCTGGAGTTTTTTCTTATCTTTGTCTGGTTTAGGCTTTAAGTCTGAAAAGCACTTAAGCACATACTTAACTTTGAGTGCATGAATAGGCCCACTGACATCAATGGGACTATTCACATGCTTATAGTTAGGCATGTGCTCAAGAACCTTGCTGAACTGGGGCCTTAGATTGCAAACTCTTTTATCCAGGCAAACTGCCTTGTTTCAGTGATAAGAGTTAAACCACCCTAGAAAAGGAAATGCAGAGAAGAATTTAAATCACCCCATAAGAGTGCTTTCTAAAGAAGAGTAAGAAAAACACTTGGATCTTTTACAGGCTATGGACCATAGGCAATAATCATTGATATTATTAGCTCCACTGTTATATCCAATTGCCGCCTGATACAAAAATCGCTGTTGCCACTTTTTTAATATCATATTGATGATTCAGACAAAGTCAGATAATTCCATATCTGATAATATGATACAAAGCTGTTCCTGCATGAATCGGTTTCCAGTAATGAAGGATAAAAAAACACCTACTGTATTTGTCTCTATAACAATATTATGGCTGAAACACTTATTCAACAGCATAGCTGGGCTAGACTTGAAGTTATCTCCCATGTTAATTAAAATGCCCTTTTTTGTTGCTGTTCCTCTTCATTAAATGTGTTGAATACTGGTTATTACCTGGAGAATTGTATGAGGCTTATATTATTTATAAAACCAACAGCTACTCATCTTTGGGCCATTTCTGTTGTATGTATTATTTATCTCTTGATTTACCCCCCATCTTAGGTTCAGTATCTTTAAGAACTATGTTTAATAAATCATACCCATTTGAACAGCGTGGACTCTATTCCCAAATATAGTTATTTAAGCCATTTCTATGCAAATCTCACAGGAGATCGATTTTCTCACCAAAAATGTTTTTTAATTTGTGGCTATACTCAGTCCATTCACATTAAGTATACAGTAGACTCTCGATTATCCGGGATGATAGGGAAAAAAATAATCCTGGTTAATAAAATCCCAGATAATTGCCATCCATAGGAAATATGGGCGGTGTCACAGACCGCTGTCTCACCCCTCGCAGGAACACAGGCAGGAAACCCTTCTTTGCGTCAAACAGTGCTCTTTAATTAACAGTGCAGGACCCCACCACCAATATATACAGCTTTGTACAGTTCCCAGCTCTACAGAATCTATATAGTCCAGCTTACAACTCCAAACACTCAGCTCTGAATAGCTCAAACCACCACCTCACTCTATACCATCCCCACCACACTGGGCTTGCTTCCTGGCAGGCCTTTTATCCCCCTGAGGAGGCTGCCAGGTGTCACTCATGCAGGCTGATTGCCCTGCAAGCCAGGTGGCTAATTAGCCTTTCTGCAAGGGAGGTTTGAAGGCTTCTGCTCCCTCTTAAAGGGCCAGCAGGGCTGGCTCAGGCACTCCTGGCCAGCACCCTGCCACAGCGGGGGGAGGTGGGGGGGGGAGGGTTGGTCACCACCCACCCTGCGCCGGGAAGTGTGGGTGTTGGCTCACTTCCTGTCCTGCACCCCGTTTTTTTCTTTTTCTTTTTTTGTGCTTGGGGCAGCAACAAAGCCGGAGCTGGCCCTGAAAGTTACACATATTTTTTCGACATCCTGGTTAATCCACAATCTGGTTAACCCACTCTTGGAGAATCGAGAGAATATTTGTGATTAATTAAACTGTTTCCCTACATGGGTAATTCTCAGTGAGGTACCCAACAGGGATTTCCAACTCCAAGTAGATGGACTCTACAGTTAAAGCATAGCATGCTTAAACAGAACAAATTTTTAAGGGTGAGAGTCAAGAAAAACTAAATTTTCCTCTTGGTGTCCTCTTGTTGTCTTAACCCGATACTTTATATATTATTCAAATAAGAAAAAAGATTAAAGAATGTTCAACATTTTTTGTTGTGTGCTGCAAGTCTCGTGAGAGTGGAGTGCAAGTTGGCATCATCTAACTTTAATAAGTATTAAATAATAATAATTTAATAAGTATTATTAGGTATGGGAGTATTATGGTTACTGACAGCAGGCCTGCTGGAAGTGTCCTTATTCAGACAATCCTGCCATTGAAGTCGGTGCTTTGGTAGGGGTATGGCTAGGTGGAAATTGACCTCTATGCTTAGCTATTGGGCTCAATACAGAAGTAACTGGATGAAATTCTATGACTTGTGATGTTCTGGAGAGGGCAGAGTACATGATCTGATGGCATTAAAACCTATGAATCTTTAATATCAATGGAGGTGAAACTGCTGTCTTCTGAAAGACATGTGAACACTGATGACTTTTGACAATTTGACACTGATGATCACTGTTTCTGGTTATTATTAATTTGTATTACAGTAGTGATTAGTAATTTTCATCAAGAAGCAGGGCCCCATTGTCCTAGGCATTGTACAAATGAGTAAAGAATCCAGAGAGATCACAGTCTAGGCTAATGTCAAGAAGCAACACTTGAATGAAGCAGACAAATGAGAGGGAAAGAATGGGAGGATGTGGTAACAATATAAGGAAAACTCTGGGTGAAATCCTGGCTCTATTGAAGTCAATGGAAAAAATTCCCATTGACTTCAGTGATGAAAGGGTTTCACCCATTATGTATAATAAACAGCAGCCTCACCTCAGAGACTGTACAATTATATTGATCACATGTCTGGGTTTAACACAATTTTGGATCCCAGTATAGCCTCAGATATCTAATCAAATCAGTTTAAGCAAGCTGTGTTTTTATAAGGTAGTAGTAGTAGTAGCAATCATGTTTATTTTTATAGAGCCTAAGTACCAACCAAGAATTGGCTCCCACTGTGCTAGGCACTATACAAACATGGAGTAGCAGATAGTCCCTACCCTGAAGCTCTTATGCTCTAAATAAAAACAGACACAGAGTGGGGGAAAGCATCTAACATACAAGCTGATGTAACAATGCGAGGGTGGCCAACATCACTTTAGTTCCAGCTTTTGGGGGGAAGGGTGTTAGTTAGGAGGGGATCGGCTAAGAGGAAATGGAAGGGGAGTGAAAAGGACAGGGCAGGAGAGGGTGAAGGGGGCAGGTATTTAGTGAGGCTCACGTGAAGAGATTGTGAGCAGGGGGAGGAATGGCATAAACAGCCAATGAGCACAAGGTAGAGAGAGTGAAAGCCTCAGTATCTGCAGATTTGCTACAAAGTCAAAAATGGGCAAGATTTTCCGAAGTGACTAAAGATGCAGAGTGTTCAGATTTTGGATGCCCAGCTTGAGATTCATTAAAGGCTCTGATTTTCAGAGGGCTGGTGCCTAGCACTCTGATAGGCCACTTTATGTGTGCTAAACCTGCTACCCCAAATCAGGAGTCATTTTTGAGGTCAGGAGGTCACATTTGAGGTCACTTTTGAGGTCAGGAGTCACTTTTGAGGTCATATACATTTCTAACAAATCATTGGTTGCTCAATCTTTTAGAGGTATGATTTTTGTCTCAGTCATCATATTTTTCCTGCCTGTTTGCCTGTTTGACATTCATTTCCAGAATTCTGAAGAGCACAAGCTACCTAATATTTCTTATTTGTACTTATTCCAATGACAAAACCCTGGGTACCTGCTTATGATGGACACTCGGCACACAAGGGGTGTACAACTTTGAAGTTCCAATCAGAATTTTTAAAAGTAGCAATTTCAAAATATGAATATAAACTTCCTATTATATAAATAGTGAGGACACATTAGATAACATCATTGGCTCAATATTAAAATAATCACAAGCACAGCTTGAAATCTTTAGGATTATCATGAAAGAGAATACAAGTCAGCAAGGTTGTAGATACTTCAATGACCTGAAGGCAAAAACCACATCAGAGTTATTAAGCTAGAACTAACAATGTCATGGTGATAGTTGAACCGAAAAGTCATTCTGAGCTTTCTCCTTACGGGAATTGATCCCTATCACTTTCCATCAGATAGCTGTTATGATACGACTACACAAGTAATAGCTTAAGAATAGAAGACTCTGAACATTTACTTACTTTATCAAGAGTGCTGATCACACTGACACGCTCCTTAATCAACAATAAAATGGGAAAGGAAATGGGAAAGAAAAGGTTTTCTATTCTCTGCCCTCTTTTGCATGTTGTCATTGTTGCTGTATTGCATTAGTATACAAAATCATCCACGTGGCATAACCTAGCCATATGACGTCTATAGCTGCACTCAACCCATTCAGTAAATTTCAAATTCTACAGACTCAGGGGACCATACTGGTTTTAATATTTTCCCCCAATCATTTCAATGTAGTGAGAGAAAGTACATCAGGCGTTTGGGCACCCATATGTTGATTGCCCTCATTAAAACATATGTGCAGGTTATTATTAGGGCTGTCAATTAATTGCAGTTAACACATGCGATTACTCAAAACATTAATCATGATTAAAAAAATAATCGTGATTAATCGCAGTTTTAATCACACTGCAGAACAATAGAATACCAATTGAAATGTATTAAATATTGTGAGTGTTTTTCTACATTTGCATATATATTGTGTTCTGTGTTGTAATTGAAATCAAAGTGTATATTATTTTGATTACAAATATTTGCACTGTAAAAATGATAAACAAAAAAAAATTATTTTTCAATTCACCTCATACAAGTACCATAGTGCAATCTCTTTGTTGTGAAAGTGCAACTTACAAATGTAGATTTTTTGGGGATTACATAACTGCACTCAAAAACAAAATAATGTAAAACTTCAGAGCCTACAAGTCCACTCAGTCCTACTTCTTGGTCAGCCAATCGCTAAGACAAACAAGTTTGTTTACATTTACAGAAGATAATTCTTCCCTCTTCTTTTTTACAATGTGAACAGAAAGTGAGAACAGGCATTTGCATGGCACTTTTGTAGCTGGCATTGCAAGGTATTTTCATGCCAACTATGCTAACCATTCGTTTGCTCCTTCATGCTGCGGCCAGCATTCCAAGGGACATGCTTATGATGCTATTAAAAAAATAATGTTTTAATTAAATTTGTTACTGAACTCCTTGGGGGAGAATTGTATGTCCCCTACTCTGTTTTACCTGCATTCTGACACGTCATATTATAGAAGTATCAGATGATGACCCAACACATGCTGTTTATTTTAAGAAAACTTTCACTGCAGATTTGACAAAACACAAAGAAGCTACCAATGTTCGACCCAAGGTCTAAGAATCTGAAGTACCTTCCAAAATATGAGAGGGATTAGGTGCAGAACATGCTTCCAGAAGTCTTAAAAGAACAACCTTTCGATGCAGTAATTAAAGAACCCGAACCACCAAAAAAGAAAACCAACCTTCTGTTGGTGGAATCTGAATCAGATAATGAAAATGAACTTGCCTCCATCTGCACTGCTTTGGTTTGTCATAAAGCAGACCCTGGCATCACCATGGATACACGTCCTCTGAAATTGTTGTTGAAGCATGAAGGAACATATATGACTCTTTAGCGCATCTGGCACATAAATATCTTGCAACGCCGGCTACAACAGTGCTATAAGAACACCTGTTCTCACTTTCAGCTTACATTATAAACAAGAAGTGAGCAGCATTATCTCCTGGAAATGTAAACAAACTTGTTTGTCTGAGCAATTGGTTGAACAAGAAGTAGGACTGAGTGGACTTACAGGCTCTAAAATTTTACATTGTTTTATTTTTGAATGCAGGTTTTTTGGTACTGTAGTGGGGTGGCTGCCCCACTCCCCAACCAGAGGGGGCAAGAGTAAGCCAGAGAGGCTGCACAGTCTGTCATCCAGTAAGAAAAGGGCCTACTGCGGGCCAATCAGGGCCAAGCTAGTAGCCAGCCACTCAGGGGCTGGCTAGGCCCTATAAGAAGGCTGCCCCGGGAGAGGGGCAGTCGGTCTTTCCTGGACCTTCAAGGGGGAAGGTCTGGCTCCTGGGAGAGGATCTGCAGCACTACGGACAGCGCAGTGCTGGGCAGGCCCAGGGGAGAAGAAGGGAACTCTGCCCTGGTTACCTGCCAGGCTGCCAGCCCTGAGAGAGGGGCCATCCGGTGCAGAGGGGCCACAGGGGAAGTGGCCCAGGGAGAGTATAAGGGGCTGGAGGAGAGAAGGAGGGCAGGACGACTGCTGCCAAAGGGTCCCTGGGCCAGGACCCAGAGTAGAGGGCAGGCCTGGGTCCCCCCTTTCTCCCCTTAGACTGCACCTGGCTGCAGGAGTGGCCTGTACAGCCTACACCCGACCCTTGCCACCGCAGCTGGACAGCTGAGGGACGACTGAACCCCCCTGCCCGGAAGGGGATGAGTGTGGACTTGGGGGTACTGCCAGAGGGCAGTGTCCTGAAGAGGACGCCCCACATGAGAACCAGCGTGAGTCCAGGCACTAACAGAGGGCAACGGAGAGGAAGAGACGGACGTGAAACTACCAGAGGAGGGTGCTCCGCTGTGAACAGAGCTAATTCCCAGACTGTCTGGCAGGAGGAGCACAGTGGTGAGACCCCAACCCGTTACAGTACATAATTCTACATTTTTAAGTTCAACTTTCATGATAAAGAGATTGCACTACAGTACTTGTTTTCGGTGAACTGAAAAATACTTTTTTTTTTTACTGTGCAAATATTTGTAATAAAAAATAAATATAAAGTTATCATTGTATGCTTTATATTCTGTGTTGTAACTGAATATATTTTAAAACATCCAAAAATATTTAAACAAATGGTATTCTAATTATTAGCAGTATAGCTGATCGCATGAGTAATCACAATTATTTTTTTTAACTGTGCAATTAATTGGGATTATATTTTTAATCACTTGACAGCCCTAGTCATTATCATTTGTTTATGGTAATTCCAATGGTGTTTTAGGTGCAAATAAGTGAGCATAATCCCTGTCAGTCTCTAGCAATCTCAGGACAGACAGACAAGAAGGCAGAGGCTAATGGGTAGGATACAAGCAGAATAAAATGAAGGTGTTACTTGGATATGCCTTCACAAACTGATATTAAGCTAAACTACATTCATTGTAGGCAGCTGTAGGAAACTATAATTAAGATGGTTACAGTTCAGGCTATACTTTCAAAAACAGGTGTCTAAATAGCAACCACAAAATGGACACAATCTTCCAATGTAAAGCTCTTTCAACACGAAACATATTAGGCCCCCTTTAACACACAGTAATTGGTACCTGTCACCTGTATGTACATATTTTGTACATATTTTGTATGTAAAATAGATATATAGTATATTATATATATTATATGGCTGAGAGGAATTGTACACCTTCCTCTGAAGCATCTGAGATTGGACCTTCTCAGAAGCAGGATATTGGACTAGACAGACCATTGTTCTGATTGATAATGACAAGTTTCTATTATCCCACATTCTGTAAATGCAAGGTAAGTGCATTTGAAATAGAACTGAGTATAAATTGCACAACATTTTCTGTGAATGATTGTTCCAATTTTAAAACAACATGGCTTTGGCTGTGGTCACGTCCCTTTTGTGTTTGTTTCCCAGAAATATTCAAGTGAACAAGTTTATTGGGTAGAATGTTCATGGAAACCACCAATTTTAAGCTAATAGCAAAGAATAAACCTGGAAATCAAATTCTGAATTGCTAAATGCAAGCATTATCACTGGAAACCTGATTAGGAAAGTTATACGCCTCATTCCAGGCTACAGAAACATACAATTGCAAATATGTGTATATAATCACAACAGCTGGGATTTTCAATATCCACACTGACCTACAGAAAAATCAGCAACAGAATTATGTGCAGAAATTATTAGTCAATCAATTTCAAGCAACAAATACATTATTGAAAGCCATGTTCTGTTTGTTTTCAGTGTTGCATGCTAGAACTTAGTTATACTGATAGAGATATAGAGATTTAAATATGCAGGATACTTGCCCATGTAATGAATAATATGGTCTAATGCTTTTATTGCCTTCCTTTCATAAGCAATATGTTCACTTCCACTTTTTATTACTATTTTAAAGCATATACCCCATGTATTTTGATGTATTCATATTAAAGAGATTATAATAATATTTAACTGATGTACCATTAAGTACTGAAATTAATGTAATATGTATTATTTAAGTGCTGATGATAATAATTATGTCCAGAGGTAGGGTATAATATAGATAAAATTACCTCCACTAGAATCTCACTGTAATAAAGTTTGACAATATTTTACTTTACACAGTGATTCTGTACAACACTGCACCCCAATCCTGCTTTGTGACCTACATGGTCACACCCACGCAATCACAGAGCAGGACCAGGGCCTACTTACTACCATGAACATTTCTCTGTGGGTCCTCAATAGAACAAAGAACTCAAGCATAGAGCAATTCCATCCCTGTTTAGCAAAGTACCACTGAACTTGATGGAATTTAAACATGTGCCCAAAATTAAGCACTTGGTTAAGAACTCTGCTGAATGGGCCTGGGATTACTCATGTGCTAAAAATTAAGCACGTAATCAATGTCTTGTTGAATCGGGGCATATCTGTAGCACCTGGTTCCAGTAATTATCTTCACTGAAATTATCTTCAGGTGTCCTGAGTACCTCTTGGTTGGAACATCAAGAACAGTACCTCAATACCTCTCATGGTGTGTTGGCATGAACCATATGGATACAGAACAATAATATCAAGGCCCAGATTGAAACTGGATGGATTTTTCACACTCAGCAAGGTTTGAAGCTTATAGTCAAATATCAAATGTATGAAGAAAGTTAACACAAAGAATGAAGGGGAAGAATTCCAAAAGAGGAAGATGGCAAAGAATTAATTTTAATTTTGAGAACATGGCATAATAAATGTATATAAAATAAGAATGGCACAGTGGAGGTGGTTTGGATGCTGTTTGTAACCTGTTCTCACACTATATCTCCTCTCACACTGAGGATAACTCTCCAGAAGAGGGAATTTCAGTTCTTAGGAAGATACAAGTATTAGTAATAGGCAATTCATCATTAGAAACATAGATAGCTGGGTTTGCAATACCAGGAGAACCGCATGCTGACTTGCCCGCCTAGTGCAAAGGTTGCAGATCTCACAAGACATCTAGATAGACTTATGTGTAGTGCTGGGGAGGAGCCAATGGTTGTGGTACATGTAGGTACCAATCACATAGGGAAGGATAGGAGAGAGGTCCTGGAAGCCAAATTTAGACATCTAGGTAAGAGATTGAAGTCCAGGACCTCCATGGTACCATTCCTTGAAATACTTCAAGTTCCACGTGCAGGGTCAGTTAGGCAGAATTGCAGTGTCAATTTGTGGATGGGATGATGGTGTAGGGAGGAGGGGTTTTTATCGCTTTTGCAGATCCAATCTAACATGGCTACCCCTCTAATACTTGTATTAATGTTGTTGTAACTTCCTGATATTTCCTGCAATATACATATATTCTCTAATTTTATTTTCAAAGTGCTATTATTTTAGGTTTTTGACTGGTCTATGAATTTCACAATTTTTATTTCTCTCTTACGCTTAAATATAATTCTTTGAGTACTGAGATTTAAAATGCCTAACCTGTCCTGGCTGTAATAATTATCCTTGTGGTGACTTTTAAAAATATATATTATATCTAGTTGTTTTTATTTCTACTGGTGGTGCACATCTGCACATTCCCTCAACATGGTGCACATAACAAAATTTGTTACGCACATGGAATATTGGCAAGGAGAGAGGGAGAAGACAGTTGAAATAGTAAGCACTGGGGAGGAGACTTGAGCAATGCATTTGGGAAGGGGCAACATAAGTAGGTAGCATTTATTGCATCGATCGAGCACAACCCTATAATCTTCAAGATGCTGTTCAATTTTGCCTTAAGAGAAGGGGAAAGCAAGAATTCTTTAAGTAAATATCAGACATTAACTTTTGTCAGAACAGATCCTGAAATAGCAAAATCATTTCTGAACTACTGCTTCCCATTCTGTCATTTATTGTACATTTAGTGGTTAATAGCTGAACATACCACCAGCTAGGGCATGATGCTGCAAAGTGCAGTATGCACTGACCTGATCCAGCAAAGCCTTTAATGATGTGCTTCACTGTCAGCACATTGGTCATCGTACCAGCGCAAGATGCCTCTTGGGAAAGCAATAGCAAAATAGGTCAAATGTTGGGGTGCATTTGAATCCAGCTCTTCACTTACTGCTAATATATGATGCCAGAGATTCCTCTACTGTCAGCACATGACCATTAACATATAATGCCTCATGCAGTGGGGAGTGGCAATTCTACACATTTGTCAAGATAAGTAAATTGGAAAGTAAAGTTTACAGCAATTACTATAAAGAGCCATTTGGATGATTTTTGAACTAATTAAATTTTACAGGTGCTTGGAATAAAACAACATTCATCTTGATCACTGATTCAAAGCTTTTGGTAAAGATAATGGGTAAGACCCTTGGCC
Source organism: Sternotherus odoratus (assembly GCA_032164245.1). NCBI lineage: Eukaryota > Metazoa > Chordata > Testudines > Kinosternidae > Sternotherus > Sternotherus odoratus. The sequence goes on along the minus strand of JAVMKO010000003.1, from coordinate 15,553,652 downwards.
TTTGTTCTGGTTGCCTTTCAGGCCAAGACTGTACAAAGCAACTTGGTCAGCATCTTAAAGGCTATCCAAGGATTCCCCCTAAGGGCTAGGGATGGATTCCATATGGGACTGCACTTAATGTGAGCTTGGCGTAGCTTAGTACTGGACTGACTGGTTTTAAGGAGCTATTTTCATGGCTTTGGTTAATTCCATGATGTATTTCTTGTGTTCCTTCATAAGTATTTGGAGAGAGTTTTACAACAGTGACATTGTCTTCAGTTAGTCAGTCTTCAAGCTTTAATCATTGAGAATGTTTTAGGGAGATTCAGATGGGGAGAACATCTCTAGGATCCAAGGATGTCAGTGGTAGGGGCTACTGGCTGGCTTAGTTTGGGGCCTTTCAAAGAAACCCAGGGTCTGAAATTTGGAGGGGTAGTGATTGGTTCAGGAGGCTGGTATGCAATTCTAGGCTGCCAATGAAAGCCAGTGGGTGTCTAGTCGAATGTAGGGGCCAGAAGATAACTTTTGAGACTCCTGGGGTTTCCCTGTTCAGTAGAAGATAATAATGTCTTGTCAGTTGTTTTCTTCGTGGGTATGTCTGTCTCCACCCTGGGTCAAATGCTGAGATCCTTAGTCAGGCTTTACTCAGCTTCAGGCCACTTCATTAAGGTCTGAGTATTAATGGCATAACCATCATAAGCATAAGCTGCTTGCAATCACAGGTGAAATCCCTCTATTCAACCCTGTCATATAATTATGATATAGTTCATACAAAGAATGCCATGTGGGATATCATGTGAAAGGTCACAATCTGCTGAAACCCATTGTTCTGCCAAAATATCATGTCAGTGTGTATGAAATTAGGAGATTTTTCTATAGGGTTGTTACTGAAATATGTTGTAAATTTGGGGGTCTCCTCAGCTAAGTTTTTCAATGACAACAAAGGAGGTGAGCCACTCCCAGGGTGGTATTAAGGGACCACTAATCAGCAGGGGAGTTGCAAACAAGTGATTTACAATACAGTAAGAGGGCTGCACAAGCATCACATAGTGGGGGATTGCTCAACTCTGTGACGCAGCAAAGTCCATCAGGACATGTCTGGGCTTCTATTTTCCAGTCACATGGGCAGAGGATATAAAATAGGGGACAGTGACATCATGCTTTGGCCTTTCTCCTCCCCCACCTATGCTGGAAGCAACAAAAATGCTGGGAAGACAAAGACCTGATCGGAGGAGACTGGTCCCAGGCTTAAAGGGGAAGCCTGTGTATAAAGAACTGTAACTATCTACAACATCCAGTGGGATGAGAAAAATTGCTTGATCCTAACACTGACTAGTCTAATAATAAGGTTTAAGATTTGGACTGTGTGCTTACCTTTTATTTTCTTCAGTGCCTACCTCTGACCTTTTGTGCCTACCACTTATAATCACTTAAAATCTATCTTTCTGTAGTTAATAAATCTGTTTTTTATTTTACCTAAAATAGTGTGTTTTGCTTGAAGTGCTTAAGAAATCTCAACTCATTTTTCAAAAGCCAGTTTGTGTCCTCTTCACATCAAAGGAGGGGCAGACTGGGTAATGAATTTACACTGGTCAGGCTTCTGACTGGCAAGACAGTATAATCCAAGGGTATAAGGCTGGGGACCTGGGACATTTGCTGGTGCCTTTCTCTTGTGATTCGTGAGTGGCTCTGGGAGCATTCATGCAATCCAGCTGGGTGTGGGCTCCACATACTGTTGTGCTGAGTGATGACATTGCTTGGAGAGTTTGCTGCTGATCACTAGCAAAGAATTGTGTGAGAGAGCCCAGGCTGGACAATTAAGGGGGCACAGTGGTACTCCGGTTCCAGGTTGTACCCCAGGGACCCCATCACTATGAGTTCCACAGCTTATTTAAACGTGGTATGAAAAGTATTTCTTTTTGTTGGTTTGGTATTTCCCCAAAATGAAGGAGAAAGGGGAGAAAGGGGGATTAGGTAAAATGAAAAATTACCACATTTTTCTTTTCCGCTTCATTGGAAAAACAGAACATTCTGAGAAAACAAAAATGTTTTGCACAGATTTTCATTTTTGAAAAAAAGACCATTTTTGAAATACTTACAAACGAAAAATGTGTTCATAAAACATTAATCAACTAGTCCCAGTCAGAGCACTGGTGGTACAGCAGTAGTCACCTCTTCAAATTAATTAGCAAGATAACTCAGTTTCCCATTTGTAAGGTTGTCAGAATGAGCTCCACGGACATTCCACGGAGCTCCATTCCACAGAGCTCCACAAACAATAATACCTCGCCGTTAGAGATTAGCCAAAACCCCATTAAAGATAACTAATTGATCTATATGGGCACGAAGGGTGAAAGTCACCTCTGTGAAGAGAGCAGCAAGGGGCCCTATTTTTCAGGATGATGTGGGATTTAAATGGTTTTTCTGTGTAGACATTTCATCTAAGAACATGCAAGCATTCAAGGGAATAAACCAAATTTACATTAAAGAATGTGTGCTTACCAGTCACCCACAACATATCTGTGCCCTGTACAGGAGTATTCTATTCCTATTCCATTCTGTTCTATAATACTCCAGTACAGGGCACAGATATTTAGGATATATTAATAAACAGAGATACACAATATACATACATTAAAATATTTATCAAATAGAACAGACTGGCTCCTGCCTTCCATGGATTACTAGAAGGTTTGTTTCATTGTCAAAGTGCTAATCTAACGATAGATTAATAGCAGGGACCTCAAGAGTTATTTAGTCTAATCCCCTGCCAGTATGTAGGATTTATAGTGTCTAAAAAGTGCTGTATTAGCAGGAATATTAAAGCATCATGGCTCCTATATATAATCTTAAATCTTTGGTAAAGCTCACAAGGTCTTCATCACTTTAGATCAGGGGTCTCAAACATGCGGCCCGGGGGCCACATGCGGCCCGCAAAGCCCTTCCCTGCGGCCCGCCAAGCTTCCTGGCGCCCCCCCCCCGCCCCCCCCCTAGCAGTTTGCAGGACGGAGGGGCCAGAAGTGAAGGCTTCTCTGCTGCCTGGCTGGGCCGCGTGTGTTTCTAGCTCTGGACTTCCTAGATTGCTCTTGCTTTGTTTGCCAAACAGCTGTTGGTGGTGCCTAGTGCTTTCCAGGAGGGAATGGGGAGCTGCGTGCTCAGAGGAGGAGGTGGGGCAGGGGTGGGACCTCTTGGAAGGGGTGGAGTGGGGGCGGAGCTGGGGCAGCAAGGGCGGGGTGGGTATCAGTGGTGCGGCCCTCGGGCCAGTGCAGTAGTCCTCATGGCAGGGGTGGAGTGGGGGCACAGCCGGGGCAGCGAGGGTGTGTGTGTGTGTGAGTGGTGCGGCCCTCGAGCCAGTGCACTAGTCCTCATGCGGCCCTCGTGGTCATTTGAGTTTGAGACCCCTGCTTTAGATATTCCTTGAATTTGTTTAAGTTTCATGTGAGATGTTTTCACCATCAGATAATTAATATAGTACATGGTAGACAAGCCCAGAAAGACGTCCAATCTTCAACTGTTTTTTTTTCTATCAAACATATAACTGCTCCCAAGTTTCCTATAACAATCCCGCCTATTCTAACTAGGAAAATAGCTAGTTCTGACACCTCCATTAAAAACATTTTCTCTAAAATATCTGGACATTTGTTTCATATGGCCAGAGGCTCTCACCTGACGTTCATTGCCTTCATAAACAAATCGGTGAAGTGACACAAGAGAACTTAATTGCCTCTCTTCTTGTTAATATTGACAAACAGGACTCTGCCTTGGATGAGGTTGTGTAACTCTATCACAAACATCCCTTTATTACTCTCTTTGTCTGTGTGTTGTGCAATTCTGATTATTTTAATCACTCTACTGTAGACACTTTTTTTTACCAAGACCCATCTGCCTGTGTTACTGCATATATTGATCTCCAACTGTGGTATTTTTTATATAAAAATAATTCCTCAATAAAAAATCATCTATTTTATTACATATTTTAAGAGAACCATAATCTCACTTCAGTTCTGCTCCCACTTAGAGGAAGAAATGTGTATGTTCATTGAATACTGATTTTATATTCCCCTCTTGATGCGTGTGGAAGGTTCCATTAACTTTAATGGGAGAAAAGCACAGGGATTCAAAAGAGGACAAGACCCCATCATCTGTACCAGGGAGGCGCCATTCTCACCAAGGAGATTAGGGGACCTTCAATTACAGCTATTTGCAAGACAGCATAAAAGCAAACACAATTTATTTTTGTGCATTAGTGGAAAAAAGCCAGCTACTGTGGATTCATACTTTTTTATGTGTGCTGTCACTACATTGTGTAATGCTTAAAGGCAGCTAATTCTCCAGTCTAGAAATAAGGAAGCAGGTGTGGTTTTGTTATTTGGTTGATAACTATTGTTGATAGGTCAGTTGTGCCCAAAGTCAAGGGTATTGAGGGCTTCACAGCTTGCCAGGCTCTTCAAGGGGTGCTGGTTTGGCATTTAGTCACTGGGTGATCTAATTCTGTTTGGTTGGTTTTGATGAAGTCATAAATCCCCTTCTCCTATCCTCTTTTTCTCATAATAATTCCCAGCTGCTTTGGTTTAAGTATTCTTATGCCCTTCACTCACAACATTCAATCACCTACTCCCTGGGATGTTCCCATTGTGTTACCTACTGGTGATCTGCTAAATTGCTCCCATCTTTGACTCTGGGAGCCAGCATTACTCTGCTGCTCTGTGAAAACCCCAACTCTTGGGCTGTTCACACACAGCCTCTAGCTTGTGAGCTGCTCCCAGCTATGTGAGGAAACAAAATCTTGTGGCACCTTAAAGACTAACTATAAAGTTTTGAAGCATGAGCTTTCGTGGGCTAATACCCACTTCGTCGGATGCAAGCAGTGGAAATGTTTAGAGGCAGGTCTGGGAAAGTAGGTAAGAACCAGGTGGGAGGTGAAAAGGTTAGTCCAAATAAGCTGAACCAGTTTGTTATCTCCGATCAGGGAGTGTGGATTATTCTTCTAGCATTTGAATGGGGTGTGTGAACATGGAGAGAGGAGAAACAATGTCTGTAATGAGCCAGCCATTCTAGATCTTTGTTCAGTCCTAGAAGGTGTGTGCTGAATTTGCAAATGAATTGAAGTTCTGCAGTTTCCCTTTGTAGTCTGGTCTTGAAGTGTTTTTGCTGCAGGATGGTGACTTTTAAATCTGCTAATGTGTGTCCAGGCAGGTTGAAGTGTTCCCCTACAGGTTTGTGTATATTGCCATTCCTAATATCTGATTTGTGTGCATTTATCCTTTTTCGTAGGGACTGTCCAGTTTGGCCGATGTACATAGCAGAGGGACACTGGTGGCATATAATGGCATATATGACATTGGTTGATGTGCAGGTGAATGAACCAGTGATGGTATGATTGATCTGGTTAGGTCCTGTGATGTTGTTGCTGGTGTAGATATGTGGGCAGAGTTGGCATCGAGGTTTGTTGCATGGATTGGTTCCTGAGTTGGAGTTATTGTGGTGCAGTGTGCTGTTGCTGGTGAGAATTTGTTTAAGGTTGGCAGGTTGTCTGTGTGCCAGGACTGGCCTTCCTCCCAAGGCCTGTGAAAGTGAGGGATTATTGTCCAGGATGGGTTGTAGGTCGCTGATGATGCGTTGCAGAGGTTTTAACTGAGGACTGTAGGTGATGGCCAGTGGTGTTCTGTTGTTTTCTTTCTTGGGCTTGTCTTGCAGCAGTAGGCTTCTGGGTACACGTCTGGCTCTGTTGATCTGTGTCCTTATTTCCTTGTGTGGGTATTGTAGTTTTGAGAAAGCTTGGTGAAGATCTCGTAGGTGTTGGTCTCTGTCTGAGGGGTTGGAGCAAATCCGATTGTACCTCAGTGCTTGGCTGTAGACAATGGATCGTGTGGTATGTCCGGGATGGAAGCTGGTGGCATGAAGGTAGGCATAGCTGTCGGTAGGCTTTCGGTATAGGGTGGTGTCGTTGTGGCCGTCATTAATTTGCACTGTGGTGTCTAGGAAGTGGATTTCCTGTGTGGACTGGTCCAGACTGAGGTGGATGTTGGGGTGGAAGCTGTTGAAGTCATGGTGGAATTCTTCCAGAGTTTCTTTCCCATGGGTCCAGATGATGAAGATGTCATCAATGTAGCGTAGATAGAGAAGGGGTGTGAGTGGACGAGAGTTGAGGAAGCGTTGTTCCAGGTCTGCCATAAAGATGTTGGCATACTGTGGGGCCATGCGGGTGCCCATAGCAGTCCCGCTGGTCTGGAGGTATATATTGTCACCAAATTTGAAATAGTTGTGTGTGAGGATAAAGTCACAGAGCTTAGCAACCACCTGTGCTGTGGCATCATCAGGGATACTATTCCGGACAGCTTGTATTCCATCTTTGTGTGGGATGTTGGTGTAGAGAGCCTCTACATCCATGGTGGCTAGGATGGTGTTTTCTGGAAGGTCACCAATGCATTGTAGTTTCCTCAGGAAGTCAGTGGTATCACGGAGATAGCTGGGAGTGCTGGTGGCATAGGGTCTGAGTAGAGAGTCTACATATCCAGACAGTCCTTCAGTGAGAGTGCCAATGCCCGAGATGATGGGGCGTCCAGGGTTCCCAGGTTTATGGATCTTGGGTAGTAGATAGAATAACCCCGGTCGGGGCTCTAAGGGTATATTAATTTGTTCCTGTGTTAGTGCAGGGAGAGTCCTGAGTAGATGGTGCAGTTTCTTAGTATATTCCTCGGTGGGATCATAGGGAAGTGGTCTGTAGAAATTGGTATTGGAGAGTTGTCTGGTAGCCTCCTTTTGGTAGTCTGACCTGTCCATGATGACAACAGCACCTCCTTTATCAGCCTCTTTGATAATGATGTCAGGGTTGTTTCTAAGAAACAAATTAATATACCCTTAGAGCCCCGACCGGGGTTATTCTATCTACTACCCAAGATCCATAAACCTGGGAACCCTGGACGCCCCATCATCTCGGGCATTGGCACTCTCACTGAAGGACTGTCTGGATATGTAGACTCTCTACTCAGACCCTATGCCACCAGCACTCCCAGCTATCTCCGTGATACCACTGACTTCCTGAGGAAACTACAATGCATTGGTGACCTTCCAGAAAACACCATCCTAGCCACCATGGATGTAGAGGCTCTCTACACCAACATCCCACACAAAGATGGAATACAAGCTGTCCGGAATAGTATCCCTGATGATGCCACAGCACAGGTGGTTGCTAAGCTCTGTGACTTTATCCTCACACACAACTATTTCAAATTTGGTGACAATATATACCTCCAGACCAGCGGGACTGCTATGGGCACCCGCATGGCCCCACAGTATGCCAACATCTTTATGGCAGACCTGGAACAACGCTTCCTCAACTCTCGTCCACTCACACCCCTTCTCTATCTACGCTACATTGATGACATCTTCATCATCTGGACCCATGGGAAAGAAACTCTGGAAGAATTCCACCATGACTTCAACAGCTTCCACCCCAACATCCACCTCAGTCTGGACCAGTCCACACAGGAAATCCACTTCCTAGACACCACAGTGCAAATTAATGACGGCCACATCGACACCACCCTATACCGAAAGCCTACCGACAGCTATGCCTACCTTCATGCCACCAGCTTCCATCCCGGACATACCACACGATCCATTGTCTACAGCCAAGCACTGAGGTACAATCGGATTTGCTCCAACCCCTCAGACAGAAACCAACACCTACGAGATCTTCACCAAGCTTTCTCAAAACTACAATACCCACACAAGGAAATAAGGACACAGATCAACAGAGCCAGACGTGTACCCAGAAGCCTACTGCTGCAAGACAAGCCCAAGAAAGAAAACAACAGAACACCACTGGCCATCACCTACAGTCCTCAGTTAAAACCTCTGCAACGCATCATCAGCGACCTACAACCCATCCTGGACAATAATCCCTCACTTTCACAGGCCTTGGGAGGAAGGCCAGTCCTGGCACACAGACAACCTGCCAACCTTAAACAAATTCTCACCAGCAACAGCACACTGCACCACAATAACTCCAACTCAGGAACCAATCCATGCAACAAACCTCGATGCCAACTCTGCCCACATATCTACACCAGCAACAACATCACAGGACCTAACCAGATCAATCATACCATCACTGGTTCATTCACCTGCACATCAACCAATGTCATATATGCCATTATATGCCACCAGTGTCCCTCTGCTATGTACATCGGCCAAACTGGACAGTCCCTACGAAAAAGGATAAATGCACACAAATCAGATATTAGGAATGGCAATATACACAAACCTGTAGGGGAACACTTCAACCTGCCTGGACACACATTAGCAGATTTAAAAGTCACCATCCTGCAGCAAAAACACTTCAAGACCAGACTACAAAGGGAAACTGCAGAACTTCAATTCATTTGCAAATTCAGCACACACCTTCTAGGACTGAACAAAGATCTAGAATGGCTGGCTCATTACAGACATTGTTTCTCCTCTCTCCATGTTCACACACCCCATTCAAATGCTAGAAGAATAATCCACACTCCCTGATCGGAGATAACAAACTGGTTCAGCTTATTTGGACTAACCTTTTCACCTCCCACCTGGTTCTTACCTACTTTCCCAGACCTGCCTCTAAACATTTCCACTGCTTGCATCCGACGAAGTGGGTATTAGCCCACGAAAGCTCATGCTTCAAAACTTTATAGTTAGTCTTTAAGGTGCCACAAGATTTTGTTTCCTCTGCTATTCCAGACTAACACGGCTACCTCTCTGATTCCAGCTATGTGAGTGAGTACTTTAGGCCAGTCACTGCTTGGATGGTGCAACTGAATGACACTAGCTAATATCTCCAGTCCCAGACACATCCCTAGGAACCTCCATCTTGCAGTGTCCAATTATGCCCACTAGCTACTTCAAGCTTATATGAGTCCGTCAACTTAACAAAGAAATTGATATGTACCAGGCTTGTTATCTCAACAGGAGTCTCTGACATGCTTCAAACCAAATGCACTGCTTCAGGTAGAATAAACAAACAAATGTATTAACTACAATGAGAGATTTTAAGTAATTATAAGTCAAAACACAAGAAGTCAGATTTGGTCAAATGAAGTCAAATGAAATAAAAGCAAAATGCATTCTAAGCTGATTTTAACACTTTCAGTGCCCTTACAAACTTAGATGCTTCTCACCAAAGGCTGATTGGTTGCCCTTCAGCCAGGTTCTCCCCTTTGATTAGTGCGTGTCACTTGGTGGTGGTGTCTGTAGATGGAGGTGGAAGAAAATGGCAAACGTCTCTCCCTTTTATTAATTCTTTCTTCCCTCTTGGCTTTCTTGTCCTCCTTCAGAGTCAGGTGAGCATTACCTCATCGCTGTCCCAAACTGACCGAGATAAGGGGGTGACTCACTCGAGAGTCCAACAGATCCTTTGTTGCTGCCTAGGCCAAAGTCCTTTGTTCCTGTGAGGCTGGGCTGGGTTTGTCCCATACTTGCCCTGATGAGGTGTGAACTGCCCCTCTGCATCTGGAGAGTTTTGCCTGGGCTTGTTTTAAGTCAGGAGGACACATTTTCAGCCTCATAACTAAATACATGAAATTTCAACCTATAACATTAATGCAACAACAGTGCTCAGTGCATCATGAGCCTTCCAAAGACACCCGACGTGACAAACTGTGCATTGAATACCACATATTCATATTATAAGGATGAGTATGGGGGTACATACAGGGTGTTACCCCCAGGTAAAGAGTGTCACACCTTCCCCCCTTAGTTTACTGTAAGAGAATTAGTCACTGACTAGCTCAAAGGCAGTTTGTGTTATAGTTCTCTTGGCATCCAGCCATCAAGGCCATGGGGTGGTGTGCCTCAGTTTCCCCATTAACACACAGAAAACCAGTTTTTTTAATGGTTTCTCTGCTGTGATAAGCCTTAAATATGTTTACAGGTATTAACTGAGAACTAGCATTAGAATAAATTTTAACATCAGTATCAAAATTCTCATTCCAAGACTTAACATTAATGCCAACATTTTAATCACTGATGGGGGTTTACAAATATCTTTATGATACCACACCCTCTGTTCATACAGTCTGGTTTGAGGTTGCTTTGTTCATTGCCCGTGGTGTTCTTTGACTCTCTCCCATGTAATCACTCATTGGCTTTTTTTCCCCTCCAGTGTTCTCCTCTACTTAGGTTCTTATTTTATTTACGTTTCTGGAATTTTGGTACTGCAAAATTTTGGTCTATCTTGCCAGACTCTTGCCACACCCAAAAAGGGGAAACAGTGAGGTGGAATTTTTTTCAGATGACACAAAATTACTAAAGATAGTTAAGACCCAGGCAGACTGTGAAGAACTACAAAAGGATCTCTCAAAACCTATGGAAGGGACACTCTAATTGAACCCGTTTTGGGCCCCACCAAAAATTATACAAACCTGGTGCCCATGTGTGGAATGATGGGGTTTATATTGTGATCAATAAAAATATTTAGAGTATTATATACCAACACTGTCCAGTATCTGCCAGCTCCCCACATCCCATAGGGAGGCCTCTATCAGAGCTTTAAAAAGGTACACCTTGAAAAGGGAGACATCATCCCAACTATGTATCTCATCCTTGTTCCATGAAAGATGGACAATTTTTTTTTCAGCTATGTGCTAGCTCAATAAACCATTTTACAATGATGCTTGGCATGCTTTTATTAAACATCAGTATTCTGTTTTTATAATAGAGTTATTCTCCTGCTTTTGCAGATGGGGAAACTGTAGCAAGCTGAACACAGGTTATCCAGGTAGGCACTGCTAGAGCAAGTATAAGAAATCCTGATTGTGTACTCAGACAATTAGGACACCTCTCTCCCTTGGCTGATGTTCACACAATGACTGTAGTTAACCTTTTTTATACTGGTTGTCCCATCATGAACAGACTTTCACCTAAATGGCTCTACAATTAGCCTTTCCCATCCAGCTGTTCTCAATAACAATTTCTGAACTCCACTGGATACTTAGGTGACTGTCTGTGGAATATAGTGGAATATATGTGACTGTCACATGATCAAAGCAGCTATAAGAGGATTATCAAGTTATTGATCTAAAATGTATGGACTATAATGCATTACAGACAATACAAAATTATTTATTTAGACTCATTCCTGGGTGGTAATTTTCTGGAGAAATATATAAGTACTGTAGTTATTTCTTTGTGGAAAATAGGCTATTTAGAAGAGGTATTGAGGACATACACAGAGTATATAGTTTAGCTGGGGAATAATTTTCTTTTTGATGGAGTAAAGTCTTTCCGTTCATTCAATGGGGGACCTCTTTAAGAAAACTCCTTTATAGTTTCCCCCCCACCTTGGTGGTACATGTCAGACTAGCCTCTATAATGGAACAAATATTGAACTCCAAGTTATTTAATGTCCATTGGGGACCTCCTGAGAAGTAAAGATGAAAATAGCATTTTATAACAAGGCTGATTTAGTGGTACTGCCTTGGCTACCTCACAATTTGCTTTATATCCTGATATCTCTGAGAAGGGGATCTGCTGGTTGAGGAGTTTTGTTTTTAAATCAAGGATTGGTGATTTCTGCACTATAAGGCACTGAATCATCACCATTGTGATTTTACCATGAGTCTAATGTGGAGATTACCAGTTCTCATGCTTTGTGCATCTGTCGCTAATATTATCAGGGTGCTGGTATTGTGAGAGGCAGAGACTCCAGAGCCTGGTCATTTTTCTGTGTAGATAGTTAGTAGGACTGGCAAGAAAAGAATTGTTTCATTAAAAAAGAAGGTTTCAGAGTTTGTTTGTTTTTCTTTGTTGAGACCTTTTTTGAAGTGTTTGAGAACAATGAGAGAAAGAGAGAGATGCACCCTACTACAGCTAATATCCTGGTGGTTAGCCCAGAGGTGGCCAATCTGTGGCTCCGGAGCCACATGTGGCTCTTCAGAAGTGAATATGCGGCTCCTTGTATAGACACCAACTCCGGGGATGGAGCAACAGGCGCCAACTTTCCAGTGTGCCGGGTGGTGCTCACTGTTCAACCTCTGGCTCTGCCACAGGCCCTGCCCCCACTACACCTTTTCCTGCCCACTCCTGAGCCTGTCATGCCCTCGCTCCTCCCCCTCTCTCCTCCTCCCCCAAGTCCCCTGCACACCATGAAACAGCTGATCTGGAAGTGCGGGGAGGGAAGGGGATGTGCTGATCGGCAGGGTTGCCGGTGGGTGGCACTGGGAGCAGGGGGGTGGGAGCTAATGGAGGGCTGCTGATGTATTACTGTGGCTCTTTGGCAATGTACATTGCTAAATTCTGGCTCCTTCTCAGGCTCAGGCTGGGCAACCGCTGGGTTAGAGCACTCACATGCGAGTGACTCAGGTTCCAGTTACTCACTCTCTCTCTCTCTCTCTCTCTCTCTCTCTCTCTCTCTCTCTCTCTCTCCCTCCCTCCCTCCCTCCCTCCCTCCCTCCCTCCCTCTTGTTTTGACCAGATCATTCCATTCTGAACTTGAGCAAGTTTAGTTGAAACTCTGAAGTTTTAGTTTGGATGAATCACCATTTTCTGATTGAACTAAAAAAAAACCAGTTGAAAAATTCTAACAGTAATGTTCTTATATAGTTTACAGAAATTATATAAAGCTGAACTTCCAAAGAGAAAGAGCAGGATACTTGATTTCCCAAAGGTCTTTATTCTCTCCTCCCGCCTTTAAGTAGAAAGAATCCTTTCCCAATCTTGGAATTTATGCTTTCATCATATTGATACTAAGCACAGTGTAGCTGATTGTCTGTGTTCACTATACAGGTGCCAATGACTAGATTACATATTTAACAGTAAGATAAGGTCTAATCCACTTCAGCTCTCTGCCATCATCACAAGCTTTATCCTTTTCCTCCTCCCATTCTTCTCCCTTCTCACATGCCAGTTTTTGTACCTGGCCCCATGGTTTGCAACTAGGATTCATACAGTTACTCTCTGTCAATGTGACATAAGAAAACTGAATGCAAAATCTGCAAGACAGCCAATAAACTGGAATACTCTCTCTGTTAGGCCTGGTCTATACTAGCGGAGAGGGTCGACCTAAGATACGCAACTTCAGCTACATGAATAGCTTAGCTGAAGTCAACGCATCTTAGGTCAACTTAGCTGCCATCCTCCTAGTGGCAGTGGTCAACAACAGGCTCCCCAGTCGACTCTGCCTTGCACCGTTTGGTGAGCTGGAGTTCCGGAGTTGACGGGAGTGCCTCTTGGGATCGATTTATCGAGCCATGATGAGACATGATAAATCGATCCCCAATAGATCGATCTCTATGCATAGATCCAGCCGGTAGTGTACACAAGGCCTTAGAAAGGAACCCAGCTGTTTTATATTTGGGGTCCATGTCCATAGGCAAATGTAGTATAATGCTACCATTTTAATGCAAAAAAGGACAGGAAAAAATGTACATGTTCTAACAATTCCAAGTCTGAGGATCTCTTACAATTACCTGCCAGAGGCAGTGCTAGCCCATAGGAGACTATTTTTCACCCTTTCCCACAACACATACTATAATTTAATAGAGGGCCTCCTTGAGCTGCGTGGGGCCCTAAGCAATTGCTTAGTCTGCTTATGCCTAGCGCCAGCTCTGATTACCTCTCCCAGCAGTGCTTCCTTCCTTAGTCATCTGTCAGCCTGAGAGAGTTAAAGCCCAGTTGTTTCTTCAGGCACTCCCTTATTTTTTATAAAGCTTACCGTAGGTCATCAAATCCATGTGAAACAATGCCATGTGGCTTATATGACAAATAATACAGCTCAAGGAGTGTATCACTAATCATCAATATTCTCAGTGAGCCGATCACATGCAATCCACTGGACTAAACTTTGTTTGCATAAATTGTATACCCATTTTCTCACAAAATGAGTAATCAAGCAATTAGTCTGGCTGAAGGAAATGGTAAAAATCACAACCTGTTTATGGCTCAATCATGAAAAAAGGTAAATTTGGGGAATAAATTATTCACGGTGAATCGTTCGTGCATCTTTAATATATTTGCTGCCCTTTTAAAGTTAAATCATTGGAACCTGAGAACATACTAAGTATTGTACATTCAAAATAGTAGGATTCACATTGTAAGCAGAGATTATTGGCTAGTACTGAATCAGTTAAAAATGCTGTCAGTGAAGGCAAATTATTTTACTTCAGCATTGTAACTGCACTGGTCTGAATCATGAGTACTGATATTTTTATCTTAAAGGTTGAACTGTTTATTTCCCCCGAGGTTTGGCACCACTATATATAAATTTCTCTTGCACCTAACCTGGCAATAAATAACAGCAATTCAGATTTATAAGAGAAACATTTGCAAATTCCAATATCAGAGGTTTGTTTTTATTTGCAACAAAAATTATATTTCCTTTTATTCGCAGTTTGTAAAAAGAGGGTATCTATTCAGGATCACCATTTTGCTCTTCATTAAATCCTAATGACTTATAGATATTGTAGCACTACCCAACATAAGTCCTCCATATCTTCCTCTCTGAAATCCTAGTGTATTTCAACAGTTCTAAATTCCCTTTATTGATTTTTGTAGTCTTTGAGGTTGGCAGTGCTGTAACATGCTGTACTGTGCTTTTATTTTTTATTTGCTTTCATTATTTTCCCCAATTCTATAGTTTGGTTATTGCATTCGTGTATCACTTTGAAATTTATGACCTATTTAACAGCATTTTTATTTTTTATAATTATGTGAGTCTTGCCCTGTAAGAGGGTGTTAGGGAAAATGTTCCATTTTTCTTCAAAACAAAAAAAACACATACCAATAAACTATCTAGCTGAATTATGATTTCTATTTTGACCGAGAGCTATGAACCAGAAAGTATTTTAGATAAATGCAGATTACAGAAAAATAGTAATAATAATGTGATGTGAATTCAGCTTTATGATCTGTCTGTTTCATCGACTTCTGTTTATGCAGATATAGCAACGTGACTGCCTATATTGTGTTTGTTATGACATCAGCTCAGCAAACACTATGTGTATGTGTGTGTGTGTATGCGTGTGTGAGAGAGAAACAGACAGACAGACAATGTGATAATATGGTAGTAGTGGATTTTTAATATTGTCACTTAAAATTAAAGCATTTGGGGCGAGAATGGAAGTCCTTGGAAGTACGATGATGTGCATGAGCTGAAGATCTGGCCCTTCTTCTAGGTCACAGAATAGCTCATGGGATTGGCAATGTGATGTAGAGCAGAGCTGGCAGGAAGGCTGTAATTCCATTTCACTGCAAATTCCAAGGTTTCAAAATTAGTTTTTGTTCCCCACTGGAACAAAACCACAATCTTTGTACTGTTTTCACAAAAGCGGCTCTGTGTCCCAATGTCTATTTTTCAGACAAAACCTAAACGTTTTTCATTTGGGAAGGGCATGCATTGGAGTTGGTGGTTAGAGCACTTCCTGGGGGGGCTGGGAGACCCAGATTCAAATTCCTGCCTCTGCCAAATTCAGAACAGAGGTTTTCATCTCACATCACTATCAATCAGAGAAGGCAGGACTTGAGCCTGGGTCTTCTGCAGCCCAGCCTAGCCAAGCTCTGGGCCTTAACCACCAGGCTTTTGACCTTCCTCATGACATTTTCATAGAAAATGATATGCCTCCATGAAACATTTCAGCTTCAACAAAATCTCATGTCATCAGAACTGTTCCGGCCAGCTCTAATACTGAGCCTTTCACCCATAGGTCTCCGTTTCAAATCAGAGCTGGCTGTACAGTGATGGATGTTTGGCAGCCTGCATAAAATGAGTTGGTGGCCTCATTCTCAGAGCAATTAATTCCCTTGTTGCTGACCGTCTCTAGAGAACAGCCTCAGATTGAATGGACCTGGGGACTATTCAACACCCACTCACTCTTAGTTGTGTTTCCTCTGGATCACCCTTAAGGCAGATGGGTAGTAAAATGCCCGGAAGTGTATGCTGCCATTGCTTATACTGTACCAGTCCTGGGGATAAACAGAGCATTTTGGTTTGTATTTTTGTCAATGTAACACTTTTCAACAGCAATACATTTTTTTCTAGAGTAAAAAATAAAATAAAAGACTATTGTGAGAATGAAATTTGTCTTAGAATGGCAAAAACAACAAAACTTAATGAAAGCTCGACATCATATTTAAGCTCAGCTTTTCCTTTAATTATGCATGGATTAGGCTAGATTCTCATAGCACAAAGCAGTCAAAGTATTGCCCTAGTGGGACAGCTTGGGATACTTATTGAGTATGAGAATTCTTGAGTGGGATAGAGCAGATATAACTGATTCTACCTACTCGGTCCTGACCCTGTTGGTAAATGGGGCTTATTGAGGATGGTATGGAAGATAGGAGGGGTGGGACCAGAGCACACAGTGCTCTGTTGCTGCTTTGATAGCAGCATGTTAACTGCAACCAGTACAAGTTAGAGCAGCCCTGTTGCTCCCTTGGAATTGAGGAGGGGTAGAATGGTGATAGACAACTACCTATGTTCCCTCCAGGTCTTCTCAGTGGAGTGCAGGCACCACCTCAGGATCTGGGCCATGATTTAAGAAGCTGGTGGATTGTCAAACACAATCAGTTTGGGAGGTAAAAGGCCATGGGATGGTTGAAACTGTCAATTTGTACTATTGTCCTGCAAGGGAACATCATTTTTTGTGAATAGGGTCTCATAGAAATATCATCTGTAAAACATCCATCCATTTCCCCAAACTTAAATTCGTCAATATTTTGTAATAAAATAACAATCATTTTATTAAGTGCTCCTGCCACTGCACTATAGGTGCCACATGGATTAAACTACAGTCTTAATAACAATTAAAATGCCATAAAACATACAATATACAGAAGGCCCAAACCCCTCAACGACTCACAAGCCCAACAAAACAGCAAAAATACATAAAAATACAACTCAGAAAATGACTCTGTTAATCCAGGTAGTGTGAAAAATAATTATAGTGAAGATGCAGTGATGTGGACTTCTCTGTCGATTAACAACATGAATGAATGTGTACCCAGAGTCGCTACAGGTCTTGTACTGGGCCTACTAACCTATGCCAAAGCCCATGCCTCCATACCGTTGCTGTAATTGATACCCATGCTATCTATGCTACAATTATGCTTTAATTTGTGGTGTAGACATACCCCTAATAAGATGCTGCTCCCCCTATATAAAGCAAACTCAAAAGGCCAGATTGCTGACCCCTGGCTCAGCCACTTTCTGTTGTTAAAATGGTGTAAAAATACCAGACAGACATCTTCCAGGACAGCTGATGATCCCCTTATCCTGTGTAGGAGGAATGTGGGGGGACAGACTGGGAGCAGACAGACTGGGTGCTGTGTGGAACTTTGGCTAGCACAAGAGTTTCGATGAAGCTGCTGCAGCTGGTACAACTTTGATCATCCCTGATGCTGCTCTAACATAAGATGCGACCATTTTGGCATCCAATCGGGCCACAGCTCAAAAACGGTATAAATATATTACTTTGACTCGCTCTGCACTGAGCATCAGTCCAAAGACCCAAATACATTCCCAGGCCGAGTAGGTGAAACTCCAAATTAACTTATACCAGGGATGAATCAGAGTCTTTAAAAGCTGAAGGGTTTCAGATCATTACTGTGCAATGCTAGTATGTTTTATAAAGGACTGTCTGCAGATCAGTTTTGTCACATTTACAGTTGCTGGTGTGAGTGAGTTGAGTATGGGTTGGTTGGTTGGAGAATTAAAATGTGGTAGAAAACTTATACAGTATTTTTGTTAAATAATGCATACCCAAATACTGGAAAATACCAAGCCAGGATGATAATCAGATTGCTGGTGGCGCTTATTTATTGCCTATTCATTAGCATATATTATGCAATATGTTCTTGACCAGGGGCTCTCAAACTGGGGGTTGGGACCCCTCAGGAGGTCGCAAGGTTATTACATGGGGGATCATGAGCTGTCAACCTCCACCCCAAATTCCGCTTTGCCTCCAGCATTTATAATGGTGTTAAATATATATTTGTTAAGTGTTTTTCATTTATAAGGGGGGTCGCATTCAGAGGCTTGCTATGTGAAAGGGGTCACCAGTAAAAAAGTTAGAGAGCTACTGTTCTTGACTATTAGCTGGGCCTCATCACAACTTCCAAAATTGCAGGCTCAGTTTCTTACCCACAATTTAATGCAGTTGCCAAATTGCAGCAATGAAATTACCGGAAGTTTTTGATGGTGGAGGTATACAGACAGAACAATACAGACCCGATCACTTCAGTTTTCCTCTGACGTTGTTCTTTGAGCAACTCATGGAAATTCTAGAAATCTCCTGATGCAGTATGTCAGCACATTTTTGTGTGGTAGGTCAGCATGACTTGGCAACCCCCAAAAGGAAGAGGAAGATAAGGATGTCAGACAGACTGTAAAAGAGGTGTATTAATATTTAGTGTATCATCTACACTCAAAAGTAGTTATTTTCATTTTCCCATAAGTTCTTTTACCTCTCAGGCAAGGGCAAAGTTTTCTAGTGAGGCAGGTCTCAGTTGGTACCCTACTCTACCCAAACTCAGGACTTTTTTCCCCAAGGTGCCTGCCTCTCCTCCTGCCCCTTTTTGGAACTCTTTTGCCTTTGGCACTCCTTTAGCCATCCAGTCTTCTTGGCTCCAGCTCCCCTCCCCCTCCCCAGAATGAGCTGGGTATGGCTTATATAGGCCTAGATCCTAGCCACCCGAGTTGCCTCTGTTCAGGCTGAGCCAGGGGGAGTTCTACCCCATGTTCCAGTTCACTCTGTCTCTCTCTGAGTAGAAATACATTATTTTTAACCATGAATTTATAGTATGTCTAATCTTTCAGCTTGAGGTTTCCCATCTGGCAAAGTTGTGCATCAGTTATTCAGCCTCAGAGGTGGAGTGTCTTTTGTGTCTGAGATGACTGCCATTTGAGCTGAAACAGGATGAATTAGAACACAGCTGCACTGAACAAAACAGCCTTATTGGCCGCACCATTCCCTCTATTTCAGTTATCATGGGTTCTGATGAGATCTTTAGGAGCAGCGCCCATGAAACCTTCAGACTCACTCCAAAGCCCATTGAAGTCAATAGAATGATTCCCATTGTCTTCACTGGTCTTTGCATCAGGCCTATGAGAAGCAATGTTTAAACACTGATACCAGATTATATCTGTTGTGAATCTTTCAGCAGATATCATGGGAGGATTCTGCTATTATAAATTGCAATGAAATGAAGGAACTGAGAATGATACAAAGGATTAAAGCACCACAAAGCATTTTCTTGTGTTGGAGATAACGTAGAAAAATAATCTCAAGGTATACCATGAAGTTACATGTTAATGAGACTGAGCTCCAAGAACCCATTCTGTGGAGTAATATTCCACCCCTTCCTTCATTTTTGCTCCCTCTACACCTTATGAGTAGAATGGATTGTGATAAATTATGCAGGATAAGTGTCTGTCAGTGCCAATGAAATCCCAAACTAAAATAAATAATAGGCATATCTTCTTTCATTTTGTTTCTCCTTGGAGTATTATTAATGACTCTAGGATGTGGCATGAATGCCATAAAATCAGCTTCAAAGTTTAATACTGGGGGAATGGGACCAGGGTATGGAGGGGGGAGATTCCCAGGGGAAAAAAATCCCAAATGTAATTTCTATCATGTAAAATTGCATTATTTCAGTATCTTTTCAGTGCAAGATTATTTTCTGTGACCACTTGTATACAGATCCCCCTGACCCCCTTCGTCCAACTGAAATATACCCTCTAGAAAGGCATTAGGTTAACAGGTAGAATAAGGCTTATTGCTCCATAAAGTAGTTGATTTATCACTTGTTTATTCCATGTCAGTATAATTAAATCTGAAAGGTGATGATAGCTTTTGAACATCTGTCTTTAGCTTTCATATTTTTCACAGTCTGTTGATTGGGTTACATTTTGTATTATTTCAATGTCCACAACTGTCAAGTGAAATGGGAGAGTGCTCATATGAAGTGGTGAGTTGAAGTCAGAAGCAGCACTTCATATTTTTTTATGGTAATAGTGTGTGACATCTCCAGCTCAGAACAAATTGTTTTCAGTTGTTTGATGGGTCTCAGCTGTTCCAAACTGGAAAGCGACCAGATTTTATTTCAGTTGAAAAGTAGGCTCTATTAGAATAGTTATTGGCTTTCTACTTCTTACTAACTCACTAACAGGAAAATGTCCCATAGTCTTCTGAGATCCCAAGGACTGAAATCTGATAGAAATTAGGGAGTATAATAATAATCATCTTCACAATAAAATCTCTGTACGCACTGGAAAAGTTTGAAGAGATATGATCATCTCTTTACCAATTTGACCTTTATGCACTAAAATGAAATCTACAAGTTTATCTATATGAATAAAATCTTGTTTTTATACATGACCTTTCATCCTGAAGAGGATCCCATTACTTTTCTTACTTCACAAATATATATATATATATATATATATATATATACCAATAATTGATAAAAGAATCTCTAATTTCGATTTTGTGTGAATTTTGCTGGTTGTTTACAGGAAGCTGTCATGATATATTTTTAATACTCTTCTCATCTAATCCCATGCACAATGCTTCACGTAAACCCCTAGCATGAGAATTACACATTTTCTGTTTATAGCTGAAAGTCCAACAAGCTAATAACAGGTTGTCTGAATTCATAACATCGTAATGAAGGGGTGCTTGGCATGTTTAGGAGGTCAAATTAAGGAACATTTCTGAGACTCTAGAAAGTATTATTTGAGTTTCAGAGACTCAATTTTCAGAATAATGAACTAAATTATAGGAGGTGGAAATCAAAGAAGCAGTCTTCCTCCAACAGGAAGGGCAGAGAGGGATAGAGAGTGAGTTATGGTTAGTATCAGCTTAGGAGCCTCGTGGGAGGTCAGCCAGTAGGTGGCACTGTTACTACAGGATGATTCCTAAGGCAGTAGAGAAATTGGAAAAAATGCAAGAAAGCAGCTGAGGTCTTAAGCCAACTTTGACATTGATGGGAATTGGACAGATCCCTGAAATAGGAAACTGAAACAGAAAACACTTTTGGTCTGCTTACTTAATACAAGAAACAAGACACCATTTCAAATCCTGAGCACGAGTCAGTTCTCAAGTGTGTCACCTTACATTATTTTTCTCAAGATATAGACCACCATTTGTGTGGCTCAGTAGATATTACATAGGATATGCATAGAAATAAGAGATGATTGTGGTAACTCTATGAAAGGCTTTATCTTTAATATGTGCTATATTTTAACTGTTTCCCCCCAAGGAGTTTATATCAGTACTTCTTAATAACTTAGCTTATTAAGCTTAGGGATAATCATGTTTACTACTATCCCTAATAACCTAATTTCTATGGCTGACAGCCAGATTTATTTATTGAAATTTATATTGCAGTAATAGCTTTAAAACTCACCTCAAGGTAAAGTTATGTTAAAATATAATTAACCATTTTATTGCAGCTTATAATTGTTTTTCCTTGCAGGGGGGAAATGTTTTGGTTCCACAATAATTATAGAAGAGCAACTGTTTTCAATCAAACTGGAAGCACTTGCAATAATGTTATTTTTTACCTCTTTACCATTGGAAACATTCAGCAACATCAAGAAATCTTCCATGAGGCTGAGAAAAATTAAATACTCATCTGCACCCCTGGAAATATCTGTTATTCTTGCCTTTTTTTAAAAAAAATCTTTAAACAAAGACTTTACATTTATATTTTGGGAGGAGAGAATTTGGTGCAAGTTAGAGTTTTATTTGGTTTTCTTAATTTTCTCTGTAGCTGTGCTTTATGAAAAATATGAAAAAGAGATTAGGGATGGAAAAGACCTTTTGGGTTATCTGGTCCATTCCACTGCCACTCTACTGCTCTCTACAGTTTGGGGATTCCAGTTTACCCTAGTACCCAGGCAAGGGTATAATTCTCCACTGATTTTACACCAATGTAACACAGTCAATGGTCAATGGAATTGCACCTGATACATGCTAGAGTATGCCTTGCCTCTGTTACTTTAGCTCCTTGAACTGGAATATATACTACACAGGTTTCAAGGAAACCCAGACCTGCAAAGGAAAACCAACACAGTTGTTGCTTCACTACTTCTCCAGCTTCCCTGTCAAACAGTATTCTGATCCCTCCCTTATCAACTTAGATGCCTTTGGTGGACTCTTTGGGACTTTTTGGAGGTTGAAAAGCAGCTGTTGTTGAAGAAGGAAAAACAAAGGAAGACAACTGGGAAACGGAATGATGGCTGGACTACTAGTTGTGCCAATATTTTTAGGTCAGTTGTACACTTTTGCCACTATAGTAATGTTGGTGGGGGTGTGATATTTATGACATTTTAAACCAGCAAAAGGCCTAGTGTAGATGCAGCTATACTGGCAATATATAGCCATTATAGTTGAATTTGTTCAGGGAACTAGTATGAGCTATATTGAGAAAGGCACTCTTTTGCCAGTATAAACTATGTGAAAGTCACATTCTGAGAATGTCCAATGCCCAGTATCCTGTGAAGGAAGTGCCATTTACGGATCTTTTGGGGTTTTCTGCCTTTCTATCAGCAGGTGGAGCAGCTGCAGTGCCATGGGAGAAGAGATATCCCACCTGGGTATCCCATCTCCACCTCTTCTATAAGAGGAACTGCTCCCCTGCTGCTTAGTTAGTTAGTTAGTTATGCCCGTCACCCCAATCGGGGTATGGGCTGCCCCTGCTGCTTCCCAAAACCAAATATAGCACCAAACAGCTGGTCAGTAGGTCAGTAGCTAGTCAGTGGTACAGAAGGATCAAGTATCTTTGAAGTGCTGCGGTGTTTAATGAGCCCTGCATTTCTGTGAAGTGTTGTACATTTCAGAGCACATTCTAGAAAATGATTCAGTGCACCCTCAAGCAGATGTAACTATTTTCCTTTGTTTCTAGAGCTAAGCAAAAATAACAATATAAAATAATAAAGCCACACATTCTCAGCATTGGCATGCAAATAAACATCAAAATGTCCCACTTTGCTTCTAAAATTCTCATATTTTATACAATGGGGCTTTGTAAAATGGAGCAGAGCAACTATGAAAATCTAATTATATATTTGGAAAGGTGGAGAGGGACTGATGTAGAATCGTAAGCAGCACACACTTAAAACCAATTCTATGATTTTCAAATAACAGAGATTCTGGGTAATAATGAGCTATTTGCTAAGAAAGGAAAAACAGAGGAACTGGTAATAAACAAACGCTGACTCCAGTATGTGAACTAGTACAGTACAATACAGTTTAATTTTATTACCTGTCATTCATACTGAAAACAAATTTGTAATTCTCCACATTATAATGGTAATGTTCCAAGAATGTGTAAGTGCGGAGGAGAGTTGGATAATCTTGTCAAGTGGGATGTTGCTGAATTTTTCCCTATATAGAAAACAATTATCTAATATTTTACTCAGGAGATTCATGAAGCTAGCATGTTCAATCCGTTCACAGAGGTTGGCATTGGGCCACTCACCGCAGGTTCACATAGATGTTCATGTTCAGCGGTGTTGAATTTGTGCTATAAATTAGTATGATTGAAGACTCATCATACAAGCATAGGAATTACTATGCCAATCAGACCAGTGGTCCATCTTATCCACTGCCATGTTTCCGACAATGACAAGTAATAGGTGCTTCAGAGAAAGACGCAAGAGAACCCATACAATTGTGAAGAAACTGATCATAGGTAAGTTTCCTCCTAATGCCTGTTAGTTAACAGAAGTTCTCAATATCCATATAAATGTATAATTCTTTCGTGAATCCTACTTAGTTATTGATCCTAATGGTATCATGAGACAGTGAGTTCCATAGGCTAACTAGTTTGCATGGAAAACAGGTATTTCATTTTGTTATATTTGAGCTTTTTGCCTTTTGGTTTCATTGTATGACCCCTCACTCTTGTATTCTGAGAAAAGATAAATAGAAACACTTGGTTCAACCACTCTGCACCTTTCAGTATTTTGCACTCTTCTATCATGTACCCTCTTATTGAACTCCTTTCCTAATCCATCATCCATAATCATTTCAATCTTTGAACTCTTTGTACTGAAGCTATACAATTTTTAAGATAGTGTGACAAGAACTGAAAATAGTATTCCACGTAAGAGCATACATTTGATTTATATATTTTATTATCTGTATTAATCAGTACTTTATACATGCTTTCATCAACATTAATCAAATTATTTTAAATCCCTTGCAATACTACATCATGTAAGGAAATTATATTTGGGTCTAACATTTGTTACATGGGAAAATAAGAACAGATAAATCTGGGTTAACTCAAGGGTCCATCTAGCCATTATCCTGATATCCAACAGTAAACAATGCAAGGTACTTCAGAGGGAATGAACAGAACAAGCAATCATCAAGTGGTCTGACCCAGTATGGCTATTTGTATGTTCTAATGACTTAATTATCTGGAGTAGTTTTGTATCATCTGCAGATGTTGCCACCTGACTGTATACCCCTTTTTCCAGATCATTTATCAATATGTTAAACAGCATCCATCCCAATTCAGATGACTGGGATATACCACTATTTAACTCTCTTCTTTCAGAAAACTGACCATTTATTCTTGCTCCTTGTTTCCTGTCTTTTAATCAGTTACAGATCTATGAGAGGACCTTACCTCTTTTTCCATGACTGCTTATTTTGCATAAGAGTCTTTGGTGAGGGACCTTGTCAACAGCTTTCTGAAAGTCCAACTACACTATAGCCACTGATCCTCCTTGTCCACACACTTGTTGACCTCCTCAAAGAATTCTAATAGACTGGTGAGTTATGATTTCCCTTTACAAAAGCCAACACATTGTGTTCATCTACATGTCTGATAATTCTGTTTTTACTATAGTTTCACCTAATTTGCCTTGTACTGACGTTAGGTTTACTGGCCTGCAATTGCCAGGATTACCTCTGGAACATTTTTTTTTAATTGTGTCACATTGCCAGTCATCTGGTACAGAAGCTTATTTAAATGATAGGTTATATACCACAGTTAGTAGTTCTGCAATTTCATATTTGAGTTCCTTCAGAGCTCTTGGGTGAAAATCATTTGCTCCTGGCGACTTATTGCTGTTTAACGTGTCAGTTTGTTCCAAAACCTCCTCTACTGGCATGTCCCTTGGGAACTATGCCTCAGATTTGTCCTCTAGATTTGTCTCAGGTGTTGCAATCTCCCTCACATGCTATGCAGTAAAGATCAATGCCAAGAGTTTCTCTGAAATGGCCTTGTCTTCCTTGACTGCTTCGTTAGCACCTCATTCATCCAGTGACCTAACTAATTGTTTGGCAAGCTTCTTGCTTCTGATGTACTTAAAAAATTGTTAGTTTTTGTGTCTTTTGCTAGTTCATCTTCAAATTTTTTTGGCTTACCTATTTATTTTATTACACTTGACTTGCCAGAGTCTACGTTCCTTTCTACTTCCCTCAGGAGGAGCTGAATTCTAATTTTGAAAGGATGCCTTTTTGCCTTTCACTGCTTCCTTTTCTCTGTTGTTTAGCCATGGCGGGACTTTTTTGGTCCTTTTATTATATATTTTTGATTTGGGGTATACATTTAATTTGAGCTTCTATTGTGGTGTTTTTAAAAAGTTTCCATGCAGCTAGCAGGCATTTCACTCTTGCGACTGTTCCTTTTAATTGCCATTTAACTAGCTTCTTCATATGTGTCTAGTTCCCCTTTCTGAAGTTAAATATGATGGGCTCCTTTGATATTTCCCTCACCACACCCAAAGATGTTAAATTTAATTATCTTATGGTTGCTATTACCAAGTGGTTCAACTCTGTTCACCTCTTGGACCAGAGCCTGTGCCCCACTTGAGACTAAATCAAGATTTGCTCTCCCTTTGTGCATTCCAGGACTAGCTACTCCAACAAGCAGGCTTTCTTGACGTTATAGTGCCAAAAAACTTTATCTCTGCATCTTGTCCTGAGGTGACATGTAACTAGTCAATATGTGGATAGCTGAAATCTCCCATTATTACTGAGTTTTCTATTTTTGTAACCTCTCTAATCTCCCAGAGCATTTCACAATCACAGTCACCATCACCATCCCAGTCAGGTGGTCAGCAGTATATTCCTACTGCAATAACTTTAATTATTCAATCGTGACATTTCTATCCAGAGAGATTCTATGGTACAGCTTGATTCATTTAAGATTTTTACTTTATTTGACTCTATGCTTGTTGGACAAATACTGCCAGTGCTTTTGCCTAGATAATGGAGTCCTGTCCAGTGTCTAGATTCATTGTGCCTGGACACCTTAGCAGCTGACATTCCAATTGGGATGCAGAGTAGTCTGCAGGCCACAAATCTATTAAGTGAGCCAAAAACATACATTCCCTTGAGTGAAAAAGTAAAATCTTTTCTAAATTTGCCCCAGTTGGAACCCACACATGAAGCTGTGTTGATGCTAGCAACTAGATAAGGGATTGGCAACCTTTCAGAAGTGGTGTGCCGAGTCTTCATTTATTCGCTCTAATTTAAGGTTTCACTTGCCACTAATACATTTTAACATTTTTAGAATGTGTCTATAAGTCTATAATACAGAACTAAACTATTGTTGTATGTAAAGTAAATAAAGTTTTTAAAATGTTTAAGAAGCTTCATTTAAAATTAAATTAAAATGTGGAACCCCCCTCCCCCCCCCCCCCCCCCCGACTGATGGCCAGGACCCAGGCAGTGTGAGTGCCACTGAAAATCAGCTTGCGCGCCTCCTTTGGCATGCATGCCATAAGTTGCCTATCCCTGAACTAGATCAAGGAACTGGAAATGAGGACTTCAGGGTTCTATCTCCAGTTCTTCCACCTTCTTGCTTTCTGAGCTGAGTCCTTTAATCTTTCTGACCTCCAGTTTGCTCATTTATAAAGTGAGTACAGTCATAAATACTTACTTGATAGGCATGTGAAAGTCTTAATAAATTAATATTGTAAAGGACTTTGAGATGCAAGGATGTAAAGCATTATAGAAGCGCAAACATTGTTGCTTATAAAAATATCAACTCACTTCATATCATCTATATTGGGCATGATGAGACACACTAAAGTATTAATCCAGTGGCTAGTCATTTCACTATCATAGTTTTTCATAGAAAATTGTCTTCTGATTCATAATGATAAGGGAGAGGGGAACCCTTTTCACCAATAGCAGCAACTGTTTAAGTTATAATGGAATTAGGGGAACTGTTTCTAATATGCTATCATTGCAGTTATATTGCTTTCATTCTTAGCACTTAAATTATCTTTAAAAATTTTATGATGCATTTTTATGGCTATAACCAATCATACATATCATTAAGGAGTAGAGAAAGAAGCTCAAGTCAAGAAGAGATTGATGAGTATTCAATTATTGATGTAAATGAATCACCGGGTATAGCACCTTGAAGAAATGTATTAAGAGCAAAAGTCAAATCACTGGCTCTGTACACAGACCGTCAGATTAAATACACTCATACTTCATTTGTGCAGTGAGTGAAGAAAGCTAATTAAGTTGAATACAATTTCAGCTCCATGTCCTGGCACGGTTAATCAGTAAACATGTTTGAGAATTTCAAATAGGATAGTGGACTTCAGAGCCCAATACACTTGTAAAAACAAAGCAGAGACCAAAACAGAAGAAAACAGCACAGACAATATGGCAATTATACTAGAAAAAATATTAAATCATCACATAAATTAGCATTAATTGCTCCCCTCCTCTTAAACTCCTTTTCTCAAAAACCATTTACTTAAACCCTATGGAGGAAATGTGCTCTACAGATAAGCACAGAAGAGTGGGAACCACAATTTAGCTGTTTCAGTTTTCAAGAAATCTTTTTGATGCTTTCTGTACATGTGGATTAAACCCTCAGACTTGCTTAGAGTGTTAAATATACTTCAAGTTCAAACCACACTGTTGAGTTTTCTGTGGTTTGGTCAGAAAACTACAGTTACATTGTTTCATTTTGAAATCCTTGGGACTATATAGAGATTTATGAACATAAATCCAGCACACAAACACAGGCTAAAAAATATTTATCAGTAGACCACCAGCAGTTTTGTGTCCTAAAAAAAAGGTCTTCTTTTATCTGGACTGGTGTTAAAGAATCAAGCTTTTGAGAATTTGCTAATGGACTCCTATCATTTGGAGTCATTTTACCATGAAAGTCTTCTTATATTTTAATTTTGTTCAACTGTTTCCTCCATATACAACTTATTACTGTTCCCCCTGGTGTGTGTGATGTATTTGGTCAATCTCCAGATCAGCTGCTGGAAGTGGGCCTCACTGTCCCTGATTGAATTTACCTTGCTTTCTTGCCTGCATATTTATACCTGCCTCTGGAGAGTTCCACAACATTCATCTGATGAAGTGGGTCTTAGCCCACAAAAGCTCATGATCCCTAAGATCTGTTAGTCTATAAGGTGCTACAAGACTCTGTCGCTTTTGCAGATCCAGACCAACACGGCTACCCCTCTGGTATTGGTCAACATTGCTGCACCTTTTTTGTTGTCATTGATAAAAAACAGTATTTCAACAATAAAATTATTCACGTTTAATTTTTTTTTAAAAAATGTTTAAGGTGGAAACATATTTTCTCCCCATTTTCTTTTCACTTTCACTTTTAAAATTTTCTCAGACCTTTTTCCAGTTAATTGAAATAGAGAATGTGGAACTTTCCCACCAAAATGGAAGTGAAAGGTTTTAAACAATTTTTTTTCTAAATGAGAACATTCTACAATGTTCAGAAAAAAATCAACCAAAATGGGGGGAAAAAATTACCCAAATATTTGAATAAACTTGCTTGACTTATTTCAACCAGCTCTAGTGTCTGAAGGAGCAGAAATGAAGGCAGTGTGTTTTTATCTTTCTGGTTCTGCCTTTCTTCTATTATCTTGTCAATACACTTGCAGAGAGTCTCCAAAAGCAGATTTATTTGTACATTGTATTTAACATTGGAAATTGACTTTTTCTCTGACTCTGTATCTTTTAATATAGTGTGTCTCAGCCAGTGAGTTGTGAGCCCAGGGGGGGGAGGAGGGGTCATGAAAGGCAATTGGGTAGTTGCAACTCCTTAAAAAATTTAATATAATCCAAAGCAAATGAAATCTCACTCCCTCTCTTCTCACATTCTCTTACCATTCAAGGTAAAGTATTCTCTGCCAACCTTTCCACATGCACAAATAAATAATGTAAGCTTAACATTGTTATCATGCCACTGCTTGCATCCGACGAAGTGGGTATTAGCCCACGAAAGCTCATGCTTCAAACCTTTATAGTTAGTCTTTAAGGCGCCACAGGACTCTTTGTTACCATTGTTATCATTGGTACTTTTATTACTGCTTTTTTATATTAAATATAAGGGAGGGGATCACACATTTTTTTTAGCTTTGAATAAGGGATTTCCAATCTGGTGGAGAAACTGTTTTTAATTTTATTTAATTTTTCCCCTTTGGGAAATCCATCACATATTGTTCTCTAATTTTGCTATTCCAAGCATTTTCTTTTAAATCTTCAACTGTTTGAACTCTTGATTTTGCTTTGTTTCTTCACTTTTGAATCTAGTTCCCTTTCTACACAGCATCACTTTTTGTGCATTCTTCTTTCACGCATCCAATTCCAGATAATGATAGGAACATAGGAATGGGCATACTGGGTCAGACCAATGGTATCCTGTCTCCCAGTATCCTTTCCGCCAACAGTGGCCAATGCCAGATGCTTCAGAGGGAATGAAAAGAACAAGCAATCATCAAGTGATTCTATCATCCACTCCTGGCTTCTGGCAATCAGAGGCTAGGGACACCCAAATCATGATGTTGCATCCTTGACCATCTTGGCTAATAGCCATTCATGGACCTATCCTCCAAGAATTATCTCATTCTTTTTTGAATCCTGTTATAGTTTTGGCCTTCACAATATCACCTGGCAACTATCCTCACAGGCTGACTGTGTGAAACAGTACTTCCTTTTGTTTGTTTTAAACCTGCTGCATATTAATTTCATTGAGTGACCCCTGGTTCTTGTGTTATGTGAAGGAGGTAAATAACACTTCCTTAATGCACTTTCTCCATTCCAGTCATGATTTTTTAGATCTCCATCATATACCCTCTTTGCTGTCTCTTTTCTGAGCTGAAAAGTCCCAATCTTTTTAGTCTCTCCTCATATGGAAGCTGCTCCATACCCCTAATGATTTCCATTGCCTGGCTCTGCACCTTTGACACTTCTAATATATCTTTTTTTGAGATGGGGAAACCAGAACTCCAGACAGTTTTCAAAATATGGCCATACCATAGATTTATATAGTGGCATTATGATCTTTTGTGAGTTATTATCTATCCCTTTCCTAAAGGTTCCTAACATTCTGTTAGCTTTTGACTGCTGCCTTACACTGAGCAGATGTTTTCAAAGAACTATTCACTCCAAGACTCCTTTCTTGAGTGGCAACAGCTAATTTAGACCCCATTATTTTTTATGTATAGTTGGAATTATGTTTCTGAATGTGCATTACTTTGCATTTATCAACATTTAACTTCATCTGCCATTTTGTTGCCCAGTCATCCAGTTTTTTTAAATCCATTTGTAACTCTTTGCAGTCTCCTTCAGATAAAAATTATCCTTAGCAGTTTTGTATCATTTGGAAATGTTGCCACCTCACTGTGTACTCCTTTTTCCAGATCATTTATGAATATGTTGACAGTATCGCTCCCTGGGGGACACTGCTATTTACCTCTCTTCATTCAGAAAACTGACCATTTAGTCCTTCCCCTTATCCCTTACCTTTTAACCAGTTACTGATCCATGAGAGGACCTTGCCTCTTATCCCATGATTGCTTACTTTGCTTAAGAGACTTTGTTGAGTGACCTTATCAAAGGCTTTCTGAAAGTCCAACTATTCTATAGCCACTGAATTACCCTTTCCTCACGTATATATTGACTTCTTCAAAGAATTCAAATAGACTGGTGAGGCATGATTTTCCTTTACAAAAGCCGTGTTGACTCGTCCCCAACAAATTATGTTCATCTATGTGTCTGATAATCTTTTTATTATAGTTTCAACCAGTTTGCCCGCTATTGAAGATAGTCTTACAATCCTGTAATTGCCAGGGTAGCCTCTGGAGCCTTTTTTTAAAAAAAGTTGGCACCACATTAGTTATCCTCTTATCATCTAGTACAGAAGTTAATTTAAGTGATAGATTACATAACACAGTGAGTAGTACTACAATTTCATATTTGACCTCTTCGGTGAATACCATCTGGTGCTGGTGATGTATTACTTTTTAATTTATCAATTTATTCCACACCTCCTCTACTCATACTTCAATCTGGGACAGTGCCTCAGATTTGTCACCTAAAATGAACAACTCCGGAGTGGGAATCTCCCTAACATCCCCCACAGTGAAGATGGATGCAAAAAATGTCTTTAGTTTCTCTGCAACGGCCTTGTCTTCTTTGAATGCTCCTTTAGCATCTGATTCATCCAGTGGTCTCACTGATTGTTTGGCAGATTTTCTGCTTCTGAGGTACTAGAAAAATAGACTGTTTGTTTTTGTTCCATTTGCTAATTGCTCTTATAATTCTTTTTTGGCCTGCCTAATTACACTTTTAAATGATGCCTTTTTGCCTTTAATGGCTTCTTTGGCTTTGTTGTTTAGCCATAGTGGCATTGTCTTGGTCCTTTTACTCTGTGTTTGTGTGTGTGTGTTTTAATTTGGAGCATACATTTAGTTTGATACTCTATTTTGGTGTTTTTAGAAAATTTTCAGGTTGCTTGCAGGCATTTCACTCTGGTGACTGTTCCTTTTAGTTTCCTTTTAACTAGCGTCCTAATTTTTGTGTAGGTCCCCTTTCTGAAATTAAATGCTACTGTGCTAACTCCCCTTAAGGATGTTAAATTTAATTATATTATTGTCACTATTACATAGTGGTTCAGCTATGGTCACCTCTTGGGCCACATCCTGTACTCCCCTTAAGACTAAATCAAGAATTGTCTCTCCCCTTGTGGGTTCCAGGACTAGCTGCTTCAACAAGCACTCATTTATGGTGTCGGGAAACTTCATGTCTGCATCCTGTTCTCCTGAGGTGACATGTACCCAATAAGTATAGAATAACTGAATTCCCCATTATTATAGTTTTCTGTTTTAATTGCCTCTTTCACAATCACCATTCTAGTCAGGTGTTCTGCAATATATTCCTATGCTATACACTTATTATTCAGGTGTGGGATTTCTATCGTAAAGAATCGTAAAGAAAGCTGTTGACAAGGTGGGATTTCTATCCATAGAGCTTCTATGGTCAGCTTTCATGTACGATTCTTACCATATTTGACTCTATGCTTTCTTTCACATATCGTGCCACTCCCCTACTTGCATATTTTGTACCCCAATATTTACTGTATCCCATTGATTATCATCATTCCACCAAGTTTCTGTGATGCCTATTATCAGAGAGGTAGCCATGTTAGTCTGGAATAGCAGAAGTGACAAAGAGTCCTGTGGCACCTTAAAGACTAACTAAATTTGATACAATCAATCTGGGATTGAACAAAGATTTTGAATGGCTCGCTAATTACAGGGGCAGCTTCTCCTCTCTCGGAATTCACACCTCCAGTTCAGTTGCTGGAGGAATGCCTCACCCTCCCTGATTAGAGGTAACAAGCTGGTTCAGCCTGATTGGACTAACCTTGTTATCTCCAACCTGGTTCTTGCCTACTTATCTATACCTGCCCCGGACACTTCCACTGCTTGCATCTGACGAAGTGGGTATTAGCCCACGAAAGCTTATGCTTCAATACTTTAGTTAGTCTTTAAGGTGACACAGGACTCTTTGCCACTTCTGTGATGCCTATTTATCAATATCCTCATTTTATACCAAGCAGTCAAGTTCACCCCTCTTAGTATTTAGGCTGCTAGCATTTGTATAGAAGAACTCATAAAAGTTATCATTTTTTAGTTGTCTGTCATTTGGTGGTGTAATTGAATGGGACAGTTTTTAGTTGACTGTTTCTCTTCAGTTCCTATCTGTATTTGATGATGATGATGATGATTGATGATGAGTATGACTACGAGGGCATACCCTGAGAGACCATTGTCTCTCTGCTGGCCATTTGTTCAATCTATTGCATTTTGGTCACAGATATTTTATTGACAAGTCAGAGAGCTACCTGTTCAGAAAAGCATCCTTAGCTAGGAAAGCAATTGAACACACACTTAAGTCTCACTGGTGTCCCATAAGAAAATGTTTAGCTATTTTCCTGAATACAAAAATAGAGAAGAAGCAAAGTGATGAGGGACAGAAAGGACAGCTCATTCAATAATATAAATAGTATGGCATTTCCTAGTGCCACAGAGAACAATTATGGGTATCAAATCTTTTGTATTTAAACCACCATGCCTGAGAAAACTACATGTTTAAGAAGAGTGTTTTGAAAAGAGATGCTATTTTGAATGTTGTCTTTTCAATGGAGATTCATAACATCATTTAAATATTATTATTACTCTGTTTATTTTTGCACTGTTTATTTTCGTTCAATCACCTATTGTTAGCAGAAGGTTTCAGTAATTATGCAAGCAGTCTCAATAAATTAAACCTCCCGTCATTTCCTAAACCAAACAAGTGGGTCAACAACTATGATTAAACTGTCAACATTAATGAGTAGCTGTCTTTGGAATAATCACAGTTTCCTTAAAAAATGTGGATGGAGAAATTCCCTTCAATTGTTTGCACTAATTAAGTATAAAATTATGATGTCCCACGTGTTAAAATCAGAAAGCTATTTAAAGGGATAACACCAGCTTGCAATAGGCAACGTGTTTGTTCCCTCAGTGCTATTAAAATCAAATGGAGAATGTCCAGTGTCTCTTTTTCTTTTTCTTTTTTTTTAAATACCCACCTCTTTGTTTGCAAGAAATAAACATAGCCAGGGTTTGTTAAGGGGAAAACCAAGAGAAACAGACACTATGCCTGAGGGCCTTCATTGGAGCCACACTGATAGGAAGAGTGAATGCACATCAACATACACAAAAAAAGGCAGCTAATAGCTAGTTACTTATTAGTATTCAAATACTATGGCTCAGAGCACAGCGTCTGAGCCCTTTCAAAGGTGAGCTGTTTTGAACATGCTGAAAATTAGGCACTGAATTCATCCTTATTTGAATACTTCCATAGGCCCAGCATCACGCTTAAATATTTCCCAGTTCATCTTCGTTAACTTTACCTCTGGGTTTGCAATAGTTCCAATACTTCCCTATAATTATTATACAGAATACCAAAGAGTTTTCATCACTTTCATAATGGAATTCTAGAGGAAAAATTAGACATCTACTAGAAGGTCTAGACCAAACATTAAAATGGCTGGTTTGTGAATAATTTTTTGAATGAAGGCATCAAGTTTGTATTGATGTGATCTGTGGAGTCATTTGTTTTCTGATAGTATTTGGATGATCACTACGTATGTGAAGCCCCAAGTTTTAATGAATCTTAGCACATCATTGTTCATCTGAAAATGTGTACCAGAAACCATGCTCTGCATTACTTATTTATTGTTTTTATTTATTGATGTTTTATTATTTATTAATTTTTGTTTGTATATTGTTATTAAAAGTTTCAATCATCTATTCAGGAAATAACACAAAAACAGTGTGACTTAGGTAGGCAATCGCATATCACATAAATAACAAAAAGCCAATAGTCAAAGCAAATATGTCATAAACAGAGCATAGGTGGCACATCATACATCCAAATTATCTGGTAAATACCTCAGTGGACCTAGCGGTCACAGCAGCAGTGGGAACTGAAGCAGAGACCAGTTTGTTCTCCCTCTGCTCGCCCTATTGAAACAAAGATCTACTGCAATTAAACACCCCCGGCTGGGTCACATCATCTGACTGAGCTGTTTAATTGTGGTGTAGAAGTTCAGGCTTGGGCTGGAAGCAGAACCCGGTTCTGGGACCACCCCCTCATAGAGGAGAGAAGGGAAGAAATAGGGCCTTAAATTCTTTAAGGCCATGGTTACACTTACAGGATTATAGCGCTTTTGGTTATAGCTGTCCCCGTATACAGCAATAGGTATTGTGATAGAGCGTGTCCACACTTAGACCTGCCAGCGCTCTAGCATGGCCACATTTGCGGCACTTCAGGTGGCATTAAGAGCAGCGCATTAGGGCAGGTATCCCAGCATTCAGCTGGGTGCAACGTTCTTTTCAAACGAGGGGGGTGAGGGGCAACATGTTGTGTGTATGCGGAGGGAGAGAACTTCGTGCTGAGAGGCTGTCAGGGAGTGTCCTTAGCGAAAACTAGCAGGCTCTGAATTTCAGTCACACAGCTCCCTCCATAAACATTTGCACTGCTTATCTGCCAAGTTAAGAGAGAAACTCTGAAAACGGACTTCCGCATTCCTCCAGCCGAGTTCAAAACAAAGGGAAGAGATGTCAATTGCCTTAAATGGCTCAGGGCATCTCCAGAGATCACGTATAGCATTGTAATCTTAATACCCATTCACACTTGAGATAATACGGACCAGTGAATACGCAATAGCTGTTAATCCTCAGGGAAGGGAGGAGTACCAGGAGTGGTATAACTGTGGGTTTATAGTGCAATACATGCCTTGCCAGTGTGGACAGGTAGTGAGTTATAGTGCTCCTGGAGGCTTTATATCTCTATAAAGTGCCAGTGTAACCAAGGCCTTGGCCTCAGTTCCTCATCTATACAATGAAAATAACAATACAATTCTCCCATCCTTTGTCAAGGATTGTCTGTGCTATCTTGTGTCTCTACAATAATTAACACTATGGGGATTCCAAATGTTGCTAATAGAAAAAATAACAACAAATAATGCCAGCCGCATTAGGTATTAATATATGGGCAAAATTCTTCACAAACTCAACCCCTTAGGAGCTGGCTTTGCACGTGGTCATCCATATGCACTGAGGCAGCCTTATTTGTTAGTGGGTTGCTGTCCAAATGTAACAGTTCATTCCCTTTGGAAGGCAGCTCACTGATGTCAACTGTCATGAAATCAACTGAGACAACCATCACGAGGGGCTCCTGTGTCTTATCGTTTTCAAATCTTCTGCCAAGGTCACCCGACATATATATTTTTTTAATTACCTGCATAGACAGCTGCCTGGAATACATCTGAGGCTTTGCTATCTTAATGGGATTGGTGGATGCTGAGACAATAACTATTACACTCCCCTGCTTGGCACATGCTTAACTCTATGGGTATGGCTAGACTACAAGATTATAGCGCGTTTGTTTGTAGCGCATCCCATTTAGCGCAATAGGTTTTGCGCTAGAGCCTGTGCACATTTAAACCCTGCAGCGCTAAAGAATGGACACATTTGCAGTGCTTCTGGCGGCAGTGAGAGTAGCGTGATACGGCAGGTATCCCAGCATTCAGCAGGGAGACAAGTTCAGGCTGTCAAATCAGTGACTTTTCAAACTGACAGGCTCCACACGGCTCCCTCCGCAAGCATTCCCCGCGACCCCGAAAAGCAGCAGAATTTTTTTTAAAAAAAAGCGCGGATGCCCCATTCCCCCCCCCCCATTGCACCCCAGCCCCAAGTCGCCCCACCCCCCCTGCCGCTGCGGGCGGGCTGCCGGGTCCGCCCGGGTCTGTTTTTTTACTAACCAGTAAAACCAGTACTAAAAGAGGGTTGTATCCTTTCCCATGTATAGCTGTATATCAAATAAATAGAAGCTTGATGGTAATGGCCAGGGACTTCATTTTACCCAGATAAATAACCAGGCCAATGTGTGCTGCCTTCTAGAGTTGTATCGTGATGGTGTTTATACTGAAGACAACCACCTGCAAAAACCTGGTCAATTGTCCTTGTAGCGAAAACAACCATGAGTTTCTCTGCAGCTGAGATTAAAATAACCAACAAAATTGTGGAAAAAGACTACATCCTACTTGAACATAAGAATGGCCGTATTGGGTTACGTTAAACCAGTGGTTCTCAAACTTCTTGAGACCGCGACCCCTTTTCCTGCTCCGTCGGCGCGGCGCGACCCCTCCAGCGGGCGGGCTGCCGCTGCACCCTGGCCTCCAGTTCCCGCAGCGGGTGGGCTGCCGGCTGCGCCCCGGCCCCAGCCCCCACTGCGAGTTGCGGCGGCAGGAGCTCACGACTCCCCGGGAGCGCTCAGCGACCCCCCGAGGGGTCACGACCCCCAGTTTGAGAAA
The DNA here is from genome assembly GCA_032164245.1 of Sternotherus odoratus. Classification (NCBI taxonomy): domain Eukaryota; kingdom Metazoa; phylum Chordata; order Testudines; family Kinosternidae; genus Sternotherus; species Sternotherus odoratus. The sequence continues at coordinate 15,516,530 of JAVMKO010000003.1, read as the reverse complement.
CCCTGCATTAGACCAAAGGTCCATCCAGCCCAGTATCCTGTCTAATGACAGTGACAAATGCCGGGTGCCCTGGAGTGAGTGAACTTAACAGGTAATGATCAAGTGATCTCTCTCCTGCCATCCATCACCACCCTCTGACAAACAGAGGCTAGGGACACCATTTCTTACCCATCCTGACTAATAGCCATTAGTGGACTTAACTCCATGAATTTCTCCAGTTCTCTTTTAAACCCTGTTATAGTTCTAGCATTCACAGCCTCCTCAGGCAAGGAGTTCCATAGGCTGACTATGCGCTGTGTGAAGAAGAACTTCCTTTTATTTGTTTTAAACCTGCTGCCCATTAATTTCATTTCGTGCTCCTTAGTTCTTATATTAGAAGAACAAGTAAATAACTTTTCCATATTCACTTTCTGCATACCACTCATGATTTTATATACCTCTATAATATCCCCCCACTTAGTCTCCTCTTTTCCAAGCTGAAAAATCCCTAGCCTCAGTAATCTCTCCTCATATGGGACCTGTACTTGTTGGTCACAAATGTAAAATTGATATTGATAAAAGTGCTTATATTTCTAATCATAATGTTATGCAGTAATAAGTCAAACGCCTTACAGAAGTCTAAGTATATTACATTTATAGTTACTTTTATCAACCCAATTTGTAATCTCTGCACAGAAGAAATCAAGTTTATTTGAGAAGAACTATTTTTCATAAAACCATGTTGACTGGCATTAACTATATGCCTATCCTTCAATTCTTTATTAATCAAATCCTGAATCAGGGTCCCCCCCTCCCTGCAGGATTGGTTTATAGTTGCTTTAAAGTTGCTACATAGCACAGTTTCTCAAGTGGCTGCATTCAAGGCTAGATTTGTAGATTGAGCAAGGTAGAGTTGCTGCAGTATAACTCTGAATCTGGACTTGTGATCAAGGATCTGGACTAAAATATGGTTTCTTTAGATTTTTTTTAAGTAAATTAAATTGACAATGTAATTTCAAAATCCAACAGAGATTGAAGGTGTGGAAGTGGGAGGAAAAGGTCTTTCCTGATTGGTGAGACAAAACAGAAGTATGGAAATGTTATATATTTTTTATCTTCTCATGGGGTAAACAAACACTTAGGAGTGTCATTTTTTAAATTGTTTTATGTTGATAATTTTCCCTATACATGCTACAAATGAGGTAGAGGAAAGAATAAAGAGAGAAGCTTCAATGTAACAAATAAGCCATCTGCTAAGAACAAAGTTCTATACTGCAACATAAAATACCTAACTAGAATGTATTTTCCAAAGGGCATCAGAAGAATTATATAACCAGGGGGTATTTTCTAAATTATATTTCACTGTAGTAAAGGTCATAGAAGATTTATGCTTGTCTGATCTGGAAGTTATCCCCAGAGACTATATACCTTTGATTACATTCCAAAAGCAGCAACCAGGCTCTATAGGAGTGTGAGGTTTCTGGATTGTTTGTTTTTCCTGAAACTTCTCCATCACCACAATGGCTCACATTCTATGGGCCAGGAAGTAATGTCATCCAAAACTCAGCAAAGAACATCTGCCCCTCACCAAAGGATCAAAGCTGTATTTTATACAGTTTATAGATGTCCTTCACCATATGTCCCAATAAGAGAAATAATGGATCCACTGACATTTTAGTTCTTGTGTTCTTATATATTTGATCTTCTCATTCTCCGTTGGATTATTGTGCTTTAGGGCAGGCTGTCTAGAACCAAACAAATGTATCTTTTTCTCAGGAGTTTTTATAGATTACTTTTAAACATGCTGGAGTGAGCTGCCATTGATCTTATGAGACCAAATTCTGTCACCCTTGACTAATGTTGAATGGTATCTTATATAGCAAAATCCTGCTTGGATCAGCAGTAGAATTTTATTATTATTTATTATTTCAATTTTTATTACAATAGTACCTAGAGGCACCGACCGCGATCAGAACTTCATTATGTTACTCACTATACATACACATAGTAAGCAATAGTTCCTGTTTCTAAGAGCTTACAATATAAATACCCAAGATAGACTACTCTTGGAGGGAAAACAAAGGCTCAGAGAGGTAAAGTGACTCACCCAGCATCTTGCCAAAATTTGAACTGTTGTAATTATTGGATGCCAGCAGATGTAAATCCTAACTGTGGGGAAGTTTATAAAATGTACCAATCGCCTATAACAATAAATGTTGATGGGAAAAGGTATGAAAGGGAGACTGAATTAGTTCAAACAAAAAAGGTATATTTATATAATTTGAGGACTGTATAAAAATCATGCTTGATAAACAAAGAGTATGAGACAGGAAATCAAGGGAACTAAATTGGTGTGTAGGAAATTAGGCATAAACGGTGGACAAAATGATGAGAGGATGGGCTATTCCAGCCATCACTAGGGTAACCACCTACTCAAAAGGCAAAAGCAGGACACATACAGGCCTCCGTGGCCCCATGCCCTCCTCCTCCTCTTGACCCTGAGGCCCTGCCTCCTGGCCAGGCTGGAAGCCAGAGCCAAGCTTTGGAAATAGCCACCCAGGAAGCCCAGGCTACTGTAAAGAGCCCCGGATCCTCCACCTGCCCTGGATGGGCGGGACCGGGGTGCCCAAGAGCAGCCCTCAGCCCATATTCACACTCCCAAGGACGTGCTGCCCAGGATCGGTGGAGAGTCCAAGGCTCTCCACAGAGCCTTGGGTGGTTCTTACTACTTGCTTGGCTCCTGCTTCTGGACTGGCCAGGGGATGGGGCCTCAGAAGAGAAAGGAGGATAAGTGGGAGTGGCTTCATGGTGTGGGAAGACTAAAGCCCACGTAGGCCCTCCTCCCCCACCAGGAAGAGGCTGGTATCACCCCTGAGCCTGGGGCAGGCATGGAGAAGCATCTCAGGGAATGTGGGACAAATGCGCCACAGGAAATCTGGGACCAGGACTAGAACTCTGCATTTTGGGACTGTCCTACCCAATTTGGGATGGGTGGTCACCCCTCTTTTGAGGTCCTTAACAAGAGGGACATTGTGGGAATGTGGCTGATTGAGGGATTCCTAAAGGAGTGGGAAGGGTCATCAGGACTCGGTTTGACTCCAGGGACTCTGTCCTTCATTCATGAAGCTCAAGAGTCACCACATTGTTGTGATACATTGACCCCATCACACAGTGGGGACACCTCACTACCACCACCACACCATCAGATACTCCAACTAGAGAAACATGAGACCCTGCTCTGTTTTCCCTTTACTAGTGTGTTATTTTCCATCCACCATTATTTTCCTCCTATCCTCTCTCACACTATTGTCATTTGAAATCCCCAGTTCCAGATTCTAGAATAATTATTATTTGTATTAGTAGTGCCTAGAGGCCTCAACTGAGATCAGAGCCTGACTGTGTTAGGTGCTGCACAACCTTGGAGTAAGATTCCTTCTCTGCTTTGAAAAACTCCTGGTCTAAATAAACAAAAAGTGGGAGATAAAAGGGACAGAGAATTAAGTACCTTGCCCAAGGTAACATACCAGGGTAATAGTAGAATTAAGAATAGAACCCAAATCTCTAGAGTCCCTGCCCAATGACTTCTCCTCAAGACCACACTGCCTTCCCACAGAAGGGCTGCTTGTTTAATTACGATTGCCTGTGTGCATCTGAGAGCTGAATTTAACCTTCAGAATTGCTTAGCTCTACTTACTTTCTTGTTGCAGGGTAATTCAATGACATGCTATAACTGCTTCATCAGCCATAGGTCTATGCAATCCTCATTTAAAAACATTTGTCTTCCTCAATCATACCTAATGGCCTAAAAAGAAAAAGTGCAATTATATTTAATTTAAATCACTTCATTCAGGCTGCGGGTGGGCAGGAACATTCATTTCCAACCTTCCTTGCTTCTTTCCTGCGACCTTTTTATCAAATGGATATGACTAAAAAGCACATTTTCTAACATTTTTTTTTTAATTCTGGCATGTCTAGATAAACTTGTCCTTTTGACATATGACTCAGGGAGCTGGCAACTCTTGTGTCTTACATTTCCAGGCACATTTTCAAAAGAGCAGTGCTTTATGCTTGACTTTTTTGTTAATATACCTGAGGAGTAACATCCAGCTGTAGCTGATACAAATGTAGCAACTTCCGTTTCCACAATAAGTTGATAGGAGAGTTAGGAATGAGAATGGGGGAAGGAGGCAAATTATTTATATATAATAAAGAGAAGAAAAGCAACCACGTCTATACCTACTAAAGAACAGGAACCAGAACTGAGGTTCTGACAACCACTGTGCTACACATATGTTTTAAGAAGTGGGTGGGTAGATGAGCTGCCCATCTTAATATTACAGGTTCCAGAATCTTAATAAAGCTAAATCCTGCCCTCCAAAGTGCCTGTTGTGCTTTGGTTGAAGTCAATGAGTGTTATTAGTACATATTCAGAAAGGAAAAAAAGGTTCATGTGCTAGCCTGGGACTCAATTCCCTGCTCTGTCCTCCACTTCCTTTGGGATTTTCCTTGGGAAAGTCTTCTAGTCTCTCCATGCTTTAGTTCACCATCTGTAAAGTGGAAAAATAGCTCTTCCCTACCTCATTGGTGTGCTGTGTTTAAATGCATTTACAAGATTATACAGTGCTCAGATATATTAATAATGGGGGCTGTAAGTAGACATACAAGGGCAGATTTATAACTCACAGAAATTAGATATGGAAAAGGCTTATCAGTCATCTAGGGCCTGATTCTACTCATTTCAGTGAGAGTAGAATCAGACCCTTTATCTATTCCCCACCAATGCAGGATTATTGCATATTGTGCCTTCCCTGTGCTCACTTCCAATTGTCTCAAAGGAAAAATTTCCATCACTTCACTTGGGAGAACAATCTAATAGACTGTGTTGTCTGCAATTTTTTTTCTAAATAATGTGCATAAAGATTGTACTTTTTTTCAGTTTTAATAAGATAAGGTAAGAGAAGATAATATTAATGCAACTGTTGTGCAACCAATATAATAATACTATTTCACTTTATATTATAACATATTATAAATAAATACTATTTTATGGTACCTCTCATTGGAAAGAAGCCTAAAGACATATACAGGACTTTAGAGAGGAAAATGCAGTCATTTCTATGGTTCAAATAGGTGCCAATCCCATGCAAAAACGAAAAATTGGTTACTGAGTCTCCTATAACTGTTGTTCTTCGAAAGTGTTGCACATGTTCACTCCATGATCTGCCTTGCTTCCCCTCTCTGTTGGAGTTGTTCTGATAGGAAGGAACTGAGGGGAGTCTGGGGCAAATCATCCCTTTATGCCTGTGTTATGTGCCCGAGAATGAAGAGGGAGGCTGCCCCAATGAGTACTGCAAAGGATAAAAATGCTCTCCAACAACTGTGCACTGGAGTGTTCCAATACCAGACCAAACACCACGTCAAAAACAAACTCTCAGAGAAGAACATTGTTTACAGTGACATTTTTCAATGAGTTTAAAAAAGGATGTTTTCATTTAGGGCTGGTCCTCACTAGGGGGGGGGATCGACTGCAGATACGCAACTTCAGCTACGTAAATCACGTAGCTGAAGTTTGTGTATCTGCAGCCGACTTACCACTCGTCCTCATGGCGGCGGCAGTCGGTGGCGGGCTCCCCCGTCGACTCCAGCTTGCGCCTCCCGGCAAGCTGGAGTTCTGGAGTCGACGGGGGCGCCGCGGATTTCTTGCATCTTCATAAGACGCGAGAAATCGATCGCCAGAAGATCGATGGCTACCCGCCGATTCGGCGGGTAGTGAAGACATACCCTTAGTTTAGTTTCAATTTGAAGTTTTCAGTTTGTGTGTTTGAATACTGAAAAATATTTTGAAATTTCAGATTTTTTTTCTTTGTTGTCTGCTTCTTCTTCTGCTGCTGCTGCTGAATTTAATCGAAACATGGACTAGAATTCAAAAGGACCTTGAAAAGCAGGGGAATAGATCTGAATTCAACGAGATGAAATTCAATAAAGGTAAGTGACAATTACTTCACTTAGGAAGGAAAAAAAATCAAATAGCTACAAAATGGGGAATAACTGAATAGGTGGTAGTACTGTTAAAACAGATCTGGGGTTATAGTGGATCATAAACTGAACATGAGTCAATAATGTGATGTAGTCGTGGAATAGGCTAATATCATTCTGGAGTATATTAACGAGAGTGTCATATACAACTCACAGGAGTTAATTCTCCCGGTCCACAGAACTGGTGAGGTCTCAGCTGGGGATTCCTGTGTCCAGTTCTGGCTACCACACTTGAGGAAAGATATGGCTAAATTGGAGAGAGTCCAGAGGAAAGCAACAAAAAATGATAAATGCTTTAAAAAACCTCAGTTCTGAGGAAAAACTGCACATGTAATATTAAAAAAAGACTAAGAGGAGAGCTGATAATATCCTTTAAATATATTAAAGACTGTTATAAAGAGGACAATAATCAATTGTTATCCATGTCCACTAAAGGTAGCATAAGAAAAAATGGGCTTAATTTGCAGCAAGGAAGATTTAGGTTAGCTATTAGGTAAAGCTTTAACTACAATGGTAGCTATGTTCTGGAACACGCTTCAGAGGGAGGTTGTGGAATCTCCATCATTGGAGGTTTTTAAGAACAGATTGGACAAACACCTGTCACAGATGGTCTAGGTCAGTGGTTCTCAACCTTTCCAGACAACTGTACCCCTTTCAGGAGTCTGAATTGTCTTGCGTACCCCCAAGTTTCACCTTACTTAAAACTTACTTGCTTTCAGAATCAGATGTAAAAATACAAAAGTGTCACAGCACACTATTCCTGACAGATGACTTACTTTCTCATTTTAACCATGTAATTATAAAACAAATCAATTGAAATATAAATATTGTACTTTTATTTCAGTGTACAGTATACAGAGCAGTATAAACAAGTCATTGTCCGTATGAATTTTAGTTTCTACTCTCTTTGCTAGTCTTTTTATGTTGTCTGTTATAAAAGTAGGCAAATATTTAGACGAGGCAAATATTTAGATGAGTTGATGTATCCCCTGGTGTAACCCCTGATGTGTACCCCCTGATGTGTACCTCCTGATGTGTACCTCCTGATGTACCCCCTGGTGTACCCCCTGGAAGACCTCTGTGTAGCCTCTGTGTAGCCCCCAAGTACACCCCAAGTACACCTCTGTGTATCCCCCAAGTACACCTAGAATCATTGGTCTAGGTCAGGGGTCTGCAACCTTTACCACTCAAAGAGCCATTTGGACCCGTTTCCCACAGTAAAGAAAACACTGGGAGCCACAAAACCCTTTTGACATTTAAAATGAAATAACACTGCATATAACATTTTTTTGCCTTTATGCTATGTATAAACAAACTATAATGTGTTCCATTTATGAAATCAATGAACGACTGCAGAGAAAACAAAATTACATTTCTGCATGCAACAAAACATTTTGAGCTCCGAAAAAAAGACGTTCCTTCCCTCCCTCCCCCCCCTCCGGCCGTGCTCTCGCTCTTCTTCCTCCCCCCCCTTCCTCCCCCCCGCTCCGGCCGTGCTCTCACTCTTCTTCCCTCCCCCTCCCCTCCAGCCGTGCTCTCGCTCTTCTTCCCTCCCTCCCCCCCCTCCGGCCGTGCTCTCGCTCTTCTTCCTCCCCCCCCCCCGCTCCCCCCCGCTCCGGCCATTCTCTCGCTCTTCTTCCCTCCCCCTCCCCTCCGGCCGTGCTCTCGCTCTTCTTCCTCCCCCCCCCCCCGGCCGTGCTTTCCCTCCCCCAGCTTGCCTTGCCTTGCCTCGTGCCCCGGCCCCGGCTCGCTCTTATCCGCCGGCTCCGCCGCGCTTTGCCTCCTGCCCCGGCCCGACTCGCACTTCTCCGCCGGCTCCGCCTCGCCTCGTGCCCCGGCCCCGGCTCCGCCTCCGTTCTTCTCCCCCCGCCGCCGCTCGCCTCTTATTGACCCCGCCCCTCTCTTTCGGCTGCGGCTCCGCGCACTGGTTGGACAGTGCTGGCGGGCCGCATAGAAAACAGTCTGCGGGCCGGTTAAAATTAGAACACACAGGGAGCCGCATCAGAGGGATGAAAGAGCCGCATGCGGCTCCGGAGCCGCGGGTTGCAGACCCCTGGTCTAGGTGTACTGGAGCCTGCCTCACCACAGGGTGCTGACTAGGTGGCTTCTCAAGGTCCCCTGCAGCCTCATCTTTCTGTGATACTATGAAAAATATTTTTTTAAAATTACTCATGCATACATCACATGCCAAGCAACCTTACTTCTGCCATATTATGGTCTACATATTCACACAATTAGCTCATGCTCTGGTGCCTCTCTTTATTTCTTAAATAGCATGAGCTAGATTCTATCAATGAGTTTCACGGTCATGCCTTTCTACATCAGGAGTCAGGACTGACAATTTAACCAGACTTATACCACTGTTAGGATTTCTTTTATTCATAATATATTAAAATAATTCCCTTCTATCCTTAACCCCACTGATTTTAGATTGTTAATCAATACCTATGGGCTCCCTTATCAACTGTCTGCATTTGCTAACTTCTGATTTGTTTTCATTGGTATGTGATTTCATTATTGTTATTACTGATTTCACTTCCTCTCTTGACCTGGATGGCTTTTTACCCAAAGGATCCTTTTGTGATGGCAGAATTATGGGGGGCATGGGGGAAATTGAGGTTACATCTAATAATGTTTTCTTAAACAATTCCCAGTCATCACTTACATTTACACTCTAGTTTTTATAAGCATCATGTAGAATTTAACAGAGTATTATATCTCTGCTAAGGTGCAAAATGCAAACTCACACCTCTGAATTTCTGCTATAAGCTGGGAGCTCCTCAGTTGGAAATGAGGGAGGAAGGAAAAGGCCTAGGTGTATTAATTGATAACAAGATGACTTTGAGCCACCAATGTGATGAGACCATGAAAAAAGGCAAATGACATCATCAGATGTATCAAGAAAGGTATTTCCAGTAACACAGGGAAGCGTTAATACCACTGTATAAGACAATGGTAAAACCTTATCTGGAATACCATGCATATTTCTGATCACCCATGTTTAAAAAGATGAATTCAAACAGAAAGAGGTGCAGAGAAGGGCTGCTAGGACATTCAGAGGAATGGAGAACCTATCTTATGACAGGAGACTAAAAGAGCTTGTGTTGTTTAGCCGAGCAAAACAAAGGCTGAGAAGAGATGTGATTGCTCGCTATAAATATATCGGGAGCAAACACCAGGGAGGGAGAACAGCTATTAAAGCTAATGCACAATGTTGGCACAAGAACAAATGGTTATAAATTGGCCTTGAGTAAATTTATGCTGGAAATTAGAAGAAGGTTTCTAATCAACAGAGAAATGAGGTTCTTGATTAGCCTTCTAATAGAGTAGTGTGGGCAAAAACCCTAACAGGTTTTAAGGTGAAGTTTGATAAATTTATGTACAGGAGTATAAAATGAGGATAACGGGACTGGATTCAATGTCCTAGGAGGTTCCTTCCAGCCCTTTGTTCTTATGTTCTTAAAGAATTGTAGAGGATGGTTGAAACACTTTTACAAAGATCATCATCTTCTACTAAGTTCTATAAGTTTTTAAAATACTTTATATAGAACCCAATTACATTTCTACTTGTTCACCCCCTACTGAATTTATAGCACTGTATTTTCAACATTATTTTTTAAGATCTTCTTAGTTTTTACTTGTTTTCTGTACTAATATTTGATGCAAACACCAAAATCACTGTAAAGTCTTCTCTAATCATCCATCAATGGCCTAACCATGCCCTTAATGCTGGCTTCTAAACTGGCTTAGGGGCCACTACACACCAGTAGAGTAGCTTTTGTGCAAAGGAGGATGAAAGCCTCTGAATCAACCATAATATTAGTTCAATGTCCCAAAAGAGTCTCTCGTGTATACATTTATTCTTTGCTATATTGCAGGCTCTGAAGAGAGGGCCATAATTTTCTGAACAGACAAACCACAATCTCTGAATATTATGGCAATTGGTAGAAATGACACTAAAAAATCAAAGACCAAGCTCCCTATGCATATTTAAAAGGAATATCTTCTGTGGAGTATAGTAGTCTTGTCTCACATTTTCTGCTCTTTGGTGTTGTTTAATTTCTTAGCATTTCTGAAGCAGCAATACTACTATACTATTGATTCTAAGTAGTATTTCTAGACCTGAGATAGAAATTACCTAAATGGTTAGCTAAAACTAACCACCTCCAAATTATGCTAAATTCTGTAATATAACATCCCTTTCATACTTAAGCACAACTACTAGCAGTAAATCAAACAAAGGAAATTAAATTGTGAGATACTTCAGGAAATCAACCCTGTCCTTTGATACCAACTTTCCCTTGGTAAGGGTCTTAGAAGCTCTTTGGCATAACAGTCATCACTCACTTTCCAGGCAGTTACAGCATCCTTTTCTTCAAGTACAGGTATTTCAGTAGAAATGTTTTTAATTTTACCATCTATTGGTACCAGGCTGTCTTGAAAGCTGTTTGTTTTGCATAAGGTTTTCCAGCATGTCCTAAATAGCCACAATATCTGAGTGAGACTAAAGGAGATTAAGAGGGTCCATGTATTCCAAAATTCTTCTTTCCTTTGGCTTTATTTATAATGTTATCTTTCCTGTGATAGATATGCTTGGATGGGCTCCAAACCAGCTCCCACTCCCAACTTGGCTTTAAAATGTAGCTTTTTCTCTTTAATCTCTCCCTGCAGTCACAGTTGGTGCAGGACATGAGATCACTTAGAGAACTCAGATAGGCTTATCCATTTTTTAAACCATGAATATCATGAAAATAACAAACAATATGATTAACAGTACTGTACCCTTCCTGTAGGAAGAATCACAGGTTTGTTTATAATGCATTTGAATTGTTATGCCTCACTCTTTACGAAGATACATATGTACAGACTGGCCTGATCTAAAACCCATTGAATGGAATTGAAAGATCTCCATTAACATTAATGAGCCTTGAGACAGGCCTTTTTCTCCCATATTTGCAAGCCACACATTCCTTAGTAACCAGCTTCCAATCAATAGAACAAATTGCTGGCTCTTCTTGTACAATGGAATTCGTAAATCATTGGCTAAAGGTACTGCAAAGATTTCAAGTCTCTTTTGCCAGAACACTTTCTATTGCCTTCTTGAAAGAGTCATAGCTTTGATTCCTACTATTCCGTTTCAAATAGATCCTATTTTTATTCCCTAGAAGAGTTAGATAGGTGAAGGCACCTCTTTAGGTAATCAAAGATGTTAAATATAGAGCATCCCAGAAACATCCTAAATCTTAACCCAAATTTTTCTGGGAGTTAATATCACATATTATAATCATGCTGCTGCAAATTGTTTGTGAATTAAGCCATATCCACAACTAGGTTATATTTGATTTTAAATGAATTAGAAAAATAAATGTTAATTCTCACATGAAACAGACATGATAACCTTTTGAAAACACTGGCGCTTGGCAGTTATGGTGGTTTGGCCTCAGGATATCCATTGTAGGTTGAAAGGGAAACAGACATCAGCTCTGAATTCAATAAACACAGGAGGTAAGGGGGTCACTTTGCAGTTAAGCAGAATGTAATTGCATCCCAAAGGACAGTAAAACCTCTTGTCACCTGCCCTCTCACCAGGGAGAATGCAGGGGCCTTGCTTATCTTTATTAGGTATTTTTAGACTATATCCAGTACTTTGCTGGAACCCTATAGCATATTATATTGTCTTTCTTCTTTATCTTTATCTTCCCATACTCTCAGGTGTATAGGGCATCCACCAGATTCCATCATTTGTTTCAGTCTTCTGCTGGTCTGTTCAGGCTTCTGAGTGTCATGTTGATGGATATGGCTTCTTACTCTATTGTTCTGCGTAATATTTTCTCTAGGTCCTCCTCTTGTTCTCCTTACAGATGGTGTTCATATTACCATTTGATGTGGAGTTCACATTGGTGGCATCCTTAAAGCACATCCTGCATATGTCCGTTGCTTGATGGACTTCCAACCACATTTGATTACTTAAGCTGGTTTACTCACCTTAGAATCTTTCCCTTGCTTTTACTTTGGAATGAGTTGACCTTCTTATCCATTTTTCTTGTAGATTTCCATGAGCCTGCTCCATATAGGAGGATAGACAATACCGGTGTTAAAAAAATTGTATTTTTGTGTCGGTGTCAATCCTGCTACTTTTCCAAATCTTTTCAAGTTCATGAAATTGTTTGCTGCTTTAGATATTTGTTCCTTGATATCTAGCATGGTGTTACCATTGTAGCTAACTATCTTATATAATCATGTAATTGTATTATCGATTGTTGTATCTAATCCATATGCAATCAATATGTGATTAATACATTTACATTGTAGGTAAAAGTACAGGAATAGGCGGGATAGCATTTTAGCAATGTCGTATTGCCAACCACTGGTGGTGGTGATGAGGAGCAAGAGGAAGATGAAGACTGACATGCCAGAGTCCCCCCAGCAAGGGATGTGTGTGATGCCAGTCATAGGGCTTTGCACTATTCTCTCTGTCTGCTATTGTATTTCAGCATTTGTGAGATTTTTATCTGGTTACTGGATTTGTTAATAAAGGGATTTGTAAGAAATTGCAGTTTTTTCTCACGTGCTTCTAGAGTATCTCATTCTAGTGATAACAATACTAATATTCCTGATGCTGAAGCCCTCAAGAGTCCAAACCTTTATTGACCACTGTGGGCTAAGAAACTATTCAATAATCCATATTAACTAATCAGTCATTAGCCAATCCATTAATAAGGTGACACCACCATTGCAATTCTCACTCCCTAGATAAGTAAAATAACTTACTTTGTCTAGTGTTTCTCTGTCTCTTCTGATGGTTGTTTTAGCACATTTGGTAGACATATATTTTGTCTTCCCTTTGTTGATGAACAAATCAACTTACAGGAAAAGCTCGATTTAACGGACCTCGATTTAACGGACTTCGGATGCAACGGACAAAATTTTTAAGAAAGTCTGATGCATCTGAAATCCGTTTGTCGAGGGCTAGCTGCGGGCTCCCTGCTGCCGCCGGGATTCCAGCTGCGGGCGGGCTGCCGCCTGGCTCCCGGCAGCAGGCGGGCTGGCTGTCGGGTCCCGGGAGCCAGGACCCGTGCGGGATGACTGCCCGCTCCCTGTTGCCGCCGGGGTTCCAGCTGCGGGCGGGCTGCCGCCCGAATCCCAGCAGCGGGCGGGCTGGCTGGCAGGTTCCAGCAGCCGGGACCCAGGTGGGCTGGCTGGCTGACGGCTCCCGCCCAGGTCCCGGCAGCAGGCGGGCTGTGGAGCTGCCGCCCTGACCCTGTGGTGGGCGGGCTGCTGCTCCGACAGCTGGGTGTTTTTTTTTTTAATTTTTTTTTTTAATTAAATAACAGACTTTTGGATTTAAAGGACAACCCCTCTCCCGAATTAGTCCGTTAAATGGAGGTTTTACTGTACTTTGCTGTGTTTGCCAAAAGCTGGGTCTTTTCTTTCATTAAGTGATGTGCTGAACTAAGTAGGACAATGTTTTTAGCAAAAACAAGGTCATTCAATTGTCCCTTATCATTTGCCATAAAAGTCCTTGGTTGTGTTAGGAACTCCTGCAGCCTGTGCAGGGCTTGTAACTGAATTAGTATAACTCTCCTTCTTTGCCCTTCCCACGCCAACTATATAAGAACTCAGCGAGTGCCAATCAGTGTCTTCTCAATGCATGCTGCCTTGTTTGTTACCCAAAAAGTGCTATGTTGTGTTTTTGGAATAAAACCTAATGCATCTCTCTCTGAATCTAAGGACTGAGCTACACTACGGTGTGTGTGTGTGTGTGTGGGGGGGGGGGTTGACCTAAGATACACAACTTCAGCTACACAAAGAGCTCAGCTGAAGTCGCAGTATCTTAAGTCGACTTACCTGGCCGTCCCAACAATGGCAAGTCAACCGCAGCCGCTCCCCCGCCAACTCTGCTTACTCCTCTTGCTGAGGTGGAGTACAGGAGTCGATTCAGAGATCAATTTATCATGTCTAGATGAGACGTGATAAATCAGTCCCCGACACATTGAGCGCTACCTGCCAATCCAGAAACTCTGATCTAGAGTTCAACACCCTAGTGTAGTAGTTTAACACTTCACCTCTTTTCCTGAGTAGTAAATGTAAGTTGGTTTCTTCCCAAGTTGACTATTTTATTATTTATGTAAGATTAGATAGTTGGAAAGAAAGAAAGAAAGAAAGAAAGAAAGAAAGAAAGAAAGAAAGAAAGAAAAAGAAAGAAAGAAAGAAAGAAAGAGAGAAAGAAAGAAAGAAAGAAAGAAAGAAAGAAAGAAAGAAAGAAAGAAAGAAAGAAACTGTTTATGAAATATTTCTGTTCTGCTCTATATTTTTCCCAGCAGTACTGTGATAACTGAAGTCTCCGGATAGCAAGTGTGGTGACACTTATTGATGACACAGCTATAAGATAACCTAACTCCATTATCCAGTCTCAGTGAAAGTCCCTAGTACACACACATTGATAATGCAACCCAACATGGAATTTCAGCAGAAACTCCACATGGGACTGCATCTCATGTTGACTACACGACTCATATGGGCTTCCAATGTACTTGCAAACTAAAAAGGTAAAAAAAAAACCCAACCATTCCTGTAAATACAAATAAAAAACATAACAAACACTCCCCAGCTCTCTCCTTTACTTTAACTAGACCTGACAACGCCACGTAGCTGCTGAAACTAGAGGCTGGTCCCCACTACGGCTTAACGTCGACTTTAGCGACGTTAAGTCGATATAAACATGTACCCGTCCTCACATGCATGCCATATAAGTCAATTTAAAGGGACCTAAAAATCGACTTCTGTACTCCTCCCTAATGAGAGCAGTAGCGCTGAAATCGACCTCTCTGGGTCGATTGTGAACTAGTGAGGATGCATGTGACAGCTAGCCTCCGACCTTCCACAATGCCCGTTTGCTCCCCAGGGGACCAGCCACCACTTGGAGCAGCTCTGCGCCCCCCCCCCCCCCCATGCCCGCCCGACCAGCCTCATGCTGGCTCCCCCCCGCCCTCCCGAGCAGCTAGCTCTGCGCCGGACCCCCCCTCCCCCGCCCGCCTGAGCAGCCCCGCGCCGGCTACCCCCTGCCCGCCCGAGGAGCTAGCTCCGCCCCGGCTCCCCCCCACCCGCCCGAGCAGCTAGCTCCGCGGACCCTCCCCCCCCCCCCGCCTGCCCAAGCAGCTAGCTCCACGCCGGCTCCCCCCCGCTCGCCCGAGCAGCTCTGCAGACCCCCAGTGCCCGCCCGAGCAGCCCCGTGCTGGCTACCCCCTGCCCGCCCGAGCAGCTAGCTCCGCACCGCGCCCCCCCCCCCGCCCGCCCGAGCAGCTCCACGGACCCCCGTGCCCACCCGAGCAGCCCCGTGCCGGCTCCCCCCCGCCCGCCCGAGCAGCTAGCTCCGCGCCGGCTCCCCCCTGCCCTCCCGAGCAGCTCCGTGGACCCCCAGTGCCCGCCCGGTGGGATGTCTACCCACAGTGCAACACTCCCTATGTCGACACTTGCCACAGTTGTGGGGACAGACATTGCCAACTTGCTGTGCTTAGTGGGGATGTACAAAATCGACTCTATACAGTCCGCTTTAAAAAATCGACTTAAGGGAAATCGACCTACTGCTGTAGTGAAGACATACCCTAGTAGGAGTACTGGGGAGTGCTGCTGCATCCCTGTCTTGAAGTAATAATAATACCCAAATACATGATTTCCTCCTTTATCACCCACACTAGCAATTGTTCCAGCACTGCTGCAGCTGCACTTACAGTTAGTAAGCTACGTGTTCAGATTCAGTGATGTTAGAATAGTATGTCACGTGAAGTAAACTATGTTTGAAAGTAAATCTCTTTTCTTGTCTGTCTGGGTTGTGGGAATCCCCGCACAGTATCAAACTCAAAGCAATAAATAATTCTGGAAAGTGCTTACTTTTCACATTTTCATGCAGGCATGGCAAAGTTGCGATAGATGCATCACAAGAGGTTGCATTGGACAATGGCGTCTTATTCCATTTAATTTTAGATGACATCTGATGTATGCAGTGACTCTAGCACTTCACTAGCTATTCAATATTTTGGATTCTGTGTGTCTCCTTGAATTTAATAAACATAAAAATTGATGAAATTTTGGCTCCATTGAAGTCAGTGGCAAGACTGCCATTGATTTTAACAAGCCCAGGATTTCACCCATAACTAAGTGAGCATGTGATCCCTTTTTCCTTAACTTGTGGAAGAAATCAGAGGCCAAATTCTCTGCTACAGTACATTGGGATAGATCCACTGATGCCAACAGAGCTACCCAATTTACATGAATAGAGAATTTGGCCCTGAATTTTTCTCTAATCTCTGAGTCAACAATGATAGTTTTTAACCATCCCTATAGGTAGAATGACATCTAATTTAGGAAGGGGACAAATACTGAGTAGATGTCTAGGGCACTGACAGATCTTTTTGTGTTTTTAATAGGGCGGTTGAAATAAGTTATAGTTCTTGCAGTGTGCTGTGATTTTGGGAAGGGCAGTCACAAAAGGCCCAGGGATGCTAGTGTATTACTGTGGGACACCATTAGTGCTCACTGCTTTGGTTATCTCATGCCTAGCAATTATTACAAATTGCAAAACAAGCTAGCTTATGGTGAATGGAAAATAAACTAAACCCAGTCACATTATTCTGACAGCTTTTCAACTTCATAACTAGAATGTGGCCCTGTTGTCTTCACATTCTGTCATAATGAAATGTGGCGCTTAATAGTGCAAACATCCATGAATTCCTAACTACAACATCTGTAGCAAACTGAAACATACATGTGCCTTTCCATAATAAGTGTGTTAAACAGAGTCACAGAGACAAACTTCCCACCCTCTCACCCAAGACTGCTTAACAACACACTAATTGGCCAAATCTGTTCCTGTTGTAACTCTATTGACTTCAGCACAGTTACTCGAAAGATAAATATGGCCCATTGTCATAGTGATTAATGATTTGGATAGGTCAGGTCAGATTGGGGGTGTTGCCATAGGGTCGCTTTTGATAAATCCTCTTCACTGCCATTGTTTTTGTGCCATGGACTACAAATATAAATAAATAAAACAGTCTTGTCAGAATTATTTGCTTTGAAGGAGGAGGTAGTCGAGTCAAAATTAAACTCACTTATCTTGCTGCTATCTGTGAGAACTGTTCACCCATTGTAACAGTGGGAGATGTTGTTGATTGCAGCATGTAAGTCCCACATTTCTATTAGCATTAATAGAGCTGTATGCAAAATCCCATGTGTATCAATGGAAGGATAGATCATTAGGAGTCTGATAGCTCTATTTGTTACTGCTCATGAACTTCCCCTACCACTTGACTTTAAGCTATAAACCGTTGGAAGTAGCTGCAACATCTTCTGCTGGAAAACAGTTATGATTTGGAGGCTAACATTGTTCATACTACTCTAAGTATTTTTTCCTGTGGGAACTGTACAGAAAATATTATTCACAGACTTTATATTTTATTAGGGTGCTGTGATCACATGGAATAGAGGAGTTACAACTGTGCCCTCTAGAATTCTGTTGTTCTCAAATTAATTGCCATCTGTAGATATTAAAACTGGCCATAAAAATTGGCCATCAACACTGGTAGAATGCATCCGACGAAGTGGGTATTAGCCCACAAAAGCTTATGTTTCAATACTTTTCTTAGTCTTTAAGGTGCTAGAGGACTCTTTGTCACCTCTGCAGATCTAGACTAATATGGCTACCTCTCTGATTCTTGACACTGGGAGAAACTTGTAATCTTGTCAAAGGATGATATCAGATTTGCTTAACCTGACCTACTTTCTATGAAACCATGCTGACTGTCATTAATTATATTTCTACACTTAATTATTTATTGATTTTTTTCATTATCTTGCCAAACTTCGATTTCTAACTCCCCAGTGTATAATTATCCTGTTCAGCCTGATTACCCTTTTAAAATATTACCACAATGTTGGCTTCCTTTTAGCCCTTTAGAAATCTTCCAGTATTGCAACACTTATTCAGAATTAACATCAACAGTCTGCAGAGCTCCTTGCTATCCCTTTGTGATCAGGACACATTTATTACCAAGCTAAAAAAGGTTACCTCCATTTATTATTATATTAAATTTTCCCTCCACCCACTCACAGCATCATTCTACTTGGCATGTATCTTCTGATTGACTGCTGCTTTGAGAACCTGTATATATACAGGGTATTACACTGAGAAAGCAGATAATTCTGTGGTACAAATCAAAATAATGTTTTTTCATTCTGCTAATATTCTTCATTTATGCCGGACCACATGGAACACTATTTTGCCAGACTACCACCTTTTTCACCACAATACTCAATGCACAAAAAATTACACGTGTGGACATAAGAATAAATTCTGTGGCCTGAGTTATAAAGGAGGTCAGACTAGATGAGTTGATGGTGCCTTCTGGCCTTAGAATTATATGCATGTACATACTGTTAAAAGTTATGATTTCTTTGAAAATAATTATGGTCCCATTTTATTTTGATAGCACTGGCCCATCCTCTACCTTTCATTAAAAAGGGAGCAAAGTTATTATTCCACTGTATGGTGCTACTAACACATGTTCCAAGTCTGGGGGGTGGCCAAACCAGTTCCTCGGAGACAAAGGGGAAGTTGACACCTCAGCCAAGTGTAAACAAGACCAACGGGCTCCTATTTGCTATAAGGCCATTCTTTGGCAGAAAAGGGGGTGTGGGTGAAAAATCTACATCTAAGGCCAGGTGTACACTATAAACTTACATCAGTATAATGTCGCTCAGGGGTGTGAAAAATCCACCCCCAAATGACACAATTATACCAGCCTAACACCTAGTGTAGACAGTGCTATGTTGACAGGTGATTCACTACATCAAAACAAGAAGTTCCCCATTGGCATGGTAGCATCTTTACTAAAGTGCTATAGCAGCGCAGATTCACCAGTGCAGCTTTCTAAGTGTAGACATGCCCTTAGCAAAGAAACACCATGGAGCTCCTACCCACACAAACTGTCTGTAACCATGCTCCCAGCTGGAAGGACCTCTCAAAGGGTGGGGGGAGGACTATAAAATGGAAGGGGAGACAACCCAAGACATACCCCCTCCTCCTTTCTGTCTCTCTCTCTGTGTCCATCGATTCACTCCACCAGAAAGAGCAAAGGAAGTAGCCATTGAACTGGGGAACTGGTCCTTGCCTAACAAGTTTGGCCAATAAGACTGTTGAGAGAATATGGTGATAAAAACTTTACTTTGCATTTAACAATTTGTTAAGTTAGGCATTAGTTGCATTTTATCTTTATTTTTCTAATCACTCTGGTTTTGTGCCTCATTACTTGCACTCACTTAAAATCTACCTCTTTGTAGTTGATACATTTGTTTTGTTGTTTTATGTAATCCAGTGTGTTTGAATTGAAGTGTTTGGGAAGCTCCATTTGGGTAACAGGACATGTGCATATAATTTCTACTGAATAAACAATGGACTTTATATAAGCTTATATTGCCCAGGAGAGGGCTGGGCAGCAACGGATGCAGATTTCTGGGGGGAAATCCGAGACCGGGGTTGTGGTGGAGTCATCCAGCAATACAAACACGGCTGGTGAGAGCCAGTGTAACCCAAGTGTGACTGTCAGGCTGCAGTTACACAGAGACATTCAGGGTGTGGCTTGCATGCTGGAAAGCTGTTTGTGAGTGGCCGAGTGGAAGCTACTACAGCAGGGCATTGTAAGGCACCCAAGGTTGCAAAGCAGATGCGACATAAATACCTGTCGGTCTGGATCATACCCTGGATATATCTCACAGGCAGAATTTGTCATGATGATTTTTTTTTCTTTTCTCTCTAATGTGTTAAGTTATATATTCAAGTCTAGAGAGGGGCCTGGATCCAAGTCTCCTAAAACCAGAGACTCGGATCCAAACCCACATATGGATCTAAATGTTGCAAATAGACTTATCTCTCTAATATCGGGATCCCAAACTCCAAATTCAGTGGTGTTTAGAATGCAGGGGACTGACTCCGGCTCCAGTTCCACCAGTTTATGGGGGCTGCAAAAGGGCCACAAACAGTCAATGTATTATATTGTATTATCAGTCTTTGGACCCATTCATGAACTATATATTCTGTGTTTATATTTAATTTGTACAATAATCGTGTTCATGCACATACAGCAGGAGATAAGTTGGAAAATATGAACTCTAGACAGGGCCGGCGACAGGGGGGTACAACGGGTACAGCTGTACCGGGCCCCGGACCTAAGGGGGGCCCCCTTAAATCCGGGGCGGACCCGGTACGCTGCTGTACCCCCTTGTCACCGGCCGGGGGGTGGGGGGACGCGGGCGGCGGGAGATCAGCCGGGGGGGCCCCCGTGGGCGGCGGGAGATGGGGGGGGGGCGCGGGCGGCAGGAGACCATCCTCGGGGGGGGGGGCGCAAATCTGCGTACAGGGCCCCCAAATTCCTGTCGCCGGCCCTGACTCTAGAATACAAACTATATAATAGAATCATTTGAATGGGGATTTTTGTTTCACATATGCACGTATCGTACTTAATGATCTCAGGGATAACTCTTAAATCATGAACCCACATAATCACAGGCACTGATACATACACACATTAACCTCTCTTCAAAACTCAAATCTTATTTCTGTCTTAAATCACTAGATTATTCCTGGCATCACTTTTAAAGGAGCCTTCAAATTGTTCACCAAAGCACCATTTGGCAGCATGGATGCAGTTACTGAGTGGTCTCAGCCCAGTTACACTTGTCCACATCACAAAAACTGCCACCACCTCAAATGACGTTGGTAGAATTTAATAGAATTGAGGCTGAACTATGCTTTCATTGCATGAGCTGCAGGCTCTAAATCAAAAGCTGAGACATATTGCAGAGCAGTGTGGGGAACCTTTCACAGCAGCATGCACTACTGTCCTCTCATTCTTTTAAACGCCAGGTTTCATTTTCTATCTACGGTACTTATATGGCCTCCATCATCATAGTAACCAAGTACCTCACAATCTTATACTGTATTTACTCTCAGAACATCCCTGAAAATTAGGGAAATGCTATTATCTCTGTTTGACAGAGAGCGAACCAAAGCCGGGGGGAGATTAATTGTACCAAGTCACACAGAAAGTCTATGGCAGAGCAGCAAGTTGAATGCTGGTTCCCCAACTTCCAAGCTAACACCCCAGCCACTACTTCAGCCTTCTCCTCTCTGCCAGTCACTCCAGCACATAGCACTTCTAGATCTTTGTCAGTCTTTTGATGCCAGTGAAATAAGCCAGCACTTTTCAGGAAATGAATAACTGAGCTGTCCTTGTAGTTTTTTTCAGGTGTACTTTAACATATTTTTACTGAAGGGGGCACCTCCTACTAAATAGCATTTGTAAAGTAATACTACTAAATTAACATTTGACTCATCAGTATTTCCGGCTTACAAGCCCCAAGAACCGTAGATTTTAAAACATAATTAACCTGTAAACTTCTTGGTACCATTAAATAAATTGTTTTCCTCCCCGCCTTTGTCCTATGGCAGATTGCTTATTAGGTACTGGAAATATTATTTGCATTCAAAGATGAAAACATGAAACTCAGCCCAGCAGACACGTAGTTTTTTATGCTAAAATTGTAATAGAATGTCAACATTATTCAAGGATCATTTTATGTCAGTGTCACAAATGTGAAAATTAATTAAAGGAAGCTTCATTCCAACACTAATAAATGGGAAACCATGTATGCCTAAAATGCTTGATTTTGTTTTACACTCACAAAAGTTGTATAAAATACTAAATGTTGCCACAACTTCTATATTGTTTTATCTATAATAAAAGAATGAAAAAGTTTACCAAGGAATATGGAAATTCCATCATCACTGGGAGTCATAAAAGCAAAACTGGGAGTCCTTTTAATAAAAAGATATGCCCTATTTTTGTAACTGGGCTGTTAGGGCCAAATTGTGATCCATCTTCATGCCTATGAAGGGCTATTAGGGAATAAAAAGGTATCTTTCTTATACCCCTTGTTTTAGTTATCCACATTGTGGGTAACTGGACAGTGAGGAGAATGGCCTGTGTGAGCCCACTAAGCCTCCCATTCTCATGCATGTGGCCAAGAAGGGACAAGGAAGGTCTGTCCTCACAATTTGCTGTCCCATGAAGGTGCGCTGTTGTGCTGAGGGATATGCTGCATCAGGGATAGGGCTGGCACAGGGCATGTGCCCCTAAGGAGAAGAGGAAATCCAGGAGGAAGATTTTTTACTGTGTGACCCAGCTTTGTCCCTAAACTACTCCGGCAGAGATGCAGCAATGTGTTGACCCTGACTTCGGGCTTGTGGAAAAGTCACAACTGAGCCTTTGCCTTCTAGGGAAGAATAATATCTGCTTTACAGGAGCTCTGCTTCTTTCTTCTTTTCATCGCAGAGCCATCTTTGGAGCAGTACCGCATTGTCATTCTTTCATCCATGGCTTGATCCATGATTAAGCCTGACCTGATCATGTTCCTGTGCAAGATATCCTACCTTCCTATCAGGAGTTGGCCTTTACGTCGAACTAACCTTGCTTTTGTTTGCATTATTTTCTTTGGCATCCTACAATCTGTTTGTCTTCTGCAGTATTATAATCTTTTTGAGTATAGCTAATCCCCTCTCCTGATTTCACATCCTACTTTCCTTTTAATTTTCTTCATTTGTCTTAACATTATTCCACTTTATACCTGCCACCTTTCAAAGAACCCTCATCGCTACTGCCTCCAACCTTATGATGTCTTTTTCATTAATGTGATTGCTTCCAGACCATAATACTATTGGTATGAGGGTCTGAACATCTTTACTTTGGTACCAATGTAATATTTTATCATTCCCTACTTTTATCAGTCTGCCATAGGAACTAATTCTATAGCCTGTGTTATTCAGGCTATAGAATCTATCGCCTAGATCATCTGTCATGTATAGGTGTAGATCAGCAGTTCTCAAACTGGGGGTTGCGAGGCAATTCCAGGGTGGTCACGAGCTCCTGTTGCATTTGGCAGCATTTGGTGGATGCTCCGAATGCAGGAGTTTGTCCATCAAAAAGCCGCCAAATGGAACCCAGAGAGAACGCTGCATGTGTGCTGAAATGCTGCCAAACCCAGAAATGTTCAATTTGGTGGCAATTCGGTGGACACACCTGGGGGCGGCCATGAACATGCCGCAGCAAAAAGGGGTCAAGAACTTAAGAAGTTTGAGAACCCCTCCATGGCAGAAAGGCTAGAGGATCAACCTAACTATAGCATTACCATCACTTCCTGTCCATCAAACTCAGCCTCCATACATGAGTGAGGAAGCTGTGTCTCCCAGGATATGTCACAAAAAAGAAGATGCAGTAAAGGTGGAAAGCTGTGCATAGGATGCTTATCTTTGTATTTTTATTTAATATGGCATTTTTGGGTGCCTTCCACTCTGTGTCCATGATTTCTTCAGCAGCAGATTTGTTGCCAATTTGTGAATGGAATTCAACTATCATCATCTTGACATCATACAATAGGCACATCATACAATACTTATTTTCAGACCTATTTTTCATACAGTTTCTCTTCCTGACTAGCTACCCCACTAGTTTGCTACAATTGATGGGCACCTTCTGCATTATTTGTCTTATTATTGTTACATGAAGCTTCAGTCATTAGAATTCAGGCTTTGATATGGGAAAAGGAGTAAACAGTGATGTGGCAAAATTTTCAGTGATACAAAATTACTAAAGGTAGTTAAGACCCGGGCAGACTGGGAAGAGCTGCAAAAGGATCTCTCAAAACTGTGTGACTGGGAAACAAAATGGCAAAGGAAATGTAATGTTGATAAATGCAAAGTAATGCACATTGAAAAGTATAATCCCAACCATACATATAAAATGATGGGGTCTAAATTAACTGTTAACATTCAAGAAAGAGACCTTGGAGTCACTGTGGATAGTTCTCTGAAAACATTCACTCAATGTGCAGCGACAGTCAAATAAGCAAACAGAATGCTGTGAATCATTAGGAAAGGGATAGATAATAAGACAGAAAATATCATGTTGCCTCTATATAAATCCATGGTACACACACATCTTGAATACTGTGTGCAGATGGGGTCGCCCCATCTCAAAAAAGATTTATTGGAATTGCAAAAGGTTCAGAAAAGGGCAACAAAAATGTTTAGGGGTATGGAAAGGTTTCCATATGAGGAGAGATTAATAAACTTGGGACTTCTCAGCTTGGAAAAGAGACGGCTAAGGAGAGATGAGATTGAGGTCTATAAAATCATGACTGCTGTTGAGAAAGTAAATAAGGAAGTGTTATTTATTCCATCTCAAGAGTTAGCAGTCACCAAATGAAATTAATAGGCACCAGGTTTAAAGCAAACAAAAGGTAGTATTTATTCACACAACACACAGTCAACCTGTGGAACTCCTTGCCAGGGTGTTGTGTAGGCCAAGACATAAAAGGGTTCAAAATAGACCTAGATAGGTTCATGGAGGATAGATCCATCAATGGCTATTACCCAAGATGGACATGGATGGTGTCCCTAGCCTCTGTTTGCCAGAAGCTGGGAATGGGAGACAGGGGATGGATCACTTGATGATTGCTTGTTCAGTTAATTCCCTCTGGGGTACCTGGCACTGGCCACTGTCGGAAGATAGGATACTGGGCTAGAAGGACCTTTGGTATGACCCTGTAGGGCCATTCATATGTTCTTATGGCTTTGCCTCTTCACAATGAAATTATAAAGGCTTTCAGCTCTCAAGGGAAGTTACTATAAACAGATAGTTTATGGGGTAAACAGATAGGAATGGAATCTATCATGTCATTCCCATTCCATCTATTAGGAGAGTTAGAGTACAATGCATGTAGTTCTTTAATTCTTTCTTACTCTAAACTTAACATCCATTGAATTCCACAAAAGTCTTTTCAGGAAGTGGAAAGTGTTCAGAATGCACCAGCCCTTCAGCCAAGTTGCTGCCTGAAACCTAAATATATTGCACAGCAGTGAGCGGCATTCATTAAGTCCATATCGTCAGCCTCACCTCTTCTCTCCCATTATCTTTTCAGAGTCGGTGTAGAAGACAAAATGTATTTAAAAGGTTACATTTCAAATACATACAGTATGGTACAAAAGATTATTATTGTTTGTGCCACTGAAGTTGAAGCTGTGCGGAAGCACCAACACAATAAGGTCATAATTTTAATGACAAAGCTGACATCCTCTGTGTTTTCAAGGCAGCATACCCTCCCTCCCACCATCTAATCTCCTTCATCTGAAGAGAAATGTATTTTTAGAGGTCTCAGTGGGGCCTGAGGCATTGATTTATGAAAATAAGGCAGAAGAATTCATGATTTTTTTCTGACCTCTATCTCCCATTCCTTAGACATTTCTATTTTAAGGTATATAAAATGAATTGTCCTAATGTGGCATATTATTACCTTGGTACTGTGCATTTTGCACTCCTAATACACATAGAAAAACCATCTGAACTTTACTTTGTATTGAATGGAAAACCTCTCTCCGATATATATTATTTTATCCTGATCGTGATATATGAGTCTTGATTCACTCTACAAATTCTCTTGAGGGATTGGAATAACTACCTACAGATACTCCATAAATAAGAGTAGACGACCAGATGAAATTGTAGCAGTGTATTACAAAGTTCTTTGTAACATAATCTACTGAAGCTTCACCAGTAGCTCATTTAGGCTTTTGTTTATGAAACTAATGCACTGTACTTCTTCACATTCCACTGACCTACAGATCTAGTGCTAACTAATTCTTCCGCAGTATCATTTGTGATTTATAAAAACCTGTTGGTGACTGCAGTTTTCCATCACCGCTATTTTCAAGGATTTTGAGATTCCTAAGGAAAATAAAATACAAATCCAAGATGTGCAGAGATTTTTTAAATCTTAAGGGAAGTCCAGAAAACCAAGTGTTGCAAATGGACCCTTCTATTAAGCAAAACCGAACCTCCCTAAACCCGGAGCGATGGGGATGCTTTAAATCCAGCTAAAAAATGTATGGCTTGGCTCAGATATAAATAAGATGGGATCCTGTTCATCAATATCATTTTTTAAGATGGAAGTCAAGAATTCCTGTTTAACTTGTCTCCTGTTTTTTTCACCCTTTTTAATCCATTGATCCAATTTACTCTTATTTTCCATGGGTGTAATGCCCCACTTTGCAAAGGATCATTAAAAACTATACACCACTTATTCCTATTTAAAATCTGCTTCAGGCAGATACAGTAAAGGCTTAAACTGATTAAGTGGCATATAGACTTTGTGTTGGTTACCTGTACAGGGCTGAATTTTACCCTATGATGTCACAATTTGCGGATTATTAACTGGTAGGGTGGAATAGTGTGATACCTTGAGAGCTACAAACATGTTTCAGCTTCATTTACTGTAACTATTACTTGACTCCATGTTCCCAAATATTGATATAGCAGTTAAAACTGATGTATTTATAACAAATTTTGGAATAAAGCTTCACTTTCAAAGCAACAAAGGGATGAATGTTCTATCTAATTGAGCTAGCCTACAGGTAGGAACATTGAACAGGCTGTAGAAAGCCTGGTGAGATGGCTGTTAATAATAAAGAGATGTCTGGAAGAACTGTACTGACTTAACTGCTGAGACAATGATCTCACTGCTGAACTTTGCAAAATAGAATGAATTCTCCTTGACTTTCCTTCCCTAAAACCATCATACCTGGCAAAAACAAAACAAAACAAAAAAACCTTCTTTGTATGGACAGAAATAGGATATAATTTGGATTTATCATAAACGTCATAAATAAGGGAATACTGAGAACTACCTAGGAAATTGTAAATATGAGTAAACAGCATCTGTCTTCTGCTTAAGTCAGATATGGCATCGAGGCCACCCTGTCTGAATATTGACCCTAAAAGGTTTTTGCTTCATCATTCTTAAGCAACAGGAGCATCTGAATGAAGGCAAGACCATTTATCCTTTAAAAAAATTCAAGCAAACTTTAATGTATCCAGAGGCCTAGATACAGAAGTTCCTTTCAGGTCTATCCACAGGTCTCACTACCTTTACTTTCAATTTACAGTCCTCTATATCCTCTCTCTAGTTAACTCTCCATGTCAGCCAAATAGTTAGTGAATAGAAAACATTGTATACAAATATTGTGAGTTTAATGGAAATGATTATTTTAAGCAGCAAAAATTATCTATGATACTATAAAATTCATTGACTAAAAAGAAAAACCAGCAAGTGAGTAGATTATCCAGTGCACTGGAAATTATCAAAAAAAAAAAACCTCATCAGTTTCAAAAGAGAGACGTTCAAGAAACAGAAAACCACCTCAAGAAAGCTTCTTATTCTGGATGGTTTCTGCTGTACAACTCACCTTTAAATTGGAGGCACAGTTGTTTGAAATATTAAAATTGTAGGTTCCACACAGTTGATTCATTTCTTAACAGCTTTGGGAATGGTAGATTCCATTATTACAGTAATAGCAGAAAGAGCAAATGAGTCATTCATAGGCAGATCAGAGCAATCAGTGCTAAAAGGTAACTGGTAAATAGACTATTGCAATTGGCCTAGAGCAAGTGTTCACTACACTCAGAAAAGGAATGCCAAATGTTACAAGATATTGAGCCACTGTAAGCCACTAAAGTAAGCTATCAACTTCATAGTGATGAATCGGTATTGAACAGATGGCTTAATAAATACTTTCTAAAATCTGGGAGAAAGTTGGTGGTGGGACTAAAACAGAGGTCTTAGCTTTCTAGGCATGTGAAATACCACTTGAATTTCATAATATTAATATTTTCAATCTATGGGAGCTGATTCTGTGGCGGTGCAGAACCACCTCAAATCCCATTAACCCTCATAGTGTGTTGTTCTTACTGAGGCATGGAAAGCTTGTGTTTAAGACTTACATCATTCTAATGTAAATATGACAGCTTTGACATAACAGTAAGTAGTGCCTGGTGTTGGCTGTAGCCTTGAGCACTGCCTTTTAAAAAGAATGCCTTTAATGCCTACAGCCATTCCCCACACATCCTTATTTCTGATAACCTGCTCCAAAAATATAGTGCCTTGCATCCAAGAGAAAAAATCATGAGGCCTCACAGCACCCCTTCCTTCAAGTAACATTGTTATCTCAGTTTACAAAGAGGGAAACAGATACAGATGTGGTCAGTGATTTGCCTACAGCGATGCAGGAAATCCACAGCAGAGCCCTCAAAGGATCTCAGGTCTCTTGATGCCTGATCCTAAAAAGCAGCTTCATTAGCTTTTAGTAAGACAATGCACTCTACCTTAGCAATAAACAGTACCAATGAAAAGGCTTGGTAAAATAGTAACCATTTTTGATTCTGTAATCAAAGCACATACACTGAGAAATTCACAAAGCCATCAATAGGTGTAAATGTACTATCCTCAATAAACATGGTAAGAATATTTTAAGAGAGCACTGACAATTGTAAATAATATGGTAATTTATATTTAATATAGTGCATAAAATTTTATATACAGCACCCACCAAATTAGGGTTTTTTTTGTACTTTTCATAGCATCGCTTTTGTAAATTATGCATACTTAGATTACTTTGATGGGCGTGGGGCTAGCAACTCCACCCCGTAAGGGAACCAATTGCTACTGAAACACCAACACCAGCTGGTGGCCCATACCCCGGCTTGGGGGTGACGGGCAGAGAGAGAGAGAGAGATTACTTTGAAGTAAGAAAAGAGACGTCAGAGTCACCCACTTGCATTAAGACTGTATCCACAACTGGTTAGATAACTTGCCAAAAACATTCATACATTAGAACATAAGAAAGGCCATATTGGGTTAGATCAAAGGTCCCCCATCCCTGTTTTCTGTCTTCCAACACTGGCCAATGCCAGGTGATTCAGAGGGAATGAAAAGAACAGGTAATCATTGAGTGATCCAGCCCCTGTTGGAAATACAGGCTAGGGATGTCATCCCTGCACATTCTGGCTAGTACCATTGATGAACCTATTCTCCATGAACTTATCTGGCTCTTTTTTGAACCCTGTTATAGTCTTGACCTTCATAAAATCCTCTGGAAAAGAGTTCCAGAGGTTGACTATGTGTTGATTCAAGAGGTGGGAATACCATTGGTTTATATAGACCATTTTATATGTATAGTTGGGATTATGTTTTCCAATGTGCATTACTTTGCATTTATCAACACTGAATTTCATCTGCCATTTTGTTGTCTAGTCATTCAAGTTTGTGAGATCCGTTTGTAACTTTGCAACCTGCTCTGGACTTATCTTGGGAAGTTTTCTATCATTTGCAAATTTTGCCACATCACTGTTTACCCCTTTTTCCAGATAATTTATGATTATGTTGAACAGTACTGGTCCCAGTACAGACCTCTAGGGGACACCACTATTTACCTCTCTCCATTCTGAAAACTGACCATTTATTCCTCCTCCTTTGTTTCCTATCTTTTAACCAGTTACTGATCCATGAGAGGACGTTCCCTCCTATCCCATGACAGTTTACTTTGAATAAAAGCCTTTGGTGAGGGACCTTGTGGAAAAATCTAAGAATATATCCACTGGATCCCCTTTGTCCACATGCTTGTTGACTTCATCAAAGAATTCTAGTAGATTGGTGAGGAATGATTTTCCTTTACAAAAACCATGTTCACTCTTCCCCAAAAAATCATGTTAATTTATGTGTCTGATAATTCTGGTTTTTTACTCTCATTTAAACCAATTTGCCTGGTACTGAAGTTAGGTTTACCAGCCTCTGGAGCCTTTTTTAAAAATTGGTGTCACATTAGCTATCCTCAAGTCCTCTTGTGCAGAAGCTGATTTAAATGACAGGTTAGATACCACAGTTAGTAGTTCTGCAGTTTCACATGTGAGTTCCTTCAGAAGTCCTGAGTGCATATCATCTGGTCCTAGTGACTTATTACTGTTTAATTTAAAATCTCCTCTCTAACCTTCCTGCTTGTCAGTTTGCTTATGATGAACCATACATCTTTCTGCCTTGGACTCTCCATGTGGTTTATATCAACTGCTATCATGCCCTTTTTAGAGTGGTTTGAAAAATTCACAAGCATTCTTAATCAATAGGCTTGAGGAATAATTTATGATTTTTCATTAACCAGTAGGGCCCCGAATATGCCAAATATGCTTAAATAAATGTGTTAGTCTCTAAGGTGCTACAAGTACTCCTGTTCTTTTTGTGGATACAGACTAACACGGCTGCTACTCTGAAATATCCCAATGTTTGTCGGAGATATTTGTGAAATTAGATGAAATTTCTGAAGAACTCAGATGTTATTAAATATACCAGGACATTCATTATGATTCAAGAAATCAAGAATATATTTTGTTTGATGCACACTTGAGTACATACAGTTCAATAATGAAGAATTTATTCCAGCATTAATAAATGGAGAAGTTATACATGAAACTTCTAGCAGCCTAAATGAGAGATTGCCTTGTATTGATTGGAAATTAGACCCACAGACTGCAGACAGCAGCATATGAGCATGATATTCGGATCTGCAGAGACTATGGGATAAAATGGATCCCTATAAGGAACTATGAGATCCTTTTAGATAGAATAATGATGATAAGAACTAACAGCTGGAATTCGATGTACTCCTTGCATGGGATGTGGGTTAAAGAAAAGAAAGAAGGACAAGGGGATCTGTTTAATTAGAGCATGACAAATTTTAGTTAGTGCAGTTGGTTTTATTAGCTTTACTTATATGCAGCTAGAAGATATCTGCAGCCTATTAAAACCTGTATAGATAATAGCATTACACCAGAGTAGACACAAATCAGGAAACTGACTGGGGAATGGTAAAATCTATTTTACCTGCAAGAAGTCAAGAAATGCTATTGTCTTCATGAAACCAAGCCTGTCACTCATTTTTGATTATATCACTTCCATTTATATTAGTCTGTATTATTTCACCATACGATAGCCTGCTAGTATTATAGTTTATATTTGTTTACTAACATGCCTGATGTGTGAAATCAAACAGAAGTGAAGAAATAGAAGAAGATAAGCCTCGCTTTAGCTAATTCTACGTTTTTAATTATTTCGAACTATTTTTACTGCATGCCAACAGCCAGAACTACTTAAAAACTAAACTGGTTGGAAAACAGTGAAGATTTTTCCCTTAAAATTTTGAATTTTCAAAAAAATTTCAATTAGATGTATGGAAAACTTACATCTTCTTGTAATTATATGCATTGTTAAATGGTTTTGTTCTCAAACTAGCTTCTCCTATCTCTCCCCCACAATACCACTCCTTTCCCACTCCAAACAAGATTATAGCTGTTTCAATTACAGTGTGTTAGATCCTGGCCCCTTTTCATTGTTTCACTTTGGTCACAGCTCAGACTTTGGAGGATAAATAACCCCAGCTGGCATAAATTGTCATGGCTCCATTGACGTTACTGGAAGGTAAGTGAGACTCTGCCCCAAGGCCTTTACATGCAAAGAGCTTGAGGATATTGTGTTACTGTGTATAAATGTCAGTTATTATTCATCTCTCATTAGTTCAAACATAGGTATATGAGTGTTTGGCAGCACTTATTGAATATGCAAATCATGAAGCTTGAGGCCTTCCAAAAGCAGAACTATTATTGAAGTCGATGGGAAGGCAGTGCCCCCAGAGGTATTCTGGCTAAGAACATCAGGAGTTTTGATTCGAGATCCATCTACGGAGCTGACTTTTTGTCACTGTATCTTACGAATATCCAGTTTGTATGATTTATTCTAACAAGACAAAAATGGTATTTCCATGACAGACACTTCATGTGCGCTAATGTTTTAAAATTATCTGGCAGTTCTTTAAAAAAGTATATCCTTCAAGAAATATATATTTTAACATGTTTTTATTATTATTTTTAATATAATTTTGTTTTTATGAAAAGCTGCTGTGGAATCATCTACCTCATAAAATCGAATCCTAGTCACAAAAGACTCCTTTAGCTTTTTCTGAAATAAATAACAGGAAAAATTTCTCCTTATTAAGCATACCGTACATTTGCAGAACATCTTGCACTAATAACAGTACCATGTTAACCAACTGGCTATTAAATCAGCATTTTTTGCCCTGATTTTTGGATTTGTGTGAGTCTTCTTATTGAATGTGTTAGCACACTGCAGACAGGCTTGCCAACATTGTCATTCAAAAATACTGGACAGATCTCAGATGTACCCAGTCTTGACTTGAGCCTCGAAGGCCAAGTCCCTTCTTCTTCTCCATCCTTCCTAGGGATCCTCTCTCTCCAGCTCAAGGTGCTGCAGAGAACTCAGGGCTGGTTAGACAGCTTCCATACAGGTCCTGCCATTTGGAGTGGCTCAACTATACACAAAACCGGCACACCCCTCCTTTACTCTAGCTCACTGTGACCCACACTGAGCCCCCTGAACCACCTGCCTGGACCCTGAACTCCCGCACTGAGACCCCTGCCTGTGCCCCGCCTGGCCTGACCCTCCACTTCGCTGACCAGACAGCAAGTCTCCAGAACAAATGGGTCCTGCCCAGACAGTCTCCAGAGTCTCCAGGAAGAAAGCTCTGAGAGTTGCTCTGTATCTGGCTCCCAGCTGAACAAAAGGGCCCAAACTTCCTTCCATCCCAATGCCACTCTCCCCCATCTAGCTCCTGCCTCCAGCTCTCTTTCCCTTGCCTCCTTCCCCACCTGCCTTCTTCCTCCCAACCCTGCTTCCCCAGGCCCCTCTCCTGACTCCTCCTTCAGATGGAATTTGAGAATCAGACTTTTCCCAAAATGTTGCAACTCTTTTCCGGGGGTTGAAGCCGGGTTGAAATACGGGATAAAAGACACGCCTTACTGATTTACTATAGGAGTAGCAATTTTATATTTAAATAAGGAATGTGCCTTATAATATGGGACTGTTGGCAAACTGCAAATGAAAGAAAACAGATTAATGAGATACTATTTCAAAACCTCATTAAGATCCTGATTCAGCAAGGTACTTAACCACATGCCCTTGGAGTCAACAGGACTAATCACATACTTACAGTTAGGCCTACTTAAATTGAGGCCTAACCATGTAACAATTATATGCAAATATCTATTAGTTGTTCAAACATCACCTTGATTAGAACTCAGCAGTTCCTAGCTTCCAGTTCTAATCAAGGTGATGTTTGAACAACTAACCACACTGCATCTCACAGAGTTGGCTGTTACAGAGAAATTGGGAGAAGACAGGAAAGAAAAATCAAAAGCCAGGAAGAAGACACAGAGGGCCAGGTCCTCGAACTGGTGTAAATCCTTTGAAGTCAGTAAAGTTACCCCAGTTTATACCAGCTGAATAGTTGAACCATCATTGCTTCCATGTGTCTGATTCTTCATCTTCGGTGTCAACCTGTTTTCTTCTTTTACTCGTTAAATTAATTATGAATTATTATTAATTATGAAATATGAATTATTATGAGGCTTCTAGGAGCCTCAGCCATGGCCAAGAACCCCGTTGTGCTAGAAACTGTGCAAATACAGAATAAAAAGAGGCCTTCTCCTTATCTTCCAAAGCCAAAGATTTAGCTCTCTGACAATCTTTAGTGCGTCCTTCCATCAGTGTTAATAGTCTATGACACTAGCCCTTCCCTTGCACACTACAAACTAATTGGTATACAACTGAGTAATATTTACTGTCCTATGCCTTGTGTGATCATTTCCACAAAGGCAATGTGTGTGGAAAACCATTTTGGTCTGTTGCCATTGCTCACCCTCTTTGGATGGGTAGAAATGACTACACAAAACACAGGCCAGTAGTAAGCAGAATTGTGAGCCCATACAGCACTAGGCATGTAAGACTTGATGCCTATCACACTGATGGAGGCTGATCATTTCAGGAGAGAAATCAGGACACTGCTCCCACAGGTGTTAGGCTTCCACAACCTGAGCTTTAGGGCTGGTCTTCACTACCCGCCGGATCAGTGGGTAGTGATCGATCTTTTGGCGATTGATTTCAAGACGCGAGAAATCAATTGCCCGCGGCACCCTGTCGACTCTGGAACTCCAGCTTGCCAGGAGGCGCAAGCTGGAGTCGATGGGGGAGTGCACCGCCGCCTGCCGCCGCCGTGAGTATGGCAGGTAAGTCAGCTGCAGATACGCAATCTTCAGTTACGTGATTCACGTAGCTGAAGTTGCATATCTGTCGATAGAAATGGTTGATTCTTCCAGAAATGTGCTCACTTCTGATGCATTCATCAGATCTGAGAGCCAATCCCAGAAGACTTTCCAATTGGATGTTCTTGTTGGACCTCAATTGACTGGGTTTGATGCATGAATGACTGGGTTCAATTCTATGGCGTGTGTTATACAGGTCAGTCTGTATGATCACAACAGTGTCTTCTAGCCATATGAATCTTTGATGTATTTTTATGAGGACCCAAAAAAAGTAAAATAAATGTGAAAAATCATGGGGAAAAAAAACAGAAAGAAAGAAAAGAGAGAGAGGCTATTCAGGGGAGAGAGATTTGCTTTTCCTAAGCAAAGGGAAGAAGTTTGACAATGTTGCATACATCTGATGAAGTGGGTATTAGCCCACGAAAGCTTATGCTTCAATACTTTAGTTAGTCTTTAAGGTGCCACAGGACTCTTTGTCACTTTGGCAATGTTTGCTATCATCTTCTGTTCCTTATGAAAGCTTTTAATGCCAATAAAAGAGTATACAGTACTTAATCATCTTGGACTTTAAATTTGTATCCATGCCCATGAGAGTCCTTCTGTTCTAGGTCACTTTAGCCCCATGAGAGAAAAATCAGACAACAGTGGCTTTAAAACAAGGGGATAACACTGTGAATGAAGATCTGATATGCTATTTCATTAAGTTATTGTGCATGATTGTTTCCTCTCATCACAGCCAAAATACTGTCCACCAAAATAAGTGCAACAACATCCTCAGTCACTTTAAAGTGCTCTTACATGAAACATCTTTCCCTGGTAGGAAGAAGTGAAGGAAGATCTGAGACAAGTATTGTAATGGATAACTTTTCCTGTACTTTACTTACAAACAAACCGGATGGTGTTTAGATGTTGACCTTACTCTATGATCTAAAATGATCTCACAAGCTAAGTGGGGTCAGGCCAGGTCACTCCTGAGGCGGTATAACCTTTCCCCGCTTCTTGCTGTGCAGATGCAACTTTGGTTTTCTTCTCCGATCTTGATTGCTTCAAGACAGATCAGTAGCCTCGTTCTTCAGGCTACTGATCTACCTTGAAGCAATAGTTCATGAGGACATTTATTTCAAAGAAAAATCCTTCCTAAGACCATAATCACTTTGGACTAGGCAGTGCCGATTTAGCACAGACTATGTGGGGAAAGAGGAGAAACAAAGGGGCGCCTCCCACAGCATCCCTACACCTGTTTTTAAGGAATTCAACATACACCCTAAGCACCATCTATTCCTCATTCCTTCCTATCTTCTGAGAACTTCTGCACCACCAAGGGAGCATCCCAAACTGTACAAAGCACATGTACTGCCATTCTGAGAGGCATTTATATGTTATTCTTGGCATTGTACTGACTGGAATCTATCCCTGTACATAAAAGGTTTCCTGATTAATTTTTATTTGCTGTCAGTGATGTGATGTCTCCATATGTAGAGCAACTCTTTGACAGTACAGTATGTTGAAACATTGCAAAAATTTTATTGACAGAAAATCCATTAAAATTAGAATGATCATTTATGTATAGATAACTGTAAATCTAATAATTGGAAATTGAAGCTAGACAAATTCAGATTGGAAACTATTTTTAATAGTGAAGGTAAATCAGCATTCGAATAATTTATTAATGATTGTGGTGGATTCTCCATCACCAGCAGTGTTTAAATCAGGATTGGATATTGTTCTAAAAAGTATGCTTGGGTTCAAACAGGAATTATTTGGGGAAAGTTCTCTACCATGTGTTAGGCAGATGATCAGATTAGGTTATCTGCAATGGTCCCTTCTGCTCTTAAAATTCATGAATCTAAGGCCTTGTCTACACTACAAAACAGGGCAGGAGTACACACTACAAAGCTACTTTAGGCTGCAAAATTCTGCTGTTTTACTGACAAAATAAAACCACCTCAATGAGAGGAATAAACTTTTTTGTGGCAAATCTAAAGCGACAAAGCATCAGTGTAGACTCAGGATGCTGCTCCTGGCAGCTGAGGTGGCTATGGGAGAACTCAGAGAGAATCACAAAACCATAGGCAGGCAGGCAGAGTGGACAGCTTCTGGAGAGACTGCTGTGCTGAGCAGAGGTAGGGGTTGATGTGGGTGGGTGCCCCAAATGTTCAGTCTTAGGAAGACATCCTGTGTTTTTTGTTTAAGCTGTTCAAGGTTCATGTAGAGGGAAGAGCTGAATAAAGGAACCTGTGCAATAGGAGAGTTTGCTTTCTGCCTTGTTCTCTAATTAATCTATTCTTGGGTCAGTGTCATGCCCCAAGAACCAAGCATTGGTGCTATGGTCAGATTCCTGACATAAGGGATTGCCAAACATGTTGTGTGGTCACATCTGTTCCAGGATATGTATTTGTGTGTAAATAAGACAAAGTAAGCTTGTAATATATCCAAACTCCATGTCACTGAATTCTACACTGGGAAGCTGACTTGCCAAGCCCCAGACATGTGTTACCACGTTGCAGAAGGGTGATGCTGGGTCAGAAAAAAAAAAGGATAACAATATTGTAACATTTCCAAAAGTCCCAGAGATTTAAATTATAAAGGAGCAGGCCCTTTTAATACATAACCAATACATTTAACTTTAAGGATATCACTTTAAAGTTGAATCAGATATTTACAGCGGTGAAACATATATTTAAAAACCTGAGATGTTTCAATGTAGTCTATGTAATCTGTTCTTCTAAAATTCATTTAAATGTGCTAGTTCTTTTAAAAGCTGCTGCCATATTTGGCTCATTGTTTGAGAAAGTCTCATTAGCAATTAAAATTATAAATTAATAAATACATTGTGTTAGGAACTTACATGGTCCCATTACAGTAGTAACTAAACATCTCACAATCTTTGATGTACTTGTCCTCAGAATACCCATGTGAGGTAAGGAAGTGCTATTAGCCCCATTTTATAAATGGGAACTGAAGCATTGAAAGAATAAATGAATTGTCCAAGCTCACACAGAAAGTCTGTGGCAGAACAAGGCATTAAACCCAGCCTCCAAAGTCCCAGGTTAGCATGCTAACCACTGGGCCATTCTTCCTCTCCATTCTTCATCCCATTAAATTGTACAGAAATCCTAGTCTTTAGTTTCAAATATTCAGAATTCCCATAAAACTTGTTGAAAGGTTTTCTAATGTTTTTTCTATGGTGTCCATAAATCAAGGTGTCATCTAGAAAAATGATGACACATGCACCCACCAAATGGTGAAAAATTGTCATTCATTAATGCCAAATAGACAGCCAGTGCATTTGTCAAGCTAGAAGAGTAAGACTAGGAAGTCATCTATTCTCACAGCTCATTTTAGTGACACTCTGTCCTAATGCTGCATTATTCCATTTGGTTTTTGATTCTTACCCCTCTCTACTAATACTAACTGACAGAATAGCTATAACTTTGGGAACATAAAAAATGAAACAATGTTAGAAAAAGGTTAAAACTTTTCAATAAACCTAAATAGAAAAAGCTATGTGATATTGTGTGAAAAACTTTTTCACTAGGAGGATGGTGAAGCATTGGAATGGGTTACCTAGGGAGGTGGTGGAATCTCCTTCCTTAGAGGTTTTTAAGGTCAGGCTTGACAAAGCCCTGGCTGGGATGATTTAATTGGGGATTGGTCCTGCTTTAAGCAGGGGGTTGGATTAGATGACCTCCAGAGGTCCCTTCCAACCCTGATATTCTAAGATTCTATGATATGGTACAAAGCAGTGAATATATCTGAAGTAGTGAAAAGTGGCGACGAGTCCATAGTAAGTATAGTTGTGTAAGAAATATGTTTGCTGTTCCATGTACATTATTTGGAATAACAGCCTGAAATCCCAGAAGGGTCAATTCAGTTTTTTATTATTTAAGGTAGATAAAAGTTCTGTACACTTTACTCTTAGGAAGTCTTTTAGATGGCAGCTTAAAAACTGAAGTCCTGTCCGCTCTGCGTAGACATTGAAGATCCAGCGGCACTTTTCATAAGAGTAAGGTCTTGACTCTTCCTTCACACGTGGTTTATACTAGTGTAGTTTCACTGATTGCAATGGTGAGAAAGGATGGTTAAACTAGGTACTACTCTGGCACATTCAGAGCTGGGTTCAGTTTCCTGCTGTGCCACAGACTTCCTGCATGACCGTGGGCAAGTCACTTAGTCTCATTGTGCCTCAGTTCCCCCCTCTCTAAAATGGTACTAATAGCATTGGTCTCCCTCATGAGACTGTTGTGAGAATAAATATGTTAAAGATTGTGCGGTGCTCAGATACTATGTTAATAGGAATCATATAAGTACAAAGATAGTTATTCCTGATTAACACTGGTGTGAAAAGAGAATCAGGCTCTCCTCTGCAGTGTGGGTGCAGGTTGTTTGCCAGGACTACTTGGGTCTATTTCACTTAGTCAGTACCCAATGACATTGCAGGTGTCTTAGGCATTGGTCTGCTCTCTCCTATTCTCAGCCTGTGGCACATAATAGTTTAGTATCCTGAGGTCTGTATCGCTTTGGTCTATTTTCAGTTGTTGGGTTTAATGTGGATGCTGTGCAGTGTTCATGGCCTGTGATAGACAGGAGCTCATATATATCTGGTAATCCCATCTGGCCTTAAACTTTGTGGGTTTGCCCAACATTTCTCTTCCACTCACTGTTGTGCTATACAACAGTGAGTGGAAGAGAAATGACCGTGGGCAAGTCACTTAGTCTCGTTGTGCCTCAATTCCCCCCTCTCTAAAATGGTACTAATAGCATTGGTCTCCCTCACGGGAGTGTTGTGAGAATAAATATGTCAAAGATTGTGCAGTGCTCAGATTCTATGTTAATAGGAATCATATAAGTACCGAAGATAGTTATTCCTGATTAACACTGGTGTGAGAAGAGAATGGCTGGTTGCCATTTTCCACCAATAGGTGGCAGCATTTCTGTGATGCTAGAGGGCTGCTTTCCATGGGGGAAAGAATACAGGAGAAGAAAATGTCTGTGTATAAATCCATCGTAAACCACATCCATGTTGCATACCAGTGGCGGTGGTGTGTAGGGTATGGGTAGCTACATGCTTCAGTGAAAAGCTTGCTGCATCCAGACTAGGGAATGTAGCTATATGCATCAGTGAAAGGCTCCAATGGGGGCAAGACAACAGTGGGGAGCTGCTGGAGCCTTTTCCTGCTGCCAGAGTCTTTCACTGGAATAGGGAAACTCTCCAGCAGCAGGGAGGCCGAGCGACACAATGCTGCTAAATCCAGCAGTCGAGACATGGGAAGCACCACTTGGGCATGCAGGGAACTGTGTAGGGTATATACCCACCGGGTTCAGGCATGTCTTTATAGTAGTCACCTAAGCAGTGCCTCATTGTCTACACTGCTATTTATACCCGTGCTAGGCTGTTCTGGGGGAATGTAGTGGGGTGGTTGCCCCACCCCAGCACAAGAGGGGTTAAAACAGCCCTGCAGAGGGCTGTGGCAAGGGAAAGGCAGCCCGGCAGAGGGCTGCAACAGAAACCAGCTTGGGCTTAGCAGCCACAGCTGTGGCTGGGTCAATTAGGCCCCAGCTGGCCCTGATAAAAAGGACCCAGAGTTTGAAGAGAAAGAGTCTCCTCTGTCTGCAGAGGTGGACAGGCCTGGCTGCTAGGAGCTTGAGTAGGTACCCAGAGTGAAGCAGGGCTGGGGCAAGGCAAGAGGAGCTGGGGAAGCTCTGGCCTGGAAACCCCCAGGCTGCAGGGCCTAGGAGACAGGCCAACAAAGGGTACTGGGGTTGCAGGGGGCAGCCCATGGCTACAGAAGCAGAGGCAGCAGGCCAACCCTCCTTGCCGGTGATGAGTGGCAATTATACTGCAGTCTGCCCCAGTGAATGGGGTCAAGTGGTGACTGGCAGGTGCCTAGACTGAGGCAAGGTGGGGATAGAGGGTAGGGGTTCCCCTGGGGAAGGGAGACCCTGAGATTGTGGGGTTACTGCAGGGTGCAGCACCCTTGGTAAGAGGACACCGGGGTCCGGGAGGGACACGGGGCCAGAGCAGCAAGCGGAAATCGGTCTGCAGAGGGCGCTCCAGATGCTGGTGAGCTAATTCCCTGGACAAACCAGCAGGAGGCGCCGCGGGGTGAGTCGCCGCCCTGCTACAGGGAATTAATACTTATCTGAACTCCCCCATAAATTGCCACATCCTCTGAAGGGGTGCAGCATGAATGAAGAGCATTTTGCTGCAGAAATCAAGCAGCAGCTCCACTCCTCCCCTCCAATTAACCATAACCCTCC
This sequence comes from Sternotherus odoratus, assembly GCA_032164245.1. Taxonomy (NCBI): domain Eukaryota; kingdom Metazoa; phylum Chordata; order Testudines; family Kinosternidae; genus Sternotherus; species Sternotherus odoratus. The sequence goes on along the minus strand of JAVMKO010000003.1, from coordinate 15,476,148 downwards.
TTGAAACTCTTAAACACATATTTTGTAATAAATTTGGTGTTGAGAGGGAAGCTGCTGCTCTCCTCAATCACTCCATTTCAGTGCATATTTATTCTCCTCTTCTGTGCAGTGAATCTGGACCAGGGGAAAGTTAGATAGAAATATAAGAACTTTTGCTGGAAGGTTGCAATATAACATTACTTTATTGATTTCGAATTCAGAAAGATAACACACAAGAACCCAAGGACAAAGAAAACAGGCTGTTCCTTAAGGTAGAGAATCACAATGCACCTCATCTTGTTTCAAGCTAGCTCTTGCCAGAACAACTCTGGTTGACCCTTTCCCCGATAGAGCCCCATAGCCTGCAAGCAGGACAAGAAAATTTGCCTTTTCTTAAAGTGATAGCTTTCAATTCCAACAGAGTCGTCAGTGCACCACAGAGACTTTTCAAGATTAAAGGAACAAGAAAAATATTGACGAGATAAATCTTTAAGGACATAAGCATATGGAGTTCCCCAAGTTCTTCACCACAGAACCGTTATCATACCTTGAGATGCATAACCTGATTCTCTGTTACACCAATTTACACAGGTGTAACTCAGTTGACCGCAGTGCCATTACAACACATTATAAAACTGTTGCTAACATAGTAGAGAATCAGGTCCTAAGAGATAGAATCCATAAGGGTAGGTTGTTTCATCCAAAATACTTTGTACTACATACATTTTTCCTCAAAACATAGGTGGTCTTCATTTGGATCCCATTTACATGGGTGTAAATCAGAAGTACCATTGAACTCAATGAAGCTATAATGCTATAAGCAAAAGGAGACTCATACCAGAATGTCTGCTTCTCTGGGGCTACGCAGTGTGTGAGTTCTGATCTATCTGTTCTTACAAATTACTAGTGTAACAGCCTGTGTACATGGACCAAAGTGCTTAATGCTGTTTGTCCGGGCTGTCTCTACGGCTCGCGGCGGCGCACACGCGGCGGCCATTTTGTGCCGCCGACCTACAACTCCTAGCATGCTGTTTGTCTGGGCCGTCTCTACTGTGCATGACAGCTTCGGACAAACATCCTCTGGCCTTTTATTATATAGGATGAATGGTTCTGGAATTCTGTTATCTTGGTGATACATATCTTGGCATAGAACCTGAGTTAGGAGACATTTTTGGTAATTCCTTTCCTCTTTAGTTACAAAACTACACTCCAATCGGCTGCCCAAAATCATCACTATAGCGATAGAATATGATGATTAAAGAGGTGTGTTATTGCTCTAAATTTCACCCAGGGGTAATTGTGAATTGAAACAAGGTATGAGCATGTAGTGAAAGAAATAGGGGAAGAAACGTATCTGAAATGGTTTCAAGGGAGTCTCAGAAACTGGTTCTCAGTCTTTTTTAACTGAGGGGCAATTCAGGAATGAGACTGATGTATTCCTGCTTATCTGTCTTTGTGGAAGAAGTGCCTCTTGTAAATTATTATGAGACTACCCCTCTTTCAATAAGAGCTAGCTGAAATCAAACACAAGACTGAGCCTTAGAGACAAGCACAGAGAGCAGGAATATGGGAAGTAAGTAAATACATTGAAATGAGGGAATACAAAATAAAATGTAAAGAAGCAGAAAAAAATTGGAGGATAGACAATGAAGAGGAGGACAAAGAGAAAAAAGGGAATTACAAGCGTGATATTGGACTCACCGCAGTTTTATATGTTGTAGCTACTAATACAGCACAGAAAACGAATCCTATAACCTGAAGAAATGCTGGTGCAGCATCAATGGAAAAAACAATATATACATTGGCCAATTTTATAATACTTGCAAACTATATTTTACATCTAGATATCTTTGTATATGGATATAATCCATTAAAAATTTAAAAAAGAACTATATGACACACAATCTAGGGCAGGGTTTCTCAAACCGGAGGTCGCAAGCCCTCTGGGGGTCGCTGAGCATTCCCAGAGGGGTCGCAAGCTCCTGGCGCCGCTTAAAAACCGCCGAATGAATTACTTCCACATTCGGCGGCTTTTCGGCGGACATGCCGAGCTATTTCGGGAGCGCTCGGCATGTCCGCCGAAAATAGCCGCCAAATGGGAAGTAATTCATTTGGCGGCTTTTCGGAGGGCATACAAGGTTCGCGCTGCCTGGCAGCTGAAGAAAAAAGGGTCATGGTTCAGGTAAGTTTGAGAACCACTGATCTAGGTTTATATATGGAGATATACCTATCTCATAGAGCTGGTAGGACCTTGAAAGGTCACTGAGTCCAGTCCCCTGCCTACACTAGCAGGACCAAGTACTGTCCCCTGACAGATTTTTTTTTGCTCCAAGTCCCTAAATGGCCCCCTCAAGTACTGAACTCACAATGCTCAAACAACTGAGCAAATCCCTCCCCCCAAAAGCAAATCTCTTAAAAAAAACCCCAAAAAACAACACTCTAGCAAATGAATAACATCTTAAATTATTTCTGTTACAAGAGTATCCTGTTCAAAAAGAGTGTAAATGTCCTCTCCCATGTTTCCTTATTCATTGATTATTGGTAAATCTAATATTCAGTTCCACTAATTTGCCTCTTAGAAATAGGGAGATGATAATCTCAGGGAGAAAAAAGAACATATTAATTGCCTCGAGTAACAAGACTAATTTCTCTTTTGAGTTGTCAATTTTATAGTTAAAGGAGTATTCTCTCTCTTTCTTCATTGTCTATGACATTTTATACTCATCTTCTCACTGCCAGCTTCCTCCACATAGACACACAGACTTACCAGTAAGTCCTAGCTTTGTGTCCATTTAAGATGATTGATCTAATTAGATTAAATTCTTCTTTCACATTTCATAATATATTGGACCTGATTACCATTTACAGTTATGGGCCTTTTACACCACTGTGGGAGTGCAAAGTGGAATTAAACCGGGTGAACAGGTGTACTCCCTCTTGAGGGCCTGATTACTCGCCCACAAAGCTATAGAAGGAACTTAGTGTAAATTAGACTGAGACCCATTTTTGTGATTTTCTGCCTAGTTTTTTTCATGTCTTACTTTTCTTTAAGGTTGTTTGTTTTTATTATTCTTATTATTGAGCTCATATGAGCAAGGAATCACCCACCTGGAGAAGGAAGCTGAAACGGAGACAACCACAGACGAAATTAAGATTGTATTCAATATATAACTGATTTCAGAATGTATCTATCTAGGGCCACATTTTGCCATCTTTCAAACCTTTAAGTAGAGCTGGTTGAAAACACTGATGGGATAAATTTCTTTAAATAATGCAGTTTTGTCAGAAAGTTTTGTGGGAACGTGACTATTTGAATGAAACTGCTTGACTTGTGGGTATATATACATATACCATATTAACATATTAAACATATATAAAAGTCAAAATGAAATGATTTAAAATGACATTATATAAATGAAATATTTCTAAACTATCAAAATGGAATTGTTAAGAATTTTCATTTTGTGGGAAACTTTGAAATTTCAGCTTCTCATTCCTCTTTGGAATGAAATGTCCATGTTTCCTGAAGGTCAGAATTTGTGGTTCTTGTCCAACTCTCATCTTACCCTGTGAGTAGTCCCACTGAAATCAATGGGACTACTTGGGAAGTAAGGTACTACTCAACATGACTAGAGGCCAGAATCTGACCCATTATCAAAGTGTAGACTGTGCCCTGGCCTACAGACCAGCCTAGGATAGTGAAGTGGACTAAAAGCCACCCTTACATCTTTATATGGGCCACCCAAACTCTGGATCTGGGCATGCAGGGGTAAAGGGCATCTTCACAACAGCTGGGTGGAAAGTGGCAGGGTGTAAACAAAGCTTTGGTTTATCCCATTCTCCCAGACCTTCATACCATATTAACCAGTAGAGATGAACTACTTCAGTGGTGAGAGCAGTTGGCTAGTATAGTCCGGAAGCAAATTGCTACAACCTTGGAGCGCAATTGTGGCTTTCTGATTCACAATTTCTTCTCTGTGCTTCTCCTGGGCAGTGCAGCACCTATCCCTTACTATCAGCTGCAACCCATTGGCATAGTTTAGCACAAAAGAACTAGTGGCTAAATGCTACTCTCTGGTCCTAATAGTGCAATGAGGTCATTGCATGACTAGGACCAACGTGCAGATAGTGCTCTCATGTTTACATCATCCTATAACCTTAATTTTATTTTCCAACATTGTTGCTGGTAATACTTATAGCTATTCTTCTAATCATAGGTGAAAAAATACATTCATTGAATGGAGAAGTCAGTTTTATAATTTCAAAGATTGTGATGCCTACAAAAATATCAGTTATTAGACAAGTATAGTGGATATCAGTGAAAAATATTTGCTTCCTTTTGACAGCATTTTAAGTCCACTTCAATAGCTGATTTAACATCAATCTGCTGTTATAAAGTATTTCAGCGCCTACCTACTTTAAGGTATTAGAGTGTCAGTGATATGCAGTTTTCCAGATTTGGCTTTAACACACAATAAAAAACCTGAGCAATTATGTAAGTGTGACATTTTCTGAAGATCCTTAAAAAACTGCAAGAGAAATTCATGATTACCTGTGTCGGAAGCATATATAGTAAGATTAATAAGGGCAAGGGAGAAACTATTAGCTACATAATTGGCAATAGTAAATCTTCCACATTTATTGGTAAATGTTTGATGTGTTTTATAGATCAAACATCTTCTAATCAAAATTGTTGCTCTTCAAGTCTTTGAAACAGCTAAAAAATGTAATATTTGATTCATTCTTCTGTTTTTAATGTGTATATTAACTGATAAGTTTGCCTGAAAAAAAGAAGAAATTGTATTCTTCTATTTTTTAATTTACCTTATTTAACCATGTCAGTCTCTAACAGAGACCCAGTACCATCTCCCGTTGTTACACATAGCAAATTCCATATCTACATAGTAGATACCGTCAATCAAACCATGGCATTCCTTTGTTCATTCTCTAATATTAAAACAATGTAATGGTGAGAAGTATATCGAATAGAGCAAAAATGAAATGCTGGCCTAATACATTAATTCTTAACTTGATCTTTTCAATTACAGGTGATGAAATGATAGACGTCAGTCCTTTCATTGTCACTTGTTCAACAAGTGCTCCACAAAATGATTACACACTGTATCTGAGTGCAAATAGGATAGCAAAATTACTAGACAGCTGTAAATATGCTAGCGCTAGTTAAAAAAATAAAATATTTTCCATGACAGCTCGTGAATGAAACAATTTTTATGATGTAAATGACATTCCCATCCACCCATATCTCTTTTCTTCCCTCTTTCTTCACTTTCAGAAATAAGGCAGAAGGACAGGAAAAGATAAAAGGCAGAGAACCTGCCCAAATTTTCATTTTTTTCCTCCCTCTCCCCTGTTTGTTTGTTTGTTTTCTGTAGAAAGTTTCATTTGGCCAAAAATAGGGTGACCATATTTTCCTAAAGAGAAAATGGAACACTGCACAGGGCTGGCCCAAGGGCCCTCCCAAGCTAATCCACCTGTGCAGGGCTGGCATTTCTGTTCACACCCTCCCCCACTCATGTCTCTGTGCCCCACTAGGGGTCACACCTGCTTTTTTGGCATAACTGGGCATTTTCCCCATTTTCTTTTGCCGACTTATGATCAGTTTGGCAAGAGAAAACAGGACAAATGCCCGGTTTTGCCAAAAAAGTCAGGACGGGATTTAAAAAATGGACTGTCCTGGCCAAAACAGGATGTATGGTCACCCAACCAGAAAGCCTTTTTCAGCGAAAGAAGGTTTTGACAAATAAAATAAAATTAAAATTGACCAGTTCTAAATATACCTTTCCAAAGTTCTTAAGTAAATGACCATAAAAGATAAAATCTCCTTCCAATGCACTTGAAGATTCAAACATGGCAAAAAGCACAGATTTGAGGCTAAGCTTTTCTGGCATGACTGGAGTTAGTGATTTACCCCTGAAGAGAATCTGGGGCTTTGTCTTTTCCACAGTGAGTCCAAACAAATTAAACAACTAATATCTGAAGTTTGAAATGCAACATACATACAATGTGTATACATTTCCTGTATAGCTGTCACATGTCATCAGTATTGGTAGCAATATACTTAATTAACTGGTTTGTACTTGAAAATTTCCTTCTGTTTTGCACAATGAAGAGCTCTGGAAATCATTAACTTCACTGCTGAAAACGGACATGTTTTGCATTATCTGAAGATGGTAATAATGGGTCTTGATTGCCATGGTTGAGTGGATTTGCAGATGGATCATAGTTTATTCTAAATATCATTAGGTCTGTATAAGAATGCATCCCCTAGAACATTTGATCATTACCTGTTAGGTTCACTCACTCCCGGGCACCTGGCATTGACCACTGTCAGTAGACAGGATACTGGGCTGGATGGACTTTTGGTCTGACCCAGTATGGCCATTCTTATGTTCTTATGTGCCTAGTATATTTATCCAGGGGTTCCATGGAGAGACAGGGTGAGCCGGAATCATACTGTTGTAGTGACAAAGTGGTCTGTGGATGGAGTAGTGATACCCAGTAGTGATACCCAGTGACTCTGTGTCCTGAATCCCAGTTTTTGGACTACACACTTGGTATAGTAGCTCCCAGCTCTGCTCCCCCCATGGATGCAAAGATTTATCCCAAATGAGTCAGAAATTGAACTGTAGAAGACGGTTGGAATTCTTTATTTGTATCTTCAGAAGTCTGGGTCATTTTTACTTAAAAAAGAGGGAAGCAGCTAATAAATTTTCTTCTTCTCTCAAGGCCAAATCAGATTCTTTGATTCATAAGCATACTTCTTTTCAAAGATAAATCAGGAATTAAGAAAATACTCAAGGATGTTAATTTATATGTGGGAAGCTTCCCCTTTATTTTGCCAGAGGAAGTTAACAATAAACCAGTTCATGGTAGGGTTAAGACGTATTTTTAAAAGACTGTATATAAATGAGAGGTGTCTTTCCTTTCCTGCTAAAGCGTTGTTATCTCTGTGTGAGATTGCTCATAATCATCTCTTCTCAACACATGTAAGGAGATGGAATTTGTAAATTCTGCTATTACTGTAGCTTTGCATGATTGACACAAATGTGCTTTATGATAATATCTTTTGTTACTCTACGCTGTGAGTGAAGCCTTTGCTTACTTAGACAAAGAAAGACTGCTTCTCTTTTGGGGATGAAGACTTAGGGTGTTTAACCCTGCATATATTAACATGAACAAGTACCTTGTTTACATGTGTAAGCTTTTGCAGACCCACACCCTAGTTTTGCCAGAATGTTTGATTGACAGCTACCTTTATTAATTATTATTATTGATTGCTATTATTACCATAACTCCTAGAGGTATGTCAGCACTGCACTTAAACACCCACAACTGGCTCATGTCTGCTGACTTGGGCTTGCGGCCCTCAGGCTGTAGGGCTGTAAAATTGTGGTGTAGACTTTGGGGTTATGGCTACCAATAATTCATCAAAAGAGAAGTCCATTTTGCACTTGGCAGTTGTCATAAGTATAAAGTAGCTTAGAATTATTGTTTTACCTGTGAAGGGTTAACCTGAAGTAACCTGAGGGAGAGAATGACATAAGGGAAATGCTAATCAACCTCAGGAACAAAGGGAGTGTTTTAGTGTTTTTTTTCTCCTGCTCGTCTCCCTCGGCTGGCTGTCTGTGCTGATGTTCACCTGGCTATGGGACGAACTAACCTTCTGTCTCTATATTCTACATTTCTATAATCTTCTAAGAAGGCAATTGTAGTAGTAAGTGATTTGTAAGCTTCAACTGTATCCCTTGATAATTGATCCATGGTGTCCTTTTACTGTTAAACTTTAGCAGAGGAAGAGTTCCCAGGGGAGGGGTCAGCTATGCTAGGTGATGTAAGTGAGGTGTTTTTCTATTGATTTCTGTACAAGGGGTTTATGCTCCTTCTTTTTCTTTTATTAAAATCTTCCTTTTAAGATTCTGCCTGTTTGTTTCTATTGGATAGATCCTGGTTTGGATCGGACAAGTCTCACAGAAAGTGAGGAATTTCTTTGTCCTCAAACCTCTCCCAGGTGAAGGGAAGAGATTTGAGAGGTGTTAAAAAGGGGGTTCCAATTTACCCAACCCTATGGTTTTGGGGGCTTAAATTGGTGGTGGCAGCATTATTCCAAGTCCAAACTGGAGAAGTTTGGGTTCTGAGGAAAAGTTTTAACCTAAGCTGGTAAAATAAACTTGGGGGGTTATTTCTTCTTTCATGTGGGGCCCCCACATCTTTACCCTAGAGTTCAGAGTGGGGAGGCACACCTTGACAGCTGTGTAGACATATTCTGGGGGACCAATCATGAACCAGAGCCCCATTGTGCTAAGCGCGGTACAAACACAGAACAAAATGAAGGTCCCTAGTGCCCAGGGACTTACAATCTAAGTACAAGACATGAGATAACAGGAGGACATAGACAGATGGATGTGAAAGTTCAAGGAAACAATGAGACAACATTGGTCACCACGATAGACTGTGTCTCAGCAAACCAGCAGCCTCACCATTGTCAAGTAAGACATCAATATTTCTCTAGAAAGCATGTTCGGCAGGAGCTCAAATTGATCGAAGATAAATTCAGACTTTTATATCCCTGCCACTGTTACAAAGAATTAGAAAGCAAAATATTTTTTCTTTACTGGCAGGGAGATGGACTAGATGAGGTATTGAAATTGATCTTCTCCATCTGTAACTTTCACAATTTTTAGAAAAACAAAGACTTGGTTCATAAGGGTTAAGAACCATCAAATCAAATTAAGGGCCTGCTAACAAATGTCCCAGTGACTTCAGTGACAGAAGGATTGAGCCTGAAGTATACTGGAATGTCTGTTTTAGAAAGGATCCATGAAAATGAAACATGTTCAATCAAATAAAATGTAACAATATCAACTCCACCACAGCCATATCTATTTATCTGTCAGCACAATCACAATCGCCATAGCATATGACCATTTCCCAGGAATTTACAAGTAGAATTGTTCCATTAATGAGATGAATCCTCTCTTTCTTCCTTCTTAGCCATTAGGAGAAAAAAATGTGTTGATATATATATAAGCATGTGTGTGTGTGAAGAATGAATGAATTCATTGTGCATGTGCGAGAGAGAATTTAGGCCGTGAATCATCAAAACACTATTAAGTGCTTATTTTTAAGCATGGGAGCAGGCCCGTTGACCAATGGTTATAGTTAAGCAGATGCTTAGGTGCTTTGGCTGAATTACAGTCTAGTCCTGAAAGTGCTGAGATTCATAGACACATATTTGCTCAGAAAGGGGCTACTGTATTAATACACATATGATTTAGAAAATCTTTTCCAGGATTTTGCATAATACAATATTTATACATTAATGTGACAGTTTGAAGCTAATGTAACCATATCATAGAAAGATGAAATAAGTATCAAGTGTAGTATGAAAATAAAAATCCCTTGAAAACCACATCCTTTAAACATTTTTCCCTCAGGCAGTGAGAGAATATGCAGGTTATGTTTCTTTGGAAATCTAATCAAGATCATGTCTCACAGAACCAATTCTTTGAATTATTTTATTTTGTAACCAGATACAGAGAATAAGGCAAAAACGTTTAGCATTCCAAAGCTAACCCAATTTTGTAAGATTTCATTATGGAGGAGCTGCCTTTGCTAATTAACTACATAGCAGGACAAGTCAAACTATTATTTAAAAAAATCTGAAAGTTAAATAGAGGTTCATTATTCTCCCAGCTATCAAATCCTATTCCCTGAGGAATATTTAACTAGTAGCAGCCATTTATACTTTGCCTTATTGAATCTCATTATGAAAACAAAAAGCTTATACTCAATAGCTTGTAGTAATTCAAAAAGATACACAGTTTGACTGAGACCTTCAAAGTTGTTTAAGGGATTTAGACACCCACTTCCCATGGAAATTAATAGATACTGAGCATCCAAATCTCTAAGACAACTTTGCAAATCTCAGCTTCTCTCTTTAATAGAATGGGAGTACTGTATTGAGAAACAGAAAAGAAGGAGCTTCTATGGTAAGGTACCATCAAATTCATCTTTAAAACTTGACAGGGAAGTCCATTAACTATTCAATTTAGTTCTGCCAAACTTCATTAATTTGCACAAATCTGCTGCTTCAAACCTAACCTGTCCCTCTCATTCAGTCCTCCATATGTGACTTTCTGACCAATATACCTTCCTGGAGAACTTGTCAAGCTGAACATGTCAAACACTTAGACCTTCTGTTTACTTTTCAGATCAGCTTTTCCTTATCTTTAACTCTGTCCTGTACTGATTTTTCAGCCAAAAAAGGGATTTTTTTGTAAGTTTACTGAGTCTTTAAAAATCACTGAAATCTAATCTCGGAACCACAGTACCAAAATGCCTTAAATGATAATTGTAAGACAACACTACAGGACAGAGTTAAGATTATTTGGGTACTTTCACTGTGAATTGCTTACCGCAATATGTTTGGATTTCTTTTAAGTATTACCTTAACTTTGAACTTCCTGTATTATAATACTTGATTTGGGGATAATTATAACAATCCTGTAATGTGTTTTGCCCTTTTATTTCATTATTGATACAACCTATGTATCAATGTAGGGTTGTTTTTTTGTTTTTGTTTATGTGTTTGTTTGTTTGGGAATAGTAAAAAGACATGGAATACAAGAAAGAATTTGTTGCTACATCAAAAAAGTAGCTAGGATTTAAATTCTTCTAAGTATGAAACCTCTGTCTTTTAAACTACTATACAGAGTTGCAGTTGTTCTGAACAGGTATTTTACTTCATGGGCCACCCTACCTGTTGATGTGAATCTGTATAGGTCCATTTAAGTCATGTGGCTATATTAACGTATACCAATTGATGATCTGACCCTTGCATTTTAGTTTTTATTTTCTACAGATTTACTTAATTGTTCTGGATTTTTATTGTGTTTATTCATGAGATCCACTCTAAATAAGGTGAACACTATGTCTTGAAACACATAAGACACCAATTTTATTTTCCAGTCCTTTGTTTCCCTCTTTAATGACCTGATAAATTGAGAAAAGTATCTTCCAGATGTCTCATTTTCTAAAATACCATGTACAAAGCTACGAGGAGAGCAAGGTTAGGATTATAAAATGGCCTTCACATTCAAGTTTATTGTTTCAATCATTACATTTGCTCTCCCAGCCATACACTGAGGCCTAAACTCATTTATCAAGAATTGATCTGGGTCTTGTTTTCTTTTGCTTTTACCTATTGCAAAGTTCCTGGAGATGTCAGAGAAACGGTGATATTGTAAATGAAAGCAAATGACTGAACACATTGATTTCCGATTCTTCCATGGTGGAAGATCAATTACTGCAAATGCCATGAATGAAATGGGTTAAAAAAAATCCACTTTTTAGAGAATTCAGTATAAAATGATGCTCAATTGATAGTTTTAATTATTTATTCTTCCTGATATAGAACATGATCCAATTGCCATTGGAGTCAGTTGGAGATTTGGACCAGGACTTAAATCTAAACAGGATTTGTATCATAATGAGGAACACAGTATTTCTACTGTTAGTTTTTTTACATGGTAACTCATACTAGGCTATTGTTGTTCTGGACTCCTACAAATCATGGTCAGTTCACATCTAGCTAAAGAAATTTGCCCATTGCTGTCATTTATCAGTTGGGAATGAGATATTTCAAATAAATGTACCTTTCCTAGAGGAAAAACAGGTGTAAATCAGTTAAAATGTTTGTCTGGAAGCTGGCAGTTTATTACCTAGGTGATGATCCCTTTATATTTTTTACTTTGCAGTGTGAAACGTAAAACAATTTCACATGACAGAATGACAAAATACCATTTTCCCCTGGTGAAATCTTTAACCTCTTAGAGATTATGATTCAGATACATTTTACATCGGAGATTAGCATCAAGAAATCCCAAATCTCAGCATTGAGACACTAAATAGCTATCTGTGGATTTGACAGCACAGGCTTGCTATTAAGGCACATTCTGTAGAGGATTCTCCCTCTGAAAAGGAAAAGCAACAAAACAATTCAGAGATTTTTAAGCTTGGTAATGGAGCATTTACCTCCGAAATTGTGAAATTTTCTAGGCCAGTCTGCTAATTGTGCTGATTTGACTTTCGGTTGCCAGGCCAGCACACCCTTTTGGTTTACTAATCCATTGCCAATCTGAACAAGAATCTTTGTGCTCTCCAATGGAAGATTCAGCCAGGTCATCAGCTTGTATAAATCTGCTTAGCTCTCTTGACTTCAATAATATTACAATGATTTATACCTGCTAAGGATCTGCCCCAGTGTTTGTAAAATATAGAGGTTTCCTTTGGCACTGTTTGTGGCTTTAATAACACATTGCTTGACTATATGTTAGGAACTTCTTGCCCAGAGTATGCCATCTTGTTTGCATACTATTCAGTCCCAGAGGAAAAACTCTTAGAATAAGGTAATAACTAACAGTGGCTTAATCTATAGCTCCTGTTAAGAAAAAAAAAATAGAATGATTCTCAGTTGTTCTCAACTGCCTACTAGATCTTTGAAAAGTTCTATGCAGATTTGGACAGAATATAAATGTATCCAAATTTTATTTTATCATGAGATGCAGCGTTTGACAAATCTGCTCTGCTACAGGTCTTTCTGAGGTACTTTCCATTAGAATGCAGGGACTGACTCTGGAGCCATGGCATTCCATTAACAAGTGCTATATTTTAAATTAGTTCTCTCTCCAAATAAAACATATCCTTGGTCAAGAATGTACAGCATTTTTACTGGTCAAGGTGCAGGCCCAAATTGGTACCTTGGACTTGAAGACAGCGATAAAGGATCAGTAGTGTGGCCTTACCTTGCAATTCCCTTACAAGTCTCTTAATTAAAATTAATAGTGTCTGCCAAAAGGAAACAGAATATTGGAAAAAATCTGGAAGGAGTAACTCATGCATTAATTCATCTCTTAGTGAGGACATTATCTGGCAAAGCTGCATCTGAATTCTGTCTGAGACTATGTCTATTTAATTGTATGTTCTGATTAATTTAGCAAGTCACCATCTATTTACAGTTCATTGAATTCTTATTTGATGCTGTAGGACTAGGTGACCACCCATCCCTTATGTTAAGGGATTGTCCCTTAGGGCATTGATTTCTCCCTTATTTTAAGATGTATTGAAATGTATTAAAACTAGAATGTACCATTTTAAACATTATATTGAAGCTTACGGTAATTGCATTGTAAATCTGAGAGCAGTAGAAATGTACTTTTTACTTACTTATGTACACTTGAGAGAAAAATACATGGTGTGTTAAGGGAAATGGTTTTTCCCTAAAATGCCCCTAAAATTAAAGCAGTGCCCCTTATTTTTCATAGTTTTCCCTTATATCCACCAAACAAAGGTGGTCACCCTATGTAGGGCCAACATGTGCATATGTATAATACAGAACCATGAGACACAACATGGATTATATCTTCACTAGGTGATCAAACCTGTCCATGAATGGATGCTTTAGGTGACTTCATGTGAGGGTGTATCAACAGATCCAGCTAGAGCTCACTTTCAAGAAGGAGAGTGAGTCAGTAACCATCTCATTAGCCGCATCCAGGCTATCATAGCTTTAATCAGCAGAGTGAATATGCAATGTCATTTAATTTCCACTACAGTTCTTTAGTGCTTTTTTATTGATACAGCATAAAAAATGTTAGAATCTTTATCGGAATCTTCCATAACTTCAGTTCTGCTTAAAGTGTCCAAAAAAAACAAAACAAAAAACCAGCACAACAACAAAAACCACACACACAAAAACCCACTACATTTTATATTTCCCTTGTCTGGTGAGAAATACCACGTACATAAACCAAATGACACACAAGGTCTAGATAAAGGAAGCTGCTTAAGTGTGTGCGTATGTGACTATTTCCACTGAAGTGAATAGTAGAGCTGGTCAGGAAATATGTGAAACTGGGCTTCATTCTATTGATATTTTATTTAGTTTGGATTTATGTACTTTTGCACTGTTCCTCAAGTTTTGCTTCGAGTTTTAAACTCCATAGTTTCACAGAATTCCTCATGATTTCAATGCAAATCTATATAGTGGGGAAACATCCTTCCCTCTATTACTACACTAGTCCTTTAAGTACTGTGGAGTAAAGTTTCTATCCAGCAATAATATTTTATTTTCTATTTCTTCCTTTGCTTCTCAGCTTGAGTATTGGCATTCCTCTGGTCAGACTCCAGAACTAGCAGGTGTGAGTGTTCTGGGTGTCAATTATGCCACATATCTTGAGCAATCTATTACTTCCTGCTGTAATTAGTTAATGTTTGTGAAGCACTAAATAAATGTTAAGTATCATCGCATGGATTCATACCAGTAGACAATTTACTACACAGGCTCAAGATGTTAATATTTAGTGTTCATCTTTAATTGTAGCCTACAGAGCCCAAAAGTACTTTAGGCAAACACGCTATGAATTTGTCAGGTTTTTATTATTTTTCATGTTAGGAATAGGAGAGGTGGGATCATGGAAGTAATTATCAGAGAACTGAATAAAAAAATTAAACAATGTGGAATCAAATTAAAAGATTCTGACATTCTTTCTCATGTAGAAGAGCACCCGTGTTTCACAAGGTATTCTACTAACAGGTCTGTCTTTGAGTGAGAGGAATGGAGCGTAAAGAAGGAGGATTCAAGAATCTTTGAGACCTTTATTCTGAAAATAAATGTATGTGACAGCTCATGGAATAAGGTACTATGCCACAAGAGTAAGGGCAATTAGCATAACCTATCTCAGAATTAGACTGTGAACTCTTTGGGTTAGGGACAATCATTTTGTTCTATGTTTGTACAGTGTCTACCACAATGGGGTTGTGTTACACGGCTGGGTCTTCTAGGTGCTATCACAATATAAATAATAGTGCATAGAAAACCAAGATCTCTTTCAACAAACTGTGGAAGAAGAAAAGATCACAGTAACTGAATTGAAGGCTAACATCCACTCTAATTCAACAAAGTTGCAAGTGTGAAACCTATGTGGCAACCTATACCCCTGAACCCACTTTCATTCAGGACTCATCAAATGATGAGTAAGTATGCTAAAGAAGTATAACCATTGAAAGAGTAAGAAGATAAAGTGAGAGAGGAGTCCACCAAGTTTAGGCTTACTCTATTTTCACTTTTATGTATAACTTTTCAGACAGAATCACTTATAATTTCTTATCATATACATATGACATCTGATATACATCCTATAATATACATATGATAGATAAGAGAGACAAGATAGAACTGAGAGGGGCCAAGTTACCAAGTTCTGGGGTACCAGAAGGATCTCCATTTTATAATGGCCATCTCAGTCTCTATAATTGTGTTCTCCAACATGGGCCCTTGGTCACTTGATTTTTATATATTAATTTGTCCTTGTACATCATCTAAAATCCCACATATCCAGTTAGACCTTCAAAATTTCATAAATTATTTTTCATTCTCCGTTCTATATTGTTATATATCATGGACATTACATCAACTCTTTTTTTGACCCTTCAACATGCATTGTCCTGAAGCGTTAATATTTCTCCATGAAAAAGATCTAGGTTTCATTGAAATGCAGAACTAAAACAAATTTTGAAACTTAGATTTTTTTTGTAAATTGCTTTCCAATCAACCCAACTGATGACTCATTTTAAAATGATCTCCTGTAAATATTCAGCCACAGTTTTCCAGTGTTAAACAGTGTATGCACACATGACAATATGTAAAACATGATAAAAAAATTCCAAGAATAGGCTTAGCATTGTAATGAAAATATATATAAAAGTTCATTATAGGCTAGATTGTCTTTTATTTATATGTAAATCATTTTGCAAAGAAATGTTATTTTTAAGTTGATGATGGGTTATATTCTATTTTAACTAAAGTTTGATTTGGGAATTGTAATCTTGTGTAGAACAACTATGTAAAGAAAGAATAATATGGTAGCTTGTGCTTTCTCTGTGATTAAAACTTTTCTTCAAGCTGTTTTTAAAGTAGCTGTCACTATGCACCTTTTTACTATGTTTTATTTTTTCCTATACAAAGTCCATGCAGAGGGGGACTCCTGCATTATTTAGGTCTTTGAAACTTGCACAAAAAGAATAAGATACAGGTAAAGAAATAAAATGTTGCATATTTTTATATAAAAATACTATATAGTAAAAATTATGTGTCATCTTATGCATTGAGGGTTTGATTTTAAAAGTAGATTGAGTCATATGTGATTCTTACATATAATTGGGAAATGCCTATTTCATAAAGTCCAATTAAAGACAACAAATGTTAATAATATTCCTTTATTATTACAGTGAGAATGCTCATGTTCTGTAACAAGATAAAATGTTACACAGAGAACGAAGTAAGCAGATTAACATTCCATTCTACTAAGGACCAAACCCTGACCTCTTTCTATGACTCACAAGGCTCAAAATAACAGAAATATTAGCTGAAGAGGTCTGGTGGTGGGGGACTCCATAATCATCTGGTTGTTCTCTGTGCTGGCTTTTTACATGAGTGTGTTGAAGGACCAAAAGCAAAGGGCATGTATTCGTGTCTTGTGGGTAGAGCTGTCAGGACGTTGCCAAACAAATGTTCTTCATTGGAAAATGCCAATTTGTCAAAACTAAAACATTGCATGGAAGCGTCTCTCTATTGACAAACTTCCATCAAGAAGGTTTCTCATTTCAAGAATGGACATTCTGGTTAAAAGGAAAATACTTGCACACTGCAGAATAGCCAGTAGCCCAGGATTAGGGCACTTGCCTGGCCAAACCCGGTTCAAGTCTATGTTGTGCCTGATTTAGAGCAAGTTCAATGTTTCCTGTTGGATAGTATCAGAGGGGTAGCCATGTTAGTCTGGATCTGCAAAAGTGACAAAGAGTCCTGTGGCACCTTATAGACTAACAGATGTATTAGAGCATAAGCTTTCATAGGTGAATACTCACTTTGTCAGATGCATCTGACGAAGTACCCACGAAAGCTTATGGTCCTATATGTCTGTTAGTATTTAAGGTGCCACAGGACTCTGTCACTCCTGTTGAATAGTTTCACTTTACATAAATAAGTATTCATCACGAAAGAGAGAGACTTGGCTCTAGAGCCTGGTGAATCAGTAGAACAGGGTCTTGAATCTGGGCCTCCCTTATCTCAGGCAAGTTCCCTTGGCTATTCTCAGGTAGGTGTATCTCTCTTCTTTTTTTTTAGCAAATTTTTAGAGGTCTAGGTTGTATTCCAATGCAACAAAACAAATTCCCAAACCTTATATTGTTTTGCAAAACGGAATTCTTGTTTTCTGTCCAGCCCTTCCCCTAAACTGTTGCAATAGCTATGGCTCAACAGTACGGGTTTACCAGGTGCTGTTTCTGGGCTGAAGAAAGGATAGCTTCCTGCTGAATGATCCTTTTACTGAAGGAGATTAGATAGATAGATAGATAGATAGATAGATAGATAGATAGATAGATAGATAGATAGATAGATAGATAGATAGATAAGCTGCCACTACTTCACATATCAACAACACTGAAAGTCCAGCCCTCTGCTCCCAAAGGCACTGCTTAGATTGAGAGGTGGAAGGAAATCCCACCCTGTCTTCCTGCTGCCCACTCTCCTCTTACTGGTGGAGGAAGATGCCTTTCTGAGAAGAAACTGCATGAGCTGTCAGACAGGAAACATGCTGCTGCTAGTGCAGACCCACAGCAGCCAGAGAGTTGGATCTCGGGGTTGGGGGACAGAGCAGCCTGTTTGTCTGCCTACCATGAATTTGCTCCGCATGTGAAAATCAACCAGAGTCCAGAGGGAAAGTGGTGACCAGATCGGTAATGGAGGGATTGATGGTGTGGATGGGCATTTGAACTGTTTCTTTGCTGATAAAGGTGAGTGTTACTGACTTCTGGGTGAAATCCTGCCTCTGCAAAAGCAGCAGGCCTGGTCTCCACCCCTTGGCAACGGGTGGGCATTTGCAACTAACTACCAGAGAGAGAGGCCCAGACCATGTATATATGCCATGCAAGAATAATTACAAACCCATATGTTGCATAAGATTGGATGAAACTGAGTTATAATCAAAATACTAGTCTGGTTACAGTGGCAGTATACATGCATGATTAAATTCTTTGGATTTTTTAGTTCTTATTCTTATAAATGTATATGGTTATTTGCCTGGTTATTCCACTCAAGAAAAGTTTAATAAAACTGAGAACTTCCATGGTCATTGCAGCTCTGAAAAATCAGGCCACCCTTAAGTTAGACACTTATATGTGCATTTAATTGCTTACCTTTAGACTCCAAGTTAGAAAAGTTTGGCTAGAATGTATAAGAAATGTTCTTTATTGCAGTAAGTGAACATAGGAGATTTTTTTTTTATGAGAGCATCCTTCAAAAAGAGTTTGGCCAAAATGCCACTGTGACATCCTGCAACAGTGAAAAGTGATCCATCTTTGCTTTGTTACCTAGCCAAGCAAGGCATCCATTTATTATTCCCCCCAAATAGGATGTTTTTATAGTGCTAGCTTTGAAAGTCCTCTTTATCTTCATTAAAGTGTCATACAAGTTTTGTCATTGAGCTCCAGCAGTTCTGTGGTGTTAATAAGTCCCACAAAATTCTCAGAAATAAAAATATATATTTGTACAGTATCTGGCCCACAGCAAATGAGCCCCATACCCAACTTCTGAAGAGGACCTTTATGGCTGCGCCACTCTGAAACTGGAAAATTAAAAGTGAATATCTAGTGACTACTTTTCCACACAATATTTCTTTGAGTCACATGCGGTGAAGCATTGCGTCAGCACTTTGCTGCATGTGTCATCCACTCTGTGTGGCACTTTCCCTTTTAGATCTGCCTGGGTTTGCACACTGGAAGATGCAAGGTAGCTAACAGAACTGGAGCAACTGTGTGTCTGCAGTTGGGCAGGAGACTCAGGCCTTGTCTACACTGCGGGGGAGGTTGATGATACACAACTTCAGCTACACCAATAGCTGAGGATTGGGGCTCTTGGGAATTGATTTATCGCATCTACACTAGACAAGATAAATCAATCCCCAGTAGATCGATCACTACCTGCCAATCCGGTGGGTAGTGTAGACGTACCCTCAGATTGAGCACAGGACTCCTCCAGGAGCCTTGCTGCTAGAAAAGCAGCATAGAGGCACGCAAAAGCCCTGTGTATCTGCATACCTAGAGAGGCCCCTCCACACAGATTCCCTTAGATCTTCATTGTTGAGAGCATTTGCCTACTTCCCACTTCATGACACATTGAACTCCTCTCCCTGGAGGAGTTGCAGGGAACTCTTCAAGCCTGCATTGAGCATTGCAGCATGTATGCTATTCATCTGGAAAGCTATCTGTTGAATGAAGGATTTTGACTTGTCTTTCAAATAGTGTAGAATGAGTCTAAAGGATATTCTTACAAGAAGAAATACTTAGTTATCTCTTCATATGCCAGTTGGATTTTTCTAATAGAGTTACTGGTGACTTCACAGTGATCAATGAAAAACTCAGCTTTTGATAGTACTTTAATTTCTCCGTTAAAGATCTTTTGCCAATATCTACAGGTGAGGTGACATTGAAACATAAGTGATTTATTGCACCAAGAGACATATTGCAAGACATATTACAGTTTGTTGCTCTTAAGCCAACTTTATGTCGTTTACTAAAATGCAAACAGATGCTATGCAAAACAAATAATAAAGGCTGAATATCTGAGAATTAACCATCCTTTCAGTAATTCATATTTAAATAGTTCTTCCCATATGTGATATATTTCAGCTAACTCTTTTTTGTTGTTGTTGTTGTTATTCATCAGAAAGGTATTTGGCCCCATGCAAGACACAAAATAGAAACAAGAACAAAACAACCAAACAACATGCTCTGTTCCAAAGATTTTACAGCTTAGAAAATACACCAAGAAGACTGGATGTTCTGGAAGACCCAGAGTAGAGTATTCATTCATTCTGATTGTTTTGTTTTTTCATTCATCGCATTTAAGTCATTCATATATTTTGAGAAGATTTCCATAAGAAGGTGGTAAGAACTCTATTCTTGTTGTAATAGCATGTTAGTGTTCATTATTTATCACTGAAAAAGTACCAGATACCTCCCAACAAACACAAAAAAAATACTATCCCTATCCTATCGAACTTACAAGCTAACACTTGGCATTCAATAGGAAAGGCATCTAAGGGGTGACAGGAGAACCTGTACAGAGGAAGAATAACTCAGCAATGTCACTTTTGGGTGTTCTCAATAAGTTAAAAAAATAATGATTTAGCAATTAATTTTCCCATTCATTGTTTCCTAAATATCTAGATTGGAGTATATGCTATAGAGATAGAAATAGAGAAGAATACACACACATATGTACAGTAGACTCTCGATTATCCAGAATGATAGGGAAAAAATTAATCCTGGTTAATAAAATCCCGGATAATCACCATCCATAGGAAATATGGGGAGTGGGGGGATGGTTCACTAGCCACCCTGTGCCAGGGAGAGGGGGTGTTGGTTCATTGGCTGCCATGCACCCTGGTGGGGTTTTTTTGGTTTGTTTGTTTGTTCTTGGGGCAGCAACAAAGCCAGATCCGGCCCTGCGAGTTACGCATATTTTTTTTTACATCCTGGTTAATTCACATTCTGGTTAACCCAATCCTGGATAATCGAGAGTCTACTGTATTTGAAATGCTAGATTGACAGATACAGATATTTGTTCGGGAGTAATCAGAGCATAACCTACAGCTGTGTTAATAGTGCCAAGTGTAACTGGAATAATTTTCATCTCTGTTAATGAGGTCCCCTGTCCTGTATTATTGCATATGTAAAATATACAGAGCTGAAGTTCAAAAACTCTCAATGCACAGAAAAGCAAACAAACCATCAACCACCACCTTTTTAAATCGTTATTGTCTTGTGAGCAAGTCTGCAAGTCATTTCCTCCAAGCCACCCCCATCTGCCAAAATCTACCACTGATCACCACTTTAAGCATTCTCATTTTAGGGACAAAAAATAAAATGATTTTTCATTGTCTTCTGCCCAAGCCTCCGGCAGCCATATCAACAGTCCCATCTGTTCTTTTCCCAGCTTAATCCTAACCAGATCCCTGTTTTCAGGATTCTCAATTAAAAAAAATGTGCAGCATGTATAATCATTGCATTGTACTCAGTCCAAGATACCTCCACAGCAGCACGTTGTCTCTCGCACACACATATGACGGCTCTTCATTTTAAGCACCTATTTTTTCTTAACCAAAAAGAATTGTAAAGCACTTGTGTGCTTAACCAATCAGATCTCTGAACTGGGTGAACATTGCTAATGTGATAAATTTGCTTAGGAGCAGAGATGTCAGAACTGTTGAATCACTGGGCCTGACAGCACACGCTTCAGATTTTCAGAGCTGGGCTTGAGGCAACAAAATAAAACATGTATACATACGTCTTATAGTTGTCACCTCGCATCATGTTGCCCAGTTCTAACATTATGGAACAGTGACAATTATTCCACAGTGGAGAGGTACAACTGAGTTTCCATTATAAACCTAATTTTACCTCTCCTCCCCACATAGAACCCGGGGGGGGGGGGGAGGGGGGGATCATACTGGTCTCAAAACTGGTAGATTAATTCTGAGGCCCACAGTAGAACATAGCTAGAAAACCATAGAAGGGGATCAGAGAAGGGGCTCAGTTAGGGCATCCTAAAACAGAGCTGTTCAACACAGTTCTAAAGGCCTATCTTATTTATTATTTTGTGCAAAAAGAGAGAAGACCGATGAAAGCTGCTTCACTGGACTCTCCCAGTAGAAATGTGGGATGGAATCCTGACTTAGTTGACATTAAGGTGCTAGGATTTCACCCTTACTTCCCAGCATACACCATTTCTGCAGCGACTCACAGTTTCTCTCTTTGGTCTGTAGGATCTCCCCTAGGTTCACCTACTGCAACACTTAGCAATAAAACTTGATGGGAGAGTACCCCTCTGTTCAAGGTCTGTCTCATGATGTCCACAAGAGGTTAAATCCCAGAAGCTCCTTATCCTTCAGCACTTCTCATAGAGGCTGAGTGATTCTTGTCTCTGAAGTGTATGAAATTGTCAATAAGACAGTAGTCTTCTTAAAACCCAGATTTATTTAAAATAGAGAGAAAATCATAGTAGAAGAGAAAAAAATGTTTTTGTATCATTCCTCAAGCTGAGTATTTTGCAAAGCCCCATGAAGTAGGCTTCTCTTAGACTAGTTATAAGCAAAACGAAAGGAAGATCTTGTTGTTTGCTTGTGGCCAGCTTACCGTTTGACCCACTTCTATATCTCTGACTTGTCCTCTTTATCACTCCCCAAATTTCTGTGTCACTTGCAAACTTTATATCAGTTGTCTTCCAGGTCCTCGACAAAAATGTTAAATAGCATATGGTCAAGAACCAATTCCTGCGGGATCCCATTGGAAACACTGCCACTCAGTGATACAATTATATTTTGAGACCTATTCATTAGCCAGTTTTTAACCGATGTAATGCATGCCATATTCATTTTGTATCATCCTAGTTTTTCATTCAAAATGTGAATGTAGATGTAAATGGAAATTTTAATTTTGTTGACATTTGTCAATGAAGAAAATCTGACAAAAGATCCAACCCGTAGAGTCTGACCTTGTTCCTGGATCAATCAAACACCGATTGCCCTGCTTTGAGATACTGTTTCAAATCTATTTCTAGAATTTTGTTTTATGCCTCTTTTCCAAAGTCCCTTCAATCACCACTGGGACAGCTCATGATATCCTTCTGAGCACTGAATTGTAACTTGTACCACAAGGGGTCCCATTGAGGTCAGGAAGACTACATCCTTCTCAGTTAGTTCAATTGAAAACTATCACCCTGAACTCCATCCTGTGCACTGCTGAACTGTAGCAACATCTGGGTTCACAGTTTATGACAAATCTCTTTGGCCCGATTTCATCTTTGATCTGACAATGGTTGCCACAAAAGGAGATAATCATGCATATATACCAAGCAGTAACATGCAGAAAAGTGCTGGTTTCATACAAATAATATATAATAATTTATTATAATTTATTATTATATGCTTCAGAGAATACTTATCCAATTAATGACTAAAAGTGTGCAGATAGGGTAAATTGCCTCATGAAAACATACTGAGAAGAGACTGGATGGCTGAGGAGATAGATAGGTAATTGAGGTTATAGACCCTTTTATTTCTATGTCACTGGGTTCAAAACTATTGTAGACTGATAGTGACTGAATACTGCTGTTGTCTGATGGCTGCTGGGATGGGAATTGGCTGTTTAATATAACATTGACCTCCTTAAAGGTTCACAGCTCCTGAGGGAACTGAGCTGTGATGACAAAGGGGAAGGGCCATGGAGCAATTAATGTGGGTCTACGCCTCAGCCGATATCCTCAGATTCAAGGACTGTCCCTAAATATCAATTCCATGGGGACAGCCTCAATGGAATGATTGAAAAGACTTTGCGAGTTGAAACTCCTGCTGTTTCCTGTCCCTTGCTCAGAGTTTTTCTACAGAGGTAGTGGTATGACCCTTCTAAAAGAATGGCTGGAGTTGGAAAACAAAACTACAGCTAGTATGTCTGATTATATGCCGCTTGAGTTACAGCAGGGATAGAATTTCCTATATGTTATCATAAGAATGACCATGCTAGGTCAGACCAAAGGTACATCTAGCCCAGTATCCTGTCTTCTGACGGGGCCAATGCCTGGTGCACCAGAGGGAATGAACAGAACAGGTAATCATCAAGTCATCCATTCCCTGTAATTCATTCCCATCTTCTGGCAATCAGAGGCTAGGGAAACCATCCCGGCTAATAACCAGGGATGGACCTATCCTCCATGAATTTATCTAGTTCTTTTTTGAACCCTGTTATAGTGGATTCTGCTCTTTGGAATTCACTAGTGGGTTTCTGCTCTTTGGAATTCTTCAAATGCTTAAGTGATCCTTAGGAAATTGGAAGTTGCACATAAAGGCAATACCTGGTTCCACAGAGAGGATGGATACCATACTCATCTCTATTCCTTAGAATATGATTACCAGATGTTATTTGCAAATCAAGTTGATATGGTTACTTGGGAGTTCAGGATCTATTGCAGAGCTACATTTTCTAGTGGGTAGAATACATGCAAATTGAATTGGGAAACAAAAATGATATTGCTACAGCAACAATGTCACAAGACAAATTGTAGCTCTTATGGTACCTGATCTGAAAACTCCCATTGACTTCAGTATACTGTGGATCAGGACTCACTGTCTAAGCCATTTAAACACTCCTTCTACCTTAAGAGCAGGGCTTTCCACAGCCTTCCTTTAAAAGGTAGTGACTAATATCCTAATCCCTGCACTGTCCCAATGCATAGGAGAACCTTCCTGCTCCCTGCAAGCCTTGTCTTAATCTCGACTCTGTACTGCTAACCTACAGGCTTCTTTTCATATAGTCCCGGAAGATCCCCTCACTGGCCACATGATGCCTCTGGGATTACATTTCCCAGCATTTAGGGCCAGCACCCCAAAAAGAGGTTCTAGAGTGTGCACATGTCCTCTGTTACTGTTGACCTGGTTCTCATTTAAACTACGATCATTTTACACCATTCTGGAAGCCAAACGTGAATGTAAATTATATATAATTTACCCTCACTTTTTAAGGCTCATTTGCACATTAAGATGCTGTAAATGGCCTTAATGTAAATGAGAATAATGTGCTATATCTAAAAATGCTTTGCAGAATTAAATGTAGGGCATGGTATATAGAATAAACTAAGGAAAATTGCAGTGCAAAGACACTTTTACAGGTACAAAGATATATAGCATGCAGTCATAAAACTAAAGAGACAAAGCCTTCACAGGTGTATATTGATGTAGCTCGACTGAAACCAAAGTAACTACGCTCATTTACACCAGCTGATGATTTGGCCCTGGGAGATGGAGAGAAAATGTGGAAGCATAAGAGAGAAGGATTTGTTTTAAGATGGACGAGGTGGGTGAGGTAATATATCTTTTATTGGACCAACTTCTGTTGGTGAGAGAGGTAAGCTTGGAGTTTACACAGAGCTCTTCTTCAGGTCTGGGACAGATGCTCAGAGTGTCACAGCTACACACAAGGCAGAGCACATTGTTAGGAGAAGTAGTCAACATATTTCAAGGGACCATTCCACGTGAAGTAGCCTGTTAACATCCTTCCCGTCATGATAGGAAGAAAAGAGGGGAGGCAGATTATTGGTGCCTTCCCATACTGAGGGGGAGGCAATCTAAAGAGAAGGACATGTTTTCAAGTTGCTGGGGAGGGAGGCAGCCTGCTTCTGCCCCAGCTGCTGAGGACAGGGGATGAGCAAGCCAGAGCCCTATCCCCTCATCCTGCCCCCCGGCATCTGAGTCCTGGCAGGGAGAAGGTGGTCGCTGCAGAACCAGCTCTATTCCGCTCTCAACCGGCTGCCAAGGAGAGCAGTTGAACATGCTGGGGTGGGGTGGAAAAGGACAGAACCTCTGTCTCTCCCCATCCACACAGGCAAATCTGGGAGGGCATTTTGATTCCCCCATGCCCACCCTTCACGTGTCACCTCTGGGGGAAGGGAAAGGAAGGGAAGAGAAAGGAAAAGAAACATGGTTAGATGTGGTTGTTAGTGGGTTATGGGTTGTTCTAATAAGCAATACATCCGTTTATCTATTCAGTCCATGATTTTTAGCGTCCAGCGAAGTTATGAATTTAACTCCCAAGCTCGTCTTCTGAAAGTGTTGTTCAGATTTCCTTGGAGAATGAGGACTGAGAGGTCATATACAGAGTGCTTGTTCTGTGAAAAGTATTCACCCTCAAGTGATATGGAGTTTTTGACTTGACATTTTCCTGTGTGAATTCATCTGCGAGCAAAGTGATTTTTCTGGTTTCACTCACATCGTTGTTATTGGGGCATTTAGTGCAGTGGATGAGGTACTCCACGTGTTGTGGTAGGTATGGGCAAGAGCAGAGGTGAAAGTAAGCCGGTGCGTCGTACTGGACTGGCTTCCCCAGGCAGCAATTTAAAGGGCCTGGGGCTCCCAGAAGTGGCTGACGCCCTGGACCCTTTAAATTGCTGCCCGAGCCCTGCTGCTGGAGCCCCAGGGGTCATGGCAGCCAGGATCCCTGGGGCTCCGGCAGTGTGGCTTGAATAGCAATTTAAAGGGCCCGGGGCTCCCACCGCTGCTACCGCCCTGGGCCCTTTAAAGCTCTGCCAGAGCCCGGAGCCCTGGGATAGTGGTAGCAGCCGGAAGCCCCCGGGGCTCTGGTGGCAATTTAAAGAGCCTGGGGCTCCACTGCTGTAGCATCAGCCGGGAGCCCCTGGCCCTTTAAATCACCGCCAGAGCCCTGGGCGATGGCCATTATCCCGGGGGTTCTGACAGTAGGGCTTGGGCAGTGATTTAAAGGACAAGGGTCTCCAGCCACTGCGAGGAGCCCTGGGCCTTTTAAATCGCTACCCAAGCCCTATTGCCGGAGCCTGGGGGCAGTGGGAGCAAGGCTCCAGTGGTGAGTTAAAGGGCCCATGGATTTAAAGACCCAGCCTCTTCTGGTTGAGGCCACGCCTTTTCCAGTTGAGGCCCCACCCCCTGCTCAGGACTCCAGCGTACTGGTAAGTCCTTTAAATTACTTTCCCCCCTGGGTAAGACCCAGAGATCTTGAAAAGTGTGTTGTGGGGGGTATTGATGAGTGGAGAGATGTCTGCAGGATGTTTTAAGATGATATGGTGAAAGATGGATAATTAAGGATAATAAAACTACGTGATTCACATTTGGAGGGGTAAAGTCAAAACACCCTTCAAAGGAGGGGCACAGGTGTATCTTGGAGTATGGCTTTGTAAACAACGCTGGTGTATGCAGACCAGGTACTCACCTACTATTCATCCTTCTCCCTGTTCTCCTTGATTCCATCTGTAGGCAAAATTCATTGCATAGTAGGACAAAAAAAAACTTTCAGAAATCCTAGAAAGGGATGAGAAAAGTGGTAGTGTTAATGGAGACTCTGGTCACAGTACTACTTATTGGCCCTAACAACAATACATGTATGGAGGCAGTTGGAACATATGGACACTATGGTGATCCTGTCAGCATGCCACTGTTAGGCATCTCTCTCAAGTGAGGGCCAATCTTGCGTCTATCAGAGTCAAGGAACAATGCATGATTACATGTTTGTGGGTGCCAGCGAGGACACTTTCATTTACTGGAAAATGAGACTGTAGCTGTGTCTTGTCTTTTACAAGAAATTGCCATCTCCGTGTGGGAGCTGGCCCCTTTCCAGTGTTTATTCTGAGTGCATCTTTCCTTAGGGCTATGGGAAAAATTGTCATGGCTCCAAAACAACATACTCAAAGCATAATATGACTCACTATGCCAAACATGAATTTTGAGGGCTTGCTGTTCACACAAGCAATTTTTTTATTTAGTTAATCAGGCAGCTCACTAAGGGTCTAGGTCATTAAAATAATGCCTGGGTCTGTACTTTCATCTTCCAAAATTAGTGTATTTTTATTCCAAACATAGCCTAAACATCTTTGTTTTAGTTTGGTTGGTTGCAGGGGGTTTTTCCGTTCTGTCTTTATAAATATATCTGTGAGCAACTCAACTAGCATTTAGATA
Organism: Sternotherus odoratus; assembly: GCA_032164245.1. Taxonomy (NCBI): domain Eukaryota; kingdom Metazoa; phylum Chordata; order Testudines; family Kinosternidae; genus Sternotherus; species Sternotherus odoratus. The sequence goes on along the minus strand of JAVMKO010000003.1, from coordinate 15,448,558 downwards.
AGATAAAAGTTAAAGAAAGCAGGCAGGCAAATATTGAAATCCTATGACAGAAGGCACTTGTCAGGCTCAGCACAGAACTCATTACGAAATCATGGCTAGAATGGGCATGAAATTTGTTTCAAGTCAAGGCCAAAGCCTTATGGTGCTAGGCAGAACAGGTAACCTAGAATAATTAAAAATGGCACTGTTGGTATATAATCAATTTTAGAGTCTCTCATTGGAGAGTAAAAGAATGGATGAATGTATATTACACCTTATTTAAAGTGCTGAAGGAGTACTCCTTCTGTCACGGGGAATCCTACTCTGCCTGCCTGGTTAGATGTCAAAATATAGTCAGCATCCCAGGGTAAGAGAGGTTTTTGAATGATTCCAATGGTGGCAATGGATTTCAGCATTGCCTGTGTAATGGCTGTAACCCGGAAAGTGGAAGTCGGCAGAAATATTCAATGCCCATACTCTTTATTATGAGCTACTGGGACTACGCTTCATGGTTTGGAAGTAGAGCTGGGTGAAATTTACTGAACATGTGCTGAAAAATGCAGTTTCAGCCAAAACAATGAGGGTGAAATATCAAAATAGTCAAAATGTTTTATTTGAACATCTTCCACATGAAACATTTTGACTTTTCATTACAAAAATGAAACCAAAAAAATTGGTTTCAGGCCAAGTGAAAGAATTATTTTCATTTTACTGAGTAAAAAAAACAAAAACCAAAAATCCATTTTGGGTTGACTCTAAAGATTTTGTTTTGTGTTTTTTTGAGTCAGCGCCCAAACCAAATAACCAATTATTCATTCAGTTCTATTTGAAAACACTCTAGGACAATTGGTGATGCTGGTAAACACTCTCATAGGAACAGAAGAGGAGAAATATTAAACTTGGTGGGCTAGGTGATGCCATCTCATGACCACCACACTGATCCAAACCATTGGATGCTCATATGAATTTGCATATTAAAATTGGTGAAGTATTTTTAAATGGTTGGCTCCCCCTTTGGCATCTGACGCACTGGATATGTATGCCTGGCAGCTCTTCTTCCAGAAAGTAAACCTTAATATATTGCAAGATCTTAACTAGGAGTTTTCAGCTTGCTAATACTTTGAGACAACTAGAGATTTCTCAAGGATTTTTCCAGCATCAGAAACTGATACTTACAACCTTAGCTGTAGGTCAATGAATGTTTTTGCTTGGGAACCGTAAGTTCAGCAAAAGGACAGCTCAGAAGGACCCTTTTCTTTTATAGTGCTCTTTCTTGTCATGTTTATTGTAGCTGTGCTGTCAATAGTTTCTAGGGGCTGGAACTCATCCAACTTGAGGCTGGATTGTTTTGCATCAGTACAAGCACTTACATCACATTCCGTTATTACGTTACGGCATGCAAATATTGAGGGAGGGAACTTGTATTTCATAAAATTTGTGAGTCCAAAAAATAAAAATATGTAGCAAGTTTAAGTGTGCTGTGGTTCTGAAAATTAACAGTATCTACAATAAAAAGTAGGGAAGAAGACAGAGTTTGTGCCTAAGATCATAACAGCAGGGTGTAAATTCTAATGTATGCCAGTGCGCTGGAGACTAACTGGCTTGTGTGGACACTGCAGGTCATTAACATATCCTGATTGGAAAATGGTACTTTTGCCTAACGTTGCTTTGTAACATGTAACTCAGGCATGTCCAAAGTCCGCCCCGGGGGCCAATTGAGGCCCGTGTTCTAATTTTAACCGGCCCGCAGACGCTTTTCTAAAATCAATACTATGCGGCCCGCCAGCACTGTCGCCAACCAGTGCGCGGAGCCGCAGCCGAAGGAGAGGGGTGGGGTCAGTAAGAGGCGAGCGGGGGGGGGAGAAGAGCGGAGGCGGAGCCGGGGGAGAAGAGCGGAGGCGGAGCCGGGGCCGGGGCACGAGGTGAGGCGGAGCCGGCGGAGAAGAGCGGAGTCAGAGCCGGGGCCGGGGCATGAGGCGAGGCAAGGGAAGGCAAGCCGGGGGAGGGGGAGAGTGAGAGCACGGCCGGAGCGGGGGGGGGGAGGGAAAAAGAGCAAGAGCACGGCTGGAGGGGGGGAGGGAAGAAGAGCGAGAGCACGGCTGGAGGGGGGAGGGAAGAAGAGCGAGAGCGCGGCTGGATGGGGGGAAGAAGAGCGAGAGCACGGCTGGAGGGGAGGTGGAGGGAAGAAGAGCGAGAGCACGGCTGGAGGGGAGGGGGAGGGAAGAAGAGCGAGAGTGCGGCTGGAGGGGAGGGGGAGGGAAGAAGAGCGAGAGCGCGGCTGGAGGGGAGGGGGAGGGAAGAAGAGCGAGAGCGTGGCTGGAGGGGAGTGGTAGGGAAGAAGAGCGAGAGCGTGGCTGGAGGGGAGGGAGAGGGAAGAAGAGCGATAGCACGGCTGGAGGGGGGAGGGAAGAAGAGCGAGAGCACAGCTGGAGGGGAGGGGGAGGGAAGAAGAGCGAGAGCGCGGCTGGAGGGGGGGAGGGAAGAAGAGCGAGAGCACGGCTGGAGGGGAGGGGGAGGGAAGAAGAGTGAGAGCGCGGCTGGAGGGGGGAGGGAAGAAGAGCGAGAGCACGGCTGGAGAGGAGGGGGAGGGAAGAAGAGCGAGAGCGTGGCTGGTGGGGGGAGGGAAGAAGAGCGAGAGCACGGCTGGAGGGGAGGGGGAGAGAAGAAGAGCGAGAGCGCGGCTGGAGGGGAGGGGGAGGGAAGAAGAGCGAGAGTGCGGCCGGGGGGGGGGGGGGGAGAAGAGCCGGTGCCGGGGGGAGGCAAGTGGCAGGAGCCCCGCATGTCTGCCGGGGAACAGGGTGCTTTCCCACTTTGCAGGGAATAGCTACCATCATCTCTATTTTTAAATTAGCAAATTGCATTTTAAATAGTTTTCAGGGCATTTAAAAACTTTTTTCTGTAATAAATGAAAGCGCAGTGATATTTAGATGAGTTGTGTGCCAGGAAGAGAAAACTACCAAACAAGCACCTAAAGATCCCCTGTCTTCACATGCTTGATTTCATTCCTTAATTAGAGCCATTAATCAGTAGATATGAGATATGAGGCTTAAGGGCCGCCAAGACAGAGAGCCTCCAGCTACCGGGGCTGCTCCTGTCCCCCTTCCCCCCCTCCTGCTGAGTCCATAATTGGCCCCACACCCCAGGAGGTGATGATGGCTAGGAGAACAGGTCTTTCACCTTCCTGCTGCCTGCGGGGCATGCATAGTGCAGGGGTGTGGGGTCTGATTGCAGGCACTAGCAGAAGAAGGTGGGGGGAAGAGACCCCCTCCACCTCCCCAACCGAGATCCAGCCACGGACCTACCTGCTGGATACTTCCTGGCTCTCTTTCCCCCCCCCCTCCCCTGCAAGCCCTGCTCCAGCTCCCAATGGGAGCCATGGAGCTAGTGCTTTGGGCTGGAGAGTCCCCTTGGAGCCAGAGACCTCCAGAGCTGGTGAGTGTGGCCAGGGAAGGGGGGCAGGGTCAAGTGTGGATGAGTGTTTGGGATGCTGGGCTGTGAGGATTGGTGTGGACTGTGGAGGATGTCTGGTGGAGGGTGCAAAATAAAAAGAACAACAATATCAAGACTATCAAATTATTCATTTATTTTCATTAAATATATAAGCTAAATAATGAAATTACAAACCAAACATATATTCTAATATGCAATGCTACCTTATGCAATATTCATTTAAAAAGTTTAAAATAAGCAGTGCTCCAGGAAAAGGGAATGGGGGGGGGGGCAGAGGCACAAGATAAAATTTTTGCCAAGTTCGCTATTTTATAGCAGCTTCCCTCTCCTGCAAATCTGGGTCTGTGTCCATTGCTCCTTTTTGCTGCTTCTCTCTGGTCTGGTGCTAACCCCTGAGGGTTATGTCTGCTCTTAGTCAGCCCACTTGACAAGTTTGATTGTCCTTGATCTGTCTCTCCTTCCTCATTCACACCTCATTCATTCAACAGGGCACTTGATTATAAAGTCGGGGCGGGGGAGCGAGAGCACGCCGGAGCGGCGGGAGGAGAGCGGGGGGGGGGGGCAGAAGAGCAAGAGCGCGGCCGGAGCGCGGGGGGGGGGGAGGGGGTCGGCCCTCACACATCTTCACCTTACCAAATCTGGCCCTCTTCCCAAAAAGTTTGGACACCCCTGATGTAACTAATTCTTTAATACCCCTTACAACTTCCCACACAGGTTAAATCTCCTTTAGAACTCATGCTTTGGCTTCATCTGAAGAAAAATACGTATAATAAAAACTCCCTTAGGAAGCTCCTTCCGGGAATTATTCACAGTATCTCTCCACCTTATACTGAGACCATAACTATGAAATCGGATCAGCTCTGCAATGCCGCTCAGCAACATGGATGTATTTCAAAAGACACAGTGTCTGCAGAAGCCTTAAAGACACACTTTCTGGATCAGCATGCTGCAGTTTTTCAAACGCGACTTCTTTTCATTTTTTGCAGCAAGGCCAAGGATTTTCTCATTATCAAAAATGCATTGCACTAGCCACCCGCTTGGTGCCTGGTTGTCCTCTTCCTCATTATTTATCCTTCCTCACAATTAGATATCGGCCAATTGAAAGTCTTGCTTCCTGTCAGCATAGTTGCCCATGTTGCTCAGACAGATGTAAAGAGACTGAGAATCCAAATGTATTCCTTCGATATTACTAGTCATTCCTTTCCCCTCCCCCACCCTGCAGCTTAAAAATGGTGATAGCTGGATTCGGGGTTTTTTTTGTTTGTTTCCTCCCTTTTAATCAATTTCACAGTCCAATGAGCTAGTGTCACGCTTATCTCATGGCTCAGCCCTTAGACATAAACACCTAATGTGGCACTCTGTCAGAGGTTTACTGATAATCTAAGAACTGTATGTAATATCCTCTGGTCTGCTCTGGCTGTAATAGCAACAAAGAATTACAAGGCAGTGAAACATGGCATTCCTTTCAGAATACCATATTTGGTTGTCTTTGGTCAAGCTTTGCTTTTCCAAATCTTCTCTATTAGAAGCCTTCAAATAGATCCTAAAGCTTCCTTTTAACTAAAATTTAGTCAATGGACCAGCCTATAATTTTCAGAAATACCTGTTACTAGACTCCTTCCTATTCCCTGACTTGCTCAGGTGCATCTCCTTCCTTAATACCTTTGTGTCCTACCATGCTCAGTTTTGTGCCTCCCCCTTTATGTTGGCTTCTATGCAACAACTTCTCACTCCTTGTGGGCCAACCTACTTGTTCTCTCATTCTATTCTGCTCAGGTTCTTATCCCATGCCTATCACTGTGACTGGCGCTCAAAACAGAGCCAGCACTATCAATTTTACCTACATTCCAAACAGCACTCACTCAGACCCCCTTTTCCCCCTCAGGGACCATGTGCCCTGTCTTACAGGTATTCTTCCTGGAAGGAAGTAGCACTGGGCCAAGAGGGTTCTCCTCTTAACCCTTTAAAGTGTCAATATACCCTGTTATGGTTCCCTATGTCACATAGGTACTAGGACATATTGGTCTATTGGAGGCGATTGCTGGAGGAAGAAGCTGGACTAGATAGACCACTGATCTGTTCCAGGATGGCAATTTTTTTCTATAGCTAGCATGTGCCAACTTAATAGTTACAGAAGCACCATAATGTTAAATATCTTGACTAGAGAGTTTTGTATGCATCTTAGATGACTGAGGCACTGTAGAGATATTTATAAACCTAACTGGCAAATGAATGTTATTCAAAAAACAACAACAACTACTCTTGTAGCTGAGAAAGAATGTAATTAAGGAGTCTCTGGGGTCCCGCAAGTTTCTCATTGACAAGAGAAACCACAACATCTCATGAAACCATTTTGCCTAGAGTGTAACCTGATAAGTCATGTTATTTTTCTGTAAATTATATACTGTTAAAGCATAAGAATAGAAACCTATTTACTGCAAAGATATCAAAATGTTAATACACATCAAAAACTTCTCTCTTGCTTGAAAATTGGTCCCAAATTAATGTAAAATAAATCTTTGCATAAAAGAATGAGAGGAAAAGAAAGTAATTAACAGGCTCCCTTCTCTTCTTTGCAGACCCCCAAGCCTTTTATGCTTCTTAATGGTGTCAGATAGAATAAAACAAGATCATTTTCCAAGAAAAAGAAAAATACAGCACTGAGTGTGATTAAAAATTCGCTATGTGAGACATACAGTAACATGGGGTTTCCATTACATTTTGTAGTTTAAATAGTCATAAAACAATGATGATGGTCCAAGTGATGTATCTTCATTAATCTAAATACAAATTTGCACAAGATACAGTAATTTGCTGTGGTCAATCAAGAATTACTTAGTTAATTGATACTCATATATAAGTGGCCTTCCAACTCCTTATGCCCCATCAAGAATTCTGGAACAGTGATAATCACTCAGAGTTAATGACACATCTAACCATTTTATTCAGTAAGTAACCTTGAAGTAACAATATAAAATATTGAATTTTCATTATATTTCGCAGTTTATTACTGTTAACGGAGTCGATATCACACTAATGTAAGATCTCTATTTTTCACAATCAAATTAAAAGAAAGACTAGGATTTTTGGAATATAAAATGTATTTAATGTATCTGAATGGTAATATTGACAAGATATGAATATGAGTTGGGTTTATCCAAAGCACTTCAATGGATTTGGGCTCCTACTTGATCAAAATTTTACAAAATTTCAATGCATGTTTTCATCAAAGAGGTCAATGTTAAGCAACAAAACCCCGAAACATTTCAGCAACATGTTCATTGGTATTTTTCAGGGCTTCCCAACAAGCTGCAGAACTGGCTGAAATCTTCAGATAATCGTAAATGTAGAAATTTCAACTTTTTGACATTTACTGAACTTTTTTCAAAACCAGTAATTTTTTTTTAACCAGTTCTAATATCACCCTACAGCGCTCTTGCTCTCTCCCTCTCTGGTGTTTTGGAAAATAAACATACTGTGTACATCTCTGAGAACAAACTATGGGTCTACACCAGTAAGTAATACGTTCCTGTGTAAATTTGCTCATATGAGTTGAACCATTAAAGTTTACTACTCAGGCAAGTAGATTTATGCATCTGCATAGGTGTTTCCAGGATTAGTTACTTCATCTTATGCATAAACAAGAAAATACTTTTATATTTTCTGAAACTTGGTACTAACAGCTAGCTAGACAATTATAACTGGCAAGAACAAGGGAGCCTGGAGTAAAAGACACATTGTCCTGAGGATGCTGCATTTGCAAAATGATTCTGAATGTGGAATAAGCTGTAAATTTAAAATTTATGGAACTAGGAAAGTTGGAGGAGCAACAAAATTCCACAGTTAGAACTACGTGTTGGAGGTCAATGCACGTTATAGATGCAAAGCCCTCACGAGAGTTATTTAGAAATAAAATCAATCATTCTCATGGTTCAATTCAGTTACTGTGGTAATGGAGTCATGTAACTACTAAAAATTATTAGATAAGTATCTTGATTCAGTGGAGCCTTATCAAATGCCTGACTTCAAGCACATGACTTGTTGCATGGACGTCAATACATCAACTACTGTGCTTTAGCTTCGGTGCATACTTAAATAACTTCCTGCTAGAGAGAGAACATAAGATGAAGGCTGTGGGTATCTAAAACATCTAGAATATTAGGCATGTGTATTTAAGAGTAGGAGGAAAACACCCAGTGTGCCCATACCTAAAATTATGGGTATGAGCATTAAAATCTTTATAGAAAATAATGTGTCTGTTTTCCTCAAATAACAGAATTACCTGTCCTTAAATTTAAAAAATAATTATTTTTGTCAATTTGGAGATAAAGGCACAAAATCAAATGAAAATCAGATTAAATCAAAGCTTATCACAATCACCTTTAGTCTATTAAAATGAATTGGGAATCTGAGGACAACTGGCTTTGTCGTGAGATTTCTAATCACTTCTGCCTCCATTCTGGCTAGAAATACCAAAATGTTAATCAAAATGCTATTGATACGCTGATCCTATCTTATAGTAAATGCTACAACACCTGCATGAGAATGTTATGCTGTGAAATCTTTTTGATAGGATCAGGATATATTCACTTATTCCATTTCTTAAGGGTGAAGGGTACCATTTCTCAATATTTGTTATCTATAGGCCTAATTTTGGTATGGATCCATTAATTTTAGTGGAGGTACTCCTGATTTCTGGAATTAACCCCCTCATTATCTCTCTCTCCACACACACATATACTCCCTTCTTCTTATCCAACAACTGAATAATCAATCACCATTTCACATTATTCTTTCCTACACTGGGAACATGCTTTCTTTCTTTCTCCTTCAGATATTACCATTTCTCTTTCAGCTTATCTATATCAAAGTATTTTGGGGGGGAAATGCAAAACTCACAGGGTCAAATAATCCTAAGTGTTTTGTTTACTAGTCTTACATAAGTCCAGCAAATGCTTGATGCTATCCAGTTTCTAGCAATATTCAGAAAGAGATGCAGAGGAAGCTTGGGAGTTCTTATCTATGTGGTACTTGAAAACTGTCAGAGGAAACTAAGACACAGGCTTATGGAATTTTAATGTTGGATTAATGTTGCATTTGCAGAAAACTGCATTAGAAGGGTGACTGAAAGTTGAGTGAAGAAAGTGAAAAATGGCTTTTATTTTTTTTTACCAGTGAGTTCAAATGTTCATCCTGTCCTTTCTGTGAACCCACTATTCATGGCAAACTCTTTTAACCTATATATAATGCATGAAGAAATCTGTACAGAATAACATTACATGTAGATGATTGTGTGACAGGCTTTGAGAACCATGAAAGCCTTGAATTCCCATGTTCACATTACTGTGAGTTAGAAAGGGTATGTCATAATCAACCTAGAGTGAGCATTACCTCACAGAAATTAAATAAAAGTGGAGGCTCTTCAAATGTTGCTCAATCTGTTCAGTCCTAAATTACTTCTATATTTTACTGCCTTGCAGTTTATCCCTAAACACACACATAATACTTTTTATAGGTTCCCATTTAACTCCTACTGCAATATATCTAAGATTTACAGTGGTTATTAAGAACAATATTGTCCTGTAGCAACTTTAGAACTGTGACAGACTGTATTCCTATGTTAACCACTTTTACAAAATGGTGATACATTTTGTACAAAGTTAGTCTTATGAGGTATCATTTGAAAACTAATAATTCACTGATCAATATTGTCCTCGTAAAATATCCATGGCAACATTGTATGCAAAGTTATAAGATTCTACCATGTGATGTTACTAAGGCATATTCCAATTTTAGGGAAGCAGCCCAAACCAGTTCCTCGAAGAGGAAGTCAAACTGATGCCTGAGCCGGGGGTCAAAATAATCAAGTATCTGTACTGAATGCGGATAAGCTGGGTTGAATGGCCATTCTTTAGCAGGAAGAAGGGTGTGATTGAGAAATTTACATTTTGGCAATGGAACAGCTGGGGTTCCATGTAAGCATTCTGGGTGTTGCCTAGACCCCAGCTGGAGAGGATTCTCAAAGAAGTGGACAAGATATAAAAATGTGGAAGAGGACACAAATCACCTCCCTCCCCTCATCTCTACTCATGGCATTAACATTTAAAAGACAAAAGGAGTATCCCTGAACTCAGGTAGTGGGGCTGGCTGTAAGGCTTTCAGAATGTAAGACTGCTATAAGTTTAGGGTGAGAAATATTTGCTTTGAATTAACTTACCTTGTTAAGTTAGATATTGTTTGAATTTGACCTTTTATTTCTTTGTAATCAATTCTGACTTTTATGCCTCCTTGTATTCACACAGCTATCTTTTGTAGTTAATAAACTTGTTCTATTGTTTTCTCTAAACCAGTGTGCTTAGATTGCAGTGCTTGGGAACCACCATTTGAGATAACTGGGTTTGTAGATAGCATTCTCTGTTAAAGAAATGACAGACTTTCTATGAGCTTGTACTGCACAGAAGGAAAGAGCTGGGCAGTGCAAGATGTACATTTCTGGGAACAAGTCTGCGACTGATGTAGGCATATTTAGAAAGCCATATTAAAGAAGGCAAGCTGCTGACTCTATCTAGGTAAAGTTTGTAAACTAAAGTTTGTAAACTGTTAATTGACTCTGCGCTGCTGACTGTATCTATATAAATATGTTATAAACTGTTAATTAACTCTAGGCCCAAGGCGCTACTTTGTAACAAGGCTATACCTTATAACTGAGATTGACACTTTGTAATAACAAACCCTTAATTGAGCCTGTGGTCAAAGCAATACTTTGCAAATGCTACATTATGTAACAGTACATAGAGACTCCCACCTGCTGTAATTTTCTGAAAAACAGGGGAGCCTCAAATAGATTAGTAACATCCTGAAAGTTAAGGACACAATAAGATAAATGTGATTAAGTTAAAGAAGACATGTGAATGAGTGCTTGGTTTAAATGATGAATGAATGGTTAGGGAGTTGCCAGCCTAAGAGCAGAAGAATCCAGCATCCTGGGTTGAAGAAGGTGTCAAGTGGAAACAACCAGGGACACACACACACACACACATACACACACACACACCCCAAGGGAAAACTGGAATCCACCTGAACATCTCAAAGGAGGAGAGAACTGACAAAGCACCTGACAGCCATCATGGAGTCATCATGACAAACAGCATGACAAAGCAACTCCAATGGACTGGCACAGGAACAAAATCCTATGAAAATAGACTCTAAAGACTGGGAACTTGGAGTCTCATTCTGCCACCAACCACCAGGAGCATCGGATGCACATCTGACCCGGACTCCGCTCCACTCGTGTACAGGCTACCTGGCCAGTACTCTGTCACAAGCAACTTCTTAGGCTGGTAACTATAACATCTGGGCAGAACTTGTATGCATGATTGTATGAGTGGATATATGAATACATAGAGGAATAATAGTAATATAGAATTGTGGGTTTTTTTCTATCCTTTTATTATATTTACAATAAATGTGGCCTTTTTGCCTTATCCCTCTTATAAGATCCTGTTAGTCTTGTTTTTATAGTATAACACTGCGAATTTGCTGTTGCCATCCTGCAACATCATTTAGCAGTGGCTGGCTGGAAGCACTCATAACATCCAGCTGGGAGTGATTTTGCATGATAGAGGCTGTATGTGAACAGGCGAGAAACAGCGTAAAAGGCACCCTATGCTGGAGGGTGGACAGGGCACAGCTGTTCAACTATCCACATTGTATCCTGGGGGATGTCATAAGAGTACAGCAATTATTTTCACCATTCCTATTTTAATTTATCCTTTCTTTGGTTGAAGGTAGCAAGTGGGTACAACTTGCATTGCATAATTTCATTGTTTAATATTAGGATTTACTGAATTTGACAACCACTAAAGATTTATGGACAATAGAATTTGAGAGATGGAAAAAAAATATTTTCTTTCTGATTATCTAATTAATACCCCTGCCAGGAACAATAAAGATGATCTTTTCTAGGAACAGCCATTTAAATGTTGCTTCTATTTAGGATAAGTTCATTTTACTTGCAGGTGCCACCCACCCAGTCACCTGGGTCAACGTATGTGTTTTACAGCGATTTTATGTTTTGGGCTCTCTAAATACTGTGATTTGCAACTGAAACAAAATGGTATCACAATTCCAGCCTTTCCTGTTTCCCATACTGCCAGTGTAGGACAACCATTACATCATCAGAATGCCTTCCAGGGAGCCCAGCACAGAGAGGAAGCATTCTTGATACGACACCACTTATGAGCTACCATGATGGTCTGGAGACAGAGGGAAACAATTACAGTTCTGCCATGTTTATACACAGGCAGTGCAAGGTATGTGTGTATGAGGAGCTTCTTTCCCCTTTTTCCCCTCCGTTAAACACCCCATACAAAAGCCAAGCAGAATCCGGCCCTTGATGAATCTTATTCTAATATCTCTGATGCTGGCATAATAAGGATAAGGCTATTCATCAGTTGACTGGGAAAATCAGTCAAGTCCATTATCCACAATCTAAATTCAACCAGCTCTGCTCATTTTGTGACTTTAGAGTCATATCTACTTCCTTTAGTAATGAAAATGAGTTTTTATTGCTTTTCATTCTTGCTAGCACAAAGAGACAAAGCAGATGAGAGAGAGAGAGGGAGTCCATTCTTTCCTTTACATCATAGACAGAATTGTCTGCTAATTTCCAGTCACTTACAGTGGGAAATCTACTGAAAGCAATGGGGGTGCAAAGTTGTCATTGAAGAGACAATTTAGCCTGCAGAACATATATTACTAGAGAAAATGGATGAGTGGGAAAGAACCCAGTTTGACTCTTTGCACCCAGGTTGAATTTACAAAGCCAGCAGTCTGGAAAAAATAATCATCTTGTTTACTGGATACCTGAGAAATTTTGAAATAGCAACTAAGACACAGTGAATATGGAACCTCACAATGCTATTTTAATAGATTTACTTTTCAGATTAAAGTAATATTTTAATATCTGTGATGTTGCTTAATTTCTTTCCCTATACTTGCATTTTTTCTAAGCTGAATGTAATTATTTTATGCATGTTTTTCTTTGTACTATTTCCATGTCTTCATTAGTACCTACAATACCTTCCCTCATTTTGTATAATATATGCATAACAATATGTTGTTTACCCCACATCATTAAAATATATATTAAATCAAACTGGACTTAAAACTGATGCTTGCAATATCCCATTAAACCATTCCCCCAATACTGAAACATTACTATTTACCATTATGATTTGTTTATCATCCCTCATACATTTTTCAGTCCATGTAATAGTGCTCATGCCCTTACACAACTAAATTATTGAGAAAATGAAGAAAAATTATCATTACTAGTACTACAGCTAATCATCTGAGAAACAGGTATTTTCATTGCAAATAAATTAAAATTGAGAAAATAATGAGTTCTATCAGATTTTATCTTTATCAGTTAATCCATTTCAGTAAATGTATGATAAAAAAGAAAATGTCTACCTATATAGTAAATAAATAGCTGTAAGTACTGTAATAAAACCTAATGACAGCAAGATCCCAGATCAAATATAAAACTTTACTGCTAATACAGGATAAATTACCTTTTCAATGACATTTGATAAGATTTTAAACTGTACATACTCCAAGAGGCGCTCAAGACATGACCATTCATATAATCAGATTACCACAATTTTTATATGTTGCAAACTTGGTGCCCAATCTTGCAAAGACAAACCTAGGGCTAGGTGAAATTTTTCGCCCAAAACTTTTTTTCTCTGAAAAAAAAACCTACCTCTTTCTCCCTCCCTCCCTGTATTATATATGATGTTTTCAAAACAAAATCTTTTGACTTTTTGCTTTGAAAAGACTTTAAAATATACTTGTGTGTTATTCTTAAAAAATAAAAAACATTTTAAAATTAAGCATTTATACTAAAATAGAATTTTTTTAGACATCTCATCAATTTCCCCCCAAAAATTAATGCTTTTTTAAAAAACGTTTTGAAATTGCCAGAGAACTAAAAATCCCTTAATTCTTCCATCTTTACTTATTGCAAGTACTTATCATTATTACATTGATTAGTCCAATTAAAATCATATGTAGAACATCTCTCTCTCTCTTTTTTCTTATTAGATATTGCTATGGATGTAATTAAAAGAGAACACAGAGTATGTTACCCAGTGTCTTTGGCTTTATTTGCTGCAATACGTATAATTTATTTATATTTTCATTATTATTTTAGGGCACAATTTCATAGACAAATTAAATAGATAATGTACATAAAAAGAAGTGATGCTTCTCTTTCAGAGGATGCTTTTTGATGCTTTGCTTACAATATCCACTTCAAAGCTAATAATGGTATCAAATTTAATAGTTTATAGTCCATTTTATAGGTTCTTATTTCAGTAATGAGTATATAACTTCAAGTATCCACAGGAATTTCTAAATATATTGCTCATATTGCTGAATATCACTTGATAACCATTAAGGAGAAAAGTCATTTTATCTGTGATATAAATTACAGTTAAATAAATAAGGACCCAAATTTGCAGCCTGATTTACATATGGTTAAGAACTACACAATAAGTCCACAAATTGAATACTGCAGATAATCTTTGCAGGGGCTAGAAGTGAACCATCCCAAGAAGCTTAATTTGGAAGCTGAGTTTGGCAAATTCAGGCCTTAAGAGAACATCCTACAGAAAGGGGCTGAGAGGGGAGACAATTGTTGATAGAAGGATGCCAGAAAAAAGTTGTGAAATTCAAATATTTTCAGAACAGGTTCTCAGACTTTTTGAGAACATGGACTGAAATTTATGAAAATCATGCAATGCTAGGAATGGAGTGGTTTTTGAGATTCTTAAGCCTAAATTCTAATTAAGACTCAATCAAAATCCAACGTGGTTTAAGAGATGCATAGACTTTTGGCACAGGGGTGAGTTCACCCTCTGGAGTAGATTAAGAACTGGCTCCAAAATAGAAATATGCAGAGAGAGAGATTTGCTCCAGGTTGCATATCAAGTCAATGGAAGAGTTCAGAATAGAACCTGGGTCTGCTTGTTCTGTCCCTTGCCATATTTGCTGGACCACATTGCCTTCTAAAAAGACCTCTTTATGATCATCCCTATAAAGGAGGAGTAGGAATATAAACCTCTTATCTATGCATGGATATCTTTAAATATAATCATAAAAACTGATAAAGAGAGAAAAGGACATGTTCAGCGCATACATGTAACTAACAGAGGTGATGGAACTGTGTCCTCCTTCAGTCAGTTGTGGTTCTGTTTTTGTAGTATTTGAGAGAGGTGGGGGGAAAGTGGACCACTGTGTAAGCATGATGTACCCTGCCCAATGAGGTACTACATAATGAAAGTAGCATATTAGTCACATGGTTTGAGACTGCTAGGCTAAGCAGTAGAGTTAAAGAGAGTAACCATCATTCATATCCGCTATCATGGATTTATTATCTATCAGCAGTGTGCCTGAGTTGTTAAACAATATGCAAGGTTTTTTCTGTTAGAAGGAGTAATTGGTGACACAAGCAGATCTATTCCTTGGTGCAACTGTGCTCATTTACAAAGAAAGGACACAAAGTCCTGTTCCCCTGAACACTGTTGCAACAGATAACAGCAGGCAGGTTCTTTGCTTAGAAATCCCCAAGCCTGCCTAGTATCCAAGAACATTTGTCTCTGCTCCCTTTCAGGGCGACACTCATAACTGCTTATCTTGCTGTCTAGTGGTTTTTCTCCTCTTCTCTAACACATACAAAGATCTCAAACAATCCCCTAGCCCAGGGGTGGGCAAACTGCAGCCCGGGGGCCACATGCAGCCCACCGGCCATTGATATCTAGCCCACGAGCTTGGCCGGGGGAGCGGTGCCAGTGACCCCCTCCTCCCCACCCAGGGGCAAGTGCAGGGAGCTGGGGCCCCCTGCTCTCCACCCAGGGTGCCAGGCCGAGCACTGGGAACCGCGGGGCCCTCCACTCCCCACCCGGGGTGCCAGGCTGAGCCGCGGGGCCCTGTGCTCCTGGGCCGGGCGCCGGGCCAAGAGCTGTGAGCCCCGCATCCAGCTGAGCAAGGTAAGCAAGAACAGGGGGAAGAGCACGGCTTGGGTGGTGGTTAGGGTGGGTGGGTGGGTCTTGGGAGGGGGCAGTCAGGGAACAAAGTGCGGGGGCTTAGATAGGGGGTGCGGTCCCTGGGGGTGGTAGTCAAGGTGGGTGGGTTTTGAGAGTGGGCAGTAAGGGAACAAAGAGCAGGGGGGATCAGAGAGGGGGTGGGGTCCTGGGGGGCAGTTAGAGTGGGGGGGTCTCTGGAGGGGGCAATCAGGGGACAAGGAATTGGGCGGGAGGTTGGATGGGTTGGAGGCTCTGAGGAGGCAGACAGGAGATGGGAAGTGGATGGGGGTCAGATGGGGGCAGAACCAGGATGTTTGGAGATTCACAGCCTTCCCTACCCTGCCCTCCGCACAATTTTGAACCCAATGTGGCCTTCGGGCCAAAAAGTTTGCCCATCCCTGCCCTAGCTCCTACATTTTCACACACACCCAGAGAAACCCCTGAGACTATGCAGTTTGGGCTGCTCAGTCTTCAGCATGCACCCCAGTGCTCTGGGCAGTAGCCTCATATTGTTTTCATTTAGCACCACATAAAAAGACATTTAATTGTTCTTACATTTAACCTGAAAGAAGGTGCTTAGGACCCATCAGTTTTAAAGAGGTCTGCAATTGTCTCCAGACAAAGACTAAAACAACCTATCACCTGCGGGTTATCACTTTTTAGAAGCAATCAATCCATATCTGACCATTCTGTCCTTGTCCTCAGAGGAAACCTACACAATATCTTCAAAAGATTATATGCTAGAGGGCTGCAAAAGCCATGGATTTAACAGAAACAATGGTTTTATGGCCCATTACAAAACTTGTAACACACTCTTCTGCCCCTCCATTGTCCTCTGACTGGAGAGGTGTTAATTGCCCACTTCATTTTAAGTGGACTCATACAACATGTGCTTATCAGTCTTATGCTTAATCACTCTCACCTTATATTTAGCTTGGACCCTGTGGTTTCCTTCTCCAGGCCTCAGGAAGAGTTCTGTGGAGCTCAAAAACTTTCCCCCCTCCACCAATAGAAGTTGGTCCAATAAAAGACATTACCTCACCCATCTTGTTTCTAAAAATAATTAAAGGAATTTTAAATAAACCCACAAAATTTAATGGGAAAAGTTGTCACATAAACTGCTTTCAGTATATATATATAGATATATATATATCAGTTTTTTGATAGAAAAAATAGTTTGAGGATTTTGAAAATTGAAAAGTTTTAACCAAAGTAAGCCTGGTTTTCAGTTTCTGATTTTTCAATGAAATATCATCTAAAACGAAAATCTTCCACAAAAATATTTTTAGTTGCAAAGTCATGTTGTAGTCAAAAATGTTTCAAATTTTTTGACCAGCTCTACTAAAATCCAAACATACAGGTATATTAAATGCAATAAGAATAAGAATACTTTACAAGTTCATGAATCAGAGAGGTAGCCGTGTTAGTCTGGAATAGCAGAGGTAACAAAGAGTCCTGTGGCACCTTAAAGACTAACTAAAGTATTGAAGCATAAGCTTTCGTGGGCTAATACCCACTTCGTCGGATTTTGTCATTTACTTTAATGGTGCCAGGATTTCACTCACCAAATCCTCTGAGGCATCGGTCACACACCTTCACCTACCACAACTGACATTAACAAAAAGGTTTTAATATTTTTAAAATTCTTAGTTCCAACTAAATTTCATGTCCATTTGAAATGAATTGGCATCTTTCAAAGCATGGATTATCTATCAGCTTCCTATTGTTGACAAAGAAAATCAGAATCAGTAAAGTTAAATGTGTGAATAGAATACAAGGGGGGGAAATGTAGCAACAACTAATAAGATGCCAAGGAAATTTCTATATTTAAATTAGACATCTGTGCCCTATTTTTAAATTTTCATCACTGAAAGTGATTCAGCACATTTTCCCCAATCCCCTGTCATTGTACTCACATTTTCAGACCTTTTTGGCTTTAACACCTTCCCTTCTGCATATGTATATTAGCATTTGCCACTTTTAAGTCTGTTATTGAGTGACCAGGGAGATTGAAGTGTTCTCCTACTGGTTTTTTAATATAGGAGGACACTTCAATCTCCCTGGTCACTCAATAACAGACTTTAAAATGGCAATTCTTCAACAACAAAATCAAAACCAGACTCCAATGAAAAACTGCAGAACTGGAATTAATTTGCAAACTGGACACCATTAAATTAGACTTGAATAAAGACTGGTAGTAGATGGGTCATTAAAAAAAATATTTTCCCCATACTAATTTCCCCTTACTGTTACTCACACCTTCTTGTCAGCTATTTGAAATGGGCCACCCTCATTACTTCTACAAAAGTGATGTTTCTTCTCTTGGTATTCTATAGCTAATTGAATTGTCTGATTAGCGCTAACCCCCCACTTGGTAAGGCAACTCCCATCTTTTCATCAACTGTGTATGTATACCTGCTACTGTATTTTCCACTCCATGCATCTGATGAAGTGGGTTTTAGCCCATGAAAGCTAATGCCCAAATATATTTGTTATTCTCTAATGTGCCAAAAGGACCCCTCATTGTCTTTGCTGATACAGACTAACACAGCTACTGCTCTGAATCCTATCACTAACTAAAATATCAAAATCATGATATATCATTTCTCAATTTGTAATCATGATTTATTTTTCAACTCAACAAACCACAAAGTAAACTTGTTCTTCAGAACTTGCATGGGTAACTTAAAACTATGATATAAGAAATTTGATGGTTCAGGCACATTCAGAGATAATGGGGTATAGATTTCTTCACTTCTAGCCTGCCAGGTCCAGTCAATCTATGAATTTCTAACTCACCGGATACCACAGAATGTAGGGTCACCACCATCCTAGGTTGAATTGAAAAAGCAAGAGTAGTGGAAGGCAATGATTACACTCGAATGTTTACAGTAGTGCAGCTGCTCCACTGTAGCAGTGCTACTTTAGCTGTTCTAAGATGACAGTAGAGAGCTCTCCAATCAACTTAATTAATCCACCCCCAATGAGCAGCGGTAGCCACATTGGTGGGAGAAGCTCTCCTGCTGACATAGCACTGTCCATGCGAGCACTTAGGTCGGGGTAACTTAGGTTGCTTATGGGGTGTGGCTTATGAACACTCTCAAGCGACATAAATTATATCAACCTATGCTGAAGTATAGCCATAGTAGCTGAAGAAATTCAAAAAGCATCCAAAGGATCCCCTAAAATCCAAAAATGAGGAGGGAAAAGCTGTTGTCTGCTTATTTGGAGTGGAAGAAAAAAGAAGAAATATTTAGAATACTTGAGTGCAGATACATGAATCTCTGGGTGAAGTCCTGAGACCTGTTTTATGCAGGTAGTTATATTAGATCATCATAATGGTCCCTTTTGGCCTGCAAGTCTATTAATCTATGTGTCATCTAAAATGGAAAAAAAAAAAAAAAAAAAAAGAGCTTGATGAATACATCAATAAGTCTGATGAATACGTCAACCCAAAAGCTAACCCAAAATTGATGTGCTATCCACTTTGTAACAAAGTGCAAGATCCAAGTGTCTGTGGATTAATTAAAGTTGTAGCTGTGAATGATGAAATGATTCAGGACAGGATAGTATTTGCAACAAATCTACCAAAAGTTCATGAAAAGTCCATAAATCAGGGAACTCAACTTGATTTGAATAAATTACTAGTCCTTTTACACGCAAAAAGGCACAAGCCCAGCACATACATGTGTGTAAAGAGGAGGTAGTGTATGGACGCACAAAGCCTCATTTTTCCTTGAGGCTGCCATAAAACCAGAAATGATTTGATCCAAGTCAGAAGACTGCCAACCTGTGAGCAAAAAGAAAGTTTGTGGCAAAAGTGGAAGAAAACATATGCCAAATACAGATCCAGCAATAGGACAGTTATGTTATAAATGTTATATATGTAATACATAAAAATATGCAAATCTGTGAGTTTAAATTTTAATACAATTGGAGTAGTACCTGTTGCTGAAAAAGAAATCTTTTGCTAACACAATCTAGTTAGCTAGAATCTATAATATTACTTAATGTCACTTAAACTCTGCTAAATTAAATGTTTAGGTAGTTAGAGATATGCAGACAGGAAATAGTTTCCTGATATAATACTTGGCTTTTAAAAATAATTGCATCACAACTGACAGTTAGCATTCTCCAAAATCTAAGTGAAGTGATTCTTTAGTTAGTGCAAAGATGCTGTTTACCATATATATCCACTAGAGTTTAGTGAATAATAGATTTGTTGGGTTTGGTGGCCAAACTCAAAAATGCAAAAAAAATCTTAATTTTAAACCAAAAATTGATTTTTTTGTTTTATCGCTGAAATGAAAAACCAAATAAATAAATCAAGTCAGCTAAACATTTTGAATGTTGTTTTGAAACAAGATTTGAAAATGAAATCTAATTTAAATTTCAATTTAAAATGAAATTTTAAAATCAAACTGACATTTTCAAACATTTGTTTTAAAAATGCTAACACAAATCAATTTAATGTTTCTGGAAAAAAAATACCAGTTTTTTTAGATGAAACTGTTTATTATATTTGACTTAAATTTATAAATAGTTTCAGTGCTCCTCAAAATGCATTTACTGTTCAATGAAAACATTGTTTGCCCCGTTCTAATACCCATACAAGTAAACACATCATATCAAAAGCATAATATTGTTATGGGATATCTGATTTGAGTCCCAATCTTAAATTAGTTGGTGATCTCAATCAAGTTCTTAGTGGGGAGGCATCCACAGAACAATCAACTGCAACATTCAGCACTAGCTGGCACGATGTGTTGACCTTCACAATATATAGATTGCAAACACATTGGATAATGCAGTTCCTATTACCCCTATAGATGGCACTGTAGGCCAGGGTTGGGGCATACTGGCAAGGCATTCTAGGGAAGATTGCAATGCCACCGTTTTTTGAATTGAGTCCATATTCATCAAGGTACGAAAGCACATGAGTAACTCCAAATATGTGTGTAACCCCATAAAAATCAATTGGTCTACTTATGGGGTTAAAGTTAAGCATAGACTCATAGAATCATGGGACTGGAAGGGACCTCAAGAGGTCATCTAGTCCCCTGCACCCATGGCTGGACTAGACTTATGCAGTTGCATAAGTACATTGGAGCTTCACAGAGCTAGCAGATTCCAGGTATGTCAGAGTGGCATCTTAAGAAAAACTACATGAAAAAAAAATTTGAAAAGAAAAAACAAAAGTAAATACAGTGTAGTTCTCTTGTGGATCAGACTTGAACTTAGCTCATCTTAATTTACTCCCTCTAAAGTTCTGGAGAGTTAAAAGGATATAATGCATAAAGTACTCTATAGGATTCTTTACTCGCTTCAATACTTTAGTTAGTCTTTAAGGTGCCACAGGACTCTTTATCACTTCTTTATTCCTTCAGTGTAATGAGGAACAACTGAAATTGAAGTACCAGTATAGGGACTTCCACAACATAGCAAATGTAAAGCAAGAGAAGTGGTAAAAAAAATATACTTGTAAACAACTTGCCATTGAACTATCTCTATTTTTGCTCTAGAAGAGTCTTATTGTGTTAAGCTTTTTATGGAGAAAGTTGATATGCAAGTATTGAGACTAAAAGGTACAGACTTAATTGGATAGAGAGTGATATAACTACAAAATTCTCACCAAAGCTTGAACCCCTGTAAACTGAATGTTTGTTGACACTACTATGAGAAGGCTCTTTATAATTGTTTTATTTATACTCTGTAAAACATTTCCATGGAAAATTTGTATTTACTCTCCTTTCTTAGATTCATTTGGTTGTTACAGGAATAGCTTGTGTTTGTCTCCCTGAAGAAGTTTAAAGTTGGCTTAAATCACTGAGGAGAGACAATTAGGGAGGCTAATTGTATTGTTGAAAACAATAATTAGTTTTTTTCCTCTCTCTCTGTTTTCCGTTTCTTGTTTTGGTCCTTTTGTCGTTCAAGCAGAGGTAAAAATTCAGATCAAGGAGGCAGCTAATCTCAGAAGTGAGGATTAACTGCCTATCTAGCAAGGCATATTCTACAACTGATAGAGTGACTGTTCCTACTCTATCTTCTAGGCTTGAATGGATGCCATTTGATTTCCATATCTCATGATTGGAGACTCATAATTCGTATATAAAATGAAACTATTGCAAGGTTCTCAACAATTTGATGATAACCCTGATTAATTCTAGTCACTTTCTTGAAATACTTTAGAAAATGTTGCCGGGGAAAGAACTCTGCCCTAAATTATACTTTTAGTGCTTAGAAATTGTGTATGCGCCAGTCTAGATTGTGAGGGACTACACAGGAGTTATGTTGTGAAACACTATTGCTTCACCAGCTTGAAGCAAATTCTGTTGTAAGCTACC
Organism: Sternotherus odoratus; assembly: GCA_032164245.1. NCBI lineage: Eukaryota > Metazoa > Chordata > Testudines > Kinosternidae > Sternotherus > Sternotherus odoratus. The sequence continues at coordinate 15,426,696 of JAVMKO010000003.1, read as the reverse complement.
CAAAATAATCTTGTTCTGAAATAACCTTGTGCACATGTTTCTTTTTATTAGATTGTGATCATACCTTATGGGCCTGTAGTTCATACATGTGATCAAACTACGACACACAATTTCTCTCTTCAAAGTATTCGGGAAATTACTATAGGGTTTTAAGCATAATCACAGGTAGTTACAAATCAAACCGAAATAGACAAATGAATTCAGATCCAGATCCTCTGATCTAGCACTTATCTTCTCTGGAGGGCATTCCTTCATTCTCCAGGGCCCTACCTACCATCTGGAAAACTTCCTCAGTGCAGCAAACCTCAAACACTTGAAAGCCCCTCAGAGGCTAATGTTAGTGTTAATCAGAGTTTTTTAATTAATTCATGTAATACTTTTCACTTCTCTAGTGCCTTTTTTGCCTCATTTGCTTTCTACTATGGCCCCCGGGGGTTGGTTTTTGCGTTTCCTTCTCCTGGCCTGCCTGGGGCTGCTGTCCTCCCTCCGCTTCAGTCCCCAGCACTAGGGTTAGGCTACTGGGCAAGTATTGGGATCCAACCAGGGGACAGTCGGGGTCTATAATCCCCAGGGACTGTGGGATGAGCTGCACTCTTTCTTAGTGGATACCCATGGTTCCAGGAAAAGGGTGCAGCTCATCTTGTCCTCCGGGCCGTGAGTGTCATTTTGGGGGAGGGCAAAAGGACCAAGAGGCAGGAAGCTGTGGCCTACTGGTGGACCCACTGTTTCTGTGACTCCCTGATGGCTTTTAGAGTTGATCAGTTTTCTGCAGGGTCCTATGGGGACACTAGTGTGCCTGCCTGTGAGGATCCACCCCAACTCTCCTTATGTCGCTGTCGGGGCTGTAGGGTGGGTCTCTGCAGATGGGTGGTGCTCTTCTTCCTTCAAGAGCGGAGGTACTCAGTAATCTCCCTGCAGGAGACCCTAATGGGCCTATCTTGGTGTTTATCTTTCTGCCACGCATCCTTCCCCACTGGAGAATTGGCACGATTTGGAGGGCACAGTCGTTGCGCAGTTGTGGAGGTGGGCAGAACTGCTCTGGTGTCTCTCCCTTCAGGGGAGCACACTGGTGCTCAATCAGCTAGTCCTGTCCATGCTGTGGCACTGGCTCAACACCCTGACCCCAGATGGGGTTCCTGGTCCAGCTCCAGAAACTGCTTCTGGCCAGGGTTACACTGGGTCTCTCTTGGGGGGAAGGGGGTTGCCTTCTACCAGTTGCACAGAGTGAGGGATCCCAGTGGGCCAGCCTGTATTCCACCTTGGTTCCATAGTCTGACAGAGACATTATCTGCTGGCTCCTTCGTGGAGCTGTGAGCACGGGTGTGCCTGGTGCGATTCACCCCTCTTCCTGACTCCTGCTCTGTGTGGGAGACCTTGGTGCATGCCTATCTGCTGTGTGCCAGATTGCAGCCCCTCTTCCAGCTCCTCCATAACTTCTTGTTGAGGCTCCATTTTTCCCCCGCACCTGTTTATTTCTGCACACCTGATCCATGGTCCCATGAAGTTAAGGGACTTCTCAGTTCCCCCAGCCTCTCCTCATAAATCATGTGCTCCAGACCTCTAATTATTTTTGTTACCCTCCGCTGGACTCTTTCCAATTTATCCACATCCTTCTTGTAGTGTGGGGCCCAAAACTGGACACAGTACTCTAGATGAGGCCTCACTAATGCCGAATATAGGAGAATGATCATGTCCCTCGATCTACTGAGAATGCTCCTATTTATACAGCCCCAAATGTCGTTAGCCTTCTTCACAACAAGGGCACACTGTTGGCTCATATCCAGCTTCTCTCCACTATAACCCCTAGGTCCTTTTCTGCAGAACTGCTGCCTAGTCACTTGGTCCCTAGTCTGTAGCAGTGCACAAGAGTCCTCCTTCCTAAGTGCAGGACTCTGCACTTCTCCTTGTTGAACCTCATTAGATTCCTTTTGGCCCATTCCTCTAATTTGTCTAGCCCCCTCTGTATTCTATCCCTACCCTCCGCTCCCTTTTGCCACTCTGGTCCCTTTTGCCTCACCCTGGTTCCCTAGGGGCTTCTTTCTTTGCAGTTCCTTTGTCAGTTTGTTTTTCTTGCCCTATGAATAAACTAGCAGATCCCAAGGCTAGTTTTGTTGCTTGCCCCACCCATCCTGGTCATATCGGCGATGTTCACCTCTGTTCACCCCTTCCTCCGTAATGTAATCCTTCTGCCTTTCCTCTCTACCCTGGGGAAGCCCGTCTGTCTGTCCTCAACCCCTCCCATTGGGCATAAGGACCCCACCTTCAGCCATGTACTAGCCTTCTGCCAGCAAAGATCCTTCTGGGTGCCTCATCAGGAGGACCAGTATCGGATATACTACGTCTCAGGGGAGGCATGGTGCTTCCTCTGCCGGGCAAGGAGCACATCCGGAGGGACTTCACCTTAGCCTAGCACAGAGGGGCCCCTAAAACCACCAAGAGCTGGGAGGACAGTGGCCCAGTCATCGCCGGTGACCTTAGCCACCCGGGGTTGCCTCAGGTTTCCTTCTACAATGGCCCCCCAAAGGCACTGTTTGTATTTCCTTCTCCTGGCCCATCTGGGGCTGCTGTTTTCCCTCCACCACTGTCCCCAAGCCCAGGGTTTGAGACAGGCTATGTGGTGCTAGTGGAAAAGGACTAATATGATGCATAAAAAGGAGAATACTTACTAGCAAGATTATATTTTCCTCATCAGCGGCACATGAACTGCCAGCTGGGGAAGCCAAGACCCAGCTCTGCCCTTTCTGCTCAAGGCCCCGCTCCTTTCCAAAGCAGGAGCCCAAAGCCCCCCACCGCAACTGTCTGCCCTCTCTCTAGGCTAGCAGCCCCAATCCCGGAGTGCCAAGAGGGGGAACAGACAACACCACCTCTGTCCCCCCAAGATCCAGAGCACTGGGAGGGCAGGAAGTGTCACCCCAGGTCCTGGAAACAACCCACAGAAAAGAAGCAGGCAACCTGGGGATAGAGTGTTGGAAGGGCCATGTCTGGCTGTCTGGGGAAGTGCAGCCTCTCTCAGCCTATGTTACCTGCTACCCATTATTTTCCTCTCTTTTTGGCACTCATCTGATCACTGACTGAACACTGTATCTGTTCTGGGGTCTACAATTTAAGAAGGACGTTGATAAATCAGAGAAGGTTCAGAGAAGAGCCATGAGACTCATTAAAGGATTAGAAAACATGCCTTATAGTGATATGTTCAAGATCAATCTAGTTAGCTTAACAAAAAAGTTTAATGGTTGACTTGATCACAGTCTATAAGTACCAACATGAAGAACAAATATTTGATAATGTGCTCTTCAGACTAGCAGACAGAGATATAACAGGACCCAATAGCTGGAAGGTGAAGTTAGACCAATTCAGACTGGAAATACAGCACATTTTTTTTTAGTGAAGGCATTTAGGCATTGGAATAACTTGGTTTGTAGTGGATTCTTCATCACTGACCATTTCTATATCAAGTTTGGATGTTTTTTCTAAAAAGTATGCTGCATTTCAAACAGGATTTAATTCAAGGAAATTCTGTGGCTTGTGTTATGCAGGATAATAGAGAGATAATAACAGTAGTCTCTTCTGACTTTTGAATCTATGAATAATCTAGCAGAATAAAAACATTGTTAGTATGACCTGTTTGACCAGAGTAGATAAATAGAACCTCATTTAGAAACAGTTCAGTGGTCACCGCATGTAGAGGTCATAGTGAATTTCTTATCTCATCTGTTGAGACGTTGTGACCAAGTCCTCCCTTGCTTATACCTAATCTAATGCAAATTATACATTACGTTTCCACAGTTTTAAACATAACGTATAACACAGTATCCTGCTTATTATTTCCCTGTATTGTAGATTAAATTCTGTTGACACTGGTGCGGCTTATGAGTAAATCATCCATATCACTTGTACATGAAATCATCATGAAACTTCAGTAAAATATTAATTATGTAAAAAAAAACATAACTAAGGGGAGAAGAGAAAGAAGTGTAGGATCCCTTCTAAATTAATTTCTTTTTAATTTTGCATTGAATTTACTGCTTATTTCTCTTGTTCATAATGTTTAGTGATGGCTTCAAGACACTTTTCCCTTCTTCCTCTTTCTTTCTCAAGGAAATACAGGTGAGTACCAATGAATATAATACACTCTATCTGTCTTGTATTAATTTAATAGGAAGCAATGGGGTAAGAGGAATATCCGCAGGCTCCAGTCTGCAACATTAGGAACAGAAGAGATTGCTTGTATTGAATGCAGGGAGACTAATGGGCAAATGTATTCCTGCATGTACCAATCTGTGCTCCCTAGAATGTCACTCATCATCCTGTCCAACGTCAGTAATACTCTTAGCATGATATGTCTAAGATTAATGAGGCATTTATTCTCAGATAAGAAGCCAGAACAAAAAAATGTTTGTTGCCAACAATATTGTTGCAGTTGAATTAATAATTCCTGCTTTTGCAAATGTCAATCTCAATGAGGGACACTGGCCTGCATGGCAGGTTTGAACCCAAGCTACCAGGAAGCAGATCTGGGAGGGATTATACCTCAGAAAGCTGTAGCATGCTCCCTCCACTTGCATACCTAAATAGATCTGCTAGATGATAACAAGAGGCAATAGGCCCTCCCGCCTCTCTCCACCCACCTTGTAGTGGCTTCTGCTCATGTACTGAATGGAGTAAACAGTCTCTGCATGCAGGACACAACAGGGACTGCAGCTGTGTTTGTCCCTGAGGAGGGCTCCTCGTGTCTTCCCCTCCTGGTGAACCTGACGGCACGTAGCATAGTCTGGGGAAAGCTGTGCCTCTCCAAAGAGCCCTGCGTGACTCTGCCCATATTCTGCCCCAAGGTCCCCTCCTGCATACCGCTAATTGACCCATCCCAGGCAGGCTGATGCCTTTTTGGGAAGCCTGCTCTGTGGGGCTGGAGCTAGAACAGCCAGCCTGTGCCTAGGACTTGGGGTGGCTGGGACTGCCCAGTGCTGGAAGGCCCCCAGCACTGGGGCCACACTGCCCAGCGTTCCAAGATGGGGAGAGCCATGCATCACCCACCTAGCGCTCTGGTGTTGGAGGTGCTCAGAAAGCCCAGCGATGGGGTGGGAGCCTCTGTGCTTCAGTGGGGGAAAAGGTGTGGAGCCTCAGGCAGAAGAGGCGGGGCTGGCGCTAGCTTCTCTGCAGGTGTAGTTCACCCATCACCCTTGCTATCACGAAGTAAGAAAGTCTAGTCCTTTGTACAGGTTGGAACCTAAATCTTATCATTGTTGTTGCCCTGGCTCCGTATTTTTGAAGAAGTTTGCAAACGGGAGCTCTGTGGTTACTGACAAACAAATGCGCTGACAATTACTCCCCATACATTTTCTTTCCATACAATTTATCACCACAGTTCAACAGAAATCTTTCAGCACACTTCCTTTTACACAGTAGAATTCAGAAGACATAAATTAGGGAAAAGTTAGTCAGATCCCTTCAATAGCAACTTCAATAGCAAAAAAATTCCCCAAATTCACCATCAAAGGGATCTCACCATCAGTGAACCACTAGTCCCAATTCTGCAGCCTTAACAAGTTTCACCGCTATCATAAGTCATCCTGATAAAAGTCTGTACAATATACTGAAAACATCTGGTTACTTCTCACATGAAGCGTGCACTGTGGAATACCTCTAAGAGACCTCAGAACTGTTCCTTGGGAAGACTGTCTTCTCTTTGGAACTACATCTCCACTGAGCCCTACTAAGGGACAAGACACAGTAAAGAAATACCCATACTTGTATCAAGAACAGTACATACCAGATATCTGGGATGTCTTATGTTAGCTCCTTCCCTTGAAGGAAGATTTCCTTATATTACATGAGACCTTCCAATCCCACAAAGCCATCACTTTCCATCTGGATAGTGCCAACTGTCCAATGACAAAGAATAAGATACCAATGGTCAAGCTAGGTTGGAAATGTAAATATGAGGTAAAGATTAAGTTGTACAAAGACAATGCATGGGCAGAGCATGCTGTACAGAGATTGGCTCCTGCAAAGTAATCAGGCTAATCCCAAAATAAGTAATGTAATACTTAGTAAATGCAATGAAATGTGTAAATGTATCTAAAGAAGAGCATTTCTGTGTAAATTTGGATCTGTGATGTACTCTGCATCCACCCTGCATATGAGTCCTAATTCACACAGTATAGCATTGCTGTAGGCCAAGTAAAGATACCTATGTGACAAAGTTTGGAGTTGAACTGTGTTCTTGGGAAACCAGCTGGAAATAAACCTCAGAGAGAATCCCAATACTTAACAGATTAAGGGGTTGAAGGGGATGACATACTGAATATGGTATTAACATACAAAAATGAAGGATTGTTAATGGTAAGATTAAAATCTTTGATAGCTAGTTTCAATGATTTGTAACTTATGTACAGTGAATGAGTGTAGATGAGGAAACATTTAGGCCAAGAAGTGTTGCTGGCATAAGTGTGGTTTTCCTAGTTCTTCTTCCATGTAGAATAGCTAATCTCTTTTAAATGATGTTATTGTTAACAGAACAAAAGGTAACATGTTGTGCTGGAAGTTTTGAGGTGAAAAAATACACAAAATTGTAACAAGAAGCCTTTTATTGGGAAGACCCAGGAACAGGGTGACAAAACAGCATAACATAAAACGTACATAAACCACACCCCAAAAATGCAAATGTTGGATACATTAAAACTCGTGCATGTGTACGACATGGGTTACATTAAAAATGTGTAATATTCTAAAAGCTGAGTGGAGAAAAGTTAAGTAATACAGAAATTTAAAATGTATAAAAATTCAAGTGAACATGGCCCAAACTGGAGAAACACTGGATCTAAAATTGAAGGAAAGGGACTGACAGAGCAGATCAAGGGATCAGAGGAGGCAATGACCATCACAAAGTACAGGAGAATTTCCGGTGCCCAGGAATATGGTAACTTGGGCCCATTCACCGATTCGGTCTTGTATGTTGTTTTGTCTCGCATAAAAATATGTTCAAATATTATAAGTGACAATAATTCTGTCTAAAATTATACAGATATTGCCAAAAATGGATGAAGCCTCAATTGTGTGGACTTGTCACTCAGGTTCTCAGTTTAACCTGCAACGATTTTTATAATTCTGCACATGCGCGCACATACCTCTCTAATCTTCTCTCAGAGATGATTTTTCAGTCTTCACAGCATGAACATCGAATGCAGAGTGTCACCTGGACTCTTTGGAGCTTGGGAAATGGCAACATCATCAGTCCTTTCAAACATTTCAATTGGTTTGTTAGTAAACAAACAGTGTGGAATCTCCACAGCTAAGAGCATCCAGCCCTTGTGTTAATAGCTGACCCATTTTCTAATTGCTGGTGAAACTGAAATGTGTAGCCCATATGCAAAGTGATACAGTGATTGGAATCAGCACCTCACATATCCATTACCTGTGTCTCTATAAGGGTCTCGCTCTAGAGGGCACCCCAATAAGCCATATGAGTCAGGCAAAAGTTGCAAACCTTTATCTTTTAATTTAGTGCACATTATCTCAATTTTGCAGGTGGGGAACTGAAACACAGAGATTAAATGACTTGGCCAGGGTCACACTGGGAGTCTGCGGCAGATCCAAAAATTGAATTATCTCCTGAGACGTAGTCAGGCGACACAAGATGGGGAAGGAGGGGAGTGAAGACTCCCCCAACCCTGATCCTGACACATTCAGTACAATTTTGTCCCCTGGTAGTGCTGCTGCTGCAGCAGTCTTGGAGGCAAGTTTTGTGTCTCCTCCCAATGCCCAAAGAAAATGGCAGCAGCAGAGAAGCTCTGGCTGATAGTACTGGCTGGGGCAGGGAGGGGAGTGGCTCTGCCTCTCCGGAGCTCCCACATGTTGCTCATGGGGAAGGGAGCCTGCAAAGGACTCAGAGCCAACTCTGGGGGTGCCATGGAGGAGAGGAGATACCAAGGAGTTGGCTCTGGGGATTCTGGTTCCAGCAAGGGGGTAATGGTAGCCTGGGGAATAGCATTGCTCCTGCCAGGGCTTCTTTGCTATGCCGTCTGCACAGGGCTCAGCCCGAACTCGGCCACCATCTCCCAGTAACACCTGAGGCAGTGTAGGGTGGGGCTCATGATTGATCTGGTAAGGTCTGTCACCTGCCTCCATTGGCCCAACTGACTCCAGCATCTAGGTATCTATCCGAATTCCCCACCACCACCACTGATAGTAATTGGTAAAATTTTGGGAAACATTTAGTAAATATTTTAGACTTCACCCCTCCCTCCCCGCTTGAGACCCTATGGTGCCCCAGACCCGGTTCAGTACCTTAACTACCACCGTCTACTCCTGCTTTATGGTTAACAACGGGTACATCTACACTGCAACAAAAAAACAGTGGCATCAAGTTTCAGAGACCGGGTCAAAACCGACTCCAACTCACAGGGCTCCGGGGCTAAAAATTGCAGGGCAGATGTTCAAGTTCAGGCTGGAGTCAGGGCTCTCAGACCGCCTCTCTCCTTTGCAGGGTTTCAGAGCCCAGACTTGAGCCTAAGCCCGAACATCCCATTACAATTTGTAGCCCTGCAGCCTGAGGTCGCAAGCTCCACTCAGCAGTTGGGCCATCATCCGCAGCCATGCTGCAGGTCTTTTATTGCTGTCTAGATGTAGCCAAAGCCTCCTCTGATTATTAGGATCAGGTCCTAAGGTTTCTTAAACCATCTCTACTACCAGTGTGTAGATTCTTGGGAAGTTAGCTATTTTTAAAAGGGAGAAGACTGAAACATGACCTTCCATGCTTATTATTTGTGTTATTAACATCAGTTCTGACACTATCAATAATGTATTTTTGCAATTTACTCCAGCAATACTCTGGTGTGTCCCTTAGGAAACTCATCCTTACAAAAAAAAATAAATAAAAAGAACAAAGACACTTCCAAAGCTTGAATAATGAGAGCATATTTCAAGGAAGAAATGAGTTATAAGCAATGGCTTTGATTTCCCTGTAGAATTTTCGGATGGTTGCATTTGATGGGGCCAAATCAAGTGAAAATGTTTCTGCTTTAAAAACAAATATTTACAGAAAACGTTTATACGGTGTCCAAGTTATTAAGAGTCACTCTCAATGTAGGTTGCCATGTCTTACCCACTTCCCTGCTAGCCCCTGCATAGTGCAATTCTCTACTGAAAGTGAAACAAGGGTGCACTTCAAGATGAAAGAACCATTCCTGGAGACTGGAAGATTAGAAAGAGATGCTGTATTTATGAAACAATTATTTTCTTGGGAAGATTGAAGACAGACTATTAGTAGCAATATAGTGAACTACTTCTGGAGAGAGGATCTTTAGCAGAGACAATATTTCACTCCATTTTTCCCCCTAGTTGCTTTTCTGAAAAAATAGGATTTTGTCTGTGGCATCAATTTCATATGTACAAACAATTCAGAGTCAAAAGGGCACCTCATTTGATTTCCAGTTTCCAGTAATAACTTTCTGGCAGGAGTCAAGGGAAAGGAGAAGCAATATTGGTCAGCAGAAAATGGAACAACAGTGTCTGGTAACACCATAAGACAGCTCATTAAGGGAAGACAGAGCAGAACAGATGTTGTTGCAAGTACATGACTACAAGGTTGCCCCTTTGGGTAGCCCTAGAGGATGTACCCCAGAACAAGTGACTGGATATTATACCTTTAGTCTGTTCATTTGAAAGAAAGACAATCTGTTCAGTCTTGGGTATTGATTTTGAAGTAGTGGCCTGGAGACAAGAAGAACTGATTCAACATATTGATTGGAAGAAATCAAAAGGAGATACAGTTCATAGTTATGTTCAGAAATTGTAGGCTTTGAATCCTAAACCCATCTGGTCCTATTCTGATTACAGAAAATACAGATGACAATGTGGAGCTTCTAAATGTACCTCCAAAGCTAGGATCAAATCCTCTTCTTGAGTAAGAACAGATAAAAGCTAATTATCTACTGTCTAGCCAAATTAAACCTGCATGTAAAGCATCCAGCCACTGTTGCAAGACAGGGTACTGGGCTATATAGACCATTGGTCTGACCCAGTATTGCCATTCTTGTGCTCTTATTTTTAATATACTGCTGATGGAAAAAAAATTCTCAGAAGGCCTTTCTTAATTTTTCTGTGCAGCTCCCAGCTGGAAAAGGATCTAGAATTCAGTTGTAGTTCTAACAAAAAAAAAACAGCATTTGTGTCATAAGTAGAAAGTAGCCTAGAGTTGCTTTTTACCTGTAAAGGAGTAACCTGAAACAGGAGAGGGGATGACGTAATGGAGCTGCTAATCAACCTGGCAGGCAAAGAATTTAGTTTTGGTTTATCTCTCTCTCGGTGTGGAGTTGTTCGCTGGCTATGGGAAGGACCCACACCCATTTCTCTGCTCTATCTACCTATAATCTTCTAATGAAATCAAGTCCAGCAATAAGTGAAGTGTATTCTTGAACTGTATCACTTGATAATTGATCCATGGTGTTTCTTTACTGTTAAGCTGTGGCAGGGGAAGAATTCCCAGGGGAGGGGTCAGTTATTCTATGTTATGTAAGTGAGGTGTTTAGTCTATTAATTTCTGTATAAGGGATTTATGTTTCTGTTTTCTCTAAGTAAAATCTTTCTTTTAAGACTCTGACTGTTTGTTTCTGTTGGATTGATTCTGGTTTGGATCGGGCACATCTCACAGAAGTGAGGGATTTCTTGGTTATCAAACCTCTCCCAGGGGAAGTGAGGAGATTTGAGGGGTGTTAAAGAAAGGGGTTCCAATTTACCCTAACCCATGGTTTTGGGGGCTTAAATCACTTAAATTTTCCAAGCCCAGCATTTTCCAAGCCCAGACATATGGAAAGTTTATGTTCTGGGGGAAAGTTTTAACCTAAGATGCTAAATTAAGCTTGGGGGGTGATTTCTTCTTTCATGCGGGGTCCCCACATCTTTACCCTAGAGTTCAGAGTGGGGAGACACACCTTGACAATTTGTATTCCTGATAATTACTTACTTTATTTTGTGTAAATTTAGCAAAATCTCTGGCATGTACCTTCTCCAATCATATGACTAAAAACATGTTGCTGAGTAGTAGCCGTCTCATGGTTATCCCACCATCCAGATGACTAGAGAAAAAAATGTTTCAAAATTCTAAATACACTATATTTCACATTTGTTTCATCTAAAAAATAATTGAGATGAAAATCTAGAGCAAATGAAACCAACAATTGTAAAAAGCACATCTCTGGTTTAAATACCTTTACCTTTCCTTCAGTCCTTCTCTTCATTGAAATGTCTCTCAAGCTTTTATGCTGTGCTGAATCAGTCCCACCATCAGCCATTACATTCAGTTAATGAATGAGCATATAAAACCTTAAGATAAGATCTATTTGATGGTAACAACTTTTGGTCATTACCATCAGTCTGGGTTGGTGACTTAAGAATCAAGAACTCTAATAACTCATTATCAATGTACAACCTTCATTATATATTGTCTATATTTTTTTGTGTGGACTTTATTGATCTCTCCCAACTGTATTGTCTACTCCCTGATAGACAGTGGTAGTTAATGTAACTATATTAAAATTGATCTTGCATTTTCAAAGCATACAGTAACGATAGTATCCAGGTGCTAATGGATTAAGTATACAAGGCCAGCTGTGTGATCACTGTTCATGTTATCCTCACATTCTGAATGACATTTAGTGGACACGATGAAGTACATAACAGTATTTAATACATTGTCACATTATTTGTCTCATGTTAATGTGCATGAGCAAGCACTTAGTCACAAGAAAATCAATAAGGGCTAGCATGAGGCATCTTAAAAAATATATGTTTCCAGAACTTCTGAGCCAGGAAGTACTCTGATTAATAAGAGAAGGGCAGTCAAGTATACTAAAAGGAAAAGCAATTTCTTTGCCCTCCATTACTTTAAAAATGAATGGCTTCTATTCCCATAAAATACTGTAATTAGTGCCTTTTCAGATATTCAGTTTCTCGATATTTACAGTAAAAGAGGGGAAGCGAATGTCTATCTCAAAAATGTCTTAGAAACCCAGAAAGGATGATCTGGGAGAGCAGCGAGAGAGAATTATGCTTCAATGATCCCTGCTGTATCCTTCCATTCAATACTAAATAAATGTCAGACAATTAGAAATGGAACAGTGGATTTGTAAATGGTACTGCCTCCTCAATAAATTACTAATGCCTTGATAATCTGGGTGTTCAGTAACCCACTATTACAATAGCTACAGTCCTAATTTCTTTTCTTGATTTAGTGGTGAATATGAGACTAGAGGGGAGAAAGATCAATGTGGCAATGAACTCATGAAATAATCTACCACACGATTCTTTCCTGCTTGATTTCTTGCTTCAGTCCTACCAAAAGCAACAAGTGTATTTTCATGAAGAAAAACTCCCTTCTTTTTGGCAGAAGAAAAATAATGTATCTGTGTGTATGATCATCAGACAATATTTAATATCTTTTAATCTAGAATAAATTCATACTTATGCCTTAAGAGTGAAATTCATTCCTCTTTTGAGGGATGCAAGCATTTTATAAGCTTGTTATTGGCCCCCTCTTCATTGGGCAGTAACAGGCCTATATCAGTCTATGGAAAAAGCTAGGAAATCCAAATAAAATACAATTCAAAGTTGTGTTAAGTTCTTATTCTATGAATATGGGATACTTTGAGCGGACATAGGGTTATCAAGTATGAAGCACATACACACCATTGCATTCTGGATTTAGTATATATGTAACTCTGTAAATGTGAGTGACCTGAGTCTACACTGAAAATAGTGAGGTCAGAATAGGCTGTAAAAACGGAGAGCAGATTCCCCCAAAACTGGTACAGTAGTTAGATTCCCCCAACCAGTCACAAAGTGTGCTACTGATCCCCCATACAGGTTATCAAGAAGCAAAAAAATAAAAAGAAATCTCACGGCCTCTTTTATTGCATTCCAGCCTCTGGCTCCCAATCAGCAAATAAGTTCAGTAAAGTGAGAAGTTACTTTAAACTCTATTCATCATCATCATCATCATCATCTTCTTAGTGTTGTTCCCGCACTATGGCAGGGTCCGCTTGTCGGCATATCCGTCTCCATTTGGCTTGATCCAGGGCATCTTCAGGGGTGGCGTTCACGCATTTCATGTCCTCCTTAATGCGATCCATCCAGTGTTTCTTAGGTCTACCACGGGGTCGCCGGCCACCAGGATTCAGGCGCATGGCTGTCCTCGCCACCGAGTCTTCATTGGCGCATACGACGTGTCCATACTTTAAACTCTATTCACTATACAAAATATGCTTCTGATCCCCAAAGGGCCAGCCATGTTACCTGATCAATATTAGTTTGGATCCTATCCAAAATACCATGCTGCCAGCCAATCCTTTAGAATCTAAAACCAAAGGTTTATTATAATAGAAGAGGATGAGAAGGGTGTTGTTAAATGGTCAGAACAATCAGCTACATACATATGACTTCAGAGTCCATATATCAGGTTCTTAGCAGCTTTTAGTAGCTTATACAGTCTCTCTGGAACACATCCAGTCCTTCGTTCAAAGCTTCAGTTTGTAGATAAGTTACTTCAGAAGTGAGAAGCAAAATGGAGGTAATGCAGCTTCCTTTTTATATTCTCTACTATGTGGCTTATAAATCCTTTGTCCCAAACACAAGCTCACTCTCCAAACAACAAGCTTGGCAGAAGGAGTATTTTTTGGCTTAAGGCCCTGCTGATGAACAAGATATTATCCAGGTTACCTCCCTTTGCAGGACAAGGTAGAGTGGAATAGTAGAAGTAGAGTGAAGGATTGAAACTCAGGCAGATAAGAGATTTGGGAACACCCCCAGTTTACAAGGTGAGGATGGTCACTGTATCCTCTGGAGGGTGCAATATGCACTGCTTCTATCTTGCCCAAATTAAAATGGGCATGGGGCCACAGCAGAAACTCACCCTTGGTCCCCTTTTTGAGGTTCTTTAAATCCCAGGATGTAGTAGCAGACAGCATTTCCTTTAATCGAGATTATCCAGATATTGCCATTATGATTGAGCGCTTCTCCAAGAGAAACTAGGTATAGACATCCTCTCTGGTTTACAAGCCTACACAGATGCCAGCCATGTTCTTTCACCTGCTAAACTGGCAACAGTTTTGGAGTTCTGTACAATCTAAGTCAGCTACACCTCACCAGAGGACAGCTCTGGGAGTGATAGTCACTACAGCACTCCATGGGGCTTTATAGCTAGAATGTATTCTCTGTGCAAACCCAAATGCAATGTCCACAGTGGTGGTTCTGGCCTTGTGTCTACATTTCAAAATCAGTATGTTTATGACACATGCTTAAAAGATTTTTATTTTATTTTTTTGCATGAACTGGTGTCATTATGAGATTACTAGTTTGTACTATTTTAAGAACACACAAGGCGCTTAAAAGGCTTTTTCAGTTTCTCTTTTTGTTGCTAGTGTTTTATCAGATTCTTTGAAGAGGTATGAAATTGGGCCCCGTAGGCGTTGGGAAGGTTTATTAAAACCTGTCTAATCCCAAGGCTTTACTAGCTCTGATGAAATACCTTATTTGTTACCATTAAATCATTAGCTGATTGCAATGTAACTTTTCAGCATATGAAAAGCTTTGGAAATAAAAAGAAAAACCATCAACTGGAGACTAAGGTCTGTAAGTACTTTTATTTTATATTTAATCTGTGCTTGCCTTCAAAGGGTGACCTATACAAATTGGAGGACTGAGCCAAAATAAATCTGATGAGGACAAGTGCAGAGTCCTGCATCTAGGATGGAAGAATCCCATGCACTGCTACAGGGGACCGACTGGCTAGGCAGCAGTTCTGCAGCAAGGGACCTGGACATTACAGTGAGTCAGAAGCTGGACATGAGTCAGCAGTGTGCTCTTGTTGCCAAGGAGGCCAACAGCATATTGGGCTGTATTAGTAAGAGCATTGCCAGTGGATCAAGGGAAGTGATTATTGTGTCCAGTTTTGGGCCCTCCACCATAGGCGCGGACTCCGTGGGTGCTCCGGAGCTAGAGCACCCTCGGGGGAAAAGGCCTGGCTTGACAAAGCCCTGGCGGGGATGATTTAGTTGGTGTTGGTCCTGTTTTGAGCAGGGGTTTGGACTAAATGACCTCCTGAGGTCTCTTCTAACTCTGATTTTCTATGATTCTATGAAGGTTTCTCAATCCCTTCTCAATGCATGGGCATCCTACTAGATTGTCACCCACTTTTCAACTGCCCTGGTAACCTGCAACCCAGTCATCTCTGTCAGAAAGCATGGGTCCTGCACTGCTCTTCAGTATTGTGTTGTTACACAGTTCTATCCGGGCTCAGGAAGGCCTTGAATAAGCATATTAACACTGAGTCACAGTAATGTCTGTTGCTATAGTGTGCTGAGCCTGGCATTGTTTGTTTGCACTGTGCTATGACCCTTGTAATGATTGCTGCCTGTGACCGAAAAGTAACACATTTTAAATTACTTTTTAAAGTAGCACTCAGTAATATGTCCACTATAACATTGCTGAACATGAATGCAAGAAGCTGAGAGAGAGTTGGGGAAGAGTGAGTGTGTCAGCACACTGTCTCTAAGTTCAGACAGCAGCCAAAAACAATGAATCTTGAGGCAGAAGTTGTAGACAGGTTGTGTCCCCCTGTCCCTCCACTCCAGCTCAGTGGAGACTGGTATACTGGCAGGAGGAGGAGGACACCCCAACATCCGCCCTCACCTTCCTCTCCTGCTCTGCACATCACAGCTGACTCCTTTTCTTCCCGCAGCAGAAACCTGGTGCTGGGGAGAGCAGAATTCCACGTTAATGTTTGGATTCCATGATTCCTTCCAAGTTCTCCCACAGTGACAAGGGATGGATCACTTGATTACCTGTTCTGTTCATTCCCTCTGGCATTGGCCATTGTCAGAAGACAGGATACTGGGATAGATGGACCTTTGGTCTGACCCAGTATGGGCATTCTTATGTTCTCATATTCTTGACCCTCTTAACGTGGATTAATGTAGTGACTCAGCAAAGGCCACCAGAATATGTCTGGGTAAGTGTCTTCTAGGTACATAGATTAAGGATATAAAATAGGGGACAGAGGCATCTTGTTTTTGCCTTTCTCTTCCCCACCTACACTGGAAAGACAGAAGACTTCAACTGAAGAGATTGGTCCCAGGAATGAGAGAGAGAAACCTGGGTAGTATGAACTGTAACATCCAGTGGGGTGAGAAAATTTCTTGATCTAAATACTGCCTAGTGCAATAACATTTAAGATGCATCAGACGAAGTGGGTATTAGCCCACGAAAGCTTATGCTTCAATACTTTAGTTAGTTTTAAGGTGCCACAGGACTCTGTCACTTCTAAGATTTAAATTGTGCACTTTTTTTGTGTGTAAATATCTGACCTTTTATGCCTGCCACTAATAATCACCTAAATATATATATGTCTGTAGTTAATAAACCTGTTTTATATTTTACCTAAAACAGTGTATTTTGATTGAAGTGCTTGGGAAATTCCGGCTCTGATTACAAAGGCTAGTGTATGTCCTCTTCATTTTGCGGGGGTGGGGGGTGGGGGGATGATGGATAATAAACTTCTCCCATGGCAAGACAGTGCAGCTCTGGGATGTAAGGCTAGGGATCTGGGGGAAATTGGCTGATGCCTTTCTCTGTGTGAATCAGGAGTGGCCCTGGGAGCATTCATAGCTGTTTGTGGGGCTCCATATGCTGTTGTGCTGAGTGAGGCTAGTGTCCGGAGGGGTTTGCTGTTTGTCACTAGCAAAGCATTGTGAGAGACAGCACAGGCAAGAGAGTTAAGGGGGCACAGCGGTACCAAGTTCCATGTCACACTCTACACTTCATGCTACAGCAGCACAGGGTTCTCCCATTGCTGTAGTTAATCCACCTCCCCAAGAGGCAGTAGCTAGGTCTTTGAGAGACTGGATTTCTCACACACCTGAGAGACATGGCCATGCTGATGTACTGCTCTCTCACTGAAGAGCTCAGAGAAAAAGTAACTTTTTAATATATAATCCACCAACGCCTTGGCTCAGTTGTGAGGGGGGGAAAAAGTGTCGTTTCATTAGCTTCCATGATTCACATGCCAAAGGCTTTTGTCTCATTTCCCATTCTTTTTTTCCAAGTGTCACTGCGAGCCCTGTGCAGTGAAAAGATGTATTTTGTAAACAACACGAATCTGCGTTGAGGCGGTTATCATTTCACACAAGACTCTCCCCTCTTCGAGGAAGAGCTGTGGAGAATATTGGACTATTTTTAAAGCACCTTTGACAGGCTGCAGTAGTGAGCTAAAAGATGTCAAGGTACATTAACTTTAACAAAAGAGTGTCCATGCTATAAGCCCCCACTTGGTATAAAAAATACCATAGCAGGATTTTATTTTTTAATATAACTTAACCTAAATCCTTTATTTATTACTATTTATTTAGAGGGTACCTCAAGCAAATCCAGATAGATGCTGATAGGATGGGATTTGTAGGTACAGAGTTTCAATTTTGCTTTGAATTCAGCATAATTGAGACTCTGGCATTTGAAAATGTGCAGTCTGCAGATTAGATCATGTAGTTTCCCACCCATTACTGACTCTCCTCCTCACTGTGCAAGATGTGTTCTGTCTTGCACACATTTTATTTCATTCCGCAGATAATCAAGAACAAAATTTAGAATCTTAGGAAAAGGCTTTTTCACTGCACATGAATTGCATCTTCAGTCTTTGCACACCACAAAGATTCTTCAATTTGCTGTATGGAAATCTGTTTTCTATGTTATTTTGGCATTCTTCTAAGTATGTTTTCTTCTTGTGAAGAGGCAATTTCTATTACGCTGCTCTCAATCCATTACTCAGTTAACTCTGCAGTGTGGCTGGAAATTTCACAGTGGATACTAAAGAAAAGCAACTGATTTTTTTTCTCTCATGTAATCATTGGTAATTCATCAGTTTTAATGACATCCCTTCACTGTAAATTATCAGGAGGTGGCCGTCTGTATTCACAAAAACAACAAGGAATCCAGTGGCACCTTAAAGACTAACATTTATTTGGGCATAAGCTTTCGTGGGTACAAAATCCACTTCAGATGCTCTTTTTTTTACCCATGAGAGCTTATGCCCAAATAAATCTTAGTCTTTAAGGTGCCATCGGACTCATCACTGTAAATGCAATTGTGTGTGTGTGTGCATGCTCTTTTGTGATTCAGAACCCAGTCCTGAACCCCAATTTTCCACAGTTGTGAGGTTGTTCAGAACCTTTATGTGGAATTTAATTTTGCAGATGTCTACTTTCTCTACAGCCTGGGGCAAACAACACTGACTCTTGGGATGTTCAAAGTCTTGATCCAGATTTGAAGTTCTGTGGTTCAGACCCATCACTGATTAGGAAGGACCTTGAAGTGAACAAAGAGCTGCACAGTGGGAAATGTATGTTAACCGACCTCAATTCACACCTGTTAATGATTAGTTTGCAGACACTACCAGATGTGCTATTTATCTGTTGATCACAGTAATTGAAATGAATTGCTCTGAAGAAGTTATCTGAAATTGTCTGTTAAGTGGGTGTGCTGTTAGAGGACATAGTTACTTCACTGTTTTTGTTTGGAAGGGCTTTGTCCATAGTGGTCTTAAAACAGGAGTACTTGTGGCACCTTAGAGACTAACAAATTTATTTAGGCATAAGATATAGTCTTATAAACTATAGGCCACTTCATTGGATGCATAGAATGGAACACACAGTAGGCAGGAATATATACACACATGAAAAGATGGAAGTTACCATATAAATTCTAAGAGGCTATTTAATGTAGATGAGCTATTACCAGCAGGAGAAAAAAACCTTTTGTAGTGATAATCAAGATGGCCTATTATCAGACAGGTTTAAGATTAGCAGCCCTGTTAGTCTGTATCTGTAAATAAGACGATGAACACTTGTGGCACCTTAGGGCTCGTCTTCACTCCCGCGGTGCGGGATCGATTTATTGCGTCTGCTTAAGACGTGATTAATCGATTGCCTGCGGCTCCCCCGTCGACTCCGGAACTCCAGCTTGCCAGGAGGCACAAGCTGGAGTCGACGGGGGAGCACGCTGCTGACTGCCGCCGCCGTGGGGACGGCAGGTAAGTCGGCGGCAGATGCACAAACTTCAGCTACGTGATTCACGTAGCTGAAGTTGCGTATCTGCCATTGATTCCCCCCCCTCCCCCCCCCCAGTGAGGACAAGCCCTTTGAGGCTAACCAGTTTATTTCAGCATAAGCTTTCGTGAGCTATAGCCCACTTTATCGGATGCATACAATGGAACAGAAGTAAGATTTATTTATATACACAGAAAGCAAAAAAAAAGTTGTACATTAGCATACCAGTTCTAAGAGGCTATTTAATTTGGATGGGCCATTATCAGCAGGAGAAAAAAAACCTTTTGAAGTGGAATCTCTGTCTGACAGGAGATAAGAACTATTGAAGGTAAATTAACTAGGGAAATGCAATGAATTAGGAGAGCCATCCACAATCCCTGTTTAGACCTTGGTTCCTCAGTTTCTCAATGGAATCTCTTTTGGAAGTTTTTCTGTTTTAAAATTGACACCTTCAAATCTTTAATGGAATCGCCAGGAAGATTGAAGTGTTCTCCAACTGGTTTTTGAATTATATGGTTCCTGATGTCAGATTTGTGTCCATTTATTCTTTTGCATAGAGACTGACCGGTTTTGCCAATGTACATAGCAGAGGGGCATTGCTGGCACATGACTGCATATATCACATTGGTCGATGTGCAGGTGAATGGGCCTCTGATGCTGTGGCTGATGTGATTAGGTCTTATTATGGTGTCAGTTGAATAAATATGTGGACACAGTTGGCATCGGGCTTAGTTGCAAGGATAGGTTCCTGGGTTAGTGTTTTCGTTGTGTGGTGTGTGGTTGTTGGTGAGTATTTGCTTCAGGTTGGGTGGCTGTCTGTAAGCGAGAGATCTGTTTCCCAAGATCTGTGAGAGTGAGGGATTGTCTTTCAGGATAGGCTGTAGGTCTTTGATGATGCACTAGAGAGGTTCTAGTAGGTAACTGGCCTAAAGCATAGTGATGCCTTGATCAAAGGTTTAAAGTCATCTTGGCAGTCGATGTGAGGTGAAGACTTTGTCTCTAAGAAATAAGCCACACTGAAGTGTCCCTTGACTGTTATGCTATATAAAAGTGTAGCGAAGTCAGTCACTCACCCGGCGGCGCCCCCGTCTGGTCGTCTGGGGAATCAGCTCTTTACCTCCGGAGCGCCCTCTGCCGGCCGACATCTGCTTCTTCACTCTGGCCCGTGCCCCTCCCAGACCCCGGAGCCCCTTGCTGAGGTCTTAGGGTCTCCCCTCCCTGGGGGGAACCCACCACCCACTATCCCCAACTCGCCTCAGATACCGCCACTGCCAGTCATCACTGGCCTCAGTTCCCTGAGGCCAACTGCAGTCTCATGGCTACTCATCACCGGCAAGAAGGGGCTGGGCCTGCTGCTCTTATCCAGCCCAGGGCCGCCCCCTTGCAGCCCCCAGTACCCCGTGGGTTGGGCCTTCCCTAGGCTCAGCAAGCTGGGGCCCTCTCCCTAGAGCTTAGGCTCCCTGGCTCCCAGCTGCCTTGCCCTCGCCCTGTCCCAGTCTGGGTACTCTATTAATGGCTCTCTGCAGCCAGGCCCTGTCTCCCTCTGGCTACAGAGGAGACTGACTAACTAACTCCTGCCTCCCAGGCTTTTATACAGCCTGGAATGTTTGGGGCGTGGCCACACAGCTGGGCCTGCTTCCCCCTTAAGCCTGCTAGCAGGCTCCCAGCCACAACCCCTGTCCTGGGCTGCTACAAACCCCTTCCTGAGGCTGCCCCAGCCCCTTTTCAGGGGGGGAGCGGGTGGTCACCCCGCTACAAAAAGCAAACACCTTAATCCATCTGGCCATTCTTTCGCACAGATAGAAAATTTAATGTTGGGACAGGCACAAAAACAAAACAGAAAAAAAAGTCTAAAAGAAACTTCTCTTCTTCCTTTGCTCTCATTTCCTCCATCTTCCTCATGAAAATGGTGTCCCAGCATTCACCTAGGCTTTGATATCTGTACTTAGTTGCAAGCAGATGTTAGAGAGTCTGAAAAGGAGAACACAGACACTGACTCTGCTCCTGGAGGCCTATTATTTTTATTGTTTAATATTTATATTTCAGTAACACTCAGCGGCCCCGTTGAGATAGTGGTGCCAATATGGGAAGTGGTGTAGAAACACATATGAAGACACAGTCCCTGCCATAAAGAGTTGAGTCTAACACAGAAGGTCCAGCTCCATTTCCACCACTTGCTTATGTCACAGCTGAATTTACCTCTTGGTTCTTTCCTGTGAGTATAGACAATTTTTATTGCCGCATTATTGCAACACAACTCACAGCATAACATTCTGTCACTAGAAAACCACACTAGCTTTCTATCCTCGCTACTACTGTGAAGCAATTTCATTTTCAACTTCATACCACTGTTCCAAACATTAGTAAAGTTATATACGATAATCTACAACCTAGTGGCTAGAACATCAGACTGAGATCTGGGTTCTATTCCAAACTCTGTCATTGGCCTGCTTGGTGACATTGAGTAAGTCACTTCCCCACTCTGTACATCTATTTACCCCTCTGTAAAATGAATACTGATCTCTTTCATAAAGCACTTTGAGAATGGCTAGTGAAAAGCACTATGTAAGAATCAGGTATTATTATTATTATTGTTATTATTAATAACAATATTAAAATTATTAGGAATAAATGACGGCTCCTCTTTCATGATACCTAAAGAATCTTCCACTTGCACATGCTCTTCCTAAACTATAATATTCTTTTTGTAAAGGAATCATTGTTTTTTCTGGTTTAAGATTAGCAGCCGTGTTAGTTTGGATCTTTAAATAAGACAAGGAAGACTCGTAGCACCTTAGAGACTAACCAGTTTATTTCAGCATAAGCTTTTGTGGGCTATAGCCCACTTCATCGGATGCATAGAATGGAACAGAAGTAAGATATTAAAAAAAAAGGTTGTACATTAGCATAACAATTCTAAGAGGCTGTTTAATTTGGATGGGCCATTATCAGCAGGAAAAAAAAACCCTTTGAAATGGATTTCTTTGTCAGATAGGAGATAACTATTGAAGGTAAATTAACTAGGGAAATGGCAAAATATTGAGACAGTGCCCAGGAACGTAACCATTCCATCATGATGTTCATTAGACTCTTTAAGAAAGGAAAGATATAAAATGTCTCCTGACTCCAAATATACGGCCTCCTCTTTTGGACCATAAGCAGCAGTTGGTAGATAAAACTGTGGTGCTTGGTGTTGTTGTTTTGTTTTGGGTTGTTTTTTTTTTTGGTGAGAACATATTAAAAATTCTAATGATTTGTTTACTTCTCAGGTTATTTCTCTCTTTTCTCTTTCTCTGGATGTCATAAAGAGGTAGTCAGCATCATTACACCCTAGACAATATAGTTGATTGCTTTTTTCAGAATAGTGTTTGAGAGCAGAGTTGTGCAATTTTCAGAAAGTGACACAGTAGACAGAAGAAAAAGTGAGTGCTTTAAATAGAATAACTACAACGCCGGCTGCAAAATGTTCTTCTTTAACCATTAATATATGCCCTTGCTATGGTATCAACATAACTGTCTTCATTCAAGCTAATAGGATTCCATCCTTCACTTTTGTTACTTCCTTCTTCTTCTTACTCCCTTCATGTCACATTTTTATTTTCCTTCCTACAATAGATTATGGCAAACTGTTTCTAGAGTTTCTCAGTTTCCTTTTTTCTTCTGTCTTCTCTCTTTTTCTTCTGCTGTCTGCCTCCTCCCATATATTTTTCTTCTCTCTGGATCTTCTTTTTGTATCACACTTCACTTACCTAATTTATCACTGTGCCTGTTCTATGTTATGCTAGAGGTTAGACTACATTATCAGAATGGTCCCTTCTGGCCTTGGAATTTATGACTCAATCTCTTCCTCCTTTTGCCCCCATTAACACATTCACATAAAGCTTGGGAAGTTTTACCAGACTCCCAAAAAGCCTAATTACTAAATCTAATAGCAATGATGAGGTATAAAAGATGGGAAGTTTCACAATTAAGAGGCAACACCCAGGAAAGGAATCAACTCCTACCAGCCTCCGGCCACTAAGGAAAGGAGAAGTGTCAAGATTCCCACCAGGGAGCTGTACCCAGATCTTGTTCAGAGATCCCATCTTTATAGATTCATAGATGGGGACCACTGAGATCAACTAGTCTGTCTTCCGGTATAACACAGGACCATAGAACTTCATTCTAACAATTCCTTGAGCATATCTTTTGGATATTGACAGTGATGGAGAATCTACCATGACTTTTGATAAATTGTTCCAATGGTAAATTACTTTCACTGTTAAAAAGTTATGCCTTATTTCCAATCTGAATTTGTCTCGCTTCCAACCATTGGATCATGTTATACCTTTCTCTGCCAGATTGAAGATCCCACTATGAATTTTTTGTTACCCATTAAGTACTTATAGTTGTAATCAACTCACCCATTAAGCTTCTCTTTGTTTAAATAAACAGATCAAGCTTCTTCAGTCTATCACTATAAGGCATGTTTGGTGAACCCTGTCAAATTTATCAGCATCCTCTTTGAATTGTCTTTTATATCCTCAATTTAGTTAGTAGCCTACTAAATTTGAGTCCTCTCCAACCCAACCCACTCTGGTTGCTATTCTCACCAGATTCTTTAATCAAATCTATTCTCTTTGGGCCATGCAGGGGGTGCAAATGGGCTTGAAATTGTCTGCAACTGGCCAGCAGAGCATTCCCCTGTGGTAGCAGAGCACACTGCTGGCACAGGTGTCCTGAGTCAGGTCCCTATGCCTCCTGCCTTCCAACCCTCTGTGTATGAGGCTAGATAGGCAGTGGTGGGTATAGTGTAAGCTCACTCTCCTACACTTCATGCGAAAAACAAGGATCTTCCTGCTCAGCATTATATACAGCAAACAGGGGGTAAGGACAACTGTCAGTTGTAAATGGGGAGGCTTTTCTTCAGTGTTCTGGAAAGCACCCATCCCCCCAAAATTAGTATTGACTTAAACTAAAACTCATAAATTAAACACATTGAGCCTGATTTTTTTTCTCGCTTGCACTCATGTAAATCAAGAATAACTGAAAGTCAGTCGAGTTACACTAATATAAAACCACTGTAAATGAAAACAAGAAAACAGGCCTTTAATGCACCAACTTCCTTTAATTACACAAGATATGTCTTGTATTTCCCAATGTGAAGATTTTTAAGGTTTAAAATACTTGCAGTCATAGTCCTTTTGTCATTAGTTTAAACAGAAATCAAATTTTAAGACAACATTCGTAACCTAGACCCCATTCAGAAATTGGAATCCAGTTGCAAATTGGTCTTCGTTCTTATCAACAATAAAACACATGGAAGAACCTGAGACTTTTTTCTCCCTACACTCTGGCCTATTCATATGAAATTTTATTGCCCAGAATTTTAGTTACTCCTCTTTTTTTCAATCAGTGATTAATAGCCCAGTAACTTTAAATCCTGTTTTCTGTTAATCTTAAAGCCTATACAGTTTGTTTCATATACCACAGAGTATTCATTCTTGCTCCCATACATACTTTGTCTGAACACTGCTCAAAACTTCAAAATAGCTGTTCAAGGAATATATACATATTAATCCCCTATTCCTACTGTCAATCAGTTTATTACATTTCAGATTTTCACTGGGCAACATAGATAAACTGAATACTTAAAGAATAAATACATGTAGGGTATTAAAATTCATGCAAAAATCAGTCACTAATACTTAAAGACAAATGAACAGTGTAAATACATAGTTCAACATAATTTTTCAGTCCTTACAATTTACAGGTTTTCCTTTTGCTCAGCCTGCCAAATCTGCAAAACTTGTCAAATTTATTTTTAAGTCCCAGTTCTCAAAGCACCTCGGAGCTATAAACAATGAAGAGATTGGAGCAGCTTCATGGGCCCCGTTTCTGTCAATATTAACGCAAAAGTTTAGCCTTAAGCCCATGTGTAGGCTCATTTACGTCATCTACTTTAAATTAAGCATTTGCACAAGTCTTTGCAAGATCAGGGCCATAGTAAGATGGGTGTCTTCCTTGTCAGCACATTTGGGATACTAAAAGAACATTTTAAAGAATTCCAAATGTGCTGAGAAGGAAGACACCCATCTTACTATGGCCCTGATCTTGGGGTACCCATTCTCTGTCCTTCATACCTTACTGGCCATCAGCTCAAAGCCAGACCAATCCTGACTTTTGTTTTTATTAAGAATGTTGAAGGAATTTTGCTATACTAAGTTTCTTCAAATTTAGAACACAATAGAGGCATAAAATGTGATCCAGCACCAGCCATCCTGGCTGTTTTAAAACATCTAACACTATTTGCTCAATCTCCAATTTACATTTATCTACTCAAACACAAGAAAGGTCTGCAGGCTAAAAAAAGAGAAAAGCATTCCACGGTTCTGGCATACAGACTCTAGTTTTTTCCTGAAATGTTCTGTATTTGTCAACTGATTCTGACAAAGTCAAATATAACCCAGCCCAGGACCTTAGAAGCTGATTTAATATATTTAAAGCAGGCATGGATGGATGTCTATTATTATTCATAGCTCCATTAAGCATGTCTTAGCCTTCCTGTATTCCATTTTTAGAAGAACTTAAATAGATATTTTGCTAGGGGTTTTAGCATTCAGGAAGGTTACTTATATTAACCAAAGCTATTGTCTCAAGAATGCAGTACAGATTTTGACACTGCCACAAAGTTTTCCACCATGTCATTCTGGGCACATGGAATAATTTTTACTTCTATGATTTTAGGGGCATATTTCACATTTGGGGTCAATGGGAGATCTGTATGCAAGATGGGTGAATTATGATGATGCCTGGTTAAAAAAATGCAATATATTTTCTGTAAAAATAAAGGCAAACAAAATGAAACATTTTCATTTCATTCAAAATCTTTTACACAATTTTTCAGTACTTCAGTGAAAAGAAACCAAAATACTTTCCAGATTTGAAGCTTTTCCTCCTTTCCTCTCCCTTTCAACTTTTTCCTGGAAAACAGAGAAGAAGAAAAAAAGGCTGAAAGGGGTTTGTGAAGGGAGCGGGAGGACCAAAACAAGGATCCTTGTTTTCCTATTTTCAGCTTTTCATGGGGGAGAGGGAGAAGGGAGAACAGAAAATTTCAACCAAAACAAAAATTTTCCATGAAAAATTTCATTACCATTTAACCACCATTTTGACACTCTTTAATTACAGCTAATTCTTAAACCCATCATGAATGCTTTACTTTCACCCTATGAACACAAATAAAGCAAAGTCAAGAGAAGAAGCCCAAGCCACATCCAGAGTTGTGACAGCACAGACCAGGGACTGCAGGCAGCTGAAAGTGGTAGGTCCATCTGAAGCTGAGGTGAGTCACAACTCCACCCCCCAGCTGGAGCCCTGTGTATAGTTTGTGTTGCCTCAGAATGGCTTTCTGCAAAGCCAGAACAGGGCCAACAGAAGTTATAGATGCAGCCTCCACCAACAGAATCATCACTTCTCCCAGGCAGCCTCCACCACTAGTAGTGTTATTAATGACCTCCAAACAGATGTTAAAATTGTCCTTCCTCAGTGACAACCCTTTGCTGGTGGGGATCCCCTTCTCTGGTGCAGCTTCCACCATCCACACAGCTCTGTGAATTTGGTCCTCAGTAAATATATTTGATTTCCATGTTAAGCTCAGCCATTCTCCATTCATGAGCCCTGAAGCTCTATTATCCTCCAAGGATAGACCATTAAAACATCCTCTTCAGCCTAATGGGAGTCAAAGTGGAATGGGCCTCAAACAGAAAGTAGTGTTGGTCTATCACAAAAATGCAAACCTTTCCAATCCCAGACGGATGGGGAGCACCATTGTGTTGGCCCTTGAACAAACATACAGGGAAGGCATAACCCAGACCCCACGGGTTTACAGTCTAAATGGACAAGACACACAAAAGATGGGAGTAAGGCTAGTAGGATAGTTCCCATTTTATAAATGGAGTACTGAGGCTCAGAGAGGGATTAAATGATTAGAGCTGGGCAACATTTTAAAATGAAATTTTTTTAGCCGAGAAATGCGAAATAGTATCAAGAAACATGTTATGAATTTGTGTCAATGAAAAATCCAAAATAGTCAAAATGTTTAATCAGGAGTTTAATTGATGTTTTAAATTTTTTACATGAAAAGACTTTTTGTTTCAAATTTGAGTACAATTTTATTTTTTAAAAGATTTAAAAAAAAATCTGAAAAACTAAACCCAACATTTCCTTTGGGGTTGACAATTTTTTTAATTTTTTTTTTTTTTGGCTCCAAGATGAAATATGTTTGGGTTTTTTTTAGTTCACTTTAAATTCAGGGGGAAAAAATTGTTTCAGGATGAGCTGACCTGATTTTTAAGTTCAACCACCAAAGAAAAACAATCCATATTCGTACAGCTCTGTAAGTGACCTGGGTCACACAGGAAAACGGACAGAGCAGGAATTGAACCCAAATTTCTACATTTGCAGTTTACCTGCTTATCAATTTAATCTATCAAAAGGCTGCACAAAGGGTTACAAGATCTCTCTGGATTCACATAAACTATTACATGCCTTTTCTATCTTCACACTGTGGATTGCCACGGACTCGCAGGGGCGAGGAAAAAATTGCAGGCCTGTTATTTACCAGGCCGCACGTGGCAACAGACTATATAGGTAAGAGACGCAAGGGGAGTGTGGGTCAGGACGTGAGCTGCAGATGCACAGACACACACACAAGTAAAATAAATCAATTTAAAGTTTTACTGGGGATAATTACAAGGGGTAAGGGAGCAGTTTTTTGATTAACTAATAGAGTTAATGAAACTTAAAACATGCAATGACTAAAATGCCTGCTAACAATATTTACAAACAAAGATGCAGCATTTAGTAATAACTGATACTTACAAATACAAACCAACGCATGACACGACCGGTAAACGTATAAGCTCTATTTGAAACACGTGAGCTGAGAGAGAGGCTTCGAGTTGATCAGGCTCGGTTACGTGGGGTACACGGGATACACGGATACACGGGATTCGTTTTCCTCTCTCTGTCTGCACATGGCAGGCAGAAACATAAGTACCAACTATGACATCACAAAAGTGTCATAGAGGACGGGGCCCAAAACCTGTTTGTGTTCGCTTCTGATTGGTAAAAGCAATGTTTATACCAAGTAGGGGAGCAGGTGCCTCAAAGTCTGGCTTCGCCCCCAAAGGTGAGGAAATGCACATTGTTATAGAATGCATGCGAAACTGAATGACAAAAGAAGAGGCCAGGGCAATACCGGTATGGGCAAGTGTTTACAGGATGCAGACAGAAACTCATCTGAACACACACTACTGTATAAAAATCCCTGTGACATTTCTTTTTAAAAGGTAATTTGGAAAGAAAACACTTTCCAGTCCTTTCTTGAGATTAATCAGGTTAATTGTCATCAGATTAAATTGGTTCCTGATGTCAACATGGTTTTATTTTATTAGTGAATTTTCTAAATGCACCTATTAGCAATATGAGGCTTAAAGTCATCTCTTTCCTTCAGAGTTATTCTAAGTCTCTTATTACGATACAGTAGGAGGATGACCTCTGGTTTAAAGGCTAAAAATCTGTTTTACTGTCTAATTGAGTTTTATACAAAATTCCACATAAATTCTGGTTAAACCACAATTTGTAATGCTATGGCAAATTATCATTCAATTAGATGTAACTCTCTCTGCCATAACCGTCCACGGGAGATATTGGAGATTCATGAAGGAAGCTGTGCAGCGTGTCGATCGTGTTCTCATTGTAAATATAGATGAACATTTCACTACAAATCAATAGAATATTGCTGATGCCTTCAACACATACTTTAATACAGTTAATTCTGAGTTTAGATATGTGTTTGTCTGGGCCAGAATCTGTCAACATCATTCATGTTAAGTACGGCCTTGGTCTGCAATCCAGCAAAGCCCTTAAGCATAAATTTATATTCACACTCACAAGTGGTGGTACTTAACTCAGTGAAACCCCTCCCATGTTTAAAATAAAGCATTTTTTAAAGGGCCTGATTCAAAGTGCCTGGAAGTCAACCCTTTACCTCACAATTGATATCATTGACTTTAACATTTATAACACCTACTTCATCCTCTACAACTGTCTTTCACCAGAACACCTTCAACACTGTCCTCACATCAGCTTATCAGTGATTTCAGCTCTCTTAAGTCCTGAGCAGAAAAGTGCCTTGAAACACTGAAGAGGGAGTGTCAAACAGCATCTGGGTCTATTTAAACAGAATACCTCCCCCCTTTATCTTTCACAAGGATTTGGCATCACTGCTCCCCGCTTCTGAGAGAAATTAAAGTTAGGGTGCCCCCTTCCAATAAGAGTATGTTAAATATAGTTCAGTCACCCATTAGCCATACAATAAGGATAACAGTTCATTACTCCTACATCTTAGGTGAATTTTAACCCAAAACAGCTGAAATTTAACACTTTGGCAAACCAAGTATGTCTATGCAAATATGGTCTGCTCCTGAGTTCATTTCCTTCAGTTCATCAATAGATAGCAGGAGAGATCTCATTCTGACCACTGTCTCGGACAGTATATAATACAATTGCTTGTATTTGTGTTAAGTCCTAGCATTTACACTCATTGTTAGATGGCATTATTTAATTAATATTGGTTTCTTTTATCACAAAGTTTAATAATGTGAACTGGCTTGGAATGGTATACAAAGAAATGAAAAGGATGTATTCGTGCATCTCATCTGTTTGATGAAGCGACTGAACGTGTAGAGCCACACCTGACTGTTGAATTTGGACTGATATTCTCTGTGGGATGTAGAAAGGAAATCCAATCCTGTATTAACGAGCACAAAGCTGAGCAGCCACCAATTTTCCTCTGCCTTGTGCTATTAACAGAAGAAAGACTAAACAGGGGCTTGAGTAGCAAAATTGTCATAATTACTTGAAGTACCATAGTGCCTCAGAACCCCAGTCATGGACCAGAACTCCATTGTTCTAGGCACTGGGCAAACTCAGAACAAAGGAGATCATCTCTTCCCCTAAGCTAAAGATCAAATCCTGTTGCATTGAAAGCAGTGGGAACTTTGCCATTGATTTATGTGGGTTCAGGATAATACCTTAAGAGCCTCATTTGTTTTCTGAAAATCATCAGGTAAGTCAGTATAATTGAGCATAAATTTAGATGAAGAAAGGACGTGTGGGTAGGTTACTGCAAAAAATTGCAGCTACATGTAGAGGAAAAATAATACAGATTACACCTTCCTGCTGACTTTTTCTCACCCCACAATCCTAATCATCCATCCCTTTGGCACAATATTTATATACAGTAGACTCCCGATTATCCGGGCGCGGGTTAACCGGGCTGCGGATTAACCAGGATGTCTAAAGGGGTCTGTAGGGGAAGCCCCAAAGCGGCGACAGGCTGAGTCCTTAGCCTGCCGCTGCTTTTGGGCTTCTCCCACTGGCCCCTTACAAGCTGGGGTCTCAGCCTGCTTCCAGCCTGGGTGTAGGAAACCCAGGCTGGCAGCGGGCTGAGACCCCGGCTGGCAGGAGCCTGGGGGGAAACCCCAAAGTGGCGGCAGGCTGAGCGCTCAGCCCGCTGCTGCTTTAGAGTTTCCCCGCAGGCTCCTGCTAGCCGGGGTCTCAGCTCCCACTGCCAGCCTGGGCTTCCCGCACCCAGGCTAGCAGGGGAGCTGACTGGGGCTGGTGGTGGGACCACCATCATCTCCCCCCCCCCACCCCCAGGGCGGGCGGCGAACCCCACCACTCCCCAGTAGACGCTTGATTATCCGGGATTTTATTAACCGGCATTAAGGTTTTCCCGATCATCCCGGATAATCGAAAGTCTACTGTACTTTGTAAATGCTATATTTAGCCAAGCTCTCAGGATCTGTTTCAAGGGGTTGATAAAATAGTGTTCAGTCACACGTCTCAGAAGAATCCTTCAATGAGATGAGCATTTACCCAATATTGCCCTCTGACTAGGGTGACCAGACAGCAAGTGTGAAAAATTGGAACACGGGGTGTTCAGTACATGGCAGAGGGGAATTGCTGGTACATGATGGCATATATCACATTGGTAGATGTACACATGAACGTGCCTCTGATGGGGTGGCTGATGTAATTAGGTCCTAAGATTGGGGCCCTTGAATAAATATGTGGACAGAGTTGGTACTGGGCTTTATTACATATTTTCTGTATCTATATCTATATCTCTCTATATCTATATCTCTCTATATCTATATATCTATATCTATATCTTCCTACTGTATGTTCCACTCTATGCATCTGAGGAAGTGGGTCCTAGCCCACGAAAGCTTATGCTCAAATAAATTGTTTAGTCTCTAAGTTGCCACAAGTACTCCTTGTTCTTTTTTCGGATACCGACTAACACGGCTACTGCCCTGAAACCTGTTAGAGATGGTCTATGTATTCTTAATCCTGCCTCAGAGCAGGGGTGGTGGTCTACATAACCACTTACACTCCCTTTCAGACTTATGATTCTATCCCACACTTAGTCTTTGTCTATCACCAGAAGGAGATCATCCAACAAAAGGAAACAGATCTAAAATCAATTTGAAAGGGATTCTGGAAGTCTAGCTGCCCATCACCATTTTCCCAATAATCTTTCCTAAAAAGAGGAAGGTGGGAGTAATTGATTATTCTGAATTGTCAGCATCAAGAGATGTCTTGTTGAACTGGGAGATCTGACATTCTAATGGTCATCATAAATTACAGGTGCAATTTGGCCTCTACATTTTAAAAATAAACCCCATAAATAGTAAATAAGAAATGCTGCTAGAATAATGTTTAAAATTCAAAGATGCCCCATAAAACAGTATTCTCCTCATTGCAATTTCAATAGAAATAAAACTATACTGGTTAAGTCTGTAATGTCCACTATATGTTTGCATGCACAAAAATCATTCTCCACTGCATAATGCTATAGAGTTGACTTTTCCTGGTTAATTCTCTAAACCAGCCATTCTCAACCATTTTTTGGCCACGCCCCCCCTTAGGAGCTCTTCTCAGGTTCCAGGGAGGGAGGGAAACTATTGACTCCAATTAAAGTTGCTGCTTGGGTATTTCATCGGTTCAGTTACCAGGGCCCCCATAAACCCTTGGGGCTCCCCTTCTCACAGTTTTCAGTCTGTGACCCCCTTCAAATGTGCCAGGGCCCCCTTGGGGGCCATATGGCCCCCGTTGAGAATGGCTGCTCTAAACTACTCTTCTTTTTTATTAGAGCTTTTTGTCCCTGACAACTATATTTTTCTTTAATCATAGTTTTCAGAGAGGCAGGTTTCTAAAAAATAGTTCAGTCTATTTTAAATGTTCACATCTGGATGCACATGTCATCCCACAATATGCTGCACTGATGCGTGTGACACTTTTGGCACGAACACACATATTGTGTTTGTCAAAAAACTACCCAAATTAGCAGTGATCCCAGAAGTGATACCTTACTTTCGATGCGGAGGAGATTCTGTTACACTTAATTATCCACATGCTACAGTGTGCAAATTTGACTTTGGTAGCCTGGTAATGCTTGGTGTGTCACCTGAAAACAATGTTTGAAGGGGCTTGGGAGAAGGTGGGTGGGAGAAGTCAATCTGTTGCTATGATAATTATCAGTATAAACTTACTTAGGCTGCTTTTCTATCAGAGGATGAACACCCACATGTTTGGAAACAATCCTACGTCTGCCAAAATCATTTCTACATTCCCATGAGACAGCTTGTTTTGTCAGACACGAGCAGCAGTGATATAACTGTGATACCTAGAAGATGATCCCCACTGAATTCCTCTCCTGGGGACAGATAACTATCTTCCTTTTTGTAGACAGGGCTCCTGTAAGTTAGAGCTGCCAGGGACCACTCTAATTTATGCAGAGGGCTGTTTCAACCTCTGGAGCAACCCAAAATCTGAAGGGTCTGGAGGTTTAAATTCTTCTTGACCCCTCCTCCTGGAGGTGCAGCATAGACTTGTTCCTCAGGACTTTGGAAACAAACAGAGAAAGGACTGTTTCCAGAGAATCTTTCCCAGGTTTTATAGTGAGCTCAAGGCATGCTGGGACAGAACTTTGGGGGATTAGCAAGTGCTGGGTGAATTTTTATACAGTAAAGATATAAGTAATAAAGCTCATAGTTATGCACCTCACCATTGGATCCCAGTGCCTTCATTTAAGGAACATGAAGTAAACAGCAACCAACACACATGACATGGATTTAGAGATATTTTAAAGTGAATCTTCTCCAAGGATAGTCCCTTTGGTCGACACAAATTAATTTCTATGTTGTACCCAGTACCAGACACTTCAGAAAAAAGGTGACATCCTGTAATGGAATGACTGCCCTTTCTTTGACAGGGTAACAAGCCGTCTGGATGTGGAAGTGGTAGATGTGGTATATCTCAACTTTAGTAAGGCTTTTGATACGGTGTCACATGGCCTTCTCATAAACAAACTAGGGAAAGACAACCTAGATGGAGCTACTATAAGGTGGGTGCATAACTGATTGGAAAATTGTTCCCAGAGAGAGCTATCAGTGGTTCACAGTCATGCTGGCAGGATATAATGAGTGGGGTCCTGCAAGGATCAGTGCTGTTCAATGTGTTCATCAATGATTTATATAATGACATAAAGAGTACACTTATAAAGTTTGCAGATGATACCAAGCTGAGAGGGGTTGCAAGTGCTTTGGAAGATAGGATTAAAATTCAATATGATCTAGGCAAACTGGAGAAATGGTCTGAAGTAAATAGGATGAAATTCAATAAGGACAAATGTGAAGTACTCCACTTAGGAAGGAACAATCAGTTGCACACATATAAAATGGGAAATGACTGCCTGGGAAGGAGTACTAAGGAAAGGGATCTGGGAGTCATCATATTTTTGCTGCTGCAGAAAAAGCAAACATCATTCTGGGATGTATCAGCAGGGGTATTGTAAGCAAGACATGAGAAGTCACTCTTCTGTGCTACTTTGCACTGATTAGGCTTCAACTGGAATATTGTACCCAGTTCTAGGCGCCACATTTCAGGAAAGAGGTGGACAAGTTGTAGAAAGTCCAGAGAAGAGCAACAAAAATGATTAACAGTCTAGAAAACATAACCTATGAGGGAAGATTGAAGAAATTGGGTTTGTTTAGCCTGAAGAAGAGAAGACTAAGAGGGGACATGATAACTGTTTTCAAGTTCATAAAAGGTTACGAGGAGGGAGAAAAAAATGTTCTTTTTAACCACAGGCTAGGACAAGAAGCAATGAGCTTAAATTGCAGCAAGGGTGATTTAGATTGGACATTAGGAAAAAGTTCCTAACTCAAGAGTGGTTAAGCACTGGAATAAATTGCCTAGGGCAGTGGTAGAATCCCCATCATTGGGGATTTTAAAAAGCAGGTTGGACAAACACCAGTCAGTGATGGTCTAGATGATACTTAGTCCTACATGCACTAGATGACCTTTTGAGGTCCCTTCCATTTCTATGATTCTATGAAACTCTGTCCCAGGTGAAAGAGTATAAAAAGCTTGTGAAGCCAAAGCGGCTGGGACCAGAATAGGGGGTGGAACTGGTTCCCTTCCTCTCTATGATATGGGGTAATTTCTTCCTCATCCCTTAGTTATCGGTTGGTCTATATTTGCTTTAAAGCTTGAGGATTCACAAACACTTATTGTTTTTAGTATCCTTACTAATGTAACAGCATGTTTTATTATCCCTAACTTTTACTCCTTTGGTTTCAGTGATACCTAGAGGCAATGAGTACCACAAATTAATTATGTACTGATTAAAATATTTCCTTTTATTGGTTTTAAATGTGTTGCCTTTCAATTTTATTGTCTCCTTGTTCTTATTTTAATCTAGACAGGCATGCCTGATTTCCTTTCTCTATACCATTTCTTATTGTCTCTCTCGTGCATGTTAATACTTAATAATGAACATTATAAAATTAAAGTCCTGATCTTTTCAGCATCTCTCTTTACGGAGGCTTCTAATTGCTTTCTCTGGGCATCTTTCATCTCTGCTACACCCTTTTTTTCCTGATGGAATGACTCCAAGCATCCATGTGAGTTTTTGTCCCATGTACTTAGAGTTATTTTATAATTTGGTATATTGCACCTGTAGTTTTCAGTGAACTTGGGTTTTGAATGAATATGGACTGAATTTCAGATGCCAGGGGAGGATTTAGGATTTCAGGTAGAAAGCTAGCAAAATAAATGGTTTCCTAACATTGCAAACCATAACCAGTGGAATCTAGGTGGTTGCTGAGTTTTTAGCTTTGAACACAAAAGGAAAGTTCACTGAACCCTCTGAAAACTGAAGCAACAGAGATGTGCACAAGTATATTTCCAGCTAACCTCTCAATATATTGAAAGCTTCATAGGGATCCATGGAGTTACACATTGTTTATGGCATGTCACACAGTACCTTATGATAACTTAAAAGCTAAATTTACTTACATCATCAAAATGAGTACAGCATGATTAAGATACAGTGTGTGACACGTGACAAGATATATAATGAGGTCACTTGAACACTAACTAGTAGCACCACTCTTTTATTAGGGGAACTCCCTGGGGTAAAGGTGGGGCAGAGTGTTACCTTTCCTGCAAAAGAAATACTGCTAACGAGGATCATTCATAGATTCCAAGGCTAGAAAGGACCATTGTGATCATCTAGTCTGAACTCCTGTGTAACACAGGCCATAGAATTACCCAAAATAATTCCTAGAGAATAGTTTGTAGGGAAAAAAAAACACTCAATCTTAATTTTAAAAGTGTCACTATGGCTCTTGATAAATTGTTCCAATGGTTAATTACTCTCACTGTTAAAAATGTGCATCTTATTTCTAGCCTAAACTTGTCTAGCTTCAACTTCTAGTCATTGGATCAGGTCCTACCTTTCTTTGGTCAATTGAAAAGCCCATTATTAAATATTTGTTCCCCATGTAGATACTTATGGACTAATCAAGTCACCCCTTAACTTTCTTTTTGTTAAGATAAATAGATTGGAGCTTTTCCCTACTCCAGCCAAGATATCCCCTAATGTTTTAATGGTGAAAATCTACAACACTGTGAGATGATTTCTAGAGCATGTTCACAGAGATAATGGTTCTTCGCAGGGTGAAACATCATCCCACGCTAAGCTCTTTGGAACTATTGTGATGAAGTGGTTATAATATCCTTCACAGTTGGTGACCTCTCTCTCTCTCTCTTCCATTTTCTAGTGGAAACAGAAAAGTGTATTTTAATGTCATATTTTTGTGGTATATTAAACACTGTTAAAATTACAGCTAAGGCCAAGCATAAGGGGGCTCCTGGCCCTGCTTACAGGCTAATGGGATCTGAAGGTCAGTCGGCAAAGAGCCAGCATAGAGCCAGGTGGGTTGAATTGTGCCTCTCTGCCTTAGGGAGCAACCTGTTTTATCACTCTTTGGGTTCTTGTGTGCTAAGGTTCTGTATTCTAAGGGATAAAGTTGTGTTGCATTATAACTTTAAAGCAAGAGTCTTATGTATTTATACAACTTCTCTGAGGCATATGCTGTGAACATACTTTTTATATTTGATATCTAAACATTTGGTTTTTCTATTTCTCAATCAGGAGAGTAGCTGCTCATTCATCATGTGTCAGAATATTCCTCTAAAGTAGCTAGGGGGCCTGAATTGCAAAATTTAGACTCATATCCAAATTTTTTACCTGTCAAATTTCAGATCAGTTTGGATGTGGAGTTTGGGGTCAGCTTATTATGGAGGGAAATAGAGGCACAAAATTCAGATCTCAGATCAGCAACTACCTCCCATCCTCCCCCAGCCCCAAGTTAAAGGATATGTTCATGGAGAGTTTGGGGTTAAATGCCTCCTTCGCCTACTTCCTGTGTAGCAGAGTGCTGTACTAAAAAAGCTATGGTGGAGAAAACCTGGCTAAGAAGCTATTGAGGTAGTGTAGCTCCTGTGCAGTCTGAGTTATGGTGAAACCTTTTAGAGAAAATAGTCACAGCAGGAAAGATGTGGTTGGCAGGGGGAAAAGGAGTGAATCAGGGATGAAATTACTATTTCTGCAATTTTATTTTTCAACCCTCTCTACTTCAGAGACAGAATAATAAAGAGCACACATTGTTAGGGGGAAACTCCATTACCCTTCTTCAAGAATTAATGCTGGATCTGGTGTTTGTCTGAGTAACTGAAGTGAAGAATGTAGAGTTATTAGTGTATATGTTAGCATGGGGGAGGAGGTGAGGAAAGGGGAAGGCTTGGGTTTTTTTTGGGATTTGAATCTAAAAGCCAGGGTTAAAATAAGGAGTCATCAAAGTAAGCTCAAAGCAGGAGAATACCATCTTTCCCTCCCTGGATTGGTTAAGCAACACTCCCCTCAGTTCTCCCTTCCTCTTGGCTGGTACAGTGAGAGCTCCCAGTCTTCTTTCAATCTCCTTAACCACTTAAGGAACCATTGAAAGTTACCATCGCATGCAGATAATCATCATGGCTAGAGATCAGATCACCAGTCTGGGAAGAAGTTACTAGTACGCTGTAGCTTTTCTAAGAATACCCATGACCAAGATTGCTCAACAAAGAGGGCCAGAAACTCAGTTGAAGTAGGTCAACGTATCTCTATTAGCTAGCTGGGACTCCACTGGCCCATAGCCTTTGGGGCTTTAAACTTTCTTGCCCTGTAACTTACACTTAGTACTTACAAAAAAATTTCACTGCAGTGATACACCTGATTTATAGAGATGACAGTCAAGAAGGTCTGTCACTGAGAGGCTAAAGCAAGAGGTCAAGAGTTGGTGATGAATTGCTGAGGGGTAGCCTTAGAAAAGTCATTGTATTTGGTTCTCTCTCTACTAAATAAATTCCTAGACAAAGAAATGGGAACAGTCCCTCTGAAACTTAAGACTGCCTGAATTTGAGATGCTGTAAGTGTTTACAATAGTTTAATAGCTTAGGACACTGTTTAAAACTAAAACTAGGACAACCACATTTTCAAAGAGAAAAGTCAAGGACACCAGCATTGAAAAATAGCATTCATAGGGGACAGAATTAGGAGAAAACAATGAGGTATGAAAAAGCAAGGAAAGGACCAAGAAAATAGAAAGAGATACTCTTCTACCTTCTGTATTTTATATGATTTCTTCAGCTATTTTCTCCCTAATCTTTCCCTCCCCCCAACCAGCTTCCTCACTATCTTCCCTTGCTATCAGAACCCCTCTGTAATAAAGTAACCAAAGGAGCTAAAACCCCAGCTGGGTCCAGTTTTATGAGGGATCTTGTTGGGCCTAATTAGGGTGGAGTAATAGGAAGATTAGATCAATCTGTGGGCTGTTTGGGCACTGATGATAATTATAAAAGTTTCACTGTGGCAGCTTAGAGTGGCTAAGCTAGTAGAACATGCATTTTCAGAAACATTTCCCCTGAGGGTGGTTTTGCCTAGAAGGCTTATTCTCCTAAACAGGGGCTTATTTGTAGTGTAAATGTTTTGGATGAGTTTAAAAACTGTATTTATTTGTGATATTTTTATCTAAACACTTCAGTATGGAATGGCTAGAGCCTAGTGATTCTCAAATTTACCTCATGTTATTTTCTCCACATGTTATTTCTGAGACACCCACTTTTAGGCTAAAGTCATAAGAGTATTAGAACACCAGATTTTTGGGTGGCTAGAAAACCTATGGGCTTGGCAAACCCCAAGTTAGGTACCTAAGTTCCTTATACAGTGTATGGGGAGAGATAGGCACCAAGAATAAGATTCACAAAAAGCCAGCACACCAGAATGGGGAGTGGGGGGTTGCCTAAGATAGCTAATAGAAGATGCTGATAAAGGGTTGTAATTAAACACCAGCCCTCTGGCAAAATTAGGTACCCATATCTGAGCTGAAGGAAGGTCCCTATTTCTTCTTGGGATTCTCAGCCATGAATCCTCTTCTGGCACCAGGTTCTGGAAAGAAGCACAATGATTCAAGAACTCACCTGGGATGTGGGAGACGTGAGTTCAATTCCACCCTCCCTCCACCACTTGATGGGGAGGAAAAGGTTTCACCCTGGGTCTCCTACCTTTCAGTTGAGTGTCCTAACCACTGGCCTGTGCAATACTCAGATGTGACTTTTCCTCAGTCTTCCCTATTCAGGCTGCTTCTTGGTGTATACATAAGTAAATAGTCATTGGGTGAGAAAGAATCAGAATGACTCTATAGTCTCATGGGCTGAATCCTTATGTGGGGCACTCAACCCAAGCTCCAGTCCACCTACTTCAAGAACTCTTTAATTATTTATCCAAAGTGGAACAGATTTAATGGAAGAGATTGAGAGAGTCCCAATGAGAATATCCCATAAGCTAGTGAATAGGGTACCATGAGCACTGGGTGCCTTCCCATTACACCCCCAGTTTATGTCACTGTGTCCTATTCTGTCTGTGACTGATGGGAGTGAGAGAGGTCCTTGCAGTTCTTGTACATGTCAGTAACTCAGTCACATAAGTGGTGGCAATGGCATGCTGAAGGCATTGCCAGATTGCCTGGAAGATAGCGGAGACAGTATGAGCTACTGACAGCTGATTGGGTCGGGCTGTGGAGGGCACACTATATCTTTGCTACCAAAGCTAGCAGCCCAACATTTCCATGAAAAGGAGGGACTTTTATGAAGAATTTTAGATCAAAGCCCAAGGGCCAGCTCAAATAGGTAAATTTTTGAGCAGTTGAATCCAAGTGTTTATCATTGTTTCACTAATGAATATAAATCTGGAGTGTTTCAGGGCTAGTGAGTGTTTGCATTTCCTTGAAACATTTTTCTTGGGTCTCTTGTGTTGTGAACATGCTACATTTCAGAAAATAGCGGAGATGCTAATCTTCTGCGACTCAAAAGGAATAATTATTGAATTTTCACAAAATAATCCTGTTTCTTGGGGGAAAAGGAATTTAGAAACTAACTCATAACAAAGGCTATTTGGTTATTCCCCTCTGAATTACATGACACTCAAATAAAAATATAAAAGATGTGGTGTTGTCTAGTGGATAATGGACTGGGAGTCTGAAAACCTGAATCTGCCACTGATCTACTATATGAAAACACATTTCCCCTCTCTGGTTCCATCCTACCTTTTTGTCTATTTAGGTGATAAGCTCTTTCCAGCAGGGACAGTTTCTCACTATATAGATTTGTGCAGTACTGAGCACAATACAGTATCCAGGTACTATGGAAATGCAAGCAATTAATAATCAACCATTTCTGCTGTTACCGTATATCCCTATGTTCACTATACATGCTTCAAACAAAGAGAATGGATGGATTAGGTGAGACATTTAGATATTATATATTTCCATCCAAAAAGTCTTTTCTATACCCTCTAAACTTAACATGAATCAATAAATACACATTTAGATTTGCTTTTCAGCTTTAGCTTTTTTCCTATCACAATATGAATGTCATTAACACAGGCAGAGATGGAAAAGAGTGCTAACAGTAGGGGAGATAGTATTCCTTCTCTTCTTATACACACCTTCCATTACCATTAATAGGTGTTATGTGTGTAAATTGAGAGAGTATATACCACTTTATTAGGAGGAAATTACATGTGAAGTTACTTTACTGCATCAAACCAAAGAGCTGAAGTATATTTTATGAGGGATTATATCTCTGATTGGTGTCATATGAATACAACTAGATATTTAAAGAGAGCTTCATTCCATACTAACCCAAATGACTATTAATGCAGCCTGTCGGAGTCTAGACATAGTATGTTGATTCTGAAAATTGGGAGTTAAATATTTTCCTCCCTTTGACATATTTACAAATGTTTTATTATATTTCTACTGATAAAAAGAAATTCTGAAACCCTGGTTTTAACATCATTCCCTCAGCAAATTTAGAAAGGAATGACAAATCTGTGAAAAACTATTTTTTTCTAACTCACCCCCACCCGAAGAATGTGTGTGTGTGTGTGTCTACTGACCAAAATAAGGTAATAAGAATCAACTTGTTTCCAACTTGCATGTTATGTGGCAATTGCTTAAATCAAATGAGAAACTCTTTTTTAGCCTAGGATACTGAGCTCAAGTGGAAGTTGTCAGGTTTGATAAAGTAGATTGGTCCTAGGGAGGAAATTTTCTGTTTCTATTTCCAGAGGTGCATCTGTTTGCTAGCATGTATTTTCTCCAACGAATGCCAGTTTGCCTACAACACTTGCAATGAGCTTTAATTGTGTGTTTTAGTAGAAAGTCTAATTTTGATCCGACTCCCTTCAGGTAGCAATAAGTTTGACTTAGATAATCACACCTCCATATAGCAGATAAAAATAACCACTTTGATTTCCCCCTCCCTACTTCTTAGAAAATAGTTGTATTTTTATTACCTCACTCTCACAGTGAGCAGGGATCCATAAGCCTTGGAACCTGAAGACTGTCCTGCAATAATAGCTATTGCTAAACCATTACAGTAATTAATCACAGAA
Source organism: Sternotherus odoratus (assembly GCA_032164245.1). NCBI lineage: Eukaryota > Metazoa > Chordata > Testudines > Kinosternidae > Sternotherus > Sternotherus odoratus. The sequence goes on along the minus strand of JAVMKO010000003.1, from coordinate 15,385,215 downwards.
GGAGCTCCTGGGGAAAAAATACTATAATTTCAAACATATAATTGAATTTTTATTGCTTTTAAACTGAAGTGGTTAGACCTTGAGAAAATCTGCTCAGCAAGAAAGCCCTCTCCTCCCTTTTGTGTGTTAGACAAAGCTTGGCAGAGCTCACAAGCTAAGTGGAAGCTGATGTAACATCTCTCTATTTCAAGCTCTCTCTTAATGAAGAAGAAAAGGTCACTGAAAAGTGACTGCTTCAGCACCATACACTGCCTCACTGGGAAGCAGGTTGAGGTACGGCGTGTAGTCTTTTGCACCCTTTGCAGGCATGGGCTGGAAGCACTGCAGAGGCAGTACACTCAGCCTTTGAAGAGAAGGGAGCACTTTGTGGTGGCTGTCAGGTGACCATCAGAGGAGTATGAAGAGGGCTGTATGGGAACTTGCCTGCATCCCTCTTTGACCAAAAGGAGGATTTCTGTGATGTGGAGGGGAGAGGATTAAAACAGGAGACCCTGAACAGTCCCCATAAAACATTCTCTTTTGGGGTTCAATTCTATACCTATATGTGCCAAAAAAACCTAGTTGTCAGTGATAGCTTTTAGGCAAGAACGAATCGAGCAGTTGCCAGAGGGGTCATATTCTGGAAAGTTCTATTTATTTGACTTAACACTGTGGGGACAACGGCAAGCAAGCAGGGTAGCCTGGGGCAGACTCAAAGAGAGGGGAAGTTGGGAGGGCAGGACAATTGGCCTAGCCTTTGATGTAGCACCCCCAAAAGGTCACATCACCTAGAGCTAACCCTCAATGGGTTGCTCTCCACTCTTGCTGCATGCTTATAGAAACATGCTAGACTCATCCCTGGGGAGGGTTGTAGGAGGAAGGGGAACAGCAAGCCGAGACAGTGAAGCAGCCATGCAGCTATCTTTACTTTCTTCCTCCCTGGGTACTGGCGAAATCCAACAAAGTCAAGCCCAGCAGGAAAGGAATTTCCTCATCCCCCCCCACAGATGAAAGTAAAGGAGAACAGGGAGCTCTGCCCATTCCTACAACTTACTCAGTGGTTTCCATGCCAGTCATCAGTGAGTTAGTCTGAGAGCCAGGTATGCTTGGACATCCCTGACATCTGACTCTTCTCCCTCACTCTCTCCTGCCTCACTAAGGAATAGGGTGCGCTCCTTCCCTGAGAGATGGTTGCTGGCAGAAGAAAGGTGTCTTTATACAATGGTTCTGGGCGCTTATCAAATTCCTTAGATTAATTATGTAACCTTTCAGCCAGGTGAAGCTGGCAGCAATGGGGGCCAGATTCAATATCTAGGGGGGTTCCTTTTCAACAATACAACACAGATCTGGCTCGAGCCTCCACCCAGTAACATGGGAAAATTACACACCACCCCTGGGTGCCTCTGAGAGGCAATACTTCCTCACTTGCAAGCACAGAGTCTGAATGTAGAAAAGAAACTTTTAGTGAAAGGATAGAAGTCACCCACCATTAATTAGGGAAAATGCTGCAAGTAGGATTCATATTCATAAAACTGTGAGCAGGACACTCACCCCAGAGTGCGTGGAGGAGTGTCTTGTGCCTCATTTTCTTCAGATCTATAACCAAAAGTTTGTTTTCTGTGCCCCTTGCTGCTCCCTCACCATACCCCACTCACAGTGGTTGTCCTTGGTCAGTGAGGACCCAAGGTTCAGAGGTGCATCTGTACGAGTTCACCTCCCACCTGGGGAAGAAGTCTTGCTCTATCATCTGAGCACTTACTCTGTCTGGCCATCCTGCCAGCCACAGTTCCTCACCACCGGCTGCCCGGCCAACCACTGTTCCCCTGTGCTGGCCGCTTGTTTGCCACTCCACCAGCTGACTGTCTGTTACCTTCTTCTGCCACCTGCCTCTCTGCTGTGACCTCTGCAAGTCAGTCTCAGTGATTTTCAGCTTTTCCCAGGCTGGGCCAATGCTGTCCCACAGCAAGTGATTTCAGCTCTCATTTAAGCACTTAAAATAACAAAGGCTCCTAATCACAGTTGCCAACTTTCACGTGGTAAATAATCACCCCGACTTTCACAAGAAGCCAAAAATCAAGCAGTTTCCATTTCAAAACAAAGCCAAAACAAGCCAATCTCTAAGAACCCCAACACTCTATGTGATTAGATTTCCCCAGCGTGCAGTTTGGAATTGTGGTGGGCTTGCTGTGCACCCATGACTCTCTCCCTCCCCCACCCCTGCTTGCTAGGACCTAACCCCCCAAAAAAGCAACAAGCTTCAAGTCAAAAACTAGCCAACAAGCAATTCACAAGCCAATAACAAGTCTAATGTCTGTGGGGTTTTTTAATGTGGGTTTGGCATGTCTGCTCCAAATGGCAGCTATTTAGCTCTATCTTTGAACAGTGGGGAGGAGCAGGGACTTTTAGGGAGAGTCCATACTTTCTGGGTGGGACACCTATCCCCCCCCCCACTTACTCTAACTGGGGTCTGGCATTTGAGCCCCTGGCTTAACAAGGTCCTTTCAGCTGAGGGCGACCCCCTCCTTTGGGACTGGTTAAGCACAGTTCTGCGCCTCTTTATTCTTCAGTAAAAACAACAACTGATACAAACCCTTCATGACTCCTGTATTCAGTGCTAAAGTGATTTGTAACCCAACACCAACCAAAACTGATCACCTTGAGCAATACCACTCTATCTACTGGATATCTAGGCAGAATCGGTGTGTTCATAACTACAGTTTGCTCCTGAAGTCTCTCCCCCTCCTGTTAGGGGAGAGTTCATTCAGACCCTGCTTACATCTAGATGGGGATGAAGAAGTGGAGGGGGTGATGCTAGAGATCAAATATATTTGGAATGTCAGCAGTGTGACAGCTAAGAGCATGCTTGTTAAATTTGTTGGGTTAGTTAGGATGCAAGGAGTGAAAATCAAAGGAGGAAGAAAACAGTGCTCATCTACTGTAGACCAGCACCAGTACAGGAAAATAGGAAGCAAAACTTCCTATACCAACAATTGGCTGTGCCATTGTAGGCAGGGCTTTTAACAACCCACATATATCAGTTGGGAAACAAACATGGACAAACCTACATTAGTCAAGATGTTGCTAACTTATACAGACATAGCTTTATGATCCAAAAGGTGGAGAATTGAACAAGAGCAGAAGACGTCCCATATCTGCTCCTTACTAATAGAAAAGAAAATGGGAATGACTGCAGAGCATCAATAAAGTAAAGATTTTTCTCACCAGATGCAACTGAACATGGGTATTAGATTTGTAATCTTTGATCTGAATAACAGAGTAGCTAAACAGGTCAACACCTTGTTTTTTAGTAGATAAAGTCAAAGAATAAATTGCTTGTATTTATAGAGTTCTGGTTAGGTTTGTATTAAGCTCACAACCTCATTCTCTCCCCACAGCTGAGCATATAAGAATGAAGATCATACGTCTACTAAACTCCATTTCCCTCCCTTCTCCTATATTTCCCACTGCAGATGCATTGATGTTTCAGCATGTTTTATCAAACCAAGATTATACAATGAACAGGGGGGCAGATATTCCCTCTGCCTTGAGTTCAATGTTATTCAATACCAGAGCCGTGACTAAGCATTTAACACTCAGAGTGAGCAAGCATATTTGTGCCCCCCTAGAGGCAACACATGGGGGGGTATGCAGAGTCATGTGCCCCCACCCCAAGATTTATGCCTTCCTTTTAACACAGAGGTTTTCAAACTGTGGTGTGTACCTCCTTACAGGGATGTATGTCACAGTTTGAAAAACATCACCTCCTCCCAGTGTGTTATGTCAAAAACTTCTAGTGACATTTTTCGCTACCATTATTGACATTTAAGGGTGGTCTCTTTTGCTTCCCTGTCACAATTTGCTACCTCTCGCCATTCCCGGCCTCTAATACAGGGGTAGAGAACTCTGAGAGGGCATCAACCATCCATCACAATTGGTTACCCCTAGACCAAAGGATGACAAAGATGAGAGGCAGTAAATTGTGATGGATGGTTGATACATTCCCATGGTACACTGCACTCTGAATCATTACAATCGCTCCTGGTGAGTACACTCACCATTGACACAAGGAGCCAAGTAGGCATGCACACAAGTAGGTTGCCAGGTGTCTGGTTTTCTATCAGAATGCCCAGTCAAAAAGGGAACCCATTGACTCCTGACCAGGCTGCTAAACATCTGGTTGGCTGTAGCACCAGTGGGGCATGAAGGCTCCGTACCTGGCTCCATGCCGCTCTCGGGAACCATCCGTCATGTCTCTACGGCTCTCAGGCAGAAATGTGACCGGGGGGCTCGATGCGCTGCCCCTGCCCACGGGCAACACCAGAAGTACCCACTCCACAGGTCCCATTGGCCAGGAACTGTAGCTAATGGGAGCTATGAGGACGGTGTCTGTGGGCGAGGGCCAAAACCAGGCTAGGGAAAAAAAAACAGGCTAGGAAATCAGTCAGACTGGAACTCACATGATCCAACAGAAGAAAAAGAAAAAGAAAAAAATTAGAACTAAAAATTCCAAATTTGAAATCACAGCAGAGGAAGTGCTAAACTAGAAACAGAAATGCCATTGCTACAACGACTAGCAATTGTTTGCTTATAAATGTTTTCAATTATTATTTGCTATTAAAACATAAATTAAATAGCACAATGACACCCATCTGCGCAATGCTGACAAAAGTAAGTGAAGTGAGAAGAGTAATAAAACTAACATTTTTAATAGTAAACAATTAGAAGGAGCAAAACCGTATTTGAAATGGATGACGAGAGAGGGAGTGCTGCTCAGGAAATCATGTGGCAGATAAGACAAATTTGTGAACTGCTGGGACACTTTATGCCGACATATAAATGGATAAAGGATTCTTTTAAATAAGCAAAAACACACAAGATTTTTTGGGGGGTGTAAAATATTTCACTGAACCAAGTCTCCTGTAGCCCCTCAAATGGGGGTTGCCATTTGTAGGCATTGGGGTGCCCTGGGCCTTTAAGAACAGAGCCCTGGGAAGTGGCTGAGCCGTACAGTCCTGAGGAAGGGGAAATAAAAAAGCCACTCTACCCTCCCCACCACCCTATGTTTGCAAACACTCCAGGTGGCTCATCCCATCAGGGTAACTGTTACCCCCTTTGCCACTCCCTGTGTGGGGTTTTGCCTTCGGCCACCATCTGGCAGCTCCTCACCCCTGGGCTTAACCCAGGCTCCTCGCCTTTCCCTCCTCTCCAGTTTTATCCCTTTGCCCCTCTCCTGTCCCTGCCTCCAGCTTTTGACTCTCCTCCCTCCCCCCCCCACCCCCGGTGCTGTCAATTTCTGCTCCTCTGCTCAGACCCTGCCCATCCCCCCTCTGATTTGCCCCTTTCCCCTTCTCTGAACAGCAGCAGATTGTAATCCCCAGCCAGTGCAGCAGCTTCAGTTGATATTACTGAGCATGTTTCGAATGAGCCAAGCAGCACACTCCCACCCAGTCCTAGCACCAAGGGGAGAGTCTGTTTCAGCCAGGTCACTGGGCCCATTGTCCTATGGCGAGAGTGGGTGCTGAGCACCCTGGGTGCCAGTCAATGCTGTTGGTCCTGATCCTGCAGGGGGGGGGGGCGCTGATGCCACTGGCCCGATCCTGCATGCTGCCCCATTTTTGTGACCCTACTGGCTTTGCACCCTAAGCAGCTGCCCCATCGCCGTGCCCTAGTTATGTCCCTGTTCAGTACTGATTCGAAATCTGCTTCCCTGCACGTCTGCTACATTTTTCAAAATGTCCTTTTATTTAACATATATCAGTTCAAAGAACCTCCTGAACTAGGACAGGTACAACAAAACCACTCATAACCTTTTGGCATACAGTGTGATAGAATACAATCTCTTTGCGTATGAAGATTTCTGTGCTTCCACCCAGGAGATTGTTAGCTCTTTGCCCGAAGAAATATTCTTTCAGTCCAAACCTGTCACAATAACTCAAAACGATATCAGGTGTTCTTTTCTGACAATGATGTCCACATCGATATGGCAGCCGGAGGAAGAACACTGATACGAGGTCTAAAAATACATATTTGAAGGCAATGAACTTTCAGAAGTGTGAACCTTCATCCATACAAATTCAGATAAAACTAGCACAATTGGAAGATAATTCCCACTGCTTCCCCTTCAATTTGTGCATAGCAGCTTTCTGTTGGGCTTAGTGTCCTTTTACATAAGAAAATGTGAAGCCTTTCCTTTCAAAGGTGGTCCTTGCCATGGCTATCAACATTTTTCTTCCTCCATTTTAGATAGCTGCAGTAATTCTATTTAATGGTACACTTGAAGACCACTTAGAAATTCCAGTTAGGACACTTCCACTTACTCATCAGTGTGTCCACCAATGGTTTTCAGTTCATTTTGGGGCCACAGTTCAAGGTATTTGTTTAAATCTATAAAGCTCTCCATGAGTCTCTCCTTGCTGTCTTGCCTTTGATTCTTCATTGAGCATTTCTTTTTGACTCTCTGGCATCTTTGTTTGTTTGAGACTGCATTTGCTTAATTTGTTTTATGTTGACAAATGTAACATTTCCCCAATGGCATTCTTATTGTTACAAGCTATTTGTTTCACTTCCTGTTGTGTTTTCTTTTTTTAACATATAACTTCAACTGCAGTACCTGAAAGAAGCAAATATTTTCCTTGGACTTGTGATATTAACTGCAATAGAGCCTGGTCTGGAACTCATAGTTTTGACAGTCTATTTTGGGGCCAGATAGTACATCTCATACTACAAATCCAGATTTCACATTACAATCATGCCTGCATTATCATCCTTGCATTTATTTTAGTCTGTCTGTCTTGATCTCAGAGATTCTTCAGAAAATATGTGAGTAAATCACCCCAATGACTGTCATCTTATTTCTCTTCAGAAGTCAGCCTGATATTTCTTCTCTCCTAGGCCCATGTCATCAAGGATATTTCACAGATCTCAATTTCTTTGTGATCATGTTCTTTGTTTGTTTGTTTTTAGCATTTTAGCCATGCTTTTCTTAGTTCACAGTTTGTCCTTACAGGTTACCAGGATATGAGGATGCCTGCTATATTGTCTATTATTATGGTGACACTGATTGCAACATCATAATTAAGGTTGTATTTCATTTGGCACCAAAAGCAGGTACAGGGTAATTCAATCTCTTCGATATACATATGTGACGGTGCTGTTCCTGGTGGGATCCAACTGTGAGTGTCAGATCAGGACAGATTGCTTCCAAAGGGCAACTACAGTCCAAAGCTGGGGTTTTTCCACACTAAGGCAAACCCAACCAGCTAAACAGAAAAGACTTTGGTCTCACCCCACTGGCTAACCACAAGTCACACAAGCAATCCCCTTAAGACACTCCAGATTCCCAGTATCACCACCAGCAGCCACCTGTCCTGGGGATCAATGGTTATGAAAACCAATCCCCCAAATAAAGAAAACGGTTCTCCCCAATTCCAAAGAATCAGGCCCCAGACCCAGGTCAATATACAAATGAGATCTTACCACAAATCACGCTGTAGCCAATCCTTTAGAATCTAAAATCTAAAGGTTTAATATAAAAGGAAAAAGGTATAGGCGAGGGTTAAGAATGGTTAAAAGAAATCAATTACATGCAGTAATGGCACATCTCTTAGTTTAGGCTTGCAGCAAAGGTAGAGTAACTGCAGGTTCAAATCAAAGTCTTTGGATGCATCCCATTTGGGGGATGGGTCAGTACCATTGTCCAGAGTTCCCTGAGTAGCAAAGTTCCATCCAAAGCTGGAAACAAGGCAGGCTGAAGTCTGGAGGTAAAGCCAAAATGGAGAATGCTTCTTCCAGCTTTTATAGACTTTCTCTTCTGGGCCAAGACCCTCCTCCTTCTTTTTGCAGAGTCCGGTTGCAAGATGGAGGCTCACAGTCACAAGGTCCAATCACCAGACTCCCCAGGATTCAGTTTCTGACCAGGCAGATGACATTCCTAGAGCAGCTCAGGTGTGGACAGGCCTATACAAAGTCCATTGTGTGGTTGGTGTCCCTTAATGGGCCATCAGGTAGCCCCAGCCTGTCTGAGCCTTCACAGGAGCCAAGCCTAAGCTTGAATTACAGGCACCTTTAACTTTAGTTACAGAATAGATACACACATATGGAATAGATACACACATATGACACCTGTTATGATCCCCTTCACATAATATTTCGTACCCCAGTGATCTATACGGTACCAAATTATTTCAGTACCGTGACAACATAAACATAGTGTATCCTTCCCAAACTTAGAGCAATTGCTTTTTGAGTATAGAAGTAATTTCATGAGAACTTACAAATACATCTGTTAATGAGTGTATTAGTTTAAAATAATTAATTTAAACCTTGGGATTTTTTAAGAAATTCACCATCTATGTCATTCTCTTTTTGTCCCAAATTATTTTAATAATAGAAGAAGAGATTCTTTAAAATTTCCTCATAGTTAGCAATAATTGAAATGTTATTACCAAACCTCCATATATTCCCAAAGGGTGATAAGAATAAAAGAGAGGAGTTTATCTGGGATTTTCAAGAACAGGGCCTGTCCTAGCAAACTGATGATTTAGTTGGAGAGGATGATTTAGTTGGAGGTTGGTCCTGCTTTGAGCAGGGATTGAACTAGATGACCTCCTGAGATCCCTTCCAACCCTGATATTCTATGATGCTATAAAATCCGGTGCTTCCTGCAAAACCAATTACTTGCGTCCTCTCATTTTTGGCTGCAATATACAAGATTCCATCTGACCCAAATTTCTCCCATTCTGTATTGGGAGTTTGGGGTGTTTATTCCCATAGAGTAATAGAAAGAAGAAGTAATAGGTCAGGTGTGTAAAACTGGTGTATGGGTTTGTAAGATGTTTCTAGATACACAAAAATAGGAGAGAAAACAAGGAATACTTGTGGCACCTTAGAAACTAACCAATTTATTTCAGCATAAGCTTTTGTGGGCTATGGCCCACTTCACTGGATACATAGAATGGAACACACAGAAGTAAGATGCATTTATATACACAGAAAGCATAAAAAGTTGGGAATTACCTTATCATTTACAGCGCTTTAAAGTTTTCAGTATAGCCATGCCCTAAGCTTTTGGAACGTGGAGTGATTTCTTACTATGTATCTCTGGAAACTGACTTGGTTAGATTTACTTTTTTCTTTTATTCATATTTATGTATAAAAGTGAAGATAGTGCATGTGGATTATGAAGTAGCCCTTGTTATGTAACAGAAATAAAGCTATTATTTTTATTCTTTGTAATTATAAAATGTAATAAAGTTGATACTTGAGAAGTCTTTTAATTTCTCTTGTTCTTTTTGGACTCAACTCTGGGGAAGTTGTCTTTGTGCAATCTTTGCTTAAAATCCTCAGTGACTGAATTATAGGTCTGTGTGCTTTTTTACAGGAATTGTGTTAAAGCACTAGGAGAAGGGTGTTAAAGCAAACTCTAGCCTAGCTCACATAAAGATTCCAATTTCACATGCAGAAACATAAGGCCCTTTGAAAGTGTAGAGTGCCAAAATATACATATTGAATAAGAACATTTTTTGATCTGTAAACTCTTAAGGGCAGAGAATCATCACATGGTTGGAACCAAATATTTAATAATACTGACAAATAAAATAATTAAAAATAATATAATATTACCTCAATTTTTTTTCCTGAACATATGGGAAAGTTCTATATAAAGTAAACTACTTTTATTCAGACCTATATTATGTCTTGTGCATGTGAATTTAAGGAATCACATGGTGTCAAGTCTGTGTTCCTAGATAATGTTGTCAAGGCAGGTGCTAGAAAAATTAATATATTTGAGTCAAAGGCTATAATACTAACTTTACTATTGATACATACATATTTTTCTAGGCTATTTAAAACCATATCTTACAAGCACAACATTCATCATTTACTTTTATTACTAGTTATTTTCAAGATGTAAAAGATATCCATTACAATGGAGTAGTGAGAATGTGTGGTAACTGATGAATATTCCGTTAAAGTGCTGTTAATTCCATTGCTTTATCTGATCCAAAGTCACTTAGATTTTATCAAATTATCCATCTGTTTGGCTTTCACCTTGGAATGTCTGCCAGATGCTGTGTTGGTTTATACCACCATTCATTTGGAGACACAACCTTAACAACAAACGTTCTTGTTGTCAAGTATTCCTGATGGAGGAGTTCACCTGAAAAACATTCATGCATTCCAAGATAACTACTGCATATTCCAAAGTAAAATCTTTATTGAGTACATTATGCCCAATACATTGCTACATACAATATGTCCTGTGGTATTAATTCTGATAATCGGAAGAGGCTTAAATCAAACAGCATTATTCCGCAAAGCTCTATCATTCCATATAGTGCCCATTTATACATTTTATTGTTTTCTTTTTAATTAAAGTTGAACACTAAAATTAATATGATATTTTTTTATCTACTGGGCACAGAAGCTTTTAACTAAGTCTCCAAGTGCCCTTTAAAAGTCTATTAATGGCTATAAGTCCTTGCTGAGCTGATTCACGAGGGGAGACAATTACAATAAGGAAGTGGTCAGCTTTACTGAACCCCAGATAACAGCACTGAATATTCTTCAACATCAGAACGAAACAAGCAGAGTCAGGCTGTTGGAAAAGATGCCCAAGTTAGAGGCTCAGTTGAAAAGGAGGGGTCTGAATGATATTATTAATTAGCCAACAATGAGTAACCCTGCTATGGCATAATAAATCGAGGTCACTTGTTCAAATACAAATGACAATAGGTACTGAGGGAGCAAAAATCAATACTAAGCGATGCTTATCTGGTATGGTATGTGAAGTAAACTAGTGGTATCAATCTAGTCCTTAGTGGACACTAAAATCAGTACCATAACTGGTATTAACGACTAGTTTCAACAGCAGGAACAAGAAATTAATAAGAATTAAAAAGGACTTGGATATTTCTATGGATAACAAGAATATCTAGTTATAACAGTAAAAATTAACCAGAAGTGTTTTGGAAGGGATGTAAAACTTCATACTAAGAGGTTAAGCCAAACTCCAACTTCTAGAGTTAAAGAGATTTCCCCTGGGGGAAGATGATCTCTCATCTGCTTACTTCAGTATCTTCTGTATCTTCCTCTGAAGCCTCTGGTGCTGGGCAGAGAGATGACGCTGGACTAGATGGACTATAGATTTGATGCGATATGGCAATTCCTATGTTATTATAACTGAACAGATATGGATACTTGAATGACCATAGCAGCCTGACACGGTCATTTCAGAATAATTTGATGCACATTGTCATGACAGCACAGAGAGCCTTGACCTGCTGCTGTCCACCGGTACAGGACTCCCGTTTCAAAGACTGTTGATCTGACACTATCATAAACACTACATTAATTCATGAACAACAATTACTATCATCAAGCCATATCTCCTGAGTTGTGATCTTCTCAGGTCTCTGAAGGTAATCAAAAAATATATACCGGATTCATTTTTAAATGGGCGACCACCAAGGACAAACATTGTTTCCTTCATCACAATCTATTCACTCAGTAGGTGATTTTCATCTGTCTGAATGTGTACTGCCCATTTTAGCATGGAAATAAAAGTAAATATTTTGAAAGAAATGGTAAAAATATGGGTTTGCCCACAAGCAAATTCAAGATCCTGTGGCGCTTTTTGGTCAAATAAGGGCCGGAGTGTCCAAATTCGAACAGGAGTACTTAAATCCAGTGTTTATAAATTTCCCAGTTGGTTTCCCAAGTAAATACTGTTCAATCATGGCATTTGAGACCCAAAATATACATGAACCGAAAACACTGGATGTCTATATTCCTCATGGCAGACTGCAAGAGGCAACATTGCTCTTTAGCTTCAAAGAGAGTCAGAATTTGTGGCCCCTAGGTCCTCACCCTCTCACGAGACTTGTTGTTAGAGGAACTTCCAGGATGCTGGGTCTTGACTCATTGAACGCAGCAGCACTGCAAGATCAGAAGTTTGAGTTTGGTGCAGTGGAGAAGGGGGAACCAGTGGAGTGACAGGAGGGGCAGGATGTGAGTGAAACAATGAACTGGAGCACCAGATTCTGACTGGAGCTGAGTGAGGCAAGGATGGAGTCAAGCCAGGAAGTTTCTGTAGTCAAAATGGGAGAATACGAGGGCCTGAACAAGAGAGTTAGCACTAAACCAGAAAGAAAAGGATGAATATTGGAGATGTCACAAAGGCAAAAATAGTAGCAAGTCAGTTTTTCCCCACTGGAAAATGTTGAGTTCAACAACGGTTTTTGATTTCACAGCTGGAAGAATGTAAAGGATGTAAAGGATACATTTTGTTTGAGTTGACATCTCAAAACTAAATACCTTTTTTCACTTTGTAATGGGATGGAAGAGTAAAAGACATCCGATTGACGTATCGAATTATTATTATTTTTTTCAAAAACACCTTTTTTTTTTCTATTTCAGAATTTCCAATTCAAAACTTTGGGGGATTATTTGTTCTGTGATTTTTTTCAATATGTTGAAATGCCATTCCGATTACAAAGAGAAACTTAGTTTCCAATGTCAATAGTCCCCATGGGATGAAAATCCTATTTCACAACTAGCTGCAGTAAGGCCTGCATTGTTGACGGCAGAGTATGGGAAAGGATGATAAGGCTTGGGAAGGAAGATAAGTAGCTCAGTTTTAGTCACCAACAAAACAACGATGAGGATATATCAGAGAGAGACATGCCAAGACAGAAGGAGAGAGAGAGAGAAGTCAGGAGGGGAGAGAATCCACCTTCATGACTGAAGTGACAGTAAGCTCAAAATGCCTTCAGTGTTCACAGACAATATTTATGGACAGAAGGCCAGTAAAAAGCAGAACAATTCTTACATCTGTTAATTGTAATTGTTTGGTTTTGGCTGGTTGGCATTATTGTTTTATTTGCATTTTTAAAGGAAAATATTATTACTCTAACTATTAGAATCAGTAGATATTGACACCAGTCATGTGACCTTTGTAACCCTGACTCAGATCAGGTCACCTCTTCCCTCCTTCCGCTCCTTTCTTAAATCCCCCTTCTTTGAAAGCCTTCCAATGCTGATCTCACGATTCTTAACTCTACTCCTTTGAACTCGTTTCTAGTATAGTCTATATTATTGAGGGAGTTCAGTTGTAATTCTGTCAGTGCATAGCCCTAATCTTTTCTGTATTTATAAAGTACCTAGCACACATGGTGATCTACAAATGCATTAATTTAGATTAAATCGGGGTACCCAACTTATGGCACACCAGAGCATTTCATAAGCCCCACAGCCTGCTCTAACACAATATACTAACAGCTGATTCATTAGCATTTTGTTGTCATGTGTACAACATTTTAGCTTACACAAGTGTGTAAATATGTAGACAATACATATAAACAACCTATCCAAATACATATGAAACAAGATGAACTTGAAATATAAATCAGTACGGGTGACTTTGTTTAAATCTTATTAAAATATGTAGAATCTCTTTGGCCCACACAAGATTGTACTTAGCTTTATGTGGCTCTCCTTGTAATAAGATTGGGCACCACTAGATTAAATTTAATTAATCTAGAATTTGATATTGCAGATCCATGTGTTGGCTTATGTTACTATAAATGAAATTGTGTTTTCAGATAAATACCCCTGAGATAACTTCTTCCTGTAATATATTTCCAGGGAAGAAAACTGGAGTATATATATTTCCAACTGGCAGAAAACATGAGCTGAAGGAAAATCAAAGTAAAATAGGCAGAGGAAAGGAGAGAGAAATAAGCAGAGACAGGAGCAAATAAATAGCTGATGGGGAAAGGATGGGCTATGAAGAAAAAGGCCAGAGAAGAAACAAAAAATAAAGAGGAAGAGCAAGGGATACTGTGATGGGGTTCACCCCACACTAGCCTGGAAAGGGTTAATGTGGCTCAAAAGAGGCTAAGTAACCTGATAGGCCACACCTGAGGGGAATTAGTCTTGATAGGCAAGTACTGACTGAGGGGGGAGCCTGGCTGCGCAGGATCAGGTGGAGTTTGTATATGATCCTGAAGTGAGGGCAAAAGGAGGTGGTGGTGGTGTGGAGGCTTGCTATCACTCTTGGGGCTTAGAAAGGGAAAAGAAGGAAACCCAGGGAGGGAGTAGAAGTCCTCGGAACCTGGTCCTGAAGGAAGGGTTTATCCAGAGGAGTGGTGGAGAAGAGAGAAGCCTGATAGAGGTGGAGTAGGGAGCATCCCAGAGAAATAGCAGCAGGGGTTTGAGGATGGAGCAAACCTTAACTGCTGATTGAAGGGTCACTGGACTGGACTCTGGAGGAATGGGTGGGCTTCCCTTATCAGCCACTGGGGAAGTAGCATAGCCTTGTATTGGAGGACTGCTGTGAACAATACTGAAGCACCCAGTAGGGTGGGACTTTGATACCCCCAAAGTGGAAAACTAGGGTAACTGGGCCAGCAGGCCAAGCCATGAAGAGAGAGTACCCTGAGTCATGCAGAGAGAGGTCCTGGGGCATGCAGCTAAGAGGCAGAAGGCGGTATCAGACTTGGAAGGAGCTGATTCCCAGATTGTCCAGGATGAGGAGGTACCCCAGCAGTGAATAGCGAACCTTGGTTACAGACACATACATGGAAAACAGAAAGAGGCAGAGAAAACAAAACATAAATCATCACTGACACAAAGTAAAAGTGAAGCAGCAAAAAACTAAAGCTGGGGAACAAGATAGTGAACAACAAAACAACCCTTTCCCCCACACCCCCAAAATCAAACGTATTTCATGTAATGGGGAGAAGAAGAGGGATAAAGAAATACTCTACATTTACAAAACACCATGTTTAGGCAGCTGGTCTGCTGTGGCTGCTGCTTGTTATGCTAATGCTTGTAAGCTCCCAGTTCTGTTCTTGTACAGAGCCTAGCACAATGTGGTCCAGGGCCCTGAGTAGGGTTCCTAGGTACTAGGGAAATACACAATAATAATATCAATTACTGATAAACTGTTAATAACTGTCTCAGGCTATGCAGAGTACAGACACTGAACACTCCACTAGCATAGGTATAAATAGCAGTGTAGAAAGTGTGGAACTACTCAAGTGAGTAAAGACATGTATGACCCCTCGGGCATATACCCCACATTGCTCCCTACACACCTGAGCAGTGCCTCCCATGTCTACACTGCTATTTTTAGCAGAGCCTTTCCCTGCTGTAGGACCCATGGATCATGTGTTGTGGGGAGGTGCTGATCATTGTAGTGGAGATGTCTCCAGGTTTTGCATCTTTTGTTCTGGCAGGGTCTGGTGCTGCTTCGAGTTGGTGTGTCCTGGACTGTGGGGAGCTTTTTTCTGATGAGCTTCAAAAGGTTGGATGGTTGTTTGAAAGCCAGAAGAGGAGGACTAGGAAAAATATATTTCAAGCTGGGGTCCCCATTGAATAGACACTAAAAATCATGGACTGAATATAGACACTGGATTTATAGCTTATTACAATGATCTATTTGGCATTATGGTTTATTACATAACCTGCCAACAAGCCTCCCCCCAGATGCCTTTCCCCTCTATGGTTATGTCTACACTTTGAACCTTACAACGACATGGCTGTGCCACTACAGCTGTGCCATTGTAAGATACTCAATGTAGCCACTCTTTGTCACCAAGAGACACCTCTTCCTGAGGACAAAATAAAACCACCCGCAACAAGTGTCCACACCAAAGTTTTTTTTAATTAAAACTTTTGTTGTTCGTGGAGTGGAGGGGAGGGGAGGGGAGGTTTCCACACCTCTGAGCAACAAAAGTTTTAATGAGGAAAGTGAAGTGTAGACATAGCCTGTGTTAATGGGCCACTTCACCATAGACTCATAGACTTTAAGGTTAGAAGAGACCATTATGATCATCTAGTCTGACCTCCTGCACAACGCAGGGCACATAATTTTACCCACCCATTCCTCCAATATACCTCTCACCTATATATGAGCTACTGAAGTCCTCAAATCTTGGTTTAAGGACTTCAAGGTACAGAGAATCTTCCAGCAAGGGACCCATGCCCCTGCTGCAAAGGAAGGCAAAAAACCTCCAGGGCCTCTAGAAAAACCTCCAGGGCCTCTTAAATAGTTGGTCCATGAATGGTCCCTTGAAAAATGTGTTAACTATTTGTGTTAAATGAACTGTTCCACCTTCTATTTATCTGTGACACTCTGCATACATTTCCCAGAGCTGAAGAAGATTTTTATGCAAACTTGAAAGCTTGTCTCTGTCACCAACAGACAGAAGTAGGTCCAATAAACATTATTAATATATCCACCTTGTATGGAACCAACACGGCTAGAACAATACTGCATATTATCACATCATTTCCATTGGGTACAATATCCTACCTAAGATATCCCTGGACTGTTGGATGGCTGTGATGTAGTATCCTAAAAGTAGCTTCATCACAGTGGTGACGAAAGTCACCTCTATCACTAAATATCCATATCCCCCATTAAAATTGTGTAGCTCGTTATCCCTTTCTAGAGGCTAGAAAACAGATGTTTATGAGTCTGTTCCTACTGCTAAAGCTAACAGACCTTTTCATTTAGCTCAATCCATGGAGGATCATGCTTTTAGACCTAGCGATTCAAGGTTGAATCCCTCTGGTTGACCTGACCAGGGACATATAGCTCAGAGGAAGTAGCCGAATCATAAACTTTTAATCTATACATTAGGGTATTAGGATAATTATATCTCATTCAATTTCTTAGGCACTTGGGAATCCTTTTGGACGAAAGTTTCTGTATAATGCTCAGTAAGTTGACACCATCTATATTAGTAGTAGGAGACTATGATATTTTAAAACTGTTTTTTTGTTTTTCCCTTGCCGTTATACACCAAAGTGAGTGACAAAGGTTCCGATTTATTGAGAACTAATGCAGACAGACTAATTTCTCTGTCCAGAGCCCAATGCTAGCATAGCACAGGTAACTGAAATTCTGTAATAAATGCCTTTTCTAAAGTAAAGTGCCCTTCAGTAAAAAGAGAAAAGAAATCAAATATTTTATAAATGCAGGCAATGAAGTCCTGAGAAGTGCAGAACACCTGTCACTCCCGTTGAAGCCAATGGAGGCTGCAGGTTAAGTATCTAGCAAGCTGAAGCAAAGGGAAGTGTTTTATTTGAGAAAACTTTCATTCACAGGAACAAAATGGAATACAAATTGGCTTTATTGCAGTCTATTTAATATATCAGGTGAAAAGTAAGGCACTTTCTCAATGATTTAGGACAAATGCCTCAGAATGGGGATTTTAGAAATGTATACAGAATAAAAAGTAGTTGTTAAATAAAATGCATAACCATTTGCTTCTTTGTTTCATTCCACTAGAGTTTAATTGAGTTGAACTGCGTTAGTGGATACCCTCAATGAAACAACACAATGATTTGATGTGGATCTCAGTTCAGCTAATGATTAACTTGTTAGAATGCCCAGGTGAGATTATAATTATTTTAAAAATCTGAATATGAAATTTAAAACCGAGTTACTGCTTTCTGTTGACAGTAACATTGATTTAAGTACATGAAATAACTTTCTGAATTTGTTGCACTGATAATGAAATTTTAAAGAATTACCTTAAATATGTGCGTGCCTTAAACTTTCCTGATGGTCATAGTTCAAATTATCTCATAAGAAAAAATAGGTAGGATTTTCAGAAGTGCAAAAGGTTCAGATTTTTATAATTCCAATTGGAGTTAGGCTCCTGGGTGCTTTTGAAAAATCTCAGTAGTCACCTATCTGTATCTTCAGGTGCCTAGATACTTGAAAATCTGGTCCTTAATGCCTAACTCTCTTCTGAAAATTAACCCAACAAGTACAGCACACATTTGAACCAAAAAGTATTCTGAAGGAACTTGTCATCAAATTGGATAAGCAACAAATGAGAAATCAGAGGCAAGTTATTGTATAGCGTATATATGGCAAATAACCCTGATTCTTCAATCAGATTGCAGATCCCCTACAACACCCTGGATATCGGTGTGCATGTAATGCTTTAACAATAAAGTCATCTTACTTGATTTGAACAGGACTCCAAATGGGTTGGCTAGACCCATACTGGTCTATTTGCATGCTTAGTGTCAATGTTTGTAATTGATTAATTCTTAATTAATTAATTCTTTTAAAAGGCATTCACTTTTCAATGCCAGATTAGAAGTCCCATTCATAATGTCATATCCTTACTGCAGGAAATATACAGTATATTGAAGAAGTGTAATTCATTCTAAGGCAGTTGTGTTTGGGGGTAATAATAGAGAACCAGGAAAAAGACACCCACTGTTTCAGATATTATGATGGTGTGTGTGTGTCTGTGTGTGTGTGGTGGGGGGAGGTGAGGGGAAGAGGAAGGGGAAGGGGAGTGTTGAACGCTCAGTAATTCTGTCTCACAACTCTATGTTCCACATAATCTAATTATATACATCTGAGCCTTGACATCTGAGTACCATAACTGTTTTTATATCTCCAGAGGAAGGCTGTTGTGAATTTACAAACAGTTCCTACAGCATCAGTCCTGATTAAATAATCCACTGGTATGATGGGCTAAATTTGTTCCTCGTAATAGGAACAATTTATTATTATCTTTAAGAAAACCACCAGTTATTCTATAAAATAAAAAAAGTGTTTCATTATTAAAGGGTTTTTTTTCTTCCTCTCCAGCACTTTGAGTCATGCTGTGAGGAAAATCTCTATGGCCTGCTTTGCAATTTTATCTTAATCCAGAGGGGATGGGGGGAGAGGAGAGGACTAGTAAATGGGAAATAATCCAAAAGTTTAAGTGGAACAAAAAAATTAGGCTGTACAAAATTCAGTTTGTACAGAAAACATGACTGTCCCCACAGTGTTGTCTGAGTGAGGTAAAAACTTCAAAGCTGATCACCTGCTTTTATTGCTTGTGCACAAAGCACTTTCTGTTCATTTGTCAAGTAAAATACATGTATAAGCAAATATGAGGGATTTTTTTTTGTGTGAAAATGTACTGCTAAAATTTTATTTAAATATATATGAAAATGATGGCCTTGATCCTGAAGTCTGATATTCAGGGGCAGAATCCCAGTTCCTATGTGAATTCCCATTGACTTTAGCATGTTTATGATGCTTTCTGGTTACTGTGCATTAGATCACAATGTTGTCATTTTTTATTAATGTATAGGGACTTCTCCTCACCCTAGCTTTCTCCTCCCTATCTCTCAAACTCACATAAAATTGCATTTTTAATTAATTTAATTCCAATTTGAGAATTTTTTTAAAAGTCCCAGTAGGCTTCTTGGTGAAGAGACCTTTGAGAAATACTCACATGATTTTGTTGTGCTATTAAGTAGCAAAATAGTGGGTCTCAAAATATGTGATAGGAAATATAGCCCCTATTTTGTTGATCTAGTTGAAAAATAAAAGGTGGAAATTGGTGTTTTGTTTGTTGGGTTTGGCAGGGAATGGAAACTTTTGAGTGGGCTTTCCGATCTTTCTTTAAACAAAATATTGGAAAGATCAAAAAAGAAGGGACAGAGAGATAACTAGTGTGGTAGTTGTTACCTTGACATGAGAGTAAGGAACTCAGTTCAGGCTATCGCCCAAAAATAACCGTACAGAAAGCACCTTGATCCAGGATGATGGATGGGTTATTTTGTTTGTTTGTTTGTTTTTGTAAATAGATTAGATCAGGCTAATAATATTTTGGATTCTGATTCAGAAAGAATATGGAGAATGAATATTCAGGCACCTTCACTGCGTGAGCAGCAGACACCTTCTCTGCAGGTTTGTTTCCACAGATCTATGGAAAAATTCTAGTTCTAGGCAGTGTCTGCATGCTAGCATCTGGAACCCTCGGTTCAATCCAGAAAACTAGACATGCTTCCATAATTATTCATAAATGGGTGAACATTCCAAAGTGTGCCTGTTGCAGAAGGATCTGGGATTTTATATTTTAACATTTTATACCCCATAGCCATGAATTGCTGCATAGGTTGTCAGGCCAAGACCCAGATTAAGCCCAAAGTACCTCTTCTTTTTCTACCATTAGCAAGCAATTTGAAATAGGCAATGGAAGCAACGGCACAGCCACAAAGATAATTCTGCTCCACAGAAACAATGGCAGTACCGGTAGGTACAGTCTTCTCCCTTAGCCTTTAAGGCTGTTCAGGAACAGAGATTGTTCCACCCCAGAACTATAGATAGAAACAACTGTGGAATTCAGGGGTGTCCAGATCAAGTTCAATCTTTTAGGTTTGGATTCAGGCAAATCTATAACCTGTAGGAGCTGATCTCTTAGGCTTTGCAAAGCTTAAATGCCCCTGAGGCTCAGTCACTGTTATTGCCTCATTAGAATAAAGAAAACAGTCTTCAGTAAAGCTAATCTGTTTTGCCTGCTGCTTCCCAGTAGAGTTTCTGCCCAGAATATTCCTTCGACCTATCTTTTCTGGATTCTTGGTACATATTTAAAGAAACAGTACACATATACTAATATATTCTAATCATTATTGTTATGAGTGATCACAACCGCCTACAATTAGCAAAGTAAAGTAGTGCTTATTTCTGAATGTGAGCCAAGTTTTCTATAAAACTAGCATGTTTCCTGAGGATAGGAGAAATTCATAATATAGAAATTAGATGAGAATTTTGCCCAGTTTTGTTAAAAGTGATTTTTTTTTCCTAAATGGTTTGAAAATGGATTAAGTACAGTGGACACAGATGGGGGGAAAGCAATACTATTTTCATTAATTAAAATAGCAGGCGTTTAGAATGGAATGTGAGCACATCTTTCTTCTTTCTGTTACTTTTCATTTTCAGGCTTCTGCACTTACTGTGTCTCACTGAGAATGGAAGCAGAGATTAGAACACAAAAGAGTTGGCTATATTTTTGTATTATTTACTGTCTGGTCAAAATAAGCCAGCTCAGGTAAACTCATGAGATTTCTAATTCATTAGTACAAATCAACGAGCTTGAGATAAACTTCTGAACTTGTACTTACCCAAACTGAACCAATATTTGAGGTTCTCAAATCACTAATAGGCAGCTGGTGAATGAGGGAAACTGAAGGAAACTGTGATGATTATATTGGAAAGGTATTTGTTTTCTTTAGCAGAGCAATCAGATTTTATATCAACACTGGGATAATAGCTCCATTTTATTGAATGCCTTTCTTTTCTTTTCTTTTCTTTTCATTTATTTTTGTTTCCAGCTGCTTGTGAGCATGAAATCCAGGAGCTATGTACGCACATGTTTGCAGATATAAGGAAAAGCTCAAGTAGTTAGCATGGAATTGCTGAGTAACTCAAAGGATTAATAGTGTGGCTCACAGTTGAACCAAACTAATTTAAAGTTACATTGTGACATCATTTTCATGGGTTCTAGCAAATCACCAGGTAATGAGGAAGGAATAGTAACTTACACTAAGTTACTCTTTATTGATGTTTCAACTGTTGCATAAGGCCTGCATATATAGAGCAATACTCAAGGCAAGGAGGCAGCAATTTATCCATTCCGGTCTGTTTTTGAAACACCCTTCCCATCCCAGGAGCCTATAAAAGTACAAATAAACTAAACGTGGTTCAATTTCTTATTGAAGTGACGGTAATTAATATAACAATGAATGGAGAAATGGAAGAATCAAATAAAGATCTTGGTTCTCCTCTCACTTACATCACTATTAACCCCAACCATCACTAGCTTCAGTGGAGTCAATTCTGATTTAGGGTATGTCTGCACTGACAGAGTTACATCACCGGCAGTTACAGCACCACTCAGAGGGCATTGAAGGGAAAACGCTGTTCTGTGTTCACACTGTCAGCTGCCTGCACAATAGCATGTTCACACTTGTGGCACTTGCAGCAGTATTTGGAACGGTGCACTCTGGGCAGATATCCCACACAGCATCTCTTCCTCATCTGCCACTAAGAGTTGTGGGAAGGCGCAGGGGTCACGCGGCAACCTGGGTCCTCTCCCAATGCCCCATGATGCATTAATTTGCATCCCAGAAATCCCTGTGCTTCCATCTGCATTTGGCGCCATCTTACAATGGTTTGTATACTGTGTGCCCTGTTGACCAATAGGCTGCTTGCTTTGACTAATATTAGGCTGACCATACGTCCCGTTTTGAACGGGACAGTCCCGTTTTTTTCATGTTTTTGAACCGTCCCGTCTTTTTGTCAAAAATATCAATTTTGTCCCGTTTTGGGGGCAGGTGCAGGACTCCCAAGATCTTAGGTGAAGAATCTTGCTACCTAAGGACAAGTATCAGATGTTGAAAACTCCGATGAGCAAACTGCGCTCATCGGAGACTTTGACATCTGATACTAGTCCTTAGGTAGGGAGAGGAGGCAGTGGACGGAGGGAGAGAGCAGGGAGGAAGGGAGGGATGGAGAAGGGGGATGGAGAGAAGGGAGGGATGGAGAGAAGGAGGGAAGGAGGAATAGAGAGGAGGAGGTGGCAGCGGGCGGTGGGCTGAAGCCCGCCGTGCCTCCTCCTCTCTATTCCTCCTTCTCTCCATCCCTCCCTTCCTCCCTGCTCTCTCCCTCTGTCCGCTGCCTCCTCTCGCTCCCTCCATCCCTTCTCTCTATCCCCTTCTCCATCCCTTCATCCCTTCCTTCCTCCCTTCTCTCTATCCCTCCATCACTCTCTTCCTTCTTTCTATCCCCCTTCTCCATCCCTCCCTTCCTCCCTTCTCTCTCTCCCTCCGTCCACTGCCTCCTCTTCCATCTCCCTTCTCTCCATCCCTCCTTCTCGCTGTCCCTTGCCTCCTCCATCCCCCCTGCTCCCTACCCCATCTCTTCTCTCATCCATCCATCCTCTCCCTTCTCATCTTCGTGCCTTCTCTCCCTCCGTCCCCTCCATCATCTTCATCCCTCATCCCCCCTTCTCTCTCTCCCTCTATCCTCTTCATCCCCCATCCCTGTTCTGCTTATTCCTCCATCCATCCCCTCCGACCCCCCTCTGCCTCTCCCCTGCCCGGCGTTGGGGGGCCCAGATGGAGCCATGCCCCCCCTGTCCCGTTTTTGCCATCCCAATGTCCCGTTTTTGTCTAAAGGAAATATGGTCAGCCTAACTAACATGGGCAGTGGAGTTAAAGTGAGCAGCCTATTGGTCAACAGTGTGGGATCCATGGGGCATTGGGAAGGCACCCAGGATGCCCAATGGCCCCATCCACCGTCTCACAACTCCCAGGCAAGAGGAGTTTAATATTGATCTTTCCATGCATAGTAGCTACGACACAAGATTGCTTGTAGCATTCACGGAGGTCCTGACCACACTGGAACACCACTTTGGGGCTCGGGAAACAAGCACGGGGTGGTGGGATCACATCGTCATGCACAACTGGGATGATGAGCAGTGGCTGCAGAACTTTTGGATGAGGAAAGCCACATTCATGGGACTGTGTAATGAGCTCACCCCAGCCCTGTGCTGCAATGACACGAGAACAAGAGCTGCCCTGCCATTGGAGAAGTGCATGGCGATTGCACTGTGGAAGCTGGCTACTCCAAACTACTACCGATCAGTCTCTAACCAATTTGGAGTGGGAAAGTTGACTATTGGACTCGTATTCACAGAAGTGTGCAGGGCCATTAATCCCATCCTGCTCCGAAAGACCATGATTCTGGGCAACGTGCGTGACATTGTGGATGACTTTTCACAAATGCGCTTCCCTAACTACGGAGGGGTGATACATGGCACGTATATTCAAAATCTGGTACCAGACCACCTAGCCACTGAGTACATTAACCACAAGGGATATTTCTCAATGGTTCTCCAAGCACTTGTGGATCACCATGGGTGTTTCACAGACATTAACACAGGCTGGTCCAGAAAGGTGCATGATGCACACATATTTTGGAACACTGGCCTGTTCAGGAAGCTACAAGCAGAGACTCTCTTCTCAGACCAGAAGATCACTGGAGGGGAGGACAAAATGTGCACTGTGATCCTGGGAGACCCTGCTTTCCCTTTAATGCCGTGGCTTATGAAGCCATACACAGGACACCTTGATAGCAGCAAGGAGCAATTCAACAACAGGCTAAGCAAGTGCAGAATGACTGTTGAGTGTACTTTTGGCCATTTAAAGGCCCTCTAATAGTGCCTATATGGGAGGCTGGCCCTAGCCAATGACAATATTCCTATGCTTATAGCCGCGTGCTGTATGCTCCATAATATTTGAGAAGGGAAGGGTAAAAGTTTCACTCAGGGCTAGACCGCTGAGGCTCAGTGCCTGGAGGGTGAATTTGAACAGTTAGAGACAAAAGGCTATTAGAGGGGCAAAGCCAGGGACCATAAGGATCAGGGATGCCTTGAGGCAGCAATTTGAAGCTGAAAGCCACTAATATTTGATGCTATGCTCGGGAGTGCAGTGCTTGTAATGCTAGGAGGTGATTGTGATTGGTGCAAACGATGCACTATGATGGTTTAAGAAAATTGCCTGTTGCTTTGCAGGGCTCTGTTTGCTTTCAATTAATAGAATAAAGATTGCTTTCAAACCCGACCTATTCACTTATTAAAAAACAACAACCAGAGGAGAGAAGCAAACAAAAAAAATGAATCAGCACTCTGGGGGATGAGGAAAGGGAGGGTCCCAGGAGGAGGTGGGATCCCGGGATGGTAAAAGATTTGTGTATGTCCAGGGATCATATCCAAACTGGTCCCTTGGAGTTCAATATGGCAGGTACTGTACTTCAGCAGGGCTGAACTGCAGAGGGTGTTGAGTGCAGTGGGTAGTGGGAGTCCTCAGACCTGGATTGTGAGGGGGGAGGAGTGGAACACCGTGGATAGAGGGTGAAGCCAGGAGGTTGATACATCAGTGTTTGAGAGGCTCATGGCAAAGGATTTGGAGACAGTGGCTGCAGGTGAGGGTGTGCATGGAGCTGCTCGGTTTGTAGTGCTAGAAGCACCTGGAGTGTGTCCCCTTGGCGCTCCATAACTTGTCAGAACTGCCCTGTGGCTTTGTTCTGCCATGTTGCGTTCTCCTTTCAGTCCCATATCTCGATGTCCTGCCACTTACTCGGTTCTTGGTTTTCGGACGCAGAGGACCTCACGACCTCACGCAGAAAGTCCTCCTTGGTTCCTCATGGCCGCTTTCTAATTCTGCGCAGCTGTTTAGCCAGCGATAATAAAGAGGGAGACTGGGCTCCCAAGGTCATTTCTGTGAAGCCAAAATGCAACATTTTACAGAGCAGTATTGTTTGCAACACACAGACCACGGATTTCAAATACAGCCACAATTCATGTACCTGACACTAACTGGCTGACCCCAGGCAAGCATACATGAGCCCCAAGACTCGAAATGGTAACTGCAGGGGCTGGGGAAAATCAGTGTCCCAGGACTGTAGTGTACACTGTGCCTGTGGCTCTTGGGGAGAGCCAGCACTGTAGGGAGAGGGGATTATAATCATTCCTGTCCCCACATTTTCCCCAGGCGGTGTTCATTACAGAAGATATCTCACTGCTGAGGGTGAGCAGGGAATCAAGGGAGGGTCTTCTCCAAGACTGCAGCTCCCGCCCTGGCCCGCCTGTGGCTCACCCATGTGCAGCAATGGTCCCCACTCCCTTTGTGATGGCAGAATGGTGTAGAAAAGTTCCCATTAATGGGGCACAAAACTTAGAAGCTCTGCCAAAGAGCCTGTGGCAAGAGATTGCTCGGTATTTCCATGAGAGTTTCCTGGAGATCTCTGAGGCTGATTCCTGTGAAGTGAGGGAGTCAATCAACAGTCTGTTCTGCTACTCAGACTAGACATGTGGTGGTCCGTGCATCATACAGACACAAGCCTGCTTTCTGCACCCTCTTTCCCCCAACAAAACACTTCAGTGACCCCCAAAATTAAAGCCAGGGGCCTCCTCCCCTGTTTGTGCTTTGCCAAGCTCCCACAGCTGTGACTGGCTAGCCTCCTCCGGGGTGTAGAAGAGCTTCTGGTTTCATGCATCCCTGACCTCTGAGTTGTCCTCTGCCTCTTTGGGTTCCCCTCCACATCCTCATCCAAGATTTAGTCCTCCTGGGTCAGTGCGCTCTCAACTGACACGTGATCCACCAAAATATCCACAGTGGAGAGGGCGCCACCGAATATCGTGTCCAGCTCTTTGTAGAACAAGCAGCTTGTGGGCACAGGACCAGAGCAGCAGTTTGCCTCCCACGCCTTGTGATAGGCATTCCACAGCTCCTTCACTTTGACCCTGCACTACAGTGTGTCCTGGTCATGGACCCTTTCTGTCATGCATCGTGAAATCTGTCCATGGATAACATAATTCCTATGGCTGGAGCACAGCTGGGACTGGACAGCCTCCTCTCCCAAATGCTGATGAGGTCCATCAGCTCAGCATTGCTCCAAGCAGGGAATCCCCTGGTGCGTGGAGCAGGAATGGCCACCCGGAAAGATGCGCCAAGACCACAGTACGCACCTGAGCAAACAGAAAGGGGACTTTCAAAATTCCCAAGGAATTTTTAATGGGTGGGGCTCATAGTTGGTCACTTGATAGCAGGGCAGTAGAGTTCAAACCATTGACCAGAGAGGCGAGAACAGCCATTGTGGGGAACCTCTCAGAGGCCAGTCGCTGCACTATAATTGACCAAGGTGTCTACACTGGTACTGCGGCACTATAACCCCGGTGCATAAAGCTATATGCCTCTCATCAGGGTGATGAGTATCCCCATACTGTTATTCACACCTTCTTGCTAACTGCTTGAAATGGGACATCCTGATTATCACAACAAAAGGTTTTTTTTCTACTGATAATAGCTCACCTATCTATCTATCTATCTATCTATCTATCTATCTATCTATCTATCTATCTATCTTCCTACTTCGACTCTATGCAGCTGATGAAGTGGGCTATAGCCTATGAAAGCTTATGCCCAAATAAATTGGCTAGTCTCTAAGGGTATGGTTAGACTGGCACTTTGTAGCACTAAAACCCTCCAGGAGCGCTATAATTATCTAACCCTACACACTTGCAAGTCACATGTTGTGCAATAAGTCACCGTTTAAAGCGCAACTATAAAACCACCTCTCCGAGAGTCAGAAGGCTTTTTGCGTATTCCCTGTAGCATGTTAGGGCCAGTGTATTCACTCATTACGCGATAAGGGATCTCTGGCACCCCTCCGAGCCACGTAAGGCAATCAACAAGCCATTTAAGGCAAATGACGTGTATGTGTTGTTTTGAAAACGGGAGGAAAAATGCGGAAGTACCTTTGCAGTTTCCCTCTAACAACTCACAGCAAATAACCACTGAAAATGCTTGCGGACGGAGCTGTGTGTCTTAAATACAGAGCCTGTCAGTTTTCGCTAAGGAAAAGTCACTGACAGTCTGATCTTGTCTCCCTGCGAACACGTTCCCAGTTCCCCCTCACCCCCTCCTTTGCAAAGCACGTTGCACCCAGCTGAATGCTGGGATACCTGCCCTATCGCGCTACTGTCACTGCCGCCAGAAGCGCTGCAAATGTGTGCATTCTTTAGCGCTACAGGGTTTGAATGTGCACAGGCTCTAGCGCGATACCTATTGTGCTAAATTGGGAAGCGCTATACACAAACGCGCTATAATCTAACCATACCCTAAGGTACCACAAGTGCCTCTCGTTTTTTTTCTTGTGTGTGTTTAGGGTGCGTCTACATTGCAAATAATTGTGTGTTCTTAGAGCGGATTAAAATTGCATTGAAGACACAGCAACTCACTTTTAACTCAATTTAGCAGCTCTAGTTAAAGGCAATAGGAGAATTTGAGCTGCGAATCTCCATTCAAGGCTGAACTAGCACATCCTCACTGTTATTTTAACCGGTTATCTAAAAGGAGTTAGCCAACCCAAGTTAATAACACACCTTTTATTTGCAGTGAAGACATACCCTTAGACTGTAAGTGATATACTGTCTCTTACTATGTGTAGGTACAGTACCGAGCACAGTGGGGACTTATATTTCAATAGGCACTACCAACATACAAATAAGCAGTTAAATATCTGGAATGTACAGCAATAGATTTTCAAATATGATATTCTACTTGGCTAGTCTTTCTTCTGGGTAGCCCTCGGGCACAGATCAAGTTTCACTTTAAGAGTGTTTCCCAACAAGTCACCATAACAATAATTTTAAAAAGAATTGTTCAGATCAGGAATGCTTGTTTCTGTTGTCTCCTAAAGCACAGCTATTTTCACATTCTTAATGCTTTCCCCCTACCTTTTCTGTCTCTGGAGTCCATAAGTAATCCCCTTGAAAATTTTGATGTTATATCTTTGTAACTAGTTCCAAGTTTTAACATGCTTACATTGTGCCGTTGCAAGTATTCTGAGATAGACCAGAGAAATGAGGATCTGCGTTATAGGACTGTACTTGTGCTGTATTTGAGAGTACAAAATCTGTGGAGGAATTACAGGCTTTTTGATGCTGAATTTTTAAACTCTTGTTTCCAGGGCTTTAAAAAATGTGCTTCAGCACCTGGATGTGAGATATCTTTTGAAATCCATGAAGGATCTCGTTACCAGCTATGCTTATGTTGAGAATCCAGGGAGATCATTAAAGGAAAATCTGTTTGCTTCTTTAGCTGTGCACCAAGTTGCAATAATCTTTATCAAACGTTGCAGGCTATGATTGTGAAGATTATGAAGGCTCATTTACCAGGATCCCCTAATGTTTCTGAGCTTTGGACCCAGCTGTAAGGGGATTTTGTTCATGCCTTATTGACACACACATATATATATATATATATTAGGCTGTCAAGCGATTCAAAAAATTAATTGAGACTAATCCCACTCTTATATGATAATAGAATACCATTTATTTGAATATTTTGGCTGTTTTATACATTTTCAAATATACTGGTTTCAATTATAAACAGAATCAAAGTGTACAGTGCTCACTTTACATTTATTTTTCATTACAAGTATTTGCAGTGTAAAAAATTGAAGAAATCGTTTTTTTCAATTCACATAGTACAAGTACTGTAGTGCAATCTCTTTATCATGCAAGTTGAATTTACAAATGTAGAAGTATGTACAAAAAAACTGCATTCCAAAATAAATGAATATAAAATTTTAGAGCCTGCAAGTCCACTCAGTCCGACTTCTTGTTCAGTCAATCACTCAGACAAACAAGTTTGTTTACAGTTGCAGGAGATAATGCTGCCCACTTCTTGTTTACAGTGTCATCTGAAAGTGAGAACAGGTATTCTCATGGCACTGTTGTAGCCGGTGTCACAAGATATTTACGTGCCTGATATGCTAAAGATTTATATGTCGCTTCATGCTTCAACCATCATTGGGCCGATATGCACCCATGCTGATGATGGATTCTGCTTGATAATGAACTAAAGCAGTGTGGCTGGAAACATGTTCATTTTCATTATCTAAGCCAGATGCCACCAGGAGAAGGCATTGGAGTGTTGATCTTTTAAGACTTCTGAATGCATGCTCCACACCTCGTCCCTCTCAGATTTTGGAAGGTACTTCAGATTCTTAAACCTTGGGTTGAGTGATGTAACTATCTTTATATCAGAGGCATAACAACAGAGTCTGGTGGCACCTTAAAGACTAACAGATTCATTTGGGCATAAGTTTTGGTGGGTAAAAAAACTCCTCGTTATTTTTGAAGCTATCCTTAGAAATCTCACTTTGGTGGCTTCTTTGCATTTTGTGAAATCTGCAGTGAAAGTGTTTTTAAAATGTACAGGTGCTAGGTCAGCATCCAAGACTGTTATAACATGAAATATATTGCAGGATCCGGGTAAAACAGAGCAGGGGACATACAATTCTGCCCCAGGGAATTGAGTCACAAAATTTAATCAATACGTTATTTTTTTAAGCAACAAAGAGTCCTGTGGCACCTTAAAGACTAACAAAAGTATTGAACTTTAAGCTTTCGTGGGCTAATACCAACTTTATCGAGACATGTTATGCTTCAATACTTTTGTTAGTCTTTAAGGTGCAACAGGACACTTTGTTGCTTCTGCAGATCCAGACTAACATGGCTACCTCTCTGATTATTATTTTTATCGAGCACCATCAGCATTAAAATACGTCCTGTGGAATGGTGGTTGAAGCATGAAGGGGCGCACAATGTTTAGCATATCTGGCAGGTAAATACCTTGCAATGCCAGCTACAAAAGTGTCATGCAGATGCCTGTTCTCACTTTCTGGTGGAATTGTCAATAAGAATAGGGCAGCATTATTTCCTGCAAATGTAAACCAACTTTTGTCTGATTGGCTGAACAAGAAGTAGGACTGAGTAGACCTGTAGGCTCTAAGAGTGTACCTTGTTTTGTTTTTGAGTGCAGGTATTAACAAAAAACTCTACATTTGTAAGCTGCACTTTCATGACAAAGAAATTGCACTATAGTACTTGTATGAGGTGAACTGAAAAATACTATTTCTTTTGTGTATCATGTTTACAGTGCAAATATTTATAATAAAAAATTATATACACTTCAATTTCAATTATAACACAGAATATAATATATATGAAAATGTAGAAAAACATCCAAAATGTTTAATAAATTTCAATTGGTATTCTATTTTTTAACACTGTGACTAAAACTGTGATTAATTGCAATTAGTTTTTTTAATCACAATTAATTTTTTTGAGTTATTCACATGAGTTAACTGAGATTAATTGGCAGCCCCAATATGTATATGTATTGAGGCAAGGTTGATTTCTAGTTTAATCTTTGAAACAGTAATGAGACAACTGAAAAGCAAGTCATTTTCATCCTAAAGTGTAGCTGGAAGAAAAAACCTACCATGATATGACCTAGTCTATATTTTATGTTAAAATAGTTTAAACAGTTTATCTGGCCAATAGGAATACAGTAGAGCTGCTTTTAAACCATGGTTGTAGAGATTTACAAAGTAAAGACCTATAGTCAATAAGACAGATGCCACTATGATGATGGACTTAGTGCAAGACAGTTTTAAAACAGATATGCTGTCTGCTTGGATCATCTAAACTAATGGTTCTCAGCGTTCATCCTGTTTACAAGCAAGCAACTCAATCACACCTCCCCATGTAGCTGCCAGAACTGCCAGTCATGGAAGTGTACGGGGAGGTTTTGGCAAACCAGTACAGTGCCTGAAACCACTATGGCTTATTTCTAAAAGCAGCCAAGTCAGCAGGCCATACAGTGGCCATGTAGCAAGCTCAACTTGACCAAGGCAGGAGGGGAGGAGGTTTTGAGTGTCACAGAAAGGGCAGCTTGACCCCGTGGGTATCTTTCCTGATAAGAATTGTGTTGAAGTTGCTGACACATGCATCTTAGAAGAGCAGGATGTGCCCTCGGGAATGTATCTAACAAGGTCTCAAGGCTACAAACTCTGGGGAAAACCCACACCTGGTCAATCATTAATCAGAAGGAAGCCTCTTGCTTGACCATCGGAACTGCTTGTTTCCAAGTTTTCTTTAAGGGACATGTAATTCTATTACTAATGTATAAATAAGGGGGAAAGTTTTGAGGTAGTGGGACTCTTCAAGACTGGACTCTCCCTCTGGATGCATCTTGTGTTCCCCTTCGGCAGACGGTGCCCTCGAGAGCCACATTCATCTTCAGTAATTATCGAGGGTTGGGGGTGTTTTACTACCCTGTTGTGGACATAAGTGTTTGAGACTAAGTAAAGTTTAACTTTAGGTGAAAGCACTCTTGTGTTGCCCTATTTGTGCCAGCCATTGATCGGATGGCTGTGTCTCGCCTGATATATTTCCTTGCACAGAGTAAAAGTTGCCAAGAGCTTTGGGTTGAAAGAACCCCGGGTAACAGAAGCAGGCACCCACCACTGTAAACAATAGAGAAGACCTATAAAGGAGAGAAAGAAAGGGAGGCAGGCCTGGGAAATGCAAAGGGGTGAGAACCTTGCACTAGGCTGTGTCCAAGAAAACAGCCTAGAGATTGCAAATCCTAAAATTCAAGGGCTGATAGATGGAACTGGAGGTGAGGGTCCAGTAATTGACCTGACTGAGGACAAATTAAGCTGGGTCAGTCAGGAGAAGCTGAGACACCTCAAAAGACTACACCAAGAGTTGGTGACATGAAGTTCTTCATGAAGATTATATACTGTGGCAGAGTGGGCCTGACCCAGCCTGCCGCCCCTTTAAGAGGAAGGAAAGCCCTCTGCAAATCCCCTTGCAGAGAAGCCTAATCAGCCACCTGGGCTGCAAAGTAATCAGCCTTATTGGTTGCACCTGGCAACCTCCCCAGGGGGGATAAAAGCCTGCCAGGCAGGAAGCCCAGGGTGGTGGTGTGGTGGAGTGAGTTAGAGAGAAAGAAGGAGACAGAGAAGGTACAGACAAGGGAGTAAGAGCTGAGGAAAGTAGCTGAACTAACTATTCCTGAGGCCAGCCTAGTGAGGGCTGGACCTGAGCTAACCTGAAGCCTGTAACGCTGTATATCGGTGGTGGGGTTTGCACTGACTGTGAATAAAGAGCACTGTTTGGAGTCATCGCAGAGTCTCCTGCCTGTTTGTGAAGAGGGGCGAGAAGGCGATCTGTCACAATAGATACGTGTGTATATATGTATGCATGTATGTATATACACACACACGCACGCACACCTATAGTGCGACTGAGGAAAATGTGATTGATTCAGAGATGAGGAGTTGTCTGACCGAATTGCTTTGTAACTTCTGGTTATTACTACTGAATCTCATAACTACTCAGGTCCATTTTACCTCTCATTGCATATATATGGAATAAAATCATAGAACCGTGTTGAATGTTTTGGTGGCCATTGCCAGTCTCCAGATTGACAGACAGAACTATTGAGAAATCATGAGTCTCTGATGGAATCTGCAAGGTATTATCATTTCTAATCTTTTAATTTGCACATATACAGTCAATTTTAGCAGACAATAACTTGTAAGGAAATACAGGGTAGTCTCTGTAAAACTGATCACACAGAAAATCTTGAAGTTAATTAAAATGTGCCAAACTGTTTAAGTGGAATATTTTGGTGACATTTTGGGAGGTATTAAGAGTTTTCAAAGTAGCATGAGCAATTTAATGTTTCACATTATTTTTCTCTATTAATTTGATGTGATGCAGGCAGACACATCACACAGTGCATTACTCTGAATTATGTCATTGTGTCAAAAGTGAACAAAATATATGGCAGCTCATGAAGAAATGATACATCATGTTATGATCTCTAATAAGACTTTCTATATCAGTTTCCTGTGCCACTTAATATGTAGAATTATTACATTCTAATAGTGTTCAAGCCGTTCCTCTTGAAAAAGACTGGTTAGCAGCTAGCACACCACTCCATTGATTGTGCCTAGCCCTTAAATGAATAGAACAGATATCCTATTGTGTAGGAGCTAAGTACAATTGCAGTGCATGAGCTCTTCAGAACACAGTACTGCCACTCTAAAAAGGTAGAAACACTTTACCTGCCACCTCTGTGCCACACAGAGGTGCAAGGCATGCTTAACAGTTTTAAGGGGTGATATGTTATTCTCCCAAACAGCTGTGATTCCTTGGAGGGTTTGTGCTCAAGTAAGAGCCCATTCGGGCAACGTAACTCTTCACTGTGTTTATTCTGGCCGGTGCATATTATGCACAATCTAGTTCTAACAAAGAGTGCTAGTGTAAATGACACCAGTATTCAGATTCACGGATTCCAAGGCAGATGGGACAACTGTGATCATCTAGTCTGATGTCCTTCACACAGTCTATTGAAAGTCACCAAATTAATTCCTGTTCAAACTATAGCATATCATTTAAAAAAAAAATCTAATCTTGATTTAAAAATTACCAGTGCTGTAGAGTTCACCATAACCCTTGGCAAATTGTTCCAATGGTTAATTACCCTCACTGTTAATAATTTATGCCTAATTTCCCATCTGAATTTGTCTAGCTTCAACTTCCAGCATTGAATCCTGCTATAGGTTTTCTCAACTAGCTAAAGAGTTTATCAATTTTTTGTACTCATAGACTGTAATCAATCACCCCTTAGCCACCACCTTATTTAATTAAGTAGATTAAGATATTTGTGTCTATCACTATAAGGTATGTTTTCCAAATTTTTATCACAATAATCCAAATAAATAATAATAAATTCTCACAGCTATTCTCTAAACCCTCTCAGGTTTATAAATGTCCTTATTGTGAACACTGGAACTTAGATATAGTATTCCACTAGCAGTTGCATAAATGCCAAATACAAAGGTAACATAATATCTAGGGCTCTCAAGCGATTAAAAATTATTAGTTATTAATTATGCGATTAATCACACTGTTAAACAATCATAGAATACCATTTATTTAAATATTTTGGATGTGTTCTACATTTGCAAATATATTGATTTCAATTACAACACAGAATACAAAGTGTACAGTGCTCACTTTATATTTATTGTTGATTACAAATATTTTCACTTTAAAGAACAAAATAAATTGTATTTTTCAATTCAGCTAATACAAGTACTGTAGTTCAATCTCTTTGTCATGAAAGTTGAATTTACAAATGTAGAATCATGTACAAAAAAACTGCATTCAAAAATGAAACAATGTAAAATTTTAGAGCCTGGAAGTCCACTCAGTCCTACTTCTTGTTCCACAATTGCTCAAAGAAGTTTGTTTACATTTGCAGGAGATAATGCTGCCTGCTTCTTGTTTATGTCAACTGAAAGTGAGAACAGGTGTTCTCATGGCACTGTTGTAGTCGGTGTCACAAGATATTTATGTGCCAGATGTGCTGACGGGTCATATGTCCCTTCATACTTCAACCACCATTCCAGGGGACATGTGTCCATGCTGATGATGGGCTTTGCTAGATAATGATCCAAAGCAGTGCGGACCAACACATGTTCATTCTCATTATCTGAGTCAGATGCCACCAGCAGAAAGTTAATTTTCTTTTTTGGTGGTTCAGGTTTTGTAGTTTCCACATCAGAGTGTTGCTCTTTTAAGATTTCTGAAAGCATGCTCCATGCCTCATCCCTCTCAGATTCTGGAAGACACTTCCAATTCTTAAACCTTGGGTCAAGTGATGTAGTTATCTTTAGAACTCTCACACTGGTACTTTTTTTGCATTTTGTCAAATATGCAGTGAAAGTGTTCTTAAAATTAACAGCATGTGCTGTGTGATCATCTGAGTTTGCTATAACATGAAATATATGGCAGAATGCGGGTAAAGCAGAACAGGGGACATACACTTCTCCCCCGGGGAGTTCAGTCACAAATGTAATTAACACATTATTTTTTTAATGAGTGTCATCAGCATGAAAACATGTCCTCTGGAATGGTGGCTGAAGCATGAAGGAGCATACTAAACTTTAGCATATCTGGCATATAAATACCTTACAATGACAGCTACAAAAGTTCCATGGAGATGCCTGTTCTCACTTTCTGGTGATATTGTAAATGTAAACCAACTTGTTTGGCTTAGCGATTAGCTGAACAAGAAGTAGGACTGAGTGGACTTGTAAGCTCTGAAGTTTTACATTGTTTGGGTTTTGAGTGCAATTATATAACAAAAAAAAAGTCCAGATTTGTATGTGGCACTTTCATGATAAAGAAATTGCACTACATTATTTGTATTAGGTGAATTGAAAAATAGTATTTCTTTTATCACTTTTACAGTGCAAATATTTATAATAAAAAATTATATACACTTCAATTTAAATTACAACATAGAATATAATATATATGAAAATGTAGAAAAACATTCAACATATTTAATAAAATTCAGTTGGCATTCTATTTTTAACAGTGCAACTAAAACTGCAATTATGATTGGGTTTTTTAACCACAATTATTTTTTGAGTTAATAGCATCAGTTAACTGTGATTCATTGACAGCCCTAATAATATCCGTAACCCTATTTGAGATTGCCTTGTTTATATATCCAAAGATTGCATTAGCCATGTTGGTCACAGCACTAAACTGGGAGCTCATGTTCAGCTGATTAATTACCATGAATCCCATTCCTCTTTCAGAGTCACTTATTCCCAGGATAGTCCTCCGATCCTTCAGTATGCTCTACCCTCTTTGTTCCTCAATATATATATTTACACTTGTATGAGTCAGATACATGTATACTTATACACTAACATAAAGATAAGAAGTCTAATTATGAAATACAAATATATACAGTTTGTTTAGCAATGTTAATGGTGGACCAAATCTTACCTATAACAACCCCCATTGTGTGAAATCAGACTCAATTGTTACTCCTTTTTGACCTGAGCGGTGAGCAAAATTTTGGGTTTTGCCAGTTGTATCAGCTAAAAAGAAAAAATGATGTTGGAGTCAGGCATTTTCTTTGATACAATCCTGTTTATTTATGAAGAACTTACAAAATCCTGTTTCCCTGAACAAAGCAGGAATCAACATCAGGAGATAGGCTGGACAAACACCTGTCAGGGATGGACTAGATAATACTTAGCCCTGCCTTGAGTGCAGGGGACTGGACTAGATGACCTATTGAGGTCCATTCCAGTTCTATGATTCTGTAGTTTCTTCCCTCACAGCTCCAAGCCACTGTGCCTCCAAATCTCTTTAGAATAGGTGCATGAGTACTTCCTAAATGAGAAGGATTTACTTTCTGTGTAAACTATAGCACATAAAAAGCAGTATTCACTGAGGCAAGCTGAGGACTCATCTTTTTGGGAACTACGGCTAATGGGAGCCGTAGGGGTAGTGCCTGCAGGCACAATCAGCACACAAAATCCCCTGGCCCTTTCGCTTAGGAGCCAGACATGCTGGCTGCTTCTGGGAGCCTCCTGAGGTAAGCACTACCAGGCCGGAGCCCACACCCCACTGCCCTCCTGCACCCAACTGCCTAGGCCCCAATCTGGAGCCCCCACCTGCAACCCAAACCTCTCATCTCCAGCCCCATCCCAGAGCTCACACCTCCAAGCGGAGCCCTCACCCCCTTCTACACCCCAACGCCCTGCCTCAGCCTGGTGAAAATGAGTGAGGATGGGGGAGAACAAGTGTGGGAAGGAGAGGAGATGGAGTGAGTAGCGGCGGGGCCTCAGAGAAGGGGCCTGGTGGCGGGGCAAAGGGTGGAGTGAGAGTCTTCAGTTTTCTACAGTCAGAAAGTTGGCAACCCTACTTGCACTAGCTCAGCAAGCAAGATTTAGTCTATGTAGAGTATTTTTGATATGAAGAATCTTGTTCCAAACCCGTGTCAGGCATGTTTATAATGTATGTGCCTGAAATAAAGCATTAATGATTCGTTAACTATATATGAATTAGTAAAGTCATTAATATAGTTAATGATCCTTAATTACATAATAGGATGACAGTTGTATGATACTTTTATTCTCTCAGCTTTTCTATGCATTATTGATAGTCAATTAGCCACACTTGAAAAAGCTGGGAGAACTATTTGCAGCAAACAATTTATTTGATGAATTTAGCCTCTCTTTCTGTTTGTGAATTACTCAGGAGCAGACTTTGATATTTACAACTGTCACTGTTACTCCAAATTATTCCGTGAATCTTTCATGTGAACATCTTTCAGCATACACTCTGGTCGCAAACTATTTGCTGCAGCTATTGCTCTCTGTGTATGTAATATTCTTAGCTTGCTATTTGTACTGAGAGTGGTCTCCGGTCTCAAATAGCATTCTGTTCCTTGATTTTATGAGCACTAAACTCAAACAGTACTTTAGCAATCTGTCCAAACACTTTTAGTTTGGATGCTCAGATATGTATTCACAGCAATATGTGCTATACTTTGCCATGCCACAAAACATTTTAAGAAACAAAATTTGGTTTATTCAAAACAGGGAAGATGCAGTAGAATGGGTTTTTGTGGGGGCTGTACAAGCCTGCATGGAACTGTGGGTATATACTTGCATTCCTAGGCTCTTGGTTCATGTCGTTTCATCTTTATTGCTATTTTTAGTGATGCTGGCTAAGATAAAGCTAGCATGGTTATGCGTATCCGAACTGCAGTCATAACTCCAGTTGCAATGTAGACCTACTATGAGGTCTTCTCAGTTAATTATGAGTGAACTTTTTCTGTCCTTTGGGGAGAACTGTAGGGAAGGCAGATTGGATTATAAGCACTTGAGTGATTTAGACTGCATCCTCACTGCAAAGCAAGCAGGTTCCAGCCCTAGTTAAAGCAAAGCCCAAGTTCTAACCTTCGCCCCCAGCCAGGTCAGCTAGCCAAGACTAAAAGTCAGAGGTCACAGATTTTTCTGGGCTAAAACACAGGTAAGAGCATACACTAACTTTGCACTGAAGACAAAGCCTTAGATGTCAGCAATGAAAGTAACTCTGCCAAGCTTTCCAAGTCAATAGTGAGGATTATCAGGAGACACTTTAAGAAAGGTGATGCCCTTGACATTAACTTCTTCAAGAGTATCTATCCATCTAGCTACTTTTTTTTTTTAGTAAGATATGTTTTAGAAATTAGATGGTGATGTGAGATAGCTGAAAGGCCAACAGAAATCCATCAGTGTTCTTCAGCTCGAGCTACATTCGTATTCAATCCTCACTGCCTGAGATGAGCGGCAATTTGCCTGGCTGATTGATTGTTCACACTGTGTAGGTGGTCTCGATGGATTCGCAGCTTGGGAGCTCTTAAGCAGGCAAAGATGTTAGATTCTGTGGGGGGCCCCCCCTTCTTAGCTGCTTAGCAAAATGAATCTAATATAGCCGTCTCTGAGACAATCTCAATGATTGTTGTCTGAAAAGGTGATTTTCAGACTAATGTACCACTCATTTCTAATTCTTATAAATCTGACTGGCTGAAACCAAAAGGTAATGTGAAAATGAGTCCACCTTGAAAGGTAAGGCATTTTCAGTTTCACTCTGAAGTTAGACTTCAACTCCTTTCTCACAAAATGTGCAGTATATTAACAGCTAATGAATTTAAATGAGAACCATTTTTAGTACCTTAAAAATTACTAAAAACTTATTTAATAGAATTGCCCATGCTTTAGTAATAATTATGATAATATCTAAATAATATCCATGTCATCAGCTGCGGAGAAGAATGAATAAAGGAAATAAAAAAGAGACAGATCTGTGCATGGAAATTTGTCCTTTGGATATTCTCAAGAGCAGAGCTACTGGTGAGTGAGTTCTGCAATAACCAACAAGGATTTTGTAACAATCTTATTTTTCCTTCCCGTGAACAATTACCATGTCACAGCATTTATGTTAATCATCTCTTTATATAATAGGCAGAAAAATATCTCTGTGGTACATCTCTAATTATCGCAGGCCTTAAACTTCACGTGACAAGTGATTTTTGAATTCTTCAGTTTTGGACTGCCCAAATTGAGACACCCATCGGCAACATGTCGCATAGGATGGGGAAGGCTGTGCCCTCCCAAACAGCCCAGCATGGCCCTGCTCA
This sequence comes from Sternotherus odoratus, assembly GCA_032164245.1. Taxonomy (NCBI): domain Eukaryota; kingdom Metazoa; phylum Chordata; order Testudines; family Kinosternidae; genus Sternotherus; species Sternotherus odoratus. The sequence continues at coordinate 15,345,999 of JAVMKO010000003.1, read as the reverse complement.
CACTCCTCCCTGAAGCCCCTTCCTGCTTCCTCTTACCCCCCTCCCGCCCCAGCCCCAGTCTAGGCAGGCTTTTACTCTTCAGGGAAGCCTGCTGGGGCTGGGGTCGGAGCTAGGATTGCCAGGATTTTGGGTGGCTGGTGCTACCCAGTGCTGGGGGAGGGCAGGTACTGAGCCATGCTGCTCAGCACTGGGGCGATGGGGGCAATGGAGCCGATGGGGCTGTGGCGGGCGTGCGTACATCACTTGCCCACTCTGCGATGGGAGCCGGGGAGGGCATGCATCCCCCACCCATCGAGCGCTCTGGGGCTGGGGGTGGGGAAGAAGGCTGTTGTCCATGGGAGAGGGGGGGCTATGGCCGGGAAACAGATGGGTCCTTGGGCAGGGCCAGCTGCGGACTAGTCTCCCCCAACTGCCGGTTCACCCACCACCCATGAAAACACCTTAAAAATAATGGTTTCAGTCATAAATATTCCATTGACTTCTATGGAGCCAGGATTTCATCCTCTGATTTTCAGCAAGTGCCTATTGTCATTCTGTTTACAGGACTTCAGCCAGGTGTTTCATAAACACAGAACAAAAGGATAGTTCAGGCATGTTCAATCTAAGCTAAACACCCACCTTCTGAAAATCAGGCTGCCGGGGTCTCAGGTTAGGCACCCAACAAGTGATTATCATGCAATGGTGCTACTTGTGCCAGTTGAGGATCTGTCTCTTAGGTTGCATTATCGAATTGCTGATTAGAGAAGAAAAATCAGTTCAGTTAAATAACTGAACATAGACAAATCTGAAATATCTGAAGAAAGGTGAAGGCATTCTGGTTACAGTTATTTTTTGTTTTTACATTTATTTTACGCATCCAAAGGACCTCCTGTTTTCAGGCTGTGCTGGAAACCCAGCACGAAAACACTTTGTGCCATCATGAGTGTAAGGGCACAATTTAGAATTCTCCTGGGTGGGGAGGAAGCAATGTGGTATAGCTTGACTTTAGTAAGTCTTTTGATACTGTCTCACATGACCCTCTCATAAACAAAGTAGGGAAATATAACCTAGATGGAGCTACTATAAAATGAGTGCATAACTGGCTAGAAAACCATTCCCAGAGAATGGTTATCAGTGGTTCACAGTCAAACTGAAAGGGCATATTGAGTGGGGATCAGTTCTGGTTCTGGTTCTGTTCAGTATCTTCATCAATGATTTAGATAATGGCATAGAGAACACTTATAAAGTTTGCAGATGACACCAAGCCGGGAGGTTTGCAAGTGCTTTGGAGGATAGTATTAAAATTCAAAATGATCTGGACAAACTGGAGAAATGGTCTGAAGTAAATAGGATGAAATTCAATACATACAAATACAAAAAGTACTCCACTTAAGAAGGAAAACTCAGTTGCACACATACAAAATGGGAAAGAGATCTTGGGGATATAGTGGATCACAAGCTAAATATAAGTCAACAGTACAACACTGTTACATCCCAGAATGAGGTTTCCCTGTTTTGTATTAGCAGGAGTGTTGTAAGCAAGACACAAGAAGACATTCATCTGCTCTACTCTGTGCTCATTAGGCCTCAACTGGAGTATTGTGTTTAATTTTTTACCATGTTTGAGGAAAGATGCGAACACATTGGAGAAAGTCCAGAGAAGAGCAAAAAAAATTACTAAAGGTCTAGAAAACATGACTTATGAGGGAAGATTGGGAAAAAATGGGGTTGTTTAGACTGGAGAAGAGAAGACTGAAGGGGTGACATGATAACAGTTTTCAAGTACATAAAAGGTTGTTACAAGGAGAAGGGAGAAAAACAGTTCTTATCCTCTGAGGATGGGACAAGAAGCAATGTGCTTAAATTGCAAAAAGGGCAGTGTAGGTTGGACACTAGGAAAAACTTCCTGTCTCTCAGGGTGGTTAAGCATTGGAATAAATTTCTCAGGGAGGTTGTGGAATCTCCATGGTTGGAGATGTTTAAGAGCAGGTTAGACAAACACCTGTCATGGATGGTCTAGACAACACTTAGTCTTGCCATGAGTGCAGGGGACTGGACTAGATGATCTCTCAAGGTCCCTTCCAGTTCTATGACTCTATGGAAAACCCTGGAAGTGATATTTTTGGACCCCCTAGTAAATTCTCATTGGAGGACTGCAAAGCAAACCTGAGAAAGCAAGGCAGTTCAGAATCAACTATGAGAGCCCCTAAATCTCTCTTCCTGGTTCTTCGGGAGGGGTCAGATTTATCTCTGTTGAAGAATAACCAAATACCTAATACCCCCATGAAAAGAACAATAACAAATACAAAGGAGTTCATGATAAAATACTTACCATCACCAATAATAACCTAATTAATTTGCTGTAGTACAGGGTGTCAATTAAGTCTTTTTGTGTGTTTCACCTTGTCGGAACTGGCAATAATAGTAAAATGATATGTAACAGTTTATAGCATTTGTCCCTTTCCTTTTCTTTTTTCAAGGAGCAGGTATAGCTCGGATTTATTTTTGAGAGAGCTGCGTGGACAACAACATATCTGAACATCTGAAAGTTGCCAAACAATTACCCTTTGGCCAGAGAGCGTCAACTTTAGATTGGAACACCACTTAGGGAGAATGTTTTGCCACTTTCTCAAATGTTTCATATTTGTTTTCTTGGGGAAAAATAGCATTTTTACAGAAAAGAACATGCTTTCATGCCTTGAAATATTGTGCTAGTTCAATTGCGGTGAAAATGGGGAAGATGTTAGTTGAAGAAGTGAGGGGTTCGGCATAAGAACTTAGATGTTGGGAGGATTTGATAGCTGCTTTCAACTACCTGAAAGGGGGTTCCAGAGAGGATGGATCTAGACTGTTCTCAGTGGTACCAGATGACAGAACAAGGAGTAATGGTCTTGAGTTGCAGAGAGGGAGGTTTAGATTGGATATTAGGAAAAACTTTTCACTAGGAAGGTGGTGAAGCACCGGAATGGGTTACTTAGGGAGGTGGTGGAATCTCCTTCCTTAGAGGTTTTTAAGGTCAGGCTTGACAAAGCCCTGGCTGGGATGATTTAGTTGGTGGTTGGTCCTGCTTTGAGCAGGGGATTGGACTAGATGACCTCCTGAGGTCCCTTCCAACCTTAATATTCTATGATTCTATAATTCTATGTATAAAACAGTTGGCAGTTTGATGCCATAACCCCTAATTACACATCCATTTGAGAACCTGAACCCAATCAAGGTTTCCCTGAGGTCTGCTTATGGAAGCCCAGGAAGGAATCAATTGTTCTTGTAATGGTAAGATAAAAGAACCTAAGCAAAAAGAGATAACAGTTAAGGTGGAGACCATGTTTGATGTATGTAATGTCAGGCTTCAGCTGGTATCTCTTATTCAGAGCACATAGTGTTGATTGACAAAAACACAACATTTTGATTCATGCTATTTAGCTTCAAAATCAGTGGCTAAAAAGGTAATCACCATTCATGATTTCATCACTGATGAGGTTCCTGACTGTGCATACATTACCAAGGTCTGGCTGAATCACAATGGAAGGCCATCATTGGCCCAGATGTTTTCTCTCTGAATCTCGGTTTATCATGAATTAAGAATGGGTCAAGGAAGTGATATAAACTAACACACAAAGGCATAACAAGAAGCAACAGCAGAAAGTAGAAGTCAGCAAAGTTCAAATGGGAAATACAATGCATATTCTTAACAATGAGAATAATTGGCCATAGGAGAAAAGTAAACAAATAAATAAACATTCCAGAGGCTCCCAATTTTATATGGACACGCCCCCTAACCCCCGCCGGTGCTGCTGCTGCTAGTGCTGCCACTGCCATAGGTGGCAATGTTATAACACACCATTTGCAATCTCAACAAGATGCATGACTGACACAGCAGAAAATGGAGCAGGAACTAAAACCAATGTCAGTCAATTAAGATAATACATTCCAGCAATGGAAATAAAGAGTTAGACACTGAGTAGAATTTGTTCTTTTATTATTATTATTATTTAATTCTTCTGAATAATTAGTGATCCTAGAATAAAATCAGTCAGAATAAAAACGGCTGTAAAAATAACCAGTAATAGCTTAGGCACCAATTTAGCAGGCCATATCTATTCAACAAAGAGAATCATTTTAGGCATGTGCTTATTTGACTTTAATGGGTGTTGCAGAGTACCCTCTCGACTCCCGTAGAGACAAGGCTCACACACAGTGGCTAATTGGAAAGTGGTGAGTTTATTGAAGGTAGTGACATCACAATGCCTGGGGCCCCCAGCTGCAGGCTGTCACTGATGAGGGACCTGGCACATCCAAGCGATACCCAGGAAAGAAGCCCAACACACAAGGGTGTGTCAGCACAGAAATACTCATACTCATTTATATCTCAGACATAAACATATCTCATAAATAGCAAGCAGCAAGCAAGATTGGTTGATTACATGCTGTTCAGCACTTGTTGATTATATGCTGTCCTGTCTCAGTTTACCTATTTAGTTTCACATGCACTCGTTCTCACACAGACGGGGTAAACAACTCACACAGCTGAGAAGCTGTTCTCAGACACACACGAGATAACAGAAACGCAAGGCCATTCCCAAGGTGATAACCTTATTATGTCGTCCCCTGGAGGCGACTAAGAAGCGTAACTATGCCCCCTACCGATTGCCGTCACAATAATCTTCCACTCACTACAATGGGGCTTACGTATGTGCTTACGTGCTTTACTGAATAAGAATGGATTTAATCAAGTATTTATACATAAGAGATTATTTTTGGTCCAATCATTAGTAGTTAATTGTCATATTGTATTTTGGTATTTCCTATACGAACTATAGGCAAGTTGAAAGAATATGCAGTAGCAAATACCCCAAAGGTAAAATTGCAAGGTTTTACAGCTGACTGCTAAGTACTGAATATTATTTCTTTTCCCTGTGTCAGTCTTGGTTTTCAGAAGCCTTCACAAAATTAAAAGAACAGTCGATATAAAGCAATGCTCTTTTTGTTTCATATCAGTTTGCTCTGAGTACATTCTGCACTTGTTGCTGCCTTCGTGAACACTTTTCCTCTGTTTGTTCATGGTCACATCATTGTGCAATTTCGTTTGTGAGTTTCAAGGTCAATCTGAAGTCAGTTCAAGATTACTGAGATTTAGTTCCCACCAAGTAAGAACAGAATCTCGAAATAGTGTAAGCAATTTTTTTTCTATTGTGTTTTATCCTTGTGGAAAATAAACTAATTGCCTGGACTAGGCAATCTGTCTGGAAACTGCCAAAATGCACCTGTTTAATCAAGTTACCCAACCTTCCTGATACCTGAAAAAGTGTTGGGCAACTGTTATTTTTCTGTTAAATCCTTGAGGCAACATACTGTCCAGTGTTACATCAATTATAGTCTCATCAGAATTCAACCCCACTGCCGGTGTGCATAGGAGAGAATTCAGAACATAAAGAGTGGAGATAAACGGAGAGCCATGAAGAGAAAAAAGATCCCTAAACTGTGATGTGACTTTATTTTCTTTGCCTTCCTTACATTTCCATGCATTTGCCTCAAAGTATGTGGCTGGCATGTAGCATGTTGTACATGGTATAATCATTTTGAGTGCGTGGAGAGGTAGGTGTAGATGTGTGTAAATTAAAGCTGGCTTGAAAATGTGGTGTGTTTTTCCCCTGTGGAAACTTTAGAGTTTTTGTCAAAATATTGAAATGTGAAATATTTCAGCTGAAAATTTGAAATATTTTGATTCTGAAATAGTTCCCTGGTGCCTCATGGAAGTTGTGGTACGGGTGACTCATTCTCATTCTCCTCTAGAGGCAAAGCTTCCTGGCTGGATTATATCTTATATCCTGACACGCTATGGTCTCACTTTTCGGTGAGAAGACACCACACATCATGGTAGTCGCATTGGTCACACGAGATGAGGTCAGACTCGGGAAGCACCCAAACTACAACCCCATGAGGCACTGTGAAACCATTCTGACACACAATATTTTGGTTTATCAATGAGAAACCCACTTTGAGGGGGTTTAGACATCGTTTTTCAACTAAAAAAAATCAAAATTTTCAACAGAATACAGAATTCCACACACACAAAAATCCTTTAATTGAAAAACCTTACCTTCTGGCAAAATAACCGTTTTGATTGAGAATTTTTGAGCAACTCTATTTTAGAGATATAGATGTTGATGCAGTCATGAATGCATAGAAGGAAGGATATATCTACACTTGGAGTTGAGGGTGTGATTCCCAGCTCAAGTAAACAGCTCAAACTAGCCCTCCGAATATGTATTCAGGGGGCCTGGGCCAAACTGTACTTGGATGACTAGCATGAGCCACAACCTGTGCTACCCTGGTTGCCCTATTTTTATCATGATAGCTCAAGCCCGTCTACTCTAGCTGGGAACCCCACCTCCCAGCTCAAACCCAGACATGCTCTTCATTTATCTCTTCAGCTACTTTGACATTTGTTGAGCCTTACTCATAGTTGCAGGCCCAGTCAACATCCTTAGGGCCACAATGGTGGAATTTACTCACTGGTCTGAGTAAAGGGCAGTTCGTGTCATATTACAAAGTGCTTTTTGTGGTACAGTTTAAGAAAACTACACTGGCTCTGTATGTACAAAATGTCAATGTTGCGGAAAACGGAAGGACAGAGTAGATAACTGTATTCTCCCTCTTAAAAACTGTCTTGGAAATTGGTCTGGTTAAAGAAGAACTAGGAATGAAAGATGAGTGTCAAATATGCTATAATATGTGATACGGGAAATATCAGAATCCTAATAAGTAGTTTCTGGATCATTCTTATCTCTGGCAGAATAAACCTGGTAATTTTATTTCTGAAGTAGTTTAAACACTTAAGAAACTGTGCTATGCTAGCATCCTGCATCCTCTTCACACACCTTCTAGTTGAGTCATATCAGTTTTCTTTAAAAGCCACATTACCCATCTATGCATCTGCAGAAATAATCACATCCCTGTTGAATAAGGCCCAACATTATGCCTGACGTTTTTCCGTGCAACCCAAAACCAGAGCTGGCTGAATAATGCAAATCAAATATCACCAAATACTCCTCTGAATTTTCAATTTATTCACATCATCTCTTTTCAAAACCCAGTGCATTTTCTTTCCTCAAACCTTCAAGTGATAGCATTATACTACCAAAATGTTTGCAGAAAGCAAATTTCAAAGTTGCATGGGTGAGTTATCATAGAAACTTTATTTTGAAATCATGCACACAAGTTTTCATGTCAGAAATTGTTGCATGCTTGTCCAGTCACAAAAAAAGAGAGAAAGCCATATTTACTGTCTAACCTATCAGATTAAATGACAGTAATACTAATACCCAGCTCCTATATAATGCTTTTCAGCAGAAGAACTCAAAGCACTGCAATGTATCCTTATTCTCATTGTACAGATGGGGAAATTGAGTCACAGAGATTTAAGTAGATAGCTCAAATTTCAACTGTTTATGAGACAATTCATTGAGGAAAAAACTTGAAATAATATTAACTGGATACATTCAAACGATGAATACAATGAAGAAATAACAATCTGCTCACAAAATGTCCATGAGACTAAAAGAGAAAGAGACTAAATTTGTCAAATCATCTTTTGTTGTGTGTTCAGTTGTAAATGAGATGCAAAGAAATGAATGTATAGAGCCCACGCAGAGTCTATCTTTATCTGTAACTTTTCACGGATGTCGTTCAGAGATGCAATATCACCGGCAAAGTCTAGGTCTTCTAGGGCAATTGCCATCTACCAGTGTTTGTGTTGCTAATACACGTCTTCATTATCCAGTCTATGGCACTACAAAACAACAGTGCCAGTGTCCATACTAAACCACTTGTTGTTCACCTTAAGTTTACAAAGTGCTTCACATCTCTGTATGTGACCTTGATGATGTTGATGACTTTAGCTGGGATCCCATAGGACTGAAGAATATGCCACAATATGATGTCTGTGCAGGCTGTCAACTGCTTTTAAAGACATAATTAAATTGATGAAGAGGGCAGCTTGCTATTATATCTAGTCTTCTATGATGATCTACCTAGGGTCTCCTGGGCCTGAATACAGCCAGTCCTTCTCTAAGCTTTAAATCCTCTGTCTTTGTCATCCTGTGTAGTATCAACTGCAACTTTCCCTGCAACATCGAGTAATGTAACTACTCTCCAGTTGTTACACTCAGTAAGATAATATATATCTATAAATATTATATAAAAATAGCAAGTTTTTTATGAATTATGATAAAACAAACATCACTGAAAGCCAGATGTCAAGCAGTAAAATCACATTAGAAGGCAAAAATATGAAGAAAGCAGAACAGTTCAGCTACCTGAGAAGCACCATATTAGCCAAAAGAGACCTCAGGAAGGAAAAGAGAGGATAGGAAGGCTATGAAAGGCATCCACAGCATTCACTATACTCAGCAGCATGTAGAAATCAAAGATATTCAGCACCAAATCAAATCTGAGAATTTTCAGTTCAGATGTAATCTTGTTAACATACAGCTGCAGGAGCTGGAGATCTACTAAAATGTTAGAAAAAATTCTGGGCATTGGTAGGAAAGTTATCATCACCAAGAAAGATATCCAGGAAATCACCAACCAGCTGCTTGTTTCCATCAGAAACATAAGGAAACACCAGACTGATTTGGGGCATGTACCCTGGATACCAACGCACAGACTTCCACATGACGCTGTCGCATGGATACCAATGTATGTGAGAAAATGTGGGCAGCCAATGTAAACCTTAAGGAGAACCCTTAGCAAGGGGACCAGAATTGTCAATCTCTACACCATAGAGAAAATGGAAGCAGCAGCAAGTGACAGAGAAGGACAGAAGAGACTGGTTTCCTCCTTGAGCACCAACATTGCCATGGAAAAGACATTAAAAAATGAGAGAGCAGGAGAGTCTAACAGTTAACTCCCTTTAAACTGTAATACCTGTTTGTGTCTCTGCACAAGCCTAGATCTTTCACCTTCTCTGTGCTCTTCATCAGCAGTTTGAGGAATGGGATATTTATCGCATTTAGAGACCATGCTGACCTTCCTGGTGTTAAAAAAAAATCAAATTGTCCCATAGCTGCAAGCATCAAGAGTTTGTTCGCTCATTAGATGGCTTCTAGATCAGGGATGGCCAAACAGTTGGACTCAAAATCTTTGGTGAGCTGCATCCTATTAACCTCCAAAGAGAGAAAGAGCGCTAGAGATGGAAAGAGAAATAGGAGACAGCAGAATCACAGTAGCAGCATCAGGAGGAGAAATACAACTTTAAAATGATTATGGACTGGATTTTTTAGCTATGCCCATTGTCTGCTGGGAGACCCGGAGAGGGAGGGCTGAAAAGGAACCCATTCTGCAGTATCTCTGCATTCTTTAAAGTAGTCCAGGGACTATTACTCCAGCAGATAACAGCTAGAGCACAGTAGCACTGCAGCCACACTCCCCCCATCCCAACACAAACACTTGACTTGGGACTAAAAGGGCAGTGCTGGCAATCCCAGCACTATACTACACCTGAACAGTGTTATGATCGATAAATGATCGAGAAATGGATCTGTCCCAGCAATGTTAGTTTTGCTCTGTAGCACAGAGCTAACCAAATGTCATACTTTAGGGCATCAGCTGATAACTATGAGGGGTGCTCAACCTTGGGACTCTGTCTGCTCTTGGTCCAGAATAGCCCTAATCTATTAACCTTCAGATCACACAGTAAAATCCCATCTATTTTCACAGGAGTGGGATGAAGGAAGGTGGGATATATTTTTGGCTAATTTTGGCTGTGGGTGAAAAGATACTCTTAACCCAGGATGCCCTTGTTCCAGTTTATACATCAGCCACTGTGATTCCCAGAGGCAGAGAGAATCTCTGAGATAGCTGGAGTCCCAGACGGAAGGATATCCAGTGAAGAGTACAGCAAGCTCATGTGAGATCCTTCCTTTGTTTTATCTGAGTTTCTTGGTACCTTTGCGGGACAATGAGTTGCAACAGAGTAGAGGGAATATTAGGTACTCCTGGATCATACCAAGATCTGTGGCACACCATCCTCATCTGTTAAATGGTTAATAATGTTTACCCTCCTTTGCAAAGTGCTTTGAGGTCTATGACTGAAAAGTGTTAGCTAAAGGCTGATTATTTCTGTCCCCTTGGTGCAAAAGCCAAGTCTCCTGTTGCATAATCATGGAAGGGCCGATATTTCATTTTAGCTTTAATGTACTTAGGGTCCGAAGCACTTCCTGTTGTCACTATCTTTTTATTGAATTAGGAAAGAATGCTTGTAATGAAAAGGTAATGCATTAAAAGCAAATGTTCAGGTTTCCACATTATTCACTTTCTTGCTAAGCTATTACAGCATATTCAGTTATGGATTGAGAGAATGCTGTAAGATTGGTGGTTATTGTCCATGATAATAAAGGTATTTCCTACCACTGGACTGGATTTTATTATATACTTTTTTTAAATGGGTATTTATTTTACTCCATAGTAAATACTATTCCCCTATATATGTTTTTTGGGGAGATAAAACCTGTCCAGACTTCTGTAAAGATTCAGAGTGTTTTATCTTATGTTGGATTACTATTCCAGAAGACTGAGACCAGATAAACAAAGCCCTTATATAACTTCAGGGCTGTTGTGATCAATTTGCCTGGTGCTCTACTCAGGGGACCATGCTGTTTTACCATCTTGATTGCAATGATAAATCCATCATTATGTTCAGCGCAGTGGAAATAGCTCAGAGCCTTGGCATTTGTGGCAAATCTTTTCTATGGCAGGCTCATAGTAAATCAGTCTAACCTGAGCCGACAATGATTGATTCTGAACAAAATGTCATGAACAATCAAATCCTCTGTTTTCTTCTTCTTTTAAAACAGAATAGACTTAACCCCCTAAGCTAAACTTCATTCCAACTGGAGCGAACCAGAGCTTTTATCAGTAATTATGAAAAGGCAGGAGATTTAGTTCATACTGTAGACTTCTAAAATTGTATGGCATACAGAATACATTCTAGTTATTATCATTAATCATGTATATAGCATCACAGGGCTACAAAGTTTAATCCACATTAGAGTGTATATGGGAGAGAGAGAGGAAGATTTATAAGCTCCTTGAGGCAGGAACTGTTTCTTCCTATGGGCTTGTGCAATGCCTTCGCATAATGGAGCCTGGTCCTGACTGAAGTCTCTGGATGATTCAGTGATACAGATAGTAACAACAACAAAAATATACTTAACTAGCATCACACTCTGAGCCTCCCAGTACATCTTGCTTTGTATGCCTCTGCAGACCCTAATCCAAGCTATTAGAGAGGATGTTTGTACCCACGGGGCACCCTAGGTCTGACTTATGTCCATATCTTCCTGAAGTCTAACATGGCTTTTCAACTAATTCTATAGTTCATACCAAAAATCTGCATGAATAGAACATTGTTAAGGTTGCAAAGTCAAGCACTCGAAAATCAGGAAATGTAAGAGTTTGTTATCAATACTTAGATCTGTCCCCTTGTTTGTAATTATTGTAAAAGATGTTTATTAGAGTACAGCCTAACAGCCAACCAAGAGTGAGGTCCCATTGTGCTAGGTCCTGTACAAACACACAGTAGTAGATGTGCCCTGCCCCTACAAGCTTTGTAATGGAGTAGAGAGGCCCCAAACCAGCAGAGAAGGGGTTAAGGAGAGTCCATGGGTCCAGCTAACCCCACTCCACTATACCTGCAGCCAATGCTAAGCTGGAAGGGGACTAAAAAGAGAAAGTCTGACTCAGTTCAGTGCTTCCAGTTGTAAATATAGAATTATACAAAAAATAAAGAAGGGGGAAAGAATTATCCTATATGATGGATAATGTTTATGAGTTTATATATGGTAAATGGAGTCACTATTGCCAACTATATACTGAAAGATCTAACATCAGGTAGAGTGGGACCAGCCTTTTGCATCCCTGAAATTAGAGTTAAAAAATCTAAAAGAATATATAATCTTGTAACCATTATGATAGCTGAATTAATGGGAATAATGGTAGCCCTGAACAGGATAAAGGCCTTATGGCCTATAATCACGTTTATCTTTTCAGATTTGTTAAAAGGATTATTGGCAATTAAAATGGATACTTCAGAAAGCAGAGTGGTCTAATAAATGAAATATTAATTTTGACAACAGTGTTAGTATGTTTGGCCATGAACATAGTATTAGCATAGATTCCAGCACTTATTGGCATCCCTTTAAATGAAATGGCAGATAAGGAAGTGAAAAGTATTTTTAAAAATAAATAAAATTGATATAAAAATTAATTCGAGTATGCAGGAATTTAAAATTAAACTAAATTTAAAAATTAGTTTTTAAAAAGGATTTTAAAAAGAAATGGCAAGAAATGAGGAGCAAAGAGGAAATAGGAAGATTCTATTAAGTATGCCCCAAAATAGGAGGATAATGTGATACTCCAAGGTTATTAGAGGATCAGTCAACTGCTCATATTTAGACTGTTAACTGGCCACTCTGGTTTGGATAATCATTTATATTTCTTATATAGACTCAAAGATGAGCTGTGTAACATAAATAAGTTTAAGAAATAATTGATCACCTGCTATGGGAATACAGGGATTGTTTCCGGGAAATAAAGGCTATTTATGAAGAATTTAGGCTCACAGACTGAGTTTAATGAGAGTTTCACTAAAGTAGAATAACACAGAAAAACACAACTAAAAGAACGTAGTGGCACGAATACATAAGGAATAAAGTAGGTGACGGTTATGCTTCATCATAAAACATAATATGAAGGCATAATATTAGTGGTTCAGTGGTCCAGACTAGCCAGGAACGAGGACGGAGCTCTGCGTCTCTGCCTGAAGGGAACTTTGACTGGAGAGGTAAGGAAAAACATTCCTATTAGCTGGAGCAGCTGCTTGGATGGAGCTGTTAGATCCCAAGATGGGAGCAATGCCAGAATAAGAGACTGTCTGGGAAGCAAGCTCGAAGGAAAAGGCAGGGATGCCTCATAGGAAGGAAGATAGGTGGGAGGCCCAGTATTGAGATGGGTTTGCTTTTTGCTTCAGGATATTTCAGGGGTAAGCCCTCCAAATCCCTGCATCTTCCCACTAGGGATATTAGTCAGTGGGCTGTAGTCCAACTCAGCGAATACCGGAGAGAGAGATTTTTTTCTCCCTGAGAGACCTGTGGTTGAAAGTCCACAAGGGGACACTTCTCCGGCCACCCTATTACAAGCTTACAGTGTAAACAGACAAGATAGATGGAGGGTGGAGAAGCGGATCTAACACTTCCCCAGAGTGAGCAATGTGATGGTGGCAAACATCATGTAAGTTCATCATATATTCAATTAATGTATTTATTAATTTGCTGGTGGATTTAGACTGGAGGAGATCAGCTAAATGGAAGGAAAAGAGAAGGGACATGGGCAAAGGGGACAGGGCAGGGAGAAGAGGCTAAGAGAGGCATGGGTGGAGTGAAGCTGAGCTGAAGGGAGCGTGAGAGAGGGCCTGGTGGAGGGAGAGCAGGAGGGTTGGAGCATACTGCCCATTAGCACAGGTCAGAGAAAGTCCATTCAAAAGCATAGAAAGTTCTCCAAATGTCCAAAGGATCAGAAGTCCCTGTTTTGGTTGCTTGTGTTTCTACTGGCTGGAATCTCTGGCTGGTTCTCCTTTGCAAAGCCACATGGTGGGAATGGAGGCACCACCTGGTACCCATTGTTCCCAGAATATGGCGGGGGTATGTCCCATGCACAGTTCTAGGTCTAGGGCAGTGCGGGAGGGAAAGCTGAATTTGGCTGGGCCCCATTTTACCCCCTTCCCCGAGGTGCAACAGTCCCTGTTTTGGATGCTTCTGCTCTTACTGGATGGAGTGTATTCAATATGATATGATTTAATTATCTGTCAGCTTTTTCATATCGTGGCTAATTTTGTCCGGAATAATCTCATAAGGCTAAAGGAACATGTCCCAATATTGTTCCTATATGGCCTATGAGAAAACATGATGTTAAAAGAAAAGAGCTTTGGCTTTTGTGTGTACAGAAGAAATAATGAAAATGATATAGCCCATGAAATGATTACCTCACTCATTTATTTATCTAGAATATTGGATAAAAGAATTTTAAGAAATTGAAATTAAATGAATTATGAGCATCTTTCAAATCTATTCTGTTTCTCATGTACAAAGATCAGACACTTTGAAGAAGCAATCAGCTTTTATGTGAGGTATAGTAAATATAAGGATCTTCCAGCTGAGACAAAAAGCTTTCCCCTCCTTTCAAACCGTGCATGTGAACTAGGTGCTTATGAAACTGAAACACTAGGAGCACTTGCTATAGATGGGAGATTGTTGTTTGCACAGCTCTGACAATGCATCTAGCTCTGACAATGCATCCTGACCTGCCTATACAATCATTACTCCCATTCACATCATTACTGGAGCTGTGTGAAGAAATGTAATTCTGTTTCATGGAGAATTTCAAAGCCCCAGGGTTCCCAATTCAGAGATAGGACATCAGGCTGGCCATCCCAGTCACAGATGCTGGGAGCTCTGGGGATCCCCAAATCCAGGACGGTCCATGTGGATAGGTGGCCTGCAGATCCGGAAAGCCCTGTGGCTTTCATGTCTGGTTGCACCAGGGTCACAGACCCTGGCGAGCAGGTTTCAAATGCTGGCTGGTTTCCAGAGAAACGGAATGAAATCACACAGCTCGAAAATTCTGACAAAAAAGCACTTTTCCTGGCATTTCTCTGACCAGCTCTAATAATTAGATTTTACCTATCAAAAATTCTCACCACAGTTTCAGTTGGATGAGGATCATCCCCACATCCTGTGATAGTGTTGTGTAGTGTGACCGTACTAAACAGCTCTGGCATTCCTTTCAGGAGGTACCTGCACTTCAGTCGTGGGTGAAATTGTACTGCAGGTGGTCCCTGTATTCATACTTATGAAAAGTGTTATATAAATGAAAGATATTATTTTATTCTTCCAGTATTGGTTCTCTCTTGCGTAAAGACTACCAAATGCAACAAATTATGTGAAGATTTTGTGATATGAACAAATGTGCAATAGAGAAAAAAGATGAGACCGCAAACTCAGTGTGCTTCCATACTGCTCTCAAACACCAGGTTGCCTGTAATATTTTAACAAACATCAAAAAATGCATAGTAGTAGCTGTAATAGATGACCTTAACTTCCCAAGTCATGACTGGAATTGTTTACCTTTGCAAGCAGATGAAAGAGAAGAATACACAGTACTGAGTTCTATAGAGAAAGTAGCTCTAGAATTAGATTTTACCCATAATTCTCATAACACAAGTGCAATAGATGTTCAATGAAATTGAAAGATAGCCAATAACAAATAGATTTAAAAAATACTTTTTTGCACAATGCACTGTTATGCTGTGGAACTCACTGCCATAAGAGGTTTAGGCTTTCTCTATGCTAGCACTTTTGTCGGTCAGGGGTGTGATAAAAACACACCACTGATGGACATAAATTTCACCGACAAAAGCACCAGTGCGGACAGTGCTATATCAGTGGAAGATGCTCTCCCACTGACATAGCTACCACTGCTTATTGAGGCTGGTTTCATTTTGCCAGCGGGAGGGTTCTCTCCCACCAGCATAAAGCGGCGACACCGGAGACATTACAGTGCTGCAGCTGCAGCAGTATAGCTGTGAGGTCTGTCGTGTAGACATGGCCTTAGAGTTTAGCAGGATTCTAACAGTGGATCAGACACGTACATGGATTACAGGAATATCAAGATTTATGATAGTAAGTATTTAAAAAATAATATAAATAATAGATAAAATAAACAGGATTAATGGAATCAATTCAGGGCTTCTCTAGCTATTAAGAGTTAGAAGGAAATTCCCCTGGGAGTAGGTGATCCTATACTGCAGAGTTTCCCACATGTTTTTGTGAACTATCTGGTTCTAGCCACCAACTGTGATGAGATATTTGACTAGATAGATCACAGGTTCATAGATTTCAAGGCCAGAAGGGACCACTGTGTTCATCTAGTCTGATCCCCTCTATAGCACAGGCCATAGAACTTCCCCAACAATAATTCCTAGAGTGTATCCTTCAGAAAAGCATCCTATCTTGATTTTAAAATGGTCAGTGATAGAGAATCCACCACAACTGTTGGCAAATTGTTCCAATGGTTAGCTATTCTCACTGTTAAAAATGTGTACTTTATTTCCAGTCTGAATTGGTCTATCTTTAACTTCCAGTCATTGGACTGTGTTATACCTTTCTCTAATTTAGTATGGTAATTCCAGTATCCTAAGAAGCAAACATATGTACATTTGCTCATTCTGTATTTCTGTTTAAACACAAGTAGAGTCATAGAATTATAGAAGATTAAGGTTGGAAGAGACCTCAGGAAGCCATCTAGTCCAACCCCCTGCTCAAAGCAGGACCAACCCCAACTAAATCATCCCAGCCAGGGGTTTGTCAAGCCGGACCTTAAAAATCTCTAAGGATGACTATTCCACCATCTCCCTAGGTAACCCATTCCAGTGCTTCAACACCCTCTTAGTGAAATAGTTTTTTCCTAATATCCAACCTAGACCTCCCGCAATGCAACTTGAGACCATTAATCCTTGTTCTGTCATCTGCTACCACTGAGAACAGTCTAGATCCGCCCTCTTTGGAACTTCCCTTCAGATAGTTAAAGGCTTCTATCAAATCCTCCCTCACTTTTCTCCTCTGCAGGCTAAATAAGCCCAGTTCCCTCAGCCTCTCCCCATATCTCATGTGCCTCAGCCCTCTAATCATTTTTGTTGCCTTCTGCTGGACTCTCTCCAATTTGTCCACATCCTTTGTAGTGTGAGTCCCAAAACTGGACACAATACTCCAGGTGTGGCCTCACCAGTGCCAAATAGAGGGGAATAATCACTTGCCTCAATCTGCTGGCAATGCTCTTACCAAATCAACCCAACACGCGGTTAGCCTTCTTGGCAACAAGGGCACACTGTTGACTCATATTCAGCTTCTCATCCACTGTAATCACCAGGTCCTTTTCTGCAGAGCTGCCACTTAGCCAGTCAGTCCCCAGTCTGTAGCGGTGCATGGGATTCTTCCATCCTAAATGCAGGACTCTACACTTGTCCTTGTTGAACCTCATCCAATTTCTTTTAGCCCAATCCTCCAATTTGTCTACATCATTCTGGACCCTAACCCTACCCGCCAGTGTATCTACCTCTCCCCACCAGTTTCGTGTCATCTGCAAACTTGCTGAGGGTGCAAGTCATCCCATCATCCAGATCATTAATGAAGATGTTGACCAAAACTGTCACCAGGACAGACCCTTGGGGAACTCTGCTTGATATCGGCTGCCAAATAGACATGGAACCAATTGAGCCCAAAGATCTAGCCAACTTTCTATCCACCTTCTAAGCCATTCACCCAATCCATACTTTTTTAAGTTGCTGGCAAGAATACTGTGGGAGACCATATCAAAAGCATTGCTAAAGTCAAAATATATCACATCCACCGCTTTCCCCATATCTACAGACCCAGTTATCTCATCATAGAAGGCAATCAGGTTGGTCAGGCATGACTTGCCTTTGGTGAATCCATGTTGACTGTTCCTGATCACCTTCCTCTCCTCCAAGTGCTTCAAAATGGATTCTTTGAGGACCTGCTCCATGATTCTTCTGGGGAATGAGCTAAGGCTCACCAGTCTGTAGTTCCCCAGATTCTCCTTCTTCCTTTTTTAAATGATGGGCACTATATTTGCCATTTTCCAGTTGTTCAGGAGCTCCCCCAGTTGCCATGAGTTTTCAAAGATAATGGCCAGTGAATCTGAAATCACATCAGCCAACTGACTCAGCACCCTTGGATGCATTGCGTCTGTCCCCATGGACTTATGCATGTCCAGGTTTTCTAAATAGTCCTTAACCTGTTCTTTCACCACTGAGGGCTGCTCACTTCTTCCTCATACTGTGCTGCCTAGTGAGGCAGTCTGGGAGCTTATCTGGTCTATAAAGACTGAGGCAAAAAAAGCAATTGAGCACTCCAGCTTTTTCCAAATAATCTCACTAGGTTGCCTCCCCCATTCAGTAAGGGTACTACACTTTCCTTGACCTTCTTTTTTATTGTTGACATACCTGTTGAAACCCTTCTTGTTGCTCTTCACATCCCTTGCTAATTGGAACTCCAGTTGCGCTTTGGCCTTCCTGATTACACACCTGCATGCTCGATCAATATTTTTATACTCCTCTCTAGTCATTTGTCCAAGTTTCCACTTCTTGTAATCTTCCTTTTTTTGTTTAAGCTCAACAAAGACTTCTTTGTTAAGCCAAGCTGGTCGCCTGCCATATTTGCTATTCTTTCTACACATCAGGATGGTTTGTTGCTGTGACCTAAATAAGGCTTCTTTAAAATACAAACAGCTCTCCTGGACTCCTTTCCCCCTCATATTAGCCTCCCTGAGGGAGTCAGAGTCTGCTTTTCTGAAGTCCAGGGTCTGTATTCCGCTTTTCTCCTTTCTTCCTTTTCTCAGGATCCTGACTGAACTCGACCATCTCATAGTCACTGCAGCCCAGGTTGCCACCTACTTCTACTTCCCTTACCAGTTCTTCCCTGTTTTTGAGCAGCAGGTAGAGAAGAGCATGGTTCCTAGCTGATTCCTCCAGCATTTGCAATAGGAAATTGTCCCCAACACTCTCCAAAAACTTCTGGGATTGTCTGTGCCCTGCTGTCTTGCTCTCCCAGGAGATGTCAGGGTGATTGAAGTCCCCCATGAGAACCAGGAACTACTATCTGGAAACTTCTGTTAGTTGTCTGAGGAAAACCACGTTTACCTCATCCTCCTGGTTTGGTGGTCTATAGTAGACGCTCACCATGTACCCAGAAGCCTGCTGCTGCAACCAAGCCCAAGAAAGAAAACAACAGAACACCACTGGCCACCACCTACAGTCCTCAGTTAAAACCTCTGCAACGCATCATCAGTGACCTACAACCCATCCTGGACAATAATCCCTCACTTTCACAGGCCTTGGGAGGAAGGCCAGTCCTGGCACACAGACAACCTGCCAACCTTAAACAGATTCTCACCAGCAACAGCACACTGCACCACAATAACTCCAACTCAGGAACCAATCCATGCAACAAACCTCGATGCCACTCTGCCCAAATATCTACACCAGCAACACCATCACAGGACCTAATCAGATCAACCATACCATCACTGGTTCATTCACCTGCACATCAACAATGTCATATATGCCATTATATGCCACCAGTGTCCCTCTGCTATGTACATCGGCCAAACTGGACAGTCCCTACGAAAAAGGATAAATGCACACAAATCAGATATTAGGAATGGCAATATACAAAAACCTGTAGGAGAACACTTCAACCTGCCTGGACACACAATTACAGATTTAAAAGTCACCATACTGCAGCAAAAAAACTTCAAGTCCAGACTGCAAAGGGAAACTGCAGAGCTGCAATTCATTTGCAAATTTAACACAAACAATCTAGGACTGAACAAAGACCTTCAATGGCTTGCTAATTACAAAAATAGCTTCTCCTCTCTCCATGTTCACACCCCCCCATTCAACTGCTAGAAGAATAACCCACCCTCCCTGATTGGAGATAACAAGCTGGTTCAGCCTAATTGGACTAACCTTGTTACCTCCTACCTGGTTCTTGCCTATTTTTCTATACCTGCCTCTGGACACTTCCACTGCTTGCATCCGACGAAGTGGGTATTAGCCCACGAAAGCTTATGCTTCAAAACTTTATAGTTAGTCTTTAAGGTGCCACAGGACTTTGTTACCTCTGCTATTCCAGACTAACACGGCTACCTCTCTGATTCTTAACATCAATCTTGTTGCTCTTGTCTCTAAACTTAACCCAAAGACTCTCAACAGGCTTTTCTCCAGTTTCATACTGGATCTCTGAGCAATCATACTGATCTCTAACATATAGTGCAAGTCGTAACAATCGAACAAATCCTAGATATTTGAGGAGGAGTTTTTTATTGACGAGAGCTGAGATTTTCAAAGGAGCCTAAGGGAGTAAAGTAATAATAATAATACCCAGCAGCTCTGACATAGTGTTTTTTATCCATAGATCTCAAAGCTCTTTACAACTGAAATCAACACGATTAGACCTATTTTACAGATAGGGAAACTCAGGCTCAAAGAGGGAAGGTGACTTTCCAAAGGGGAGCCAGCAGCAGTCACTGGAATAGAATCCATGTCTCCTGAGTCCCATTCCAGTTCTCTAGCCACTAGACCACACTGCCTTCCCCTGAATGCTATTGGGATTTGAGTGCCTATTCCCCCATTCTATAGAAAACGCCAACTTGTGCAATCTTATTAAATATAAAGCAGTCGGGATTAAAAGCGCAAACACTAATGTAACTTTTCATATGAGTGGCCTCACTGACTCAGTGCTGACCTACACTAGGCTCATTCGAGCCACTCATGTGACCAAAGTTATTCACATGCTTAAGTATTTTCAAGATCAAGACCATAATGATATAGTATCATAATCATTTGCAGTGTAGATGCCTATAGGATGAACTGCATCAGCTGTTTAATAGCACACAACAGTTTGCTGCAGGGCAGGGAATGAAGAATCCCATCCATTGAATTTGTAGGAGGGACTTAGGTAGGCAGAATGTAATTGGCCCAATTTAAATTTGTCCAGAAACCCCACTCCTATTGCAAAAAAGTGGCATGGGTTCATAATTACTAGTACAAGTGGCCAGGTCCTTACTTCTGAAAGGCAGCGCCCACCAAGATCCTGCTGGAGAGTTGTTTGTGTATTGACACAGAGGAGGCAATACCATTCTCAGAATTACTGCAGTTTTCCGGGGAATCTTGTCTATTATCCAGGTATTGACCCAGCTAAATTGCATTACAGTGGCTTCTGAAATCTACTGCAATCACAGCACAATGTAGATCAGATTAATTGTTCAGCAAAAAGAGAGAATAATTGAGACCTTCCTAACAAAATGTCATTATTTTTCTTACTGAATAACCTAAAGAAAAAATAAATCTTTCATTGAGTCATGGAGAAAAAAGGCTAAAAAGGCCTCCTATGTCATCTTATGCAACCAGTTGTAAACAGCAGTATTTTCCTCTATGCTAATCCCTCATGCGTTTTAGATTCACCTCCCTAGGCTGAACATACCAATGTCTAATAATTGTTAAAAAAAATCCTTCTAATCTCCAACCTGTAAAAAGTTGCTGCAAGAGACACTAAAAATTGTTGTTATTTTTAGTCCAAGGAGTGTGTGATGTGTATGGTAATGATATAGAATGAATGCTAGTGAGGTTGCAAAGCCAAACGTTCAAAGGAAGTGAATGTCAGAATTAAAGTCACTTGTGCAATTCTGTTAATGCTGCCCCCTCGTGCATGTGCTTTGTGTTGACCTCACTGTCATTTTTGACTTTGGAAATCTCCCTCTTTAATTAGAGGATCATATATTAGCATCGTGGGTTACCTATGCATGACTAGCCCCACTATATATACAACACACTTCTATTTGTCTCCAGGAATTGAAATGAGGGGAGATGTTCAAACCACGGGGTGGGAGAATGAAGAGTTCAAGAGGGGTAATCCCTGCAGGCAGATAAGTACTTAGGGCTGGGCTACACTACGGGGAAGAGGGGGAAGGGTTGACCTAAGATATGCAACTTCATGTATGCAAATAGCGTAGCTGAGGTCGCAGTATCTTAGGTCAACCTACCTGACTGTCCCCAAGGCGGCGAGTTGACCACAGCCACTCCCCCACTGACTCTACTTACTCCTCTTGCTGAGGTGGAGTACAGGAGTTGATTCGGGGATCGATTTATCATGTCTACATGAGACGCGGTAACATGATCCCTGATACATCGAGCACTACCCACCAATCCGGTGGGTAGTGTAGCCGTACACTTAGATTTGGCAAATTCTTCCTGAGAAACAGTATGGCTAAATTTTGGGTTCACATTTTAGAGATAAAGGCTCTGTTTCCAGTTTCATTAATCTCTCAATAGGGTATGAGGCCTTGCTCAGCAATAAGAACTGTAAAGGGTACCGAATTATTAACAATTATTCTTTGCAAGAAGAAGCAAAATTTGAATTCATGACACCCTTGATCTTAGGCTAGCTCACATTCCGAACAGCAGAAGCAGCAGTTAGAGAGGGCTCCATTCTGCCTGTGTTCCATTCTGAGATTCGATTTAGTGTGGCATGCTGAAATGAGATGCAGTGGTGGTACATGCACAGAGCTGATAGAATGCTTATTGATTTTAGCAGTCAGTCTCTGGAAAGCTCCAGCAAGGAAAGGGTGGGATTTGGCAGGATATAACGCAGTCAAATTTGACTGAATTGAGGACATGAGCCCAGTATAAGGCATCTCCTTGCCCCAGGACTTCACCCCTACCAAATCTCAGGTTCTTCTGCAATCTGTGGAAGCAGTACAGCTCCTCACAATAAATAAGGGCTTTAGGCAATCTAAATATAGGGATTGCTAGCACCGTCCTTTTAAGGAAGCATGCCAAAATGTACTATTCCAGTCAAATATCCTAAAGCCCCATTAGTAACTTGATGCAGTCCCAGAAATAATAAACTTTTCAAATACTAGACCTCATATAGAGGAACCAATCTGTCCTGACAATATCATACAATGAGTCTTTATGAAATTCCTTTCACAATGCAAAGGCAGTGATTGCCGGGGAAGAAACGGATGTATGAATGCAAAGCTAAATGGCTGGACAGAACAAACATAGCTGCATATGCTGATGAAATGACTATCCAGACAGTTTACTGGAAGACTTTGTGACAAATACCAATGAAGCCAGAAAAGTGAATTTTCTATAGATACATGTTGATTATTATTGTTAATATTTATTTATTATTTTATCATAAAAGCATCTAGATGACCAAAGTGAGCTTGGGGTGAAATTGTACTAAGCACTGTACGAACTCAAAGTAATGGACTATCCCTGCTCCAAAGTGCTTAGTATCAAAAGAGAGGCAGTAAGTATTATGATCCCCATTTTACAGATGGGAACTGATACACAGAGATGATTTAATGCACAGATTGATTTAGCTGGGGTTGGTCATGCTTTGAGCAGCGGGTTGGACTAGACAACCTCCTGAGGTCCCTTCCAACCCTGTTTTTCTACATTTAAGAGCTTGATTTTTCAGAGGTACTGAGCACCAGCAACTCCAGCTGGGCATTAATTGCAAGTTAGGCGCCTCCAGAAGCAGATCCTACTTGGCTGAGGTCCATGTCCAATCCAGGAAGTGAATGCAGATTTCCCGAATCCCCTAGCATTGCCTTTACCATAAAACCGACCTCTCTTTTTAACATTTTGGTAATTATAATATGAGCTTCCTTAGGGGACAGAAATAGCAATTTCCTTTAAAAACAATCCATAAAGAAAAATACGATCACACAATTGCTATTATAACCCACCCACCAGTCCCCAAAACCACCCCATATATCTCTCATGTAAGCCATTCCAGTAAAGTTTCATAGCGCAGAGATTGTTTTCTCTAATATAATTCAATAAGTGTTGAAATAACAAAACTTGCAGTAGGATTCCCTGAAAGCTTGTGCAAACTAACAAGCTTAATGGATTTTTAATGGTCCCTTAACAGAGTTATGTGGGAATAGTGTGGGGTGCTGGGAGATGGTAGTTATTCTTGTACATAATATTAAAAATATTTGGAATTCTCCACAGTAATCTTCATACCCGGTAGAGCTATATTCTCAATGAAATTTAACATTAAAGATATTCTAATTTAATACGGCAAGTATTGCACGACTCTACCACAGGTACAACTAGTATAATATACCTCAGAACAACACAGTGCTCCTGTTGCTTTAGCATCCCCATATGATTAGTAGATTAAAACATAAAACAATTGTGGGCAAGGCAAGTATGTCTAATGGGATAAAACTATCTTTCTAAATCATATATTTGTATGCAAATATGGTAACGAAAGCTGTTGTGAGGTTATCAAGCAACTATAGAATGAGAAGTTATGAGTTCAGAAAATTAGCAACGGCTATAAAAGGCAGACAATGAAAGAATGGAATTGGCACCACTTGTAGTCTTGGTTAACACAGGTCTTTGTTAATGGTGCTGTCATGAAAACAGCAGAAGGCAAACATGGGGCTGCTTAGTAGCTTAAAGGAACATCATATTTGGGGTTGGGTGGGAAACTTTCATACATAGTTGACTTTGACCCCAGTTATCTTCCTCTTGTTTTCCATAAAATTTCTGGTTAAGTAATGGGATATGTTTTGCCCTCACTGAAGTTTAATATATAATTCACTCAGTTGAAGTTGCACAGATGTAGGCCATTGTGTTGGAAAAGGATGGAATATGGTTCTTTCCTAAGGGAACAACCCTACACTGGCAGGCAAAGATAGTAGTTAGTTTATCTGATTTGATCTCTAATCTCTATGTCCTGGTCTACACTGGGGTGGGCGGCCGGTCGATCTAAGATACTCAACTTCAGTTACACGAATAGCAAAATTTCTTAGGTCAACTTACCTGGGAGTCCTCCTGGTGATGAGTCAACTGCTGCTGCTCCCCCATCAACTCCGCTTCCACGTCTCGCAATTCCCGATAGATTGATCACTACCCACCGATATGGAGGGTATTGTAGACGTACTCTATGATTCGATATAAGACTGGGTCTGAAAGAAAGCACAGGTGTTGAAAACCCTCAGAGTTTTGGAATTAAAACTTAATTCCCCCATAACACCTTACTATTAATAAAAAGGTTTAAGTTGAGATGAGGCTTCAGTTAAATACAACCAAAATATGAAACAATTCTGGCTTTAGATTCCCCAAATAAAAAACTGAACAACAAGGAGTTTTGTAACATGAACTCCCACTTCCTCTCTGCAAACAGATGCACTGAAAAATCAAATCACATAACCCAACTCTGTCTCAGACTGGGGGCTTCAGAAAAGTTGGAATTGGAGCTCAGCACTCCATGGTTTTGGTTTTGCAAAACTCGCTGAAATCTCCCATGATCAAAACTAGCTCCAGCCTTGCCTACCTGCATTTCCTTCTAGACATTTCCCAGAATTTGGAAACACTGTGTATTTTGAATATATTGGGCTAAATTCTGCCCTTATTTAAATCAACTGCAAACCAAATGGGACTGTGCGGGCTGTAAGTTAGCATGGAATTTGATCTAGTGTGTATGTATGTTTGTCCATATGTAGTTAGTATTGGTATATTGTACATGTTGCAGCTAGACTGTGAACTGGATGATACATTCAAAGTAGAGAGGAAGAACAGCCTTAATGCATTTGCACAGGGTACCTGAACCTTGGATCCAGATGTGCAGATGCACCTGTCGTTCTGAGCCGGTGGGCGGAAAAAGGGAGGCAGTAAGTGGAGCTTTGGCTCCACAAATCACTATTCACCTGCCAGTGTGAGTAGGTGAGTGTCATAATTGGATTAGTACAAAACAGCCCAAATTACTCCCCTTCCTCCATCTTCCCACACATGCAGGAGCAAGAAGGAATATGGGGAGACACTGTGAGTCAAATGCACACTGCCTCCCAGGTCTATCCCGGAGGTAGTGCAACTTGCCCAGGACCGTGTCTGAAGTCACAGCCTATAGCTCTTGTGTGTACAGGATACATTCTGCGCAGTTGTAACTTTGTGTATTTTTATGTTTAAGTTTTTAATTGGTGATTTTTTTTTTACTTCGCTACAGTTCTGATGTGCGAAAACTTCCTTAAATTCTGTTATTGGCATGTGCAGCTATTGGGTTTTCATAGCAATTTACTTCCCAGAATAATACTGGACACATTCTTTGGAATAGGCAGATGCTTGTTCTAATGTGACTTGAATAGAATATTCACCGCAACCCATATAACAACAGATTGTGATGTTGCCAACAAAGGAACATGACTTTGATATTAGAAATACTTGGCTAAAGAGAAATACAGATCTTTTGGATGGTCTTCTGGTTGGAGCATTGGACTCGGCCTAAGAAGATTTTGTGTTTAATTCTCTCTGCCACAGACTTCCTGTGTGACCTTGAGCAAGTCATTATCACTCAATATTAAGTCCCAATTTTGTGGATGTACAATATTTAAAATGTACAGTGTACAATGTAGGCTGCCCGGGAATCACAGGCTGACAAAGAGCCACGAGCAAGGGGGTTTGGGAGCCAGAGCTTCCACACTTCCAGCTCCCTTTCTCCCACCCTTTGACCATCTTTTCTATTTACATGGTGAGTAGAGGCAATAGGGAATTTTTCAACAACAATTCTTTTAATCAGAAAATGCCAGTTCACCCAAATCCAAAGCATGGGCGGGGAAGTGTTGGTTTTGACACATTCCCCCTTTTGGAAAAAAAAAATTGAAAATAAAAGGTTTGAAATTGTCAAAACATCCTATTTTGACATTTTCTAAATGAGAAAATTCAGTTTTTCAGATTAAAATGACTGTTTAGCTTGAAATTTAAATTAAATTATAGTAAAAATAATGTAAAAAATTAAACTGAAATGAAACATTAACATTGTCAATACATTTTGACTGATCCTATCTATATTTTTTGTAGGAATTCTGGTTTCCAAAACGTTTCCATATTTTGTTATTTTTGTCTCAATTCAAGAGGGGGGAACATGATTTTGAAATCTTGAAAGAGCTCCCTGGATTAGGGTGACCAGATGTGAAAAATCAGGACAAGAGGTAGGGGGAGGGGCAATAGGAGCCTATATAAGAAAAAGACCCAAAAATCGGGACTGTTCCTATAAAATCAGGACATCTGGTCACCCTACCCTGGATGGAAATTCTCTTTCCTGACTAGCTGTAATGATAAACTGTAATGATAAGCTCTTCAGGGAATAGACTCAGATCTCAGTACAGTGAGGCTTTGAGCTCAGTTGCGGCCTTTCTAGGTTACTATAGTAAAATAACAACAGGAAGAGACAGATGGACTGAATGATTTCCTTGCAGCATGAACACAGAGAAGTGATTGGGCTGGTAGATAGAGAGTTCTTATCCATTACTGCAACAATTTCTTTAGTACTAGCAAAAGGAATATTAAAAATGACTGGCCAAGTAAATTGTTTTCACTATCAGTGTTCTATTTTTTCAAGTTCCACTTTTAAATCAAACAAATTGTAGACTTTATAAACCTAACCAAACAAGCTACTTTGGTCCAGCTTCAAAGAGAGATTATATATATATCACTTTAGAAAATAATGCCCAACTTATGTTGATTATAAAGCAAAAGTCTGTTTTCTGAAGGCATCAAAAATGATTTTGCAATGGGAACCTGAAGAATCAGGAATATACGATAATACACAGATTGTAATACTGGTTTGAGTGATTTCAATCAGCAGAACTTGCTACCTTATCTGAGCTGTCCAATACACAGTCAGAGAAAATGTAGATATGGCTTTTATTGCATGCATATTATCAAAGCTAAGGATGTGGTTCAAAACTGTTCAGATAGGAATGAAAAGACACTTTTACAGCTATGTTTTGTAAGGATACTACTATGGTTTTGGGATGTTTATTTATTTCCTATGCTAAAATAATTGATAATTTCAGACACTGCCACAAATAAGGATTCAAGAGATAGAGTAACTCATTGGTGAGAGTGTTACAGGATCCCCTTTGTGCCTGATACAAAGATATATGAGTTGGTAACAATACTGGTTAGAAAACTTTCACTCAATATGTAGTAATGTAGTCCCTAGTTTAATTTCCGGTGCGTTAGCCAAGATGAAGGCTGTCAAATGAGGACAATAAAGACAACTATTATGATTTTTGACAGTAAAGCTCGTGATTTGCAATACTTTTTGTAAAAACACATTTATTTTGTTAATAAGACGAGGAAGACTTTGTAGCACCTTAGAGACTAACCAGTTTATTTCAACATAAGCTTTCGTGGGCTTCATCAGATGCATAGAATGGAACAGAAATAAGATAAATTTATACACACAGAAAGCAAAAAAAAAAGTTATACATTAGCATACCAATTCTAAGAGGCTCTTTAATTTGGATGGGCCATTATCAGCAGGAGAAAAAAATGCCTTTTGAAATGGATTTCCGTGTCTGGCAGGAGATAACACTTATTGAAGGTGAATTAACTAGGGAAATGCAATCAATTAGTGTAATGAGAGAACCATTTGCAAGTTCTGTTTAGCTGTTGGTTTATTGTGTCCAATTTGAAAATTAATTCCAGTTCCTCAGTTTCTCGTTGGAGTCTGTTTTGGAAGTTTTTCTGTTTCAAAATTGACGCCATCAACTCTTTAATGGAATGGCCAGGAAGACTGAAGTGTTCTCCTACTGGTTTTTGAATGTTATGATGTCAGATTTGTGTCCATTTATTCTTTCGTGTAGAGACTGGCTGGTTTGGCCAATGTACATAGCAGAGGGGCATTGCTGGCACATGATGGCATATATCACATTGGTCAATGTGCAGGTGAATGAGCCTCTGATGGTGTGGCTGATGTGATTAGGTCCTATGATGGTGTCAATTGAATGGATATGAGGACAGAGTTGGCATCGGAATTTGTTACAAGGAAAGGTACCTGGGTTAGTGTTTTTGTTGTGTGGTGTGCGGTTGCTGGTGAGTATTTGTTTCAGGTTGGGGGGCTGTCTGTAAGTGAGGACTGGTCTGTCTCCCAAGATTTGTGAGGCTGAGGGATCATCTTTCAGGATAGGTTGTAGGTCTTTGATGATGCGTTGGAGAGGCTTAAGTTGGGGGCTGAAGGTGACAGCTAATGGTGTTCTGTTTTTGTCTTTGTTCATGGGCTCTCATTGTTTGTTGTTTGTGTTAATTTGGACTAAAGCTAGTTGGAAAATTTTCTTTGAAATGGTTTTCTTTGGAAAATGCCCTTTTACCGGCATTCTTTTTTTTTCTTCACTAAATAATTGATTTTGACAAAATTACCTGTAGGAAAATATTTATTTGAAACAAATCATTTGTTATATTATCATCATGACTACTGACGTGTCATGGGAAAATGTAAAAATAGTAGAAGCAACATAACCATTAAATAAAATAATAAATTTTAAAATGTTAATGTGAAATTTTGATTTTTTTTAAATGAAACTTTCCAAACTTTTACAAATATATATTTTGCATGGGTTTTCAAAAATTGCTGTTTTTGTTCTGATTCCAACTGAAAACAAATTTTGAAATGTCATAATTTCCCACAAAACTGAAATTCTGAGTTTCAACCAGCTGTGATTTGGACAGCTCATTAGTTATCCCTGAAAGTATTTAAAGGCTGACACATATTAGCATAAATGATTGCCAAATGAAATGGTTGCCAAAAGGGTTGCTTCCGTGTGAAGACCAGCAGAATGTTGCGAGCTTCCATCCTGTCCCCAGTTTCTGCCAGATCCCTACAGGAGCTGGAAGTCCCAGGAGCCTCAGAACTGGAATAATCCACCTAGTGGGCCAGGTTGCCCACACTCCCCAGCAGAACTGTGCACAGAAAGTGAGCTCTGTATGGAGCATTCTATTATTTTGAAATTTGGGTCTGAAGGAAACCCCAGCATTCCACTGATTTCAGTGAAAGGGAGTTGAGCCCCAGCTCCAAGGCCATCTGCCTAGTGGGCTGCTCTGGGCTGCAGACCCTAGAAATTCTGGGATCCTATGCTCAGGGTCGGGTTTTTGATGGGCTGCCCTAGAGCCTTAGACCATGAAATCCCTGGGAGCACAAACTGCCAAGGAGCCATGGGCCTGGAATTTTGGGAGCTAGGTCTTCCATGCTCCCAGACCTTTGACATCTGCATAATGAGCTGAGGAGGAACCCTGAAGACCTGGGAGATCTGTCTGAACTGGGGGCTTCAGAGTTTGGGATATGAGACTTTCAGGACTTCTAGCTCTTTGTCAGCCCACCAGGTGGGCTGCTGAGGAGCTGGACAAGCAAGACACAGGAAACCAGGCAGGTTTTTGGTGGAATTTTGTCAAATCAACATGGTCTTGAAAAATGTTTCAATCTTGATAAATTAACAAATTCCAACAAAAGAAATTGTTTTGTCACATCAACATTTTTCCAAACCGCTCCAATAAAAGCTTAAAATCTAAAGGTCAAGTCCAAACTGAGAATTGAACTTGAATAGGTTCTTTACCAGAATTCATGTGGTTAAAAATCTAGACTGGGGCTTACTTCTACTGTTGTCACCTAGCTTCTGTTTTCCTGTTGGGTAGAAAAAACTGCTAGGCAAACTGTATGATTTCCCAAATGGAATATAAATTCATACATCTTCCTTTAGAGATGGGCAAGTATCTCTGAATGATTTTAATGCAATAGGAGAGAACTGAACTGCTAGACCAGGGGTCTCAAACTCAAATGACCACGAGGGCCGCATGAGGACTAGTGCACTGGCCCGAGGGCCGCACCACTGACACACGCACACACCCTCGCTGCCCCAGCTCCGCCCCCACTCCACCTCTTCCAAGAGTTCCCACCCCTGCCCCACCTCCTCCTCTGAGCACGCAGCTCCCCATTCCCTCCTGGAAAGCGCTAGGCACCACCAACAGCTGTTTGGCAAACAAAGCAAGAGCAATATAGGAAGTCCAGAGCTAGAAACACGCGTGGCCCAGCCAGGCAGCAGAGAAGCCTCTGCTTCTGGCCCCTCCCTCCCGCAAACTGCTATGGGGGGGGGAACAGGAAGCCTGGTGGGCCGCAGGGAAGGGCTTCGTGGGCCACATGTGGCCCCCGGGCCGCATGTTTGAGACCCCTGTGCTAGACAGTTAAATTACATAATAAGGGTGGCTGGCTAGAAAATAATACAATTAAGCGGGGGGAATGATCAAAAGCAATGGCTTCAAATATTATATACTGGGTGAAATTCAGCTCAAGGCCTTGGCACCAATCAAACCCCACCACTCAGGTGCAATGTAGCAGTGCTTGGCACAGCTGAGGGAGAGCATACTGGTTCATGAATGGTTAGGAGGGAGATGGATAGTGCATTTTAGAGAAACCTTTGTAAAATTATCAACATTGCATTCTAAGCTCTTCAAGGCAGGCACCACCTTTTTATTGTGTGCGTCGGTCACAATGGTGTCTTGGGCCAGGCCTGGGGCTCCTAGTTGCTACTGCAATAAAAGCAATAAAAATAAAGAAATAATAGACACCTCAGTTCTGATGTGGAAAATGGTAGGACCAGAAGCAGGCAAAGTAGGGACTGCTTTAGGTGGACAAAGGGGTCAAATGGGGCCCTGATGTGGCCATCCCTCTCCCTAGCACCTTTTGAGATCCTCAACTGTGCCAAAGAAGACCCCTCCCATTCTGGAGGCACTAGGACTCAAATGGTTCCTCTGTCCACCTGCCACCACATGGTCTTGGAGGAAATCTGCAGAGAAAAGTCAGTCACAGACTCCTGCTGGTGAAATGAGTTGCAGAAGCAGTAAAGCAGGGAGCTGTGGGTCTTTGGATATCTGGAGAAATGTCTACAGCTTTGAATGGACTTTCTCTGCTCTGTACAGATTAGCTGTTTGCCCCAACCTTCCTCCTGCCTCACTGTCTTTCCACCACCTCTTCACTCCACACTTGCCATTCATATCCTCTTCTCCCCTGCTCAGTCCCACTTCATCCCTCTTCACTCCAATGCCACCTCTCCCTTTCACTTCTCTTCCCATTTAGCTGATGCCCTCCTAATTGAACCCATCAACAAAATAAATAATAATAATCAGTCATCCTGATGGAGGCAATCTAGTGACAGAGGATGTGGAAAAAGCAAATATACTCAATGCTTTTTTTGCCTCTGTCTTCACGAACAAGGTCAGCTCCCAGACTACTGCACTGGGCAGCACAGCATGGGGAGGAAGTGACCAGCCATCTGGGGAAAAAGAAGTTGTTCAGGAATATTTAGAAAAGCTGGACGAGCACAAGTCCATGGGGCCGGATGCGCTGCATCCAAGGGTGCTAAAGGAGTTGGCTGATGTAATTTCAGAGCCATTGGCCATTATCTTTGAAAACTCATGGCAACCGGGGGAACTCCTGAACAACTGGAAAATGGCAAATATAGTGCCCATCTTTAAAAAAGGGAAGAAGGAGAATTCAGGGAACTACAGGCCGTTCAGCCTCACTTCAGTGCCTGGAAAAATCATGGAGCAGGTCCTCAAGGAATCAATCCTGAAGCACTAAAAGGAGAGGAAGGTGATCAGGAACAGTCAGCATGGATTCACCAAGGGCAAATCATGTCTGACTAACCTAATTGCCTTCTATGATGAGATAACTGGCTCTGTAGATGAGGGGAAAGCAGTGGCTGTGTTGTTCCTTGACTTTATCAAAGCTTTTGATACGGTCTCCCACAATATTCTTGCCAGCAAGTTAAAGAAGTATGGGCTGGATGAATGGACCATAAGGTGGATAGAAAGCTGACTGGATCGTTGGGCTTAACGGGTAGTGATCAATGGCTCCATGTCTAGTTGGCAGCCAGTATCGAGCGGAGTGCCCCAATGGTCGGTCCTGGGGCCAGTTTTATTCAATATCTTTATCAATGATCTGGAGGATGGTATGTACTGCACCCTCAGCAAGTTTGCAGATGACACTAAACTGGGAGGAATGGTAGATACACTGGAGGGTAGGGATAGGATACAGAGGGACCTAGACAAATTAGAGGACTGGGCCAAAAGAAATTTGATGAGGTTCAACAAGGAGAACTGCAGAGTCCTGCTCTTAGGACGGAAGAATCCCATGCACTGCTACAGACTAGGGAATGAATGGCTAGGCAGCAGTTCTGCAGAAAAGGACCTAGGGATTACAGTGGATGAGAAGCTGGATATGAGTCAACAGTGTGCCCTTGTTGCCAAGAAGTCTAATGGCATTTTGGGCTGTATAAGTAGGGGCATTGCCAGCAGATCGAGGGATGTGATCATTCCCCTCTATTCAACATTTGTGAGGCCTCATCTGGAGTACTGTGTCCAATTTTGGGGGCCACACTACAAGAAGGATGTGGAAAAATTGGAAAGAGTCCAGAGAAGGACAACAAAAATGATTAGGGGCCTGGAGTGCATGACTTATGAGGAGAGGCTGAGAGAACTGGGATTGTTTAGTCTACAGAAGAGAAGACTGAGGGGAGATTTGATAGCTGCTTTCAACTTCTTGAAAGGGGGTTCTAAAGAGGATGGATCTAGACTGTTCTCAGTGGTAGCAGATGACCAAACAAGGAGTAATGGTCTCAAGGTGCAGATTGGATAGTAGGAAAAACTTTTTCACAAGGAGGATGGTGAAGCATTGGAATGGGGAGGTGGTACCCCCCCCCCCCCCCCATTATCGAGGGAGGTGGTAGAATCACCTTCCTTAGAGGTTTTTAAGGTCAGGCTTGACAAAGCCCTGGTTGCGATGATTTAGTTGGGGATTGATCCTGCTTTGAGCAGGGGGTTGGACAAGATGACCTCCAGAGGTCCCTTCCAACCCTAATATTCTATGATTCTATAATTCTATGGAACTAACAGGCCTTTTGCTGCCATGACATTGTTCACTCTGCTTCTGTGTTAGACCCCTTCCTCCACCCTGTGTCCATCTTATCTATTTAGAGTGTAAACTTTTCTGGGCAGGTACCAGCTACGTCTCTGTATTTGGACAGCACCTAACATAATAGGTCCCCATTCTGGGGTGGCCCTCAGACACTACTACAGTAAACATGAATTAGATATCTGGTGGCATTGGTGCTACTGCAACACAAGTAATAAACAGCAATAAATAACAGAGATTAGTTTTGATGTCGAATCTAAACTACTGTTCAGAAGAAGCAGATCATCAATCCTTTTTTTTTTTTTTTTTTTTTTTTTTTGGACAAATGATATTTTGACCAAACCAAACGTTTTTACACCAAAGTTTCATTTTTGTAGAAAATTGCTAAGAAAAAATACATTGTTTCACAAAAAAAATCCATATTTTGCTAAATATTTTCAATTTTCAGTTCAGTTTGTTGTAAAAGGTTTTTAGGTTTTGTTTTAGAAAAGCACTTTTTAAATGAAAACTGATTTTTTAAAACCAAAAATGTGGTTTTGAAAAATGTTCAATTTCAGTTTTTCATTAATTTTTTTTCCCCTGGAAGCTTTAAACAAATAATATTTAAAACCAAAAACAAACAAACCAAAACAGCATTTTTCAACCAGCTCTGCTGGTGAGATAAATATCACCTGAATGCTAGAAGGAATAAATCATTCAATTTTAGATATATTGCAAGGAAATGAGTTCTACATTGAAAAGACAGGTTACTGTGCCATTTTAGTGGATGAAATGAAGTCAGGAGTAACTATCAATTTACTTTAAGGCCTTGTCTATTGTAAGAGGGTTTTGCCATTCTAGTTATATCAGTATTTCAATTCAGGCAAAACTCTCTAGTGTGGATGCATTTATATTAGTATAAAAGTGCTTATATTGATATAACTGAGTTTTACGACCTGTGATAGCTAGGTCGTTAAAAAAAATCACACACACCCTACCTGACCTAGCTATGCCAGTGAAACTTTTAAGTATAGATAAGGCCTAAGACATTATCACAAAGGATTAATCAAGAAAAGTTGTATTGATTGTTAGGATAATAACCGTGCAAAAACATACTTAAGAATTTGCCTAACTTTAAGTATGTAAGGGCTGGTCTTCACTAGGGGGGTAGATCGGCTGTAGATATGCAAATTCAGCTACGAATTCGGCGTATCTACAGCCAACTTAGCTGCCATCCTCATGGCGGCGGCAGTCAGCGGCGTGCTCCCCCATCGACTCCAACTTGTGCCTTTTGGCAAGCTGGATTTCCGGAGTCGACGGGGGCGGTGCTGGAGATCGATTTATCGTGTCTTGACGAGACGCGATAAATCGATCGCCAAAAGATCAATCCCTCCCCAGCGTAGTGAAGACAAGCCCTAAATTGTCTAATTTACTTTCATGGGACTACTCCTAAGCTTCATGTTAGGCATGTTTTTAACTTTGCTTGAGGTTGGAAACACTAAGCATTATCCAGACGAGTTACACCACTGAAGTATTCTTTTATGTTTGCACAGTGCCTAGAACATTGTGGCCCTGATCCTTATGGATTCGATACCACTTCAAAATAAACAGTGAAATTCATTGTGAAAGCAATGATTTAGGAATTCTATGTTGTCTTAGCATAAGCTTTCGTGGGCTAATACCCACTTCATTGGATACGTCCGACGAAGTGGGTATTAGCCCACAAAAGCTTATCCTTCAATACTTTAGTTAGTCTTTAAGGTGCCACAGGACTCTTCATCACTTCTGCAATTCCAGACTAACACGGCTACCTCTCTGATTCTTGACATATGTTGTTTTAGTTTTTTTAATTCATTTAAGGATTAAATCAAATAAGCTTCTTCTTTTTCTTTAATAAGGTCAAAATGGATACACTGTTAATAAGCAAATCCAAGAACAAAGTGATGGAAAACGTGGCTCTGAAAAAGGAAGGAAATTTGGACAAAAATAAATAGACCCATTCCTTTGGACACGCCTCATCTGTGCTTATTATCGTGTAAAGTACAAAAAAGAATGCCTCCAAATCAGAGGGTTGAGCAATACTTAATACCTTCGTTAAAGGTCAAGTCAGATCCATGTCTCTAAAGTATTACTTTCCTGATCATAGTTTGAAAGATGTTCTATAATGGAAAATAACTGAGGTCAGAGCTATCCAGTTTCAAAGCAGAGTGATTAACACCAGCATTGTAAGCTTCCTCTAATTACAAGGTTGCAGTCTTAGTGAACAAACTGGCAAAAGAGAAATATGATTAGTTAATTCTAGAGGAGAAGGATGGCTAGAATTCAGGGGAGCATGATGGAAGGCAAAAAAAAATGGTCTAATTGAGGAAAGAGGATAAAATGGGGATGAACAAGGTGTCATATATATTAAAGAATCAGAGATGGTTTTGTATTTTTGTACCCAACAGTAGCAAAGATACCACTCTCCTGTTGTTGAGAAACATTAGGGTGAAATTCTCTATTGGTGTAAATCCACCGCTGTTAATGGAGTTATACCAGCAGAAAATTTGGGCCCAAGTAATGTTAGTATATATCGATTCACTATAGAGTTTGCCAGGATTTGCATTTGAAGGCCTAAATGCTCAGCTGGACCTCAGCCCAGCCTCCAGTTAATGTGTGTATAATTGCATGCACACGTTGCTCATCTATGACAGATGCAAACCCTTCTGCACCCTCTTTAAAAAAATCTAATATTCTCACTCTTTTGCATAAGCCCAGGCGGAGACAGGTGGGAATGTGAAAAATCTAGCCAGCACAATATCACAGAATAGTATTGGCAGGGGAGTTTTAATATATAAAACCTACAGGGAATTATAAGTGACCTGCCCTAAATATTATAAATAACCCTGAATAATTATAGTAGTCATAGGGCTGGTCTTCACTAGGGGGGAGATCGGCTGTAGATACGCAAATTCAGCTACATTAATAATGTAGCTGAATTCGGCGTATCTACAGCCGACTTACCTGCCGTCCTCACGTGATGTTTTTGAAGTTGAGACATTCAATGAAACCTGTCCACTCCTGTAAAAATTTTCAGTTTTGACAAATCAGCATTTTTTGACTAACAGAGGTTTGTGAAACAAAATCCTGATCAGCTTTCTCTGAAAGCAATGACAGTGGTTAACACAGCCTGACAACCAGGCGTGCTGGAACAATTTGCAGGTGTTAACAGCCGTTGAACCAAACTGTAAACCCCACATATGATGGAAATCACTTTAAGCCAGGGGGTCCCCAGTACCCTTAGTTCTAGTACCTATGCAGACAGCCTCTCTAAAACATACTATTGTTTATTTAGAACAAACAAATTTCAGAGAACACGTCTTAAAAAATAATAAAGCACAGTACTGTCTAATTTAACAGGGGTTTAACCACCGTCTACAAGGGGAAGCTAGTAGGATTAGCTCCCTACAGTCTCTTCTATGAGTCCAGAAGGATGCCATTTTCTTCCAAGTGTGTGCTTGGGTGTTCTTATCAGGGAAACCATGATGTCATCTTGCTGCATAGATTCCACTCTGAATTTGAACTTTATGGGCATATCATAAACATTCTACTCTCCGCAGTATAAACTATATCACTACAGATACACAGGAAAATCTAACAACCCACTTTACTTATACAGTAAATTTGCCTCCCTGACCAGATTATATACAATGTTATTAAAGTGGTTAGTTCTGAGTATTCATAACATTATTACATATAATTTCCGTGTCGGTGCATAAGTCCTCTGCCTAAAGCTCTTCAGCAAAGACAAGAATATAAATATTGCAACTCCTAGTATAATATTCAGATAATTCAGTTTTCCTATGCAGCACTGCAAAATCCAGCAGAACTTGAAGTGCTGCTGAATCTCCAAACCTGTCATTTTTTTCTTTAACTTCCCTAATATTCTTTTCTTCCAATTTGATCTTATAAATCAGTCATTTTATAATAAAAAACATCCAGTTATTTATAAAAGGAATACAATCATGCTTCTAGACTCTTAATAGCCAGTATCTACATTGTAGAAGAAAATGTAGGATGGCATTGCTTCAGGCCTAAACCATAGTCAAGTTAGCATAAGGACTGCTATAAAAGAGCAAAAGATTATGATCTGAGCCATCAGCAGTTACCGCACACAACACAGATCAGAGATATCTGGATATGTAAACCCTGCCCCTGCTAACCGCAAAAATGTTTCCTTTTAGCCTTGTAGGATGTTAGGCTGACCACAACTATCCGGTGCTTACTGAAAAACATGTTTTTATTCTAACTAATGTTAAGAATACAATAATTTGATTGGTACTTAATAGCATTTATTCCTTATATGGCACAAGTAAGTAGGCTGACCATATTTCCTTGTCACAAAAATGGGACATTGGGATGGCAAAAACGGGACGGGGTTATAACTCCCTTCAGACCCCAAATATAACCCTACAACGCCCCCCATATCCATAAAGTCACCAATACCCAACCCTCACATAACCACCTCCAGGCCCCCCAACACCATCCCACTACCAACCCCCCAGACTCTTATACCCCCACAGCCTTCCCTACACAACCTCTCCCCATAGCCCCCCACTAGCAACCAATACACCCCCACAGACTCCCCCCCCAACGGCCTCAACACACAGCCCCACCCCCCACAGCTTCCCACCTCCCCCATGACCCCCCAGCTCATCCCACCCCTGCAGGCCCTGCCGCTGCGCCCCCCTCCCCAGCCACCACCTGCGCTGGGCTCCGCGTTTCCTCCACGTGGGGGGGAGGGGAAGCAATGGAACCAGGCAGCCTGTGCCCGGCCAGCAGCTCCACTCTGCCGTTGCGCCAGGTTCTGCTGTAACCGGCTCGCGCAACACGTGGGGGCGGCCCAGCCAATCGTGCCGCGGGGGCTCTGCAGCGGCGGAGGGGAGGGGGGAGTAGGCCGGGGAGGGGAAGGGACTGAAGGCCTGCGGGAGGAGGTGGGACCCGGCCGTGGGTCCCTGAAATAAGCCGCGTCCTGTTTTTTTTACGAAAAACGGGACAAATTTGATATTTTTATTAAAAAGACGGGACGGTCAGAAAATATATAAAAAACGGGACTGTCCCATTCAAAACGGGACGTATGGTCAGCCTACAAGTAAGTAAAGTTTGGGACTTTTTCCAGATCGGAAAGTACCATGCGGATGTGTGACGCTTGCATGATCAATATGTATGACGCTTACATAATTACTAAGAATCTATAAAAATCATGGAGAATGTTGTGGGGGGGGGAGGGGGGGAAGATAGCCAGTCTGCACTTGTAAGTGTAAGACTGCTGCTCCTTCCTCAGCATCGATGTTTGGTCACAATAAAGGCCTCAGGCTAATTTCTGAATCCAAAATATGAGTGGTCGTTATTCCACAACAACATTAAGAGAGCGAGGAATACTTGTAATACCTTAGAGACTAACCAGTTTGCTATAGATCTGTCTTCGACCATGATTCCACAAACATGCACAGCCTCAGTGATTTCACTTGGATTACTAACTTGCTTAAGGAAAAGCATATGTGTAAGTGTTTGCAGGATCAAGGCCTATATCCATAATGTTACATATATATTTCTAATTGATGGTAAGGGTCTAATTGGGGCTTTCTAAATCATGTTGAGAAATATCTTTCTACACCAATAACCTCATTGATTTAAACTGGATTTATGGATGTAGTAAGGTTCTAGTCAGTCTGAGTAATGGTGATACATTGAGCCCTAAAATAAGTCTGAAAGAAGAAGTGGGTGTAGGGGTGATTTGTTTAGTAATTGACTTTTTTCAGTGATCCAAAAAGCTATATAAACTGATATAGATACAGGTGAATGTGATCCATTACTAGAGAAGTGTTTTGTATAGCGATATTAGTTCCGCCTGACAGTCAATACGTGTGTTGTAAACAAAATGTATCTATTCAAGCTTTCATTAGTTATAATGAAGTAATTAGAATATGTTCAAATAAATAAAAAGAGTACCAAAAACTGCCTCCTTATAGCTAACAAAAAAAGGAAACAGACAATCTGAAAGTTAAAGTCTGTGCCAGGGATCAGCAACCTTGGCACGCGGCCCCCCACGGTAAGCACCCTTGGCGGTCCCGGCCAGTTTGTTTACCTGCCGTATCTGCAGGTTCCCACTGGCCATGGTTCCCACTTGCCACGGTTCGCCTCTCTGGTCCAATGGGGGTTGTGGGAAGTGGCGGCCAGCACTGTGCCGCTTCCTGCAGCCCCCATTGGACCAGAGCGGCAATCCGTGCCCAGTGGGAGCCACGATTGGCTGAACCTGCAGACGCATCAGGTAAACAAAGTGGCCAGGTCCGCTAAGGGTTCTTACCCTGGGGGGACATGTGCCAAGATTGCCGATCCCTGGCACAGACTTTAACTTTCAGATTGTTTGTTTCCTTTTTTTGTTGCCGATCCCTGGTCTATGCATAAATAGAATTCACACCGCGAGAGGTCAAACCAGATGATCTAATGGTCACTTGTGGCCATAAAAATCTATGAATCAATAACAAAAAAGATTGAGAAAGTAAGTTACAGCTCAAGTGCTTTATGGAATCTCACCTTCCTGGAATCATGATAAGGTGGAGTGAGTGATTGTCAGCCCTGCAAAGAGCTGCTCAATATAAGCTAAAACAGCCAGGTCTCCAACTTTGTGCCCACAAATATTGATGGCGACAATTTTATATGCATTAAATTACAGTGCAAACAGTTTGGTTTGCTTTGGATTTCCTCTGAAGGTCCTCATGTCTGTATGTGCAAATAACTACAAGTGTCAGACAAGAGCTGAGTCTTCAAAAAATCTTTAGCCATGTGTATCTCAGGAAATACAACAACAAGTAAGAGCAACATTGAGAGACCCCAGTTGCCAGCAGGCAGGATCAAATCGGGGACCTCTGGAGCTTAGTGCAGGAGCCTCTACAGCAGTGGTTCCCAAACTGGGTTTTGTGAACCCCTGGGGGTTGGTGAAATGTTACAGGGGATTCTCGGGGGGAAATTCCCTAATAGTGGACAGAGCTGTCCTTAGGGACTGCAGGCAGCAGATGACCAGCAGCCCAGAGCCCTTGGACTTCCAAGAGCTAAGCAAGCATATCTATCACACTGTGAAGATTTTAACATCAAGACTCCTTATAAGAAATGGAAAGGGAGGTGGATATTTTTTGCTGTTTTTAAAATTACAATAAGCCGCTAGTGTTGTTTTTTAAAATTATTATGACGAAGAGGTTAAGCTTTGTTGTAACATACGTTGTTCGCCTGGACTGCTCAAGACCTGAATGCTTGTGTAGGAGGAACTCTTTGAATTGGCTTCTTAAATACCTTCATGCTGTTTCACATCTGATACTCCTGGATGAAACATAGGAGCTTTGTCTTATAACAGGCTTATTCAAACTGATACAAGCTATGACAGTGAGATCTTGGAAGAGTGTTGCCATTTTCATAATGTAATAAAAATACTGTTATGATAAATAATAATAATAATAATAATAATTAATAATAGTATAATAAGAATGTCATTAAAACAAATTTTATATTTCAAAGATCACTACTTTTATAATTTATACTCAGGTAAAGGAAAAAATCCCTGGAAATATTCATTTTTAGGAGGGGGTTCACAAGACTTGACATATTCATGAAAGGGGTTCACAGGTTGTTAAAATTTGGGAACCACTGCAGCATGAGCTAAAAGTCAACTGGCTCTTAGCTAAGGCTGTAGAGCACTAATTTAAGTCTCTCTTTAAGTGGTCGTGGTCGGTGCCACAAGATGGGACAAAACACCACACCCAGGAAGTGTGTGGGTTACATAAGCACAAAATATCAGAGAGGAGAAGCTTGAAAAATTTAGATGAGCTGAATTTTTCTGCAGGTGTAAATGGATGAAACTCTACTGAAGTCAATAGAGCTACAACCTTTTATAGCAGCATAGTTGGCACAGATAGCTATACCATCCTAACTTTCATGTTGGACACTAAAAGCACTACTGCACCATAGAGTGGAATAGCTTGTCTAATGGTTTTTATCATAAATGAGTGGACTTTTTCACTGGCAGTGTACAAATGACATATCCCAAATTGACACAAAGCTC
Source organism: Sternotherus odoratus (assembly GCA_032164245.1). NCBI lineage: Eukaryota > Metazoa > Chordata > Testudines > Kinosternidae > Sternotherus > Sternotherus odoratus. The sequence continues at coordinate 15,304,542 of JAVMKO010000003.1, read as the reverse complement.
TTTGCCACTCTACAAGTAGAAAACAGGCAAACGCACTGCATTTAAATTTTGAAGGGGAATCATAAAAAAAAAACAGCATCTGGCTCAAGAGCTTCAATTTTGCTCAGCCTAAAGCAAATTAAAATGGCTGAATTATAAACCCAACAGATAGAAACAGGGCTGCAATAATAGCACTCACACATAACGATGCTGCTTGGGTGCCCCCTCTAATATAAATTGCCTAAGTGTTCTGAGTACATTTACATTTGGGAAAATTGGGTTTAGTTAGACAATGAGGTAGCTCATCATTGTTTGGTTTGCAGTTATATACATTGATTAGACTTTGAAGATAATGAGTTCTCGCCTGAAGGGGTGTGACAATGGAAGTGATATATGAAGAACTTGGGGGAAGGGGAATGGCTTAGTAGAAATTTCCTTCAAAGACAGTTTTAAGCAGGCTGTTTCAATAAGTGGCCACTCTAGCCACTGTAGTTACAAAATGCAGGCCCAGACATGATTCCTGGTTGAATATTATTAATGGAAATGTTTATAATCTTTTTTCCTGTAAAAAAAAATCAGGGAAGTAAATATTACCAAATGTATCTTGGATTAATATGTATAAGGAAGAAGTCAAACTATGGTATAGCATACATTAAAATAAAAATTAGAGATTATGTATTTACTATTACTGTGCCCTTATGGCATATATCATCATTGAAGCTACAGTGGTAACCATCTGCTAAGTGTAGGTCTACACTGCACAATCCTCACAGTGGCAAGTAGAGTAAATACATTGCATGGGCCCCTAGCATGGGTGTAAATAGCAGTGTAGACAGTGAGGCACTGCTTAGGTGAGTACCGTAAAGACGCACCTGAATCCTTAAGGTATGCACCTTACACAGCTCTCTACACACCCAAGCAGTGCCTCTCATATCTACACTGCTATTTTTAGTGCCTCCCAAATCTCTGGCAGCAGCTGGGGGGAGGTTTAGCTTAGTGGTTTGAGCATTGGCCTGCTAACCCACAGTCATGAGTTCAATCCTTGAGGGGGCCAATTTGGGGATCTGGAGTAAAAACAAATCTGTCAGGGGACAGTACTTGGTCCTGCTAGTGTAGGCAGGGGGATTGGACTTGATGACCTTTCAAGGTCCTTCCAGCTCTATGAGATAGGTATATATCCATATATTACATTAGGTCCCTTCCAACCCTGATATTCTATGATTCTATGGAAGGCTCTTACAGCTCCCTACTATTGGAGCCTTCCCTCTACCACAGCCTTTCAGTGCCACATGTAGCTACACACCACAGTGTAAGCAAAGCCTGTCTTTCCCTGCAGTGTGTAGTTACACATGCCCCTGCCTAGGGTTTATATATTTCAGGTTCCCAAAAAGAGGACGCTGGGGGAGGGATAGAGGGGTAGCTAGAGGGGGATACCTGTGGCAGGAATACTTGCTGGAGGTGGGAGACAGTGTTGATCCCTGTCATGGTAGCAAGATGGCTGGCACAAGCCCAGGACGCAGTGACAACCATCAGTCAGCACCTTCGTGCAGGACCCCCTCACAAGGGGAGAGCTGGGGCCTGGGGTAGACAGGATCCTGAAGTTGTGGCTTTCAGGGGAATGGACCAATTAGCTGCGGATAGAGCAGAAATGGATCAATCAGCTGTGGACGCAGGGGATTGGTCCAGTCGGGGAGAAGACCAATGGAGACTCCTTCTGAGCTGCAATATCTGCTCTGCAAAAACCTGGACATTTGCTGTTATTTGAAAACCCCGCCCAGAGAGGAAAGCAGGTTCCAAAAAGAGGCTCTGTCCATGAAAACCTGGACATATGGAAACTAAGCCAGTGGTGTGCAGGTTAGCTGTATCTTTAGTGTAACTATTGTAGGTATAATGTTTAATTATATTTATTATTATTATTGGTCCCCATCCTTAAACCCTTGCTCAATCTAATGTCTTGATCCAGCAAAGCACTTAAGCATGCACTCATCTTTAAGCATCTGAGTAGTCCCACTGAAATCAATACAACAGCCAATCAGTTACAAATACACACGTTGAAGTTAATGGGACTACTTTTGCTTAAAGGTAAACAGGTTCACAAACAATAGTCTATCAGGAGCTAGATTCCCATTTATTTCTGTGGGGATTTTGATTTAATGAGTTGTAGTAAGCGGAAGATTAATGTGACGGCAGTCGCTAGGGGGCGCAATTAGGCTTCTAAGTCTTCTCCAGGGTAACGCATAATTAAGGTTATCAGCCTGGGAATGGCCTTGTGTTCCTGTTATCTCGTGTGTGTGTGCCTGAGAAGAGCTTCTCAGCTGTGTGAGCTGTTTACTTGGTCTGTGTGAAACTCGGCTTGTGTGAAACCAAACAGGTAAACCGAGTCAGGACTGAATAACATGTCATTAGTTATTCATGAGCCATGCATGAGATGCAAATGAGCAAGTGTATTTATGTGTCTGAGCCCTCATGTATGACTGGCTTCCTCCCTGGGCATTGCTCCAATGTGCCAGGTCTCCCATCTCAGGGCCGCGCTGACCAGGGCCCCCAGCGCAGGTGTGCCGTTACCTTCAATAAACTCACTACTTTCCATCTAGCCACTGTGTGTGAGCCTCGTTTCTATGGGACTTAAGGTACCCTGCAACAAATGGCGCAGCGAGCAGGGTCCCGTAAAACAACGCACTTGTGGCCGAAGGTGGGGGACGCAGGGCAGTTGTCGCTGGCCCTGCAGCACAAAGCAGGATGGCCCCCCGGCGGAGCAGTGGGGGGCCAGTTGCGCAGGTGGGTGCCGACTGTGCAGCCCCGGCTGATTGGCCTGAGTCCCACCAGGTCGCTGGGGTTACCCCGGAGCAGCTTGTAGCGGGGTTGCACCGGTGTCGAGTCAGCTGGTGGTCTGGGATAGAGCGGCGCGCTATGGGTGAGTTAGCGTGGCTGTTTCTAACTGCGCTCCGGACCCAGGACGGTGAGCTGCTGCGGTTGTAGAGGCTCGTAGAAGGTAAAAAGCAGGATCAGGCCCAGGCAAGTGGGCAAGCTACAGAGAGAAAGATTTAAAAAACAGGTTGGAAACTTTGAGAGCAGAGTGAAAGGGAGTAAGTGAGAATAAGCAGGAGGATTTCTTGGACTGAGGAAAAGTATAACCTTGAGAGATAAGCAAGTAGATTAGAGAGAGGGGGGAAGTTAACTCTGTAATTGCTGGACGCGCGGGTAGTAGCACAGAAGGTGGTAACCTCGCAGGCGGAGAGGGCTCAAACCCTCACGTGCCGCTGTGAGGTAATGGTAGTATGTGTTGTCAACAGACGCAGGGAAGGCAGGGGCGAAAGCCCGTTACTGTTAGGCAGGGACGAAATCTCGTTACAGTTGCCCAGGTCAGGGTGGTTACAGCAGCCCCATCATGGGACCCTGGGACCAGGGCTGGCAACATCTGGATCTCCTCCTCAGGCTCGGAGAGCGAGGAGGCTGACCACCCCCTCACAAGCGCACCCGGTGTGAGAGTTGTGGGCGCAGAGTGGTGCACTGTAGCCTGAGGTGCTGTGCACCTTTAAGGTGAGTGAGCTACAGGAGCTTGTGAAGGCTCTCCGCCAGGAGCCAGAGGAGGGGTTATTGAGCTGGCTGGTTCGGTCGGAGCTGCAGCAGATTCTCAGGTGAGCCCACAGCTGGCACATCCTCCCCCCCCCCCAAGGGATGAGCGGGGGGGGTGAAGAAGAAGCGGAGCTGCGGCAGCTAGCAGCCCCCTCTCATTGGTGGCTGGTAGGAGCTGTGGAGGGGTGGATGGACCTAATGATATTCTTGTCACGGAGTTCTTAAAGGCGCCTGTCTGCCGATTGGCCCCGGACGAGCTGGAACCCTCCCTCCTTGCGGTGGTCCTGGCAGCAGACGGGCGTGTGGGCGAACTGGCTTCCACCCTCATGCAGTTGGAATCCGTGTGGGCAAGCTCCAAGATGCAGACAGTGGGCGCTCCACGGTGGTGCGGGCCTGGGCAGCTCGGAGGCCTGGGTGTTCACCATGACTGTCACTCTCACCCTGGGTAAGGTGTCGCCCTTCTAAGCAGCGGTGTTGGCGGCACCCGTTGGTGAGTACATTCTGGGCATTGATTTCCTGTGGAGGTGGCAAGTGGAGGCGCAAGATGGCCTCTTTGCTGAAGAAGTTATGCTGAGGTGGGGGACGTGGGGCACGAGCCAGTGAGCCGAGCTTCGTGCAGGAGCGTCTGTCCTGGCTGTGGACCCCCCCCCCTCCCCGGGGCTACTTGTACATCAAGAGCCCGCAGACTCCTTGCCAAGACTGAGCCTGGCAGACCCCGCTTGTGGTCTGCTTGCGGATATGGTTACATCAGTTGCCAGAGGAGGTGGACACCGTGTAGAACTTGGTCCAACTTGTTGCGCCCGGGCCAGGTTCCCTGGATGCGGGCACGGCCGTACACCCCTGGCCGGCCCACGCCAGGGTGTGCTGTCGGCTGCCCGCCGTGTTTTTCCTTTCCCCCTTGTTTGCAGAGTTAACCCTCTACTCCCCATATGGGCACAGCGGAGATGAGACGCTGGATGCTGTGACCTGTGGGAACCAGACTGCTGCCTCCCTCCACTGGGAAGCAGAGACTTCTCTGTGTAATCTGTGCCTGCTCTCCCCCTTTCACAGGTGCAAAGCGAAGCAACAACGATCGCGGAGGCCGCTCTCCCCCCGCCCGGCCAGTGTCTGGTAGACCGCTCCCGAGAGAGACGTCGAAGTTGCAGTCGTCTAAGCGACGGGGGGAGGGGAAGAGGAAGGCTAGTTCTAGTCTTAAGCATTTGTGTTTTTTGAGTTAGCTTTGTGCGTGCAGGGGGGAGGGGCGGGGGAAGGGCTTAGGTGCCTCCGCCGCTTGTCTCCTCCCCCCCCCTTTCCCTGTGTGTGTGCAGGGGGGGTGTCACATTACTGGAATTATTTGGGATCATATAGATCATTGGAGCAACCACGGTCCTATAGTGACACCAAATCTTCTGTGAAGGGGGTCATAACAGGTGTCTATGACCAGGTTATGGAGGGCTGATTATGAATATGCCATTGATATGTGTGTATCTTTTGTGGAACTAAAGTTATGAATATTGGATATATGGTGCCTGTACTTCAAACTGATGCTTGGCTGCTGGGTGAAATCTCAGACAAGATGTTGTTAACTTGGCTGGCCTGGCTGATGGGCCGTTAAGGGACATCAACTACACAATGGACTTTGTAAATGCCTGTCCACACTCAAGCTTTTCCAGGAATGTCAACTGCCTGGTCAGAAACTAAATCGTAGAGAGTCTGGTAATTGGACCATGTGACTATGAACCTTGAGTTTGCAACTGAACTCTGCATAAGGAGGAGGGGGACTTCGCCCAGAAGGAGAATCTATAAAACCTGGGAGAAACTTCCTCCATTTTTGTCTTCTACCTCTAGCCTTCAGCCTGCCTTTCTTCCAGCTTTGAATGGAACTTTGCTACACAGGGGAACTCTGGACAAAGGTGCTGACCCATCCCTGGAGGGGATGCTTTCTAAAGACTTTAATTAAGTTAAACCTGCAGTTTATTCTACCTTTGCTGCAAGCCTGAACCAAGAGATGTGCCACTACTGCATGTAACTGATTTCTTTTAACCATTCTCAACCCTTACCTATACCTTTTTCCTTGTATAATAAACCTTTAGATTTTAGATTCTAAAGGATTGGCAACAGCGTGATTTGTGGGAAGATCTGATCTGTATATTGACCTGGGTCTGGGGCCTAATTCTTTGGAATTGAGGAGAACCGTTTTCTTTATTTTGGGTATTGGTTTTCATAACCATTGATCCCCAGGACAGGTGGCTGCTGGTGGTGATACTGGGAAGCTGGAGTGTCTAAGGGAATTGCCTGTGTGACTTGTGGTTAGCCAGTGGGGCGAAACCAAAGTCTTTTCTGTTTGGCTGGTTTGGTTTGCCTCAGTGTGGAAAAACCCCAGCTTTGGGCTGTAGTTGCCCCTTTGGAAGCAATCTGTCCTGATCTGACACTCACAGTTGGATCCCACCAGGAACAGCACCGTCACAGGGGGCACCTTGGCATTCAGTGCCCCCGCTGCTTGTTCCCCCCCTCCCCCGTTTCCTGGAGTTTGTGAAGAAGCGTGGGGAGGAGTGCAACCGGCCCCCACTGCTCCGCCGGGGGGCCATCCTAGTATGCGCTGCAGGGCCAGCGACAACTGCCCTGTGTCCCCCGCCTTCGGCCACTGGTGCGTCGTTTCACGGGACCCTGCTCGCTGCGCCATTTGTTGCAGGGTACTTTAAGTCCCATAGAAACGAGGCTCACACACAGTGATTAGATGGAAAGTAGTGAGTTTATTGAAGGTAGTGGCACACCTGCGCTGAGGGCCCCGGTCAGCGCAGCCATGAGATGGGAGACCTGGCACATCTGAGCAATGCCCAGGGAGGAAGCCCATCATACATGAAGGCTCAGACACATAAATACACTTGCTCATTTGCATCTCATGCATAGCTCATGAATAACTAATGACATGTTATTCAGTCCTGCCTCCATTTACCTGTTTGGTTTCACACAAGCCGAGTTTCACACAGACCAAGTAAATAGCTCACACAGCTGACAAGCTCTTCTCAGACACACACACACACGAGATAATAGGAACACAAGGCCATTCCCAGGCTGATAACCTTAATTATGCGTTACCCTGGAGACGGCTTAGAAGCGTAATTGCACCCCCTAGCGACTGCCGTCACATTAATCTTCCGCTTACTACATGAGGATTCCAGCTCTGAGTGCATTATTAATTATTATGTATTTAATTGCCATTGGGCCATCCCTAAAGTGTCACCATTAATTATGGAGCTGACACCTGCGGTCCCTCTGAAGTAGGGATCATGGCTGCAAAGACAGGCCCAGCTGGCCAGGTCACCAATAGGGGCCCAATTGAAAGCTTGTTGACTGCAATAGGAATTGAATAGGACCTAGCTCCCTTGCTGATTTCTCCTCAAAAGTGTGCAGTGGAGGTTACCATCCTCTGCACTCTCCCATTCCCTGAACCATGGCTGTTCTCCCATCTGCAAGGTTTTACCGTGTGGAATTCACTCTCTGGGTTTTCTGCCATCTCTTGGGATTGGGGAGGAGAGAACTATCAAGAAAAAGTGTCTATCCCTCCCTTCCACATATTTCAAGGCTTTTCCACTCTATTTCTGCCCCACCATATAATGGAGGAGAGCATGCGGCTCCTATTACTCCAATGGGATGGGCCACATGGTTCCCCAGAGTAAAAGTGTCCCTTGAACACATGCAGCACCGGGGTGTATTGTAAGGTTTTCATACCCTTAGAATGATGTTAGGCTAGGAGAATATAGAGCAAGACTTAATTTAGGGTAGGCTGTTTCTAAAATTTGGGTAATTTGGTCAACATGCAAATAAGTGAACATCAGTATAATTACCCAGTCCTGCAGCCTAGTATGGTAATAGCTCAAAAACTCCAACTGCTTGGGGAATGGGTTTCAGTCCAGAGACTGCTGTTAGCAATTTACTCCATGAGCCAGAAAGGCTGAGAACACTGCAGATACAAAGTGGTACACCCCAGTAGGAATTAGGGCCAGATCCAAATCCCACTGCAGGCAACTGTAAAAAGCCCCTTCTCTTTCTCTTCTCCTCCTCCTGGGCTCTCCCTATTATGTCTTTAACTTTTCCATCTTTATCACCATTCTGTTACTACTATCACCCTACAGCCATAGGGTTGGTTTCCGGCAGTGTTGATGGAAAAGAATCAAATTCAAACTAAGAGAAGAAATTCAAGTCTGTAGATACAATATGGCTAATCCTGTAAAATCAATGGGAATAGGAGGGCAGAAGATATCAGTTGCTAAAAATAGAATGATACTCATAATGGTGCTATTTTACTGCACCTTCGACAACAGCCTTCACATTGGACTCATATTAGCACATGATTTGGAAGGAAGACACACAAACACTTGCTAAATGCACTATTCTTTCCTAATGGACACTGCTGTAAAGACAGAGTCTCTGCAAGACTATATTATACTAATTTACCACCTGTATGTAGTTCAGCTATAGTTATTTATTCCTGTTTAGCTGTCATACTTTTCTCATGCTAACATATTATATAAATCATGGGCTGACCTCATTCAAGTATTTCCACTTCCATATGGGGATAGGAAGTGAAGAGGTATGTAAAATGGGGTGGGGGAAAATATGTAGCATTGTTTGAACCACAAAAACATTTTGGTTCAGACAGAGTGATGGTCAGAGTTGGTTCCAATGTCATAAGTAGATGTAGCAAACATTTTGGCTAAAATGGGATATATTTCTGTATTCTTTATACATTAGCTCATATTTGTTATTATACTTTGCCATGTTGAATCTGATTTACTGTAATATATGACTCCTCAATTTCTTAATTACTACCATGTCCCTGTAAATGCATCTTAAATACATTATGTCTTTATATTTTCCTTAGTAAAGGACTAGATTGTGCTGTGGACTACATATTTCTTCCTGAGGAGTAAGAAGCCCCCTAGCAACCCTACACAAGCTACCTGGATCTTGAGTTGGGGTGTAAGACTTGAGTAAGCAAACTCTGCACTCTCACTAACTTCTTGCATCATCAGAACAGGTGGTTAGAGAAGGTCAGGAATGAATAGACTCCACCCATGAGACCTCCCCTGCCCTTTGCCCCCCTCCCCAACTCACAGGCTGTTGTAGTATAGGTATATGTTCCCAGAGAACAAGGGGAAACTTGGGAGGGAAAATGTGCCTCAGAACTTTACCATATTTTAGCCCAGACAGTTTAGCAGTTTCACATTTTGTCTTGATATTTTCCCCCTTTTCTCTAATTCTCCAGCACCATTATTTTGCCCACTGATTCATTTCTTTTATCATACAAATAAAATGGTTAGGATTAATTACCTTTTGGATATCTTTTTCTTAGCACTTAATATACCGCTAGACATAAATAACCATGTAATCGTTGTATAACTGCTGACCTTGTGCTGTAAGAATTGAGTATATTATATGCCATATAACCACAAGGTAGAACACATTTGTTTTTATAGCTGTAATGATATTGGGCACAATGTCTATATCAAAATTTGTCCCATAGAAAGCAGAAGCTGGGAACATCAATCACAGGTAGTTATTCCATTTAAATCTACCAGCCTCACACAAGAGGAGGTGGATTATATAACTAGTCTGACCAGCGACAGTGTTTTATTTTCACAATCATACAGATATTTATTATATGACTAAAATATAATGTTAAGAGAATGAAGGGAGTCACATCAAAAAAGATCAACTGTAGACTGACCAGTATACTACATCAATGACGGATGTGTGCACATTTAGCCTGCAATTAGGAAATCTAAACTGTCTGATGATTTCGCTCTAATTGGGTAACTTTCATACACATCCTCAAATCTGATGTTAATTATAATCTCTTCCATAATGTCTCTGGGACAAGTATACAATATTTTGTGTAGATGGGGGGGGGGGGGGGAGAAGAATTCTTGTACTGAAGGAAACCAGGGAACAGGGATTTTTGTGAAGGTTAAATGGCATGTAGCTACAAGAAAGGAACTGTAGTCTTATGATGCACCGAGCTGTGTAGGAAATAGACTAGCAGACAATGAATCTATTATACAGTGTCATTTAAAAATATGAGTGGCAGCTCATTCCATAAGGACTAGGAACTGAAAGTTCACAGGAATAATAAGTGAATAAAAAATCTGTTACCTATTGAGAAAAACAAAATGTCATCCTCTGTAAAGAATTCTCCGACAACTAGTGAATCAAATGGGAAAAGGAGACAAGTTTCCCTTCAAGGGGAAAAAAGATTATTTCAAGAAGTGCTCTACGAGAAACTAGCAGCAAACCCTCGAGATGCTGAGTACTGAAGTTCGTTTTTAACGTTCACGGGGCAAAGATCTCTGATTAGTTAAAAGGTGGATTTTTCACCACAGAAATTATGAACTAGATCCCCAGCTCTGTCAGTCAATCAAGTTCCATTGGCTTCAATTTTAACACCAGCTGAGGATCTGGGAACTGTGTTTTCTGGATGAAATGGTGACTTTTCACCTTTGGCCTAATTCACAAAAGCCCTTATCTTATAATTATAAATAATTATAATTGTAATCTTATACTGCAATTTTATACTGTTGGAGTGCTGTAAAAACATTCTGCAAATGAGACCGAGGCCCCTAGTGTGTCACACAACTTAATGCAGTGGTCTGGTGATGCTAATCACAGTAGTCATTCTAGCATTATGTTGTAAGCAAAATTTTCACATTAAAAAAATTGTCCACAGACTTTTAGTTCTGCAAAGCTCTTCTCTGCCGTGTGAAAAATCTTCAGATCAAAGAGCTACCCGGAGTGACACTAAAGCCTAAACTCAGAAGTCACATAAATGGTGGTATCAGTTAAACTCAGGAAGATGGTGTCATTCAATATCAGTGAGTTTAAGTTGGTGCATGCTGCAGAGACGAGGGAATAGACTTTTACAAGGATAAACATGCAAGAGGGTTTTCTCTTACATTCTCCTGATGATTGCATTTCATGCTCCAGTCCCTTCAGTGTATAATTTGCACCCACCAATTTACACCAACAGGCAGCACATAAAACCATGTATCCACCTGACACCTCTAAATCTGTCCCCAAGTGCACTGTTTGTTGAGTAAAGGCTAACATGCTGGGATTCTCAGCTTCTCTAATTTGAGATTCTCCTCCTGCAGTCAGTGACCAAGACTTCGGAACAGGCTACATGGCTTGAGAGGGAAAAAAATGCCATAATAGTAATCAAATGATTAAAAGAGCATGGCAGCAATGGTGCTAATGTCTGCATGAAGAGGTGACAGTGGCCCCCAGGCTGGTGCTAAGAGATTCCTACAATCCCAACAAAGAAAATGTGTTTGGCTTATTTCACCCTTTGTAAAGTCTAGACACACCATTTTTTTTTCTTTTCTTTTGTTACGTCGAGTGGGAAATATATGACTAAATCCCTCAGAAGTTCACAGGGAATCAACACCTCAAAACATAGTCTCTATTTGTGTATGTAATGGCCTGAGTGCACTTTTGAGCCCCACTTCAGTTACTCAGTGTCCCTAGCTCAGTTTCCTCCTTTGGAAATGATAATAATTAATAATTAAGTAAGTAATAATACCTGTAATGCCATGCTTCACCTGTAAATGTACATGCGCTGTAAATGCTAAGTAACATTATTATTCCATATTATTTAAAAGACACTCTAGCTGCCCTATGCCTGACCCCCACAGGACATTTCTTCACCTTCAACAATTTCAATATATTTCCAAGGCAACAGGAGTTTCCACTCTTCAGCAATGGTGCTTCATACAGGCCTGCTTCCAGGCCAAGTCTGCTTCTGAGAAATTTGGACTGACAAAGAACAAGTCTGCTGAAATCTAGACTCATTTTTGCAGCACGTGTAGTTGCTAGGTCAGCTTACAATGCCAACCTGTGCAGCTATCTTGGATTCAGTAACTGAAAGGTAGAGAGTCAAGAACTTCCCTCATATGGAGAGAAAGGAAGTCTTTAAGAATCAAATCCATACTTCTCTGTCTATTACTCTTGCATATCTGAACCTATGTACTGTGTTCTGACTGAATCTTTATGCTGTTAATGGGAAGCCATCAAGTGCACACTCTTATTAAGAATGAAGAGCCTTTTTTCAACCCTTTGGTGCCCTGCTAATGTACAGTCATATAGAGCACAAGACACACTGAATCATGTACTTGTGAGGTGAATAACTCGGACAATGTGCTGCCTGCCAAAAGTGTGGGAAGATAATGATTTCAGAAGTGGTGACTTATGCAAAACATGCTCTTCAAAGGCTTTTCTGTAATGATTATCAAAGGCTGAATATTGTTTGTCTGCAATGTGTCTCCTGTTCTTTATCAGTTAGCCATCAATGTTAACCAAGTCAATGTGTTGTCAGTTTGCATGTGACATACAAAAATGGTTATAACAGAATAAAAGACAACTTCACATCATGTTACACAATTCCACTGTCCCATTGTTGGCAGTCATAATGTAAAGACAGTAAGCCTCAATTATTCAGTTAGGAACATAGAGAAAATTAGTTTCACCTACAGCGGATAAGAGTTCTGATCCAAAGTTAACAGAAACCATTGACATTGACTTCACTGGGCATTGGCTCAGAGCCAAGGTGAGGAGGAGAAATTAGACAGTTATTAATTGTACACACGCTGGGTGAGTCAAAGTATAAATGGTGGATGAAGAAATACCGACCCCTAATCAAGAAGAGTTATGATTTGTCATGTGTTAAGTAAGCTTGAACTCATTTACTGCCTTGAAGAAAGAAGGAAAAGCTCCGGAGAAGTATTCTGCTTGGGATCCATGCCTCACACCTGAGCAGCAATCATTAACTACCCATTTTCTTGCTTTCTGCTTTATAGATACTGAGTTCTAGTTGGCTGCAAATTCAACTCCATGACGGGGTCATTGATTTGCCATGTGGCGCAGTAGTAGAGCTGTCTGGAAAATTTCAGTGAAAATGACATTTGGATGGAGAATGTTAATGTACATTTTTGTGATTTTATGTTATTTTTTCTGACCAGCTCTACACGGAACTAATCAAGAAAATGTGGCAATGAGAGCTTTGTAACAGTAAATAGACTGAGTGGATGAGATGGATAGATTCAGTCCAAATGTAGGCACCTAAATAAGTGGCCTTGCCTTATTAAGAGAGCAAATCCCTAGAGCTATCATAGAAATCCATAGTTGGTGCTGGTCCTTGGTATTTCAGCAAATTAGCCCACTTTTATTTAGATGTCTGACATTAGGCACCAAGATTTTCAAAGTGACTAGTGATTTTGGATGCCTTGATCATCAGGAGCCCCACTCAAGACATCTTAAAGAAGCTGATTTTTAAAGTTTGGGTGCATAGAATATCCTGAAATTCAGGTCCCTTCCAGGTGTGCCTGAGAAACCATTAGGTCAGAAGGAGTTTTGCCATGACTTCAATAGCAGAAGGATAAGGTTGCACCCGGACATATAGGTTTATAAGACCTTCCGGGACCACAAGTGCTCAGGATTTCTGATTTTACATCTCATCTGAAAAATCCAGCAGAGGAAGATACACAATAGATGCACACCTTGAAAAGCCACAAAATATGACAGCAGCCATAGCAATTGGAAGTGAAAGTGACAGCAAATGAATGTGTCTAGCAGCTGCTTTGTGTAATGCTAATTATCTTTTTTTCTGGATGAGAGCTGTAAAATGTTCACTATGGCACTACAATAGATTGGCAAGAGATACATGATGATAGGAAATAGAGTTTCCATGGCTCTATCTGTTTTCAGTTTAAATGCATGCACATTGCCTAGCACCTCTAACTTCCAAGTAATAGCCTGAAGCCAATTTTTGCATTCACATTTAGCCGTGGGTAAAACATCATATAAAATGTCTTTGCTAAACAAAGAAATAAACTAGGTTTAGTGATATTAACCCTTTAACCTTTCTAAACCTTCTGCAGTACTGCCCTGTGCTTTTAAGCTGAACTACCCAATGAATGCAATGAGTTCTGCTAAAAAAAATAATGGTATAACATGATTTTCTTTTTCTACCAGCATAACGGGAATCATCAAAGGTGACATTTTCAAAGTGTTACATGGGTCCTTGCTTTAGATCGGTGGGACTTATCAGTGGGAGTGCTAAAGGTAAAGGTTGGCTTACCACTGAAAATTTAGCCCGGCTTGTGATAATGGGCAGTTCTTTCCTTTGCAGCTCCTCTTTAGCCTCAGAAAAAGAAACAAATGGTTGTATCTAATACAGAGTGACGGTTCAGTTCGAAAGTGCTGTTTGAATATTTCAGCCCATTCCCTGGCTGTTAGGAAAGAAGAAAGAGGCACTGTGCATTGTCAAATAGACACTGGTGAGCAGATGGACTCCGGCTAAAAAACCCCGGGTGAGAGAAATCACAAGTCTTTCATTTCTATGAGTGCTGCATTAGCAACACAGACCCTGGTTTTGCTCGAACTGGCAGATGACAAGAGTATAGAATGGCAGAAGGGAGACTTCAGAAGGGAGACCTCAGAAGGGAGACCTCAGCCCTTACAGTGAAGCTTTTTGGAACCCAAGGAATTGTGAAAGTGCCGAATGTAGAGAAAGAAAGCTAGAGGAAAAGGGAACAAATTACCAGGGGCACTTCTGACCTATGAGGACATGTCAGGTAGGGAATGTTTCAGGGACTGGGAGAGGTGAGATGTCTGGGGCAGGAGGCGTATCAGAGCGCCCCCCCTCCAACATGGAAATCATAAACAGGTTCAGGATTTGTTGTACAAGTTAAAACTGGGTGTCAGCTGTTTTATGTTGCTTTGTCTTAGTGCTGGCCTGCAGTATCGGGGAGACAGCTCCCTCACGCACACCCCTGCTCCCCACACCATCCTATCTTGGACCAACTTGGGGCCAGATTGCTTGTGCACAGGAGGAAGGTGGAATGAGCCTTCCTCCCCCACCAGCCTCAATCAAGGGCCAGACACAATTTGGATCCCTGCATTAGTAGAAACACAAAGTTTGCTTATTTCATATTCCACAGGGGATGGCAAACAGAGAGAAGGAGGGAGGGGCATGCGCCATTCCAACCCACACTGGCCTACCGAGGAGGTCCCGTATACTCCCAATTTGTAGAGATGAGCATGGAGACATAAATCATCCCTGAGTTTCCCTTGGGTCAGTGCAGCTCTGTCCCCCACCCAGCTCAGGGAGCAACTAGGTTGTCAGCAGAAGTATTCTTGAGTAAAGAACTACAGGACTTGACTCACTATCATCACTCACATACTGGATGAAGGTCGATGATATTATCAAGCAATGTCTTAATAGGCAGGTTGGGGAAGGAAAAATGCCTGCCAGTTACCACCAGAAAGACAGCACCCAGGAAATGTAAGTCACATACTGGGCCACACATGGCATCTGTCTGCTTAGACCTATGTTCAGAGACTGACATAAATATCTCTCACTGTATAGCCCCTACTCTTGTGTACTATAAAGTTCCATTGTTAAAACATTGCTATTACTTGTGCCATAGGAGCCTGTTGGTGTGATTTACTTTGCTAGGTGGCAATGGGTACTTTATTGTTTGACCCCTTGTGCCCTGGCAGTGTAGGTTTATCCCCACCCCCACCCCTCCCGGATCTATTTGATTTAATTATAACAGCAGGTGGAATTGAGTCTCCACCTCATTTTTTCTCTTGCTAAGGTACAGACTTAGAATAAATATTTTTTAAAAAATCCAAATATATAGAGGCTCCCAACTAAGTAGGCAACATTGCACTTAATTAAATCAAATATGTACATTTTAAACACTCTTCAAGGCTGCCCAACTTTCCTTCCCATGTGGAAATAGGGATTGAGCTGAAGCCCAGTGAGTCTTTTCACTGACTTCAACGGTCTTCGGACTGAGCCCTTAAAAAGGCAACTATAGCAGTTGCAGGTTAGACAACCTGTGAGTCAGCTACAAAAAAAGTCATAAGCATAGAAATGAAAGTCTAGAAGGCACCTTGAAAGATCAACTGGTCCAGTGCCCTGCGCTGAGGCAAGATGAAGTATAATTAGACAATCCCTGACAGGTGAATGTATAAATATATGTATATTCTTAAAAACTGCATGCTGGAAAGCAGGGACTCTGAACGAGGCTTTAGGGGTCATATTGGGCACCAATTGAATATGAACTTTCAATGTGATGCTGAGGCAAAAACACCACTAATGTATTCCTTGGATGTATAAACCGGGGGGTAGTGGGTAGCAGGGACGGCTCTACGGCAGCTTTAGAGCAGCTGGTAGCTTTTAGGGTGGCATTCAGTGGCGTTTCTGCGGGCGGTCTGCTGGCCCCGTGGATTCTGCGGCGTTTCCATGGGTGGTCCGTCAGTCCTGGGGCTTCAGGTTACCTGCCGCCAAATTGCCACCGAGTCCACGGGACCGGCGGAGTACCCACAGGAATGCCACTGAGGGCTTGGTGCGCTGCTGCCTAGAGCCGCCCCTAGTGGGTAGGAAGGAGCAGGGAGGTGATTTCACCTTTAGACAGCACTGGTGAGACAATACTGGAATGCTGTGTACAGTTCTTTTTTTAAATGTGGAAAAATTAGAGAGTAAAGAAAAGATCCACAAAGTCTGGCCCCGCCTCCTAATTCCCGCCCCCTGACTGCCCCCTTCAGAACCTCTGAACCATCCAACCTCCCCTGCCCCTTGTCCCCTCCTGAGACCCCCTGTCTTTAACAGCATCCCCAGGACACCACCCCCTATGCAACACCCACACTCTGATCCCTGTACCCTGACTGCCCTGCCTCCTAGCCACACCCCCATCCCATGACAGATGCTCCCCGGAACTCCCACGCTTACCCAATCCCACCCACTCCCCTTTCCCTGACCCCCCCCCCCATCCCCAGAACCTCTGCTCCATTCAACCACCCCCTGCTCCCTATTGCCCCCTGGGAGTCTCTGCCCCTTATCCAACCACCCTTTACATTGCCACTCAGAGCAGTGTGCAGCCCCATCACCCAGAGTGCTGCCTGCGCGGTGGTGTAGCTGCGGGAGACAGTGTCAGCAGGGGGAGGGCCGGAGATAGCTTCATCGGCTGGGAGCTCAGGGACCGGGCAGGACAGTCCTGTGGGCCGGATGTGGCCGGTGGGGCCATAGTTTGCCCACTTCTGTTTTAGCCAAATGCAAGGTACTGAGCTCAATACACAGGTAACTGGGTAAAATGTAATAGCCTGTCTTATGCAGGAGGCCAGACTATATGATCTAATGCTCTCTCCTGACCTCAAAAACTATGATTGTTGTTCACTGACCTCTTAACTAAGCCCTCACCATGTCCCGACGTACCCCCAGTCCCTTTTCAGAATCCCACTGCACACAGTGGGTGGGCCCCCTCTGTGGTCTGTCTGCTCTGGGCAACCGAAACATATTTTTCTTATTGCACTTTGGACTGTGCAAAGGGGCTCTGGATTTGGGCCTAAATGTTTTTATCACCACAATGTTCCTTTAAGTGCAGAGGAGGCGGTGTGGGGGGGTGGGGATAGAACATTCCCTGAGTAATTCCCCCAGATCCATCATCTGATATGTAAGGTCTCGTCAGGTTCAGGTTCAGCTGCTGTTTTCATTGTAGCTCTTTTTTATTTCTATCAGGTCCCTAGTCATCCTTTTAATTGTGCCTTGCATTCAATCTGAATCAATTTAGGATCATCAGGTCTCAAAGTTTTAATTCAACAGAAAATGTTAATAAGCGGAAGAATTAATTCCAGCACAGAGTCGATCAATCAAATCCCCAGCCTGAGAGCTACTGAGACTTTACTGTCTCTTTGTCTCTCTCTCTCTCTCTTGGGTCAAAAAAGTCACCACCCTGCTACTATGGCAACAACTGCAAAAACCAGTTAGGAAAGAACTGGTGACATGAGAGATGCTGCAATTCTGTTTGCAAACAAAAAGTGTTGAACTCTGCTCCTGGTGCGGAAGGAGATTTCGGGGGGGGGGGGGGGGAGAGAGGAAAGTTTGGTTTGACCTAATTAATGTATTCTCTGGTTGTGCGTCACATGCTCTGTGAGTGCAGGGTTTTCCTACAGCAAAAGCACAGTGTGTATTATTTGATCTGATTCCTATATCACAGGAAATAGATGGTGCAGGTGCATTCAATGAGGCAGTTACACAGCACAAGAAGCGCCTCCCCTTCACACTCACACACACAACCACACACAGCACATTTGAGCAGCAGCCAAAGTCACAGAGAGGATTTATCTGGCCCGGATGAGAATGGAAAAGCTCCACCACTCACCCTGCCCACCCCATCGAGCTAGCAACGTTTTTATAAGGTCACCCAGCACCATGTTGCCTGAGCCCCTTTCTGTACTGGTTTTCCACCAACTAGCCCCTTCAAGCAAATCACTGGAAGAAAAACATCCTCTAACATCATCACCACTTTGGTTTAACAACATTAAGGAAACCCTGGCAATGGCAAAACTCACCTCTAGGCACAGCCCTAGGGTAGCTTCAGAAGGCACTGTGCCTGTGAGACTTTCCATTGGGCCATCATTCCTACCTTACTGCCTTCTTGTTCCAGGGAGAAAGTAATTTGCTGGCCCATGCCAATAATAAATTATAGCACCATCATATGCGGGTCTGCAGTGCTGGCTAGCTCATTGCATGGGGAAGTCAAGCCTCCACTCATTCCTCATCAACCTGCTCTGGAGTGGCTGCCGTTTTGACCTGCGGTTCCAGACCCAAGGTCCTTGAAGTCCATACTGGAGTTGAAGGGGAGCTTGTACCTCCCTGTGCAGGCATATAGGCCACAGATAGACTAGGCCTAAACATAGTTCTGTAGAAAGGTGGCTACCTTAGACTTAATATAGAATAGCATATGTCAAGACATCCCAGTGACCAGCCATGGCTTGGGTAGGATCAGGCACAGGCAGGAGCCAGACACAGAACAGGACCTGTCTGTCAGAACTACCAGGGAGCATCCCCAACAAGGTAGGAACCTTGAGTAATCTAGAGTGGCTGCTTTCATTAGGAACCTATATACCTGCCCCGGGGTCACTTGGTTAGAAGCTGGCAAATTGGCTGGGTCCTTAGGCCTCACATGTAGCTTTCCTCAAATGACTCATCAGGTTCAGACCACTCAGAACACTCAGGCTCAGGGATGACACATCAAGTTCAAAACATTTATCCCAGTACTAATAGGTATGGCTTACTGGGGTGGTAACAGTGAAATACTCAAAGTAGGGCAGGTGCATGAAGGTCCTGGGCCAGCTCCCACAAACGACCATCTGGACCACAACCCTTCCAATTGACAAGGTACATGAGCTTCCCTCAGTGAATTTTAGAGTTCAAGATCTGCTATGCCAGGTACGCCTCATGTCCCTTGACCCTGACGGATGAGGCTGGTGGCTGAACTCATCTGGGAAAGGTGTTATCAATATGCTTTGTTCAATCCTGAGTAATGGAATACCCCTATTGGTAGAGGTCCAGTCCAGAACAGGGTGGAGCCCAGTTGTTGAGACAGCTTCCTGTTCCTTTAGGTGGCTTGAGTAGGGCGAACAGTCCATCCGATGCCCTTGGACTTTTCCAATAGGATTGCAGGGGTGGAGTTTCAAACTGGGGAAGTTCTCAGCCCTCTCCAAAGCCCCTCCCACAGCCACCAAACAGCTGTGGCTGGTGGGTGCTTTTTTTTTCACTACTTTTTCCTGTGGAGGCTCCAACTCTGGCACACCCATCGAGTCGGTGCCTATGCAAGGCCCAGAGAGGATCAGTAACTTCCCTAAAGTCTCACAGGAAGACATAGATTCATAAAAAGTAAGGTTAAAAGGGAAAATTAGATCATCTAGTATAAAATAGGACATAGAATTTCATCTAGCAGCCCCTACAGGCTAAGAGTCAGTTATCCAATAATAAGGCTTTGACATGTTCTAGAAAGACACCCAGTCTTGATCTGAAGACATCAAGAGATTGAGATTCCACCACTGCCCCTGCTAGTTTGTTTTAATGGTTTCTCACACCATCTCCTAAAAATTGTGCCTTTTTTTCATTTGAATTTGTCTGGCTTTAATTTTCAAGCATTGGCTGTTGTTACCCCTTAGTCTGTTAAATTAAAGAGCCCTTTAACTTAGTCAAAGGAAAAGCCAGACATCCTGACAGCTAATCGTGTGCCTTAATGACAGAATCATAGGCCTGCTAGAGAGAAATGTAAGGAAGGAATCATTTGGTGAGACTCTCTAGACTAGCTGAACATGTTCAGTATGTTTTAAAAATGTCCTTGACATGCTACATTATGGATGCACTGCATTATATCCCATCAAAGCTAGCACAGACGTAGCCCATCAACTTGTAAATGACAAAAGAAAATTTTAAAAAGAGCACATACATTATTTCATATTCTCACTGACAGTTTGGATAGCCTGCTTAGGCACTGACTTTTTTTTTTAAATAAAACATAACACTGCAAGAAATGAACAATTTATGCACATCGTAATCGTATTTATTTTTTATATTCAGCTACTACTTCGGTATAACTCCGTGTGATAAATAGCTCATGCTAATTACTTAAAAATCCATTACATTTTCAGTCTCATACCAGATGCAAACACCATTTCAAATGTTCTTATTGTGTTGCCTACATGATTCATAAACCCTGATTAGCATGCAGTCTTATACTGGGCGTTTGGTATGTGAATGGCACTTTCCAAACTTTTGCGCATTCCAGAATGACTGGAACACACTCAGATTCACAATAGGAGGAGTGGCTGTTCAGTGGCTGATCTGAATTGTTCTATGGATAGAACGATTGACAAACAAACAGCTGAAAGAGAGAGCAAAGATGCTCTAGGTCAGGGGTCTCAAACATGCGGCCCGGGGGCCACATGTGGCCCACGAAGCCCTTCCCTGCGGCCCGCCAGGCTTCCTGTTCCCCCCCCCCCATAGCAGTTTGCGGGAGGGAGGGGCCAGAAGCAGAGGCTTCTCTGCTGCCTGGCTGGGCCACGCGTGTTTCTAGCTCTGGACTTCCTATATTGCTCTTGCTTTGTTTGCCAAACAGCTGTTGGTGGTGCCTAGCGCTTTCCAGGAGGGAATGGGGAGCTGCGTGCTCAGAGGAGGAGGTGGGGCAGGGGTGGGAACTCTTGGAAGGGGTGGAGTGGGGGCGGAGCTGGGGCAGCGAGGGTGTGTGCGTGTGTCAGTGGTGCGGCCCTCGGGCCAGTGCACTAGTCCTCATGCGGCCCTCGTGGTTATTTGAGTTTGAGACCCCTGCTCTAGGTGATGAACTGAGAAGACCAGATAATTTAAAAATACCGGCTCCATGCTCAGGTAATGGAGACATTTTGTTTAACTTTCTGTCCATGCAGATAAATGAGATGTTGGAATAATTAGTATTGGTAGCACTGTTGTTAAGAACCTCACGCTTTCTTCTCCCAGCCAAAAAAGATTGAGAATTGCAATAAAAATATATTTCAGTTAGCAATTAAATTGCAAGAGGTTCAACATTGAGGTTTTACTTTAATACTCCCAAAGGTTTGAGGGCCAGGCACTCAACTGGTGTAAATTAATGCAACTCACTGATTTCAATAAACTATTCCAATTTACAACAGCTGGCAATCGGGCCTGTGATGATTATCTGAATCATAAGAACCTTATTAGCCCCCATCCCACAGCCATGTCTTGGCCAGGCTCTCTTATTCACCACAAAGCACAATTTTTCCCAACCGGTCTTGCTCCAAGGTCATTCTTGTCTTTTGGGATGGAGGCTGCGAGGGCTAGTACATTCAGGGTCTCCATAAAGTTTGGTGGAATTCCCAAAAACATCTTCCTCTCCCATGGGGCTCCATACTTCCCCTTTCCCCCATTCTCCCCAAAGGACTGTCCTGCAAAGCTGAGTCAACACAGCCGGCTATGCTATTCCTGGAGCAAAAGGAGAGTAGGGAAGCAATCCTGGCTCAATGTGACCTAGTTCCTTTCATAGGACAGGACAGCAATGTGCAGCTCCTTTCTTTGGGCTGTTTCTCTCTGGCCCAAATACTCTTTAATTGTAGGGGATAGCTAGCAGAGACAGGTGCTTTCCTGCAGCCTGGCACCTATATCTGTGAACGAAGCAGGTTTAGGACACACTCTCTGATCAGCATCTCCCATAGCTAGCTTAGGAGGCTCCCCTCCTAGCATGCTGGCTTTTGTGGATCACATTCTTAGGTGCCTAGCACTCTCCCTTTATTGTATAGGGAACCCAGGCACCTAACTCTGACTTTGTGGATCCCAGTATTGTTGTAGGTGCCTAAAAGTTAAGGGTTGTGACACTGAGTGCCAAAATGCCCAAGTTCCTTTGTGAATCTGGGCCTTTGTTTCTCTGGATGAAATCCTGGCCCCACTGAAGTGAATAGCTTTGCCATTGGTTTCAGTTGGGCCAGGATTTCACTCTCTGTGTCATAAGTTTCCCGATTGTAAAACGAGGATAATAATTCTTCTCTACATAACCGGGGTGTAGCAAGGATAAATACATTAAAGAGTGTGGGGCATACATATGCCATAGTAATGGGAACAATATCAGTCACTTTTCAGAGTGGAGCTGTGCTTTCAAAACAAATACCTGAATACCGGTTTAAACACCAGGTATGAAGATCTGCTGGTTTTCATACTGGATTCAAAACTCTGCTTTACCGAGCTTAGTGTTTGGTAGGGATTGGATGCAGTGTGCATACAGACTGTCAGCATATTTGAGTGGTCTTTATACATATTTTAAAAGCTTTCATGTAATACTTTGGTTATTTCTAATTTTTATGGTCTCATCTCAAAAAATATATACTGGCATTAGAAAAGTTTCAGAGAAGGGCAAGTAAAATGATCAGGGGTTTGGAACAGGTTCCATATGAGGAGAGATTAAAGAGGATAAGACTTTTTAGCTTGGAAAAGAGGAGACTAAGGGGGGATATGATAGAGGTCTACAAAATCATGAGTGGTGTGGAGAAAGTGAATAAGGAAAAGTTATTTATTTGTTCCTACAAGAACGAGGGGCCACCAAATGAAATTGATGGCCAGCAGGTTTAAAACAAATAAAAGGAAGTTCTTCTTCACACAGTGCATAGTCTACATGTGGAACTCCTTACCTGAGGAGGTTATGAAGGCTAGAACTATAACAGGGTTTAAAAGAGAGAGATTAAGTCTATCAATGGCTATTAGCCAGGATGGGTAAGGAATGGTGTCCCTAGCCTCTGTTTGTCAGAGGGTGGAGTTGGATGGCGGGAGAGAGATCACCTCATTCTTACCTATTAGGTTCACTCCCTCTGGGGCACCTGGCATTGGCCACTGTCGGTAGATAGGATACTAGGCTGGATGGACCATTGGTCTGACCCAATATGACCATTCTTATGTTCTTATGCTTTAATCCCATCCTTCCTGTAATATTTTATCTGACTTCTTGTCTGGGCTTGCAATTTGATAGCAGTTGAAAAACCTTTGGGAAATTGATCTAACACCTTCTGCTCTATTCCATCTTCGTTTCATCTTCAGTCTACTTGTTTAGTTGTACTTACACTAAACCTGTAGTTTAGTTATAAAGTAAAGTAGTACCTTTACACCTAACAAATAAGTCACATTTTCATCGCATAGAACCATAAGGTCAACTTTAGTTAAGGGGGAGATGAAACCAGTAGCAAACAGTTCAAGGCCGCGGGCAGAAGGAAGCTGAATTTACAGGATATTGTGTAACACTTACACCTCTGGGGTGCGGTATTCTGTCCCCTCTAGAGGCACCAAGACCACTTAGAAAGATCACTCTGCTCTACGGCCTTACCTAAAGGTCATATAGCTTTTAGCTTGTGCAGTAGAGGCTCACGCATTTAACTCTAGAGGTCCTGGCTTTGATCCTGCCCGCCGAAGACTAGGGTCTGTCGACATTACAGGTGGGGCCCATCCAGGATTTCAACTAGGAAGTCTCTGAAGCTCGGGATATGCTTCCCCAGGTAGGGAGTCTATGTAACCCACACACATCCAGAATCATACCTAGAAGCTACTCATTTAAAACCTCAGATATGTAAGCAGATCAGGAACTGTCTAGGTCTCGAGCAACTCTCTGGCAAATGCAGAACTGGCAACTTCATCTATATACATAAAACCATCACCCTGCTCTCCTTCACATCTCTCCTTAAGACTCAGCTCTGCCATGACATCTACAAAACAGAACTGTCTCATTGCCCTAGGCAGAAAGAGCTCATTTAATGCTTCCATGAACCCACTCCTCCAACACACACACTCCCCATCTGCTTGTCTCAGCTACCTGATGCATCTTATCATAAGCCTAGATAATTAATTCTTTGACCCAGGGACTGTCTTCCTGTTACGAAATAGGGTCTTCATCCTGGATCGGGACCTTGAGTCTCAGCAGCACACAACCATCTGGTGATCCTCTCATCCTGCTGCTCCTGTATATTCACTTCTCCCCCAACCAAGGGCTGTGCCTTAAACACATCAGTTAATTTTTTCTTGAGTGCCTATGTGACTTAGGAGCCATTTCCAAAAGTGCTTGATTTCTTAAGTACATAAATCACATTTGAAAATGGGGCTTACGATTCTAAATCTCCTGTACCCACAATTTAGCCCTAAATCAGGGCTTTACTAGAGTATGGTCTGTAGGTCTTTTTAAAAGACCCGAATGGTCTAATTAGGATTTCGTTCATGAATATAGTGCATCTAAACTGACTTTTATTAACTACATGGGAGATTTGAATACAGTAAAACAAGGAGTGAAGCTATATCCTCTGGAATTCTTTTATGCAAATAAAGTACTTTTAAATTAAAGTTAATAAAGATACCTGATACTGGGTCCTTTAAAAGGAAATGTTCAATCCTCTTGCTTTAAATGCTTTTCCTTTTATATGACAATGGTTCATTTTGAACTGCTAATAACATACTGACCTCTTTCCTGCAGTTTCAGAAAATCATTTTTCCTTCTGAGATCATATCACACTTATAACTTCAAGTTCCAATATTTTACTAAATTTAATCTGTCAAAGGAGGATACACTGATGTCATTCTTATCCACTCTGCACATTAGTTGTCCTTTCTCTCATTATGCTTATATTCTACTAAATGATTTATGCTTCTGCCAGCTTTATTACATTGTAGAGAAGTGTGCTGCTGAATCAGAACATATATTGCAATGTGATAAAATTAATTTCCATCCATAATGCCACTTTTGTATTATAACTGTGATAATCTGGGCAGAAATGACAGATTCCTACTGGCTGGACTTCTGGAGCTGTTATGCTGAGTTAAACTATCTGGCAAAGTTGTATTTGGAGATTTAAAAGACCTTTGGATTGAACCTCAGCTCAGATTTGTCTCCCTAATTATGATAAAATTACTCCTGCTCTGTCTCAGAGGATTTCTTACATCAGCAAAAAAGAGGGTTTCTTCAAACTATGAATAAACTGGGAAAAGAATAGCTTCCTCTAAAAGTTAAATTTATATTTTAGGTGTGTACTTACCGGCAGATAGTATCTGAGCACTCATATAGCAGAGATATAAGTTTAAAAGACCTCAGAATGAAAGATGCTAGGACATTTTGAGGGGGATTTCATTTGTTTTTCTGGTAGAGGTGTGCAAGACTTTAGTCTTGGAACTACACAAGGCATGTCTTGGATTTCCTTCCAAACATAAAACTCAACCCAGGTTCATCAATGTTCTTCTTGTCTGTTGTGAAACGGGGCATAATCTGTAGTGAATCTGGCCTGATGTAATGTTTCTTACTGAAATCAAATGAAACAGACTGAAATTTACTTTGACAAGGTGAGTGGGAAATATATTTTATTGGAACAACTTCTGTTGGCGAGTGAGGCAAGCGTTTGAGCCACATAAAGCTGTTTTTGAAGTCTGGGAAAGGTATTCCCACCATCACAGCAAAATGCAAGGTGCATACTATTGCAGACAGCAATGAAATTTAGTTTGAAGTTTGGGATTCCAAAATTGTCTCTGAAAATACAGTGACCCCAATATGCCTTTTAAATGAACTACAGTGACTTTAATTAGATCAGAATAATGACGAAACTATTCCTAAAGTACCAACAAAAATTAATTGAACTATCAAAAGAGTCCTTGTATGAATGGGCATTGGGCATGACGTCATTCTTGATTGGAGGTGTCAACCTATCCTTCAGTGGTTCAAGAGAGTGTAAACTCCTCAGGCACTATAACTGACTTAAATGAAGTCACAGGCCGTACCGTTGGGTACCTCTGATCTATCTTGCCACACTGGTAAGCCTGCCTTTGTTATAGATGGTCCCCCACACTAAAAATCACAACCATATTCAGATTATTCCCAGTCCTATAGGACCAGTTACTTATCCCAGTTCAATTACATCTTTGATCTCACACCAAAGATGCTTCTAGACAATTCTACAATAAACTATCTGAAGATTTTTTTAAAAACTAGGAAAAAGAAATGAGATATATTTACAAGGTTAAAGCATGTAGACATATGTGCACACAACTGAGTTCCAGTCTTAAGTTTCAAAAAGTAATAGAAACTTGTATAATAAGAAACCTCCAAATGTCCTTTAGGGCTAACCCAGGCTAAGCATGGGGAATTATGGTTTATGCTTAGAGATCCTTGCCCCTCAGAGTTCAAGCAGCATAAAAGATACAGTTCCTCCTTGTTAGGGATTTTTATTCTTTCTCCCTTTCTGCTTCAAATTGCTAATTCAGCTGTTGGAAGGAATTCACTTGCACATCTCCAATTCGTGAATGCCAGGGTGAATAATCAACAGCCTTTTGTCCTCTGATGTTCCACAATGGTTCATCTGGTGTTGATGGGCCTTCTTTTGTTGGGCAGAAGATAACAACTTTTGTTGGAGTCTAGTATTTCACATTCATTAATGCTTCTCTCCTGCTTGGTGATTCGCAGTTACAGAGCAAACACTTAAATATTACCATACATCGGGATATTAGAAGTGAGATTAATTCATGCAGCAATTTACATTCCATAGTCTAACCATTAATAACATTTTTATAACTGTTCTACCCCTTTTAACAATACTAACATACAGGTGAGCCACACTGGTTCCAGCTACGTATTTGCCAATGGTCAATTAAGACGTAGGGGCTTTGGCATGAGCTGGCACCTTGTCTGCCAGCATCAGAGGAGGTACTACAGAAATAGAAATTTGAAAAATCAACCTCAAACACGCATTGCACCACCCAGAGTAACCATGGTTAATGGCGTTGCACCAGACATCTCGTAGTGCAGTTCCCAGACTGGCTCAATCCATCAACCCCCCAAATCTTTTGCGGGGGCAGTGCGGGGCATGTCGGGTAGGGTCTGGATGTTGCATCCCTTCACGTGTCAATGGAAAGTTTGAGAGCATGATGTGCTTGGATGGTTTTGTTCATTCTGGTGCCATGGCTGAAGAGTGTGCAATGCTACTTTTTAATATAATGAGAGACTGAAGGAAGGCCAGATATTTACGAAACTGTGACTTTTTGCACACACAAAATGGGCCCCAGTTCTGGTTTGAGCATCTAGGTGTAATAAAAATAATAATGGACTTAAGAGATGCTTAAGTGTGTGTTGGGCTTCTGTACAGGAGGTGAATTTCCTCCCTATATGTGTGTGTCTCCTTTTCTATCTCTATATATGCATTGACATTACTAAGAAGAGATAATGTTATACAGTCCAGTGAAAAAGATTGTAATGTTATAAAAAGCTAGAATAAAGTTCCTTCCATTACAATCAGAAAATGATTTGCTGTTCCCTGTACTTGCCAAATAGAGATATCTATCATCTCGCGTGAACACGTTTTTTTTATATTAGCTATTTTTCATTTTCTATTAGCAATCGCTACTGTTGCTATACCGTAGTCTGTAATGTACCAA
This sequence comes from Sternotherus odoratus, assembly GCA_032164245.1. Lineage (NCBI taxonomy): Eukaryota > Metazoa > Chordata > Testudines > Kinosternidae > Sternotherus > Sternotherus odoratus. The sequence continues at coordinate 15,277,217 of JAVMKO010000003.1, read as the reverse complement.
GGACTGATAATATATTATAATGTTTCATCTTTACTGTCCCATCAGTATTCATTTCTAATATAATCATTTTATGATGAATGACCTCTATTGCCTCTATTATATAAGATCTTCCCATTGTAGCAACCATTCCAGGACATTCAGATGTAGGTAGCATCTAATCAGTGAAAAGAGCACCTGCTAATGATGGCATGTTATGATGGAAAATATGGCTGAAAAAAATAATATTTGGATAAGTGAAGCAGACACTCAGACCAAATCTGAATTAAAGATTTTTCCCATTTACCTATTTTTAATTTATTATTTTCCCACAGTTCTGTACATTATTCCATACAGGCCATTACTGGAATGCCAAAAGATCACAAGAAGTCTGGTTTTGTGAGATTTTCCAATCTAATTTTATACCCTCAGGAGGTGCAGAGAGTTCAGAGAATATCTTGGATGATCATTTGAATATTCTGACTACTCATCCAAACCAACCTCATCCCATTTTGCAGTGTGCCAATCATGAACAATATGTGATGCCCATCTATTAAGATTACTCTGGATTTTCAGAAACACAGATTTGGCGCTGATCTTGCAACGATTTAGACAAGAGCTTAACTTTACACAGGGAGAACAGTCCTACTGACCTCAGTGGGATATCTGAAGTGTATAAAGTTAATTATGTACGAAAATAAATCTTTGCAGGATTAGGACCCAACTTTGTTATTACAGTGGAATCCCAGATGCACCTGGTCCGACAAACTGTTACTCCCTACTCCAAGTGGAGTCAACTGAGCCTCTAGATCATGGAAGCTTTTGTAAACGTCTAAGGGCTTGTCCTCACTGGGGGAGAGGGGGACCGACGGCAGATACGCAACTTCAGCTACGTGAATCACATAGCTGAAGTTTGCGTATCTGCCGCCGACTTATCACTCATCCCCACGTTGGCGGCAGTCGGCGGCGCGCTCTCCCGTCGACTCCAGCTTGTGCCTCCTGGCAAGCTGGAGTTCCACATTGACACATACGCTATCTACAGCAGGGATGAGCAAACGTTTTGGCTCAAGGGCCACATCGGGGTTGTGAAACTGTATGGAGAGACAGGTAGGGAAGTCTGTGCCTCCCCAAACAGCCTGGCCCCACCCCTTATCTGCAGCCCCGCCAGAGCCAGCCACACCGCTGCAATTCTGACTGGAAGGAGCGGCGGGCTAGAGCGCTGGTAGCGCAGTGCACTGCGACTGCAGGGGAGGGGGGCAGCAGCAGAGGGGGCAGCAGGGGAGGGGCCAGAGGTTAGCCTCGCCAGCCGGGAGCTCAGGGGCTGGACAGGATGGTCCCACAGGCCGGATGTGGCCCGTGGGCCAAAATTAGCCCACCTCTGATCTACAGCTATCAGTAACCACTACTAGGGGGAAGATATATTGTTTAGTTAGTGACCTAGGTATATGAGGCTATGCCTTCACTTGTGGAGATTTTGCACTGTAAGTTTCACCAGTGATAGTGAACGGGTGAAAGTAAAGCACTGGTTTTGATACTCCCTCAATTCCTCGGGCATCAGAGAGGGTTTACATTAGCAGCACTTCCATTGCCCATGAGAGCAGCGCTCTAGGGCAGCTATCCCACAATGCAGCTCTTACCAGTTTGACGATGGGACTTGTGGGAAGAGACAGGTGATTGGGGGACATCCTGGATCTCTGAACAGCTGCCTCTCACAGACACTGATCAGCTCCACTAGCTCAGCATTGCTACAAGCAGGGGATCGTTTGCTCCATGGAGCAGGCATTGTCACCTGGCCAGATAAGTGAGCACTTCCCAAGAAAACAGGACGGGGAGTTTCAAAGTTCCCGGAGCTTTACAGAGGGAAGGGTGGATGTCTATTTACCTGGCATCAGAGCAACAGAGCTGCTGGCTAGAGTGGTCACCTAGGCACTGTGGGATATCCTCCGAGGCCAAAAGCTATAAGAGCTGTATGCCTCTCTTGGAGGTGAGATCTTTTTTGCAGTGAAACTTCTGAGTTTCACTGCAAAAAGTCTTAGAATCATAGAACTGGAAGGGACCTTAGGAAATCACCTACTCATACTTCCTGCTCAAAGCAGGACCAATCCCATTTTTGTCCTATATCCCTAAATGGCTCCCTCAAGGATCAAACTCACAATCCTATGTTTAGCAAGCTAATGCTCGAACCACCAAGCTATCCCTCCCCGGAAAGGTATGATCTGGACTCTATCCCCACTACAGCTGACCAGGGATTGGCAAGTGGAGACGCGTCCATGGTTTTTGCACAAAAAAGGGATTTTTTCTGCTCTAAATGGCAAATATAGACATGCCCTAACTCAAGACTATATGCTTGATTCACTATTAAGTTCCACCTTGTACAATCATTTATACCAATGCAAACTGAGTGCAAAGTGTTACCAAACTGATTTGGTAGCATTCTGTACCCACTTTGAATTTGTATGAAAGACAACACAGAGTGTGGGACAATGGAGAATAACGTACTTAATCCATTGTTGTCAGCTCATTACAAGCCCAAATCAAATGCTGCCTAAAAGTTTGTTGGTGAGCTCAAAAAGCTAACTTTTCCAGTATGAGTTCTTCTTGCTTCCCTTACTATTGACTTATAATGGTTTTTGGCAGCAGGATTAGGTCTCTAGGCCCACTAAAATTGTTTCTTTTAAATGCTGAACATTTCCTGTATAATGAAAATGTGTTTTAAATGTCCATAATCTCTATACCAAAACCAACATAGTTTAATAAAATATATGTTGGGAACAATAGAAAACTGTAAGGGTTGTAAAGAATTCCAGTCATGGATGATCAAACCAATGAAAGAAAAAGTTACACTCATCTGAACAAGTGTAGAGAACACAATAGTCTTTAAAATATTTCAGCAAGTCCTTTTTAAATAATATACTATTCCACTGAGTTTCCATCATCCATTTTCCACTGGCTTCAATTCTTTTATAAAAATTGATTTAGAAGTACATCATTTTTTTAATGTCACAGTCAAATCAGCCCTATTATGGTAAGATGCCAGCTACCAATGGAAGATTAGCACCTGCTGATACATCATCTTTCTTTAAAATAGCAAAAAAACAACAGGCCTAATTTTCAGAGCAGTTATGTACCTTTTATTTTGAGTCTCCTGGACAAAATTATTTCAGGCAGAAAGAAAGTAGACTTCGTGGGTTCCCTTCAATCTGTAACTCTTTTTTTCATCAATATATAGTTGGTTAATTTGCCAGTCTGTTGCCAAGGGAACACTGAAAAATAAAAATTAAAGTCAGACGGCCAAAAAATAAAGTGTTCTTGGATCAGTTACAAGCACAGATCTGTGCAAGGTCCTTAGTTGGTGTACATTGACATAGCTTTTTTACTCCAATTCAGCTATGTCAGTTTACACCAGCTGAGGATTGGGCCCTGTAGTCTTTCCTGCTGTACTAAGGGCTGGTCCTCACGGGGGGGAGGGGAGGGAGGATCGACGGCAGATACGCAACTTCAGCTACGTGAATCACGTGGCTGAATTTTGCGTATCTGCCGCCGACTTACCGCTCGTCCCCACGGCGGCGGAAGTCGGCGGCGCGCTCCCCCGTCGACTCTAGCTTGCGCCTCCCGGCAAGCTGGAGTTCCAGAGTCGACGGGGGAGCCGCAGGCGATCGATTTATCGCATCTTAGCGAGACGCGGTAAATCGATCGCCAGAAGATCGATCCCGGAGCAGCCTCATGAAGACCAGCCCTCTGATACATATGTCTCTTTGGATTCTTGCATATGCGTAGCCTGATTTTTAGAGGTAGTGAGCACCTAGAATGAACAAAGAAATCAATGGGAAGTGCAGTTGCTTATCATCTCAGAAAATCAGTCCATTACTAGGGATTTTGCAGGCCTGTTTATGTACTATGGTAGAGTCTCTCCATTTCCCACAGATGTATAGACACCTGCCTATCAGTCTAATAGTGTGTTAATTGCTTATTTTGGAAAACAATGTTGGACTGATACTTAATGCAGAAAACGTTCCTATAATGTGAAAAACAATCAACATGGCACATTTAGAGCATTAAAGAATTCCATCTAGATTTGTTTAATTAATTCATCAATCAATGGGAAAATAAAAAAAAAATCTTGTCTCATTACCTTGGTTCTGAGATCCTATTGAAAGTCTCGTTAGCATTAAAGAAAATCAGCATGCATCCTGGCAGCATTAGCACCTAGAATCAGGTAATTCTGACGCGCCATGTGGAGGAAGAAAGGTGTTGATGAAGCTTCCCATGTAACTGGTGTTTTAATACACCTTTCCCAAATGGAGACTTTAAAGCTTTAGACATTCAGGGCTTGTCTATACTGGCATGTTAAATCAGCACTGCTGTGATCAACGCAGTGGCAACGATTTAGCAGGTCTGGTGAAGATGCGATAAGTTGATGGCAGAGCACTCTCCTGTTGATTTCAGTACTCCACCTTCCTGAGAAGCGGAAGCTAAGTCAGCAGGAGAGAGTCTCCTCCCAACATAGCATGGTGCAGATATTTCATTACGTCAATGTAATCTATGTGTGTGATTTTTTCACCCACCCTGAGGCCTGGTCTACACTAGGTTGAGGGACCGACCTAAGATACACAACTTCAGCTACGTGAATAACGTAGCTGAGGTTGGTGCATCTTCGGCTGACTTACCTGCCGTCCTGACGGCGGCAGCAGTCAGCAGAGGGCTCCCCCGTCAATTCCAGCTTGCGCCTTTTGGCAAGCTGGAGTTCCAGAGTTGAGGGGAGCACCATTGGTGATCAAACTATTGCATCTTGATGAGACGCGATAAATCGATCAGCAATAGATTGATCATTACCCGCCAATCTGGGTAGTCACATATCCCCAGTGACATAACTTACATTAACATAATCAGTAGTGTAGACTAGGCCCCACTCTAATTAGGGAAGGGTGAAAGGAAGGATGGTGCAGTTCTGAGCAGGATTGACTCATTGGACTGAAGTGATGTTAAAGAAATATTTTTGTTAAAAGTACGGACTGAATTTGATTTAAGTTTTGCATAGAGACTCAGGCAGATTGGAATTTCAATGGGAAACAGATTTCCTCACTATACAAAATGCAGCTCACATAGCTCAAGGTGACGTGCATGTGAGGAAGGACATGCTCTTGGTCGAGGGATCCAGCTATGGAACAACTTCTTTAGGAAATGCAGCAAAACCTTCATCTTTGAAAAAACTTTTGAATCATAGGAAAAATGACACTCACCCAACATTGACACCCCCCATCCACCCAAATCCTCTCCCTAAAAATGTAATAAATACATACATAAATAAAAGCCCTGCAACACACATACATATCAATCCACCCAAACAAGCCAAAAGCAATGAAAATACCTCAAATTGGGTTTTTACCCCAAAAAAACAGGAAAGGAAGAGACTCCAGGAAGTCCATCAGGGATGTCAGTATTGCTATTCAGTTTACATGGAAGGTGCTAGTGATGCGAGGCAGTATAAACTCCCAAGATAGGAGGTAGAGCATTTGGTTCAACTTTATTTAAAAGAGCATGCTTGTAAAATATCTTCAGCTTTATCATAGATATTTGTCATATACAGCACGTTCATTTTCCCATCATTGAACTTCACCTCATTTCCATTCAATCATTCACTACAAGGGCTGTTGATTACTTCAACATAGCAGGAAATATTGAGTTTTCCATTGTTTCCTTAAGTGCAAGGTGGGAGGCTGGGCTCATTCTTAACCGATCCATTAGGCTCCACGAGTTGTGCATACCCAGTAACAGCATTGGTGGGACACATTTTCTAGAACACAGATGAAATGTGGTAATGATTCCTTTCAAGTCCTTTCATGAACACCTGCTTTATGGATGGCTGGTTAGCTTGTTTCTGACCTCTCCCATCATGTTTATCCTACTTTCGCCTTATTTTCTATATATCAGACATCTGGTACACCAAGAAATTGGTGGACCCTACTCCACAACCCATAATTCCAACTCGTACTGTTTGGTGACCTTTTGTATAAGCACTTCAGCAGCAATGAAATGTTTCGTTCTTTTTGTGCCATGAGATGACCCAGACAGTCTGCTTGCTTTCAAGGGAGGAGAAAACAGCGCTGGTAAGAGAAACAGCAGCAGTGGCCTCTTTTTTTTATTCGCAGCGACAGTGAGAAAAGTCAGAGAAGGCGAAGCAGCAGCAGTCGCGGATACCAGCATGCCAGTATTTTAGCAGGAGTGTAATTTGATTTCTGACTGTGAAGTGACACCCGCAGCACATAGCTGTACATTTTATATTCGTACATCAATAACGCTGCTCAAATTCAACAGTCATATTTTTGCCTATTGCAATGAACAGGGAGCTAATTCCCACATCAGATCTCCCTGTGTAGTGATGCACATGTCCTAAAGGCCTCCCGTACTAAGTGGGGATAATCAATTATATTTGATTCTCCATATAATAATTCAGGTAAATAGAGAATAACTACTGGAAGCAGGAGGGCTGCCCCATATTCCTTTTCTCTAGCTCCTTCCTTTGGCTGACACACAAATCTGTGCAGCCCTAGTAAACTGGAGAGAAAGTCAACAATATAGGCTTTTTAAGGGTGGGGAAAATATGTTGGCTATGTACTATATCTCCTTGTCAAGTGTCTGAATTATAATAGTGAATCTAGTGTGGACTGAAATTAAAGATCTTCCATGCTGTGAAGGCATGCCAAAACCTCCACAGTGACTACAAGATCACTTAAAAAGATCAATGTTTCTTTATGGGTATGTCTTCACTACCCGCCAGTTCAGCAGGTAGTGATCGATCTATTGGCGATCCATTTATCGCATCTCATCAAGGCATGATAAATCGATCACCAACGGCGCTCCCGTCGACTCCAGAACTCCAGCTCGCCGAAAGGCGCAAGCTGGAGTTGATGGGGGAGCCTGCTGCCAACCACCGCTGCTGCCATGAGGACGGCAGGTAAGTCGGCCGAAGATGTGCCGACTTCAGCTACGTTATTCACCAGCCCTTAGAGTCTGATGCCATGTGGCAGGTGCATTGCAGTGCTTAAGTTTATATTGCATTGTAAGATCTGACTTAACAGGATATAGCATTCAAAAATGCTATTTTGTGAAAACTTATCGTCTCCATGACGATTTTGTCAGGAAGGCTTTGTTGTTCAGGATGAAATGTCCAGGGGTAGAATCAGAGAGACTCTCTATAACCTAGATGTTCGGGCACTAGCATGTGGTGTGGCATAGTAAGTTTTAAGTCCATCCTCTAAATTATTCTCTCCTTTTTGAGACAAGTTTCATTCTGCAGTGGAAAGAAAACTGATTTGAGAACCATGCTATGGATCACAAAACGGAATTGCTGTTTTCCAACTAGCTTTAACTACTGCCACTGCTGTTATTAATAATAACTATATAATAATAACACATAGCATGTATGCAGTGTTTTACAGGCTCAAATCACTGGACAGGCATTAACTAGTTAATCCTTCTAACACCCTGTGAGGTAGATGGACTAGTATTATTACCTCATTTTACAGCTGGGAAAACCTACGCAGAGAGCTGAAGTGACTAGCTCAAGGGTGCACACACCAAGTCAGTGGCGGAGCTCAGATGAGTACTGTCTCTTACTGAGTTTAAAGCCGGTGTCTTGCACTATGGGATTACTGAGCCCGTAAACTCTGTGGGACACAGAATACGTTTGTATAGGGCCCAGCACAACTGGGTTCTGATCCATGACTGGGGGTAGGTGCTACTACAATACAAATAATAAACAATAATATACAGTAACAAAATGGGGCTTTGACTTTATTTGGGGCCCATAGGCATGACTGTAATGTAAATAATAATAATGAGCATTTGATTTAGAAAGTGCTCTAGAAATGAATCCAGCAGGAGCAGAATATCCAGTATCTCCCTGTGGTGGGGTGCGTACCTCGTCGACCCCTCTTGGGTCTAGGGGTGAGAGGCAACTCCGCCCTTTCTACACCTTACATGGGTGAGTATGGCCTAACAGCCGAAGTCCTGTCGTCTCAGGCCCTTATGACAGCGCAGCCCAATGGCTGAGTCTCTATGGACATTGCCTCTATGGCAGCGTGGCCCAATGATCAGAGTCTCCTTTTCTCTCGTCTCCCCTGATGGGAGTGTGCGGCTTGTCAGCCAAAGGCTCTATATGCGCTGCCTTGGCGGCGTTGTGGCCCAATGGCCAGAGTCTCTTGCTCGCTCCTCCACTAATGGGAGCGTGCGGCGTACCAGCCAAAGTCTCTATCCGCGCTGCCTCTATGGCAGTGTGACCCAATGGCCAGAGTCTCTATGAATGCATTGAGTCGCGGGAGGAAAAAGGGTGGGGTTTAACAGCTCCCTGTGGGGGAGCCTGGGCCCTCCCACCTTCACCAGGCTCCAACCCAGGGCTTTGTCTGGGCGAAGTACTCCCACCCGGGGTCAGCGGGGATCCAGACCGCAACATGCTGACCTTCCCTTCCCTGGGTCCCTTCCCACCAGTCCTCACGGTCGCTCCACGGTCTCTGGGCCCTTCTGTAGCAACCTCTCCTTGCCAGGGTCTCCATCGCCACAGGTCTCTGATCTGCGATCCGGCCTCCTCGGCTCTCCCAGTAATGGCTGGGGCAGTTCTTCGGTTGGAGTCTCCTCAGAGCATCCTTCCTCCTCAGTGGCCAGCCCAGACTGAGCTGTGTAACAGGCTTTTATACTGCTCTGGCACCTCGAGAATGCCCAGTAGCACTTCCGGGGCGTGGCTTCCTCTGCTAGGAGTGCAGGGTTAACCCTATCTGTCCCAGTGCGGGGCTGGTCTGCCCCGTCACACTCCCCTGTAATTTTGGGATGGGGAGGGCGGGGACATACATTCCCAGGCACAGCAAAGAATTCAGTGGTAATTTACCCCAACTAAAACAACTGCTGCTAACTTGTTTCTTTTCTATCATGAAAAATGCAAGAGTATTGAAATTTTCTTCTGATTAAAATTTGCTTGTCTAATTTTTTTTTAAAAAAAGAAATATTCTGTTGTCTTGAAGCTACCCATGTGTATTCTGCCTTTTGATTATTTTCACATTGCAGATCCAGCAAACAAACCACTGTATATGGAGAGTCCTATGGACTTGTGTTTTTTAAGATGACTGGAAAATAAATTAAAGGCTGAAGTTATTCTTTGGTGACTCAGGCAGCCTTTTACTTTGATTTAGCACCAGGGATATTTCCTTCAGCATGCTGTTCTTCTTCAAAAATACTTGTTTTGATCAGTTACTTGCCTCTGTTATAACTCTTCAAAAATATCTTCTTTCCATACTGGTTAGGGAGCTTGTTTCTGTAGTTCTTGTATTTCCATGGTTCATTGTTTTGCTTCTTCTGTCCACGAGCCGTAACTCTGTTAAAGGATTTTGTAACTTGAGTGTTATGTGTTAGAACATAAGAACAGCCATACTGGGTCAGAACAAAGGTCCATCAAGCCCAGTATCCTGTCTTCTGATAGAGGCCAATGCCAGGTGCCCGAGGGAATGAACAGAACATCAAGTAATCCATATCCTCGCCGATTTGCGGCTTCTGGCATACAGAGGCTAGGGACACCATCCCTGTCCATCCTAGTTTACCTAGTTCTTTTTTGAATCCCTGTTATAGTCTTGGAGTTCCATAGGTTGACTATGCATTGTGTGAAAAAAGACTTCCTTTGTATATTTTAAATCTGCTGCCTCTTCATTTCATTTAGTGACCCCTAGTTCTGGTTTTATAAGAAATCAAAAATAACACGTCCTTATCCACACCAGTCATGATTTTATAGACTCTATCATATCCCGCCTCAGTCGTCCCTTTTCCAAGCTGAAAAGTCTCAGTCCTATTAATCTCTCCTCATATGGTAGCCATTTCATACCCCTGATCATTTTTGTTGCCCTTCCCTGAACCTTTTCCAACTCCAATATATCTTTTTTGAGATGCAGTGACCACCTCTGCATGGAATATTCAAGATGTGGGTATACCATGGATTTATATAGAGGCAATATGGTATTTTCTACCTTATTATCTATCCCTTTCTTAATGACTGTTCACTTTTTTGACTGCCACTGCATATTGAATGGATGTTTACAGAGAACTATACGCAGTTACTTCAAGATCTCTTTCTCGAGTGGTAACAGATAATTTAGACCCCATCATTTTATATGTATAGTTGCAATTATGTTTTCCAATGTGCATTACTTTGCACTTTTCAACATTAAATTTCATCTGTCATTTTGTTGCCCAGTCACCCAGTTTTGTGAGATCCTTTTGTAATTCTTCACAATCTGCCTGGGACTTAACTATCTCGAGTAGTTTTGTATCACCTGCAAATTTTGCCACCTCACTGTTTACCTCTTTTTCCAGATCATTTATGAATATGTTGAATAAAATTGTTCCCAGTACAGACTCCTGGGGGACACCACTATTTACCCCTCTCCATTCTAAAAAACTGACCTTTATCCCTACCCATTGTTTCCCATCTTTTAACCAGTTACCAGTCTATAAGGGGACCTTCCCTCTTATCCCATTATAACTTACTTTGCTTAAGAGCCTTTGGTGAGGGATTTTGCCAAAGGCTTTCTGAAAATCTAAGCACACTATATTCTCTGGATCCCCTTTGTACTCATGCTTGTTGACCCCCTCAATTAATTCTAGTAGATTGTTGAGGTGTGATTTCCCTTTACAAAAAACATGTTGACTCTCTCCAACAAATTGTGTTTATCTATGCATCTGACAATTTTGTTCTTTACTACAACCAGTTTGCCTGATACTGAAGTCAGCCTTACCAGCCTGAATTGCCAGGATCACCTCTGGAGCCCTTTTGAAAAATTGTCATCACATTAGTTATCCTTCAGTCATTTGGTACAGAAGCTGATCTAGATGATAGTAGTAGTTCTGAAATTTCACAATTGAGTTCCTTCAGATCTTTTGGGTGAATACCATCCGGTCCTCTTGACTTATTACTGTTTAGTTTATCAGTTTGTTCCAAAACCTCCTCTAATGAAACCTCAATCTGGGATAGTCACTCAGATGTGTCACCTGAAAAGGATGGCTTATGTTTAGGAATCTCCTTCACATCCTCAGCCATGAAGACTGATGCAAAGAATCCATTTAGTTTCTCCTTAATGTCCTTATTGTCCTTGAGTGCTCCTTTAGCATCTCGATCGTCCAGTTGCCCCTCTGGTTGTTTAGCAAACTTCATGCTTCTTATGTACTTAAAAATATTTTAGCTATTATTTGTTTCAGTCTTTGGCTATCTGTTCTTCAGATTATTTTTTGACCTTCCTAATTATATTTTTATAGTTCACTGGCCAGAATTATGCACTTTTTTATTTCCTCACTAGGATTTAATTTCTACTTTTTAAAATATGCCTTTCTGTTGCTCACTGCTTCTTTCACTTTATTGTTTAGCCATGGTGGCACTTTTTTTTGGTTCCCTTAGTATGTTTTTTTAATTTGGGGGTATTCATTTAAGTTGAGCCTCTATTATAGTGTCTTTAAAAAGTTTCCATGCAGCTTGCAGGGATATCACTTCTGGCACTGTACCCTTTAATTTATGTTTAGCTAACCTCCTCATTTTTGTGTAGTCCCCCTTTCTGAAATTAAATGCTACAGTGCTGGGCTGTTGTGGTGTTTTTCCTGCCACAGGGATGTTACATTTCACTATCTTATGGTCACTATTACCAAGTGGTTTAGCTACATTCACCTCTTGGACCAGATCCTGTGTTCCACTTAGGACTAAATCAAGAATTGCCTCTCCTCTGGTGTGTTCAGGACCAGCTGCTCCAAGAAGCAGTCATTTAAGGTGTCAAGAAACTTTATCTCTGCATCCTATCTTGAGGTGACACGTATCCAGTCAATTTGGGGACAGCTGAAATCCCACATTATTATTGAGTTTTTTATTTTATTAGCCTCTCTAATTTTCCTGAGCATTTCACAATCACTATCACCTTCCTGGTCAGGTGGTCGGAAATATATACAGCTATATTCTTATTATTAGAACATGGAATTACTATCCATAGAGATTCCACGGTACAGTTTGGTTCATTTAAGGTTTTTGATTCTTTTTTTTTCTATGCTTTGTTTCACATATAGTGTCACTCCCCTGCCAGCACAACCTGTTCTGGCATTCCGATATATTTTGTACCCTGGTATTACTGTGTCCCGTTGATTATCCTCATTCCAGCAAATTTCTGTGATGCTTATTATATTAATATCCTCATTTAATATGAGGCACTCTAGTTCTCCCATATAGACTTCTAGCATTGGTATACGAGCACTTTAAAAACTTGTCACTTTTCAGCTGTCTGCCATTACATGATGTAATTGAATGGGACTTTTTTTTCATTTGACTGTTTCTCATTGGCTCCTACCTGTATTTTATCATCTTCCATCCTCTCCTCATTACTAGGACATAGATCCTCCCCTAAAGGATGCCTCTGTCTGAACCATGTGCTCCTCCTCACCTGTTGGCTTTTCACTAGCCCTTAGTTTAAAAACTGGTTTATGGCCTTTTAATGTTAAGTGCTAGCAATCTGGTTCCATTTTGGCTTAGATGGAGTCCATCCTTCCTTTATAGGCTCCCCCTTTCCCAAAAGTTTCCCCGGTTCCTAATAAATCTAACCCCCCGCCTCCCTATACCATCATCTCATCCACATATTGAAACCTTGCAGTTCTGCCTGTCTGTATATGGAACTGGAAGCATTTCAGAGACTGCTACCATAGAGGTCCTGGACTTCAATCTCTTACCTAGCAGCCCAAATTTGACCTGCAGGACCTCTCTCCTATCCTTTCCTATGTCATTGGTACCTACATTACTACAACCACTGGCTCTTCCCCAGCACTACACATAAGTCTATCTAGATGCCTCATGAGATCCGCAACCTTCGCACCAGGCAGACACATCACCACTCAGTTCTCCCAGTCATTGTAAAACTAGCTATCTATGTTTCTAATGATCTAATCACCCATTACGAATACCTGTTTCTTCCTAATAACTGCAGTTCTCTCCCATGAAGAGGTATCAAGAGGATACCACAACATCATTTGGAAGGAGGGCTCCAACTATGGGATCTTTTCCCTGTGCTTCAGTGGGATGTTCTCCTTCCTTGAGACTTTCATCCTCCTCAACAGCAGAGGCTGTCAGACCGAGGGTGAGGCCATTCTACTGTGCCCCAGAAAGTCCCATCTGTGTACCTCTCTGCCTCACTTAGCTCCTCCAGTTCAGCCACTTTGGTCTCCAAAACCCATACGTGGTCTCTGAGGCCCAAGAGCTCCTTGCACTGAATGCAGACATATGCCACCTGCCCATAGGGCAGGTAATCATACATGTCTCATTGGGTACAATAAATTGGATAGCCCATACTCTGTTGCTAGACTTCTGCCTGCATTATCTTTTAACTCCTGAAGCTTGTTCCTTTGTTGTTCCTTTCTTTTTATTGGCGGTGGTTTTGGCTTTAAGTTTAAAGAAGGGTAAGGAATGTTAAGTGTATCCAATCCCCCTCACATTCCCCTGTAAACTCCCTCACAAACACCCCTGTTAGCCGCTTCTGTTCACTAGTTCCTCTGGTCTCTCAGGAGCAGGCTCTTTAAAGCCTTGGTCTTCCTGAGTAGCTCCGCCCCTTAGCTAAGGGCTGATGGGTGTTAAAGGGCTTAGGGCTCAAAGCCTCGTTAAGAAGCTCTCAGCCTTGCTTAGTAGACTGCTAAGCATGCCACACACACAGTCAGTCAATGGTACCCCAAACAAACAGACTACACTATATATTTCAGTCAAGCAGCAGGCAAAACACAAACATACACACTACAGACAACAACCTTACCCCAAGGGTCATGTAATCGCTCCTCCTTCACTTGGATAACTCCCTCACAAAACTCCCCTCTTAGCTACTCCTGTTCACTAGCCAAGCGTGTTAAATGTGCTAATGCACTGGATTCCTAAAAGGCTTTTGTTATTATTAGTGTTGAGAAATAGCTAGAGTCCCCCTACAGTCCTCTACAGGAGTCCAAATACCTAGTCTCAGGAAATAATTTATTTTCTTCAGCACTAGAATGGGCTACCTAGGGAGGTGGTAGAATCTCCTTCCTTAGAGGTTTTTAAGGTCTGGCTTGACAAAGCCCTGGCTGGGATGATTTAGTTGGGGATTGGTCCTGCTTTGCTCAGGGGGTTGGACTAGCTGACCTCCTAAGGTCCCTTCCATCCCTGATATTCTATGGTTCTATGATTCAGGATTTTTATTTGGGGGAGAGTTCATGCAAAAACTAGAGCAGTATGAAATGCTTTTATTAAGCCTTAAACCATTTGAAGTGAGCTTTGAAACTGAGCTTTGATGCATTTGTAGAAATCAGCCTATGCGTGCAGAAAACAAAACAGTGACACTCTTTGCATGGCTTAGGAAATTGGCCAACCTCTCACTACCAAACAGACATTCCCTTTCCTCCAACAACATAACTAATACCAATTAGTCCCCGGGGCTAACCATGTGAGTAAAGCTAAGTACATGATCAAGTGCTTTGTAGAATAGGGGATCACATTTATCCAGATGGAATCAGGTGGCTTCCAGGACCTGTAAGTCACATCACAGGATTCCCTTCACAAGCTCCTTCATTCTGTGTGTTCAAATGAGCTCAAACAACTATAGCATGTTCAGGGAGTCATGTAAAAAGTTGAACCTGCAAAGCCTGAAATGTGAAAGCGTCTAGTCCATACTCTACATAAATCTGCAGCCTAATGCCTGTAAAGAAACACTCCAAAATATTTTACTAGTACTATGTGTTAAATGACAGCAGTGTTCTCAGCATTGGACAATCCACGGATATCAAACATGCTTGACCCACAAAGCTTTCATCATAGAAGACATAAATGGAAAATTATGATGCAATGGAATAGCACATTTGATAATGCTCTTATTTTGTAGTTATTTAGTAATGAATATTAGTGTGGCGGGGTGACCACCCGCCCCCTACCAGAAGGGGCTTGGAAAAGCCCCAAAAGGGGTTTGAAATAGCCTGGGAGGCTAGCCTGCAAACTCCCAGGCTGATTGGGAGTTTGGGCTCAGCGGTGTGGCCACGCCCCAAACACTCCCAGCCAGGATATAAGGGCTGGGAGGCAGGGAGGCAGAGGGAACACAGTCTCCTCTGCATTCAGAGGGAGACAGGCCTAGCTGCAGGAGCTGAGCCAGGTACCTGGGTTAGGGCAGAGCTGGGGCGGGGCAGGGCAGAAGGAGCTGGGTGGGCTCTAGCCACGAGCCCCAGGCCTCCGGGCCTGATACAAGGTCCGACCCAGAACTACCAGGGTTGCAGGGAGCAGCCCAGGGCTGGAGATAGCAGCAGCAGGCCAACCCTCCTTGCCTGTGATGAGAAGCCATGATACTGCAGTCCGCCCCAGTGAGCGGGGGCAAGTAGTGACTGACAGTGGCACACTCTGAGGTGAGGTGGGGATAGGGGGTAGAGGGTTCCCCTGGGGAGAGGAGACCCTCACACCAAGGGGGTACTGCAGGGGTGCAGCACCCACAGTTGGAGGGCACCGGGGTCCGGGAGGGACACGGGGCCAGCAAAGGAGCGGGGCATCAACCTGGGGAGGGCGCTCTGGACGCTGAAGGAGCTGATTCCCCAGACGACCAGCGGGAGGCGCCGCGGGGGTGAGTGGTGACCCCGTTACAATTAGTAATAACCATGCTACAAAAATTAGATAGACTGCAGACATTCTGCCATTCCATGTGGGAAGTTAACTTTATTGTTGTTAATTTCCAACCCCATCTGTTTCCAGAAGGGTGCCTAATTTTAAAGTTAAAACATTTACTTCAGTACGTCAGAAACAAAACAAAAAAAATCACCACTAAATGACATATTTGTAACCATCGCTAATCTGAAGCAACAGACCACTAATGATTAATTATCTTCTCCCATCACTCCCTTCAGTTTGAAATATGCAAATGACCCAGAATAATTTCCAGATCTACAATTTTCTCCTCGTTTGCAATATTTATTTCTACATTTACTAAGGGCCTCGATTTTAACCTGGTCCTACCTGGCCACTCAGGATAAGACCACACTCTCCCCCATTCACTCCCCTATGCCTGGCTCATAAGTAAGGCTAAGATTTTTGATATGGGTATTTTTATTAAAAGTCACAGACAGGACATGGACAATAAAAAATAAAATCATGGAAATACAGACAGGATGGGCAACTGCCCGAGTCCCCAAGCCAGAGAGGGTTCCTCAAAGCTAAGTTATGGGTGGTGGATCTCAGGCTTCAGCCCTAGGTGGCAGGGCATAAGCCCAAGAACCACCACCTGGGGCTAAATTAGTGGAATTCTGAGGAAGTCATGGAGGTCTTGTAAAATCACAGAATCCATGACTTCTGTGATTGACTTGTAGCCTTACTGCAGTACTTCCTTACTTCATACAATATTGCATGGATAGTACATTAAAGACTGGTACCTGCTCAGATAATGGTACCTTAGACATATAGATATACCCTACATTATTACTGATTAATTGTACCAATTACCTTGTATATTCTACGATGGTGCTACTAAACACTGCTTGGCTTTTATTTAACCTTCATCCAATTTAATAATCATAAGAAATATTATATGCTTATTTTATTTCTACTTCTAAAGGAAAAATGTACATGCTAATCTGTCCTAATTTTGTTCCATATTTTTTCTGATTTTACCAAAAAATAAAAGCCATTCATGAGCCAAAGCTTTTGAGGACTGATCACACTTTAATTCATTGACATTTAGAGTAGCTGGTGTTTAGGGAAGAAAACAATGTGTTCCTTGAATGACATAAATGACAATTTTGTGAGTAGGGTCTTGGCCTACCACACAGGTGATTTGAACTCAATTCTTGACTCTGCCATAGCCTTCCTGTGCAACCCTACTCAAGTCACTTACTTTCTCTGTCTCATTTCCACATCTTTAAAATGGGAGTAAGAGAACAACTTCTGGTATCTTTTTTTCTCTATATAAATTGAAAACTCTTCAAGGTAGGAACTACCTCTTACTATATATGTGTACGGGACCTACTATAATGGGGCCCCTACCCACAGTTCGTTGCTGTCTTAATACAAAAAAATAATAATGTGTTTGTTTCCAGTTCATTTTCAAATAGTTTCCCTGAAACAGTCTGGTAACACAATTTCAATCTGAATATGTCACATTTCAATCAATATTACAGCTCTGATGTGATGCCCCTGAAGGAGCCATTGGCAGTGGGGATTGGCACTTTAAAAGTATGAGCTAGAGGACTCAAAGTCTGTGGTTGACTCAACCTTCTATGTTATCCAGCCACTAAAGGGAACAGAGAGTCATGTTGTGGAAGTGTGGATTATACAATAAACAGAAACCATCAAAATTAATTCTCCAGCCTTTTCCATCAGTTTGGCCATGATACTGCAACAGTCTCTGCATGGATGTAACTGGGGATTAGCACCTTCCTGGATTGTGTCCTTTAACTTCTTTAACCTTATCTGACCCCTGAAAGCACTGAACATTCAATAGGGTGCTAATATTTCTAATATATTTTTCTAGGGTTGATTCAAACAGAACTCTAGGTTCTTGCACAACATCAGACCTCTCTCTTCTGATACTCAGCAACAACAGTCAATGGGTGGTCTTGAACCTCCCTGGCTAACATTTTGTCTGTTGTTTTTGCTGATTCATTGAACTCAAACATTACACTTCACCTTGTGACCTTGCACTATCCTCGTTAGCACTATGCTGGGCTGATCAGCAAATACCACTAGATGGGAGCTGTACAAATAAATAGATAAGGTTGATCGATGTCTTTATCCAAGGCTGAGCTCTATGGAATCCAATTCTTATGGACCACAGTCTTGGTTGAAGACAAATCTTCCTCAGATTTTTTTTATGATCCGTGAAGGACAGATTTGCATGGGGCAGAAGAGGAACCAGAAAAATGAACCAAAAACTAAACCAGGCTCTTCATGGACTAATCACAGAGTGATCATCCGCAGCACTCAAGAAAGCCATGTTGAACACAAAGACAGCATTTTCTGCACCATTAACACCAGAGAAACCTATCCCGGAGCCCCCAGAACTAGAGATCCCGGGTGCTATTGAAGAGAATGAGGCTGAGGAGAAATAGGACTTCACATAAAGTAATTACACAATTTAGACACCAAGCTGGCCTCCTTGCAGATAGTGAAACGAGGATAGGTAAGTGACCGGAGCACACAACCAGGGCTCCACATATAAACACCTAAGTAAATTACACTGTTGAAACTAGATGAGCTGGAAAACAGGTCAGGGAGAAATAATACCATCATAGCAGGCCTACCTGTGGATTAGAGACCCCTGCTATGGGTGCAAAATCTCTTTAAAAAGAGCAAATCTCCATCATTGAAAGATCCCCACAAAATAAAATGCCACCAGGAAAAATGGCCCCAATTGGATACTCAACACCTTGATCTTCTGTGATATAAACTACAAGTAGAAGGACAAAATCCTGTGATTTGCCAGAGGAAAATCCCACACTAAACCTCAACACAGCATGCTTTCTTCTTTTATCCTGACATCAGAGTGGAGATCGAATGCAGTCAAAGGGGGTTTGAAGAAGTTAAAAGAAAACCGAGAGAAAATAATATCAAGGGCGCCACACTAAGCAGTGAATTAAGTGACAAAACTATTTTTCAATGACCAGAGAAGATTCTAAACCACATACAATGCAAAAAAAACAACCACAAAACACCTGAAGATTTACTGCAGCAGAACCTAAAGGCACGCAAATAGAGCCGATAAAGCCACTGTGCAAAAACATAATCCAGAAATCTCGGCAAGTCTTCTAATGAACGGATATCCATCACAAAGCAGCAATGGGGTGAGATTCATTGCTGTCTGTGTCTTAGAGGAAAGGAGGTTGTAAGCCAACTTTTCTCATTTCTGAACCTGTGCTGTTTCAGGTGTCTGAGCTGCCCCAATGCAATTTAGATCTCCTTGCTATGGAAGTCTCTCCAGGATATTTTATAAGCTGTATAGCCTGGAATG
Source organism: Sternotherus odoratus (assembly GCA_032164245.1). NCBI lineage: Eukaryota > Metazoa > Chordata > Testudines > Kinosternidae > Sternotherus > Sternotherus odoratus. Next base: position 15,258,240 of record JAVMKO010000003.1, on the reverse strand, counting down.
CCCAGTGTGCTGATGCTGATGCCCACTCCACCACACCTTACTACCAGTAAACCCCCTCTATGAAGGCTTCCAAGGGTGTCTTCTATCATGCCTGTGCCAGGATATCTTCCCCCAGCTGGTTATGGGGCTTTAGAGCCCCTTTACTCTGCTCATGTCCCTTCACCAGACATAAAGGGGCCAGAGTGAGGATCTCCCCCATGATCAGTAAAGCTCATAATTATATACCTTTAGGTCTGATTTGTCTGTTATAACCAGTGCCCAGTGGTTGAAGTCACAGAACAGTCAGTTTGTCTGGAGCCATAACAGAGAAACTGTTACCTTATCTGTAACCACAGCAGAGTCCACGAGAGAATCCCAAGAAGCCAAAAGATCAGAGGAGAGGCAACTGAAGGGAAGGAAACATCTGTGGCATGATGAGACAGTGCATAGGGAAATACAATGTAAATGTTTATAAAGGCCTAAATGAGAAACTACAATGGCACTGACTGAACAAAAAAAACCAAAAAAACCAAGAGGAAATGCTAAAGTTTCTATATTCATGTGTGAATTTCAGAAAACTTTCCTTACACAGTTAGTGTGGTAACCTAAAAGATAACAGATCATTAAGGCTGACAGTCCTAATATATGAAACAAGTATTTTACTTTATGATGGAGCAAGTAGAAGCCTTTGAAAAGCTAGGCTCTCTTAATGATAAGAAATTATATTTAACGTTGCCTATAACTGTGGAAGTACAGAGTACTAGATGTGTAAATGAAAGGAAAGTTGAAATTGAAGAAAGGCTGACTGGAAAACTCCTTGTACTTTATCAACCATGAGATGTGCAGAATGGAATCTTGAGACTGGTTTCCAGCCTTGACTCTCCATACAAATTGCTCTTTTATTTTCAGTAGAGTACTGGTGCATTGTAGCATGCCATGTCTGGGTAAATTAGCTTTTCAAAAACATTGCAATACTGCTATTCAGAATAGACTGTAACCATGTCACAAGGTGATGTACGCTGCTTCCACTGTGCTATCTACTGATTGATGTCAGTGAATTCTACAGCACTTGAGACCTTAAACAGAGTGGCATGTTTTGTTGTTTGCAAGAACTGGCTGTTTGGTGTGTATTCATAACTGCACATTTAACTGAAATGCAGCATACATATTGGTGCAAAAAAGAACTTTCCAGATAACACAAAGACTATGAAGCATTTGGGAATATGTTTCTAACTCTTCTCTTATGACCTACACCTATTTGTATCGAATACTGAGCCCAACTACTATTGCATTTTGATTTCTTCTCTTTGGATTCCATAGATGACTGGAAATCTGTTGCTTCTCCACAGGTGGAGGATTAAATTCAAGGAACTGTATCTTCGTGCTCTTCTCTACCAGACTGAAGCATCCCTAAATCCTAGAACATGTGGGACTGGGTGACATAATTTTCAACAATCTATCAATAGCTGTAGGGCAGAAACACTGTGTTGCATTATATTGCAGAGTAGAACAAGCCCATATCAGTGCATTTAGTAATCACCCCGTAACAGTGACCCTGACAGAGGTCTGCTTCATTCAGTGTCTGCATTTTAACTAATTAACATTGTTTTTTTCCTACTCTCTTATCTATGACACTAAAAAACCAAGGGAGAAAGGATGGTTTGAGGATTAAGGCTGGTACTCACTTAATAAGAACATAAAAATGGCTGTAGTAGAGCAGAGCAAAGGTCCATCCAGCCCAGTATCCTGTCTACCAACAGTGGCCAATGGCAGATACCCCAGAGTGAGTGAACCTAACAGGTTATGATCAAGTGATCTCTCCTGCCATCCATCACCGCCCTCTGACAAACAGAGGCTAGGGACACCATTTCTTACCCATCCTGGCTAATAGCCATTAATGGACTTAACTTCCATGAATTTATCCAGTTCCCTTTTAAACCCTGTTATAGTCCTAGCCTTCACAACTGCCTCAGGCAAGGAGTTCCACAGGTTGACTGTGCGCTGCGTGAAAAATAATTTCCTTTTTAGATGTTTTAAACCTCCTGCCCATTAATTTCATTTGGTGGCCCCTAGTTCTTACATTATAGGAACAAGTAAATAACTTTTCCTTATTCACCTTCTCCACACCACTCATAATTATATATGCCTCTATCATATCCCCCCTTAGTCTCCTCTTTTCCAAGCTGAAAAGTCCTAGCCTCTTTAATCTCTCCTCATATGGGACCTGTTCCAACCCCCTCATCATTTTACTTGCCCTTCTCTGAACCCTTTCTAATGCCAGTATATATATATTTTTGTGATGAGGAGACCAGGTCTGTATGCAGTACTGAAGATGTGGGTGCACCATAGATTTATATAAGGGCAATACGATGTTCTCCATCTTATTCTCTATCCCTTTTTAATGATTCCTAACATCCTGTTTGCTTTTTTGACTGCCGCTGCACACTGCATGGACATCTTCAGAGAACAATCCATGATGAGTCCAAGACCTTTTCCTGATTAGTTGTAGCTAAATTAGCCCCCGTCATATTGAATATATAGTTGGGGTTATTTTTTCCAATGTGCATTACTTTATATTCACATTAAATTTCGTTTGCCATTATGTTGTCCAATCACTTAATAGATTAGTAAGACACCTACAATCTATTAGTAATTATTAATAGATTAGTAAGACACCTACAAAAGGTGGTTCAGGTTTGGGAATCTCCCTAACATCCTCAGCCGTGAAGACTGAAGCAAAGAATTCATTTAGTCTCTAACTTTATTGTCTTTAAGTGCTCGTTTGATTGTATCTCGATCGTGCAGGAGCCACACTGGTTGTATAGTAGGTTTCCTGCTTCTATTGTACTTAAAGAACATTTTGTTATTACCTTGTGAGTTTTTGTCTAGCTGTTCTTCAAACTCCTTTTTGGCTTTTCTTATTACATGTTTATACTTAATTTGATAGTGTTTATGCTCCTTTCTATTTACCTCACTAGGATTTGACTTCCACTTTTAAAAAGATTCCTTTTTATCTCTCACTGTTTCTTTTACACGGTTGTTTATCCACAGTGGCTCTTTCTTAGTTCTTTTACTGTGTTTTTTAATTTGGGGTATACATTTCAGTTGGGCGTCTGAAATGGTGTCTTTGAAAAGTGTCCATGTAGCTTGCAGAGATTTCACTGTAGTCATTGTAACTTTTAATTTCTGTTTAACTAATCTGGACTGAATTCCTGACTCTGCCAGAGGCTTCTTGTGTGACTTTGGGCAAATCTACTAATCTCTTATCTGTAAAATGAAGGTAATAAAACAACTTTTCTTCCACACTTTGTATATCTTATGTACTTTGACTGTAAGCTCCGAGTCTTCTACTTAATGCTTTTCAACCACTAGCATGGTGTGGTTCCAGACTTGGTTGGAGCCTCTAAGTACTATTGAAATAAAAAAAACTAAATAAGAGCAATCCAACATTAATGGAAATCAGTGAAAATATTTCCATCCACTGCCACTATAAATATTTGGGGTCAAATTCTCTGTTGGAATTACATCACAGTCATCAAAAGAGTTACACTAGCATAGATTTTGCTTCTTGAGCACTGATGGCTGATTCTAGCAGTGTCACAGGAATCTCTAGGGGTTTCAGTAGAGCTGGTAGGCGTTTTTGTTTGTCCTTTGAAAAATGTGTCAAAATTATTTTTAACACATTCTTTCTTTCAACAATTTTGTCTTCATAATTTTTAATTTCCGTTTTCAGGATTTGGGTTCAACAAAACCCGAACATTGATTAAGACAGATTTTTGTTCATAATATTTCAGTTTCACCAAAACACCATTTTCCATCGATAAAAAATTGATAAAATATTTTTGAGTCTAGGTATCATATGTTTGTAACAGATTCAGGGATAATTCATGAACCTCTTATTGAGAGCCAAATTGAGAATAACAGTGCAGATTTTTTAATCTTATTCTTGACATACTGGTGCAGGTAATAATAATCATTGGTGGTTTTCAAGGTCTCCTGTTTCAGAGTCCCCATGTACAGAACTTGATGTAAAATGTTCTCGTTCTCTCTCTCTCTCTCTCTCTCGTAAAATAGTTTTTTAAAAAAATGATTTAATGTGATGGCCATGTTCCAGTCCCTCACCTCACCAAAGACAACAACAATATTTATGGGTTTGTTATTTTTACTTTTAAAATATATTTTACAGATAAAATGGAGCAACAAGCAATTTTTTCCTATATAATAGTGCAGCAGAAACATGCCTCCTCTACACTCATCCTTATTAAAGCAGAGATAGCAGGTACACCTGTCCCCTCAGGTGAGTGAAAGAGAGTCTGCCACAGGTGAAAGAATGAAAAATTCAGCTTGTACACCAATAGACAATTCCTTCTTCCTTCTACTTGTTTATGGCTCTGAAAGTCAATATATGTTACTTCACAAAGATGAGTGGATGCTCTCAGACACTGCAGTCAAATATGCCACATGGAGTCTTCATCCTCAAAGAACACGTTACAGCATGTGTCACTGGAGTATCAACCATGTTCTAGAAAGAGATGGGGCGGTGGGGTGGAAGCTATTGTATCTTGCCTAACCACACATCCGATGTGTTGTGAGTAAGATATACTTGTGTGTGTGTTACTCAGCTTCAGGGTCACTAATGAAATAGACAGGAAGTGCTTCCCACTGGTTTTACTGTGCAACTAATTTATTATTATCATTACTATTACTATTAGTACCTCAACAGTGCCCAGAAGCATGCTAGGCATGTAGTAGAATTATATAAATATGAGACTTATTCTCTACTGATATAAACAGCATTAGTAACCCCAAGCATTCAAAATTCATGAATAAGGACCCCAAAATAATCAGATTGCCTTAAAAATGAGGGTTTTTTTAAAGGAACATATTTTATTCACCTGCTGGTTTCTGAGCTTTTATGGTACACTCTGGTCATGTTCCAAAGATTTTTGCTGCAACCATGATGGTTAAAAATTGAGTTTCTCATCTAATCACATGCCTCCAAGAGCTGAGGCTTTATGAAAGACATCAAGTATGGTGAGACTCATAATAAAATTGTGTGGCATCACTGTATAAATCAGCATAATTCTATTGATATCAATGGAGTTAAGCTGATTTATACAGCTGAGATTCTGGTCCATGTTCTTCACATCAAAGGATTTACAATCTAATAAACATATTATTGTTTCATTAGCAGTAAATGAGGCAGCAAGCAGGCAGAGTTGAAGGAAAGAGATCTCCTCTAAACATGTAGAGTAGCATGTATTATATAGAGCTGTCAGTTAATCGCTGTTAGCTCAAGCAATTACTTAAGACAAATTAACTCAATTAAAAAAATTAATCACGATTAATCGCAGTTTTAATCGCACTGTTGAACAATACAAGAATACCAATTTAAATGTATTAAGAATACTTTTGGAATTTTTTTACATTTTCAGATGTACTGATTTCAATTACAACATAAAATATGAAGTGTACAGTGCTCATTTTATATTATTTTTAGTGCAATCTCTTTATCATGAAAGTGGAACTTACAAATGGGGATTTTTGTTTTGTTACATAACTGCACTCAAAAAAGCAAACAATGTAAAACTTTAGAGGCAACAAGTCCACTCAGCCCTACTTTTTGTTCAGCCAATTACTAAGAAAAATAAGTTTGCTTACATTTATGGGAGATAATGCTGCCCATTTCTTATTTACAATGCTACCTAAAAGTGAGAACATGTGTTCACATGGAATTTTATAGCTGGCATTCCAAGGTATTTATGTTCCAGATATGCTAAACATTCCTACGCCTTTTCATGCTTCAGCCACCGTTCTAGAGAACATGCTTCCATGCTGATGACATTCATTAAAAAAATAATGTGTTAATTACATTTGTGACTGAACTCCTTGGGGACAAATTATATGTCTCCAACTCTGTGGTTTTACCTGCATTCTGTCATATATTTCATGTTATGGAAGTCTCGAATGATGACCCAGCCTATGTTGTTTGATTTAAGAATGCTTCCACTGCATATTTGACTAAAGGCAAAGAAAATACAAATGTGAGATTTCTAAAGATAGCTACATCACTAGACCTAAGGTTTAAGAATCCGCAGTACCTTTCAAAATCTGAGAGGGACGAGATGTGGAACATGTTGTCAGAAGTCTTAAAAGAGCAACACTCCAATGCATAAACTATAGAACCTGACCACCACCAATAAATAAATAAATAAAAATCAACTGTCTGTTGGTGGCATCTGACTCAGATGATGAAAATGAATGTGCGTCATTCCACACTACTTTGGATTATTATCGAGCAGAACCCACCATCAGCATGAAAGGACTTGGTGGTGATAATGGATTTCAACTACCCAGACATTTGTTGGGAAAAAACAGGGCACAGATTATCCAACAAATTCTTGGAATGTAATGGAGACAATTTATTTGTTGAGAAGGTGCAGAAACCTACTAGGGGAGAGGCTGTCCTAGATTTTATTTTGACAAATAGAGAGGAACTGGTTGAGAATTTGAAAGTGGAAGGCAGATTAGGTGAAAGATATCATGAAATGGTAGATTTCATAATTGTAAGGAATGGTAGGAGGGAAAGCAGCACAATAAAGATAATGGATTTCAAGAAGGCAACTTTAACAAACTGAGGGAGTTGGTAGGTCATGTCCCATGGGAAGCAAATCTAAGGGAAAAAACAGTTCAAGACAGTTTTTCAAAGAGGTATTATTAAGAGCACAAGAACATATCTCACTGTGTAGGCAAGACAGGAACTATGTCAAGAAATAACCCTGGCTTAATCAGGAGATCTTCAATGATCAAAAACTCAAATCTCAAAAACTACAAAAAGTCAAATTAAAAAGAATGAATACCGAAAAGTATTCAATCCAGAGGTATCACAGCAATGCCTCATAGGAGTTGTATAGTTCATCTGCCTCATGCTCCAATTCTCTAGAGCTAAGTTCCCTGGTGGGCCAACTTCTCCAATGACACCATAATTGCACCATAGTATCTCAGGAAGATAGGCTATGGTGAATCATAGGAAATGCAGTCTGGCCAGGGAACTCAATGAACAGACAAGAATGGACGCATGAGGCACCCGAACTACAGCTTACATGAGGCAATGTGGTAGCATTTCTCAATCAAAATTTTAAGCGTTCAGCTGATGATTTTTATCCAACAACATTTATGTTTCCTTTTTATTTCACTGCATCCCCTCCTCCTCCCGAACTTCTCCCAGGTGTAACACCCAGTATATTAATTCATTTTTATTAAGCATTTGTCTTTTGGAAGCATCTAAAGGCAACCATCAGATTGGAACCCATTGTGCTAGGTGCTGCAAAATCATAATAAATGATCGTTCCTGCCCCCAAAGAGCTTGACACACTATGACCCAGATGAGGCAAACAAGTGGGCCAGGGTTGTATTATGGAGATCGGATAACACATTAATATAACAGGTTATGTACAATCCTTAGCCTCTCAGTAGTAGCTATCACAGCGATCCACCTGCCAACATAGGGCCATTTCTTACTATTGTTCGCTGTGTGTATGTCCTATTTTAGGCAATGGGAGTTTTCTGTAATACTCAGTGATCTTTGCACTAAACGGTAACCTATTTACCTGAGAGAGGAGACATGATTGGAACAAGTTTTCTTAATTTATGGGATAAATTCAGATGGGAGATTCATCAGAGACGAGGCTTCATATGGATATTGCATGTTTACCAGTTCCAGAGCTTTTTCAGTATCTGAGGGTAAAAATATGTGGCCTTTTTAGTTTACCCATAACACAAAGAAGCCTCCTGAGATTATTTGAGTAGATTCTGTTTACAGCAGAACAAGTTTGTTCTAGATTAACAAGTAATTTAATCACAGACTTCAAGCTTTTAGTGACTTAAAGATTTTAAAATCAATATTTAATAAAGATAATGCTTAGTATGACCACACAGAGCAGGTCCTTTCTGTCTTTTGAAATAACAGAGCGCAGATCTCTGCCACGTCTCCAGGAGTTACATAGAGAAATGAATAAATCCAGCAGGGCCCAAAGTATTATGAACCTCTTTCAGCTGGCTTTGCAAAACTAATCCAAGTCCAAGAGCATTTTTTCCTAAAATTTAACCTCATCGTCTCCTTTAAGGGAAGAAAACAGTTGTTTTCCTCACTAAAGGGAAGCGTGTGATGAGGAGCCACATAAACACAAATGCACATGTGCAGAGCAGGCTAAATTGTGCTTTCTCTTTCTGGGACAAGCAGAGGAGTAATGGGGAGTAAATCTCCTATCTCTACTGCTCAGCCAATCTGGAGCTCCAGTGTAAATCTGCAAGTTAGCACAGCCCCTGCTTAAAATGAAGGTAATGGGTAAAGAGGGATAGGGAGGGTTCGGAGACCTGAGTCTGTTCCTCCACTCACTCTCAAAGGCCAGGTCTACACTACCTGCCGGATCGATTTATTGTGTCTCATCTAGATCTCTGAGTGTTCTGCTGTCGACTCTGATACTCCACCATGCCGAGAGGCACAGGCAGAATCGACGGGGGAGCAGCAGCAGTCGACTCAGCGCTGTGAAGATGCCGAGGTAAGTGAACCTGAATACGTCGACTTCAGTTACGCTATACACGTAGCCGAAGTTGTGTATGTTTAGGTATGTTTAGGTCGATCCCCCTGCCTAAGAACAGGGGGTATATCCTGCAGCCTTTCTAGAGTTGCTGTGAATAATTCCAACCCCTTCCCCTCCCTCATTAGCAACAGTGGAGGGATTTTTTCTCAGATTCACAATGCCAGTTACGGGCTGCTCCTGAGACAACACAGTTACATTCTGCTCCTTATTCAACACTGAGCCAAAAGGTTCAACCTATTACAAAGCTAGACTGGCATACTCAGGCCTGGCTCTAGGCACCAGCAAAGCAAACAGGTGCTTGTGGCGGCACATTTGCAGGGGCAGCATTCAGGCCATCCTTTTTTTGTTTGTTTGGGGGCCGGCCATAGCGCCCCATAACACTCACTTCCTCCCCTGCAGAAGTGGAGCCACGGCACAGCAGGGATCCAGCATGGGAGCTGAGAGATGTAGTTCCTTGGCTAGGTTCCTGCCTATAGAGCCAGCCCTGGAACAAGGAAAGAACTACTTTTCCCAGCATTCCCTTGCAGCTCTCAACAGGAAAGAGAGGGGGAGGGAGTGAGGTAGCTGAGATCTCATGCTGCTGCTTGCTGTGAATGGAGAGCTGGCTGCTAGAAGTGGATGGCCCTGTGAATTGGGAACAAGTATGCCCGAGAAGTAGAAGGCTTTGGCACAGATATCACCCTCAGCTTTAGATATAGCACCAGACGTAGGAGGATTTCCACTTCTGAGCCATGGAAGCAGAAACTGACTTTTACTTTCCAGATTTAGCTAATATTCAGGAAGGGAATCTAACACCTGCCTTCCAGATGTGAACACCCTCAAAATTCAGGAGTACCCAAGCTCAATTTGGGCAGCTGTTACTTCATTTCTCCCAAATCAAATATACTGATCCACTGTAACTTGCTGTAGAAAAAATAAGATAAAATTGAACAAGAAATGCTTCCCAGTGATTATTACGACTGGAATGACTATTTTCAACAACCACTGCCATTTTTTTTTAGTTTTATTTGATTAAAAGGAAGACAGGGATATAGCATTGGCAAATTCCCCATAGAAACAAAGAGTGGAACAAAAGAATAATAAAGGCACCTCAACGTTTCCTCATTTATAGAGGACAATCTTATAATATGCTTCCAGATATCCTCCAATCACACAAGCTGAAAATTATTCCACTTTACTGCAGTTCTGTAACCATATGAGAACCACTCCTGTCTGTGTTCTGTGCACATCCAAAATTCCTGCTGAATGACGCACCCTGCAAGCAAGTTACCAGTGACCCAGGTATGGGGCAGCAGGAGGGTGCAGGTGGTGGGGGGAGAGCCCAGAGCTGGGATGGCAGGGGATTGCGGGTGGGGCACTGGTGGGGAGGAGGAGGGGCCCAGAGCTGGGGTGGCAGAGGGTGCAGATGGGGGTCAGAGCCCAGGGCTGAGGTGGGGGGCAGCCAAAAATTGTTTTGCTTGGGGTGGCAAAAAACCTAGAGCCAGCCCTGGGCATACTGGAGTGGCTTGTATACGACATATATGCAGTATATAGATTTTCCTAGGATATGATGTCTCTCCTTCACTCAGCTCCTTTTTCACAGCCTCTCTGTATATCTTTTCAACTCTGCCCTCTCTGCTACCCCATTATCATACATGGTCACATCATACTTTAAAACTAGATCTAGGTGAACAATGTTTTATTTTCCCAAGGGGAATGTCAATAAAAACATAATTTTACATGGAAAATACCAATTTTTGGCAGAAATTTAAAATCTGAGATATTTTGTCCATAAACCAAAACAGCTCAGTCAAAAACCGAAATATTTCTTGGGGTTTTGTTTGAAATATTTCAGTTTTATGGAATTTATTTTAGCAACATAAAATCAGAATTCTCCACAGCAAGGACATTTCATTCTCTAAAAAACAAACCAACAACAAAATTTTCTATGAAAAAAACCCAGTTTCAATGGAAATTTTTCAACGAGGTGTTTGAGTGTAAATTAGCACTATGAGTTTATCTCTAGTTAATTTCTGTCAAGTTAATATACACCAACAATACTAGCCACAAGTGGTAGAAATTCTTCATTAATGTCCCTATGACTGTTCATGCTATACTAATTTAAGCCTGGCATTTTATTGTCTTTAAGAGGTATAATCGTCTTTGCTGTTTCTTTCAGGGAAGTGGGTTCTTTCAATATTTTCTTCTACTATGCAGTGAATAAAATTCTGAATATCTCTCTATTTAACTGTAATCTAGGAAATCACTACACAGAGTCTTATAAAAGGAAGCAAAAATCTTCAAGGTCAAGTATCTGTTGTGTCAAAGGGAGTTTAATTTTAACTGTTGGTCCAGATGCTTTTTGCTTCTGAAAGTCTGATGTCTCTGTCACCTTGTTCATAGAGAAGTTGATGAGTAAATATATATACCTTATTCGCTTCATCATTATATAGTTTACTGAAGGCCTCACTAAATTAGCAAATTTTTGCACTATTTTGACATTGACTCTAGGCTTTTTGTTAACATCAATTTCTAATTTCTTATTCTTTTTCCTTTATTTTTCAAACACATGCAGGAGTGTTTCTCTCCACAATCCTCTGCTCTCATCTTCCTGCCATGGTGAAAGTAGATTCAAAATGGAAAGGTCATCACATTAGCCGGAGAGGAAGGGAGATGCAGGGCATATAACCCGAATTCATTCAGAGTCACACTCTGTCCCCCTCTAGTGGTTGCTGATATAGATACACTTTGAGGTGCCTCTGCCACCACTAGGGGACACAGTGAGTGGGTTACAGCCGTGGTTCTCAACCCTTCCAGACTACTGTATCCTTTTCAGGCGTCTGATTTGTCTTGCATCCCCCAAGTTTCACCTCACTTAAAAACTACTTGTTTACAAAATCAGACATAAAAATACAAAAGTGGCAGAGCCACAATAACACTGAAAAATTGCTGACTTTCTCATGTTTACCATATCATTATAAAATAAATCAGTTGGAATATAAATATTGTACTTACATTTCATGTGATACTTGAGCCTTTTTTTTACTTGTTAGACTTGTCTAAAGCCCAAAACCCAGGTGCTAGGACTGAAACCAAAGCCCTGCCACCTGGGGCTGAAGTGTGTAACTTAGCTTCACAGGACCCACTGTGGCATGAGGCCCTGGGCTATTGCCCTGCTTGTTTCAGCCTAATGCCGGCCCTGCACTTGCAACCCCCCTAAACCCATCCCATGATGCCCCTTGGGACTGCAAACCTCAGGTTAAGAAACACTAATCTAGATGAGTTGAGACTGCCCTGGAAGACCTCTGCATATCCCCAGGATACACGTACCCTGGTTGACAGCCACTGGGTTGCTGGAACACTACTTACCCAAGCCAGGGAGTGGAGGAGGAACCTTCCTCCTTGAATTAGCAGAGAAGGGGAACATGTGCTTTCCTCCATTCACCCTTACTTTAACCTCTGCTCACATGCAATATCACTACTATTGCTGGCCAAGCTTCCTCTTCTGCTCTCTGAAACAGCCTTTCTATATTTCTCTGCCTCATTTACATTTACTCTCCTTCTCTTTTTAATCCCCCTCCCCTGAACACATGGGACAAGATCTTCCATTGGTGTACATCAGTGTTGCCAGCACCCCTGAGTATCACAGTATTTGATATTTTTTCTTAAAACTCCAGCTCCTGGAATCCTGTGATTATGAGAGAACCACAGCTTTCACTTTTTAGAAAGCAAAGTACATTTCTAGCCCTCGTAATTGTAAAGAAAACTTGTAAATGTGACCTGAGTGCACATGACAGGTGCAAAATCCAAAAGGCAAATAATAATAAGAACCCAACATATCTCTTTTTTTAAAAAAAAATCTACAAATTTTTAGGCCAGTCTAATGATTTTTGTGTGGGTCCTGAATCATGATTGGTAATGTAACCAAAGTGCCTAAAAGGGATATCTCTTAAGAGATCAAAGCGGGAAGTGGGGGAGGGGGTGACAGGGATGAGTTGTGTCTGGACCATTGTCGCTAGGCAGGTGCACATTTAGCACTCCACAGAAGTTTCTGGAATTTGGTGTGACACATTTGGGCAAGCTCAGTAGGTTACCTGTAGCTAGACTTAGACTCCATTGAGGGAAAGTAGTCCAGGGCAGCTGCTTTGCAAAAGGCCATATGACCTGTGAGGGTTGAGAGAAGATGAGCCACAGGAGTTTTGTCTTAAGTTTGAAGCATTTTGCATCAGTTACTATTAACCTTCCAGCAGAGAAGCCCTGGCATTGTTAATTACAGACAGGGCAAACGGGGAGGGAAAACTAATTTCTTTCATTTTAATTGTATACTCTAATGTTATTTGATTTTGGCCAAACTGTTTTAGTCAATTTGCCTCAACGAGTATGGTTCACCAACTCTTTTCTTATTTAAATGTGACAATGGGGTAAAAGTCACTTATATTTTGCTATTTTCAGTTTTGTCTTTTTCTTGTAACAGGTTTTTAAATCTATATTAGGGCTGTCAATTAATCACAGTTAACTCAAGAGATTAATGCAAAATAAATTAACTAGATTTTAAAAATGTGTTGTGATTAATCAGTTTTAATCTCACTGTTCAACAATAATAGAATACCAATTTAAAATTATTATTATACATATTTTGGATATTTTTCCACATTTTAAAATATATTGATTTCAATTAAACAAAAAATATAAAGTGTACAGTGCTCCCTTTACATTATTATTTTTATTAAAAATATTTGCACTATAAAAAAGATAAAAGAAATAGTATTTTGCAGCTCATCTCATACAAGTACTGTAGTGCAATCCCTTTATCATAAAAGTGCAATTTACAAATGGGAAATTATTTTTTCTACATAATTGCACTCAAAAAGAAAATAATGTAAAACTTTAGAGCCTACATATCCACTCAGTCCTATTTCTTGTTCAGCCAATCACTAAGAAAAACAAGTTTGCTTATATTTATGGGAAATAGTGTTGCCCACTTCTTATTTACAAAGTCACTGAAAGTGAGAACAAGTGTTCGCAAGGCACTGTTGTAGCCAGCATTGCAAATATTTATATGCCATATCTGTTAAACATTTCTATGCCCCTTCATGCTTTGACCATCTTTCCAGAGAACACACTTCCATGCTGATGATGTTTATTAAAAAAAAATGTGTTAATTAAATTTGTGACTGAACTTCTTGGGGGAGAATTGTATGTCTCTTGCTCCATGGTTTTACCCACATTCTGCCATATATTTTGTGTCATGGCAGTCTCAGAGGACGACTCAGCACATGCTTGATTTAAGAACAGTTTCATTACAGATTTGACAAAACACAAAGAAGGAATCAATATGAGATTTCTAAAGATGCTATATCACTCGACCCGAGGTTTAAGAATCTGAAGTGCCTTCTAAATCTGAGAAGAACAAGGTGTGAACATGCTGTCAGAAGTTTTAAAAGAGCCACAATCTGATGTGCAAACTACAGAACCCGAACCACCAAAGAAGAAAAACAACCCTCTGTTGAGAAAACGAGGAATACTTGTGGCACCTTAGAGACTAACTAATTTATTTCAGCATAATCTTTCGTGGGCTTCATCGGATGCATAGATGCATAGAAACATGAGATGAAGTGGGCCATAGCCCACGAAAGCTTACGCTGAAATAAATTGGTTAGTCTCTAAAATGCCAAAAGTATTCCTCATTTTCTTTATGGATAAAGACTAACACGGCTGCTAATCTTAAAACCTTCTGCTGGTGGCATTTGACTCAAATGATGAAAATGAATGTGCATTGGTCCACACCGTTTTCGATCATTATCAAGCATAACCAGTTAATCACAATGAATTTTTTAATCGTTTGACAGACCTGATCTATACACTTTAAACTGAGTTATTTCAGCAAAGGAGGAGGATAAGTCTGCATTGATTCCAGTTGGAGGTTTCTGAAAGGAAAAGGAGAGAAGATATCATCCCACTGCTTTTAACTCAGCAGACTGTATAGATTTTGGTGATCAACGACTGTAACTGAGACTCAGGTGAACTAAACCTAAGCTTTGGGGAACTCTGAGTTACTGTGAAGACTGACCCATTTAGATTTAATTCATTTTCTTGATTTATGTTTACGTAGAACTGTGAAGATAATGTACGTTGATTATAAGGTTGATTATTATTCTTTATCACTATAAGATTTTAGGAAGTTGGCACTTCACAATTGAGTTCATTCCTTTTGTTCTTTTCGGACTTGATTGTGGAGAAGTTGACCCTGTGCGATCCTTGCTGAAAATCCTTAGAGGCCGAATTCTGGGTCTCCATGTGCCTTTCTGTGGGAGTAGTATTGAGGCACTAGCAGAAGGGCAGTGAAGCATAGGTGATGGAATTTGGGATGCTGTCATCTCCTGGCTTGAAGTGGTTTCCATCTCTTCAGCGCATCATCAAGGATCTACTACCTATCCTGGAGGACAATCCCTCACTCTCACAGACCTTGGAAGACAGGCTAGTCCTTGTTTACAGACAGCCCCCCAGTCTGCAGCAAATACTCACGAGCAACTACACACCACACAACAAAAACACTAACCCAGGAACCTATCCTTGCAACAAACCCCATTGCCAACTCTATCCACATATCAAAGGACACTATCATAGGACTTAATCACATCGACCACACCGTCAGGGGCTCGCCACCCTGATTACCACTACAAAAGTGATTTTTCCTCCTGCTGACAATAGTCCACTTTAATTGGTAAGGCAACCCCCATCCTTTCATGTACTCTGTATATATATATATATGTGTGTGTGTGTCTGTGTATGTATATGTATAAATCTATCTATATATATAAAAGTCAAGTGGTGTATGTATGTGTGTATGTATGTATGTATGTACGTATGACTGCGAACTCCTCCCGCACCGTTTGAGCCAGAGACTTGAAATTTGGTACAGTGAGGGGTCTTGGGGTCTAGATGCTGGTAAGGGTCGAAAAATTTTCGGATCTCACCTCTGACGCCCCCCCAGGGGTGAAAGTCTTTCAGGGCCAATCACATCGGCTGGGCGGTTAGGTGGCGATGATGTCATAATACCCCCCTCCAACAGACACCTCACTCGCTCAGCTCACCCCTCCCTCCTCCAACGGAACCCCGGAGATCCCTCAGTTCTCTGCCCCTCCCCCCTCCCAACGGAACCCCGGAGATCCCTCCATTCTCTGCCCCTCCCCCCTCCCAACGGAACCCCGGAGATCCCTCAGTTCTCTGCCCCTCCCCCCTCCCAACGGAACCCCGGAGATCCCTCAGTTCTCTGCCTCTCCCCCCTCCCAACAGAACCCCAGAGATCCCTCAGTTCTCTGCCCCTCCCCCCTCCCAACGGAACCCCGGAGATCCCTCAGTTCTCTGCCCCTCCCACCTCAACCCCGGACTCCATCAGCTCTGTGCCCCCCCACCTGCGAAGGTCCCCGGAATCCCTCGGCTCTGGGCCCCCTCCCCCCCTGCGACGGATCTGAGTTGGGTTTGGTGGGACGGTAAGTGAGGTGGGGGTGTCGGGTTCGGTCGGGGGGTGAGGTGGGGGTGTTGGGGTTGGTCAGGGGGTGTTGCGGTTGGTGGGGGGGTGAGGTGGGGGTGTTGGGTTTGCTTGGGGGGGTGAGGTGGGGGTGTCGGGTTTGGTCGGGGGGTAAGTGAGCCGGGGGGGTGTCGGGGTTGGTCTGGGGGGGTGGGAAGGTGTTGGGGGGGTGAGGGGTGTGGTGTGGGTGTTGGGTTTGGTCTGGGGGGGGAAGGTGTTGGGGTGGGTGCCCATACCAAACCCGACACCCCCCCCCGGCTCACTTACCCCCCGACCAAACCCGACACTGCCACCTCACCCCCCCACCAACCGCAACACCCCCTGACCAACCCCAACACCCACCCCTCACCCCTCACCCACCCCAACACCTTCCCACCCCCCCAGACCAAACCCGACACCCCCTGGCTCACTTACCCCCCGACCGAACCTGACACCCCCACCTCACCCCCCCACACACCAATCGCAACACCCCCAGACCAAACCTGACACCCCCCGGCTCACTTACCCCCCGACCGAACCCGACACTCCCACCTCACCCCCCCAAGCAAACCCGACACCCCCACCTCACCCCCCCACCAACCGCAACACCCCCTGACCAACCTCAACACCCACACCTCACCCCTCACCCACCACGACACCTTCCCACCCCCCCAGACCAAACCCGACACCCCCCCGGCTCACTTACCCCCGACCGAACCCGACACCCCTACCTCATCCCCCCAAGCAAACCTGACACCCCCACCTCAACCCCCCACCAACCGCAACACCCCCTGACCAACCGCAACACTCACCCCTCACCCACCCCAACACCTTCCCACCCCCCCAGACCAAACCCTACACCCCCCGGCTCACTTACCCCCCGACCAAACCCGACAACCCCACCTGACCCCCCCAAGCAAACCCAACACCCCCACCTGACCCCCCGACCAAACCCGACACCCCCCCCCCCCCGGCTCACGGTGCACTGTGTAGCACACAGATTATTAAATACACTGTTCGGTCGGGGGGTGAGGTGGGGGTGTCGGGTTTGCTCAGGGGGTGAGGTGGGGGTGTCGGGTTTGGTCGGGGGGTGAGGTGGGGGTGTTGGGTTTGTTTTGGGGGGTCAGGTGGGGTTGTCGGGTTTGGTCGGGGGGTAAGTGAGCTGGGGGGTCTTGGGGTTGGTCGGGGGGGTGGGAAGGTGTCAGGGTGGGTGAAGGGTGGGTGTTGGGGTTGGTCAGGGGGTGTCAACTGTCTGCCCCCTCCCCACCTCCGACTGACCCGAGCAACGCCGGGCACTTATGCTAGTATATACATATATTTCTACTGTATTTTCCATGCATCTGATGGAGTGGGTTTTAGCCCATGAAAGCTTATGCCTAAATACATTTGTTAGTCTCTAATGTGCCACAAGGACTCCTCGTTGTTTAGTTAATTCAGTGGCTCTCAGCAACCCCATTATACAAACTGTTCCAACACCCCTGCAGTGAAGTAAACTCTAGACCACCCAAAAGGTTACATTAATACCTGAGGTCAGCAATACTGAAATCAAGATACCCGTACCAATTTCAAGGGGGCTACACTGAATTTAACCAGCAGAGAATCTGACCTACTCTATATTTCTCTCTTACGTTCACCTTCTTCTCCCTCCGCTGCTATTTAGGAATTGACTCTGCAAATCATTTCATGATACAAGGCTTATGGGGGAAAATACAAAATAAGCATTGTACCCTGGTCCTTACTTATGCAAGCAATTTAATTTACCTCAATAGGACTACTCACATGAGTAAAGGCTACTCATTAGAGCAAGGGTTTCTCAGATTGGGTTTCAGCCGCTTGTCAAAATTAAAGATCTGATCTGTTCTGACTGTTATTACATTGCTTAAGTATTTTGCTGAATTGAGAACTTTAATCCTACTTTTATTTTTCAAGCTAAAAAAGCTAAATTTGAATACCAGAAGCACCTGGGACATTGATCGGCAGCTTGGAGACAGGGCTGCCTGGGAATTTACCTTTAAACATGTTAGTATTGTGTTGAAAGGACTTTCCCAATGTCCACTGACAGACCCAACTTCATTCATATGCAAGCCATAATATGCAGTCACAAACCTTCAAACTAGGGAGAGGATTCTTGCAGTGGGAAGAATTTTCTTGATTCAGACCCCTGAAGCCAAGTCAGATGGAGGCCATTAACAAGGCCTTCTTGCAGAAAAAGAAAGAGAGAGAAATAAAAAAGCAGACACAGTGATGGTGTACATGGTCGGCAAAAATTGCAGCCCAGTTACCATGGAAGGCTGTATATCTCCAGAAAGCCTGAGCAAGCTAAGAACTTGATGACATCAATCATGGATGAAGAAACTGATGAGAACTGATGTAGTAGATGAGATTATCTCATGGGTGATGTACTCTGGATTAGTTTTACTTTGTCAATTTTGGAAAGCCTGTAAAGGTCCCAGAGAACTGTAGTCTCTTGGTTATTGATTCTATTATTTCATCTGAAATTGAATGCTGCTATCTTTTTAAAAATCCAGTTCACTGTAAATATTGTGCCAACCTTGATTAACAGCTATTTTTGATGTGGTTAAACCTGGAACATAATTTGATTAGATAGCAGTTTTTCATGCATGTAAGGATCCTGTTAAAAGGAAAACATAAGAAAAAGTAATGTGGATAGTTTAATAGACACAGCTTCAGGTTTGGTATTCCATCTGAGGTGTATAAATAGAATACCATGCAGCTTATTGTGTGTAAGTCTTTGGATACCTACAAGAAAAACTTTAAAAAGTTTTCCCTCTTCTCATTGTTCTGAGTGCTAGTCAGTTAACACTTTCCACCCCAGAGGTGGTTGCATTGCAGCAATACTGCATTTCTGTATATTACTCCCCTCTTTGCATCCATCCATTAGCTCCTTATCTACCAGATCAGATACAAGTTTCCTGTCAAAGCAACAAAGAGTCTTACTGTCTTCAGCATTTAGTGCTGCTTTTCATATCAGATTTATTCTCTTATCCTAACATTGAACCAAGCCATTTCTCCACCAACATTGTCGTCCTAGATTATCTTCTAGGTTTTATCCCCTGAGGCAGGGGGCGTCATGAAAGGGGGGTTGTGAAATATAGAAAGAAATTTTACAATCTAAAGCAAAGCAAAGCTTCTTCTTCTGTCCCCACACATCCATATTCTTGTAGGTCAAGTATTCTCTCTCAAGCTCCTGAAAAACACACAAACACAGAATAAATTACACAGACTTAAATTTGATATATATTTTGCCCTTAATTTTACATTAGAGACATGAAAGTCATTGATTTTGAATAAATGGGTCAAAGAATCATCATAGAATCATAGACTATAAGGGCTGGAAGAGTTGCTCACACTTATAAACTTAATCCAGAAACTGGCAGTTTCATACTCATGCTCTGACCAGCCATACTGCTCTCTTACGTACAATGTAACTCCCCCACCTTTTCTGCTCTGCCTGTCCTTCCTGAACAGGTTATATCCATCCATGACAGTACTCCAGTCATGTGAGTTATCCCACCAACTCTCTGTTATTCCAATTATATCATAATTCCTTGACTGTGTCAGGACTTCCAGTTCTCCCTGCTTGTTTCCCAGGCTTCTTGCATTTGTGTATAGGCGCTTAAGATAACTCACTGATTCTCCTGCTTGCTCAGTATCGGGCAGGAGTCCTCCCCTCTTGTGCTCTCCTGCTCGTGCTTCCTCCCGGTATCCCACTTTCCCACTTACCTCGGGGCTTTGGTCTCCTTCCCCCAGTGAACCTGGTTTAAAGCCCTCCTCGCTAGGTTAGCTAGCCTGCTTGCAAAGATGCTCTTTCTTCTCTTTGTTAAGTGGAGCCCATCTCTGCCTAGCACTCTTTCTTCTTGGAACACCATCTCATTGTCAAAGAATCCAAAGCCTTCTCTCCGTCACCACCTGCGTAGCCATTCCTTGACTTCCACAATTTGACAGTCTCTACCCAGGCCTTTTCCGGCCACAGTGAGGATGGACGAGAACACCACTTGCTCCTCAAACTCCTTTATCCTGGGTCATTGGCCAGAAAAGGAAAAACACTCTTCTAGTGCAATTATCCAACAAACCTCTTGTTATGTTCTCCAGTGACATACCTTATGCATAGAAAGACTTCCCTAAAAAAAGAAAAAAATCTCTAAAGGTATCACCCTCCTTCAACTCCATTCTTAAAACATACCTCTACCTCGATAACAATCCCATCTGACCATGGATAGGCAGGTGATGAGCTCATGCCACAGCTTACACTAAATGTTTTTGTTTTATGATTACCACAGCCTCCCATTCTCCTGACTTAGTTTCCTCCACCTGTTGCATTTGGTCTTCATTCGAGATTGCCGATTGTTTCAGGGACTAACTTTTTTTACTACAGATCATACAATAAAAGAGTCTGAGTCCCTAACTACCAATGTGGTAAAAGTAAAAATAGTAATCTACCCATGTATATGTTATTAATTGCTTTGGTAAATTCTGACTCTCCATTAAATCATCACTCCTCAGCCAATGGAGAACATACTGGCACCTGCTTTGTTACTCAATATTTACTTTTCTGTATTTCTCATAATACTTTCATTACTTGAAACAAAGTTAAAATTTACAAAGAAGTAAAGATTTCCTTTAATAAAATTTGCAGCTAGAGACTTGGTTTCTTATACTCACTTGCTATAAATGTAATGTAGACCCAACAATTTTCATTTTAAAAAATTGTTAACATTATATTGCTCCATGGCTGAGAATTTTTATGCCAAGTTTCAGCCCAAAGTCAGCTTTTTTAGATGAGCTGCAATGCCCAGAAAATACTGGTTTGTAATGGAAATGCTGACAAGCCCTTAACTATAGAAGCTCCACTAGGCTTTGCTATTCTGACAGGGTCCCTAACTGAATTTTTACTCTCTAATTTGATGAGAGGATTTTGCTTCCAAATCACTTTTAAAATTCTCCAGCTGTGCTTTCCCTTGGTTTAAGATAGCAACATTATTTTCCAATTCAATTATATCCATGTTCATATGGTTTTCTAAATTAAATTATTATGATGGCTGCACTTATTAAAATGTACTGGGATCTACCCGCTTCCCTAATTTTGCCATATCATAATGTTTCCAATGATGGGATTGTTATATATTCTTTAAGCCTATTAATAAGATAAGCTCAAAACTTAGTGTTTTATCATTTCAGAGCCTTGTACAAAAATTTACTAATTAAAGTTTGTGGTATCCCTATGGGGCAGGTGTAGTTAGCATTATTATCCCCATTTTATAGATAAGGAAAGTAGGACAGGATAAACAGGGCATGCTCTTTCCTTTTAACATTAATGATTTCATAGTGTTTGTTCAGGTGACATACACACACTACTGGACACTATACGTCTGGAAAAATAGCATGTGATTGTAAACATTAGGGGCAGAGTTAAAGTTGAACACACGACCTTAACTTCAGCATTTCCTGAATATCAAGCACTCAGGTATGGGACTTTAAACTTGTATTAACAAAGAGATGCAAGCAAGCCCTTTGGTTTGGCTTTTTTTGTTAATTACCTAGGAGTAAATATTTGTCATTATAAAAATATTTACATTAGTGATGAGACCAGCCCAATTCAAAGCCCGGAATCCAGAAACACTCAAACTTCGAGAAATTTCAGACTCAGATCCAGACTTTGCCGCTCCAGTTCAAACTAATGAATACAATGGTTTAAAAAACAAATGTTGTATGCAGCTTTACTGTGAAACCAGTCTCCTTGCCACAGTTCAATGGTGCCTGACAAAACAGAAATCCAGATGGAAGAACTTTCTCAGACTACAAGACATGGTGCAGATAATGTGATGCATTGCCACTTTGAAATGGAAGGCTTTCGACAATCTGCTGCAGAAGGTTTTACTTTAAAATGCAGGACTGTCTCATGGAACATAGATAGCTTCATTGGAGGCTCTGGTGTTCCTTTGTCATTCACCCTTTTCCTTTCCTACCTGCTTTATTTCATTCTGTGCTAGCCTGTACTGTTATTTCCCTGCCAATGGTTACGCAGGTAGCCAGCAGTCATTTCCAGTTACCATTTAACATATTTCAATAAGTGGGTCTAAAACTCCCGACCCTTCAAAATGATCATTAGACCACTGGATGAAATCCAGCACTATAAGGATTCGATTGATTAGTATCTCAGGGAAACTTTATGGTCCGTGCAGATAGGAATCAGCTACATCTATAATTTCTCAGGTCCCCTTTGTCTGATAGTAACATTAGTCCAGAATGGCGGTATATTTTCTGATAACTCTATGATCTTTTCCCTGAGGGTCTTACACAGCAGAGTATATTAAACACACTCTCACACATACAGGACGTTGCTCCATTCATCCATCTTGTCTTCTCTGGAGGGATTTGTTTTTTCATTTTGATATATTGCTCACCTTGTTACCACTCATTTTGTCGGCTATTTCCTCTGTGGTTTCAGACATTTTATGCATGGCTGCTTAGGTCTTGTTCTCAGATCCTTTCTGCCTATGCATAGAAACACTTTTGTCAGTGCACTACTACACTCCATTTCCCACACAAAACATTTTAAATTCATTTTTGTGATCATTTTCCTCCTTCCACTAAACCTGCCTAGGCTTAAATCGAGGGGAGGTGGGGTGAGAACTACCACAGAGACACAAGAGAAAGAAAAGTGTAAGAAGACACTTAACATGATTTATTGGACCAACTTCTGTTCGTGGAAGAGGCCAGCTTTTGAGCTTCCCTGAGCTCTTACTCTGTGACACTCCAAAGCTTGTCCTTTCCACCAATAGAAGTTGGGCCACTAAAAGATATTACGTTGGCCACCTTGTCTCCCTCATATCCTGAGACCAACACAGCCACAGCAACACTACAAACACCTTACGATGATGGCAGATTAATTTCTCCATTAAAGTTAGCATTGTCTGTAAGTCTAGGTCCGATCCAAAACCGACTGAAATCAATGGAAAGAATCTGTTGCCCTTTTGCTGAGCCATAGCAGATTTTCAGGCTTTCCAGGTCAGTTTCCCCTTTGGATCACTAATCAGGGTTTTTTCCCAGTGTCATTTGTTTATTTACAAAATCTACATGAGTCCTGTTTCTCTGACCACTCTGGGGTCTCACACAAAACAAACCTAAATGGGGATCTGGATGCTTATCCATCAATGAACCCAATGGGTGAGCCACTAGCCCTTTTTAGTGTAACAACTCCACATGGCGTCAGTGATCTCAGGAGTCGTGATTCCTCATTCCTGATGTGTAATGTACAATTAACAGAACACCAGTGGGGACGCTATGGGAAAGCTTTTTTTTTAATGTTCCAATGAGAGCTGGGAAAGGTATATGCAGGGGTATTAATCTTTGCCCGCAGCCACCTGAAAAAGAATTGGCCCTGTCACAGAGATGGGAGCTCACATTGAATCCTCTGAGAGGGTAGCACAACAACCTGTCTCCCCGACCTCCAGGAAGCCCCGTGTCCATCTAAGATGCATTGCCTCACTGACCTGCTGCCGGGATAGTGTGACTCCACATTACCCCCTATTTTGACTTACCTTAAAGGCACAGTTTAGCGCCTCCCAGGGCAGTACTGAAAGGCTCACTCTTGGGCATGCACAACTGATGTTGTGTGCTCATAGGAAAAGGGGGAGGTTTGAATGTCAAATGTGGCCAGTGCTCTTACTCTGAAATTTTGCTATAAATCTTGGGGGGACCTGATCCACCGCCCATTTAAGTTAATGGGAATATTTCCACTGTCTTTCATGGGCTTTGGCTCTGTGTAAGTAAGGATTATACGTGCGCAGGTTGAGAATGTGCAGGCAGGCAATAGAATTTTCAAACACCTCACATCCCCAGTATGGTACAGGTTTCAGCCACTGTTTTGCTCCCCATTTCAGGATGGGCCATCTTCACCCCTTTACATCCCCCATCATCCCCGATCACGCTACAGAAAGTACACTGGGTCTCTCCTAGAGTACTTGCATCATTCTTGGCCAGCACAGGACAACTTACAATTAAGGTGTAGGTGATATTAACAATTATCCACAGGTAGCATTGAAAAAAGATTGTTCGATTCCTGCATATCTCTAAGACTAGTCAAGTTTAAGTTTATCACCCGTAATTGACCAGGAGATGAATGATTGACAGATACACGGGATGGGTTTAAATAGCAGATCACAGCTCAGTTAATTAAGGGGAGGGCACTACCCTGCACAATTTAGCTCTCATGTATAATGCATTGAATTGGTTCCAGTACAGGCTATAGGGCTTTTATCCCAAGCCACACAATAACTCGGCTTAACCTTTCCCGGTCTACTGCAGGGATTCAGTTCTGTTGTGAAACCGCTAACCCTCCTGCCCTCCCTACTAGATAAGGGGGCTGGTGTGACTGAGGCCACAAGGCTGGGTGTGTGGGGGGGGAGGAGTCCTCACCCACTCTGCCTGGTACCCATCACCTGCCTGATCCCAGCTATAATGTTGTGGAGCCAAATGGCAACCCCAGCACCTGACAGATGAGCTCTGTCTCCTTAAAGACCTCATGGCCATTGTACTGGATATTGCTATGTGTTATCTCCCCCTCGCCCAGCTCTCAAAATTAACCTGGCTACCTCATGGTTCACACAGACTCGCCAAATGCCCCCCTGCCAAACTCAGCTTGAGAACATCTCTGACCAAATCAATTGAGGGCAAGGCCATAACTATAATCAGCTCCACTTTCCTCCGTATTCTAAATTTAACACTGTGCTGTCCCCAAAATATTTTTTACCCAGGTGAATAATCAGGGCATCAGGTGGCTGTAGTTCAGCCATCAATGGGTGCCAGGACCAGCTCAGGCCACATCTGCCATACCATAGAAGACTTTAACTTTTAAGCTCACCTGCAATCCACCTGTTGACCTGGCTGACATCCAGCCACAATTGCTTAATCCAACATTCATGAGCAGCAACGAGTGGTGGGACAAACTCATACCATGTCATTTGCAAAGCCCGAGCTTACTCAAAGAGGGATGAGAGGCGGGTACACGGCAGCCAATCAGCAGGCCACGTCTCCCTTTACTCAGCCAAGCATTGAGCAGATAACCAAAGAAGGGGGGCACTTCCCCACCCTGCCAGGTATGCAGTTGGACGTCTCTCATTCCCCTACTGTACAGTCAAAAGATCTCCCCCCCATTAAGGAAGTAAAAGGGCATTGTTAGTGTAACGCTGATAGACCCCGGTCACAGGCAGGTGAGATTGAAACTGCGACCTTGGGAGCTTAGTGCATGAGCTAAAAGCCAGCTCACTACTAGTGAAGGCTGTAATGCAAACTTTTCTCTCTCTCTCTCCCTCTCTCTCTCCCTCCACCTCTCTCTCTCTCTCTGCCACTGGATGGGATGGAACACCACACCCAGAATGTGTGTAGGTTACATTAGCACCACTAACTTCAAGCACTATTAAAAACTTCATGATTGTCTATTGGGCTTAGAACCAGGCTGGTTAACAGAAATCTTTCTTTTTGCTATCACATCATCATATCTACAACACTTGAAACTGTAGTTGCAAGTGTCCCTACAGTTCTGAATCACAAAAATAGACTGGTTGAAACCATCCTGTGCCTTTTTGCTATTATAGTTTATTAGTCTTCCATAAAGACTATGCTTCATCAAAGGTTACTGTTTAAAAATATTTTCCATGGCTCCAAAATAAAGCTGGATATGTTGTTTAATCCCTCGTATTCATGAAGACAAATTGCATTTTTAAATTCTCCTAATGAAGCAGTATTCATCAGACCTCCCTCATCTATCTTTCTGGATTGAGTTTCAGTGCACAGACAAGAAGATTAATGCCTATGAACTTTCCAACACTTTTAGTTCTGTTATGGTACTACCACAGTGTGATGAATTAAATCAATATGGTTACTAGTGAGTTCAGAAACATTTTAAATGTTATGATTTTTTGCCCTTTTTGCCTTTGTATTTTAGAACTATAGAGCTAACATAAAGTTACTGCAATTTTGGGAGTAAACCTCTCTTCCAGGTTCAAAGCCCTAGTTATGACTAGGATATAGGAAATCAAGGCAAATGTTATCAATATCATATTCCTTGCAAGTATCCAAAGATTTTCAAAAGTGACTTGTGATTTTGGGGGTTTCTGTTTTTGGGGGTCCCAATTTGAAACATTGTGGTTTGTGATGGATTCTCCATCACTGACAACTTTTAAATCAAGATTGGATGTTTTTCTAAAATATATATGATCTAGGAATTATTTTGGGGAAGTTCTGTGACCTGTATGATACAGGAGGTCAAGCTAGATGATAACTATGGCACTTTTCCGGCCTATGAATCTATGAATGGACTTAATTTTCTGAGGGGACATGCT
Source organism: Sternotherus odoratus (assembly GCA_032164245.1). NCBI lineage: Eukaryota > Metazoa > Chordata > Testudines > Kinosternidae > Sternotherus > Sternotherus odoratus. The sequence continues at coordinate 15,231,805 of JAVMKO010000003.1, read as the reverse complement.
CTTATTTTCTGGGAGTGAACAATGTGGGGGAAAAGTTTGCAGATTATGCAAGATAGTTAAGTCTAAAGCTTACTGTGATGACTTATAGGGGATCTCACACAACTGGATGACTGGACAACAAAATAGCAGATGAAATTCAACATTAGTCCAAAGTAAAATATTGGAAAAAATAATCCTAGCTACACATATACGATGGGTTCTAAATTAGCTGTTGCCACTCAAGAAAGAGATCTTGGCATCTTATGGATAGTTGCATGAAAACTTCAGCTCAGTGCACAGGGATGATCAAAAGGCCTAACACAATATTAGCAACTATTAGAAAAGGAATAGAAAATAAGACAGAAAATATCATAATGCTACTATATAAATCCAAAGTGCATCCACATCTTAAATACAATATCCAGTACTGGTCACTCCAGTTCAGAAAGGATCCAGTGGACTGGAAAGAATTTAAAGAAGGGGAACAAAAAGGAGTGAGAGTCAATGGCTTCCATATGAGGAGAGAATAAAAAGATTAGGTCTGTTCATCTTATAAAATAGATTAAGGGACGATATGACAGAGCTCTATAAAACCATGAATGGTGAGGAAAAAGTGAATAGACAAATGGTATATACTCTTTCCCAGAATACAAAATCTGATGAAATTAGTAGACAGCAGGTTTAATACAAACAAGAGGAAGTACTTTTTCACCCAATGAACACTTAACTTGTGGAATTCATTGCTATGGGATGTTGTGATGGCCAGAACTATAACTGGGTTCAAAAAAGAACTAGATAAGTTCATAGAAGATAGGCCAATCAAGCCAAAATGATTATTAGACAAGATGATTAGGGATGCAACCACATGCTCAGGGTGATTCTAGACCCCTGACTACCAAAAGCCAGGAAGGGGAGACTGGTGTGCAAAATCACTCTGTTCTGTATACTGTCCCTGAGTCCCTCATACTGGCCATCATTGGAGACAGGATTACTGGGCTAGATGCATTGATATACCCCAGTATGGCAGTACTTATGTTCTTAATCAGTCCCCTTTTGAGGTCTCTCAAGATGAGCTTTGAAACATTGAGGAATCCAAAATCAGTAGTCATATTTGAGGATCTTGACATTGATGCCTTAAATTATATACTTGCAGCACCTAAATAAGTGACCTGATTTTCAGAAATACTGCATCCCATAGGCCCTGCTGAGACTATGGAATGTCCTGAACATTTTTAAGGATCAGACTCTACTTCCTAACTCATGATGAATAGTACCTTACTTCAGGAGTAGTTCCACTGACTTCAGTGAAACTCCTTGTGGAGTATGGAGCTACTTAGTGTGGGTAAGAATGTAAGACTCTTGCCAATGTCCCTTCACCTCTGTCCGAGTCATTCATTTTTCACAGTTAGTCTTGTGAACAAATCTCTTGATAGGACTGTGCATGGAAACAGCTACCATTGGAGATATTTGATGAAAGTTACTTTCCAATGTGTAAATAAGAGACTTTTAATCAGAAACTTGATTTGAATAGAAGGTTTCATGCAATCAGAGAGCATAAATGATACATTATACATGGTAATCTAAACATTATGACAATTGCCTAACTCAAAAAGTGTTGCAATCTGGGAAATACTGACAATCATAGAAGTTGTAAGACTGGAAGGGACGTCCAGAGTCCATCTTGTTCAGTTCCCTGCACTAATGACAGGACTAAGTATTACCTAGGCCAGTGGTTCCCAAATTTTAACAACCTGTGAACACCTTTCATTAAAATGTCAAGTCTCGTGAACCCCCCTCCTAAAAATGAATATTTCCAGGGATTTTCTCCTTTATCTGAGTATAAATTACAAAAGCAGTGATCTTGGAAACATAAAATTAGCTTTTATGACATGCTTATTACACACTATTTATTAGTATTATTTATAATTATAGTATTTTTATTACATTATGCAAATGGCAGCACTCTTCCAAGATCTCACTTTCATAGCTTGTATCACTCTGAATTGTTATAAGCCAAGGCTGCTATGTTTCATCAAGGAGTATCAGATGTGAAACAGCATGAAGGTATTTAAGAAGCCAGCTGAAACCTCCTAAACAAGCATTCAGGTCTTGAGCACTCCAGGCAAACAACACACGTTACAACAAAGCTTAATCTTGTTCTTCATAATAATTTTAAAAACAACACTAGCTGCCTATTTAATTTTAAAAACGCAAAAAATATCCACCTCCCTTTCTTCTAAGGAGTCTTGAAGTTGAAATCTCCTCAATGTGAAAGATATGCTTGCTTTGATCTGCTTAGCTCTTGGAAGTCCAAGGGCTCTGGGCTGCTGTCCCTGTGCTGCCCTGAGTCCCTAGGGACAGCTCTGTCCACCATTAGGGAATTTTTTTCCCGAGAACCCCCTGTGACATTTTGTGAACCTCCAGGGGTTCACGTACCCCAGTTTGGGAACCACTGATCTAGGCCATCCCCAACAGATGTTTGTCTAACTTTCTCTTAAACACCTCCAATGATTGACGTTCCATAACCTCCCTAGGCAATTTATTCCAGTGCTTAACTATCCTGACAATTAGGATTTTTTTCCTAATGTCCAACCTAAACCTCCCTTGTTGCAATGTAAGCCTATTGCTCCTTGTCCTATCCCCAGAGGTTAAGGAGAACATTTTTTCTCCCTCCCCCCTTTAACAACCTTTTATGTATTTGAAAACTATTTTCATGTTCCCCCCTCAGTCTTCTCTTCTACATAATGTCTATTTGAAAAATTGCCAGCTCTCTTGAACTACTTTTTCCCTTAGACTTGCTTCCCATAGGAGCCAAGTCTCTGAATTTGCCTTCTTGAAATCCACCGTCTTGATTCTGCTGTTTCCCTCCTACCATCCCTTAGAACCATAAACTCCGTCATTTCATGATCACTTCCACTTCCAAATTCTCAACCAGTTCTCCCCTATTTGTTAAAATCAAATCTAGAACATCCACTCCCTTGGTAGTTTTCTCCTCATTCTGAAATGCAAAATTGTTTCCAGTACATTCCAAAAACTTGTTGAATAATGTGTGCTATACCATAATATCTTGTAATGTCCTGACAAAGCTTCATGGAATTAAGATAGATTTTACAGAATTTAGTTAAATCTTACTGAATTAGGATTAACATCTTTGGGGTACATTGTATTAAAATACAGTAGGATAGGTATTGTTGTGGTGTTATATATATCTTGACTTCTAAGGAGAGGGATGCTAAGGAACTTCCATTCAGGGCACAGAAGCAACATCCTTCCACGGACTAGGTGAACAAGCCTCTGTGGGAACTACAAGAGTGGAAACCAGCAGGCTACAGCCAAAAAATGGAGGCTACTACTTCTCATTTATTACACCCTTATGTTTTGCTTTGAGGCTGAGACTGAGTCAAAATCAGAATATTGGACCTTGCAGACAGTAAAAATACAACAGGTTGCCCCCAAACCAATAAGCACAACAATGCACAAACATACAACTGCTAGAACACCTGAAACAAAATTCACTTTTGGAGGATATTGAACAGATTGTTGGTGTCAATCACGGGTTTATCTTGGAACGTCATACCACTTCGTTAGCAAATTCTTCCCTGACTCCCCTTTTTCTAATGTTTTAACTATTGTAAGTCCCAGTGCCTTGATAAATATTGTTTGGTGTTAGAGAGAAATGACGGAAATAAAATGTGAAACAGGGTCAGAGGTAATTTTGGGTTGGAAATATACATAAAAACAGGAAAGACCATAGCTACACAAAAAGAAATTAAATTTTCTGCATGGACTAATGGGACTGCACTAACTTTACACAACTGGACACATACCTTTACCCATGTCAGGTGGGATACCCAGATACAGGTGGGAATTTGCACAAGAACTCATCGTCCCATATTTCCTGACAATTGTATTTGGTGGAGATATATCAGTATTAAACCTTCAAATGCAGTAAAACAATTCACAGATGAGCTTTTAGAGACTGTGGACTTGGGCTCCAACCCTAAGCTCACCCACAGCCCTATGCAACACGTTAAATGAATTAGAGAGGAAGATGTTTTGAATATAAGGTATCTTTGAGTATAAATGGGGGTGGCTGGGTCACGTTCTGGGTCACGTGGCTGGGTCACGTTCTTCGAATGAAAAACACCAGACACCCTAAGATAGCCCTAAGATGGACTCCACCTGGAAAGCGTAAGCGAGGCAGACCAATGGGTACCTGGAGAAGAACTGTGGAAGAGGAACTGAAGATGATGAACAAAACGTGGAATGAAATCAGCTGGCTTGCCCAAGATCGAGAGGCATGGAGGAGATTTGTTGGTGCCTTATACTCCAGCGGGAGTGAAGAGGATTGATGATGATGATGATGAGTATAAATTGGCAGAAATAACTTCACTGCAATCTAGGGGCTGGAAAAGATGTTGGCCGTGCATAATGACTCAAAGGGGGGGAAGGATGTAAAACCTACACTTCTCACCTACAAATTAAATTTCTCTCATGCATGCATTATCTCAATATCCTATCAAACTTGACAAAATAAAGCCAGTTGTGACAATTCCATAACAGGATGGAGTTCTACCTTACACAAAATTGAATATGAAGATGGGACAATATGAACCATGTAGCATAGCCACTTTTCAGATGCATAAATGTGGAAACAAAAAGTATATATTGAAGGTGACGTTTGAACTTAATGTCTATGATCCCATCAATGTTTATGATGGTGATAACCCAATGCTATGACTTGTCCAGCTGTAGACAGAGAACTTGGAAGTGGTCTCACCATGACACCTGTGCCAGAAGTATTGGTCAATCAGATTCAGTTTATGCATATCCCTATGGTGCTGAATTTGTCTAATTGATATATGGATAAATTCAGCTATTGCAAGCATATCAAGATGGCTTCCTTCTTTTCAGTGTTCTTGCTGGATAAGATTGCAACTTATCAGCAATGAGCAGAAGATCTTGCCAACCTCAGGGTCTACAAAAAACACAAATTGTATAATCCTAGAAAGAAATGAGGCTCGGATCCTCTTGGAATCTTGGGACCCTTAATAGGATTATTTGGCACAGGAATGCCAATTGGGAAATTGGTTGTATGTTGGAAACAATCATAAAACATCAATTATGTGTTACAGGAGGAGGCTTACCAGATGGTTACTCCAGTATTAGAGTTTATTGCCAAAGGAGGAGAGATTCACTGTTTATAACATGCATGACCTAACCCAAATGTTTAACAAGACTTACAACTTAAAAGAAGAAATGGTTAAGGGTGACTTCTTTATGGTTTATAAGTATCTACATGGGGAACAAATACTTAAAAAATAGGCTCTTCAATCTAGTAGAGAAAGTGAAAACATGAGCCAATGGCTCAAAGTTCAAACTAGACAATTTCAGACTGGAAATAAGAGGTTGCTTCTTTAATGTTGAGAGTTATTAACCAATGGAACAATTTACCATCATTGATAATTTTTATATGAAGATTGGATGTTTTTTCTAAAAGATATGATCTAGAAATTATTTGGGAGAAGTTCTGTGGCAGAATAGAGGAGGTCGAAGTTTAGTAGGTGATCACTTTGGTACCTTCTGGTCTTCTAATCTACAAACCACATAAACTATGTTTCCAATCAAAACTAACCCATTCTGATCAGATTTCATACATAGAATATTATGAGCAAGCTGCTTGTCAACAATCTGTAGGGCAAAAAGGTTTCATAGGTGGTATTTGGCAAATCATTTCAAATAATAAAATGGAAAAAAAATCACAATCTGCTTTGGGTCTCTGGGTATCACCAAAATCCTAGTATGACAGTGTTGGGGGGATCTCATCCAGTGCAGGCGAGTGTGCTCCGTCTCCCTTAGCATGTAGAAACTGAGCACACATAACCTGCATATATGCCTCCATAGCCAGAGTCAATATACTTGCCCCTATTAGCAGGGAAATGAGGCCTAATGGCCAGAGTCAATGTATTCACCCCTATTAGCAGGACAGTAAGGCCCAGCAGCTAGAGTCCATAGATTCACCTGTCTTAGCAGAGCAGTAGCCAGAGTCAATATGTTTGACCCTGTCCATGGGGCAGTAAGGCCTACTGGCAAAAGCATATGCCACTGAGTCAGGGAGTGGAGGGGGGGTGGTCTGACCAACCCATGCTGACTCAAAGTTTCAGTTCACTAACCAGGCCACTACCTAATTCCCCTGGCCTGCTTCCTATCATGGTTCCCACTGCTGCTGTCTAGGGGTCTCCACTGTCTCCAGGTTCCCTGGTCTGCACTGTGTCTGGTGACTCTGGACTCTGCAGGCCTCCATGGGTACCCTGGCATCTGCCTAGGATGCAGCATCTCTGGCTGCCACAGACTCAGGCTTTGGCTGATCCTCGACTGGAGCTTGTGGTGTGCATCCTTCCTCTCTGGCAGTCAACCCCAACTGAGCGGAGCTGCTCCCTTTCATACTAGTGTATTCAGAGCATGCCCAGTAGAGTTGAGAGGGTGTGGCTTCCTCAGCCCACAATGAGGGTTAACCCTTTCCTGTCCAGTATGGGTGAGTGTGCCCCATCACAACAAGTAACAATAAAGATGTTTTTCTGGACTATTTGCAAACAGAAAAAAGTGCCAAAAGTTAGGTAATAAATTATTCACCTAACTTCATTCAAAACTATTGTGAACTCAAATTACACATAGCCCAGCAATATTATATGCTTTGTACCATTCTTACTTAATGCCAGGATAAATCAGGAGTAACAGCAATGAAGTCAATTAAGTGAAATCAAAGTCAGAGATCTATTTCCAATTAATATATGTGTGAGAACCAGGGCTCCCGCATCAGGTGGCATATCTGTCAAAGACATATCACAAGATGGCTTTTTAGCTATGACTTGCCTTGATAGAAAAAAGAATGTGACATGTCTTTCCCTTCAGCAAGATGTGCAGATGTCACAAAACGCAGCTTCTCTTCTCACCATCTTTTTAGAAGCAGTTTTAATTCAATTATGTTTGCATGACATACTAATAGAGTCAAGAATGTTTCTAACTCACGTTACAAAATGAACGGAGTTGTATTTTGAATAGTTTTTAAATGAAGAATATTACCCATATTATATCTCTAAGAGAGAATAAAAAAACATTGATGATTTTAATCCACTTATTGCTTCATGCACCAAAAACCCATCAGAGAATTTCATAAATTCACATTATATTCTTAATTGTTATTATTTATTATTTGTATTACTGTAGCACTTGGCAGCCCCTGACACTGCATCTCTGGGAGCCCCAGACCTGGACCCCGTTGTGTTAGATGCTGTACAAATACCAAACAAAACAGTTTCTGCCCCAAGGGCTTACAATGTAAGTCTGATACAGAACAGATGGATACTGACAGACCAATTGGGGAGTACAAGGAAACAATGAGACAATGTTGGTCAGCATGACAGGCAGAGGTCTCAGCAAATTGGTGGCCTAACTTTTGTCAAGTTTTTTGTAGGCATCCTGGCAAACGAGAATCGGATGCAGGGATTTGAAGGCTGAAACTGAGGTAGCTTTGCAGCTGTTTATACAGAGCTCCTGCAGACTGTGAGACAATGTGGGAGAAAACATGAAGGTGCTTATCTGAAAATTTTGCAAATGGACAATGAAGACTGACATCAGGGGCCAATCAGAGGTGAGAATCGACATCTCAGCAGCGGATGAGAAATGATAGAAAGGGCGGGATAGGCTGTGAAAGTAAGTAGCTTATGTTTGATACAACAGAGAGGAGGGAGCAAGTGGATGGATGCAAAGAGATGGGTGATATAATCAAAGTGACAGACTTCTTAATGGACATGAGTATGGCACAGTTGTATTTGTCAAGGCCAGAGGAAAGGAAGTAATCAAGACACAAGATGAGAGCTTTGGTGAGAGTTTTAGCCACGTGGTCACTAGATTCTGCCTTGTGTTAGCAGATGGATGTGTTAAATCATCTATCCTGGAGGCAGACAGTTCCCTAGTCAATACACTTCTGAGATGCTCGTGTGTATTATTTTTCCCAAAAGGCACTGAAACTAAATTAAATTCTATGGTCTGAGTTATGCAGGACATTAGACTAGGTGATCAGAATTGTCCCTTCTGGCAACAAAAATCTATTAAATCCAGGAGTACATGAATATATTTTTCACTTATGAAATGAGTTCTTGACACAGTACTTTGAGACAAATTAATAAAAATGCCTGATGCATGCAGCTCAAATCTAGCACTTTTCAGTGAAACGATATCCTTTTATTGGGATCTTCCAGTACAGGTATCCTAGGCATGCTCCTCTGTCTTAATAAACCTTTTCAAGGCATGAGACAATCCACCAGCTGTAGCTTGGCAACAGAAGCTGCTACTAGCTCTGAACGGATGTATATGTTGTCCTAGATTCTGGTCCTAGATTCAGAGGCACAATCCCTTTGCCTCTTCACCCTTGGAAGTAAGGGGCTAGTAACTTGAAGATGGCCTATTTCAGCAGCAAATCCCACAAGCAGGCTTGGCTGAGTTAGCCGGCATGCTACGGAAGCACATCCAAGACTCCACCCAGTCCATGCTCCTTCCCTTTCACCTGTGCCAGGAGCTGCATAAATGGATATAGAGCATCCACTTATTCACGCATGCCCAGACCCAAGGTTGAGGCATCCCATGCAGGGCTTCTAGGAAGAGTCTTACTTCCCTTGATTCCCATGCATGGGCATATGGTCCCACTCACAATCTAGTCCTGTAGGCCCAAGCTCACACAAAAGGGTAGAAACATTTTAACTTAATAGTCAGTATTTATGCAGTGCCAGCATGGACTTTGTTCAAATTAATGAGATGCATTTCCCGGATTTGGGAGAAGAAAGAGTTTTGTGGGAACTGGCAAGAAGTTTTTGTACCTTTAGCAGAACGTTAGCAATTTGTAGAGACCATGAGCTTTTATTTTTCTTGCCAGTTTCACTATTTTTATCTTTACTGAACGACTGAAATAATGATCAGAGAGCTGAACACCAAAATCATGTTTAATGCAAAGAAAAAGAATAAGAGATCACACTGAATGGGAAAGCAAAACAGTCCCTTAATGAGTACTGTGTGTCTTTTTGCACTAACTGTTGTATGTGAATATAATCCAAGGAGATGAATGGAATAGAAGAGCAGAAGTTTAAGTGAAAGTATTTAGAAGATGAAATATCATCATGAAGATCTTTAAAACAAATGCTTTGATACCAGTGAGATGCCAGTCATAATACAACACTTAAGTATATACAAATCTAATATATATATGATAATTTGATTATCTTGGAAATTTGGTATATTGCAGTCATGTGACAGAGTCGATAAGTGTATAGTCCTAGAAGGGTCACTAAAAATACCTAATAATAATGCTATATAATTATATTAGAAAACCATATGGTCAGGAGATATAGAAAGCCAAAGCATGAACAAAAGAGAGAAATACAGAAACAAAAAGGACAAAGACATACTGTAAGTACCAAAATATTATCATAATAATCCCATCATGAGCAGAAGAACTAAGAAGATGAGCAGACTTTAAAAAGCTGCGTAATAAAGCATCCATGACTGATATCACACACAGCGAAGCAAAAAGCAAATGAAAAGGAGAAAATTGAAGTGAATGACAAGAGCAAGACAAGAGAGATAGACACAGTGGGTAACATAATGGAGCTCAGCATCTATCACAAATGTAGCTAAGTGCATGGCCAGCACACTGCATGTATGAACCATCGGGAGAGGTGAAAATGTAGTTGTGAATGTGCTGATAATTATATAAGTCCACAATGGCTTCCCAAAAGTGCACTTTTTCTGAACTCATTAGTTATCTGGAATATTTACACTACAGAAATCATAATGTGGAACAGGTGTTGACCATATTCTGAGAGTGGTACTATGGCAAGGCAAGGGTGGCAATTTTGGTTTGCTATAGCCAGAGTGGGAAGCTAGGAGGATGAGGAAAGGTCAGGAGAAGCTATCTCCTCTCACTGGGAGAAGGGGAAGGGAGTTGCTACCATCGGGAGCCCTATTCCATGGGAGGCCACAGCCATTTCTGCTTTTCGCGATAGAGTGGACAGTGCAACAGTTGCAAAATTTGAGTTGGAATTTGAACACCTCAAAGTTTGGGGGTTGTTCCAGTGTACCCCATAAGGTTTTATGGGGGGGTGCCTATATATATATATATGTATATTACTGGAATATGGTTTTGCTACAAATGCCATGTAACGTATCTATGTGAAGGTAATGATCCACTGGATCTGTTCATCCTATTTGTATGTATGTGTCTGTTTTGTATTCAAAGTTATGAATATTGGCTATGTGCTTGGTTGGTTGTAAGTAGACTCTGGGAAGCAGCTGAGCAGCTCTCTGAGAGAGAATTATTAATTATTATTATAATATATTTTAGTTGTTATTATTTATTAATTTTATTAATGGCAGTAGTACCTCAGGAACCCAGTAATGCATCAAGACCCCATTGTACTAAAGAGGTGGGTTAACCAAGCTTATTGTCTTTATTTAATTCAAACCAGTTAGTCTTGGATAGTCATGTCATCAAGTATTTTGCCTCCAGAGGGCCTCCTAGTGTCCGGGCATGGCATTGCAGGGATTGTTCAAGTCTAGTGTCCCCTTTAGTTGTTTTGGGGGCCACAGTACTCTGTTGTTGTTTGTGACCTAGCAGGCCAGGTTACTGTTTAGATCATCCACCTTCTGGGATTATAGAAAAGTCCCAAAAATAGGAAAGTCAAAGTAGGAAACTTCCAAGTCTATATCCCAGTCACTATTGGGTACTTGCCATTCTTGGTTTCTTTTATCTTTGTCACCAGTACTTCCCCTCTTGGTGTAAGGAAGAGGTAGGGGAACCCAGGCCCACTCTTTCCTCTAGGTTCCAGCTCAGGGACCCTATATAGGCAGCTAAAGACTGTTCCTTCAATCCCTACATCATTTTCCGTGGGCTGCTCCTACTTTTACTTCACTCATCAGCATCCATCACTAGTTGCCTTTTAGAAAAATCTAAATCTATAAATAGATAAATAAATACCCCTACTCTAGATTAGTAAAACATATAAAGCAGGCTAGGCATTGCATTGTAAATTGTACAGATTTACCATGGGGAACTGACCAGCCTTTAGGTTGACAAGCTGGTATTCTCCCCTCTAGGTCCTCAGGGATTCTGAAAGCCACGTTGCTTACTGAAATACATGATCAATCCATAGGTCAGCTTTTCCTCAAAGACCAACATTGTTCCAGGTCAGGCACCAGTTGTGGGGAGCACTATGGGGCAATTCTGTGTGCCACCACTAGGTGCATCATCAGGCAGGTTGTCTCTTATTTATTCTCCTCAGGTTTGGAACCCTTACATCTGTGAAGGAAAACAGCCAAGCCACACAGATTTCCAATTTTATATATTTTATTAATTAAATAATTAAGAAAAAGCCTTTTGGTCCAAGGGGACAGGTAGGGAAGGCTATACCTCCCCGAACAGCCTGGTGCCTGCCCCCTAGCTGCCCCCTCCCACTTCTCACCTCCTGACTGCCCCCCTCAGAACACCCGACCCATCCAACCCCTCCTGCTCCTTGTCCCCAACCACTCCCTCCTGGGAACCCCTGCCCCTAACCGCTCCCCCGCGACCCCACTGCCTATCCAACCCCACCCTGATTCATGTTCCCTGACCCCCCCCCCCCAGAACCCTCAACCCATCCAACACCCCCTGTTCCTTATCCCCTGACTGCCCCGACCCCTATCCACATCCACATCCTTTGACAGGACCCCCAGGACTACCACACCGATCCAACCTCCCCCCTGCTCCCCTCCCCCTTATCATGCCACTCAGAGCAGCAGGAGCTGGCAGCCCCATCACCCAGTCTGAGCCAGCCACGTCGCCGCACTGCCTGGTAGGAGCAGTGGGCCAGAGTGCGGGCGGCACAGTGAGATGAGGCTGTGGGGGAGGGAGGACAGCAGGGCAGGGGCCAGGGTCAAGCCTCCCCAGCTGGGAATTTAAGAGCCGGGCAGGACAGTCACACTGGCCAAATATGATCCGTGGGCTATAATTTGTCCATCTTTGATTTAGATTATGTATTAGAATTTTCATTCTGATGTCCTGTGAAACAAATTGTTATAGAAGCTAATCCTGAGTTCAGTGACACTGATGTAAAACAGGAATAACTCCAGCACAGTCAATGAGGTTATTCTGGATTTATACCAGTATAAGGGAGAGCAGAATTTAGTCCAATAATAGAAAAGGTCCCAACATAAATACATGACAGTGACTCTAAAAAGAAGAAAAGATGTCACCAACTTAACCCATTGTTCTTTCAAATCTAATATTCTAATTGTTCCCTTAATGGGGTAGCAAGATCCCCATTTGGCTAATTTCTTTTTTTATTGTTTTTTTATCTGATTAATACATTTCCAGTTTTATAAAGTCTAATAGATGGTTGATCTAATTTGCAGCTTATAAATTATATAGTTATGTATAGCTTGATTTTTACATATAAGTCTAATAGAATGGTGATCTTTTTTAGAGATTAGAAGCACTATTCAATTCAGTGTTCTATGGATGATTAATTTTCAGCAGTTATCTGCTCTAAAGCTGTGAATTGAGAAATATATATTTGCCTCATGGATGACCAATCTTATTAAAGTGGGAGAAGCAATGCAATTCATTATCAATACCTCTTAACAAGAGAATGAAAATTTAAAAAGTTTTAAAGAAGGCAGGGATCCATCTTTTCTTAAGTAAAGGCCACATTTCTTAAAAAAGAAATGAGATCTTACAATAAAAATGTTCATCATCTACAGTATACCAGGAAGATCCTATAACGTTTGCTTTCAATGCTCAGTTTTCATGCAGTGTTTGCTATATCTAGGGGCTGAAAGCACAGGAAAAAAGACAGTGAAATTAATTCCTTCCCAAGTCACCTTCCTCTTCTGTTTTGCTAATGACCTCCCCTGAAAGATAGAAAGATCGTCTTTTGTATTGAGCTGTAATTTAGTTTCTTTGCTAGCTCTAAACTAAATCCTGCCTGAAAAGATGCAATTAGCTTTATGGCAACCAAAGATGTGTCCTTGCCCCTTCACCCATTAACCTGAAATGAGTGGAGTTTCCAGGAATATTGTTTCATTGCCGGCACAGATGCATTTGTGATGCACAAATGTGGTTTCTGGAAATCCTTTTTGATCAGATGGATGCAGAATTATCGTAACTAGGCCAAGACTATGAAGTTAACAACCATACACTATTTTCTGACCAGAATACCTCTGATTATCAAAGGTAATCTGATCAGAGCTTGTTCTATGGTTTATTCAAAAAATGGAACCTGTTTACTGAATTCTTGTGAATATTTTCACAGTAGCCTCAACATGTCCCTTCATAAACATCAGGAGACTTGGGGCAGTTCATTAAATATAAGAGAAAACAATGGTAAGATGTTTGCAGCTGTAACCTTTGATAACAGAGTATTGCTCTTTGTTATAGTTCAATAGCGACACTATATGGAAGTGGATAATGAGCCATATTGTGTTAGCATAGTTTATATACTCCCCCTCATTGGGAAAGCTCATCCTAAGCTTTAGAGGTTCATGGCAGTTCAGATCTTTATGTCAAGCCCCTATTTATAATGAAATGGTGGGGCCCTCTGTAGGAATTGACCCTAGGACTCCTGGATCTAACAAAATAATCTGCTATTGCTTAAATGTCAGGTACATGAGCTCAAAGGCAATAGTAGACTCACAAGCATCTATACACGGTGTAGTCACTAGACAAAGAGCCACATAGTGTTAGAAGTAGACCTGGGTGAATAATAGATGTGTCTGTTTGTTGACCATTTCAAAAAGTAAAATAATAATAATAATTTTGGGTGAGAAAGAAAATGAAATTTCAAAAAAATATGGCAAATTGAAAAATCAAAAAGTTTTGGGTTAAATTAAAATTAGGGCTGTCGAGCGATTAAAAAATTAATTGAGATTAATTACACAATTAAATTTTTATTGTGATTATTCACACTGTAATAATAGAATACCATTTATTTAAATAGTTTTGGATGGTTTCTACATTTTCAAATGTATTGATGTCAATTACAACACAGAATACAAAGTGCACAGTGCTCACTTTATATTTATTTTTTATTACAAGTATTTGCACTGTATAAAATAAATGAAATACTATTTTTCAATTTACCCAGTACAAGTGTTGTAGTGCAATCTCTTTAACATGAAACTTGAACTTAAAAATGTAGAATTATGTATAAAAAAACCCTGAATTCAAAAATTAAACTATGTAAAACTTTACAGCCTGTAAGTCCACTCAGTCCTACTTCTTGTTCATCCAATCACGGAGACAGACAAGTTTATTTACATTTGCAGTAGATAATGCTGCCTGCTTCTGGTTACAATGTTACGTGAAAGTGACAACAGGCGTTATCATAGCACTGTTGTAGCCAAAGACTGATATGTCCCTTCAGGCTTCAACTACCATTCCAGGGGACAGCTGTCCATGCTGATGATGGGTTCTGTTCGATAACAGTCCAAAGCACTGAGGACTGCCATATGTTCATTTTCAGTATCTGAGTCAGATACCACCAGCAGAAGGTTAATTTTCTTTTTTGGTGGTTCGGGTTCTGTACTTTCCACATTGGAGTGTTGCTCTTTTAAGACTTCTGAAAGCATGCTCCACACCTCGTCCCTTTCAGATTTTGGAAGGCACTTCAGATTCTTAAAACTTGGGTCAAGTGCTGTAGCTATCTTGAGAAATCTCACATTGGTACCTTTTTTGCATTTTGTCAAATCTGCAGTGAAAGTTTTGTTAAAATGAACATGTGCCGGGTCATCATCCAAAACTGCTATAACATGAAATATATGGCAGAAGATAGATAAAACAGAGTAGGGGACATACAGTTCTCCCCCAAGGAGTTCAGTCACAAATTTAATTAATGTATTATTTGTTTAACAAGCATCATCAGCATGTAAGCATGTTCTCTGAAACGGTGGCCAAAACTATTTAGCATATCTGGCATGTATATACCTTCCAATGCAAATGACTGTTCTCACTTTCTGGTGACATTGTAAATAAGAACAGGACAGCATTATCTCCTGTAAATGTAAATCATCTTGTTTGTCATAGCAATTTGCTGAACAGGAAATAGGACTGAGTGGACTTGTAGGCTCTAAAGTTTTACGCTGTTTTGTTTTTTTAGTGTAGTTATGTAACCACAAAAAATCTACATTTGTAAGTTGCCCTTTCATGATAGAGATTGCACTACAGTACTTCTATGTGGTGAATTGAAAAATACTATTTCTTTATTATGTTTACAGTACAAATATTTGTAATAAAAATAATATACACTTTGATTTTAATTACAACACAGAATACAATATATATGAAAATGTAGAAAATATCCAAAATCTATATATATAAAAGTCAAGTGGTGTATGTATGTATGTATGTATGTATGACAGCGAACTCCTCCCGCACCGTTTGAGCCAGAGACTTGAAATTTGGTACAGTGAGGGGTCTAGATGCTGGTAAGGGTTGAAAAATTTTCAGATCTCACCTCTGACGCCCCCCAGGGGTGAAAGTCTTTCAGGGCCAATCACATCGGCTGGGCGGTTAGGTGGTGATGATGTCATGATACCCCCTCCAACAGACACCGCACTCGCTCAGCTCACCCCTCCCTCCTCCAATGGAACCCCGAGATCCCTCAGTTCTCTGCCCCTCCCCCCTCCCAACGGAACCCCGGAATCCATCAGCTCTGTGCCCCCCCCCCCACCTGCGAAGGTCCCCGGAATCCCTCGGCTCTGGGCACCCTCCCCACCTGCGACGGATCCGAGTTGGGTTTGGTGGGACGGTAAGTGAGGTGGGGGTGTCGGGTTCGGTCGGGGGGTGAGGTGGGGGTGTCAGGTTTGCTTGGTGGGGTCAGGTAGGGGTGTCGGGTTTGGTCGGGGGGTAAGTGAGCCGGGGGGTGTCGGGGTTGGTCTGGGGGAGTGGGAAGGTGTCGGGGTGGGTGAGGGGTGAGGTGTGGGTGTTGGGTTTGGTCTGGGAGGGGAAGGTGTCGGGGTGGGTGCCCAGACCAAACCCGACACCCCTCCCCCCCCGGCTCACTTACCCCCTGACCAAACCCGACACCGGCACCTCACCCCCCCACCAACCGCAACACCCCCTGACCAACCCCAACACCCACACCTCACCCCTCACCCACCCCAACACCTTCCCACCCCCCAGACCAAACCCGACACCCCCCCCGGCTCACTTACCCCCCGACTGAACCCGACACCCCCACCTCACCCCCCCCACCAATCGCAACACCCCCAGACCAACCCCCCCCCCAGCTCACTTACCCCCCGACCGAACCCGACACTGGCACCTCACCCCCCCCAAGCAAACCTGACACCCCCAACACCCACACCTCACCGCTCACTCACCCCAACACCTTCCCACCCCCCCAGACCAAACCCGACACCCCCCCGGCTCACTTACCCCCCGACTGAACCCGACACCCCCACCTCACCCCCCCCACCAATCGCAACACCCCCAGACCAAACCCAACACCCCCCGGCTCACTTACCCCCCGACCGAACCCGACACCCCCACCTCATCCCCCCAAGCAAACCCGACACACCCTGACCAACCCCAACACCCACACCTCACCCACCCCGACACCTTCCCACCCCCCCAGACCAAACCCGACACCCCCTGACTCACTTACCCCCGACCGAACCCGACACCCCCACCTCACCCCCCAAGCAAACACGACACCCCCTGACCAACCCCAACACCCACACCTCACCCACCCCGACAACTTCCCACCCCCCCAGACCAAACCCGACACCCCCCGGCTCACTTATCCCCGGACTGAACCCAACACCCCCACCTCACCCCCCCACCAATCGCAACACCCCCAGACCGAACCCAACACCCCCCGGCTCACTTACCCCCCGACCAAACCCGACACCCCCACCTCACCCCCCACCAACCGCAACACCCCCTGACCAACCCCAACACCCACACCTCACACCTCACCCACCCCGACACCTTCCCACCCCCCCAGACCAAACCCGACACCCCCCGGCTCACTTACCCCCGACCGAACCCGACACCCCTACCTCATCCCCCCAAGCAAACCGACACCCTTATTCCACCCCCCCACCCACCAACCGCAACACCCCCTGACCAACCGCAACACCCACACGTCACCCCTCACCCACCCTGACACCTTCCCACCCCCGCAGACCAAACCCGACACCCCCCCCACCCCCCCCGGCTCATGGTGCACTGTGTAGCACACAGATTATTAAATACACTGTTCGGTCGGCGGGTGAAGTGGGGGTGCCGGGTTTGCTCAGGGGGTGAGGTGGGGGTGTCGGGTTTGGTCGGGGGGTGAGGTGGGGGTGTCGGGTTTGGTCGGGGGTGCGGTGGGGGAGTTGGATTTGGTTGGGGGGGTCAAGTGGGGGTGTCGGGTTTGCTTGGGGGGTAAGTGAGCCGGGGGGTGTCGGGTTTGGTCTGGGGGGGTGGGAAGGTGTCGGGGTGGGTGAGGGGTGAGGTGTGGGTGTTGGGGTTGGTCAGGGGGTGTCAGCTGTCTGCCCCCTCCCCACCTCCGACTGACCCGAGCAACACCGGGCACTTTTGCTAGTATTTAATAAATTTCAACTGGTATTTAATTGTTTAGCAGTATGATTAAAACTGCAATTAATTGTGATTAATTTTTTGAGTTAATTGTGTGACTAAACTGGGATTAATCAACAGCCCTAATTAAAATAAATTTTGAAACACAAAGTAATTTCTAACCAGAATATTTTATTTAATGCAGTGTTTTGTTTTTCAGTATTTTTGTGTTTTGGTGAAATTGACACAAATTCATGAAATGTTTTAGTATTGCCAAATCTTAAATTTTTGCCATAATATAAAAAAGTTTCAAACAAAATTTTTTGCAACAATGGGTTTCCCTCCACATTGTAGGAGCTATAAAAAGCCTTGGAAACATCTCAATTTTGCCTCTTTCCTGCTCAAACCTCTAGACTATGAACTTATATGAATGGGAGCATTCTAACCAAAGGACTGAGGACCTTCCAATGATTTGGAAGCAACCAGAGAATGAACAATCCAGAAGTTTACCCTATCACTGTTACAAGCCTGATCCAAGAATCTTGCAATTATTTTATGTATTTGATTCCTTTAACCAATTTTAACTTTCTTTCTTTCTTTCTTTCTTTCTTTCTTTCTTTCTTTCTTTCTTTCTTTCTTTCTTTCTTTCTTTCTTTCTTTCTTTCTTTCATGAATGCTTATTTTCTGCATCTTTAGTAATAATTTACTATCTCCATTTCTAGTCCATTCATATAATTCCTTTTGTTTCTAATATATTTTTAAAACTACTTAGTGTCCTTATCTCTGTATTTACAGTAGACTCTCAATTATCCAGGATGATCGGGAAAACCTTAATCCCGGTTAATAAAAACCCGGATAATCATGCGTCTACTGGGGGGGGGGGGTGTTCGCCGGCTGCCCTGGGGGTGGGGGGGATGGTGGTGGTCCCACCACCTGCCCCAGTCAGCGCCCCTGCTAGCCTGGGTGTAGGAAGACCAGTGGGCTGAGATCCTGGCTGGCAGGAGCCTGGGGGGAAATCCCAAAGCAGCGGCAGGTTGAGTGCTCAGCCCGCCGCCTCTTTGGGCTCTCTCCCCAGGCTCCTGCCGCCTGCCCCAGTCAGCTCCCGCTGCCAGCCTTGGTGTAGGGAACAGCCTGGGTTCCCTACACCCCGGCTGGCAAGGATCCACCGGGGGAAACACCAAAGCGGCGGCAGGCTGACTGCTCAGCCTGCCGCCGCTTTGGGCTCTCTCCCCAGTCTCCTGCCAGCCAGAGTCCTGCTGCCTGCCCCAGTCAGCTCCCGCTGCCAGCCTGAATGTAGGAAGCCTAGGCTGGCAGCAGGAGCTGAGACCCCCCCGCTGACAGGAGCCTGCAGGGAAAGTCTAAAGCGGCAGAGAGCTGAGAAGCGGCAGCAGCCGAGCTCTCAGCCCGCTGCTGCTTTAGAGTTTCCCCGCAGGCTCCTGATAGCTGGGGTCTGAGCTCCCGCTGCCAGCCTGGGCTTCCTACACCCAGGCTGGCTGCAGGCTGAGACCCCAGCTGCCACCCCAGTCCTGCCTCCTGCCCCAGTCTGCTCCCGCTGTCAGCCTGGGTTCCCTGAACCCAGGCTCTCAGCAGGAGCTGAGTGGGGCAGGTGGCAGGAGCCTGGGGAGAGAGCCCAAAGCGGCGGCGGGCTCAGCACTCAGCCTGCTGCCGCTTTGGGCTTTCCCCCCAGTCTCCTGCCAGCCGAGGTCTCAGTCCGCTGCCAGCCTGGGCTTCTTACACCCAGGCTGGAAGCAGGCCGAGACCCCAGCTTGTAAGGGGCCAGTGGGAGAAGCCCCAAAGCAGCAGCAGGCTTAGACATCCCGGTTAATCCGCAGCCCAGTTAACCCGCACCCGGATAATCGGGAATCTACTGTATACTCCCTTATCAATTTTCTGTACTTCATAACTTCTAATTTATATTAATTTCTATCTAGTTCCTCATTTTACAATTTGCTATATACTGTTTTTTATATTTATAATTACTTTCTTCTTTCACTTCATCAATAAAGCAGAATGGACTTTTAGTCTAAGTTGTCCTCTTTCTTGATTGAGGAATTGTGGCTTTTTGGTCATCTAATTAATTTTTTTAAAGAACTCCAAATTTAGTTTTCCAAAAGAAACTTAAAATTCAATTCAAAATGAACTGATATTTTGTTTCCAAGTATTTCATTTGAAAAATTGAAAATATCATTCAAAGCATACTATCTTTGCAAAACATTTTGATTTAAACAAATTTACATTTTTCATGGAAAAAATATTACTCAAAAAAATTTCAGCCAGCTCTACTAAATATATTTATAGCAGGAAAATAACCAGAGAAGTTGAGTAATTTCTGGCATATTAAAAGTGAGTGTCTTCTGCCCCCCATCTAAAGAACTTACTGTTACGCCTTTTACAATTCAGTTGTCATTCACTCCAAGGTTGTATCAATATTATGGTCTAGACTTCCTGTTGGTATTGTAAGTACTTGGATTTACCGAAGAGCTGAGTAAATGTTTCAGAGTCCAAACTCAGAGTAACATTTGGCAGGTATAACTGCCTCTAACTTTGCCTGAGGAAAAAAAATCTCTAAAATAAATAATACCTTTCTACAAACAGATGTGGAAATTCAGTCCAAAGATAACATCTTCATCTTTTCAAACTGAATATTTCTGCCATCCATACACTGTTGCTTCTGAAAAGAGCAATACAACCTGGCAAATGAAGTTAGAGTGAAATAAGATCTAGCTATGTTAAATAAAGCATACATTCCCCCCAAATTAAAAATAATGGTCCTGATTCTCTGGTACCTTGCATTAGTGAATCTCTTACAGTGGTGTTAGCAAATACTTTCTTGGCTGTGTGTTGTGCAGGGGTACTGGAAAGGGCGAGAGGAATTATGGGGATAGGGGGCGTAGTGAGGTGGTGTGGTTCCCCACCGCTCCGGAGAGAGATGAGTCCCTCTGGACACCAGCGTGGACGGATCCAGGGAGCTCTGAGCCTGTGTCGTCCCCCCGCCCCCCCCGCTCCGAGGGTCAGGAGTGGCACTGGAAGTATAAAGGCTCGACCCCATTGCTCATTGAGAGAGCAGCCACCAGGGAGGCCAGACGCCTCTGGTCTAGCTCTCAATTGGGAAACCCCAGCAGGCTGTGGTAAACCCAAGGACTGGCCCAACCTGTCCCATGCCAGCTACCCAGAGGAGTTTCCAAGTCTGCCCTGCACCAGCTATCCGGAGGAGTTGCCAAGTCTACATCTCACCAACTACCCAGAGGAGTTGCTGAGTCTACACCTCGCCAGCTACTGGGAGGAGTGACCGAGCCTGCTGAGTCTTCACCTCACCAGCTACCCCCACTGACACAGCAACGGGTCTTCTGCCACTGCTAGGGTCCTGGGCTGGGACGCAGTGGAGAGGGAGGGCCTGCGTCTCCCCTGCCACCCAACTCACGGGTGGCAGTCTCCCCCTCTTCCAGGCCCTTTGGAGCCTAGGGGCCTGGTCTTGCTATTATAGATTGTTATTGATTAGCCCTTGCCTGAGGGCCTGAATACCTAATGCACCAGTGCCTCACCTTGACCTAGGTCCTGGGCTTACTGTGTTTATTTCTACCTTCACAAAGGCCACGGAGGAAGACTCCCGCAGCCAGACTAATTCCCCACAAGACCTATTCCCAAATTTAGTGAGGTCCGGTTCCCCTCCCCCAGAGAGAGACAAGCCTCAGCTAACCTCTCTACAGGGGTTCATGGCTGCATCATTTTAAAAGTGGGAGGATTATGGCCTCCCAATTTTACCTGCCTTGAGAGTGACTGACCGGGGAAGTGGACGGAGAGGAGCAAGCAGTCTCAGAGGAAGGGGAGAGAGACAAGGCCATGGTTTGGGAGCTGGTGAACCCCCTGTTTCTAGGGATTTTCCAGCACTCTTGGTGTTGTGTTTTACTTTTACTAAGCACTAGTATAAATGACTACACATGCAGGATACTGGGCAGTCAGGCCTAATAAAGGCTAGATAGCAGGGGTGGATTAATTGCTCCTGGGGCCCTAAGCACAGCCAAGTAATGGGCTCCTCTTTCAACTCTCACCCACATTCACAACCCAGCTTTTACTCACAAAGTGACAAAGCTGCTACCCAAACACAGTTCAGTTGAGAGGGACAAGAACAAGGCTCACAATAATTTAAATTTAATATGGGTTGAAAACTTGAAAGTGGACACTTGATAAAAACTTCTTAAAATGTATTTATTCATTTATAAATATTATAATGATTTATTTATTCATTTATTTTTATTTACTAACTTCCTCCTTGATTTTTGGAGAGCAAAATCTTTAATTATATCTTTAAATGTCAGTTCTGTGACTAAATCTTCCTCTATACTTAAAAGAGCCAAATCATCCAGCCTGTCTTGGACCATCCTTGTTCTATTAGGGTTTTTAATACCCTTTAACCTTGAAAATGAGCACTCTGCTGTACAATTTGTGACCATTAAAGTCAAAAAGATGCGAAAACCAATGTCTACATTTGGAAATACTGACACAATTTTGTCATCCACAATTACTTGATAAAGTTCAGCAGGAGAAAATGTACTTTTGCTAGTGTTAATAAACTTGTGACGCACATAAGAATGAAACTGCTGAAGCTCAGTAGAAAGGTTAGTGTCCAAACCCTCTGGGTAGGCCTCAACTAGCTTTTGGGAAACTGAGTGTATCTTTCTTTTTCAGCAGATGAAATGATGTTATTTGGGACATCACTTAAGGAAGAAAATTTGTCTTCAATATCAACATATATTTCTCCCCTTTTTCTCATTTGGGTTTCTAACTGATCAATGATTACGTTATAGGTGGCAATGCAGAATTTTTCTCTAGGGGTCAGCTCTACTTCTGGTACATTTCCATCATTGGGTAGTGTCTTTCTAATACGTTTGCGAGTGTGAAATGTTTTGTAATCACTCCCCTCTGGTAGCATTTCTTTTGAAAGCTTCTCAATTCTTTCAAAATCATCTCGCATAGCCCGCAGTTTTTCAGCTAAGGACATGTATAAATCTGCCCAGGTCTTTAAGACCACATCCACTTTTTGCAGAGCTTGACTTGTTCTATAAAATGTTTCATGTTTTTTTATGGTTTTGCTATATTTATAAAATTTCTAAATTACTAAATGGAAACAAAATAATTATTGTATTAGACGAATAATATAGAGAATTTTCTTCTGCTATTTAATCATAACAAAATATTCAATTATGATATCAAATGATAATTTTTGAAGTTTGGTGTTCTCGATACATAATATGTCAACGGGAGAAAATTTGTCTCTGTGCATTGTTATATATGATACTAGCATAAGTGCCCGGCGTTGCTCGGGTCAGTCGGAGGTGGGGAGGGGGCAGACAGTTGACACCCCCTGACCAACCCCAACACCCACCCCTCACCCACCCTGACACCTTCCCACCCCCCCTGACCAACCCCAACGCCCCCCGGCTTACTTACCCCCCGACCAAACCCGACAACCCCACCTGACCCCCCCCAAGCAAACCCAACACCCCCACCTTACCAACCGACCGAACCCGACACCCCCACCTCACCCCCCGACCGAACAGTGTATTTAATAATCTGTGTGCTACACAGTGCACCGTGAGCCGGGGGGGGGGGGGTGTCGGGTTTGGTCTGGGGGGGGTGGGAAGGTATCGGGGTGGGTGAGGGGTGAGGTGTGGGTGTTGGGGTTGGTCAGGGGGTGTTGCGGTTGGTGGGGGGGGGTGAGGTGGGGGTGTCGGGTTCGGTCGGGGGGTAAGTGAGCCAGGGGGTGTTGGGTTTGGTCTGGGGGGGTGGGAAGGTGTCGGGGTGGGTGAGGGGTGAGGTGTGGGTGTTGCGGTTGGTCAGGGGGTGTTGCGGTTGGTGGGGGGTTGAGGTTGGGGTGTCAGGTTTGCCTGGGGGGATGAGGTAGGGGTGTCGGGTTCGGTCGGGGGTAAGTGAGCCGGGAGGGTGTCGGGTTTGGTCTGGGGGGGTGGGAAGGTGTTGTGGTGGGTGAGGGGTGAGGTGTGGGTGTTGGGGTTGGTCAGGGGGTGTTGCGGTTGGTGGGGGTGAGGTGGGGGTGTCGGGTTTGCTTGGGGGGGTGAGGTGGGAGTGTCGGGTTCGGTCGGGGGGGTAAGTGAGCCGGGGGTTGTCAGGTTTGGTCTGGGGATGTTGCGATTGGTGGGGGGGGTGTGAGGTGGGGGTGTCAGGTTCGGTCGGGGGGTAAGTGAGCCAGGGGGTGTCGGGTTTGGTCTGGGGGGGTGGGAAGGTATCGGGGTGGGTGAGGTGGCAGTGTCGGGTTTGCTTGGGGGGGTGGGAAGGTGTCGGGGTGGGTGAGGGGTGAGGTGTGGGTGTTGGGGTTGGTCAGGGGGTGTTGCGGTTGGTGGGGGGGTGAGGTGGTGGTGTTGGGTTTGGTCGGGGGGGTAAGTGAGCCGGGGGGGGTGTCAGGTTTGGTCTGGGCACCCACCCCAACACCTTCCCCCCCCAGACCAAACCCGACACCCTCCCCCCCGGCTCGCCCCCCCCCCGGGTTTGGTCTGGGCACCCACCCCAACACCTTCCTCCCCCCACCCAAACCTCACCCTTCACCCCCCCCGACACCTTCCCACCCCCCCCAGACCAACCCTGACACCCCCCGGCTCACTTACCCCCCGACCAAACCCGACACCCCCACCTCACCCCCCCAAGCAAACCCAACACCCCCACCTCACCCCCTGACCGAACCCGACACCCCCACCTCACTTACTGTCCCACCAAACCCAACTCAGATCCTTCGCGGGCGGGGAGGGGGCCCAGAGCCGAGGGATTCCGGGAACCTTCGCAGGTGGAGGGGGGGGCACAGAGCTGATGGAGTCCGGGGTTGAGGTGGGAGGGGCAGAGAACTGAGGGATCTCCGGGGTTCCCTTGGGAGGGGGGAGGGGCAGAGAACTGAGGGATCTCCGGGGTTCCGTTGGGAGGGGGGAGGGGCAGAGAACTGAGGGATCTCCGGGGTTCCGTTGGGAGGGGGGAGGGGCAGAGAACTGAGGGATCTCCGGGGTTCCGTTGGGAGGGGGGAGGGGCAGAGAACTGAGGGATCTCCGGGGTTCCATTGGGAGGGGGAGGGGCAGAGAACTGAGGGATCTCCGGGGTTCCGTTGGAGGAGGGAGGGGTGAGCTGAGCGAGTGAGGTGTCTGTTGGAGAGGGGTATTATGACATCATCACCACCTAACCGCCCAGCCGATGTGATTGGCCCTGAAAGACTTTCACCCCTGGGGGGCGTCAGAGGTGAGATCCGAAAATTTTTCGACCCTTACCAGCATCTAGACCCCAAGACCCCTCACTGTACCAAATTTCAAGTCTCTGGCTCAAACGGTGCGGGAGGAGTTCGCAGTCATACGTACATACATACATACATACACACATACATACACCACTTGACTTTTATATATATAGATTTATTTTCAATTTTTTTTTAACCTGCTGAATGATCTCTCACCTCAGTCACCTGAGCAATTTGTAATCATGAGGCTTAGAAATAATTATGCTAAATACAGCTTCAAAATTAGGAAATACAGACTGTATTTGGTCTTCAATTATTATGTTATAAATGTCTTGGTAACTGTGACATGTTTTTTCAGGATAATTTATCGTTATTTATAGATGAAAGTGCTTGATTCCACAAGAAAAGCATCTTCTACAATTCTACATCTTCGGGACATCATTGACCAATCGTTTTTATTTCATTGCTAGTTTGCTACTTGCAAGATAAAACACTAGTCCATTAACATTGCACAGCCCGCAGCACTGTCACTTATTCAAAAAACTGTTTATTTTAAAATTAAAAAATAAACTGCTCAGCACAACATTGTCTTACATGAAATAAATAATGTATAATTAATAAGAAAAATATATTACCTCTCTTTTTATTGCAAGATAAAAACTTGTCCAACAAAGCTGCAAACCGCTGCCACTTATTCAAGCAAATATTGTGCTTATGTTCTGTGATCAATGACGTCGCTCTAGATTACATGTGTTGTCGCAAGTAACGGCAGCGAAGAAAAAAAAGTGAAATATATGGAACAATGGAGGAAATGTGTTTTATTCACATTGTGTTTTATTCACATTGTGTTTTATTCGCATTGTCGGATTTTTTAAATTATTGTTTGGATACCGCGAGGCTTTTATCGATGCGAGGGAAGTCTGGGGGAAAAAGTGTAATCGAAGCAACATTGGGTTTTTTTTTTAAAAATCGCAATGTCACATTTAAATAAAAAATTGATGAGCTTTATATAGCCAGGCACAAGGGGCCCTGAGGCCCTGGACTCGGGCCCAAGACATTAATTGAGACTTTTTTAAATTTAAGGCCGTGCAAACTTGTAATTTTGTAACCATTTTTTGTTGTTGCTTGGGGCCCCTTTTCTCTTGGGTCCCTAAGCATGTGCTTTTATTGCTTATAGGTTAATCCACCACTGCTAAATAGTCAATAAACCTCAAAAAAAAATCCTAAATCTCTTGCAAGGATTAATCATAAAGGGAATAACACCCTCTCATTAAAACAAATGATAACCAATTGTGAGCAGATGTGACAAAACTTATGGCATCACAGAAACATAAATTGGAGGCCCATTATTCCTTTTCAGTTTGTATAGTGCCTTTCCTCTGCAGATCTCAGGCAGGTACTGTACACATCAGCATTACATACTGTCTTTATTGGGTAGAGACAGAAATGTGACAAATCCGAAATTTTCACTTGGCTACCTTAGCATGGGAAATCAGTACTGAGATCTGGCATAATATCCACTTTTGAGATTCTGTATGAAACTGAGTGCATCACGAATGCTTGCAGCTGAGTTCAGTGAAAACTATTATTCGTCTCTGAAGATGCAATCTGATAATTCATGAAACTATCTGCTTGCCAAGAAGCTTGTCAAAGGGGGATATTAGGGTTTGTTTAATTTGGTTGTGTTTTAACCTTAACCACTCACTTTGGTTCCCATCTAGAATACCAGCACAAAAGGAAAACAGACACTCTTGAAATTCCTGGTCATAAAGCAAGACTGCTGCATCTCAATTTTGTGTTTTGCGGATGCCCACATTTATTGTCCCTCAAGGCAAATTTCCACCTTGGTTACTATTTAATGGCTCAAGTGAGTAAATTTGACCTTACTCTAAACAGTAGTAGTATCTGAATTTTATAGAGATGTATAAATTGCTCTTGGTAGAGGTAAGGACACTGAGACCCAGAGGACCAAATCCTGACCTGTGCTAAAAATATGGTGATACAGGAGCTTTCCAAACTTATTTCAAAGCATCCCTAAATGGACAGCCAAGCACTCCCCATCACGGGGGGATTCTTTGTTGGTGTAAAGTTGATGTAGCTGGCTACACATCTGCCCAACCCACTCATATTAGAGGATATGCCAGAGGTAGACCTCAGCACACTGTATTTTAACAAACTTCACTGGCATAATGGCCCTTCAGGGTCCATAGAAAGTGGAAGAAATTAGAGCATCCTTTCAGCTGCTGTAACTAGCATAGGGGCTTATTTCAGTCTCCAGCCACTTCCAGAATCCAGAGATAGGGTGGAAAGTTGACCTAATGTAGGCACTTTTGCCTGCCTGCCTTACCCATAATGATCTCTGCTTTGATGTAGCAGAGGATTTAGCTCAGAGTGCAAGTGACTTGCCTGAGTTAGAGTGACCAGACAACAAACTTGAAAAACTGGGAGAGAGGGTGGGAGGTAATAGGATCCTGTATAAGAAAAAGACTCAAAAATCAGGACTGTCCCTATAAAATCGAGACCGGTCGTCCTAGCCTGAGTTCACAAAGTGATCTCGGTTAGAGGTCAAACTAACAATGGAACCCGAGCATTTGGGATTCCTACCCCCTTTCCTTTACTTTTATGTGTCCATATGTAAATTATTCTTTGTTGTTCATTCTGCATTAAAGGAGAAAAGAACGAATTAACAAATATTCTCCCCAGTCTATTAACTGCGTTTTTACCCCATAGACCATGAAGGGTGTTTTGAAGACATTATGGTCTATCATCTCAATATGCATTACACTTCAATTTTTTATGTTATTTTTCAGACTCACTAGACTAGAAGAGTTCCTTCATTGCCAGTAGTATCATGTAAATCATATTTAGTCTTTTCAAGATCCATTTTATTTACTCAATGGACCATAATGATTTGTTTGCAAAGTCACTGTCGATTATGCATGTTTAGATTTTGGCAGTTGATGAAGTTCTGATTGTTGACCCAAAGGGACAGCCATAGTTCTTGAAAAGCTGCTTCAAACTATTGTATTGAGGGTCTCTAAAAAGTACTGAATCATTGGCCACCATGCATGCTCAGTAAATTAGGCATACCTGGTAAATATTCATAGGATATTTGTGTTAATATACTGTACATTATGCACTCTTTTCAGTCAATCATGTTCAAACAAAAATAAGGCAATTGCTTATAATTTCCTTTTTCCAATGGTTAATTTTCTGAAAACATTCAGTTTTCAGAAAATAAATAACTAAATCCAACTTTCAGTTATGTCAGCAGAAAGAACACATGAAACCACTTCTTACAACATTTTCACTCACAGTTTAAAGCCATGCAAATGGCTGTTTCATATCACTTGTTAAGGCCTAGATTGTTCCTTTTGGCACAGCCCTCATAAAGGGGGAGAGTATAAGATGCATACTGACCCAAGAGCAGCTCCACAGGAGGCGCTGTGCCTCAGATAGACCCTTGAGTTACAATCCCATCCTTCCTTCTTCTTGCTCTTGGCAGTCAGTAATTTGCCACTGTCCTGTATCAGCAGCAAGTTATGACACCGCCCTCTGCTGGTTCAGTTGTTCTGGCCAGAGCATCCAGGGAGGTGGAATTAAAGTTCAGTCCCTTCCCCACCCAGGTGTTCCATATGAATAGCATACAGGTATGTAGAAGCCAAGGCTCAGGTAACCAGGAAAGCATGTAAGGAGATATACTTCCATGTGAGCAAATTGTCCAAGTCATAATCTCTCCCTAGATGTTCTCAATGGGGGGAGAATGAGGTGCTTCCAGAACCTGCAATGAGTAGAAGAGTCCCACCAGTGAGGTTCCTATAGTGATACATAGAGAGCTAATGCAGTAATCAGGGAGCCTCAAAGCTGGCAAAGAGGCACAGAGCATCATCCAGACAGGGATCAGAGACTTCAGGGTGGACCCACTTCCTGCTTCGTGGTGCAGCAAGCCCCTTCCTGTCACAGAGGTGGGCAGATCTGGGGGAAAATTCTACAAGGTTAAAGGGTGCTCCTTATTCAGGGCTGAGCCTAAAGGAGAGGTTGAAAAGACTGAAGAGAGGGTGTCATTTTGGGATTGTTTACCTTAGAAAAGAGTCAAATAAGGGACAACAAGATAAAAGTATATCAAATTTTGAGTGGTGTGGAGTAGGAACTTCTGTTCTCCCTGTCTTGTAACACACAGAAAAAGGGGACATTGAATAAATTGAAAGATGGCAAATTAAAAACGCAATAAAGGAAACACTTTGTTTCCCACACTATGTGAATTTAGACTATGGAACTCATTTCTACAAGATGTAGTTCAGGCCAATAATTAAGGCCTTGTCTACACTAGAAAAGGTTTGCCAATCAAGCTATACTCCAAATTCTCCTAGTTTACAATGGATAAAGGGTGCCTTTTTCTGGTATCAATTATACCAGTTCCCCGAATGAAATAAGTACTACTAGCAAAGGGCGTGTTTTCATTTTTTTTCTTGTTGCTAAAAGCCTAGTCAATTGCTTGACTAATACTTGTGGCTCAATATTAAAAATGTTCATGAGACCAAATGAACTTAGCCAAGTTTTATTAACTGGAACAAAGCAGTACACAAAAAGCAATCATGCACACTACACTTCTGGGAAGCTCTCACAACGTTCACCTTACACAGTAGCTTTGCTTGAAGTATGCCCTCTGAACAAACTATATTTATATCATGGCTTTTTACAAGCTAAAAGACTCTGTACGTCACCTAAGATCCAGCTCACAGTTCATACCAGTTCCTTAACTTGTTGTTCTGTACCTTATCTCTTGTTTTGGACACCACATTACAAAAGCTATAAGCTGTAAAGGTATCTTCCAAGCTCGTATCAGGACTGAACATTAATGTATCTTGACTTTGACAGGGTTCCTATCTGCCTATGCCAAATGCTGAGTTGTACTGTTACAAGGTATTGTGGAATATATCTTGACATGAGTAAATAGCATTGTGGGAAAGACAGTGTAATTTGTTTACTGTAACAGTCCAGATGCTGTGTACACTATGTCTATTTTATATGGATTGGCTAACAACCAGCATAACTGCAGCTACACTGGTTGCACCGTCCCTGCCCACAGCATAGTTACGGTATATTGCTTCGGGGTGTGATTGTTCCTTAGTGACAGAGCTATACCAGGCCTCAGTAAGAGTGACTGGATAACAAGAATATCAAGACTTGTACAAAACTAATGCTAAAAAGCATATTCATGCTTCAGGGTTCATGCTTCTTGGAGGGTCAGATAAACCACATCTGTATATATTGTGTGGTTCTTCCCCTTTCCTCTGAAGTTCCTGGTGCTGGCCACTGTGAGAGACAGAATACTGAATTAGATGGGCTATGGGTCTGATCCACTGTGGCAATTTTTATGTTCCATTTAGCCCTGTGTGAGCAGGAGCAAGAGAAATCAGTAGAGTATCAGTTTTTTGGTCTTTGACTAGCAGTTGAGAGGTGCATTCTGAAGGTCTACACTTAGAATGATAGATCATGATGTACTGAGTACTAATTCTGGTTCTGCCAGAACCTTCCAGTGGGGCCTTGTGCAAGTCACCTAAATCAATCTGCCCAGTTTGCCACCTGTAAAATTAACACTTTATCTTCTACCTAACATGGGTGTTGTGATTAATCAGTTAATGTTTGCCAAGTGTCTTGAAAAGGAAAAGTGCTATATAAGAAGTCTTGGAAAGATTAGATTTTTACCAATAAAAGTCAGTGAACCTTAATTTCACCACACACACACAACCAATGAAAAACATTTTCAGTTGATACTCAGCAACATTTTCAGATAGGCAAAGTAAGAAAATGCTGCTTGAGAACTTATTAGAATTCAATGTAAGGATATTTCCTTTGTGCATTTTGAAATAAGATGTTGACAATTTGTGTTTTAATGGTTACAAAGTTTTAACTTTTTGAATCTCAATGGTAAACAATTATTGTCTGACTCTCCCATAATTTCTCATAACAGGAAAAATATAAATAGATAAAAATCAGAAAAAAATACTTAAACCCCATAATTTCATGTAACTGAAAATTTAAATCTATAAATATAAAAATGCCTAAAAAGAAATATTGATATTATCCATTGATATTAGAAAAAATAAAAATCATATTCTGCCACACCTATATTTAAGTGTGATGTATTGCTTTAGAATAGCTTTTACTGCATGGAACAAAAATTCTCTCCTGTCAGTATATATGCTACAGCAATAGACTAAATGGATAAATGAACTGGCTTGCATAGTGAAGAGAGTGAGGTTAATTGTGACTGTAAAGAGGGAATTGGAGTCTGGAGAGGATTGACTAGTGAAATATCACAATAATCAATATTAGGCACATTTATCATCTCTGTATAGTATACACACTGTAGACATATTTCAGTGCCTTAGGAGAATGATGTGGCAGTAATATCCTAAAATTTGATTGCATAAAATTAGGAGTGGTGGCAGCAAACACAAAGGACAATAAAATTCTGGAAGCTTATTTTGAATAGATTTGTAATAGACACAGATATAGTATTAGCTCAATGCAATTCACTGTACAGAAAACATAATGAGACAATGGACAGAGAAGAAAAGGAAATATAACTTCCGTGGATATTTATATGCTACAAATCATTGAACAGGAGGAGGAGAACTGAAAACTGGGAGATAAAATGTTCAAACCTGCACAGCAAAAATAAACAAGCAAAGACATTTCGGGGCTTCAGAAATAGAAATAATGAATACATTATGAGAGGAAACTATTATAGCTCTGTAGTATCTCAAAGAGGACATGTAGTAACAGGAATATGAAAAAACAAACCAATTGAAGGATAACAAATTATTACAAATATGGGACACACCTGATGAGAACATATTAGAATGGACATTTTTTTTAAATTGGAAGAGGAGATATGATCGGCGTGATCAAGAATTTCTCTTATTATTTATTTATTACTAGCATAAGTGCCCGGTGCTGCTCAGGTCAGTCGGAGGTGGGGAGGTGGCAGACAGCTGACACCCCCTGACCAACCCCAACACCCACCCCTCACCCCTCACCCACCCCGACACCTTCACACACCCCCAAGCAAACCCAACACCCCCACCTCACCCCCCGACCAAAACCAACACCCCCACCTCACTTACCGTCCCACCAAACCCAACTCAGATCCGTCGCAGGCGGGGAGGGGGCCCAGAGCCGAGGGATTCCGGGGACCTTCGCAGGTGGGGGTCGGCACATAGCTGATGGATTCTGGGGTTCCGTTTGGAGGGGGGAGGGGCAGAGAACTGAGGGATCTCCGGGGTTCCATTGGGAGGGGGGGGGCAGAGAACAGAGGGATCTCCGGGGTTCCGTTGGGAGGGGGGAGGGGCAGAGAACTGAGGGATCTCCAGGGTTCCGTTGGAGGAGGGAGGGGCAGTGAGCTGAGTGATCTCCAGGGTTCCATTGGAGGAGGGAGGGGCAGTGAGCTGAGTGATCTCCGGGGTTCCGTTGGAGGAGGGAGGGGCAGAGAACTGAGGGATCTCCGGGGTTCCGTTGGAAGGGGGGAGGGGCAGAGAACAGAGGGATCTCCGGGGTTCCGTTGGGAGGGGGGAGGGGCAGAGAACTGAGGGATCTCCGGGGTTCCGTTGGAGGAGGGAGGGGCAGTCAGCTGAGTGATCTCCGGGGTTCCGTTGGAGGAGGGAGGGGCAGTGAGCTGAGTGATCTCCGGGGTTCCCTTGGAGGAGGGAGGGGCAGTGAGCTGAGTGATCTCCGGGGTTCCGTTGGAGGAGGGAGGGGCAGTGAGCTGAGTGATCTCCGGGGTTCCGTTGGAGGAGGGAGGGGCAGTGAGCTGAGTGATCTCTGGGGTTCCGTTGGGAGGGGGGAGGGGCAGTGAGCTGAGTGATCTCCGGGGTTCCGTTGGAGGAGGGAAGGGCAGTGAGCTGAGTGATCTCCGGGGTTCCGTTGGAGGAGGGAGGGGCAGTGAGCTGAGTGATCTCCGAGGTTCCGTTGGAGGAGGGAGGGGCAGAGAACTGAGGGATCTCCGGGGTTCCGTTGGGAGGGGGGAGGGGCAGAGAACTGAGGGATCTCCGGGGTTCCGTTGGGAGGGGGGAGGGGCAGAGAACTGAGGGATCTCCGGGGTTCCATTGGGAGGGGGGAGGGGCAGAGAACTGAGAGATCTCCGGGGTTCCATTGGAGGAGGGAGGGGTGAGCTGAGCGAGTGAGGTGTCTGTTGGAGGGGGGTATTATGACATCATCACCACCTAACCGCCCAGCCGATGTGATTGGCCCTGAAAGACTTTCACCCCTGGGGGGCGTCAGAGGTGAGATCCGAAAATTTTTCGACCCTTACCAGCATCTAGACCCCAAGACCCCTCACTGTACCAAAATTCAAGTCTCTGGCTCAAACGGTGCGGGAGGACTTCGCAGTCATACGTACATACATACACACATACATACACCACTTGACTTTTATATATATAGATTTAGTGGTGCAGACTAGCACTCATAGTGAATTTCCTGACAAAATGTTTTTTCATCAGAATATGTTGATTTATCAAAATGAACACTGTTCATGAGAAAGGATCAATTTTGATGAATCTCCTGATCTGAACATTTTTAAAAAAAAGTTTTAAAATGAGATATTTGTGCATTTTCTAAACAAAGTGTCTTTTTATTAAAAATTACTTTCATTTTGATATTTTAGTTAATTTATTCTTTTTTTAAAGGTAAATGTATTTGAAGAGGTCAAAACCACAACATTTTAAAATTATCAGAAAAAAATGTTTTGATTGGTCTGATTTTTTTTCAGATGATCAATTTGTAAAAAAAAAGAAGAGGTTTTGACTTTTCATAAAATCATAGACTATCAGGGCTGGAAGAGACCTCAGAAGGTCATCGAGTCCAACACCCTGCTCAAAGCAGAACCAACCCTCAACTAAATCATCCCAGCAAGGGCTTGCCAACCCAGGCCTTAAAAACCTCTAAGGATGGAGATTCCACCACCTCCATAGGTAACCCATTCTAGTGAAATAGGTTTTCCTAATATCCAACCTAGACATCCGCTACTCCATCCTGTTCTGAAAAAGGTTTTGACAACTCACAGGATGGGAAAAAATCATTTCCTGCCCAGCTCTACTGCAAACATAAACATAATCTTTAAAGTCCCATATGGTCTGAGATCTAGTTATTTTACAGACATCTTCCCTTCTATGTTCCATCACAGCAGTTGAGGTTCATTGGTACATCTCAGGTGACAATGCCTGGAATTCATCTTCCCAGGTTCAGATCTAATAGCGTATACTCAGATGAAAGTCTCTCCTCGATTGATTATCAGAGCTCAGATTTGAGAGGATATAACGCAAGTTTGTGGATCATACTGGTATTAGACATTACTAAATTCATGTCATAAATTGCAGCATCATATGATAAATTTCAGAGCTTTGTGATAAACTCCAGGAAAGATCCAAGAGATTTTCTGTTTGATAGACAGTGGAGGGGTGCAGTCTAAAGGTGTAAGCATGGGAGGATTGGTCATGATATAATGAGTGAACATTATTTTACAGTTTTGATTTAGTCATAGGATGTTTTAAATCAGCCAAGCTTTTCAGAGGGCAGGATAGTTGTAAAATCATTTTTATATTTGTATATTGTATTACAGTGTACGTAGAGAAGAAACAGCTGATGAATATAGGCACTACTTAGGAACACAAGTAAATCAAATAAATTAGGAAATAAACAAAAGTTTAGTGCTAATCCTTCTCTCCACCTTTCTTCAGGCAATTATGTGTGGCTAAAAGACAGTAGGTGGGGGCCTCTCAGTAGCAGAAAACTGTTGACGTCTTTGAGAAAATTGAGGGGAAAGCAACATAAATTATTAACAGACTGAAGGGACTGACTTCTGGTGAAACATTAAACAAAATAAATATGTATAAACTTAGCTGAGCAATGGCTGAGGGTGAGAGAACAGGATAACTGTCTACAAATATTTGAAGGCTGTAAACATCAAGGAGAAAGAAGAATTATTTAAGGTGGTCCAAGGGGATATAACTAAGGGTAATGAGATGCACTGTAAATGAGCACTGGAAAATATAAACTGGATACTAGATAAACAATTCTGGACAGTAAGTTCGTTTAGACTACGGAACTGTCTCCCATGGGAAGCCCCATTGATGCAGCCCGGTAAATTGGACAGATAATTTACTATAGAAAATGATTTTGCATTGACAGGGAAAATGATAAGATGACCTAATAGTTTTATTTCATTTGTAATACCTATTGTTGTAGTGGTGTAGTGTTGTTGTATGGTGTCCAGAGGCTACCGGTGTGGTGCTTCTGCTTTCTCCTGTTGATATCACTCGGCTGCGTGCGTGTGTTCTCTCTGTGTGCTGCCCCAGCTCTGTACAGATAGCTGACGCAGCAGACCCGACGAGAACCCCCAATAACCACAGAGTCTTAGTAAGGTACAAAGGCACCTCGGCCAGGGTTTATTGCGACCCTGACACCCTTTCTGTTTCCAGCGGATTTCTCAGTCCACCAGACATACAGCTAGAGAGTGACGCTTGGCAATGGACACAGCTCAGTGACGGGACATTGTCACTCCCCCTCGAGCTGGACAAAGACATTCCAGTGACACATGCTTATATACAGATACAGAACAAGTTACACATCACTCTTGACGTATTCAGGTTCAACCCCTCCTACGTAGTAAGGTGCAGCCCATTTACCTCGTTAGGTGCTGCTTTGCTCCTTGCACCTGTTGTTTTGATCAAAACAACTCTATCCATCATTTTACCCTTTTGCCCCTGTCATTGGGATGGCTCATGAGGTTACCCATTATCTGAGGAGTGTCCTTGGTTTATAATGTACCTCATTACTGTGTTTATACTGAAATTATAATGAGTATAAATTCTTACGATATCAGCCCTCTTCCTGCCAATTTCTGTGAGCCGGTCCAGCCTTAATTGCTCACAGCTGCAATTTGCTTCATATTAGCAAAGACTTGACCATTACTTTAGTTCAGGCCTCAGGCTGGGCCCTTAGTAGGCCTTTAGCCTTTACTTACATTGCCTTCACTTACTACACCTATATTTGTGATATTTTTCACAAAAAAAAATTGGGGCTCCTCTTTCAAATGGAATGGGGAAAAGTCTCCAAAAATAAAGCATAGAAATAGAATGCCAACAACAGCATCACAACATTAGATTGTCCCCCCCCCAACCCTCTCACCTCTTCCCTAAAAGAAGCTCTGGTGGCCCTTAAACTAGCCAATGCCTTTGTACTTCACAAGATTTTATGGGAGTCACTTTGTGACTGGGAATGAGAGCCCTGTGTGATTATAAATTTTTAATATATTGCACCATTTTATATTTTCATTTGTCAATAATGAAGAATAGCTATCATCATACAAGTGGCAGGAAACCAGCACTGGAGTAATTTATTAGGTGACTGAAAAAGCTCATGAGAATGTATTGGAAGGCAACTTCTTTATTACATAAAAGTATGTTTTCTGCTAGCTAGGGAAACCTGAAAGAGCAATTTCTACTCATAGTGCATCATTCATCTTTTAATATGATTTCTTTAGAGCAGGATTTTTAGAGATTTCTGATGGAGAGTATGTTTTTAAGAAGTATTAATTTCCTCTCTCCCACACCCACCCCTCTTTTTTTGTCTCACTAAAGTGGATTACTGGGAAATAATTGGTATAACTTGTTCAGGGCTCAAATAGAAAATTTTTCTTTCTCCTGTTCTTTTCTAGTTCTTACTAACAAGAGCTTATGGTCATTCAGATGCTATACTTTTTATTTCCGTGTCTTTCAGGGGGAGGCCCAAAGCACCCAAAGAAAATGGAAGGGAGTTGCTTTACTGCTGGTACCATCTCAAGGCAAATTCAGGTACCATGGGCATTATAGCAGTTGCAGGGTTAAATACTGATCCCAGCTCAGACTGGATCCTGGAGATCTCTGCAAAGGCAAAAGGAAGGAATTATCCTTCCAACACCATAGGCTGCAAAAGCATGAGTGAAGCTACTCTGCAAATGATACTTCAGACTTGAGGAGCAGGTCTCAATGGCTGGAGGATTAGTTAAACAGCATTAGTTAAAACCCAACTTCATGCATGAATGCATACAAATAGAGCAGGCAGCCATATTCTATTTGGGATGAATTTTCCAAGGGATAGTTCAGTGAAGTTCTGTGTGGAGTGCAGTGCTCCAGGAAGATCAGCGGCTCTGTTGGAATAGTTGTTTCAGGTCATTTATGTGTGAAAGGAAGAGGAGAGGGAATTCCCTAATAAGAATTATCAGATTCTGAGGGGGAGTGAAACAGGAACAATAAGAGGCAGGCTGTACATTTGATTTGCAGTTCTCAGCACAGGTGGTCCTTCTCAATACTCTCCTCCCATACAAGGCCTCATGACAGAGGCCATTCTGCAGAAGAGTATCAGAGATAGGAGGAGGCAGAGCTGGAGTGGTCCTGTATTCTGGCGGTTCCCAGAGAGATGCCAGGCTCAAAGGGGTCTGGAGGAGCCAGACACAAGTTCAAGACTGGAAGAAGAAAACCAGCACCAGGTTCCACACTGGCACAAGGAGACCAAGCTGAGTGACAGAGCAGATGAATAGTGTAAAGAAGGCAAGAGGGGAGAAATGAAGTGATGAAAGAAAGAAACATCAGACTAGGAAAGACACAAAGAAAGGGAAGGAAAAAGTTAGTAAGGCTTTCACTTGAGACAGTATCAGACAGGAGCTGATTACAAATAGGGATTAGTCCAGTTAAGGGGCCACTCTACCTTGAATAGTCTTTTAGAATAAGTACTAACTACTTAAGCTAAACAATCTGTTCTATTTTACATTTAGGTTGTAATGCTGGGAGTACCTTTCCCAGACTAGAAGAAGAAGAGCTCTGTGCAGCTCAAAAGCTTGTCTCTTTCACCAACAGAAGTTGATTCAATAAAAGATAATACCTCCCCCCCCTCCCCCCCCCCCCCCCCGAAAGACACAACTACAACTACACTGCATATGACCACCACCTTAGTAAATCATCAACACCACTTCCTCCAGCATTGAGTGTTTTCCACTAAAGTCTCCTTTTCCAATACTGATAAGGACCACTTCTGCTTAGGTTGTAAGATATGACACAATCACTGGCCAAACTGGTATGTTTACTTCCTATGCCTAACCTTTTGTTATTCCAAAGTATGTAATTAAAAGTTCCACTGTGTTAGAAAATGTCTCTAGCCAAAGCCTACTATCAGGTTTTGTCATGTAGGTTTTAGGTGGTATCGAAGAAAACTTTTCTGATTATAAAAAGATAAATTCTCCAGATTCTTTATGTTAATGTTTTAAATGGAAGGGAAATTTGGGACAAGTGATTATTAAAACAGGGAAACTCATCCAACCTCTCATAAGATTAGATAAGGAAGTCATTTTGCTTAGAGCAACAAATTTGAAATGGGCTTAATTTTCTTTCCCACTTCTGTGACTCTTTAGCAGTTTAAATAAAAGAAGCAGTTAAAGCAGATAATGAGTATCAGATCTCAAGTTAATGCAGAGTAAATTGAATTCTGAAGTCTCTCTTCTCTTTCCAACTTTGCTGCAGGTGCCAAGGTTCACTTTCTAAATCACTTCACCTATTTAGCAGCATTGCAAAGGTCTCTAAGTCAGTTAGGGGAGTTGAACCTAAATAAACTGCCTCCAGCTTTCCAGATTTTCAATCCCAAACAAAGGCTTGGAAGGACGCTTCAGATTCCCTCAGAAGGAAGTGTGTTTTATTGCTCTTGACTATATAATCCTCATCATGTACCACAGTCACTGGTATCTCTTCCTAGGAGCCACGTGCCACTTTCACCTTTCTGGTTAATGGGTGCACACACCTCAGGGAGCCAAGTTTACATTATCTGGCTGCAGGGTTCCCAACAAAATCCTACTGAAGTCCGTGCAAGTCTTTCCATGGACTCCCTGGGCTTTGGATCAGGCCCATGGAGAGTACAATAGCTCAGTACAGTAAAACCTCCATTTAACGGACTAATTCGGGTGAGGGGATGTCCGTTAAATCAAAAAGTCCGTTATTTAATTTTTTTTTTAAAACCAGCTGTCAGAGCAGCAACCCGCCCGCCACAGGGTCGGGGCAGCAGCTCCGCAGCTTGCCCGCTACCGGGACTCGCGCGGCAGCCGGGAGCCAGCAGCCAGCCTGCCTGCTGCTGGGACCCGGGCGGCAGCCGGGAGCCGGCAGCCAGCCCGCCCGCTGCCGGGACCCGGGCGGGAGCCGGCAGCCAGCCCACTAGCCAGCCCGCCTGCTGCTGGGACCGGGGCGGCAGCCGGGAGCCAGCAGACGGCCGCCAGGGAAGGGGACCGGGGCTGCAGCAGGGAGGGGTTGCGGTCTGATATGGATCAGAAATTTTGTCCGTTGCATCCGAAGTCCGTTAAATCGAGGTCCATTAAATCGAGGTTTTACTGTACAGCTATACTCAAAATCTTCCAGACCTTTGCATACACACAGGGCCAAAGCATAGGCATGGACTCTGAGGGTGCCCTGGGTCTCAAGCACCCATGGGGGGGGACATAATGGGTGCTCAGCACCCAGGAGTCAGAGCTTGAGTGTGGAATGTAATGAGTTCTTTGCTGCTAACACCTTTTGCTCTTGGGCCAGGGAGTTTGTTTATAAACAGAGGCAGGGTGATTAAGAGAACAAAAGACTTGTCATTACATTAAATTAAGGATCCTTAGATAATCCTAGTATCAGAGGGGTAGCCGTGTAAGGGCTGGTCTCCACTACGGGGAGGTGGGGTTGGGGGGTAGGATCAACTGCAGATACGCAAACTTCAGCTACGTGAATCACGTAGCTGAAGTTTGCGTATCTGCAGCTCATTTACCATCCGTCCTCATGGCGGCGGCAGTCAGTGGCACGCTCCCTCGTCGACTCCAGCTTGCGCCTCCTGGCAAGCTGGAGTTCCGGAGTCGACGGGGGCACCGCAAGCGATCGATTTCTCGCGTCTTCATAAGACGCGAGAAATCGATCGCCAGAAGATCGATGGCTACCCGCCGATTCGGTGGCTAGTGAAGACATACCCTTAGTCTGGATCTGCAAAAGCAACAAAGAGTCTTGTAGCACTTTATAGACTAACAGATTTTAGGGGTCATGAGCTTTCATGGGCTAAGATCCACTTAGATGACACTTCCACTGCTTGCATCTGACGAAGTGGGTATCAGACCACGAAAGCTTATGCTTCAATACTTTAGTTAGTCTTTAAGGTGCCACAGGACTCTTTGTACCTCAACAAGACTCTTTGTCACTTTAGATGATCCTGAAAGCATTCCCAGGCACTCCAGTTAAAAGATAGGAAACAAAAGGTAGGAATAAAGGGTCCATTTTCAGAATGGAGAGAAGTAAATAGTGGTGTTCCCAGAGGGGCTTGTACTGCTCTGGGATCAGTGGTGTTCAACACCATTCACAAATGATCTGCAAAAGGAGTAAACAGTGAGGTGGCAGAGTTTGCAGATCATACAAAATTACTCAAGATAGTTAAGTTCAAAACAGCTAGCAAAGAATTACACGGGGGTCTCACAAAACTGGGTGATGGCAACAAAAATGGCAGATGAAATTCAATGTTAAATGCAAAGTGATACACATGGCAAAATATAATCCTAACTATACATACAAAATTATGGTGCCTAAATTATCTTTTACACATCAACAAAGAGACTCTGGAGTCATTTGCAGTACTCTGGAAGCACTATTATTTCCAGAGTACTGCAAATTGAATCCTTCTCACTGTGCCTGTATCATCCTGAACTCATTCTCCAGCTTCAGAAGACTTAAAAATTACCTCCAGTCATCAAAGAGACAGATGCAACTGAATAATGTAGCTGTCCTTAATATGCATCAAAACAAGACGTAACCTAGACGTAAATAAGATTGCTGACAGTTTAATCTAGAAAGCTTACTGTGAGCCATAATGTCTTCAAATTGGGACGTTAGTGAAGACAGCTTTTAGGTGATTGCAATGATTTTAATATACTGTAATTCAGGAGAATGTAATTATGTAGTTCATAACAATTGAACTGTTATAAAAGTAGTAAAGATACCAATGATAGACACATAGTCAATAACTAGAATATGAAAGAAGTGTATAAATATGCTGAAAATAGCCTCCCAACAAAACAGGCAGCATGGCCCCCACACCTCCCAAACACTTCTTCAAAAGCACCCACCGGCAAAAACAAACCTCAGCATCTATGAGCCAAAGCATGCTAATTATAGAAGTAGGTATACTGATCGGTACATACTTTCCTTGGAAAATGTGTGGTTTCATACCCCATTGGTGAATCAATATTAATGTTTGGGGATTTT
The DNA here is from genome assembly GCA_032164245.1 of Sternotherus odoratus. Taxonomy (NCBI): domain Eukaryota; kingdom Metazoa; phylum Chordata; order Testudines; family Kinosternidae; genus Sternotherus; species Sternotherus odoratus. The sequence continues at coordinate 15,190,701 of JAVMKO010000003.1, read as the reverse complement.
TGTGTTCTGATCACTTGCTCCTGCTTTTCACAGACCAAGTATCTGAAAAGCTGTCACTGAATCAAATTTCCCTTTCTGCCAAAGAACAGATTTTTGCAAGCATCTAAAACTAAAATGTAGGTAAATTCTGCATATTGCTTCAGGCTCTAATTCAGGATATTGTTCATTAATGCTAACCTATTGTTTGGGGGGGGGGATATGGTAGGGGTATGGAAAGAATAGAACTGTGCTAGAGTGAAGACTTCCTAAGATCTTTAGACTATAGACAAAGATATATTAATAAATTACATGCTTTATAATTATTATCACTAGATTTCACTGGCTTCCTTCATGCCAACAAGAAAATGACAAATAATAAAAACATTTTCAAATCACTATTAGTTATAAAGATACGCACTCAAAGTTTAAGAAAAAATATTGGCTGTATCTCATACATTGATAACAAAGAGTCCTGTGGCATCTTAAAGACTAACTAAAGTATTGAAGCATAAGCTTTCGTGGGCTAATACCCACTTCATCGGATGCAAGCAGTGGAAGTGTCCAGGGGCAGGTATAGGCAAGAACCTGGTAGGAGATAACAAAGTTAGTCCAATCAGGCTGAACCAGCTTGTTATCTCAAATCAGGGAGGGTGAGGGATTGTGAGGGATTGTGTCAAATTTGCAAATCAATCCGGGATTGAACAAAGATTTGGAATGGCTTGCTAATTACAAAAACAGCTTCTCCTCTCTCCGAGTTCACACCTCCAATTCAGCTGCTAGAGGAATACCTCACCCTCCCTGATTTGAGATAACAAGCTGGTTCAGCCTGATTGGACTAACCTTGTTATCTCCTACCTGGTTCTTGCCTACTTATCTATCTATATCTGCCCCTGGACACTTCCACTGCTTGCATCCAACGAAGTGGGTATTAGCCCACGAAAGCTTATGCTTTAATACTTTAGTTAGTCTTTAAGGTGCCACAGGACTCTTTGTTACCTCTGCTATTCCAGACTAAAACGGCTACCTCTCTGACTCATACATTGAAACTGTCATGTCTGTCATATCTAATGACTGTTGCCAACTCTTCTAATTTTATTGTGACTTTCCTAATATTTGGTGTTTTACTTAAAGCTCTGGCTCCTGGAGTCATGTGGCTATGTGAGAATCTAAGCTTTCATTTAAAACATTTATGATTCTGACCCTCATGAATCTTTGCTGAGCAAAGCCTGAAAAACATGATCCCTTGTAGCTCAAAAAAGCTGGAGACAAACAAAAAAGAATTTTAAAAATACTATTTATTTCTCATGGTTTTTTGGAGCCTGACTAGTGATGAATGTGTACCAGGGCTGAGCCCCGGCACCTCTGGGCTTGCTGCATTTATAAAGAAAAAAAATTACTTGAGCCCCAGCACCTAATTGCTTGAACCCAGCACCTCTTTCATTACAAATTAAGCACAGACTCATAGGAACCTAGACCAGCCAAAGGTAATCACACTTGCAGTCATCTAGCTTAGTAACCTCTTCCCAACAATGGTCAGCCCCCAGATCCCTCCGAGATAGGTGTAAGAACCAAAAACCCAATAACAGACAAATGTGGGGTAATTCCCCCCCACACACACACACACACCTCCTAATGTCTCATCCTGATTTCTTATACTGATTGGCTTATGTCCTGAAGCACAGGGTTTAATATCCTGTGACAGGGTAAAAGAGCGAGGAAAAGGATAAGGGTTACCTGCCGGTTACATGACCCGGCAGAGAATTTTAGGGACTGGTGTGTCCTCTTTCCAGGGGCTGAGAGAGACAAGGGGAAAGCCTCTGTTGTCTGCAGTCCATGTTGGTCAGGGTACTTGCTTTGTTTTGTGTTGGTGATTGAATAATGCATTCTGCTCTGAAACAAAGCCTGAAATGGGTGCAGGGCCGGCACTGGTTCCTTTCTGGGTTGGTGGGAGCCGACCAGCCTACACATTCCTTCCACAAAAAGGTTATCATGAATTATGACAGCGCTGGATACTTTTGATATCCACAGAAATGTCCATCCCCTTTTTGAATGATTCGTGATTTGTGAGTGTGAGGGCCCCGTTGTAGGGTGAGTAGAGGTCACCATTTAATTGGGACTGTCCATCCCAATGTTAGGGGCTTTGTCTTCTATAGGACCCTATTATCTTCCCCCTCCTCTGAATCTCAATTTTTCAAATCTTGCTGTCTAGTCACCCTAGCTAGTTGTGATCGGCTGATCTGCTTGCAGAAGAGACGTGTTCCAGGAACAGATTACATCCTTCCCAGATGAAATGTCAGTAAAGGCTAGCCTTTGTACCAGTGTCTGCCTCTCCCTGTGAAAGCTGTGAAGAACTGGCAATCTGTGCAGAGCCAAGGGGCAGTCAATGGGCTGCCTCGGGGAATGAGTTGGTTAGGGCGGTGGTGGGAACAAAGTTAAGAGCAGAAAGATAGTACAGCCCCACTCTGTATTGTCTTTTCATGTCCGACCCACCGTGCAAGGGTATAAGGTGGCCAGATGTTCCGATTTTATAGGGAGAGTCCTGATTTTGGGGTCTTTTTCTTATATAGGTTCCTATTACCCCTTCCAACTCTGTCCCGATTTTTCACGTTTGCTGTCTGTTCACCCTAAGTGGGTATCTCCTTAAAGGAGTTTCCTGAGGCAGTGACCAATGAAGAAAGCCCCACTGGGGCAGCTCTTTGATATTCACAATTCAACGTTCAAGCTGTGTGATTGGATACCGAAGTCACAGGGTCTTGTTTTTGCACTCTCATTGGGTGACTGTAACTGATAAATAAGAGGAAGACATGGGGATCTGAGTCTCTCAGGGAGAGGGTGGGTGTATTGTACTCTAGTTAGAGGCAGCAGGAGACGAATCAGTCATGAGAATATTAGGAAACTGTCAACCTTTTGGCGTTCCTTCATGCACAAGTGTATTAAATTCTGAATAGCTGCATGGATTGATATTTTAGAATTCTTATGTTCCTTCCTGACAGAGGGGGAGAAAAAGGCAAAGCACTGTGCACACAATTTACTGGTAGTTTACAGAAGACTACCTTTAATTTTCTCTTGTCACAGTCATCCGATGTAACTGAATTTGCATGAAAAAATCCTGCTTGGCCCTGTCACATGTCTTTGTCCATCTTCTTTGATTAATTGTCTCAGTGTCAGGGTGTTAGCCAGGATTTGGGGTAAACTGTTCTCCTACTATGGAGTTAATAAGCACAGTGTCCTCTGTGCTTATTATCTATCTATCCACATTTTTGCATGTATATTTTCAGTGTATTCACTGAATTTACCAGTCTCCACATTTTTGTGTTGCCTGCAGCATCCACCTTTAACCATCTTGCTCATTTCCAGATGGCTTCATACATTTTGTTTTTCTCTTCTTGCCACCTACCAGACTCATGAACAGAATTTAGGATACTAAAATGACTACTTGAAGTGTGAATGCACCAGGCTGACACAAAAACACATGGTCATGTATAAGCATGAGAATTCACATGAATACAAGCTACCATCATTAAAAAAAACATGCAGCCAAACAAAACCTCACTCCCTGAAATTAAGTGTACAAATCCCGCACCAGGCAAGATGTGATTAAAGAACAAATTTTGGACTCATGAAGACCCGCCTTGTGTATCAGTCTTGGAAGAGACCTTTAAAAACAGAGATACTCAGTTCAGAAGTCCCCAGCCTGGGGAGGTGGACAAACCTTGCAGCCTGAGCTCCCAGAAAGGAACACAGCAGAGAGCTAAATAGTTTTGGTTGCTTGTGAGCACAGAGTGGTAGGACAGATGGCTAGAGGATCCTGGAGGACACAGAAGCTGGTGTCATTCTTCATTTTTGTAAATTTAGGTTTTGTTTTTTTGTTTTTTGCTTTGAGAAATGGAATTAGGAGCTTAATCATAGGGCAGACATACCCCGAGAAGATGAGCCCCCTAAGGAGAAACTGGGCCAACATAGGAAGTAGCTCAGGAAAGACGCAAGAAGTCCGACTAGACAGACATTAGCCACTTGCTACAAGGGTCTGTATCTCAGGGTAGAGGGAAGGACTGGGTTCCCCTACAACTTCCCTGAGAATACTACTGGGAAGTTCCCAAACACAGCAGGGCAAATTGACAATTGGTCCTGCACCAGGGCCACAACTTAGTGTGAGATCCTTGGACGATTGGTTGAAAACCTTGGGTTTCCTCTAAAAGGGGTGAGAACAAAGGTGACTGCCTGGAGGGCCTAGTCACAAAGCAAGTGTGGATCAGCAGTGGACCTGATTGGCAGGACTTCACAGAAAAAAACCTGCAATGCCATGTCTGGGCAGTAGAATGTGCATTGGCTGGCAAGTCATTGCTCAGCTCACATAAATGTGCACATAGTGAAGAAAGAAAGATGTGAACATTGTCAAACAAAGTTGATCTAGAATGTGACAGAATGTGGATTTTTCTGACAGAATGATTGTGGATTTTTTCTTTTGCTATTCACGCCACTCTGTCTACCCCGAAATGACTGACTTTCTCTCTTAAAGGGCCCATAACACCACACTAGGGAACATTATGGCACCTTGTGCAACTTTATTTACTCACTTATTATTTATTACTTGGATTGCAGTAGCATCAAGGAGCTCCGGTCATGGACTAAGACCTCAACATACTAGGTGCTGTACAAACACAAGACAAAAAGATTGTTCCTATCCCAAAGGGTTTGCAATGTACGGTAATTAAACTCACACATGTACAGCAACATTCCACAATACCTACGGATGCAAAACTTTGCTATTTTGTCAATTGTCTTCTTCTGCTTGATGTTCCCTAAGAGTCAATTGTAGCTATAGACTTGAGTTTCTTGAGGCTCCTGTTTCCATTTATTCCATAAGTGAGGGCAAAAAAAATTATTAAATTTATTTTGAAATGTTGAGAGCAATATTTGTACGGGGTGTAGCATCTGGGGAAGCCCTTGAGCAAATGCCCTCAAACTTCTCTCACAAACTCAATCCTGGGTCCTGACCCCACCTATCAATTTTCAGGCATCTGTAACATTTTTGGTTTCTTTAGGGAGGATACAAAATGCAGCTCTTAACAGGAAATTAACTGCAACCTCAACTGTGGAATAACTAGAGGTCACTTCATAAAGTTGTGTCAGTAAACAAGGCTGTTTCAGACTCTGAATGCCAGAGAGAGAGAAATACAGGAAGAGAGAGAGAGAGAGAGAGTAACAACCACACAAACAAAAAGAGCAATACTATATTTGTTAATGCAACAGTGGAACTCCAGAGTGTTCCTTAGTAATTTTTCCCACTTCAACTAGATAATATAAATTGATGCAAAAATGTCCTGACAGAGTCTGTCAAAGAACAGTAATAAAGGACCTATTCGGGGTGGCCAACCTGAGCCTGAGAAGATGCCAGAATTTACCAATGCACATTGCCATAGAGTCACAGTAATATGTCGGCAGCCCCCCATCAGCACCCACTGCCTCTCACCTACTGGAAGTTCTCCCCACACCTCCCAATCAGTTCTTTTGCATTGTGCAGGAAGCTCTAGTGGGAAGGTGGAGGAACAAGGTCATGGCAGGCTCGGGGAGAGCATGGGAAGGGGTGGAGTGGGGGCAGGGCCTATGGAGAAGCCAGAGATTGAGCATCTCCGGCACATTGGAAAGTTGGCACCTGTAGCTCCATCCCTGGAGTCGGTGCCTAAACAAGGAGCCACACATTAATTTCTGAGGAGCCGCACATGGCTCCAGAGTACAGGTTGGCCACCCCATCATATGATGACCTATATCATCATCATATACAGGTCATCATAATGTGAAAGTTTAAGTCAACATGGATCCTACTCCCAGTAACCACGTCACCAGCCATTTAATTATTCAAAGTTGAAATAATATGCTACTATATCCCTCTTTTAGCAAGGGAAGATTATTGAGTCTTTGGGTACGTAACTATCTCCTCTCTAGTTTAACAAAACCACAGAACATAAAGTAAAGTGTGGAAAGTTCCCAGTCAAAATTTGTAAAGGCACCACCTTCTCCTCCTCCAAAGGCAGCACCTTCTCAATCCTCAAAAACTCATCCCTTTCATACTGTGCACAGCAAAATACAACCTGATTATGGTAGGACATTAAAGTGCCTTACTGGCTTAGAACTGTGTACTTCCTGTTGTTTTTGTTACCCTGTTTCCCTACCACCCCATCCCAATTTGCTTGTTTGTCCCATCCTGCATTTTACAGTACAAGCTCTTTGGGACTGGGGCTACATAGTAGTCATGGGACCCTAGTCTCTACACTAAAGGCTACCACAGTATAAATGTTAAATAATAACAACATTCAGGGATCATGTGATGCATTAACGGAGCATGCAACTCACATTAATACCATTATAGTTGCATCTACTCCCCCATACTTAGAAGTCCTTAAAAATCATGCCAGCTAGCTAGGGAAACCATAGGAAAGAAGTCTCAGTTGTTTCTGTGAAAACATATGAGGAGATCTGCAACGGGAAGGAGTAAGAGGAAAATGCTGATCTGGACACGCTTCAATATCTTGTATTTATCATTCTCACAGGGTTTTTGGGTTTTTTTTTTTTGACTATCTGACCTCACTTGAATAAACCTACTTAAATATGTAAAATGAAGCAAAAGAAAAACCCAGATCCAATCCCTATTATTATAATTTTTTTCCTGAATTTTTTTCTAGATTGATTTCCCCTGGGGATTTGCAATTCAAACATCTCATTAGTGGATATATTTTTAAAGGGCTTTGCAGCATGTGTGAAACCACATAAATGCAACAAATAGCTACATTTGGAAGAGGACAAGCCATCAAAGGAAATTAATAGCAATCTAAATTAAAGACATTCTGCTATTCCAGCCACTTGTGGTGATGATCTGTGCTGTTTATCTACCAAATCAGATTTTGAATCTACCATTCAAAGTTTATTTGTTTGTAAATGTAAACCCTTTAGGAAACAGACAGAAAGCATCAATGCTAAAATAAAATTGATATTTTCAAAAGTCTGTTCAAAACAGTGTCCAGGATTTTCCTTGTAAATATGAAGGGCAAGTATACGTTAAATGTAAATACAGTATTTATATTCCAACTGATTTATTTTATAATTATATCGTAAAAATTATAAAGTAAGCCATTTTTCAGTGATAGTGTGCTGTGACACGTTAGTATTTTGAAAGCAGTAGTTTTTACGTGAAGTGTAACTTGGCGTACGCAAGACAAATCAGACTGCTGAAAGAGGAACAGTAGTCTGGAAAGATTAAAAGCCACCACTTCAATCTACTCCTATGATAGAGAGGGGTAGATCAAAGTGCACTACAGAAGTTTTAATGTGTATCAGCAAGGTCTACACAGACATTTAGGCTATGTACGCACTACAGCTTCTGTTGTACACACCCCTCTGAGTAAGTTACAGCAACCTTAGCACGGTGTGGACAGCACTATGTCAGTCAGAGAGCTTCTCCCGCGGACATAGCTACCGCCACTCACGGGGGCTGGAGTAATTAAGTCAGCGGGAAAGCTCTCTCCTACTGGTTTAGAGTGTCTGCATTTGCAACACTACAGCAGTGCAGCTGTAAGCTCTGTAATGTAGCAAGTGTGTGTAGCAGGCTAGTGTAAGGTAGATTTACACTCCAGCTTGTCACAAACTGAGTATTTGTATAGACAAGTCCTTATTCTGCAAGCTGAAAAGCAGGAAAAGTTAAGGTCTCTGGGTATTCAGCAGCCTCAGTAAATAATGAGGGTGTTGCTTTTGTTTGGAATTGCATGGGGACTCCAACTGCTCACAGAGAACTACTGTGCAATGTTAACGGCAAATCTGTTTCCGGCATGAAGGAAACTACGGGTATGTCTACACTACAATAAAACGCCTGCGGCTGGCCCATGTCAGCTGACTTGGGCTTGTAGGGTTTGGGCTGTGGGGCTATGAAATTGCAGTGTACACATTCAGGCTTGGGTCAGCTGATACAGGCTAAGAGTGGGTGTTTTATCACAATGTAGATGTAGCCATATCCTAAGGGTCTGATCCCAAAAGGTTCTGAGTCTATGCTGCTCTCATTAAAGCCAATGGCTGCTGAGGATGTTCAGTGCCCTGTTAGTACTGAACCCACTGGGAACTGCCGTTGCTCCACATCTGCCATGATTACAGCCAGCAGTGCTGCTTCCAAAGTGCTGATTGTCTTCCGGTCAATCCAATGGGATTATAGGTACTTGGTGCCTCAAGATCACGCCCAAAAGGAGCACTCAGGAGATAGGACAGGGTAGAGCGTAGAAAGCAGAAGACACAAGAGATGAGAAGATGGCGGAAGCAGAGCTGCGCAGATCCTTATTCATATGTCTTTCCCCCCTAATCTATATCCAGTTGTTGCTCTCCTTTGTTCACACATCTGCTATGAAGCCTGTGAAGTTTGAGGGGTATGTGTGTGTGTGTGTGTGTGTGAGAGTGAGTGTGTGTGTGTGTCTTAACAAGTTAATGTCTCGTGACTGATCTCTTCAGAAGAATGCATCATGACTGATGTGCAGGGATGGCCCAGGGCCTGGTGTATCATTACAATGACAATCAACACCAGAGATTTCAGCGTGATTAAAGAGAACTAAAACTGTGTTTATTTCAGGGCTTAAATATGCCATTAAAATATTCTTCTAAAGGTATTTAGTAAAGGGAGGACTTGAATAAGAATTGGTTATTCTTTGTCCCCTGGTTCTTAGATCATGGTCAAAATATTTGGCATCTCATAAATATACTTAAAAGAGCTAAAAAATATTTTTTAAAATCCCCAAATTCTTTTAGAATTCGCATTCTGTTTTCATTTGGGGTATTATTGGCAAGCATTCAGTTGCAATGGGGAGATCTTTGTTCCACAATTTTTATATTTGTATGGAACTGTGTTTTTTTTGGGGGGGGGGGTGTGGGGGGGAGACATTTGTTCTGAAAATATTTAGCATTACTCCCAGGCCACAGTAATGAGGTAGAAAAGAAATCACACCATAATCAGTATCTTCTATAGGAAATCCAGATGGCAGTCTGTGTTCAGTAGCTCCAAGGATTTGGCTTAAACCAACTCAAGAAGCCAATAAAAACCTTAGTCAAACGTTGTGTCCATAACTCAAATTGTTATTGGCAATACTAAAAAGACTACATCTGCTTTCATGATAGCATTGGGATTCAAGTCACAGTAATCATGGTGCCTGTGTGTGCAGTTAGGGCCCGATCCACTGACTTCAATGGACTTTGGATCAGCTTTCCGCTCTGATACTAGCAATGCAAGCATTGGCTGTTTCATGCTCCTTTCTATTGTCTCCATTGCAGGGAAGAGCTAGAAGTGGATTTTGAAGGATAATATCGATGTTCATATGTAAGTTTTTTTATTTGTGTTGATTTAAATCTTCGCAATGTAGGAGAAAGAGAGAGCCTGGAGCACTGGTCCTGATGTAAGATCTGAGGTCTCAACCAGAAGTGTGAACCAAAGTTAGGTTCTGTATTGAAGGAGATGTTTACAAGTCCACTATATGACCTTGGCAAAAGTATTCTTAGCGTGACTAAAACACAGGCACAACTAAGAAGCAACTGGTACATGTGAGAACACACTCCAAAAGATTAGCCCAGGGACATCCTGTCCTAATACCAGATAAGTGGTTCTGCTAGAAGTAAGGAACAGGGATGTTGTGCCGAAGATACTGGGAGCATGGTACAAGGGGAGATAACAAGCAGCTGTCATGAAACACGTAAGATAGTATAAAAGTTGTTTGTCTCAGTCTATAAATATTGGAGTCTCACCTTAACCCTTTGTGCGGCTTTGGGGACAGCAGAAACTCCTGCTGTTGACTGAGTTCCTCCTTGCCGCAGGGCACTCATATAAAAATATATCTGTTACTACAGAGCCAGGAGGCTGGGACAGTGCCCTGATGGCAATAAACCTGGCCAAGTGCCTTTGTCACCACACCATGCCTGTGGTCTTTCTTTCTGGGTAGTACTATAGAGATCTGCTGAACCAGCTGTCTGCACAGGGCTGGCATAGCATAAGGAGAGAGAACACATGCACCTTACTGATAACACACGTCTGTGAAAATGTATGGGATTAAAGCAGCTTCAAGAATAGCAGCAGTGTTAGTCTGTATCCGTAAAGAAAGCGAGGAATACTTGTAGCACCTTAGAGACTAACTAGTTTATTTCAGCATAAGCTTTTGTGGGCTATAGCTCACTTCATCGGATGCATAGAATGGAACAGAAGTAAGATGCATTTATACACACAGAAAGAAAGAAAAAGAAAAAAAATTGTACATTAGCATACCAATTCTAAGAGGGCTGTTAAATGTAGATGGGCCATTATCAGTAGGAGAAAAAACACCTTTTGAAATGGATTTCTGTTGTCAGTGAAATTAACTCAGGAATTGCAATCAATTAGTGTAATGAGAGAACCATTCGTAAGTCCTATTTAGCCTCTGGGTAATTGTATCCAATTTGAAAATTAATTCCAGTTCCTCAGTTTCTTGTTGGAGTCTGTTTTGGAAGTTTTTCTGTTTCAAAACTGAAACCATCAAATCTTTACTGGAATGGCCAGGAAGATTGAAGTGTTCTCCTACTGGTTTTTGTATGTTATGATTCCTGATGTCAGATTTGTGTCCATGAACACTAGTAGAGGTGCCAGAATGAAGGCTGATGCCATAAGAACCAGAACAGAACAGGAAGAAAAGGGGAGAGAACAGGACTACTAGTCGTTGTATCATACCAGCATGTGTGGTGATTTTGGGATGAGGTCAAAGTACAGGCAGAAAGTGATTTTTTGAAGAAAGGCGTTAAGGTTATGAGGTCACCTACAAGAAAGACAGGCAATGAAAAGTGAAATGAAAGAAAGCTCCAAATCTGGTGTAAAACAGGGGTCTCCAAACTACGGCCCGCGGGCCACATGCGGCCCGCGAGGCCCTCTCATCCGGCCCGCGGCAGGGGTCGGGAACCAGCCACGGGGCCGGGACGCGCCACGTGCTCCGCTGCCGCCGCCGGCCGGGACGCGCCGCGTGCTCCGCTGCCGCCGCCAGCCGCAGGGCCGGGACGCGCCGCGTGCTCCGCGGCCGCCGCCGGCCGGGACGCGCCGCGTGCTCCGCTGCCGCCGCCGGCCAGGGACGGCTCAGAGCTGGGGCCGGGATGCGCCGCACCGCCACCCAGTTACAGGCGGCGAAACAAGGAGCCACCCACTGCCAGGCGGCGAAACGGTCTGTGGGGAGAGACCGGGTTGAGCGGGTCGGGGGGGGGGGAAGAGACCGGGTTGAGCGGGTCAGTGGGGGGGGGGGAAGAGACCGGGTTGAGCGGGTCAGTGGGGGGGGGGGGGGAAGAGACCGGGTTGAGCGGGTCAGTGGGGGGGGGGGGAAGAGACCGGGTTGAGCGGGTCAGTGGGGGGGGGGAAGAGACCGGGTTGAGCGGGTCAGGGGGGGGGGAAGAGACCGGGTTGAGCGCGTCAGTGGGGGGGGGGAAGAGACCGGGTTGAGCGGGTCAGTTGGGGGGGGGGGAAGAGACCGGGTTGAGCGGGTCAGTTGGGGGGGGAGGGGGAAGAGACCGGGTTGAGCGGGTCAGTTGGGGGGGGGGGAAGAGACCGGGTTGAGCGGGTCAGTTGGGGGGGGGAAGAGACCGGGTTGAGCGGGTCAGTTGGGGGGGGGGGGTTGGAGGAAAGGAGGTTTTGGGGGGAGAGACCTGGCTGGGTGGGTCAGTTGGGGGTTGGAGGAAAGGAGGTTTGGGGGGAGAGACCTGGCTGGGTGGGTCAGTTGGGGGTTGGAGGAAAGGAGGTTTTGGGGGGAGAGACCTGGCTGGGTGGGTCAGTTGGGGGGGGTTGGAGGAAAGGAGGTTTTTGGGGGAGAGACCTGGCTGGGTGGGTCAGTTGGGGGTTGGAGGAAAGGAGGTTTGGGGGGAGAGACCTGGCTGGGTGGGTCATTTGGGGGGGGGGGGTTGGAGGAAAGGAGGTTTTGGGGGGAGAGACCTGGCTGGGTGGGTCAGTTGGGGGGGGGGTTGGAGGAAAGGAGGTTTGGGGGGGAGAGACCTGGCTGGGTGGGTCAGTTGGGGGGTTGATGTGTAGTGTTCATGTGTAGTGAACAGGTGTTCATGTGTAGTGTTCATGTGTAGTGTTCATGTGTAGTGTATCAATGTGTTATTAAATAATAACTGAATAAAATAATATTAAATAAATAATTAAAAACAACATCCATGTTTTGATTCTTTTTTATTTGGACCTCGAGTGTGTTGTCGGCCCCCGAACTGCTATTTGATAGTTAATGCGGCCCTCGGGCTGAAAAGTTTGGAGACCCCTGGTGTAAAAGATTGACTATATGGGAAATTTGGCACTGAAAATAGTTAACTAAAGAACTCACCAAGTATAATTACTAGGTGTATTAAAAGGAAATTGGAGTCAATATGTATTATCTGATGAAACTGAGGATACAGGTTTTTACACAAAAGGGACTTTGGTTTATGAAAAATAAGAAATTCCTACAATTGTGGAGAAGTGTTAAATTACCCAAACAACTTCTCCCCCTTCCCCACAATAAGAAAACAGACCTATGGATTTCCAGGCATTTGTCAAAAATCTTATATTTCAGACCTATCATTTTTCAGCTTAGTTTTATGTGTTTAAATTTTCTATTTTGAAATATTTTTTGTCTGAAGGTTATTAAACTCATACTACTGGAACAGTTTTCACCTCTGGTATGACAGATAACGTATTTTATTCATTTTATAAAACAAGAAATATTATGCATGCTATCAGGTCTGATAAGAATAGTATTTTGGTACACACTGTAGTATTGAGAATGTATATTATTTATGTTCAAAGTCTTTATAGCCTGCCAGAGTGACAGATAAACCTCAAAATGTTTGGTGGTTTGGATAAGTACCTCGAAGTCTGGACATTTATCTGAATTACATCCAGAGTCTGAACCTCTTAAAACTGAAATGTTTGGCTAGAAATCTAACAAAAACAGGCTCTCTTGAATTACATGCAGCATTTCCAGAATTCAGTCTGATTGGAAATATGGAGAGAACAGAGAGGAGCCACACTCAATTGTTGCTGAAGCTTCCAAGTAGTCTTCAAGTGTAGCCCGAAATGGAGTGCATTGCTGTGAGCCAGCCTATGGATGTCAATGGCATGGGGAACTGTGGTATATTGGGTCATGCATCATGTCTGAAATAAAGATGGGCCCAACCACCAAATGTCAAACCAAAGACAAACATGTTTAGATCTGTGCCCTTCTCCTGTTCCTTTTCCACACGAGTGCAGGATTTCCTGTACATTCTTTGAGTCTCTTCCTTTCTTTCAGTGTTGTAAGCAATGGAAATGCCATAAAAGTGAAATCCTGATTATATAGAAATCAGTGGCAGTTTTGGGCCAAGATTCCACCCCAAATGACCTGTTTACATAAACATTACAGTATTTAGTAATGACTAAACTGATTGTTTTCAATATATATATATATAAATACATTCCAGGCAAATCTTTGTACACCGGGTCACCTTTATTAATAATTATTAATTTGTTTTCTAATCTTCCCAAACAAGCAGGGATTGATATGAAGAAATTAACAAATTTGACATGATTCTCCTCTTCATTACACTGTGTCATCATCAAACATACATAGTCTACTGATGACTTCTGCACCAGCCAGAGTGACCAGGCTTGATGGCATCCTACCACACATTTTAAAGTGAAGCCCCCAGATCTGGCTCAATCCTGTGAATCCACAAATTTCTGGAACTTCCTGCAGGTGATGCCAGATAAAATCAAGGCATGTACCCCTTCGTACATCTCTGGAGAGTTCGAGAGTGCATTGCGTTGGAGTGTTTTTTTCTGTGCCAGTGATATGACCAAAGAACATTCAACACCACTTTTGAACGTAGTGAGTGACTGAAGGAAGACCAGATATCGGCAAGATAATAGCATTTCACACAGAGACTATGCTCAGGATTTGGTGCCGACAGCACAAATGTAATGCCTCTAGCTGCTCCAAATCTGCCTGTAAGAAGGTCCAAGTTTCTGACCCATATAGCAGTACAGGTGATACACAGGTTTGACAGATACTGAATTTTGTCGCTGAGATGTTTTTTGGTGAGACATGGATTTTATGCAGGAGGCAGAGAGAAATATTTATTGGAAGAGTACTAATTTGCTCTGAACACTCAAATTCTGCTTGCCACCTGGGTAGATGAACTCATCAACACTCTCCACAGTGCTCAACTGCACCTGCATCATGTTCTGGTGGCCCAGCTCCAAGGTTCGGGACCTTGGTTTTCTCGCATGAGACATTCAACTCCATAGAGCAGGCGGAGTCTTGGAAACTATGAAGAGGAACGCTGAAATTATCTGCCATCTTCACAAGCAAGCAGCATTATCAGCTTAGTCCGACTGTAGCGGAATGGAGAATCTAGGCCAATTTTTTTTAAGTCCCTTAATTATACTGCAGGTTTTCCATGACCCCTGGACAATTGGCATTCTTCTTTAGCTTTGCTCAGGTCTTAATTGTTGAATACTTCTATAATCCCTACCATGCCTTTTCTTTTCAATAATGCCATATCACTGTTGTCATCTAATAGCAAGGATAATACTTAGAACTTACATGGTGCATTGCATTTTCAAGCATTGTACAAACATGAATTGATGTTCAAAAAGTATACTAATTTACTCCCTAACACATAGTCTTTCTAATTGTTCACTTGATGCAAGGGCTAAGCTGTACACAAACAACACTGTGGTTATGATACACTGAGTCTTTAATTAGGAAGAACTAGCTCCTCCCTTAATTACTCTGAAGTCCTTAGGCTTCTTTATAATTATATCTCCACCGTTCTCTCATGCAGCTTGTAAATTCATTCCTAAAAGGCTTCTTTTATCAATATGCCAAGATCAGAATGGATCATTAAGACTGCATGTGTATCATCGTTCTCTTCTTTATAATCCCAAAAGGAGAACGCCTAAATTCCACAGCACATTAATATGTTCAATCATGTTATTCAGAAGATGAGAGAGGAAGAAAAAAATATCCCCAACAAATGGCACTGATGATGGGTTTGATATACTCACCCTCACTGCATCATAAGTAATGAGCTCCAATGGAGCTAAGAGGCATCTAGTCAGAGCATTTAATCACATGCTGGAAAAAAAAGTTCCATTTAACTTTGCCTAAATGCTAAGAGAAACCTTGTAAGGGAGTTCTAACCTTCTCATTAGCAATTCTCAGTGCAGCTTGGAAGCGGAAGCAAAAGAAAAAAATAGGGGAGAAAACAAAGAGGGAAGAAAATTAAAAACATCTTTAATAACTGATTGCTTCTGCTGGGGAACAAAAGCATCAATATTGTATATGAGAAGTTTTGAAAGTTACATTGAGAAGATGCCTGATACTTTGAATAACTTTATGATAAAACATATTTCCATCTGTTATTATCATCTCGACATGAGCATTATCATTGTGTCTTTTCAAATGGAAAAATGGGTAACGAGATGTTCTGACTATTTAAAGCATGTTACCTCACTGGGAGCTAGTAGTGAAAAGATAAGGTCCCCTCAATATGATCCCCCTTTTTATCTGATCCAGTTATGGAGACCAGAGGCACAACCTAATGTCTAAGCACAGGGGGTGTGATATATTGTTATTTTGTACAAGAGCCTTGAAGCAAAAGAGAAATCAAAATAATTTTTACAACAGCACCTGTTTGAAAATAAGCAATTTGTTTCACCCTGATCAAATATTTATGGATTTTAAATGAATGTCCTTGAACGAAGCCATTTCTTTTGGTACTCTGCAGAGAATAGATTTTGTTGTGTAAATCACAAATTCATGTTTTTCTGTTAATTTAATTCTGTATCGAGCCCCTTTTATTAAAAAAAAGTCATAGAGTACAACTTTATTTACTAAACTTCATTTTTAACAATTCATCCCATTTTATCATGTCTCCTGTTTGGATATACAGTTATGGCCTTGATCCCGAAAGCACTTATTTATAAATTGGACTTGAAGCATCAGTAGCTCCATTGAACCAACCCTGGGGTTGACTGAGGAACTACTGGGGCCTCAGGATAGTTAAAAGGGCTATTCATGTGTGAAAAGTTAAGCATGCTCATAAGTGTCTGAAGGATTGGGGTCAAGGAGCATAACCCTGTGGTCTTCCCCGAGTTATGGTCCTATCTTTCATCTCTTGTTCCAAGCAGATAGTCACCCTTACTGGTAACCTGCTTCAGTTATTATTACTGAATACAGTTATTATTATTAAGCTCATATGTAGAAGTCAAAGTGCTTTACAAAGGAGGGCAGTATAATTATACCCATTTTACAGATGGGGAAATTAAAATACAGACTGAAGAAGTGACATGCCCAAGGTCAGACAGTAGCACAGCGGGGAACAAAACCCAGGTTTCCTGAGTCCCAGTCCAGTGTTCTATCCACTATGTCACACTGCCTCTTATGGCACCCTAATTAACCGATACCAATAAACTAAGACAAAAGACATATGAGGTGGCCAGACTGAAAATGTTCTTTACATTAAAATTACCACTAACGTAAAATCATGAACATAACAAAAAATTGCACACTGGTCCCTTGTGGCATCAAGCAACTGATTGTGAGCTCTCAAAGCAATGCTGGGGCAAAAAGGGCTAGTGCAATCCTTGGGTTACTGAAGGGCAGATGATATGATATTTCTACCTCTGATTTTGAGATTGATTATACCAATCCTGGAATACAGTGTAGAGTTTGAGGTCCACATTTTAAAACAATATTGAAAAATTGGAAAGGGTGCAGAAATGAGCCAAGGCCTGGAGAAAAACAAGCCATAAGAGACTTGAAGAGTTTAACATAAATATATTAAAAAAAAAAGCTGGAGAGGTGACTTGATAGCGTATACGTACCTTCATGGGGAGAAAATGCTTGGTACTAAAGAGCTCTTTCATATACTAAAGGCATAACAAGAACCAATGGCCTGAAGCCTAACCGAGACAAATTCAAATTAGATATTAGGCACACATTTTTAATAGTATGATAAACCATTAGGGGAAAAAATTATGAAGGGAAGATCACTGATGGATTCTCTACTTGTTCAAATCAAGACTGGATGCCTTTCTGGAAGACATCCTTTTGCCAAACACAAGTTATGTTTTAGTCAAACATAAGTTTGTGGGCTCAGTTCAGGGACAACTGGGTAAAATATAAAGGCCTGAAATATCAGAAAGTCACAGTAAATGATCTAATGGACCCTTCTGGCCTTAAACTCCAGGAATCACTGAAAATTTCACACCAGGAGTACTGTGTAAGCAGTCACTTAAGTCCCTTCCACTTTGGCTATAACTGAGCCCCTTTGTCTCCATAGAGCGACTCAGGTGCACAAAGCCCCAGTCTTGCCCTTAACTGGGAATGTGTCTTTCACTTCTGTTTATTTTAATATTTTAAAATCTATTTCCAACTAGAAAAGTAAAATAAAATAGAAAAGATACAAACAACCCAATCCAATTCAGTCAGAAAGCAACATTTTCATTGAAATTTTGCATTTTCCAAACATTTTGACCTCTCTAAAACTGTCAGAAAAAAACAAGTAACAATTTCCCTTCAAATTTGGAAAATTCAAAACTTTTTCATCAATCCCAGGCAAACCATGGCATCCACAGAGGCCCAATTTATAGTTAGTAGCAAGAAAGCAAGAAGCAAGAAAGTGCCCAAAACAGTAGAAAAATATATAACCACTGATAAAAAACAGACCTCATATACTCTAAAGACGTCTACTGTGAGGTTCTGTGGGGAGTTCCACTATCAAGAACTCTTACCCACCCCCCAGCTCCTGTATAAGGATTGAGAGTTGACCAGATCTCGCTATACATAGTTGTGGTGTTACACAGAAAGACAAATATAGAGATCCATAGTTAAGTTTGGCAGAATTTAATTTTTTAGTATAATTTTGATGGATAATATCTGTAAATGTCTATCATCATCTATGGAAATATTTTGTGTGTGTATGCTGAAATTGATGTTTACCAACATTTACTAAATATCTGATCCTTCAAAGGCTACCTATAGTTGTGACTGACTGCAGAAGACAATGTGCCTAAAAAGGCATAATGACTCTTGAATAGAGATTGTAGCTTGAAGTTCTGTTCAGGAGCAATGATGACCCGTACTGGGACCAATTCCTGTTCTCTCTCACACACAAGTAGCATTTATCATAGCATATCATGAATGGGGCAACCTATATGTACAAGATTTAGTCCATAAATGGCCTGAGCACAGATTAACTGGTGCACAGCTGTATCTTTCTGGAGGTGTCTCCTGCATGAGATATTATGTAATCTGTGGACGTCTTTCTGTCCGCTCTGTTGTTTGATGTTTTTGCCTTTTTACTTGTGTTTTCTTTTCTCTCACTTATTAGAGGTGTCTGGCAAAATTAAGGCTCATTCTCTGTTGCAGCAGTTTTTATTAGTTATTTTTCTGTTTAAAAGTTAATATATTTAAAAATTCATAATTCCCAAACAAGTAAAAATGAATATGCCTTTGAATCGTGACAGCAGTAACAATGGAATAGTTGTATAAGATTCTGTGCTATCTATTTTCATTTTCTATCATGAATAGAATGCAATAGCTCTTGCCTACATGTTGGAAGGGAGTATATCAAGTTAAAGTGAAATTAACAGTTCTGTGACCATGTAATGTTAAAAAGATGACTATAAACAAATAGTTATTCATTTATAATGAAGCCCTGTTGTAATGAAGCCAGTAAAACTTCAGTATAAGGACAACTGTAATCTGTATGTTGCCAAATGCACTGAATTTGGGGCTTCCATTCTACTTCACTAGAAAAGGAGATAAGTGCAATCCAAGTTCAGTACCAGCTCAATTATTTCCACAATGTCCAGCTGGAGTAATTGGTGTATTATCATTCTGACAGACAGCTTTCAAGATAAATTTATATTCTCAACAGGAACTATGTACCAAAATGATGTCACAAAACTTCCTATTATTCTGCGTAGCCGCAGCTTACAACTGCCCTGATCTGACCTGGGCTTCTTTTTTCTGCCCCAGCAGGAAGTGTCATAGGAAAGCAAAGCCTACATCTAAGTGTACTGGAAGTGTAGCATCTCAAGGACTTTCTGAAGGACTTTCTGAAGGACTTAGTTTATAGCACATCTTCCCTTTTTTAGATCTCTTTCTAAATTTCCTGACTAAACTGAAACACTATTAAATGAAACTAAAAACCTATTACAAATACATTAATGGACTTAACAACCCTTCAAGCTGCTTAAACACAATCTTCACATCTCATTCAGTCTCTTGGGGCACTTCAGAAATCTTCCCGATCCACTGTATTGCAAACCCACTTCCTGATCTACAGTATTGCATACCTGTATCAGACTGTTAATTCTCATGGTCAATAATAGGGTCACGTTTTCAACCTGTATGTTTTCTCTCACTTCATTTGTTTCACCCAAGATGTCAGGTATCTTGAGCAGATATTTATGATTACTTATGATTTTGCCTTTCTCTGTGATCACTGAGCTTGAATGAGGTTACTTCTCTTTGATCACTGTAGCTTTGACCGGTCAGTGACCATCTTACAAAATTCTCACTGAGTCTTTGGTTTCTAACTGTCGTAGTGGTCTTGCTTCTTTGTTGTAATATTTTTTTTCTGATTTTATTTTCCCAGACTTTTTCCTCACGATCATAGACTCCTTAGTCATCTGTGATTTTTGTCCCATATGTGGTAATGGAGTATTTATATGTCTGCCATAGAGAGACTGAGCAGGTGATTTTCCACATTGCAGGGGTATGGCTCTATAGCTGAGTTGTGCTAAATATGGATCTTCTCTTGAAGCTTTTTTGAGTAAGATCTTCGCTACACATACTCCACATTCAGCCAATCCATTGCTTTGAGGATATCTGGGATGAGATGTCTCATGATGAAAGTCATACATTGTAGCAAAGCCTAGGAATAACCTATTCTTGAACTGTGGTCTGTTATTATTGTTTTTATAATTCCATGACATGTAAATATGGATTCAATATGCCTAACAACCGTTGCTGCTGTTGTATCTTCAAGTGTGACTATTAATGCGAAAATGGTAAAGTAGTCCATTATAATGAGATGATGATGTCTTCCCAAGTTGAACATATCAGTTCTAACGTTGTCCCATGGTATTGTGAGTTGTTCATATAGTATCATTGCACTTTTCTGAACCTTTTCCAATTCCAGTAAATCTTTTTTGATCTGAGGTGACCACATATGCACACAGTATTCAAGGTGTGGGTGTACCATGAAGTTACATAAAGGCAATATGATATTTTTTCTGTCTGATTATCTACGCCTTTCTTAATGATTCCCAACATTCTGTTTGGTTTTTTGACTTCTGCTGCATATTGAGTGGATGTTTTCAGAGAACTATGCACAATGACTCAAATATCTCTTTCTTGAGTGGTAACAGTAAGACCCCATCATTTTATATGTATAGTTCGGATTATGTTTTCCAATGTGCATTACTTGGCATTGAATTTCACCTGTCATTTTGTTGCCCAGTTTTGAGAGATCCTTTGGTGGTTCTTCACAGTCTGCCTGGGACTTAACTATCTTGAGTAATTTTGTATCATCTGAAAATTTTGCCACCTCGCTGTTTACCCCTTTTTCCAGATCATTTATGAATATGTTGAATAGGACTGGACCCAGTACAGATCTCTTGGGGATACCACTATTTACCTCTCTCCATTCCAAAATCATCATCAATCCTCTTCACTCCCGCTGGAGTATAAGGCACCCCATTCCAAAAACTGACCATTTATTCCTACCATTTTCCCCTATCTTTTAACCAGTTACCAATCCATGGGAGGTCCTTCCCCCTTATCCCATGCTGTTTACTTTGCTTAATAGCCAATGGTGAGAGACTTTGTCAAAGGCTTTCTGAAAATATAAATTAGCCAACCTTGTGAGTTTTCAGCCTTCTCCATTATTGTCCTTGAAAACAGCTCAGAACTTAATGCCGGTACTTTTCTGCTTTCTCTGCACATTTGCTCATAATGGTTATGGTTATTATGGTTTCTACATATTTGCTCAAATGTCAGGCATTTCAAATACTCATGCTGGTTCCCACATCACAGGCGTTGTTTCCTATGTTCCATGTTTCTGTTCCTGGGCCAACTTATTTCTGCAAACTTTTCTGGTTTTGCTATATTACTCAGTCACGAACTCTGTGCCTTTCTCTAGACTTTTTATTTGAGTTTCTGTTTGTTCTGCTGCTTAGCATATAAATATTACCCTTTCTACTGTCATCTCCAATTCCCTTAGTAACCATTCATGGATATATTTTTTTATTGTTACACCTCAGGACAATCTGGTCTTTAAAGAGAGAGTCTTTTAATATTCCATATTCACAGGACTGACCTTTTGGTTTCAAGTCTATAACAAAAGCCTCTATTGTTTCCCCTTCATTCTGTGTTCTCACTCTGAACATATACTTTACAAAACATTTTTTGTAGGGACCGAATGATCTTCAAAAATTTTCATTATTTTTGTAAAGCTTTTGTCTCCCTCTCCATCACTGTCTGCATGGAATGCATTGTATACATCTAGGGCTCCCATGCCTGCAAGCCTTTTGCTCATTCTCCAGTTTATTTGCCCCTGTGGCTTTCATGTACAGCTTAAACTGCTGTTTGAAGTTTTTTTCAGTCATATTCAGCATTTCCCCTCATTCTCAGGGCTGGGAGGTGAGGGGAGTTACTTACAGTTATGCAGGCTCTGTGGCAGACGCTGTAAATGTATTTCTCACTGGGTCTGCCACTCCTTGTACCATGTATCTCACTGAAGAGCAGACTGGTATCAGTATAGGCCCTTTATTACATACAGGAACTATGTACAGAAATGAGATAATCAAACTTCCTACTAACCTGTGTAACTGCACCTAGTGACTGCTCTGTCCTGGGCTTCTTTGCTTCTGTTCCCAGCGGGAATTGTGTTACAGGACACCAAGGAGTGTATGAAGAGTGCACAGCAGGGGTGAAAGTAAGCTGGTACAGCAGCCTGGCTTCCACAGGAGGCAATTTAAAGGGTGTGGGGCTCACAGCAGCACCTGGAGCTCCAAGCCCTTTAAATTGTCACCAGAGCCCCATTGCTGGAGCCCTGGGATAGTGGCGGTGGGGCTCCGGGGGCTATTTAAAGGGTCCAAGGCTCCCCCTGCCTCTACCACCCCAGGGCATTTAAATAGCTATTGGAGCTCCGCAGCCCCAGCCCCAGATTTCTGATGGCTAATTAAAGGGCCAGGCAGTAGAGGCAGAGGATCCCCCAGCCCTTTAAATAGCCCTCAGAGCCCTGCTGCCAGAGCCCTGGGGTAGCAGCAGCAGCTGGGAGCTCCAGCAATGGTTTACAGGGCCCAGGGCAGTAGCGGTGTCCAAGCCCTGGGCCCTTTAAAATGCTGCCAGAGCCCCCAGATGCCACTGCTACCCTGGAGGGGGGAGACGGAGGAAGAGCGGGGAGCGCTTACTGGTTCAGGTCGGGCAGGGGCTGGCCCTGACCCCTCAGCCCCGCCCCTTCCGCCTGAGGCCATGCCATTTCTGGGGGCCAGAGCTGACCCAACCCAGCCCCGTACCGGTAACTCCCTGTTTCTACTTTCACTCCTGATGAACAGGAAATGTGGCCTTTCTAAATTTCCTGCAGTACCTACCCCATAGCACACTTGGGATCTCAGGAGGGTCATAAGGAGACAGGTTTCTTCCCAAGGCTGGAGCATGACAGTAGAACCTTTCTAAAGCACTATCTCAATCTCAGGGCTAAAGTAACTCTAGGACCATAGTGCTTCTGCTCCATGAGGTGCAATGGCTGGCTGGTTGGAGCCAATTTTTAGGAACTCTGCAGGGCAGGAATTTCTTCTTGCAAGCCCACCCCTGCTAAGTATTAACTCCCTATCTGCAGCCTGTCTTCTTAGCCACCTCCACCAAGAGATCTTTCCTATGGGTCTCTAGGGAAAGGAAGGGAGCTTGAGTTGTCTTGTGGCAGCAGGCTGAAAGATGTTGTGTTGCACTAGATCTACGAAGCTGAAGGGAGGATTGTGGCAGAAGGCTGGTGGGCAAGGGGGGATGATCTCCCCAAGCTGGGCCCAGCGGCATAATTCCAGAGCTTTTGCTGCACAGAATAGGCTAACTTGCTGCATAATACAAGCGACCTTGTGCACAGAATTTCATGAGTATCTATTTATAAATCACACAGTCATCCTTAAATTGCTACTTAAAATATGGCCTCTTAAAAAGTGAGTAATAACCTGATGAGACAGCGAGATAAATATGTCTTGATTATTTTTAGCTCATCCATAACCACTTTTGATCTCACTATGAAAATCAGCCACAGGAGCAATCGTTCGGAAACTGTACCATGCAATAACCACTGTGTATCACTTCCCATTAATATATGAAAGGCTAAGCTGCCTACTTACGTCATGGCCTGGGAAGCAATGTAACTTTAAAGTGATGGGTTATAATTCAAGCCTTCTTGTATTAGTGAACATAAGCTGCTTTTTTAATGAATAAAAACATAGTCCCCAGCTCAGGATGTAAATTAGTATTACAATGAAAGCAGACAGAAGGACAGAAGCATTGTAATGTTCTCTTCTCTGAGCAATAGGAGAGTGTTCAGGTCCTGCTGTTTTGAAAACCTTTTGCCTCACACAGGCTGCCCGGAGAAGAGAAAGCTATTTGAATATTGGCAATCATAGAGGGCCCCAAACTAAATTATGGATACAGAAATGCAGAAAACATCCTAACAAATAGAACACTATGGAATCCTATTTTTCAGTTACCATATGGTGTCGACAGAATGCCACTTTGTTACTTTGGGTAGCAGCTCATCATTAAAAAATAAACAACCTCTTTTTCTGTGGGGAGAGAACCCAGAGTCATTATTTTGAAAAATAACAAATGGGAAACTGGCCTTTCGTTTCACAATCCTCTTTCATTGTGGCACACACATAAGAGTTCTGCTGTTCCTTTTTCTAAACAAACCAAAAAGGTACCATCTCAAGTTCTATTTATGTTGGAACTACTGGGCTCCAACTTTGCAGTTTGTTTTCAGATGTAAGAAAAACTATTCATACTCTACCATATTAGACACTTGGCAAAATTCTGCAATTTTTTTAAGTGATGTCTCTTTACGGTATTTCATTGATTTCTATCCACCCACATAGCCCTTAGTCTCTTGGAACATCATGACCCAAATAATGGGCCAAATGGTTTTTAGGTATTTATTTATAAAATCAGCATGAAGAATGAAATGACCACCGCTCAAGAAAGACATTGGCAGCTTTGGCATGGTCTCATTCAAAATATCATCTAAGAAAAACCCAATGGTTTCCTTTCATTAAATGGAACGCTTGAAAAATATATGAACTTTCACCATAATTCCATGTATATTTCATGCTTCTTTCATCATTTTCTAGCTATCAGGTGAAATTTGTCTGTGTATTGGGAGTGGTGAACATAAGAGATTACCTTGGAATATGTATTCTGTGTGTGTGTGTTGCTAATAAACAGATATTTATAGCATAACTGTGTAAGGCTCTATCACTGGGAAAAGGTTCCGCAGACGCTTAGAGCCCCTATTCCCTGTGGGAACTTAAACTGACCAGGTTTCCTCTTGAGCCCCATGGGTAAGGATCGGAGCCTTACACTTTGAACCCTCAGAAGGGAAAGCATGGAGGTGCCTAAATTGACCAGGTCACACCTTAAACCCCTTGTAGGGCATAGGCGGGGTGCCCTAGATGGATTAGTAACACACTTCTCTCCCTCCCCCCTCCCCACTCCCAACTCTGCTCAGCCCTACGTACATTGTGAGCTGGGTTGCAGAGAACAGATTTTCATGCCTCAAACTCCCCATTGCAAGCAAGTGGGCAGGAAAGGAGCACAGAGGACTAGGGAGATTTAGGGGCCCTGGTTTCACCACCACACCTACTCTCCATTCAGAGTAACTTGTTGGGTATGCAGGCAAGGTGAATAAGCCACCCATGAAAGGGCGTAAAGCTCCCTATCCAGGGCAAGGGGTAAGTAGAGGAGGCAATGTAATTCTGAGTCACAAATGATTTTCTGATAAGCTGCTGGGAAGGGCAGCTATGAGATAGCCACTCCTCAGAGCACATTGTAAACTTACAATCTAAGCCTGTGGTCCCCAAACTTTTCAGGGTTCCCCCCCCATCTCTGTCCACTTTCCTCCTCCCCAGGTCCAGGGCTGGGAGCAGGGCCCTGCCTCTGGGGGACACTCAGACAGGGGTAAGGGGGCTGAGGCTAGGGCAACAACTGGGGCGGGGCTGGGACTGGAGTGGAGCCCTGGCTGGGAGCCAGGGTCCCAGACATGGGGCCAGCAGTGGAACTGGCAACCAGGGCTCAGGGCACAATGCCAGCAGTTATTGTGGGGCCCTGGGTGTGGGTCCAGGTGCAGAGCCCCGGGCATGGGGCTGGCCATGAGTCCTGGGCGCGGGACCAGCATCTGGGGCCGCGGGCATGGGGTCGGCAGCCAGGGCCAAGGACAGGAGCAGAGCTGGATGGTAGTCTCTTCCCATCCTTTGGGGGTTGGCCCAGGCCCTCGCCACCCCCCCCCCAAATGGTCCTCTGTGCTCCCTATAGCAGGGCACACCCCTCAGTTTGGGGACATGTTGTCAAAACTCTTAATTGCCTCCTGCTAATTTTTGAGGGACCTGAGCAAACTGTCCTGCCTTGGAAATTATGACAATTATTTCTCACACAATAACATTATTACTAAGACCCCAAGAGTCCAAAGTGTTCTTTTCATAAAGAGAAACTACTAGGTGTTGTAAATATTACTATTAATTTACACGTTCATCTCTAATCAAATTCACTGTGATTTGTTTAGTAATTTATGGAAAGAGAAGGGTCTTGATGTGGCTCCGCCACTTTTTAAGGTAATTTTTATGAGGATATTGGAGAGTTATGATTACATATTCTACCAAAAGAGAAATGAATCAGGAGTAATGGATAAACACCTTTGTGCTGTTTACAGAGTTCCAGGCTTTAAAATTTACAACCTGGCAAGCCAGTATATCAATTTAATTAGGTGCTTTGAGTAATTTATCCAAGTAAGTTGCTCAGTGCTAATAAATTCTGAGTCCTCAATCTTCCTCTGATTAGAAGGATGATTAATCCTGCGTTACTTAAAAATCCCTTCAGCAGTGAAGTATCGAAGTATATTTTTGCTCATGTTGCCTTTTCCATTTATAAATTCTGCACCTGAAATCCAGGTGGCGAAGTGATGCCCAACATTTTCATTGTTAGCACAGCCATGCTATTCCATAATATAACAATGCAAAATTCCCTTGTGTCTTTCTTCAAGAAAAGTCAGGTTTGTGTTATTCCCATTTCTGGTTATTCACTATTTGGTTCGGGTCAATATGTTTTGCACCAGTTTGCGATCCAAGGTCTTGCTTCATTTTAAATCCTTCCCACTCTAAGTCTTGCTCCTTTACTAATTTGTTTCCTTCTCCTCTGCTATCTTGACATCTCATTCTCCCATATTCATTTGACATTGTCTTCCTGACTCCTAAGAAGTCCTCCTACATCACTCCCACCGTATAGTACACTCTCCCCATAGCTCTGTGTCCTCCATCTCTTGGTCCATCATACTGTGCCTGGATGAATAAACACTGTGCCTCTTCCTCTCATTGACCCAGTGCAGGGTATTTCTCAGTGCAGAGATTCCAGAAGTAACTTTCTGTTTTCATTGAAATGGGAGGTGCTCTCTGGGCCCCACACCTAAACGTTGACAGGGAAGAGGGAGTAAGGACTCGGGTCTGTGGGACCAATACATTTCTTCCTGCTGAGAGGAACTGTGGAGGAAATAACTGTATTCAGAAAGATATGAAGAAAAAGGATCTCTGAGCTCTTCTGTGTCTTATTTGAAGCTTCTTTGGGCTCATGGCATTTACCATGGTGCACACAATACTCTTGGGTGAATTCTGCACCATTGTGCGCACACAGAATTCATGTCCCCCACATGATGAACCACAACAACCTTTACTTGGACCCCCTGCAGAGTCCCATTCCCCTTCACCCAGAACCCCCCAACAAGCCCTTGTGCATCCAAATCTCCACCCTGGATCCCCCATCAAGCTGCCCACATCCAGACTGCCCCACATAGAACCCGCTCATCCCACACCTGGATCCTCCACACTAAGTCCCTCCATACTTGGATCGTGCCAGGCTGGGGCTACTTACCCTGCACCTGGATAGGGAGCCAGAGCTGGGCGTGTGTGAGAGACTCTGTTCCTCTTGCTTGCTATGTTGGTGCACCTGGCACAGAGGGGCAGGGTCTCAGGGTGTTTCTGGGACAGCCCCAGCCCTTGTGTTGTGTCATGGTTGGGTGCAGCCTCACTGCTGAGTCTGTGTCTGGGGAAGCATGCGGAGGCCGCCGGGTGATCTCCCACCTCTGTGCAGCCAGTGACCTGTGCTCCCCACTGCCATGCTGGAGACTCCACGTTTATTTATTGAAAAAATAAAATATGCAGAATATTAAAATCGTTTGCCAGGTGTGTTCCCCTCCCTGACAACCATTTTGCTTCTGAGCAATTTTGACCTTTGTTGTTCATGGCATTTTACAGGGAAGAAGGCAAGAAGCCTTCCCCGTGAGCAGGGGTGAAAGTAGGACGGTAGGGGCCACTATGGCATACTGATAAGAACCTATACTAGTCTGTATTCACCCCACATTAAAGTGCTGCCGGGGGAGGGGGTCTCTACCAGCAGGGCCCCTGTCAAGGGAGGCAAAAGGGGCAGCAACGTTAAAGCGCTGCTGTGGCAAAGGACCGTCCTTAAAGTGCTGCCATGGCAATGCTTTAATGTCCTGGCTCTTTTTCTCCCCTCCCCAAACGGCAGGGGGTGGAAAGGGAACAACTGCCCCAACTACAGGCACTTACCAGTACGAGGCAGGCCAGGGCCGGCTTTGATCTCACCAGCCCTGCCCCTTTACCTGAGGCCCTGCCCCTTACGGGGGGGGGAGGGGCAGAGCCAGCCCCAGCCTGGCGTCATACTGGTAAGTGCCTATAGTCACTTTCACCCCTGCCTGTGAGGGCTGCATGTGCCAAAAGGGAGTTGGAGGAAAAATCTCAGTAACTTTTCCCACTTGTAGTGATTGAAGATGAGCCAAGAGCTGAGATATGTGCAGGGTACCCTTAGCAGGAGGAGGAGTGCAACTAAAACCTGTATGTTACACTCAATCTTTTATTGCGGTGTCACTTTGCTCACTTGGGAAAAAGACTCTTGGAGTCTCTCCACTTGAGTTACTGCCCAGGTCCAGAAATTTCTGGTCACTGAATTTGGATTTTCATACACTTACTAGTCCAGCTCTAATTTCATGCACAACAATTTCTCTGAACCAGATTAATTGAACACATGTTTGTGGCAGATCGTATTTTAGACTGCCTTCAGAATGCTGCGTCACCTTATTTAAATTGGTGGTGAATGGAAAGCAGACTTTAGTCTGGCTTTGGTTCATTTGCCCTCAGTCATGCAGCATCTCTTAGAACCGTGTCTCAAGAAAAGTCATCTAAAATACACCATTTATTATCTCTCTGCTTTGTATAATCGTGCTGGAGGCGTGAACAAGTAATTACATACATTGGAAATACCTGCCACTGTGCTCATTTTCTGCATCTGTGCAGTACTGGCAATTCTGAGAGTCCTTATGGAATTAGCGCAGTAGAATTTATCTGGAGTCAAGTGTCATCAGCCCTCTCTCTTCATCCTTTTCTTCCTGAGTCTCTCACTCTTCTTTCTTTTAACTCTTGTTTTTCTCTGCCTTCCTCTTTTGACGTCAATGTCTCATGCCTTCCTTATCTCCCATCTATTGTTTTTCTTTCCTTTCCTCTTTCCTTCTGTCTTTTATTTCCCCCCTTCACCATTATGTCTTGTAAAGAATACGAGGAATACTTGTGGCACCTTAGAGACTAACCAGTTTATTTCAGCATAATCTTTTGTGGGCTATAGCCCACTTCACCGGATGCATAGAATGGAACACACAGAAGTAAGATGCATTTATATACACGGAAAGCAGAAAAAGTTGGAAATTACCATACCAGTTCTAAGAGGCTGTTTAATTTGGATGGATCATTATCAGCAGGAGAAAAAAAATGTCTTGTGTTTTATGTCTTGTGTTTCAGTTTTCTTCTTCCTCCTCACTCCCTCATTTTCCCCTCATGAATCAGAGCTAGCATAGAACTAACCTCAAGCAGCATTTTTTCTAAGGTTATAGTCTAGGCACAGGTGTGGGAAATGGGGGTGTATGGTGCTGTGGCACCCCTTGGCTTGAAGTAGTTTCCATTAGAAATAGGGCTTACAATTTGGTTCAAAGGCTCTCAGCGCCCCCGGTATACACATTGTTCCAGGGCCTGGGAAATTAATAATGTTTATAACGTTCAGTGAAGTCTTTTGGGAAGGATGGTCTTGTGTTAATGTGCAGTGATATTCTTGGTACCATACTGCCTTAGTTTTCTTCCCTTCCTGTAAAGTTTGCTATTAGCTTCAAGTTCCACTATGCCCTGAATATGAGTCACCAATACTCTCACTCACTTTTTCTATAAAATGGGTCAGTTATGTTTCAGAATGACTCAAAGAATCATCTCACTAGCCCTCCCCTAAAACTGCAGGCTGATTTTGGGTTTAATGGTGTAATCATTATGTAAAGAAGTCCTTATATCTGTGGGGGAGGGAGCCAAAATATTTTTCCATGCCCAAAAAACAATGTGAAGAGAAGCAAAGAGGTGAAGAGCACCAATTTCTGCTTATTGGCTTGGCTTGCTTTTACTTGTAACAACAGGAAGAATTGGAAGACAGACACTGAAATACCGCTGAGTTGCTATAATATTATATTGCCTGTTGAATCTGTTTACTGCATCAGGTGATTTGCAGAATCAATGCTAATAAATAAAATTGTACCTGATTACTTTTATCTCCCTCAGAGTTCACACTTGATATAAAAGGAGAAAAAGGCAGGAGCATAGACAAACGGGTCAGTCTACCAACTGTATTTAAAACAGAGCAACGCGAGGCTTTGCAAGGGAGAGAACTGCTGCAAGATAAGAACACACAATTCTCTGCCAAACAAATAAGAAAGGAAGAAAAAAGTCAATTTGTTTAGAAAGGAAGGGATGTGATCACTCTGCAATGGAAGTCCCTCACCATTAACAATTTACAACAAGGAGTCCACTGGCACCTTAAAGACTAACAGATTTATTTGGGCATAAGCTTTCGTGGGTAAAAAACCCACTTCTTCAGATGCATGGAGTGAAAATTACAGATGCAGGCATATTTATACTGACCCGTTAAGAGAAGGGAGTTACCTCAAGAGTGGAGAACTAGTGTTGACAGGGCCAGTTTGATCAGGGTGGATGTAGTCTGCTCCCAATAATTAACAACAACAATAATTAGCATTAACAACTTAGTCAACTGGTCCCCATTATGAAAATGCAAGATGCTAAATTAGATGTTAAATATATTGCTCATTGATGAGAGGAAGGATGAACTTGTGATAAAGATTTTAGAATGGAGATTCTGGTCCCGGCTCTGCCCAATGGGCTAGATTCTGATCCAGGTACACTGATATAAATCGGTAGAATCATGCTATTTTGTTTTACCTGCGCAACAGAGATCAGAATCTTGCCAATGAAGCCTACCATTCAAATCAATGGCTCGGTATACTGTAGGCTGGAAATGTCAATAAAGTCTAAGGGATCAAAAACTATTGGGCACCTTATTTTATTTGGCATTACCATAAAATACATCAGCAAAAAGTATTGCAAGATGGAAGGCCTGCATTCACAGCCCATTAAACAAGACATTGGAAAGAACAGAAGAGAGACACGAAAGCTATCAAACGTGAGGGAAGTGATGTCTTGAGGAAGGAAAAACTATGCCAGTGCAAATGACCAAGCGGAACTTGGCAACTGTGTAAAAACATTCATTCTAAGAAAAAAGAGAAGAATAAATTATTACAATTAATCAAAAAAGAGAAGGAAGGAATGGTCTCAGGCTGCAATGGAATATTTTGGTTAAATTAAACTGCTTTCCCTCACATTATTACTATCAGAAAAGATAGGAAACTGGACAGGCAGTCAATGGAGGTGGGGAAATCTGGACAAATATGAAATCATTCTTTTAAGGCTATTTTAGGGACATTGAGGCTCATCTTGCTGCCCTTGTAATAATGGATGAGATGACCACTAAAACCACCTGGAATATGCCACACTGCCAGTGTCCTACTAAAAAATTCCTTCCATAGGTGCTGGAACTAGGAGTGCTGGGCTTGAGGTTATTCCTATTAGATATAGGGTTAGGTAGTTGGCTTTTAGCTCATGCGGTAGAGACTCATGCACTAAGCTTCAGGGGTCCCTGGCTCAATCCTGGGAAATGGAGGTATGTCAGCATTCCAAGTGGAGCCTCATCTGGGATTTTCCTCCTTGTATCGCTAACAGACCCCAGTCGTTGGCAGGCGGAATTCAATCTGGGACTGTCATAAGTGTGGAGTGTTTTGTCTGTGTAGGATTAATGTTACCTCAGAGGGGGTGACGTTAGAGCTCCCGGTCCCCGAGAGGGGGGAGGGAGGGTTAGTTTCAGTTTTCCTCTGTCCCAGCTTGGGACAAGACCCTTTTCTTCGTTCTCTAGCTATGGGGAGCAACTCTTCTATTTTTTTCTTCCTATATTCATAAGTAGCTGAATTGTAAGTAACATATTAATTTTTCATAAGCTTGTGCCTGGTCTAGGGTGTCCCTACCCTCTCAGGGGAAGGAATCTGGAGGGAGGGGTAGGGAGCCTTATATCTGTAAAGTTTATTAGCTGTAAGTTGTTCTCTTTTCTTTATTAAACCTTTTTAGTTATAAAAAGCATTTGGTCATTCTCATAAAAGAATCCTAGCATTGGATTGGCAGCTCATGGTTAGTGAGCCTGGGTATCTGAGTCTCTCTCCTAAGAGCAGGGAGGAGTGGCTGGTGCTCAGAGTCTGATTTCTCATCTCTCTCGGTAACAAGAGGGAGAGGGAGGGGGAAAGTTTCTCTCCCGCTAGTCAGGGAGGGAGGGTTACTCTTGGGGTGTTCATGTACCCCCTCCAGGGTCTTGGAGACTTACATGGATGGTGGCAGCGATACCCCAATTTCCCAACTGGTAGAGTGTGGGTTTTGGGGGTGTAAAGACTTAACTTAGGCTGGGGGAGCAGTTTATAGTTAAGGGACCATAGGAGAGACCCCCTCTGTCATCCCAGGTTAGAGAGGGGGGGGGGATTTGCTCTTCACAGGGACCTTTGGAACTCAGTGCATGAGATAAAATTCAATTGGCTGTAGAGCAGACTCATTTTAACTCTCTCTCTCTAAGTGGTTTTGGTGCCACTAGATGGGACAGAACACCAAACACAGGAGATATGTGGGTTACACTAGGATGCCTTTCCTAGGAGAAGAAAGATGGCCCAGAATTTGGAGCATGAGCCTGGATTGGGGAAAACCTCGGTTCATTTGCTGTTTTTTCTATGTGAGCTTGGGAAGTCACTTAGTCCATCTACAAAATGGGGATAATGGCCGAGAGATACATTAAAGCTTGTGAGGTACTAAGACACTCTGGTGAGGGAAGCTATAAGCTAGATTTTTCTATTTGTCTTTGACTTTTTTCCCCAGTTACTCTAGATGCAATCTGCCTTCTTTTCTTAGGGCAAGGCTCTCACTGAAATTGATGCACAGCAGGTTCCCACCCCAGGTGACTAAGCACGCTTGTGAGTCATGAAATACTGTTTGGAAATTAGTTCTGAGCCATGTCGTCATGCTGATTCTTTTCCAAATTCAAAGCGATATCTGAGTCACCAGATTTGTAGACATTTTAGTGCTATGGTACAATGCAGCATTTGCATTCATGCTGCGGCTCCTCTTGTCACTCTGCTTTAACCACATTGGCTCATGTTATGTTATCTGAGAAAATGTAGTGTGATTTTTCAGATACTCATGGTCTTAATAAGCAACCAATTTAATACAAACCATTAACACATGTACTGAATAATAAAGGGACATGACATTAGCACTTTGTTTCCTTTTAAATCATTAACTGTCCATTAGCAAGACAGTTTAATTATAGCTTTATAAGGCTGAGCCATTGCCAAGAGCTGGTAAAGTATGGCTTTCATAAGAAAGTGGAGCTGCAATGAGATATTTGCAAGAGGTTTAGATTTGAGGGAATAAGTCCATCCAAATCTGTGAGCTTCTTGATAGTCTCCTCTTGAGCTAGAATCCTAGACTTCCTGAAATGATGTCAAGCAACCTGTGGTCCAATACTGATGTTTTCAGTTGGAAAAAAAAAAGTAGGAAAATGTTTTGCAGATTCAGGTCTCAGGGGCTCCCGAGTGCTAGCAAGTGGGGAACGAGCAGTATGTAAAAGTAACCATGGAGTCTCAGAGTTTTAGTTCCTAAAATTTGGAGTGGCTAAGATTTTAGGTGGGAGGAGTCAAGCTAAACATTTTATTTAAATTGAACAGAACCACTAGACAGCATTGAGCCTGGTCTTATTACTGCGATGGCACCTGGCAGAAGGGCTCCCTGTCACAGGAGTTAGGAAGCAATCCCTCTGCTCCATGAGCATAGGAGCTGGCATTCTATCTGGCTATACAGTGACCACACCACTATGAAGGGAAGGATCTTCTCTGTCTTTCTACCCCATCCTCTTCCTGCACTGTGCACTTGCATAAAGGACTAGGAAGAATCCAGGCCTTTGTTCATTTCATGCTAACTTAAGTACATATAACTGTAAAGGGATGTCTACAGTTTCTCTATGGCTCCCGGCCTTCCACAAGAGGCATCAAGATCTGCTGCCACCAGAACCTTCCTTAAATGCCTTATTTAGATGCATTAATGGAGTTAGAAAATTCAAATGTAATTGGGGCACAGACTGCAATCAATTACTGTTAATTCCAACATCAACATTAGGAGAGGTGAAAGGAAAAGACACTGTTCTAATAATTCTTTTAAACTTAAATAGTTCTACCTGCAGAGGCAAATATTAAAGCTTTCATGAAATTTTGAACAGATTCCTCCAAGCTGCTAAGCAATTTATAAGAAGAGGAAGCGGTATGGAAACTAAGGAATAGTTTCTGAGCAGTAGTCTTACAAAGTGTTTCTGGCAAAGAAATTATCAATAAACAGAAGATATCTTTATCCTAACAAAACATGCAAAAGCTACAGTTAATATTGTTGATAAGCAGTAGTACTTCATCTCTTCTTTTCCTCTAAGCTACGTATAGTCAGTAGCCAACCTCTTCAGTCCTTTACATTCCAACGAATGTCTCCCACCAAAATATTTATTCAAATTGGAATGGTAGTGATTTTCAGATTCTCACAGGCAGAATGGAAACAGAAAGATAAAGAACTTTCTCACATAACTCCGGTGTTATTGCTATCATATTCTGCATTATGTTGCCTCATTATCTGCTGGTACACAAATCCAAGCAATGCAAATTTTGTGAAACAAAAGTAAAATAGCATAGCATGTCTGAAGATGTTTTCAGCATTTTTAGATTTAGATGAAGAGACAAATGCATCTAACCTTGGTTGGAAACAGTCATTGGAATTCTAATCACGTAGGTGTGCTTGAGCTACTAGACAAGAGGCCAAATTCTCTATTGAGATTCGGCCCTTTTGTGCCGCTGAGGCAGTGCAAAGTGAAGGGATGCCGCATGCAAGAGGCTAGAAGTGAATTCCTCTGCTGGCAGAATGATGCCACAGCTGGGTCCTGCATCACCTAACCCCACCTCCAGTGTAATGGGCATGTTGTAGGATGGAAGAGAGAAGAGCAGAGGGAAACTCCACTAAACCTAAACCCGACTGCCATAAGTTAGAGCAGCTTTGTAGCTGCCTTAGGTTTCACTAAGGCTGGGTCAAGCGCAAACCAACTTCAGAATGAGAAAGCCACATTGAGTTCCTTGTCCTCTTTCCTATGACCAGAACAGCTCTGGTCAGGAACAAATCTACCCCAATGTATTGTAATTCCCATCTCCAAGTTTTATCTGCCACTTATCATGGAAAGTGCAGATTCCTATGTGTGAAGAGCAACGGGTAAAAAAATAACCACAGCAACATGAAGTTTAGGGGGGAAATTTTCAAAGTAGGTACCCAACTCCCATTGCAAGTCAATGCTTCAAAACGTTGGGACTGGAAGCTGCTCGGTGCAGGGACCACATCTTTATATATGTTACTTAGCACAATGGGCTCTGATCCCAAATGGAGAATGCCATGTGCTGCTATTCTAATACCAGTATTAAAGTGTCACCCATAATATATATCAAACAACAAGGGTCTACTAAGAGCCTATGGGCACTTCACTATTAGCTTTCAAAATATTTTCAGTTTGAGCTTGAAATTGAAGTTTGAGTTTGGTTCAAAAAAGTAACCAAGAGTTTGAATGTTTCTCTGAAGCGCATCAAAATGATTGAAATGTGGAATTGTCATCCCAGATCTCACAAGGGTCCTCTTATCCAGTCTCCTGTCTCTGTGAGTGGTCAATATCAGAGACTCAGTGGACTTTAGTGGACAGTTATGGAATAATCTAGTGTATAGGGTGACCATCCGTCCCATTTTTAAAGGGATAGTCCCATTTTTGGGGACTTTTTCTTATATTGGTGCCTATTACCCCCACCCCCTGTTCCGTGTTTTTTCCGGTTGCTATCTGGTAACTCTACTACTGTAACAGGCTGCCATCTCCATCCTTTGCACCACCACAAACAGGCTGGACTTCCCAGTTTATAAAAAAGCAGTGTGTTATCTATTGGGTCCCCTCCACTAATTCACCAGTACAGTTTTGTGCAACACCATATAAATGGAAGTCAACTTCTTCCGCCTAAGCACACACTCTGGGGTGGCGAGTCCTCTCCCTTTCTGAGATCTTGTATCCCCTGGGGCCTGCCAGCCTTCCCCCTTGCGATTCCTTCTTGTCCTTTAACTATTCCCAGCCAGTGGATTGATTGCTCTCATTAGCCCATCAGCCTCCTGCCATTGCGCATCCATTCTACCAATTAAATCCATTCCAGGAGTTACATAACTAATACCTTAGTAATCAACTCTAGACTTCTAGCACTCAGTCACACCTGCCCATAAGGAAGTTTCTTCCCTCCCCATGACTCAGAGCTTAGCCCATTGATATTCATTTAGTATGACTGTCGGCATTTTTCATTTCTCATACTTAGCTCTCGACCTGAATGATTTGTTGTTGCGGTTACACAGGTTAAATATGTTTCGGATATAAAGTATTTCTTTCACCATGTGTAAATGAGGTGCATTTCATTGACTGTCCCCATGTTCATGTATTATGAGAAATGGTAGAATAGGATCCCCCTGTCTCCTTTCTGATTATTTTTGCACACCTCCATTATACATGTCCCTTCTTATTTGTTTCCTCTCTAAATTCAACAGTTACAATCTTTTCAATCTTTCTGCATATGAAAGTACTGCCATGCCCCTAATTATTTCCATCACCCATCATTAGCCCAGTCTACTTCTTCTGTATCTTGCGGATTTCTTAAGACATCTAGACAGGCTTATGTGCAGTGCTGGGGATGAGCCAGTGCCCATGGTACATGTAGGTACCAGTGACCTAGGGGAAGATAGGCATGGTGTCCTGGAGGCCAAATTTAGGCTGCTAGGTAAGAGATTGAAGTCAAGGACCTCCATATTGGCATTCTCTGAAATGCTCCCAGAACCATGCAGAGGGCCAGGGAGACAGGCAGAACTGCATGGTATCAATGAATGGATGAGGAGGGATTAATTAGGAGCTGGGGAACCTTTTGGGAAAGGAGCGCCTGTACAGGAAGGATTTGCTCCCTCTGAAATGAAATGGAACCAGATTACTGGCATGTGAAATTAAACAGACTATATAGGAGTTTTTAAACTAAGGGGTGGAGGAAAGCTGACAGGTGCAGAGAAGCAGATGGTTCAGACAGAGACATCCCTTAGGAGAGGATATATTAATGGGGATTCTCTATATCCTAGTAAGCAGGAGAGAATGGAAGTTGATAAAGTACAGGTAGGAACTGAAGAGAAACCATCAAATGAAAAAGAGTCCCATTCAATTACATCACATAATGGCAAACAGTTAAAAGTGTTTTTTTTCTAAGTGCTTGGAAGTCTAGATTCTAAGAGGGGTGAACTTCAATGCCTGGTATTAAATGAGACTATTTATATAACAGGCATCATAGAAACTTGGTGGAATGATGATAATCAATAAGACATAGTAATATCATGGTACAAAATATATAGGAATGACAAAGTAGATCATGCTGGTTGGGAAGTGACATATGTGAAAGAAAGCATAGAGTCAAATATAGTAAAAAAATCTTTAATGAATCAAACTTTACCTTGGAATCCCTATAGATATAAATTCCATTTCTGAATAATAAGACTATGGCAGTAGGGATATACTACTGACAACCTGATCAAGATGGTGATGTTGATCATGAAATGCTCCAGAGAGACTAACAATAGAAATCTCATGTGAACAGATTAAGAAGATTGGGACTTTTTGGCTTGAAAAGAGATGACTAAGAGGGGATATGAAAGATATCTAAATTGTAACTGGTGTGGAGAAAGTAAATAAGGAAGTGTTATATACTCCTTCATATAACACAAGAACCAGTGGTCACCCAATGAAATTAATGGGCAGCAGGTTTAAAGCAAACAAAAGGAAGTATTTCTTCACACAACCTGTAGAACTTGTAGAACACTTGTAGAACCTGTAGAACACCCCAGCAAATTGGGCCATGTCCTTTCCCTTTGGTTCATGAGTCCAGCAACTCAAAAATCACCCAAAGTCCCAAAAGTCCCACAGACCAAAAGCCTCTGTCCCTGGTCAGAGTTCAAAAGTTCAACTGCAGAGTTTTACCTCCCAGCCTGGGTGGAAATGGGAGAGGGGGAGGTTAGGGGACACCTTATGTGGTCTGAGGCCAACTGCCCCGCCTCTCTGTGGGGTTCTGCTGCAGCCCTCACCGCAAGCCGTTCCACCAGCCATCCCACGAGCTGCTCCGCTCTGTCAGCCATTCCACTCCACCAGACGTCCCATGAACTGCTCTGCTCTGCCAGCTGCTCTGCTCTACCAGCTGCTCCACTCCACCATCCGCTCAGCAATGTATCTTCAGGCCCCCCTACTTAACACAGTACTCAGTGATTTCAGCTCTTAAGTGATTTCAGCTTATAGTAGGGGAGACTTAGTGCAGATGCACCACTGGGCCCAAAGTGAATTCAGCTCAGCAGCCTGAAACTAGACTCCTAATAGAATAAAAAATTAGCTCTGATATTCCACACTGGAGAGGGGTGCAACTGGCATGTAGGGCCCTCAGACAAAGCCTGCACCAAAGGGTATAGATGCCTTCCCGCAGCCTCTCACAATTCACTGGGTTTTGGAACCCCCATCCCTTGTCCAGTGAGTGCTACCTAGATGATGGCGAGTCCCTCCATCATAACAAAGGCCAAGTATATGTCCACAGTCCTTGATTCACATAATCAGGGTAACAACACTTTATTATTCCTGCCCCAATAACAGAGAAACTAGAGATCCCAATGCAGCCAAAGTGACCGTTTGGGCTGCTGTGAGCTCATGCTAGTTGGGGTGCATGTGCCTATAAATAAGATCAGCCCCGAAAGTTCTTTTCCACAACTCACCACAATTCACCACCAGATGTCAGGGTAGAGCTCATGCTGACACTGCTTACAATACAATGACATTATAATATTTCCGTCCCATTCTTTATAATCCTAGTATTGGTTTATTTATTTTTTACTACACATTGAGCAGAAGTCTTCAGTGATAAGTCTGCAGAGATTCCCAAGTCTTTTCTCTAAGGGGCTACATTTAGAACTTAGCTTTATGCATTTATATTACTCCTTCCGTTTGTCAATACTGAATTTCACCTGCCTTCATGCTGCCTAGCCATCTAGCTTGGTTAAGTGCCTTGGAAGCTCCGTTCAGCCTACTATTTTATAAATAAATAACTGCAGAGCTACAATTCATTTGCAAATTCAACACAAACAATCTCGGATTGAACAAAGACCTACAATGGCTTGCTAATTACAGAAATAGTTTCTCCTCTCTCCATGTTCACACCCCCCATTCAAATGCTAGAAGAATAACCCACCCTCCCTGATCGGAGATAACAAGCTGGTTCAGCCTAATTGGACTAACCTTTTTACCTCCCACCTGGTTCTTGCCTACTTTTCTATACCTGCCTCTGGACACTTCCACTGCTTGCATCCGACGAAGTGGGTATTAGCCCACGAAAGCTTATGCTTCAAAACTTTATAGTTAGTCTTTAAGGTGCCGCAGGACTTTGTTACCTCTGCTATTCCAGACTAACACGGCTACCTCTCTGATTCTCTCTACCCTATTTTGTTTTTTTCTGCAAACTGTGAGCTTATCGTTCATCCCCATTACCAGATCACTTAAAAAATAAATCAAACAACATGGTCCTAGTACAGAAGCTGAGCGCACTTCACTTTTAGCTTTTGTCAAAATAAAATTGACCATTTAGTCATACTTTGTTTTTTTTCTCCTTGCCAGTTTCCAATCTATGACCATACTTTAACTCTCACTCCATGCCTTCTTAGCTACTCACTTAGTAGTCTTATGTGAGGGTCTGCCATCAAAGGCTTTTTGACAATCTAAAAATATGATATCAGCAGTTCTCCTTTGTTGTGTAATTTCTAGACAAACTCCATGAATCCTAGTCGATCAGTGTCTCCCAAATTGCCTTACAGAAACCAAGTTGGTTTGTCTGTACCGTATCACATGTTATATAATTATATTTCTAATCCTAATTTCAATGGGTGTGCTTGCAACTTTAGTGAGACTCACTGGTCTATAAATCCCAGGATCACCTTTCATACTTTTTTTAAAAATTGCTTAAGTCTATTCTTAGGCTGATAGTAATATGAGAAAATGTCTAGTGATATTTCAAGTACTTTCTATTGACCATACATCTGGAAATACTGTGTGAACCACATCTCCTAAAGGTATTTTGAGTCTTATGGTCCCAACCCCCTTAACGGTAGAGCATTTGAAAATGGAATATAAAGGACATTTAAAAGAGTTTTAGTCATCACAATAACAGTAAGGACTAAAAGAAATTAGAGTGGTTTGGGAAGGAGATAAATCCTTATGCTTTGGGGAATAAGACAACCTCTAATTAATTAGGGTTAGGAAGAAACTTTCCTTGTGGACCATATTCCATAATTGCCTTCTACAGGGCTTCTTACATATACCTGAAGCAGTTAGTACCAGCCACTGTTGGACACAGGATAGTGGTATATAGGGGCCATTACCCTAATATGAGAATTATTATGTTCTAAGATTTACATTTCAGAGACTAAAGA
The DNA here is from genome assembly GCA_032164245.1 of Sternotherus odoratus. NCBI lineage: Eukaryota > Metazoa > Chordata > Testudines > Kinosternidae > Sternotherus > Sternotherus odoratus. The sequence goes on along the minus strand of JAVMKO010000003.1, from coordinate 15,150,362 downwards.
TTTTGTTATAAGGCTCAATATTATTTTATTAACTATGTTACCAATCCCTAGTTACCAACTTTCCACTTACATGACAGTCCTTTGTATGAGCCAAAATTAGGCCCTACCACCAAAAATATGAAAGTGGAAGTGTGTCCCCGAGTGCCATGTGTTTACCGGCAGCATGTAAAATTATAAAAGTTAATTCCTTAGCAATTCTGGTGTTAATGGGCTTTTATTTTCCCCCTAGTCTTATTCATCAGACTAATTCAATTTATCTTGTCCATTTTACCCAAACAACTGAAACAAATCTATGATAAATTAATGTGCTATAGATAATTTGGAATGTGTGTAAGAATTCAGTGTGCACCAGCACAACTGTGTAACCTAAGGATATAAGATTTTAATTTAAAAAGTGAAAGGTCCATAAATTACACACTTGTCAATGTTTCTAACAACCTATTTTGACATCTAGGATTATTTCCTTCTTTATTACATAAGAGAAATTTTAGTTTAACTCCACTTTACCCTAGTAAATAGAGAGGGAGCCTAAGGCAGTTTCAACAAAAAGAGAAGGTTCCAAATCCAAGGCAAGCCCTAGACTCAGTATTGGCATCATCTCCACGAACTCTGTGTCAAGATTTGGGAGTCACCAGTGTTAGGGCTAACTCAGTTTCCCCCCCTCAGTTTCCCCTTTGATCAAAGTTGAGTTGTGTGTTTCTTCAATGGTCTCTGACAGCTTGTGAGCTCCTTGCCTCAACGCCGCCACTACAATCCGGAGTGTACGGTAAGGGGGAGAGACGCGCCATTAATTTTCCCCTGACACCAGCACCCAGCATGAATGAGGAAGCTGTGTCACACTATGATAATGAATATGTATGTAAATAAGCAGATCAACATGCACTTGGATTGAGACCCAAATCTAAGCGTTGCGACACAAGATGTCCTGCAACTTCCCATTACCTCATGCTAAGAAGCTGCTGCAAAAAGTAAGAAAAAGCACGGGAGAGAAATAGGGAAGGTTCCGAAAAGAACAAGAAGCAATGGTCTCAAGTTAGGGGGTAAAAATCAACAAAGTTATTGTAGCAACACTAATTTAAACTAGTTGAGCATCTGGCCCTCAGATTATACCCTATTTTGTCCCCTTAGTCACATGTACTAGAAAAATTTTATTGACCTCAGTGAGACTACTTGAGTAAATAAGTACTACTCAGCTTGAACGAAGACTGAAGAATCTACTTACAGACAAAAAAATACAAATAAAGCTCAATACATTCAAATGAGGGAATAAAGTAGGCAAGTATTTTAGATTCTGGATATCTCAGAGTGCAACTGAGCAGTGTGTGGTACACAGCCAGGAAACCTCAGATGTAAGAGGAAGATAGTTAGTATATAGTAGACTCTCGATTATCCAGGATTAGGTTAACCAGGATGTGGATTAACCAGGATGTCAAAAAAAATAAATACACGTAACTCACAGGGCTGGCTCTATTGCTGCCCCAAGCACAAAAGAAAACCAAAAAAAAAACAACAAAAAAAACCCCACCAGGGCACGGGGCAGCCAGTGAACCAACACCTCCTTCCCCCTGGCACAGGGTGACTGGTAAACCAACACTCCCTCCCCATATTTCCTATGGATAGTGATTATCCAACTTTTTAGTAACCAGGATTAATTTTTTCCCTATCATCCTGGATAATCGAGAGTCTACTGTACCTGGATTCTAACATTATATATATTTAAAATAATACCATGGGGAGTAACAATAAATAAATCATCCATGTTGTTCACCTACCTCTTACTTATATGAACTGGTCATTACGTATCAAAAAGCCAAGTGTAATTATACTATAATTACAATGCAAGTAACCTTATTATATAGTGTGACTAGTGCACAGATATTTTTTTAATTAAAACAATTTAATTTCCATTTCAACTTGACTCTCCATTAGAGCTCCATTCTAGTACCAGTCTGATTTGTGCCACTCTATAGTATTTCTTGAAATCTGGTGCTGCCAGGCCTCCAGCCATTCCATTTTGTTACTGGATTCCAATTTAACCATAGGCATCTTGAATCACTTTTAATTTCTTGAAGAAAGTTTTGGGTATGTAAAGGGAATCAGGGAAAAAGTAAACAAGACCTTGTGCAGGACATTCATGTTAAGTACTTGAATTCTACCAATCACTGTAAATAGTAACATTTACATTGATTGATAATTATGCAGATCATTGTAAATAGTTTTTGTTAATGCAACCATATTTATACAGCTCCCCCACATCAGCTGATACATGAACCAAGCAGCATTATCCAAGCTTGTCATGTCATTCTTCAGATTATCATTCTGTGGGGCAGTGTGGGGATAAAAATGCTCAAAGCTAGCAACTATCTGGGGAAGGTATGTTAAAAAGTATTCAAGTGCAGCATATGAGATCCTGAACACTGTTTTTGAGATGTTCCTTCTATTTGGCTAAAAATCATGCAGCTCATATCTTGGATACATTATCATGCTCAGCACTTGACCCACATATACTTAAGTAACACTGATATGTTCAAACACAACAATACTCATGGTTAGTTTGAATCTAGTGTTCTTTATTCAATGGCAGAATGATAGAATATCTGGGTTTGAGACGACCTCAGGAGGTCATCTAGTCTAAAACCCTCTATAAACTGGGAGTTATAAACCCTAAAAGCTAACACATTAGAATGAAACAGAAGGAGTCTTTTCTTATAGGTCAGGAAGTTTTTCAAGACTTGTTTTAAATTCCCCTATAGTGAGATCTGGTATAGCAATACACATATTTAGTGACAAAGAGCAATGTGATGCCACCAATCAAGGTTACAGTTTAGCTAAAAATTGAGGAACAGGAAATAAGCCATTCAGAATCAAAAACCACTCTCTTTTGGAAAATTTGTACCATGCAGTTATCATTCGTGTGGTGCCAAAAATTGAATCATGTCTCTCACATAAGGTGCATTGGACTTCTTAACAAAACTCAGTGAAATCAAATGTCTTCACCTTTGCTTATGCTATATATTTGTGGTCACATAAAGTGTGGTTAAAGGCAAAGATGTGTGATCTCACTCTCAGACAAAAATAAACCTAAAATGAATAATCTGTCTCAGCTAGGAATTGGCATCTGAGTTAATGTTATGGTCAATCTAAAGAAATTATATTTTAAATTATAGGTTTGTGAAACTCTTTGGGGATATTCTAAACCTAGGTAACTGTTAATCATTTGAACAAGCCTATCAGTTTGCTTGACAATTCAGTACAATTGTATGGGCTTAAGTTTCCCTAAGCATTTTATATCTCCCCAAACTAATTTGTTTTTATGGGCATCTCAGTAACATGGAAGACAGTTTGCTGAACTTTGTGAACATAATTTGCAATAACCTCTGCTGTATTAATGAAGATAATTCCCATTTATCTATTGATTTGTCAGAAACATTTAATTTACAAAACAATTATATATGCAACATTATTGTGTCTCTCTTTTATAAGCCAGTAAATGCGGACTTGAATTCATTAACTACTGAAAGCACTGGTGGTGCAATCAATAGAGTCAACTACTAGCCTGTGAATGCAGCCCCAACATTATCAATCTTTTTGATGAGATGTAAAACCTAGGCTTTGGCCACTGGCGATGATTAAGGATCCCATGGCACCTTTTATAAAAGTAGGGATCTTATTCTTGCTGTTCTGGTTTAAGAGTTAGATAACAACACACTTCAATTAAAATTTGTGTCAGCATAGCATGGTCACCAAAGTCAGAATGGCTAGAATTCAGGACCTTCTGTCTGAAAATTCAAGACCCTGCCACTTAAACTACGGGAAAATCTCTATGATTGGTGATAGTATTGGGATTTAGGGGATCTCTGGTGGCTAGCTACCAGATGGTAACAAAGTAAACACTTGAGCAAATCTGACATTCCAGCTAGTAGAGTTCATTGGTGTATAAACACACTAGCTGGTATATTACACCATGTGTAATTTGAGAACCTTTCTTCCTAAATTTCCACAACAGTTTCAATATCACAAGCTCTGCATTTTTCAGATGGAAATCCATCATTACAATAGGTTTACATATTTATTAGTCTATGATCGCTCTGGGACCTCTTGTGATACAATATGTTGTATAAATATGTTGTGATGGGGTGTACAAGCCCCACACTGAGCAACAAGGGGTTAAGGGATCATTTGGGGCTCAGCCAGCCCCACTTGGGCACACCTGCAGCAAATGTTCCATCAGCTGGAGGAATGAAAAGGCAGGGTAGTAGCTCATTTGGGTGGCAGAGGTGGAGGTGAGCAGACCTGCAGCCCACAACTCTATAGAGCAGACCAAAGGAAGCCTAAAGGCTCTGACACTTCTGCCAAAGGGGTCCTTCCTTGAGGGAAGGGAGGCGCCACCCTAGAGACAACTGGAGAGGGAAGTATCCTGGTTACCTTGGACACTAGTAACTCCCTTTTACTGCTTTTGGTTTGGATTTTCCCACCAGATGAAGGGCTTGGACTGAACTGATCCAGGGGCAGAGGTCAGATGAGAGGAAGAGGCCCAGGGAGGACAGCCCTAACCTTGGTTGCCAGATTACTGGTAGCCTTGGGTCAGAGCCTAGTGGAGTGGGAGGGCCTTGAGTCTCCTCCTCACAACCCCCTTGGCAGTCCGGTGTTGTGGCCATGACCGTGATGCCACGCTTCCCAACCAGACACCAAGTGAGCACCATTATAAATTGGTGTAGAATGTGGATAATGCCTGACCTCTGAGAGAAAGGGGAGATTGACTGACTTAGGAAGCCAAACTGCCTGATTTAGAACAATGTGGGCTGGTTGGCTAGCAATGATAGAGTTAGAACAGTTGCTAAAATAGTTGAGTGAGAACCACCACCAGCAGCAGCAGCAACAGTTCCTGTAGCAAATGGCCACCTAGTAGCAGAAACTGGTTCAGGACTTAAGGATCCAACAACAGGAACAACAGCAAAGGTTAGTTCAACAAGTTGTGGCATTGATACAGCCCCAGAGGTCTCCCAGAGATTCTCCATCAGGGGCCCTAGGCCCAAGTCCTCAAGCCTAAGCAGTATCCGTGAAGCACAGAAAGACCGACCTTGTGGATGACGCCGAGGCTTTTTTGACAAAATCTGAGCAGGTGGCAATGGTTCCCTAACAAGTAGGGTCATTCCACTGGTACCCTACCTGATAGGGCCAATGCAGGCTACATACTGAGGACTGGATGCAGAGACTGCCCCAGACTACCTCCAGATCAAAGTGGCCATCATGGACTACCTCAACATCACCAAGGAGACCCAAGGAGACCCACCAAGGAGACCCACCAGAGATTTCAGGGGGAGAGATACCCTCGGGGTGCCTGACCCCGGGTTGTCTCCCAGAAACTATGAGACCTATATTGGAGGGGGCTAAAGCCAGAAAGATGAACCGGAGTAGAGGTGGCTGAACTCATCCTGGTGGAGCAATTTGCCCAAATCCTCCCAAAAGGGGGTAGAACTGGGTGCTCAAACATTGACTACAGTCACTTATTGACACTGTGAGATTGATGGAAAACTATCTGGCAGCTGAGATGGTTCTAACTCCCACTTCTGAGCCATTGCTTGATTCCATAGGGACCCCTCAACAGAACGGGAAAACCAGCAGAGGAGACAGAAACAAGACAGTGTTTTCCCCAGGGTACCAGGCCACAAACCCAGGGCTGGGATCCCGGCCCTCCAATCTCAGCCTGAACATAAAGCCTGGACATAAAACAAACAGCTCTACTATTATTCTTCTGTATATAAAGTTCACTCATCTAAGTGGGGAGAAGGAACAATACCACAGAATGTATTTGGCTAGCAACATGAATAATCAATAGTTGAAGTGAATAATTCACAAAGTCATAAGGTGAAACATTTTCACCAAAACTATTTTTGTAAATACTAATGAATAACTACATTCACCGAAATTGGTGAATGTCCATGAATGGCTAACCCAAAAAAGGGGCTATATTTATAATGAATATTATGTGAAATTAATAGTTTGACCAGCTCAAATATTTATTTTTTGTAAATTGTTTTGTGGCCTGGGCTGGGATTTAGGAAATCTGTTTTTAGTGCCTTATTCTGTCACAGACATTGTGTGATCTTGAGAAAGTTCTCTAGTCCTGATTCTCATTTCCCTAAAGGCCTCTTTACAACATTCTAGCAATGTAACAGAGCTTCCAGGTGATCATAAATTAAATGCATGTACGTTTTAAGACTCCTTTACTCTCCCAGAGTGATGTGAAGGGACTCTAATGTAAATGACAATCAGGTCCAGAGAGATTAATTGACTTTTCCAATGGGGCTCTTGTAAGTGCATTCTAGGCATGCTGCACAGTCTGCAGAGGAGTCTGCATGGAGAGACAGGCAGCTGTGCTCATTAGCTTTCCTTATATTTTCTTCCTGAGGTGAACTGAGAATCAATGTCAGTTGTTACACACCTAGACATGATCCTGCAAGTTGTTTTATACGAGCTTGCCCAGAACCTCATAGAAGCCAACAGGTCTCCACACAAGTGCAGGAGTTCACTAAACGACTGGCAAGAGATGGGCCATGGAAAGTGTTCAATTCAGCATTAGTATACCTTCCCGAAGATACTAGGACTGAAACCTGGGCTAATTTCTCTCCCATGATTAAAATCCACTATCTGCTCCTTTGTTCCCCTCAGCCCTGCAGTTCCCTTCCCCAGAATGAAACCATCTTCCACAAACAAGAAAAAAAAAACACAAAATTGTTGCATGGGCATGAGGGAGAGGATGGTTAGCTGGGACAGCATAATACCCTCAGCTTCCAATTTATTTTTGAGGGGGGCGGGATAGCTCTGTGGTTGGAGCATTGGCCTGCTAAACCCAGGACTGTAAATTCAATCCTTGAGGGGCCATTTAGGGATATGGGGCAAAAATAGAGATTGGTCCTGCTTTGAGCAGGGGGGTTGGACTAGATGATCTCCTAAGGTCCCTTCCAACTCTGAGATTCTATGATTCTACATGAAGACAAGATATGAACAAAATGCCATGACTAACTGAGTGAGGAAACAGTTGGTGAGGTACAATTAGAAGTGCAAATAATTTTCTTTTAACAGTGTTATAATAGATCCATCCCTGCTCTTGGAGATTAAAACATTTCAACAATTTCTCTTTGAAAAGGATAGTTAATAACTGTACTTTAAAACTAGGAAACATTAAGTAGTTCATATTTAAAACATATGAAGACATAATGAAAAGATCACTAAGAGGAGAAAGAGGAAAGAAAACATTAAACCAAGGTGTGTGAAAGGGCTCACACATTTTTAGTGAGAAAATAACAAAATGACTCTTAATTTCTAGATTAGTTCATCAAGCCATCCATAATATCCTGACCATCCAATATTGTAACATTTTTGAAAACAAAAATGGATGTCTCATGTTTATATATTTTTAAATGAAAACAATGGGAAAAATAGAAATATTACATGATTTCTTTAAGCTACCATTAAATTTAACTTGTAATCAGTTCTTCTTTATCTGTTAGGATAAAGTCTAATAAAGAACTTTCAAAATCACCTAGGTGCCCAACTTCCATTCCACTAGGTGTCAACCTGCATATTAAGACACCTAATTCCCCTTTTAAACATCTGGCCCTAAGTGATTTAGGTGTTTTTAAAAATGGGACTTAGCTGCTTTTGAAAATGATACCAGTATTCATAACCAAGAAAATGGGCATTCCTTTTGCCTGTAAGATTTCTGATACAGTGTATCAAAAGCTTCAATGAACATTGTGCTCCATATATGCTGTGCTCCTGTCACTCCAACTTGAAGGATGATTTTGTGGTGAGACAGGAGAAATGGATGCTGTTGCTACTTCTGTCATATATTTCATCTATAACTGCTATGCAATTCACTGTGCCCCAGCTTTCCCATAGGTAAATGGAAGTGACATTGTGGTTGTATGTGGTTATTGTGGTTATACATGGTTATTCATTAGTGTTTATAAAATACTTTAAGAATTTTGGATGGAAAGTGCTTTATAAATGCAAAGTACCATATTATTATCCATATGTTTAGTAACAAGCACTTTCCAGCTCTCTAACTTTTCTGCAAAACTAAAAAACAAAAACAAACAAACAACAAACAACACTGAATTGAAGAGGATTAGTTCTGTACTGTAAATGGCAACACTATATACAGTATGTGCAATTCTGGATAAAGCTAAATGTAAAGAGATATCCCTTAATGAAAGTAAAGCAACTCTTAATGTTCCACTGAACAACAAAATATGCAGTAGGCTCTCTTTTGTGTTTGATTATAACATTTTTTTTTTAGAAGATAAAGCCTCCTGGCAATACATCAAACACTCTTGCTTGGTTTCAGTCTAACAACTCCAGACTCAATACTTCTTTACAACTTACCCAGAACATTGCTCTTAAGATTGTCCTTAGGTTTTCCTCCAGGCAAATGGCAGCTTTACTATGTGCTGAGGAATTTGTCACTACAGATATGAACACACTATCAAATACAGACAGACATTCTCTTTAACTGTATGTCAAATGCAAAATCATCATTACTAATCCAAGAATTTAACAGGATTCTTGTTTTTTAATCTAATCAATTTTCATTAATATAGCTCTCTCAAACTTGAAGGAGGCTATAGTGGACAAAGTAGGCTACCCTTGGATTTACTCAGAATTGAGCTTTATAATTTGAATACATAATATGACCATGAATACATAGATATGACTAGTCTATATGAAAACATTTGTTTACAAATCCCGGTTCTAAACAGTTACCTGTATCACATAAATTAAGCACACACACACACCCCTAAAAATGCTCCACCTATATAACAGTTTTCAACTGAGGATCATAAAGCATCTTGAAAATATTCATTAATTCAGTCTCATACTTTCCAGAGTGGTAGGTGAACTTTTATTAAACTCTCCTGCATGAGTCAACTGGTGCAAAGAGAAGTTAAGTGGCTTGCCTGGGATCATATAATAGAAAAGTCAGGAATACAGCTCAGGATCTTTGACAGCCAGGCTCATGTTAACTATCAGATGCCACTACCTCTGTCATCTGATTAATATATTGCATTTTCTCTTTTATTGATATCATTCCAAATTATATTATTGATTCCAAATTATCTTCTGTGGGCTTGGTCACACCTCTGTTATGCTGCAGTCAACAGCTGTGATTTCCAGAAGAGGAGTTGGGCTCTCTCAAGACTGTTTTCCTAGATCTTGCAGAGCTCTGTGAAATATCATCTTAGACCTTAGGCTCCAAGCAGCCAGCCACGGAGTCCCTACAGAGCACAATACAGAATCAGGCCTTAGGCTCCATTTTCCTTTATATATAAGTTAGTTTTCAATTTTTTAATCAAAACCATTATTGAAATAACTGTCAACAGCAAATTTTTATAACAATTTCCATAACATTTTAATAATGTTTCTGATATTTTGCTTTTAAAAAAATGTTTTCAATTAAAGGCCTTTTTGCAATGCAAAAAATAAATTAAACAAACACAAAACCTTTTTGGCAGAAAAATTGACTAGCTTTATTCATAAGTTGCTGGTCTTTTCAATTCTAGCAATCTATACCTCCTTTCTCTTTAGTTTTATGGCCACATCATTTACTGATGGAAACAACATATTTTGAGGTGACTCTTACATTCACATATACCTCCCATCAGAGTTTTGTCAGCAGCACTACTGGGAATTGATAGATCCTGTCCCAGCATCTGCACCTCAAGAGGCTCAGGTTGGAGCAGTACTCAGGCAGAAGCTTCTGTTGAAGGAACACCTGATCTCCCCTCAAAATACCAAGACTACAATGATGCTTTTGGAAAGAGGAATGCGGAAATTCTATCTCTGCACTGGGACAATGACTGCCCAATATAGCTGTAGCCAGAAACAAAAGTACCATTTGGACAAATTTATGCCAGGTCAGAAGCTGAGCTGACAGCACTCTGAGAATATGTCCGGGAGAACCTGCCCCAAGGATTTACCCACAAGTTGACCCCACTAGCTGGCATATCAATCCTTTTAATCGAAGATGAAGAAAGATGGCAGTCACCAACTCTGTTGACTATTGCTCCTTAAGTATCAGGAATTATTACTCACTACCCCTGATTCCTGAGTTTCTGGATCCCATGGGAGCTGCCTGTATATTCACCAAGTTGGACCTCCAGGGAGCATACAATCTCATGTGAACCAGGGAAGGGGATGAGTGGAAGACCGCTTGCAAACCAAGCATGGTCTCTATTAATATCCCATAATGCCCTAAATTGACCATCGCCCCAGCCACTTTCCAATATTTCATAAATGATATGGTTCAAGACATACTGGACCAGTATGTAGCAGTGAACCTAGAGGACATAATGATCTTCTATAACCACCCTAAACAGAATACTACTCACATCTGAATGGTCCTGGAACATATACAGCAGCATGGCCTTTACACAAAGCTTTAGACGTGTGCCTTAGATCAGGCCTTTCAGTGCTCTCCTCCAGAAAAATACCCAATTCCATTTGTCTCCTGAGGCACAGCATACATTCATTCATCTGAAACTCACCTTTACTACCGCACTTATATTGACTCAAGCAGATATCACACAAGCCTACATTGTAGTAGCTGACACCTCCAATACAGAGACTGGGGTTGTCATCTCCCAACAACCTGGTCCTGACCGAGATGCATTTATGATTCAAGGAAGCTCACCCCCCACTGAGCTAAGCTACAAAATACTTGATAAGGAACTTCTGGAGAAAAAATACCTGCAAGGAGCTCACCACCAGTCCAAGTATTCACTGGTTGTAAAAATCTAGAATACACAGGTAGGGCAAAAGCCTAAACCAACAGCTGCTTCGGTGAGCACCATTTTTCTCATGATTTGAGTTCATCATCATATATTGTTCTGGATTCACAAATGGCTAGGATAACACCATCTCAGTTGGTCTGGGTGCCCCTGAAATACAAAGAGCAATAGTAAAAAGCTCAAGGTTGTAAGAAAGTCTCATGAAGCTCACTTTAGGGGAATGAAACCTATGAAAAAATGTTCAGTAATAAAAACCAAAAATGTGAGGAAACTGATAGTAACTGGTAGTGTGGGAGAAATAAAATATAATTAATAATACAAACGGAGTACATGTATGTTTGAAAGGAGAGCAAATTGATAATATAGTAGATATGCCTTTGCTCCAAATGATCAACACCAAAGTGTGCATATGTGTATAAATCTATATAATAAAATAATGAATAAGAAACATTGAAAGGAATTGTCATTATTTCTTATCTGCAAAATGGAAATTTTGCAAGCTGTCTCACTGCCTGCAATGTTTCTCTTGTAGCTCCTAGAGACATGATCACTTGCCTTTTCCAGGTAGTCACAAATCAGTCTGAGATATTTGGAGCAAATAATTACTCCTATCTAAAGAAAAAAAAAACCTCCTTTAATTTATATGTAAAAGTGTGTGTGTGTGTGTGTATGTATGTGTGTGTGTAATTGTACCATTTATTATTATTACTATTATTTATTATTATTATTATTGAGGTGTTGCTAGTAGCATATAAGGTTCATAAAATACATACTCCAATTAAGCAAATTCATTCCTAGGCAAGGTAATAAGGAATCAAGGTTGATATGTGGGAAGTTAAACTGTGCAGACATTGAGATATCCTTAATCCATTGGTCTGACTGCCTAGTTGTGTCCTTCTGTGCAATGCTAACCCACTGCAGGCTCTAGCCAGGTAATGGAGGAAGTGCTAATGTGATGTGACTCAAGATCAATACTAACATGGTTTTTAGATGTACAGTTAGTGTTTACCAGAGTACTAGTTTAGAGACAGTACTGGATTATATTTTACACCTTTTCACCATCTAATAAGCATTCTTAGCCTCTAACAGCAATCAAATATAAGAGGCTAAAGGGAGGTTGGATGACTCAGGGGAGTTTTAACAAGATAGAGACCCTCTGACCTTTAGGTCAACCTAAATCAGCAGTGACTCAGGATGTGACTGCATTCCAATAACAGACCCATGGCAGGGCCACAGCTATACAATTGCAGTGTAAATACTTGAGCTCATGCTGGAGCCTGGGCTCTGACATCCTGCCAAGGGGGACACATCTACACTTCTATTTGTAGCCCCAAGTCAGCTGATCTTGACTCTCAGACTCTGCTGTAGGTTTTTAATCACAGAGAAGATGCAGCCCTTGAGGTCAAATTCTGCACTGGTTTACACCCTAGGGAACCTCATGGAAATTTGCAGGAGTGCATGAGTTTAAGGAAGCTCAGAATTTGGCCTTGAGTTTTTCTTACCATATATATGGCAATAAGTTGGGAAGTTAAGTCCAGTTCACATGATCAAATGAGAAATTTACCACCATTAAACTGGCACCAACTGAACTTTAAAATTAGCAGTGTCAGCAGAGATGCAGGGGATAAGACTCTCCATCCTACGAGAAGCAACCCTCCTCAGACAGTGTCAAGGCATAATACACCTTGCAGCAGTTTGTACTTGGGCTACCCATGCTGTACCTAAACTAAAGGTAAATGCAGGACTTCTGCGCTAGAATCACATAGGGATGTAGCACATTTAAGGTGCCCAAACCCAACATTTAGGTACTACTTGTTGCCAGCTAACTCTGTAGGTGCCTAAATTGCCTACATGCCTAAAGTTCTATCAGTGGGTATGTACAAAACTTCCTAAGTCCTGATACTACTGAGCTGCTCTACACCCTAGCTCACACTAAGCACTCTCCTCCACCTGTTTTGCCTGTGGTTCTAGTCCAGTTGGTGTGCTCTGAGGATACCTACCTTGCACTAAAGGCAGCCAGGTGAGCAGGTGTGGAATTTTGGGGGCTGGCTGGTGGGCATCCATCTGCCTCATAACGAGGGCACTCACTTGGCATATGGCAAACCCAGGTTTGAATGCCTGAGCTGGAGTAGGAACTTGACTGCAGGTCTCCTACAGCTCAGGAGAGTGCCCTGACCACCTTGTTATTGGGTACTTTAGGATGGGTTTCAGCATCCCGTGTTTCACTTTGTATAAATATGTAAATGCTCACTGGAGCAGGGACTTTAACTAGACTCACCCATGCCAAGTGAGTGGTCTGACAATTGGGCTATAGAATCACTCTAGCTGATCTTACAAGTATTTCATTAGTGATACCTAAAGGAACAGCTGCAACAGGAGTGACTGAGAAACACACACACACTTCCCCCAAATAGTTGGTAGTTAGGGGCTCTCTCCTGGGATGTGGGACACCTGTCTTCCAATCTCTGCTACAAATCAGGTCTCCTACAACCCAGGGGAGTGCCCTAACCTAAAATTGGGAATAAAGGGGTGGCTAGAGGTGTCAATATTTCTCTTTGGGTTTTTTCTGCTAGGGCATGGGCAACCTCCCCTGGCTAGGGGCTCAATTCCAGGAGAGGGCTCCACAGCTCAGAGTTCTGTGTAGACTCCTAGGCTTAAGCCCTGCCCCTCTACTTGAGATTTCCTACTGGCTAGTTTCAGCAGCTCCCTGCTCAGCTTGTGGCCTCTCTGAACCCCTTTCTTAGGTGCCTAACTCTCCATATTCATGGGGAGCCCAGGTGCCTAACTCAGGGCTGTGAATTTCACTGGGGGAACACCTAGGTCGCAGGCATTGCAATAGCAAAGTCCCTTTGTAACTCTGTTCTCCGGGGCTCTGACTCCAGCACCACCCAGGAGTGTTAAATCAAACAGCAAAATCTAAACAGCGTTAGAATAATGTACTGGATCTAATCCCCATTAGCTGCAGAGATTCAGAGTTACAGCTCTCCTTCTGGATACTCTTTTAAACCTTACGCTGTGTAATAATTTCAAACAACATATTTATGTAACCTCATTTAAACTATTTAAAACACTTCCTACATTAGGCGTAAACATATTATTTTACTCACCACTGAAATGCAGTCATGAGTCCTATTTAGTTCATCTGAAGTATTTTTATATACTTCAGATACGCTAATCAATTTGAGAAGGAAAGAGGGGAAACGTATGGGACTTAACAGCATCGAGGACATGAAAAGATTGGCCCAGGACAGTCAAAGGGATGACCAAGTCCTGTTAATACCCTAAGTGGCATCTGACAGCAAGAGTCAGGAAAGGAAAACATATCTCACCCTCTCCCCTCCCTGCCAGGGCAGATTTTTTCTCCACACTATTTCTAATTTAAGTGAATACATTTCCCCCCCTTGTCCCTTGAAAACATTTGTTACTGGGTGGGATTTTCAACTTCACGGAGTTGAACACCACACTCCCAATCATAGAATCCCAGAGTTGGAAGGGACCTCAGGAGATCATCTAGTTCAACCCCCTGCTCAAATCAGGACCAATCCCTATTTTTGCCCCATATCCCTAAATGACCCCCTCAAGGGTTGAGCTCACAACCCTGGATTTAGCAAGTTAGCTCAGTGGTTTCAGCATTATCCCTGAAACGGGAGAGGTCCATCTTAGAAAATCCTACTTTTTTATTATTATGGTCATTGTGTAGGAACCCCAGTTCAGGATTAGGAACATACTGTCCTAAGCACTGTACAAACAAATAATAAAGTTACTGACCCAGAAAGCTTATGATTTGAGGATGCAAAAGGTGTACACTACCAACAAACAGGACTGGGAAGGTTGGGAGTCTACAGTTTAAAAGCTATGACTATTAAGAAACTTTCCTGATTTCAGATTCATTCCTTTGTCTCCTTTTCATCTCATACATACTCTTTAGTAGGAGTGAGTATAAGAGCATCAGTTACAGATGGAGTGCAAGACAACTTTGAATGTCTTCACTTTTTTAATTTAAGCATGGGGTGTGCTGTAATTTCAACAAGATTCTTTCTCCTTTAATGTAATAAGCAAATGCTGCACCGAATCCACATAATGCTAGCGCTTAAGGACAACATGTTTACCCAGCATGACCAAGGCAATTTTCCTTCTATTTAGATCTCATGAAGGCGAAGGTCAGATGAATCACAAAACGGAACATTTGGTTCTTCATTGGCCTCCCTAGTGCTTTCCCCTCTCAGTGAGTTTCATTTTCTCGGCAAATGTCTGTGACATATCAGTAAGCCGTGCTAACGCTTCTCCATGCCCTACTATTTCAGTTTTGAGATCATTAATAAAACAGCAGTTTGGGAAGCCGGCACAACAGGCGTTCTAGTATGCTAGCAGGTAGGGTCTGATTTTTTACAGCCATTAGCATAGCCAGAGCTAGACCTCGTAAATAACATCATACAGTCTAGAGAGAGTTTTGTACAAAAATATGCACAGTATGCTTTTCACTGAATGGCTATGTTCTATTGAATCATCTATTATAGAAAGTTTATCCTGGAAGTTCAAACCATACAATATTAAAGTTTGAAAATGAAACCCGCCACCACCCTCTAGGCTAGTCCAGCATAAACAATTAGTTGCTTCCTGTTAAACTCTGTATCCATAACAGCCCATTTTAAATGTTTCATAAGGTACACTATGGGACATCATTAGTATGTGAATTTCCTTTACCAAGATCACAATGAGCTCTTTAGGAAGAGAATGCACATATACAGGGAAGACTGGCAGACAGAACATCACATGCGGCTCTTGCTGAGTCGTTTTAGGATCATATGAAAGCATTTGAGCCATTAAACTCTAATTCTTTTTGA
Source organism: Sternotherus odoratus (assembly GCA_032164245.1). Lineage (NCBI taxonomy): Eukaryota > Metazoa > Chordata > Testudines > Kinosternidae > Sternotherus > Sternotherus odoratus. The sequence continues at coordinate 15,134,725 of JAVMKO010000003.1, read as the reverse complement.
TACTCAAATCTCTGCCTTCACATAATCTTATAAGTAGAGTTTTCTAAAACCAATTTAAAACCCACCTTCATATTCCCTGCTGGGGCTGGGTGGGTTATTTTCTGAACTGATTTGTCTTTTCTGTTTTCCCTCTAAACTTTTTTGTTGTTGTTGTTAAATTCTAATATAAAAAAAATTTGAAGTTCTCCCCTTTTAAATCATTTTCTTTTGCTACAGTTCAGGGACATCTACTATTCAGTACACTTCCCCATTTATGTTTATAGGCAAGTCAAATGCTGCTGCTGATCAGCATCATTGACTGCAGCATCCATGGTGTTTCACTTGAAATAGTCTGAAACTTGAAATCTAAGGAGAATGATTATTCCTTTAACCCACAGACAGAATTTTCAGTCATCTCAGTTGGCATTTGTTCTTATTTTTATACCCCAGTCTTACTAAAATCAACAGCAAAACTCCTAATAACTCCATTGGAACTAGGATAAGGCTCTGTGTATGGAACAGGGAGAGAAAGGCGAACTAAAATGTGAAATTTTAAATTGTAAGTTGCATCATAACAAAGCTAGTTATTGTATTAATGCTAGCGAACACTCTTACATTTTAGATCAGTGGAATCTACTTGTAAAACTAATCCTTTAGAAGTACTTAAAAATACATGACTAAGTGCCTTACTCACAATAAGCCAAAAAACAAACAAACAAAAACAAAAAAACGAAAGCACCTTTTTGAAGATAAAGTTGACAATATTTTCATCAAAAATGAAAAGAGAAACTCTCACCCCCAATAGCTTGATGGTTGGGGCACTCCCCTGTGATGCAGGAGATTTAGGAGCAGGAACTTTAACAGTGGCCCCTCACGTGCAAAAGGGGTGTTCAAACCAGCAGGCAGGTTATAGAGTCAGTCTTGCTCAATGAATAGTTATTCATTTATGCAAAATGGAACAGGATTGATTGAGAGAAATTTTATCTGTAGCCTGGTATACAAGGCGAAGCAAGGGCTTGAACCTAGGTCTTCCATACTGGAGATGAGCACTCAAAACACTGGACTACTGGCTATTTTTCTTTGATTTTAGAAGGGCAGGCTGGGGGGAGGACGGGGAAGGGAGAGTTTGCATGCGTTTTCTTTCTATCCCATATGAACAGTTTCAACAGATCTTGTTTTTGTGCTGATGAGGAACCAAGCCCAAATATCAAATAATCTAGATTTTTCTCAAAACAAAATTCTTGTTTTCTGCAAACCCTATTTGCTTTTTTTAAATTATTATTTTGAATGACAGGTGTATGCAAAGATTAATTCTTGTAACATTCGAGGCATGAAAAGCTTGCCATTGAGTTCAATGGGGCCAAACTCCCATTGGCTTCAATGGGGTAGGATTTTGCCAAAGGTCTTTGTTATAACGTGCCTCAACAATCATAAAGAGTTTATTATAAATAATAGGTTAAATAATTTCACAGTAAGCCACATGTGATGTAAACTGAGATAACACAATGCTGCCCTGCAGGAGTGAAAAGCTTTGGTAAGGCATCTTAATGACATAATGCAAAGTGTGAGAACTCTTTCAGATTTATTTTTAAACCTTTCCATTAGGTATATCCCTGAAATTCTAATAGCAGGCTCCTATTTTCCTTTAATCATTTTGTTATTATCTATATGGAGAATGGAGCTAAAGTAACTATAGTGGTTGTAAATAACATCCTTTATTTTAAGTGTGCCCTTAAATTGATGTAGTTAAGATGATAAGGAACTGACTTAAAATTGTTTAATATTAGCATCCATGTTAGTCTGTAGCCATAAATAAGACGAGGAAGACTGTGTAGCGCCTTAGAGACTAACCAGTTTATTTCAGATAAGCTTTCATGGGCTATAGCCCACTTCATCGGATTCTGTACATCCGATGAAGTGGGCTATAGCCCACGAAAGCTTATGCTGAAATAAACTGGTTAGTCTCTAAGGCGCTACACAGTCTTCCTCGTCTTATTGACTTAAATAAGATCAGCCACACATGGACTTAAACCAAAAATAATGAAAGGTGTGCATCACAGCAGATATAATTATTTTGGTTCAATTCAATGGGTAACAAGCTCTTAGTGTTTCACAATAGAAGAGTGTTAAAACAGGGAGAGATTTAAAACAATCCCTGTACTAACCTCCCTGTGGAGTGGCAGGTTGATCATTAGAGCGACAGATAAAACTAATGGCCGACGAATTCCACACAGAGTAAATATTGTCCGGAGAACAGATTGTGGACTGAGGTCCTAGATTTCTGGACTGAAACTCTAAGCGTATAGGGAATCAGAGCGGTAGCAGTGTTACTCTGGAATTGCAGAAGTGACAGAGTCCTGTGGCACCTTAAAGACTAACTAAAGTATTGAAGTTTAGTTAGTCTTTAAGGTGCCACAGGACTCTGTCACTCTAACCATATATTCTCTCTGAAGATTTAGCCTATTTGCCTACTTAGTCCACGAATTCATACCATCCAAACACTACTAAGGGAAGATTTTGGAGGTACTAAGTCCAAGATAGCTGAGCTCGTGGTGAGTGAGGGCTAGAACCTGGGCTTTGCTTTAACTGCATTCCACCCATTTTGTAGTGAGGATTCAAGCTAAATCACTTAAATACTTATGGTCCTCCAATGTCTGCCCACAATTTCCTCTAAAGGACAGACAAGTTATCTCACGATTGTTAGGGAAAGAATCCTAGAGCCTCCCAGCACAAAGAACCATAGGATATTCCCCACCACATCCCAAAACATGGGATGAATGCAGAAACAGCGGTGTCAGTAACATGAGTATGTGTTTGAAGTGGGGATGGTTACACCAGGCTAGGCTAACCAAGGCGCAGATCACCAGGCTAATTCAGTGGTGAAGATTTAACAAAAGAGGTGCAACAAAAATTCAAGCCTAGGGGAGATGGGGCTAAGATGCCTAACATTAAGCAGGTGAGCACACAAGCTATCTTCAGAGGGACTGTTCATGTGGTTAAAGTTATATACATGGCTATTGATCTTGTTGACTTTAATTTGCTACAAAATACAGGTGAGAAATCTCTTATCTTCTAGTTACTGAGAGCTCGTTTGACTGTACACACCAACAGAATGCCTTGCAGGTCCCCTATCAATTATTTCCAATTTAAAAAACAGTTGTGTGATTTCTAAGTGCATTTTATAAATTACTAGTGAAAATACCCGGCGTTGCTCAGGTCAGTCAGCAGTGGGGAGGAGGCAGACAGCTGAGCGAGTGCGGGGTCCGTTGGAGGGGGGCAGAGAGCAAACCTGACACCCCCACCTCACCCCCCCGACCAAACCCGACACCCCCACCTCACTTACCCCTCGATCAACCCCAACTCACATTTTCACCCCCCCCAACCAAACCCAACACCCCCATATCTCCCCCCTACCAACCCCAACACCCCCTGACCAACACCCACACCTCACCCCCCATAGACCAAACCTGACACACCCACCTCACTTCCCCCCCAAGCAAACCCGACACCCCTACTTACCACCACAAACAAACCCGACACCCCCACCTCACTTACCCCTCGACCAACCCCGACCCCCCTCTTCATCCCCCCAACCAAATCCAACACCCCCACCTTACCCCCCCACCAAACCCAACACCCCCTGACCAACCCCAACACCTCACCCCTCACCCACCCAGACACCTTCCAACCCCCCCCGACCAAACCCGACACCCCCACCTCACCCCCCGACCAAACCCGACACCCCTACCTCACTTACCCTCGACCAAACCCAACTCGGGTCCATCGGAGGTGGGGAGGGGGCAGAGAGGTGAGGGATTCTGGGGTCCGTCGGAGGTGGCGAGGGGGCAGAGAGCTGAGGGATTCCGGGGTCCGTCGGAGGTGGGGAGGGGGCAGAGAGCTGAGCGAGTGTGGTGTCTGTTGGAGGGGGTATTATGACATCAGAACTATGTCACAGAGAACAGCAGCTGCCCAGCTGATGTGATTGACCTTTAAAGAATTTCACCCCTGGGGGGCGTCAGAGGTGAGATTTGAAAAATTTTCGACTCTTACGGTCATTAGGACCCCAAGACCTCCAACTGTACCAAATTTCAAGTCTCTAGCTCAACCAGTGTGGAAGGAGTAAGCATACATCCGCGCATACATACACGCACGCATACATACACGCATACACCATTTGACTTTTATTATATACTAGCATAAGTGCCCGGCGCTGCTCGGGTCAGTCGGAGGTGGGGAGGTGGCAGACAGCTGACACCCCCGACCAACCCCAACACCCACACCTCACCCCTCACCCACCCCGACACCTTCCCACCCCCCCAAGCAAACCCGACAACCCCACCTCACCCCCCGACCGAACCTGACACCCCCACCTCACTTACCGTCCCACCAAACCCAACTCGGATCCGTCGGGGGGGGGGAGGGGGCCCAGAGCTGAGGGATTCCAGGGACCTTCGCAGGTGGGGGGGGGCCCAGAGCTGAGGGATTCCGGGGACCTTCACAGGTGGGGGGGGGGCCCAGAGCTGAGGGATTCCAGGGACCTTCACAGGTGGGGGGGGCACAGAGCTGATGGATCCTGGGGTTCCGTTGGGAGGGGGGAGGGGCAGAGAACTGAGGGATCTCCGGGGTTCCGTTGGAGGAGGGAGGGGTGAGCTGAGCGAGTGAGGTGTCTGTTGGAGGGGGGTATTATGACATCATCACCACCTAACTGCCCAGCTGATGTGATTGGCCCTGAAAGACTTTCACCCCTGGGGGGCGTCAGAGGTGAGATCTGAAAATTTTTCAACCCTTACCAGCATCTAGACCCCAAGACCCCTCACTGTACCAAATTTCAAGTCTCTGGCTCAAACGGTGCGGGAGGAGTTCGCAGTCATACATACATACATACATACACCACTTGACTTTTATATATATACTAGCATAAGTGCCCGGTGCTGCTCGGGTCAGTCGGAGGTGGGGAGGTGGCAGACAGCTGACACCCCCTGACCAACCCCAACACCCACCCCTCACCCACCCCGATACCTTCCCACCCCCCCAAGCAAACCCAACACCCCCACCTCACCCCCCGACCAAACCCGACACCCCCACCTCACTTACTGTCCCACCAAACCCAACTCAGATCCGTCGCAGGCGGGGAGGGGGCCCAGAGCCGAGGGATTCCGGGGACCTTCGCAGGTGGGGGGCGGCACAGAGCTGATGGATTCTGGGGTTCCGTTTGGAGGGGAGAGGGGCAGAGAACTGAGGGATCTCCGGGGTTCCGTTGGGAGGGGGGAGGGGCAGTGAGCTGAGTGATCTCCGGGGTTCCGTTGGAGGAGGGAGGGGCAGTGAGCTGAGTGATCTCCGGGGTTCCGTTGGAGGAGGGAGGGGCAGTGAGCTGAGTGATCTCCGGGGTTCCGTTGGAGGGGGGAGGGGCAGTGAGCTGAGTGATCTCCGGGGTTCCGTTGGAGGAGGGAGGGGCAGTGAGCTGAGTGATCTCCGGGGTTCCGTTGGGAGGGGGGAGGGGCAGAGAACTGAGGGATCTCCGGGGTTCCGTTGGAGGAGGGAGGGGTGAGCTGAGCGAGTGAGGTGTCTGTTGGAGGGGGGTATTATGACATCATCACCACCTAACCGCCCAGCCGATGTGATTGGCCCTGAAAGACTTTCACCCCTGGGGGGTGTCAGAGGTGAGATCCGAAAATTTTTCGACCCTTACCAGCATCTAGACCCCAAGACCCCTCACTGTACCAAATTTCAAGTCTCTGGCTCAAACGGTGCGGGAGGACTTCACAGTCATACATACATACATACATACATACATCACTTGACTTATATATATATAGATATAGATATAGATATAGATATAGATATATCTATATCTATATCTATAGATGACACACTGCATACGTATTAGAAAAAAACATAAGGAACACCAGCGTGTATCTCTATTACTCCATATGCACAGATGAAATCTGACATTTCCTAAGGGAGTACTTTGGCCAGGGCTACCACAGTGTTAAATGAGGCCACAAATTCATAATTTATTACTCCAATTTACAGAAAATACTTTAACATCCAACATCAATTTCTGACATGAAAAAAGCCCAAATTCTGCGTTAGTCAGGAAAACAAAAAGTTTATGAAAATCAGCTTTTTTTGCTCTTGCTTTATTGAGACTTTGTCAAATTTCGTTAGTATTTCCTTCTTTTAAAGAGAATCGTTACTGAACTGTGAAGTTATCAGGCCAATGTAAGTTTGAATCCCAACTACCGCACTATTAATAAAGCAAAATCGCTGTAAACTGGTTTCTCCTCATGCATGACACATTTTAGAAACATAGAAGTAGCAATATATTGTGTTAGAAAAAAAGTTGCCATTTAATTAAATGGTGAAACTATGGGCATCAGAGGTAGCTTGGTAAGTGTTTTAAATACAATGTGAAATAGGTGGAATGGCCCTTCCACCAATTTCTTCTCAGCATGGTTCAAACTCATGAGGGGAGAAAATGATGTTGCTGAATGTTACTTGCATTCTCATATGGGCAGAGATTTTGGTATGCTAAGAATAACTGTGTTTTCATGCATTCATAGATTGTAAAGGTCAGAAGGGACCACTGTGATAATCTACTCTTACCTCCTTTATACTACAGGCTATAAGACTTCACAGAATTAGTTCCTATTTGAACCAAAGTATCTTTCAAAGTTTTTCTATGATAGATTAAACTAACTGTGCCAAAGAACTGTATAGAACAGACAAATTAGTAGCTCAAAGTAACACAAAATAAGCAGAGAAGAACATAAAATAGCTGTCTATGATCCACTCCACAAAGATGTCAGCCTGAATATAGAACTCTTACTACAGAGCATTCTCAAAAATCAGTATCCAAGCTATGGACTTTACTACCACAGATCGGAGTGAGCCTAAATCCATACTGGTCTAAATGCAAGACTCACCTTTTTGATAGGGTTTAGTGTTCTTACTTTCCCATCTACTTAAAGAGAAAAGTAGAAGGCAAAAAGAATGAATAACTATTAAGAGGAAAAAGGAAGAAAAGAAAGAATGAGAATAGCTAAAGAAAACTTTTTCACTGCTGTGATTGCCCATTTTCCCCCTAGAGTCTGACTCTTCACCCAGGTCTCCATATTCTGGACATACCTGTGGGCTCTTGTCTCCTGCCCCCACAGAACTTAGTTTAAGGTCTGCCTCACTAAGTTAATCAGTCTGCATCCAAAATACTGTCTCTTCCTCGAGATCTCAGCAGATCTCCTCCTTGGACCAGCATTCCATAGTCTAGGAAGCCCTTCTCTCCTAGGTCAGCCCTGCCCCCACATTAACACACAGGGGAAGGGTGATCAAGAGTGGTCAAGACAGGAAACTAAAGCCTTGCTAGTGCACCCTCAACTAGCACCTAGTACAGAGGTGGGCAAACTACAGCCTGCAAGGCACATGCAGTTCACGGGACCATCCTGCCTGGCCCCTGAGCTCCTAGCCCTGGAGACTAGCCCCCAGCTCCTCCCCTGCTGTTTCCCCTCCCCTGCAGCCTCAAGCGCACTGCGCTGTCGGCTCAATGCTCTGGGCGGCAGGGCTGCATGCTTTTGCCGGGCAGTGCAGCTGCAGAGCAGCAGCCTGACCCCGTGCTCTGTGCTGTACAACTGCCTGTCCTGGTGGTCTGGGCAGCGTGTCTGTAGCGCTGCCAGCCACCGGTGCTCAAGGCAGCATGGTAAGGGGGCAGGGAGCGGGGGGGGGGGGAGGCGGTTGGATAGAGGGATGGGGACTTTGGGGTGGTGGTCAGGGGGCAGGGAGGTTGAATGGGGGCAGGGGTCTCCAGGGGATAGTCAGGAATGAAAGGTGCTGGATGGGGCGACGGGGGGGGGGGGGGGGGGATGCTGTAATCTTCAAGCACACAGAAAACCAGTCCACTAGACCAACAAACTAGCAGACAAATTCACTCAAAAGATCACATAGTCACTCCTCCTTCATGTGGAGAACTCCCTCCCAAAACTCCCGTTTACTACTCCTGTTCACGAGCTCAGTAATAGTTCCACTCGTGCTCTGTGGTTGGTGGCCCATACCCCGCCTGGGAGGTGACGGGCAGAGAGAGAGAGACTGTAGCACTAGCACCCCGGATGACCTGTCTCGGACTACATCAGGGATCGGCAACCTTCGGGACACGGCCCATCAGGGGAATCTGCTGGTGAGCCGCGAGACATTTTGTTTACGTTGGCCGTCCACAGGTATGGCCTCCCACAGCTCCCAGTGGCCATGGTTCACTGCTCTACTGCAATTAGCCCAAGACCCACAAACCAGAGTCAGCTGTCATGGGCCAGCTATGGGTGCCTAACTGCAGTGTAGCCATACCCGGATAGGCCCTATTTCAGGGCCTGCAATAGGAGTATAACCAGCTCTCTGTGGTTCTCTCCATCTTGCTCTTCCAAGGCCCTTCCTAGCAGGAAGGCGCCCCCCTCCGAGGTCTTTTCCCTTGTTGAGTTCTCTTCCCAGTCCTCCCTGACCCCTTCATAGCTGGAATCACTTATTGTAATTGAGTCATTAAATCAGGATAAGCTGGGGTCTAACTGTTACCTCACAGGCAAGGGGAAGCCCATTTTTTCTTAAAAGGCCAGACAGCCTGTAAATTTTAAAATTTAAATTTAATTTTTATTTTTTTTTTAAATTTAATGGAGATATACCAATCTCCTAGAACTGGAAAGACCTTGAAGGTCATCGAGTCCAGTCCCCTGCCTACACTAGCAGGATCGAGTACTGTCCCCTGACAGATTTTTTTTTTTTCTCCAGATCCCTAAAAATGGCCCCCTCAAGGATTGAACTCACAACCCTGGGTTTAGCAGGCTAATGCTCAAACCACTGAGCTATCCCTCCCCCCCGTACCAGGACCTATAAATTATGTCTAGTTTTCCATTTAGATTTTTCTGTCCCCCCCATATTTTCTCTTTTCTTTTCAGTTTCTTATTTTATTTTTCTGTCTGTTGGGGTTGATTGGTCTGTTTACTTTGCCAGTTCTCTGCTCCACTTTTACCGGATTTATTTTGTTTCCTCTTGTTCACCTCGCTTCTCCTTTTTCCTCCCCACGGTCTCTTGTAAATAGAAGATGACTTGAATAAAGTCTGACTCAAACTTGCAAACATACCATGGTCAAGTGGGTTCGAAATCTGGTGAAACAAGCTTGCCCATACACTTCTAGAACAGACGCTTCGGCTTCAGAGGACAGGAGTTTAGAAGGAATCCATCTGTAGCAGGGCGGCAACTCACCCCTGTGGTGCCTCCTGCTGGTCCATCCGGGAATTACCTCACCAGCATCTGGAGCGCCCTCTGCAGGCCGATGTCCCTCTTGCTGCTCTGGCCCCAGATTCCTCCCAGATCCCGGTGCCCTCTTACTGAGGGTGCTGCACGGGTACAGCACCCCCGCAGGTCTTACCCCCACACTCTATCCCCACCTTGCCTCAGTCTAGGCAACTGCTAGTCACCACTTGCCTCTGCTCACTGGGGCAGACTGCAGTATAATTGCCACTCATCACAGGCAAGGGGGGTTGGCCTGCTCCTCTGCCTCTGGAGCCCTGGGCTGCCCCCTGCAACCCCAGTACCCTTTGTGAGGCCTTTTCCTAGGCCCTGCAGCCTGGGAGTTTCCAGGCCAGAGCTTCCCCGAGCTCCTTCTGCCTTGCCCCAGCCCTGCTTCCCTCTAGGTACTCTGGGCTTCCCCAGCAGCCAGGCCTGTCTGCCGCCTCAGCTAGAGAAGGAGACTCTCTTCTCTGCTCCAAACTGAGCCCTTTTATCAGGGCCAGCTGGGCCTTAATTAAACCGGCCACACCTGTGGCTACTAGGCCTAATTAGCCTGAGAGCTGCTTGCCCCCAGCTACAGCCCTTGCTACAGCCTTTTGCAGGGCTGTTTTAACCCCTTTTGTGCTGGAGTGGGGCAAGTGCCCCACTACACCATCACTTAGGTTTATAGAAATGCACAGGTGTTGTGTTGATAAAATTATACTGCACTATATGCCAGTGCTCTGAAATCCAAGACATGCATCCGTTGATGTGGGCTAACTTTTCATAAGCCAAAAATACTGCCCATATTTTCAACACATCCAGTCTTTCCTAAACCGTTTCCTTTTGTAATTCTTTCTTTTTTTTGTTGCTTTAGTATTGCTTTGTTCAGATTTCATTAAAAGGAAAAAATGGCATTAAAAAAAAATCTTCTATTCATTTCCTTATTACAGCATTCAAGCTCTTTGTGGCACTGTGCCTGGTTGATATTACTAAGACCTAGGCTTTTGCAAATGAAACTCTTCCAATTAGCATTTCAGGAAGCAATTAAATTGTCTAAAATGTATTAATGAATACATCGGAATCTGGAAGACTATCTTTTTTTAATAACCCCATTGTTAATGTACCATCTGTTTTGTTTTGTTTTGTTGCCTTACTAATGTACAGTTTCGATAACTTCATGCCCACAAATGACAATATTCACAGAAGGCAAAGCCAAGAAATGTAAGATGATAATCAGTCTCAGTTATATAGTCTGTATTCCAAATTATTTTACAGGTACAGTAATGAGGGGCAGTTGTGTTCCCCCTCCCCCCCTCTTTTCTTTAATGTTCTATAAACCGAGACATAAGCAACCTTCAATGTGACTGTGGGTTTGATCTTCATTTTCATGCAACAAGAGAGAAAATTAAATACACTGCAGTGTTATGTAGGGTTATTACTCTGAACAGACTAAGAAGATACCTTTTCATATTGACGAATGCCATAGTAGGAGAGCATTCATTAGAGGGGAGTAAAGGCATCAGAGACATTTAGGTATTAGTTATAAAACACCATTTAAAAGAACTTTTGATAATTGCGGCGGTACACCCAGCTCTCCGCCCAATACCTAGCCTTGTGTGTCCGTGGATATGTACAACAAATATTGAAATGACAGCTATGGGACAAATTGCAAAGCTGTGTGATATATTTTACTTATCATGCAACCTGGAGCTCTCACCTGTGCTCTGTTAACCCCCCCCCCCCCCTATTTTTGTTGTGGAAAAATGGGACATTTCAACTATTTCAAAACTTTTATTTTTACGGTTTTTGTTTAATTGTGAGCTTCACTGAAAGCAACCCTTTCCCACAAACAGTTTTGGTTTTGGCAAATAGCTTTTTCCAATGGAAAAACAAATGTCCTTCAGTATCTGTGAGAGTCTGGAGTGTGCCAGGAACTTGAGGGCAAGCGCTCTAGGTGCTCCAAGCACCAGACTGTACTGAATCTAGTCCTCGGTGAGTTCCCACAAAGAATCAGAGTCTGATGAATCATAAGAGGGCTGGGAGTGGGGGGTTGCATAAGGGCCAGAGGATCTCAGAGGGCAGTCAGGGGATGTTGAATGGGGGGGGGGCAACTTTGGATAGAGCGTGGGAGCCCCAGGGGGCCTGTCGGGGTGGGGGTGTGACTGGGGGCCAGGGCAGTCGGGGAACAGGGAGCAGGAGGTTGGATAGGTGGTGGGGTCCTGGGGGTCATTAGGGGGCAGAGGAGCCTCTGGATGCAGTGGTCAGGGGACAAGGAGCAGGGGGCTTAGACAGGGGGTGGAGTCTTGGGGGGGGTGGTTAGGGGAGGAGGGTCTCTGGAGGGGGTAGTCAGGGGACAAGGAGCAGGGGGGCTTAGATAGGTGGTGGGGGTCCCGGTGGGGGTGGTTAGGGTGGGGTCAGTCAGGGGAGAAAAAGCAGGGAGTCTTAGATAGGGGATGAGGTCCTAGGGGGCAGTTAGACTGGGGGGGGTCTCCAGAGGGGCAATCTGGGGACAAGGAGCGGGGGGGGGTTGGATGGGTCAGAGGTTCTGAGAGGGGCGGTAAGTGGGTGGGAGTCAGGTAGTGGGTAGGGCCAGGCTGTTTGGGGAGGCACAGCCTTCCCTACCCAGCCCTCCACACAATTTTGAACCCCAATGTGGCACTCAGGCCAAAAAGTTTGCCCACCCCTGATTTAAACCATGATTTGAGGCCTTCAATATATCAGACATAGGCTAGGGGTTTCCTACAGGAGTGGGTGGGTGAGATTCTGTGGCCTGCATTGTGCAGGAGGTCAGACTAGATCAGCGGTACTCAAACGTTTGAGAACCGCGACCCTTTTTCCTCTTCCTCGGTGGCACGGCGGACCCTTGTATGTCCGTCGAAAAGCTGCCGAATTGAATACTTCCGCATTCAGTGGCTATTTTCAGTGGACATGCCAAGTGCTTCTGAGAGCACTCGGTATGTCCACCAAAAAGCCGTCAAATGCAGAACTAATTAATTTGGCGGCTTTTTGGCAGCGGCAGAAGCTCGCAACCCCCCCTGGGAGCGCTTGGCGACCCCCCTGTTTGAGAAACCCCGGACTAGATGACCTTAAGGTCCCTTCTGACCTTAAAACTATGAGTCTATCTTCTAGATCCTTCATGAGCCAGATCATCTTTGACCTCTGGGTTTACTTCCCTTTCCTGTACTGTGGAGATTATGGCATCCTCTGGTGGTGACCTGGGGATTAACAAAATACCAAGGGACCAGCCAGTAGTTTCATTGTAAAATCAATGTCATGAATAGGTAGAGAGTTTAGGTAGAGTTGGATGAATACACATCAGATAGATCTACTTGCCGTTTAAGAGATATTTCCTATTTTTCTAAACATGTAAAACTTTTAAACTTGTAGAAACACATAATGTGAGAAGTGTGCTGTATACATAATTTTGAAATGGTCTTTACTTATTCTTTAAATCATCCTCATGGAAAGGTCAGTGAGGAGGCATTGTTTGAATATAATATTACATCTATATCTATATATTAGGGCCTGATTCTTATTTCCACTAAGACCCTTTTACTCTGCTCTGGTAGTGTACAGGGCTCTCAAGAGGAAGTAAATTATGTTTATGTTCACTCTCAGCACGCTTTCCACTGCCAGAGCAGCAAAAAGAGGTCTAGTACAAATGAGAGTTAAGTCTTTAGATTTTAAAAAATAAATATCAAAAATTAAATGAATCTTTATTCTTCAGATTGTTCTCATCATAGAAAGGTCAGTGATGATTAATTGTTTCTTGCTAGATAATATGTACTATGCAGTTGTGTTATTTGCTGCTAAAGAAAATGTGATTTATTGGATAGTGGCAGAAAATATTTGCCCCAGGTCTGCAGTATATGAAATATTTAGCCTCTGTTCAACCTTCCTGCTTTAGGATACAGTCTTCTGAGGCCACAAAAGAGATATTTTTGCCAGTCCGGAGCATTATTTAATGATTCAGCAGGAACATAATGTCATCAAAATAGTCTTTTCTCCTACAGAAGAAACCATTATTTTCTTTGTCTAATAGTGTAATTAATATAACAAACAAAGCATGCATGCAATTATGGTTCTAGTGCTACTGACCCTTAGAGATGTTTGGGGTGCTATTCTGCATGCTATCAGCACAGGTATGCGTATAATAGAAGGAACAGCTTGAAAAATCCATAATGCCAGCAAAAAATCTAAGCACAGTAATTGATACTGAATAAAAACCGAGATATGAGATTAAATCCCTTGTTAATACTGTGTTCTATACTCAGAGCCATAACTTCATGCAGTACTACAGATGCTGCTGACACAAGGTATAAAAAGATACTATGAGTTTCAGGAGTTCAAGCCTAGAAATTATATGGAGACAGTCAACAAAAGCAGAACAGAGATATTTAAGGGCTTTGAGGGGTTACTTTATGACAAATGGCTAAAAGAATGAAATACAGTTAGTTCGGCTAAAAGATAACGACATTGTAGTAGGACTATATATATTTGAAATATGTCAACCTAAAGGATGGCTAAGGATTGTTTAGCATGATTCAGAGAGCGATAACCAGAAATAATGTGATGAAAATGAATAAAGAAACTGTAAGGGTGGAAACAATCAAACACAATGTGCAAGGTTTGTTCCATTAGGGAATAATCTTTTATAATAGAGGCTCCATAGATAAGGTCTGGGTTGAGTTTTGTGGCTAAATCAGAGGTCAGCTACTTCATTACATATGAAGAAATCCTGCATCTTGGCAGGAGGTTCCTTGCAGTCCTTTCCAACCTTGTCATTCTATGATTCTATCAAAAACATAGCAAATTGGTCTCAAAATTACAGCACTTGCTTTTTCGAGTGTACGCTGAATTATTTGAGAATTTACAAATAAATCTGTTAATTAGTTTGTGAGTTAAAAATAATTAAAAACATGTCCTTTAAGAAACATAGCAGCCTGCATCAGGCATTCTTGCCCTAATGGTCTTAATAATGTAGTACCAAAACACTTCAAACTTCTCTTATGTTTAGCACTCACTGAAATTTTGTGCCTAGCCTATTTTGGAAGGATTTGGGGGTTGGTTTGGTTTATGTTTGTTTGTTTTTGTTGCTTTTTTTAAGAATGAGCATTTTTTGTCATTATACTTTTTAATTGAAATTTTCCCATGAGTGGAGACTAAAAAATAATCTTATTTGGAGAATTTCAACCCTAAACTATTTAAGTGTTCCCTGTTGAAGCTGTTGCATTTTGTATAAAAATGTAAATAGTCATTGGGTCAGAGAGGGAGAGAATGGCTGTATAGTCCAGTAGTTAGAGCCCCCATGTGGGGCATAGGAGACTTGGGTTTAAGTCCCTGCTTTGAGTCAGAGTGAAGATTTGAAGCCCCAATCTCCCACAACCTGGGTGAGTGCTCTAAGCACTGAGCTACTGGGTAAAAGTAGGGTGACCAGATGCCCCAATTTCATAGAGACAGTCCCGATTTTGGGGTCTTTTTCTTATATTGGCTCCCCCCACCCTCTGTTCCAATTTTCCACTCTTGCTATCTGATCACCCTACATAAAAGGGAGGCACTGTGTCATCTTTTTTTATTTTTCTTGAGACACGGTAGACCTGACTTAGGTGCCGAACTCCAGGAAAGACTCACCCGTCTTATTGCAATGTCCAATTGGCTAGCTTAGGCAGCTCCCTGCTCAGTGTTCTGGCTTCCACAAATTCCCTTTTTAGGTGCCTAACTCTCTGCACACAATGCCTACAAGCCTAACTTGGGGCTGTGAATTCTACTAGGTGGCACATACCTAACATTTGGATGTGGCACTGGCAACCTTCGTCTTGTGGATCTAGCCCTTGGTGCACTAAATCTATTCAATAGGGAAGGCCTAAAGAAGTGGAAAACTAAGTGAAAGGGGTGCAGGGAAATGTCAGGAATGCAGAATGCACTTGGGAAAAGTGGTGTGTATGTTCATGTAGAGAGAATTCTTCCTTATGTCCATCAAATTCTAAAGCAGTTTACAAAGCTGGGCAAATTCGTCCCAGTTGGTAACTCTGTTGATGTCAGTGGAGATACAGCAGGAATTAATTTGTTTCAGTGTCACAAGGAGGCAGTTACTGCTAGAGAGTTACAGTTTTTAACCTGCATTTCTCTCAACTATAAAGAATAAAACTAAAGACTCGTGGATCTATTTTTAAAGTATGTAAAGTATGTAAATATGTAAAGTATTTGCTCCAGATCAAAAACATATGCAGCCAGTCTTCTCAAACAAAGCCTAGTAGTTAGTAGTAAGCTAGAATGAAAACAACTTCTCTTAGAGGTTGACCCCTAGTTAAGATTGAATATAGCTCTGTAAAAAAAAGTGGGTTTTTTTGGTTTTTGGTGACCAAACCAATTTTGTTTTTAAATTGCTTTGGGTTAAATGTTTTGTTTAATCCAAAATGGGGGAAAAAATCATTTAACCTGCGAAGGTTTTTTTTTAACCTTTTTAATAAAATGGAAGTACAATTTTAAACAAAAACTCATCTTGATTCAAAAATGTCAAAACAAAATGTTTGGGGGCATTTGGAATTTTGCTTTGATTTGACTAAAACAATTTGGCAAATTTGACAAAAATTCATGACATATTTTGGTCAACCCAAATCTTCATTTTTCAGCAAGAAAGTGTCTGCAAAATTTCACTCAGCTTTAGATGTTAGGCTTCCACGCTAAAGAACACTTGCAGTATCAGCACATAGCATTATGGTAATTTTACTCTTTGGGATCAAATTTTCCATATTTAGTTTCAGTCAGTGAGTGATATTTTTAAATCTTGAGCATAAACAGGGTAGTCATTTTCAAGTGTTCCCCTTTGTCAATTACTTTAGTGCATACTAAAACAGAACTGCATCTGGTGCAAATCTCCATTGTCTTAATCAGATGAGAATCTGGCTCTGTATTTTTCCTGCAGGAGCCATGCCTCCTTTAGAGCCAAGGTTGCCAGGTGAGCAGTGAATGGAAGTGAAGGGGAATGCTATATATATCAAGGATAGAATTGAAATTTGAACAGCTGCCTCATACAACATCCAAGCTGCATGCTGAATGCATCAGGAATCCCATGGGGAAAAAAATTGAAAGGTTATCAGTTATAGGGGCCAGATCTTGCCCATCTTAACATCATACAGTGGTGACCATAAGGCTGCCCAAAAGGTGTCCACAACTGAGAGCATTACATGTATTCTATTCCAATGAGTGTAGAGGGGACATAGTAGGTGTGGGACAAAATAAGAGGGTGCCCTTACACCGCAGCAACAGTTGGCGCAGGCTTGTGGCTGCTCTAACTTCTGCTTGGAGCCAGTTTAGCCTGGGGTTAGCTCTAGGTTTGGATGTGGCAGAAAAATGGCTCAGGGCAGTCTACACTACCCGCCGTATCAGCTGGTAGAGATTGCTCTTTCGGGGATTGATTTATCGTGTCTCGTCTAGATGCTATAAATTGAACCCTGAGCGCTCTCCCGTCGACTCCGGAACTCTACCGTGCCAAGAAGCGCAGGTGGAATCGACGGGGGTGAGACTTAGTGCCATAAAGACGCCGAGGTAAGTTGACCTGCATACGTCGACTTCAGTTACACTATTCACATAGCTCAAGTTGCGTACGTTAGGTCGATATCCCCCCCCCCCCCCCCCAAGTGCAGAACGGGGTTTAGAGTACCTTTTCCCTCCTCCCACTTCCTTACATATGCTTAACTCTAACCTGGAACAGCTGAGAACTGAACCCCATCTCTTACTGTGTATGCACAAGAGGACAGAGATAAGGCTGCATGGACATTGACATCAACTTTGTCATGTCCTGACTTTTGAGTAATTGACTATGCAGCCTTAATGTTCTTTTTACTACCGCTCTGTTCTATGGAACAAGATATAACTCTAAACCAAGAATAAGCTTTGTCTGTTCAAACACATTAATGCCCAGCCTAATCGATAATGCCGCATTTATTTATCAGAAACTGGGAAACTGCTTGTTACCTTTCAAGACCAAAATACTGCAAGTGGTGGTTCTGTTTGTTTAGAACATAAGAAGTTATTGATCAGAATGCTTAGTCAAAAGTTAGAATCCTTATTGTTGCTGAGATTTGTGGTTTTATGGGGCTAATCTAAAGCAAAAATTCTTAAAGTCAGATCAATAATATGGATTGTTCCCTTTATTAACATCTTGCTCAAAGAAATACAAATAAATGTATTTATATCCATTTCTAATATGGATTTCTACATCCATTTATAATACACCAGTTTATTCTTGCAGTGGTTCAGCTGCTATGTCTTTCCTTGTGATATGTATTGTTATTAAATATGATGGATAATTTGGATATATAGTACAATGTCTCTTGTAAAATAGCTAAATACAACAAGTATTTTAGGTTCTTTCAAAGCTTTGACAATCATTCATTAAGCAAATATTTAATGTGTTGTTGCCTCAGTTTGGGGAATACACTTTTATATTTTTCAGTAGCATGTTCCCGCCTCCCCTCCCCCAACACACATCCCTTTCTAGTTTCTTATGAAAACTCATTTATTTGCTTTAAAGCTTCCCTCATGGTAAATCACGTCCCACTTACATACTAAGATTTGTTTGCAGCCACAAATAGGATCCCCACTTTCTTCCTTGCAATGAAATCATCTGCTCTTTGGCACTTAGTATACACTATATGCCATTTGTGTCTGAATAAACCTATTGCTACATGCATTTATCTTATTGCTCAATTATAATGCACTCCAAATGCATTATGGAAAATTTGAAGCTATGGGAAGTAAAACATCATTTGCAAGAAGAGCATATACAAAAGGTCACATTTGATAGCTAGATATGATTGATGCATTCCTGCCTCCCAACTACTCTCTTTCTGATCCATGGTGCCGTATTGATAACCACACTTATCTTTCTCTGTGGTAAAAATGCAGCACATACTAGACTCAGTCAAGTGATACAAAAACTAGTGGGAGTCTCCCCAGAGACATGTCCTCATGTCTAGTTGTTCATATTTGTGTTTTCAGCTGTCTCACATAAGCACAGCGTCCACATTTGGGCACATTCATCACTTCAGCATTAGGAGGCTTATCACTTGCTGTCATAAGGTGATCCACTGACAGACAGGCTGACATTTTCATCATCCTTGACACTGTTTCCATTATATCTAGCATAGATTCTCTAAAGGGAATGACAAGCACATGTGCAGATAAATTCTTTGAAACACTATGTAAACCCTGGTCTTTCTTTTCAAGAAATACTCTTTCTCTGTTGCTCCCTGTCACTCACACACACACACATACACTCACTCACACACACACACTTTAAAAGGAGAAACTTTTTAATGAAAGTCTTTTGTTCATATGAGAATACAATAATTTAAAATGATTATGGTTCTCCACGCTGCCTGTTTACTGTCTGTATCACTATCCATTTGAGGATCTCCAAGCACTTTTGTAAAAAAAAATATGTTTTTATGCCTATACTCCTTCAGGGTAAGCATTATAAAGGCCTATTGTGAAGTTAAACTGAGGCACATAAGGATTATAAATGACCTGCCCAAGATGATCAGTAAATCAAAATGCATCTGACGAAGTGGGTATTCACCCACGAAAGCTTATGCTGTCTAATACATCCGTTAGTCTATAAGGTGCCACAGGACTCTTTGTCACTAAGGGCTCATCTTCACTAGAGCCGGCAGGGATCGATCTTCTGGTGATCGATTTATCGCTTCTCATTAAGACGTGATAAATCGATCGCCCGCGGCTCCCCCATCGACTCCAGAACTCCAGCTTGCCGGGAGGCGCAAGCTGGAGTCAACGGGGGAGCGCGCCACCGACTGCCGCTGCCGTGGGGACGAGCGGTACGTCAGCGGCAGATAAGCAAACTTCAGCTACGTGATTCAGCTACGTGATCTGCCTAGTGAGGACAAGCTCTAAATCAGAATGCTCCTTCTGAGTAGGACCGTGTCATCATTGCTCCTATGCGAAAGGATAGGTGAACTGTTTCTTTACATGCAAGCAGGAAACCAGCCAAGAAGGGAACTGGGGAAGGCTCTAGGCAGAAGCTGTGCTGAGAAATAAGAGAGATACAGAATGGCTCTAGGGATAATACTGGAATAATACACAATCCACTTAGAATACTTCCATTCATTATAAAGCGTACCTGCATTCCTGTACAAAGAGTGTGTTTCCATATTGTTCACCAATATGGCCACCATCACCACACTATCTCAGCACCTCACAATTTTTAAACATTTATCTTCTGTGGAAAGTGCTATTATCCCTATGTTACAAATGGAGAACAGAGAGGTAGCCAGCTTTCCCAAGGTCACAGAGGAAATCTGAACCCAGATCTATGGCTAGCACTCTGGCCACTGGACAACACTTCCTTCATGTACAATGTAATGAAAATGTCCCTCCCTACAATGGTGACTGTCAGAGAGCATTTTCTAGAATGTATGGACATTGATGATACTACAGGAGCTGGTATGACAAATGTGCTTCTTAAAAAGCTGGAAGATATGGGAATTGTGATACCTGAAATGAGAGGTCAGGGCTACAATAATGGTACCAACAAGACAGGAAAGAACATAGGAGTGCAGACACAAATCCGAGAGTTAAACCCTCAAGCTTTTTTTGTCCCATACAGTTCTCATTCATTGAAGCTGGTGGTCCGTGAAGCAACATCAGCTTCTAATGAGACTGCTGAATTTTTAAATGTAATTCAAAGCATCTAGGTATTTTTCTCTGCAACAACTCATTGATGGCAAAGTTTGAAGCAACATCTGGGAACATCCTCTCTGACACTGAATCCACTGAGTGCCACATGATGGGAAAGTCAAGAGGAGGCAGTAAAGTCGATCAAACACCAAATTGGGAAGATAGATGATGCCATGGTTGCCATTATGGAGGATAATTCTATGACAGGAACCATTTGTGGGATAACAGTGGCAGAGGGAAATGGAATCACCAGAAACATACATATCTTCAAATTTAGTGGCTTAGTGTTGTGGCATGACATACCACTTGAAATAAATGTTGTAAGCAAGACACTCCAAGGGTTGACCTTCATATATCTGGAGCAATGGAACAATAGGATAAAACAAAGTCATACCTACAGTCTTTAAGGAACAATCTTGGGCTACAATGGCAGGGCCATCCCACAACATTTTGGTACCTGAGGCGGGGAGCTCAGATAATATGCCCTCTCGCTTGGGCCAATTCTGCCTTCTTCCACCTCTCCACTCATGGTTCAACTTCTCTCATGGTACTACTCTGCTACTTATCCCCAAAAGGAGAACTAACAACTTAAAATGCCTTGTTCAAAAATTTTAAATAACACAACTTTAAATTTAAATTTAAAATAATACTTAAGTTTCAAACACTTGAACAGCAAACACAGCTCACCTTTACAAAAATCTCCCTTATATGCAAGCTAGATTTTCCTTTCCTTAATTACATCCTAGCACTGAGGGTCATATATCTAACAAGGAAAATTCTCATATTCACAACAACAAGATGCTTATTCATGAATCCCATTAGTACCCATGCTCTAGGAAAGAACAAATTCCAGTCTTTACCATATCCAAAATTATACAAGTTTAGTGAGCAAGGATATAAATAACAGTACCAATGTGTCAGAGCATCAACGGATGTTCACTAGACTTGACAGGTTCTAGTAATTGAAGAACCTGTGATTGACTTCGCTCTGCTTCTGTCACTGTATGTCACTATAGAATGAAGCTTTCTTTTGGTTGGGGTGAGGGAGAGAGGGGAAGTATATTGTAAAAGAAAGAAGAAATAAACTTCAAATGTCAGATCCAAATTGCCCTTAATTTTGATTCCTTCTCGTTCATCCATTATTACTGATATCTATTTCCATACTTTCTAAAATCAGGAGAAAAGTATGAAATCTGAAAAGGAGCAAAAATAGGGATTTTTTACCTAATCATTGCTTTTCTATTCACTGGTTCATAGCTGATGGGTTTTCTTGTATCTCAGAAGACTAGCTGTTTCAGTGGGATACCGCGAATTTACTCAGCATCTGAAGAGCTACTCAGAGGCTGTTGATCCTCAGGAACTTTTTATTTAAAACTACTTGTAATTGGGTGTATTGCCATGGCTCAAACTGTTTGTTTTGAAGTAGCATTTAAAGGACTCATTTGACTTTATAATATCTAATTTGTGCATGTTGTTATCATAGGGAGTGGATTTGACATGAGCATTGGTGTAAAAGAAGCATAAATTAAGACTCCAACTTGTCATAATGCTCCAAAGTTCCCCTTATTGCTTGTCAGAAACAGTGCCTGAGAACCCCATTAAATGTTAAAACAGAGAAGTCTTAATGCTTATAATTGGTACGGTAAAGCAGATAGCCTCCTTCTGTCTGTCACTGCTCTGATAGTGGTTTAATCAGATGGATGATCAGCAGGGAATGAACTTTATTAGTAGGGAAGATTTTTAGTTATGAGATCAGAGATTGGCCTCTTCCACAGATTTCAGGAGTGAACTGAAAGTTTCCTTAAGGGTCTTGGGTGTTTAGATTTAATGTCTAGTTTCAGGTTGTTCATGATAAACACCAAGCTGTGAAGTTCTGAACTGATCCAAATTCCAAATTCCAAAGTCTTGGCCAGGCAT
Source organism: Sternotherus odoratus (assembly GCA_032164245.1). Taxonomy (NCBI): domain Eukaryota; kingdom Metazoa; phylum Chordata; order Testudines; family Kinosternidae; genus Sternotherus; species Sternotherus odoratus. The sequence continues at coordinate 15,112,882 of JAVMKO010000003.1, read as the reverse complement.
TCAGATATGCTATTCCACTCTGAGCTGTGTAGGTTGTCTCATGGTACAGAAGAGTCAGGATTCAAAGTGTGTCTTTGTCAAGATTGCTGGAATTAAATAGTGCTTTATTATTCTCTTTGGCTTCCTACTTCACAGGGTAACTAAACACCTTCTGCACTGCTTAATGCCACCACACATCAATCAATCACATACATCCACGGTCTACTAAAGACCACTGTGCCTGCCAGAGGGACCACAGCTGATGGCATTGCACCAGGCATTGGGTAGTGAAGTTTCCAGATTTAGCTCATCCACAAATCACTGTGGCGGCCCAGTAGGTGGCATCGGCTAGAGTCAGGGCACATACCCCTTTGTACATCGATGGACATTTCAAGATAAAAAACTGTGTTTTGGCCTCTGCGCACTGTCCCAAATGTGGCCTTCGGATGCCTATTGCCCACCTAAATTCCAGATCGATTCGCAACTCAGTGAAGCTAAGCATTCAGCAGCCTCAGTTGTATGTGGTGGCAGCACACTTATCAGAAGTAGAAGAGGTGATATTCACCTTGTAACTTCTAGCCCAGTGGCAAGAACACTCACCTGGGATGTGGGAACAACTCCTCCCTCTCTGCTAGGGGGACGTCGAAGAAAGGGATTTGAATAGGGGTTCTTCTACCTTTCCAGAGCGTTCTTTAACCACTGAGAAATGGGCTATTCTGAGGTTGGACTCCCTGAATCTCTCCTGTTGAAGCTGCTTCACTGTGGATAAATAATGAAAGAGTAATTGGAGCAGGAGGACTGCACCGTGGGTCTTCACCCTTCCCTCTCCCCACCCCCCACCCCCCGGCATGTTTCCAGATCACTCGGACAGACCCTGTCCTCCGCAGTTGGGTTCGAGCAAGTAATGAAGAGGGCAAGATGAGTTTAGGTGTCTAGAGAGGTCAGCAGCAGTGGATCAAAATGGTGTCAAAACTGGGATACAGGTGCCTAAATTCAAGATTTAGGCACCTAAGTACCTTTGCACATCTAGGCTCTGATGTATGTTTAATTTTGTAGGATGCCAATATAAAATGCTAATAAGTGCTTTAGTTAGGAGTATTATCATAATAATCATCTTTAATATAACTCAGATATGTCACAGTATCGCACAGGGAAAAGAATGGATTATATTAAAAATAGGTTTGTTCACAGTTAGTTGAACTCTCCTGTGGGAGAGGTCTCAGGCAGGGTTAAATAGCTCAATTATTTGCCAAGAAGAGAAAAAAAGTGGAGGAGCTAAAGGATTGTTTTCTTTCCTACAGTGTGTGCTTTTTCTTCTAAAGTTTTAGAGTGATTAGCTTAATTGGGAATATTAACTGGAGAATGAGGTACCAGCTGTTGAAGAAGTGGATAATGGAATAGAGTGTGTGAAAGAAGTTTGAGCTAGAGAGCCTTCTGGAGGCTAAATAATCAGTTACCTGAATAGGCTCTTCAATATAATATTTGCCTGAACTACAGATACAAAGAAATATTTGCCGCTTTATTTATTTATTTATTTATTTATTTGTACTCTGGTGAGGTAACAGAACTGGTGAAAATAAACCTGCACTGCAGACATTTAAAAGACTAAGCACTGTGTCTGATCTGTTTGAGCATCCTACAGGGGAAAGTATGAACACCTGTTCCAGCAGCAGCCAGGTGGATAACAGGGACCCTCTCCGGCTATCACTTCCTTGTCAGCACAACACAGGACTATTTCAGGCGGCTCTCAGCTGGTATGGATGCATCTCAAATATTTTTTTCCTCCTTGTCATTGTGCAAGTTAATATTATATGTTGGCTGTGAAGCACTCCAGTACTATCATAAAGGTGACAGTCCATGTTTCTTCCCTATTCTGTATTTCCAGGGGGTAACACCATAACACTGAACAAAACTGCAAGGAAATAAGAGCAGAGATAGCAGGGGCTGGGGAGATGAAACATATAAAGCAATAAAAACTTTACTCCATAGACCCTGCCACTTCCACCCAAATAAAAGCTGCAAGCCTTGCAGCCTCAATAAATCTTTCAGTGCTATTGCTTGTTTTGCCAATGTATCTGAGGGCAAGACTGGAGTAGCTGAGGCCAAGAAAGCCCATCGGTTATTGTCTTATCCCAATATCTCTGGGGAACAACTGCTCTGATAGTGTGTCTCTCTCACTCATTTCAGGTGTGACAGAGTCCTCAGAGAGCTGAGGACTGAAATGTTACAAACACCTCAGCAGTGGCTAGTGCAGAAATATTAGTGGAACTCCTAAGGCTAGACACATCTTGAGGTGCTTGAAATGAAATATGTTCCTTCCTTGGAAGCACCTTTTGTTCAGACAGTATTTATTAGAATGTTTCCTCTTTCTCTGTTGGAGCATCTTTGTACAGCACTGGTCACCCCACTCATTATACGAGGGTATTTTTAGAAGACTTTTTCTTGTTAATACATTCCATTTTGAGTAATAAATTTGTTCTGACAGCATTTTATGTCTGTGTGTTCTCTTCCCTCTCTCGAACAGAGGGCACACATTCCAAATTATTAATTAATGCAATTTGCCCACAACACAGTGCTAATGATGTCAGGTGTTATTTCCATAGTTACTGTCATAAGTAATACTATATTTATAAAGGTTTTTCATCTGAAGTGCTTTATGAAGCTGGTGAAGTATCATTAGTCCATATTTTCAGAGGGGAAACTAGAAACACTGACCCAAAGCCACACAGGGTATGTCTACTCAGCAGTGGAGATGTAATTTCCAGTTTAGGTATATGTATATGCACTAGCACACTAAAAATAGCTATGTAGCCACCAAAGTACATACCTAAGATTGGACTGTGTTCAAGCAGCTAGCGCAAGGCACTACAGTGCTGTTTTTAGGACACAGGTGCATGTACATCTACCCGCAGTAGAATTTACATCTTTAGTTCCACTGTAGAAATACCCACAGCGAACTAGAAGCAGAACTGAGACTAAGACTCAGTTTGCCTAACACAGAAGCTATTGCTTTGTTCACTATCCCACAAGGCACTGTTGGGCACAAGACTTATTGGACTGAGTTTTGAGCTAGCCTGTGTCCAGTCAGTGCCCTCATCATCCTAACTACCTGACACTGTGCTCCCAAAAAAGAGTGTTTTATAGGTTCATAACCCTTTTAACAGAGGAAGGATGATCAAATGGCTAGGACTCTAGCCTATGACCCAGGAAACCTGGGCTCAATTCCTCACTCCACCACAGTCTTCCTACATGACCTTGGGCAAGTCACTTAGCTTCTCTGTGCCTCAGTTCCCCATCTGTAAAATGGGGATGACATTATTCCCCTACCTCACAGGGGTGCTGTGAGGGTAAATATTTCTAAAGATTATGATGTACTTTGAGATATACTGATAAAAAGCACAATATACGGGATTATTATTAAGTAGTTCCAAGTTCAACTGGCCACAGCAAACGTATAGAATGAGCACCAACGCGGAAAGCCCTATTTCCCACTGCAGAGATACAGCCTGTCAGAAGGCCACCAGCCTATGCCCGGTTCCCAACTACTAAAGTGAACAGTGCAGAATTCAGCTTGCCACATCAGCAAACAGGAAAAATTCCCAAGGGTGTCATGAATCCCAAATTAAAGCTGGTTTTTATGAAATGCATATTTGCTTGGTACCGGTCAGATGGAATGTTTTCCTAGAAACATTTTTCACACTCACAGGGGAAAAGATGGTCTAATTTTTAACTTACTTTCAGAATAAAGAAAATGATAACACAGTGCCCCAGAGTAAGTGTGTGAAGCAGCAGCCTGTTTATTATCTAATTCTGTGGACACACACACAATAAGCCTCTGGATGTCTGAAGTACTGTATGTTCAGCTAATAAAGCAGATGCAAAGCAGTCTGTGGTGACTATAGGAAACTAATTATAGAGGTGTATGCACAAGCTGCAATAACTAAGGGTCTGTCAGCATTTCCATTACAAACAGACCCTGCTATCAAGAGTTTATAACTCACTTGTAACAATCCTCTCTGTGCTGCAACTTATCAAATAAAGTCTGAGACAGAAAGTGACTGTTTTATTCATTTTCCCTAGTATCCACACAAAATAAGTCATTTTGGTCAGGTTATATATATGATGCTCTGAAAGTTGTGGTGGTTTTTATTTGACCATTGGATATGGTTTATATCATGCATCACTATTATTATTTATTATTAAAACCACATTTTAGTCATGGGTATTTTTAGTCAAAGTCATGGACAGGTCACAGGCAGTAAACAAAAATTCATATACCCCTAACTAAAACTTGGGCTGAGGGTGCTCTGGGGGTATGGTCCAGGGATGTCGCAGGTGCTGGGGCGAGGGACAGGCAGTATGTGGCCTTGGACCCATGCTTGGGGGTAGGGACAGGCGGCAGTGCACAGGTTCTGACTGGCATGTCCCTGCAGCTCGTAGGCAAAGGGATGGCCAGGAGGGCTCTTCCCACCCAGTTCCACCCACTCCCCTGAGCTTGCCCCATCCCTGCTCCTCCCCCTCCCCCATGCCACAGAACAGCTGATCCACAGCAGGTGGGAGGTGCTGGGAGGGAGAGCAGCAGTTGATTAGCAGGGCAGCTGGTGGACAGGAGGCATTGGGGGGGAAAGGGAGGAGCTGAGTGCTGATGGGTGCTAAGCACCGACTAATCTTTTTCCATGGGAGCTCCAGCCCTGGAGTCGGAGCCTACGACAGCAATAAGCAACTTGGCTTACTTAAGTCAGTACAGCCCAAAAGACTCATGTGTGAGATAAGATAAGTCCCTCCACAGGCTTAAAAGGCAGCAGGTAATAAAATCCACCTGGCTTGAGAATGCAGTTCAGGAAACAGAGGGGTCTCCCAAACAATTCCCCTGACTACCTAACTAAAGACAGGGCACTCACAATGCCACAAAAGGTCCTCGGGTTCAGAGATTAATCTGGACCCTTCAGCTACTGCAGGGGGCTGACAATCACAGCTGGCAAGCATCCTCTTCATTAGGGAGTCAGGATGCTGCTGTTCCCAGGATTTCCCCTCAACATAAAAAGGATACAGGAACCAGGTGCAAATTACATGAACTACCCTAAAAATCTTAAGCAGCCCTCAACTAGTAGGCAGAGCAGTACTTGTCACTGGGTAACAGTTTATCATGGGAGATGGAGGACTAACTCAGCCTGATGAGTAGGGAATCTTCCCAACAACACTCTATAAATGAGGAGTCACCTCGAACAGTCCTGCTCCTCTTCCGGGTACTCTGCATCACCCTGGGAGCCATCAGCTCACCACACAGCAAGCCCTTCCCTCTCAGTGGCTGGCTCCAGATGCTTCCAAAATGGCTTCTCCTCAGAGTGCTCCCTGGGGTGGAGGGGAACCTCACTGAGGACCTTCCCAGCGATCAAGCTAGCTCTTCTTCCCAGAATTTTACTTGTCAGTCATTTGACTCCAACCACGTCCTTTGTCTCAGACACTGCTCCTCCTCTGAACAGGTGCACTGGTGACCATCCCGGTACCCTGCTATCCTCCTCGAAGCCCATCACTCAATCCAATCTCCGTTTGGATTGCCTAGCAAACTAAGTCTGCCTTGAACCCTCTTCTTCCCAGGGACAGCACGCCTCTCCCTGAGTTGTCAGCTGACAGAGACCCAGGAACCAAGGTAAGCTTCTTGGGGGTAATATTTGCATAACGATAATATCTGAAGACCTCAGTCAAGAAGAGGGCCCTGTTCTGCTAAGTGCTGTATAAACACATAAAGCTAGTTCCTGCCCTCCCAGAGGAGTTAACAGTTTAAGATGCTAATCGTGTACATTTATGCATGTTCAGAATTTTAGTAGCACCACCTATTATTAAGGTTGCCTGATACGTCTCTTTATTAACATCCTGTTTTCCATCACCTATAGTCCTGTTACACTTTAACCATTTGAGCTGCAGTTTAACATGCTTGGTGTATGCTTTGGACTGAATGTTTCTGGGAAAATTTCAGCCAAAACGGTTCAAACATTTCCAAGAAAGAAGCTAGGGGAAAACATGTTAAAAAATTACGTTGACCTTTTTCTTGAAAAGTTCTAGCACCCCTATGCTTTGGAAAAGGGATTTGAAATTAAGTAGGGGTCTTTGTGTTGGGGATATGTTAATCAACGCTGAGCATGCTCCAAACTGAGATTCAACAGGACTTTCCTTGCAATTGCCTGGGGCTGGGCTGGATCCAGATGCAGGACATGAGAGCACCAGAGCTTGACTTTATAGTGCTCTCAATACTCCCCCCAGCCAGCACGGAGGAGGAACTTTCTGCCAAATGCAGAGAGGAGTATAGCTCAGCCGGAGGATGGGTAGAAACAATAGAATAGGAAGAGGGCACTGGGACTGGAAGTCGGGCGAAGACTCATTCAGAGCAAGAACTTGAACGTGGGTCTCCTAAATTCCAGGTGGCTGCCCTAACCACTGAATTGTAAACTTAGTCTCTGTTGCCCAATGAATATTCAGTATTTATACAAAGTGAAGCAGCTCAGGGGAGAGAAAGAGAGAAGCTGACTCTAGAGCCAGTTGGGTAAGGCACTCACTAGAAAATTACACCGTTAGAAAAAAAAATTTAATGAAAAAGCACTTGAGACACACCCCACCCCCACCCCCACATCCAGAATAGCCAGTATCCCCATGATCAGGGCATTCACCCGGGATCCAGGTTCAAATCACTCTGTATGTCTATACCATGAGGTGACTGTTATGCTGTCTCCACAACTCGAGAATACAACCAGTGAATTTCCTTTCAGAAGTATGTGAATCATTCAACACATATTAGAATTGGATGAAATTTGCCTCCATGCTCTGTTTGTTACTAGGTATGTGTGTGGAGGGGCATTCACCAGGGTAGGTCTTCCAAGAGAACTGGGGTTGACAGAAGGAATCTGCTTGAACAGCAGAAAGAAACAGCTTTCTGTGCCATGAAACCACAATGTGTGCACAGCTGCAGTCAGCTGAGAAGTGCAGGGATGAGCACACTAACCCGTGGCAATGATCTTTTAGCTCAACCAGGAACCCTGCCAGATCCCACAAATGGAGTCCCCTGCAACCAACGTTTTACCTGAAAACCCTGCATCCCAAAGAAGGTTCTGTTAAAGGTCAGAATTGTACTATGGCACGTTCTGTTCCTTGGGGGTATATTCACCCTTCAATTCTCCCATCTAATTCCTATTAACATCAATGGGAGCGAAGGGTGCATAGTGCATTCAGGCTGAAAATCTCAGGTTGGACCACCAGGATTCCCCATCCCCAGGATGTGATCTTGGCAGAGAAGAGAAACTCACACATTCCTTAGAGAATCAGGAGAAGAAAACAAGAACACATCACCTCTGTATTTTGTGCATATCTAAGTGGTTGTCTGCTTTTCAAGAATCCAGTCCTCTGAAGTGCTGGGAACCCCCTGGATCCCAGTTGTCTGAGTGTGAACTTCTGCCAATGAAGAAGTGAAATATACAGATTGATTGATTGTCAGGAATTCTGCAAGTGGCAAAAGATCATATGAAAAAAACCTTTCATTTTTTGTCATATCCCAAGCCAGGATGCTGTCTAAAACAGCAGCGTGTTATAAAAACTTTTGCATAATCCAACAAAGAAACATTCAGCAGCACCATACTCTTCTGACCACGCCCTGCTTACCAGAGCTGCGTCTATTTTTAAATGTCCAGCATATCTCCAAAAATACAGCCCTGACATTCCAGCCAGTTCTTACACACACAAAAAGTTACATTTACATTAAAATCAGCTTAATGTGTTCTAACGTATGACTGCTACGTTTTCTGCTCATTATTTCTAAATACCTAACAGCCTCTAATCTGAATATTAGAGTCCCTCCAGAATTAATGTGAGATGTGCAGAGAGAGAAACTCCACAATCACCTTACCATGAAGCTATATGTTCATGTAAAGGTGGTATCTAAATGGTCATCTTTGCATGAGAGCAGAATTGGAATATAGTTCAGTTCAGTGAGATTTTATTGGCTTAACAAGATGTGCAAGCATTGCCAAAGTATAACAAAATGCCAGGCCCCTCAAGTATCTTACAGGGGTGGGTAGAGATACTGGTATTGAGGTATCGACCATCTGCAAATATGTAGCATTATGCTCCTACTATCAGCAGAATTATATTCCTCAGAGGCTAGCACAGAGAGTCAGTGGAGTGGCCATAATGTTAAGCAGGTATTGTTCTGGGATGAACTATCCAGGGATCCTGAAATAGATGATAGTATTTCTGCCCCTTTGGCCCAAGGAGTTAGTCAGTATTTGGGGCCTTGCAGGGTTGTTTCTGTTAGGAGGAGAGATCAGTGATGTGAGTCAGGTATCATCTTGTTTATTTACAAACAAATGTAGAGTTCTGTTTCCCTGAACACAGTGGAAACAACCAGCAGCAGAGAATTTCCTTTCTCGGGTCTGGTCTATATTCAGGCGGGGGGAGGGATCGATCTAAGTTACATAACTTCAGCTATGTGAATAACGTAGTTGAAATTGATGTACTTAGATCTACTCACCACAATGTCTTCACTGAGGTGAGTCACCAGCTGACACTCCCCCTTGACTCTGCCTGCACCTCTAGCTCTGATGGAGTACAGTAGTCAACGGGAGAGCACTCGGCAGTCCATTTATCATGTCTAGACTACATGCGATAAGTTGACCCCTGCTGGATCGATCACTGTCCCTCGATCCTGTGGGAATGTAGACAAGCCCTCAGAAATCCCTAGGGGGACCAAATGTCCTGATTTTCTAGGGACAGTCCTGATATGTGTGACTTTTTCTTATATAGGTACCAGTTGCTCCCCACCCCCCACACTTGTTATCTGGTCACCCTAGAAATCACATGCCTGCAATTCGAGCAAATTGTGTGTCTAAGAAATCCAGTCTCACTGTTTCCCCTCAGGGTCACACTCATAGCTCCCTCTCCTGGCTTTCTGCCTTCAGTATACAGCTACAGCCAAGATCCTAGTTCCTGTGTTTGCAACTAGGGAAACCCCTCTTAATAATCAACCTGGGTTAGTTCTGGCCTGCCACACAGCCTATTATTTTGGGTGGTCATCCTCATTGTCTGCATCTGTTTTTCACTACATAAAGGGGCTTGATTGCTCTTTCTGTTGAGCTGAAAGACAGTTCTCAACTTTAATAAAGTCTGAGATTATCTTTGGCTCTGATGCCTTTCTTGCTGGAAGTCATTAGCACCATTCAGCACACAGTATTTTCCCTACATGAAGGGCGGTCACATCCATTTGCAGGACTTCTGCAACACAAGAGCCTCAATTATTTGCAGATGTTGGTCTTTCTACCTATACTAATAACAATAACAGCCATTGGGCTAGCTGCAATGGCTGAAATCGATCAGTTTGATTCAGTCGCTAAGGCCCAGTTTTGCATAGGTGTTTCGGCCTTTCTTCACTCAGTGTTGCAGCACATAATTAAGGAGCCAAAATCACACTTTCAAAAATGATTTAGGCATTAAGAAGCCTAAATCCCATTGACTGATCTGTCTCCTAAGTGCCTAAATCCCTTCTGAATGTGAGATTTAGGCTTCTTAATTAGTTAGGTGTTGCAACGCTGAGCATGCATGTGTGTAAAACTTGTAATATAAGTGCTGGAATTATGGGGCTGAGTGTTCATGCTTGGAAATTGGATGATTGTCATCGCTGGCCAAAGATCTAATTGAACTTTTCTTTTAACCTCCAGTCACTACAGCTTTGTTCTATGTTTGAAGGCAGCGAGTCCCACCAGAGGAAAGTAGGGTTTTTCAGATGAATGGTGAGGACAGAAGTCAGGGTGGTGACATCATCTCTAATTGGCACATCACTTGTTGTTACCATATTGGAACACCAGCCATGGTCTGAAAGCAAATGTTTTCCATCCTCTATCAGTCAAAGAAGATCACTTTGTATCTGGCCACCCTAATGAATGTGTTCTCAGAAGTATCTAGAACATAATCAATTCTGAGGTTCTGCTTCCTTTATTTTGCCTATTATGTTCTCAGCTGTGATGTACAGAGAACTATGTAGACTTTAGTAGTCCTGGTATTAACTTGCAATCCCATCCTTATTGATCTGCAACATGTTAGGAATAGAAAAACCCAGCCCCCACTTTCTGTGGTGTATTTCCTCCATACGCCAACTTCTTTCAATATTTCCACTCATCAGAGATTTTTTTACCATAACTGGCCATCGCTGCCAACAGTGTAACATTTGGGCTCACATAGAAGTTGCGATGTAGTTGGACTATAAAGGGATATGTAGGAGACAGATGGCGGGAAATGAGATTTTATTGCTATGTCAGAACAAGTCTTCAGAACAAGTCCCAGAACGCATATTATTTAACTTACAAATAAGAAACAGCCGCTAGGTGGTGCTTGGAAGGAGACACATTGAACATTACAATTGATGCATACCCTGATTACTACATAATGCAATTAAGGACCTAAGCAGGAAACACAGATGGGAAACAAGAAAGATGGAGAGAAAATGTTCTGCTAGTAGTGAGGGAAAGAGGGCAAAGAGAAGCCAAGGCCCCCACACCCTACTGCAACACATCCTGAAAAGAAAAACATCACCGGTACTGATTTTTGTTCTCTTCCTGGATTGGAAGGACTATAGCAATGCAATCTGCTGTTTGTATAGAAAATGTGTCAGCAGAGAAAGGAGGGCACACACATGGGAACATCTGTTCTGAGAAGCTACTTGAAAAATAACCATGCAATGGCATGGTAGCAACATCTGTGCAGCAACCAAAATACCACAAAGCTGCACATTGGGGAAAGAGGATGCAAGCAAGACGGGGAGTAAGAGGTCAGGGACAGGCATCCTGCTAAGTGGAAAACACTTATATGAGTCCTTTTCTCATTAGTCTTCCATTTCAATTTAAAAGGTAGCGGTTCAGAAAGGGAGATAGCTGTGTGTGACACGGGCAGATGCTGCAGGCTCATTGGCACATGGCCCATCAGATGGCACATCTAACAGCTGAGGAAAGATTTGAAAGGATAATAATTAAGGAAATAGCAGAAACCATTCTGCACTTCACAAGCTAAATGTAAGATAAGCCAGAGCTGCAGTGCAGCGTGTTTCTACTGCAGACCTCTTTATTTTGAGGAGTGGAGCTTTTAGAGAGGGGGAACCTAGGTCTTACAGCACATAGTTCTAGAGTAGCAAATACCCAGCTGAATTTCTATTTCCAATAGCATGGATAAATATCAGTGATTTTTTAGTGATATTTTAAATTTAAATGGGATATTTTAGTTAGATTATATATATATAATATTTTAAAAATACCTAAATATACTTAAAATTAAATTTGAAATTATGACAGCCTATATTAAGGCCTGAATTTACAATAATCTATTACAATTAAATAAAAAATATTCAAGCAGTATGTGTTTGTTGCCAAAGTTTTAAAGAAAATCAAAGCATTGAACTGGTGGAAGTCACTGGCTGAGTACCTGCAAACAGAGTTTGTTGAAAAGTTAAACAGCTTTTGGCAGCAGCAGATTCTTCAGCAGGAGCAAAGAGAATATTTTCTTCATTTCGGTTAAATGATGTATTCATTCTAAGGTAAGAAACTGATCGGGAGTTGAAAAAGCAGAAAATCTTGTTTTCCTCTTCCAAAATATGAAATGTGAAAGGATGAGATCAACTAATTCTAAAATCTTGAAGGACAAGGTGACTGGAAACAATCAGTTCAATTCACTCACTACAGATAAAACGTCCTTTGTTTAAATGCAAAACATGTTTTGATAAACTTACTTTTTTTTCTTATGTATCCAGCTCATTTAAGGTTGTTTTATTTGACAAATAAGAAACTATTTTAAAATGCTGTTTTTGTGCATTTTTAGTGGAATTACAATTTCCATCCATGCATCTTCACACAAATGGCAAGTAAAAATTAATCATCTAGTAAATAAGAAAATGGGCGTGGGGCTAGCAACTCCACCCCGTAGGGAACCAACTTGCTACTGAAATGCCAACAACAGAGATGGAGTGCTATCCCCGCCTGGGGGGTGACGGGCGGAGAGAGAGAGAGTAAATAAGAAATGTCATTCCCACCTTTCTAATACATAAAAATTAAGAAACTGTTTAAAGGTATCTTAAACTATATAATTACTTATACTATATCTATAAGCATTTATTTATCTTCCTGGTTAGCAAAAAGAAGTACCAAATCTAATGTAAAGGCTATATTTAGTCACAAATCAACATGTTTTAATGATTACTAAGGGTTCATAATATTAGGAAATTAACTAAAAAGTACAAATGAAAACCAAGATGAAAACTGGATTATTTAAATCTAAGATTTTTGTTTGCTGATTTAGTTCATGATTAAAATGAGAGATTTAAATCAGATGGAGTTCCAGCAAAGGGGGATGTCGAGCAAAATTCTATATACACATCCCAGTGTCCAAGGCTTAGAGCCTTAACAAAGAGCAGATAACATAACAAAGAGCCTGACCTATAGTTTCAGTAAATTGTCAATATTAGAAAAGATCCGCTTGATCACCCAGTCCCTCTCCCAGAGAACGCAGGATACTTGTGAACTAATGGGCAGAACAAGGACTTGATATGTAGGACTTGATCTCACATAATGCAATTTTTATTTCAGTCTTCAGCAAGAGGGCAGAGATGTCTTGCTCTTCAGCCCTCATGGGTTTGGCAAGACACAGTCTGCATGAGCCTCTCTGAATGCGGTCCCACACTGCAGTGAGATTTTAGAAAGGCACATGAGAGGATCACCATGTAGCTGACTGTGATTATTGCCTCCTTCAGTAACACTAGTAAGGATGGAGAATGTTTGCAGGTACAGTGAAACCTCGATTTAACGGACTAATTCGGGCGAGGGGGTGTCCGTTAAAGCCGAAAGTCCGTTATTTAATAATTTTTTAAAATTATTAAATAACAGGACTTTTGGATTTAACTGACACCCCCTCGCCCGAATTAGTCCGTTATATCAAGGTTTTATCGTCAACCCGCCCACCCGGGTCCCGGCCGCTGGGACCCGGCGGCAGTTAGCAGCCCACCCGCCGGGGTCCCCAGCTGCTGGGACCCGGGCGGGAGCTGTCAGCCCGCCCGCCCCCGGCTCAAACCGCGGCGGCCGCTGCGAGCGGGCAGAGAGCCCGCAGGGTCCCGGCTCCCGGGACCCTCCAAGGAGCCTGCATGGTGCTGGGGGCCGGGCGGCAGCCCGCCCCAGGCTCAAAAGCACGGCGGCTGCCGCGCGCGGGCTGAGAGCCCGCAGGGTCCCGGCTCCCGGGACCCTGCAAGGAGGGTGAGTGCTGCCGGGGGCCAGGCAGCAGCCCGCCCCCGGCTCAATCCGCGGCGGCTGCCGCGCGCGGGCTGAGAGCCCGCAGGGTCCCGGCTCCCGGGACCCTCCACAAACTGAGCATGGTGCCGGGGGCCAGGCAGCAGTCCGCCCCCGGCTCAATCCGCGGTGGCTGCCGTGCGCGGGCTGAGAGCCCCGCAGGGTCCTGGCTCCCGGGACCCTGCAAGGAGGGTGAGTGCTGCCGGGGGCCAGGCGGCAGCCCGCCCCGGCTCAATCCGCGGCGGCTGCCGCGCGCGGGCTGAGAGCCCCGCAGGGTCCCGGCTCCCGGGACCCTGCAAGGAGGGTGAGTGCTTTCACCTCTGGCGGCAGCACAGAGCGGACACTCTGTCCGCACGGGTCCCAGCTCCCGGGACCCGCCAGCAAGTCCAGCTGCTGCGGGGAGCCGGGCGGCAGCCCCCCCCGCAGCTTCCACCTCCGGCAGCACAAAGCGGACACTCTGTCCGCACGGGTCCCGGCTCCCGGGACCCGCCAGCAAGCCTAGCTGCTGTGGGGAGCCGGGCGGCAAGCACCCCCCACCCCCCTGCTTCAGCCTCGGGCAGCAGCAGGGAGCCCACAGCCAGCCCTCCAGAAACGGACTTCGGATGCATCAGACTCTGAAAAATTTTGTCCGTTGCATCCGAAGTCCGTTAAATGGAGGTCCGTTAAATCGAGGTTTCACTGTACTCTGTTTTGCATGTTGCCTCACAATACTCCCCAGCAGCTTAAGTAAAAGAGTCACACAATCTTTTACACCATTGTGGACCAAACTTTCAACATAGAGCCCTGATGAGACTATATTTTTTAATCCCACTCCCATCCTACACCACAATACCCATTCCCACCCATATTGTTTTTTGCATTTTTATCCACTCCCGCCTACAAAAATCTCAGATCCCACAAATCCCACAAGAGAGAAAGATTCCCCCATGCCACAAAAGAAACCCAAATGGGTTAATCTATATATATAAAAGTCAAGTGGTGTATGTATGTATGATTGCGAACTCCTCCCGCACCGTTTGAGCCAGAGACTTGAAATTTGGTACAGTGAGGGGTCTTGGGGTCTAGATGGTCGTAAGGGTCGAAAAATTTTCGGATCTCACCTCTGACGCCCCCCAGGGGTGAAAGTCTTTCAGGGCCAATCACATCGGCTGGGCGGTTAGGTGGTGATGACGTCATAATACCCCCTCCAACAGACACCGCACTCGCTCAGCTCACTGCCCCTCCCTCCTCCAACGGAACCCCGGAGATCCCTCAGTTCTCTGCCCCTCCCCCCTCCCAACGGAACCTGGAATCCATCAGCCCTGTGTCCCCCCCCCACACACACACACACACACCTGCGAAGGTTCCCGGAATCCCTCGGCTCTGGGCCCCCTCCCTGCCTGCGATGGGTCCGAATTGGGTTTGGTGGGACGGTAAGTGAGGTGGGGGTGTCGGGTTTGGTCGGGGGGTGAGGTAGGGGTGTTGGGTTTGCTTGGGGGGGTCAGGTGGGGGTGTCGGGTTTGGTCGGGGGGTAAGTGAGCCGGGGGGTGTTGGGGTTGGTCAGGGGGTGTCACCTGTCTGCTCCCTCCCCACCTCCGACTGACCCGAGCAGCACCGGGCACTTATGCTAGTCTATATATATAAAAGTCAAATGGTGTATGTGTGTGTGTATGTATGTTCCCTTACTACTTCCACAGCGTTTCAGCCAGATACTTGAAATTTGGTACTGTTATAGGCTTTAGGGTCCTAATCTGGGTAAGAATAGAAAATTTTAAAAATCTCACCTCTTACACCCCCTAGGGGTTAAATTCTTTAAAGCTCATTAACATCAACTACACAGCTCACATAACATCATCTGGGCATCAGGTTAACACATGCTGTTGTCTGTGACTTAGTTATGATGTAACAATACAGATAACCAGAGAGCTTAGTGTTGTGTAGCACAAAAATTAAATACACTGTTTTTTTCTTTAAAGGGACCCTATTCGTTATGCCGCGTAAAAAGCGAAAATGTATCGGAGAAACCACATCTAAATACAAGAGAATTAAATTAACTATATGTGGCTTGTTCTAGAATGGGCACTCCCAAAGGATTATTCATTTTTATCCCAGACAACAAAACAAAAAATGTTGTTTTTTACATCCCAGTTTCCAGTTACAAATAGTCCGAGCAACGCCGGGTATTTCAGCTAGTAGATTATAAATTTTATATAAATGCAATTCAGACACAATTTTATGTGGTAAACTGATGAGAGACTTAGTGTTTTCCTGGAAATTACCACAGTTTGGGGGGAGGGAGGGAATTTGCACACCCAATTCCTTCCGCAACTAAATACATTTTAACTGCTCTGAATATTATGGCAGCAAGACCTGCCAGATCCCAGTCCTGCTGCAGGCCTCTATTCAAATAACCATGCAAAAGGTGAGACACACCAAATGCATGAACCCCTACAAAACACTGCATTTGAACACATGGGTAGGCATTTGTGTGAGCAAATTAATTGTGTGCACAAATAGTTTTTCATTCATCCTGATTTGCATATGCAAATACCTCTTTACACACACATTCACACACACACACACACATATCAGCTTTGCAGGCTCATCACTACATGCATTTCACACAGCTCACCTATTCATTTGGCCTTTGAAAATTTGGCCCTTCATGCAAAATCTGTTATCATTTTGGCCATTCTTTTGCAGCTTATTTCATATCAAGCGCCATTCTGCTGTTGCCAATTTAAATGAGACCTAATTCTCAAGAGTGTTTCCTGGTTTAATACTGATATTATTATTTTTTTTTACTAATTATGTGTATTGTATATTTCAGAAATTTTGAGCCATATAAAGATGGTTCTTTGTAAAGATAATGCTGAAGAAAGGTGATGGTTGGTAACTTACTTTCTATGCCTGCTTAATGAAGCCTCATAAAAAGACAATAAACTATCTGGACACCTCTGCAGGAGGTGGATGCTGATTTCAGACAAATAATATCTCTTGATTTGGCAGTGGAAAGGGAGAAAAAACAAAAAGGAGATGGGTTTGTTTGCCAGAACTTTCTGAAATGGTTGATGAAGTTGTTATAGTGTATTTACTGGCCAGCATGTTAGACACAATGAAAAAGGACGCACATGTAGGAAACAAAACATTAACATCACTGATTGCCTACTCATGTTTTAGTACTTCAGTTCCAATATGCTTTGCCTATTTTCTTTAGTCAGAGGGTTAGACTGACCTAGAAAACTATAAGCACTTTCAATGAGCAACATGGCCAGATGCTTCTCGGAGGTGGTTAGCAACAAAGAAAAGATGACCTCATGCACCAATATCAGAGGACTCGGAGAGAAGAGGGTGAAAAAGCTAAAAAACTCTCAGTGAGAGGGGACTGATGGCCAGCAGTGTTTCCTGCAGAGCTGCTCTTTCTGTATCTTCTTCAATATCGACATGTTCTTCCTCCTCCTCAGGAAAATAATTCTTCAATGGGCTTCTGGATTTAATTTAAGTGAGAGTTTGCCTGGGTAAGGGCTGAATACATACAGAGAAGCACTGAGGTTTTTGCCCAGAAATCACAAAATAGCCTTTTACTTAGAGGCTGGGATTTGGTGAAGGCTTGTACAATACCACCACAGGCAAAGAAGGTTATGGTTATGAACAAATTAATTTTCTAACATCCAAAAGTATCTCAGACAGCAAATTAATGAGAGTCCTGCCCCAGAGAGTTTACAATCTAAATGTGGACAAGACAAAACAAGGGAATACCAAAAAATAGGATGGAAATAGGAGTGGAGGAGGGACATGTGTAACTGTCTGTATTGTCAATTGATTACGGTTCATAGAAATACAGAGACAATAAGCACACAAGTGAAGAAGAGTTCAGACTATTTATTACATAGCAGGCAAATAAAGGATACAAACAAGCCAGCTCTACTGAGCAAGAGTGTGATCTTACACTTCTCCCTTCAGTTGTCGGGAACTCCAGGCAGGCGATGACGGAGAAACCCCAGGTCAACACGCAGTACCAGCACCAGTCTCAGGTCTGCATCAAAGTTCCCCAAACCAAAGTTTGGAGCTTATTTATACATAAAACCCATCTAGGCTACGTGCAAATTTGCAGTCAACAAGCTCATTAATTAGGCCTGTTTTGATTTTAGGTACCCAACTCTTACCAATGTCTATGAATTGGTTTTCTAGTTTAGCGTCAGATTTATGAGGCAGCTGTCCACCCTAACTAGATAAAGATTCCTCCAAAATTCCAAAGTCATGCTATCTGCACAAGCAGGTGTGTAAACAAAAAATTTGCTAGGGCAAAGGTAAGCCAAAGGCCTACTTGACCAAAGAAATAAAAATCTGGGCATGAAAAGGGTAACTGCACATGCCACTCCTGACTCCTCATTACAATGTCTTCCGGTATATTTCCACTACAGTGTCATTGCATCACCCAGTTATATAAGCATATTCTATGCACACGCTGATGGTTCCATTAGACATTTCTAGATGTGTCAAGGGCCTAGTACCTCTGCATCATTTTCTTGGTGTGATTTACTCACTCAGACTCTTGTTGTCTGGGTTGAAGGGTTCTCATCACCACTTTGAGATGAGAAACTCAATCCTCTGGCTGAATTCCTCCGGAGTTTACCCCTTCCAGGATTCCCAGAAAACAAAAAGAAAGACAAGTAAAAAAAGGAACAACCAGTTCCAAATGAGATCTCAGGCTTTTTTTCTACAGGTGACCTTGGGCAAACCACGGTCCTGCTCAATATTCTCTGGTTGACCACCTGAAAATTCCTTGAGGTGATTGTTTATTGTCCAGCTTGCTTTTCTCTTAAGTTGCTCAGACAGTACATACATGTGGGAGAAGTCTCCACCCTGTCAGGCCTCTCTGTAGGATCTGAGGTGACTAGAAGTCTGCTCTCCTTCCAGAGCAGCATCTCACTACTTTGAGCTTTCCCCTTTTGAACTCATCCTCTAGGCTTCACATGCCTTGCAGGTATGGTGTGTAAGAGCTACTTGAGCCCGAAGCAACTCCTTAACTCCTTCCTGTCTGGTGCAGGGTGTAGGTATCCCATCCCATGGTGTTAATAGGCTCATGGTGGGCTTACTTTGGGAACTGAAGTGACAGGAATGAGGGAAGTGCTACAGCACATATGATTGGGATAGGTTGGAAGAATGGAGGACTGCGGATATGTATAATAGGGAAGCAAAGGGATAGGAGATGAGGAAAGGATAAAGGCAAGCATCGGGAGGATGAAAGCAAGTGGCATGGTGAAAGAAGGAAGGGAGCTAATGACCAGATGGTAGTGATCAGTGAATTAAAGCAATTGGCAATGCTGAGTCCATTGAAGCTGGCGAACACCAGAGTCTTTGGGAAGAAGAATAGTGCTTGTTTGTTGGAACAGAGAGTTATAGAAGGCCATCAAGCAACACACAAATGTCTCATCCAGTTTCACATATTTTTGAATCTGGATAGTTCTGAAATCTTTAGAAAATCTTCTCAATGTGTGTTCTAACAATATTAGGCCATATTGTTTCATGCATTCCTTCCTATGGCAAAACTCTCATTTTCTACATTTGCCTGAGTAAGGACTTCAGTATTTGACCCAGTGTAATTTCTAGATCAGTATTTTCAGACTACATTAATCCTTCATTTTCTTTTATTTTAAAGTCTCAGCATTTCAAATTTATTACACAGAACATTATTTTATATTAAATGTAATTATTAGGAACTGTTCATAGTCATTTGAAATGCACTCTGCATTGATTGAAATAATTAATGTAGGGCTACTCAATATTTACTTAAGATATGAATCTAGAGGAATTTGATAAAATTAATTAGCAGGAGCTAATTAAAGTTAGGATATGAGTTAGGGTTTAATAAATATAATTACAGAGTACAAACGATGGATTCTTAATTAATAGATACTAGTTGCCAAATAATGAAGAGAGATTATCATATTTTCATGCAGGACATGCTATTAAGCACACATTCCAGATGTCAGTTATGCTGCAAACAGTGACATTTAAAAGGAGATGGGGAGGGGAGACAGGGAAGTGAGAGTTATAAACAAACTAATTTGTTTCAGTTTTTCAGGGAAAATATCCAATCAATGAGGAAAAGGATGCCTTCTACAAATGGTGTAATTCCTGCTTCTGACATATTGTCCTATGTTGTAGTGGCTCAGGGCCAGATATTTACAGGTATTTTGAAGATATATAGGCAACTAAAGATGCAGGTAAATGCCTACATCCCACTAAAAGGAACAGGAGTACTTGTGGCACCTTAGAGACTAACAAATTTATTTCAGCATAAGCTTTTGTAGGCCATAGCCCACTTCATCGGATGCATAGAATGGAACACACAGTAGGTAAAATAGATATATATACACACAGAGAAAATATGTAAAGGTGGAAGTTTTCATACCCATTCTAAGAAGATATTTAATTTAGATGGGCTATTATCAGCTGGAGGGAAAAAAAAACCTTTTGTAGTGATAATCAAGATGGTGAGCACTAACAGAATTCTCCCAAAACTCTCACACCAGGTGGAAGCCCTCAAATGACTGGCTGTTACCTACACCAGGAATCACATACAACAGACAAAGTAGCCGCCTCCTCCTCCAGTAGGCACAGGATTCCTCTTGGAGCATGAAAAAGTAGCACCATTTTTTCTTTTCCTTACTCTGATGCCTGTTTAGGCACCTAACTAAGACATTGTCCTGATTATTGGAGACAGAGGTGGATTAAGGTCTCCTGAGGCCCAGGACCAGAGCATTTTGGGGGTGTGTGCCAGAACCATCACCCTACCCCAACCCTTCTGCCTGCAGCTCTGTCCCCATTCCGCCCCTTCCACTTCAGGCCCCACCCAAGGCCCCAACCCATTCTGCCCCTTCCCCCACACCCCTATCCCCATTTTGTCCATGGTCCTGCCCCATTTTGCACACACACACCCTGCACTGTGCCCCCCCAAGACCAGAGAAGCTCTTCCCCCTGCCCTGGTCCTGAGGCCACAGCAGGGAGCTCCTTCACTCCTCAGGCCATAGCCAGGGTCTGGGTGCTGGGGCTTCCCTTGCCCTGCTTGGTGCTTCTGCTGGAGACTGGGGTTGGGGCACTGGGGCTTCCCCTGCCCCCATCCAGCACGTCTGGATTTCTGCTGGAGTGTCTATTTTTCCAGGTGCCCCATGAGCCTATTGGATAATTGAGCACCAATCAGAGATGCTGGGTACCTGTAGTTCCTATGAATTTAGGTGCTACCTTCTTGCCATTAGTAATCTATCCCTACAGCTTTGGCCCTACTTTTCTCTTTGTGAATCCCATCAGCAAAATGTCCAGCTGGTGTTGAAATGCAGTGATGCAAACTTCCCACAACTGTCTACTTCAACAAGGGGTTCACAGTTAGCAAAAAAAAAAAAAAAAAAAAAAAAGCACATATATAAGCCAGCCAAGGAAGGCATGCAGACAGGCCAACCAGGGGATGTGATGACTCAGCATATCTTCTAGGCACCTTTCACCAGTTGGACTCCACTAGATAGCAAGTACTTGCTGTTTAAAGCCCGCACAGAGATGATTTTAAAGTTACTAGCTAGATTTCACCTTCTATATGCCGTCTTCTAAGTAGCACTGTAAAATGTAAGGCTTTAAACTTTAGTCACTCTGAATATCTGTTCTTTCCTCCCTTAAATATAATTTATAATGACCAGCAAAGTTTTACTGATCATTTTACACTTGCTATAAGCATAACATAGTAGTAAGCCTAACCATTTTACTAGAGATGCTATAATATTGCATATATATATATATATTTCACAATAACATGATCATGTGAACTAATGGTGCATCTTTCCATTCATCAAAGCATCTCAAAGCTCTTCATGTAACACGACTTTTCCCATTGAAACCAATGGCCATATTCCCCTCAGATTCAGGGAGAGCAAGAGTGGGCCCCAAAGGCCGGATCTGGGAGACAGACTGTGCAAGGACCCTTTCCTGCACCGGAGTGCTAGCTGTCACACTGGTCACTGAATTTGCTGCAGCACAGAGAGGGCTGCAGGCTCAGCTGGAAGCAATTAAACGCTTTCTGTTGGAGGATTACAAACACCTGGGTGGTGATTGCTGGGCTAATGATACAATTAGCAGTAATTGGGAGTCTATAACAAGGGGGAGAAACAGAGCAGGGGAAAGCACCAAGGGTGAGCTGTGCAGAGAGGAGAGAAGCTGTGTCTTCTCCTGTAGCACTGCCCATGTCGTGTTCTGTTTGCTGGAGAGCTGAGGTGCAAAGGTACATGTGATGAACCAGAGGAACAGGGGAGGCAGTGAAGTAGCTGAAGAAGCACCCTGTGTACACCCATCTGCCTGGGCCAGATGCAGCTGCATCCATGTGATATGAGAAGCTGCATATGGACTGAGGTAGGGGCGGAGGTCTGCAGCTGCCCTGAAGGCACATGTAGTGGTTAGTAAAAGCTGGAGAGAATGTGTCCCCCTCTACAGCACAGCTCATGCTATGGGTATGACTACACTGTAGATGGGAGGGGACTTCCCTAGCCCAAGCAGGCAGCCACAGGTTAGCTCTGCTCAAGCTCCTGGACTGAAAACAGCCACGTAGCCAGGGGGGACATGGCAGGTTGGGCTAGGTGCCCATGTGCATACACCCTTGGGGCTGGGCAGGTTTGCACTCAGGTGGTTAACCTGAGCTACTGCCTGCTCTATTGCTATGTTTAGTGCAGTAGACGGAGCAGAACTAGTATCTGTCTACCTGCAATGGGATGCATGGTGCTAGCTGCAGTGTAAATGTATGGTATGATTCACTGGGGGTCTGCTTTGGGAGGCAGAACACCGCTCCGGGCTCTGTGCCCCTTACTACATCCCTCTGAGTGGCTAGCCAACTTCCCCTGAATGCAAGGAGTGCAATCCTACATGGCCTTTGCACAGGCTTTACAATAGGGACATGTGGGGAAGAATCCTTACACCCATTTCTGCCACTGTAGGTATATACATTAGATTAGGGGGTCCTATCAGACTTGAGTGGAGCAGCCATGTAAGTGGGAGTTTTGCCTCAAGTATTAATTGGGAGAGGTGAAGGGAAGAGCGGGTGTGTGAATGGAAAGGAGAGAGAGAGAGAGTCTGGAATCAGTTTTCAGACTTATGAAACAGTCCCCCCCCCCCCATCCCTTTTTAAATAAGCATTTAAAAGCATATGATAAGACACACACAAGGCGGGAAATAAAACATGAGCCATTTAAAATGCATAGAAAGCAGAACACACCATTTATCTAAGAGTGTATTGCTTTAGCCCATTAAACACACTGTCATGGTGGCAAGGAGGGAGAATAATTCTTTATCAACTTAGACCAAAAGGAATTTTAAATATATATAGACAGTTTGGGAATATCTGCCATGAAAATAATGCAAAACATACTTTGCCTTTGCATTGTTTTTCTTTTCCATCTTCCCTTGAAGGCATCAGTAATAGATGCTTGGATCTTTTGCCCCCTGCTCCCTCGTGCAATGTATGTCTGACAGACACAGTACTTCTCTTTCTCTGTGTTCAGCAGCTGTGTGCACCAAAAAGGAACTTCTTCATACATGAAGATTCACCCATCCACCTCTTTTCTGCTGCCATTATCACTCCATAGTTTATTTCTTTCCAGAGTTGCCACTCATGAATGCTTCATCACAGAATAATTTCACCAGAGAGGATCGAGCTAAAATATATTGTCTCTACAGGGCAGACTTGTCAAAATACCATATGGTTCCTCCTTGTCACTGAAACCTTGAGAATGTACACATAACATTTCTGCCTATGGATGGTGCATACTTGAGTGCAAAATTCACAGCACATACAAACTGCCTCCAGAGTTATTGCAACACAGGTCCGAAAAAAATGCAGGCACATGGCAGGGGATGTGGATTAGGGAATAGAATAGAGGACCGGGAGTTAGGACTCCTGGTTTGTATTCCTAGCTTATCCACAGACTTTGTGCATGACCATGGGCGAATCACCTAATCTCCACAGGCTTTAGCAAACCATTCTGTGTTGTGCAAATTGTTTTAAAATTACTTTAAGATTTTCAGATGAAGGGCTTTATAGATAGATAGATATAGATAGATAGATAGATATAGATAATTAGTGGACCAAATTCAACAGAGAGGACACAGGGTACTATAAAGTGTATCTTCTTGTGCAAGTTAAACCCATGGTACAGGGATTCATCCCAGAACACCACAGACCGTATTTCCATCAAGATTCCAACCATGGGTATGTTAGTGTGTGGGACATTTTAAATTAATCCCAGGAATCTACAGCAGTGCACCATCTTTGGGAATGTAAGAGGCTTGCATTGTTTGCCACTAACTCCCCCCTCTATTAGCTGTGGGGGATGGGGATTGATCCTACTGGGAAAGGGTTAAGTGGGATCTGCTTACTCACTGAGATAGATGATTTGTTACCTCACCCTGGTTATAAGAGAGGTAAGTGAAGCCTTCTGGGGAAGATCACTGGGGCTGTGCACTTCTAGAGTAACCAGCCATACCTGGAGAGGAGGTTTAAGAGGATCTTTGTTTTTCTCTTTCTCTTTGTTAGTAAAGTCAAAGCTGAGGAAGGAGTGGATTTTGAATGTTACACACACACTATTCACGGAGCAGGTTAAGAAAAGCATCTGCTGACAGGGCTGAATCAGCACATTTCCTAATAATTCAATTCATGACCCCTACTCTGTTAACACCACACACTTTGGGGCTGCACTGGCTTGTGTTAATAATCCCTTGTGTAAATTTGTAGCCACTGTCTACCACCACACTCATGGTGCATTTTTCACCACCATCCAACATAAACTGGCAGTTTAAACACTATTTCTGTACTATTGCTGAAGCCAACAAATCTTCTAGTCTAGAACACTGTGTATCCTTTACTAATCAATCCCTAAATTGGGCATATGAATAGTAAGGAAAAGAGTTTAGTAGAAATAGATGTTATCTAACTAGCAGGAGTATCCAGAATTACAATAGAAATAATAAAAATATAATGGTTTGAGAAGGAATAAACCCTCATGCTTCTGGGCATTAAACCAATCTCTAACTACTGGGGTTAGGAGGAAACATATGATGGATCAGATTTTCAGATAATAATCTTCTATGGGGTCCTCCACCTTCCTTGGAGTATCCTGTCTCTTACAGCAATCAGTGACTGGATGCACCCCTGATCCTACCGTGGATGACAATTCCTATCTTTCCACTTCATTAGCACAGAGTTCTCCAGAAGGGCTCACACTTGCTCCAGGCTAAGGCTTATAGTCACTCCACATTTAGGGTAAGATTATAAGGACTCCACTTTATCAGTCTGATAGTGGTTCCTGTCCCTTGAAAAAGCTTTCAGACCTGAAGAACCCTTCCATCCACATAACAAGGATCAGTTCTAGAGGCATTTAGCATCACAGCTATTACCCCATAGTTCTTGTTAAGGAATCATTTTCATTACATAGGTTTTCAGAGAATTAGACCTCTGTAAGAAACACACAGAAATGTCTGAGGTGGAATTTTCTTTTGTCTCTCCACTCAAAGGTAAAACTTTTGAAGATTTAAAAAAAAAATATCTGTGTGGCTGTTTGGAAGCAAAACAAAATAAATCTATTAGGTCATGTGAGACCAGCAATATCAGTAGCTATCATGTGTTGTCAGAATCTCTTCCACCTCCCTGATAACTAAATGTATATTCTATTAAAAATTGCTGCTGTGTATGGTCCGAGTTGTTAGCGAGGATGAGGGGCCCTTGACATGTTTGAAGAATTTTTTTATCCAATGTGCATTAGAAAATTGCACAGATCCTCATGCTCTGAAAAGTAAGAAGGATAAGCCTATGGATAGGGCTACGAGTCCAAAGACCTGGATTCAATTCTTGGGTCATCCAGACTTCCTGTGTGACCTGGGGCAAGTAATTAATCAGTCTTTTGCCTCAGATGCCCAGCTGGGAAAGGGAGATAATCTGTCTGACTCACAGAGGCATTGGGAGGATAAAACCCATTAATGACTGGGAGGCGCTTAGGTACTGGGTGATTATCAGTGTTGGGATAAACGGATAGATATAGATAAATGGCTTGTCTTCACTAAAGTGGGGAGGGAATCGATCCTTGGGCGATCGATTTATCGCCTCTCGTCAGGACGCGATAAATCAATCGCCAGCGGCTCCCCCGTCGACTCTGGAAGTCCAGCTCGCCAAAACGCTCAAGCTGGAGTCGATGGGGGAGCGCGCCGCTGACCGCCACCGTGAGGACGGCAGGTAAGTCGGCTGGAGATACGCAAATTCAGCTACGTTATTAACGTAGCTGAATTTGCGTATCTACAGACGATCTCCACCCAGTGAAGACCAGCCCATAGAGACAGAAAGCTGCCTCCATGTGGATCACACTGCAGGGTTGGGGCCATAGCATGTAGGCAGAATACAGCTGCACAAGTATCCCCCATCCTAGCAGTCCCTGACTGCCCAGAGTTCTTTATCCTTGAGCAACAAGGTGCTGACCATGGTGCAGGGAAAAGACAGATTGGAGACATGGTTACTGCCTTACCCTCACTTTGCTCCGAGGCACAGTCTCTCTGTGCAGCTCCATGCCATCTCCTATGCACCACAGGAGCAGAAATGCTGTAATCTTTCCCAAAGAATGCCTGCCTCAACAATGGGGGTATTGACATGGGTATGGGAATCCAGCGAGGGGGCATAAAGCGGTGTCAGGGTGGAGATCAGCTTGCAACCACTAAGGCCCCATGCAAGGGTGAGCTTGTGGAGTCTGCTCTAAACTGTGGCACAAGATTTCCCAAGACTCCCACCACGTTAGTCTTCTGTGCTGGGGGCCGAGATCCATCTGCTTCTGAGAAGCACCCCTCTGTCCTAATAAGGGGCTCTGGCCTGGTGTTTAGTCTAACCCAGAGTCTTACATCCTTTGTGATGGGAGCTGGAAGAGGATAAGCAAAGAGCCCTAGATGTGCCCTCCACTCCCTCTGTAATTCTCCCCATCTTCAGTGTAGCTTCTCCCAAAGGTTTTACTGCCTCTCCCCTTAGGGAAGCTCCCCTGGAGTCATTGTATTTGCATGAATTCCCTTCTGTCTGTAGGGTAAGGCTGGAAAGGTGTGTTTGTGTGTGTGTGTATATACATATACACACACACACAAACACACACACTGTTATATAGGGAGACAACTTTTAAAGCTTGTACAAATAGCTTAATTACCAACATTTCTCACTTGGACGCTCAAAAGACCATGAGGGACTTAAGGTATCAATATCCATTTGTGTTCCCCAATATGGAACTTTGCCAGCTAGAAATGATGCCGACTATTGTGACTTTATTGTGAGACTTGCAATAGCTGCTGTTTTTCTTAAAGCCTGAGGCACTAAATCCCACTGACTATTGAGTAGATCTTGGCTCCTAAGTGCCTAAATCCCTTCTGCAAATGAAACTTAGGCTCCTAAATCATATAGGTGTTGCAGCATCTAAATATCATTAAACATCTGGACTTCAGCTCCTAGAGACAAGTGATTAGCCACCCCCCCACACACACTATATTTCTAGCCCTCATGGTTGCAAGCTAACGCTTGGAAATGTAACACCGGTATTCCCTGAAAACCAGAAGAGCAATAGAAAGAAACCCACATTTATTATATTTTTAAAATCTCATAATTTTTGTCACCCGAGTCATGATTTTTGAATGCTAAACTAACTTTTCGCTTGCATTTGAATATTGGGCCTGTTATCTGCAAAGTGCTTTAGGATATTTGATGCTGAAGGGTGCTAGGTAAAATCATTAAGGTATTAAACACATGACTGAAGCCATCTAGTCAAAAAGGCTGCTGGGTGGGTCTAGTATTTCAAAAAAATCCATGAGAACTGGGATCCTTGCTTGCCTGCTCAGCTAATGGGGGAAAAGACCCCAACAAATATAACAAGAAAACAACAGTTAAATGAAGCAGTAAGACAACATATGCACAGGGTCCTTATTCTTCATTTTTCCAGTTAGCTTCATTATCCATCACCTGAGCATGGCAGAACAGCAGACATGCAAGAACTTGTCAAAGTGAAACCACCGATTTTGTTCGGCGCTGACTGGATTGGAGTTTCACTAAAATGATTGCTCCGCAATTAGAAAATCTGAAAATTTCTTGGCGTTCATTTACACCTCATGAAGAGCTGGTGCCTTCGTTTGCTTTCAGGAAGTAAGTGGAATATTTTTTTTAACAGTAACTTCTGAGTATATCAAATGGGGATTTAAGATTTTTAAGAGATCTTAAAGAAGCCCCACCTCCTTTTTAATGCACACTGCAATTAGACAACCGTGACTGGCCCAGGCCAGCTGGCTCAGGCTAAGGGGTGGTTTGACTATGATGTAAACATCTGGGCTCGACCAGGAGTCCTAGGGCCTAGGCTTGAGCCCAAGTCAGCTGGCCTGGGCTAGTGGTGTAGGAGATTTCATTACAGTGTGGATATACCCTTAATGTCCATCATCTTGGTATCTGGCCTGGACTGACCAGAAGACTCAGGCAACGATGTTGTTGAATCCTAGCTATGTAAAATTAAGAATATGGGGAACCCACACTGACATAGTTGTATTCCCAATAACCATGTTTACAAACAATACCCAAACATATAAGGCCTAGCTACACATATACAGTGGACTCTCGATTATCCAGGATTGGGTTAACCAGGATGTGGGTTAACCAGGATGTCAAAAAAAATATATACGTAACTCGCAGGGCCAGCTCTGGCTTTGTTGCCACCCCAAGCACAACCTTGCCCCACCCACGAGGGCTCAGGGCAGCCAGTGAACCAACCCTCCCTCCCCCATATTTCCTATGGATAATTATCTGGGATTTTATTAACCAGGATTATTTTTTCCCTATCATCCTGGATAATCAAGAGTCTACTGTACACAGCTGCTTTGTTAGGCTTTGGTGGCTTTTGCAATAGAAAACAGAGCGGTCTACTAGAGCATGTCCAAACTATTTAAAGGGATATTATCCAATTCCTCTATATTACATATAGGGCCTGGTGCTCTCAGTCTTTTGCCTCCATGAAAGGATCTGCAAATGTTTAATTGAAACACATACTGCAAAATCCTTCCTGAGAGGATATTAATCTAATTAGCACAAGTAAATTCTGGATGTAGGGGAAATGTGAGTCCTCCCTTTCAATGACTGCCTAGCATTGTGTTTGCATTCAATAATAATCTGCATAATCCAGGTTCCCCCCCCCCCTCTTGTTTCCCCATTGTGAGGAAAATTACTGGAAGACAGTCTACGGTCAAACATTAACTGTGATGAGATGAGAAGTCATTCATCTCAATGAACTGCAGACATCAGAGATTAAAGGCAATACCTGAAATTAAAAGATTGTTAAACACAGATTGTTTTTTAAAAGAAAAAAGTTCATCATGCAACATTATGGCTGCAGAAGTAAAAATATCTGTGTTAACCTATCCATATTAAAATATGTACTGTTATTTTCTATCCCTGGTTGTGTACATAGCAGTTTTTTAGAAAAATAGAAAAAAATAATTTAAGACTGTTACTAAAAGTGTTAACTTCCCATTTCCCAACTTTTTATGTTCGTCATTAAAACTTGAAATAATATTGACCAAGGTATTTTTGCATTCCATTGTCTTCCTGTATCAAGCTATCCATAATGGTCTGGAGTTTGTGAATTTGCAAAAGAATCAATCAATCATGAGATCACATGGCACAACACAGAATCAGAACACAGTGGATCAATTCAAGCTATAATATACATTATCTCAAGCAATCTCCGTGAAGCAATAAATCAAAACTCAGCTCTGTATATGAGTGTTGCTTTTAAACTAGCCCCAGTTAACTATTAAGAAGAAATAAGCAATTCTCCAAAATATCTCAGCACCTTGAGTTTCATTTGGAATTTTGGGATCTAACCCCAAAAGTCTCAGCACAGTTCAGTCAAAACCACCAAAATTAACCTAGTTTTGTATAAAAACTTCAAAAATCTGTAAATTTCACATGGCTTGGCTGTGGAAACTATAAACCACCCACATTTGCTAAATTGAATTAGAGATGTTCTGAGATAGTTGGATTTGGTTTTTGGGGAAAAAAATGACAGGAAGGTTTTGCAAAACCCAAACCCAAAATGATTCAGATTTGTGTTCCACTTTATCTGAACCCCTAACATTTGGGCTACAGTGGGGTTTATTAGTTTTTCTTTTCCTGCTTGTGTGGGGAGACTGGAAGGATCAGGAAGGCAGTTGCATAGCACTCCGGGCTGCAGGATTCAGTGCCTATCACTGGGCCCCAGATTGGATCCGGGAGGAGAGGTTGGGATCAGGTTCCCCTCCCCACCCACTAATGGGGCTGGAGCCAGAAAGCCTATCTCTGATAGAGACTCAAAACTAGAAAAACCCCACATCCCAGAGAGTCTGACTCTGGGACTTCAGCCAGGTGAAGTCTGGGCAGTGGAACTAGCCTTTGTTGGGCTCTCACCCAGAAGGAGTGAACTCAACTTGTTCCCTAGCCAGAAGGGGACAAACCAGTATAGGGTCAGAGCAGCTTTCAGCAAAGGGTGCCAAGACAGAAAAGTATTGGTCATGCCCTTGCCCAACCACTAGATGGTGCCAGTTTGGGAGCAGAGCTCTTCATACCTTTCTACATAAATGTTGCCTCTGTTCCTCATCCCATCTCTCTCGTCCTCCTCTACGCCAACCCTCACTGTCTCTCCAGCTACAGTAGCACAGTTCACATTGCATTCACTTCAGCTTCACTCCCTTGGAGGAGTGCGGTTTTCATGTAGTGCTCATAAAGGGAGCTAACTGACAGCTCTGGAGTTTAGAGTCCTATACCCACAGAACAGAGCCAGCAGGCAGAATGCAAACAACTCCATAACTGCCCCACCAGTGTTTCCATGTGCCTCAACCCATACCTGAGGGGATTCCTCCCAGAGGAGAAACTAGTGTAATTCAGCCCTGTGCGTACTCAGTCCTCGCTTCCCTGCTGAGGCGCTCAATCCATTCTAGACTGGTGTCAGATTTGTGATGTGGTGACCTGTCTGAGAGGAACGAAACTAAAGCCAATATCTCATTTCATATAAGCCACCAAGCAGCTGTCACACAGTAATGCTTTTCAGTCACTAGGGCTGCAGTGGCTCTAGTTCTCATCTATAAATTCTTTTATAGTTGCTCATTTCTGTCAAGTTGGTCTAATCTACTTACACCTGGCACATTAATTCTTATCTTTTCCCTGCAACATTGTAATTATATGTTATTTCCAGCAATAATTAATTCTCTCTCAAGTGGGCTTTTTATAGCTTATAAGTCAAAGTGGGCTTCACCATATTAAATAATGAATTCAGACTGTGTTTTATATCATGACATACACCCAGCCCCCAGGTGTAATTGTTATAGAATTCTTTTGAGAAGAAGGTCCTTGGCTCCCGGGGTTGTACAAACTAGGAAGCACCAATTGTGATTGTAGGTGTGTTAGACACTTTCCATCAATAATCTATTTATGGCATCATTTTCAGAAGGTCCTGCAACAAAATTAATCTAGAAGAACCAGCAGCAGCAGACTATGCAAATGAACAATCTGGTGCTAACTAGTGATGGACACACTTTGTATAGGGTGGGTAACTAGTTCTCTTCAGAAAAGTTTTCAGTAGTTCACATATTTATCTACAGTTCATAGGATCATAGAAGATTAGGGTTGGAAAAGACCTCAGGAGGTCATCTAGTCCAACGCCCTGCTCAAAGCAGGCCAACAACACCAACAAACTCATCCCAAACAGGGCTTCATCAAGCCAGGCTTAAAAACCTCTAAGGAAGGAGATTCTACCACCTCCCCACGTAACCCATCCAGGTTCTTCACCAACCTCTTAGTGAAATAGGTTTTCCTAATATCCAACCTAACTCCCTACCCCCACTGCAACTTGAAACCATTGTTCCTTGTTCTGTCATCTGCCACCACTGACAACAGCTGAGCTCCATCCTCTTTGGAACCCCACTTCAGATAGTTGAAGGCTGCTATCAAATCCACCCTCACTCTTCTATTCTGCAGACTAAACAAGATCAGTTCCCTCAGCCTCTCCTCGTAAGCCATGTGCCCCAGCCCTCTGATCATTTTCATTGCTCTGCCCTTGACTTTCTCCAATTTGTCCACATCCTTTCTGTAGTGGGAGGGCCAAATCTGGATGCAATACTACAGATGTGGCCTTACCAGTGCCGAATAAAGGGGAATAATCACTTCCCTTGATCTTCTGTCAATGCTCCTACTAATACAGCTCAATATGCCATTAGCCGTCTTGGCAACAAGAGCACACCGCTGTCCAAATCTCTTTTTTCCCTTCATTGGCACCCACTTTCCTGTGGAGAAAGAGGTACTCACATGTTAAAAATTTGATATGATGTTGCTGTTGTGAGACATACAGGTTGTGGCTGTAGTGGACTAATTCATCAGGGGGAAAATAGCTGGGTATGGTGTCTTACCTACAGGATGTGAATGTGGAATATTTCACACAACATCTAGGCATTACTGAAATATGGTGGAATAATCAAAATTAGTGTGATACAGTAATATCTGGCTAGAAACTGACTGAGTCATATAAGTGGGGGAGTTGCACTATACTTACAGTTCCCTAGTAGTTAATGAGATAACACTCCTAAATGGAGATGACCATATTGCAGAATGTGTCTAGTTACCAACCACAAGTTATAAGAATATTATTAGGGTGATAGCACAACCCTCCTGACCAGGAAAAGGACATGATCTCCCTCTATGTCATGTATTCAAAAGAGGCAACTAAAATCTAACAAAATAGTAATAGTGGGTGATTTCAACTACCTGCATACGATAAACTGGTTAAAATATCATAAGGGGACAAGGATTAGAGCTGTACTATGGATGTACCACCCTGAACACGCCCGATCCTGTCTGATCTTGGAAGCTAAGGAGGGTTGGGCCTGGCTAATACCTGGATGGGAGACCTCCTGGGAATACTAGGGGCTGTAGGCCTCACACTGGCAGTAGGTATAAAATGCCTCCAATGACAGATGGAATGACGCATTAGTTGGGGTATATACCCTGGTCATATCACTGGTTCTAAGTGGACCCTGCCATAATGTGGGAATAACGCCGAGAAAAACACACACAAGGATTAGAGATGTAATTTCTTGACACTTTAAGAAATTGTCCAGGAATGGCTAGATTCTGGAGCACACAGGATGAGATGCTATTCTCAGCTTAAGAGAAGTAACTACGATTGAGTCCATCATGGCTACGGGGCTAGCTGAAGTTCGGAACCCTTCCCCTGTCTCTCTGAGTGCACTCCTTCACCTTCCCTGCAGTGGAATCCCGTGATTCTCCCACATTTAGATCAGGTGTAAATATTCTGCAGATAAGCCATGCTTGCCCATCTTGGTACCCTACCTGCAATTCTTTCTGTTGGGAACTTGTGAGAAATAGTGAACGAAATTAATTAAAACAGCCTTCTTAAAACAAATATTGGTTCATTTTAACAGTATGAACAAAACATAACCTAAGAGAAAAGGGTTATTGAAACAACAGAATGTCTGTACACATGCCTGTCTAACCTAACTTGCTATGTGGCCTTATATTATCCATCTCTGGAGTCTAGTTTCACCTTAGCCTTCCCCTGCCTTAGAGAGTCTGTCTTTAAATTCAGCCCCAAGTGTCATTGTTCTCTTGTGTTTTCTTAGGCTGGTTCAGGTAGCTCAGCAGGAGTCTGGGGTTGCAACATTACAGTGGATAGTCCTGAGCGTTTGCTGAGATGAGACATTATCTGTGTTTTTGTCTTCCTTCCTGCCTGCATGTGTAGACAGACTTTCACTGAATTAACTCAATGTATGCAAATAGTAAACAGTCCAGTAACCAAGTCAAGCTACAGTAAGCTCTCCTTACAACCATCAGGCAAATATATAGCATTCAAGAATTTTCCAGGCAGCTCTGAATTCAACTCAGAGCCCCTAAGTAATAAAAATGAAAAGACACTGCCCTAAATATTGCATTTGTCTCAGTCGTCACTGTGGAGGATGTTGAAGAGATGACCACCCAGAATCCATGGTTTTCAGAAAACAAAAATGTGGCACTGATGGAGGTGGATAATTGAATATCAGGTCTGTGAACAGACTGTTCCCTGCATTCGCTAATGGAAACAAAGCTCTCCCGGGGAACAGACTGGACATATAGCAGCAATGGTTTGCACTATCCTAACAAAATGGCATAGCCTGTGCCCTGAGATCCAATATTGCAGGCTGGGAGTTGTAGAAAAAGCTAACAGGATGCTCTGTGTGTGTGTGTGTGTGTATGTGTGTGTACACGTACACATGGAGGCGCTGGCGTCAGGGACTGCTGCTGCAAGTGCTTCTGGTGCTGGTTGGTTGTTCTCTAAATGAAACCTTGTTGGCTTTCATCCTTGCAATATCTCCTTCCACTACTTAACAATTTTGGTGATGAGTCTGCCTCTCCTGGCCCTGAATCCACCTGCACCTTTCTTCAAAGCCCAAGTGAGCCTCCAATTGCTTTTAATGCTTGGATTCGAGTGTTTGAGAGAACTACGTCCTTGCAATTAATGACAGAACTTTCTGAAGTAAAAAAAAGTGCTCTGCTTCTTCCCTGTCTTGGAGCAGAAAGGCAGCATATATTCTGCTCCCTCCTGGAGGATAAATACGATACTGCACTCACTGTGCTGAAGAATTTTTTGTGCTTAATATAAGTGTGGTAGCTGAATGCTATCAATTCTGCCAGTGGGAACAGAAACGAGGGGAATCGACAGATCAATAGATTGCTGCTTCGAGGGAATGGATTGTCACATGTGATTTTGGCAACATGGCAGATGAAGTGATTCGAGATCAGCTTGTGGGGAAAACAGTTGTGCCTTGTATTAGAAACCACCTATTACTTGAATGGGACCTGACATTACAGAAAGCCAGAATCATTGCTAATCACAATGTCAACTATGGCAGAGGCAAAAATAATGAATCCAGGCAGAGCAGGTAGGATCTAAGCCATGTAACCACTCCAGGTATCAACTACAAAGCAGTTGAAAAGTTACAAGGGCAATGCAAATCAGAAGTCACAGACCGAGTGACTTCAAAACACACACAAGGAAAAGTACGCTACTACTGTGGAGCTACACAACACACTGTGAACTACACAGCTTGTCCTGCAAAGTGAGCTCAGTGCAATCATTGCAAAAACACCAGACATTTTGCTAAGGTATGTCAAACCAACCAACCTAATCAACAAGTCCTGATGTTACTGTTTTGAGCGTGGTCGGAAGAGTCTCCACATGTGTTGCAGATAAAATAATGTGCAGTGTTCATGTTTCTGCTAAAGCAGGAGGGAAGCCTCAGGCGGTGGAATTAATGTTGGACACTGACTCAGCAGTGTCTATACTACTTGAATCAATATCCTTGCTACGCTTTGGATGTGTGCCACTTGTGGAACCAACCTTATGCCAGTGTGCTACTTGATGAACTATATTCCTGCACTTGGTTGCTTATCGGTAACTGTGTCTTTTGGTATGTACTGCATGACGGCACAATCCTATACTATGCATAGGGGTGCTCCTATGTTAGGTGGAGATTTGTTTGATACCCTAAACATGCAAGTAGTTAGTGGGCGCATGGCTTCCGCACCGCTATGACACAGATGCAAGTCTCCACTCTTAACGAGGATGGTTCAGAGGAGGCCCATGGCTGTGCGTTTGGCGTTGTTCACAAAATTAAATTTCAACCCAATGTGACACCTGTATGATAGAAGTTGTGCTGTCTACCATTCTCAATCTAGGGATGCTATATCGAAAGAGTTTTTAAAAACCAAATGGGATTATTAAAGAGTCCGTAATCTGAATGGGTTTCTCACCGATAATGGTGACAAAGAAGACTGAAGGTATTCGTCTTTATGCAGACTTAAGGAAACCTAATATAGCCATCATGATTGACAGCCATCCACTCCCACATACAGAAGAAGCATTCACGGAACTTCACGGCACAAAGACATTTCTACAGAATATAGCTCACCAAGTGATGCAACAAGAGGACAACAGAGATCTCATACCATTTATTATGCATGAGGGACTAGTCAACTTTAAACTTGCACCGTACAGACTTGCATCAGTTCCCAGAAGTTTTTCCAAAGAATGAAGTCAGTGATTCTAAAGAACTAGCTGGAGTCTGTGTTGTTTGGATGATGATATAGTGTCCGGGAAGGCTCAGAAAGAACAGAAAAAACATCTCCATGCTGTATTAAAACAGTTAGGCTGAAACTGAATTTGGCCAAATGCCAGTTCAGAGAGAATTGTGTTTCTGGGGCACATAAATTTGCAAACTGGACTGAAACCTGCCATGTTGTGGTGGTCATAAAAGTCCCATTTCCAAGAGACTTAACAACGTTAGGTGCTTTCTTAGGTCTCACATCATGCTATGCTAAGTTTATTCCAAACCACACTTCAGCCATAGATTCATTATGAGCACTTCTCTGGGACCTCAAGCTTTCCCTAGGTGGCTGTTGAACAAGTTAGTTTCAAAATGGTGAAAGATTTGCTTGTAAATATCCCAGCACTTACCTTGTTTGACCCTGCATTATCCACAATTTTAACTACAGATGCCTCAGATGGGCAGGGAGCAATGCTTACTCAAATCTATGATGGACAACATTCAGATGACTGGTGTAAGATTAACACCCGTGTTAGTCTGTATCTGTAAATAAGATGAGGAAGACTTTGTAGCACCTTAGAGACTAACCAGTTTATTTTAGCATAAGCTTTCATGGGCTATAGCCCACTTTATCGGATGCATAGAATGGAACAGAAGTAAGATGCATTTATACACACAGAAAGAAAAAGGGAAAAAAAGGAGCTGTACATTAGCATATCAATTCTAAGAGGCTGTTAAATTAGGATGGGCCAAATGGAGTTGTACATTAGCCAAATGTCTCATTTTTAATTGTGTTAGCCAAATGTCCCAATTAATTGTGCCAGATGAACTTCAGCCAAACTTCATGTACCTGGCACATGACCCATATCAAGGGATTGTCGGAATGAAACAGAATCTACACGATCTGTGTTGATGGCTAAGAATGGATGCTCAAGTTGACACAGCTATAAAAAACATGCATTACTTGCCAATTACACAACAGAACTGTGGTGATGCACGTGCCACCATTCCTCTTCCAGATGCAGCATGGGAAAAGGTTGCAAATTGATATTATTGGTCCATTGGACAATGTGCAATGTGACTGTGTCACCCTGACTGATCACTTCACTAAATGGCCGAAAGTGGTGTTTACATCACAGGTCACCCCTGCTAAAGTGATCAAATACTTGTTGACAGTCTTTACCAAGGATGGGAACTCAGAAGAATTAGTATCAGGCAACGAAATGCTGTTTACCTCACTGGCATTTGAAACTTCTCTCACAGAGAGGAGTATTAGACATAGGAGATCAGCAGTGTATTACCCTCAAGCTAACAGAGAAATTGAATGATTCAACACAAGTTTGAAAGATAGTCTGCAGACAGCTGCATTGGCAAGAAAAGCAATGGACAACCTTCATTACAAATTTCTTATAAATCTGCAAGCAAGCACCATGCCACAACGCAAAGTCACTGGCTGAATTATTGCATGGTAGAGAGATGCATACTAGCCAAAACATTGCTGGATTACAGGGGCCTATATCTGATATCTGTGCAGTCAAATATAAGACAAACAGTTCAGCAAAACAGCAAAAATGTGACACAGACACGTACAGATAAATGTTGTGGGGACAAGGAACCAGAATTTTTGTGTAGCTTGTTTATAAGAATATGAAAACCTGAAATCTTACACAAAGGGACACATGTCCATTGAAAAATGGTGTGAAAAAAAGGACATTACTCTTACAAGCTGCCTGATGTTCAGGTATGGAACACTATTCATCTTGCACCTGCTTATCAGGAGCAAAGCAAAGATTTCAGCCCATCTGACTTGTCCAATTTTACTTTGCCACTGACAATACAGGATAACCAACAGGACATTGAGCCTGACAGCTGATGCTATCAGAATCAGATGACCTCTTATAAGGACTTATGAAAATATTAACCAAAAAAGGAGATTAGTCCTCACTGTAACAAAAAGTTTAATTATAGTTACATAACCATTCCTTCAAAGTTATTGATTGTTTTCTAATTACTCAGTTGGTGTTTATTGATATAAGTTATTGTATTATTATTACTATTATTTCTTATTGCTGCAAGATCAGGTGTCTTCTTGAGATGGGGGAAATGTGATGTTGCTAGATCCAATTGTTGTCTCTGAGTTTAGAAAAACTGGCAGGAAGACGGTGTGTGTGTGTGTGTGTGTGTGTGTCACAGCTGTTGTCAGGAGCTGCTGCAGCAACTGCTTGTGGAGTTGTATGATTCTTGATTAGATAAAACTTTGCTGGATTTCACCCTTTCAGTCTCTTCTTTCAACACACAACAGGATCTCAGCAAGCGACTTTCTAAGGCACAGTCCCCGTCCCCCCCCCCCCCGAAATTCTAGAGGAACAGCAATTCCACAGTGTCTACAAGGCACAATCGATTCCAGGGGTGGCCAACATGCGGGTCTTCAGAAGTTAATATGCGGCTCCTTGTATAGGCACAGGCTCCGGGGCTGGAGCTACAGGCACCAACTTTCCAGTGTGCCGAGGGGTGCTCACTGCTCAAACTCTGGTTCTGCCACAGGCCCTGCCCCCACTCCACCCCTTCCTGCGCCCTGCTGAGCCTGCTGTGTCCTCGCTTCTCCCACTCAGAGCCTCCTGCACACCAAGAAACAGCTGACCGGGAGGTGTGGGGAGAGAGAGGGAGGTGCTGATTGGTGGGGCTGCCGGTGGTTGGGAGGTTCTGGGAGTGGGGATGGGGGGGAGCTGATGGGGAGCTGCTGAGGTATTAATGTGCTTCTTTGGCAATGTACATTGGTAAATTCTGGCTTCTTCTCAGGCTCAGGTTGGCCACCCCAATCTAGTCCTAAGCAGAAAGGAGGGTGGGAATGTGACTTTTCAAACTGCTTGAGAGTAGCTGCAGAATATCTGAATCTTAATAAAGAAGGAAGGAGATGGCTTCCAGAAGCAAACAGCATGGCAGAAAGGATGGGTTTTGTAGTAACAAGACAAGGTCAGGCATGCTCAGTGAACATAATCAATCATAACTGCATTCCTGGTAAAAACGTATGGGCTTCTCAAATTTCAAAGGAATGTTCTGAATTTATCAAGCCAACATAGTGCTTTGCTGTTCATACTGGCATTAGATTTCCAGCCATCACACATCTCTTGAGAACTGCAAGCAGGTTAACAGACGGACAATTATCAGTAACCTTCAGCAATAGAGCTAGTGGGAGGCCTGACCCCCGTCCTAGAGCCTCACAATATGCAAAGTGGTGGCAATCTGTCTTTTGCTTTTAAGGTTGTGGTGGATGGGCAAGCATTAAAAAGTATGAAAATATGAATTATTTGTCCAGCATCCTTATAACGAAAAGTACACAACAGGTTTTGGAGGTGGTTTTTTTTCCTGCTCTTCATCACACAGAGATTTCTGAGTAAAAAGAGTTTTGCATCTGTGAAATTTCATGAAAACTAATGGAAATTTTGGTCCTCAATCAGCTTCTCTCTTCCGCTCTCCCTCCCCCCATGGAAACTTAAAGGGCTTTGTGTGATCCAGAGGGAGCAAAGTTTTTGATCTATAAATAAACCCCAAAATAATTCTCCCTTACAGGATTCTTCAGAATTGGCAAAAGAGAAGACACTAGCTATTTCCCTTCCCATGTGGGATATGCAGATTCCTAAAAAGATCGTATCAGACCAGCCCTACATAAAATCCTTGCATTTAGCAAATTCGCTTCACAAGGTCATTAATGCTGTTGGAATTCTTTATTTGTTATTTACACTATGGCATCTGGCTACATGACAATCATTAAATTAAAACACCATTGTCTAAAGCAGCAAGAATTGTCGCCTCCCTCTGAACCACCCCTATTCATCATAAGAGGAAGAAAAATGCTCTGGCTTGCTCCCTCCAGATTTGGAGGCAGAATGTTGAGACTTGCACCATGTTCTGAACATCAATAAGCCTCTTCCCGGGCCTACACTCGAAGAGAGGCTTACTAAGAGTGCTTTGGCTTCAGTCTTCAAGAGTTTAAATCCAAGGACTTCAACAAAAACAACGTCAATTGTTTTACTCATCATGATGGTGCTTAGTCTTGTGGGACAAAGATCCAGGAAGTGCTGAGAACTTTGGGATCAAGGTATTATTCAGCAGTGCTAAGTGGTACCAACTTCCACTGATGTCAAAGAAGCAAAGGGTGCTCATCACCGGAAGAGCTTAAACATTTCCAGAATTTATGTCCATAATTGCATGCAAAGAAAACAAAGTCAGGAAATGCCAGATTTACAGTTGCCTGTATAACCTTATTTCTGGGCTTTGGTGCATCCAACTCGTGCATTGAATGAGACTGAGGTCATGTGTGAAAAAACAGTGTCCTGTAACTAAAAACTGTAGCCACAAAAGGGGGAACAAATTAAGGTTACACAGGCAAGCATAAATCTGTCATTTCCTAACTTTTGAGTGCTTGACTTTGCAACCCACAATTTTGCTGTTTTGTGACATTGGCTAAATAATGGGTTTTACAAAAAGCGTGAGCTTTAGCTATTTTGCATATTTATATGCAAAACTGACCTTCACAGAAACAAATTTGAAGGTCCTGCTTCATGAATCAAAACAGCAAGTATTTCACACTTTTTTACATCTTGACACAGAAAGGAAATGCCTTAAATGTCAAGAGTTTCAAACTTGATTATGAATATCTCACACAGTATTAGCAATAAGTAATTATACAGGTACATGTTATTTACATCCTACCACCACTTTTTGATTGGTTACTCATGAAGATTTGGAGAGCTGAAGGCTAGAGATAAATCCAATGATTTCCTCTTATTTTGGTGTATCAGAATTAGAGAGTTGTGGTCGTGACTCCATAGTTAAGACTGCAGGATTCTTTCCATTCTAAGTGTTGTTTGACCCTTTGTGACAGTGCTGTTCCTGGTGGGATCCAACTGAGAATGCCAAGTCAGGACAAATTGCTTTCAAAAGGGCAACTACAGCCCTGAGCTGGGGTTTCTCTACCTCTAAGGCAAACCAAACCAGCTAAACTGAAAAGACTTTGGTTTTGTCCCACTGGCTAACCACAAGTCACACAAGCAATTCCTTTAGACACTCCAGCTTCCCAGTATCACCACCAGCAGCCACCTGTCCTGGGGATCAATGGTTATGAAAACCAATACCCCAAATAAAGAAAACGGTTCTCCTCAATTCCAAAGAATCAGGCCCCAGACCCAGGTCAATATACAAATCAGATCTTACCCACAAATCACGCTGTTGCTAATCCTTTAGAATCTAAA
Source organism: Sternotherus odoratus (assembly GCA_032164245.1). Taxonomy (NCBI): domain Eukaryota; kingdom Metazoa; phylum Chordata; order Testudines; family Kinosternidae; genus Sternotherus; species Sternotherus odoratus. The sequence continues at coordinate 15,072,204 of JAVMKO010000003.1, read as the reverse complement.
ATCTAAAGGTTTATTATACAAGGAAAAAGATATAGGTGAAGGTTAGGAATGGTTAAAAGAAATCAATTACATGCAGTAATAGCAAATCTCTTGATTCGGGCTTGCAGCAAAGGTAGAATAAACTGCAGGTTCCAATCAAAGTCTCTGGAATGCATCCCCTCCAGGGATAGGTCATCAATCCGTTGGCCAGATCTTCCATGTGTAGCAAAATCCTATCCAGAGGTGGGTGCTAGGCTGAAGACTGGAGGTTGAAGACAAAATGGAGGGAGTTTCTCCCAGGTTTCATAGACTTCCTCTTGTGGGTGAAGACCCGCATGCTCCTTCTTATGCAGAGTCCAGTTGCAAAATGGAGGTTCATAGCCACATGGTCCACTTACAAGACTCTCCAAGATTCAGTTCCTGACCAGCCAGGCCACATTCTTGAAGAAGCTCGGGTGTGGACGGGCGTCTACAAAGTTCATTGTGTAGCTGATGGTCCTTAATGGGCTATCAGTCACGCCAGCGGAGCTAACAACAGCTTGTCTGAGATCTCACCCAGAAGCCAAGCATAAGTTTGAAATACAGACACCATATAGCCAATATTCATAACTTTAGCTACAAAAAAGATACACACATACCGATAGATTAATCATAATCAGCAGACCATAACCTGGTCGTAGACACCTTATATGACCCCCTTTACATGATATTTGGTGCCACTACAGGACCTTGGTTGCACCAATGATCTATATGATCCCAAATAATTTCAGTAACGTGACACCCTCATTCTAACATACTCAGTTTAATATCCCCACTTGGACTAAAAAGTTTCCTGCTTTGCATCAGGGCTGAGGGAAACAGGCCTATGTACCTCTAGGGCACCGATTTGGGATGAGGTGGACACCTCTCTTGTCCCAGTTGGCCTTCTCTGGTTGTTGGCATTGCTCTAGTGGTTTGGAGTGTGGGTACCATCCTTCCGCTTTAAATCTTAAGGAGACAGCCCCCCCCCCCCCACCATCTGGGCATGACAGCAAAACAAAAAAGGCAAACGAAATAATCCTGCAGCCTACAACATGGTCTAAGCTCACTCTGCTGCTCCTCGCAAGGCTAAAGGCAGATAGTTTCTGCAAAGCGCTTCCTGAGCATCTGAGGGGCCCAAACAGAGTGTGCTGGGCTCTAGAAAACGAAAATCAAAATAAAGATGGTTCCTCTAGCTCTCCAGAGGGTCCGGGCAGCAGAGGCTCCTCAGCAGCTTTTCCACTAAGCAGCTCCTGCTTTGAGGAGGGGGTTGAAGGGCCTCAGGAGCTCTGTGTTTTTACTCTGCTTCCCTCTGAGTGCCACCCTGCTCTGGCCTCCCTTTTAAGGAGCTGCCCTTCTCCAGGTTTGACAGGCCTCACAGGTGTACTGGGTTGGTGGGGACAGGACTGTTTAACCCCTTCCTAAGGGGGGAAGCTGTCCCACTACCAGGCCTATATCAGGAGGATGGATACATAGGAGACAGAGTTTAGTATAGACACCTTAAATGAACAAGTTTATGTCATTTGTTTTACCTGTGCATTACCTAAGGGCTAGACTGTGGCCCTTACTCCTTGCAGTCAGGGAAACTATGTCAGTTCACCAATGGAGTAAGGGGTCACAGTCTGGACCTGAATGTTTTGCTATGGGATATATAGAGAGATGGGTAGGTTAGATATATACACTACTGGTGTATAACCCTTTTGCAGTGTGACCCAAAATCCCTGGACTAAGTTTTCATTAGAAATCCAACACTCCAGCCAGGTTCAACAGGAGTTAAGCTGAATTCACAAACTTTTCAGTGAACTTGGGCTGTTTTACAAGACAAGCTGGGCCACGTCTCGAGTGAGCTTGAGCTGAATGTCAAGTGATCACAGCTGATTTACGCTCCAAGGCACAAACTGTGCAGAAACTGATGGCAGGAATTTTCCTTTGACTGGGGTTGGAGAGGCTTAAAGAGATGACACTTGGGTGTTGGTGACTAAATTCACACAGACCAAAATAATCTATGAAAGGTCACTTGGGAAGCTAACAATCCCGTTTCTCACATTTCCCCTCTGGAAGGCTTGTTATCTGTGGGAAAGATGGATAATGAACCCGTAGGATGAAATCACATCTCCACTGAAGCAGGACTGGCTCGAACTTTTTTGCTGCCCCAAGCAAAAAAAAAGAGCGGAGGAGCATTGCCCTAAGATTGGCTAGAATACCGCCCCTTACAGAGCGCCACCCCTGGCATGTGCTTCCTATGCTGGTGCCTGGAGCCAGCCTGGCATTGAAGTCAATGGCAAAGCTCCCATTGACTTCAATGGGACCAAGATTTCACCCACACACTGGGAGGATGTAAATAGACCTGGAAACATTTATCATTAAAAAATGAGTTAGAGCTGAATCGTGAAAACCCTTGCTTGGGTGGGTGGTTCCAATGAACTCCATGGGATTCTTTGTGTAAGGATCACTCCAGTGACCTGGGTAGATATTTACTGTCAATGTTTATTGTGGACCCATAGCCCTTTTTCCTGGTTTTGAGTCATGTAAGGCTCTGATTCTGTCAATGCATCACTCACCAAAGGATCAGAATGACCAACTCTCATCATATGGACTATATTGGCAAACTGATCATAGAATCTCAGAGTGGGAAGGGACCTCAGGAGATCATCTAGTCCAGGGGTGGGGAACCTTTTTTCTGCCAAGGGCCATTTGGACATTTATAATGTCATTCACAGGCCACTCTCCCCCCCCCCCCCCCCCCGAAGCCCAGGCTGGCAGCAGGCACTGAGACCCCAGCTGGCAAGCTTAGCCCTGCATTGCTTTGGGGTTTCCCCTGCTGGCCCCTTGCCAGCCAGGGTCCTGCCACCTGCCCCAGTCAGCTCCCGCTGTCAGCCTGGGGTCATCTTCCTTTACCCCCACCCAGCCTCTCCCCATCTAACCACCTTCCCTCCCCCACCCCTGCCTGGCCCATCCCACCAAACCTAACCTCCTCCCACCCCAGCCTCCTGACCCACCCAAGCCTCCCCCCCAAACCTCCTTCCCTCCCACACCCATGCCTCGCCCACCCAGCATAGTCTCCTGCCCCCTTGCCTGCCCCCCCACCACCCCCTTGCCTGCCTCCAGCCCCCCCGACCGTCAGCTCCCCACAGCTCCCCCAGGCACTTCCCAGCCCCTACCTTCAGCACAGAGCCACCCCCGCCTTCTACCCCCGCCCCCAGGCGCTTCAGCACAGGGCCGCCCCCGCCTGGTGGCCCGTGCATGTCTTCTCCCCCCGCCCCAGTGCCTGACTCAGCCCGGATGGAACGACTTGGCGGGCCATATAAGGCCCACGGGCCGGAGGTTCCCCACCCCTGATCTAGTCCAACCCCCTACTCAAAGCACGACTACGCCACTTTTTGCCCCCTATCCCTAAATGGCCCCCTCAAGAATTGAACTTACACCTCTGGGTTTAGCAGGCCAATACTCAAACCACTGAGCTATCCCTCCCCCACCTCAATTTAACTGTTATTTTTCTTGTGTGATTAGTCACTTAAGGCAGTGGTTCTCAAACAGGGGTACGTAGAGGTCTGTCAGGGGGTACATCAACTCATCCAGATATTTGCCTATTTTTACAACAGGCTACATAAAAAGCACCATCAAAGTCAGTACAAACTAAAATTTCATACAGACAATGACTTGTTTATACTACTCTATATACTATACACTGAAATATAAGTACAATATTTATATTGCAATTGATTTATTTTATAATTATATGGTAAAAATAAGAAAGTGAGCAAGTTTTTAGTAATAATGTGCTGTGGCACTCTTGTAGTATTATGTCTGATTTTGTAAGCAAATAGTGCTTAAGTGAGGTGAAACTTGGGGGTACATAAGACAAATCAAACTCCTGAAAGGGGGACAGTCATCTGGAAAGGCTGAAAGCCACTGACTCAATGCACATGGTACATGCTTCCAGACAGGTTGACCAAAAATTTTCAAAAGAGGAAGAACACTAGTTCTGGTACTAGTTTTTGGATTTTCATTGTTTCTGCTACAATTCAGGGAACTTTCAGGACTCATGAACATTTTCTTAAATATTTTCAGATATTTATTGGTAGCATTAATTTCTGTATTTTTTTAAAAGGAGGCATACTCTTGTTCACATTAATCTTAAAAAGAGCAGGATTTGGCTCTAGGGATAGAAATTTAAATACTATACCACTGGAACAGAAGTGCCTTTGGAACTGCAACGGGCGTGTTTTCTTGTATTTCCAAAGCTGTTGCCAGTCACATCACATTATATGGTTGATATCTCCAGATGTGACATGCCAATATAACATGCCATCAGCCCAGGATACGGATGTGGTTTTCTGAAAATTGTGATTATAACAGTTAAAATAAAAGGACTTTATGTATTTTATTTCTTTTTAAAAGTTTTTAAACCCATTTACCAAGTGTCAATGCCCATGAAATAGAATGATGTAGGGTGCAGAAGTTAAGATGCTTGAGCAGAAATATAAGAAAAACCTGGATAATTTCCCATTACCTGCTAGTGTGAAAGACTTGGAGTCTGGCTTCGCTGCCTGCATCACAATAAAGCCACTTTTTTCCTTGTGAGAATCCTAACCAGCTTCATTATTTCCATTGCTTTATTTTGGATATTATTAACCAGTACATTAACAGAGCCTAAAACTCCCTGGCAAAATACAAGCAACAGAACAAACAACCAGAGCTGGAGAAAACATTTACAATAAACAAAAGTCACTCCCTTCTTCCTACTGTCTATCCTTTCCACATCATCTCTTTACTATGGACAACTTTTATTTATAGGCTTTTCTATGGCATACACCATAATCAGATGGGAACCCCTTGCATACATTTTTGGGGATTTAGCCTCACAAATCCTTTTGAGGTACAGAAATATTCTTATCCCCATTTTACAGTAGGCACAATAAAGTGATTGGCCTACGGTCAAACAAATCTATGACAGAGCCAGAAACAAAATTTAGATCTCCTGATTCCAAGTCCAGCTCCTTTGTAGAGCAGATGGCCTGTCCCCCTTCTTGCTTCTGTTCTGGTGCCTGGTAGCTTCTTCTCCACCTCTTTTTAAGGGCAGATAAAATGGCCATAGGGAATCTCTGCTCTTTCTCAGAACTGGTGAGTGATGGTATATAAATAGTTTCTGCTGTTCCCACTGCATTAGGATAGAGGAGTAGCTACAGCCTTCCTACCCTCTGTGCAAGAAGTGAAACAGAGGGCCGTACTAGGTGACTTTCTGAAGCACCTGCTCAAGGGAACGCATTCACCTGTTGCAAAGCCTAAAGTGAACTGGAGTCTCCATGCTCACATGAAACAGCTGGTTTCCCACCAGCCCTTGTGATCCCAGCTTTACAGAGTTCTTCTCAGAGCTCAACTTACAAGGACATGAAGCTGTGACAAGTGACAATAATTAATCAAAAGGCTGCACTACTTTCAGACAAGTACAAGACATCCCAAGTTTCTTAATCACTTGGAATAAGTCATTAGTTAAGGATTTTCCCTTGTGACCATTAAATCTGACATGGGACCTTTTTATTTTTCAAAAGCGTTCGAGCTGTTAAGTACCTAGTGCATGATCCAAAGTCCACTGATAACCTTTCCATTCACTTTGCATCAGGCCTTTAGCTCAGAGGACCAAGATTAGTATTCCTGAGTTCTAGTCCCACCTATGCTACTGACTCCCTGTGTCACTTTGGGAAGGTTACATGATTTTCTCCCCGGGAAATTTTCCCCCATGTAGAATGAATGTTCACTTGCCTCTAAGGGGTCTTTTGAGAAATAATTAAAATGTACAAAGTGCATTGCTATCCTTAGATGAAAGCACAGAGTATTATCATTCCTCTTCGCAAAGTGAACTCTACCCCTCACACTGTTGCTAACGCAGGAAGGAGTTTTCGCAGTGTGGTTACTGCCATCCTTACCTGGAGTCTTCATCTGGCAGTGGAGCACTTGGGGAAAGGTGTGATTTCTTACTGGTGCCAATGTGCTGACTCAGTGCTCTGTCTCAGCAAAGGCACATAAACCTCATTTGCGTCTCAATTGGTTGTGCTGTAGCAGTTTGTTCTTTTTTTAATCATTTAGCTTCAAATTTATTTTAAAAATTAGACCATGTGACAAAGAGTGTTTAAACTACACGTGGCAAATCTGCCTGCCACCCTGACTCCCTAAATAGAGACCCCAAAATGACTGACAGTGGGAGACACTAATCCCTGAAATGAGGGACACTTGTGCCCCACCATTGACCCAATCCATCCCCCTTTTCCTCCACATTTCCCTCCTTCTACCTTCCAGCCTCCTCAGTGCTTAGTGACTGCTGCCTGGTATCACAGAGATGAGCACAATACAGTTGCCTATGTATGACATACAGGCAGCTTTCTCACTTTGATATGGTTCTCACGACCAGCTGACACTCTGAGGTTTTGTGTGTCCAACGTTACTGGACCCAATGATTTGGAGAGACAGATGGTGGGATAGAAGTATGGGCTTGGTAGTGTTGACAGTGGAAGGGAGCTTCTTATCATGTGTAGATGTTTGACATGTGGTCTAGTAATTGTATTTTTGCTCGCTATAGAGTGTATGTTTCTTTACCCCAAGTGCCAACAACCGATTAGCCACTTGTTTACACAAATATATATATGTATTTGTTTGCATACTTAGCCATGAATAAGTTTTGATCTATTTTTAAACTTCCTCTGAATCCTGCCTTTCTCAGCATTATCCATTAAGCAAAGTTTAACATTCTGGAACTTCCATCCCAACTTGAAAGCGGTATGTTAAATTATGCGGCTGAATTCCATCAGTCAATTTCTCCTTTGCTGTCAACACAGCAACTACATTTTTTATTGTCTGAACGAACTCATCCCATATACCGGGCTGCAAAAACATCAGAGAAAAATGGTTCAACATAGGACGATGTTTACGACTTGGGTCTGCATTTAAAAATATATATCTGTGGGTTTTTTTGTTTGTAAATATTTACAAATGAAACATTTAATTTTTCCCCATAGCTGAAAATTGTCTTCTTTAACTTGCAAAAGTCTCAGGACCATTCAGTGCAAAATGATGCTGCAGATGTCTAACATAAACAAAAATACCAGGGATGGTTTGGCATCGGTTGGCTGAAATATTAGTCTTATAAAATTCATAACAGATAATGAAGTCATGGCAGAAAAGCCTTTTACTACACCTCAGACAATTGTGGAGTGTTTACCTCTGCAGAAAATCATTGTAAATAACACGTTAGCACAATATGGATGATAGTTATGCATAGCTATGTGTTTTTATAATATGTTAAAGCAATTTCCAGTGCAATTTTTCTAGAGGAGGTCTCTGTGATCTACCATTCATGTAATGTTAATGGTAGCTAAAATGCGAATAAAATCTTTATGAAAACCACCATGGTTAGCCCATTTAAAGAAAGGAATTGAATCAGCAGCCCTCTCAAATTACTTATGTTTTGACTAAGGTATTTGGCTTTTTTTTTATTGAACATTCTACTTTGAATGCACACATCCCATGGATATGAAATGATGGATCTCCTTGGATTTTAAACCAGAGGCATTTTATACCATTAATAAATATTCATTTTCCTGCTATCCCTCCAGTGGTATTTCATCATCAATCATGGCTGAAATCACAGCTGTGAAAGCTGTTTATGCTTTACTGTTCTCCTCTATATGATCTGGCAGATACTTATGAAATTACTGGAGTGTGGAGTTAACAGGGGGCAGGACGGTGAGAAGAAAGGGGGGGGGAGGAGTGCTGCTTTGTTTTATTCTTTTAAAATCTTTGTGCCCATACTTATTCCCAGAGCAATACTGTTTTGTTTTTCTTTCCAAAGTACACATAAATCACTCCATTGGTCTCAACTGTCCTGTGAAAATAAAAATGATCCCAAACCGTTCAGGAATTACTCAGGGACTATTCAGTGTTCAATATGTCAGAGAAGCAAAGACAGACGCTCAGGAAGAAGAAGATTACAATCAATGAAGAAAAATCAATAGCGTGTAGAAGCTATCCTGCTGCCAGCATTGTCAGGAAAAAGGCCTCTACATTCCCCAATCTCATTACATGTAGGAAATTATTAGAATCTGAGCAGCAGCACTGAAGCTATAATAATGTATTCTTTTGCTTTTTTATGTTCTTCATGCAAACCAACATTTCGCTTTGACTTAATAAACATAACAAACTGCTGCCAAATGGATGTAGCATTTTATATATTTATAAAATGCTGCAGTAAATGAAAAGGGGTGATACTTAAAGTACTTTAAAGTGCAGCCTGGAGAATGACTGGAGTCCATGACTGCATTATTTTTTATTTGCTTGTGTTTTATCTTTTTCTCTCTGTGTCTCTCTCTCGCAGAATCAGTGCATCATGAGATCTGCTTGCTAAAGTGGTGGTCACATATTTACTCTGAAAATCAATTAAACAGCCATTGTAACTGTCTGATTTTATAAAACAACATTTGCATGATTTCAGGAAGACATAGGCACTTTATAGCATCAATTGACCGAAAGAGATTGCCATGAAGCTAACAATAAAATCTTTCTGGCCCTGATTCGTAAAAGCATTGAAAAAAAGCAATCAAACACACACTTAAGTCTCACTGAAATCAAGTTAAGTAAAAGCTTAAATGCTTTCCTGAACTGAGGCTTCAAATGATAAAGAACAGTCAAAGCCCAGCAGCCATACAGAAAAAAGAACAATTCATCTTTATTCATTACACTCCATATTTGTAAGAGTAAAGGCCTAGTTATGTGTGCAATTGGCTGTTTTACATATGAAAATGCCACTTTTTGTGTGCACCAATGAGTGCAAATTTTGCAACTGGAAATTTGGAGCATCCTTTACAATGTATCCCCAATATATTTGTTATCTTTCCATCATTATATAATTATACTGTTGACTACGGTACACCATACAGTAGTAATGAGGGGGTGCTGCTACTGGTCTGGCTATGCCATTTTTATGCCAGATGAGGATTTTCTGAACAATGGGAAAATTGACTATGCTGCTTTAAGGCACCTTTAAATCCCCATTGTGCCCCTAAAACAGTGCAAAGAGGACTTAAAAGGAATTGATCATCTGGGCACCTATGTTATACTTGGCATTCCCCCTCATTTCTATAGTGCCTGAAAGCTACTCCTGGCGGAATACTGTACCACTGTGCATGTGCAGAATTTATGTCCCCTGCCGATTTCTTTGCTTCCCTGCAGAAAAATGACTTTCAGACAGTGCCCCCAACAGGCATCCAGAACCTGCTTCACTTGGATCCCCTACTGAGCTGCCCTCACCCAGATTGCCCCACACAGAACCCTCTGAACCCACACCTGGATTCTCTCACACTGAGCCCCTCCACACTTGGATCTGACTTTGCTGAGCCTGCCTGCCCACACCTGGCACAGGAGGGTAAGGCCCTGGGGTGTTTCTGGGGCCAGCCTGATCCTTGTGCTATGCAAGGTTGCGTGCAGCCTCACCTCTGAATCTGTGTCCCAGGTGGGAGATGCAGAGTGATCTCCCACCTCTGTGCAGCCAGTGGCCTGTACTCCCCAAAGCCATGCTGGAGTCTCCATATTTATTTGAGAAATAAAATTTTCAAAATTTTAAAATATTATGCACATAATTTTTTGGGGGGGTGCAGATTTTTTTTAATTTTTTTGGTGCAGAATGCCCTCAGGAGTAGAGAGCAGACGTGCTGCAGAAGCAGTGCTGTAGGAACTTCACTGGTGACCACCACTGGCCCCAGAGACCAATGAAAAGAGGTAATTACTAGAGATGGGTGGAAAAACTCTGACAGAAAAGTTTTGCGTTGAAAAATGTAATTGCATCGAAGTTGAAATGTTTTGCAAGATTATTATGAAATTTCATTTTGGACAGTGAAGTGGAGGGGACAGTGTTTCAAACATTTCATTTCACTGTCTTCCTAACCAAATGTTTTGACATTTTCACAAAGGACTGATTTTTCATTTCAAACTTTGTTGTTGTTGTTTTTAGCAAGCAAGTAAAAATGGAAACAAAATGTACAAACAAAATGTTTCGATTGCACAAAAACAATTCAAAACATTTTTTCAGAGAATTATGAGATTTGGGTCCTCCCCCCCCAAAAAAAATTGGAATAAAGACAGATTTCAATATATGGCAATTCTCCACAAAATAGTATTTCTGTTCTCCACCCTGCTTTGATAATTGCATACTAAAGGGAAGATGTGCAAGTGTTTGGAGAATTCTGCTTGCAGTAATTTGTGCTGCGGTGTTCCCACAAGACGGCTACCAGTCTCTTAACACTATTCGCTTCAGCTCATGGTTCTGGAGCCCCACAAAAAGTATGAGGACACACGTCACTGACTCAGCATCGTTCCCTTTTGAAACCCCTCTGCGCTGATCTATTGGGTTACAGTCTGTTCAGCTCTCAGGGGAAAAAAAAGGAACACGAGCCCATGAACACTCAGGGCTTGATTCTCATACACATCTAGGCCCCTTTGCACTGTGCTGGTACTATAAAGGAGCTTTAGTGTAAGTGAGAATCAGATCCTGCAAACTCGTATCCCACACTTTGGCATGGGGAGGAAGGGAGGAAGGCATAAGCATCCTAGAAAATCCCAAATGGAAATTAATAATTCTTTATCTAGAGCAGGGTTTGAATAGTGTGCAATAAATAAGCCATGGGGCCATACATTGGATGAAGAGAATACATTTAAATTGAAACATTTAATAGCTGCTTATTCACTAGTCTAACCAGTGTCTACCCTGTGTATTGAATGAGGCAAAGATCCGGTGTATAAAAAAAATAGCATGTAATCATGTCATTAAACTAATGTATTTAGTGGGGGGCATATTAGGGTTGTATGGCCAAGCTTCTGCATTTCCTAATTTGCATGCTTGACTTTGCAACCATAATACATTCTTGTAAAGCAGTGTTTTGTATGTAACATTTATAGTAGAATAATCAAAAATTAACAAGAATTTAGAACAATTATTATAATTTTACTATTTCTGTTGAAGTAGAGTCCAAATTTCCATCAGCACTTTGCTAGGCAGGGTTGAAACATAAGAAGACAAGATCTCTGCCCTGAAGAGTCTACAGTCTAAGACAGGGGTCTCCAAACTTTTCAGCCGGAGGGCCGCATTAACTATCAAATAGCAGTTCGGGGGCCGACAACACACTCGAGGTCCAAATAAAAAAGAATCAAAACATGGATGTTGTTTTTAATTATTTATTTAATATTATTTTATTCAGTTATTATTTAATAACACATTGATACACTACACATGAACACCTGTTCACTACACATGAACACCTGTTCACTACACATGAACACTACACATGAACACATGAACACTACACATGAACACTACACATGAACACCTGTTCACTACACATGAACACTACACATGAACACATGAACACTACACATGAACACTACACATGAACACATGAACACTACACATGAACACTACACATGAACACTACACATGAACACATGAACACTACACATGAACACCTGTTCACTACACATGAACACTACACATGAACACTACACATGAACACATGAACACTACACCTGAACACTACACATGAACACATGAACACTACACCTGTTCACTACACATGAACACCTGTTCACTACACATGAACACTACACATGAACACCTGTTCACTACACATGAACACTACACATCAACCCCCCAACTGACCCACCCAGCCAGGTCTCTCCCCCCAAACCTCCTTTCCTCCAACCCCCAACTGACCCACCCAGCCAGGTCTCTCCCCCCCAAACCTCCTTTCCTCCAACCCCCCCCAACTGACCCACCCAGCCAGGTCTCTCTCCCCAAAACCTCCTTTCCTCCAACCCCCCCCCCCAAATGACCCACCCAGCCAGGTCTCTCCCCCCCAAACCTCCTTTCCTCCAACCCCCCCCCCCAAATGACCCACCCAGCCAGGTCTCTCCCCCCAAACCTCCTTTCCTCCAACCCCCAACTGACCCACCCAGCCAGGTCTCTCCCCCCAAAACCTCCTTTCCTCCAACCCCCTCCCCAACTGACCCACCCAGCCAGGTCTCTCCCCCCAAAACCTCCTTTCCTCCAACCCCCAACTGACCCACCCAGCCAGGTCTCTCCCCCCCAAACCTCCTTTCCTCCAACCCCCAACTGACCCACCCAGCCAGGTCTCTCCCCCCCAAACCTCCTTTCCTCCAACCCCCAACTGACCCACCCAGGTCTCTCCCCCCAAAACCTCCTTTCCTCCAACCCCCCCCCCCAACTGACCCGCTCAACCCGGTCTCTTCCCCCCCCCCCAACCTGACCCGCTCAACCCGGTCTCTTCCCCCCCCCCCCCCAAACTGACCCGCTCAACCCGGTCTCTCCCCACAGACCGTTTCGCCGCCTGGCAGTGGGTGGCTCCTTGTTTCGCCGCCTGTAACTGGGTGGCGGTGCGGCGCGTCCCGGCCCCAGCTCTGAGCCGTCCCTGGCCGCCGGCGGCAGCGGAGCACGCGGCGCGTCCCGGCCCCGCGGCTGGCGGCGGCAGCGGAGCACGCGGCGCGTCCCGGCCCCGTGGCTGGTTCCCGACCCCTGCCGCGGGCCGGATGAGAGGGCCTCGCGGGCCGCATCTGGCCCGCGGGCCGTAGTTTGGAGACCCCTGGTCTAAGACAATGATTATAACAATCCCATCAAAGACTCACAATGGAATAATGTTGCTAACTGGTTTTTTTTTTTTAATCTACAATTGATCTAACACTACAGCAAATCCATCAGAAATTAATCTTCAGGGGGTATCAGACTCCAGTGAGAGCAGCTGTTGGTAGAATTAAAGCTAATAACAAGAGTTTTAGGTGAATGCTGAACCTGGAACATATGGTGTTCAGTTCAGTTTCTACTACGTATAGCGAGGGAATGAAATAAAATCAATTCTTTCCAGGGAAGAAATCATAAATAGTGCTAAGTGTCGCTTTCCCACGTGATCCTTCAAGCTACTTGCTAGGTAATTTGTCACTTTTGAGAACTATGGTAGCCAAAAAGTTAATTCTTCAAAAGTGGAACATTCTGGCAGTTCCTACAGTAATTGACTAGGCTACAGACGTGAGTGATTTGTTCGGCCTGGCAAAAATATCCTTTTAAGTTAAAAAGGAAATGTCAAACACAGTAGTGTAGACCTAAAATTTAACTTCCGTTTAAACATGAAAAAAAGTTTTCCAAAATCTAACGAATAAAAATGTTCTCTTGCAAACATTCAAATTACATTAAAAATAATACAAAATAATCTTGACTCTTTCCTGCTGTATTGGAAATCCAAGCACAAAGACCATGCACTATTATATATGAAGACCAGAAAATTAAACTGCCCAATCTAGATTCACTGTCTAAACTGAGTGAAGAAGAAATGGTAAGAGGAGACGTTCCAATGACTGATGTTAATAGTTCTATCTATATCCCTGCCTGAGGAAACCAGCAAGTATCATTCCCCCCGCCAATTGCATATGTGAGAAGTTGCACACCATGACTTCTGGCAGAGCTGGGAATAGAATACTGTCTCCAATATAACAGAGCCAACTGTCATCCACTTAATCACACTACCTGTCAAACCGAATGAGCCAGTTCTGAACACTTGGTTGTATTCGATCATTAGCCACTAGGCCACACTCCACTTTAGATCCATGAAAAGAACTCAGGAATCCTGATTCCCCACATTCCTGTGCTGTGTTACAAGCACAGAAAGGAACTGGAAGGCTATTCAAAATTCCTTCCTGATCTCCCTTGGTGCCATGGAGAAGTAACAGTATAACTCTCTGTGCAGGTTACTTCCTTGCTTGTGCCTGGCCTGCAGATAGGTGTGACAGAGCCTAGACCAGCCACTCTCTGGCCATCTCAACCACCTCTGTACCCATGCTTGCCAAGGGGAGGAGTAGCTGGAGATCACACAATAGGCGCTATGCAAGATCTGGGTATAGGATAGGACAATGATGTGGGGAAGAGGACTACATTCATTTCAAGGAGCCTCCACTTGGCCAAGTAAGAGCCAGACACAAATGAGCCATCTCTAAACATCTATTTTGGAGCCTTCTCAAGTCGCAGCTCACTTTTTGCTAAATCTCGCAGCTCACATCATGTTTGCTAACAAAATGCACCCCAATGCTTTTGTTCACCACTTCATGTTCTCTTCCAGTCCTAACCTTCTAAGGATTAGATATTTAAAGTAGACTCTCGATTATCCAGAATTGGGTTAACCAGGATGTGGATTAACCAGGATGTCTAAAACAATACACCTAACTCCCAGGCCAGCTCTGGCTTTGTTGCCGCCGCAAGTACACACCAAAAAAAACCCCACCAGGGCACAGGGCAGCCAGTGAACCAACACCCCCCCTCACCCAAGTGCAGGATGGCTGGTGAACTAATGCCCTCCTCCCCATATTTCCTATGGATGGTGATTATCCAGGATTTTATTAACCAGGATTAATTTTTTTCCTATCATCCTGGATAATTGAGAGTCTACTGTATATGGATAACAGGAATATACAGTTACAACAGTAAATATTTTAAAATAAGAATGAATAGTTTTTGGAAGGAATAGACCTTCATTTGTCAGCACAAACCATCCTCCCTCTAACCTCCTAATGTTAGAAATTTTCTCTGCCAGCTATCCCATAATAAAAATCCCCATCCCCTACTGCAGTGTGTTCTCACACTTTCTTTTGAAGAAGCTGGTATTGTCCACTATTGGAGACAGGATACTGAACTATCTGGTACTTGGGTCTGATTCAGTATGGCCATTTCTATATATACTCTATGTTCCTATGTTAAAACCTCCATAATTATAATTGGCATCTTTGCTGGCTGACACATCAGAGAGATTAAGAAACTAGTTAATGGAAACTGGACTACAGTCTCATCAATAAGGATGGTCTTTGTTGAGTGTTTTTACATCTTGTTCTTTCAGTATTTTAACCTAACAGGATAATGGAATTCTCTCATGAAATCCCCATTTTATGCTGTCAACTCAAGATATCTGGGGAGCTAAACTGTAGAAAAACATATGGATTTTGGGGGACTTCTATCCAAAATTAATCCAAACTGAGCCTGATTTCTCAAATGTCAGTGTCGCTGCCTACCAACTAAAATATCCACTCATCACATTTCTGTCTGTTTCCTTTAGACTGCAAGTTCTCCAAGGTGAAGACTTAAATTTCCCATGTTCAAAGTACTGTGCATCTCTATGGTGCTATATAGATAGCAGTAAAAGTAATGATGCCAAAGAAGATACACAAAATAAAGTAAAAGGTGTTAGGCCTGTAAAAGCTGTTTTTAGACCAAAGATATAACATTTAGTAGCTGAAGTAATGGAAAACAATCAACCCTCCCAAATAATAAAATGGAGACAGTTATCAAAGCTGTCAAAAAAAGAAATCAATTAGAAACAGGTTGTTCATGTATCTGGGACAATGATGTTCACTTAAGAAAAAAGACAGGCATGGAATTCAATAATACTGAAAGCACTGAAACCCAGAAACATCTTAAAATCCAACCCTCTGGATAACTGTGAAGAAACAATGAATCAGAAAAGCAGCTGCATAAACCTGAAAAAGAAATAACCAAAACTAATTATTTGGATATATATATATATTGTGGCAGGGTGCTGGCCAGGAGTGCCTGAGTCAGCCCTACCGCCCCTTTAAGAGGGAGAAAAACCCTCTGCAAAGCTCCCTTGCAGGAAGCCTAATCAGCCACCTGGGCTCAGGCTTGATGAGTGACACCTGGCAGCCTCCTCAGGGGGATAAAAGGCCTGCCAGGAAGCAAGCCCAGTGTGGTGGGGATGGTATAGAGTGGTGGTTGTTTGGAGCTAGTCAGAGCTGTATGTTTAGAACTGTTTAGAGTTGCATGTTAAGAGCTGGACTATATAGAGTCTGTAAAGCTGAGCTATCAAGATCTGTATGCTGAAGGTCTGTACAAAGCTGTATATATTGGTGGTGGGGTCTTGCACTGTGAATTAAAGAGCACTGTTTGGAGCAAAGAAGGGTTTTCCTGCCTGTTCCTGTGAGGGGTGAGAGAGTGTTCTGTCACTATATAAAACTGAAATAAGTAAAGCTGATATGGAAAATGGAATATCCCTGTAGGTGCAAAAAGAGGATTAAACATCTCAGGATTAAATACATGACAACCATCAGTAGGAAGCAAAAAGGTGATTAATTAAGGTACATAAGAAATGAATACTGATGCTCTGCTGTGGACAGTTAATGTTATAGCCATAGAAGTAGAAAAACTGAAATAATAGTTGATAGATATAGAAAAATGGTAGACTGCAAAGAGCAGTGTCTAGAAATGCTTGTTTTATGTTTTCTCTGCTTCCAGTATGCATGGATTTTGTGCTTTGCTATTTTGTAAAAATCCTCTCATGCGCTTACTAAACTATTCTTTATCGTCCTACAATAGACCCTTAGACTGGTCCTATTACTCCAGTTGAAGTCAATGGCAGAACTTCCAGTGACTTGAGTGGGAACAGGTGCCAACCCACTATCCTAAACCATATAGAAAGAATTCACACTGAAAATGCTCAGTGCTTTTTCAAATCCGAAACGAGTGCAACATGCTGTAGGTTTTCTAACTTAAGCAGTTTGCTTATGTGAATGTTCTTTTTTCACTTTAAGAAGTCTCAGGGTCCTTAATGTCTACATATTTCTGTGGCTCCTTGCCAATAGGTGCCTCTAGCCCAGTACCCTGTCTTCCCACAGTGGCCAATGCTAGGTACTTCAGAAGGAATGAACAGAATAAGTAATCAAGTAATCCATCCCCTTACAAGAACCTCACAATCATTTTTTGCCACACATACCATCCCATGGATGGTATTTTGTTCAACTGTTTTCAGGCAATATCTTTCACTATTACTAATATTCTAAGAAATATACATAGTAAAATAAATTTAGTCTTAGCCCTAGTGCTTCTGAGCATACCACTGTACCAATCAAGTCTATAATGAGGAACTTTCAGAAATATTCCAGTGACATCATAAACTGCAAAGGACAAGCTAGTCTCAAGGAGTAGAGAGAGTCATAAATGAAACTCAGACTGGAATAGGTGCTAATACACGGTAATTGATCAACAGAGTCAGGTCTCATCAACACTTTAAGAAGAGATGGCACCCACTGATCCAGTAGAGTTTGGTGATCTTCTGTACACTATTAAAGGCCTCCAAGGTAATGGGGTAAGGAGCATTCATTACTTATATTGGGCTAACTGGAATTGATCAGTATATTTGCTTATGGTGTGAATTTTCATGCACCTAGAGCCTTGGGATAGATGATTTTTGGTTAGAAATATAAATAAATATTTAATTAATTGCATTTAAAATGTTTGTTTGAGTAATTGAGCCTCCCCCTCCACCCCGGTTTCATAAGGGCCCAGAACTGGATGTATATCAAAACATGGAGAATGTGAAATAGTTTGGTCCAAAACATATCATGAGTGGACAGAAAGTTGGTGCCTAAACTTCAGCACCAAATCCTTATTTAGGCATCTAAAACAATTTCAGAAGTGCTGAGCACCAGCAGCATTAAGGAAAGTAATTGGTCTCTTCTTGATTTCTTTCCATTTTTGATGTTAATTTTAAGATAAATACTCTGAATCACTTTTAAAGCATACAAAGTATTTTTGTGGGTGCTTCAAACATTACCTACCTCAATTTATATTTTAAAATCCCTGCCCCTTTGGAAGTCTTGGGCTGCTTTGAATCAACTCCAGTGAGAGGCGCTGCCTGCCAGCCTCTTCTGCAAACAATTTTCAGTACTCCACAAATGGTAAATGCCATGTGTGGTCCAGATGTGTCTATAAACACCTCCTCGCTAGTTGTTTTGGTGAGGTTTTATTGATTCAAAATGAAAATCATAAATATATGTTAGGTGTAGCTGTTGAAATCAGTAGGTGATGCTTCACAACCAACATCTTATATTATATTGACACACACATACAGTCCACTTCACATAAAGAGTTGCATGCTGTTTGGGATACACACTTAAACCCTCTTCACTAATCAAGGGCACTCCACCAGAGAAGTAGATTGTATCATGGAACGGACCACCCAAATACCAGGAAGAACCTGCTTCAATGTAGGAAAAAAGAAAATAAAAATACCAACTGCACACCCCTTGTTGTTACCTACCGTCCCCCTTAAAACGTCTGTAGGCGATCACCTAACAGTTACAACCCATATTTGATGGGGACTGCATCCCGAAAGAAATATTTCCCAAACCCCCATTGCTGGCCTTCAAACAATTCCCCTGTCTCATTAAGATCATAATCAGAAGCAAGCTCCTCACAGACCAGGAGACACCACCTCAGACCAGCTATAATGATCAATACTGCCCACAACACACCTTTCAAGATCCATGGGTCCTACACATACCTATAACAGGTGGTGTACCTCATCCAGTGACCAAAGGCCCCCAATGACGACTATGTGGGTGGAACCACACAACCATGACACTGCTGGGTGTACACTTTTCACAAAGTGATCACTCCAAGTCTGACCTCTCAGTCCTCCTCCTCAAAGGAAACCTGCACAAAAAAACTTCAAAAGATGAGCGTGGAAACTTAAATTCATCACTCTGCTGGACACCAAAAACCACAGACAATACAAGGATCATTATTTGTAACACCTCCAAATGCACGCTAACCCTTAATTGCCAACCTCATTTTAAGTAGTCTCCTACAGCATGTGTCAGCCCCTTATGCTTAACAATCTTTCCCACCTTGTATTCAGCTTAGACCACTGGTTACATTGTCCAGCTCCGAAGAAGTGCTCTGAAGGTCGAAAACTGATCCCTCCCACCAGTGGAAGTCGATTCAATACAAGATATTGCCTCACCTACCTTGTCTCTCTAGTAAAAATGAGTAATACAGCAGTGAATCAAGGTGTCAATCAGAACTGTTTTTATTTAGATCTGATCAGTTGTATGTGCAAATATCATACTGTAAGAACACGGTTAATGTATCCATTAACACAATTACAATCTCTTGATATTAGAAATGATATCCAATATATATAGAATCAATAGTATTATATATAGTGTATATATATATATAGCATTTGTTGACAACAGTATCAGTGCACTGTTTATAAAAAAAAAGTTTGAGATAGTTTTTACCAAGGATTATTTCCTTCAGGCAGGTGAATGATAGACACGACCTGCAGGACCCTGTTTTCTAGCGCCAATTCCACACTGAATAAACTCAGCAGCTGGCAACATGTCCATGATTAGTTTATTTTCCTGCTCCAGTTTCAAAAGCTATGTGCTGTGGCAGTTCTAGTCTGGGAATCCCAGAAGCAGAATGGGATGCTCAGTGGATTTATGTGCATGCCAATACCCCCAAATTCCCTGCCAGCTCAAGTTATCTCATAGGTGTGCTCCTTGTGCTCTGAAAACAACCCAAAAGTTATAATACTTTCCCTTCCTACAAGACTTTCCCTTCTCACAGGCTCATCATGGCTAGTCAGTCTATTTCAGGTACAATTCATGATTTGTTTTTTGGTGTAAATACCTTTGGGGTGGGGGAATTATGGTGAATCATTAAATACTGAAGAATATTGGAGGTAACAAAGATTAGTTAATCTTTAAGGTGCCACAGTAGTCTGTTACCTCTGCTGTTCCAGACTAACACCTCTCTGCTTCTCTCTGATTCTTGAAGAATATTTACGGATTTGGTCAACTGTGTCTACATTTTAGCAACAGAGTTGATGGGCAGAACCCTGCAAAGATACACTAGTGCAAAGGCATCTTAAATCACCCTCACGGGACTGATGATTATTTCCCCAGGAGGACGGGTTCTGGCCTGGCATAATGCCAATGTAGCTATCTTTGCGCTAGTCTCTCCTGGTCCCCCAACCAAAGACATGTCAAAACGACTAGGTCTGGAAAGGACAGAGCTGGAGTCTGTTGTATCCAACATAAGTTAGTGAGTCATGGGAACCAATGGAAGTACCAGGAGAGACCATGGTGCATTCTGGGAAATATTGTCCAGCAGGGGAGCTGGGCCCCTGGGGAAAATGGGAGTATGAGGCACCCACAACTACTGTTCCTATAATACATTCCAGAAGTGCAGGCAGACACAGAGATTCATGCCCACTAGAAACTGAACCTTTCATTTTGGGTCAACAAATCAAAATGTTTCATTTCAAAGAAATGTCAAAACTTTTGTTCTGATCCAAAATGTTGACATGAAACTTTTAAACATACCTGAAACAAAAACGATCAGGACTCTTTGGTGTGTGAAAAGTTTTGACATTTTGACTTTTTGTTCTGATTCAGGCTGAAAACAAATGTCAAAACATCAGGGTTTCCAATGGGATGAAAATTCCATGTTTCAATCAGCTCTAATATTGACTCATTGCTCCAGCATGCTATAATGGAGGGCTGTTCTGGTGCCACCTTTTACATAAGGCATAGGAAACCTGTAATCACATAGTCAAGCTGTTAAGTGAAAACTTTACAGAATTCCAAACTTATATTGATACATTAGTGAGCAATATTAGGATGATGTTGAAATAGAACGTTTGTGAATAATTATTACAGAGGATTGTTGTCATCAGGCAGGATTAAAGATTCATGGCCCTTGTAACAAGAGTATATCCATAGTGTACTGGCCAAATTACCTAAATTTCCACTGCAGTTTTAAGTGGATATCTTATTAAGGACTTAGTCCATAGGACCTAGTACAAATTAGCTGTCTTGTAATAATAAAAATTAATAAAATTAATCTTTTCCTATTCGAAAACTACTACTGTGCACTGTTGCCGTGCAATGTTAGGACCCAGTCCTGAAAGATCCTGAACACGTGAGTTCTAGAACAGTCAGCAGCCTCCAGAAAATGCTCATTACTACAGGATCAGGCCCTTACAAAGATGCCACTTTTCACCTAAGACGGTCTGTATTTCATTTTATGTAGACAATGTGAAGTGAGTCCTATTAATATTCTGTATCTGAATAGAGACAGATATGCAGCATTGCATCTGGGACCAATAAGACTCAATTCTTTAAAGGTCTCAGTCAGCAAATAACTTAAACACGTGCTTCACTTTATTCTCCTCTTGATGCAGAGAGGATAGATGTGTGATGGCTGCTATCTTGACCAACACAGTAGGGACTGAACCTGGGACCTCCAAAGCTAAACACACATCACTACAGAACCAACATCCTGAGCTCCGTGATTGAGTACAGAGAGGGATTTGTCTCACAAGTTCATCAATGGATTACAGATATACAGCGAATAAGAATTAAGTGGACAGAGTGTCCCCTAACTGGAGAGGTTTCCAAGCTTCAACATGGAACAAGCTACCAAAGGAATTCATGTACAGAATGATCCATAACATGTCAATATAAGCTGGTTTTAATTATGAAAATTACTTATGCACATGTATATACTGAGTATGTGCACTTTGAGATCTCATTATTTTTTTAAACTATACAATGTGTTACACCAGGGGTGGGCAAACTACGGCCCACGGCCTACATCCAGCCTGCGGGACCATCTTGCCCAGCCCCATAGGCTACACCCGGCCCCTTCCCCACCCTCCTCCCTCCTCCACAGCCTCAGCGCATCACATCGTCGGTACTCTGGCCCCTTGCTCCTGGACAGTGCTGCAGTGGCGTGACTGGCTCCAGTGACGTCTGAGCACCTGCCACTCTAATCAGTTTGGTAAGAGGGTGGGGCAGCATCTAGAGCCAGCGGCCTGTGCAGCTTCCAGACATGCTGCTCTGAGCAGTGTGGCAAGGGGGCTGGGGCCGGGGGGTTGGATAAGGAGGTAGGAAGTCCGAGGGTCTGTCAGGGAGCGGGGGGGGGGGGGTGGATACGAGTCAGGGGACAGGGAGCGGGGGAGTTGGGTAGGGGGTGAGGTCTTGGGGGGCAGTTAGTGTGTGGGGTCTTGGGAGGGGGCAGTCAGGGGACAAGGAGCAGGGGGGCCTAGATAGGGGGAGGGGTACTAGGGGTGATGGTTAGGGGCAGGAGGGTCTCTTGAGTGACCAGTCGTGGGACAAGGAGCAGGGAGGGTTGGATGAGTTGGGGATTCTGAGGGGGGCAGTTAGGGGGCAGGAAGAGGGAGAGGGTCAGTTAGGTGGTGGGGCCAGGCTGTTTGGGGAGGCACAGCCTTCCCTACCCAGCCCTCCATACAATTATGCAACTCTGATGTGCACCTTGGGCCAAAACATTTGCCCACCCCTGTGCTACACTCCATCCCCAAACTGTTGTCCATTTGCTTCATACTTACTGGAGAGTGACGTAGGCACAGATCACTCCCCGGTGTGGGAAAGCCTATGGGGCAGGAAACATAGTGAGGGTTCTCTTGTATGATTTCCACCTTTAAATTGAATAACTTAAATAGATATTACACTAAATCTTTCCATACATAAATCATTATTGCAGGGTGGGGGAAAAGGGAGGAGATATGAGGATGCTGCCCAGTGAGGAAGGGAGACCTGTCCAGACTCACCATCAATCTATGTGAATGCTAGGTGCCTCTGTACTGTCTCCCAGCCCTGGGGCTCTCCTCTAACTCTGCACCATTATGGTTCAGATATAGCTCATTCTAACTGGCTCAGGTGGGGATGGAGATCCATGATATAGGATGGGAATGCAGAAAATGTAATATAGTTTCATTCTCTATTAACTTTAAAGTAGAGTCCTCACTGGCTTCCAAGGGAAATGGAGCATGTAGTTTAGTTGTCCCCTGGACTCTGCCTATAGTTCTTCCCCTGCTGCCAGTGGCCTACTTTGCCCCATGCATGAATCTCCAACTCTGCTGAGGACCCTCTACGGAGCAGGCATTTTGATGCTGAAAAGGCCTATATTTAACCTTCGTCCTCTATGCAAACTGCCTTATGAGGCAAATGATTTTCTCTGGTTGGGAAAGCTGGATGAATTTCACTTCTAAATTCAGCCGTGCTGCTTAGGAGAGAACAAAAATTAAACTTACTGACCAAATTCTGCTCTCTGTTTCAATCTTAACCCTGTACAAACAATAGCAAAATTCAAAGTACTTCCTAAAAGAAACTAATGTTTACATGGTGCCCTGTGACAGGGTGGACCGGGCATTTGATGCTCCCTGCTGGAGGCCCTGTCACGTTGGCCCTTTTTGCCCTAAGACGGTGTCATTCTTTTTTGGCAGGGGAGTGGTAAGCTCTGGGTGCAGACCTCCAAGAGCTGCTCAGAGAGTCCACCCAGAATGAGCTGCTGATGGAACCAACAAGAATTGGTCCTCCAGCCGCTAGAAGGGCCAGGAGCAGCCAATAAGGGTTCAGCAGACAAGATACAAAGGGGTGGAAGTTCTGTGGCAGGGTGGATGGGTTGACTGGTTGGCTGGGCTGACTGCCTGCCTTAATGAAAAAGCCTGCCCTGCTCAGGGACCTAACTTGAGCTGTACCTGTTGGATTGAGCCAGTGAAGGAGTATTTTGTTTCACCTTGCAGAGTTTGACACCCAGCTGGCTATCAATGGAGTGCTGTAAAATTAAAAGGAACTTGTGTTGGAGAATGCTCCACTGGTGCAGGAGAGCCTGTGGCACACCTACAGTGCGCACACACACAACATGTACATATACATGCAAACCTGTTGCTTGTAGCTAAGAACTTGAAATCTTAATTTTAGTCATCAAATTATCTATCTAATTTAAAAAGTGAGGTAAGTGGGGATGTTCATTTAAATGTCCCACAGCAGAGTGATTGAGTGTTGCAATATTGTTTCTAAGCAGATGATTGGTTTTTATTTTTATAGCATCCAAGCTTACAGTCTACATTTAAAAGCTAATCCAGTGAGTGTAGGTAGTAGAAACAATGACTGGAAGGGGTGGACTAGAACATGAGATACAATAGTAATAAGAACATATGGTTTCTGAGTTTAGGCTTGTGTAGTTTTACAGTAGACTCAATTATCTGGGATGATATTGAAAAAATTAATCCTGGTTAATAAAATCCCAGATAATCACCATCCATAGGAAATATGGGGGAGGGAGGTTGGTTCACCAGCCACCCTGTGTGTGGGGGGGGGGAGTGTTGGTTCACTGGCTGCCCTGTGCCTTGGTGGGTTTTTGTGTGTGTGTGTGTGTGTGTGTGTATGCTTGGGGTGGCAACAAAGCCAGAGCCGGCCCTGCGAGTTACACGGGTTTTTTTGACATATGGTTAATCCACAACCTGGTTAACCTGATCCTGGATAATCGAGAGTCCACTGTATCAATTTCTTTCTTTTGTATTTTATTATTAACTCACATCTTGTGGGGAGTTTGGTGGAAGACAATGTTTAGGAGGGATCCAAATTTGGAGAGAAGGGTGGCATAAGAGGAATGGTTTGAGCAGCAGAGAAGAAGGTACAGATGTGAGAGTTGGAGAAGCAAATGAAAGGAGCATTTGAAACTCAGTATTTCTTTAACAATGAATTCACACCCTTTCTTGTCCTCTTGCAGAATTTCACACATAATCCCAAGGAAGCTGATAGAACAAGAAAATTAATGAATGTCATCAAGACAAACAAAAAAGGGAGAGATCTATATTCCTCTGAAACAAATTCAGTCAGCCTGTGGCTGCGGAACAATTCACAGTTCATTGCCTGGCATTCAACTGTCTTCTTGGGTTTTAGTAAGATAGTACACAATATCCTAATTCTAAGGAGTCTGTTTCTCATTGAGGAAGAAAGTTCATTTAAAAATAAAGACACGAAGACAAAACAATCTCACAGGCAGAGATAAATGTAGGTGGCAGTGACACTGACAGAAGCAAACTTCCTGAATCTGGTGACAACTACCAGGATCTATCACTGAGCCCTACACAATATGGTCATGTTGGAAGCTCCCTTTAGCTGTTTTTTGATAAAAAGCATTAACTGTGACTTGATGGTAAACTTTGTTGCTTGACTTCATGAATTCTTAATGCACCTAATTCTTTAGTGGCTCTCTGCATCTCTGCTCAGTGCTGAAGTGCCTCTCACGCAGTGGAAAGCTGACTGCTACTGTGCTGAAGGATCGGGAGGAGGTTTACCCAAGGGGTGAACAATGCCAGTGTAACACTGAATATAAGATTGGGCGAGTCTGAAATAGCCTACCACACTATGAGAGAGAAAAAAGGGAAATGTGGCTTTCAACAGCAAAAGCAGAGCCATAAATTATGAACAGCCTGGATCTCATTGCCAAAAACACACTGAGTGCAAATCAGAAACATTATTAAAGTTCTGAGGTCTCATTCGTATTGAGAGCTTTGGGGCTTAGAGCGCTCAGAGTGAATATCCAGAAGTCCGTGCCTATTCATACCAACCACAAAGACCTGAAACGTCTAAATAAAAGCCTCATTTTCAAAACATTAATTCCATCTTTAATAGTTTTTCCATAGGAAATCCTTTGACTGCAGAATGAAAATGAGAATGGAGTGCCATAAAACTCAGTGAGTTGAGTTACTGCTCTCAATCTCTCTCTCACTGCTCACCACTGCTGTGCTCTACCCGGGGCTGGACCACCTCGAGGGGCTGCAAAGACGAATGGGCCATCCCTTCTGGAAAGCAAAAGCTTCACTGATTAAAACAATAGCCACCCAGTTGCCAAATGCAAATGCTTACACTCTGCAGGGTAATGCCAGTTATTCATGCAGGGATGTGCAAGGTTAATTACTGTATTATAATTTTAGGGTTCAGCTGTGGCATTATGGCCTGTGAGGAGTCTCAGCCACGCAGCAGGACTAATTAAGGAGACAGCTGAAGAATAGGACTAGCACAAATTGCACCAAACTGACTCACCTTGTTCTTTTAACAGGTATTTAAAGGCAATGGAGAGATAATAATTCACAGCATACTCCAGGCTAGCCCGTACGAGCACACTATGAGATAATTCATTTCCATTACACTGGGTGTGCATCTGTGACTACATGTTAGGAATGAGGATTTCAGCACTCACCAGCACTAACACAACTCCGGTCACATTGCTTAGTTGAGCTATGTATATAACCAGGATTTCCTTGGGAGGATAAATTTCATCCCTCTAGAGAGTGCTATTAAAGGGTCCACTTAAATCCTCCAAATTCACATTTAGTGAGTACATGGAAACAAATTCTTGTTTTGAACATTATTCTGTCAACACACACTATTTTGGACCTAATCCTACAATCTTTGCACACCAAAATCTACCACTGACTTCAGTGGGAGATTTCGATGTACATTGATGTACAATCATGCCTTTGGGAAATAGGTGTACCTGCTTTAAAGTGCATGGTACACTTAATCCAATTCCCCAAATTTTATTTTTACATATAACTGTTCACTCAAACCCTGTATATCACTTGTACTTCCAAAGCATTCCATCACACTATTGTCCGGGCGGTTAAATTCCAACCTAGATTTCATGTTGGGGGTTAGCAGGAAAATCATACCATCATACACTTATGTAGCTCAATAGAGGTTAGAAAAAGAAGCCAAAATGTGTTACAGTTTCCTTTTGTTATCCCCAAAAGCCACCTGAAGAAAATCTAGGCTCAAAATATATTTCAAAGGATGAAATAAGATCTAGAGAACAGGATATACACTAAATGGCCTAAAGCTCAGAAGCTACTCTGAGACAGTAAGGAAATATAGTGGTTACCATTAAAACAGCAGTATTTCCCAACAGGTACCAAACAATAGTATCCGAGAGGACTACTGTTTTCCCCTCTAGTTAAAATAGGAAATATATATGGCATCTGTTTGGTCACAGTCAGCAAAGGTTGCCTTTTTAGTGGTTTCTCCTATGCACATTGGGCACAATAATTCACTTTTAAACTCTGGGCCAGATCCCCAGTTGGTATAAATCAGCATTCAAGACAATTGAGCTACATAGACTAACAGTAGTTGAGGATCTAGACTCTTTCACTTAGTGATCTGAATTATTCACTGGGACTTCGTGAAAATATAAGACTTAGTCTTGCAGACCCAAAAGTCAATAAGAGTTCTTCCATGGTCTTTAGCAGGACCAGGACTAGGCCCAGAATCTTCCAAGTGCCTCCTGTGATGTGCTAAACTCTGTCATCTTCCATTGACTGAAATAATCGGGAACTGAATACTTGAATACTGCACACAGTTCTCCTCACCCCATCTCAAAAAAGAGATATTAGTGTAGTAAAGAGAGAGAGCACTTAGACCACCGGGCCCGGTGCAAAACCTGAGGCTGAACCAAAGGCCAGGAAACAGCTAAAATTCCCACTGCTAACTGAGTCACTCCTTGCCTAACTGGTCACTCATGTGTTAATGTACCTGTAACCACGAAGCTACGAATCTAAACTTGTACTGAAAGAGCAATAAACCTGACTGAGTGCCTTCCCTAATCCTATCTTCCAAAAAAAATGAGGCCTCCCTCCATGTGTCAATTAGTCATGTCAGGCCACAGATTTGTAAACTATGGTCATGACAGTGAGGTGGCCTTACACAACACTCCACAAAATTGGCGATGCAAGTAGATTTATAAAACAAACATAAGAGAGTACTTCTTCACACAATGCACAGTCAACTTGTGGAACTCATTGCCAAGGACAGTGTGAAGGCCAGAAGTATAATTGAGTTCAAAAAATAATTAGATAAGATCATGGAGGATAGTTTTATCATTGGCTATTTGTCAAGATGGTTAGGGATGAGAAGCCCATACTCTTGGTGTCCCTAAATCTCTGACTGACAGAACCTGGGACTGGATGACAGGGGATGGATCACTCAATAAATTGCCCTGCTCTGTTCCTTCCTTCCAAAACATCTAGCACTGGCCACTGTTGGACGACAGGATATTGGGCTACATGGACCATTGGTCTGACCCAGTATGTCCGTTCTTATGTTATGTCCTTGAAAGTTCTCAGCACTTTCAAGGACATGCTCAGAAGCATGGAGATTTGGGTTTATAAGAGTTGAAAATCTGTGTTTCTTTAGAATTTAAATAAAACACAGGTATTCTCTGGTCAAAAAATAATCTCCTGATACAAACTGCTTGAAGAAACTCAAAAAGTCTAGAAATCTAGAAAAAATAGTTTGGGAAAATAGTAAATATAAGTCAAATTCATTTTAAGATAAATTAGGTAACATCACTTGTGTAACTCTGCAGAAGACAATTTAGGTAACCCAGGGACATATTTGGAATATAGGTTTAGTGTACCAAAAAGGAACATATCAAAAATGCATATATCCAACTGGGCCAGATTTGACGTAATACATAACTCATTAAGCCTCTCACAAGCATTGCCTAACTTGTCCCAGTCTCTGGCAGTTTAGTTCATTATAACAGTATGCTAATGATTAATACTTAATAACCGTATAGACTTTGTGTATTGTCCTCCTATAAATCTAATTAAGTTTGTGACAAAATATATACAATATATTCCATTAAAGTATTATTGGTATGGGTGTTTTTACCACCCAAATAAATATATAACACATCAGCTATGCACAGGGCGTATGCATATATTTATCATCAAAAATCTCTTCTCTGGGAGTCACGTTGTTTTTTAACTGCCGGATTAGTATTCCTTTGACTCCATATAAACTGAGCAACAGTAGGCTAATTATAAATTAACATTTATATAAATTTCAGATTATGTATCTCAGGAATCTCTTTCCTGAATTCAAATGAGGTGACTGTCAACTCCGTAGAATTTTCAGCAAAAACTACTTTGAGATGGGGAGCTCCTCTATTAATCACACAGTTTCCAAAGTGTGTTAGGTACTGTAATATTGTCAGACTACCCTACAGGTTTTTATTTTATGATTAAAGCTATTTACTATTACTATTCATTGTTGATATTACAGTAGTATCTATGGGCCTCAATCAGGATCAAGGCCCCATTGTGCTAGATTCTGGCCAACACACAGTAAAAAATCCTTTATTTTAAGACACTGTATATATTTTCAGTCTGAGAAAAAATATTGAATATGAAAATATTCAAATATGCTTCCATCTACCACACTAACCTATGGACTCCTGTAGATCAAGAGTTCTTAACTAGGGTGTCACAGTATTTATTGCTAATTGGTTGGAAATTTCTAAGTAGATCCCAGACAATAGTAGGGGGATTCTGGTATGAAAAAGGGGGACCCAGAATGAAAAATCTTGTGAACCATCACTCCTGATACTTTTGAAGGAGGCGCAGAATGGGCCAAAAATTTACTAGGCACTTACAACCATATCCTGCAAAAGTGTTGAGTACCAACCACAAAGTTCAAAGTTCTTAAACTCTGGGAGGTGAAATCACCTAGAACCTTGGAGTAATCACTCAGCACTATTCTGGATTCATCCCCAAGTCATTAAGAACCCTAATATTCCCAAAGTTTTATAACACCATTTTCAGAGAGCTGATCACTGAACTTCTGATTTCTATGGATAATCTTTTGGGTTTATCAGAAAACATTATGTGATATACTGTGGCACGCAACCCCGATGCTGAGCAAACATAGTCACCAGGGATGCATCAATGAGAATGATGACCCAATTAGAACTTTCCTTGAGGAAAGAGTGAATGCACATAAAAATCTAGTTTCTTAGCCCAATTTTACTGCAAAGAAAGCATAGGATGAAACATTCGTTCTCAAACAAAATTGCAGCAAATGCAAAATCAATCATGGGACAAATAAGGTAATGAAATCCAATGGGACAAAGCACTCCTATATGGTGCAAAAGGTGGTGAATTTTCTGCAAGCACATTAATATTTATGCTGCTGAAGAATATGGTGCCAGAAGAAAAGCTAGGCTTGGCTGAGCAGGGCAGCTCCAACACAAGGATTCCGCAAGCTCTACATAATGAAAAGAAGAGTAGTGACCAAGGTTAGAGACACAACTATACCCTCAAGCATCACTGCAATGTCCTACAGATCCCTGCAGCTTCCTGACCAATCCTTTGGAGAAATTAAAGAAGAGACAAGCCCCCAAAACCTTCCCAGGTTTTGTACTAAGCCCAGACCATTCAGAGAAAGGGCAACATTTTCAAACATGCATAACAATAGATACCTCTATCCACATTTAAGCACCAAAAAAAGTGGGCTGTCTTTCAGAGTACCTACAGCTCCCATTGACTTGAGTGGTATGTTCATGGCATGCACACAGATAAGTTGGACAAAAAGAAACAGCATAGTCTTTCTGGAAGATTGACGGATACTACTTAGGGTCCTACCAAATTCCTGGCCATGAAAAATGCGTCAAGGACCACGAAATCTGGTCTTTTATGTGCTTTTACCTATACTATGCAGATTTCATGTGGGAGACCAGCATTTCTCAAACTGGGGTCCCTGACCCAAAAGGGAGTTTCAGGCGGGTTGCAAAGTTATTTTAGGAGTGTCACAATATTGCCATCCTTATTTCTGTGCTGCCTTCAGAGCAGCGGTTGTTGGCCAGATGCCCAGCTCTGCAGGCAGCTCCCCTCCAGAAGCAGCGCAGAAGGGTGGCAACATCATACCAAGACACTCTTACTTCTGCACTGCTGCTGCCAGTGGCCTTCAGAGCTGGGCTCCCGGCCAGTAGCCACCGCTTTCCAGCTGCCCAGCTCTGAAGGCAGCGCCGTTGCCAGCAGCAGCACAGAAGTAAGTGTAGCAATACCGCAACACCCCCCTACAATAGCCTGTGACCCCACCCCCAACAACTCCTTTTGGGGTCAAGAGTTTATTACCAGTATTGACAACTGGAGAAATCTAATGAGGAAAAAATACTGAAGGACGTCACATGCAATTGTCAAATATTATCCATCACCGAAGAAATGACTGAGGTAAACCTGTCCCCCTTCTCTCTCCGGCCATTGGACTAACATAGAGCAGCACAATCATCCTGCTACCAACACTCCGTGGAGTTCTGTTGTGGCTGATTAATATTGCTGTGCCATGGGAATCCCGTCAGTTATGGCCAGGTGTACAATGCAGTTGTGTTTAACTTTACCTGCTGTGGTTGCCAGGTAACTGAGGTTCTTGATACCCCAGGGTCAATGGTTGGGCCGTGGCGTGTATGAAGTTGAGGTGTGGATTTCATTTTCATCCAGAGGCTTAGACAGGTGGTTTCAATCGAGATGGTATGGTGGGAAGAAGGAAGCGTGGTGAAAGGCTGAGTGGTCTGTAAGAGACTAGTAACTTTAATTGTGGTACCCCAAAACCAACAGTTTGTTTTATTTCTTTCCTAGGGATTTTTTTTTTCTGGCCTGAGTGTTAAGATACATCCATGAATTGGCACCTTCCACTTCCGCAGATCCACCATAGAGGCCCAGATTATCCCACCTACTTCTACAACACTGACACAACTCTCCTTATCTGCACAGAGGAGAGCTCCCATGTAACTCTGGGAATCCCTTCTGCCGGGACTCCATACCAAAGGGAGCAAGCCCCGCCTGCAGGAGGGAGTTTTGCCAAGAACGTCAACAGCCTTTAATGTCAATAGTGGGCTGCATTGTTGTCTGGCTGGGCACAATTAAAAAAACAACAGCAAAGAAACCCCAGATTATTTACCACGTTTTTAATTAAAATGTGCCCAGCCATGCAACACTACAGCTCATTTTCCCAAAGAGGAAGCAAAGGGGGTTAAATAATCAACCCCTAATGCTAACCATGTGGGTACCTCTCAGGACGGGCAGCCTGCATCAGAGGGCATGCAGACCAAACACCAGCGCTGAATGAGTGGGCCATGAATCTTATGGAGCACACCTATGGCAGGGTCAGTGAAGGTAGGGGGGTCTTTCTGTGGAGGGAGCGAGGGAGGTGTGTAAGGGTCTGTAGTGGGGGTACTTCCTTGGGGAACTGAGTGGATTGTAAGGAGGGACGGTGGATGGGAGCAGCTATGGTCTTTGCTTGTAACATAACATTTTGCCTTGTGAACCAGCCTTATCAGTCATGGTGTGGCATCTCCTCTTTGGAGCATGCAGGGGATCTTATGCAACCACCTTTCTGCCCTGCCCAGCAATCACATTATCTTGGTTATCTGCCATTCCGTTGATAACAAGTATTCCTGACACTCTCACTGACACTGGCAGCATTCACCGGTTGGGTGGCAGCTGACCCTGTGAAGCAGGAGTACAGAATCTGCAGGTGCAAATGATTCATTCTCACCATTGCCCCTGAATCATCATCACATACAACAGAGAAGATGGTGTCACAGATCTCTGGCTGCTGACATGTTTGAACAAGTGCACAACTTCTGTCATGTTACCTCTGATAGTTTATCCCATCATATAGCTATAGGTAATATGTTTTATTATCCAAAGTACAGCCACCCTAAATAGCTCCCCAGGTACCCAGGACATTGTACCACAAGCAGCCAAAAGTACTCATTACTTTGATCTCTCTTTTCTACATTCTGTGTGTGTGTGTGTGTCACTTCTAAGAAAACTACATTAAAAGAGCATTAATGTTACAAAGGTAGAGTTAAGATTGCTTATATAACCTTAATTCAGACCCCTTGTGCATCTGCATTATAATACAGTCTTCAATATGATCCCCCAGCCCTTTGTCTCATTGAGTGCACAGGATAGAGGATGAATGAAGCAAAATCAAGTAGTGAATTAAGCTGTTTTTTCAGTGGAAGTGGAGTGAGCTAAAAGGACCTAAAGGAGGCACTCATCACCTAGCAGAATCAGGTCCTAAGACTTAAAGGATCTTGCATTATTTTATGTCCGCAATACTCCATTCATGACTGTGGTGCAATATAAATAAATGATAAATGGATAATAGCACACATACTGTTTGGTCTGTAGAGCCCAGCATTGTGTGGGTGACTGGTCTAAAGGTCAACCATCTACATCTTTTCTGAGACTTTGGGTTTTCCCATCAAGTGCTACGTGAAAGTAATTTTAAAGGCCTCAGTGTGCTTTGAATGGTGCTCCAAGAATTTGCCTTAAACATAAGCATCTCTGAAGTCGGTTTGTTGTATAACATCTTAAATGGGAAACTTACAAATATTATGGCTTCCCAATTAAAGGGGTGCAAAAAGGAAAGTTGGAGAGATTTAAATATCAAAAGAGTATACAGAGCACTGACAGCATTAACCACCAGGATTTGACTATATACAGCATCCTGAAGTGTTTATCTATTTTAGAGCTTTTTCTTTGTCCTTCCCCATAGAGAAAGTACTGTCTGTTCATGATGGAAATTCAACCTATTGACTATAGTAGGTAATTGATGAAGCACTTAAAGACTGGAGTCCTATTATCACTCAGCACACATCGTAGGAAACCACTTGTGAAATCTCTCTCTATTATTTGGGTATTTAGATCAGTGAATTGATTGATTTTTTAAAAAATATTTTTAATTAATGATTTTGAAGTCAATAATGTTTCCCTGGTTGCCAGGAATTAGTACGAAGGAAGCTTATGAAGCCTGATACATTTTTCTATAAAAATATATTGAATCTCATTCCCTACTAGCCAGACAGCTACATTTTTCCCCACTGGAAATTTTATGAGTTCAGTATTGTTTCAGTGATGCTCACTAAATAATCAATACAATATATATTTTAAGCCTGCTGAACTGAAGTGAATGGCCATTTACTTTTCCTCTGTAGAAGAGCAACGCAGAGAAGCTGAAGATCTGGCCCGAACAGACCCACCCAAGTGCTAGAGCAACAGTTAAGTAGCTGGAGTTCTGTGACCACTGTTCATCGTAATCATCTTACTGTTATCATGTGCCCTCCCCATCTGTCATCTCTCGACTTATACTTAGTTCTTTGGGACAGGGACTGTCTTTTTGTTATAGGTTTGTAAAATGCCTTGCACAATGGAGCTGGTGGCCCCTGGCATTACCACAATAAATTAGGGTCCAGTGTTGGGAATAGAACCCAGTTTTCCTAGCTCACTCTTAGTGTGCTGCATACCTGAAGTACGATGTCAGCTGAGCCTTTGAGTTCCTGGCTTGTCCCACCTTAATTTTGTTGCATGTTCCCTTTTCTTCCATGGTCCTATTACAAACTGCCTCCACTCAGTCACTGTTCTCCCAGATTCTGAAGTTCCCTGACTGTTTCATCAGCGTGCGCCTCCCATTCAGCACCTCCATCCAGCTGAGGAGTCTCCACCCGCTCTGGAGTCCCTCTACCCTGCCACCCTCTACCAAGCCTTACTCTCGCGATTGTCTCATTAACTTCAATCAAATCTTCAATCCCACAAAGGTGGGATGCATTAGTGAGGCAAGCAGGATTTGGCTCTCAGTTGATTTTACTTAGTGGGTAACAGTAGAAGCCAATTACCTTCTTTAACGAATAATCCACCCATATTCCTTAGAAGGTAAAATAATGGTACATTCTACCCTTTGTGCAAGCCCCTTAGAATGAATGGGACGCATATTAACATCAAGAGAGGCTTCTACCCTTCAAAGTTTCTTAAAATGTAGTTTATATTCCCTGGGCTGGATTCCTTTCTCACATATACCAATGTGAATCTGGAGCGGCTCCACTAAAGCCAGTGGGCCTGATTCTTAGTAACTCCATTCCTGTGCTTAAAAGAGGGGCTAATATGGCCACCCAGAGTGTAGAGTAAATTAGAGGAGCGTCAAGGCTTGCTGACTCACACTCTGCTTCTCCTGGTCTCCTATGAGTCACAGGAAGCAGAGAAAGGTTGCAATGTACTAAAATGCCCTATTCAAGGCTCTCCACTGGGGACTGGGACCAAAACTGTAATAGGCCCTGATGCCGGCTCTACATGGACTAAGCAGGCTTATTCTCAAGGGCTGTGTCCGCTCATTCTAAGGCCAGAGGAAAATGGCCTTAGTGTCACAGAATAAGGTCCAGTGAATTTACAATTGGGAGTAAAACAGGTCTGAGATTAAACTCGGGGTCCCTGTCTATGCTATTGAAATCTGAGATACTCCTGCTTAGTAGAACTGTGGAGACAGCTAGTTAAATAATAATCACAAACATTTGTCTTTAATTTTTTATCCCTTTTCCCACTAGGTGGCCCCACTTCCCACCTGCAGTCACTTTTCTTAGTGGTTCTGGGGGAGATTAATTCAGTCAGGGGACGTTGTGTGGGCCAGGCTGTTAATCAGATGATCTCCTCAGGGCATCTGCCACCTGCTACCTCTTCCAAGGAGCTCTTCTGATTAGCGGCCAACTAATGCATTCTCCTTTTGCATATGCATTATGATTTCCGCTAATGAGACTATTTGTATGGGTAAGGGAACCAGGATTTGGCCCTGATTTTATACTGCATTGTGTCCAATTATGTGTATTGTGTTAGCAGATGATAGGAAAATATCTGCTGTCTCCAGATAGATTGCCTCAGTTTGGTTTGGGTTTGAGTTTAAGTAACTTTATTTAACCTCACTGACCTGAAAACCACTGATGGCATGGTAATGGGTATGCCATGGGGCATTCTGATCCTTCCTCCCTTGGACAAATCCTTATATATATGATGATAATCAGTTCTGCACTGTGGTTGTAATGTTACCTTCCATTTACTGTCTTCACCTATTTACTAATAAGATTGGATCAACTCTGTGAGCTTAGCATTACAGTGTGTTTTTTTAAAAATTATAATAGTGGACATATTTCACAGTCAGACAGTGTGGTAGGCTGCATTTTTAAGCAGAGTAAAGACAATGTTTTATTTTTAATCATATTTTTTCCAGACAATAATGTCCTAGTTATACAGTGCTGAAAGCAAAGACCAAATGGGAGGAGGCTCTGTTGGAATATTCTTAGGCATAAGTAACATTGCTGGGAGCCTGAGGAGTAATAACCTAGGAATACAATTGAGACATTTTATTTAAAAAGTGGTACTCATAAAAATTCTTCAGGAAATACAGAAATCTACTGCCTTCCTCTACTTTACAAGCCCCGGTCCTGGAGAGAGATCGCATTTCAAGCAGAGAGAGAGAGGTTGGACACCCACTTGCTGAACAAGATAAAATAAAAATCAAACAGATTTGTTCCAACTCACAGTGTGTTATGGTAAGGGCGGTTCTGTCTGTCTTAAGGCAAATATCAATGGAGACATCAGAAAGTAATTAGCAAGAAACTAAAACTACAAAGAGTGGGAGGAACCAAATTCAAGCTTGGTGAAAGGGTCTGTGTCTCCCCTGAGTTCGGTGGAATTATGCCCATGGTCACAGCTGCGATCATCAGGTTGAGAACAGCGGCTAGAGACAACTCTGCTGTACAGCCTCTGTCTTGCTCTCTTGCTTTTTGGTAGCATATATAAGAGGGGCCAACATGTTAATCCAATAAAGCCCAAATCATCCCCACTTATATGCATGTGTCAGCAGTGCCATGTGATAAGAAAAGGTGCTACATTCAAAGGCCATGTTGTAAGCTAGATAGCAGAATGTTTGTGTAACTCACACATGGATAAGGAGGGGAAGGAATGGCTGTAGCAAGAGAAGTGACCAAAATGAGGGCATTAGAAGATGTAAGGGCTTGGCTACACTTGCAAGTTAGAGCACAATAAAGTGGCCCAATGCACTCTAACTCACTCCCCATCCACATTGGCAAGGCACATAGAGTGCTCTGACACTGTGGCTAGAGCCGGCTCCAGGCACTAGCAAAGAAAGCATGTGCCTGGGGTGGCACATCTTAAGGGGTGGCTTTTTTTTTCTTGCGGGGGTGGAATGCAGAGCTGGCCCTGCTTGGAGCGCTCCTGGTATTCCACTGCCGCAAGAGGAATAACGTCTGATGCGTCTTGGCTGAGATACCCTAGCATCAGTGTGAACGAGGTGTTGCATTACTGCGCTCTGATTGACCTCTGAAATGTCCCATAATCCCCTTAAATCAAGTGGCCACTCAGAATTGTTTTGAACTCGGCTGTAGGAATGCGGATTTGCCCTTTCAAAGCTCTGTTTCTGACATCCAACATGCTTATCTGCTCCTAGACAAAGCAAACATTACTTAGGAATGTTGCTTGCTTTCAGTAAGTGAGAGAGAACTGGGGGGCAGGGGAGTCTGAAATTACAAGACACACACTCAGCACCCCAAAAACCCACTCTCTCTCCCCCCACATACACATAACACACTCTCTGTCACACTCCACCCCATCCCTCACATTTGAAAAGCATGTTGGGATAGCTGCCCATAATGCACTGCTCCCAATGCCGTTGCAAGTGCCACAAATATGGCCAAGCCAGTGTGCTTGCAGCTGTCAGTGTGGACAGACTGCGATGCTTTCCCTACTGTGCTCTTCGAAGGCTGGTTTAACTCAAAGCGCTCTACCTCTGCAATTGTAGCCAATCCCTTAGTAAGACAAAGTAAGCCTCTCTTTTTAGCTCATACTTTGTCAGACCTTCTCATTAGTTGCTTTTCTTGCTACAGCCTTGTCCTGGGCATGTAGTTAACCCCGGTTTACAGCAGCTTATTGGCATGCAGTTTATGCTAATCACCTTTATCACCTCTAAATGTGGCTCCAAATATGCAAAGTGCACCATATTGGGAGCTTTTCAATAGGGCGTCTCAAAAACAAATCCCATCCCTGACAGAAAATTGACAACATGGACATCTGAATGAAACAGTTTGTGCTTCCACCCAAGATTGTTGTTTAATATCTTTTGTAATGACCTGCATATAGGAATAGAGAGCATATTGGTCAAATATGCAAATGACACATAGCTGCGATAGAGGATGTTGCCAATGCTTTGGAAGATAGAGTTAAAATTCAGAGGGATCTAGATCAATTGGAGAACTGACTTGTATAAAGCAAAAATGAAATTCAACAAAGAAATGCATGGTACTAAACTTAGGGAAGCAAAAAATCAAAGGTACCAATACAGAATGGGGGACAGTTGCCTTGACAGCAGCACTCCTGAGAAGGATCTGGGAGTTGTGGTGAATCACAACCTCAACATGAGTCAGCAATGTGATGCTGTTGCAAAAAAAAGCAAATGCAATTTTGGGTTGCCTTAACAGAGGCATAGCATGCAAGTCATGGGAGGTGATAGTACTGCTCTACTCAGCACTGGTTAGGCTGCAGCTGGAGTACTGTGTCCAATTTTGGTCACAAATGTGTAGAAAGGATGTAGAGAAATTAGAAAGGGTCCAGAGAAGAGTGACAAAGATGATCAAAGGGATGGTAGGACCAAAGGCTGAAGGAACTGGGTATGTTACATCTGGAAAAGAGGAGATTGAAGCGGGACATGATGGAGGTCTTCAGCTACTTGAAAAGCTGCCATAAAAAAGATGGAGAAAAGTTGTTCTCTCTTGCCACAGAGGGCAGAACAAGAGGCAATGGGTTCAAACTACTGCATAGCAGATTTAGATTAAATTTAAGGGAAAACTTCATAACTGTAAGAACAATAAGGCAATGGAACAGTTGGGAGGTTGTGGAAGCTCCTTCTCTGCAGGTTTTCATAAAGAGGCTGGCCAGCCATCTGTCTTGGATGGTTTACTTTAGACACAACAAATCCTACATCTTGGCAGGGGGTTAGACTAGATGACCCTTGCTTTCCCTTCTGTGGCTCTATGATTCTAAATGATGGGTTCTATGCATTTTTTCTGATTTCATTTACATTTTCACAGCTGTGGGAAATTATGGGGGAGAGGTCAGACAATAATTGTGGGTGTCAGACAGTAGACACTGAGATTCCAACCATTAAACCATTTAACCATTAAAAACACAAATTGTCAACATCACATATCAAAATATACAAAGTAAATAGACTGAAATCAAACTCTAATAACCTCGTAAGCAACATTTTCTTTACTTTGCCTATTGCACATTTTGCTTATTATCAGTGGAAATATGTTTTTGTCCGTTTGTGTGTGTACAGTGAAATTGATGTTTGCACACATTTACCAATAAAAATATAATGCTTCCAAGCCAATTATAAGGGATTTAGGACTGGAGCCATCAGTGAAAAAAAACCAAAAAGCCCCCGGGGCTCCTGATACCAGACCAGAGCATGAAAGGGAACAACCAGCAAACCCCAAGGAAAGAGGGCTACAGACCAGAGGGATTCGCAGACCTGAAAATAACTATGCTAAAGTCAAACAAAAACACTGGAGAGAGGCTGATAAGCAGCTGAACTATCCCCAAAATTTTAAAAGCTGTTTATGAAAAAGAAGAATGAGAATCTTCCAGTAGAGACAAGGGGTAACATTTTCAAAGCCGCACAAGTGACTTAGGAGCTAAGTCCCATTTTCAAAAGCGATTTAGGCTCTTAGGAGTCAATATGAATGTCAGTGGGACGTAGGTTCCTAAGGTACTTAGGTACTTTTGAACATTTTACTCAAGAGCAAAGAACCAATTCAATTTCCAAATTTCTTTTTGACAATGGTAAGAAGTTAAAGGTGTTTAACACTGGAAATATCATCTCTTGTATTTTGGCTCAGTGAGCAAACCTGTGTTCTATAAGAAACAATCCTGAGCTGACAGATGGAAGATAGACTGGATCTCTAATGTATTTGATTTGATCTAATGGAAGGAACAAACTGATGAATAATGAGGCTGGAGAGCTTTGAAATATAATGAGAAACAAAGTCCTCCTTTTAGCCTTTGGACCAAACCAAGACTTTAAAGTTAGTTCATAATTGCACTGGCAATCAGTGGAGACTCCCGTATATGTCAATACCAGTGAGCGATTGTCAATATTTCTGATCAGCAGCATTTTGTATCATTTGTAACTTGTAAACTCAGTCCAAAGGGAGACTTCCAACTAAATCATTATGGCACATTGTAAATGCATGAGCCAATTTCTCTGAAGAATCTTTAGTAATACTTCATTAATTATATCGAACTTGGAGCCCCAAATTCTTCCCACTTATATTCATCACCTACCAGGGCCAGTTGTCTGTGTGTTATCTAGGTCATTTGTATATCAAACTCTATAGGCAAATGAGACCATATGGCTCTTAGCAGAGGGCTGGCAATCAATGGTTCCCACAACTGTAACCAGTTTATCCAGATCTGAAATTGACATCTGACTCTGAAGTAGAAACTAAGCAATCAATTCTAAGCAAGTAGTTTAGTTAATAATTTTAGCCTCTTCTTCTGTTGTCCACAGACTGATTGCAATGTTCTTCAATTGATTTATTCAGACTTATGCACCAAATAACCTCTAGCAGTAATTCTTGCTCTGTACCTTGTTTATAATAATTTCCTGGGAGTGTTCAATATTTAGAATTTGACCTGTTTTGTTCTTATACATGCTGCAGGTCACATGGTACAGTATGCTTCTTTTCTACTATTAGAATCGTGTTACTGATGTGCAAATACTCATGATTACACAGAGAGCTGGTTGAAAAATATTTAAAAATTCAGAGGGGCAGAATTCCCAGTTCTAGTTCTGAAAATGAACAGCACAAGACGTACAGTGGCTGCAGCTCACTAATTAAAAATTACCATGGCAAAGGAGAATTTTCAACTGGTTTAAAGTCAGTGGAGCCAGGTCCTATGACAAACTCTTCCTCCCATCCATAATCCTTTTGGGGGAAGCAAGTGGGGTAAGAGGGATCGGAAAAGAACAGGGCATTCCCTCTAGCAATTCCCCTATGGCAGTTTTCAGACCCTCGGCTGCTCTATCTTCCATCAGAGCTGAGGTAGTTTGCAAATCAGGGAGCCAGAGAATCATAGAAATGTAGAACTAGAAGCAACTTCAAAAGACTATCAAGTCCAGCTCCCCAAGCTGATGCAGGACCAAGTAATCCTAGACCATCCCTGAGAGGTTTTTTCCAACCTGTTCTTAAAAACCTCCAAATGATGGGGATTTCACAACCTCTCTTGGAAGCTTATTTCAGAACTTAACTACATTTATAGCTAGAAAGTCATCCCTAATATCTAACCCAAATCTTCCTTGCTGAAGAGTAAGCTCATTATTCAAGTCTTACTCTAAGGCCAGATCTACACTACCCACCACATCAGCGGGTAGCAATCGATCTTTCGGGGATCGATTTATCGTGTCTAGTTTAGATGCAATAAATTGATCCCCGAGCACTCTCCAGTAACTCCTTACTCCACCGGTGCAAGAGGCACAGGCAGAGTCGACGGGGGAGCAGCAGCAGTCGACTCAGCGCCATGAAGAGCCACTGTAAGTCAACCTAAATAGGTTGACTTCAGCTATGCTGGTCCTGTATCTGAAGTTATGTATCTTAGGTTGATCTTCCACCCCCAGTGTAGACTAGGGCTAAGTATAAAAGGGGGTCAATTTCTATGAATTTGCCAGGGTGCCAGTTTGATTTTAAATCTGAAATACAACAAACTGGGCTTGCCAATTGAATAAGTGTTACAGCCAATATAAAATGGAGTTTATTAGGATAACTATATTTTAGTGAGTTCAGGGAATGATTAATTTGCTAGTTTTAACACTGAGTTCTTTTCAGGTCAACTTTTAACTTGAACAGTATTTTTCATCCAGGACACTTGCTTATTGTTAACCAATGAACAATTTATTAATTCACTCAGAACCACATAGTATACAATGAACAGCTCACCACTCAAGGTAACAAATAGTCTAGGTTTGTACTATACACACAAATCAGGCTTCCTAGCAGTTGTCATAAACTAAAGTTGAGGCTCAGCAGTTATATCAAGGAACAATGCAAATTTCTAAAATTTCTTATTACATTTACTTGTGATAATAAATTCTCAATTCCTAATACATTTATCACACTTCCAAAGGTGCATTGTTTTTCAGGCACCTTTAAGAGTGTAAAGAAAGCCAGGAATACTTGTAGCACCTTAGAGACTAACTAGTTTATTTCAGCATAAGCTTTCGTGGGCTATAGCCCACTTCATCGGATGCATAGAGTGTGGTTACTACTGTTTGACTGCATTGGTACAAGAGAGAAACGTTAAGAATATTAAAAGCAAATGCTAACGGTTATTGTTTTCAATCTCTTTTAGGCCAATTTCTTGGACTTCTCAGGGAGTTAAAATCTAAAATATGGTCACTTGAAATCTCAATGGAGAGTCTAAATTCAGCAAGATAACCTTAAGTTATTTATGTTAAATACTAGAAGGAGAAATACAATCATTGAAATCAAATCTCACCACTTCTTCTTATCCTGTTAACCCTGAGTCCTTTCCACTCGACTGGTTGGGACATCAGCTGCATTCAGGATTTTGCAGCTTCCTATTGGTCAAAACAACTTTCTTTTGTACACGGAATCATAGAAGTGTAGGACTGGAAGGGACCTCAAGAGGTCATCTAGTCCAATTCCCTGACTCGTGGCAGGACTACATAATAACTTGACTATTCCTGACAGGTGCTCAGCTATCTGTTCTTAAAAAGTTCCAGTGATGGAGATTCCACAACTTCCCTAAACAATCTGTTCCAGTGCTTAACTACCCTGACAGTTAGGAAGTTTTTCCTAATGTCCAACCTAAGCATCCCTTGCTGCAATTTTAGCCCCCTTGTCCTATCCTCAGAGGTTAACAAGAACCATTTTGTCCCTCCTCCTTGTATCACCCTTTTATGTAAAGGTTATCATGTCCCCCCTCAGTCTTCTCTTCTCCAGACTAAATAAACCCAGTTGTTTCAATCTTTCCTCGTAGGTCATGTTTTCTAGATCTTTAATCATTTATGTTGCTCTCTCCAGTTGTCCACATCTTTCCTGAAATCTGATACCCAGAACTAGGCACAATACTCCAGTTGAGGTCTTATCAGCATGGAGTGGAGTGGAAGAATTACTTTTCATGTCTTACCGTATATTTCGGCGTATAAGACGCCTTTTTAACCCCCAAAAATATTCTCAAAATTAGGGGGGGCGTCTTATACGCCGAATATATGAACCCTGGACCCTGAGCACCGGGCAGCTGGAGCTGGGGCGGCTGCAGGTGGCCCGGCGGGCGGGGCGGGGTGGCGCTTCCCCCCCGAGCCCACCCGCATGTGTTCGGGGCCGGCGGGGAACGGGAGCAGCTCGGGCCCCGGGGCCCCTGGGAGCGCCCGCCCGCGTGGCGGGGACGGGAGAGCGGCGCGCTCCCAGCAGCCCGCCCGCGCGGCGGGGACGGGAGAGCGGCGTGCTCCGAGCAGCCCGCCCGCGCGGCGGGGACGGTAGAGCAGCGCGCTCCCAGCAGCCCGCCCGCGCGGCGGGGACAGGAGAGCGAGGCGCTTTTTGTGTGTGGTGGTGGGTTTTTTTTTTTTTTTTTTTTTTTTTTGTGTAATCCGGCTTTTTTACTTAAAAACTCGGGGGTCGTCTTATACGCCGGAGCGTCTTATATGGCGAAAAATACGGTACTTACAACATTCCTGCTAATACATCCCAGAATGATGTTGACTTTTTTTGCAACAATGTTATATTGTTGACATATTTAGCTTGCAATCCACTTTGCCCCTTTCTCCCCCACCCCCTCCCCAATTCCTTTCTGCAGTGCTCTTTCCTAGGCAGTTATTTCCCACTTTGTATGTGTTTAATTGATTGTTCATTCCTAAGAGGAGTATTTTGCATTTGTCCTTATTGAATTTCATCCAATTTACTTCAGACCACTTCTCCACGTTTTCGAGATCATTTTGAATTTTAATCCTATCCTCAGAAGCACTTGCAACCCTCACAGCTTGGTATTGTTCAGAAATGTTATAAATGTACGTACTTTCTATGCCATTATCTAAATAATTGATGAAGACTCTGAACAGAAGGAGACCCAGGACCAATCCCTGAGGAACCCCACTTGATACACCCTTCCATCTTGACTGTGAACCAATGATAGTTACTCTCTAGGATCAGTTTTCCAACCAATTATGAACACATCTTATAGTATCTTCATCTACGTTGTATTTCCCTAGTTTCTTTATGAGAAGATTATGAGAGACAGTAACAAAAGCCTTACTAAGGTCAAGATATACCACATCTACAATGTCCCCCATACTCACAAAGCTTGTTACCCTGTCAAATAAATCTATTAGGTTGGTTTGACATGATTTGTTCTTGACAAATTCATGCTGAATGAGTCAGATCACCTTATTATCTTCTAGGATGTGTTTGCTAATTGATTGCTTGATTAGTTGTTCCATTATCTGTGCAGGTTCTGAAATTAAACTGACTGGTCTGCAATTCCCCTTTTTATAGATTTACATTATATTTGCCCTCTTCCAGTCCTCTTGAACCTCTCCTGTCTTCCATGTGTTTTCAAAGATAATTGCTAATGGCTCAGATATTTCCTCAGTCAGCTCCTTGAATACTCTAGGACAGTGATGGCAAACCTTTTTGAGCCCGAGTGCCCAAACTGCAAACCAAAACGACAATTAAACCTGGATAACGAGGTTTTAGTTTAGAAAAAACAATTCGTACAGTTTTTCAAACTAATTAACAGCTTTTGTTTAAAAAGAAAAACACAATAACAGAGCTTTCCATTAAACTTTTTTTTTATTGAAAAAAACAAAAAAAACAAAAAACAAAACAAAACAAAAACAAAACTGTACACCCCCCCCCCAACTGACCCACTCAGCCCGGTCTCTCCCCCCAAAA
Source organism: Sternotherus odoratus (assembly GCA_032164245.1). Classification (NCBI taxonomy): domain Eukaryota; kingdom Metazoa; phylum Chordata; order Testudines; family Kinosternidae; genus Sternotherus; species Sternotherus odoratus. Next base: position 15,027,899 of record JAVMKO010000003.1, on the reverse strand, counting down.
CCTCCTTCCCTCCCACCCACCCCCCAAATGACCCACCCAGCCTGGTCTCTCCCCCCCAAACCTCCTTTCCTCCAACCCCCCAACTGACCCACCCAGCCTGGTCTCTCCCCCCCAAACCTCCTTTCCTCCAACCCCCCCCCCCCCAACTGACCCACCCAGCCAGGTCTCTCCCCCCCAAACCTCCTTTCCTCCAACCCCCCCCAACTGACCCACCCAGGTCTCTCCCCCCCAAACCTCCTTTCCTCCAACCCCCCCCAACTGACCCACCCAGCCCGGTCTCTCCCCCACAAACCTCCTTTCCTCCAACCCCCCAACTGACCCACCCAGCCCGGTCTCTCCCCCCCAAACCTCCTTTCCTCCAACCCCCCAACTGACCCACCCAGCCCGCTCTCTCTTCCACACCGCCTACCCCCGCTCCCAGCCCAGCCTTCCCCCAACACCCCCTTGCACACCGCTTACCCCTCCCCCCCGGCGCTTACTTGTTCGCTGGGTCACGCTGCTGTGACCCGACTCCAGCGAGGGAAGGAGAGGAGTGACACGCCCCCCAGCCTCGCGGTCACAGCAGCGCCGCGCCAAACCGCCTCCCCCGCCCCCCAGCCTCGCGGACAGAGAGCGCCGCGCCACACCGCCTCCCCCGCCCCCCAGCCTCGCGGACAGAGAGCGCCGCGCGAGCCAGATGACAGGCTCAAAAGAGCCACATCTGGCTCGCGAGCGGCGTGCCCACAGAGACGGCTCGGCGTGCCGGCAGTGGCACGCGTGCCACGGGTTCGCCATCACTGCTCTAGGATGTATTTCATCAGACCCAGGCAATATGAAGACATCTAACTTCTCTAAGAAATATTAAACTTGTTCTTTCCCTATTTTAGCCTCTGATCCTACCGCATTTTCACTGGTGTTCACTATGTTAGACATCCAATAGTTACTAAACGTTTTGGTAAAAACTGGGGGAAAAAATCATACAATGAACTCAATTTTATATACCCTAGTTTCTGGGCCTATTGGAGGGGGCACCCTCTGATTACTACTGGACACATCCTAAGTGGGTGCTCAGATTTCAGCTCTTAGTTTCTCTGCTGTTTCCATTAGTATCCACTAGATGGCATTGGGCATAAGAAATGTCTTTAATCCTTTTCTTATCGGAGGCTTTTAAAATTGGATTCATTTCAAGGACTGTATTTCCTTATTAGCACCTACTATTAATTAGGATCCCAGAGAACTGACTGGATGCCACAAAAAGCAGCAGAATCCTACGTGTGACTGACACCTGAACCAGAACTGCCAGGAGGCAGAACCGGAGTCATGGTCAGGCAACAAGCCAACGGTTTGAGTTGCAGGTTCAGAGGAAAGTAGAGACTGGAGCTGGAGCAGGAACAGGTTGGAGGAAGGAAGGATTGGTACAGGAAGCAAGTCCAGCATAGGTGCAGGCATGCAACACATTGAGCAGACATTGTGCCGCTGTTGCTACTCCACTTCAATGATGATCTGCGGACTCTTCTGACCAGTCAAGGAGTACAATCAGAAAATGAGAACTGAGCTCATTGGGTTACCAGGTAACTGCGCCCCCTCTCTTCCCAGCAATTCTCCTTCCCAAAACAGCATTCCATGGTCGAGGAAGCCAAAGCCCTCCCATTTAGAACATGGGCATAGCCATGCATTCACCTGAACAAGTACATCTTCCTGACAGTCCTCCCTGCCTCTCCTGCAGCATGCATGTATTGCAGCAGGAGAGGATATGGACCAACATTTAATCGAAGGCATGGAGGCTCTGCTTGGGTGCATAGGTTCACTCACACAAAAAAACTCACAGGATTGAGGCCCAATTACTTAAAATAAAACTATGGAGCATGCTATCATACAGGCTTGGCCCCCATATTTCATTCTCCATAGCATATTGGGGGTAGCACTTTCAACCCATTTTTCTTTTAAACTCCTCTCTTCTTCCTTCATCATCACCTTAGCCTGCTTTTCTCTAATACCTGTGTAAGTGTGAGTCACAACCAGCAGAAACCCATGGAGAGTTTTACAGTACATTATTCTTTGCCCTCTATGCATCCATTAGCATTGCCCTTTAAAATGCAGCCCTTTGTCCTTGTAATGAAGAATAAAACTCATTTCCAAGCATCCCAATAAGATTATCTCAAATAATAGCAATCCAATTAGCTCAGGCAGTTTGAAGTCTCACAACTCCCAAGTGGTATCCCACATCATTAAATATACTGTTTTAAAATACATTCAAATATCTATCCATAATAGACATTTCTAAAAGACTCCACAGAAACTCCACATTTCCAAAGCATCCAGGTGATAGCTAAATGCTATTATCGAGGATTTTGAAATAGAATACAGGTAGCAGAAATATTTCCACTCACACATCACACACCTCCTTCCTCAGCTTCCTCAGAAGTGGCTGCCACATCCAGGAAAGCACACATGCCGTTTCTCTGTCTCCTTGCCAAGAGATTTGGAGACCATCTACAGTAAACTAAGACTACTAAGTCTTCCACTGCTTGCATCCGACGAAGTGGGTATTAGCCAACGAAAGCTTATGCTTCAATACTTTAGTTAGTCTTTAAGGTGCCACAGGACTCTTTGTTACCTAAGACTACTAAAGCATGATTGCTCTACTTGCCCTGTTTGGCTGGGTACAAGACGGGTCTTTTCTGAATCTCTGCATATCCTCAGGCCGCTGTCCATGACAAAATAGCTTGCCTTTTCTTACTTTAGTTCTCATACCAATGTAGGGCTTCTTTTAAGATGACCTATAATTACTTAGGCAGCTATCCTATCCCTGCTATGGCCTTCAGGCCTCTTTCTCTGGCTACCACAGATATCTCCTTTGGCTCCCACTGTAAACTTACTTTTAAAAGCTGTTTCCGCTAACTGGCTTAAAATATAACTAAGTCTTTTCATGCTCTAAATACTCCAGAACTGCTGTTCTTCCCTCCAGCCCCCCACGTCATTTTCTCTGCATCTTCTTCTCTTGGGGAAACTTCCCTGGCTCAAAAAATCATGAATTTCAATTTACCATATTTATGTTGTTTCCTTTTAACTTTTAAACACACTCACCTTGGTAAAAAGCAGTCGTACCCTTACACTCTCTTATCACCCACTTACAGGAAAGGTTTGGGGCCTTTTGAAGGATTAGGAGTTGATTTGGAAGTTAGGCCCTTAACGAAAGTCAAAGAAGCTCATCGTTTCCCTGGCTGACAACCCAATGCACCTCTTTCTAGCCTCACAGGCATATCGATGGGGGAATGCAGGTGGATAATTAATTTTGTCTCCTGTCCTGTAGGGCAGTTCAGTTCTACGTGGTCATTTCAGAATGAGACCAGCAACTTAGTGAGGTCTGAAACCATGGACAGAGCTGTTAGAACATTCAGAGAATTAAGGAGCCCATAAGAAGTTCATGTTAAAATGGAGATATTTTCATAGTTTATAGTATACCCAAAGCTTGGCAGATTTTCATGGAGACAGCAAAAGGTACCTCTCTGACTTGAAAACCATACACCTGACATATGTCAAGCTCTCGATGCCACCGAGAGAGATGCTAGACTTTAAAAAAATGTCTGGAAAAAAATTACATTTACAAAATTACCTATCTCTCAGGAGTCTGTCTGAATTGGCTGCACCATTTTTTGGCTCAAACTTTCTAAAAGCAGTCAAACTGCATGGGATGTTTCAGTCCAAACAATTAAAGATTGACAAAGTCATCAGCAAGGCAGGGATTATGAAAGGATGTACTAGTCATCCCTATTATAGGTGTCACCTAAAATACATGCAAATGTGGCTAAAAATACTGATGACAAGAGCTCCAATTATGCAGTTGACACTGAAATTGGAAGCAGAGAGCAGATAACAAGGAACAATGCAATCAGATTCAAAGGGATTTGGATAGTTTAAATGATTGGACCAGCAGATTGCAAATGTAGCTCAATGCATCTCAGTGTAAAATAATTAGTCTTCGACCAAGGAGCTGGGTCTGGAAGATATTATGAGAAATGGATCAATCATTCAGCTCAGTGATTTTAGAAAAAGTGTTTTGGAGTTATTGTGAAAAAACCAGCCTACTGTACAGCAATAGTAAAAAAAAGGTCAAATTATAAACTCTGTTTTATTATTGTAACAGAGCGGGAGAGTGGTAAGCCCCACCTGAGAATAATCAGGTGTTTCCAGCTTCAAAGGCAGCAGGAAGATGCAGGGAAAGAGTGTGGTTGAGAGAGGGTTGGTGAAACTGCTAGAGGCAGTAGGAGACCTGGTCATAAAAAGGTAGTGAAGCCCAAGAGTCTCTGTGGAGCTGGAACTGATGGAAGACTGTGTTTGTTTTGGAACTTTTTATTTCTGTTTTGACAAACTCTGTTACCCGCCTGGTGAAGAATGAATTAAAGGATCTGGGGCTGAGAAAGCAATTGAAAATTAAATGAGTTCTTAAAGGGGCCTGGTAAAGAGGAAATAAAGGTACCGGGTGGTGACCCCAAAACTACAATTACCAAAGGAGGTAATAAAGGTAGTGCAGGTGGCACTGGTTAATAAATTGGTAGGCTCAATTGTTGCAACAGAGCCAATCTTAAATACTGTGGTCAGTATTAGTTAAGGTAAGACAGACATTATTAACCTGGAAATATTTAAGGACGGAAGGAAGTTGCTACCTGGTTTAAAAAATCTGGGTGAACTGTAAGGTTAAGATGTAATAGGGGAAAAGAGGTAATAATTCAGCAGAGGTTTATGACACGATACAGAACGTTGGTATATGTAACACAGGGAAATCTTTTACCTACAGTCGGGATTCCAAAACTAAAGCTGTAGTGGGAACTGCCCAGGTGCTTCAAAAAGGGAACAGTCTCCTTCTACCATTGTGCCCAACCCCCACCATTTCTACCCTCAGACTTCTCCTAAATATGTATATCTCTTGGCCGGCCTCACGTTCTGTCCATTATGGGATAATGTGATCCATCCTTGCAGCTCATCCATTCATATGTTTTTGGTATTGTATTCGTTAAATTTAAAGTGTCCAAGGGCAGGGACTTATCTAAACGGCGGCCCAGATTCTCAGCGGGTGTGAATCAGAGCTGAGTTTAGTGGAGCTATGCTGCCATAAATCAGCGTATCTCCACTGAGGTCAGTGGAAGTGTGCCAATTTACACCGGAGAAGAAGATCTGTCCATCGGGTTCCACATACGTATGAGACCATGTGGTAGTCCATGTGCCATGTAAGCACATGAGGTTCAGCTTCATGAACTCATTTTGTGGCCCCTGTATGGAAACAGCGGTAAAAGTGTGGTCTATCTGTTTAAGAGCCAGGGAGATACCAGCCCTGTTCTGGAGAGATGCCCAGCAGATTGGTGCTGGGAATCACTTGACCTAGGTAAACAGCATCTAGTGACTGGGTCTGATTCCCAGCTGAAGGATGTAAATGAGGGTTCCAGTGCCCTGAGGGAGTCTGGGACCAGGAGAAGACTAAAAATACTCTCCTATGACTCAAGCAGAAGGCTTTGAGAGACTAAGCAGGCCATGCAGACACCTTCTGGTTTGGAAAGGAATGGATCCTCTAGCCACCAAAAAGTCTCTCAATCTCAGTCAAGAACAGGACTGCTGCTTTTTGTTATTTTTCACCATTTCTGTTTGTGTGTTAAGGAGTAAACAAAGCCTCAGGAAAGAGGAACAAATGCAATGTGCATGGCCGACTCTTAGTCCCAGGCTGGTGATCTGTCCACCAGCATAGCTCAAGGTTAGTTTTTTATTCTAACATTTGGAGATGGTCTATTTATTTACCATTGTGATTACATTGCAGTCAGCTCTGGCATGTCTTCTGAAATTTACTTTGGTTCATTCATTCATCTTCACTCTCAGAAACTAAGCTGCTTTATTAAGAGATTCAATAACAAATGATGTCTCTGCATCGTTTTCAGAATCAAGATTTTTTATTCTCCAGCTGTCTGTTCAGGAATGTACTTTGCTTTGGTATTGATCAGTTATTTATAGTGAGAGTAACACAGACTTACAGAAATGTTGGTGTGTGTTTATGACCAAGCACTCCTTGTGCAAAACACCTTAACATCATGCTGTGATTGTCCCTTACTTATTGCAAATAAATCTAGTCTCTGCCACTTGTATCCTGTTCTGATGGCTGTGTATACAGTTTTAAGTGGTAGTTCTGTTATTTGGAAAGCACAGTTTTATTGCCCCAAAAAATATCAACTCGTCTTCACAAAGTCAACTCCATTTAAAACAATCATCTTACTTTGACCAGCTTATTAGTTACCTCACAAATCCACTCGCTCAGTCTGATAAATGTTCAAATTTACATGAGTTAGCTCTGTTTCACAGGTAGGCAACATATTAGTCAGTGGTTTCATCTAGTTGGTTTCTAGTTGTTACAGGAATGTTCTATAAACGAGCTGTCTTTCTATATGTAAAAAGTTAGTTAATTGATGCCAGTAGGTGGCACCCAAGGATATTATGTAGCATATTTCGTGGGTTTTGTAGGACCAATAAAGCTACTTCTTGTGCCCTTCCTGTGGCTTGGAAGGGACCTCAGGAGGTCATCTAGTCCAACCCCCTGCTCAAAGCAGGCCAACAACACCAACTAAATCATCCCAACCAGGGCTTTGTCAAGCCAGGCCTTAAAAACCCCTAAGGATGGAGATTCCACCACCGCCCATTCCAGTGCTTCACCACCCTCCTAGTGAAAAAGAAAACATACCTTTCCTACATACTATTCTTGCCTTGATAAAATATTCTTGAAAAATTTAAATTATGTTCTAGCAATTTGCAGTCCCCTTTGTGACCCCAGTGGAATGTGCAGAAGTTGTTCTTTGATTCTGGCTCTGCCTAGGTTTGCCAGTTTTCCTGGAGATTTCCTTTAATTCCTGGGGACTCCAGGATAGTCCTGGAGGGTTGGTAACCCTACCTCTGCTCCATGTAGCAATGACACTCACCCAAGTGTCTCTTCAGTGCCGCTTTCTCACTGAAAAATTTGGAAGTACTGTAACTCCCATTATAATCTCTTTGGGAGAAGAGACTGCCTTTTCAGTCTTTGTACAGCACCTAGTGCACTGGGATCCTGGTCCATGACAAGGGCTCTTAAGCACCGTGGCAATGCAAATAATGAATAGCAGTAATAATCACCACCTCGTCCACTTCTTTTTCAGCTTCCCGTCCAGACAGAACTCTCCAGGTTTTATTTTTGCCAGATCAAATTTTGCTTCTGCTACCATGTAATAAAAGCCTGACACATAGCAGATGTTCACAGTTCACTTTATTTCCTAGCTCCAGGCATGATACACAAGTCAGACTACAAGGTCACATTCTTGGAGTCAGTATCCACTGACTACAATGCCTACTGATACAATGTTTTGCCCTTTTGCAGGAAAGGAAGGATGGCTCAGTGGTTTGGACACTAGCATAGCACTTAGGAGATCTCCATTCAATTCTCCAGTCTGGCACTAGCTTCCCATGGGACCATGGGCAAGTTGCTTAATTTTTCTGTGTCCCACATCTGTAGAATCGGAAGAATAGTTCTTTACTATTCTCTCACGGGGTGTTTTGAGAATAAATATGCTAAAGCTTGGGAGGTCTGCCAATATTACATTGATGGTAGGGCATATAAAACAGACCACAGAAGCCAAAATAATGGCATACTGCACTTCTTCCGGTGGTTAGGCTTTTAAAGAGCATCTAGATGTTGTGAATAGAGCAGAGGTTGTGGTATTTTGACTCCATGTTCATTTTGCTGAGCTAAAAACAAAATGACTGAAATGCATAAACTTAAATAAAAAGAATGAGACGATAGGCTTTGTTTATAGTATGGAAATATTCAGCTTTTTTCTTGAATAACCAATCCACTGCAGAAAGAGGCCTCTTTAAAAATCACTCCTGACTTTCTGCTAACTGTAGCTTTTGCCCTTTTAGGCCCAGAGAAAGGCCTGTCAAAGTAGCATTGCCTACATTATTCTTTTCCTTCCCCGTGAGGTTGATCTATTCTATAAAGTGAGTCCAGATGCTTGCTATATAGATGGGGAAGCATCTTCAATCTTGATCTTAATTACTGAGGCTCAAATTGATTTGACCTGAACTCTTTCTGCCTTTCAAGTATACCAAGACCTACAGGCTAGTTCCCTAGCTTTTTGAACTAACACGCTGTCTGACAAACAAGTAATTGTAAGGAACTGATTTACTGCCCAGGCAGACCCAGTTGGATGTAAAATATTAATGTAAGAAACAATTTCCATTTCTTTTACTCTTAAAATCCAATAAATTAGTCCAAGCACTTTCAAATAATTGATATTTTACAATAGGGAGAAATATCTGACCACTTACAAATGTGCCTCTTTTGAAACCAAATGCTTTACAAGAGAAGATGTTTGTGAATTTCAAGGCTGCAAAGGTACCTCAGGGCTTTGCTGACATCAAAATAAGCCATAAAAGCAAAAGTGAGAGTGGTTTAGGATGCCACTAGGATCCCAAAATATAGCCTTGTCCAAGTTTTATTTTTTAGCTTATATAATATATGGAGCCTACTACAAATTACAAGCTGCCATCCTTCCAATTCCCCCTCGTGGCTCTTTCTCTCATTCCTTATAACCTGTTTTTCTCCAAGATTTGACCAAACTAAAAAGAACAACATTAAGCAGTAGTAGATGGCTCAGAGAACTGCTAATGGACTTGTGACCTTTTTGTCTTGATGATCTTGAGGCATATAATGGTGGTTACGATCCGCTAGCTCTGTGAGATGAATCTGTGGCCTCAGTCCATTTCTTAGTACAGCTGTGCTAAGCACAACTACCCCAGTTAGTATCTTTTCTGACACTCTCATCAGAGAGAACAAGGATTGATCCACCCCGCCGCTGCCCTAGAACTGAAACCGGAATTCTAGCAGGGAAGTGTAGGAAATCTAGCACTATAATTATCCATACTAAAAATCATGCAAGGCTCAAGTGTGAATGACATGAGCAAGGCTTAATGCAAAGGTCATGTACAATTAAGGTCATTCCTTGTGTCAAGATACCTGTATGATTGCTGCTATGGGTAAAAGTTGTATCTTTCCATGGATAAACAGAGGTAAAATATCCACCTTTCATCATTACTGGGTGCACTTACAAAAACAAAAAGACTGTTCTTCTAAGAGCCAGAAAATATTAGTGAAGCTGTAACCGTTAATACCCTTTACATTTGATCATGTTCCACTTGACTTTTAATTTTGATTCAAAAGAGAAATCAGGAGAAGAAGTGGGCAAAATCTTTGTCTGGAGGAAAATATCTTTGACTGAAGCTGCTGTGTGTGTTTAGGGGATGTGGGACAGGGGAATATCTCACTATTATGATTCAGCAGAAGCTGTAACATAGATAAGGTCACAGAGTTCAATTATAAGAGGAGCTTTAAGCCTTTATTTTTTAAAAAAATATCTAATTGAAATGGGGGGGAGTGAACCACATAGAATGTAAACTTAGAGCACTATTTGAATATTTTATGGTGGTTTCATTAAAAGTGAATTGATGTAAAATGAATAACAAGAGGTCAAAAATCACCCCTTTTGCCAATTTTTTTCCCAGTGGATTGTCTCACTTTTGTTTGTTCCTCTTTTGCAAGAAACCTAAAACACGCTGTGACTTATCCTTTGGCTACATTGTTGCTCATCATATATTAATTTCCAGAATAACTATTATACCTTGGTAATGTTTATAGAGCATTTTATAATTTTTTAGCTGTAATAGAAACCATTTACACCAAGGCAACCCCCCCTGAATTTGACAACAAATTAGCCACAGAATAAATACTGTCATTCACTTCTGGCATGGAATGTGTCACATTAAGGCTATGTCTACACTACAAAGATTACGCAGTAGAACTTCACTGCTGTAAAATCTCTCACGTAGCTGCCTGTATTGGGGTAGTTACCCGCTCCAGCCTTGAAAGAGTTAAAAGTCAGACCTTGGAGCAGGCTGAGAGTAAGGGCTAGGCTGATTGGGGAAGTAGCCCCCGTTGGGCCATACCTCAATCAGGCCACACCTGGCCTTATTGTAAAGGCCTAGGGAGGAGCTAGGTAGAGCAGTGTCCCTCTAGCTTGGAGGAAGATGGACCTAGATGCCTGAAGGGAGCTAAGGGTACTGAGGGTGGAGCAGTGCTGGGGAAGGGGCAGGCTGAGCTGGGGAGCTCAGGCCTGGCGACCTCCCAGGCTGAAGCCTGATATGAAGGCCTGAAAGGGTAATGGGCTGAAGGGAAAGGCAGCAGGTCCAAACCCATCTTGCCTATGATGACTGGCTCTTACACTTCCATCTGCCCCAGGGAGCAGGGGCTTGATGATGACTGGCAGTAGCCATAGACCGAGACAAGGTGGGAATAGAGGGTTGGGGGTTCCCCGGGGAGGGGAGACCCAGAATGTGAGGGTATTGCCAGGGAGCAGCACCCCAGGTAAAAGGGCACCGGGGTCCAGGAGGGACATGGGGGCCAGCAGCAAGTGGAATGGCGACCAGCAGAAGATGCTCCAATGGCTGGTGAACTCATTCCCTAGACAGGCAGCAGGAGGCACCACCGGGTGAGGCATCGCATCATTACACTGCCCTGTGCCAATAGGAGAGAGCTCTCCCATCAACGTAATTAAATCACCCCCAATGAGTGGCAGGCAGTAGCTATGCTGTCAGGAGAAGCTCTCCTTGCTGACATAGCACTGTGTGCAATACCATTTATGTTGGCATAATTTACGACGCTCATATATTGGCAAAACTTATGTTGCCTCTGAGCAACATAAGTTTTTCCAATATATGTGGCAGTGTAGACATAGCTTAAGTCATTTGTGTATATGCACCCTTTTGTGCCCAACACACAGAGGATGGCAGTCTGTGATAACTCAGCTTGAGAGGGTATTTAGCACAAACTGAAGAGACTCATACTTTTGGTTCTGGAGGTCATCAATTCAATCCCTGGTGTTAAAATCATCAAGTTCAAGGCCAGGAGGGACTACCAGATCATCTAGTCTGACCTTTTGTAAATCAAAGTGCACTGACACCACCCACTCACTGAATCCAGCTACTGAAATGGGACCAAAGTATTATAGTCCACAGGAGACTAGACTATTAAGTGCCACGGGCAAAGAATAGGAGGGACCAAAGTGCACCAGTGCCTGAGGCCTTACAATGGCAGGGAAACAATTAAGTGAGATACACTTAGATCAGTGGTTCCCAAACTTTAACAACCTGTGAACTCCTTTCACTAAAATGTCAAGTTTCACGAATCCTCTCCTAAAAATGAATATTCACAGGGATTTTCTCCTTTACCGGAGTATAAATTATAAAAGGTGTGATCTTGGAATTATAAACTTGGGGGTTTTTTACAGATTTATTACACACTATTTATTATTATTTATTTATCATTCCAGTATTTTTATTACATTATGAAAACATCAACTCTCTTCCAAGATCTCACTTTTTTAGCTTGTTTTACTTTGAATAAGCCTGTTATAAAACAAAGTTCCTATTTTTCATCAAGGAGTATCAGATGTGAAACAGTATGAAGGTATTTAAGAAGCCAACTGAAAGAGTTCCTCCTACACAAGCAGCAGTCCAGGCAAACAACACACATTACAACAAAGCTTAATCTTGTTATTCACAATCATTTTAAAAACAAGACTAGCTGCCTATTTAATTTTAAAAACACCAAAATATATCCACCTCCCTTTCCACTTCTTATAAGGAGTCATGAAGTTTAAATATCCTCAGTGTGATACAGATGCTTGATTTGATCTGCTTAGCTCTTGAAAGTCCAGGGGCTCCATGCTGCTGGCCCCATACTGCCTGGGATCCCTCTGTTCGCCATTAGGAATTTTTTTCCCCAAGAACCACCTGTAACATTTCACAAACCTCCAGGGGTTCATGAACCCCAGTTTGGGAACCACTGACCTAGATAATCCTGGCAAGTCACCCCCACCCACACACTTCAGAGGAAGTGAAAAACCCTCAGAGTCACTGCCAATGGGACCTGAGGGAGAATTCCACCCTGACCCCACATAGGGTCATCAGTTGGCCCCTGCACATATGGTCAAGATGTTGGCTGCAATGCTTGCATATGACCGTCCCACACTGGCATGTTTGAAGGCTGACGTATCTTCAAACATGGGGTAGGAAAGTGGAAGAGAAATAGGCACATCTGCTGATGCTATATCATATTTCTGGAAGTCCATCAGAAGCTTTGGGAAGTGAGTGATGACAGACTTCTTCCTGGGCATTCCCTTGAGCCAACAGGTTATGCTGTCACTGCTAAACATGGATGTTTGCACTTGTTGTACTTACTTTTAGGAACTTATAAATGGGGATAAAATGATATAGAGAGAGTTTCCGGAGGCACATCATACCTCCCACACATCAGGAAGGTCAACATAGGAGTTTCAACAGCATAGTTTCTGTGTCCAGTTCTCAGGCAGCTTCCACTCCTCCCCTTCCTGCCTCTAATGAGCTGTAGCAACGCTCAATAAAAGAAGCTAGGAAAGTAGCAAACAAAAACTATGTTTAGCAACAGTTAAGATTACAACAGGACCTACACCATTCCTTTCCATCTTCATGTTGCCTGCAATGCTGTCAATAACCCACTCCAATGCTCCCTAATGCTTTCACTTTCCTCCCCAACAGATACCCAGAAGCAATACATATCCCAACTTAATTAAATGTAAATGAGAAACCTTAACAGTGACCTCAGCAGTGTTAAGGGAAAATAACTTCCCAGATGCATGTGTAAGACAGTCAGATGTGCCAATCTGTTGATATAATTGATATAAAAGCATATGTGGTTTGTATTCTACTATAAATTTGAGCTGGCATATGTATTTCTTTTATATAAGTATTTCCCTTAACTTCTTATTTCCATGTGTCTAAGGTTTTCAATGGATCGGGTGTGTCATGGTGCAATCTTAAATGTCATTAAATGTAGTTTTTGTTTGCCAATTGTTATTTGCATTATAGTAGTGTTTAGAGAGTTCTAAATGAAATAATAATCCCATTGCCCTAGGCTCTATATGCACATAATAAGAGAGAATCTATGGTCCAAAGAGCTCAATACGGGCAAGACAGACCAACTATCCCCATTTTACAGATGCGGACCTGAGATACATAAAAATTATGTGATTTGCCCAAGGTCAAGGAGAAAATCCATGGCAAAACCAAGAACTAAACACAGATCTCCTAAATCTTAATGAGTGTCTTAACCATAAGATGTGGAGTTCTTGGGGCACCTTAGAGATGAACAAATTTATTTGAGCATAAGCTTTCATGGGCTAGAACCCACTTCTAGCTCACAAAAGCTTATGCTCAAATAAATTTGTTCATCTCTAAGGAGCCACAAGGACTCCACATTGATTTAACCATAAGACTATCCTCCCTCCCCAGAAAGAGGAGACATATTAAAATCTCCAGGGGTATTAACAATAAAGGCATAAGGCCCTTTAGACAGCTGGTATCAGAGGGGTAGCCGTATTAGTCTGGATCTGCAAAAGCAACAGAGAGTCTTGTTGCACCTTATAGACTAACAGCTGGTTACATTACTTCCCACTAAGTTCCTCCAGTGTATTCAACTGATATCGGCTAGGGAGTTGGTGAAAATAAGACTCATTCGCAGCTCCAGGAACACTCTCTATTTACTCTTACCTTGTTCTCCCTACCTCACATTCTTGTCTGCTTCAGCCACCTCTTACCACTTAAAACGACGAAGACTTGTGGCACCTTAAAGACTAACCAGTTTATTTCAGCATAAGCTTTCGTGGGTTATAGCCCACTTCATCAGATGCATAGAATCTGGAGGTAGATTTTCAATTAGTGTACATTATCCTAGCTCTGAATATTTTAATAAAACTATAATAATTTATCCCAACTGAGGATCAGATCCCTAAATCATTAGTGCTCCAGAATTCTGTTCCTTGCTTGGATCCCTAGGCACCACTCTAATACAAATAAGTACCACTACTAATAATAATGCACCCAAATCATCTATTAATTCCCTTGGGATTGCCTCGTGTACTTTACTAAACCTTCTACGCTGAGCAGTGCCAAAAGAATATGAACTGGATAAGGAAGGAATTAGGACCAGAGGGATTCAAGAGTGAATATGAATGCATGGTGGTGTTCTTGCTATCAGTAAAAGTAATTAGTATTCAGAAATGTAGTGAGAATCCTTTTGCCATCAAAGAGAGACACTAGAGAGATAAAAGTTACAAAGTGTTAAAGCCCTGCTTGTTGCCTTAGGCATGTTTTTGTTTTGCTCCGTTCATTTCAGCGTTTGACTCGGTAATGGTTCACTTTTGTTGTTATGACTGAAAAATAAAATGACTATTAAAGAACAAATTTTGTGAAGGCAAAGTACGGTGACTGGCACCTTTGCAGTGCCCAGAATACAATGCTAGCTGCCAATATTTCTTGCTATTTTTTCATGTTCAATTACAGACGAGTAGGAGAGAGGCCCAATTGTTTCTTTTCTGGCTGTGCATATTTATTATTTTTTGCTGTGTTTAAAAAAAAAAAATCCTGCCAACAGCCAAAGCGAAAGTACCTCCTTCACCCTTGAGGAACAGACTTCTTTTTTAACTTTTTCTAAGACAACAGCCGTAAAATGTTATAAATAGCACCTAGCACCTCAAAATATGATTTTATAAAGCCCAGTAGCGTCACTGGAAACAAAATGACTTAATTTAGAGCCTAGACCATGACCTTAAATTTAACAATCAAAGATGACCTGGGACAATAAACTGTAAAGATACATTTTTGAAACAAAGGAACAGATTCTCAGCTGTTGTAAATCAGGACTTCAGTGGAGCTACATAGCTTTAGACCATCAGAGAATCTTGTGTTAGAAGTTTGAAAAGGGTTTTATCCTGCTTTCTGTTTGAAAATCAGTAACATAGGATGATGGGATGGATTGCACCCTCAGCAAGTTTACGGATGACACTAAACTCAGGGGACAGGTAGATAACTGGTGGATAGGGATAGGCTCCAGAGTGACCTAGACAAATTGAAGGATTGGGCCAAAAGAAATCTGATGAGGTTCAACAAGAACAACTGCAGAGTCCTCCATTTAGGATAGAAGAATCCCATGCACCGCTACAGACTAGGGACCAAATGGCTAGGCAGCAGTTCTGCAGAAAAGGACCTGGAGAGTACAGTGGAAGAGAAGCTGGATATGAGTCAACAGTGTGCCCTTGTTGACAAGAAGCCTAATGGCATATTGGGCTGTATTAGTAGGATCTTTGCCAGCAGATCGAGGGAAGTGATTATTCCCCTCTATTTGGCACTGGTAAGGCCACATCTGAAGTATTTTGTCCAGTTTTGGGGCCCTGCTATAGAAAGGATGTGGACAAATCAGGGAGAGTCCAGTGGAGGGCAATGAAAATGATTAGGGATTTGGGGCACATGACTTATGAGGAGAGGCTGAGGGAACTAGACTTATTTTGCTGCAGAAGAGAAGAGTGAGGGGGAATTCGATAACACCCTTCAACTACCTGAAGGGGAGTTCCAAAAAGGATGGAGCTCGGCTGTTCTCAGTGGTGGCAGATGACAGAACAAGAAGCATTGGTCTCAAGTTGCAGTGGGGGAGGTCTAAGAAAAATTATTTCACTAGGAGGGTGGTGAAGGACTGGAATGGGTTACCTAGGGAAGTGATGGAAACTCCATCCCTGGAGGTTTTTAAAGCCCAGCTTGACAAAGCCCTGGCTGGGATGATTTATTTGGGTTTGGTCCTGCTTTGAGCAGGGCATTGGACTAGATGACCTCCTGAGGTCTCTTCCAACCCTAATCTTCTATGATTCGATGATTCTAAGCCTATCATTAGTAATTTTTGTGATTACTGATTTTTCAATGCAGTCCAGATTTCAGGCTTCAGTACCTCAGCAGACAATGCCCATAGACACATGATGGCCACACTCCTGAGGAACCATCTTTGCTAAATCTCCACCACCACTTCTTCTCCAGGACCACTAAGCTGCATAAAATAGGAGCCCCTGTCACCTTGTAAACCATGATTGCATCCCTGACTGGGGCCCAGTGCACAGCTTGTGCCCCTCTCTGATCACATAGCCCAGGATTCCTTCTGCCACTGCAGGGCAGTGGTTACCCACTGAAAACTAACAAGGTCATCTTCTGCTCCTATCTTGGACAAGTATGGGGTGGGACTCGATGCAGCTGAGTTAAAGGGCAGTTCCTGCTAGGACTGTTCTGACTGCGGCTTCTCCTGAAGCTGGGCCTTGCTACTTTTGCTGATCTCCATACACCTGTGAGATGTATGGAGTTACATACAGCCCCTTATAAAGCTCCTGAGTAGTAGCTAATCGGGTTCACCTGATCTGCTGCATCAGTAGAAATAATCAGCGCAGGTTCAAAACATTTTGAAATTGTCCAGCAACAAAAAAGCAACACATTTTTCATGATCATTTTTCAATTGGCTTTGGAAATGACTGCATGTCTGCATCTGACAGCTCGATGAATCATTAGGACAGCTCTGCATCTCCATCTCCACAAGCTGACAACATATACATTGTGTTAGCCCTCCATGATAACATTTAAAATGCCTGAATCATGCAAATACTGAGAGAGAACATGTGTGGTGTGACTAGCTTAGGCAAAGAAAAATATTGGGAAAATTCACTTGTGGGGCAACCCTTACAATTTCAAGGAAGGGAATAACATTGGGGTGAATTTATCCCTTTTTTTAAAAAACCTCAGTATTTCTTTTGAAATTTCATAGAGTGCTCTAATATATTTTGATACATGTTCTCTTTGCATAGTCTGGTGCCTTTTATGCTTCTGTAATAGATGATTTTCATCAACAAGAACAAAAAATAAAGGAAAAAGTATTTGTCTTGATCACTTTTCAAATTTACAATCAAATGATTTCTCGGCCAACCATTTCAAAATATCTTCCAAACACCACCAGTCTTTTACAGGTTCAGACTTCCAATTAAAATCATGCTAGGAATGCAATCAAGTATCTCAGCACTCAGAAGTTAATTATCTCCTCAGGCTAAGTTGTAAACATCCTTGTTTTGTTTTTGTCCACTTCATCTCATGATATAATGTATTTGGAGATACAGATTTTTCAGTTGTTATCAAGAGGGCCTATGGTGAGGCTGTGGGAGCTTTTGTCACAACTGAAATGCAGGAAAAGTTAAACTGTTTCTGTGAATTAACAACACAGGGTACTATCTAGCCAAAATTATCCTCCGTGTATCACGCCACATAAACCGCAAAGATTGTTATAGATCTTCTCTACATGCTCAGTCCACTTATTCTTCCCCAAAATTGGCTGGATTTGAGCCAGGCATATACACGCAGAGAGCATCTGCTATCAAAGAGATGATTTAGGCTGGAATCATGGAAAGCTGGACAAGGCTGAAGATAAATAAATAATTCCTTCTATCCTCAATCAACTGTCTGCCTGATTTACAAGGGCCAAAACAACCTGCCTATCTGAAAACAGTGATAGTATTTGAAACGTCCAAATTAATCTGGCTCGAAGTTGGATTAACTGCTTCAGAGATTTCTAATTGCCAGATGGCTTTGTTGATACCAGCCTGGGAAAGCTTGTGATTTGGGTGATTGTCATATATACTCTGGTCTCCTGCCAAAAGGCAGTGACTCCTGTGTGTAGTACATCCATAGTCAACTTTTCTAGTTTTTATACACCAGCCTCTACTGATGCTAACCTTCCCCTCCCTAACTTATTGTTCTTCCCAAAAATGCTGACAGAATTCAGATGCCATATTACATAAATGACCAAAGGAGTGGGAAAGGAGTTGTAGTTTGCATAGGGTTTTACAGCTTTCAGCCAAGTTCCAGGGACACAGAACTTCCAATTGACATAAACCCTGACTGGCCTCTGTGGGTTCTGAGTTGTAGAGATTTTATGGGCATCTCGGTTCAGCAGAGAGAGAAAGAAATAAGATATGAATATTGCACAGGAGCAATGTTAACAACCTATAGGGAGTCTTCATCTTCAACATAGCAAGACCCGTAGGGTTAGCTGCTACATGCGCTCCAAGTGACTGGTATCTGTAAAGCAGAGAATTGGTGATTAATAAATAAATAATAATGATAATCTTTGCTCTCTTGCCAATAGCTCAGAAAGCATTCCCCTGAATCATTGTGTGCTCATCAACGCAATCCACAGTGTTGCAGTGGTCAGTGCTTTATTATGTGTACTATACTATACAGAGAAATTGGTACTCAACAGCAGTCTCCACTGAAAAGATTTTCATGGGGGATGGAGGGAATACACTCGCTGCATAAATAGTGGGATAACATTTCAGATGGTCTTTGTGGTCCAGTGATTTATATCCATCAGAAGAGGACAGTGTCTTGAAAATCTGCCAGAAAAGATTCCACTTGTTTTTGTAACCTGTGACTAACATACACAGCCATTGGGTTTCAGTAATAAAATGCAGTATTTGGGAACATGAGAAAGTTATAGACTTTGCAAGAATTTCAAACATCAAGGGAGCTATCTGGAAGAAGCACAGAAGTCTCCAGCCCATTATATGGGTTAATCCACATACAGTAGACTCTTGATTATCCAGGATTGGGTTAACCAGGATGTGGATTAACCAGGATGTCAAAAAAAATACAGGTAACTCACAGGGCCAGCTCTGGCTTTGTTGCCCAGGGCCGGCGACAGGGGGGTACAACGGGTACAGCTGTACCGGGCCCCGGACTTAAGGGCCCCCCCCCTTAAATCCGGGGCGGGCCTGGTACGCAGCTGTACCCCCTTGTCGCCGGGCCTGTGAGCAAGGCGCGGCTCTGGGCAGCCGCTGCAGCGCTCGTCAGCCCCCTCCCCCAGCACCCAGCAGCCTCCCCCCGCCCCCTTTTGCTTCTTCCGGCCGGGCCATGCGGCCAGAGCGCATGCGGGGGTTGGGGCCCGTGGGCAGCGGGAGACTGGCCGGGGGGAGGCCCGCGGGCGGCGGGAGACCGGGGGGGCCCCCACACGATCTGCGTAAGGGGCCCCAAAATTCCTGTCGCCGGCCCTGTTGTTGCCGCCCCAAGCACAGACAAAAAAAACCCCACCAGGGCTCAGGGCAGCCAGTGAACCAACACCCCCTTCCCCTGGCGCAGGGTGGCTGATGAACCAACTCCTCCCCCACATATTTCCTATGGATGGTGATTATCCAGGATTTTATTTACCAGAATTAATTTTTTCCCTATCATCCTGGATAATCGAGAGTCTACTGTAGTTCCATTTCATATATCTAACAGAATTAATTCACTGGTAGTATAAGCAGATAAGACTATACTGAAGAGTTGTACCCACTAATACCAGCAGTGAGTTTGTCCCAACAGAGCTGTAGATTCTGTTCTTACTTTCAGGTCTACATCTTGAAGAAAATGGAACAATCAGATGTCTTGAGAATTATTCCATAATATCAGAATCTGTTTTCTAGCCACTTAAAAGACCACATCTCAGATCTGACAATTAACTCAGATGAGCATGTAGGAATGAATTAATTAATTAATTGAAAATTAATAAGTACTGTAAATACATTTATCCTAACAAAAATATTTACCCTTCCTCCTTTTTTTCAAGCATACAGAAAATTGAAAAGCCAATACAGTTTGCAATTCCCATAGTGCCAGATTCTACCATTTCTCAAATTTCTCAAACTACTTCTTCCTTTGGTCTGAAATGTCTCAGCACCCTGAGATGAGTCAGCAGCAGCAGTTGTTGAACCCTGAATCTCTGGATCTAAAAGCAGGAGCTTCTACTTCATAAACTAAAAAGACCCAACTCTGTTAGTTGAGATAAATTAGCTGATTCATAAACCTTCATGTGATCCGACGACTATAGGGGCTGGATAAGGTTAAGTGTGGGTTATATGTAGGGTCAATTTATAGATATCTTTATTTCGGTTGGCTTGGGGAAAACAGTTTGGAGCTTTATAAAGCTGTGCGGCAGGGTGATCACCCCACTCCGGCTCTGATGGGGTTAAAAGCAGCCCTGGAGAGGGTTGTGGTGTGGAAAGGCTGACTGGGGAAGCAGCCAAAGCTGGGGCGACACCCCAGTCAGGCCACAGTTGGCCCTATAAAAGGGCTGTCAGCCAGGAGCTAGGAGGAGTCTCTCTCTAGCTGTAGAAAGAGAGGGCCTAGCTGCCTGAGACCGAGGCCATGGTTACACTTACAGGATTATAGCACTTTTGGTTATAGCTGTACTCATATACAGCAATAGGTATAGTGCTATAGCATGTCCTGTCGTGGCCACATTTGCGGCACTTGCAGCGGCACAGGGAGTGGTGCATAATGGGCAGCTATCCCAGCATTCAGCTGGGTGCAACGTGCTTTTCAAACGAGGGAGGTGAGGGGGAACATGTAGTGTGTATGCAGAGGGAGAGAGCGAGGGGATTTTCTACGGGCTGAGAGTCTTGTCAGTGGTTGTCCTTTGAAATTTAGAACCTGCTATTGTTTCTCAGTCACACAGCTCCCTTTGTAAACATTTGTAGTGCTTATCTGCCGAGATAAGAGAGAAACTCTGAAAAGGTACTTCTGCATTCCTCCTGCCGAGTTCAAAACAAAGCGAAGAGACGTCAATTGCCTTAAATGGCTCGGAGGCGTGCCAGAGATCACTTATAGCGTAATGCCCTGTGATAATACGCTACAGGGAATACGCAATAGCTGTTATTTCTCAAGGAAGGGAGGATTACCAGGAGCGGTATAACTGTGGGTTTCTAGCAGAATACATGCCTTGCCAGTGTGGTCGGGTAGGGAGTTATAGCGCTCCTGGAGGCTTTATAGCACTATAAAGTGCCAGTGTAAGCAAGGCCCAAGCTACCTAAAGTAGGGCTGGGCTGGGGGAAGGCAAGAGGAGCTGTGGAGCTCCAGCCTGGTAAACCCCCCAGCTGTTAGAGGCCTGAAAGGTATTACTTGAACAGTGCTGGGGAATAGGGCAAGAGGAGATGGGGAGCTCCAGCTTGGCAATTCCCCAGGCTGCAGGGCCTTGTGCAGGGCCTAAACAGGTACTGGGGTTGCCAAGGTACAGCCTGGTGTTAGGCAGAGGCAGCTGGTCCAAACCCCCCTTGCCAGTGATGTGTGCTTTACAGACTGCAGTCGCACCCCAGTGAACGGAGGCAAGATGGTGACTGGCAGTAGCCACTGATGCAAAGTGGGATTAGAGGGTTGGGGGTTGCCCTGGAGGGGAGACCCAGATCTGTGGGTTACTGCAGAGGGCAGAACCCAGATACAAAGGGACACTGCCAGGATTCAGCATCCCAAGGCAAAGAGGCACCGAGGTCTGGAATGCCAGTGGCAGGCTAGACACCAGCCTGCAGAGGGCCCTCCAGAGGCTGGAAAGAGCTAATTCATGGACAACCAGCAGGAGGGCCGTGCCGGTGAGTCATTGACCTTGCTACAAGCTGTAAGAACAAACTTCATATTTGCAATGCCAAGCTGCTAACAAAGTTTGTAGATTCATAGATTCTGAGACCAAAAGTGATCATTGTGATCATCTACTCCAGGGGTTCCCAAACTTGGTTCGCTACTTGTTCAGGGTAAGCCACTGGTGGGCTGCGAGACACTTTGTTTTCCTGAGCATCTGCAGGTACAGCCACTCGTAGCTCCTAGTGGCTGCGGTTCACCATTCCTGGCCAATGGGAACTGCAGGAAGCGATGGCCCGGCCTGTGCTGCTTCCTGTAGCTCCCATTGGCCAGGACAGCAAACTGTGGCCACTGGAAATTGCAAGTGGCCATAGCTGCAGACACTCAGGTAAACGAAGCGACTCATGGCTGTCCAGGGGCTTACCCCTAACAAGCCACGAACTAAGTTTGTGAACCTCTGATCTAGCCTGACCTTCTGTACAAAACAGGCCACAGAACTTCCCCAAAATAATTCCTACAGCAACTCTTTTAGACAAACATCCAATCTTGATTTACAAATTGTCAGTGATAGAGAATCCACCATGATCCGTGGTAACCTGTTCCAATGGCTAATTACTATCACCATTAAAAATTTGCATCTTATTTCCAATTTGAATTTGTCTAGCTTCAATTTCCAACCATTGTACTGCGTCCTACCTTTTTCAGATAGACTGAAAAGCCCATTATTATATTTGTTCCCCATGTAGATACTTATAGATTATAATCAAGTTATCCCTCAACCTCATTTGTATTAAGCTAAATAGACAGCTCCGTGCGTCTATTCACATGAGACATATTTTATAATCCTTTATTCATTCTTGTGACCCTTCTCTGAACCCTCTACAAGTTAGCAACATCTTTCTTGAATTGTGGGCATCAGAACTGGGTACAGTATTCCAGCAGTGATCACACCAGTGCCAAATACAGAGGTAAAATGGCCTCTCTACTCGTCTTCAAGATTCCACTGGGTTTGCATCCTAGGATCACATGAGCTCTTATGACCACAGTGTCACACTAGGAGCTCAGGTTCATCTGATTATCTGCTATCCTTCCCCCCTCAATCTTTTACAGAGTCACTGCTGCCCAGAATAGAGTTCCCCATTCTGTAAATATGGCCTACATTCTTTGTTCCCAGATGTATACATTTACATTTAGCTATATTAACATGCATATTGTTTGCTTGTGCCCAGTTTAAAAAGCAATCCAGATCACTCTGAATCAGTGACCTGTCCTCTTCACTATTTACCACTCCCCCAGTTTTTGTGTCAGCTGCAAACTTTATAAGTGATTATTTTGTATTTTCTTCCAGGCTTCTGATATAAATGTTAACTTGTGTAGAACAACCAATCCCTGCAGGAATTCACTGAAAACAGTTCCAGTCAATGATAATTTCCCATTTACAGTTATATTTTGAGACCTATCAGTTAGCCAGTTTTTAATCCATTTAATGTGTTTTGTGTTAATTTTAAACTGTTCTAGTTTGTTAATCAAAATTGCAATGATTGAGACAATGAAACTGGTCTATCATCTCCTGTGGCTTTTTTTTAATACTCTCAAGGACTAGTAATGATGCTCCAAGAATGTTTTACCTGCCAGGTTGGAATCGTTTGCCACTGCTCTACCACTTGAGAAAAAGGAGATTATCTCTAGCTGGTATCATGCCTATCTTTGTTCTTCTCCTTCTTCCACAGGAAGGCAAGGCCATTATTTTCTGAACAGCACTTTAACAAATTAAACATCTAAACTCAGACCATGGTGGCACAAAAATGCATGTTTGTTTTAATACACGTGCACAGTTACAGCAGGTGGAGTATCACAAGCTACTATCCTTTTAATGGTCCTTTTAATGGTGTTCCACAGGATTCCATTCTCAGCCCAACATTATATAATATTTTCATCCATGATTGGGAAGAAAATATGGAGTCATTGCTGATAAAGTTTGCTGATGACCCAAAGAGTGGCAAATAAGGATGACAGGCCCCTGGTCTGTACTGATCTTGGCTCGTTGGGAAGCCTGCTGTGTTGAAATTCCATGGGTTGTCTTACAGCCAAATGCAAGAGCATATATAAAGGAACGAAGCCAAGGGACCAGACCTTGGAAAAGAGTGACCCTGACAAGAATGAAGGAGGTCACTGGAAATAACCACCTGAACATAAGCTTCATCTCACCCTCAGAATTCAGGACTGTTCCTGAGCTCTGGAAAACGTTTCTTACTATGAGAGTCTTTAAAAACATCAATCTATTTAGCTTAGAAGAAAGACAGTGAAGAGGCAACTTGATCATGCTGCAGAAGTATCTACACTGCACTGAGAGAAGATATCAGACATGAGCAGTTTCTTTCACATAGCAGATAAAGGTAAAACAAGATCCAGTGGCAGGTAATTAAACATCAGAACATCTTACCAAAGGAATCTTCACTAGGAATCTTTAAAACAAGACTATGACTTTTTAAGAGCTGTGTTCTAATTCAGCCACAAGATATGGGATTTGATGGAGGAAATACGTGGTGAAATTTTGTGGCTTGTGTTATTCAGGAGCTCAGACGAAATGATCACAATGATCTCTTCTGCCTTAAAATCCATTGATATATAACTTGGGACTTGTCTAGCTGTCTCCCTGGGGGCTTGTAATGGGACCTTCAGCTATACGGACTTTTCTAAATTGCAAGATACTGCTCAGTAGTAAACTAAGCTGCACTCAGATTTTCACTATGATGTAGCAGTGTCCATATGAGACAATACTGCACAGCAAGTTCATGTGCCATAGACTTACACCCTGGCATGCAGCCCAGTGACTTGTCGTGTAGACAATCTATAAGAGTAGCAGTAATGTTAATACTTGAGCAAAACACCATTGTCAGGTTAGATTGCTTTACAGTAATCCTAAATTGTCGCTGGTAGCAGTGCATATGTCTATTTTTTCAGTCTTCCAGCCATGATGACAGGCATTTTCAAAGGATTTCAAAGGAATTAGGCACCCAAATTGCCATTGATTTTCAACCTACAACATCTGCAGTGTCCACAAGGGGGCATCTTTAAGACTTGAGGACAGGCTCATCCATACACAGTTCACCACGAATAATCGGATGACATCTGTTAATTTCAGAAGTTAACTATAGTAAATTGGTTTCATAATTAGAGCTACTGCTTGCCTAATTACAAACAAGCAATGAAAACTTTAATCCTCATTTATCTGAAGAATCAAAGAAGTGTGGAAGCCCTAAATCTCATCCGAAATGGCAGATTAGCACAAACCTTGACAGTGTTAACTGGAGACAGGGAACTGTTTTGGAAAACTCATAAGATAAATTGATCATGCGTGACTCTTTGTGCCGTAGGAGCAATGTTGATGAACATTGAAAAGGCTGCTGTACAAAAAAGTTAGAGAAATAGAATTTCTCTGCTTTAATTTATTCCAAAGTTCCTATAATTAGAAGAGATTCTCATTGTGTGAATTCCTTGTGTTTATAGATGCTCCTTGGCCTAGTAGTTCTCTCACCCGCTTCCTGAGAGATTCTACTAATATGCAACTCTCCTATGAAATGAGTTACCTACCTACCTTTCTATGATGGGAAAATGCACGCCACAGTCTCTGCAAATCCACACCAGGACATGGGTAGAGGCCTCCGTGGCTGGGTTCTCTGTCTGGACATGGATGCAGGTGGAAGAGCCGGGAGAAATGTTGGCATTGGCAATGCTGCCTTTTCAACCCATGGTGATTTCATTCTTTCTCCTTCCTAAAAATTTGCCTTTTTTGCTGCCCCCTGTTCACTTGCTCCCCTTGGTCACTTAGCGTTTGGCTTGTAAGCCATCTACATTTACATTTTTAAGTACAGTCAGATAACTACATACTTTGCTGGCCCGGTGACCCCTTATGAGCCAGGTTTGTAATTCTTACTCATGTTAAACAATAAATTGGACAATCCCCACTGACAGCTGAGAGTTACTCTAGTCCAGGGATCGGCAATGTTGGCACACGGGACTGCAGGGTAAGCACCCTTAGCGGGCCCCACCACTTTGTTTACCTGCCCCCGCCGCTTTGTTTACCTGGCGGTCCTATTGGTCGGCAAAACAGCAGGTAAACAAAGTGGCATGGCCCACTAAGGGTGCTTACCCTGTAGTCCCACGTGCCAACGTTGTCGATCTCTGCTCTAGTCTAATCTAATCAACAGTACCACAACAGGAGAAACTTGAGTATGGAAGGCTTTGTAACGACTGAATACAGGCACAGAGTAGCTTGCCCGGTTAGCAGCCCCATTTAAGACTCTACACTACAAAACCTCATTCCTGCCCTCGCCAATGTTAATTCACCCTTTTCCCCCTTTGTGCCACCTGTGTTTCACTATTTACCCATTTCTTCCTGCAACGTTGTGGGTGAAAGCAGACAATTGCTATGCTCTTGAATGAACTCAGACAGGAAAATGATAAAAGATTAAAAACACCCATTGGGTGAATACTTTTCACAAAGTGATCACTCTATAGCTGACTTCTCAGTCCTTCATACTAAAGAATCTGTTCCATTTTGTATTTAGCTGTGACCCCTTAAGCATGTTTCCCAGACCCGAAGAAGATCTCTGTATAAGCTCGAAAGTGTGTCTCTCTCACCAACAGATATTGCCTCACCCACCTTGTCTCTGTAACATCCTGGGATTGACATGGCTACAAGACTGCTTAAATGATGAACAGCTGTCATATGTGGTTAGTTCTTTCTCTCATCCTCTCCCTCGGGGGAGAATTGTGTGTGCAGTGTAGTGTTTTGCTTTGATATGACAGAGGGTTTTTGTTGGTGGTGTTTTTTCTTTTTCTTTTTGTTAATGTATTATTGCCTTCAGGCAGGGCTCCTATCGTCAGAAAATGCCTGTAAGACACCCAGCATTATTTTGATGCTAAATAAATATATGCAAAAATATATTTTTAATCTCTTTTGCTTGAGAAGAAGGGGAAGAAATGTTTTAAAATACAGTCATCTGTACCTAAATGGGGACAAAAGCATAACAATATCCAATGCTTAAAAAACAGAACTTTCTTATTTCAACATTTTTAAACTGTGCTTTTGAAATTTTTCAGGTACCTTTGGGAGTGCCATGCTTCAATATCTCCCCTTTTAAAAAACGTTATCAAATATTACTGCTGTTCTTCTCCAGATTGCAGCAGTGCCCAAACTGTGGTTTCCAACTTCAGAGACTGTCCCAGCCCCAGTGAGTGTGAAAGCTAAAAATATATAGTTAGCTACAATTTAGCCAAGGAAGCATGGTTTGAATTTTGCAAACCAAATCCAGGGTTTATTTGTAATTTGGTTCTATTTTGATGTTGAAGCTGTAATTCCCTTCGAATTAGTCAATAGAGAATGAAAGTGCAAGTTGCTGCACTTCACTGTTAGTCAGAGCAGAAGCTGTTCATGAGTTCAAGGAAAGTTTAGCAAACAGAGAGTGAAAAAAGTTACAAAACAGCAGCGTAAAAGAGGGATGGACCGTGGATGGGAAACGGACAAGTCTGAGAAGACATGGAAAACGCGGCTCAAGTGGCGTGATGGTACTGCAGTCTTCCAGGAGCTATAATAAAAGGAAAGATTGATCTTTTCCTTGGAAATAGCCTTATCCAAGCCTACAGCTAGAGCTATATAATAATAGGTACAACTGTGAATGGTTGACAGTTCCCTAGTGTTCATTGCCTACTTTGAGGCATATTTATATTTATTTCTGGGTAGAACAGATGTGCTAGGTGGAAGAATGAGATTCTCTGTGGGTTAAGAAAGGAAACTGAGTGAGTAGATAGGCTGTTAGTCTGTATTGACATTAACTGAAGGCATTTTTCATGACTTTTCTGTACTGTGTTTAACTTTTCTGTACTGTGTGGTTTCGAATTAGTCTTTAGTGACTCTTAACCATCCCTTCTAACTGGTCTTTTCCTTGAGCCTCTAGTATTAATAAGGATAATATTGGTGTTTGGATATAAATTTTTGCTTAAATTTCTTACCAAGTGTTCAAAGTAGGGGAAAGAACATATGTGTGTGTGAGAGAGAGAGTAAAATAACCGGGGAAGTGAAAACTTAGATAATTAATTAGTCCTTTTCATGACAACAGGGGGTGCCTGTATTTTGATTTTGTGCATAAATTCACATTCATACTTTTTTTTAACTCCTGGAAATGTGCTGCCTTTATTTTAGGGCTGGAGGGACTGCTGAGAGTTTGGGCTCATTGCATATTGCTGAGTGAGGTGTGTTAGCACCCCACCGCTAGCACCATGACATCTATTTCTGTCCCCACCCCATCACATGCAGTCTCTGTGTAGTGCTTCTAGTGGAGGCAACAGATGGACTCTGAGCCACTGCATTTTTTTCAGGGGGTCTTTATTCTGCCAGCAACCTGTAGACAAAAGATGTCACATTGGCGTTTATTTCTACCACTTACTTTCCTCCGTGTTTTTACCTCCTAATTAAATATTTCCTAACACTTCCTAAATTAAGCATCATGCTCTTCAGTGCAATGGTGGCTACTTTTGGGGAAACTATAAGGCAATCCGCTGTAGTTACTTAATGAAATACCCCAAATCTATAATATGCTCTCGGGTTTTATGGCTTCAATTACCTCCTCAATAATAAAGAGTTTGGGATCTACTGCTCCTTCTCTGACTTTCTTGGCCTTCATTCAGATCCACCGAATTGACTGCCTCTACATCATGTCTTCCTGGGTGGCCAACTCAAAGTCAACATGACTAAAACTGATCTCCTCCCTTTTTCTTCCCCTGCCCAGTCACCAGTGGCAATTCTGCCATCCTCCCATGCTCTTTGTTTCAGTGTTATTTGTTATTCTATCTCTTTCTCCTCCTACAATGGTGTCATTGCTACAGCACTTAGTAAATCTTACTGCTTCTTCTAACCTCTAGCTATTCCTCTGACACTATAAATATGTAGACAGACAGAAATGGATACGCATCTTCAAAATCCACCCATTCTTTGCCCTTCCCTATAGAAGAAGCTTTCTCAGGGCCTGATTTTTTCTCACCTCTGCTACTGCAACCTCCTCCTCCTCTTTTGCCTCTCAGACACGCATCTCACCCCCTTTCAATCTGTTCAAAATGCTGCTAAGAAAGTCATTGAACTTGCCTGCACACCCTCTCAAGTTCCTGTTTGGTTTCACCTTGCTTTCTGCATCACATTCAAGCACTTGTCCTTGCTTCCAAAGCTCTACATCACCTACAGTACTTCCCTCCAACCTGAATGCTCTTCCTGCATGCGCCAATTTGCCTAAGCCACACAATTAACTCCCACACCCCACCCCTCCGCCCTGAACCAATCTGCAGTGTTTCTATCTTCTCCGCCTTCACATCTCCCCTTCAAATGCACCTCCTTCACTGAGCCTATGAATGCTAGCTCCTCTCCCTCACTGCAAAAGTATGAACTAATAAACAGATGGAAATAACCAACACCGAGCTCCACGCATTCAAAATGAGGAAGAAATGAGATTAAAGAAATCATGCTTAACCTCATCATTTTCATTGCATCCCACCTCTCTTCTGTTGTCTTATGCACTCCCCCTTTGGATTGTAAGCGCTTTTGGGAACAAGACCTTGTAAAGCACCTAGCTTCACTGCTGTCACTCTACACATAACAGACAGTCAGAAGAAGCAGCCCCATCACATTGATTCTTTCCCCACAATGTTGGGAGCATTTTCATACTGCCTGATGACTTCAGATCTTCACTTCCTTGTGGCACCCAGAGATTGGAGCTTCTATCTCCCAAATTTTTCATGTCTCTCTCCATCCCTATCTATCTGGGTTTTTC
This sequence comes from Sternotherus odoratus, assembly GCA_032164245.1. Lineage (NCBI taxonomy): Eukaryota > Metazoa > Chordata > Testudines > Kinosternidae > Sternotherus > Sternotherus odoratus. The sequence continues at coordinate 14,998,752 of JAVMKO010000003.1, read as the reverse complement.
TGTGTAGTCCAGGCTTTGTTTATTTATTTTATCTAACATTTCACCAGGGCTCCAAAAGGAGCTCAGTATCAAACCAAAGTAATCTTCCTCTTGACTGGCTTGTTCCCATGAATGTGCTCTTCAACTGAACCTCCAGCCTCCCCCGAGTTCTGCTGGGAATGCTGGTCACATGCTGCAGACACTCAACCGGATCTGCATGGTCTCCGAGGCATATGGAGGATGGGGAGTGTGAGATCTCAAGTCATTTCCCCCTTTCTTTCCAGCATCAGACCCATGGACCTCAGAGGAGGGCTGGGTTGTAAGAAGGTCGCTATCTGAACACCTCACAGTCATTAATAGATTTTAAGCCCTGTGAGGTTAGGGAGGTAAGGAATTTGCTCTGGGCTACTTGGGAAGATTGTGACTGAATCAGCATTTGAATATAAGTAGTCCAGACCCTTTATCCATATGCCCATCCATCTATGCTTACCAAACCCTTGGGAGCATGAATCCTGACACAGCATCCAAGCCTATATCACCGAGGTCATTGCTGCAGTACCCCATCAGCTGGAGCCACTGAATCAGACCATGGGAGTTTGATTGTCCAACTTTTTTCCTCCAGATTTATAACTGCAGCAGTCTTAACTTACATTTCTAATATACCTCAGAACAGAGGTAGTCAATAGGTAGGCCACAGGCCAAATCTGAACCACCAGACACTTTATAACATACCCCCAAAATCTTTTCATTTTATTATTATTATAATTGTTATTGTTATTGTTTATTTCAATTATTATTTCTTTCAATTATTTTCTCTGGATTCTGGACCTTGATTATACCTTAACCAAGAAATTTGGACCTTGACAAAAAATGATTAACTACCCCTGCCTTAGAATTTAGGCTAACAGTAAGAATACACTGATCTCCAACCAATGTAACAGGAAAACATTCTGTGGTCCGTGGATTTTAAATTCCATGGAGTCCACAAAACCTTCAGGCTACCATGCAGTTTTGTGGCATTTGCAACATAGTACTGATGTTGTGAAGTACTTCACTTACACCCCTGTCTGCCTTGAGACTTCTTGTTTTCAGAGGGGAGCGAATAGAAGTTCAAGGTTACCGGAGAGCATTTTCCTGGCTTATCAATTCTTCCCCTTTCAGCTTGAGCTGAGAGCTGTTTCATGCTCTCATACTTTATTCTTCCAATCAAACTGCAGGAGACAAGTGAGCATTATGAGGTTGTGGCATTTATAGTTTATTTTAATGTTCTGTTCTCTATGTGTAAAAAAAAGATTGAAAAAAGGAAAACAGGAAAAAATAAAAACTGTAATTTGTACCTAGAAACACAATCTGAGTCATATTGTTTCATGCTGCTTTAAAGGAGGGCTGTAACTATTGGACCTTTTCTACTGCCCCACCAAATTTTTGCATAGGTTTGGTCACTGCAATATTACTAATAATACTGTTGTCTAGATCTCACTGTTTGATTGCACAAATATTTCTCTCTTTTATTGTAGCAAAAGTACAAGAGTCTGTAACATAATTGTGCTGCAATAATTCTTATTTGTATTTAATATAATTTGTTTATAATCATTTATTATATTTGTATTACTGTAGCCCCCATAGGCCCGAGTGAGACTGGGGCACCATTATGTTAGGCATTGTACGCACACATAGGATATTGCCCCAGAAGCTAAGTATCTACATGGATAAAACCAATAACGAACATTGGAGGGGAGGAGGAGGTAGAGAGGAGAATGAAGATTGCTCAACCTTTGGCTGAAACTAGATGCACAGGCAGACTTGACAAATTTGGCCAACGTTTCCTCACTGTGAAATCTTGTGTGGCAATATTATTGCTACTGCTATTGCAGAGAAGCAAGTGGTTTGAATATCTCTAGACAAAAAGGTCCTTGTATTCCAGTTGATTTTCAGGCCTAGCTCCCATGATGTCCTGATGCACTGTGTGCCTTCTGTCATGCCGCATGGAAACTGTAAACTTTGAACCTCGGATCTGTGAGTGTTGCACATACATAATGTGTTGACATGAGTCTCCCGTGTTACTTTTCATCTTTCCACAATTACTCAATCAGTATCTGATCCAGGCTGCTGGCATATTCATGATATTGTGCTTAAATCATCAAAATGTTCCGTTGCAAGAACCCTTTAACGTTCCAGGAGCTTTATGACCGGTGTGCCTTGACACATGGTAGCTAATTCAACAGACATACCTTTGCTTCAGATGGGGCAAATATCACAGATAACTGCTGTATCAAATTCCTCTGAAATGGGGATAGAGCGGTAGTGCAAAAATAATGTGCTCTTAGCATAATCATGAACAGCTTGTTTCTGTGCATGAAGGTGCTATAACATATGCAAAATAGAATTCCACCTTGTAGTAACTGCAGATGAGCTTAACATTCAATTCCAGGTCCATAATCTAAAATTCTCCACAATTCATAGAAACTCTCAATGGGGTTATTGGTTCAGGCCCATCTCCAGGAGTGACATCATGAACGTGGATCTGGATTTTTGTGGCTTTCATGCTAAACGGGACATTCACAGCCTTGTGAAATGGCTTAAATTTTTCTTGCACTTTTCTTTCCCCCAGAAACCAATGAAATACAGTGTTTGGACCAGATGTCAAGTCATAGCACTTGAATATAACCACCCTCCAGTGCTCTAGTAGTGTTCAGTGCATTGTCCATTAACAGAGAGCCTTCTTCTCGGTCCATGTGAAGAAAGCCACATGTTTATTAGTGTATCAAGTTTATGGGGCAGATTGTTAGCCATATGAAACTCAATACAGGATTTCAGAGACAATAGTACCATTGTCATTGGACTCTTGTGTCAAGCGTATACAGTGGGTGGGGAACATTAAGATAGATGATGAGCAATGAGAGATCAGAAAGAGATTGTCTGACTATTTATCTCAATGTCAGTGGTGAAATGCACAGCTCATTCTTCAACTTCTTCCAGTGCCTGTATTAATGAGACTTGTACAGCCAGACATGGTTGGGGGGTTCTCTTCCAGACTTCCTTGCCTACCAACACTTTTGGATCAGAGATCTGAAGACAATCTAAATTACCACAAAGTCTGAGCCAGGATCTCACAGACCTGCTCTTTCCATCAGTAAACCTGGCCTTGTCTACAGCGGGAAAATGCATCATGTTAGAAAACTTGTTAACTAACAGTGTGAAACATGACTGAGCTTTTAATGTAGACTGAAATAGTTGTGTTCAAAACACGGTAGCTGGTCACGGTCAACCCTAGGATAGACAGATCCCAATAAACAAATGTTTGTTTTTGTTGTGTTGAAATAACATGATGTCATACAAGTATTGAGGCTTTGAAAAAATAGCTATGAACTCCTGGATTGCTTCGGTAATCTCAGAGAATGTGAATACTATTAGTGTTTTTTGATATTTATACTTTAGTAGTGCCAGGAAGCAAAGCAAGCAGGGGTCTGTGATAGAGTGTACACCAATCACCTGTTCAACAAGGGGTTAAGAGCCAATTAGTCCATCAGTGATGGATGGAATGAGTGCCTTCTGTCCAGTGGAGCTAGGTAGGGATCTTTCGGCACCTGGACCTCTTAAGGAACCTGAGGGGGGAAATACCACAGAGAAGGCCGTGAGATAGAGGTTGAGCAGGCAGGAAGCCCGGTAGAAGGATGCACAGGGAATGGGTTCCGCTTCTGTGTGGAGGCTTTGAGGCAGGGTCAGTTAAAAGAACATTAGTGGAACTTAAGAGGGGTGGAAGAAGGATTAGTTCAAAAGAGAAAAGAAGCTGTGAGGATCTAGCGAGAAACCAAAGGCCTGAGAGCCTGTGCTAAATACAGGCTGTGGGGAAGGCCAGCTCTTCAGTACAAATTTTGGTCGATGCAAGTTACATGAGCATCCAGCCGCTGAAGTCTGCATGATCCGCCTGTATTTGCAGGCCTACGGGAAGTACTGAAATAAAAGCAGACATCACAGTTTCTTCAAGGTCAATTTGCTGAGGGACATAGTTGTTGGTAGTGTGCAGCTGCAGATGGTGGCGCATCGCTTCTTGACCTGAGAATCAAGCCCTGACTGGTGAGATCACATTGCAATGCAGCTTTGGGACAGCGAGCAGTGGCTGCAGAACTTTCAGATGGAAAAGGCCACATACCCCGATCTGTGAGGCAAGCTTGCCTCAGCTCTCCAGCACAGAGACACCAGGATGAGATCTGCATTGATAGTGGAGAAGAAAGTGGTCCCTTCCCCTTCACTGGGATTATCCATGCTCATCTGGCTGGACTCACTAAACTGTGGTGAAGTCTCAAACAGGTTCTATGTTCCGCATCACTGGAGCCCCACCCCGTGTGTCTCTGTGACACACTGTACCTCAAAATAGCACCCAGTAACCACCTATTCAACATTCACATATAGCTGTGATATTTCTTACAAAACACGCCATGTGAGATGTCATATGAAAAGTCATAATCTGCTGAATCCCGTTGTTCTCTCCAAATATGCATATCACCAGTGTGTTTGAAGTTATGAGATTTTGCTGAATGATTGTCACTGAAATATAAGGTTGCTAGGGGCATACAAAGGAGGTGATCTCCACCCAAGAGGGTGTTCAGCAACCATTATTCAGCAGGAGAGTTGTAATCAAGGGATTTACAATTCAATGGGGGGCTGTCCAAGCACCACACTCAACTGCTTGTGACTCCATTGCACAAGACCACAGCAGGAGGATTGCTCAACCCAGTGATGCAGCAAGGCCCACCAGGACATGTCTGGGCAAGTGTCTTCGAGACTAAGGATATAAAATAGTGAACAGCGACATCATACCTTTGCCTTCCTCCTCCTCCCCCACCTATGCTGTAGGCAACTGGAATGCCAAGAAAACAAAGGTCATCTGAGGAGACTGGTCCAGGCTTATGGGGAAGCCTATGTATTAAGAACTGTAACATCCAGTGGGGTGAGAAAATTGCTGATCTAAATACTACATAGCGTAATAAGATTTAAGATTTAGATGGTGCAGTTTTCTTTTCTCTTCTTTGGTAGCTTTCTCTAATCTTTTATAAACACTTAACATCTATCTATCTGTAGTTAATAAATCTGTATTTATATTTTACCTAAAACAGTGTATTTTGCTTGAAGTACTTGGGAAACCGCAGATCAGGTACAAAAGCTGGTTCATGCCCTCTCCACATTGAGGGCAGGGCACACTGGGTAATAAATCGACACTGGTCAGGCTTCTGACCAGGGCAAGATGGTATACTCCAAGGCTGCAAGGTTGGGGAGCTGGTGGGAATTAGCTGGAGCCTCTCTATTGTGAGTTCATGAGTGCCTGGATGAAGCATTCATATAACTCAGCAGGGTGTGTTGAGTCGTGCCAGATATGCCATGTAAGGTATCTGAGAAAATGTTACAATTTGCCAAGTATAATAATCTTGTTTATATGTGTGTATTACCTTTGTATTATGAGTTATAGATATGAAGGCTGTAACTGTATTTCAAACTTGTGCTGTGCATCTGGGTGACACCCCCAGACACATTAGCATCAGCACTGCCTAGCCTGCTTGATGGCCCATTAAGGGATATCAACTGTACAATGAACCCATTGAAAGAAAAGAGGGAAGACACCATATGACAGAAAGGCATGCAGGGGCATGCCTAGGGACAGAACTCTCAGCCCTGGTCTACACTGGGGGGGAATAGCGTAGCTGAAGTCGACATATTTAAGTCAACTTACCTTGGTGCCTTCATGACACTGAGTCGACTGCTACCACTCCCCCATCAACTCCACCTATGCCTCTCGCAGCAGTGGAGTTCCAGTCAATGGGAGAGCGCTCGGGGATTGATTGCTACCTGCCGATCTGGTGGGTAGTGTAGACCTGGCCTAAGGCTTTCTAGGCCACATGCTGTAAAGCTTATGTTTGGGACACAGGAAGAACAAGCCACATGACAAAAGGAATTTAAAAGGCAGCTGCATCATCTCCATTTTGTCTTCAATCCTGATTTTTGTCTTCATTCCTGCTTCTTACCTCTGGAAGAACTTTTTTACAAACTGAAGCTCTGATCAAAGGACTGAATGACCCATCCAATGGATGTGTTCCAGAGAGCCTTTCAAGCCAGCAAAGTCACCAATACTGCTAAGAACCTGATATATGGACTTTGAAGTCTTTCTATGTATGTGACTGCTTTACCATTTAATAGCTCTCTTCTTGTTCTTTCTTTTCCCTTTGTAATAAACCTTTAGTTTTAGATGCTAAAGGATTGTCTGGCAGCATGGTAATTTGGGTAAGATCCAATCTAATATTGACTTGGCAATGTGGTTGGCACTTCGGGGGGTCAGAAGAACATTTTGTATAGTGAGAAGAGTTTTTAAATATCTCCTCCTTACTAAACCTATGAGCTGATTGGGAGCCAGAATTCAATAAAGGGTGTAATTTCTTTTTAGCTTCTTGATAACCAGCGTGGGGAATCAGAAGCACAGTTTATGACTGGTTCACAGATGGGACAGAGGGCTCAGTGGTACCCCAATTCTAGGTTGCACCCACAGTCTCTCCCCACCTCCTCTTCCTTGCTGTTCACCATGGGGTCCTTTGTCTCAGGCTCCTCTGAGGTATGCCAGGTGGTCTGCAGGGTACTGGTGGGGTCTCCACCAAGTATGGTATGCAGCTTGTTGTAAAAGCAGCAGGTCTGTGGCTCAGCACCATACCTATAGTTGGCCTCCCTAGCGCTTTTGGTATGCCTGACAAAGTCCCTTCACTTTCACACGCTCTCCAAGGTGGGCAATTAGGAAAAGTCATTTCAAGAACATTCAGGGGCATTCAAAGGGGGTGGGGAGGTTCCAGTCTCTGTGACCCACAAGCAGTGGATTTTAGAGTTGTGACAGGAGCAGCCATTGTTGCAGGGAATGGACTATTCTGGGACAGCTGATGGAAGACAGTTAGGGTTGACACGAGTCATGCGGTGTCTGCACTTGCACTACATCACCTTCAGTAGGTCAACCATGACATTTAGGGAGGTGGTTTCACACTGTTGCTGTAATAGGCTGCTTACATCAAAACAGAGGCAAATTTGAGTGTAGACACATGGATAAATAGCTCGACACACGGCAACTTAGGCTGACCTAACTTTGTAGCGTAGACAAGGCCAAAGCAGCACAGGGGGCTTAGAGGTAGAAAAAAGTCCAGGAAAACAGCAGCACGTCTGAAGAAACAGACTTAGCTTCTTAATACAGGCCCCTGGGCCAGAACCCAGAGTAGAGGGTGCATCTGGATTACGCCGCAGCCTCCAAGGAAGGGGTATGCAAGCCCAATAGAAGGCCTACTGAGCGAGGGTGGGGCTGAACACTGACCTCAAAGGAAGGGCCAAGGAATAGTCCCAGCGCGGGTTTGAAGGCACTTTTGTGTTGGGATGTTTTGTGAACTTTCAGTTGAATCTTCTTGTTACCCTGGAAGGGAATTGAAGTTGTATGACGTGGCTGAAGGGCCGAGCCACAGAAGACCCATGGAGACCGAGACAGCCTTGAGGAGACGCCGGAGACAAGGATCCAATTGCAACATAACACCCCGACACAAGGGGTGCTAGAGGTGGGGAGTTCATGAACTGATGGGATCCAACAGTGCTAGGCACTGTGTACTACACCCATACTGTGACTGAAAGTCCCTGGCCAATAGAGCTTACTTGCTCTTGTCTCTCGCTGCATGGAATCTGACAATGTGTTTTGTGTTTTGTGATGCTAATTGTGTAGGATTACATATGTTTTGAATATCCTGAATGCCAGCTTGCTGAGACAATGTGTGAGTTATTTGTCGAAAGAATACTAATCAAAAGGAAGCTCTGGGTTTTTTCTTTTTTCTTTTTTAACCAATTGTTTTCTATTTTCTATTATTTTTAGAGAAGTTTGGCCACTAAATCTGAGAGATGAGGAAAAGAAGGTGGAGGGTGAATTTAAATTAAGGCTATATTTAAACTGGTGCACAATTACTTGGCCATGTACTTGCTCATGCAAGTGTCCACATGTGCTGGATACAGGTATAACACTATATACATTCCTGCATACACGTTACCACTGTTGTTCTATGAAGTTAGTGCTACCATTTCAGGGGCAGTATCCCAGGGTTCTATGCATCACAGGAGACACGTTAGAAACTGTCTTGCTGGGTGATGTTGGTATTATTCCCCACCTTCACACATTTGCCAATGGCAGTTCCTGTTCACCTCTCCCTTCTAGAAAACTGAGTATAAGACATGGAGCAACTGGATAACAGGTTCTGTTCCTCCTTCTTATTCCGAGACAAATGTTTGTGCAGTGCAGTAGGCAATCAGCAAGATGTAAAGGTGGGCAGAATTTTCTGATAGGTTGAAGATGGCTGACCATGAAGGTGAATAAGAATTCATTTGTGTTCCCCGGGACAGATACAGTGACTGCTGGTTTTGCCACAATATGCCCATGGGTGGATTGTCAATCCTGGTGCAGAAAAAAATGGCCCAATGTGGTGGGATCACATTGTTTTTGAAACCTGGGATGACCAGCAATGGCTTCAAAAGTTCTGAATGAAAAAACAGACTTCCATGGAGCTTTTTGATCAGCTTGCACCATACCTCCAGCATCAAAATGCTTGATTTGGGGAAGCCATGCCAGTGCAGAAGCAGATGGATAGCGCCCTGTGGAAGCTGCCAACACCAGACAACTACCAGTCACTTGCAAACCACCTCAGGATTTGAAAGTCCATTGTTGGGTTTGAGACGATGTGGGTTTGCCAGGCAATTAACACTGTGAACTCCCCATGGGTGGTAGCCATAAGGAAGCCCTGAAAATAATAGCTGACCTTCAGACGATGGGGATTCCAAACTGGACAGTGGTCATCGCTGGTACCCATACCCTAGGACTTTGCCCACCAAAAAAGGTGAGTAAGTATGGAAACCAAAAATGTTACTATTCACTCATTCTGCAAGGCTTAGGGGACCACAGAGGCAGATTCATAAATATCAATGCAGAAAACATTGGAAAGGCTCATGAAATCCTGGTTCTGAGGAGATCAGGGTTGCACTTGTGGGAAGGACGGGTCTTTATTACCCAGAAACAATGTGTTCTCTATGGTGTGTCTGTGCCAACAGTTATTTTGGGGGATCTTGCTTATCAGCTCCTAACTTGGCTCATCCTCTGACCTCAGTGACCCCGGAAAAAGGGAATTCAGTTACAAAGTCAGTAGCTACAGACTGGTCACGGAGCGCGTATGAGGTAGACTGAAAGCTCTTTGGCAGTGCCTACGCATCTTCCTGGCCAGTGCCATTCACATAATTGTGGCTGTCTGAGTGTGTTGCATAACATTTGTGAGGCTACGGGGAGTGTTTCTGCCCAGAGTGGGCACAGGGCAGGTCTGGGTTACAATGTCTGTACAGGCAGTTTGGATCCCACTCAGGTGCACACTGGTCCAGGTTTGAGCACTCAAGAGAAAACGGGGATGCCACATGGGCAGACATCTTGGAAGAGAAGAGAGGCAGAGGGTGAGGTCTGCCTGTGCTGAAGGACACCTTCACCCCCCGTGGAGCTGCTGGAAAAGCACATGAGGAAACACTAGCATGTACTTGTGGAGCTACATCTCTTTGTGAGGGTTTTGTTCACCTGTAACTGACCGTCATTAGCCATGTGTAGTGTTGTTATAGCTGTGTTGGTCCCAGACTATTGGAGAGACAAAGTGGGTGAGGTAATATCTTTTGTTGGACCCACTTCTGTTGGTGAGAGACAAGTTTTTGAGCTCAGACACATGACTGCATGATCTAGGTGGGGAACGGTTGTGTTTACTGGAGCAGTGAGGGAGCTGGGTGGCATGCAGCAGCACAAGGGGAAGAAGAGCACAAGGAAGGGTGCAAGTTGAGGCTTGTAGAAGGAGGTAGCTGACTTCTGAGGAACCTTTACTATTCAGAACAGAGTTCTCCGCCAGGGCGTAGTATCCCTGCGTACCAGCTGCCTCTCCAACTCTCTAGCTTCTAAGCCACTTTGGAGGATTTAAGAGACTCGGCTGGCAGATTGCCCCTCCTGCATTCCCCTTGCCCACACAAACCATGCTCCATCCCATTCAGCTACTGCTTCCTTCCTCCCCGTTCCAGTTCAGCAGGCACGGGGGCTATCAAATGACAGCACAGTGAGCTAATGTTCTGGCAGAACGTTGCAGAATTCAGTGCATCTTTGCTTAAACTGTGGAGCCTCACTGCTTAAGTCTCATGTGCTGCTTGGCGATGTATGTGGCTTTGCTTATGCTTCCGTTGCTGCTAGCACCAGCTGGTGCCTGAGTCTTCCTAACCCTCACAGTATTCGATTCTTCTTTGTCCCCCAGATCAGTGCTTTTGCATGGCTGCTGAAAAGTCAGAGCTGCCAGCACCATTAGCGTTGCTGGTTCCTTGGCCCCTTTATTAACTAGCCAGGATATATGTTTCGTCACGCCAGTAGGAGTTGCTGAATTGCCACCAACAGATTTCTGAGGATGATCCCAGCCATTGCAGGGATATTAAGTGAAAAAACCCTTCAGGTAATGACAGTACAAAGAGGAGGAGCTCTGATTATCAGCTGCATGCACATATAGCACGTGGTAGCAGCTTTCCGAAGGCTGCAGTGCAGTGGGCCCCTTTCCCCCCATGACAGATGAGGAAGTGAGGATTAAGTCTCTTATGTGTCCAAGGGACAACACAGGGCCAGTGACAGGCCCACAAACAGAGGAGGTACCAGGAGGGGTAGCCAGAACTGAGCAGAAGTGTCATGTGGTAACACAGAGCTTAGCTGGGCCATTTTGGGGGTTGTGCAAAGCCTCTTAGCTCTGGGGAAACTAGGGAAGGGAAGCCTAATTCCTCCTCCAGCTAATTCCCCACATGCATGGGGAATGCACCTTCTACCACTCCCCTTCACTGGATGGACCTTATTCCCTCACATGAGAGTCCCATTGCATGGACCAATGCAGAGGGGGACATGGGGATGTCCCTGTCTGCTATTTATCATTCCCTATTCACTGTGAGGTTCAGGTTGCCTCTAGGGAAGTAGGGAGGGAGTAGTTCCTGCACTATTGTGAATGCAGAGACTGCAGTTGTGCTTGGCCTTGATATAGGCCGTGAAAGAATAGGAAACACACTGGGTACTCCTCTCTGACTTCCTCTTGATCATCCACAACTTGGCTCATAGCTTTTAGCACTGATAGCAGCAGTGCAAGGGTGGGTTTTTCCTTCTTTGATGCACTTTCTAAAGATATATGCTTTGCTTCCTGTTTTGTAGCAAAATAATTCTTTCCCCCTTTGCTTCTAGACTGCAGCCTGGAATATATATATTTGTTATCAGCGATGCAAAAGTTATTTCCCATTTCCCCCCTCTGCTCTTAAGCCAGAACCTGAAAAATATATTTCCTTCTCTGATTTGCAGAAGCCATTTCTCCCCATCAGGATCTTAAACTGTACACAGCAGCCCAAAAAATATTTTCCCCCATGCTTTGCAACAGGCTTTCCCCCCCACCCCCCCTTAGAGCTCTTAAACTACAGCTTTAGAGATTGTGTAGGTGTTTTCATTCAAAATTCCATTGTTTCTGGCCCATCTGTAACCTCGTTTTTATCTCCTCTCTCCCCAGCTCAGCTGAACAGCAGGTTGCTACAGAACAGGGCTGTTTCCAGGGGCTGCAAATCTCCCAAACCAAACATTTTAATGAGATTTCAGACCAGGAGGAAGGAGGAAGTGCCTTTTTTGTGACCTGGTCAGAGCAGTGTTTCTCTTGGTAGAGAAGTCAAGATTCAATTGTAATGAACAGAAAGGAGATTCTCTGTTCCTCCTACAGGTCAGACAAATCCTGGGTTCTCTCTGACCTGCACACTGATTAACACAACCCACACCCCATAGGATCTCCATAATTCCTGACCAGAATGGATAACTGGGCACACTACAGTAACGTGTGTTTTGAAACTGCAAGCTTCAAAATAAGAACTAAGAAGTAGCTTGAGTTCCACAAAGAAAAGTTCATGAATTACACTTATTTCCAAAGCCATGAGGCTTGAATAACTTTGTGATTATTAGAAAGAAGACACATATTTTTAACTGTGAGTGTAATAAACTATTGGAACAAACTACGAATGGAAGGGGTGGATTTGCCATCTTTGTATGTCTTCAAATCCAGACTGTAAGCCTTTCTTGAAGATCTGCTTTAGCCAAACACAGGTGTTTTGGCTCAATGCAGAGGTAACTAGGGGAAATTCTACACCCTTTGTTATGCAGGAGACTAGACTAGGTGATCATAGTGGTATTCTGACATTAATTATATGAATTAGGGTATACAAATTTGCCTTTTTTTTCATTTTAATTCTACCAATATTTAATTCTGATTTTCTTCCTATAAAGGTAAAGCCTAAAAGAAGAAAGACAGGGTAAGGAAAATGGAAGAGTTGACGAAGTCAGAGCGCTTTTACCAGTGAGTTCTTTCTTTCCTGTTGAATTTTTTTTTAGCCTTCACACTAGTAGCAGTTCCCAGAAATTAGAATCATTGAAGGGACTGGAAGGGACCTCAGCAGGTCATCTTATCCAGCCCCCTGCACTGAGGCAGGACTACATATTTTCTGTATTTCTTGTTGGGTTGCCTTCTACTGATTAACATAATTTAAATAATGGAAAGGAAGTTTTAGAAAAGCATCCACTGAGTTTTACTTATTAAGGCCAAAACCTGGAACTCCCTGTGCTGACTTCAGTGAGGCTCTTGCCAGAGTAAGATCCAATAGGTTTGGCCATAGGGCTATAATCCTGATCCCATTGACATCAGTGGCAAAACTCCCATTGACTTGAGTGGGATGAACATTTGCACTACCAGTTTCACCACCCTGTCTCTAAGCAGATCTTTGTTCTGCCTGCTCTTCCCAGCTGTGAAAGAAAAAAGGGAACCAAAAAAGATTTTTAAAAAACAAAAAAGCCCTAATATCAATATTAATATTAACCATAATTAGAGAAAGCTGGTGTGATATATATTATTGAGAACCGGGACACAGTTCTATTTGTAAGTTAAGAGGTTCAATTTAGTGGGAAAAAAGGAGCCCAAGCCTTCTAAAAGGCAGTAATATGCAGTCCCCGCTGCACTGCATTGCTAACACACAAGCCCTCGGGACGTGGAAAAAATTGTAATAATAATACAAGCCAATTTGTTGCCACCCATGACCAAAAAGCCTCCAAGCACTTTAACAGAAAATCATTATAACATAGTTACATCCTCCAAGGCAACAGGCTTATAAAATTTTTTCCAAAGGCCAAATTCATAGTGAATCACTTGAAATACACTAGGAATGAATTTGATGGAGATAATATTATGTACTAGATTTTCCAAAAGAGGTGTCAAAAGTTAGGCTTCTAAGTCCTTAAAGAGACACCTAAATAAGTGGCCTGATTTTGTCAAAAGCAGCTAGGGAGTCTCGCTTGAAGTCAAAGGGAACTGATGGAGGCTTGATTTTCAAAACCAAGCCAATTATTTAGGTGCTTAACTGTAGGCACTCATTTAAAAAAAAATTTTTTTTTTGGCCTAAGTTATCTAAAACCTAATTGAAAAGTTTAAAAGGAGTGATGACTGTATCTAATAAATGGCCACAAATCAAAACCCAAATGAAAACAGTCGGGATGCCAAGTAAGACCCAACTTATGTGCTACTTATGCATTTCAGAGCCCTGTCACGCATTCCTGCACACAGCTCAGCGGCCAGAATGGCCCGCAATTACAGCTGCCGGCCATGAGAACAGGTAGCTAGGTAGCCCGGTTGGATCACTGTACCCTGGCCCAGTGTGGTGACATTGTGCAGTCTGCTTACTAACCCTAGATGACCGAGAGCATAAATTTCACTGTGTTGCTTTTGTTTGCTAGCTAGGGTATCAGAAACACTCAAATACACCCCTAACTTGAGTCTTCTGGATATAACAGTTGTAGAAGTGTTTTGAAAAGAGTTTTCCTTTGTTCCACTCCACTGGTGGCTGTCATGCAAAGAAAAGGAGTGAGTGACTATTTACTGCAGCTAAAGCTTTCTTTGCTATTCAGAAGGGGATTTCTCTTGGAAACAGTAATTAACACTGTCCCTCTGGAAACCAAACATGCTAGCGTAGTTCTGACATGGTATATAGTCTTTGGCTTAGCAGCCAGTAACATAACCAGTCAACCTCCTTGGGTCTCCACAGCAACATGATCTAACAATCTGAGTCAAGCTGGCCCAAAATGGTGCTCGGAGTCAGTGATTTTGCAAGTCAGCCTTTCCAGCGCTGTTATTTATATTAGCCCTTTTGCAGAGTTCAGATCTGTATAAGCATTTCAGTGCTTATTGGTCAATGAGTTAATTATGCAATTAGAATCATAGAATATCAGGGTTGGAAGGGACCTCAGGAGGACCCCCTGCTCAAAGCATGACCAATCCCCCAACTAAATCATCCCAATAGCTTTATGGCTAAGTGTCCGTCAAATAAAGGCTTATATTATCAGACTTCAGTCCCTCAAATCTGGTACGTAGGATGAGATTTTCAAAAGGGTCCTACAGGAGTAAGCACCTAGCTCCATTCGGCCCATTTAAAAATCACAACCCCAAATAAAGTCATTTGATTATCAGAGGTGCTCACAAACAGCAACTCCCATTCAGTGGGTGCTGTGCTCACTTAGAGGCTCCAGTTTAGACCTGGTATAAGGGAGGTAGTTCTTATAACCTGCCTGCCCAAACAGATTCATGATTTGTGGTATAGAAGTGAGCCTTCTGCTATCAAATTGATCTGGAAATCTGTTGATCTTGCTGAGAGCAATAATTATCACTGAAGCATTAACATAAGACCATAAGAATGACCATATCGGGTTAGACCATCTTGCCCAGTATCCTGCCTCCTGACAGTGGTCAGTGCCACATGCTTCAGAGGGAATGAACAGATCATGGTAATCTGTTATCCAGGCCCAGTTATCCAGGCCCAGATTTAAGGACACCCTGACCATCTTGGTGAATAGCCATTGATGAACCTATTTGCCATGAATTTATCTAATTCTTGTTTGAACCCCATTATAGTTTTGGCTTTTACATGCTGACTGTGGGTTGTGTGAAAAAGTACTTCCTTTTATTTGTTTTAAACCTGCTGCCTATTAATTTCATTGGGTAATCCCTGGTTCACATGTTATGTGGAGGGGTAAATAACATTTCCTTATTCACTTTCTCCACGCCAGCCATGATTTTATAGACCTCTATAGACCCCCTCTCCCCAATCATCTCTTTTCTAAACTGAGCAGTCCCAGTCTTTTAAATTTCTCCTCATATGGAAACTGTTCCATACCCCTCATCATTTTTGTTGCACTTCTCTGTACTTCTTCCAGTTCTAATATATATATTTTATATTGGGTGACCAGAACTGCCCACAATATTCAAGATGTGGGCATACCATGGATTTATACAGTGGCATTATGATATTTTCTGTGTTACTACATATCCCTGTCATAATGGGACAGCTTTTTTGACTGTCATTCACATTAACTGAAAGTTTTCAGAGAACTACACATTTTGACTCCAGGATCTCTGTCTTGAGTGACAGCAGCTAATTTAGACCCCATCATTTTGTATGTATAGTTGGGATTATGTTTTCCAATGAGCATCGCTTTGCATTTATCAACACTGAATTTCATCTGCTATTCATTACAACCAATGTGCAGTTTAATAATATTTGTCAACATGGAGATTCTCGTAGCAGATAAGACCAATGCTTCATTTAATTGTCCGAGTTTGTAGCCAATACCCAAAGTGACAAAAAAATGGTAAAAAATAACCTTTCCATGGTAAACTTAGCTAATTGCATAAAATAGGAGAGAAATAAATTCCTTCTCTACCTCCAAATGCGATCCCCGGAGAATGATGTTTGATTATTTCATATGACTATTAACAGGCACTGAGTCATCGCTACTTGGCAAATGTTTCTAATTTTCTTATCAAAAGGCACAAACTTTATATGGCAGTTTAAAGTGCACTTATAAAATGACTGTGGAAGTTTATTAGGAAGATCAATAGACTTTTAACTGTGAGAGATAGAGAAAAAGAACAATACATAATGTGTTAGGGAAATTATCACCTCTATCATCACAAGCCTTGTTACTGAAATAGGATAGTCACTCATAAATTACTCCTACTGATAATGTCCCATACAAATTAAACAGGCTGTTAGAATTGGTATGGTAATTTACAATTTATTTATTTTTTTATTTATTGCTTTCTGTATGTATAAATGCATCTTACTTCTGTTTGTTCCATTCTGTGCATCCGATGAAGTGGGCTATAGCCCACAAAAGCTTATCCTGAAATATACTGGCTAATCTCTAAGGTGATACAAGTATTCCTCATTTTCATAAGTTACTCATAAGACCAAAATTTTCTCATTAGACCAAAATTCTGAAGAGACAGAAGGCATATAGGGCCAGTAAGCAGCTAAACCTGTGTGGGGACAGCTGAGAAAGGCCAAATATTTGAAAATTGAAATCAGAACAAAATGTCAATTTTATTGAAACAGAATGTTTCAACTGACCCATTTTTTTAAAAAAAAATATTTTGATAAAAAAATTCAATTTTTTCCCTTTTGTTTCTATGCAGATTCCAAATGTCAAGATGTCCTTATTGGCTGCAGAACATAAATTCTGTGTTTCCACTGGCTCTAGAGGTAGGAAGTAGTCACAACTCTTTGCTAGAACCCCTGGGTAATAGCCTTCCATCGGAGATATGGAGTGAGGGCGAGACCATTGCCTTGCCTGACCAGACCTTGCACTGTCTACGCGTCTTTATATACTCTTGGAGTTGCCCCTGCATTTTTCTCTGATAGAATCCTTCTGCAAGAGTTTCAGAATACTTCCTTAGGCTTCCATTGGAGCACAGGTCCTCTGCACATCCAATGCACATCCGTGCTTTCAGGGAACAATTTAGCAATTTAGCCAATTTAGCAGTCTAAGGGTCCTGAGTAATCCAATCAATATCAACGTATAACATTTACAGAATTAGGTTCTGAACTTGACTTTTTGTTTCTCTAAGATTCTCTCTCTCTCTATTAATCTGTCATTTGAAAAAAGAAACAAAAACACACAAGCAAAAAACACACGGGAACATATTTTCTGGAAAAAATATGTTTCTAATTTGTCCTTTGTGCAGCAGGGAGCTGCCGCTGCCATGCTGTGATCTCAGGTGCTCCTGTGTTTCTGCGCATGCAATTGTTCTTCATGCTGTTGATCAAAATGTTTCTATTGTGAGGGGCCTAATTTTATTTAGACGGGGAATTTATTATACACAGTAATAGCTGAGGCTCCGATCCTGCAGTAGATAGTGTGTGGGGCAGGCAGGCTGCTGAGTCTTCAGGGAGCCCCTATGAATTCAAACTGCTGTCTAACCTTATGGACTTTTTTTTATCCTTACATTAGTGGGGTTCTGTTGTGGTTGTGGCATCCACTTGGCTGCCATCAGTCGCAGAATCAAAGCTTTATTATTGGTTGTTTCTTCCCTTAATTGGAGGCGTGACTGAAAACATTAGAGATAAGAAGAGGACGATCTAATGTGAAATCCAATTAAAGTTCATAGGGGTATTGCCAATGACATCAGTGGACCCACAATTTCATCTGGGAGTGATTAATACATGCTTAGAGTGTGTGGGGAAAATAACACTGTTGTTTGTATGTGATGCCTTTCATCTAGCATAGTAACTTTCAAGTTGTATCAGTATTACAAGTTAAAGTAGGGAGGCTAATTATGGCTTTCTATTATTATCACCCGTATTGTTGAGATAGTGCCTATAGGTCAAGCAAATCAGGGCCCCAATGACTTTAATGGAGCGATATCATTTTACATCAGTTAAGAATCTGTCGCAACAATTTTAATTTTTATTCAGGCTTGTTTTTTCTTCTTGTCAATAAACTGTGGGCAGCAGGCTGGGGAAGGGGGGAGGAGCGGACGACATACACTGTAGTTCCTCAAATAGAAAAGCAAATCTGACAGCTTTTGAGGCTGGTTCATTGCAGTACAACAGCCACCCACCCTTGTGGGGGAAAAAAGTACCTCTCCCTGACATAGTCAGCAATGGCATATTTTACCATAGCTCGACATAGTATAATTTAACAGTGGAAAAGCTACGATAATATTATAATGAGCTCAAGGAACTGCATGGCATAATAAAACCATGATTAAAATGCAATAAAAGCATAATTTAAAACACTCTCAATAAAAGTCTAACAAATGAAGCTTCCAAGGGCACCCAGTGCAGAAGAAAAGGGAGAAAAGGAAGGAGTCAGAACAGGTAAAAAACACAAGGGCTATCAGTGGTTGTGCTCAAATACACCTGTGAAACAGAGGTGGTAAGGTGAGAGAGGTTGAGAAGGAATACCTCTTGCAGCTATCATACCCGACACATTATCACCAGCCAGCCTAAATCACACAGGCAAGTAATCCTGAAGTCAAGTGGTATCTGAAGATAGATAACCATCAGAGGCTAAATAATGTGGCCCTACTATAGTCAGGGCTTATCCCAGTGAGGGCTTTAAAAGACAACATGTTAACTGGTAATCAATCTGCCATCTCTCAGCATTAATTATTCCACCTACTGTAAAGTTAATCTGCTGTCTGTCTATATATTTAAGATCCTGCTGCACTAACAGAACTTTACAGTTATGTTCACTTCACTCTGCTGGGGTAAATTATCTCCTCCCCCTGCCCCAATTGCCTGTACATTACTTTAGCTCAATAAATTCACTGAGCAGTTCTTCTCTAGCCAATCACTGTAATTTAGAGAAGTGTGTGCAAGCTGGTCAGTTTGATGAGGGGAGTTTGCAAGATGTGACAATGGCAGTTGATAAGGGAAACCTGTCCGTTAAGCACATGGTCAAGTAGCACTATGAGCAAAGAAGAATTCATCATCTGTCCAAAGTATGCCATGGGCTCAGCCAGAGGGAGGGAATTGGGGCCTCTTGGATGGTCATGGGCATAAATGTTAACCCGGGATCCTTGATTTGAGCTGCCCAGGTCACCTAGCCCCCAAATTTAACCTTAGCAGCCCGTAAAGTCACCTGAATTACACGCCAGATGCTGAACACTCTGGACAGGATCCAGAAAAGCACGTAGGAGTGTGTGCATGCTTGTGCGCTGGTCTTTCTACACACAAATAGTTCTAGTGAAGTCCTACCTGCCCAACTCCATCTGACCAAATGGGGAGCTTTGAAATGTATTGTGGCATGTGTACATCACTAGGCAATGCTGCTCAGTGAGTTTCATCATATACATTCACTCTCAAACACTTTTAGTCCCTGATCCTACAAAGACTTAAGCATGTGCTTACTTCACATGAGTAAAACTGAAGATATCATTAAGGGTTTTCAGAATCAAGTCCTTCATCTTGTATCTCTCCTCTTCCTCTACCCTCCTACCCTGTGAGACATCACTGTGTATAGTATTCTCCTGAATGCTGTGAA
Organism: Sternotherus odoratus; assembly: GCA_032164245.1. Taxonomy (NCBI): domain Eukaryota; kingdom Metazoa; phylum Chordata; order Testudines; family Kinosternidae; genus Sternotherus; species Sternotherus odoratus. The sequence continues at coordinate 14,979,332 of JAVMKO010000003.1, read as the reverse complement.
GATGCTCTCCCATAATTGCCTTTTTCATGAAACCAGTGAAAAAAGCCAAATGCTTCCCATTTTTGTTTCCATTTGAAACATTTCACACAGCTCTATCATTCAGGACATCTCTGACTGTTTATTCTGTATACACACTGGAGAGTGTGAAACTGGATCCATAGATTAAACGTGTTATTCTTCAGCTGCCTGTAGTTGCAGATAATTATTTCAACTGCCATTAAAAAAAATTCAGAATGGTGCCAAATTAAAAAATCTGTTCCTCATTTCTCTTGGTGCACAAGGTCCCTTGTTGGGTTATTGGAATTGCTAGGCTGCTCTCATAGCCAAGAAAAAGAGAGAAGACAGATGGAGCCAAGCATTTTAGTAAAAACTCTTAAGAATTGTCCTCGTGACAACCCCTCTTCTGTCTCTAAGGCAGTGGGTAAATCTTGTTATGTGTCCTGCTCTGTACTAAAGATATTCCTAGCAATGCCTGACAACTCTGGCATGTTTTCTGTGGGGATTTACTTGTACTGCATCATTAAAGAAAGATATTTCTCATATAATCAACTGTAAAATTAAAAACAAAAAAAAACAAAGGAAAGGCTCCTCCTTTTCTGCAAACACATATTTTTCACTATTCTACCTGAAACTAAGTATATATTTTAAAAGATGCCTTCATTTTAATTGTTGTGATAATATATTTAAATCAGGCACAGGATAAAAACCCTGAGGCAATGCAGATCATTTTCTAATGTGTCCTGGGTGTTAGACAGGCAGTACACTTAATTTCACACAGACACAAATCCCATTCAGCAGACCTACATAAGAAGTAAGGCTTCTTCAACTCTGCATATAAAACATTTAAATACTCCCTTTCACTTTTCATCAGCTCAAAACAAAAAAAAAAAGGTTTCCTATCAGTCTCTGCAGCCACTTTAGCATTTCCCTCCTGGTTTTTAAATGGATTTGTTCCACTCCTCTTTTTTGACCTCATATTAACCTCTGCTGTCCACTACTCTGGTTCTCAAAATCTCATCATCCTTTCTGTACTCTTCTCAAATCTCTACAAAATATGTTTCTTCCCCTTCCCCTACCCATTCCTATAGCCTTAGAGTCAATTCAAATGGTATATTACCATATTTCTCACTTCTATAGCATATTCCATCCAAAGTGCTTTACAAATATCAATTACTTAAGACACACAACACTGTTGAGAGGCATAGAAGTGTAAATATTCCTATTGGCAGGCGATGAAATAGGCATCAAAAGATTATTTTTAAGAGGCCTTATATTTATAGGTATTGAGCACCCACAGTTGTCTTTCACTACACGATGAGTTGCAGATACTCATCACCTCAGAAAATAAAGGCTCCATCCTTGGGTCTTTCTGATATAGGTTGAAGTGCCTACAGTTCCATAATTCAAAATACGAGCTTAATGCAAGAATCTATGGATGAAATTCCCTGACTTGTGTTACAGAATCATAGAAACATAGGGTTGGAAGGCACCTCAAGAAGTCATCAAGTTCTGCTCCCTGAGCTGACGCATGACCAAATAAACCTAGACCACCCATGATAGGTATTTGTCCAGTGATGGGGATTCCACAACGTCTCTTGGAAGCTGATTCCAGTGCTTAATACCCTTATCATTAGAAAGTTTTTCTTAATATCTAACATAAATCTCCATTGCTGCATATTAAGACCATTATTTCTGGTCCTACCTTCTGTGGATATTGAGAAAAGTTGATCACTGGCTTATTTATAACAGCTCATAACATAGTTGAAAACTGTTATTAGGTGTCCGCTCAGTATTCTTTTCTCAAGCCTAAATATCACCAGGTTTTTAACCTTTCCTTGCGGGTCAGATCTTCTAAACCTTTTATCATGTTTGTTGCTCTCCTCTAGATTCTCTCCAAACTATCAACATATTTCCCAAGGTGCAGTGCCTAGAAAGGACATAATACTCCAGTTGAGGCCTCCCCGGTGCCAAGTACAGCAGCACAATTACCTTGTGTGTCTTATATATACTTCGGTCAATACACACTGGAATGATATTAGCCTTTTTTGTAACCACAAACCTTTTTCTAATCACATTGTTGCATCTCATTCAATTTGTGATTCAATATAACCCCTTTTCAGTAGGACTACCACCTAGCCCATTTTCCCCCATTTTGTATTTATGCATTTATTTATTTATTTTCTTCTAAATTAAAGTACTTTGCACTTATCTTTACTGAAATTCATCTTGTTGAATTCAGACCAATTTTCCAATTTGTCAAGGTTGTTTTGAATACTAATTCTGTCCTCCAAAGTGCTTGCAACCTCTCCCAGCTTGGGGTCATCTGTAAATTTTATAAGCATACTCTTCGCTTCATTATCCAAGCCACTAATGAGAATGTTGAATATAGGATTGACCCCTGTGGCCCACCCTATATATGTCCTCTCAGTTTGACACTAAAACATTGACAATACTCTTTGAGTCTGGTCTTTCACACAGTTTTTCACTCACCTTATAGTAATTTAATCTAGACCCTATTTCCCTAATTTGCTTATTAGAATGTCATGTGGGACTTTGCCAAAACCTTACCAAAATCAAGACAGATCATGTCTACTGCTCTCCCCCCCCCCCCCCCCCCCCCCCCGCCCCCAATCTAATAGGCCAGAAGCCCTGTCAAAGAAGGAAATTAAGTTGGTTTGGCATGATTTGTTCTTGACATATCCATAGTAGCTAAACCTTATTATTCCTATGTGTATACAAACAGATTGTTTAATCATTTGTTCCAGTATATTTCGGGTACTGAAGTTAGGCTGACTGGTCTATAATTTCCTAGTTGTCTTTTTAAATTTCCTGTTCCCCTTTTTAAATATAAAGACAGTGTTTGCCCTGCTCCAGTAAACTGGCACCTCACCATGAATTCTCAAAGATAATTTTTAATAGTACCTAGATTGCTTCAGGTAGTTCCTAAAGTACCCTAGGATGAATTTCACCTGGCCCTGTCAACTTGAATACATCTAATTTATCTACACATTCTTTAACCTGTTATTTCCCTGCATTTTTCCCCCTTTTCTGTTAATATTAATTGAATGAAGTGTCTGGCCACAATTGACTTTTTAGTGAAGACTGAAGCAAAATAGGCATTGAACACCTGTCTTCTTTATGTCATCAGTTATTAGCTCTCCTTCTGTGCTAAGTAGGAGACCTGCACTTTCTTATGTATTTCTTTTGCTCCTAATATATTTAAGGAACCTCTTCTTATTGCCCGTTAAGTCCTTTGCAAGGTGTGACTCATTCTGTTTCTTAGCCTTTCTGATTTTGTCCCACAGTGTGATTTGTTATGCACAAGGTTAGACTAAAAAATCATAATGGTCCCCTCTGACTTTAAGATCTAGAAGTATATGAACTTTGAAACTGTTGGCTTAGGTAAGTTGATCACAGTAAATCTTTGGCCAAGTCAGGAATAGAATCAAATATCTTTACTCCCAAAATATTCCAATTAATTTTGAGATAGGTAAAGCTAGAAAGACAAAACTTATACATCACTCTGAGTATTATCAGTATTAATATTTATAAAGTGTATTGGGTGTTATATCACAGAACAGTGCAGTATACATGACACATTAGGTAGTGACAAAATCATTTATGGAGTGCTATGTTAAAACAGACTATTTCAAACATAGTCTTTTGGTTGTTATCAGTTCATTGTACTATATCACAGCACAATGTTCTTCTTTTAAGATGAGGAGGACTGAATTGATTATATGACTGCACTAGAACACACTGTCCCTGGAAATCAAATTTGCTGAGTAAGTTGCAAGTGTGAATTTTTCTTCTTTTGCTGTTGTTTGACAGAGAACAAAAAAAATTACCTTTTATGTGTTCTGTCTCAATGGTATTTCAGTAAAACATTATTGCTTAGGCTTCAGACACTTTTGTGCATGCTCTGGACTCAATAACCAGAGCTAAAAATATGAAATAAATTAATATAAAGATGGTTTCAGGAATGGCAGGCTAAGTGAAATAATTAAAAGTTATGTTTGTTATCAGTGAGGGGAAAAATGCAAAGAACTGAATATCACATATGGGGAAAACAATCCTACTCATTATTATTATCTCAGAAACTTCACTTGGTAGTTTATGTTTTCTCCTTTACTTTGATTTATAAGTATATTATTGTTCAATCTAATTGTGAATGATATACCACCAGAGTACACTGCATCATGACCATAGAAAAAATATACTACCATATTCACCAGAAAATATTCACCATAGAAAAAATATACTAATTAAAGCTCTTATTTTGTTTAATTTTCCCCCCAAAGAAGTCTATGAAATCAGATCATACCAGTGGCATCAGTGAATCAATAAAGGCAATAAATCAATGAAATATATTAAATACTACTACAGTCTGCTGGGCAAGTATGTAAATATATCCTTTGTCACCTTAGCTCGGAGTCTTCTGTTTAGTATTAAGCAGAAGTTCAATAACTGGCCCAAAAGGAAATTTATAATCAAAGGTTACAAAATAGGGTAATTTATGACCCATCTGGTACAAATATGGTATGAAATATCAGCATATTCCTTTCCAGACAGTCCCTCAAGCGCTCCATTATAACAGGACATGTCCAGACCCATCTTGGTGAGAAATGGATGTCAAGGGAACAGGGGCTTTCTTATAAAAATGAGACCAGGCACAGCTATGTGAATAAACCAAAAGGCGATTGTTTGTGCCTTTTATCTAGTAAACATTTCTATATTGTTTTAAATATGTAATCTGTTCCCAGGTTGCCCCTCTCTAGCTATAGTCAGTTCACCCCACCCCACAGTCAGACAACTGATCCTCCCCTCAGGAGACTTTGCCACACATAGTGCTATGGGACCACCATAGCCCTAGGGCAGCTCCTCCCTTCTCCGCTACTCATCAGGGAAGGGTCCCAGTAGACAATCTGCTCCTTTCTGGAGAAAGGAGAAAGTCTGATTTCCGTGGTGAAGGGCTGTGATGTCAGCAGCATCGGAGGTTGTGAAAGTGCCTCTGGACCATCCTGTTGACTCTCAGGAATGTTGCGCCCCACACTCAGGAGTGCTAATCTGCCCCCAGTTGATGTGACTGAGGCTCAAGGCCCACTTCAGGCCATAAGCCTTCAGAAAGGGATTACCCTCTGTCACGTTACTGGAATAATTTGGTACCATATAGATCATTGGGGTACCGAATATTATGTGAAGGGGTCATAACAGGTATCTATGACCATATGTGTGTATCTATTTTGGAACTGAAGTTATGGATATTGGATAAAAGGTGCCTGTACTTCAAACGTAGGCTTGGCTCCTGGGTGAAATCTCAGACAGGCTGGTGCTAACTCGAGCCTATTAGAGGGCCATCAACTGCACAATGAACTTTGTCCACACCCGAGGAGAGGAGCAGTCGCCAGGAATGGCCCATGCCTGGGCAAAAACTAAATCATGGAAAGTCTGGTGACTGGACCATGTGGCTGTGAACCTCCTTTTTGCAACTGGACTCTGCATAAGGAGGAGGAGGGGCTTCGCCCAGAGAGAAAAGTCTATAAAAGCTGGAAAAAGTGTCCTCCATTTTTGTCTTCTACCTTCAGCCTGCAGCCTGTCTTGCTTCCAGCTCTGAATGGACTTTGCTACACAGGTGAACTCTGAAGTAAGGTGCTGACCCATCCCTAAATGGGATGCTTTCTAAAGACTTTGATTTGAACCTGCAGTTTATTCTACCTTTGCTGCAAGCCTGAACCAAGAGATGTGCCATTACTGCATGTAACTGATTTCTTTTAACCATTCTTAACCCTCACCTATACCTTTTTCCTTGTATAATAAACCTTTAGATTTTAGATTCTAAAGGATTGGCAACAGCGTGATTTGTGGGAAGATCTGGTTTATATATTGACCTGGGTCTGGGCCTGATTCTTTGGAATTGGGGAGAACCGTTTTCTTTATTTGGGGTATTGGTTTACATAGCCATTTATCCCCAGGACAGGTGGCTGGTGGTGGTGATACTGGGAATCTGGAGTGTCTAAGGGGATTGCTTGTGTGACTTGTGGTTAGCCAGTGGGGCGAAACCAAAGACTTTTCTGTTTGGCTGGTTTGGTTTGCCTTAGTGTGGAAAAACCCCAGCTTTGGGCTGTAGTTTCCCCTTTGGAAGCAATCTGTCCTGATCTGACACTCACAGTTGGATCCCACCAGGAACAGCACCATCACACCCTCTAACGGCTGGGCATGTGTTTGGGCTGGGACAGGATCTCTTTGCTTCCAGGGCCTTTCCCATGGCTGGGGGGGAGGTGGGGGTGAGTGCTACTTGGGACATGTTGTAACTTGGGGACATGGGGGTTGCTCTTCCCTGCCCCACAACTAGGTCTGAGCTCAGGGACAGGAGGGGTGCCCCAGGCTGTGCTGCTTACCCCCACTCAGGCAGAGTTGAGTCTGCTATTCTGGACTCCTTAATATTTATGATCCACTCACTGAAGATTTACTAGGTTGTATTTGCCTTCTTCTGGAGCTGCAAGCAAGCTCAAGCACATGACTCAGTGTACTCTAGGCATTGTTAACCCACCAGACCAAGATGCAACTGAATTTCTGAATGACCTATTTATCAGTAAGGTGTAAGTGGCAACTGATGAAACCCTAAAAGCCACGGTTAAACAACAGGCAGTATGCGGGTGGAGAGCACAAGATGCTGTGTGCACTGTTATTAAGCAGAAAGCAAGACACTAGCAGGAGTCTTTCTTTTTCAGAGAACACCTGTGAGGAAATATTTAAATCACATTTAGTTTGAGATTAAAAAAAGAAGAAGCTAGAATTAATACAAAAGCACCATGAGACACTGGGGTGAGAACAGACCAAAACAGACGTGTGACATAAAACCCCTTTTGAAGCATTGCTCTATGCAATGGTATATTATCAACAGAGCAGATGAATAGCTAAGCTCTGATCTTTCAGGTTCCATTGAAAATCCTGGTTGAGTTTCTTGCATCAAAGACTATTATTACGGTAGCAAATATTTATTTGTGTTCCTCTCACTGTTAAAATTAATTGTAAGGATGACTGTGGCCTGTTTAATTATAAAGAATGTTGTGTGTCTGTGTGCATGTGCGTGCACACACACACGTACAAACTAAGCGATGTGTCATTTGTAATTCTCATGGTGGCTCTGGTCCCCTTCAGCACAGCATTGTGTCCATATCACACAATGGTTTCAGAATTTTCCAGCAGCACGATATTTGTGCCTGGATAAGGACCGTGACTCTGATGCAGATCTCACAACATTGTAATTCAGGAGTCACCCCCCAATGAAATGCAGAGAGTTCAGCTGATGTAAATGAGATGAGAATCAGGTCCTGTAGTCAGTGTCTTAGTTCAAGTGCTGCCACACAGTAAATGTGCACAGCTGCTATACTGTCTGAGCACAGGATACGAGAAGAATTTGCGATGTACATATTGAGGTACATCCATGTTATCCGTAGATGCCCCATTTCTAAACAGGAGCTTGGAATAGCAGCTACTATATTTACAGTGATGATATTAAAAATGTATCTCTCCCTTTCCCCAGTGTTCTCATATCTATAGTGTGTGATTTTTTTCCAATGCATATTATTAATCAGATTAATCCTATAATTACTTCAGTTATACACAGAGCTCTGAGAACTCGGGAAAACTTGCTTGGGAAGCAAGGTCACATAAAAGAATCGGCTTTTCAGATTGAACAAACCGTGAGCCCAGGGAGGTGACTATCACTGGAGAAAAGGAGGGAGAAAATTGCAGCTAGTGAAAGGAAAAGAAACAGCTGGAGAGGGAAAGAAGATAAGAAATAAAGCAATGAAAGGTAAACAAACATGTTGTGTCTTAATTGTGTTTGTGGCTTTCTCTCTGGTAGGCTGCCTGCCACCACTCTAAGGAAAGGAGGTGGCTGGTGAAGCACTGGAATGGGTTACCTCAGGAGGTAATGGAATCTTCTTCCTTAGAGGTTTTTAAGGCCCAGCTTGACAAAGCCCTGGCTGGGATAATTTAGTCAGACTTGGTCCTGCTTTCAGCAGGGGGTTGGACTAGATGACCTCCTGAGGTCTCTTCCAACCCTATTATTCTATAAAGCAGATTGCATGTAACATGGACTCTACAAATGGAATAACCATAGCACACATACATTGTTATCCACTTAAAATTATAGCAAAGCCCAAAGGGCAGGCTTGTTCTCACAGGGTAGGAAGAGAAACTTGCAAGGTAACTACTGGAATAAATGCAAAGCTCATCAGTCACTTTTCATTCGGTAGCCTAGGAGTGTCCCAGCTATTTGGCATCTAGATCCAGTTTATAATACTGGCTAGGCAGCAGTGTCAGGATTTTGCCAGGTAGTGACAATCACTGTGGCTTTTGTGAACAGAAGAACAGAAAGAGAGTCCACTGCCAATAATATTCCTGCACCACAGATGTAAAGCTTTAGCCACTTGTCTAACCTGTCTGCTTTCCTCTTCTTGCCTGATTTGCAGTCACTGAATCTCCCTAGAGTTGTTAGGCTGGACACAAGCAAGGTGCCTTGTGAGGGGGTAACTCTACAAATTAGATGATATAGTATTTCATATGGGAGTGGCTATGCTAGTGTAGGTGTTAAGCCTCTTTGCATGCCTAGTCTTCTCAAGATGGTAGTGGGTTGAGATCAAGCACACACTGATTTTCTTGAATCCTTCCACCATATGGAAGTACCGGGTGGTCAGACTCTTCCTTCCCTCCATTTCACTCTCCCAAAATATTAGGTTGAGTGTTATTAGGTTTGAGTTACTCTTCAGTGAGGTACTGTGAGGAAAAACATAATCAAAGCTTCTGCTGGCATCTTGCAAGAATGTGAAATGCCTGCCTAAGCAATGCAAATAGAAACAAAGCTTTAGCTATCCAAATGTCGAGCCAGAAACCACCCACCTCTAATACTCAAGTCACGTAGCAATTGTCCCATAACAAAAACTTAATGCAAACGATTTGTGTTACAGAGTAGAGGACAAGGTGGCTCAGTCTACTGCTCCCACAGGAAAACTGAAACCAATATTGTAAAAGAGAGACAAGGTGGATGCAGTGCTATCTTTTACTGAACCAACTTGGTAGCTATGTCCATGGGTGAAGTTCCCCCGCCAACATGTGCTGTTTACACCTGGAGTTAGATCAGTATAATTACCGATATAACTATATTGATATAAGTCTGTAGCCTAGATTGGCCACCGTTCTTCTTCAGGTCTGGGAAAGGTACTCAGAGTATCACAGCTGTACACAAGGGTGGAACAGATATGGAGCTGACATATTGCAAGAGACCATTCAAGGTGACATGGGCAGTTAACTCCTCTACAGTCATAGGACACAGGAGGTTTGTGGATTATAGATTGTGGCTTTGCGGATGTTTATGGAGAGCTCCTCCCAGGCTTGAGGGATAGCATGTGAGAAAGCACGAAGGTGTCTGAAAATTTAACAAGTGGGCCCTGGAGACTGGCATCCTAGGTTGATCAGGGGCAGGAGCAGACATTTCAGTACTGAAGGAGGGGTGGGGATTGGTTGTGAAGGGCCTTGGAAGTGAAGATACATATCTTGTCTTTAATATGATAGAGAAGATGGGGCTAGTGAAAGGATGCCAAGGGAGGGGTGACATAGTCCAAGTGACAGGCTAAGAAAATGATCTTTGCATCAGCATTTTGAAAGGACATGAGCAGGGTAAGGGTGCATTTGTCAAGGCCAGGGAAAAGGATGTTGCAGTAATGAAGATGTAAGATAGTGACCACCTGGACATAAGTTTTAGCTGTGTGATATTCAGGAAAGGGCATATCTTGTTTTGATTTCAAGGTGTCACTTAAAGACCAAAATCATTCTGTTTAGAGATAATTCATACTAAAGCATATGCCATGTTTTCTAATTTTCTTTCCTCATTTTGCTTTACTGAGAAAAAAACTGGATACGAGTGTGATCATGAAAGTGTTGGTATTTGTCATAATTAACATTACCATAGCACAACACATATCCCTTCTATTAAGTACTAGCATAAGTGCCCGGCGTTGCTTGGGTCAGTCGGAGGTGGGGAGGGGGCAGACAGTTGACACCCCCTGACCAACCCCAACACCCACCCTTCACCCACCCTGACACCTTCCCACCCCCCCGACCAACCCCAAGACCCCCCGGCTCACTTACCCCCGACCAAACCCGACAACCCCACCTGACCCCCCAAAACAAACCCAACACCCCCACCTCACCCCCGACCAAACCCGACACCCCCACCTCACCCCCTGAGCAAACCCGATACCCCCACCTCACCCCCCGACCGAACAGTGTATTTAATAATCTGTGTGCTACACAGTGCACCGTGAGCCGGGGGGGGGGGGGCGGTGTCGGGTTTGGTCGGGGGGTCAGGTGGGGGTGTTGGGTTTGCTTGGGGGGGTCAGGTGGGGTTGTCGGGTTTGGTCGGGGGGTAAGTGAGCCGGGGGGTGTAGGGTTTGGTCTGGGGGGGTGGGAAGGTGTTGGGGTGGGTGAGGGGTGAGTGTTGCGGTTGGTCAGGGGGTGTTGCGGTTGGTGGGGGGTTGAGGTGGGGGTGTCAGGTTTGCTTGGGGGGATGAGGTAGGGGTGTCGGGTTCGGTCGGGGGTAAGTGAGCCGGGGGGGTGTCGGGTTTGGTCTGGGGGGGTGGGAAGGTGTCGTGGTGGGTGAGGGGTGAGGTTTGGGTGTTGGGGTTGGTCAGGGGGTGTTGCGGTTGGTGGGGGGGTGAGGTGGGGGTGTCGGGTTTGCTTGGGGGGGTGAGGTGGGAGTGTCGGGTTCGGTCGGGGGGTAAGTGAGCCGGGGGGTGTCAGGTTTGGTCTGGGGGTGTTGCGATTGGTGTGTGGGGGGGTGAGGTGGGGGTGTCAGGTTCGGTTGGGGGGTAAGTGAGCCAGGGGGTGTCGGGTTTGGTCTGGGGGGGTGGGAAGGTGTTGGGGTGGGTGAGGGGTGAGGGGTGGGTGTTGTGGTTGGTCAGGGGGTGTTGCGGTTGGTGGGGGGGTGAGGTGGCGGTGTCGGGTTTGGTCGGGGGGTAAGTGAGCCGGGGGGGGGTGTCGGGTTTGGTCTGGGCACCCACCCCAACACCTTCCCCCCCCCAGACCAAACCCAACACCCACACCACACCCCTCACCCCCCCGACACCTTCCCACCCCCCCAGACCAACCCCGACACCCCCCCGGCTCACTTACCCCCCGACCAAACCCGACACCCCCACCTCACCCCCACAAGCAAACCCAACACCCCCACCTCACCCCCCCCACCAACCGCAACACCCCCTGACCAACCCCAACACCCCCACCTCACCCCCCGACCGAACCCGACACCCCCACCTCACTTACCGTCCCACCAAACCCAACTCAGATCCGTCGCAGGGGGGGAGGGGGCCCAGAGCCGAGGGATTCCGGGGACCTTCGCAGGTGGGGGGGGGGCACAGAGCTGATGGAGTCCGGGGTTGAGGTGGGAGGGGAAGAGAACTGAGGGCTCTCCGGGGTTCCGTTGGGAGGGGGGAGGGGCAGAGAACGGAGGGATCTCCGGGGTTCCATTGGGAGGGGGGAGGGGCAGAGAACTGAGGGATCTCCGGGGTTCCGTTGGGAGGGGGGAGGGGCAGAGAACTGAGGGATCTCCGGGGTTCCGTTGGAGGAGGGAGGGGTGAGCTGAGCGAGTGAGGTGTCTGTTGGAGGGGGGTATTATGACATCATCACCACCTAACCGCCCAGCCGATGTGATTGGCCCTGAAAGACTTTCACCCCTGGGGGGCGTCAGAGGTGAGATCCGAAAATTTTTCGACCCTTACCAGCATCTAGACCCCAAGACCCCTCACTGTACCAAATTTCAAGTCTCTGGCTCAAACGGTGCGGGAGGAGTTCGCAGTCATACGTACATACATACATACATACATACATACACACATACATACACCACTTGACTTTTATATATATAGATAGGGCATGCTGTATCTATAATACTTAGACAATGTTACTGTCAGATGGTGGAATGGCAAAGGCAAGCACTCCACATATTGCTTGGAAACTCTTTTGCTCCTGTTCCTTATTCCCCATCTGAATTCATAATCCTCCATTTGTGATGTCTTAGTAGTTTCCATGGCAATATGTTATGATGTCACAAACAGGATTATGTCTTCATAGCAGGGGATATTTAAGAACAAACAATGAACACTAGCAGCAAAGATCCCATTTTAATGGCAAATTCCCTTACCAAAAAACAAAAAACCTTGAAGGGAAATATAGTTTACTAACAACTGATTAGCCCTCCCGATTAAATTTGATGTTCAGCTTTATCCTACTGAGTTGTACAATGCACTTCAGTGAGAATGCTTGTGCAGTTCCGTTAAAGCCAAGAAATCTTCAAATTAAGGCAACATTTTCTTCACTGCATTTGGGGATTGAGAGAAGCCTAACCTTCACAGGGTCTCCTTCAGTCTAGCTCAGGGGTTGGCAACCTTTCAGAAGTGCTGTGCCGAGTCTTCATTTATTCACACCAATTTAAGGTTTCGCATGCCAGTAATACACTTTAACGTTTTTAGAAGGTCACCTTCTATAAGTCTATAATATAGAACTATTGTTTTATGTAAAGTAAAATAAGGTTTTTAAAATGTTTAAGAAGCTTCATTTAAAATTAAATTAAAATGCAGAGCCCCTCAGATTGGTGACCAGGACCTGGGCAGTGTGAGTGCCACTGAAAATCAGCTCACGTGCTGCCTTTGGCACCCATGCCGTAGGTTGCCTGCCCCTGCTCTAGCTTCTCCTTCACTGTCCTCTCGAGTTAGGGGTCTGAGAAAAGTCTTGTGCCAATTGACCCATCAGCCAAATCTGTTTATCTGATGATCTCACGTATCCCCTATAAACAAGGATGTTGTTTAAAGCAAAACTGTCTCCATCAAATTGTTGTCAAAGAATGGTTGTCAGAGTTTCCCATGATGCATCAGTGGATCTTCAAGGCTTTGCTGTGAGCCTGATGTTGAACTGTTCTGAAAAACTTTGGCACTTTAGTTAAGGCCAGTAGAGAGACTCAGTGCCAAACAAATCCTTTCCAGTACACCACGGGCCTAGTTTCACTATATCATAGATCTCAGTTATTATAAAAATAGATTACTGGGCTCGGTCTCATTAACCATCAGCAGTTGGAGGAAAAACTATTCCACAGAGACTGTGGAATGGTTAATTGACAATGCTGGAAAAACAAGCACATATGCTATATTTAAATGGTGGCAATACTATAGCACAATCGATTTCATATCCTTAAAAAGCTACTGAATGGGATACTTCCTCAGCTGGTTTATACTGGTGTGGCTTCATTGACTTAAATGGAACTGATTTACACCAACTGAGGGTCCGGCTAAAGAAGTCTAAATTTGTAATTCGAGAGACCCGAAGAAGAGAGACCTGAAGAGCTCTGTATAAGCCTGAAAGCTTGTCTCCCTCACCAGCAGAAGCTGGTCCAATAAAAAAATATTACCTCACCCACCTTGACTCTCTAATATTCTGGGACCAACACAGCTACAACAACACTATATTTGCAATTGTTATGCTTTAATCTGAGGGACAGTAGAGGAAAGACAAATGCAGATATAAGTAAAGTTACTTACAGTTGTGGTGGATTCCTCATCACTGGCCATTTTTAAAGCACGATGAGATATTTTTCTAAAAGATGTGCTCTAATTCAAGTGGCAATTATTTCGGAGACATTCTATGGCCATTGTTACGCAGGTGGTTAGCTGATCACTTTGATCCCTTCTGGTCTTGGAATCTATGATGCTATAGCGTAGCATAATGTGTAATGGTTTTCAAACCTTAGCCAGGAAACACGTGCTCATTTTAGTAGGTTTCCAGTGCAGCCAATATCTTAAATTACAACAGGACAAAGCTAACTTGATCACTCATTTTTGGAGTGGAAAGTCTATTAAACATAGTAGAGAACTTCTCAGTTTTCTATGGTGCCTTCTGGCACAGATATCTTCCCCTCAAACAATCTAATCATAACTTTGGTACATGTACGTAGGAATACAGGCATTCTCCTACTAGCTCTAACCAATGGATCCTCTTGTCCACTATCCTATTTCAGACAGTAGCCAGAACCAGATACTTCAGAGGAAGGTTGAAAACCTTTCAGTGGATAATTTTGCAATTACATGCCAATAGAGGAAGATTCTTCGTATTCCTCAACTGTTAGAAGCCAAATAATTTTCTGAAAAATAGAGTTTAAATATTTATCCTAGCTAGTGTAACTAGGGATAATATTCTTATTGCTCATTTAAGTGCCTTATTATATAAATACCTAATCATTGTATCATAGTTCGCTCTCATTTGAAAACTAAACTGGTTAATTCATTCTTGGTGACTGCTAAAGGTTGGAATGTAAAGTCTACAGAGTTAATGGACATGGCTCAAATACTACAATGATGAATACTACAAAAGAACTTAAAGAGGACAAAAGATAAAGCTTCTATTATGGCCCTTTACATTTATTGATTTATTGATTTAGGCTTGATTATAGCTTGTGGCAGTGGGTGGCACAAGTTAGTTTACTTTAATCATACCTTGCCAAAGGATAGAAAATAGAAGATCCCAGTATCTGTTTGAATCCAGATGTTCTCAGACATAGCTTTTAATAGCTATGTATTTATCATGTAAGCACAAACTAAGATTCACTTAACTCAAGATGTCTGTACCTCAAAGGGCTCAGACCTGAGATTCGGTTTGGATTAGTATCCAAAGTTGTATGTTTATCCTAACTATTTGAAACTTCAAAACTGGGCAAGAAATCTCCAAGAAAATAGGCGATTTCTCACACTTCCGCTTCTGGCCAGAGTTGGAATTAACACATGAACAGCTTTCCTCAGAGAGTTTTGGCACTTCCAGCTCTGATCTCAAGCAGAAATAATGAAAAATAATGATTCAGTCATTACAGAATCTTAAATAATGTTTGATTTCTGAAGGAATGAAGATGCAAGTGTCTTATTTTACTGATTTGCCCATCCCGCTCACCCCTTTTATTATGGGGCTTTTCTTTCGCTCTGCTGTTAACATAGGTGGTGATTCATCAAGAGACTTAAACATGTGCCACATATTTGGCATGAAGATAGCCCCAAATATCTCAAAGGGATTATGGATGGGTTTAGAGTTCAGCGTGTGCAAACTGGCCTTAATTTGGTATTTTGCTGAATCCAGTTAATAGAAGTTCTCACTCTTTAACTATTGATCCAGCAGCATAGCAAATTATAAAATATCTACATTAAATGTGATAAGAGGAGAAGGATGGCTCTGTGGTTATGGTGCTAGTTTAGGACTTGGGAGGCTAAGGTTCACTGGTCTGCCATAGACTTCCTGGCAAGCTCCTTTCTGCCTCAGTTCCCCGCATATAAAATGGGATTAATAGAGCTTCCCTACCTCAAAGGGCAGTTGAGGATACATTCAAATTGTGAGGTGCTCTCATACTAGGCTAATTGAGGCCACATAAGTACTAAAGAGAGTGATTGACTTTAATGACATTTTCCTAAAGTATAAAAGAAGACGCTGCATTCCCCAATTAATTCTGCATTTTTATAGAGTGATTGAGCATGTGAAATAAGGATTTTTCTTAGAAGCCCTGACACGATCTAAATTATAGTGTCATAAACATGATGCTTAAATTAAAATAGAGCACTCTTGGAAATTCATTGTGTGTCTCTTTCAGTGAATGTTTCATTTGAATGTAGTGCTTATGAAAAAAAGAGGCAGATTGACAGCCCTGGAATTGAAAGTTCTCTGTGCACAAAAATCTGCAGAGTGGGCATCAGGAAAGAGAGATTCCACAGTGTTCCTAAACTCTGATCTGATGGGACCCTTGTTAGCTCATTACAGTCCTTGGCCTCTTGGCTGAGACTGGTAACAAGGGTGCTGCCAATTAGTGCTGCCAAGTGAGATGATGGCTTTTCTGACGCGGATCCTCTCCAGTGGAAACTAGAGCCATGAAACTCATTTCAAATAGCCCATTGAACAGCCATCAGATGGTAACAACTTTCAGTCACGCAGACCTGGGCTGGCACTGTAGAGGCATCTTCTAAATGAAAGAGTGTATCCCATTACCAGTCCCCTGAGCCATCCAGTCCCCCGCTTCTATTGCATTTCTGTGGAGGAGAGAGATTGTATAGATTCACCGATAAATCATTCAAATGGATGTGTCTGAAATGCGCTCGGCTCTTCCAGTCCAATCCCCACTTTAATCAGCTTTAAATACTTGTAAATATCTGCTCAGATGCGAAGAAGGAGTAATGAATGGGAGGGATAGGTGATAAAATATGGAACCTCTCATCTGTAGGTCACTGGTCTGAATGCATCTACCATAGGTCAGAGTGTGACTGGAAGTTATTACTTTCTTATGGCTATCTATTGGGCAGTAATGTGAAATAAGTTGATAATTTAAGTCCAGTTCCCAGCAGACAAATGTCCACATCTCAAACCCCACAAAATTAGCAATAAGCACTTACCATCTTGGCACTCTCAGCAGAGAGTTTTCAAGAAGGACAGAGAACTAGTCTATCACCTTTAAGGATAATTCCTCCAGCACAGCATTGAGGTGCACTGGCAGCACGCTGCAGGGAAGTGTGCACCGTTTCTATCCAAGGGTCGCGCCTGTTTGGAGGATAGTTTGAGGGATTTAGTTTCCCTGTATTGCAGTCCAGTGCTTTTCAGAAGAACTAAATTCCCTTAAAATAGATATGTTAACTACTCTCCTGCTGTGAGAAAAGGCATTCTCTGGATTCACACATATCACTCCCATTAGCACTGATGGGAGTTACTCAGACATTTGACAGGAATGTAGCTCTGATACTATGGTGATGGACAGCATTATAAAACTCGGATAGCTCTGGCTATTTTGTCTTCAAAATCTCTCTCTCTTTGCACACACACACGTATACTCAGCCAAAAGCATCTTATAGTGTGATTTTTTTTTAATCCCTACGATCTTTCAGGTAGACAAATATCTTCTTAGCAAATAAACCTAGTACATGAAGCCATTTAGTATTTGCATTTTAAGGTTTGCTTTTTTCCCTGGGTACAATAAGTTACAGTATGAAGAATGTTGTCTCAAGCAACTGAAGCATAAGAAATGCACTCCCCCAAACGAAGAAAAAGTTTTGAGGTCACAAGGATTTAGGGAACAAATATGCACAGTTGGGGAAAAGGAGGTGTTCACGTTCAAAAATTTGGAAATCAAAAAGGAAGGAGCATATTTTCAAAGTTAGTCAGTCAGACAATTTCTGGAAGCCAGACAATTACCAATAGATTATACAGGAGTATATTCATTAGAACAATGTCACAGCTACCATAGCCTATAACCTGATCCCTGAGATTCTCTTAGCAGATAGGAGGAATGTGGTTAAATTGCAGTACACTACAAGAAGATAAGCCATTAAATCACTCTTTTTTGGGCAACAGACATGAGTATAAAAAGTACAAAATTGTGTTTTCACTTATTGAAAACATGCACCCCCCTTCTTTTGACCCAAAAGTTCTTTCAGCAAAGAATGGATCAACTCCAAATCGAATATTATGATCTCCGCAGAGAATTCTCTTTTCCGTGTTACAGCCTCAGTTCTGCTGTCAGATCCATGCACACAGACCCTTGTGTCCCCCCCCCCCCTCTTCCCCCAAGGGCTCTAGTGGGCCTTTGCACTGCCAACCATGTTGGACCCTCTGGGTCCAATTGTAGGCTCAGGGCCCCACATATGAGATACTAGTGGAAAACATCCCAGAGAATTACAGAAGTAAGGCGTATGAAGCATACCACATGAGGCCAGATCCACAGTTCTTACTCTGGTAGAATTCCGGATGCAGAGAATTGGAGTTTGCTATGAAGGTTTAAGCAAACGCCTATGCAAGGACTTTATGGTTTGGCCTGACATCAATAGTTGCGCACATACAAATAAATGAAAAGCCTTGTCCTACTCTATTGTTCTGTCATTTATGTTTTCTCTGATATTACTGGGAATTCTAGAGGGTTCATTTTACAAAACCAATCTGGGAGACTTTCAGTTGGCACAATGCTGCCTTCTTATTAATTATACTTATGTTACATTTATTGGAGTGAATGTAACAGCAAAACAATCAAAAGAATGTCATGACACTCCGGCTTAAAAAGCTATTTTGTACAGACCTGATAATTAAAAAGTAAACAGAGAAGTCATCTTATTTTAAAACAGCAAACCTGGTAATAGGACGATGATCTTTTTTCCATTCCCTTGAGTGCATATATACTGTATATTTTATAGCATGGTACTATAATATAAATAAAGAATGCATCTGCACAGTTTAAGTATTGCTATTATGATTTGACCAACTGCTTCTAGAGGATTATCACTCCATATACAATATTCAGCATGATGACACCAATCCTGCAATAAATTCCATGCCAGAGTTCATTGCAAGATAAGGGCTTTAGATACTACATTCATAGAATCATAGAATATCGGGTTGAAGGGACCTCAGGAGGTCACCTAGTCCAACCCCCTGCTCAAAGCAGGACTAATCCCAACTACAATGAAGGGAGCTATAGAAGAACTCAGATAAATGAACAAATAGGACTCTTAAAACTGGGTGTGATGATTTAAACTAAGTTAGAGGCAATGAAATCCAATGTATATCCACCACAACTTTTGCTTTAAATTTATGGATGTAATTTCAAGGAGAGATGACTGACTTTAATTGTTTTCATTTTTAAAAGATTGTCCTTTCTGTCAGTGGGATCATTTTATCAGGTTAGATTTGTGTGCACAAATGATTTTAGTGGGCTTTTTAGAGAGGACAAGAAAGAAAATAAAGAGTTAGTGTAAAAGGCACATATGTGTGTGTAAGCCCTGTCCTATCAAACTTTTTTTTTTTCAAATGGCACTCTATAGGACAGAACTTTGAAAGGGACCTCAGCCTGGCCTCCACTTGCATGCGTTTGCATTTGGATGCACAGCTTTGGTCTGCTATCAAAGGTGGGTGCAACTGGCAAACTCAGCATGGACAAAATCTATTTGCACTTGATTTGTGTAAGCAAGTGGTGAGGTTTGTGCATGTAGCTTTTGGTGACTTTTCAAGTGACGATAATGCAGGAGAATGCAATGCAATGTTTCACGTGCAGAGTAAACATATTTTGAAAATGTGTCACCATATGTACTAGACATCCTTTACAGATGTCTATGTCTTTTTTTATTTACATGACAGACTGCAGAGACTCCTAAGAAGCTGTTACTCTCATATTCATCTATTTATTACCACTTTCCTTTTTTTCCCTTTGTATTGTATTATATCGCTTCTCGGCTCCTTGGAGCTAAGATCATGGGTAAGTAGTCTCTTGACCTATCAAAGCCTGTGATCAAGTGTCTTGATGGTTTGGGTCTTTTGGTCTCAAGGTGAAAACCTTGTCTTTGTCTCCTGGACCATGAAGTAAAAACATTATCTAAATATTACCTTAAAAATCCAAGGATTTTGCATGGTTGGCTCCCCAAAGTATACCTTCCCCACACTATTTCTGGGTGATTTTGAACATTATACACACTGCTCTGCATAGGCAAAAAGATAAGCAATACTAACTATCTAGTTCCATGGCCCCTACCACCACAGCACCTCACAGTCATTGATGCCTTTGTCCTAACAATACTCCTATAAGCTAGGAAAGTGTTACCTCCCTATTACAGTTCAAGACCTTAGGCACAGAGACACTTGCCTAAAGTCACACAGGAAATCTGCGTCTGAAGCAAGAATTTAACCTAGGTCTACTTAATGCCATGCCAGTGCTCAATCCCTTTAGACCACCCTTCCGACCCAAACAAAAAAGACCAGAAGTCAGAGATTGCACCTAAGAGAGAACAAAGAAAAGCAAAATAACTATATTTCTTGAGTGTTTGGTGTGGCCCTGTTGATGTGGCTGTCTAATCCAGCAGCCTAATTTTGCCTCTCTGTTGTCCTGTTATGCTCTTACTTTGACTTGCTCAACTTTTCTCATTCTCTACCTGTCGACTGACTTTATTGCCTTTATACCTACTAGCTGCATAACATCAGTAGACTCCCAAATGACCTAGCCTCCCTTCTCTGTCTAGCTTTCTAATCCATTTCCAAACTGCACTATTTCTTTTCCATTAGGTGTCCCATGAGGAGACACCCCCCACCCGCAACATCTTCCCCAATACCCTCCCTTTTTAAATCCTTATTTTGTGATATGTTGGTCCCACTCTACTCTTTTCACCCCATTTAAGGAATTCTAATTAATACCTCCACTAGAAAGTGGGGGGGGGGAAGCGTAAGGTTAAACTGCTAATGAATAGATCAAAGGATAAAAGAATCCTAATTCTGAAATAAACTGTCTATAGAAAAAGATTAAAATGGAGAAAGAGAAGGGATTATAGAATAATAATTGTGAGAGAAAACTCTGAGAGAATTGGATGGAAAACAGGGAGTAGGCTTTACTCTAGATTTCTGAGAGAGCAAAATGCATATGGAATGGAGATTTGAAAGATAATTAAAAATCAAGTGGACCCTGGGGGAAGGTCTGGAGGCTAAGCATAGATCCTACTCAAATGGCAGAAAAGGCTCACAAGGGAATGCTGGACCCTCAATGAATTCCAGGATAAGCCCACCACTACCCATATCTACTGTCTTCTGTTGCCTCCGACAGAGTTGACTGCTCTTGTTCATCCCTGTGAAATAAAAGTTCATTACAAGGGTATAAGACCGCAGCTAATTTCAGCTTTACCACCATCTGCTGTTAAGGGTATGTCTTCACTACAGCAGTAGGTCGATTTTCTTTAAGTCGATTTTTTTAAGCAGACTGTATAGAGTCGATTCTGTGCGTCCCCACAAAGCACAGCAAGTCGACAGTGTCTGTCCGCACAACTTTTGCAAGCGTCGACATAGCGAGCGTTGCACTGTGGATACCTATCCCACAGTTCCCAGAGTCCCCAGCAGGCACCATTTTGAGTGCTGCACTATGGGTAGGCATTTTATAATTTCACGCCCTTTTTCCGCGCCGCCGACCCCCATTTGAGCGGTGCACTGTGGGTAGGCATCGCATTATTCACGCCCTTTCTCCATGCTGCGCTAACGCCAACGCCATAGCACTGCAAGCATGGATCCCGCTGATGCCACGGCTGCAGTAATGGCCGTTGTGAAGACCTCACGCACGGTTGTGGATTTTATGCTGTACCGTCTGCAGAGGAATGTGATCCAGAGACAACTGCGCTTTCTGGAACCCAACGACAGTGAGGAGGAGATGGACCTGGACGTGCACAGCAGGGACAGGGACACTGACGTTTTTGGAAGTAGGGCGACTGAAAATCTGGCAAATTTGGTGGCAATGGGGCAGGCTCATGCCATGGAACGCCGATTCTGGGCCAGGGAAACAAGCACGAACTGGTGGGATCGCATAGTGCTGCGGGTGTGGGATGACTCCCAGTGGCTCAAAAACTTCCACATGCGTAAGGGCACGTTCATGGAACTTTGTGACTTGCTTTCCCCGGCCCTCCGGCGCAAGAATACCAGAATGAGAGTGGCCCTCACAGTTGAGAAGCGAGTGGCGATAGCCCTCTGGAAGCTTGCAACGCCAGACAGCTACCGGTCAGTCGCGAATCAGTTTGGGGTGGGAAAATCTACAGTGGGCTCTGCTGTGATGCAAGTAAGCAGGGCAATCGTCGAGCTGCTGCTACCCAGGGTTATAAACCTTGGAAACCTGCAAGCTACAATTGATGGCTTTGCCGCCATGGGATTCCCTAACTGTGGTGGGGCTATAGATGGGACTCATATCCCTATCCTGGCACCGGACTACGAGGCTGCCGAGTACAGAAACCGGAAGGGATATTATTCTATGGTCATGCAAGCAGTGGTTGACCACAAGGGACGTTTCACCGACCTGTACGTGGGGTGGCCGGGAAAGCTTCATGACACTCGTGTTTTCAGGAACTCTAGGCTTTTTAGACAGCTGCAGCAAGGCAATTTCTTCCCCAACCAGAAAATTTCCGTGGAGGGGGTGGAAATGCCGATCGTTATCCTTGGGGACCCAGACTACCCCCTAATGCCCTGGCTTATGAAGCCCTACACAGGAGCCCTGGACAGGGGTCAGGAGCTGTTCAACTACAGGCTGAGCAAGTGCAGAATGGCCGTAGAGTGTGCATTTGGCCGTCTGAAGGGGAGATGGCGTTCATTACTGATTCGCTCAATCATCAGCGAGAGATATATCGGGGGGAGAGGAGGGGGTCAAGACACAGCAGCTTTTAAAAGTTTTCAGAGAACCTCATCCTGCTGCTGTTTGTGCTGGCTTGTGGGGAGGAGTGGGTTAGTCCACAGAGCTCCTCCCCCCCCCCGGTTCTCACCCCGCATTTGGGTGGGGAAGCTATGGGAGTTGGGGAGGAGGGGAGGTGGTTAGACAGGGGCTGCAGAGGCGATCTTTGGCCCTGCTGCAGCTCCACCAGACACCGCAGCATGTCACTTTGGTCCTCCATTATCCGGAACAAAGCATCCATGCGTCTTTCTTCGCGCTCCTGTCGCTGCAGCCACATTTCTTCCCTCTTTTCTGCTGCGGCTCTCGATTCCTGCCTTGACTGTAGCAATCTTCCCCTCCATTCCGTCTGGCGGGCTGCCTTAGCGCGAGAGTTATCCAGTAGTTCACTGAACATATCATCGCGCGTTTTCTTTTTACGCTTTCGTATCTGCGATGCACGGCGTGAGGAGCAGGACGGGGGATTCTGAGATAATTGTGCATCTGTGAGCGAATGTGGGCAAAGAAAGTTTGAAAGTTATGAGACAGATACATTCAAGGTTATGAGACAGATACAGTCTCAGACGGAACACAATGGGAGTACTATGCAATTGGCAACCTCAGTATTCAGAGGCCTGATATGATTTCTGTACAAGGTCATATTCTACACCTAAAAGTGACTGAATGGCTCACAGAAAAGTCACAGCATCTCACACACATATGCGTGCCTCAGCCCAACATGGCTTCTGAAATCACTGTACAGCCGGCCATGGTAAATTCAAATCCATATTTAAAAGAAGCACTTGGATATTCTAGAGTAACCCCACCCCCTTCCCCCCACTACATGGAGACCTCCTCCCCCCACCGCGTGGCTCCCACTGAACCGCGATCTGCAAAACAAAGCCAAAAATCTCTCGCTAAGGGCTGGCTGGGGCTCTTCTGCGGAGGCAAATACTTGCAGACTGACTCTTCAAATTCCCTGCTAGCTACCGCTACGGGCTGGCAGGGGGGGGGAGGGGGTTGGGAGCGCGTTCGGTCTTAAGCGGAAGCAACTGCTTGCAGACTCTTCAAATTCCCTGCTAGCTACCGCTTCGGGCTGGCGGGGGGGCGGGCGGGCGGTCTTCAGCAGAAAATATTACTTTGCAGCTGGGAATCTTTATCTCCCTACTAATTGCAGTCCGTATTTCAAACAGGCAACCATGAATGACATCACTTTGCTTAGAATTTCTAAGAGAGATAGAGAATGTATGCTGATTGAGTCACTGCAAAGTCCTGGTCCATTCACCGCAATGCTAGCCTGCTCAATGATACCAGACTATTTACTACTTTCGTGGCGTGGGATGGTCTCCTATCACGGGGGGGCAAATAAGGCAGCTCTCCCCAGAAATCTGGTGCGGAAGATTCATCGCTACCGCCTGGATAGCTTCATTGAGATGTCCGCAGAGGACTTCCGGTCAATACCGGAGTATATTGACAAGCTCTTTGAGTAGAAACTGACCAGCAATGAAAGCACGCTAAGTCCTTAGGGCAAGTTAATCATTAATAAATGCTTCCTTTAAAAATCATGAGTCATGTAATCCCTTAGAAAAAACACTTACCCCCCTGGGAGGCTTGGGAGGGTGCTGGCTGCAGGGTGATAAACAGCTCCTGGCTGTCTGCTAACACGGTTCCTCCGCTGGCCTCCTGCTGCTCCATGATATTTCCCTCCTCCTCATCGTTGTCCTCATCTGAATCCTTCTCAGCCCTGATGATTATCCCATCGGTGGAGTCCCCGTAGACCGGTGCGATGGTGGTGGGGGCGCCCCCCATTATCTGATTTAGTTCATTGTAGAACCGGCATGTCCGCGGCGGGCCCCCTGATCGTCCATTTGCCTCCTTGGCTTTCTAGAACGCTTGGCTCAGCTCCTTAATTTTTACGCGGCACTGTGTGGCGTCCCTGTTGTGGCCCCTTTCCAGCATGGCCTTGGAGACTCTGGCAAACGTGTTGGCATTCCGTTTGTTGTGCAGAGTTCCAACATCACGGATTCCTCTCCCCAGATAGCGATCAGATCCAACACCTCATTATTGGACCATGCTGGAGCTCTTTTCCTCTGGCTGCTCTCCAGGGCAGCTGAGCTCTGCATGGAGTCTTGTGATGCTGAGGTCTGCATGGCGGCTTGTGCTGCTGATTTCTCTGAATGGCGACTGAGCTGTGCAGGTGAGCTGGCCACGCTGACCAAACAGGAAATGCTATTCAAATGTTCCCGGGTCTTTTCCTGTCTACCTGGCCAGAGCAGCAAGTTGAGAGTGCTGTCCAGAGCGGTCACAGTGGAGCAGTGAGGCAGTCCAGAGCGGTCACAGTGGAGCAGTGAGGCAGTCCAGAGCGGTCAGAATGGAGCATTGTGGGACAGCCTCTGGAGGCCAATAACATCCCATGCGTCCTCACTCGTCCACAATCGAACTAGAGAGGTCGATTTCAGTGCTACTCCTCTCGTTAGGGAGGAGTACAGAAGTAGATTTTGAGGGCCCTTTAAATCGACGCAAATGGCGTCTGTGTGAGGACGGTTACAGGTTTATGTCGACTTAACGTCACTAAAGTCAACGTTAAGTCATAGTGGGGACCTGCCCTAAGTCTCTGTAAAAGCGTCCCACTTAGGTTTTTTCTCCCAGCGAGTGGGAGACCTTGGCCACCATGCCCAGTTCTCTGCACTGGCAAAGGTGGTACATAGGGGATAGGGCAAGTGGGGTCATCTGCTCCCCCAGATTACTGGGTCACATTATGCAGCTGAGCCCCCTCTCTAAGGAGCAGCTGAGAACCATGAGCTGCATCTGTCAGGGAAAAACAGAGGCGGGAGGAAGAGCTGGAAGCTGCAGGGAGGGGCTGCTGCATTCCAGTAAGTGAGGGAGGAGGCACTTCCTTCCAGGAGCTGGGTGCTGTCTGGGGGCAGGGGAAATGACTCAAGCTGTTCCACTATCAGCGGGAATAGGTCGTCTCTGGCCAGTGACTTATGTTCCAGCCCCACTTTTTTAGTCCTGCCCTTTTCAGGATTTTTTGTCTCTTCCAATGGGGGATCAAAAGGAAAATACGCATTCCAATGTACTCGAGAATAAATTATTCCCAAAACCATCTCAAAGGGGAAAAGGCCAGCAGTACCTTCTTAGATCTGTGCAGCCACTTTCAAGGAGTCCTTCTGCCTGGGAGCTGAATCAGATTCACACAAGATTACCCTGGGACTTTGTCTGGTTCAAACCAGCTTTTGGTTTAAAAATTTAAACTAATTAGATTGACAAAAAGTTGTAGAGAAAGAGAAAAGGTCAAAACCGAAGCAAAATTGAAACTGAAATGTGTCTATTAACTCGGACGGAAAAAAAATATTATTTTTTGGTTGGTGAAGAGTTTTGAGATTTTAACCACTTGTGTGCTTTTGGGATTGTAAAAATTTTCAAACTCGCACAAACTATTTGCAAAGTGAAAGAAATGTTTCCTGCTCATCTCTAGTCTCCAAAGGAGATATAAACTCTGAGTAATTGAGAGGAAAGGAAACTGGGAAGTGCTTCTCCAGTTTTGAGGAGTCAATCTTTCTGCATCTGTTGAAGTCAATGGAGATTTCCATTAACTCCTGTAAGAGTGTCCTCCCCTCTCTCTGGACCTGGGGTACAGAGAAGAGGGACTCTTTGTTGCCAGACCAACTAACTTCAGCTTCTCCCAGCTTAAGTTAATTCTCTACACCCCCAGATTCCACACTCTACCAGTTGGAACTTGGGGAACCCAAAGCTGCCACCATCTGAGTAAATCTCCAAGGCCCTGGAGTGGGGTACCCAGACTCCCCCAACCCCGCTCCACCCCCCCTCTCTCCTTGAGAGATAAGGGTACTTCTCGCTGTATCACTCCCCCTGATAGTCCAGGGAAAGACAACACAGCACTCCGGTCTCTCTCTCTCTCTGAGATACTAGAGTCAAGCTCAGATCACTTTACTAGAATTACCAGACAATTCTTATGAGTATAAAAAGTTTAATAAAGAAAGAGAATAAGCATACACTTAATACACTACACAGATATAGAATTTCCTTAATCTTCTTGCATAAACTAACTTCTCCCCTTCTATGCTAATTACACAGATAGAGACACCAAGATCAAATGCAAAGCTTTTATGCAGGACAATTCTTACTTACAGTTAGCTAGTATGAAGTCATACAGAGAAAAGACAAAGTTGGCGGTCCATAGTTGGACCAGAAGTCTGAGTCAATTCAAAGCCCAAATTGAACTAAACTTTACTTCCTGGTCTCTCTGTGTCTAGCCAGACTGCTCTGACGACACTGCCTTCTCAGGTAACATTAGCTCCACCCAGGCAAGGCAACACTCCACACTTATGACAACTCCAGTGGGACCTATAGAAAGACCATGCCCCTGAATGAATGGCAGTATGGACAGACTATAGGTACAGTTTAGCGAGCCAAACCATATGAAAAAAATGTGTTAATAAAGAAAGTTTATAATGGACTTTAGCAGACTGGACATGTGGGAATATTCCTAAAAATACAACCTATAAACTTTGCAGCAAGGAATACTGACATTTTTACACTATGGAAGAGGAATTTCTGTTCCCACTCTTCCTGCTAAACTATAGCGTGTGCAAATGAGGCAGCTTCTTTGAAAAGTCATGGAGCAGCTCCTGTATCTGTATTTCTACTTGTGCAGTGTGAGACCATAAAACCCAGCACTCCTGCTGATGCCTGGTAAAGAACAATTCTGTAGGAAAATAAATTCATCCGTGAGTGAAATCCTGACCCTGTTGAAGTGAGTGGGGGGTTTGCCATTGACTTCAATGGGACCAGGAGTTTGCTGTGTATGTCTTGGGGCTTGATTTACCAGTGTGCTACTCCAGTTTGATGCCCCTGTCACTTCATTGATTTTACACCGATATAACACCACACACACTACTGGTAGAACGGGCCTTATACCTTTTCTGGGGATCAGAGATGGTACTGCTTCCCTCTTTCTTTATTAGTCAGGATATTTGAATGAAAATATTGTATTTAATTGAAATTTCCTCAGACAGTTATGGGACTCAGACAAACCAAGGAGAGTTCTATATCTAAACCCTTATTTGGCTTCATAAATCTCAACATTTGTTTCTGACAAGGTCATCGGCTCTCTTGTGAGCTATGCTCTACCAGAAGTCATATTCCTATGGTGTGGTGCATATGTCCTAGAAGGGATTGCTATGGGAAAGATTATAATACTGTATCACAATCAGAGAATTATGTCTTCAGCTGGTTCGTAAACTGAAGGAACATGAGATGCAAAGATTGTGATTTCCTACAAACTTCATTAGCCATAAAAATGAGAGAAATAAAATGCAATTAATAAATACATTATACCCAGGTAAAATGTCCTCTTCAAAGCTCAGTAACTCATATAGCTTACATCTAGCAGCATCATAAAGAGGAAGCATTGTACTATACTTTAATTTTCAAGCCTCATATTATTTAATCAGTAACCATAATTTTCTTTCACCTAATGTGTATATAAAACCCATGATTTTCCTGCACTTATCATCTTAAATAAATGACAGAACTGTTTGCTTCCCCCCAAAGAGTAATCAACCTTGTGTTAATAAGCTCAGGTCTGGGAACACTTTTTCAATAAGAAAAACATTACACATTATAAAATCAATAACACTACCTGACAAATGAGGTAGTGGATACATTTTTGACATGAACTCATAGGCTGCAGTCTAAATTTACATTTGGCAATGCTTTGAAATGGTCCCAATTTATGATAGATTGTTTTTTCTGGAACATGAGCTGTACAGAAAGTAATCACTTAATTTATACATTGTAGGATGCATTTGTGCTGTGGGTGCAATAAAAATACATGATGTCATCTTAAAAGTGGGGTTGGTCCTGATTAAACTTGCAGTGGGAACCTGCAAACACACGGATACTCCAAACCCACGGGGAGTCTGGCAGGCTGCTGTGTAAAATCATGTCAATAAAACATTTAGCGCTGATCTAACAATCTTCATTCTCACAGCACTTTACAAATATTAACTAATTAATCCTCACAACTTCTTTGTGAGGTAGCTGTTGGAGCTGGGTGAACAAGCTGCGTAAGGAATCATTCATTTGACAAATTGAGCCCTTTTTCTGTTTGTGAATTATCAGTGTTGCGTTGGGTTAACTTTGTCTACTATTGACCTGTATGACAGTTAATGCAAAAGACATTTTAGTCTATGGATTGTTCATTGACTATTTACATTGACCAGCTCCTCAGTCAATGGAGCCCAAGTCAATGGAGTTATTCTAATTTTCGCCATCTGAGGACCTGGCCCTGTCTCTTTCAATGTTCACTCCTTGTTATTCATGATGTGCACTAGATAGGCTTGTCTCTCATATAATTTCATTTCTTATATTACCTTGGTTCATATATGGTATGAACCATATGGTATGGTATGCTGGACCAGGGCCCTATTCAACATTGCTGTAAGGCCCCGTTGAATTGTCTTAGCTGGTGTATACCACTCGTGTATCTGGGAATACTCCCAGTGATGGGAGACCTCTGTCCTGTCTCTGCTGGAGACATGGGAACAGGGTGGGTGGCCAGAGTAGTTATGCACCCCCGTTAAACTGTGGTCCTGCAAAGCCCCAAAGGAGCCTCTGAAATAGGGCTGCACTAGTCACCATAACTACTGAATAGGACAGCGAAAACTACTTCATTTCTGAGCCTGCATTGGCACCTGCATCGGTGCAGGGATGAATATGCCTTACAGTGCTGGGGTTCTCTTTCTATTATGTGTCCCACAGAGACTTGGACTCAGCCATATGAAAGTATAAAAGTTAGTGGTTTGAGCAGTGGTACCATACTGTGGCATTAATGTAGTTTCTTTCACTGTATTTCATCTATGTTCACCACTAAGGAAAGCTTTCTTTGCCATGAGGCCTACAAAAAACTTGACAGAAGTCAGGGTGCTGGTGTGCTGAGGCCACTGCTTGTAATGCTGACCAATATTGTTTCATTGTTTCCTGTACTCCTCAATTGGTCTGTCTGTATCCATCTATGTTCTTAGACTGTAAACTCTTTGGGGCAGGGACCATCTGTTTGTTCTAGGTTTGTGCATCGCCTAGCACAATGGGGTCTTTCTCAATGGCTGGGCCTCCTAGGTGTTACAATAATAATAATCCTAATTAATAAACCCATAGAGAATATCTGGGCACCAAAGTTAGGGATTTCATCCTTGGTAGAATGAATGAAGACCTGACAAACAAAAAGAACTAGATGAGCCTTGACAAAGGGATTCAAAATACAAAGAGTTCAGTTCTCCCTTTTCATACTCTCTCGTGATACAAGAATAAGGAGTTTCACAATGTACCTGATGGCTGTTAAATTTAGATCAAATAAAAGGATATGCTACTTCAGTCCAAGTATAATCAATGAGCAATTAACAGTAGCAGGAAGTCATCCAGTCAAACATTATTAACAGGTTTGGTTGGTTTTGTGTTTTTAAAGGACTGAATTATGCTATGACTATTACAATCAGCTGTTGCTGAGCAGACTAAGGCTAATCAAATCTCATGCTTTGGGGCTTTACACTTACTGTCATAGAGGTTGTAAAGGAATTTTCCTGCACATTACTAGAAAGGTATATGTGGACAAAGGTGAAGGCTTTTCTCCTTAATAACAGGTATTAGTCACTACAGGAAGGTAGATATTGGACTTGATGGCCCATATTATATTCCTCATATGGAATATAATATGGCCCATATTATATTCCTAGCATCTCCTAGGAGGTGGAAAGGAGATTATGGGTACAGATTTTACTAAAAATATTATGTTTTGTTAAAGCAAATAAATACATATTCATTAAGATGTGTAAGGAGCACTAGAGCATAGAAAATCAAAGATCACTAATCTAGTTAAGTAGGTAAATCACCTACAGTTACTTTCACTTGACTGAATTTGGATAATTTCAGATATTTCTGCAATGTCTGCATGATTTCCATCAGTCTCACTGTTGTTTAACAGGTAATTGGAATGATTTTTAAATCTGACACAGTCTTTACCATTACCTGACAAGAAAAACTCTTAAATGTGCCCTAAAATGGCTGATTAAGGCAATAATTCAATCTAGTATTTTTCTAAGTCAGTAGTCAGGACTGTTTCTAAATTAGAAGATGTTAAGTGGGGTGGAGAAGACAGATGCCAGCTGGGATTTTGGTGTAGAAAGTGATAAATGCTAATTTTTCCCCAAGATAGTTAGTAGACTGAAAACATTTTTTTAGATATCAAGATCTTTAGCACAGAGACTATCATTAACTGCAAGCTTATTCAGCATCTACCACAATGGCACTTTAATCTCTTTTTCGCCTCTGGGCACTACTATAATACAAGTAAATAATAGTTGTTATAATAATGCTATCATAGTAATAACCTTCCTAGATTTTGTTTAATTAGGTCTCTATCAAACAAGCACTCACATGCTTTACTTTCCACATGTGAGTTGTCCCACTGAACTCAGCTTAGCTAAGCAATAACCAAAGGGAAGGATAGTATGAAGGGGGGAGGGATAGCTCAGTGGTTTGAGCATTGGCCTACTAAACCCAGGATTGTGAGCTCAATCCTTGAGGGGGCCACTTAGGGATATGGGGCAAAAATAGGGATTGGTCCTGCTTTGAGCAGGGGGTTGGACTAGATGATCTCCTGAGGTCACTTCCAGCTCTGATATTCTAAGAACAGCCAATATATCTGAAGAGAGTAAACACCAAAAATGGGTAGGAATTGTTTTAGGAAACAGGAGAACTAGGATGAAATTAAAGTAAGAGTAAACTCAGGTTCAATATCCTGAACAAAAAATATCTCAACAGGACTGCTGAACAGTTCCCGAGGGGAGTGCTTAGTATGATTAAAATCTAAAATTGATTATGTTGATAAGAAATAATCCTGTATGGACTGAGGGATAAACTAGAAGACCTAAGAGGGAGTTTGGGTAAACTGCAACTTCCTGTTCCTTCACAGTGGAAACGGCTTTTGGAAAAGGGCTGGAAAAGCACCCTTTGCTCTGGGGACTGGGAGAATGTCTTGGGAAGTAGAGGTGCTGATTTTTGGTGTTGCTGGTGGATGTTTCTCTCCGCCCCTCCTCCCTAGATGAGTCGTGAACGAGTCCGCAGGGCGGCGCATAGTCAGAGTGGGGGTGGGGCCACAGTCCACGGACTGGGGCCCACAACAGATTAATCCAACTCTGTGGGTGATGAGCACCCCCTTTATTGGTGGGTAGGTAAGTCCCGGAGCAGCCAGGGATTCGGCGCCCATGTTGGGGAGAGAGCCAAGCTGGAGGACAGCAGGAAGTGGTGATGCTCTGCAGCAGAGTTAGTAGCTGGTGCTGCAGTGGAGGAGGAAAGTGACACCACAGCTGTTGAACTGAGCCAGTCTGTTGAGGAGTCTGGGTTTCTTCACCCCTGAAGGTAAGTCCCATGGGGATTCAGAGGATGGAACATCTGTGATTCTTAGATACTAGAATATAGATATCAGTATATCTCTTAGGACCTGTCCTACCTGTTCCTGTACAACTGATGTGTCTCTTCATGCATGGAACTTCCACTGAGGTCATGAGGAATTCCACATCCATAGAAGTACAGAACTGGGAACTCTGAAAGAAGTGTAGGGGAATTCAGAAACAGTCTTGTTTCAAGGCTCTGAAGATACATAAACAGATCAATAGAAATTCAGGAGGTGGGCCATTTCATTTTCCAGCCCTGAAAATTGTTCCATGACTGAACATTTTTCATAGAGTCTTCCCCACTGGTGTTAATTTCTAGCATCTCCATTACCAAGAATCCATTCAAGTAGGAATGTCTAGCAAGACTGAAGAATGTTCTAAGAGAATCATGCAGCCAAGCACTTGCTTCTCATCTTTAGGGAGGCCAGAAGCTTTTGTGACCCATGGGAAGATCTGAAGTTTCATTAGCCTGAATACACACCTCAATACCTGGAATGACCCTTTGAAAAGCGAGTAAGATGCGTCCATCAGTTTGAACATCTACAATGGAAAAGGCTTCAGATGAGAATTAGGCTAGTAGAAATGTAAGATGAAGATTAACAAAACATCAAAATAATGGAGATAGGCTTTAACCAGGGTTGAATCATCCAGTTCTTTTGATGGTGAATTACTTACTTCTTTTTTTAAAAAAGGTTGTTTTTAAATTTAATGCCGCGTGGCACATCTACTGCAGCGTGCCTGTTAAGATCAGAGGAGATCCAGCACTACAGTTTACTCTGATTTAATTCAGTGTCATTCTGCATAAGCATTGTTTGTATTTCAAGAGAGAAGGCATGTCACTGTTATACAGGTTGTCCATCTAAACTCATCGCTCCCTGGCATTTATGCCCTAAGGCAAATGTCTGACCAACTCAAGAACAGGCACTGGGATCACAGCTTAATAGACGGGCATAAGTGTAGACAGCCAAGAAGTTATATAAATGCATCAGGTGTGTTCACGGAGAACAGGATTTCCAGCTGCCCATAGTAAAAGCAATTATTTTTCATATATTTGTTTTATGGAAATTTATTTTACTTTATTCAGATATATACGGTTAGTTGACAGTATAAGACATATTCAATTTAAAATATGTACAATTTAATTTGAATATAGTAAGAATGGACCTACTGTCATGATTAGCATCATGACATTCTTCACTTTGGGTGCAGCCCAAAAAACATATGATTTTTAAGAAAGCATTTAGAAAGAGATCTATTACAGATATAACTACCTTAGCATATCTGGTTTCACCATATATATTAATAGAAATACTATTTCTTTATTTACCTCTATGCATATCTACCTATCCCAGCTCCATCATCACGATCTAACGTTACACCTATCCAGCACTATAGGAGCATTACATAATTTTAAACCACAAATTCATATTGAAAAACACACAAATAAATCAAAATAGAGACTTGAAAAATCAGTCCCAATGTCATTCTGCTTCCCATTGTATCATCCCCTCCTTCCCCATACTTGGAAAATTCAGAGAAAGACGTGATTATTGTAAGATGCCCTGAAGGCCATCTCCGGCAAGAGGATGAGAGAAAGTACAAACCACATATGACAGGTATTAGCTATGTCACTTAATGCTGTACTGGAAGACACTCTTAGGGCTTGTCCTCACTAGCGGGGGGGATTGACGGCAGATACGCAACTTCAGCTACGTGAATCACATAGCTGAAGTTTGCGTATCTGCCGCCGACTTACCGCCCGTCCCCACGGCAGCAGCAGTCGGTGGCGCGCTCCCCCGGAGTCGACGGGGGAGCCGCAGGCGATCAATTTATCGCGTCTTAACAAGGCACGATAAATCGATCGCCAGAAGATCGATCCTGGACCGCGGTAGTGAAGACGAGCCCTTAGACTTAGGTGATAAGGTGGTAAAAGAGCCTACATTGAATAGAGTAGAAGACTCTAGTCCTAGCATATGTACAGGGCAGGAGACAAAATGCAAGGCACTGAAGGAAAGGGTGAAAAACTGAAGCTGATTATTACTTAGTCCTGCCTTAAGTGCAGAAGACTGGACTACATGACCTGTTGAGGTTACTTCCAGTCCTACACTTCTATTATTCTATGATTAGACATGCAAGGGAGAGTCAGGGAAGAGATGAAGGTGAAATGGTGTATGTAAGAGATGTGGTTGGACCAAAGGATAAATAAAAGAATTTTAGTCATCGTATTTTGGAAAGACTAGATGGAGAGTACGAATATCCAGATGGCCAGATAGGAGGCTTGTAGGTATCATGATGGAAATGGCTAAGGCATGGACAAGTACTTATGGCCAGAGGCCATACTGATTTTTTTTTAACATAAATTACAGAAAGAAGCATAATAGGAAGAGAGAAGAGAAGGAGAGGGAATTGATCCAGTCTTCCCTCTATCTTAGACAGATAAACAGACCGCTAGACAATGATTCAGTATATGGATCATTTCCCTTTTATAACTGAACATATTTCACAGGGCCTTAGCACTGGTTTTGAAGCCATTTTTGCAACTGCTGGAGATCTCACAGACCAGTCAGGCCCAATCCAATCTAGTCTTGGATTAAATGACACATGAAAAATGCAAAGTTAGAGACAGAGAAAAATGTACTTCTGCTTCAGTTAGCAGGGGTTGAGATATGCAGCGGATCTGGGCATTGATATGAATAACAAGAACATTCATCATTATGCTAGGTAGGGGGCTGTTTGTTTTTGTTTTTGGAGTGAACGATATGCTTCAGGGTATAAACGAAATTGAGAGGGTTAGGAGGAAATTTACCCTGTGAGCAGAATCTGCTACTGGTCACTATCAAAGACAGGTACTTCATTAGATAGGCTACTGCTTTGATCCATAGGCAATTCCTATGTTCCCATGTTTCTATCTTAACTGTCTCAAAGAGATGCTGTGAAAATTCTGTAGCTTTGGATAGGGCTTAGGAGATAAAAAAGGCTATATAAGATGTATTATAACCATGCTTTTAAGAGTCTCGTGGTTTCTTCTTGCTTGTGACATCTCAGGTCGAAGCCCATCACTCAGTGCAAATCCACTTAATCTGTTATTGTTAATATTTTTTAAAAGAAAAGAGAAAAGATCACATGGAGAGGTTCTGAAGAACATTTCCTTTTTGTGGTATTGGCAGGATCCAAAGCAAAACTAATTTTATGGAGCGAGGCAGGAAAACATTTTATTGCCATCCATCAAAGTAGTGGCTAGGTTGGAATTTCAGATTATTTGACAAGTGAAATTTGCAGATTTTTTTTCAGAATTTTAAAATATTGTGTGCAGAACTTGTAAAGGTTTGGCGCAGAATGCCCTCAGGAATAATAATATGTTTTTAAACAGCAAACAATTTGTGTTTCTTTTAAAACATTTTGCAGAAAATATTTACCATTTCCCAACCAGCTTCTAACATTTTTAGAAGTCTTGTATGGCATGATGCAAGATACAAGGAGACTTTTTAGGGTGCAATCAAGCAGAAAAATATGGGGTGTTAATAATGAGGTAAGTTGATGCTCACAGAAAACAAAGCAAGCAGAGATTTTTGTAATGGTGGCACTGGATTGTAAAGATAGTCACAGTGGGTAGGGAATGTATAGCTTTCAAAAGACATTAATTACACCACAGAACACAGCAGTTCCACAGTGACCACATAAAATGTTATAGGATTTGCCACCAAATACTTCACTGCTGCACACAGCAATTTTCTTCTAGTGATTAGCACAGAGGCCTGGAAATCAGGACTCATAAGGATACAATTATATTATCTTTCTTATAGGGGAAGTCACACTAGATTAATAGAGTTATAGATTCCAAGCCCAAAGGGGACCGCTGTTATCTAGACTGACTTCCTGTATAACTCAAGTCATAGAATTCCCCCAAAACAATTCCTAGAGCATATATATATATATATTTTTAAAAATCCCATCTTGGTTGAAAAATTGCCAGGAATGGAGATTTCACTATGGCCCTCAGCAAATTGTTCCACTGGTAAATCACCCTGACTCTTCAAAATGTATATCTTATTTACAGTCTGATTTTGTCTAGTTTCAACTTCCAGCCATTGGATCACGTTATACCTTTCTCTGCTAAAATGAAGAATTCACTATCAAATATTTGTTTATCATGTAAGTACTATAGACTTTAATCAAGCCATCGCTTAACCTTCTCTTTGTTAAGCTAAATAGATTGAGTTTCTTGAGTCTATCACTGTAAGGAAGGTTTTCTAATCCTTTAATCATTCTTCTTTGAACCCTCTCCAATTTATCAACATCTTTCTAACTGTGGACTTCAGAACTGGACACAGCATTCCAGCAGCAGTTACAACAGTGCCAAATACCAAAGAATAATCTCTGGCCTTGTCTACACTACTAGCTGGATCTATTGGAGATGGATTTATCGTGTCTCGTCAGGACGCGATAAATTGATCCCCAGAGGCACTCCTGTCGACTCTGAAACTCCAGCTCACCAAAAGGCGCAAGGCAGAGTCAAAGGCAGGTAAGTCGACCTACGATGCGTTGACTTCAGCTACACGATATTGACGGGTCTGCTAATACATATGTGCCCCCAGAGAATCGATCAACTCAGTCAGTGGCGGGACTTTTCACTGCCCCAACAGCCAGACAACGATGTGGACTCCGAGACCTACTTTTATACAGGTGCAGGACTGATTACTCATCCATACTGACATATTGAGGTACAGCCCCTTGGCTCATTACTGCCTTTCTCCTGGCACATGTACCCAACACGTACCTTTAGCAGCCCTCTTCTTGCCAATTTCTGCAAGCAGGGTGTGCCTCTGGCTCACAGCCCAGCTTTGCTTAGCAATGCCTTGGCTTACTTTGGTTCAGGTCTCTGATACAAGAGTTTATGTTTCAGGACCTCATCTCACAGAGGTGCTGTGAGACAATCATCAAATATTTATAAAATGCTTTGAGATCTTATGATCTATTATTAGTACGCTAGCACCTAGAGGCATCTGACAGGGTCAATGTCACATTGTACTCAGCACTGTGCAAACACACAGGTAGACATGGCCACTGCCCCAAAGAGTAGTACCATCTGTCTAACACACAGTAGTATTCTTCTGGGGATAATGGTGGTAACACCAGTCTGTCTAAAGAAGTAAAAGGGAGTTAATGAAATAATGTGAGCTTTCATGGTCATCTAATTATAACTGTTTTTCTAATTCTCTCTCACCTTTCCATCATCTGCTTTGGAAATTAATATCAGAGGTATCCATACAGGTGCTGCATTGGTTCTATTCACACCATTACTCTAGCCCTCTTCTGACACTTCATATTTGAGTCAGGGAGGTGTACTGCAACATCAAAGTTGATGTAATGCAGCACAGAAAGCCTCCAACTTTGCACTGAGTAATTGGGACAAAACGACACAGGTAGTCTCCATGTAACTGCAAAGCTGCACAGATAATAATCTCACAGAGGAATACAAAAATGAATCCATTCATTTTATCTACTGGTTATGCAGTTTGCTATGTTTGTTTTTGTTTTTTGTTTTGTTTAAGAATGATGCCAAAAATAACGTGTGTGAACATTTGTCTTTGTTAGCAGACTTTCTT
Organism: Sternotherus odoratus; assembly: GCA_032164245.1. Taxonomy (NCBI): domain Eukaryota; kingdom Metazoa; phylum Chordata; order Testudines; family Kinosternidae; genus Sternotherus; species Sternotherus odoratus. Next base: position 14,942,025 of record JAVMKO010000003.1, on the reverse strand, counting down.
CTTTGGATTAACCAGAAATACCATTAAAACTGACAAGAAGTGCATCCCAGAGCAATATGAAAGGGAAAAAAATCATGCTGTGAATTGACCACAAAAAAGATTGTGGGAAATCTTAAAAGCCTGAGATATGTCACTAGAAAGAAAGAAAGAAAGAAAGAAAGAAAGAAAGAAAGAAAGAAAGAAAGAAAGAAAGAAAGAAAGAAAGAAAGAAAGAAAGAAAGAAAGAAAGAAAGAGACCCGGACGGCATCAGCACAGGGATAAAATATCAAAAGAAGAAGTGTCATTGTGGGAAAACTTGAAAGCCTAAAATATCCAACTGTATCCCTGTAGTTAAAAAAAAAACTAATAGGATAATGGGCGGGGGAAGAAGGGGGGGCGGTTTAGGAGAGAATAGAATATCAGTCAAAAAGAAGTGAAATAGTTGTACAAAAGATCAGTTAGATTTCAGTCATCCAGTGTGCTCATTTTCAGTCAGTCATCTCTTCCTGGGAAGGATCTTTTTTGCTTGGAGCAGCCAATCACATATAGGTTAAACTACGTTGACTCCCGGCCTCCAGAATATATCTGCAGAAGGAAGGTTAAAAAGCTTGAGCTTTTTCTCAGCAGCAGGGAAATCTCTGAGATCACCTCACAGACAGTATTCAAAATATGCTTCAAGGTGGAATGACACAAAATGTTTTTCTAGTGAGAATCAGAATCAACCTGGGGCCATAACCTACGAATGATGAAACTAAGACTTAACACAATTCAGGCAAACGTATTGTATAGGCGGAGATGGCAGTGCCATCTATTATTAAGATTGTCCACACTTCCTGTTATAAGGCACTGTTTCCAGTTGCTTATAACTTTGTCAGACTTTAATGATTTAGGCTGAAATTTCCCATGCCAGGAGTTTGCCCACAAGTTAAATCTTTTTGAAAATTTTCAGCCAAAATGGTTCAGCTGTTTCCAAGAATAAGGTAGGGGTGTGTGTGTGTGTGTTGGGGGAGGGGGGAACACATTGTTTTGCTCATGCTAAAAAATTGAGACACTTTCTTTGAAATACTCTAGCATGCATATGCACAGGTCAGGCACTGCAAACCTGTCTCTCCTGTGTTCTCAACAACCCGTACCTTCCTGGCACCCACACAGCACAGTTGGGGATGCCATCGGATTCAAATGAAGAGGGGACAAAACCAGACTGGGGGGAGGGAAAGAAGTGAATTGGGAAAAGAAGTCTGGTAAGACGTGCACAGCAGGTGGTGGGGAGAGAAACTGGGACTGGGAGTTGGAGGGGAGACATTGGGATCAGTTGGACAAGACACTGGGACTGGGAGCCATAAAGAAGGGAGCCTGGGACTGGGAGCTGGTAGAGAAACAGGGAGCCCATTTGCTAGGGGGGCAGGTGTGACACTGAACTAGGATGAGAAGCTGGGAGTGGAGACTGGGACTGGCTGGACAAGGAGACTGGGACTTGGAACCAGTGAGGCAAAGTGGGCAGGAGAAAGTAGAGAGACCGTTGACAAAGAGCTGGGGACAAGAATAGGACAGAGACTGGATGGGGAAAGAGGCTGGGGCGAGGAGCCAGGGATGAGGAGCCAAGAGAGGGAGACTGAGACTTGGAGTCAGCATTGGAAGAGGTGGGAGAAGAAGGGAGGAGATAACTTGGATGGAGGTACTGAGCCAGGCTTGGTAAGGAGGCTGGGAATTGTGGGAGGCTAATAGTGGCGGGGAAGAAGAATGAAAATGGCTAGGCTGTGAAGCCAGAAGTGTGGAGACTGGAACTGGTTGGAATGAAAATGGGACTTTGTGGAGAAGATGTGGATAGGGACAGGTGGGAGGCAATGGGATGGAAGGGGTGAAGTTTGGGCCAGAAAGCAGAAGAGTCTGTGCCCATTAAAATACTCTCCCCTCCACAGTCTGTATTGGAAACCCAAATGCCTCATGATTCCTCTGCTGTCAGCAGATATTTGTGAAACCCACTGCAAAGTATATATCTCATCTCCCTATTGCTGGTCCACATGCTATCACTTACTCCATTAGCACAAATGGTGGAGGTCTGTGTGGTAGATCTAAAGTTCCAACCCGGCTGATGAACCATGTTTCTATGGTGGAATTTGTTCTTTCACTTCACTTTTTTTTTTAAACCTAAGAAATGTCACACAAAAAAAGCTAAGCAGAAGAAGACTATTAAGGTTGCAAATCAACCACTCAAAAGTTAGGACATTCCAGAATTAAGGTGCCCTGCATATGTAACTTTGATTTGCCCCCTTTCTGTATACTCTTTATATTACAGTCTTTAATTACGTGAGCACATACTATTTGTTTCCAAACAACTCCTGCCTAATTCAGTGCGAGCAGCTATTTAATGTTTTGTTTCTTTATCCTCATTGTTCAGTGTGTGGATCTAGGCCCTAATTTTTCAGCACTTGACTTTGCAGACTTAATGTTCTTTTAGCATAGTGTTTTGTGTGTGACTTGAAACAAGCTACCAAGGAAGGCCACTGAAGCCCGCAGTATACCATCTTTACCTTTCAGTAGGGAACAAAAATGGAAATAAAAAAGGACAGATTGGTTAAAAACTAAAATGTAAATTGTTAGTAAAAATGGCTTATTTTATCAAAACCTATTGAAGCCAAAGAAAGTTTCCTGTTGGCTCCAGTGGGTTTTGGATTGGCCCAAAAGGTGCTGAATTGGCTGCCCTCACTCAACGGTTACTCATGTGTATAAATTATTGTAGGATATAGCCATTAGTTTCTATAAATACAAAATCTTTTATTCTACTGCCTTTGTAAGAAAGACCTTGTAAGGCAGCAAGTATGGTATCTGTATAAAGTTCTAAATAAATCTTTATTAGTATCATACAAAAGGATAGGTCTGATCCTCATTTACGTAAATGGAGCTGCACCTATTTATACCATCTGAAGATCCAACTTGTGTTTGGATCAGTCAATATAATCATGCATTCACAATAATTTAGGCCAGGTCTACACTTGCCAGGGATTTACACTGCTGTGATCGATGCAGCAGGGGTCAATTTAGCGAGTCTAGTGAAGAGCCACTAAATCGACCACAGAGCGCTTTCCCGTCAACTTCGGTTCTCCAATGGAACAAAAAGATTAAGGTAAGTTGGTGAGAGAGTGTCTCCCACTGACGCAGCGCAGTATAGACACCACAATAAGTCGACCTAAACTACGTTGACTCCTGCTACATTATTCACGTAGCTGGAGTACCATAAGGTCAACTTACCCCGGTAGTGTAGACAAGGCCTTAGCAACTAAAACTACAATAGAACCAATGACTACATTAGACCAGACAGAAAACTTCATTTTATATGTTAAGAAACTCATGTTTTATTCAATAAAATAAATGTTTATTCAATAAAAAAATGCATGTTTTTTTCAAAATTAGTAGACAGAAATATGCTATATTTTCCCTCTCATCCATATTTTTTTCTCAAGATCTTCTCAGATTAGGTAATGTGAAAATGTAACTAAGGCAAATGGTGCTTTCTAGTGTACAGTTCCCATTTTGTTCACAGAGGAGAACTGGAGTATTTTACACCGTAATGTGGTTCTGTTTGCATTTCCTTAACTAATCCTAGCATTCATACTTGTATTTATTATAAATCAGTTTATATATCCCTAGTTAATATTTGCTTAGGGCTTATGTTGATTTGACAATACCTGCAATTTTCTGGCTCTGTCTTTATCTTCAAGGATTAGATTGAATTGAGCTGCGTTGTAGTAATTTAGTTTATCTTGTGCCTTACAGTTTTATGTTCTTGTAATAGCACTTAGCTTTTCTATTTTATTTAATTAAATATATCTTATTTCACAATGACAACATTTCTATTTTTGAGTGTATTCTCATAGCGGCTCGTATTGCAAGGAGACTTCATGGTAAGAGAACACTTTTTATTTTTATGAAATATAGGAGAAGAGAAATTTACGAACGGGGGGGATTTGAACTTGGCATATGAGAGCTCAAAGATTAAACTGGAATTGCTTTGGCTGCCATCTGCAGTTAATGTCAGATTAAGTTCTTGAGGTTTATTTGTTTTTGAGTGTTTTTTTTAAAGGACACGCCTGCTGAAAGCAAAATTGGCTAGATCTTTGCCAAGCAGCTCTGGAAGATTTGTGATGATGATTATATTCCTTGGCTGTGCTTCACACTGAAATAGCAGGTAGGTGCTAATTATTTTTTCAACGCCACCATTTTAGTGGGAGAGAAGTAATTTCAAAGCTGACGGGGTCTAAGCTAATTGTCAATGTCTCCATAATAATTAATAAAAAGCCAGGGGTCCCCACATAAGTACCCAGAGCTCCCTCCACCTCCTTTAGTTTAAATGGGCAAACTGTTTTGATAAAGCCAAATGTTGTGCAGGTGTGTGGGTCCCTGTAGAAGAGGATGCTAAATGGGTTTGATCCTAAATTGACTAGAATATGCAGACTGGATGCATTTACTCTCAGTGTTGGCAGCTTCTTCGGTAAATAATCTGGCACTGTATGGTGTAAGCATGTGCAGCTTCCAGTCTTGTTTGGCCTGAAGCTGCATATGCTTATTTGCCCTCATTTCCACTCTTAATGGAAGCTTCAGAATAATACCTGCATAGATATTCAGAAGCAATAGCTTCTTAACTCCAGTAAATTTCCTATCTGACTCATTTCTGTGGCCACTCATTGCAAGATGCTCTGCCGAATCATGCAATTGTATTGAATCTGACTCTCATCCTTTACAGCTGTGGGACCCCCTTTAGTCAATTTTGCCCATTTGATCACATCTTTCATGCCACCCATTACTCTTGGAACTATCGCCTTTTTCCCATGTGCCCAGTACCATCCCTCTCCATCTTCAAATCCCCCTTAATAGTCTTCTTTCACAAAACCTTTCACTGCTGATCTTCTCATCAAGTGGGCCTGCACATCTGTGTTTTATCTGCCACATCCTAAACATCTGAATTAGTCTGTCAAATCAAAATTATCATCTGGCTTCCATGAATTTTGCAAATGTTCATGTTGGGCTTAGGTCCACTCCAGCTGTTACGGTGGCACAAAGCATCTAGAAACCCAATGAATCCAGCCCTCTCAGAAATCTCTCTACTTAGGGGGAATCCATGTGTGGTATAGGGTCAGCATGGTGGCCCCTTGTATAGAGAGTATTCTCTGGAGAAAAGTGGGGCATGGACAGGTATACCTGTATTCCATTGGTGTCAGTGATAGACTGCACTGACCAGTGGTACTGCATAGTGCAGGTTCACCTCAGCCCAGAACTACTCCCCAACCCATTCTTTCCCAGTGTGGAGGTGATACACATCATTACACACCCTCACCCTAAGGCCAGAGCCAGGTGTGATACTCTGGGATCCTAGTTCTTCCCTCCTTGTGAAAAGAATTCCTCATTCCTGTGTTCCTTCCCTGCCCGGTGGAGTAATTGAAGACTGTACGGTTGCAAGGAGAGGTACCACCACATAATCCTGGGGTTGTAGTCTTTCATTCAGTTTAGCGAGTGGAGGGGTACATCATCCTTCACTAGGAGGAAAGGATACCCCATTAAATAATACAGTAAGGTGTCCATGGCCCACTTTACTGCCAGGGCATCCTTACCAGTGGCGGAGTAGGATTTTTCTCAGGGGCACAATTTCCTACTGAGGCGGAGGTCTGGAGGTTCTTTTCTGTCAAAGGTCTGAGACAGTATGTCTCTAAGGCCTACTCAGAAGCATCTGGCTCTGGGATGTGTTGCCTTGAAAAATCTGGGTGGAAAAATACTGGTTCCTGACTTCACTGGTCCTTCAGAGTTCTGAAGTCCTTGTCACAGGCCTGGGACCACCAAATTTTCTTTGGGTTTGTGTCTTTCACTGATTCCATCAGAGGTACCACAGTCATGGAAAAGTTCATCAAATGCCTATAATAGCTGGTTGTGGTTGGAACAAGGCATTGCACTAGGGCTTGAACATTGCTGACCATTGCTGATCATTGACCATAATTTTCCACTCCCCACTGTATAGCACAGATAAGTCACTTCCTGGCTGGCCAACAATTTGGCTGTGTTGGCCATTGGCCCCTCCTCCTTGAAGTCCTGTAGGACTGCGGTGACATGCCTTATGTGTTTGGTCCAGTCAGGGCTGTAAATTATGATGTCATCAATGAACACCATCGCATATTGTCCATAATGCTGCAGTACCCAGTTCATTAGTTTTTAGAAAGTGGCTGCAGGCCTATGGAGACCAAACACCTGAAAGGGGTGGAAACATGTTTTTTTCTTGTAACTTGGTCGTCGAAGGGATCTGGCAATCCTCTTCTGTTAGGCTGAGGGTATTTGATAGCCTCTAGTCCAGGGGTTCTCAAACTATTGAGAACCGCGACCCCTTTTTGGTTTCTCCCTCGGCGCAGCAGACCCGTGTATATCTGCCAAAATGCCGCCGAATAAATTAACTTTGCATTCGGCGGCTATTTTCGGCGGACATGCCAAGCGCTTTCGGGAGTGCTTGGCATGTACGCCAAAAATAGCCACCAAATGCGGAAGTGATCGCGGCGGCAGCTTTTCGGCGGCACAAGCAGCTCGCGACCCATCGGGAGGTGGCCGGTGCCCCCCCAAGGGGTCGCAACCCACAGTTTGAGAAACACTGCTCTAGTCCACTCTAGGCATAGGCTATGCATCACATTTTGGTACTGCATCTACTTTCCTGGCATCAATGCAAAATCAGGTTGATCCGTCAGGCTTTGGGACAAGTACAGTGGGACTCCTCCATTCACTAGAGGACTTTTCAACAAACCCTATGTCTAATATGGCCCATAGTTCTTGGTGAACTGACTCCCACATTTTCCATGGGCGGGGCCATAGATTTTCATGGACTTTTCCCCTGGCTTTGTGTCTGCATAATGATAGGCTAGGTGGGTCCATCCCAACAAGACTGAGAACACAGAGGGAAAAGTTTCAACTAATCATTGTATTTGCTGTTTCTGATCGGATTACTTCTCATGGCTTGCTTAGAACACTCCCGCTAATACATCCCAGAACAATGTTTGCTATTTTTGCAACAGTGTTATACCATTGACTCATATTTAGCTTGTGGTCCACGATGTTCCCCAGATCTCTTTCCACAGTATTCCTGCCTAGGCAGTCATTTCCCATTTTGTATGTGTCCAACTGATGCTTCCTAAGTGGAGTATTTTGCATTTGTCCTTATTGAATATTTACTTCAGACTATTTCTCCAGTTTGCATGGATCATTTTGAATTTTAATCCTATGCTCCAAAGTACTTGCACCCCATCCCACCTTCGTATTGTGTCAGGAATAACCAACTCCAGAGAGGGTTACAATTAATTGTAAATTCTTTGGGGTAGGGATTGTCTTTATGTTCTGTTTGTATAACACCTAATACAATAAGGTCCTGGACCAAGACTCCTAGATGTAATGGTAATATAAACAATAATCATAATTAATAAGGCATGATCCAAAATAATGACCTGAGGTCTGGAAAGCATACCTTACAATCAGAAATGTAAGGAGCTCAAACTATTTAGTTTTTCAAACAAAAGGTAAAGAAGTATTTTGATCCTGGTGTACCAGTACCTAGACATGGAGATTTGTGATAGTAGAGGCCTCATTATTCTAGTAGACAAAGGCATAACAAGATCAAATGGCTGGAAGCTGAAGCAACAAAAAATTAAGCTGGAAATAAAGTGCAAATGTTTAACAGTGCGGGTAATTGAACAGCTGAACAGCTTACCAAAGGACATCATGGTTTTTCTGTCACTTGAAGTCTTTAAATCAAGATTAGATATCTTTCTGACAGATACATTTTAGTTTAACCAGAAGCTATTGAGCTCAATATAGGAATTACTGAGTGAAATTATTTAATTTCTGATACAGAGATGATCAAACTAAAGGATCATTATGGTCTGTTCTGGCCTTAAAATCTACATATCTATACTACTTATGGCAATGACATGACAGCAAAAGTGCTGGAGACACAGGGACAGTAGATTTCTGTGACAATATCCAAAATGATTTTTTCTGGAAGCTGTATTTGTAGGAAATATGTAAAGGTCACTATGCATTTAGGAGTAGCCACAAAGTGTGAAACCAGTTAACACATTACATAAGCATCTCTACTAATATGTAAACTAAGAATAAGAAAGACTGGTGCATGTTATAATGCTTGACTCTAGGGAGTCTCTCTATCTACCCTAAGGAAGGAAATACAAACACTCTTAGTATAGACCCTTCATATAGGGTTCGTCTCTACCTAGAATGCAAGGATAGAGAATACCAGTAATTGTGACTGAAGTGGAGGAAGAGATTACAACCCAGTGTGCACGGAAGATATTTGTCTTCACTCCCTACCTTAACACTGTACTGAGTTGACTTTGTAAAGCCTTTTAGGATAGGTGTATTGCTAGATGCCTGTTTTTAATAGCTCACTGCTTTTTCACTGTTACACACATAAAGGGGATATATTTTTGTATTGACCTTAGTTGACTCCTGATTTTGCCTTGTTATGAGGAATAAAACCTAACAACTATGAGGAAAACCTCTTCTCTTCCAGGCTCCCATCCTCCCACAGCTACACCCTGCAGCAATACACTCACAATATTGTGTCTAGCAATAATCATATGCAGTCATTTCCAATCATGGTGGCGACATGTGGAAATAACAACAGACCAATGAAACATGGTGGGGAAATGTCAAACTACATTAAGCTGTCCAAGAAGAAAAAGGAAGAGGTTCACAGCGTGATGAAGGAAGTTGAAACCATACCGGACACCTGAAAATATCAGGGAACAAGACACAGATGGTGAAAAGCCTGAAAAAAATATGAAGTATAAAAATGAATCAGGATTAGTGGACTAACAAATGATATATAATAGCAAAGGGAATATAGATAAACAACATACATAGCATGTAAAAATATCGGGACCTGGAACAAGGTGTTAGTCCCTGGCTAGGTGGCTCTAATAACTCAAAACCTGCAATATTGTGTTCACTTTTAGGTACCTGAATCCTAAAATGGTATAGACATGCTGCAAGGACTTATCAGAAGAGCAACCAAATTTATGAAAGGGCAGGGAGAATTAATGTTTAAGAAAACTAAATGAGGTAAGTACAAATTCCTTGGCTAAGGGATACTAGGGAGCTATGTGGTGGGACAAATTCTGTTCCAGATTACACTCACGTACCCAAGTCTCAGTTACTCCATTTTTCTCTCACAACAGGAATGTAAAGGGAGGCAACACTGACTATTGGGCATGCAGGGGGCTATCTGTTTTCCATTGTCCTCAGGTACCTAGGGAGAAGAGAACAGACGTGGTGCTATTCATTCCAGAGGACCTCCTGATCACCTCTCCCAGGCCGAAAGCAGTATCAGTGAAGAAGGCTTCATGCCCATTCTGCACTAGCCAGGCAGGCACAGCGGTTATAACAGGGGGCCCCTTCTGCTCACCTTAAGGTTCCTTTAAGTGGACGTTTGTGTAAATGATAATCAGGCTCCTTGAACTCAGTGAGGTTGGCTGGGTGTAAAGGAGGGCAAATTTGCCCTGATAAGGAAATGAAGCTTGAAGCGTGTAAACAGAAAGGATGGAAAGAAATGATATTAAGGATCTACAAGTGGGTCTAACTGGAGTACAGGGTTAAAATTAAGAAAGGGAAAATGTAGGCCGAATATCAGGGAAAGCTTCCTGACTGTGAGATACACCAGAGTGATTCCCATGGAAGTGCTTGGGCCATTTAAAACTAGATTGAAGAAAGAATGAGGAAATGCACTGCAGGGAACAATCCTGCAATGGCAAGGCAATGAACTACATGACCTAATAGCTGTCTTATGTTTCTAATTTCCATGAGTCTAGAATTCTAAATATAAATTCAGAAGCCAACAAGAGGCAATGAGACAGCAGGGGCATTGAGGCACATGAGTGGAAAGTTTGTGACAGATGAGGTTGATTCTGCTGCAGGCCTAAATGAATTCTTCACCTCATTATTCATAAAAGAAGGGGAAGGTAGCATCTCTGAGACTGAGAGACATTCTCCTGGAGGGGAAAGGAAAATGTTAAAAGCCTTTGCCGTTGCAATGGAGAAGATAATAAGGCAATTAGGACTGTTGCATTTGACAAAGCACTGGGCTCAGATGAGTTCCATCCCAGAATCCTGAAGGAAGCACGGAAGGAAATAGAAAGCTTTTAGCAGATTTTTGACAGCCCACTAAGGAGAACAGTGGTACTCAAGGACTAGAGAGTGCTACGGCTATGCCCAGAGTCATGAAAAAGCCAAGCCAAGAGTCAGGGAACAAGACCCCAGTGGAGTGCAGGTACTGGAAATATTGTTAAGGGGACACCTTAAAACCATTGTGATGAATAATTTAGTACAGATAACATGGACAATCATGAGAAATTTGCATTCATGTTTTAGCACATTATTGGAGTAGTAGACAAGGATGAAAAGAGTGAGCTCATTTGCAGTGTTCCAGGAAGTATATTATGGAACAGAGACTATGAAACAAACTGCAGGGTGGGTTGATCCGGATAAATTTCCTAAAACCAACTGCACTGCACTGGACATCATTTCAAAAAAATGCAGAAAAATAGTCAGTATAGGAGTAGGATCCAAGAAAACAGCTGTAAAAATGCCTTTTGGTTTGTTTAGATGAGTGTAAATACCTGCACCAGATGGATATTTCAGGAGTTTGTTTAGAATTTGGCTTGTGTAGCATTTTACACTTGACAGAACAAAAGTGAGTATTATCAGGCATCCCGGAACTTTCTATGCTATGTCTTTTCAACCAGTAAACACACAAGTCTACATGCTGAAGTCAAAATCAAAGTCAATAGAGTCCCACTAGTGTGACTGAAAGCACAATTTAGCCCAGAACTTTCTTCAAATACACAGAGACATATTCTGCGCTTGGATACATCTGTGCCACTCTCACTGAAGTCAATGGGAGTTGTGAACATGGATCTTCAGGGCCGGCGACAGGGGGGTACAATGGGTACAGCTGTACCGGGCCCCGGACTTAAGGGGGGCCCTTAAATCCGGGGCCCGGTATGCAGCTGTACCCCCTTGTCGCCGGGACTTTGAGCAAGGGGCGGCTCCGGCAGCGCTCATCAGCCCCCTCCCCCAGCACCCAGCAGCCTCCCTCCGCCCTCCTTTGCTTCTCCCGGCCGGGCCATGCGGCCAGAGCTCATGCGGGGGTTGGGCCCTGCGGGCGGCGGGAGACCAGCTGGGGGGGGGGGGCCGCGGGCGGCGGGAGACCGGCCGGAGGGGGGCCCCGCGGGCAGCGGGAGACCGGCCGGAAGGGGGGCCCGCGGGTGGCGGGAGACCAGCCGGGGGGGCCCCCGCGGGCGGCGGGAGACCGGCCAGAAGGGGGGCCCGCGGGTGGTGGGAGACCAGCCGGGGGGGCCCCCGCGGGCGGTGGGAGACCGGGGTGGCCCCCGCACGATCTGCATACGGGGCTCCAAAATTCCTGTCGCTGGCCCTGTAGATCTTAAGGCACAGTTTCCCCCAATATTGCAGTTTCAATAATGTGGCATTCCCTTGCTCTCGTCTGCTTTCAGTTGTGCAGCACAAGCAGTAGAAACCACTGAGAAAAGATGAAAAGGATTAAAATACCAGCTTGGCTACTAGAGGGAGTTGAAACCACCTGCAAATGTTTGAAAGGTGCAAGGACATAAGAGAGAAAGAAATTACCTAGGTTGTTACAAGGGAGTATACCTATAAATATCAGTCCAAAGTTTAAAATGGGGAATTTAGGATACATTTCAGAGAAATGTTTGTGACAGTGAGATTATCTATATTCTTAGTTACTTGTACAGTATATTCAATGCACAAGGCCCTTTAAAGATGCATGGAATCTTTCAATCCACAGCTCAGACCCTTGAATTAAGAATGTGCCAGGGAGGAGGTAACAGGTAGCAGTAGTAGGCTGTTGTCCTCTAAGTGTATCAGTCGCCACAGGGGCGATGAGACTGTAATGTTGCACTCTATTTGATTTTATGAAAATATGCTTATGTGAATATAATGTAACTGGAACATGCTTTATGCAAAAGGTTTCTTGTAAGGTATCATTACAAAACTTATAATCTCCTGAGTGTGTTCATCCTTTTTGTATGTATGTATCATTCTTGTGTCTGAAACTAGAAATATGAAATATAACTCTGAGGGCCATAATTGTAATTATGCAAAGTGAGGGCCATTAATGGTGGCTTGGAATTTTGATGGCTCCCATTAACCAGGACAATTGACTGTAGATGGCTCTGTTTAGTTGTAGGTCTTTCTATATACTTGTGTGCTGGCAAGTGGGTAATGAAGTCTTATAGTGCCACGTGATCATGTCACCTGAAAAGGAATCCATCTTTATTATAGTACTTTTCCATTTAGAAAGAGGGGTGGGACTCCAGAGAGGGACAAAGGATTCCCGCTTTGTACAAAACATATATAATGGGGTGGAACAGAACAAACATGAGAAATTCCCTAGCTACCACCTGAGCTGGTACAAGAGCTATTCCAGGGTAAAGGATTGTGCCCAGACTAGGAAGGTGTCCAGTCCGAGACAGCAGCTTATTGAAACATCTCTGTAGGTGAAATTTTATCTGTATTCAGTTTTCTTACTGTATTAGGCTTAGATTTGTGTTTTGTTTTATTTTGCTTGATAATTCACTTTATTCTGTTATTACTTAGAACCACTTAAATCCTACTTTTTGTATTTAATAAAAACACTTTTTGACTTATTAATTAACCTACAGTATGTATTAATACCTGTGGGGGTGGGGGAACAGCTGTGCGTATCTATCAGTGATATAGAAGGTGAACAATTTATGAGCTTTATACAGGGTGAAATGGATTTATTTGGGGGTTGGACTCCATTGGCAGTCGGGTATGTGATTTCTGGAGACAGGAACACTTCTTAAGCTGTTTTCAGTTTGGGGGGAACGTGGTTCAGACCTGGATCTGTGTTTTTAGCAGGCTAGTGTGTCTGGCACAACGAGGAAGGCCACTGAAATCCCAAGCTGGCAGGGAAAACAGGCTCAGAGGAAGTCTCAGCACATCAGGTGGCAGTTCCAAAGGGGGACTCTGTGATCCAACCCATCAGATACATTTACTTTCCCAAGGGGTTTCCCAGCTCTTTGATGACTACAGAGAAATGCTGGGACTGAGATTCCTTGATCTATTTCTGGAAAGGAATGTGCTGTAGTGCTTATGCACCCTTCCGCCCCATCTTCACCAGTCTGCCACTTCTGCTCCCGTCCCTTACCAAGTCTTCACCCCTCCCCAGCTGTTCCCTATTACCTCTGTCCAATTCTGCTTCCATTGACCCCCAGCCTCCTCCTCAGTCTGTCCCTGTCCATGCCAACCTGTTCCTGTCCTCCTATCCCCACTCCTTTACTCTGCTGCATTTCACTAATTAAGGCTGTTCCTCCTCAACCCTGGTGCTGGGAGCCACCGCAGCTCTGGTCTCCCCCCTTAGCAGCAATATGATGGGAAAGATTTGCATTGCCTGAAATTATTTATTGTTTTCATTATCGTAGAGCAGTCGTCCATTATGCCCAACAGAGACCAGAAGGACGGGGCTTGCCCGATGTGCTTACAATCCAACTAGGTTTCTGTTGAGCTTAACCTATTGTACAAAGTGCCATAACTGCCTACTGTGTTGTAAAAAAAGATAAAATAGACTATGCAAAATGAAAAACATGGTTTTGCCCTGAAGAACTTGCTATCTAAGGAGAGAAACAAGTGCAGTTCAAAAAACAAAGAGTGCAGAGTAGCTTTTCCTTTGCTTTGTCCTACCCCACTGCATGTAGTCATGGCTGCTGTTTTGGCAAGAAAAAACTTCTCATATACAATAAGAAAACATCAGAGATCTCTAGGGATAAGTTACGCCTCATTACATTTTCAATACCCTGATCCCTCCGAGACAATGTCTTATATTTTCTTAAATTGCTCTAGTGCTTAAGTTCGACACTGCTTCCTGGTTGGCCACTTCATAAATGTTATGTTCCTTTGAAAAGAAAAGGAAACAGTTTCCTTATGTCTCCTCCAAATGTATTTTTCTTTTAATTTCCACTCTTACTCCTTGTGCCCTATTATCTGTGCATGGCTGAAAATAATAACGTGGCTTGACCTTCAGTATCCCATTTAGATTTTAAACTTCTTCCTTGCTGTCCTAAACTCTAGGCTATTGTGGATTTAAGTTTTTCATCTGGCATGCATATCATAGTTCATTTCTCATTAGCATTAGAATTGCTTTCTCTATCCCTGTTTTGAAGCATTACAACATTTTTATACTGCAGTGGCCAGAAACACACATTAATAGTTCTGCAATGGACACAACAGAATTACAGTATTTCACACTTGTATATGCTTTTATTTTTATACAAGTCCTGACAACCCCAATCATATAGCTAGAATTGTGTCCATTTCCTACAGATGCAATCTAAAAAACATATAAAACACTTGGATTTTTGATGTTTTGTTTTGCACAGTTGTGCAAAAAAGGATATACTCTATGAATGTGTATTTTTATTGATGTTGAGTTATAGTCACACCGTGGACATATGTGGTGCTTTAACACAAGTACAAATCAAAAGGGATGTACAGGGATGTGGTGAAGTAAGAATTTTCTATAATATTTGTATGAGTCCTGTGTGTGAGAGAGAGCTGGCCTTGTGGGTCAATCTCCATGCCTAGCGAAACCTTTATAGATAAATTGATAATGATGAGCAACCAATGTGACAAAGCCATGAAAAAAGGCAAATGCGATCCTAGGGTGTATCAAGCAAGGGTATTTCCAGTAGATGTATGGAAGTATTCATGCCATTGTGCAAGGCACTGGTAAGACCTTATCTGGAATACTGTGTACAATTCTGGTCAACCATGTTCAAGAAAGAATAATTCAGACTGGAACAGGTGCATAAAAAGGCTAGTAGGAAGATCAGGAGAATGGAGATTGTGTCCTACGAGAGGAGACTAAAACAGCTTGGATTGTTTAGCCTAGCAAAATGGAAGCTGAGAGGCGATATGATTGTTCTCCATAAATACATCCAGGGGCGGTTTGGGGGGAGTAAACACCAGGGAGGGAGAATAGGTATTCAAACTAAAGGACAATACTGGCATAATACGAAATGGGTATAAACAGATCAGGAATAAATTTAGACTGGAAATTAAAAGCTTTCTAACCAACAGGAGAATTAAGTTCTGGAAAAGCCTTCCAATGGGAGTAGAGGTGGGGAAACAACCTAATGAATATTAAGATAGCTCTTGATAAATTTATGAAAGAGATTATGTGATGGAATTGCCTGTGATAGCAGCGGACTGGACTTAAATCCCCTTGTTCTATATTCCTATGTTCTTAACAGTGCCTCCTACCAAGGCTTCACCTTAAAGCAAATGAATTTCATTAATAAAAGCAACAGAGAGTCTTGTAGCACCTTATAGACTAACAGATCTTAGGGATCATGAGCTTTCGTAGGCTAAGACCCACTTCATCAGATGAATGTTGTAGAAATCTCCAGAGGCAGGTATAAATATGCAGGCAAGAAAGCAAAGTAAATTCAATCAGGGGGGGTGAGGCCCACTTCCAGCAGCTGATCTGGCTTTTGTAATTACAAAAGCAGTTCTCCTCTCTGGGTGTTCACACCTCCAGATCAGCCGCTGGAAGTGGCCCTCAACCCCCTCCTCCCCCCCAATTGAATTTACCTTGCTTTCTTGCCTGCATATTTATACCTACCTCTGGAGATTTCCACAACAGTCATCTAATGAAGTGGGTCTTAGCCTACGAAAGCCCATGATCGCTAAGATCTGTTAGTCTATAACTGGGGTCTCAAACTCAAATGCCCATGAGGGCCGCATGAGGACTAGTGCACTGGCCCGAGGGCCGCACCACTGACACACACACACACCCTCGCTGCCCCGGCTCTGCCCCCACTCCACCCCTTCCATGAGGACTAGTGCACTGGCCGAGGGCCGCACCACTGACACACACCCTGCCCTCGCTGCCCCGGCTCTGCCCCCACTCCACCCCTTCCAAGAGGTCCCACCCCTGCCCCACCTCCTCCTCTGAGCACGCAGCTCCCCATTCCCTCCTGGAAAGCGCTAGGCACCACCAACAGCTGTTTGGCAAACAAAGCAAGAGCAATATAGGAAGTCCAGAGCTAGAAACACGCGCGGCCCAGCCAGGCAGCAGAGAGGCCTCCACTTCTGGCCCCTCCATCCTGCAAACTGCTATGGGGGGGCCGGGGGGGAGAGGGGGCGCCAGGAAGCTTGGCGGGCTGCAGGGAAGGGCTTTGCGGGCCGCATGTGGCCCCCGGGCCGCATGTTTGAGACCCCTGGTCTATAAGGTGCTCAAGACTCTTTGTCGCTTTTGCAGATCTAGATTAACATGGCTACCCCTCTGAATTTAATTAATGTAATTCTCTGCTTGAAAGCTATTAATCCACAGTCAAAAATATAGATCCACTACTGGTATGCCATATGAACATTGTTGCTGGTAGGTCACATGGAATAGATAAGTTTTCGTCAGTGATTTGAAAGAAGAGGGAGCATCAATAATAAAGAAAAGGCGTCTATACTGTGAGTGTAAATGTACGCTGTGCTTACAACTTGCTACACTCCTTTGTAATTTTTACTGAGCATAAAGGCTTCATTGATCAACCGAACATTTAGGAGGCACTTGAGTCCTTTCTGTGAGAAGTCGCCTCTTACTATTTATTTTTTAAATTTGTGATGTTGGACTTTGCAAATGGTCTCTGACCACTCCCCTACTTTGTTTCATAACTTGTTTATGATGTAACGGATGATAGTAGCATGTTGTAATGACATCATAATTCTCCTTTCAAAAACCCTACACCCAATACATTTTTAAAAGAAGTTGCTTATAAAAGGTGTGAGAAGGATTCCATTGACATAGTAATAAGTCGGAAGATGCTGCTGACCCTAATCTGATGTCAGTAGAATGTGTTTTTCATTCATTCTTAAATTTACTTTTTGATGAAAGGTGTCAGACTGGAGAATGAGGTCTTCAACTAATCTGCAGAATTGGGTCAACAGTGAATGTTTTCCTCCATCCCCCATATCCCACGCAAGTGCCCTAAGCTCAGAGTTATTGGATACGTTGGGATGGGAGGATGTCTAAGTCTCTCAAGTTGATTCTGTTCCACTGTAAAAATAATTAAATATTAATTGTGCTAGAAAGAGAGGCTGTCTCTATCATTCTGGGGTTACAGACATGGGAACCCAGGCTCCGGTCCCTGCTCCAAATCAGGAATTATGGAGATGTCTCCCACATCCCATCTGGGTGCCCTAACCTTTGGCCTATTGACTATAATGGAGTATGTCTCTCTCTTTGCAAGAAATGTTGATCTAACCTCAGGAGAGGGTTCTCCATTGAGAATCCCAGCCAGATAGAGGCACCTATCTCTAGACTAACAAATTTATTTGGGCATAAGCTTTGTTGGCTAAAACCCACTTCATCAGATGCATGGAGTGGAAGATACAGTAGGAAGAGTACTCCTCTTTCTTTTTGCTGATACAGACTACCACGACTACCACTCTGAAACCTCTCTCTATATTGTCAGTGAGGCGTTTAAGCCCAGCTCAGTAAGAATTAGGAGCCTCAGAATCTTTGAGGCTCTTGGCCTAAGTGACTCATAGTATCACTGGGTTACCCATATGTGCCCTAAACAACTAGACACATGCTGCCATATCATTTCACATAAGTCACCGAACTGCTCTCACATTTGAATAATAATATTCAGTGACTTCTGGTGACCTCTCACAGAAAATCTCCATTCTCATTAGCAATCCAATTAGCCTTGCAATCCCTTTGGAAACCACTATTCTTTAAGAAATCCCTTCATCATGCATCAAGCATATAACTCCTACTGCAGCAACATTAGATCTTTCTCTCTTGATCAGCCTGTGACAAAAATCCAGCAACTGATATTAGACACTAATTTCAGAATGATGACTGATATCAATGACTTTTCAAGTTTTCAAGAGTGCTGAGAATAACTCAGTTGCTTCTCCTCTGTTTCTTCATTTTCCCCATCCCAATTACATAACCAACCTGGTGCAAAAGTAATTCTAACAAAAAGTGTTTGGTGGTGGTAGTGGTGGTGCTGATATTGTTTGTTTGTTTTTTCACTAAGTAAATGAACATTGGTTTAATTAGAGCATTCAGGAGTATCTGAGACATCTGCTGTTCTAACTCAGTCTATTGTTTCAGAAAGGTTTAAAAATGGGAACAAGTGCACTGTCCTTCACTACAACAATTATTATTTAATAGGGCACTTCATCAAATGCCATTCATCAAGTAAATGGAGAAATCTTTTATCACATGACTAGGGAATTACTCTTATTCATACATGAAGATAGGCACAACCTCCAAATTTCAGATTTGGATCCAGATTCCAGCTTTCCTATAGTCCAGGAGTGTTTGAACCCAGGATTTGAAATAACCCTGTTATAATAACATTACCTATTTCTTACAGCACTTTTCATCTGTAGATGCCAACGGGTGGGATCCATGAAGGGACTTAGACTTTGCAATGGTGAACATCACAGAGCCTAACTTTTAGGTGCCTAGAGAATCCCAGGAACAACACTGAGATCCACAAAGCCAAGATAGACAACTAGGCTCACTACACAACGAATGAGGAGAGATGGTGCTTTAGAATGCAATTCACAAAATCCAGCCCATTAGATGCAGAGCCACCTAAATTAGCCAATGAGAGATGCTGATGGAGGGGTATGTGCTAATCCCTATTCCTTCTCAAAGACAAGGTGCTTCTCTTAAGCAAGCCTGGCTGCAGGGAAGCACCTATTTTGCTTAGTTATCTATGAATGGGAACCCGTCTCCTGCAGTCAGATGACTTAGGCATCTAAAGGGTAATTTGCAAGAAGGAGTGAGGCAAGTGGCTCACCCCAAGCAAAACAGCTGGAGAAGGAGGACCCATGGTTGCCTGCATTGTAATTTTTAGCCCAGTGGATAGACCACTGGCCTGGGATGTGGAAAAAGCAGGTTCAATTCCCTCGGCTCCCCCAGAGGGGGAGGAAAAAGGATTGTTAACAGGGAGTCTCCCAACTCTTAAAAGAGAGCTCTAACCCATTGAACGATGAGATAGTCTGATGGGAGGGGCTCCCTCAATCCCTCTCTTGTTGAAGCTGTTCCACTGGGGATAAATAATGAGAATGAATGGAGCAGAGGGACTGGACCCTGGTGCTCCAATGTGGGTGCTGAAACCTCCAGGCTAAAGAGCCAAATATCTTGTTCTCTCTCTGGCCCAATGACTATTCCACTGTGGATAAATAATTAAATAGTCATACTAACCACTGGGTTTACAGTGCCATTGCCTCCTCTGACCGGATTCTGAATGGAACCTGATCCACTAGGTTGCCTCTGAGCACACTTACTGGCTCATGCCTCGCACATGGCTTAGGCATCCAAATGCCTGTCTTCTCATGGTTTATGAATCATTCTGAGGCTTAGGCAGGAGATAGACATCTGGAGGCCTAGAGGGAGGCAGCAATGCACATGCCCAGAGGCAAAAACATAGACACCCAGGGAGCTTTACCTTGAAAACTAAGCGGTGGAGTGTGTTTAGGTGCTTGCCAGGAGTTTTGTGGATCACAATGAAGCCAAAACTGGAACGTAGGCACCTAACTTGGGGGTTTATGTATCTGAGGAGCTTTGTGGATCTGGGCCAAAGTGCTTTATGAAGGAAGTCACTATCATTATCTACGTTTCATATAGGGGAGTTATGATGGGGAGGATGTTATGCCAAAATTTATTTAGGATCTTTTTATAGAATCAGAGAAATGTAGGGCTGAGAGAAATCTCAAGAGATGATGTAGTCCAGCCCCTTCTTCTGAGACAGGACCAATTGTACCTAGACCTAGAGAGATTTTTGTCTAATCTGCTCTTAAAAACCTCCAAGGATGGGGAGTCTACAATCTCCCTGGGAAGTCTATTCCAGTATATAACTACCCTATGGTTAGAAAGTTTTCATAGTATCTACCGTACGTTCCGGCATATAGGACGACTTTTTTTAGACTATTTTCCTGGCTTAAACTCAGGGGTCGTCTTATATGCCGGTAAAAAAACCACACACAAAAAGCGCGTGCGCCCCGCTCTCCCATCCCCGCCGCGGGCAGGCTGCTGGGAGCGCCCCGCTCTCCCGTCCGCGCCGCGGGCGGGCTGCTGGGAGCGCGCCACTCTCCCGTCCCTGCCGCGCAGCATAAGAAACTAGGGAAATGTGATGTAGATGAATAATCCTGAACTCAAAACAGATCCCTGCAGGACCTCACTAGATACATCCCCCCCATTCAGACAGTGAGCCATTAATAAGTACTCATTGAGTATGGTCTTTCAACCGGTTGTGTGCTGTACTGCTCAAACGGCTGCTTTGTCTTTTTCCTTGCCTCTCTGTGCAAATATAAATGATCATATCAGGCGTGTAGCTCCAAGTCCCTGGCGTCGATGAGGCCAGAAGAATGGGTATGTAAGCAAATAGGGTGAAGAGGCAAACCAGAATAATGACCTGCTTCTCATTATCACAGGCAGAAATGAATAGTAAGGTGCCTCATCCTCTGACATGCTGCTGGGGAGGGGAGAATCTGGCAAAGAGGTGCTTTCTTTTCCCAGTCCTCCTCATGGAAGACTGGACCAGGCCATGATGATATATTAAATTAAACAACAAGAATGTGTTTTCAGTGTATTGAACCTTTAACTCATCAAGGACTCTGCTGTCTGAAGACACAGGCAGCCAATAAGAGTTCGATGCATTCAGAGGAAACACCCACAGTGTGCTGTCTTGTGAGGTCTTTTCTTTTTTTCTTTGCAGGAAACCCATATTTCCACAGGCACTCACTGTCTTTTGAACTGAAGTATTATTCTGCCCTTTCTCTTCCTCTGATCCCTATTTTAGAGTCCATCCCAGCCTTGTCACCTGCATTCTTTTTTCCCCCTGTACCCAGATAACAGGAAGCAGCATGGTGAAGCGGACAGGTTATGAGACTAGGCCTCAGGAGACTTGGATTATAGTCACACTTTATCCCCTGAACTGCTGCGTGAGCTAGGGTAAGGTCACCTCTCCTCTCAGTACCTCTGTTCCTCCCCATGCTCTTTATCTATCTCAATTACTTAGTTTGTAAGCTCTTCTGAGTAAGACTCTCTCTTACTGTGTGTTTGTACCGTTACCAGCACAAAATCCCTGATCTCTGCTGGTGCCTCTAGATGCTACTATAAAATAATATAGATACTTTGTCAGAATTATTTTTATTTAGGATTAAGAGACTAGCAAAACAAGAAAGCCCGTTCTGCACACATAAAAGAGCAACTAATCTCTGCAGACTAATCTCTGCAGTCCTTTGGACTTCAAAGGTGAAAAACAGAGAAAAGGCATAACCATTATAAAATGAAATAAACCACAATCCAATGAGTGCAAGCCCAAAAGTGCAAATCCACAGTCACTAGGTTGCTTGTAAATCGCCACATACAGCTCTGAGTGTTTGAGGCACGTGTTGCAACAGAGGGTCCTCTTGGATTGTTGTATAATCAAAAATGTGGCATTATGTTTTTGGCCAACAGAACTGTGGACTTCCCAAAACATTTAAAAAAAAACACCTATAGAGTTTAGAGAAAATACCCATCTAGTTTATGAGAAATTCAGAAAAGTTAAATATTTGGACTTAACAGGTTTTTTTAAATGTCATCAAAATATCTTCCTAAAGTACAGTAAAATCTGTACACACCGGGACAGCAAATGCATTAATTTGATGGGAGATTTTCTTAGATGTAATGCAGTATACATATAAATAGGCTGCAACAAGCTATATAGGCGTTTCAGTGTACCATATGACATTTTTTCATTATTACTTCTGACATGTCAACAGATTTGAGAGAACATTTTTCAGTAAGCACAGCTGCTAGCAATTTGGATAATGATAGTCCATCACCATTTTTTGTATGTACAAATAAGAGGGAGTGAATATTCATGCAACGCAGAGAGACAGTATAATTTCAGTTCTCAAACCACTTCCAAACTGTACAGGGTCAGGACAAAATTAATATTTTAGATGCTGGCCTTAGTAGAAGAAAAGGTGAACATTTTTTTTTATCTTGGTAAATTTAATTTCAATGAACTGTTGTCATAATATTGTATAAAAATAATAAGTAGACATCTTCAGACTCCCTATAATAATGGCAATTTATCCTGGTCAACATAGTTATTCACTGTATATTTCCCATCTCTCCTTCCACCCCTTCCCTCCGTTTCTCATTCTCTCAGTCTTCACTTCCAAGATCAATGATGTGCTTGTAAGATCATTGCTAGTGGCTGCTGGCTAGAGAAGTAGCCAAGTCAGCTAATTTTCTCTCTTCATTAGTTTACAGTGAATGTTTAAGTATGGGATTCTTTGTCTATCTTCTTACCAGTGGGTGGTAAAATTTTAGGGCTTCTTACCAGTAAGAAAATTTGAATATTTATGACACTACTCCTCATTAGGAAAGAAGTTGGTCTGGGTTTCCCTTGGTTCAGTTGAATTACCTGAGCCTGATTTAAAAAGACAATTGTTTCTTTAGGCAATTGTGGACTTACGTCTAGTTATGAGTCCCTCAAGAAGTCCCAATTTTCTCATTGTTCATGTACAGCGAGTATCCCACAGTTATGTCATCTCAGCACAATGGCTTAGTGGCCTTCTCTGAAAGATTACAAATGAGACTTGCAGCAAATGCTTTGGGAGCCTCTTGCAGGGCTATGAATTGACTCAGTAAATCACAGGCTGACCCGTTCTCCCCTTATGGGAAACTTGCCTCATGATTTTAATCCTTCCTTCCAGCAATGAGATCAAACGTGGAGTCAAGTCACCCAATTCCTCTTGTCACACACTGCAAGAGTGAGATCATAGGTGGAGACAACTCACTGTCTGATCTCTCCCTCTGGTAACTTGGGGCCCTATATGTCGTAAGTCCAGTCATGGTAACAACCAATTCCAACACACTGATTAGTTTTTCAACAGACTTAAATGGAGTATGAAAAAGAGAACAGAGGAGATCAAACTTAACACCAAGGACTTTCTAGGATCGGCTACCCAGACATTTATACTCTGACTCAGAATGCTTCCACCTATTTCTGTTTCTACATATTACCTCTCTCTGCAGAAGAGATAGATGACCTGCCTTTTGAATACCTATTTTCATGTATGCCTCAGGCAAAGGTGTTTCTCAAGCAAAAATCTTGTGTGTCTTTGCTGTATGTGAAAAGGTAGCATACACTATTGACCAATAAGAGTTGTGCCATTTATCCAGATAAACAAAACTTGAGGTCAACTATATACCTAGCATGTAGCACCTATCTTGGGGGTTCAGTACCACTGTCTAAATGTGGGTTGTCCTTGTGTGCATTTAGAGTGCTTTTAATTACTTGTACAAAAAATGCTTCTTAAGAGAGAGTCAGTTCGCCATGGTCTGCTTATTCTCCCTTTGACTTATTAAGATTACTTATTAGAATCAGTTAGACTCACACCCACTTACCCACATGTAACTTACATCCCAGTCACCACTGCCCTCACAAATCACTTCTAAATTAAGATGCAGAGTGAATGGGAGTCTAAGTATCAACAGACTCTCTTTAGGCTCCCTCTAAACTTATTTAGACTCACCTCTGAATTTGGTCTTGTGTTTCAGAAAACAATGGAAGCTGCTATGGGAATATGCCAAGGGCTACCTGCGCAAAAAGTTCAAGTGAACTGTGAAATGATTAATTAAGCAAATTACAAAGGCAGCTGAAAAGGCCAGAGTAGCAGTAATGGCAGATTTTTTACCTTCATAGAAATACAACAGAATGGAGCATATTAAGTGGAAGATATATGAAAGGAGATATGTGGAGCCTGATTTTATAAGATGCCAAGATGGATTTTTCAGTGTGACCTTTAACACTGCTCCAGGCACACCTAACATGCTGCTGATATTTCAACATATTAGAACACTGAAAATTCACTGAATTGAACACCTGTGCTGCTCGGCACGGCTACAAATGGAATCCTGCCCCTTTAACTGCCAGGTTACTGATAACAAAGTTAGACGGCTCCAGCAAAAAACAGGTTTTGATTGGTAGGTCTCCACAGTTTTAAGCCGCCTTCTCTTCACAACATTTATCTCAGAAGCAGGGTTGTCAGAGCAGGGGACTTCCCAGGAGTTTTGGGTTCTGTTGCTGAATCGATCGTTAGTTCAATATGTGATCGCACCGTCTCCCTGACTGTGAAATAGAAATGATACTTACACTCCTTTTGTTAAGTTCTGTGAGGTCCTCAAAGAAAGTGATGTGTTATGTTCATGTCAACAGCCACAGGCTATCACATCTGTGGCTTGTTTTTAAACAGGTACAGAGGAAATGTATGTAGATCAGATCACTTTTTATGGTTCAAATCACACCTACTTTCCACTTGGCTAAGATTTGTGCTTTTTTGAAATCCAGAAACCTGGCCTGTCATTAGGGCAAGGGTGGGCAAACCTTTTGGCCCGAGGGCCATATTGGGGTCGCAAAATTGTATGGAGGGCCGGCTAGGGACGGCTGTGCCTCCCCAAACAGGCTGGCCCCAACCCTATCTGACCCCTTCCCACTTCCCACCCCCTGACTACCCCACTCAGAATCCCTGGCCCATCCAACCCCTCTTCCCCTTCCCTCCCCCCCCCCCCCCCCCCGCTCCTTGTCCCCTGACCACCTTCTCCAGAAACACCCTGCCCCTAACCACCCCCTCCAGGACTCCACCCCCATCTAAGCCCCCTTGCTCCTTGTTCCCTGGTCACCCTGCCCCTAACTACCCCACCCCATCCCTCATCCAACCCTCCCTGCTCCTTGTCCCCTGACCGCCCCATATCAAGACTTCCCACCCTAACTGCCCCTCCAGGACCTCACCCCCTACCCACTCCCCCTGCTCCCTGACTGCCCCAACCTCTATCCAATCCCAGATCCCCTGACAGATCCCCCGGGACTCCTAGGCCCCCTACAACTGCCACTGCTCCATGTCCCCTGACCTCCCTCTGGGATGCCCTGGCCCTTATCCAACCCCCCTGGCCCCGGGTCCAGCCCCCTTACCATGCTTCTCAGAGCAGCAGCCCGGAAGGAGCTAGATGCTCTGCTGCACAGCAATCAATCAGATCCTCTGATTAGAGACCCTTGAACGTCGAAGGAAAATCTTTGGTAGGTGTTCTTCACTAAAAAGCACATTCTGACACTTAACAGTTCATTTAGGTGCTGCTTTCAACATCTTCCTGCTATTTGACACAAACTGGAAAAAGGGATAAACAATATCTTGGGACTGACAGTGGACTTGTTATCATATAGTTAATCTGCTACGCACAGCTACAGCTCTCCCATACACAGTCTCGTACAGGATCAGTTTCTTAGCCAAGACGACCATTGACATTAGACCTTATTTTCTTTGTGCTACATTAAAGGGTTTCATATACCCTGTTGAATACCACAGAGACACAGCCTTGCAGCTGTTTGGCCATATATTGGGACAAAGTGCCTAATTTAACTCTATATTAGTCACCATTTTAAAATGTCACTCTATCTTGCAGCACAAATTTTGACACCCCCACGTGGCCTTTATGGGTTTCCAGTGCACCAACTGCAATAGAGCTTGTCTTTTTGGCAGCAACCAACAACCGTGAACTCTGTGCCTGCTTCTCCATCAGCATGTCACATTAGTATAAACTGGTGTAATTGACTGTAGCTGACAAATGTTGCCAGTGTTGTTGTGTTGGCACAGAGAAGGGACTTCCTGAAGAAGAGAGGGTTTGTGGTTCTTGGTTTTGTTTTGTTGAAATATTATGTAGTCTGCTCATCTAAATTTATAATTACATGGAACCTATATCCAGCAGCAAGACTCGGACCAGCATGTGAACAGACCACACACAGCTCCAACAGATGTATATGAATGTAGACAGCCAAGTCACTGTATGTGCATCAGTTCTGTTTACTGGAGGCATAATTCTCAGATGAATTGGCTACATAGAATTTATTTGCCACTGGTTTAAGGGCTTTGATGTTGTTTTATTATTTTTCAGCTGGGAAAAGTGGACAATTCAGAATGGAGAGCAGTAATGACAGTGTTCCTGCAGCAAAGCTCAGAGTTAATAATGAGGATGATGCAAATTAATAATACTTTGCACTTATGTAGCATTTTGCATGTTCAAAGCACTTTACAAACATCTAATTAAGCATTATCTAATTAAAAGTGACTTTGAAAGGGGCAGGGTCATGTATGACAATATTTAAAATTTGCCTTTGTTTGATAATGCCACAAAATAGGAGGAGGGCAGCATGCACAAAAGCACAGAGCATACTCATTCAAAAAAAAATTTGGATAGAGGAGGTTTATGGCCTGATCTTTGGCTTATGCTGTTCAGCACAGAGAAATATAAAGTAATGAGAGAAGGGAGGATCCAAACTATCCACAGAGACTATAGCCTAAAATGAAGCATAATACCAACCAAGAAAAAGACATGGATGTGATAATGAATAATGTTTGATAGGAGTATAAAAGGCCTCAGGATTTACAGTGTGTGTGTATATATGTAAACTAATATACAATAAGTATATTTTTCTGGTAAATAAGGCAATAATAAGACTAAATGAAAACAATTGCGCATTTCTGGTCAACTTGAGCTAAATTTGTACGAATTTAGCTGCTGTGCAATCTTTATTAAAGTCAATGAATAGCATGGACTGTAATTTGGCCCCTTATAGTGGTGAGCTTAGGTCTCAAGGAATTCAAGTCCCATTCGGGGTGCTATTTTTGTTATAAACCATGACCATAAACACAGAGATATTACAGATGTCAGCAGTTATAGAAGCTAAGACTTTCCACACCAATGCCCCCCCCCCTTCCCATTGAGTTCTTCAATGGGACTAGTCTCCCGTGTTCAACAAATATTCATTCAGCCTAGAACAGATGCAAAGAAGAGCTCCTAGGATGGTCAGAGGAATGTATACCCTATCTTACAAGAGGAGTTTAAAAGCGCTTGACTTGTTTTGCCTAGCAAAACAAAGGCTGAGAGCTGCTACGCTTGCTCTCTCTATATACAGCAAAGGGGTAAATATCAGGGAGGGTGAAGAATAATGTAAGCTAAAGGACAGTGTTGACAGAAGAACAACTGGGTATAAATTGGCCGTGAATATATGTAGGTTTCTAATGACCAGAGGAGTGAGGTTCTGGAACAGCCTTCCAATAAGAGCAGTGGGGGCAAACAACCCAACTAGTTTTAAGATAGAGCTTGATAAATTTATGAATGTGAATAGGGGTTGCCTATGATTAGCAGGAGAATGGAATTGATGACCCAGGATGTCTCTTCCAGTTCTATGTTCCTAAGTCAGCTGACATCTTTCCATTGACTTTAATGGGAGTTGGATTGGGCTCCATCAGTTTGTCTACCTCCTAAGCCAAAGGAGCAACTATTATCTTTTTGCCAGGCTCTTACCTTCAGTTGGTCTAAGGGATGCATGATCACATGCATAAAGCTACCTTAGTAAGCAATCAAATATTACAGTTGACTAATGAATATGTAAATTGACATGCACATTTGGTGCAGTTTCCAGGCCCAGTCAGGGTGACAAAGTTTAGAATCATCCATAAAATCAAGCTCTTTAAAGTATGTGCAGAGAGGTTTGGTTTTCAGGGGGTACAGTATATCCAGTGACTGTTGCCTGGATCAATTCTACTTATTATGTGGATAAGTCTATATTACCTGCCAGATCGGCGGGTAGTGATCAATCTTTCGGGGATCGATTTATCGCTCTCTCCAGTGACTCCAGAACTCCACCTCCACAAGAGGCGGAAGCAGACAATGGGGGAGCGGCAGTGGTTGACTTGCCACCATGAGGACGCCCAGGTAAGTCGACCTAAGATACGTCGACTTCAGCTACGCTATTCAACCTGGCCTAAGAAAGACTTTGCTAAGAGTAAAAAAGCACAGCACAGGCCAATCAGCATAAAGTTTCTGAGTGCATAAGTTATGAAGAAACATTAGTGAGACATGGCTGACTGTAAGGAAAAAAGGAGGCTATCATGGAGGTATATATGAGTCTTGAAAGGACAGATTGAACCAGTAAGCTGATTAGAATAGTATTTTGTTGTTGTAAAATTAGCAGTCATGTTCCATTTGAGGGGCCTCACTTTCACAAGAAGAAATGCAGGCAGAAAAGGTAGTGAGGTAAAAAACAGAACAGCAAGCAATAAAAGTATTTGAATCCAGTGTAGGCCAAAATCAGTCTCAATGGACTTGATTAAAGCAAACATAATTTGGCCCTGTAAGGGTAACAGAGCTCATTTCTGTGAAAAGTAAAGATGTGAACTTGTGTCAATTTTCTTATTCCAATCTCCATTCATCTCAAACTTCTGCTGGTCAGTTTACACTTCCAGTCATGCATGCCAATTAAAGAATTAGTATTCCTCGGAGAAGAGGTGTTTGGTGTCAGGTGAGTACTTTGACAGATGAAGGTACAGTACTATATAGATATTGTCATAGCTGGCAGAATTGTCATATCTGCCAGATCTCAGCATCAGTATTTTTCAGTATTTGTATTGCAGAGAGGGGTGGGGCCCCATTGTGCCAGGCACAGTGCAGACACACAGTAAGATATTCTAGGTTCTCCATTCAGTGTTCCCCCCACCACTGCCTGATTTTCTGAAGTTTGTGAACCTTGACCCCACTCCTGTTTGCGGAGTTTGGATTTGTTTCCTGTGATTAGTTGGTTTCTCTTCCTTTTTGACCCTTCCTCTCTCTAGAGGGAGAAGCTTTTATAGTTCTTGTGGGAAAGCCCCACCTTCCTGCAGAAATCAAATAGACTGGCACTTATTCTGGGGCAAGGCTTTCTGTAGAATGTCCAGTGAGCACCATTTTCCTGAACCTTTAACCCCACTTTTTATCCCTGTAATTTTGCCCCTCACAGTCTGTTGGTCTTAGATATGTTTTGGCTCCTTCACCTTTATGACAGGGCAGCTGATGTGTTTCCTTTGGGCTGGCCCATCCTCCCAAATTCATTAGTTTCACCAGAACTAAAATAGCGGATTTAAAAAAAAAAACACTAAAAAACCCACCTCTGAATCCTCAACAGAACTGGATGATTTCAACTATATCTGTGAAACTACATATTTTAATATTTAGGAATTTCCAAAAACAACAAGCAAAGAATATTAGTATGCGTTTCTACAGACCATATACATTGTCTACAGCCTGTGTTCCAGTCATAGAACCAGAAGTTGGAGGGAGCAAAACACTGAGAAAAGTAAGAAACTTCCAACCCTTTCTATCTTTTGAAATGGGAGGCTAGGAGCAAAAGCACATGATTTTTTTTAAGTGCTAATGCCAAGTAAATGTATTTCAGGCTGTCATTGAAAAGTTGGTAATAAGGTTTCCAGATGATTCATTTGGTAATGTGCAATAGAGTCTCTAACTCAAGTGTGTGTCCATAGATTGACATGTACCTGGCATCAAAGGGCATCTTGACAAAACGACCTGAAGGTTTTCATCGGGTAGAATGAAGAAAAAAAAACCATAGCAATTACTTCACTAAGAAATTCAGAGGAAGAAGAAAAATGCATTAACTTTTCCACTAGACAAGAACTTAGAAAATCTGACAACTAGTACAGTCTAGCATGCAGGCAATGTCATTTATCAAATCCAGGTAAAGTGATAGTGAACCAAGAATTCAGCCTTGTTTAGATTGCCTTTAACTTTGTGCTATTTTATTAGACTTTATCCACTCTGCATTATTACTGGGCCACATCTAAAGCAAGTTACTATAAAAACTGTTATTAAACAACCCAAGGAAGAGGAAGGGTTGGTTAAATGTTCAAGGCAGCAAATGTATCCAGCTATGGATTCTAGTGCCACACTATCTAAATTTCAAAAGAAGAATGTGTTTTAGCCCATTTAATTGTAAAACTCTGCCACTTCTCAGGGCAGCCACTCAATGCCATTGGCATTCTATCTACACTGTAACAGTGTGATACCTGTGCTGTGCTCCAAGGCCAGTAGTGTTCGGGATTATCACTTTAGCGGTTTGTAAACACAATGGGCTGAAATATGCAGGTTGTCAGCCCAGGATGACTCTCTCAAAAGCTTTTAATATATAGACACACACAGTTGCCTATGTTCAGAACACTGGTTTGGTTTGGTTTTTTGTTTTGTTTCGCCTAGTTTCGGGAAAATAAGTCAAGCTCTAGACAATAAACAGCTTAGTTTAAAAATATGCAGGCCATTCATCTTAAAACTCTGCTAAGCCTCTGTGGGTTCTTTTAAATTTCCTGAAGGAATTTTTGAGACCTCATAACCCTGTTCATTTAAGTCGGGCTGAGAAGAAAAGAGATAAATAATTCATTCCTCCACTACCCTCCCTCTCTCACACACATGCAGCTGATCTGATAAGGCAAGCTGAGAGTGTTAACAGTACTGGAAGGAACAACCAGTGGTAATTTCAAAAGCATTAGGTAAGGAAGTGTGTGGTTTTGGCCACAGGAGCTGGAAGAAGCTGGAAGAAAAAAAAAAAAGAGTGCCCTTCAGGCAATAAAAAGAAGGGAGCAAACTGTGGATGGGCCTGCAGAAAAGATAAATAAAGGCACAGTCCGCCTAAAGCAATGGCAGATAAAGAGCATTCTGAGCCTAAGAAGGGGGCTGAAATGAAGAGAGGTCTCTGTAACATAGATAAAGAAAGGCTTGGTGCATAGAGGCACCATTTCTATTGAAACATAACCTTACTTGTACTATTAAGAGACAGGATGGGATCTAAAGAGAGACACAGAAGATAGACAAGTATTTAGGGGTTTGACTACTATCTATTGACTATTCAGGAAAGAATGGTACAACTGAATCAATCATACTTTGAGTACTGGGGGGGGGGGACTTACAGCAAATAATAGAACCCAGTCCTACTGAGAACTGCATGTGTCAGATACACAGCAAATCATAAAGCCAATGATGACGCTACACGTCCTGATGCATTCAGTAGCTTTAAGTACTGTAAACCAAAAGCATTGGGGAGGGGACAGTCTCTAGAGATTGTGTCTCCACTGGCAATTGAACAACAGAAATTTTGTCTTTCAAAGAGGTTAACACTCCTCCACCCCCGGAAAGACAAAAGTTTTGCTGCAACAAGCGCCAGTGTTGCCGTGACAAGCACCAGCGCGTTGTTGGCAGGAGCACTCTTCAGCTGACAAAGCAAACGCCGCTCATTGGGAGGTGGAAGTATTTTGTCAGCAGGAGAGCCAACAAACGGAGGCTACACTGCATGACTTTTGGAAGCCCGGCTGTGGCTAAAAGCTGCGTAGTGTAGACAAAGCCTTTGTATCCAGCGTGATTATTTATATTGATGAGGCATCTGTATTTCTCTCTTTCTGTATTTGCTGTATGGTGTTCTCATTGTGAAAATGAATAAATGCTGTTTTAAGGATTTGACCCTTCTACTGAAGTCAGATCCCACACTCCCCCCTGATTTCTGCCATCCAGGATCAGGCTCGCAAAGCAGGGCTGAGTTGACTATTTCAGAATTTACTTCTATAATATTTTGCCCTTTTTATTTTGTGTATACATACTACATCCCTAATAGCTTTATAAGTTAAACAATAACGGCAGAGGGAATGAGACCTGCAGAGGTAAGGGAGAAACTATGTTTCCAGCCTATACTTGAAATGACATGGAAGGTCAGAGTGACAAATATGAAGATTGTTG
The DNA here is from genome assembly GCA_032164245.1 of Sternotherus odoratus. NCBI lineage: Eukaryota > Metazoa > Chordata > Testudines > Kinosternidae > Sternotherus > Sternotherus odoratus. Next base: position 14,910,322 of record JAVMKO010000003.1, on the reverse strand, counting down.
CAGATGCCAGAAGCTTCGGTGTAGAAGGTTCTCACACCAGCTGTGGCCAGGTTTCTGAAGGGGGAAAGAATCAAAACAGTGACATTTGAATTAGCATTTGGATAATGCTGGATCAGCATTTCTTTTCAAACTGTGCCATGAAATAGGTAACAGAGCTGCTTTAAGTAGCTGTCTCACATGTTAGATGTCTCTAAATATTTTGCCTGGTTGTTTATCTCAAGTCTTTTAGCAGGTTGAAACAACTGACTTTCTTTGTGTTTCAAATTTTGCATGTGCTGAAGGAAGCAGCATTTGCTTTTCATGTGATAGTTAATGACTGACAGAACTTTAAGGCACTCAAATGAGAAGGCAAACAGGAAAAGTCAATGTGCTCCTGAGTGAGCTTCCCAAATCAAAGAGCCTTTTTGGGTAGATATTTTGACTGTGTTTTGCTGTTCCTACCAGGGAAAGTTTGTTCCTTACATGAGGACTGAGCAAAGAATTCCTCAGTCTGGAGTCTTGATCAACTCAGCCATGACATCCGACTAATTCCTTCATGAGAGCATTCTCCCTCCTCTTCTGATGTGCTGGGTAACACTTTGGTCCTTTTTCTACAAGTTCTGGATCATTTTAATGGCCATTTCCTAGGACTAATCAGGAGGGAGCATGGAAAACATTTTTTCCTTCAGCTGTTCTTCCTTGAAGAAACAAATCACACACAGGGAGAGAGTAGGCAGAGCAGCTCACCAATCTGCTGAGTGAGATCTGAGATGTGGGAGGGAGATGGCAACTGCTGGAAGATGTCTATTCCCCTTCTCGGTGAGTCTTCTGGAAAAACTTGACTAAAGAGATGTACCAGGATGGGAATTAATACTACCAAAGAGCGAGAGGGATCCTTTCCTCAAATTCTGTCTACTCTGATGCTTAGGAGCAATCTAAAATAGGACAAGCATCCTTTCTTTTTTTCCGCTCACAGAAGCTGAGCCTGATGAATCTGCATTCTCCTTTGAAGATGATGGATTAAGGTGGCAGGAGGGGCAGAAATGTCCATGATTATCAGGTCTGACAATCATAAAAATGTAGAGTCAAAAGGGACCTCAAGAGGTCATCTAGTCCACCCCCTGCAATGAGGCAGGCCCAACCCAAATATACCTAGACCATCCCTGATAGGTGTTTGTCCAACCTGCTCTTAAAAACCTCCAAGGATGGGGATTCCACAACCTCCCTTCAAAGTCTATTCCAGAGCATAACTACCCTTATAGTTTGAAAGTTCTGCCTAATATCTAACCTTAAGCTCCCTTCCTGCAGATTAAGTGAACTACTTCTTGTCCCACCTTCAGTGGGCTTGGAGAACAGTGGATCACTTCTTTATAGCAGCCCTTAACAAGTCTGAAGACTGTTATCAGGTCCCTACCTCAGTCTTCTTTTCTCAAGACTAAACATGCCCAGTTTTGCTAACCTTTTCTCAGAGATCAGGTTTACTAAATCTTTTATCATTTTTGTTGCTCTCCTCTGGACTCTCCCATTTGTCCACATTTCTTTAAGTGTGGTGCCCAGAACTGGACACTGTACTCTAGCCAACATCTCACCATTGCAAAATAAATTGGAACCATTACCTCCCATGTCTTACATACAACATTCCTCTTAGTACATTCTTGAATAATATTCGTTTTTTTCAACTGCATCCAATTATGCACTCATATGCATTTGTGATCCACTAAAACCCTCAAGATCTTTTTCAGCAGTTCTACTAGCTAACTAGTTATTTCCCATTTTGTGGTAGGTCATTTAATTATTTTCCTTCTAAATATACTAATTTGCACTTGTCTTTATTGAATTTTATCTTGTTGATTTCAGACCAATTTTCTAACTTACCACGATCATTTTGAATTCCAATCCTGTCTTCCAAAGTGCGAGTAACCCCTCCCAGCTTGGAGTTATCTGCTAATTTTATTATCCAAATTCATTATCAAAATAATTAATGAAAATTTGAATAGTACTGGAACCAGGACAGTCCCCTGCAGAATCCCATTAGATACATTCCCTCAGTTTGACAATAAACCACTGATAACTACTCTTTGAGTATGGACTGTCAACCAGTTTTGCATCCACTTTATAGTAATTTAATCTAGACCACATTTCCCTAGTTTGCTTATGAAAATGTCACATGCAGCTGTGTCAAAAGCCTTACTAATATCAAGATAGATCATGTCTACCACTTCCCCACATCCAGCAGGCCGGTAATCCTGTCAAATGAAGATTCAAGCAAAGTATGCATTAAATACCTCAGCCTTCTTGACATAGTCTGTTATTAGTTCTCCTTCACTTCTAAGTAGAGGACCTACACTTTCCTTGGTCTATCTTTTGCTTCTAATGTATTTATAGACACTCTTCTCATTGTCTTTTATATCCCTTGCTAGGTATAATTAATTCTGTGCCTTACTCTTTCTGATTTCATCTCTACATGATTTTGTCTTCTCCAGACCTTGGGAGAAACGGCCATTGTAGAGCAAAAGGCCAAGAGCCTGAGACAGAGAGAGGTAGTACTCAGCCTGCCAAACTTAAGAATGAACTCTCTGAATGAGAGTCCATGGCTGAGCAGCCCTCCAGAGTGCAGAAGTCCTTTGCAGTACTAGGTAATACCAAGCACATACGTGCTACCAACTCTCCTGACTTCTGAGAAGCCAGAGCAAAGTCTGAGACTTCTTACATGAATTGATTCCTTGGTGGGAAAGAAATGATCTAACCTCAAACTGTAGATGTTTTTTTCTAGCCTCTTTTATTCATAATATGTAGAGAGTTCCTATTGATGTTGAACAAAAATAGCAAAAGTAGTAGCAAAGGTTTACAGATCCAGACCCACTTTCATAATTTCTGGTCAGTCACAATTCTTACCAACATTAGTGAGCAGCCCTCTCTTCTCCAAGCACTGTGGGTCTATTTTTGAACCTCCTGTTTGTTACCTTAACTTCTACCCAAACATACATGCTAAGCTGCATCTTTGGGATAGAAGTGGAACTCAGTTGCTTTCCAGCCAGTGGGCCAGATGCCCATTCAGAAAAAAATGGAGTGTCCCTCTCTGGGGTTCTTTCTACAGACCCAACCTCCCGATATTAAAAGAACCACTGCTTTGAACACAGAAACGTGCAGTCATGAGTATAAATAAATAAAAATAAATAAATAAATGGAGATATACCAATCTCCTAGAACTGGAAAGACCTTGAAGGTCATCGAGTCCAGTCCCCTGCCTACACTAGCAGGATCCGCCTGCCTACACTAGCAGGATTGAGTACTGTCCCCTGACAGATTTTTTGCCCCAGATCCCTAAATGGCCCCCTCAAGGATTGAACTCACAACCCTGGGTTTAGCAGGCCAATGCTCAAACCACTGAGCTATCCCCCCACCCCCCATAAAATATGTAAGTTTTCCAACCAAGTATGTTGAAGAACTGGGCTGGATGTGGCTGCAGTATGTTGCTAGTGGATACTAATCCTACATCAGAATATTTCTGAAATAAAATACAATCTTCACTTTCCTTTGACATACTGTAGACACTCATGCATCATGGTTGTTAAAAGTAATGTTAAAACTACTGAAACGAGTATTAAATATGATTTTAGCCATGTTAGCTGAAATTGGTTTGACCCTTAGCTCAAATCAATTTGTGCAAGAAGTATGAGTGTGTCATGCAGAAAATAAGTGCACTGAGCTGATTGTTCTTCGATGAAAGAAAGCCCTTTGCATAGCCTCACAAAAACAAGAGTCTTTTAAAAAGACCTTTATCTGTAATGTACTGTGACGTTTAGAGGAATAGTTGAGAAGAGAAAAGAGCTGGCTTCAAGAAGACAAATGGCAAGAAAAGCTTCCCAGAAATAAAAAAGAGAAAGAGAGAGAGAGAAAGAGGATGTAAGTAAACGTGTGAGGTTAAAAGCAGCAGGTGTAGGTCCAGTAACTGGATGAGCCACTATGTAGCCACAAGAGAAAACTCAGAGTGAAAAGCTAAGCTGGAAGCTAAGTTTCCTTTCAGAACTTGTTCCACAGAAGCTGAGGACTGACAACTCTATACTTTATTAAGAGGTAGAATTATGCCTTCACCAGAGAAAGGTATTTCTGAACCTTAGGGGAACTATTTATGGCAACTGAGGGTCTCCACCAGTTCCTGCAGTTTCCAGAGGGAGAAAGCCACGTATTTATCACTTAAGACCAGTCCAGGTGAGAAGAACCAAATCAGGCAAGCCTAAAGAAGCAAAGGATCCCATTCTGCATCTCCAGGCTGATGTCTCATTTATACTTGGGGCTACAACTGAACGAAGACTGAGGCCTGGTCCACACCTAGAAATTAGATCAACCTCCCTACATTGCTCAGAGCTGTGAAAAATTTGGCACCCTGTATGGCATAGCTAGGTCAACCGAACCTCCACTACAGATGCAGCTAGGTCTATCGAAAAATTCTTCCATAGACCGAGCTACCATCTATATTGAGGGGAAAACCCCTTCTGTCAATGTAGGAAGTGTCTACACTATGGCAGCACAGCAGCAGTGCTGTAGTTGTGCCGCTGTGGCTACTGTAGTGTAGACATATTCTACATATTAACCCACACTCCTAAAGTATTGAAAGCCTTGCTGGACTAACATCTATGATTTTCCACCTTAATATCCAGCTAAGAATCTGAAATACAGAAATTCAACAGCTATCAGCTGAAAGCCCCAACATTCTGCAGGAGACAAGATAGCAGTAACTTACCACATCTCATTTGAGCAACACAATAAGAAATTTTTACCTAAATTGAGACTGTTTTTGTAACTGACCATAGATGCTGCTAATTGACTGAAACGTGAAACTCTCCATAATCTGAGTTTTTTGTTTGTTTTGCAGTGCATGAACTACAGAATTACATTGTGTTGTAATATGCCCTGCATTGATTTCTTGCTTTTAACAGATAGTAATACAGGTCGTATTTAGTTTACTCCTTGAGTGGAAAACTGAGTTGAGCTATCATACGCTAATTAACTTCGGCTTTTTCTGTATAAAAGGACATTCTTCTGGTTTCAAGCTTTCCAGAAGTTTAAGACTTTGTTTAACTTGGGCTCCCGGGGAGCAACAGTCCCTCTTCCATAACACCATATTTTTCTTGATAAATTCTTTTCAAGAAAATGTATAAAGTCAGTGAGGCTACAACTTCACTCCATTTACTTCACTGGAGTTACTCTGGATTTACATCAGCATAACAGAGGGCAGAATTTAAGGACTCTAAACTATGCTAGCTTTACCTCTCCATAATACTCCACCACAATGTCCCAAACCACTGCAATCTCCCACAGTATTTAGTAGCCAGACAAATTCTCAGTCATGTTTTCCAGACATTGGATTTTCCCCAGTGTTATATTTCAGTGACTTGCTAAATGTGAAAAGAAAAAAAGTTAAAATTGGACAGGCTGCTATCAACTTAATAGACCATTAGAGAATCCAAGCCTGAAGTCACAGTGTTTAACGGTTGGAATAGGACGGTCAAGTAAAATGCTCTCTCTTTCATTTGGAATCTGGGAATAAAGCCAACCCAGATAAAAGGGGGGGGGGAATCTGATTAATCTGACAGCTGTGGCAGAGCACAGTGATATCAAAAGCCAAGCTGACCAAAAATTCTAATACTGTACTGCAAGTGGAGCATGCTTATACTGTACACTGGTGGTGCCTACAAGCTACTGATGGGATATTATGTGCAAATGATTGGAATGCAGACTGCTCAAGTACTGTGTATTCAACACGAGCCTCATGCTATCTCATCAGCAGGGCTGGATCTTTGAAAGTAGGTACATTCAGTTCCATTTGGGATGCACAATTTTTTTCAGATGCTAACTTTAAAAATGTGAGGTCCTGTCCATGCTGTGTGGGCATGAAAGATCTCAGGGACTTTTCACAGTTGCAGAGTTCATGACCCCCGTTCCATCTCCTTCTGCTGTTACACAACATGGGTGCAGGTTGTCCATCCAGTTTCCCCATTATCCTGGAGGTGGCTGTTCCTGTGCTTTGGGAAGAATGGCACTATATATACTATGCTTTGGGAAGAATGGCACTATATATACTAAATGGCACTATATATACTAAATGTAAGATATTATCTCACACAGAGATTCTTCACACTGAAATAGCTTCAGGGCTGACACTACACAGTCATATTGGGATGATAAATCATGATTCAGTGTCATCACATGATGACACTGAGGTATAATATGTTCAAATTGCACCGTGATGAGATGGTACCTCATCACTGGAAGTGGGTAGACTAAAGTTTACAGTCATTAAATTATCCTGGCAATGATGGATGTTTTCTGTGTCCTTGGGATTTTTTCCATACACAGCACACTTGTGTGCATACTTTGATTATCTGCAGGCTGATTCTTAGAATAGGCTGCAGATTTTAATAAAGACAAATTCCACACCCAGGTTTATTTGTTCTTCACACCAATAGCTTTTCTTCCTGCACCTCATGAAGGAAATTGGGGAAAACTGATTTTGCTATGATGAAGCAACTGTCCACAGCTCCTGCTTTCCAAAGGAAGATTCCAACTGATCTGTTTCAGTCCTGGCACCCTACATCATTTTCTTAGATGATTAACACAAACCCCACCCTAAAACTGTTTCATCATATTTCAAACACACAGCCTGCCTCTTGTTCAAAGTTCACATGATGATCTCTTTGCATTGGCTCCACAGCATTGCCAGAAGCCTGGCCATAGAATTCCCTGCTTACTGAGATGCAGAGCTGGGAAGCAACTGGAAACAATCTATCATTTAACAATTTTTACATCTCTATTCTAAAATTTCTATTCTAAAATTGTCTTGTTTCAAGAAATTTCAGTCTATGGATTGTTTATCATGCAACTATTCAATACAGCTAAATGGCGGTGTCCTCCCAAGAACAGGACAAGAAGTAATGGGTTTAGTTTGCAGCAAGAGAAATTTAGATCAGATATCAGGGAAAACAGGTTACCTAGGAAGGCTGAGGACTCCTCCTCATGAAAGGCTTTTAAGAGTAGGTTAACAAACACCTGTCAGGAATGGTCTAGGTTTATTTGAAACTGCCTCAGTGCAAGAGGGTGACCTAAGTACCCTCTTGAGGTCCCTTTGAGCCCTACATGGTTATGATTGTAAGATAATATGCAAGGTGTTATTAGTCATCAGTCACATGAATGGATGACTTAATCTTTATAAACTGCTACCTCCCCAAATGAATTTCATCTAATCACAAATCTAATATTTTCTGATACCGCAGGGCACCCAGCTAGCCAGAGCAAGTGCTCAGATGGTGGAGTAAGCCAGTTGATTTCTTCCCTGAGTGGGAGATGAACTCACACAGATGCGTCTCTGAAGCCTGGGTCCTCACTGACCAAGGATAAGCACTGTGAGCAGGGTATGCTGGGGGAGCAGAAAGGATCTTTTGGTTCTAGAACTCCAGAACATGAGGCAGAAGACACTGCTCCATGCACTCTGGGGTGAGTGTCCTGCTCACACTTTTAGGATTGTGAACGCTGCGTGCCGCATTTTTCCTAATTAATGTTGGGTGACTTCCCTCCTTTCATTAAAAGTCTCCTTTCTACACTCAGACTTTGTGCTGGTGAGTGGGGAAGTATTGCCTCTCAGTGGTGCCCAGCGGTGGTGTGTGATTTCCCCAGTTACTGGGTGGGAGCTCAAGCCGGATCTGTGCTGTAACGATGGAAAGGAATCCTTAGATATTGAAAACACACACACACACACACACACACACACTTGCATTCACAGAGCTAAATTCTACACCTATACGAAGCCAGAGTAAGCAGGTGTGGCCTGACTGGTGGAACTGAAAATCCTACCCTCCCTCATGGAGCCATAGCAGAGCTGACACTGTTGCTCTCTTATTTCGCAGGCGTCACTCACTGGTAGAGGGATTACAGAGGAGACAGCATGGGATGGCTGCAGTGTCTGGAGAGCAGCACAAAGTTTTACCAGAGTCCTGAATTGGGAGCACTAAATTTTGCTGTTAATCCTCCCTCGCTTAAGTTGTGCATCCACCTTTGCTGGGAACTATGTGCATGTTGTAAATATAACTGAGATAATATTGTCAGTCTGAGGCTTCCCCCAACAAGAAAGAACTTTTGCAGCAGTCAAAATTCTTGCAGACTATACTGAAGTCAAGACACTACTATTAGTTCAGACTAAAGCTAAGCAGCCAACCTCTCAGGTAAGTGATTGAATTAACTTTATGAAATCATTATTGTTACTGGACTTCAGAGGGATGAAGATTTTATTAATGAGCTGTGAAGTAGATTAATGAACAAAAGACTCATTAACTAACTGGATGGGAACCTCCCTCAAAATACAGAGTGTCCCACATGATCATAAGACCAAATAACATCACTTATTATCCTTGTCAACCCATCTGAAGCATCATTCCCAGCTGTATGGTTAGAAAGATATAGAAAATAACAGTTGCCAGAACAGATCAGACCAGTGGTCCATGTAATTCAATTTCATATTTCAGATAGTGACCAGTACACGATGATTCAGGGAATGGTGCAAAAGACCTTGTAGTGGACAATTATGGAATAATTTCACAGAGGAAATTTCTTCCTAACCAAGCACTAGTTGTCTTCTTTTATGCCCTGAAGCAAGAGGAATTATATCAGACAGGCTCTTTTTTAACTCTGTCTAGTGCAACTGACTGCTTACATTTATCCATATTAAGTATTTATTCATTTTTTTCTGTGTTACTGAACTTTTGGCCTTAGTGATCTCTTGTAGCAGTGAATTCCATAAGCTAATTATTAGTTGTGTAAAAAAATACATCCTAAAAAAATACATCCTATCCGTCTTAATTTTGTTACCTTTCAATTTCATTGACTGTCCTCCAGTTCTTTTATTAATGAAAAGGACCAATACTGGGGTCCAGTTTATTTTCCCTATATTGTTCATTATTTTAAGTACTTCTAGCATGACCCTTCTGATTCATCTCCTCTCTAAATCAAAAGTCTCGATCTTTTCAATTTTTCTTCATACAGAAGTCTTTGCAAACCTCTAATCATTTTATCACTGGTTTCTGAACCCATTCTACTTCTGCTATATTTTGTCAATGAGGTGACCAGAGCAGAACATAGTATTTAAGGTGAGGGCACATCTGTGATTGACATAGTGTAATCATAATATTTTTAGTATTATTTTGTATCCAATTCTTTAAATACCCTAACATTTTGTAAGCTATTTTGACTACTATGGTACATTCAGTATAGACTGTCATTGAGCTGCATATAACATTTTGTTTATTTGTTTGTTTGGGTGGGTGGGTGATTAGTTAATTTTGAACTCAGAAATGTCTAATAATTCCTTCTAATGTGCATTATGTTGAGCTTTATGAAGTCTCCCTGGAATTCCTCACAGCCATCTCAGGGCTTGACTAACTGAAAGAAGTCTGTAATTGTCAAGGGTTGCCACCTCATAGTTCTTTCCTTCTCGAGATCATTAATAAATACTATGTTAAACTACACTGATCATCCTATGGATCCTTGGGGCGCATCCCTGTTAAACATCTGCCATGCTGAAAATTCATCATTTATTCCTTCTCTGTGTTTCCTGTCACTGTGCCAATTTCTGATCCCCGTGAGTAATTTCCCTGTCACCTCCGCCTACTTAGTTTGCCTAATAGACTCATAGGAGGGATTTCATCAAAACCTTTTTAAAAATCCAAATTAAATTTTATTAACTGGTTCTCTTTTAATCCATTATTCTGTTCACATTCTCAAATAATACTAATAAATATGAGAGGTGTGGGCTTTTTAAAAAAATAAATGGAAGTCAAGATTGTTTGTCTCTACCATGGCACATCAACCTAGATTCTGTAAGGTAATCTTTCAATATTGTTTTGACCACTGGTCTACAGTTTTGAGGATCACCTCTAGCACCTTTTAAGACAGGTTCAATGTCAAAGCCTTTGGTACAGTAGATTATTTTCATGAGATCTTAGATATATGTTTGTTTTCAACTCAGCCACTGCATTCGTGTACTCGTGGATATATGTCATCCAGCCCTGCTGACTTGACCCTTTAAAATTACCTATTCCCTCCAGCGCCTCCTCACTTAACACCTTGACCTCTCACATTACCTCATCTTTATTATCTGAAAAAATAATTATGGGATGAGTAACTCACCACCAATCTCTGTGGCAACAACTGAATTAAGGAAATCATTTAGTTTCTCTATATCCTCATTCTAGGTAATTGCATTCTTTTCTCCCCTGTAACATGATGGGGGTCAACTGGTCTCTCACAGATACCTGATTTTTTCCAAAGCCTTTCAGCCTAACTCTACTTCTACATTTCACAGTAGGTTTGTTAAACAGACAGGGTGCTCAGCATACTGAAAAAATCTAAAAATCCAGACTTTTGGATGTAGCCAGAAATGAGTTTTACTTTTAGTATATTAGGCGTATTGCCAAAACTTTTGAAAAATCTTATCTTCCTTAAGGTGTTTCTATGGCCCCTGTCATCATAGCATTCAACCACCTTGTGATGCTGGAAAACCAGATGCCAGCTCTTGCCATGGCTTTTGGCCTCAGCCAAGCATTGACAAACTCATTGCTGGAAACCATCTGTGTGTTAGGATGGCTAAAATGGGTATTGAACTTCAAACCCTAAACACATTATCATGACTTTATGAAACGCTTGTAAGTTGCTGCATGCATTCATTTAACCTAAAATATCTTTACCACATGCTATAAGATTAATATTAAAGTTTTTGCTTTATAGCTGTAAAAAAATGTTTGCCCTGAAATTGTGAATCTGTGTCAGAAGGAATCATCTCCTGCTCATTAAGAAGGCTATTAAAACAAAATAGGCCATTGTGGGACATCATGATACAGAGACTTTGTTAATTGTTCCAGCATACTCATGAAGACATTATATTCAAAAGGGCTTATCCCATCGTCTTGCATTCTGGAAGAAGGAAATAAGGATGGTCAACAAAAAAAAATTTCATCTTTTTTGCTGTTTGAACCCTCACGATGTTGGAGCTATGGAAAAATAGCAGAGTTCCCCAGGGTCAACCTAAAAGACATTCAGTGCTGATAGATATAACTTTTTAGATAATGCTTTCTTAGCCAAAAGGCTGAGAAGCGATCTACAATGCCATAGACTAACTCATTTATGTACAGCAACTCCTCACTTAACATCCTTTCAGTTAAGGTTGTTTCGTTATTAGGTCACTGACCTATTAGAGAACATAGCCCTTTAAAGTCAGGCAATGTTCCCTTATAAGGTGGTTTGGCTCCCCCTGCTCCACCCACCCTGCACTTCAGCAGGGGAGCAGGGTCGGGGCACGGGGGTTTGTCCACTCCCCATCTGGAACGCCCAGCGGATGGAGTGGGCAAGCCCGTGCACCATGACCCCGCTATACCCCTGCCTCAACCAATCTTCACAATCATCATTGGTGAGTGCAGTATTAAAATTGTCCATTTAAAATTATTTAAAACTTATACTGTATATGTATCTAATGTCTTTTGTCTGGCAAAAAAAATTCCCTGCAACCTAACACACACACACACACCCTCCATTTTACATTAACTCTTATGGGGAAATTGGATTCACTTAACATTGTTTTGCTTAAACTTGCATTTTTCAAGACCATAAATAGGATAATAAGTGACAAGTTTCTGTATATGTTTGCTTGATTTAGCCTGTAAATAATGTTTTCATTTCTCATTCCTACTTAATACATCCTCACTTAGATTACTGCAGGATTGGCTATCATTGCCTTTGGTAAGAGATCTAAAAGTATGTCTTCACTACAGCAGTAGGTCGATTTCCCTTAAGTCGATTTTTTAAAGCAGACTGTATAGAGTCAATTTTGTGCGTCCCCACTAAGCACAGCAAGTCGGCAGTGTCTGTCCCCACAACTGTGGCAAGTGTCGACATAGGGAGTGTTGCACTGTGGATAGATATCCCACCGTTCCGGGAGTCCCCAGCAGGCACCATTTCGGGGCAGCCAGGCACGGGGGGGGGGGCAGCGCAGAGCTGCTCGGGCGGGTGGGAGGGAGCCGGTGCGGAGCAGCTCGGGCGGTCGGGGGGGGGGGGGCGGCGCGGAGCTAGCTGCTCGGGTGGGCACGGGGGGGCCGTGGAGCTGCTCGGGCGGGCACAGGGGGTCCGCGGAGCTGCTCGGGCGGGCACAGGGGGGCCGCGGAGCTGCTCGGAGTGGTGGCTGGTCCCCTGGGGAGCAAACAGGCATTGTGGAAGGTCGGAGGCTAGCTGTCACATGCATCCTCACTAGTTCACAATCGACCCAGAGAGGTCGATTTCAGCACTACTCCTCTCGTTAGGGGGGAGTACAGAAGTCGATTTTGAGGTCCCTTTAAATTGACTCAAATGGCATGCATGTGAGGACGGGTACATGTTTATATCGACTTAACGTCGCTAAAGTCGACATTAAGCCATAGTGGGGACCATGTACAATGACCAGGGGGCAAAATGACTAGCATCTTGGGACTGGAGGCAACCTGAATCTTTTGTGATCTTTGGTGTATAGCAACCAACTATCACTAAAGCCAGTGGACATTACAGATTTATACTGGTATAACTATATCCCTCAGTGTTTGAAAAATTCATACCCCTCAGCAATGTAGTTATACCAACCTAGCCCCCAATGTAGAAAGCGCTATGTTGGCAGGAGAGCTGCTCCCATCGACATAGCTACCACCTCTCTCAGACATGGAATAGCTACACTGATCGGAGAAGCAGTGAAATCCTTGCTGATCTTAAATGCAAAAAAGAAGCTTACCAGAAGTGGAAGATTGGGCAAATGGCCAGGGAGGAATATAAAAATGTTGCTCAGGTATGCAGGAGTGAAATCAGGAAGGCTGAATCACACTTGGAGTTGCAGCTAGCAAGGGATGTTAAGGGTAACAAGAAGGGTTTCTTTAGGTATGTTAGCAACAAGAAAAAAGTCAAGGAAAGTGTGGGCCCCTTAATGAATGAGGGAGGCAATCTAGTGAGAGAGGATGTGGAAAAAGCAAATGTACTCAATGCTTTTTTTGCCTCTGTCTACAGGAACAAGGTCAGCTCCCAGACTACTGCACTGGGCAGCACACCATGGGGAGGAGGTGACCAGCCCTCTGTGGAAAAAGAAGTGGTTCAGGACTATTTAGAAAAGCTGAACGAGCACAAGTCCATGGGGCCGGATGCGCTGCATCCGAGGGTGCTAAAGGAGTTGGCTGATGTGATTGCAGAGCCATTGGCCATTATCTTTGAAAACTCATGGTGATCGGGGGAGGTCCCGGATGACTGGAAAAAGGCTAATGTAGTGCCCATCTTTAAAAAAGGGAAGGAGGAGGATCCAGGGAACTACAGGCCAGACAGCCTCACCTCAGTGCCTGGAAAAATCATGGAGCAGGTCCTCAGGGAATCAATCCTGAAGCACCTAGAGGAGAGGAAAGTGATCGGGAACAGTCAGCATGGATTCATCAAAGGCAAAGCATGCCTGATTAACCTAATTGCCTTCTACGATGAGATAACTGGCTCTGTGGATGAGGGGAAAGCAGTGGATGTGTTGTTCCTTGACTTTAGCAAAGCTTTTGATACAGTCTCCCACAATATTCTTGCCAGCAAGTTAAAGAAGTATGGGCTGGATGAATGGACCATAAGGTAGATAGAAAGCTGGCTGGATTGTCAGGCTCAACGGGTAGTGATCAATGGCTCCATGTCTAGTTGGCAGCCGGTATCAAGCAGAGTGTCCCAAGGGTCGGTCCTGGGGCCGGTTTTATTCAATATTTTTATCAATGATCTGGAGGATGGTGTGGACTGCACCCTCAGCAAGTTTGCAGATGACACTAAACTGGGAGGAGTGGTAGATAGACTGGAGGGTAGGGATAGGATACAGAGGGACCTAGACAAATTAGAGGACTGGGCCAAAAGAAATTTGATGAGGCTCAGCAAGGAGAAGTGCAGAGTCCTGCACTTAGGACGGAAGAATCCCATGCACTGAAACAGACTAGGGACCGAATGGCTGGGAAGCAGTTCTGCAGAAAAGGACCTAGGGATTACAGTGGATGAGAAGCTGGATATGTGTCAACAGCGTGCCCTTGTTGCCAAGAAGGCTAATGGCATTTTGGGCTGTATAAGTAGGGGCATTGCCAGCAAATCGAGGGACGTGATTGTTCCCCTCTATTCGACATTGGTGAGGCCTCATCTGGAGTACTGTGTCCAATTTTGGAGCCCACACTACAAGAAGGATGTGGAAAAATTGGAAAGAGTCCAGAGAAGGAAAACAAAAATTATTAGAGGCCTGGAACACATGACTTATGAGGAGAGGCTGAGAGAACTGGGATTGTTTAGTCTACAGATGAGAAGAATGAGGGGAGATTTGATAACTGCTTTCAACTACCTGAAAGGGGGTTCTAAAGAGGATGGATCTAAACTGCTCTCAGTGGTAGCAGATGACTGAACAAGGAGTAATGGTCTCAAGTTGCAGTTGGGAAGGTTTAGATTGGATATTAGGAAAAACATTTTCACTAGGAGGTAGTGAAAGATTGGAATGGGTTACCTAGGGAGGTGGTGGAATCACCTTCCTTAGAGGTTTTTAAGGTCAGGCTTGATAAAGCCCTGGATGAGATGATTTAGTTGGGGACTGGTCCTGCTTTAAGCAGGGGGTTGGACTAGATGACCTCCTAAGGTCCCTTCCAACCCTCATATTCTAGGATTGTATTCTATTCTATGATAAGCAGCTGCTGCTTTGCTGGTACAGCATTTTAAGTGTAGACTTGCCTTAAGTTTAGCTTGAACAAGATAGACTGGTGGCAAGATAGTCCCCATGGGTATTCCAGTCTATCTGTCATAGGGACGGACTCCGTGGGTGCTCCCCCCACGACTGGAGCACCCACAGAAAAAAAATTAGTGGGTGCTTAGCATCCACTGGCAGCCAAGCTTTCCCCTCCCCTGCAGCGCCTCCCACCTGCCTGATACCCCATGGATTAAGCACCTTAACCCTTCCAGTGCCTCCCACCCACTGCAATCAGCTGTTTCAGAGTGGGCAGGAGGCTCTGGGAGGGAGAGGGAGGAGTGGGGATGGACTCACTGGGGATAGGTGTCAGAACAAGGTGGGAAGAGATGGGGATGGGAAGAGGCAGGGCAGGGGTGAGGGCTTGGGGAAAGAGGCGAAGCAGGGCAGGGTGGCGATTGGGGTGGAGCAGGGCATTGAACACCCCCAGGTCCAGAGAAAATGGACACCTATGCTGTCTGACTCCATGGTTAAAGTGCCTCAGGGTTCACATTCGCTACTGAATTGGTGAAATCTAATTATAGAACATGTAACTAGTCTGCCCTGCTTTTCGACCATCTGCCCCAAAGCTTGGCACTCAGGGTTCTGAACCACTCCAGATGGCATGACACACCTCATAATCTTCAATGTATTTATCTTCACAACACCCTGTGGGGTGGGAAAATGCTAACATCCCCATTGCCCATATGGCGAACTAAAAAATAATAATGCTGAGCCCAAGGTCACATGGGAATTCTAAGAAAGGGAAGAAAACTAGGAGCCATGTCTCCCAAGTCCCAGGTTAGCATCCTGACCACTATATGATCCTTCTCATCTCGGCCTCAGTGACTTTCCCTAGGTTTTCAAGAAAGAGCTGAGACTAGAGTGAGTTATGTTTGAGCAGCCGCGTGAGGTCAAATAGCTATGGTGTGATGGGACCTGACTAAAACCTAGCACATTGTATCAGAATTTGACAAACTGAAGACATTCGAAGATGTTCCTTTTGCACTAACTTCTGGGAGGGGGGAAAAGAAGGGGAAAAATAAAGAACAGATACTTTATTGCCTTTTGTGGTTGATGTTCGCATGTTGCAATGATGGGTGGGGTTCTCCCTCATGCACCAACACATTTTGCAAAGCATTAGTAAAACTGAAGTTAGTCTAAGGGCTTGTCCAGACGAATGTATAGTTTGTGGCAAACCGCAGTGTAACCCCCTTACTAGCCTGCCATGGATTAACTATCCATGTGCACCCTGTGGATGTACATTAACAGTTTGGTAGAGCACTTTTTTCTAGTCCTCTGACATGGGAATAGCTCAAAGTGCTTTAATGAACTGTTAGCACTCATCAGCATGGTCCACATGAACAGCTAGTCCGCAGCAGGCGATTGCGTGGTAGATTCACACCCCAGCTTGCCGCTGATGAATTGTTCACACAGGCAAGCCCTTAGTGGAGTTTTTTATATTGCATTCACTGCTTCAATCTGAGTTATTTTACCCATTCTATTTTTAATCTCTTCTTATCTCCCCCACTCCATTATTTCTTTATATTTAGTATCACTTGTTTCATTAACAGAATAATCACTGATTTCAGTGAGGAGAGTGTTCAAAAAAGAAATCAGTGACTCAAAGTGATGTTTCCGGTTCAGGATTTATGAGTAGCAAGGTAAAGCCAGCACTCCATGCTTAATAGGGTCAAAGCATGGAACTAGCAGACTGACTCCCCTTGCATTTCTTTGAACACCTGATGAATTAGCCTCATTGATTTAGAAATGAACATCGGAAAGAAACATCCATCGTTTTAAGCAAGAGCTAAACTACCAATAAAATACAACCTCTCGCAGGTAAAACTAAATTAAAAGATATCAGAGCAATCTTGAGGAGCTAAGTGGATTCGAAGGGGAAAGAAAATATAGTCGAGGTTAAGTTTTATAAAGTTTCATCTGCAACTGGACTCTGTTTCCTTGGCTTTTTTTATCCTTACAATAAAGGAGATCCTCTAACTATAGAACAAGATTTATCACAGATGCCAAAACTATGAAAGGGGGTCATAATTTTTGACACTCCTTTGCTATATTCTCCCCACACTCTAGTATAACATTTCCAGAAAAGTTCCATAATGACTTAGTAGAGGCTCATCGTGCAGCTCAGGGTATAGGCAGCCAGGTTCAGCCCCAGAATGTACTGACAGCTTTCCACTGAGAGTTATGACATTGCCTCAGCGACTATGGCCTCATAACTTAGATTTGCAGCGTGCCACTTTCATATGTGGTTTTATTATAAATACTTCCTAAATAGATGGCTGCTTAGACATCCTGATAACCGATCCACTCCGCATAGTTACAGTATGAAAAATATTTCATGTTCAAATTATGTGACATATTGTCTCTTCTTATCTCTTGGATACATTATCCCCACAAATACTGAAAATGCTGTAGCAAAAGGTTTATCTGGCCTAATTATCATGTATGGAGGAAAGAAAACCTTGCATAATTGCATTTTGTTCCTCATGAGCACTTAACTCATTTATGTGTCCACTGAAAACACTTTCTCTTGGTATGAAATGACCAAGAATGATGATTAGTTCACATTATTAGAAATCAACTTAACAGAGACTGAATCACTCAGGGGAGCATTAATAGGACAGAAAATCTTTCACCTGTAGATCATTGATTCAAATCCAGTTTAGGTCCATAGTATCTTAAAGGTTTTGTAGACTTAGAGGCTAGGTCTACAGAAGGAGCTAGTGGTACGATTGCCCTGCCCATGTACACAGGCCCATGCTGGTTTTCATTAAGCTAGCACAAGAATAAATAGATGTGTAGCCATGGTAGCACAGATAGGAGCAGACCTTACCCATCAATTTCAAGTAAGTTTGCACACTGCATGCCTCAGCCAGGCCCCCACTGCTACGACCCATGTTACCGCAACGACCGACACCCCATGATTACTTGAAGATGTAAAGAGATGGGGAATCCATCACCGCCCTTGGTGAATGACCCTCACTTTTAAAAAAATGCACCTTATTACTGACTTGAGTTCATTTGGCTTCTGATTCCAGCTTCTTTTATGCTTTTCTCCACTAGATTAAGATCCCTTTAGTACCCAGTATTTTCTCTGGATTGAGGTAACAAAGAGTCCTGTGGCACCTTAAAGACTAACTAACTAAAGCCCAGGGCAGGCTCTGACTAGCCACCCAAGCTCAGACCCAGGAGGTAGGGTGGGCTTGGGCTCGCATGGCTAGGATTGAGCCTCTGCTCATGCTGCCATATGCACACACCTATTTTTAGCATGCTAGCATGAGCCCTGCTAGCACAGGTCTGTCTACCTGGGCTGGGAGGCTCACTGTCAGCTGCACTGTCCACTGATGTGTCTCACTGTAAGGCATTTTCTTCAGACTTCAAATCATTTTGGGGGCAATTCTCTCCCCCTCTCCAATATTTCAAGATCCCTTTTAAAGTGTGGACGCTAAAACTGTAGGCAGTATTCCAGATCACTCTCACCAATGCCCCATACAGAGGTAAAGTCACCTCCTGTTCCTACGCACCATTTGTTTACTTTTACATCCAAGGGCAGCATTAATACTTCTTGCCACAGCATTGCCCCAGGAGCTCACATTCAGCTGCTTGTCCACTATGCCCCCTAAATTCTTTTCAGAGTTGCTGCTTTCATAGACTATCAGGGCTGGAAGGGACCTCTGGAGGTCATCTAGTCCAACCCCCTGCTCAGAGCAGGACCAATCCCCAATTAAATCCCCAATTCCAGGATACTGTCCGCTATTAGATGAGTATCACTTGCATTCCTGGGTCCTAGATGTATAACCTTGCTTTTGCGACAAAGAATCTTGTAGCACCTTATAGACTAACAGATCTTAGGGATCATGAGCTTTCATGGACTAAGATCCACTTCATCAGATGAATGTTGTAGAAATCTCCAGAGGCAGGTATAAATATTCAGGCAAGAAAGCAAGGTAAATTCAACCGGGGGCAGGGGGGCGGCCCACTGCCAGCAGTTGATCTGGAGGTGTGAAGACCCAGAGAGGAGAAACTGCTTTTGTAATTGGCGAGCCATTCCACAGTCAATATAAGTCCAGACCTGATGGTATCAAATTTGCAGATGAACTGGAGCTCAGAAGTTTCTCTTTGAAGTCTGGTCTTGAGGTTTTTTTGCTGCAATATGGCTGTCTTTAAATCTGCTATTGTATGTCCAGGCAGGTTGAAGTGTTCTCCTATAGGCTTTTGTATATTGCCATTCCTAATATCTGATTTGTGTCCATGGGATCTAAATCACTCTGTATGACTGCTTTGTCCTCGTCATTCTTTTCCACTATGCCAATCTTTGTGTCATCTGCAGATTTCATCAGCAGTGATTTTCTATTCACTTTCCGATCATTAATAAACATACTGAATAGTACTGGGCATAGTAATGATCTCTACAGAGCCCCACTTAGAAACATCCCCATCTCATGAGGATTCCTCGTTTTCAGCTGCTTTTTCAGATCTCTTAGTTAGTTTGTAATCTATGTAAAGTGTGCTGTATTGATATTGTGTAGTGCTAGGTTTTTTAATCAGAATGCTCTGTGGTACTAATTCAAATGCTTTACAAAAGTCTAAGGATGCTACATGTATGCAGTTACCTTTATCAATCAAACTTTTAATGTCATCCAAAAATGTTTGAAAGAACTATTTTCTACAAAACCTTGTTGGCTGGCATTAATTATATTCCAATTGATATTCTTTAATTTGTTATTGATTTAAACCCATTTCAGGTTTTTTTATTTGCCTGAAATCTATGTCAGACTAATTGACTTATAATTACTGAGGCCATCTGACTTGCCATCTTTGAATACTGGTATAATATTAAAACTCTTTGAGATTTATTAAACATCAATGACTGTGAGCCAGAGATTTCCTTAGCCAATTCTTTTAGAACTCTTGGGTGCAAGATCTTTCAAGCGGTTTATTTTTCGGCCACCTCCGGAAAATGAGTTGGAGGATCGAAGTCCCTTAGCAGACAGGAATCCATCTCAGAAAATAATTTTTATGTTTGGAACTAGTTATCAGCATCAGGAGAAAGGCCAAGTATTGAATAGGCAGGGAATCTGTAGTGCCTTTCCTTATCATAACAGCATCTCCAGAGAAGCTTAGAGGCACATTTTCAGGGCAGCCTGGGGAAGATGGCACAGACGCTGCCCTTGCTGCACCTCTTCTGCTGATGAACAATGGACTTTAGTCTCCAGAGCGCTTCATCAAGCACCTTTCATCAGCATTAAATTCACTCTTCCCACTCCTACCCTGAAACTCAAGCTTTTCATTTGCTATAAATGATACACTAGGACTGTGACACCAATAACCAAAGAAATTTCAATATGCAGTGTTGTGGTAGCCGTGTCAGTCCCAGGATATTAGGGAGATAAGGTGGGTCAGATAATAGCTTTTATTGGACCAACTTCTGTTACTGAGAAAGACAAGCAACATAAATTGGTCCAATAAAAGACATTACCTCACCCACCTTGTCTCTCTAAAGAAATTGTAAAGCAGTTAGATCTGAATATTTGAAGATACTGGAACAAATTAATGGCTTGCAAAAGCCAACAAGCCTGCATAGAATTCAATAGAGTTGCAACAGCTGACACTAGCCATGGATATGGTGAGGTTTTTTATATAGGCCTGTTATAGTACAGGAGATAAGCTAATGAGGAGTCGGGAAGTGAGACACAACAAGAGCTGAGTTTTATCAAGAGCTCAGCTGTGCTGTTTAGGCAAAGCACGGTGTCAGAAGTTGCCAAGCTGCAGCACACCTGAGGAAGCATGGGGGGGAGGGGGGCTTTCTGCCTCAGAGAGACAGAGCACCCACTGGCACCTTGACATCTCCCTTCCTCCCCACCCTCTGTGCATAAGGGCACATTTGGCCTGTTAGCGTCTGATTCAGTGCCCATTGAAGTCAATGGGAGTCCTTCCATTGGCCTTACTAGTCTTTGGATCACACCCTAAAATATTAATTAAGCGATGGCTGTAGAAACTGCATGAGCAGACCTGAGGTAATTTCCAGTTGTGCCTGGTACCATGGAAACCCCCAACAACCAAGGCTACCTGCTGAATTCACCAGAATTCATCATCATTTACTAATCATACCCTAAGGACAAGAACAACGACTCTAGCAGTTTTTGAAATTAAGCCTTGAGACAAAATTGTGCTCACCTTACTCATCTGAGAAGTCCCACTGCCTTTGATCCATGCTCATATTCAATACCCAAGTCAACCAATTAGGAACAGAAAAGATTTTTTAGACCGGGTTGCAAGTTACAAAATTGCAGTTGTACCTTGGAGATCAAAACAAAATGTTCTCTATTGTACTTGACTCCCACAGTGCGAAAACATTTGTTATCTTAAGGACAGAGTCTGCCAACCTTACTACCAGCGAGTAGCAGCTTCAAGGTGGTCCCATTGGCCTCAAACTGGCACCAAGATAACAAATTTGTTGACACTGTGGGAATCAGGTACAGAACTACAAAGAGTTGTAATGTTTGCATTATGAATACAAGAAAAACTGATGATAGCGATGAGAAACATGTACAAGTGTTTATAAATACTGGTCCTGATCCTGCTGTCTTCTTACAGGTAAAACTTCCTGATACGTTGTAATGCACTATAAAGATTTTCTAATCAAAGTGGAACATCTAAGTACATAGAGGAGTTAATAATCTTTTTTTCCCATAACCATCTTAAAAGTATTAGAGGTCTTGATTTTGCTATTCTTTCTTACATCAAGTAGTCCCTTACTACAGAAATAGTCCTCCCTACTCACTGTAAGAAAGGATGAATAATTAACAATGACAGATAGGGCCACTAAGAGTCTGAAAGTACCAGGGAAGCAGGAGATGCTGAGTTTGAGCATGATAACGGTATCTGAGGTAACAAATGTAATTACAGCAGTTTTTCATTAGAAAGCTCTGAATGAACCCTGTTTTCAGAAAGGCTGCATGTAAAGTTCAGGAAGTGACTGCCATCCATATTTGTACTAGTGACTAAAGAGCACTTTTGCCTCTGAGCTAGGAAGTCATACACTCATGTCCTACCCAGGACGGATCCCTATAATATTGCATATGCTGACAGGCCGACAAAGTGTCCTTTATGTCAGAGCAAACATCAATATGATCTTCCCTATTTTGTGGAAGGGCTGCAGGGAAGGGGAACACTGTGGGAAATGAAAATTTCTAAAGCTAGAAGAGAATTCTGAAGCATTTCCACTCCTTCATTTAGTCCCGGCACCGATCAATGGACTCCATGGCTGCTCTAATTCCCTGCAGTCATTACTTTACAGGTGAGTAATTTATGGCTTTGTAAAGTGCTCAGGGATGTTTGATTATGTCAAAGGTGTTACTGAAGTTCAGACTGTAGTTGTACCCTAAATAGGAGGAGATTACCACTGGGATTTACATCATTACTTTCCTTAATTATTTACAACACTGTGCCAATCACACTGTAAGCGAACTCACAGCGAAAAAGGTATAGGTGAACACAAATGACATTAGGAGATAAGCTATCCAAACTAGTGCATGGCCTTGATCTCCAACACCAGGAGTAATGATAGGGCTTTCAAGTGCCAGGAAATCTGGGGTGCAAAGCAAACCCCAGGCTGCAGTGTGATGACTTCCCAGCTATCACCCTGAGCTAAATTCCTTTGTCGTACCAGCGAGTGTGGGGCAGAGGATTCCAGGGTCACAGATGTGGGGCGGGAATCAGGGCACGAGTCTATAACTGGTGTGCATGTCTAAGGAGGGAGTCAGGGGAATAGTGGATGGAGATCTCTGGTTAAACAGGAGGCAGGTGGAACCTGTGACTCCAGGGGCAAGTGCAAAGCAGCTGTATGGAGTCATGGATCCTTCTCCTTGCCCTTGTGATGGGAGCACTCCAGATCTGTTAAACAGAGACTACAAATCGTAAACCACTTGCCTGGGAGACCACCATTTGCCTCCTACTAAGCCAAGACTCCTTAGTTCCCTTCCATGCCCATTGGGGAGGCAGGAATTAACCCCAGGAGTAACTGCCCTGCTCAATTATAAACCAACACTCCTGTCTAGGCAGAGACAAAATCTCATTTAGTACAAGCGACCAGTCAGGGGCCTTTAACGGGGTGTCACATATACCCCACTCCCCAGCAATAGCACAGCATACTAAGTGCCCAGCAGCTGAATATACAGATGAATATTCTCTCAAAGGATTTAGGGGCTGTTTGGGCTCTTGTTGCTGTATCTTATGGTTCCTCCTGCCCCTTGCGGTAGTGGCTGCTCTTTGGGTGTGGTGGATGCTGGTGAATGGTTAACCCTGGTCCCTGCTGCATCAGCTAGTGTCCAGCCCTGTGGTCACTGTACTGGTCAGGATTCCTCTGCTGAGGCAATGCATCCCCTTTCCAGGCCTGGGCCTGAATCAGCCTATTGGCTCTGGCGAATCAGGTGTCCTGCAATCAGTTCCCTAAGATCACACTCCGGAGTTGCATTGCAATGACAGATGGGTTGGCAGCAAGGCGGCAGAGGGGATTTCCTGCCAACCCTCTAGCCAGCAGCACTCTGACGCTCCCCTCTCTGCTCATCCACTAATCAGTCAGGGTTCATGAGGGTAAGACTGGCTCTTTCACGCTGCTGCTCATCTGCAGAGCCCCCTTAGGACATTCTGCACCCGTGGGGTAGTAGGGAACAGTCTCTGAGGCTGAGCAATGGTACCCGATTCTTACACTAGTTATAACCGTGCTGAGGATGACAGGGAGTCACCTTTTTGTCCTCCCTCCCCACTAAGCGCACATCTAAGGGCAGAATATAATCTAGCCCTCAACGGTTTTAGGGCCCAGTGTATTTCCATTGATTTCAGTGGCTTTGCACAGGGCGGGGCTCAGCATTTGGTACCCTCTGCACTGAGACACCTACATCTAAAAACCACCTGGCCAAATTCGGCTTCTCGTTTCTATTGATGTAACCCTGTCATGAGCTGCACTAGTGTAAGTGAGCAAGAATATATGGGAGCTAAGAGCAGAAATGTGACCTCCAGTTCCAGCCAGAGGAACAGTGGTTTAAGGTTTCAGAGCGCTAGCCCTGTTAGTCTGTACCAGCAAAAACAACAAGGAGTCCTTGTGGCATGTCTTTCCTTCCATTGTTTAGCAATCATTTGATATTAGGTAGCTCATCATTCATGGAAAATAAATCCATTCACTGGGGAAAAAATAATATTCAGTTTATGCTGTGCATTCCCCAGCCCTATTAATTTGACTGTAAGAACATGTTTCATGGGATTAGCTACTGAATTTGGGAGAATTATGACTTCACCTTTCTGATTTAAGGAAAATAAAATCTTCTAGCCAATAAAATACTCAAAAAGTGGAAAGTAATTATGAATGCTAAAGAAAATATTTCCCTCTGTTATTGTTCTGTTTGTCACCAAGCTAAATACATTTTTGAAATTAAAAATAGTTTCTCACAACAAAACTGAATGGGGGAAAAAATGAACAATTATATGAAAATGGCAACAAGTTTTTAAAAAAATAACTACCAGTCCAAACATTCAAGGAGTGGAATTCTGGCATGCTTTGGGGTTGGCCAGAAAACTGGGATCAGATTAACAGTGTATACATGTTGGCAACAGCAGCTTGTGCTTGTTTGTTTGACTGAATACAAATAGCAGCAAATTGCTAGTATTTGTAGAAGAATCAAATACATTACAAAGATTCATTGCATCCCTTGTTGGCCAGGCATAGATGTGTGTATATTGTTGCCCCTGTTCAGTAAGGTGCTTTCAGTATTGTCTTATACATATTTCTATTTCATATACGTAAGTGCGGCCTTCGGTTTACCTCTGTGCAACTCCACTAACTACAAGTCATGCTCAACTAACCAAACACTCTTCTCAGGTGTCTTCCCTCTACAGATATGTCAGCACTGCAATTAAACACCCGGGGGTGGCCTATGTCATCTGCCTCATGTTCACGTAGCTCAGGCTGTAGGGCTCTATTTTGGGGCTCTATCTAAAATTGCTTTAGATGTACAGGCTTGGGCTGGAGCCTGGGATCTGGGACCATCCCTCTTTATGGGCCCAAGGCCAATGGGCCTCATGCAGCTCCCATTAAAATCAGTGGAATGACTCTCACTGGAAGCTGGATCATTAGGCCTGGGCTTAAGTGCTTTTCTGAAGTGAAGGCCCAAGTTTCCTTCTCTCACTCATGATTACATGTTATTGTGGGATTCCATGGTCTGTAGATTCATCAAGCAAGTTTATAAATAAGAATATTGGGTGTGTGGGTGTTTGTTTTTCTTCATTGCCAGGGCTGGAAACAGAACCTAGGTACTGAGAGACTTTTTTTTTTCCTATCACCACCTATAATAAAGTATCCACCAGTCAAATTAAACTCTCAGAGCTTGTCTACGCTTACCAAAGGATCGATGAGTGGCAGTCAATGCATCGGTGGTCAGTTTAGTGAGTCTAGCGAAGACCTGCTAAATCAACTGCAGATGACTCTGACAGACACCTGTACGCCACCAGATCGAGGAGAATCAACGGGAGAGTGTCTCCCATCAACATCGGGTATCGTGGACCCCCTCTGAAAAGGTCTTTACTACGCCAATTTGAATTACCCTATTCACAGAACTCATATTGCATAGCTTAGATCAAATTTCCCCTGTAGTGTAGACAAGGCCTCAGTAAACCCTTTGCATTCCTTCTGGCTCCAGATTAACATTTACGCAGTTCCATTGCCCATAATGGATTTGTCTCAGTAGGACTGATTGGACATATAGATGGAACACAGTACTACACTCGAAAAGAACATAGCCCACCTCTTCTAATTGGTTTGGCTCTTTTGGGCTAAAAAGCAATAAAAACATATTTTAGTCAGTCAAGTAAACAGATACGACCCTAGATACATATGGTAGCAGAGTAATTCGATAGGACAGTGCCATTTTTAGGCATTTTTTCAGAACAGAACTATACTTTAAGCACCCATCTGTTACAGCATATGCAAGTTGAATTACATATACAGTTACAGGAGATTAGAAGGGTAGTTTCCTATTTGATTATTCAGTTTCTCCAAGTCCAAGCTTCCTTTACCATCCAGGTAAGACACTAAAAATGAGGGAATGTTGTCTTCACCATGCTGTGTTTTGTTTTTTGTCTCTCCGCAATGGAAAGGAGAATCAATCCCTTTGTCTAAACTGGCATAGAGGACAGTTGGAGGAGTGGGTGATTTTATATGTGCAGAGGAAGACGATCTGTTCACAAACTCCCTGACAACTAGAACAATTTGAGCAGAGGAAATTTAAAATGGGATTAGACCAGCCAGAAGAGAAATTACTATATAAAATTACACATAAAATTAAGTGAGCCAAAGTTCTCATTTCTTTTATTTAAATATGGTTGCAGATAAATAAGGCATTAACCTTATTTTGTTAGCTGAAAAATTAACATAAACAGAAATGCAAAAATTATCAAGTACCCAAAACCTGACAAAAAAATTTATTGCTTAGAGACCTTTTCTCATTATGAAAACGCTGAATTCTAATTTAATTCAAAAAACCTACTTTTCTGCGGTCTGACAGACCTCTCTAAAAATTATTTTCTTGCTGATTACAGAAGCAGACAATTGATGCCCAAACTATTAAAGAAGGTTGTATTGTCAGTATGTTAATAATCGTGTTTCTTAGCAACCACATTTTATTTACAAGTAACAATACCTCTGCAGAAGGCTGCCACATTTAATGACATGCATCTGTGTGAGGAGGGGAAGGGAGATGCACAGATACTTAGCACCTTTGGTATAAAACAGTTTGTGAAGAGGGAAGAGACCTACTTTTGCTGATATTCAGGTCTTGTCTATGCTAGAAGGTGGAGTCCTTGGTAACTGAACTAGTGGGGCAGGACCACTGTAAGTACAAAACGGCATCTATTCTAATCATGGTTTGGGGTCCAGTTCACTTCCACTTTTGCCCACATTAGTATGCTAGCACTAGACTTCCTGTCATCAGTTGCCTCTGGGTACCCATCCCACAGCTCCCAGCACAACCCCTTGAACCACTGGCTTCTGTGAGATTTTGAAAGGTTTTCTAGGAACCAAGGGCAATTGTGGGAGAGGAAGTCAAACCCCCGCAATTCCCACATGGCACTCCCTGCATTAACCCAGTGCCGGGGCCATCCTCTACTACTTTGTCTTAAAATTAAAACTCTATCCTTCGTCTTCTCAGGTTGCTGCTTGCCACACCTGGCAATGCCCATATCTGCCCCCCTCAATATACACTACTTTATTGGGCGAGACTAAGTTCAGGTGGCGCAAGATCATTTCCTTGTCCTCTGAAGTAAACCAGAGCCTATATGTCACCCTCAAATCAGATGGCAGTATATTTTTTTGTAAGATAGTTTCTTCTGGAGACATGCCAGTGATCAAATGCATGAAGAGGCACAAATAAAAAAAGATGTTTATGTTTACTGTGAAAATAGCATATCATCGAGCTCTACAGTGTGTAGGACATCTTCCTTCATGGCCAGCTTGAACCTCTTTGGTCAAAACCACCTAAGCAACCATCTGCTTGGGATGTGGAGTCTGTGCACTGTGGGAGGGCTGTTTGCACCAGTTGGGCAATTTATCTATCCATACTGACCCTAGGAACACAGGCACTGCCAGATAGGATCAGATCCATGGTCTATCTAGCCCAGTATCCTGTCTTCGACAGTGGCCAATACATGATGCTGCAGAGAGAGGAGCAAGAAACCTCACAATACGTAGGTGGGGAAAATCTGTCACTATGAAGGTCTCAACCTAATTCCTAATAATTAGGGATTGATTTACACGCTGAAGTATGAGGCTGTATGTTCCTTCCAGAATTTTCATTAGCATTAACTATTATAACTATATTCTTGTTATCCATATAAATGCTTTTCGAATGCTGCTCTTTTCTGACCTCAGTGGCATTCTTTGGCAATGATTTCCTAAGCAGGTGTTGCATGAACAGGTATTTCTTTATATCAGTTTTTGAATTTTCCCACCTTTTAATTTTATCAAATGGCTCTTTGTTCTTGTGTTCTGAGACAGGGACAACACCCATGGAGACTGGCAGGGTGGAGGACCACACTGTGGTATGCCTTGCTTTAAGCAAAGCAGTTCTAATTCAGATGGTGATAGTAGCAAATCCATGCACCACTAGGGGCACTTTAGTACATGGACAGAAGGTGGGTGGCAGGCACACTACAAGGATGGCATGGAGACCATCTTGATGAATTGGTGTAACATACATAAGGTCACCTATTGCAACCAGTGCAGAGTCGTTATAGCTCCATGGACTGCAGACATCTTTGCAGATCTACAATAGCAGCTAGAGAGAAGTGAGTACGGTGGTACCCAGGCCAGATTTATTTGGCCAGACTTGATATTTCCTTAGATGCTCTTTGCTGTTATTAGGTAATAGAAATATAAATTCTAGAGATGGGCCCAAACCAAAACATCAGATCAGAACTTTAGAGAACGTCAGAGCCAGGACAGGATCCTAGTTTCATGACTCACCCTATACGAACCCTCCCCAAACAGACTAACTGTCAATCTGAATCCAGATAAAAAATGTTGCATCTTGGGCCTAATAAACACAGCAAATGCAATTATTAAAAAGAAAGGCATTCCTTGTAAAGCTGCATTAACCTGTTTGCCGTGTCCACACTGAGTGCTACCTGGCAAAATGATACTATCTAAAACAGTTCACAAGATTGGTTCTTTCCAACCATATTTGCCATGTCTTTGTGTCTCAGTGCAGATGGGTTCAGAGTGGCATTGGCTGATGCCACAGAGATCCACCTATAGGCTCAATTATCCAAAAAGATAGTCACTTGATACCCTACTGATGGCGAAGCAAATGGGGAGGTAATGAGGGAGTACTCTTGAGGAAAATGTCTTCCTTGGAAACTTTCTTTAGCACTCAGTTGTGCCATTTAGGCACAGTCCTGTAGTGAGGTAGAGTTACACAACTGTCAGGGAAACAGAATACTCCCCTAAACTGCCAATCAATGTGCTACGGGAATATAGCAGCTCCTTAGGGAAGACTACTCCTCACCTACGTGCACCAGCCCTGCTCCTTGGTTCAGTGCAGAGTCATGGCCACATATCAAGGGCAAGTCATGTCTGACTAAACTAATTGCCTTCTACGATGAGATCACTGACTCTGTGGATGAGGGGAAAGCAGTGAACATGTTATTCCTTGACTTTAGCAAAGCTTTTGATATGGTCTCCCACAGTATTCTTGTCAGCAAGTTAAAGAAGTATGGGCTGGATGAATGAACCATAAGGTGGATAGAAAGCTGACTGGATTGTTGGGCTCAACGGGTATTGATCAATGGCTCCATGTCTAGCTGGCAACCAGTATCAAGCGGAGTGCCCCAAGGGTCAGTTTTATTCAACATCTTTATCAATGATCTGGGGATGGCATGGACTGCACCCTCAACAAGTTTGCAGATGACACTAAACTGGGAGGAGTGGTAGGTATGCTAGAGGGTACAGAGGGACCTAGACAAATTAGAGATTGGGCCAAAAGAAATTTGATGAGGTTCAACAAGGACAAGTGAAGAGTCCTTGCCGTGGATGAGCAGCTGGATATGAGTCAGTGTGCCCTTGTGTGCAGTGTGCCTTCTTGACAATGACATTTTGGATCGCATAAGTAGGGGCATTGCCAGCAGATCGAGGGACGTGATCATTCCCCTCTCTTTGACATTGGTGAGGCCTCATCTGGAGTAGTGTGTCCATTTTGGGGCCCACACTACAAGAAGGATGTGGAAAAATTGGAAAGAGTTCAGAGGAGGGCAACAAAAATGATTAGGGGACTGGAGTGCATGACTTACGAGGAGAGGCTGAGAGAACTGGGATTGTTTAGTCTACAGAAGAGAAGACTGAGGGGAGATTTGATAGCTGCTTTCAGCTTCCTGAAAAGGGATTCCAAAGTGGATGAATCTACACTGTTCTCAGTGGTAGCGATTTCAAGGAACAAGGAATAATGGTCTCAAGTTGCAGTGGGGAAAGTTTAGGTTGGATATTAGGAAAAACATTTTCACTGGGAGGGTGGTGAAGCACTGGAATGTGTTATCTAGGGAGGTGGTAGAATCTCCTTCCTTAGAGGTTTTTGACAAAGCCCTGGCTGGGATGATTTAATTGGGGATTGGTCCTGCTTTTGACCTCCTGAGGTCCCTTCCAACCCTGATATTCTATGATCTTCCCTCCCTGGAGATGGTTGGAGAGAGAAGTTCCTGCATTCTGCACAGGGCAAGGAGTGCAGTTGTATTTGGCCTTCCTGCAGGTCATTCAAGAGGCAGGGAAAGCTCCTTTTACTCATCACAGTCACAGTGGGGCCCTTAGGGAGAAAACCCTGCCATCATAACTAATAACAAATCAGCTGCGTTAGTCACATCACTCTGGAAAAGTAACCAAA
This sequence comes from Sternotherus odoratus, assembly GCA_032164245.1. Lineage (NCBI taxonomy): Eukaryota > Metazoa > Chordata > Testudines > Kinosternidae > Sternotherus > Sternotherus odoratus. The sequence goes on along the minus strand of JAVMKO010000003.1, from coordinate 14,880,130 downwards.
TGAAAACTAAAATCACCATTTCAAAGCACTGACAGTGCTACTGACAATGACATTCAACAAAGCACATCAAGCAGACTTCACTGAGGAGTGTTTGATAAACTTAAAAGCCTCAGGAGACTTTGAAGTCTTCTAAGCACCCAGCACAGCATAGTTACTTACTGTTATTGCATCCAAGAAAGAGCCACCAATATGCTACTCCGATATCCTGGAGAAAGACTCTCTCATATATATATATATATTTACACACACACAGAAAATTAATGACTTAGTATGAAGTAGCAGAGGCCTGAAGATATTGCTAATGTTTCTGCTTAGAAGGTCATCTGCATCCTTATATTGACTATAGCAACAGAAGACGTTAACTTCTTCAAATTGGTGCAGACTGGCTGAAGTCAATTTGACCAGGAGCAATGAGCAGTTCAATCAAATATTATACTGACATTTTCTGTACTCTAACAGCTTTCATCCAGGGATGTCTAGTTTGTTTACAAGCTTCCTAGCAGCCATGCAGAGTGCAGAAAAGATAATTATATTTGTTTTAGAGATGGGTAAATGGAGGCATCTGGAGAATAAAGATCTAATTTGCAGAGGTGCAGTGCATCAGCAGTTTGCATGTACTTCAATGGGAGTTGCTGTTGCTCAATGCTGCTGAAAATCAGGTCGCTTAGAAGTCTAAAGAAGCCTTCAGCTGACAATAGGCACCCACTTTTGAAAACTTGTATTTTTACTGTTACTATTAATTACAATTCCTCATCCATAGTAGTCCCATTAGAACTAGCCACAATCTTTTGTGCTACTCCATCTCAAAGTTTGCTGACCCTGTTGTGATCTGTGCACACCCTTATTCACCACTGTTATATAATTAAGATTAATTATTTTTTTTTAAATCAAAACCTACTAAATCATTGCCACCTTAAACTGGCCTTAAAAACCTCTAAGGAAGGAGATTCCACAACCAGACACTAACCATAACCACCAGCACATGCAGTTCTCAGCATACGGAGGAAGAAGCCCACCCTCCCATTCTGGGTTAGCAGCCTTCTCCTGATGAAAAACTATTGCAGTTACTCCTGTAGTTGAAGTGACAAAAATCTGTGCTGCTCAGAGTTTGAACCCTGCTGGAGTGTTTCTTACAGCTGTACAGAATAGAATTTTTATCATTCTCCTTTTGAAAAAACCTAGGAAGTTACTTACAAAAAAGGTAAGTTAAAAGAACATTATTTAGGATGCAAAATCAAACACTTGGAAGTGCCAGGTTTATGGTTTCCCATGAAGCTTTAATTTGGCCCCTTATGCATGTACATTATGGCACAGTCTGCAATTACATGATCACATTCATTTTTCCCCAGAATCCTTGCCTATTGCACAGGTTGAATACTCAAGGAGTCCAAATTAAGGTTGCACAGACCATTGTAAATCTGGCACTCTAGTATTTGACTTTGCAATCTAAACATTTTTAATTTTATCAAAGTAAGACCGAAGGAAATGCTAGGCCATCAAAAAATACCATTGTTTTAGACTCTGGTTTGTATTGCCACCAAAGAATATAATCAGAATCCAGATAACAAACTGTAGTATTCTATGAAGAACTGTTTATCAAAGGCTATAAGAAAAAAAGGTGTAAAGCTATCATCACATTAATAATGATATTTAAATATGTCAAATAAAAACTGAACTCTGTGTTCAGAATTTTGGTTATTGTTGTGCTAGTGTAGCAAAACTTCAATAAACACAATTTAATCAGCCCACTGTAGTCTATATGAACTATATAATTAATCTTGCTAAAAGCAGAGAAGAGGTACATTTTTTCCTCATGGTTAAGTTTAATTCTCTCGAGCAGATCTGTGATCATTAATAAAACTTCCGTGTTTCCAACATTATGCACCTTTGGAAATATAAACTGCTTTGAAAAAAGCATCAATTAAAATTCCATGTAGAAAATTCAACCCATGTTTAAAAAAATATTGGAAAAGATGGACATGCCTGTCCTAGCAAAAGGCAAAAATCACACAGGGAACAAAGATCCTGCAGAAAATATGCATGTGTCCTTAAATAGGCATAAGATCACCGCATGAATCTTCTATATGTGATCCTCGCCCCTTTGCCAGAACCAGTAGCTCAAACGGTGACATTTATATATCTCCAAACGAAAGTAAGCATCTATTCAATACCATAAATTGAACTGATATAGGATTGTGAACTGGCACTTTTAAAAGTGTTTTTTTTCTTGCTCTTTGCTTATCTTTTTAGAATTAACTTAGTATTGAATTTTCCATAAAGGAAGAATATAACCAGCCAGTATTCGTATTATAATATGAATTTTACTTTTCTAATTTACTTCAGCTAATTTGTTTGATTTCCTAGTGAGCCAAGTTGCTCTAACTTCAGCTGCATTCAGTCATAAAATAGTGAAAACAAAAAATTCAAAGCATCAAAAATAAAGTAGATGAAAAACTTAATAAACTCTAATAAGGAAGAAAGATGTTTACCACCAAGAGTTATATACTGTACCACATATGTGACTATTAAAAAAATAGAAAAAATAATGACTCAGCCAACAATGGAAATCATAGTGTACATGGTGAATTTGTACCTTAATGGGGAAAAATTGTCATAAGGAATTAGGTCCAAAAACACCAAGAGCAGTTTATCACCTTTTTACAGACGCAACTGCAAATGCAAAAGTATGAGCACATTGCCACGTGCAAATGCTGTACTTGCTTCTGAATTTTTTTTGCACATGCAGTTGTGAAAATGTGCATGTCCTGTGTGAAGCAAACACATTTTTTCAAAGCTGTACTATATGCAAGAAATGGGTGGCTCAGGAAATTGATGGTGAGATTTCAGAGACTGTTACTTTAAGGTCACAGGTTGCAATCCAACCCAATTTAAAAGTGATCCAGAGCTGTCACCTTCTTATGTTTGTATGGCAGCTTAGGTGAGATGAGTTGGTGTTCCCACGCTCCTCCTCCCCAGGAGTCCTGGTTGGGAGTGGGGCTGCAGCCAGGGCTGAGAGGCCAGGGTCAGGGGCCGAGACAGGGCTGGAGCAGAGTGGGGCTAGCTGGCATTCCCTCCCCACCACCTATAGGGGCTTGCCTGGGCCCTGCCATGCCCTCATGAACATTCCTCTGCACCCCCATAGGGGAGCGTGCCCCACAGTCTCTGGTTCAGATTAATTCCCAGGGGACATACGTCAACCATCCCAAAGCCACCACCACAATTAGTATTGCTTAGTGGTTTCTTTGGCAGTCTCAGCAGAGCTCCAGGTTTAGGCCACGTCTCCAAATAGCACGTTGCCAATAGAGGAAGACCAACATTCTACACCAACAAATCACTACTAGTGTGGGGCTGTAACTATGCCGACAAAGAGGCACTTTTTACCCATAAAATAAAATCATTCCCCATCAGCCAAACAAGCTATACCAGTAAAAGCACAACTATACCAGTCAGGGATCACCCCTCTTCACACCCCTGACTGACACAGCAGTGCCAGCAGAAGTCTGTAGTGTAAACCTGACCTTAATTACTCTCTAGTTGTCCTAAGAGGTGAAAGGGTTAAACCGCATTGAAGGGGCATAGAGGACATTGCTTGCAGTGCTGTTGATATTGTACCAATTTTGTAAGCAAACTCAGGGTTTCTTTCTGAAAAGCTGTCAATTTGTCACCTTCCCTGAGCATATAAATTTGCTAAAAAAATATCTAAATAATAGAAAAGAATCAAGGAGGATACTCTGATCTAAATCATAAAATCCTGCATTTGGGAATATTTCTTGTTTTCCAGAAAACAATAATTTAGCTTTGACTGAACAGCAACAATAAAGGAGCAAAATAAAGGCTCTAATTAATCACTGAGTGCTTGTCATGCTGACAACTAAAGAATTAGAAAGTTACAAAGTACGAAAGCGAAACAGCATCAATCATCTGAGGATGGCATATAAATTAATCCAAAATCATTGGGTGCCATCGAGGTCTGGGGAGGTGGGGGAAAGACAAAGGAAGACTAGTAGGGGGCATCAAACAGAAAATGTCCACCTGACTCTGTTTATATTCATATTACATAACTCTGGCAAACCACCACCATTCCAAGCCCTGTGCCAATCAAAACAGCCAGATGCTACATTTATTTACTCGGGGGATGACGGCCGTCGCTTTATTTAAAGCAGAGTCAAACAGGTTTATGGTTACAATACAAACGCACTCTGTTGGCATGCATCATATGCAGTTAATTAATCTCACAAGCAAACAGACTTTCTCAAACCCAGAAAAGCACCATCATGGCTGTTATAACACGGCGCCATAAGTTTGCACGGTGCTTTATTGACATGGTCCCTTCCCAGCGGAGCTTACAATTAAAATCACACAGACAACAGCAAATAATGAAAATGGTCTCCTGGAAGTGGATGCAGGGAAGGGGCAGCTAACAGCAAACGAGGGGAAGGGAACAGTTTGTTGTATTTCAAGGAAAGCATGTGGCAGATGGGGTCTGTTTCATAGGCAAAAGCTTGTAAGAGGGATAGCGCTGGGGTGGAAACGTGTCTGCAAGAGTTTTGAGGCTAATGAGATTTGAAGGAGAATATTTTTGGGACTGCCTGGGAGGATGGGCCCCACACAGCATCACCCCCAGGAGCAGAAGTTCTGGTTGGGTGGATCACCTGCTGCCCTTCCTGCAAACTGTGGGGTGCAGACATTGCCGACACCCACTCAGCAGAAGGCTGCAGCTGCATGACAATGTTGCAACTAGTGGTGGCCCCACAGAAAGCCCTCTCATGGAGTGGCATAAGGGTCTCTACACACCGGTCCCTCTGTTGAGAGGCAAGACAGCAGGCTCCCTCACACAGAGTATTCTGCTGGGCAGGATGGTGAGGGAGTGTTAGCAGAGACCCCTCTCCACAAGAGCCCTTGGAAGGGTGGTAAGCAGGGAAGCCAGTCAATGGTCTTCAGACCGGCCAGCACACACCCTGTTCTCAGACTACTTCTCACTGTCTGCAGGCAGGCTGTGGTCTGGACTAGCAAGAGGGAAGTTAAGGACTGGGGAGGGGATCTTGTCACCACAGCAGGGCTCTGCTGGGGTGAGGTCACCCCAAATAGAGCTCCTAAAATAGCTATGTTGCAGATGCCATTTTTAAATGAGCACTATACCACCCATATCAAATAAATATTGTCCACTAGATAATCCGATCCACTTTCCTCACTCGTGGTCAGATTGTTGCCTTAAGCATATTCTCCAGCCCTTTGTCCAGCCAGATTTAAATGATTCAAGTGATGGTACTTCTACCACTTGCCTTGGGGACTTTACAAGAGCACAATAGAACTCAATGCTAGGGTTTTATTTATACTAAATTTCACCTGACTCCTGGAACCACTCTATGCAACTCCTTTCCCTCCCACCCACCCTTCAAGTACTTTTGTAGATGTAAATAGCTTAGCATATCCCCCTCTTAGTCGTAGTTTGGACAAGCAATACATATTCACTTCATTTAAACTCTTCATACATCAAACCCTCTAGACCATTAATCAATTTCCTCACTCTCCATACTGTAGAACAACATCATAAAATCCTAGCAATTAGAGACAAGAGAGACCTGTGAGATCATCCAATCCATCTCCCCACCAGCGCAGTGTATTTCTTATTTTTTCTGACAAGCTCATTTTCCAAGTCCCAAGTCCGGAGCCTGCCATTTCTTCTGTCACTTCCTCCAATTTGTCAATAACGAGACATCAATAATAGATTTTGTTTGTGAAAAACACCTCTTTTCAGGGGAACTTTTTTTGTGACCACACTGTCAATATTTCTTTCAAGACAATTTTCAAGGGTTGGCCTCGGTGAAAACTAAAGTCCTCTCATTCATATTCACATGCCGTGTTAAACATGCAATGCTCCAGTAGTTTGGTTTTCCCACTCTAGCTTCCAGCTGCCTTCAGCGCTGAGTCGAAAGAACTAAGTCCTAAGGGTGAGAAGTTATTTAGCTTCCTCGCCATCCTACCTCTGTGCATTTCCAAAGAAGAGAGACTATTGTCATTGGTGCTAAGAGGTGACAAATTATGTGTGGCTAACTTTCCGATATAGTCATCTATCTCCCTAAGAATATTGAGACTACTGGAGGGAAGCAGTGCATGAGAGACCTGAAACATACTGAAAGCTGTAGCTATATTTTCAAATACAAGTATAACAAACAGATGATTACGCTTAAGTTAGAAATAGATGGGACAAAAATCTGGACCCTCCTCATTTCCCTTTAATATGTATTGATTATCAGTCAATCAAAGGAGCCCTAACCACCATGGCTTTGGGTCATATACAACATTTATTTAAATTATACGATTTGACTCTTTTCCAAGAAATAAAAAGCAAAGAATAGTCCTCAAAAAACCTCAGCAGTTACATATAACCAATCACCCATCAAAGAAACACTTTAAAAGAAGAGAGATGTCTTGCATTTGTGCACTGGAGGTCAATATCTGTCAATTATCTGCCAGATAATACTAATACTTCGTACTTTATATGTTCATTAGATAACCAACCCTCATACACAAATGGGGAAAAATGAGAAAGAGCACAAGAGATTTGCAAGATATCACATCGTAAGACGGTAGTCAAGCAGTGAACAGACCCTCAGCGCTACACAGTTCTATGTCCAGTACTAGACCATGCAGCCATTCAACAGATCAGCCAGGGAACTAATCACCACAATTGAGGGAATTTTACTGAAAATCCCCTGCCTTCACTCATCAGATATGTAAATCTAGCATGTGTCACTTGATTTTCGCTTGGACTTCCATGGGAACAGGACTGGTCTCAAGAGAACAGTTTGCCAATGGCAATGAAAGATAGCTAGACTTTTGCCAACAGGTGCCTGTTAGTTACAGAATTAGTAAGTATCTTTTCTTCTCTTGGTTGGCTGGGTGGGTTGTTTGGTAGTGGTGGGAGGAGGTTGTTTTTTGTTTTTAAACTCCAAGAAGTGATACACCCCCCAAAAAAATAATCCACATCAATGCATCATTTAGATTTCATGGTTATTACAAATCAACAAAATTTGAATTACAATAGTAAAATTTAAGTGTGCATCTTTAATAATCCTTTGTGTGCATGCAATGTTCAGTGCAGTGCTTTATCAAACATTCACCAGTCATTCTAGATGTATCAGAATAGGATAGATTGTTCAGAATATTGGGCTTGCAGGGGGAACTAGAATGTGTTCCTATAATTAAAGCCAGTGTCATAATACATATGCTCGTGGAGACAAAGTTAAAATTGAGCCTGCAACCTTCACTTTAATATTTCCTGACTTTTGAATTCTATGTAGCCTTAAGCATTGCTTTAACATAGCTTACTGCAGTGAATGTATAAAACAACAGATCTTAATTATAATACAATCAGACCAAATTGTTGAAATCTGGGTGCCTAAAGTTAAGCTTCAATGTGTTTCTTTAAGTAAACGTGACCTGATTTTCAGAGATACTAAGCAATTGCAGCTCCCACAAAAGAAAGAGGCAGAAGAAGAAAAGGAAAGCGTGGTAGTAAAAAAGGGTGTTAGGTTTGTGCTACATAATTATTACAGTATAGTAAATAAGGCCCTACTGTGTGATTTTGTATGTGTCCAATCTATTTGGCCTCTGTTAACAAGTACATGCAGCAACAAAAAAGAAAATGAATTGATAAGAAAACAAGCACAGCAGTACCTTGCAGGAACTGTATAAAAATAAAAGTCTTTAAAAACTCTTGAAAACATTCTTAGATTTGTCTTTCTGAAGCTCAGTGGGAAACCACTAGTCCAGCTCCCCAGGGCTTAGAAAAGAAGACTCATTAAGGGGATTGTACACTGTGGAATGCTCATAGTAGATCAGCATAGGCATTTCCGTAACAGAAGAGGGGAATTCTAGTTTCACTGTCCCTCAATGACTACATTCTGGCCTTACCCACTATCCCCTAAGTAATGTATGTTACTTTATACTGCAGTGGCAGTCTCAAGTGGCTTTAATGTAAAGGAGAGTCAGGCAAATGTTGATAGCATAAGACAGAGGATACTCTTATACTTACTTGGGGTTCCTTTAGACAAATGGTACTTTAAGACAACCCTGCACACACAACCAGAAAGACAGAGAGAGAGACTCAAAAGGACTTTAATAATATAGATGGTTGAAAAACTTATTTTGCATCCCACAAAAAAATTCAAACAAAAAAGTTCAAACAGTTCAGGACAAAAAGTCGACATTTCAAAAACGTTCACAAAATTATTCTGGGGCTGATAAAAGGTTTTATTTTGAAAAATATTTAAATATTTTGTTTCAATACATTTAAAATGTGTTTATATTTTGACCCTTCTTAAATAAAAAAGGAATTTGTAAACTAAATGCCATTTTGAAAAAAACCCAAAACTTTCACTATAAAAATGTCAAAACCTCAACATTTGCAAAATAGGTTTTCCATTTTTTCCCCAAACATTTAATTGAAATCAATAGAATTACACACAAAAATAGTTTTAGTCAAAATGCCATTTTCTGATAGAAAACTGTTTAGACTAAAATTGCCCTTCCAGCTCTATTTAATAATAATTGAAAAAACACACATCCCTCCATTTTCCACATACAGATTCTTTATTAGGCAGGGGGTTCTATCAAAAGGAATCTGAGTACACCACCACCACCTGTCTAATATAAAGCTGGGGATGATCATTTAAAGTGACAGAGCTTGGGGATGAGACACCATAATGGGGAGTGGTAATGGACTGTCCTATTTATTTTAATTTACTCACTTCTCACTGGGTGCCCGGATGTCACAACAGGGTTAGCAAATTTAGGGAAGGATTAGCACAAAAGATTGTGGCTAGTTCTAATGGGACTACTATGAATAAGGAATTGTAATCAATAGTAACAGTAAAAATAAGTTTTCAAAAGTGGGTGCCTGTTAGTCACCTGAAGGCTTCTTTAGACTCAAGAGATCTGGTTTTCAGCAGTATAATTGTAAAAAATAATAATAATAATAATTCCATTACAAACACAAAGACTCACATTATAATACAGCCCTCATAATAATACAACAACATATAACAGTCATCCCTCAGTGCATGAGCCCATCCAGGAATGGATCTTAATAAAATAAAGCCTACCATACAAAATATCACCCAATGCCAAATATCCAAACTCCCTCATCCTGCTCTTTTGGGAGAAGATATTATATTTCCACCATTTCTTCCTTTAGACCAGGGGTCTCAAACTCAAATGACCATGAGGGCCGCATGAGGACTAGTGCACTGGCCCGAGGGCCGCACCACTGACACACACCCTGCCCTCGCTGCCCCGGCTCCGCCCCCACTCCACCCCTTCCAAGAGGTCCCACCCCTGCCCCACCTCCTCCTCTGAGCACGCAGCTCCCCATTCCCTCCTGGGAAGCGCTAGGCACCACCAACAGCTGTTTGGCAAACAAAGCAAGAGCAATATAGGAAGTCCAGAGCTAGAAACACGCGCAGCCCAGCCAGGCAGCAGAGAAGCCTCCACTTCTGGCCCCTCCCTCCCGCAAACTGCTATGGGGGGCGGGACAGGACAGGAAGCTTGGCGGGCCGCAGGGAAGGGCTTCGCGGGCCACATGTGGCCCCCGGGCCGCATGTTTGAGACCCCTGCTTTAGACAGTCACCTGCATTTTTTTATTATTCAGCCTCAGCAAACTAGCTCCCACCCAATCCCCTCTGTCCCCTCAGACTTTTCACAAGCAGGTCAGATGAGATGGATATTGGAGCTGGGCATTATCAGCATATGGAAGGCACATCAACCCTTGTTAGCAGCCTTATACACAACAGAATCTCAGAGCGGTTTACAGCTATAATGCCAATTCAACTCTTAACCAGACTGTTAAATGTTCAGTGACCTTTGGAGATCTCTGGCCAGCTCTTGTAGTGATGAGTTCAGGGTCCCAGATGTGGGTCCAGATGGTAATGCCATTTACCTCCCCATAGTTTGAGGAGAGTTGGGATTGGGGTATATAAACAGAGACAAGGTTAGATTTTCAACATAGAATCATAGAAATGTAGGGCTGGAAGGACAGCAAGAGCTTATGCTGCAGAAGTACCAAGTATATCTACATGATCTTTGACATGTGTAAATCAATCCAGCTCTGTTTAATTCAGCAGAGCTATGTCACTTTATAACTGGCTCATAGCTCACTACCTGTGATAGAGATGAAGGATGGGATCCTCTGAGGAATGTAAGAGGTGCCCAGCTGCCATTGAAAGTCAAGCAGTGTAGGCACCCTAAATGCATTAGGGCTCTTTGAAAATCCCAACATTAAAGAGACTCTTGTCAGTTATTGCAACCATTAATCTCCATTGCAGACTGTGGAGACAACATGAAATTGAGATCCATCCATTCATGGCAGAATTCTGAACCCCCTCAATGTTTGGAGTGTTTAGATTCAGGATTCCAGCTCAGGGCTGTACCTTGGTCATACTGTACAATTTCTACAATCATAACAACACTAATGGGTTCCAAGCACTCACTCACTCCGACTGAATTACCTTTCAGCCCTGGGAGTAGCTCCTCCAGGTTAGTTGTTGGTACCAATGCAGGGATATCTACACTTCCCCTGCTTTAGCATAACTTGCTTTGGACTTTTAAGACCAGAACTTTTCACAAACACACACACTCCCTAACTAAAAATATACACTAAAATTAGAGCAGCTTTTCAGTTTCCACTAACAACATGATGCTTTTTGTTTTTTATTCAAGTAGAGATCCACTGCCACCCATAACAGCTATGTGGCAACATGTCACCACAATTTACAAAGGGAAACATGACAACTATCCTGAAATGAAATTTGCAAGTTGGAAGGCCCTTCAGCTATCAATAACAAAGAAAGAAAGCAGCGAGATTTTGTAATTATATCCAGAAAAATCAAAGAGCAACCTTTTACAAATCAATCTCACTTAACCCTTCGGGAATAGTTTGCATGTAATCCTGTTCTTCCCAAGCCCAGTAAGGTCCAAGGGAAACATATCAATGTAGCCTTGGCTCTCCTCTGTGGAACAGCTCACACTTAAGAGTCTCAAAGTGTGTGAAAATAAATTGCATTACCAACAAGGTAAACAAAATGTAACTGTGCCATCCAATTATAACATTATATAGCGCCACAACATTTAATCATTATTCTTATTAGAGCCATTCCAAAACACTTCTCCTCACCTCCTCCAGCACAGTGCTGCTATTATTATTAATTATTTGTTTTGCAATAGCGGAGATAGAGCACAATATTCAAACATTTCTTGCTTTTAAATTATACATGTGTGTCACATTTGACAGTAAGAAAAGCAGTCGCTGCATTTGTAGGATTCTAGAAACTAGGAATTATCACTAAGACTGTTTAAATGTATTTACAGTGATAGGGTGCCTGCCTAAGAGCCAGTGCATTGCAACAGTAATGTCAGTGCCCCGTGCCTTGGCTACCACAGCAAAGCAAGTTTTTCATGCAGCCTTAGGGGTTCATACTTCCCTGTCACCACACATATAACAAGGGCAAATGGAACAAACCGGACCGAGAATATCTAACTTCATCTCCACCCTCCCAACTTCGGGTGCCTCAAATAAAATGGGACCTAAATCCAATTTGCCCAGATTTTGTTTTTTTCCAAATATAACCCTCCCCCCCCCCCTCGCAACTAGTGATTTTTTTCTAAACCAAAATCAAAGCCTGCACCCACAGCTGGGCGCTTAAATGCTATGGGGATGGGGACTATATAAGTGTTGGGATAGATCAATCGATCTCATCACTATTGGATAGATAGACCAAAACTGGAGCCATTTGTCTGAATCTTTACAGACTCCAGGGATTTACTTTACAATCTGGGGCCTAGAGCTGATCTGTTAAACCAAAACCTGCCAACTGAAGTCATATTAAAAAGGAAAAAATAGAACCACATTGGATTTGACCAGTCTCTACCAAGGCGGCAGAGTGGAGATGGGGGACTGGCTGGCTCAAGGGTCTACTGATAATCTGTAGAGTCTATCATCTGTTCAAAGGTCACTAGTGATTAATAGTGGTCACTACCTGACAGCTGTTTTGTGACCTGTGTTAATGAGTGAGGATGGGGGTTCATCACAAATCCAGACCTTGTTGGATTCAGAGACAATTTGAATGGGTGCAGACTGAACTAGGCTGCAGATGGCCTCTTCAGACCAGGGTAGACACACTTCGGTTGGACAATGTGGGGAAACTTGACCTGTGATTGATGGTGCAGTAGTTTTAAGGGCTGGGATAAGTCCCAGGAATTAGGTGTATGCATTTCTAGAAATGTTGCAGAAATTCTGCTCCTGAACAGGCTAAAGAAAGCCTGTACCACATCGGAGAGGTAGCCGCATTAGTCTGGAATTGTAGAAGTGACAAAGAGTCCTGTGGCACCTTAGAATCCGACAAAGTGGGTATTAGCCCACGAAAGCTTATGCTTCAATACTTTAGTTAGTCTTTAAGGTGCCACAGGACTCTGTACCACATGGTATCAGTGATTTTTTTATGTGCTCCTGTCCCTTCCCACCACTGTTTCTTGTTCATTTCCTGTCCATTGATCCCAGCCATTGCCTTCCATTGCAGTTCCCTTTACATTCCACTCCCACATCTTTCTACATACTCCAACTCTTTGCCACCATCCCCGAAACACCAACATCACGCACCGTCTCTACTTACAGCTCTCTCTCATGCCATCCCTCCCAGTATCCCCAATTTGATTTGCTATCCAATGGACAGCAAATCATTACACTCAGTGCCTAACAGTTCCACAGACTGAGGTACCACCTCATCCCTTCTAACCATCCTATGGACAAACAAAAGATTCCAGTTTCCAAATTTATCTGTTTGGCACTTGCAATAAATTCCCTATGTAGCTGAAGAAAGCAAAAGAAGGTGAATAGGTAAAGGACATAACCTGCAAATGAAGGCCCCGTTGATAAATTTCCTGACTCACTTAGCAGCAGTGATAGCAAAAACACATGCATACACATATAATTAAGTGCTCAAAACAGAAGCAATTTCACAGTGAGAAATCCAGATGGAAGGTAAACACAAATACAGGTGACATTAGATCTTTGATGCCAGTGGTAAGTGGCCTTGCAGCAAAATATTTATACATCCATTGAGGAGCACTGGGTTTGTATACATCTGCCAGGTTAATCAGCATTATGTTAACCCCTTCTTCGTTGATTTTTTGTTGCTACATACCAAAAGCTGAGACATGATGACAAGCAGAGGCAAATTAGGGGTTTGTGAGGCCCTGGGGCAGAGCAAGTGGGGTCCCCCGGGGCAGAGCATGACCTCACCCCCATTTCCCCAATCCCCACCCACCCGGCACTCCTGCCTGGAAGCAGGGTTAGGGCATGGAGGCTTGCCCATTTTTCTGTATTTTTGTCTGACATGGTACATTGTTTTATTCTATACATTTTTCTGTATTTGTGGGGGCTTATGGTCAATGTATTACTTAATATCCTCCTCCTTAATTAACAATAATAATGTTTTATTTAATTAATAAGAATATTTATTTGTAATACCATAGCTTCTAGGAGCCCTAGTTATGGGCCCAGACCCCATTGTATTATACGATCACAGAACAGAAAGATGGCTCCTTCCCCAAAGGACTTACAACCTAAGTATAAGACAGGAGAGAACAGATGGATATAGTCAGACATCCACAGTGTGCCAGGTACTATCCAAACATACAGTAAGATACATTCCTTGTCATGTAGTGCTTACAATGTAGGAAGATAAGCAACAAATGAGCAGTCATGACTGCTTTTTACTTGGAGTGGGGGAAACAGGAGGTTGGTGACAAAGTGTTTGATAGACCTGTTAAAATGCAATGTTTGGTTTTGCTCATATCAGAAAAAAGGCACGAGCATAAAGATCCAACTAGGACCAACAAGAGGAAAAATTAGGCTGAATATCAGGGGAAAGTTTTCAACAGCGAGATCTATTGGTGTGTGGAACAGTTGTCCATGGGGAGGATCTATTACTTTCAGCATTTAAAACTAGGCTGGACAAAGCAATATAATTCAGGGCAGAGTGCTGCACTAGGAACAGATTGTCAGACATGTCATTTCCATGTCTAGTATCTGTGGTTATATGATAGCATCATGAATAATTTAGAACCCTTTTTTAAGTTTTAGAAATGTCTGACAGTGTGTGTCTCTCTCTCCATTCATTCAGTTATTCATTGGGAGCTGATTGTAGACATTAGCTCCTGGTAACAAAACAGCTAACCTGCATATGGAGGTTAGCAATTTCAATAACCAGGCACCTGCAAATATTAGCTTTTTCATGCACCATTCAACTCTATTTGATTTTCTAGAAGAATAATTGTTTTAAATTCTTTTGTATCTATTTAGGATGTGTGTGTGTGTGCACGCATATGTTGTATGTTAGCGTTGTCTAAGTCAAACAATAGAGAAAGAATGAGCTTCAGAGACAGGTAACTCACTGGCTATTTGCCTGTAATTCACATGCTGTATAATTTTTCATTGATTTCATTATGCAAACTGCACATCTCCTCTTGAGAAAGTTAAGTATAAATATTGAAAGCAAGGAGAGACATTCAAGTTATTATGTTATTAAAAATCAGGTGCAATGAGGTTTTAAAACAAAGTAAACAGATTTGAAAATCTGAGCAGTTGGTTTTGGTGTTTTTTTAATATTTCTTAAGTTATGTAACTTAATAATGCTGCACAAGACCCTCACACACACACACACACCACAAACACACACAAACAATTCAATGAAATTTAAAGGCCTTCTCCCATACTGTGAGAATGGAAAACTGAAGGGGAACAGAGCTTCCTGACAGTCATAAGCTTTTGTTTCTCACAGCTTAGCAAAAGGGCAAACTCCTTTATGTAAGCAGAGGGAAAAGGAGCTTTCAACACAGACAATTATAAATATAAGCACACTTTAAAGACTCCCTAGGTAGGAATTGTGTGGATCCACACCACTCCATAACCAGATTCAAATGTTACAGAATAGTCTGCTCTTTTCTCATCCTACAAAAGGGAGCGGATGCTAAAGGCCTGATTTATGATTGCCCAAAGGTTGCTTGACATTGGATGTGCCACCATAGAGGGGCAGGGCATTTCCTTACAGGTGCGCTTAAAGCAGAAAAGGTGGCCCCGAGAAGAAAATCTAAATAGGGCATGCCTGACCTACAGCTTATTTCCTGCTGTCAGAATGACCCCGTGGGGCCATAAGCCATCAGGCACAGGTTAGGACAGCCCTTAGGATGCGTTGAGCTGTGTCAGAGACCAAAACAGCTCCTGGAGGCTCCGGAACAAGGAGACACAAAGGCGGTGTAAAGCTTTTGCTCCCTTCTCAGTGCCTGAACCAAGTTCAGGTCTGGGATAGAGATGAATTTAGCTGTAAATATATTGCCCCCCACAACAGAAACGAAGGAGGTGACGGAAGTGGTAAAGTAAAAATAAAGGAGCCAAGACACATTTTCACCACTGACATTTTGCCTCCTCTGGAATCATGTAATGCTGCTCAAAGTCTCCATCCTACTTTCTACTCTTAGTCTCTCTTTCCAGCTTTTACTTTGTTCAATTGCCAGTCACAGAACCACAGCTAATGAACCACAGCTTCTGCTCAGGTCATTAGCTGTACCAGAGAGAAAGTTAATGAACCCTAGTATAGAAAGACAAAATCAGGTTTTCCTTTAATAGTTTCCATACCAAGGGCATCATTTTCTGTTAGTGTAATCCCTGGATGATTTAGTTTTGAGACCCGTCTTTTGCTCCAATCTGGTTTTGGAGAATATCAGGTCATTAAGTGTACTCAGACAGTGTTCAGATACAGCACAGAGATGGCAGAGGTAGTTTGCATGGGAGGGGAAGGAGAAGGAGGGGGGTGAGAAATAAGCCATGTAGTTTAGAAAGCCATTTGTGAAGAATTCAGCTATTTATTTATTTATCTAGATTGCCACAAGAGCAAAAAGCAGCAATTGCCCAGAGCACGAGGTACCCCAGATACGCGTTTGAAAAATAACATGAACCAGCAGCGTATGCCCTCCCCAACAGCCAGCACAAGTCTCCCTCCCCACATACGGATCCATGCCCTCCAGATATATAGACCTTGCAATTTATCTATGATACTTCAATAGCCCCTTTCATATCCAAGTGCTTTACAAACATTAATGTATTTATCCTTGCAACACCCCTGTGAGGTCGGGAAATGCTATCGTCCCCATTTGACATATGGGGACCTGTGGCACAGAGAGGCTGTGACTTGCCCAAGGTTAGACAGGAAGTCTGTGATAAAGAAAGAAATTGGACCCAGGCTAGCACCCTAATCACTGTAGCATCCTTATTCTACTGCACTGTACCCTTGAGGTCAATAGACCAGGGTACTTCAGAAGAGAGTAGACAGTCTCTTTCAGAACTGAGCATTCTTCAGGAAGAATTCTCTATAACCAGCCTTGTCTCTTTTCACTTGAAAGGGATCCATCTTGAAAGGCTCCACTGATCACAGCTGTGAGCCATGTGGCATGGAGAGAGAAGCAATCTCTCCACAAGGATGATCTTGGAGACAGCCAGAGCAAGTTGCATAGCACTGGTGTCATATGCTCCCACCAAGAAGTATATCCATTATATTCTGCACCCATTTAAACTTTCAAATTGATTTAAATTGTATTTCCATGGAGAGCACATTGCAACGATCCAGTTTTGAGGTTACTGGGTCACAGTACTAAGGTTCACATCCACAAGAAATATGTGCAGTCTTCTAGCCAGGTGCAGATAGTGTCCATGTCCAGCTTCTGAGGACATGGCAGCCCCTCCAGACTGCGAACACATATCACAGATGGCAGGCCCACACTCTCATCCTCTCCATATCATCTGGTTGATTCCTCTCCTCCCCCCATGCATACCAGTATCACCCGAATCTTGTCTGAATTGAACTTCAGCCCATAGTTCTCATCCACGGCCCAATCTCCTCCTGGCACTGAGCCAGGCATTCTGACTCAGGAATCAGTTATCAGGAATGGCAATATACAAAAACCTGTAGGAGAACACTTCAGTCTGCCTGGACACACAATTACAGATTTAAAAGTCACCATACTGCAGCAAAAAAACTTCAAGACCAGACTGCAAAGAGAAACTGCAGAGCTGCAGTTCATTTGCAAGTTTGACACAATCAATCTAGGATTGAACAAGGATTGCTTTGGCGGTTTACTAATTACAAAAACAGGATTGCTTTGGCGGTTTACTAATTACAAAAACAGCTTCACCTCCAATTCAGCTGCTAGAAGACTACCCCACCCTCCCTGATTTGAGTTAACAAGCTGGTTCAGCCTGATTGGACTAACCTTGTTACCTCCTACCTGGTTCTTGCCTACTTATCTATACCTGCCCCTGGACACTTCCATTGCTTGCATCCAACAAAGTGGGTATTAGCCCATGAAAGCTTATGCTTCAAAACTTTATAGTTAGTCTTTAAGGTGCCACAGGACTCTTTATTACCTCTGCTATTCCAGACTAACAAGGCTACCTCTCTGATTCTTGTGTCAAGTGTGTTAGAGACACAGGGCTGAGTGCAGCTAGCTTACTGAAAGCACTGCAGGTCCTTACGAGCCTGCCTATTAGTCCCATCTACATAGTGAACAGGCAGGGAGAGGAGATGAATTCTTGCAGATGGTTCTCTCAGGGAAGAAAAGTAACCTTGGCATATCACTGTCTGGGATCACTCAACCAGGCCAGAATGGAGCCACCCAAAGGCCGACTAGCCTACCACTGATGCACTCTGCAATGATATTGAAGGCTGCTCACAGGTCAAACAATATAAGATCAGGTGTACATGCTGAATCAATTGCCCAGCAGTGGTTGTCTACCAACACCACCCTTGCAATTTCAGTTCCATTCCCAGGTCTGTGCTAAGCTATAAACGGATCAAAGAGCTCTAAGATAACTAGATACTATGAGAGTGGACTCACCACAACCTCTTCTGCTACCGCCACTGAATACAGTTATGATATTGGCCAAGAGTTAGCCAGATTGTCAGTGTCATGTGAGGTTAACCATGATTTCTACAAGCCCTGATCTCACCTCATCAACGGTACAGTATCAATAGCCTATCAAAGTCTCTTAACAATCATCCCTGATAAATTGCATTTTGCAGAGATCAACTCCAGTTGTGTTATTACAGCACACCAAACAGAGCTAGATTCACTGTAGCAGCTCAGATCCCTGCACCACAGGGGTAGATTCATCCCCAGGGACAGCAGGTCTCTGTCCTCCCTTCAGCTTTTTCACCACTGGGAAGCCATTTTAGATGATGGGTGGGGCCTTGCAGAAATCAGTGCATTTCCCAAGCCATCCTAGCCAGGCAGCCTTACTAGCCAATACTGCTCACTTTTGGAACCTATTTGTTGCTTTGGCAGAAGAAAGTTTGTGGCCTCTTTTTACTACCAGCAGCACCTGTTCCCCACCTGACTCTACTGCTAACAGCCAATGCAGAAGACAGTACAGACACTGGGCAAAATCTAACCAATAGCTTTCCACTCAAACTTTAGCTCGCCAGCAAAGGGTTTCATCACATGAATACGCTGCATATGCAGAGCTTTACTCTTTATCAAATGTAAAGAGCTGCCACCAGGTCCGGCTAACTTTTTTGCCACCCCAAGCAAAAAAAAAAAGGGGGGGGGCTGAAGGAGTGCCGCCAGAGCAAAAAAAAAATGGGGGGGGGGAGGGAAAGCAGGAGGGGTGGTGTGCCGGAGGAGTGGGGGTGGATGGGCAGCGTAGCTGGGGGAGGAGGGGTGGCGGCATGACCAGAGGAGCTGGTGCGGGGGAGCAGTGTGCAGCACGGCTGTAGGAGCACCACCCTAATATTAGCCAGAATGCTGCTCCTTACAGAGTGCCGCTGCTGGCACCTGCTTCCTGTGCTGGTGCCTGGAGTCTGCCCCAGCTGCCATTAAACTGTCTATATACAATAATCAAGTGGTCAGTATTATACTCTGATAGATATTATACCCGTGTACCTTAAGATCACCCTTAAGCTCCGATAAGATTTGTTAGGCCAAAACCTGATCTATTTTCCTAAAAATGTACTTCCTACAAATTCAGGTGATTAGAATAAAATTAAACTCAAATATGAAATTAAATTAAATTTAAAATTAAAATTAAAATTAGAAAAAAAATTCTGGCAACCAGAAACTCCGATTTTTGCCTGTCATTGGCTCTAATTTGATAATATGCCATAACTGGAAGAATCAGTCAGTGATGCACAAGTAGTTATGAGGCGCACTCCGATACGGTGGTGATAACTACAGTGTAAATTAGAGAGGGAGGCTGATGTGTTTAGTCAGCTGCTGGAGTTCTGCTAGTAAAATAATAATGGACATATTTGGATAGTTTCTGGCCTCTGTTAAGGCTGCTTTGCTTCACTCCAGTGGTAAAAACTACTTTAAAGTCATCTTACCCTGCTAGCTGAGGACTCTAGGTAGATACCTGGTATAAGGAAATCCCAGGTGGTGCATAACAAGTGTAACTTTCCTGGTGCCAATTCCAGCATCACCACCCACACCCCAGGTTGAGGGAAGAGGGAGATGGCCAGAGTGCACAATCTCCAGATACTAAAATAGCCCCTTTTTGGCCATTGCAGCCAGCATAGGACAGAGCAGCCTTGAGACTGCAACAGCCGTTACTCAGGAATAGATCAGCACCTGGCAGGTTGAGATCAGATATTCGGAGGCTATCCTCAGACTTTAAAGGTCAGAAGGGATCGCCTTGATTATCTAGTCTGACCTCCTGCACAATGCAGGCCACAGAATCTCACCCACCCACTCCTGTATTAAACCCCTAACCTATGACTGAGCTATTGAAGTCCTCAAACGATAGTTTAAAGACTTCAAGGTGCAGAGAATCCACCACCAAGTGAATCATGCCCTATGCTACAGGGTATATTGTGTAATTCATAGGTCAGTGGGTATTATGTGTCTGCCTCCATTTCCTTTCCACGGAGGCAGGGCCGGCAACAGGAATTTTGGGGCCCGGTATGGCAGATCGTACGTGCCCCCCCCCCCAGATCTCCCCCCGCCAGTCTCCCGCCGCCCGCGCCCCCCCCTCCCCCCCGGCCGGTC
The DNA here is from genome assembly GCA_032164245.1 of Sternotherus odoratus. NCBI lineage: Eukaryota > Metazoa > Chordata > Testudines > Kinosternidae > Sternotherus > Sternotherus odoratus. The sequence goes on along the minus strand of JAVMKO010000003.1, from coordinate 14,860,039 downwards.
TCCTGCCTCCCGCGTGCCCCAACCCCCGCATGCACTGTGGCCGCGTAGCCCGGCCGGGAGAAGCAAAGGGGGGGGCGGGGGAGGCTGCTGGGTGCCGGGGGAGGGGGCTGGTGAGCGCTGCAGTGGCTGCCCGGAGCCGCAACTTGCTCACAGGCCAGGCGACAAGGGGGTACAGCTGCGTACTGGGCCCACCCTGGACTTCAGGGGCCCCCCCTGAAGTCCGGGGCCTGGTACAGCTGTACCCGTTGTATCCCCCTGTCGCCGGCCCTGCACGGAGGTGGTGAGTCTATTATAGCTCCAGTTGTAGAGACTAGTTTTTCAGTTCAAGCTGTGAAGATTTATGCTTGTAGCCCTGCAAGTCCCCATTTTAATCCCTACTGTCAGCCAAGATGGTGGCTGTCAAACTTACATCCCACAAAACATTGCAGGTGTCATTGCTATATACAGCAGCTACAAATTCTTCCAAGATCTTGAAGACAAAAAGGAAGAGAGGTTTTTTGTGGTGTAAGTAGGGCTCATCTGAGTGTGATGCTTTGTCCTTTACCATGCATCAATATGGGAAAAGGAGTATGAGTATACAGTCAGGGAGGGTGTAGAAATTCAGTCGGCATGAAAAAGTAACTTCTACTCAAATTACAGAACATGAATATAGATCATACTTGAGCTTGAGAGAATTTGATTTTTAACCTTTTATCATTTCAACAGATAATATCAATGTTGAATTTTAACTTTGTTATTTTTATCTATTTCAATTTGCATAGTTGCCAGAAATTATGGGTGGAGGGATCAGACATTTAATGATAGCAGGTGTTGAGAGTCAAAAATTTAAAGTTTTACAACCATTAAAACATAAATTGCCAACATCACATATCAAAATATACAAAGTAAATACCCTTAAATCCAGTGTTCCCATGTGTTTAAGTACAAATGTAATGTACAAGAGTATATTTGCACTGAAATACATAGAAAGTATTTTGAAATACTCCACACATTTGTGCTTAAATATTCCAAATATTCCATACTCATACTCGTATAGAAGTACATTTTAAAGGTACTTAAACCAGAACCGGCAAACGCATTCCCTCTCTGAGGGAACAAGCCCAAGGTGTACCAGGAAATATCTACCAGCCCCCGAGCATGCTTCAATGCTGGAAAAATTGGGACCTAAATAAACAATTGCATATGGCTTGTCTACACTGGCATGTTTTGTCACCAAAAACTGGCTTTTGGTGACAAAACAGTGATAGCGTACACACTGGAACGTGACTTTTTTCAGAAAAAAACACCTAGTTTTGGCAACAAAAGAATTTCCACCTCTGCGAGAGACTTTTGTCTTTTCCCCTCCCTTTGTCATCGACAAACATGCAGTGTACACACCACAGGCTTTTTTCTGGTTTTATTGGCCTCCAGAAAGTGTCCCACAATTCCCATGTGACCGCAGCTTGAACTCTACTGTCCTGCAGCCAACCCACCCCTTGCAAGACCTGGGAATTTTAAATCTCATTTCCTGCTTCTTGGCTTGCCAGAGGAGCTTCCCAGGTGGCTTCGCAGGTGAACATGGCTGGCTATCGCACCAAATGCACTCCCACTTGAACCATGACTGAGCCCTGGTCTACACTGGGGGAGGGAATCGATCTAAGATATGCAACTTCAGCTATGAGAATTACGTAACTGAAGTCAATGTACTTAGATTAACTTCCTGTGGTGTCTTCACTAAGGTGATTCGACTTCTGCCACTCCCCAGTCAACTCCATCTGCGTCTCTCATGGAGGTGGAGTACCAGATTTGAAGGGAGAGCACTCAGGGATTGACTTATTGCATCTAGACTAGACGCGATAAATCAACCCCTGATGGATCAATCGCTACCTGCTGATCTGGCAGGTAGCGTAGACATACCAGGAGTTGTTGGATCTGATCAGTATATGGGAAGAGGAGTCTTCAGTTGCAGCTGCGAATGACCCATAGGAATCGAGACACATGGGCAAATTTCTCAAGCCTTGTGCAAAAAGGGCTATGATCGGGACATGCAGCAGTGCAGAGTGAAGATAAAGGAGGTGAGGCAGGCATACCATAAGGTGCGGGAGGTGAACCATCATTCTGATGGTGCACCTAAGACCTGCCACTTCTATATGGAGCTGAATGCTATTCTCGGTGGTGACCGCACCTCTATCACTGATAGCCCTGTGGATACATCACAGGCCGCAGAAAGAGGGGTGACCCACAGGCTGAAATTCTGGATGAAGAAGTCAAGCTAGAAGAAGATGTGATGCTCACAGCTGGTTGGCTGGTTGGGCAGGCAGCAAGGAACTGTTCTCCACTCTAGGAGTGCTTGATGGGGAGTAGGAAGCAGGTGAGACATTGAGTAAATTGCTGTGGCTTGTGTAGGGATTTGAGAAGTGAGAATCAGGTAGTGTTTTCTGTGAGCCGCTCATTGCCCTGTATAGCTAATCTGCATGGCCAAGCAGGGTGTCGATGGACATAGAGACCTGCAGGGAATCCTCCAGAGAGAGGCTCTGGAAAGTTTCAAAGAAGTACTTGTTAATTCCCCCATTGCAGGAAACTGTACCATGCCATTTATCAATCACTGGAGCTGGGACCAAAGCAGCACATAGCTGAGCTGCATATAGACTGCGGTGAAAGTCGCAAGCATTCAGCAGCTGTGCCCTGGTTTCTCCAGTCACCTATAGCAGTGAGATGTCAGCCCTGTAGCAGGTTGGCCGCTTGTGAAAACGCGTGGGATAATTTTAGAATGAGTTTCCTGCAAAGCTGCCTTGCAAGCTGTGACCTTTTTGTCTGTATGCACAATTGTCTTCCCCCCACACACACACACACACACACACTCCCTACTCTCACCGTGATTGGGGTGCTCGCAGAGCTGTGTGCCTGCCTAGAGTCTCAGACAGAAAGTGACTAGCAAAAGGCCCTTTTTACTAATGTTTCAATAATTTGCTGGAATGTAACAATCCCTCTTCTGTTCAGCACAGACCTTGAACACACAACGTACTCCTGTGGACCGGCTTTGGAAGAGAAGAAAAAATCCTAGGCGCAGCAAAGACGACACGTTCTAGGAGGTGCTGCAGCCCAATGAAAGACAGACCAGGGAACGCAAAGAGTGCTGGGAAGTCGAAAGGCAGGACAGAGGAGAGAGTGCTGAATTTCCTAGGTAAGTAACAGAGCGGATGATAAAACTTGTGGAGGATCAGACAGAGGTGCTCAAGTGTTTATATAGTTGCAGACTGAGCAGATCCATGGTCGGCCTCCACTGCAGCACATGCAGATGCACAATTCTTTGACAAGCCCAACCCTCTCTATGCCCACGCATTCCTTTTCACTTCACAGCACTCCTGAGTTTCCCCACGACGCTACTCCCTCTGACGGCTCGCACAATGATAGCTGGAGCTACACACCGTTGTGAGGTTTTACCCTTTTTAACAATAAATAAAGGCGAAGGTATTTAATGGTACAGCATTTTTATTCGGTGTTCTACAAAAGCATACAGCAATTCACTCTCAGGAACAGGCTTCTAAGGCATTTTGTTGCATGGATCTTGGGCCCCAAAATTGTACATGGATGCACCAGAGAAGCAACTCCAAAGCAAACATTGTGAAAGTCGTTCCTCAAAGCCTCTCTGGTGTTCATAGCAGCCCTCTGGGCTCCTCTGACAGCCCCTAGCATTGGGCTGTTCAAACTGTGCAGCCACGTGTTCTGCCTCAGTGCTCCACACCTGAGCAAACATTTCGCCCTCAGATTCACACAGATTATGCAAAGTGCAGCACACTGCTTTGACCATGGGAATGTTATCCTTGGTATGGTTCAGCCTGCCATTGAGACACCTCCCACACACATTGGCGACTTTGCTTTTGTCAATTTTTCCATGTTGACATTAGTTTCATCGAAAAAACCTGCCAGTGTAGACAAGCCCTATTAGTCTGCTTCTGCCTTTCATTGTTGCTCTTTTTCCTGCTCTTCCACCACGCGCTTATTTTATTTAAATAGTTTTCCATATATTGACTAGACAATTGTAGTATTATAATTAGAAGTAATTGTGCTTATACTTGTACTTTTACTTATAAATACACAAGTGATAGTTCTACAGCATACTTGTACTGCTGTAATGGCGTACTTGGCATTTATACTTAAGTCCTTTTTATCAGTACTTATGACAACCCTGTTAAATCAAACCCTAATAATTTCTCAAGCTGCTTTTTTTCTTATTTGTACATTTCAGTTATGATCAATGGAAATATTTTTCCTTGGTTTGTGTCTCTACAATGAAATGGATGTTTACTGACACATACAGACAAAATAATCTAATCTTTCCAAGCCTAATTATACTCAACAAAAAAGAAACGAAGAAAGGTAGAATCTATTGTGGAAATAAAATCTCCTCTGCTTAAGAGAGATTTGTGGGCTGAAAAATTAATTCAGAACAGCAGAAACATCTATTTTATTAGCAGAATTTGCCTCGACTAAACTATATTAAATCTAATCAGCGTAGGAGATGATGGCAGGCACCATGTTGTTATTTTGCAGTATTGGCAAAGGCATGGTAAACAAGAGAAGTAATTTAATATTTTTCACCTTGTTAAACTACTTAACAAGCTAGCTGATTACATACTGTACCTTTAAAAGGCAAAAGTCAGGGAGCTCATTCAGAGAAACATCTCTCTGAGAGGAGGAAATCATATGAGGGAGGCTGCATTAAGATGTTTGCAGCTATATACTAAGTGTTGATTTTGATTGTCAAATAGGATTTAACTGCTAAAGAGCACTGTCAAGTATTTGGGCCCCATATTCAACCTACCTTTAAAGCAATATATTATGTTAAGAAATAGATGGATTTCATACAGCAATGTGGATTTCCATAAGTACACAAGAATGGCCCAACTGGGTCAGACCAAGGGTCCATCTAGCCCAGTATCCTATCTTCTGACAGTGGCCAAAGCCAGATGCCCCAGAGGGAATGAACAGAACAGGTAATCATCAAGTGATGCATCCCCTGTCACTCATTCCCAGCTTCTGGCAAGCAGAGGTCAGGGACACTATTCCTGCCCACGCTGACACATAGCCATAGATGCACCTATCCTCCATAAATTTATCTAGTTCTTTTTTGAACCCTGTTATGGTCTTGGCCTTCACAACATCCTCTGGCAAGGAGTTCCACAGGTTGAATGTACACTGTGTAAAGCGGAGGACCTGGCCCACAGTTTTTATTCCGTTGCACCCCATCCCGATTTTTCACACTTGCTGTGTGGTCACCCTAGCAGCCACTCTCTAGCCACCCAGCTCTGAAGGCAGCGCAGAAGTAAGGCTGGCAATACTGTGACACCCCTCCCCCCTCAAAATAACCTTGTTATCCCCTTACAGCTGCTTTTGGGTCAGGACTCCCAATTTGACAAACACTGGTCTCCCCCAGGAAATCTGTATAGTATAGTGTAAAAGCACATAGAAGACCAGATTTCACAGAGGAAGACCAGATTTCATGGTCCGTGATGCATTTTTTGTGGTTGTGAATTTGGTAGGACCCTAACAATAAGACTAGATAGCTCAAAAGAAAAGATTTGTCATGAGATTTCCAGTACTTCCTCTCTGTCCCAAATGATGTCACTGTTTATTATTTTATTAGAGCACTGTCTAGAGGCCCCAGCGAAGATCTGGCCCCGTTGTGAATTGAGACTCCAAGAAATGAAGCCCCAGGTCATACAGCAAGGCTGTTTCAGAACTGGACATTGAATCAAGTTCTCCCAACTCCCACCACGGCACCTAAATCAAAAGGACATCCTTCCCCGCTGACTGCTAACCGGACGTGAAAAACAAAGTGTGTATCACTCTGAGGAAAATGGTTGAATGTGAGAGCTAAAGATCTGCTGTTTGACCCATTAAAGATACACCTGCCCAAATTCTCCTCTTACTATTCTGCAATATCACTGAAGTCAAAGGTGCAACAGGAAGCAGAATTTGACCCATGACCTCTTCACAGCAGATGATGCAGCTTCCCGAGTTAACCCAATATAACATCTCTGCTACAGAGGTGAGGACAAGAGTTAGAAATACAATGGAGGGCAGGGGAGAGAGAAATCGAATGGAGGAGAGGGAAAGAGGTGCAAGTGAGAAAAGGAACAAGGAGGAAGGACAGACAGTAAACACAAAGGGAGAGAAAAGTAAAGAACACAGAGTGGTAGAGACAGAGAAAACGAGAATTTAGAGAATATCCCTCCTGCCAGAAACAGGGTGCTCTCAATAAGCTGAAAACACAGATTAAAAATTATTTTAAAAAATCCTTGAGTTGGTTACTAGGAATTGTCAGGAGTGATAGCCTGATTTGGGGCATCGCCTAAGTGGAAAACAAAGAAAGTAAAGCACTGCAGAAGATGAGAAAGAAGAGTCTCATTTCTTATAGCATTAAGAAGCTTTTCAGTTTGCAGCCATGTCCAAGCCATTTTGCATGGGAAGACTATTCACACAAGTAGTGCAATTCATGTCTATAAATGTTTGCAGGATCAAGACCTCTGATTCAGGACTTAAACCCCTCATCAGACTCAGCTTGGTGCAACTGTTCTCTCTCTCTCTACTCACACTCCATTTAATTCTGGCTCACCTGAAGTTCAGACAGTCTTCCAGGACTTTATTCTTGGATTCTGTTTTATGCCTAATCCATTTTCACCTTCCCCTCTCTCCACAGCCCTCTGATTAATTAGGTTACACATCTGTTGACACTTTCTAAGATTTCGGCCTGCTTGAACATCCAAGTTTGAACCCGGAGTAAACAGCTTGCTGCAGCCCTAATAGCCTAACACTTGACTTAACATAATGAGGCTTAACCTGGTTTAAATTAAATTATGCTGCAGAGGGCACTGCATATTGTGTGCTTGAGTCAAAGGAACGAGCCATCAAGCAGGTCATCCATATCAAATGATCTGTGCAGATGTAAAGCTAGCATATAAATTTATGCAAAAGCAGACAGAGGCAGGGGAAGTAACTTTAACTTGTAATAAAGGCCAGTGTGTATGTTTCTGGGAGGAGTTTTTAATAGGACCCTTGCTTGCATGGAGCCGTAAGTCATTCCACTATGTACGGTGAGAATGGACAGGATCGTATGGTTTGCTTCTGGTGTAGTTAAAACAGTTTTTGTAATTAATAGCTCCATGATGGTATTGAAAGAAGTAGTGTAGCACACATATGCCACATGGAAAGCAATATAATGAAACAATGATTAAAACTGTACAGAAGGGAAATATAAACACGCCAAACCAGAGAGGGGAAATAAAAGAGCCGGCAATGAGCAAGAAAGCTAGCAAAATGAGACAGAAGGGTTTCAGATTGAATGGCCCTGATTTTCTACTGTCAATATTCCACATATATCCCTTAAGTTAATGCGGGCTGAAGCCACCAAAATGCTGACCTAGCCACAGGTAGATTGTTTATAATGAATCTGTGCCTACATAAATAAAGACTTCATACTCATCAGCTAAATCTTGTGGGGAAAACAACTCAGGATCTCATGCTTCCAAAAAACCAAGAAAATCTCCATTAGTTGTTAGGAGAGATGACTAAATAGTAAAAAAAAAATCAAACCACCCCGCCTCAAAAAACAATCCGCCATTGATTCACACTTTTTTTTTCCAAATAAAAATACCAAGTTTGCTTTGCTGTGATTGGTCTGGTTTTTATGGCCAGGTCTAGCTAGGGGGAATGGTGATTCTCTTCCAAGGTCCACTCAGAAAATAATCTCCAGCCATGTGAGTCCCCATAATGAGTCACTGCTCAGAGTAGAGTCTACCGATATTTAAAACAAGATTGTGCAGCTCTCTGTACTCCACTGAGGTCCTAGTTCTGGACTCCCTTTCTCCCCCCTCCCCCCCCCCGACTCTGCTATGCTCCACAGGTATGGCTCCTTCTTGACTGGGGGAAAATGATGATCATATCTCCTAACCACCACCTGCTTGGGTCACCAGAATAAGATGTCACTCACAGTAAATAGTGCAGTTGTGAGTTGGTCCTTTTCTTCTCTCACATGCAGAATGCTATTCACTGAGCTGACACTGAAATGATCATCACGGGGCATTTGAGTCTGAGCTGAATGGGGCAATCCAGGCCTCTGAGTTATTGTTCCTGGCTCTCTGAGGACTCACTAGACATCTCCAAATTGGTTATAGTCAGCTCAGCTTTATTTTATTTGTAATGAAAGATGAAAATCTGGGTAACAAAGCCATAATTTCAGAGAGTTGGTAGTACAGTGTATGGGCATGTATCAGTTGTTTCCAAGCCCTGTAGTCTTTATAACTTATGATGATTTGGGCCACTCATTCGTGGAACCCTAACCCTAAGTCTGCATTTTTCAAGACTTAGTAGGACTGATTATTCGTCTGAAAATTCAGACAGGTAAGTATTTTATAACCACCCTTGCCCAGTATGAAACATCAGACATCAGGATCTTTTGTACAGCAGCACAGAATCCATCGTTTGTTCTAAAAGAGTATTTCCATGAATAGGCAATAGTAGTGTTTTCTACTGAAAGGGACAGCAACATATACTCTGTCAGTGTGAGACATGTTATTTGATCTTTCCTATTCATTATCATCCTGTTAAAAACTGTCAGGCAGCCAGCGAAGAAGCAGAAACAACATTATGTCACTTGAGTGACCAACCACAGAACACAGATAACAAACCATGGAGAGTTGAAGTGATGTCAACAAACCATTGTCTGGGAAGATTGTCTCATCAATTCAGCAACTCTTACTAATAGTATCCTGTGTACTCTGCCCCCCGCCCCTACTGCCTTTGAGGTCCCTCTATGCCTCCACTTCTCTCCTCTCCTGGCCTCCTAGTTTTATTGTTCCCTTCTGCAGTATGATCTGTGCAGCTGGTTGGCACTCTGTTCCCTTGCCTCCTATCCCAGCTCCCTCCAAATCACTCACTGGAGCTAATGGCTGGTGGGCCACAAACTGACAAGCGGGCCTACCTTGGTTGCCTACTAAAAGCCACAGCCCCTAGCAAGGAAGCCAGGTACCAGGAGGAGAGGCAAGAAAGTTGAAAATGAGAGGTTAGGAAGTTTTTGTGGTAATAGTGCCAGATGTGACAATCTCTCGCTTGCATTTTCAATAAACAGACCAAGGACTGAATGGACCACAGACTGTAGTACTCTCTCTCTCTCTCTCTCTCTCCTAGACTTAACCCCTTCAGAGAAAGGGTGGGGTTTAAGGCATAATGGCAAGCGGAGCAACATGAGGACGTTCACACCACCATCCCCCACATGTAATACCTGTCCCATGAGGACAGGAATTCAGTATCCAGGGCTGTGAACCTGGAGGCAACATAACACTGAGTTCACACAGAAACAAAGGCTGAAGAAAAGACAGAGAAACAAAATTGACATAAGGTGAATTCATCAATGAACCCCCTTTGGGAAATATAGCTCACTGACTGTTTTGGGTGCTAACTAGGGATGGGTGGATGTTCACACAAAAACTCAAACTGAACCCAAAGCTGTGTGGAAGTTTGGAATGGTTCAGATAAACTACCCCTATTGTTCTTTCACTTTCATGTTCCTACACTGCCCGTTTCTATCCGGGAGTAGAGGTGAAATGCCACAACATAGAGCCATGAGAAAGGCTCTTGTGCTATTCACAGCATGGCAGGATGTGGGAAGCTCTAAATTTTACAAGATAATACTAATGTCAATAGAACAAGTTAATTACTTACAGTTTATGCTGGTGCTCATAAAGTGCCAGACACTTTCCAGACATACAAGAAGGGCCCAGAGTCTAAGAAGGGACAGACAGGCAAGCCGAGTTCAGAGGAAGACCAACAATAAAAGGAATATACAGTAAACCCTCGATTTAACGGACCTCGATTTAACGGACTTCGGATGCAACGGACAAAATTTCTGAGCCACTCTGATACATCCAAAATCCATTTCTCGCGGGCTGGCTGCCGGCTCCCGGCTGCCGCCCGGGTCCCGGCAGCGGGCGGGCTGGCTGCCGGCTGCCGCCCGGGTCCCGGCAGCGGGCGGGCTGGCTGCCGGCTGCCGCCCGGGTCCCGGCAGCGGGCGGGCTGGCTGCCGGCTACCACCCGGGTCCCGGCAGCGGGCGGGCTGCGGAGCTGCTGCCCCGACCCTGTGGCGGGCGGGCTGCTGCTCCGACAGCTCTTTTTTATTAAATAACGGACTTTTTGATTTAACGGACACCCCCTCGCCCGAATTAGTCCATTAAATGGAGGTTTTACTGTACTATAAGTCAACAAATTTCCTTAAAGGCAGCACAACAAAAGTTGATCCCGAACGGACCTGACTGAATTTATCAAAAGATTTTTTGCCAAAAAATGGTCTTTTGGAACAACCACCAAAACAGTTTATGAAAAAAAGTTTATAGTTTAAAATTTTTTCTTCAACAAATCAATTGGAAAAAAGAAAAATTGATTGAATTAAATTTCAAATGGAATAGAAATGAAAGGTGTTTTGGTTTTTTTTAGTTTGGGTTTCCACCTCTCCCATCTTCGTCTCTTTTCCCATTTTTCCACAGAAAGAATTAAATGGAATCTAATGGAAAATGAATCTGAATGTAACCCATTTGACAGAAATGAAAGTGTTTCGTTTTTGAATTGTTTCATAGATTTTTCCCCCCAGTAACAGATGCCCACATTTTGACCGGTCCTAGTTTTCAAGTGGAACTTGAAACTAGAGAGGGTGGGACACTGTGGAGTTTAGTGATGCTGACCCTTGTATAAGAGGTTACAACAAAGGCATCGAGACAACTGAATGAAAGAATAAAACGAAAATAGTGAGGGAGCTTGGAAATGGCAAATTCAACAGGGAAGGGCAGATTTATATAGAACCTTTAGATTTCCAAGCCATCCAATACTGTGGTATCTCCTACCAATACTGTCCTCACCTACCATAAAAACATTGAAATTTAAAGTCTGTTTGAATCAAATCCCCATTAGAGGTTTGTCTATTGCTAGTGATAATGCAATCCCAACTGCAGCCCCTGCCATGGCCTTGACACTATCCAACAACACTGAAGCAATAGAGAAAGGCGAGGGGGGAGGAGGAACTATATTATCTGCTGTGAGCTACTGGAGTGAAGAAGAAGAAAAAACCTCTTCATCTGCTTTCTCCTGAAGTGTGTCTCTCTCCTCAACCTTGTAACAGATGACTCTGAACTGTGCTCTAACATCACTTGAAGCACAGTCTGCTTCAGGGAAGAGGAAATTATTTCTGCTGCCCCTGCTTGACATCTCCGGGTCCATTGTCAAATAACACAGAGGAAAAAAAAATGTTTAGTGTAAAGGGCATGCGCTATTACACACGCACACACACAGCTTCAAAATAGCTTTTTTTTTAAACTCCAGAAAGTGAAAATCCCAGAATTTTCAGGACCAGCCCAGACTGGCAGGTTTTGCTGATGTTCATCTATGCCCTTGGATATTTTTTTTTTAAACTGTTTTCACGCAAAATTAGCTATGCATCCCTTATTCAGAAACACTGAAATCTTCCTCTTCGTACAGGTTTTTCCACCACCAAAATGACACTCAGAATATTGATACCACCTTCTACTCCAAAACCTTAACCAACCAAGAATAAAACCCCAAGCTGTGAAACAAATCAATCTTTAAAAAAAAAAAACAATATATTCATGCACGCTTAAAAAAACCCACCTCCAAGCAGAATTTTTACCCTGAAAAGGAAGTAGTGCCAGAGATTCCATGAAGTCTGTTAGCGACTTCAATATTTCTATAGATTTTACGTGGAAGGCACTGAGAAACTCCCATGATGGATGGCAGTATTAAAACCTTAAGGCAAGATAAGATTGACAGTCAAGGAAATAAAGGAAGGACTTGATCCAGAGATGCCTGAGATCTGCAAATAATATAGCAACATTTTGTGAGTGATGTTGCCCATTTTCTCATGTAAAATTGCCCTTAGAAATGTGGGGATCCTTACACTGTAGGTATTACACTTCAAGAGTTATAGCTGTAACCTTGTAAATGATCTCTGAATGCAATTGTGAAATGGCACCTGGGGTAAAATTTTCAGAAGTGCCTCTGACTTAGGTGCCAAGTTTCCAATGACTTGGAGTGGGATTTAGGGGCTTTTGAAAATTTGAGCCCTGGTATCTCCACCTGGAAATCTGTAGAACAATAAACAATGCCCACCCGGTACTAGGACAGTTACAGAATAAGGAAAACTCAGTAGGCACAATGGGATTTGCAAACAACTAAATGGTATCCCTCACAAGGGTTGGGGGAGGACAGAGGCCTTGACTCATGAGAATGAGTGACAGATCACATAATAAAATGGATGTATAGTAGTAAATTATTATCTTAAACCCTTCCTGCCAGATGCAGTCTGAGGCCACATCACTCCCAAGAGGTGCTAAGCAATTTTATTCCTTTCATCACTAGGGAGTCTGCAGACTGGACAGAATTTTGACTCCTATAATGCTGCTCATAGAATAGCAGGGTTGGGAGGGAACCTCAGGAGTTCATCTAGTCCAACCCCCCTGCTCAAAGCAAGACCGATCCCCATTTAAATAATCCAATAGATTTTTGGCTCATACCCCTAAATGGCCCCCTCAAGGATCAAACTCACAATCTTGGGTTTAGGATACCAATGCTCAAACCACTCAGCTATCCCTCCACACAGCATTAGTAGTCAAGTCAGAGGTGAATGAAGCCTGGTCTGGCTGGAGCTGGCCCAGACTGGGGCTTCTCAGCCATTAGTTACTATTTATTATTATCAGGACTGTCAATTAATTGTAGTTAACTCATGTGATTAACTCAAAAAAATTAACTGTGATAAAAATATTAATCGCAATTAAGCGCACTGTTAAACAATAGAGTACCAATTGAAATTTAATATTTTTGGATATTTTTATACATTTCAAATATAATGATTTCTATTACAGCACAGAATACAAAGTGTACAGTGCTCAGTTTAAATTGGCAGCCATACCTCCCAGGGCTGGCAAACTGCCTCAGGGGGGCGGCATGCCATCCATAATTGGGGCGGCGCTCCTCCCCTCCTTGGCGGCATTTTAGCTTCGCTGCCTAGGGGGGCAAAAAAGCTCAACTCGCCCCGAAGCCATTTGTCCTGAACTGGGGAAACTTGGAGGTGTCAGGGCTAATCTCCGCTCGGACTTTCTTTTTTTAAGAACATTTCCAAAATAAAATAAGTAGCTGCAAAGATGTTCTAAAGCCACAATGACGCATCCTCATGTTCTGTACTGCAGACTGCTCAATCAGACACAAGAATCAGGCCCTGCAATCTCAATCAGGCTGACGAATGTTACCAAGTTTGTGTTTCTCTTTTCTGTCTATCCTTCTCCTGCCTCCTCATTTTCTTCCTTAGTTCCTTCTTTCCTTTCTGCTTCAATTCATCCCCTCTCATTTTATCTTCTCTGTCCCAATTTCCCCCTTTTCCTTTCCTCCTCCGCTTTGTTTTCCCCAGTCTTATTCTTCCTCCATTCTTCTAGCCCTCCTCATTTCAACAGTGTGCTTCATTTTATACTTACATTATGTATACTGGAGCACTAATCAAGAGACTAGGCTGGAAATACAACATGGAAATCCCTGATAAGGCAGTCTAGAAAGAGCTTTTGTGTTACATTAGCGTCTTTTGTATTATATAGCCAAAATATCTTATTTTGCTAATTTATTACACTGGTCACTAATCCAATGTGCAGGTCATATACACAATGTCTATTAGCTTTCATTATTGCTTTTTGTATTGTATTGATAACCCTGGCATTGCCCCAAACTGTTACTTCTCCATTTAGTCTATATTCTAATTGAGGGCAGTCTCCTTTTTTTAATTTAATTTTCTCTTTTAAATGCCAATGAGAGTTAGAGGTTTTTTGTTTGGTTAATTTTTTTCCTCAGATGCCTAACGAGGGTGATTTATTGCAAAGCATTTTCCATCCCATCTCTTATTGTGTTTTTGGGTATTGAAATGTACTACACATTTTTCAAGGCTTTTAATATTGCATTTGCAAATTATAAATACAGAGCTAATAACCATGTATTTCAACTGTACAACTGTCTGAGAGACATTAATTCCAGGACAGTCAGGAATAACAACTCTTCCAGCCATATGATCATCTCTAATTTGGAAAGCTGTCTGATATTAAACACATTAAAAACAGAATTCTGACCTAGTTTTATCAGGCTGGAATGATTCAGTGTTCACTATTTCCCTTCCTAATATCAACCCCTCTGGTTATTTTCCATCATGAAAACAATTTCCATGCAAGGAAAAATGCTGAGTTTAAGCAACAGTTAAAGAGCTTGACAGAAACAATTACCCTTAGCTAAATCATATTTTATTCATCATGGGTCCAATCCTGCTGAAATGCTTGGCATTAAAGGGAGCTCAGCTCTTAGCAGAGGTATATGTATTCTTTATATACAAGTTTGAGTACCAAAGCACTGAGCAAATAATTGCTGTTGTTCCAGTTTGGAAAACTTTTCAAAGTTCTCTTTGCCCTTTACTTGTAAATTACTCTGGTTCTTACAAAAATGCTTTTTACCAAGTGTCTCTTTTTACTTGAGCAGTCCAAGAGGTGGTTGAACTAACTGAGCTTTTGTAAGTTACAAATGTGTGCCTTCGGGCCTGATCCGAAGGCCACTGTAGTCATGGAAAGTCATTCCATTGACACTAATGGGCTTTGGATCAGGCTACAGCTGGTCAGGAACTTTTTGACATTGTTTCAGCTACACTAAAACTTTTTGTGGAAATGTATCAGCGTTGATTAAATTGTCATGGGGAAGATTTCTCAGGTAAGGATTATATTTCTGGTCAAACCAGAACAAAAGCAATATTAACCCAGAATAGCCAAGTGGTTAGGACCCTCAGCTGGGATATGTGTGAACCAAGTTTAAGTCTCTACTTTGCCTAATTCAGAGCAGGGACTTGAATGTGTATCTTATACAGCTCAGGTGAGCAGCTGAGGCACTAGGTCAATTGCTATGCCAGGAGTGCAGGGTTTCTTTCATTTTAAAGGTCTTGTTCTTATCCCAATATAGAATGAAAACAAATGTTGAAAGTGAAAATTTATCACCAAAAGGAATCCCTGTTTTCTGGCCAACCACATTCACAAAGAATGAAAAAACTGGTATTTTTGTGCAAGGTTCTGGCTGTCTCCTCATGGAGATCGAAGCATCCTGAAGTCATTGGGAGCAGAGGACACACATAACCCCTCAGGAGGTCCCTTGTATCTTGTAGGATCCTGGCCCATTGGACTGACCAAAACCCACTGAAGTAGTGGAAAGGCTCCTATTGGCTTCAATGGCCTTTGATCAGGCCCTATGTATCTAGCTTTTAAAATGGGACAGACAGGTCATTCAAAGTCTAATTTGGTGAAAGGTGGGAGGGGGAGAATCATGACCACTGTGAATCTGCATTTCCTTAATTATATTTTAACCCAAACGAGTCAGGCCAACACATCATTCCAGCACATAATTCATAAAGAGATACTTCCTTTTCATGTGGCTGTCTGGATTCATTAGAGTGTCTTGCACAGATTCAAATAGAGTGGAACTTGCTTAGAGTGACATCTTCATTTTCACAGGACAAATTCACTATTAACGGTTCAGTGTAACAGTGACTGCAGTTGGCACACTGTAAATGGCATTGAAACTAACTGCAGTTTCAGTATAAATGGAGTTTCATTCTGTTATTGTTTCCAAGTTCATTTAAGTGGGTTCTTTCCACCATATTTTTAATGGAGAAGTAGCTCTTTATTCCACACTATGATAACTCTAGCACAAAATATGCATTTTATATAGAGAGAGCCCGAACTGACAGAGGTACGATATGGGCTCCTGGACTGCTGGGAGTTTCAGAAAGAAACACTACCAACTTTTTTACAAAATTCCCCTATGCTGTCTTTTTCCCAGTCCATCTGTTTTTCTAAAGGAATGCTGTCTAAGTGGCAAAACAAAAAAATTGACCTTTGCTATGTGGACTGCAGCTAATGCTATTGGCTGAACTGTGTGTCTGAGATCTACTGCCCTCTTCTGGGTGCAATATGTCAGTCCCACTCCTGCATGTATGCGCGCCATTACAAGCTCAGCTGCAGCAGTTAACTGGGCAGAATGCATTGATTTGGAAGACAAATATGAAAACCCTCTGCTGCATTCATTCCAGGTCACAGTATGTTTTAGATCAGATCAGCACTGCTTTAGCATCTTTCCTTGCTGCTACTTTAGCCTCGTATCATTCGTGAACAATGCAGTGGAGCAGAGCAAGCAGGCAACAGCTTGTCACTGTTGGAAGCTGAAAGATTATAATAATCTTCCATCAACCCATTGTTAGAGAGGTTAAGTGGCTACGCAGTTATCTCCCACCTTCAGCAAAGTTTCAACCCCAGCAGGTTGCATGTGTCTTCACGAGAGGGCTGATGACAGAGGTTCTCCACGGGAGAAGGAGAAAGGATAGGTCCTAACTGTTATGGTCTGAGTATATGTGATCTTTCATATAGATACAGTTTAGTCCTCTCCCAAAGATCAGAACTAAAATTTGGGCATTCACACCCCCCCCCCCCCAATTCCCCATGAAAAACTGACATTTTTTTCAACCAACTTGAAGTTATAAACAAAACCTATATAGGAATGGAAATATTTCTCTTACATGTTGAGAGGGAAGAAATTGTTATTATTGCCATGATATTATGCAATTATATGGTCCCTATTACTGTAGTATCCGAGCATCTCAGAGGTTGATGCTTCACAATACCCTGTGATGGCGTGTGTGCCCCTCACACAGGCTCTGAAAAGGTTAATATGGGACTGAAAGGCCAATTTGTTATTTGGGTGAACAAGGAGAAGAGGCCAGGCTTAACTAGAGATGAGTCTCACCTTGAAGAGGAGCTGTGTGGTTAGTTTAAGCAGGGGAAGTTTGGCACAGAGAGGGCTACTGGGAGGAGAATGAGGATTTCTGCAATCACTCTCTGCAATTAGAGAGTGGAAAGACTGGCAGGGTCAAGGAGGAAGCCCAATGAGAGAATTGGCCCTAGTACCCTGTCCTGAACTGAACTGAGCCGTCTGACAGCAGACCAGGGGAGGCACAGAACAGCCAGTGCCATGGAGCCAACTCTGATGGAAATCCCTGAGAAAAAGGCAGGAACTGGACCTCCAAGGAGGAGAGACCCCTCAGAGGCATCCAGACAGGGAAAAGAGCAGGGGGAAGTTGAAAGGGAAGGGAAGGTCAAGCCCAAAGGCAGCGAAATGGGTTTACATGTATATTGAATGGCTTGGGAGTTTGTTAGGGGATTCCAGGAAAGGGCCCTAAGAGAAGGTAACCCAAGAGCAGTTGTGGAGAAGAAATCCTGAGAATGGTTAGGAAGGGAGAAGTCCAGGAAGGTGGCAGCAAGGAACCTGGTGTAGTGAACTTTAAAATGCCCTGTTTCTGCATTCCTGGACTCAAAAGGCCTAGGTTCCTCTACCAGCCACGGGTGATATAGCATGAGGCTGGAGAACAGAACAAGGATGACAAAGCCCTGGGAATACCAATGTGAGGACTATGGGGCCCAGAGTTGGGGGGTGAAGACCTTTTCGTAAGAACATTTGGACCTTTATTTGTTGGACTGTTGCCTCGAAAGAGGTGGAACCATATCATTACCTGGCCAGAAGGCTGAACTACAAGAAGATGACTGCAGGACAGGAGTCAGCAGAAGGCATTAGATAGGGAAATAGCCTGTTGCACCATGCCCAGTCTACTCTTCTACATATCCTCAGGAGGTAGGGAAGCTCTACTGCCCCCATTTTACAGATGTGAAGATGAGGCAGAGAGAGACTAAGTAACTCATCCAATGTCACACAGGAAGTCAGTGGAAGAACAAGGATCAGAACCAGGCCGCTGAGTTTCAGACTAGCACTCTAACCACTGGCCCACATTCCCCCTCCCTTTCTAACTACTTGAAAAGCACTCTGATAATTTGTGATTGGAGCCATACACATCAGATAGCCAGATGCTACCCTGTATCTATCAGACATCCTTACACATTATTAGGTTATACGCTGAACTACAGAAATAATTCTGCTTTAAATTCTATATTCCAAAGTGTAGAAGCACATATTTGTTGAAACAATGTTGAGGCAGGCATATTTTAACGAAACGGCAAATAATTTATCCAACTCTCCTTCTCTAGAGCAACCCTTGACAAGATTTTGAAAAATTGAATAAATGAGAGCTTGCTCACCAGGTGGGTTTTTGCAGGCTGTAGAGTGCCACAGGTTCTTATATTCCTAAAATGAAGTGATAAGCCCTTCTCTACTGAATGTGAGCACTCTACAGACAGGAGGCTAGACGTCTGAAAAGGAAATCCCTGCAGTGAGGGATTTGTGAGATTTGGCAGAAAATCTGCATCACAATGCTGTGCTATTTCCCGCAGGGACAGAGCTCACAGAATTTCACAGAAGAAAGATATTACTCCACCATTGCCACTTTACAAGCTGCAGAGAGGAGGCAAAGCAGGCGCCTGCCACAAATGAGTATGTCTTTTACGCGTCTGCCCCAGCACTGAAAAGTCTGCAAGGTTTTGTGTGCCAACCCCACCAACCCAGTTGTACATACAATTTATATGCGGCATAAAAAGCATCAGACTACAAACTGGGATATCCTCACAAAATCCACAGGGTGAACTAGTCATGATTGTTTTCAGAACTCTCCATCACTTTTCCAGACTTTTGGACTTAGCACAAGTCAAGGGAGGAAAAAAAAAAGGCATATCAAAAAGGGATATATTTGGAACTTTCAAATGGACACCAACATAGTTTAACTATTTAATTAACGGGGGTTGTAAGATTTGCTTTGAGAGCACTTGATTTCTTAGGGTATGTCTTCACTACAGGAGTAGGTTGATTTCCCTTAAGTCAATTTTCTAAAGTCTACTTTAGAAAATCGACTTAGTGTGTCCCCACAAAGGACAGCAGGTCGACAGTGTTCAACACTGTCTGTCCTTCAACTTTTGCAGGGGTCGACATCGCCCGCATTGCACTGTGGGTACGTTGCCCACAGTGCCGGGAGTGCCGGACCCCCCCGCCCACCCGAGCAGCCCTGCACCGGACCCCCTCCCCCCCGCCCGCCCAAGCAGCCCCGCGAACCCCCCCGCTCGCCCAAGCAGCCCCGCGTCGGACCCCCCCCCTGCCCGCCTGAGCAGCTCCGTGAACCCCCCCACCTGCCCAAGCAGCCCCGCGCCGGACCCCACCCCCCCCGCCCGCCCAAGCAGCCCCGCGCCAGACCCCCCTGCCCCTTGGGCGGGGGGGGTTTCCTGACTGGAGACGATGGTACAAGAACACTCAGAGTTCTCAAGTAACTAGGTAAATACATGCCCAGAGATTGTACGAGAACACAGCAACCTTTCTTAAAATAAAGATGGGCTGTCCGGATAATGGAGGAGGAAGTTTTGTTTGAATTAGCAGGTACAAGGGTGGTAACTAACATCTGGTGTGTAATATGTAACTTGTTGGTATCAATGTATAAAAGGAGAAGTCATAGGAGGGAGTTCTGTGTATCCGCTGAGAGGACAGCATCTTGTTATGCTGACTGATCCTCACTGTTGTCCCGGCCAGGGATACAAGTTAGTGTCCCTGTGACCCATTGGTCAAAGTGTTAGTACCATTCTTTGCCGACAGTAAACCTGGACGAACCCAGCCCGTGGTCTTTCTTTATGAATAACCTCGAAGTCTGCTGAATCAATCTGCTGCAATCTCTGCTAGTACAGCTAACATGGGAGCTCCAAGAGTAGCAGCCCTAGCAGGATTTAAAACTCTGCAGCACACGCAATGCCCTGCAGCACTAACAACATCAGATAGCATTTAGGTGTTTGCCTTGAAACTGCAAACTCCCACACTCAGGAAGAAGCAGTACCAACTGTGAAATACTAGTTTTCCATAAGAGGTGTCATCTCCTGCCCAACAAAAGACGACCCATAGATATGAGGCAGGCCATTGTGGAACATCGGAAGACAAAACACTTGTTGATTTCTCTTCATGGGTGTGGGGGGAAGCAGACATGCAAGTGGATTCATCCCATCCCCAGCAAGAAGGAACTGCATGTCTTTATGATACTTGGACTCGGAGAGGTAATCTACAACTCCTCTTCTTCTGAGAGACTTCCCTATTCCCTTTCAGCCACCTTAAACCATCGGGCTCCACTTTCAATAAGCCACTTCTGCAAATGGCAAACCTCACACACACTGGCTTCTTGGAGAGGGAAAGAGGAAAATACCTTTTAAAACTTCTCACACTTCAAGTCATTCTCTATGGATATCAAAGGTGCCTATCATTTGAGTATCGGGTTGATGTGCTATTGTCATATTTGTGACATCAATATATCACTGTTCAGTGTATACAAGACTGGAAACATTTCCATTTCGACTCTAGAACACATGGAGGATTTGACTTCCCATAATCCCATAGGATCATAGGGCCAGACTCCTTAGTGTCTGCAGGTGGCAGTTAATTGGGTGCTTATCTGTAGTGAGTCTTAGTTACCGGTGGGGGGGAAATCATACATGGCCAGCTCACTGAGCCAGCTCTCAGCATCTGGGAAGCATTTGGTTGAAGGTATTAAACTTTTTGTATTCAGGTTTGAGAGATCGTCCAATGACTGGTTCTTGTTTTTAAATTTGACGTGAACCAATCAGAAGATAACCCTTGCCTCATGTGAATAGTTTAGACAAGCAACTTAGAATAGGAGTTGTACTTCGTGCATAACTTTTTCATAGGCCAAGAAAAAACAGAGCATCTCTTGTCATTTCACATTGGAAACCGCACATCATTTTCATGGGTTTGCAGAACCCAAAATCCATAAGGTATAGATGTCTTGGAACATCCTGGTTCTGACTGTAGAATTTCAACTGTTTAAGCAACCAGTGGACAGCTGCTCAGGATATCCTTTTCTGAAGGTCTCCTGATTTGACACGGACAGCTCAGCAAACTTTTCAGTGCTTTTATAGAACCCTTCAGTTCACAGTGATGCAATCTTCTTGGCTAGCTTTGTAAAGCTCTGGGCTCTCTCATCATGCAGCTTCTCTGTAAGCAGCTTTATTTCCCTGCAGGAGTATCCATTTTGAAGCTTTCTGGCCCTTTTATATAAAACCTCTCCCCCTCCTGTGATGCTGTTTTAAAACATATTTAGCCCACTCCCCAGCAATATAAGTTATTTGAGTCATCTGTCCTCCAACAGCTTTAGGGCTTGGCTACCTACCCTGACATTTTATAGTGCTCTATAAAAATCACCCTCTTCCCCTCCCTCCCCACCCCCCCAAGCACAGCAAGTTTGAGTGCTGTAAAGTGCTAGTGTAGACAGGATTGGGAGCAGGGCTCCGAGCACTCTGAGCTAATCCCCTTGTGAAGGTGGATTACAAGGAATGCTGGGAGAGCTCTCAGCACTGCTGCAGGAGCGTTCCCACCACAGTGCTTTGAAGTTTCAAGTGTAGCTGTGCCCTTAGCTGGGATCAACACCAGCAGGACTGAACAACTGTATAAATATTTAATGTCTATAGCCAGATTTAATACCTTCACTCATGCTGAATAGCACCTTACTCCACAAGTAGCCCCATTGACTTCAGTCAGACTACTTGTGGGAAAAGATGCAACTCCGCACAAGTAAGGTGATCAGTATCTGGACCTCAGTCTTGTTCAACTCACTCTTCCTTCATTTATGAAGTTTGAATCGCTTAGTGTACTTCTAAAAAAGCATTTAATAAACCTTGTAGCTACTCAGTTGTATAGGACACTTTGAAATAAGGGAACATAGGAATTGCCATACTGAATCAGAGCTGAGGTACATTTAGTCCATGATAGTGGCCACTACCACAGTAAAAGTCCCAGGGAAGGCAGATGAGAGAGTCAGCCTCTTAAAGATTAGAATGAGTTTTAATATAATAGATAGAGTTGGTATGAACCCTGAAACATAAGGTTTAATATCCCTTCCAATTGTTTTCAGCATTACCTATTACAAATCTATATATTGGACTCTTGGGTTCTCCAACTTAGAGCTGCTTTGGAGGCCTTTGCCTTATGCTGCCGTCTTAAAATTTCTACTTAATATTTCCCCTGGTCTTTAGAAAAATAGTTACAAGAACATGGTTCACAAGGTAATATCTTTTATTGAATGAACTTCTGTTGGAGAGAGAGAAGCTTTTGAGCTTATGCAGAGCTCATCTTCAGGTCTGGGTGTGAAGAAGAGCTCTACATAAGCTCAAAAGTTTACCTCTCTCACCAACAGAAGTTGATCGAATAAAATATATTACCGTATTTTTCGCCCTATAAGACGCACTTTTTCTTCCCCAAAACGGGGGGGGGGAAAGTTGGTGCGTCTTATAGGGCGAATGCAAAGACGAAAAATAAGACGAAAAATACGGTACCTCACCCACCTTGTTTCTAATATCCAGGGACCAATATCACTAAAACGCTGCACTGCCAATGAGAGATACCTATGACTTGTCTGTTAAGCATATTCTTTATCAACATTTCTTACTGAAAATTTTAAAAAAAAAACCACCATTATCCTGGAACTTTGCAGTTATGTTCTCCTAGACATTAAGAGGAAAACCTATTACACATGGTCTTTCAAAGGGTCCATGTTTGCAATACATTTGATATAGTAATACTGAAATTTGTAATCAACTCATTTCTTCACATAATGTTAATTTATTAAGAGTTTATTTCATTTCCTCAATCCTGGCTATAGAAACATGTTAAAAAACTGTGACCCCGGGAGTCCCCCCCATATTGTAACTCATGTCAGGCCTGACACTCATTGTCCCAAACACACCATTGTCATAATATAGATCCCAAAGGAGTCATGTGAGGTATCAGATGTAAACTGGTGACTCACTGGTCCCAGAAATCTTTACATGATGTATGTACAGATGTTGCACAATGAGTTTTATAGACATGTGTTGGAAATATGATCTTAAAATGTGTTTGGGAGGCAGAGCATTAAAATCAGCCTCCCCTAGACAAAGGAAATATTTACTAGTCCGACCAGGTTGGTTACAAGCAGAGAACAATGAAAGTATATTTATTTGCATATGAGGTAAACAAAGCTATCAAGCTAAACAAAAAGGAGAGAAGACCATTTAACAATTATGCCAGGGGACAGAATCTGCACCCCAGGAAGCCTTCCGGACTCTTGAGGCAGAGAATGGATTTTGAGTAACATAAGGTAAAGCAAAAGACATTTTAGTTCTCCATCATTGAGGGGGCATAAGGAACAGCACCCTTTAAGCCTATGAAAATTAGCCCCCTAGTGATGATGCTGACATAAGAAAGAAAATAGCTTAGGCAAAGTTTGTAGCTTACTAAGACTAAGTTTTAGTCACTAGAAAGCATATTTTTTTGTTTTATTAGTAACCACACTTTGATTTTTTTTCCTGTTTAGTATCACTTAAATCTCCACTCTTTATTAATAAACATTCTTGTTTTATTAAAAATCATCTCAGTGCTGTGTATTAACAGTGGAGAATGCATCCTCCACTAACATAACAAGCTGGTGCGTACTGTCTCTTTGGAGGCACTTCACTTCAGTGAGTGTCCAATGAATGCGACTGGACACTGCAGAGACACCCCTCTGGGGAACTTGGAAATGTTCACCGATTGTCTGCCTTGCTAGCAAACTCTTCAGGACTTGCCAGTCCTAACTTTACCTTGCAGGTAACAATCTGGTGTGTCAGAGAACCAATACATGGCTTAGCGGCAGAAAAGCTCACTCCCGTTGAGGCAGAGTGGTAACACAGCGGTTCACAGTTCTGGGTGTCCTGAGCAGGAGGCCACAATAACCAGATCACAAAAAGGAAAAAGGGAAGTTCATTTTTCACAAACACAATGTATTTCTTATTTAGTAGTAGTACGATGATGGTAATGCCTAAGGGCCCCAGCCATGGATCAGAATCTGAGTGTGCTAGACACCATCTAAGCACAAAAATAAAACAGTCCCTGGCACAAACTGCTTACAATGCAAGGACTGAGAGTTTCTATTTGGTAAATCAGCTCTCTCTCAATCTGTCGAGCACAGAAAGCAGCTTTTATTTGCTTATTCAGGGGCATCGCCTTGCTCAGGCGATGCCTACGAGGGGCAAGAAGGGTCACATGCCCCTCCCCAGACACCTGTTGAAGTATGGGCTGGATGAATGGACTATACAGTAGATAGAAAGCTGGCTAAATTGCTGGGCTCAGCAGGTAGCGATCAATGGCTCCATGTCTAGTTGGCAGCCAGTATCAAGCGGAGTGCCCCAAGGGTTAGTTTTGTTCAATAACTTCCTTAATGATCTGGAGGATGGTGTGGAGTGCACCCTCAGCAAGTTTGCAGATGACACTGAACTGGGAGGAGTGATAGATATGCTGGAGGATAGGGATAGGATACAGAGGGACCTAGCAAAATTAGAGAATTGGGCCAAAAGAAATCTGATGAGGTCCAACAAGGACAAGTGCAGAGTCCTGCACTTAGGACGGAAGAATCCCATGCACTGCTACAGACAAGGGACCAAATGGCTAAGCAGCAGTTCTGCAGAAAAAGGACCTAGGGGATGAGAAGTTGGACATGAGTCAATGTGCCCTTGCTGCCAAGAAGGCTAACAGCATTTTGGTCTATATAAGTAGGGGCATTGCCAGAAGATCGAGGGACACGATCATTCCCCTCTATTCGGCATTGATGAGGCCTCAGCTAGAATACTGTATCCAGTTTTGGGCCCCACACTACAAGAAGGATGTGAAAAAATTGGAAAGAGTCCAGTGGAGGGCAACAAAAATGATTAGGGGGTTGGAGCACATGATTTATGAAGAGAAGCTGAAGGAACTGGGATTATTTAGTCTGCAAAAGAGAAGTATTAGTGGGGATTTGATAGCTGCTTTCAACTACCTGAACAGGGATTCCAAAGAGTATGGATCTACACTGTTCTCAGTGACAGCAGATGACAGAACATGGAGTAATGATCTCAGATTGCAGTGGGAAAGGTCTAGGTTGGATATTAGGAAAAATGTTTTCACTAGGAGCGTGAAGCAGCACTGGAATGGATTACCTAGGAAGGTGCTGGAATCTCCTTCCTTGGAGGTTAAGGTCAAGCTTGACAAAGCCCTGGCTGTGATGATTTAGTTGGGGATTAGGTCCTGCTTTGAGCAGGGTGTTGGACTAGATGATCTCCTTAAGTCCCTCATATTCTAGGATACTAAGTAATAAGAGTGGCAAATATTCAGAATCAGAGAGGTAGCCGTGTTAGTCTGGAATAGCAGAGGTTACAAAGAGTCCTGTGGCACCTTAAAGACTAACTATAAAGTTTTGAAGCATAAGCTTTCGTGGGCTAATACCCACTTTGTCGGATATTCAGAGGTGCAGGCAAGAGCGCAATCCTTTGGTTGATTACATATCATGTGCTGCACACTCACTCAACCTTGTTGGCCAGTCTCCCATGGATTGTTGTGTTGAAGCAGTTTCTTTGTCTTGGATTTGTCAAAGAGTTGTACATTTTTTTCTCTGCATCAACCAGTCTTTGGATGATTCTTGGAGATTCACTACCAAATGGATGCCCAGTGCCCAAATGACTCACAAAAGGCATGGTGGTGTGCCAACATTGAAGCTGTGAATAAAGTTGTTCTGGGATTCCACAACATCCTTGAAGTGCTAGAGAGCATCAAGGATAATGAATCTCAAAAATCAGCAACAAGAAAAGATGTGAAGATCCTGAATACTGTACTGTCTGCTCATTCAGTGACAAGGTGGCCTTCAGAGTTAATACCTTCATCACAATCATCTTGAAACTGTAGAATTCATTAGAACATTGGATTGAGGCCTCCAAAAATATTGACAAAAGCTTTAGTGTACTGACATATTTATCTAACATTTCAAGTTCCAAAGTCTGTGAAGTTATCAAACAGCTATGTCACAAATATCCAGATGATCTCCCAGTAGATTTAACTAATTTCTTCAATTTGTTGAATTTACACCACTCTGATATACAGAGAAAAGATGGCAAAAGCAAATCTAGTTGGATGTACCGAGTTCTAGAACATTGGATTCAGTGATAACAATTCCCAAATGTTGAATCTGCATTACGGCTGTATTTGTCTCTAACGATCACTAACTGCAGTGGACAACATTCTGTCTCTAACAAGGGTCAAAAATGTCCTCTGATCCATTATGACTCAAAAGCATCTCAGTGCTGTGTCCCTCTTGAGCACTGTGAATTAAATTGTCAGGTCGTTGAATTATGATATCATTCATGACTTTGCCACAGCTAAAGCAAAGGGGGGAAATTGTTTGAAGAATTGAGTGTAGTAAGAGTAGAATAAACCTGTTAATTTTACACAAATAAATATGTATGTAGATAAGTGCTTGATTTTTTAAAAATTTTTTTGCAGTATGTAATTCATATGTAACCCTTCTGCCCTTCAGAATAGACAGCAACAAGGGCCGGGTTCAGTAAATAGGGGTTCCCTCTCAACAATACAATGCAAACTGGTTCGAGCCCCCACCCAGTGACCTGGGAAAATCCTAACACACCCCTGGGCGCCTCAATGAGGCAATACTTCCCCCCTTGCAAGCACAGATCGGTGTAACAGAAGATCTTTATTAACATGAGGTAAATGACATCACTAAACTGGGAAAAACACCACACCTAGGGTTCATACACCAACCCATGAGCAAATTGCCCCTCCCCAGCAAGTTTGGGCTGTGTCCTCTCCTGTAGGTTCAGGAGTCCAGCAACCCAAACGACACCCAAAGTCCCACAAGTCCAATAGCCCAAAGTCCCTGGAGTCCAGTAACCCCAACAATCACCCAAAGTCCCAAAAGTTCCACAGCCCCAAAGTCTCTGGAGTCCCTGGTCAACAGTTACTCTGCCGAGTCTTACCTCCCAGGCTGGGTGGAAGTGGAGGGCAGAGTGGAGGGTACCTTCACAAGGTCTGAGGCAGACGGCCCAGTCTCTCCGTGGGGTGCTGGTTACTCCGCTAGCCGCCCTGCTAGCCGACACAGGAACTGCTCTGTCCGCGGCTCGACTCTGCTCTGCCCGCTGTCTCAGGAACTGCTCAGGAACTGGTCCACTAGCCGGCACAGGAACTGCTCTGCCAGCTGTCTCAGGAACGGGTCAGCCGGCACTGTTCGGCCAGCTGTCTCAGGAACGGGTCAGTCGGCACTGGGACTGTTTAGCCAGCTGTCTCAGGAACGGGTCAGCCGGCACCGGGACTGCTCTGCTTAGGGCCCCCCACTTAAGATAAAGCTCAGTGATTTTCAGCTCTTAAGTGATTTCAGCTCATAGGGGGGGGCCTTAGTGCAGAGGCACCACCAGACCCAAAGCAACTTCAGCTCCGTGGGCTGAAGTTAGACTCCTAATGGAAGCAAAAGTCAGCTCTAACATTCCACAGGGGAGAGAGGCCAGGTGCAATAGACCGGTAAGGCCCTCAGACACAGTCCTCACCACAAGATATAGGAGCCTGTCCACAGCCTTTCTCAATTCAGTGGGTTTTGGAACCCCTGTCCCCTGTTTAGTGGGTGCTACCTAGCTGATGGCGAGTCCCTCCAGCATGTCAAAGGCCAAATACATGTCCCAACCCCTCATTCACATAAACAGGTTAATCAGCACTTTATCATTCTTGCCCCAATACTACAGAAACTGGGGGTCCCACAGTAGCCAAAGTGATCATTTGGGCTGTTAGAGTGCAGGCTAGGTGCGGTGGGTGTGTCTATGCAAATAAGGTGTTATTTTCCAAAAGTCATTGCAATTCCTGCAATTCACCACCGGATGCCACTCATCCTGACACTGCTTACACATATTTAGGCCCTTTCCTCCCATTAGCCTTAGGCAAAGCTTTATTTCTCTAATTTTCCTGGTTCTTGAATTAACATCAGACAAAAATTGCAGTTTTGAGCAACATACAACTCCTCAAGACAGAGGATGCAACTGGAATGTCCATCACTGATCAGGATTGTCTCCTGGCATGACAAACAGCTATTGAAGCCAGGAGAATCAGGAGAATGACCTTCCAGACAGAAAAATGGTCCATCTAAATAGTCTGTAGACAAGAGAAAAAAACATTTTAGAAAGAAAAGCTAGAATAAGGATGACTGGACTATAGAAAAATGCTAATGTTAACACTGTCAGTTAGCTATCAGCAAGAGAAATTAGAGTTGTGGAGAGTTTCTCTAGAGACTGCTAGAGTTTCTTCTCAGGACGAGGTGGTTGAGAAGGAACTGAAGGTGGTTCACCCATGCAGTACTATATAACAATGGTATGGGATATGAAATTTACTAATCCAGATGAACAGGCCGAACAGATACTACTATGAGACATCTCCAGTCAAAGACACAGAGGCACTAACACACCTGAAGTGGAGTGTCCATAGAGCCACTACTCAAAGAAGAACTATTACTTTCTACAAAACCTCCTGCCAGCCCTTAACAGCAGGTAGCAACAGATTTATTCTTCTGACAAGGACACATACATTATTGCAGTCAATCACGTCTCCAGATATATTGACTTGCTATATTTATATAGTCCTCATTGGCACAGGCCATCCAGCAACTACAGTTAATATTGCAAAACATGGAGTTCCTGATGTCCTCAGATCTGATAATGGGCCTCAATTCACCTCTGAAACATTTCTAGCATTTGCACTGGACTGAATTTGAACTGGGAATGACTAGTGATGGCAATCCACAAAAAAATGTCCTCATTATCTAGTTGATCTATTTATACTAGTGATAAGATTTCTCCATCATTAGCATTGATGCAACACCGTGAAAGAGAGAGACAGGTGAAGAATACCTACTGAATATAGACATAATTCTGATAAAATGATTCTAAGTCTTATTGGGGAAAGCAGTTCAAAATTACACATTGTTTTAGATTTCCTGTCATCTCTTTATATAAAGAAAAGGAATGCTCTATAGAAGCATTATTTGTTGGTTGGATCTTGGAAGCCACAGTTAATCAGCTACTGTTGGTTCACATTTGGAAAACTCTCTTATCATTAAGGAACATCAATGAGTATTTTTAACTGAAAACTGAAGGAGCTCAGAGGATTACTGAATATATATCTACATATCTCTTTCAGAATTTTTCAAGATGCATAGCAGACAGTATGACAATCAAACAGTCTGAAATATTGCACTCATGGATATCTCCTAGTATAATATGTTTACTTGCAGTACATTATCCAACCACTTGATGTCTCTGGGTGCTGCACAGAGTTCCAGTCAGGCAATATTCGTTGGTAGACAAAGCCATGGTCTACACTGGTGGGAGGGATTGGCCTAACATATGCAATTTCAGCTAAGTGAATAGAGTAGCTGAAGTCTAGGCCTGGCCACAGACGACAAAGCTAAAACTCAAACTAAGTGGAACTCTGCTGGTCTTGTATCAGTTTGTAATTGACTTGTTTAAATACAGTTTAAGAACTAACGTGATTCTATATATCATGCCTTCTGCAACCTGTTGGGGATTTCTGCTCTAATCCTTCCGCCAGGTGGAGTCAGTAGCAACAAGGGCCAGGTTCACTATCTAAGGGTTCCTCTTAACATAAAACAGAACTGGCTCAAGCCCCCCACTCAGTAATTTGGAAAACCTTGCCACCAACCCTGGGAGCCTCTAACAGGCAGTATTTCCCCTCTTGCAAGCACTGAGTTTGTGTACAACAAAAAATAAAAGTTACACCACAACCATGATTCAAAAGCATGTGATCATAACACTCACCCCGCAATGCAGTAGGCAGTGTCTTCTGCCTCAATTTCTCACCTTATAGTGTGAATGCCCAACAAACTAATATCTTTTAACACATCACTCTTCTCCTTCTGTTGCACCCCCGTCACAGTTGGCGGTCCTTGGTTAGTGAAGACCCAGAGTTCAGAAGTGTATTTATGGGATTCGCCTTCCAATCTGGAGTCGGGGGGGGGGGGGAGGGTTGCGTCAAGCAATATCTTTGCTGTTGCCTCTGCAACTGGCCCGCAGCTGCTGCTGTTTCTCTACTGCCACTTTCCGCTGCAGTCACTTGCCATTGGTCATTGACTTTCTGCTGCCACCAGCTCCTCCTGCTTGCTGCCCCTATGACCTCACATTCTGAGGTTCCACACTTAACGCAGTTGTCAGCAATTTCAGCAAGTGCTGGGGAACCACATGGCCACTGCAGTCTGTGTTGTCTTTCACTGTCACCACAGAGTCTAAGGTGTAGCTCCTACACTTGCTCAATAGTGATGTCAACTCCAGGAATCCTCAACTAGAAACCATGAATTTCAACGGAGTCTAATCAGCTCGGTCATTAAATGCTGGAGAGGAGCACCTCAGGTAAGTGTCTAGGACTTTTTGGGTAGAGTCCACACTACCAGTTAGGAACACCTATTCCCCACTGACACATTTTCACTGGGATTTGGCACCCCTACCCTGGCTTAGCAAAGTGAGGTTCAGTTTAAGGTGGCTCCCTCAATCAAGGTATGCTAAGCACAGTTCTGCAGTCTGTTACTCTTATAACAATGAAAACACTGGAGTGATTTACAACCAAAACCAGACAAAAAATTATCATTTTGCAAAGCAACTCCATCTGCTGGGCACCTAGGCAGACTAGGCATTTCTATGTCAATGTGGTCTGCTCCTGAAGTGTTTTCCCCCAGCTCATCACTAGATGTCAGAGGAGAGCTCATTCAGACCCTCTTGACACTTCCATGTGGCCACATACAGCTGGCAAGCCCTTCCTGAATGGATACACTGAAGCCACTACCCTCTTCAAGACTCATTCCTCCTGTGATGCCTACCAGAAATCTCGACAATTAGCTTGAGTGGCAATCAGAAAGTGCTGACAGTATTATTGTCACAATAAGAACTTCCCAGGCAAAAAGCTCTAGGCGTTCCAACAATGTATTAAATTTAACATAATGATCACCACCCAGCTGCCTTAAATATGCTTACATGGGCAACATTAACTGAGCCAGCCTGCATCCTTAAATATTCATGTTCAGGTAACTAAAACAGACAATAGAATCCAATAACCATACACGGGTGACAAATTAAGTCTTCCGGTCAATAAATCTAAGCAATTTAAAAATCCCTTTCTTCACCTTCAGGAACGTATCCTCATCCTTACCCCAAAAATACTTTCAAACTCATTAAGGTCTTTTTTTTAAGCTTTCAAAAGTTATGGAACCATCCGGGTATACACTAGCTAGTCTGTATGACCATGTCATCATGTCACTGGCAGGTTTAGGCTTTCTCCCTCTTGTTATATTGTTTTGTCTTGCCTTGTTTCAGTTCAGCTTGGAAACAGATCTCAGCCAGGACTGTTTCTTGTTATGCATATAGGCCTTCTGGGTTCTACCTTAATGCAAATAAATAATTCAGACCTATTGTAATTAAGATAACTTCTATTAAAGTCGAGGGAGTTACAGCCACTTGTACTCCGTGTTAATGTGGCTGTAAATGTGAGTAAAGATAGAGAAAAGGAATCAAAAGGGCCTGAAAGAATGTGTGTTTAAAAAAAAAAAAAAAAAAAAAAAAAAAAACCATAAAAGCCAAATGATGCAGTCCTCCCCAGGCAGAACTCCCACTGGAAGAATGAGAGTTTTATCTCAATAGATACTGTAGAAATTACCCTATATGAATAAAAACATTGCCTCTTTTGTAGTTAGTATTATTTCTATTGCAGTAGCATCTAGGAGTCCAACCAAAGGACCCCATTGTACTAGGCACTGTGTAAACACAGAAAAAGGCCACCTTTTCCTCAAAGAGCTTACAGTCTAAGTTCTTTCCAGGGTGTCTTCCCTCTTCCTCATTACTGATTTTTCATAAATCTATTCAGAATGCTGCTTTCTGCAGTGGGGTTCAATGCATGAGGGTCTCCACCACCACACAGGGTTTCTTTAGGAGGCACACTTTTTAAAACCAAGGGCCAGATCATCAGTGTAAATGCAGCTTCATCAGGCCCAAGGATCCAGAGCCCCAGTCTGTGGTAGGGTGCAGTGAGTGCCATCTTCACATGGTAGGCCCTTGCACTCCAGAAAAATTGAATTTCACAGAAAAGTCAACATCTAAATCTTCATCCTCACCTATGATGCTGCAGTGTCAAGTATTTTAGGAAAGATCATTGTACATCAGACCAACACTCAATCTTTACTTTGAGTTTTCTGTAAAACTTGGCCAAGGGCTCAGCCAAGTGAATTTTAGTTTCACAAAGGAAACTAGACTGAAAACCCTGGAAAAATGAAAGGCTCCTAGCTCTCCATAGACTGAGTACTGGGGAGGTAACACCTGTGAAATATCCACCACACCATCTCTCCAATGTGCCTGAACTTTGGGCTTCAAGAGCCATCTATTGAACTAAGAGAGCGTAGTTCAGTTCTTCCGCTCTTTTAATCTGTGGCATCTACACGGAGACTGAAAAAAGTGCCACTAATGCTGGGTTTTGCATGAATTAGTGCCACTGATGCTGGATTTCGCCATGTGGACACTCGTCCACCAGCAAACGGGCTCAGTTCATTGCTCTATATACAGTCATAACCGAATACCCCGCTATTTCATTTGTATTAAAACCCACTCACAAAAGAAATGACATGCAGAACCCCAGGTATACCCATGCCTTTAATTGCAATGAATGGTTCATGACTCATCTTGACACGGGTCTAAATTAATCCCTGCATCTGCTCAAGTCATTTACAATTGCAAAAACTCAAAGCAGCCTGCACCATAACATACAGATATTTAATGGAGCTAAAAATGCTCACTTGATTTCTCTTTTACTGTTGGGGAGGGGGGGTTGGGGGGGATTGTTTTTGGTTTTTTGCTTCAGCAGCTTTCCCTCCTGATTTGTAGGGGCTTGCAGAGACTTTGCTGCCTCAAGAGAAGCTGGAACCAGAGGTAAAGCTTTTTTAAAAACTGTCCGGCTGCTAGTAAACGATCTGGCCAGTGAAGCTGAAACAATACTAAATTTTCTCCACTGTCCATAACCCCCTAAATTGGAGGTACACCGACACTGCTCTGAAACAAACACAAAGAGAGGGGAGAATGCATTTGGACAGGCGTCTGACTCGAGAGTTCACAAGGCAGACATCAAAAAGCTGTAAAAAGCTACACACTTTAATCTTGGTTCTGGGGAGTTGCTGTTATCGGTGCTTTTTGTGTTTGGACTGTACAGACCAGGGGTCACATTCAGATACTTTTACTCAGTGAAATTTAATGAGGCTACTCAAGGAGTCAGGAGCTACCCAGGATGAGTCAAGGTGGCCAAATCTTGCTCTTGGTTATTTAGCTCAGGACTCCTGATATGACAGGAGGAAAGGCAGGCTTTTCCCTGAATAGCAGAATGAAACATCTGTTCAACCATTTATTCAGTGTTACTATTCTGCTTCTGGGCGATACAGTCAGTGATACAAACCTTTGAGTGGCCTTTGGGTGGGTGCACCTCCCCATTCTTGCATAGCTGGGAAGGGACCACTCATTGTGATCACCTTTGTGCTCCATCAAGCTAGAGGACTCCTTGTGCAAGACTACCTGAGAGGCCAGAGACCCACCCACCTCTGATGGCTGGTGGGGCTGTCTCCATGCAGGGGGAGTGCTCTGCACTAGCTCAGGGTTCAGGGGGTCCTGCTCACCCTCTGCTGCTCAAGGCATTATGGTTCAGAGAAGCACAATCTCTCCAGGAGCTGCCATGCTCTGTGTCAGCGCTTAATGAGAGATCCAGTGTGCAGGAACAATACAGCCCTCCTGGAAAATCCCAAAGCTCCTGTGCTGGCTTAACATTACAGGCCATAATATGCCATCCTTAGTCTCACTGATGACCACTCACTTAATAAGCAGTCCATTTGAAGACATGCATGGAAGTGCTCCCTGACATGGGTAAAGGCTTCACAGCCTGCCTGTAAGAGAGTTTATTTGCCCCAAAATGATCAGATTCAAAGCTAGCTTCTTACAGCAAGCACAGCTCTGCCTCTTTCCGCAGCAGCATTAAAGCAGAGCACTGAATGACAGCAACACACACGGTATGAACAGAATACAAAATGCTGTGTGCGTGCAGCTAAACTTACATTAAGAGAGTCTGTGCTGGAAAGACACCTTAGCTACATGGCCTTAGCGGTACAGCATCTTAGAAGGAAAAAAAATCACTTTTCTATTGATCATATGTCACTATGACCAGGGCCCTGGGGCAGGGGGAGGGCATGCTGAGGTTACTCAATTAGGGAAAATGGTAAAGAATGGGGCAGACAGTCCCCAAAGCTGTGGCTATTTCAATGCTTGCATTCACCAAGCTAGCCACAAAACAGCCTCTACAATACCTTACTAGTTACACAGGAGCCAAAATAGGACTCCCTTAAAAATAACCCAGCCTTTGGTCTCCCTCCCAGACAGACAAGTCAAATATGAAAGTTCTACCAATCCCGAAAGATCGGACACATTATCTCCCAGCTTAATGAATATTTCAGATTTTACCCCAAATATTCGCTTACAGCCAATTCTTATTAACTAAAAGTTATTAATAAAAGAGTACTGGTTAAAAGATCATTACCTACAGACAGACATGAATACGGTTCTGAGATCAGTTTCATAGTCGAAATGAGGAGCTTTGGAATTGCAAAGAGTTCTTAGAATGAGTCCATCGGTTTAATCCAATGTTCCATACTCAGTGATCCAGATGGGACTGGAGTGGTGGTCAGGAGACAAGGAGCAGGGCGGGGGGTTGGATGGGTCAGGAGTTCTGAGGGGGGCAGTCAGGGGTCAGGAAGTGGAAGGGAGTGGATAGGGGGCAAAGGCTAGGCTGTTTGGGGAGGCACAGCCCTCCCTCCCTGGCCCTCCATAGAGTTTCACAACCCGATGTGGTCCTAGGGCCAAAAAGTTTGCCCACCCCTGATCTAACACGATATAGGTAAACGGACTACTACACTCACTATTTTCTACCAATTCTTAACAATACACGTTTACATTTTAAAGTTCTAGCGTAATTAACATTGAATGGCCCTAATTACTATTTACACACTTTTTATAATATGTCTAAAGGTTTGTGAGAGACAAAAATTACCCTGTGGCAATTAAACTGTTAAATGTTTCACCGAGAACTTTGGACAGCCCTGAAGCTCAAAACAAGATTGAGCAGTTTGTTTTGAAGACCTTGAGAAGGATTCTCTTTCAGTCATCTGGCGCCAGACTGTTAGAAAAGAAAAATTTTAGATTAACTGTGCTTCCATTTCTTTTCCTCTGTGATACTTTTGACCTAGCTGATAATGGTTAGATAGTTATAAATTAGGTATTAGGTATTGTTTAAAGTTATAATAAGTGTTGGTTAAGCATAACCAAGAGGGAAAAGGGCGGAAATGGCTTTTTCCCTCCTCCCATCTTGGCTCAGACTAACCTGTGACACGACGGAACTGTTTATAAAAAACCTATCCAGTGTAAGAGCTGGCTGGTTCCGGGGGAAACGGGCCACTCTCTATTGATGCGTGCACCTGTCAATAAAGACTTTGGACTTTGCTGGTTGTTGCCTGTCTCTCTGCGGTCAAATAATGAACCTTTGCCGGTCGGGGTTCAAGTCCCTGACAGGTTGAACCCTTTCTGGCCACGTATCAGTCACATTGGCAAGTGTTATCTAATTATATATTGAAAGACTCATCTATAAAATGCATATGAGCAAAGGGACAGGGTAAACATTGCTATGATAAACCTAAACAAATTTACCGACTTTTGTGCAATTAAAGCCTAAATCTTAATTTGCATTTCCTTTTTAAAAAAAATAAAATATGACAAATGTATTTTGGTATGCATTTTCACCATTAAACAATTTTATTCAGTGAAAACAAGGGGTCAAAGTTTTATCCTATGTTTCGAACATAGTTACCACTGGCTGACCGTGTCAGAAATTTTAGCCCCCAAAGTAATTGTTTTTGTAAGTTAGAAGCCACCAAAAATAGATGCTTCAAATGAAAGCAGCTTCTTGGATATTACATTAATAAAAAGAGCTACTGCATAAATGCGTTGTAGCAAGAATAAATGAAAAACTGCAAACATTATGTGGACATGGTACAGCACAAGGAAATTCAAGTAGGGCACAAAATGAAAGATTATCTTTATTTGGAAGGCATCTGTTCCAGCTAGAAACTGACACTCAATACTCAAAAAAACAATAGGGTTCCATGTTGACCTATAGGACGTTGTCAGTAGCAAATCCTGTTTGAAGTTTATCACAAGCAGTCAAGTGCATAAAAGATATTGTGATTCCACACCGCTTCTTTTTCCTGTGGAGTTCTTGAATCCAAGTATTGATTCGGTCCAGAACTGCTTAGCTTTCAAAGCACACCGAGACCAGGCACAAGAATGCCATTTCAGCACCGCGTTCTGAAGCATACAGGTACTGCATTTTCCAGGTTAAATTGTTTAATCTTTACCCACCCTGCTGAGCCCCATTAAAGTAGGTTGATGCTGCTGGAGCTTTTGGAATGCCCCCCTCTCCCCCCTCCTCGCCCCCAAGTCTGGGCCAAGGTGGAGACGCTGGGAGGTCTTTCCAGATTGGGGTGGGCAGAACGCTAGATCAGTATAAAGAGAGTCACACTACCAAGTGGTGCTGGGGGTACAACTGCACCTATGTTGTTTCAAAGCCAAATTTCCTCAAACAAGATAATATACGCACTCTTCTGAAGGACTCTGTACACACCAGGGTTGATGTTTTTAAACAAGACTGAGCTATCCAGGCATGAAATAGCTGCAACAATTTTCTTAACAGCTGAAAAACACTTGGCTAACTCAGAAATAGCTAAACCAATTTTCTTCAAACTTTCCAGTATAGTACATCTCTGGGCTAACACCCCCAAATGCTTTTTTTTTTTAAATAAGGCAGAGTAATAAAAATACAAAATAAAGATTAAAGATCCAATCCTGCAAACAGTTAAGCCTCTGATTGACTTCACTTGTGGGTAACATTACTCACATGAGTAATAGTTGAAGGGCCAGCCTCTGGCAGTGGTTGTATCTTTTCAACTCTGTAGCCCTGCTACACCACTCTAGTTCATGAAAATGGAATAAGCTAAAGTCCAGTGTATTTAGTAAGGCGGTAATTTCTGAGAGGGTGTTGATAATTTTGTACATAACACCCTATAAACTTGCAGCTATTGCCTTTTGCACCTGCCCTTAATTCCCATTTCACATGCAGCTGTGCATGCAAATTGGAAATGTTTTCATAAGAACAAATCAAGTGACAAGTATAAATCAAAATGGGAGACATTTCTGTATGCAATCATGCAGTGAAATGAACAAAACAGGTTCACATACAAACTAATGCCAGGTTTTTCTGAAAGTCAAGAAAAAGTTTTAATACACAGCTTGCCAGTCCCTCTGACTAATCAACATAGATAATATGCCCATTTTGTGCACTTACCTGTGAAATCTGAACTGTGCGCTGTGGCTCTTGCCTTTCACTCTAAAAAGAGCGTACAAGAATCAACTGTTACGCTCCGACTACTTGGTGCTACTCCAGTGACACAAACCATGTGTACAGCTGGGCATACTAGGGAATCTAGCTCAGTGTTTTAAATGAACCAGAGGAAAAACTTATTCTACTAATGTGAATAAAATAAGGCAAATTACCAGAAGATTTAAATGTAAATAATGTTATTTTGTGTCTCTAGTTCCCCATCAGCTCTTCCCAGGTTTTAAAAATTATGCAAGTCAATTCAGTGGTCTTGAAAGTAATGAATGTATATCAATGCTGGAAAACACCTATGCAAGCATCCCAATGCAAATCAATCCTGACTTGAAACCTTGCTCTTATCCCTGTTCTGAGCCCCTAAGTACAGAATGCTTGCCACACCTGATTATATGTTGGTTTTATGATTTGCATGAGTACAGTATATGAGAAGACCACCAAAACTCACTTGTTACCTAAAGTGCAATTTATGCGTACTTTATAAAGGAGTTTGGCACAAAAGCCTGCATGAAACTTCTCCTGGTATTGTTTAAAGATAGACCAGATCCTTAATAAGGTAGACTAGATCCTCAGCTAGCATAAATTGGTGTAAATCCAATGTGGTCAGTTATGTTCTACCATCATTTGACCCACCAATGCGGATGGGCTCAGTCTGTGCCAAACCCACTGCCACCAGGGTTTATCCAAGTTTCAACATCGTTCTTGGTGCACACCACAGCTGGACACATTATTCCAGTAGCCCTTGGATCAGTGCCAAATACAGAGGTAGTTCAACCTATTTCTGCTCATTGTTTATACATCTCAGGATTGCCCATAAATCTACTTATTCTGACACTGCCACCGGTTTACTTTCTCTGCTTTATATATCTACGTAGGCAAGCACCTATATAGTAATAAGACTTCTATTGCCACTTAAATATTTAACAAAGGTCAAGGCTCCAAATAAGTCTTCCACAATGTAAGTTTAATACCAAAAACAAAAAAAATTAACACGGTAGGAGTTATATTATTGCTTATTTTAATTCTGGAATAGACCAAAATCTGCACAACCATATTTAATGTTTTCCTGAAAGCATAAGTTTATGCATGTTGTGCAATGAAAAGTAATATTTTTTAGCTAAAATAGACGATTGTATATCCCAGTGTTTTTATTTCAAATATACAGTATTTCAATCTTACAGTGCAGTTGTTTAAAAGATTGTGTATCTTGCAAAAAAATGTTTCTTACCAGCCATGTAGTCAATTCAATCTCCTTAATATTTACTGGATCTGTTTGGTGCATGCATTCAGTTTTCTAATTTGTTCTTCCTAGGAGAGATGCACCCAGATCTATTAATTGAATTTACATACCTTTTTCGATTGTCCTGCAAAGTGCTACTCAAAGAGTTAATCTCCCCTGAAAGGGCAAATGTAATATTTGTGTGCACAATAAACTGAAATACAGATCATGGTCTGCTAGAACTGAATGAAAGTCACTATTTATCGGTTGCAAAATTCCACACAATACCTTTCACCATTTAATTTCACATAGTTCCGTATCACTTACTTTCTTGTAATGTCAAAAATGGCTGATTTAGCATAAAAATCCACAAACTCTTCAGTGTGAAAGCCATCTTCAAACAAACACTAGATCTATTTTTGTTCAGAAACAGGCCAATTTCTTCTAAAAATACTTTAACAAAATTCTCTACAGCAATGGATCGGTTTTCAAGTTAATAACAAAATGAGGGAGAAACCTTGAGTTCTGAGTGGTATTGTTGATCATTACCAATCTTTCACACAACTCTCATCTGTTATAACTTTCACTGTATTTTGCAGTTTTTAGGAATTATATTTCTCAACAGCAAAACTTAAACCAATGACCTTTTCATTACCAGTGTTATAAAGCTCACTGATACCGCAAAAGTTGGCTAGACTTAAATGTTCTGTTGCAAACAGAAATGTCTATTTTGTTAAAAAAGCCATTTGTCATCTAAAAAAATATTTTGAATGAAAAATTGCAACCAGCTCTATTAATGTATTCTGCTTACTTAGTCTAACAATTCCTTTCAGCTAATAGAGCCTGGAAGCCAAAGTTAGAGTTACCTAGACATACAAGGTGGACTGAACATCAAAAAAATCCCTAATAATTTCAAGCACTGAGAAGAATCATAAGAACATCCTGTGAGGTGTTACGTGTCTGTGTTTCTGAGTACTCAGAGTGCATAGAAGTAAACTTTGATGAAGAATATCTGAAAGCAGATCTTGTATGACGGTGACTGAGTGTTGTATTCATTATTAGGCTGAAACAACTTGAAATAAGTCATGCTTTTGAACAAAACAAAAAAGAATAGGAAAAGGAAATGAATGATTCAGTATATTATCTCCTTAGGCTCTCAACTAGAGAGCTGGCTACTTAATTTTCATAAGCACTTTAATTTCAAGAGACAAAGGTCTCATTTCATTTCCAATATAATTGTTCTACTCAATGAAATTTGCATTTTAACCTAAAAAAAACCTTTGTCAAGGTGCACACTACTCACCACTGATCTCACGTCACCTCCTGGTCACCTTGGGGATTAGACTTTGAGGTTGACACCCCTTTCTGCAGCTTGCACACCATTATTCTGTCTCTCTCACAGGTCTGCGACTCCTCTCTAACCCCCAGAACCAAACAGCCTCTTTGATGCTCAGCCCTCTGGCCCAGTCACTCAGTGTTCCCCTTCAGGGGTAGCAAAGTCACTTCTCCCTAGCAGTCCTAGGCAGTCTGTCTTCTCTTTGCCCCATGGTGCCGTTCCCTCAGTGGCTGGTAGGGGAAGCCAGGCCTGCATTCTACTCCAGGTTCCAGTCCGGGAACACTCAGCTCAGCAGTTCTCTCTCAGCCCTCACTGCTCCTTCCATGGACTGCTTCCTCTTCTCCCTCTAGATGTACCAGCTCCAAAACCCTCCTCCCTATTCCTAGAGAGTGACTGCTGCCCGCCTTCCTACAGCCTTTGCCAGCAGCCCCTGTCTGTAGCCAGCTACCTAGCATTATACAGGCCCTGCCTGTTCCTGAACAGCTGAGCCAGAGCAGGTGCAGCCTGTGGAGTTAATTGGCCTGCTTGGACACCTTAACCGCATTCAGGCCTGTGTGGAGTGGTCACCCCCTCACACCTTTTATGCCATACCATACTACCTCCCTCTCCTCTCCCCCCGCTCTCCAGATAATTTTGATTACCTTGATTTTCTTTGACCCAGATTCTGACAGTCTTCCTCCTATTGAGTGGCACCTTTTCTATAAGTGGTTTACCCTGATTTCAGTAAGACCACTTGTGGAGTCAGGCACTACTCTGCAGGAGTGCTAGTATCTTCAAATCTGGTCCTTAATTTGCATTACTTCTGAGGATTTGAATAGGGGGACACATAGAGGAGGCCCCATAACTCTTAGGAATTTCATGATGGAAATCTGTGCAGTAGTGCTGAGGCACCAGGTATATCCAGACCAGGGATGATAATTTGAAGATTACGGGTGGGGATCCTTGCCAGTCTTGGACAGGGTGTGAAGTGCAAGATGGGGTTCCAGCCGAGCTTTTCACTTTCTGCGATCATTCTCAGAATAACCCAGCTGAGTGGAGAAGAGGAGGCAAAGGGGGATATGAAAACAGTTTCCAAGTACATAAAAGGATGGGGAAAAGGAGGGAAGTATGAGGGAGGGGGAAAATTGTTCTTGTTAACCTATGAGGATAGGACAAGAAACAATGGGCTTAAATTGCAGCAAGGGCAGTTTAAGTTGGACATTAGGAAAAACTTCCTAACTGTTAGGGTAGTTAAGCACTGGAATAAATTCCCTAGGGAGGTTGTGGGGTCTCCTTCGTTGGAGATTTTTAAGAGCAGGCTCGACAAACACCTGTCAGGAAATGTCTAGTTATTATGTAGTCCTGCCTTGAGTGCAGGGGACTGGAGTGGCTGACCTCTCGAGGCCTCTTCCAGTCCTACACTTCTGATTCTATGTCCTCTAAAGAATAAATTAATTCAATGTCAGCTAAATCTTCCTAAACTGACTCTTTTCTTATGTCTGTCATATGGAACCAGGTGTCAGGTGCTGTACATTTCAGGTTCCCCCAGAATTCAGTGGGAGCAGTGAGACTGCCTACCATCTGAAAGCAGAACTGGGCCTGTTATATCTTCATCTCACATAACATTACCATAGAGAGAGCTCTGATAATGTTGGCCAGGAAAAAGAAGGTCACACTCCCTTGGGAACACGTCCAATGGACAGTTTAACATGATGGCACTCCAGTAAGGGATGTGACCCTGGTATTTTACAACTGAGGTGGGGGGAAAGCACCCCAAATTTTAAGATGGGGCTCAGATGAGTGTGCAAGGCACAGATCTGCATTGGGGGAAGTGCAAAAATGCCCTGTCTCAGAGGTAGCTCCAGGAGAAACTCTGCCCTAGCGAGGAAAACGTCCCCCTTGATCTCTCTAATGAGAACACATCCGCTTCTAACAATGCACTTGAGGTGTGGTAGGGTTACTGCCATAACTCTTCCCACCCTTCACAACCCTCTCTGTGGAGTCACGTACTACAGGAGACACATGAGGGGAGTAATATGTGTACTTCCCCAGACACCCAGAATGCAACTCTGTCCCACTGTCATGCAGGGAGGTCTGCAAAGGAACAGGGTGCAGGGCACAATCTGGCCAGTGGCTAAGCCAGCAACAGCTAATGGAAATGGGTCTGAACTTGAACCCTACAGACAATTAACCCTGAACTTTGGGGTGATTTGAAATTTATATCCAGATCTGAGTACTGTGTCATGGGGTAATAATTCCTAATAACCTGGTAGCGTTCTGTTACATAATTAGCCATTCCACTTTGTGACCCAAACACAGGGTGGATATCAACAGACTACAAATATTTCTGATGTTAATTCAATCCCTCTTCAATTTCCAGTACCACCTCTGTGCCTTTCAGGGATCACAGGAGCCATACTGGGAGATATGAACCCACTCCAATAGGAGACTTGCATTTTAAAAAGTAATAGGGCATAAAATCCTTGCTGTTCATCCTAACCAATTTATAAAACATTGTGCTTACTTTGTATGCACTTGTGATAACAGAACTGTGATACAGAAAGCGAAGATGAGTTTGCTAAGTACAGTATATTCATATTCAATAAGTTTGCATTATTTATAACAACTGGCCTATTGATACTGTGTACAAATCTATTTTGCTTTGCGTTTCTTCATGGCAACTCCTGTATGTTGCTTTGAAACATTTCCCCTAAATGTCTGCAACAATTTCAACATACTAAATTAAGAAAATGTCTACACAGGCCCCATGTTTTCAGATAGTGAGCTCTTTGTGGGGGGGGGCTATCTTTCAGCTATATGCTTGAATGGTGCCTAGCCCCAGCATAATGGGGGAACTACAGCAATACAAATAATGCATATTAATAATAATAATAAAAACAGGTTGTGGTTCTCAGTGATTTTAGCAGGAAGCTGCTGGGTGCTCAGCACATTTGAAAAACCAACCTGCATTTATTTCAGTGCCCAAATATAGATTTAGGTTCTTACATATCCAAATGATGGTCTCAGAGCATATACAGTTAATGACTCCATTACGGTTGGGATTCTCAAAGGATTCTAAGGGAGTTTTCCACGTTTAGGTGCCTGGTGGATCTGATGCAGAAAAGGCAGCATGAGCACAGACCATCCCTGCAGCTCCTGTATAACCCCCCGCCCTCCTCCCAGAATTCAATATCCACCTCACCCAGATCCCCAAAAATGTGGGGGGTGGGTGGGGGAGGGGAAGGCTCGGGCACCTAGCCACTCCACCCCAGAGGATTGCCCAAGCAGCAGAAGGCTGGAATATCCTAAGTTTTGATTTGTAGTGTGGCCTTGTCCTTCCCTCCTCCCTTCCTCCCTCACCCCACCTGGGTTACCTTGTGAGTTATCTCCCTATTTTTAAATCAATTAATAAAGAATGTATGGTTTTGAAACAATAGTGACTTTAGTTATCTCCCTATTTTTAAATCAATTAATAAAGAATGTATGGTTTTGAAACAATAGTGACTTTATTTCTTTTGCAAGCTGTGAGCGAAGAGGGAGGGCTGTTGACTTACAGGGAATTAGAGTCAACCACAGGGATGGGTTTGCATTAAGGAGAACACACACAAATGTCACACTGGCCAATCATTAAACTGGTTTGCAAAGCTTCTCTGATGTGCAGCACACCCAGTTGTGCTCTTTTAATTGCCCTGGTGTCTGGTTGTGTGAAATCAGCCACTGAGCAATTTGCCTCAACCTCCCACCCCACCATAAACATCTCCCCCTTACTCTCACAGGTATTGTGGAGCACACAGCAAGCAGCAATTACAATGGAAATGTTGTTTTTTCTGAGATCTAACCTAGTCAGCAAACAACGCCAATGAGCTTTTAAATGTCCAAATGCACATTCTACCACCATTCTGCACTTGCTCAACCTATCGTTCAACTGCTCCTTACTACTGTCTGGGCTGCCTGTGTATGGCTTGATGAGCCATGGCGTTAAGGGGTAGGCTGGGTCTCTGAGGATAACTATAGGCATTTCAACATCCCCAACAGTAGTTTTCTGATCTGGGAAGTAAGTCCCTTCCTGAAGCTGTTCAAACAGAGCAGAGTTCCTGAAGATGCAAGCGCCATTCACATTTCCCAGCCATCCCATGCTGATGTTGATGAAACATCCCTTATGATTCACCAGTGCTTGCAGCACCATTGGAAAGTACCCCTTGTGGTTTATGTACTGGCTGCCAAGGTGGTCCAGTCCCAAGATAGGGATATGCGTTCCATTTATCGCCCCACCACAGATAGGGAACCCCATTGCAGCAAAGCCATCCACTATGACCTGCACATTTCCCAGAGTCACTACCCTTGATAGCAGCAGGTCAGTGATTCAATTGGCTACTTGGATCACAGAAGCCCCCACAGTAGATTTGCCTGCTCCAAATTCATTCCAGACTAACCTGTAGCTGTCAGGAGTCGCAAGCTTCCAGAGGGCTATCGCCACTCAATTCTCAACTGGCTGGGCTGCTCTCATCTTGGTATTCTTGTGGTTCGGGGCAGGGGAAAGCAAGTCACATAGTCCAAGGAAAGTGGCCCTATGCATGCAAAAGTTTGACAGCCACTGGGAATCATCCCATACCTTTGATAATGCGCAAGGTGTTTACAGTGCTCACAACTGCAGAAGTGAGCTGAATGGGATCCATACTTGCAGTGCTATGGTGCTTGCCTGGGTAATCCAGGGAA
The DNA here is from genome assembly GCA_032164245.1 of Sternotherus odoratus. Taxonomy (NCBI): domain Eukaryota; kingdom Metazoa; phylum Chordata; order Testudines; family Kinosternidae; genus Sternotherus; species Sternotherus odoratus. Next base: position 14,815,403 of record JAVMKO010000003.1, on the reverse strand, counting down.
AAGGGCGAGCAATGCCTAGCTTTCACAGAGGGAGGAAGGAAGGGAGGGGAGACTGACGACACGTACCCAAAACCACCCACAACATTGTTTTTGTCGCATCAGGTATTGGGGGCTTAGCTCAGAATTCCAATGAGCAGCAGAGAATGCGGGGACTGTGCAATAGCTACCCACAGTGCACCACTCCGAGAATCGATGCTCACCATGGTACTGTGGAAGCACTCCACCGACATAATGCGCTTAGTGGGAACACACACAAACAACTGTATAAAATTGGTTCTGAAAAATTTAATTCTATAGCATTGACCTAATTTCTTAGTGGAGACATACCCTTATTAGCATTTTGTAGAATCAGACTCCTAATATATTGATTCATATTCTTCAGAACTCTGGGCATGGAAATATATCCTTTCACAGAAAGCCTTATTTATCCCTGGCTTTTAATTTTTTTTTTTCAAAGAAGATAAACCAAAAAGTATGAACTAGAATATAACTTGGCTTCTTTTCTTTTTACCCGGCCTTAGGCAAGATGACTAAGGAAAACATATGATAACATGGAAAAGCAATAATGTTTAAGGCCATCCACATAACAAGTAACTGCTACTGTGCAATAGCAGCAATACAGGTTTGTTCTAATCTAATCTAATGAAAGCAATTGACTATCAAAACGCTACATAAATCTTGTACCCAAAAAAGAATTAATTGTTTTAGTAAACAAGGTATGCATAAAAAATGCTGATCCTGTGTGTATGTGAGTCCACAGCAAAATTTAAAGATCAAATGTAGTGCCCTTTTTCATTCATCTCTGTTTTGAAGAATCCCATTTCAATGATTGAACTGAGAAAAAAAAAAGCTACTTCAAATTATGAGTCATTCAAAAATATTAATCAAGGAGCCTTTGCATCCTTGTTTCACAGTGATGGGGTTTGGGTTTAATTTGGGATGTTGTTGTTTTTTATGTGCACCATTGGAGTTAGTGTCTGTCTATATCACAAAGAAATCACTGTTCCATACAGTCCCCAAGAACATCAGTTTATGAGCCAGAGAATGGGCTGGGCAAAGATTAACAGGGAGCATTCCAAAAACACAAAGGGGTGCTAATTACATATTTCCCTTTGTGCCTTAGAAAATCTCCCTCCCTGCTTCCATTTGTGAGATTATTCCTCAACTCTAGAGCAAAAGAAGAAAATAAGCGAGTGAAAAATTAGTCTGTTCATATTGTAGGAAGCAAAAGTTAATCAAAGCAAAGAATTTCATGCAGCTGTTGAAACTGTGGTGGAATTAAGGGGAAATTGCTGTTTTGCTTTTGGAAGATGTTGGACTTCATAAATAATCTCCATAGTGAGTGAAAACATTTTGATCTACAAGGTAAAACTCCCCAGTAGAGAATGATTCCTGACATTATCTTTATTCTCAAGGCATCAAAATCAATAGAGGCCAACATATATATGATCAGTATTCTCAGCTATGTATTGTCCTTTAGATAGCTCTTTACAGAGGCTTGTACTTTACCTTGTTTTTCTAAAGTTCCTTCCTCCTTTTTGCTCAGTGCTGTTATCATTGTTCACATATTCTCCTTGTGACTCTGTTTTTCCATTCCATCCTCAAATGTCAAAGGAAATGACGTTATCAGCCTGGCTGTTCTCCCTTCCCATGTGGACATCTTAAAGGGACAATATTGTGTTTCCACAAAAGCAGTACAATACATTACCAGATTACTTGAACTATTGCTAGAGTCAGTGTTTTTGTGCCTCGGAATGCAGCCCAGTGATCGTGTGACTGTTTCAGAAATATCATATTTAAATGCTCTTTCCCAGTCATGCCAATCTGAGATATGCATTATAATGGTCAGCCATGATGTTGTTGTTTTCTTACTGCTTGGGGTGAGATGTTGATGTTTTAGTTTTAAGGATAAGGGGGCTTATAACATTTTTTTCTCCCTCTGAATTAGTAATGGGATAAATGATGAAGACTGTATTGGAATGTGTGCTCGGGCAGAGTGCCTGGCACTCCGTTTGGCATTCAGATGTTTGGCAGAAAAATATCTCAGAGGGAAAGTGGCATTTACCTGGACCATACCATGGCAGAGAGTCTGGCAATGATTGGGCCTGCCTAGTTTCTTGTTCTAAAATGGCTCAGGTTATTTTTTTAGGTGGATACATACTTTTTTTCATGTTCTATTCACGTCAAACTTTTCTTCATTCCTGTTCTACCCCGTACATTAACCTACACACACACACAGACTACAAAAAACAAGATTTGAAAGCAGCCTAAAGGATTTGGACAGATAATTGAAGTCAGTGGAACCACTCAAGTAGGGTGACCAGATGTCCCGATTTTATAGGCACAGTCCCAAATTGGGGGTCTTTTTCTCACATAGGAACCTATTACCCCCACCTGCTGTCCCAATTTTTGACACTTGCTATCTGGTCAGCCACACTCAAGAGCTCAAAGCTAAATACATGAGCAAAAATTTGGAAGATTGGGGGCCTTCATTTCTATTGTATCGCCTTCTTATCTTTTGTTTCTAGTAGAAACATCCTTAGGTGGTGTTTAGTTTTCCCAAGTTGCTGAGTGGGAACTCAATCCATGAGCACACCTGAAATTCTAACAGCTACTCAGAAAGTATCCTATTGGCTAGCTATATTTCCTGCTATCATCAAGCAGAATCTCATAGGCAAAATGCTCTGAATGTGTAATAATCCGCTGGTTGGCGCAATGATTAGGAAAGTGAGAAAAAAAAAGTTTCGGGATAAATGAGAATTCAAGATTATAATGTGCCTAATTCTTTCACATACAATTTACCAAAATTCTCATCATAACACTACTAATTCAAAGGCTTTGTAAATAACTTGACATCTGGAAGAGATGAACAACAAGAGGAAAGTGGCCTTTTCACTTTAATGTTCAGTGAAGTAATTATGGTTGAGAAAAAGAAGATGAGTTCTCACTGGCAGTTGAAGTCAAATAATTACTGTGAGTACGATAGGTGAAAAAGGGTCATTGAAACAAAGGATAGGAAATTGCACAAACAGATAAGTTCAGATTTCAGGTTCAATGAGGAAGAAAAGACAATTTATTCATTTGGAAAATGATTCAGATGATGTTTTGAATATATGTAGTTGAAATCTAGTCTTTTAAAATAAGAATTGGAGAATTTAGTATTTGCTGAATGAAACAGACCTCCTACATTATGATCACCAAAGGTAAGAACAGTACCACAGTAGGGAGACACTATTGTTTGATTCCTGAAACTATTAGCTAGCTCAGAAATTGTAATTACTGTTTAAATAAGCTTCAGGGCTTTGGGATGCCAGGAAAGGAGGAAGCTTTTCTGATTGGCTGTTTTGTTTTCAAGGTTGGCTCTTCAGCAGAAAACAGAATACACCAGTGGAAAACCTGTATACCTATATACATGGAGAAAGAGAATACATGATGATAGTCTGGTATTAGAGCCTAGTCTAAAGGCCATTGAAATCAAAGGGCATCTTTCCACTGACTTCGGTGGGAGTTATCTCTGGCTCTAAGGGGGTACCTAAAGTTTAAAGTGGGTTATGTGATTGGTTTAATTGCATGTAATTTTGTTATTGTGTTGAATAAATATTTAAATTATCATTTCTATTCATTTTGGTTTCTTTTTTTTATGGAAAACTAACTGACATATCTGGCGTTGCTTGGACTATTTGTAATTGGAAACTGGGATAGATATGTCACAGACAACAGCATGTGTTAACCTGCTGCCCAGATGATGTTATGTGAGCTGGGTTGTTGATGTTAATGAGTTTTAAAGAATTTCACCCCTAGGGGGTGTAAGAGGTGAGATTTTAAAAATTTTCGATTCTTACCCTGATTAGGACCCTAAAGCCTATAACTGTACCAAATTTCAAGTATCTAGCTGAAACGGTGTGGAAGTAGTAAGGGAACATACATACATACACCATTTGACTTTTATATATATAGATGTGAAGGTCGGCTGTAAGCAAGGGGGATGCTGAAGATACTGTGCCTAGAAGTGCGTACGTGTAAATCCAGCCATCTCTGTCATACTGCTCCAGTGGACAGAAAAAATGGGTGGACAATAAGACATGAGTCAAACTCTGCACTTAATTACTTCCAGCTCATTTACTCCAGTTGCATGTATGGAGCTGCATGGGAGTGAAAGCCAGTCAACACAGAATTGGCTGCACAGAGAAAACAGTGATACTAGAGATTATTTTATGTTGTATACTTCAAAGGTAACTATGAAAGGATTTGGAACCTGAATCCAAAGTGCTCTTCAATTAATTTCAATGAGTTTTCTGCACACAGAGTACTGACAGGATCAACCCTTTGGTGGGTCAGGTATAATAGATTGCAGTTTGATATGTTTTGATTGTCTACGTGAACAAAAGGCAATTCTATAAACAAAAGGCTCTTCAACGCCATCTTTGTTGTTGGAATTTAAACCTCTGACTGCTGTTGGATTTCCCAGCATACAGTAATTCAGATCTTCAGGAAAGGGACTCTATTGTTTCTTCTTTGACATTTTCCCAAAAGATTTTATTTATTTAATTTATTTATTGGCATTTTCATATCAGTCCCTTTTTCATTTTTGCACTACCAGCATTTTTGTTTTGTTTTGTTTTAAAAAGCTACTGACACTCTTGCACCATTGGTATAGATACCAATAACTGTATTAGTCGAAGACTTACGATTTCTGCTATTGAGAGCACTTACTTCAAAAACTACATTCCAAAGTTTATTGTTTCTTATACAGTAGACTCTTGATTACCCAGGATTGGGTTAACCAGGATGTGGCTTAACCAGGATGTCAAAAAATAATATGCGTAACTCACAGGGCCGGCACTAGCTTTATTGCCTCCCCAAGCACAAACAAAAAACAACTCACCAGGGTGCTGGGCAGCCAGTGAACCAACACCCTCTCCCCCTGGCGCAGGGTGCCTGGTGAACCAACTCCCCCTCCCCATATTTCCTATGGATGGGGATTATCCAGGATTTTATTAACCAGTATTAATTTTTTTCCGATCATCCTGGATAATCAAGAGTCTACTGTATTTCATATGTAAATGAATGTAAATGGGTCAAGTTGGTACCAGATGATTTCTGTCTGGTAGGCTCTGTCAAGGCAATTTACTGGTCTTAGTCCAAGCCCCAGTGGGCAAATGTCATCATATACAAAACTTTGTCACTGACTGTATTGTGCCCACTCCATGGATCTACAGAAGTCTGTAAAGACTGAGGTGAAATTCTGTCCCCCTTGAAGTCAGTAGGAGTTTTGCCATTGACTTAAATGGAGCCAGGAAGTCAATCCTAGATCTTCAGATGGAGTAAATTGGCTGAGAATCTTGGCCTTGTGTCAGTCACACACAAACTGGCCTAAGGGATAGTGGGGAAACGTGGAGACAAGATATATCTTGATTTTAGTAAGGCATTTGAGACAGCCCCACATGACATTCTTGTAAGAAAACTAGGGAAATGTAGCCTAGATGAAATTACTGTAAGCTGAGTACATAAGACAGGGGTGGCCAACCTGTGACTCCAGGGCCACATGCGACTCTTCAGAAGTTAATATGTGGCTTCCTTGTATAGGCACCAACTCCGGGGCTGGAGCTACAGGTGCCAACTTTCCAATGTGCCATGGGGTGCTCGCTGCTCAACCCCTGACTCTGCCACAGGCCCTGCTGCCACTCCACCCCTTCCTGCCCCCTCTCCTGAGCCTGCTGTGCCCTCACTCCTCCTCCTCCGAGCCTCCTGTATGTCACAAAACAGCTGATTGGGAGGTCTGAGGAGGCACTGATCGGCGGGACTGCTGGTGGGTGGGGGGTACTGGGAGCGGGAGGAGAAAGGGAACAGATATTAGGAGTTATATCAAGGCAAAGAGAAAGAGGAGTGAGTGCAATGGAGTGCAGCAAGAGTTATTTGTTGCTAGGGGCCAGGCACCAGGAAATACCATTTTGCCCAGGAGGCAGCCGGGACAGTAGAGAACTATACCAGGGACTCGTCACTCTTTCTTTTCCCACCCATAGCAGGCAATGACTGGTGTTGAAGAGTCTATATTCCTTCCCAACAAGCACAGGCAGTGGGAGTCAAACACCATTGTGGCCTAGAGGTTCTGGCACACCTTCTCTCTTGCCCTCAGAGCTTGAAATAGCTTGAAGAAGGTTGTGGCAACAAGCCTTGTAGAAACTGGAACAAAAGCTGGCAAAAAGCATCCCAGTTTGAACACTGGGGCTGAGGAAAACTCGGTGGGGTGTGAATAGGGCAGGAGCTGATGGGAGGATTCTGAAGTTCCCAGCTTATTTGAATATATAGCAAAGGGGTGTGAACCCATGAGGACTAAAAGATAAAATACAATCAAAGTTTAATGCAGATCCCCCCGGGAAGCAAAACCACTGCATTTCACACAGCCCTAGATGGATCCCGCACAACGATGTGTTTCGAATCTTTACATTTCATTCTACATTATCTTCTGCAGCCCTCCTGAAAATGGCATAACAGGGCATGACAGAGTGTAACATATTATAATGCAACACTTCAGTATACAGCAAAATACATCGAAACCATGTAAAATACCATTTCTGCTAACAGACGGATATGAACATTTTTGATCTGTGGATAATTCCCAGCCACAACTTAAGTTTAATCAACCTCATAACTTCTTCAGTTTTATTCCACACAGGCAACACAATGCATAAACATAAAGCGCCTCCTCCTGTTTTTCCCCCTCAAGGGTATCTTTATATGTGAGCAGACATTACATGCTCAGCTCCATGAAAAGTACTAGAATTAGATTTCTACAATACTTTTTATGGCTGCAGTCTGCCCATGCATTCTGAAAGGCTCCGTGCTTTTACTTTTTTCAGTGCAGAAGAAGCTTGTGGCATTGGCCATATAACTTCAATTTAGTTCCCCATCACCTTTCTCCATAGTGATGATTCTTGTGTAACGGAGATCACTGATTTTTAATTGATTACATGCGTTCTCTTGACTTGTGTGTGTGTAGTTGGCTAACTCATTTGCAACTGCTCCTCAAAATCAAAAATTAAATCATCAATGGCAGAAGCATAAAATGTTGTTACATAGCTCTATGTTTCAGATTAATGTGAAAGCCAGGAGATGTATGTGCATTGTGCTAAACAACTATTTATTTATTTTGGTTTATTTCAGGCAAGAAAACTAAGAATAATAATAAGTGCCATTTATATAGTGCTTTTCATCCGAAGAACCTAGGACACTTGACAAATTTTACATGCCAATTATATTCCACCCTCAATTTTTGTGCAAATTTCCCATTCTTTAGTGCGGATTCTGCATGTGGCACATGATAGCCTAAATATACAGTACACAGATCACTGACAATCACTGACATGCAGCCACTTCTGGAGTGGGATATGCAACCATTGAATAACACACAGCAATTGCTGACCATGAAGGAAGCATGTTAAGCAGAGTGAAGACATTCTACAATACACCTCCATTTGATGTTGAATCTGTCATACTAATCTCTACCCCAAACCGCTTAATGCAACACTACCTTTTATCAAATTCATACCAGGCTACCTAATTTGCTCTATCCTTGACTTTTTCCCCAGAAAAGACTAGGAAGTAGATGGGAACGTCTCAAGAAAGTGTTCCTCTTCCATTTGGTTTCATGTCTCCTAAATCTTTCCCCAGCTAACACACCTCCTTATTATCCACTAATGTTTCAATGAATGAAGTCTTGGTCATGGCAGGACATAAAAGCTTTCCTTGGCTAGTTGTTGCTCTTGGGAAGAATGCAGACTGAATAAATGTTGCAAAATCAATTAAAATATCTGGAAATCCCACGGCACCTAATACAAACAGTATATGGAATGACTTTGTTTGGTCATATTATCCAGCTGCCTGAAAAGTAGATCACATACTACTGGTCTAACCTGTTCTACTGTCAGGAAGTGTAGTGTTTAAAATACAATATTCATCTGTCATCCCTAGTTTAAGAATGTATGGTGTGGACTCTTTCCCTAATGACCTTACTTCACCTCCTCAGTCTAACCAAAACAACAGCTAGAGAAGGTAACTACACAATTTCTTGTAATCTGTACTGGAGGGAGCTATCAATGACACTAACTCTGCCTATGCTATTAGGAGTCTGACACTGGAAAAGATCTGTAATGACAGAGTGTACATTAACACTGTGACATGTGTGAATTCTATTGTGTGTAAGCTTCCATGTTGTTTAGAGCTAGTGTTTTGTATCTCTATGTAACCCTTCTGCCCATCAGCGTTGGCAGCAACAAGGGCCAGGTTCAGTATCCAGGAGTTCCGTTCCAATAACACAATGCAAAACCAGCTCGAGCCCCCACCCAGTGACCTGGGATAACCACATACCACCCCTCTGGATGCCTCTAAGAGGCAATACTTCCCCTCTCGCAACCACAGAGTCTGAGTGTACTAAAACCCTTTTAATAACAGAGAGAAACAATGTGGTATTATATTGGGGAAACACCACAAAACAGGATTCATAAAACAAACCATGAACCAGAAGCCCCCACACCCCCCCAGGTAAATGGACTGGGTCATTCCCCTTTGGTTCTTGAGTTCCGCAAACCCAAAAGTCACCCAAGGTCCCAAAAGTCCCACAATCCAAAAGTCCAGCAACCCAAAAATCCAGCAACCCAGAAATCACCCAAAGTCCCAGAAGTCTCTGCAGAGTTCAAAAGAGCTTTACCTCCCAGCCTGGGTGGAAAAGGGGGGGCCAAGTTAAGGGGCATCTTACCTGGTCCGAGGCCGAATGCCCCAACTCTCTGTGGAGTTCTGCTGTAGCCCTCACTGCGAGCCGCTCTGCCAGCTGTCCCACGAGCTGCTCTGCCAGACACTCCGTTCCACCAGCTGTCCCAGGAACTGCTCTACTCCACCAGCTGCTCTGCTCTACTCCACTCCACCAGCTGCTCCGCTCCGCCAGCCACTCTGCTAGCTCTCCCACAAACTGCTCCGCTCTGTCCGCTGCTCCACTCTATCAGCCGCTCTGCTAGCTCTCCCATTAACCGCTCTGCCAGCTGTCTCACAAACTGCTCTCCTCTACCAGCTGCTCAGCAATATATCAGCTAGAACTCTGCTCTCAAGTCACCTGCTATTCTATTGTACTCCAGGCAATCCTGAAACTATGTCAAGTCATATGCTATCCTATCCTATTGTACTCCAGGCAGTCCTGAAATGGTTGGGTGATTTTTGGTCCAATATGAGAGTTAAATATAGGATTTCAGATTTCTCTGTGATCAGCTTAAATCTTTAACATCTTAAAATGGAATGGTGCTTGTTAGGACCGGAAGATATTGTGACGGGCAACCACTAGAAGGCACAGTTACGCTTCTAAGTCAACTCCAGGAGAGTGCATAATGGTGGTATTATCTGAGAATGACCTTGCTGTTATCTGTGTGTTTGGGAACCAGTTCCCAGCTGCATGAGTGTTTACCCTGTCTGTGTGAGAACGAATGCGTGGGAAACCAAATGGGGAAACTAAGGCAGGACTGCGTAACCAACAAGTGCTGACCAATCAGTTTGTTGCTTGCTATTAATGAGATGAGTATGTATGAGATGCAAATGAGCATGAGTATATCTGTGCTGACACACCTTTTTGAGTTGGGCTTCTCTGGACATCGCCCGGGTGTGTCAGTCATCTTGTATTGCGGCCGTGCTGGCAGATACGCCCCCCAGCACGAAATGCCGCTCCCTCCAATAAACTCACCACTTTCCAACTAGCCACCTGTGTGAGGCCTCGTTTCTCCCAGCAACGAGATAAGCCCCCTGCAACAGTGCTTTTGTTGCCAGCCATGCAACAGTGCACAAAACATGTGTGGCAGGAGAGAAGCAGCTAAGAGCCTCTCCCACTAAACCTCAAGCTTGGGGCAGACCGTCTTGTAACTCCTTGAGCTCCTCTCCTCCAGGTTCATACCAGACTGATAGTATACCCTTCCCCATGATACTCAGGTGTTTGTGTGGTGGGGTAGGGCTGGCTCCATTTACCATGGATGATCTTCTGAGTTATTCTCTCATGCAGTGCTTGAGAATCTCTAATTCTATGGCCACATAATTTGTCACATTTTGTTGCAGAACTGAATTCAAGACTCTAGGCTGTTTTACACTGTGTTTGCGAAAACCCGAAGAAGTGAACTGTGCGTGACCGCTGCATTGATATATGCTTCCTTGTGCAAGCAGCCTGAAAAGATAGCTGAGAGAGGTACGGACGTCCCCTTTCATAGAGAGATGATCCTTTTTGAAACCCAACAACCACAATTTAAAAAGTTAACTATGTCACTGCTGATCATTGAAGCAGACACATCCTGCTAATACACTCATGCTACAGTCCCAGATAGTTCAGTGGTTTGCGCATTGGCCTGTTAAACCCAGGGCTGCGAGTTCAAACTTTGAGGGAGCCATTTAGGGATCTGGGGCAAAAAAAAATCTGTCAGGGGACAGTATGTGGTCCTGCTAGTGTAGGCAGGACACTGGACTTGATAACCTCCCCAGGTTCTTCCAGCTCTATGAGGTAAGTGTATATCTCTATATATTACAGTTGCACATGATTCCCCATGCCTTCTAACAACTGCTATAATGCTGTTGGACACTGTAAGTCCAAATATCTTTAGCATATGAAACCCTGAAAATGTGGAGAATAAAATAAATAAAATTTTAATAGCACAGCTTGTGATATTTTATGACTGGATCAGTCATGTTCAATTCACTGTAAACCCTCATTTTTTAATTTAGCCACGGCTGCCACAGAATTTCCATCAGACCGTGGCAAAATCCAGGGCCTCTGCTGCAGACTTGAGGTCCAGCTGGCCACTGAGGTCAGGGGACCTTGCTCCCATGCCTACATGGTCAATTACTGCCCTCCCTTCTTGTGGGTGCAATCTGTATCCCTGTGCTTAACACCTGCAACTAATTGCAGGCAGAAGCTCTGTCATTTAGCCCTCTGTGCATCTCATTTGCACCCATGTCTAATCTGGGCTAACGGACAGTTGAAAACTGGACTCTTAGGGCTTGATTCTAAAAGTTTAGTGTAAAAGAGAACTGGGTCCTTAGATTCTCCTACCAGCAAATATATTATTTATCATGACATTTTTTAAAGTGGAAAGAGGAGGGGAAGTGGAAAATCTCACATAAAAACCTTTAGGCTAATGTTTTGCTGGAGTCCATCACTTCCATAAACAGCTAAAGAGGAGTAGAGAAAAGTAAATGGGGGGGAAGGGGAGAATCTTTCTTCACAAAAAATTTATTTTTAAATGTTCAGAGTATAGCAGCTCTTTCAATTAGCGTTAGTTCCATACTGCATGTGTGAGCACAAAGTCATCATGCACCTTCGTTCAGCATGTTTGGTTTGGCTATGGCTATCCAACAGTTTGCATAGACATAATTTATGTTGTGCAGGGGTGTGAATTATGCACCCGCCTGAGTGCCATAATTTATGCCGATTTAAGCCCTGGTATGGACAGTGCTATGTTGGTGGGAAAGATTCTCCTGATGATGTAGCTATAGCCGCTCACAGGGGCTGGCGTAATTAGGATTCCTCCCATCAGAGCAGTTCCATTTTAGAGAACTTACAGCAGTGTAGCTGTATCAGTGCAGCTGCACCACTGTAAACTCTCTAGTGTAGCCTTAGCTTTAGTGTATTACATTTTAGGTGTGCTGTTCAGAATTCAATCCCTGGTGGGCAGCAGGGGTTCAGAGCATAACACAGGCAATCAACACTCGCTTAACTATGCTTTGGAGAACCTGTTGAACAGGTGATCTGTGGACCAGCCCTGATACCCTTTGCTGTCACAAGCACTCATACTCCTTTCAATGGTGCTGTAAGAGGCTGCTTAAGGGGAGGGGCTGGTATTGAAGGGGAGAAAGTCAGTGATCAAGTGAGTGCTGCTAACTCAATGAATTTGCATAGAGTGACATCACATTTTTGAATCATGGCCGTGGGAAGGTGAGAGTTTTCCCAGGTACAATATGCCAGTCATTCTGACTGCTCTCCTCCTACTCCCACTCCATCTCTTACGGGAGAGCTCAGTCCCATTAACAAAAGGGGACCTAAGTATAATGAATGAAGTGGGTTTCCTTAAACCACTGAAACAGAGGCAAAATCTTCAGAGGCAAAATCTGGGGATCAGGTCCTAATCTCCCCTCCCACAATCTCCTATCAGAGAAGGAATTGTGCTCCTCCTCATGCCCAGACATTTCTGAGGCAGCATTTCTACAGCCACCTTCTGTGAACCCACACCTAAGACCCTGACCTTGCAAGTCTGAGTGCTACACAAAATGGTGTCTCAGGCTGTGCATTCTATTGAAAGTAAGAGTGTAGGCTATCCGGTGTCCAGGACAGGGTAACAGCTGAGCGTAGTCTTTGCACAGAGGAGAAGTCAATCTCCAGCCTCTTACACCATCCTGTCCCTTTGTCTACATACAGACATTGCTCCAGTTTAACTTAAACTGGCTTAGTTTATCTGGTGCAGCTTTATCATCAGTTTAAAACTAGTTATAATGGGTTAGTTTATGCTTTTACATTTAGAAGCGCAAGTTATATTGGCTGAAACCTGATTTAGATCAGTTTAAGAGTGTCCAGATGTAACGTGCAAGGATTAAAGTAAAGCAATATAAAATCACACCTGTGGGGCTTCATCCTGTGTCATTAAGGTCAATTGGTGTTTTCCATTGATTTAGATGGGAGCAGTATTAAGGCCCTAGTCTAGACTGGCAACATTAAAGCACTGCTGTGGTAGCGCTTCATTGTGGCTTGTGTAGTCACGGCAGATCTCTCCCAGTGCCCCAAAAAACCCACGTCCACGAGGGGAGGGGAATAGCTCCCAGCACTGGTGCACTGTCTACACTGGCACTTGACAGTGCTGAAACTTCCTGCCCTCAGGAGTGGGGGGGGGGGGTGTTTTTTCACACCAAGTGAGAAAGTGGCAGCGCTGTAAAGTGCCAGTGTAGACAAGCCCTTATTACATTGATACAACTTTGTATATTTACCTGGTTTTATTCATAAGGGAACTGTGGGGAAAAGGGGGAGGGAGGAGAGTGAGTAAAGGAAGTGTCTAATTGAGGAGAACATGGACTTAAGCATGATTCTTCGCATGCTAATGAAGCCATTTGGTCCCTTTTTAGCCCTGACTCCTGCTCATAGTCCAAAGCAACTGGGGCTCCCACAAAATCCCTGTCCTAGTTATTGCTAAATCACATGAATTTGTACATTTATCACTCTGCACATGTACTATTATTAATCTAGTGCCCAGGAATAGTCTAGTGGTTAATTCACTAAACTCAGCCTAAATATATATTTTAACTAATTAGTTTATGTATTCCTCCCATCAGCCTCACTGAAGTCAATGGGTTTAAGACTGAAATATAATCCTCCTTCTTCGAAACAAAAGGTATTACCAGAATTTCCACTATACCCTGAAGTTTTATACCACAATATCTGTACCCTATACATAACATTGCAATTACAGACATTCTATTTTAAACTCCTCTTTTTAATAACTAAAAGGGTTTTTTCCTTAAGAGAAAATACCGTGGGCTTGAAATTTCTCATAGTTGTTCTCAACATACTAAATGTATTTTGACCGTGTGTGGGGCACTGGAATTTTGGACAAGATGCACCCAGCCATGTTTTAGTTGTACCAACACTGAAAAAAAAAACTTACCCCTAATCGTTGTTCTCTGAAGACAATCGATCCAAACTCTTGGATTATAGCCCCCTGCCTTAAACTATTGCAATTGGGTAGCAAATTCAAATAATTTATAATTCCTGGACTACTCCTATTCATGTGACCCCAAAATAGGAGGGACGATGAAGTATTCCAATCTAGCACCATCCTTTTCAACTAAAGAAAATGAATGAATGCATACTGCAGGGTAGTGAGTGTATGAGCATGAATTGATTAGAGATTTGTCCTCAGAAAACATCTACAAGGAAAACAATGCTCTCTTCTCCAAAGCTACCAGTTTTAATAGAACCCCACTGTTGAAAACTAAAATCTTGAAAGATGTCTCCATCTGTAATAAGAAATTACACAAAATCCTTCACACTGAAAAATCATAGGTTAAGGAAGCTAGAAGACATCTGAATGAGCATAAGAACTTCAAAGGATAAGCAAGACTCTTTATATGGACATGAATAGTCTGCAAGCAGGGAAAGGAAAATATTCTGAGCCACTCTCAGTTTGAACAGTGTTAAAGATAACTCCTGCATATAACATGCACAATTGGCTAGGAATCACCAGTGCAGATAAATAATGGAGATTTATTACCTGCCTTATAATTCAAGTAGAGTAAACTGAATTACAGAGTAAATGTCTCACAGGACAGTTTTCCAGCATACTCTTGGAAATTCAGAGCATGTACACCAAGCCATAAAACCCCATTCATGGTTGATAGAATATGGCTTACAGCTTTTAAGGTATGAGAAACTGGATATAGTGGAAATGTAATTTTCTATACTCTGAAAAAACAACTAGGTGGAATAAACAGTCATAACAAGACATTCATATATCCCCTGAGATGAGAATACTGATCACATTAAGACAAATGTTATAGAAGATATAACTTACAGGACAACAGAGCATTTATGTCTTTAAGAATTAAAGAGTTACTATGCTATACTTTCTACAGGTTGAGAATACTCCGTTGCTAGTAATGCAACTGCTGAGGGATAATTGCTTTCAACGTTTGTGAAACAGGTATGAAAGAGACACAGACAGCTGAAAGGAGAGCTCATGTTATCCTCTTGTAGGAATCCTCACCCCTCCTGCACCCAAATAATTATTTCCCCAAATAGCTAGAGGGATTATGGTAGGACCCAAAAGATTCAACTATCTGTTCATAAACCTAGGCTTTGATCAACAGGGCAAAGAGAATTCTTTGTTAGTCCCTTAAATCATGATGAAGTTCACAAGCCAGGTTTTTCCTCACTCACATTAGCTTTACACTGGTGTGACTCCATTTTCTTCAGAGAAGTGACTCCAGGTTTACTTCAATGTAACTGGGCCAAGAAAAGTGAAGCAATACTTGCATTTGTCAGGATTAGTTACTTCCATCTCTACTGAAGAATGCCCCAGATAAACATGCACTATGGGACTCTGGGTAAAATTTTCAAAAGAGCCTGAGAATTAGGAGTTTACATCCAATTTTCAGATATGCCAAGGCCAAGATCTAGGTGGCCATGTCCACTGGTTAGAGCCAGAGCTAGAATCAGAGAGTCAAGCCAAATGTCAGAGCCGGAGCTGGAGAGTCAAGCCAAGGATCAGAGCTGAAGCTAGAGCTCAGGGTCAAGGATCGAGAACAAGGCAGGAAAGCAGGAACTAGGAACAGGTCAGTGAACCAGAAGTCAGGCAAGATTCAATGTAGCAGTTGTGCAGACGGCATCATGTGTCTCTCTTTGGAGTTAAATAAGAAACCCTGACCAATCAGAGTTCTTGGTGTTCCCTCCACTAAGGCCCGGGGAAGCCCTCCTGGATGTATCTTCAGGTTTCCTGATCTCTCCTGTTCTGTTAGTTAGGAGCAAGCCACTGGGTGGGAGCAAGACAGTAACAGTTGATTAGGATCCCTGAAAACTCAGGTTCAAGACCTGGGGGGTCATGACAGTGCCCCCTCCACAAGAGATGTCCTGGGTGGAACCTATAGCTTGCAAAGAACAGGATATGACTTGTTGAAGCATGATCTGTACTCTTGTATGTGAATTCTGCATATGATAACAGTGAGGATCAAACATCTTGATGAAAATTGGTTTAGTAATGTAGGTACAGCTCCAAGATTTGGTTTACTCTCTCCATTTGACCATTGGTCTGAGGATGCAGAGGATATGTGGGGACCCCAGAATTTAGAGTGCCTCCCAGCAGAATCGAGAGATGAATTGTGAGCTATGATCAGAAATAATGTGATTTAGGAGAACATGGGGATGGACAACATGGGTTATCCATAATTTGGCTGTTTCTTTGGATGAGGATAGGTGGGCACAGGGAACAAAATGGGCATTTTTGCAAGGTGGTTTGTGACTGTCAGGATTGGTATAAACCCATTGGTCTCTCACAATTTTACAATAAAAATCGAATGCTATACTTGCCCAAGGCCTACGTCAAGTTTCCAGGGGTTGAAGGAGGCTGAAGGATTTACCATGTGGTGTCCTGGTATGAGCACCCATATTATAGGAAGCAACAAACAACTGTGTTGTAGAATGCATTCAGAGCTGCCAGAAGAAACAGGATACAAATGTTGGGTTTTGAACTGCCCTAGATGGCCCTCTAGTGGGAAGTCATGGCATACTTGTAGGGCCGCGAGGTACAAAGGAGCAGGAGGATTTTAGATACAATCCTTCAAACATGACTTCCTCCTGAGTGTCATGTGGTTCTTTGTATATTGCACTTAACTCTTTGGAAATTTTCCAAAGCAGAGGCAGAATGGATTAAAGAAAATAAATCCTGGCAGATGGTGCCATTCAGGAAATTATGGGGTTTAGGTGTACGAGGTGGAGATGGAGATAGGAGACAGACTTGTTGAAAGTCTCTAGGTAAGGATAAAAGGAGTAAAAAAACAAGTGTGATGTCATGGTCAGAGTCTACTACAGATCACCTAATCAGGAAGAATAAGTGGATTGAACTTTTTTAAACAACTAACAAAAACATCCAAAGCACAGGATTTGGTGGTGATGGGGAACTTCAACTACCCAGACATCTGTTGAGAAAATAACATAGCAGGACACAGATTATCCACGTTCTTGGATAACTGGAGACCATTTTTTCATTTCAGAAAGTGGAGAAAGCTACTAGAGGAGAGGCTGTTCTATAATTGAGGTTGATAAATAGGGGGGAACTGGTTGACAATTTGAAAGTGGAAGGCAGTTTGGGTGAAAGTGATCATAAAATGGTAGAGTTCATGATTCTAAGGAATGGTAGAAAGGAAAACAGCAAAATAAAGAAAATTGATTTAATGAAGGCAGATTTTAGCAAAATCAGAGAGTTTGTAGGTAAGATCCCATACGAAGCAAGTCTAAGGGGAAAAATAGTTGAAGAGAGTTGGCAGTTTTTCAAAGAGACATTATCATGGGTACAAGAGAAAACTATCCCACTTCCCAAGGAAGATAGGAAGTATGACTTTAGCAAACTCAGGGAGTTCGTAGGTAACGTCCCATGGGAAGCAAGTCTATACCCGCTTATTTTTAAGTGAATTTTGTAATATGGTATTACACCACCATGGGTTTGGCTCTGTCGGCTCCAGTTTCAAGATCAACAGAGCGAAAATCACCTCTGCTACTTGTTTCAGATTTCGAGTCTCTAACACATAAAAACCAAGAATAGTGACCACAGAGACATGTACAAGTACAAGGTATAGCCTGCTTTACAAGTTTTATTAAAGTTACAGTTAAAGTCAGGATTACCCAAGCATATAGAAATTCTGTAAAGGCCTATGTACATGTTACAAATATAGTCATACTCATATCTTCCTGGATAGTGTTAGGGTCTGATGCGTCTCTCATAGATTGATCATCAGTAGAGGGATGATTTCTGTGGAGTTTCCCATAAGGAGCTCAATTGTCCTAATCTGGGAACCCTCTTTTTATAATGTGATTCTGAGTCTACCTCATTAGAATTTACACACATAGTGCATCCACCACTTAGGGCATGTGTTAGAAAAATGTGACTTCTGGGTAGCTTGTAAGCAAAAAAATTACTCTTACCATTAATTTTTTGCAATATCCCCCATTGGTACCTCTTTTCCTGCAATCTTGTAGCATAGGGTCATTCTTTGGTCACTTACTTAAGTCAAGTATTTCTTAAACCTATGGCCTAGTATAGTTAAGCTAAAATTTTAGAGGCCTCAGACTGTAGACCAGCGGTTCTCAACTTTGTGAGAACCGCGACCCTTTTTTCAGTAGCGGCTTCTCGGCACGACCCTTGTCTGTCCGCCGAAAAGCCGCCAAATTGATTATTTCTGCATTCCGCGGCTTTTCAATGGACATTCTGATCGCTCCCGACTCTCTGGCGAAGTGATTGCTTCCGCTTTCGCAAGCGCTTTGGTGAAGAATCGGGAGAGTGGGTATGTTCACCGAAAAGCCGCTGAATTCGGAAACCCCTCGCGACCCCTTGGGAAGCGCTCGGCGACTCCCAAAGGGGTCACGACCCACAGGTTGAGAACCGCTGCTGTAGACCTTGTGTTTCAGTCCTACTTAGAGACCTAATACATAAATATCTCTTCTAACTACTGATCAATCTTATACTTCTATAATCCTACAATTTAACTCTATTTAGCATACACTGATTAATTAACATGTTATGACATATATAATCACAACATCACACAATAAATGAACTAGAAACTAAAATGATTGACAACTAGTTTAAGGGGAAGAACAGGAGAGTTGGGAACTTTAGGCATTAGTAGGGGCATAAGAGCAAACTATCCCACTGTATAGGAAAGATAGGAAGTATGGCACCCCGGCTTCACTGGATCTAAAAATTATCTCCCCCTCCCCCCGCAAAAAAGAGTCTTACAAAAGTGGAAACTCGGACAAATTATAAAAGATGAATATAAACAAATACACACGCATTTGGGACAAAATTAAGAACGCCAAGGCACAAAATGAAATTTAACAAGTTAGAGACATAAAGCCTAACAAGAAAATATTCTATAAATACATTAGAACAGGGGTCTCAAACTCAAATGACCATGAGGGCCGCATGAGGACTAGTGCACTGGCCCGAGGGCCGCACCACTGACACACACCCTGCCCTCGCTGCCCCGGCTTCGCCCCCACTCCACCCCTTCCAAGAGGTCCCACCCCTGCCCCACCTCCTCCTCTGAGCACGCAGCTCCCCATTCCCTCCTGGAAAGCGCTAGGCACCACCAACAGCTGTTTGGCAAACAAAGCAAGAGCAATATAGGAAGTCCAGAGCTAGAAACACGTGCGGCCCAGCCAGGCAGCAGAGAAGCCTCTGCTTCTGACCCCTCCCTCCCGCAAAGTGCTATGTGGGGGGGAACGACAGGAAGCTTGGTGGGCCGCAGGGAAGGGCTTCGCGGGCCACATGCGGCCCCCCGGGCCGCATGTTTGAGACCCCTGCATTAGAAGATAGAGGAAGACCAAGACTAGGGATGGCCTGTTACTCAAGGTGGGAGGGAGAGGGAATGGAGAATAACAGAAAATGTAGAAAAGGCAAAAATGCTAAATGACTTTTTTGTTTCAGTTTTCACCAAGAAACTAAGTAGCAATTGGACATCTAACTTAATGAATAGCAGTGGAAATGAGGTAGGATCAGAGACTAAAATAGGGAAAGAACAAGTTAAAATTTACTCATACAAGTTAGATGTCTTCATTTCACTAGGGCCTGTTGAAATACAATCTAGAATTCTCAAGGAGCTGACAGGAGACATCTGAGCCATTAGCAACTATTTTCAAAAAGTTACGGAGGATGGGAGAAATTCCAGAGGACTGGAAAAGGGCAAATAAAGTGCCAATCTATAAAAAAGGGGAATAAGGACAACCAAGTGAATTACGGCACAGACCCGTTTAAGCACAACCCATTTACGCGCGAATCCGTTTAACACAAGGTAGCCCCATGCCTCCCAGTGCTACCTATTTAACACGCGAGACTCATTCACATGCGGTACAGGAATTTGCTATGTAGCACTACAGATTTGCTTACTAGAATAGAAATCAACAGGAAGGGCAGAGCGGAAACATGTTGTAGGCCTACTGGCATTTCCTCTTCCTTTCGATCACCAATATTGGTAAAGCCATGTCATGCACGCTTAGTCATTGTCACGCTCTAGAGATATATTTGCTCAGGAAAGGCTGAAAGGAATGCCACTAAGTGGGCCAATTCTTCAAGCCCAAGTGACAAAATTTGGAAATTTAATGGGGGATGAATCATTCCAAGCCAGCAAAGGGTTTATAAGTCATTTTAAAAAGCATCATTTACTAACGCAGGTATCGATTTCTGGAGAAAGTCGATCAGCGGATGAATCAGTTGCAAACGTATTTCCCGCCGAGTTAAAATCCTGCAGTATTTGGGCCACTGTGAATATGAATGTAATCCTAGATAATGATACATGTACTGTATATATAGATATCTTAAGATATTTCAGTATGGCCCTCGTAACCCATGCTCCATTAACACCTGGTCGTAACAGCTTGACTCCCAACATCCACGCGTAAAGAAGTCTGTACTGTATAGACCAGTCAGTTTAACTTCAGTACTTGGAAAGATAATGGAGCAAATAAGTAAGCAATGAATTTGCAAACACCTAGAAGATAATGAGATAAGTAACAGACAGTATGGATTCGTCAAGGACAAAATCATGTCAAATCAACCTAATAGCTTTTTTTTTTTTTTTTTTTTTTGGACAAAGTAACAAGCCTTGTGGATAGGAGGGAAGCAATAGATATCTTGAATACAGTAATGCTTTTGATACTGTCTCACATGACCTTCTCATAAACAAACGAGAGAAATACAACCTAGATGGAGCTACTATACACTGAGTGCATAACTGGTTGGAAAAACATTCCCAGAGAATAGTTAGCCTGGAGAACAGAAGACTGAGGGGAAGATATGATAACAGTTTTCAAGTACATAAAAAGTTGTTACCACTGAGAATAGGACACAAAGTAATGATCTAAATTGCAACAAGGGTGTTTTAGGTTGGACATTAGAAAAACTTCCTAACTCTCAGGGTGGTTAAGCAGTAGAATAAATTGCCTAGGGAGATTGTGGAATCTCAATCATTAGAGATTTTTAAGAGCAGGTTAGACAAACACCTGTCAGGGATGGTCTAGATCAGGGATCTCAAACTCAAATGACCAAGAGGGCCACATGAGAACTAATGCACTGGCCTGAGGGCCGCTTCACTGACACCCCTCCCCCACTACCCCCGGACCCGCTCCCATGCCACCCCTTCCATAAGGCCACGCCCTTACCCCGCTTCTTCCCACCCCTGCGCCACCTCTTCTCTGCCTCCTCCCCTGAGCATGCAGCTCCCCACTCCTCCCCCTTCCCTCTGGAAAGTGCAAAGCACCACAAAACAGGTGTCAGTAAGCACCTGGAGGTAGTTAGAGGAGTGGGGATGGGGTGCACTGTCAGGGGGGAGCTTGGTGGCCACAGGAAATAACTTGTTTGAGACCCCTGGTCTAGGTAATACTTACTCCTGCCATGAGTGCAAGGGACTGGACTAGATGACCTCTTGAGGTCCCTTCCATTACTATGATTTTCAATTTTCAGCAAAACTATGAACTAATAAAAGTCTCCACTGTTTTCCCTTGTTTCTGACACCTATTGTGATAATTGTGCCTACAAATTTACCTTAATTGTGAGCACAACTGTTAAAAGTGAGTGAAGTTCATCAAGTGTTACAACAACATATAATAATAAATGTTCCTGGGGAAAGTTGCAAAAGGTAGACAGACTAAATTAGTACAAACAGAAAGGCCGCCTGATAAAACTGAAGGATTGTTAAGATTGTGCCTGGTAAACAAGAAAAAATGTGAGACTGAACATTAAAGAACAAATTAGTGTGTCATAAATTAGGCCTAACTGGTGTATAAAATAATAAGGGGACAGGCTGTTCTGTCTATCACTCCACTTTGGGGTCCTCAAAAAGGGTCTTTAAGAGGAAAATTGATGGACAAATGGATGGAAGCTGCTGTGATACTGGCAGACTGAAAGGTGGGAAAAGAGGAAGAGCATGCTTCACCATCATGGCTGCCACCCCCAATGTCTCTGTGTCATGCTGATCCCGAGAGATGTCCTGACCAGAGCAGAGAAAGGGACCCCGGTGACATCACCCCCTCTACTAGCTATGATTTAATGTTCTAGCTTAGTGCACTGGCACATGGGGGGAGAAGGCTGGCAGTTACTAAAAGATATAATACTAGAGACTCAACATCAAGCTAATCCGAGGCAGAGGAAAGATTAAAGAACCACAGGAAGCCAACATGACTGCACAAGGAGCTTTATAGCAATCTAAAAACCAAAAGGGACTGTGATAGGGCACGCTTGCCCTGCCTGAGTCCAGCAGGGGTTAACTCCATTCTGAGAGCCAAGGAGACCATGCCCCCTTGGCCCTGACAGGCATGCTCCTGTTGGAACCCAGGTATAAAAGGCAGCCACTCAGCTCAGGATCCACCAAGTCTCCAGACAGTGAAAGTCAGGTATGTTGAGACCCAGGCAAGCATCAAGACAACAGAGGGTGGCCAAGCGGGATTGGAGCCACTGGGAGCTGCCCAGGCCGCAGAATCCTAGACATTGGAGACATACAGACCACCACACTGGGAGACAGGACAGGAAGTAGCCCAGGGATACTAGCCTTTGGGCCATGCACAGTCAGCATGTTTCGGTTGGATCCCCGCCGACACAATGGCGGAACACTCTGCCACTGTTAGGGCCCTGAGCTAAGACCTGATGAAGTAGGGTGAGCCCAGATCTTCCTACCCCCTGACAACCTAACCTCTGGGGTGGCGGCCTCCCTACCTGAGACTCAGCGGCCTGTGTTTGTCTGACATCCACTCGAACTGGGACATCAGGCAATAGGCTCTTTGTTTGCGGCTCTGCCCTGCATGAGGACCTCAGCCGCTATATTCTTTGGGGCTCCTCCCCACCAAGGAACAAGGCAGCCATATTGACTCTAGCCACTAGGCCACAGAGCCCTGAGGGGAAGGGCCATTATGCTGACTCCAGCCATGGGACCACAAAGCCCTGAGAATGCCACCACATTGACTTTGACCATTAGGCCGTACCACCCTGAGGCTACGGGTAGTCGGGTGGATTCAGCTGCGGGGCTATAGCAACTGTTATCCCACCCCAAAAGGGGATGGGGGTGTTTCCCCGTGACAGGGACATGTACAGGAAATGGAAGGAGGGGCATGTCACGTAGGAAGTATACATGGGAATAACACTAGTGTATAGGGACAAAATCAGGAAAGCCAACACACAGAATGAATTACAGCTGGCCAAGAACATTAGACAACAAGAAAGGGTTTTTCAAAGGTGTCAGACAAAAAAGGCAGAGCAGGGATGATGTGGGTCTGTTGCTTGATGGAGAAGGTGAGCTGGTAACAGAAGATGATATGAAGGCAGAGCTGTTCACTGCCTGCTTTGTTTCAGAAGTGACAAAGAGTCCTGTGGCACCTTAAAGACTAACTAAAGTATTGAAGCATAAGCTTTTGTGGGCTAATACCCACTTCGTCGGATGCATGCAGTGGGCATGCACCCACTGCATGCATCCATGCATGCATCTGATGAAGTGGGTATTAGCCAATTAGTTTATTGTAACTCCAACTCAGGAACCAATCCATGCAACAAACCTCGATGCCAACTCTGCCCACATATCTACACCAGCAACACCATCACAGGACCTAACCAGATCAACCATACCATCACTGGTTCATTCACCTGCACATCAACCAATGTCATATATGCCATTATATGCCACCAGTGTCCCTCTGCTATGTACATCGGCCAAACTGGACAGTCCCTACGAAAAAGGATAAATGCACACAAATCAGATATTAGGAATGGCAATATACAAAAACCTGTAGGAGAACACTTCAACCTGCCTGGACACACAATTACAGATTTAAAAGTCACCATACTGCAGCAAAAAAAACTCAAGTCCAGACTGCAAAGGGAAACTGCAGAGCTACATTCATTTGCAAATTTAACACAAACAATCAAGGACTGAACAAAGACCTACAATGGCTTGCTAATTACAAAAATAGATTCTCCTCTCTCCATGTTCACACCCCTCATTCAACTGCTAGAAGAATAACCCACCCTCCCTGATTGGAGATAACAAGCTGGTTCAGCCTAATTGGACTAACCTTGTTACCTCCCACCTGGTTCTTGCCTACTTTTCTATACCTGCCTCTGGACACTTCCACTGCTTGCATCCGACGAAGTGGGTATTAGCCCACGAAAGCTTATGCTTCAAAACTTTATAGTTAGTCTTTAAGGTGCCACAGGACTTTGTTACCTCTGAAAAGGCTAAGTTCTTCAGTCAATAAGCAAAAAAGAAAAGCACAATCAGTCTGTGACTCATTTACTAGCAGGTGATAAACTGCTGTCCAGTGTTCCCAACTGCATAGAGAAGATATTGCCAGATTCCTCCATAAGGTTGTGATCACATTCATGGTGGCCAAATTCCTGTCTCTTACACCAGTTTTAATCCTGAGGAATTCATTGACTTCAGTGGATCTGCTCCAGATTTACACCAGTCTGGTGAGCATAATGTTGCACATTTACTATATCCAAAAACACTTGACATATCAATAAAAGAAAGTGAGTTGAATCATGCATTTGGCTGTGCTGATGTAGAGCAAGACATAGATGGCCCAAATATCAGAAAATACATCCCAGACTTTACCAGGTTGTTGCCATTCAATGTTCAATAGACATTAATAGCAGAATACATATATCCTGTTATTGGTTTTAAATGATCTGATAATTATTGCCCTTAATAAACATCTGGAATCTAAACCTCATTATCCTTAAATATCTGGATTCAATATACACTGACATCAATGAAAACTCCTCCACTGACTCCAGTGAATATTGGATTGGGCTCTAAAAGTGGGGAAAACTTCCAGAAATTCGGTCTTTCAAGGCACCCTTTAGAAACCAACTCGTTCCTCCCACTCAAATCTTCTGTTTTTTCTCCACATCTCATACGCCCTCTCATACTCTGAAATAATTATTAGCTAGAAGAACATTCTTGATTCCTACCATTCCCGCTGAGAATGGCAAGTCATTTGCAAAGGAATTTGGGCCATCATATTTCCCTAGCCTGCGTTTTGAATGTCCCTTTCACTGACATTTGAGTAGGACTTAAACAACTTTGCAGTTAAGGGATATTATGGGCCACTTTGCCACGACAAGTAATATGTTCACTCCAGAAATTTTCATGAATCCTCCTTACCCCTTAAAGCTGTCTGAGCACATTCAAAAGGTAGTTACGAACCTTCATTTAAATAAAAGCTGATTTTGCTTGACAGTATTTTATTTGCTTTCCACAAGGAAGCAAGATTTTGCTCAGAAGAATGTTTGCGGAGAGAGTCACATGAATACCTGGGCAAATATATATTCTCCCCACTATTCATGCTGGAAGTTCCTCCAATATGTATTAGAGCCACAAAGGACCTATTCCAGCTCTCCTTCTGTTACGAAATGTTTCATTTATCTAAATAGGAAGTAGAAACCATGTCGTGTCATTTAGGTTGTCACACAGAATCTGTATTAGGAATGGCAGATACTTGAAGCCATCGCAGAAGTGAACAGTTCAAGCAAATAGATGTAATGAAATTTCCTCACAAGAAAAGTCCATTGATGTACAAATTTATAAAAATAGTCTAAGCCTCTTCACAAATAATTTACAAATAAAAAAAGCACTAACTTTGTTCAATAAATTATTTCCTGGTAATTGCTCTATCAGCTTTATCGGCCATTTAAGTTGTGTGAAACTACCATTTGGTTCTGCTCCACACTAAAGTCCATATAACATGGGAAAAAATACCACTTGATTTAAGTGAATCAGTAATTGATAGTCATACTGAGCATATCTGTAGTGGCACTTTAACCATTTAAAGTGCTGTAATGAATTAATCCTCACACTCCCGCATGGTAAAGATCAGTCATCACATTTTGTACATAGAGCAACCTGAAGGAGAGGTGAAGTGTCTTTCCCAGGGCCAAAAACATGACAGTGCCTGAGTCAGGATTAGAATTCACAACCAGATGGGTGAAATCCTGGCTCCCTTGCAGTCAATGACAAAACTCCCATTGATTTCAAAAGGGCTAGAATTTCAGTCCCTGTAATCTGCCCTCAAACAACACTGCTCTGCTGTCTTTGTATGTAACCCTCCTTTGTATGTATTGTAAGTTAACCTTTGCGCTGGACCTACAGAGGCTATGAATCTGCTATAAATGTCAACTAGGGGAGTTAGTCCTCTAATTTAAGCAGTAGGAGGAGCTCATTCTTTAGCTCTTGAATTCCCAGGTGCAGTTCCCAGAGACATAAATTATGCCCCCATGCTGAATTGAGCACCCCATGGAGAAATCACTGCCTCTCCAAGCAAAGATTCAAATGCAAACCAAAAAAGGTATGCACTTGAAAGAACATTACATATTTTTCCCCAGTGAATGAGGGACACAACTCACAGGCACATTATTTAATAGGGTATTTTAATGAGTCCTGTGACAGCTATTTTAGGACCAAAAAAAATCCTATTGTATTTTCCAATAAGGTCACTGTACATGCGAGTTCCCAAATTAATTCATAGGCCTCCCTTGAAGAGCAATTCTTAATGCTCTCTATGAAATTAAATCGCTTCGGTTAGAGAGAATGAATTTACTTACTCAGTTGTAAGAAAGCTAAGAATATCACTTTTTGTTACATCTCCACTCTAGCAACACTGGGTTATGCAGTGACTGACAACCAAGACTTCTGCTATAGCTGAGAACTTAATAAAATTGACTTTTACAAAAAGAAAGATATTATATCCCAGAACAGGGTTGATAATGAGATTTTTAGCTAGCCACCTTTCACTTGACAAATTATGAAGAGATCAATTTCCTCTCCCCCCCCCAGCCCCATTAGCCTCTTCTTCATTAATGACTCAGCTGACGTCAACTACCCCTTCACTTGTAGTTAATGGTACACAATCTTTGTCTTCTGTCAGATTTTGATAAAGAAAAATGTATAACAGAAGAAAATTGATGGCCCCTATTTAAAGTTCACAGGGAAATATTTTGGTTTAAATTAAAAACTACTCTCACTTAAAGGACACATAAGGAATATATTTCAGTGAGTCTAAAACAATGTCAGTTCAATGTAGAATTTGAAGGCCAAAACCTCAGTGTTGAGTTTGAGGTGTTGAGTACCTGAAACTCCTTGGGCATGGCCATGAGGTCAATGAAGTTAGGATTCCAGTCTTGGACTTTCAAAGGAAAATCAAGGTGCTCAGCCATTGCTTGTGTTAATAGAACTTTACAGACAGCAAGCTATAGTTCCAAAAGTCAGAAATTTCAAAATTATGATATCATACCAAGAAGTACCCAATCCCCTTGGATTTATTTAGTGGTCTACTTGTATTGATGCATAAGGTGTTGAATGTGCATTTTGACCTCACACCCATGTTCTTTATGGAAATATGCTTACAATATGGATATGGCATTACTGAGATATATTTTATGCAAAATGGGTCTTGTAAGGTATCATTGGAAAGGTTGTAATTTACTGAATGTGATTATGTAATTTGTATGCATGTATCATTTCTGTATCTAAAGCTAGGAATATTGACTATGTAACCATTATAAATGTATGTGTATTTGGGACACACCCACAAGACAAAAGGCCATCAGTCTTGATGGGCCATTGGAATAATCAATAAGACTTTGAAGAAACTAATCTCTCTGCTTCCTGCAATGTGTCCTGGGACATAGATGTGACACTACTAGGTCAGGTGCTCCTGGTTCAAAACATCATTTTGGACTGCTAGTGATTTTCCACTAAAAGATTCCCGCCTTGTATAAATCATATTTAATGCTGATGAGTACATCAAACAGGTCTCTTCTCCATTGTCCTCCTGCTCAAGAAGAAAGGCTGATGAAAATACCTGAAGAGACTAAGGAACTGAGTGGTAGGAAAGGCAGGGGCTGAGTCCAGACTAAGACATGAGTCTAGTCTGTAAAGAAAAATAACTAGAACTCTAAGCTACAGAAACTCTGCAACTTGCCTAAAACATTTAGGGTGAGAATTTGCTTCTTGAAACCAGTCTCCTTAAGATCTTAAGCTTAGTATGCATGTTTTGTTTTATTTGCTTGGTAATCTGATATGTTCTGTTTGCTATCCCTTAAAATCTGCCTTTTAGTTAATAAACTTGCTTTTATTATTATTAAACCCAGTTTGTGCAATTTCTAACTGGGGAGGCAAGACGTTGCACATATCTTCTTCCACATTGAGGGAGGGGGCGAATTTATCAGCTTACGGTGTATAGATTTCTCTGCAGCACAAGACAGTATTATTTTGGGTGTACTTTCCACAGGGGACCTGCATTTGAGTGCTGGGCAATTTCCTAGTTGAGCCTTCTCATAGGGACCTGTTTGCAGACTCTGTGAGATTCTACAGCTGGTGCGTTCCTACTTGTGTGTATGTGTGAGAGAGATGCCAGAGAGCCTAATTCAGCAAAACAGGGAGAAGGACCCCAGGATAGTGAGGCAGGAAGGCTCAGTGAAATCCCTGTATCTCAGGTGGCATCCCAGAAGCAGGGTCCAACCCTTCACATGCATTTAAAACCCAATCCTGCTACTCACATTCATTTTAGGAGCGAAGAACTGGCCCCTCTAATATGAGTAAAAAAAAAAAAAAAAAAAAAAAAAAAAAAAGTATATATGTGCAACCTAAGGCTAAATACTACATAGTGCTTGGGACTATGAATAATCCCATTGTCTGTCCATCTCTGTGTCTGATATATCTAAAGCACCTATCACCTTGCCATGTCAACAGAGAAATAAGTTATGGGGAAACATCATGAAAGTCCATTAACAGCAGTTTTCCTCTCTCCACTTTCCAGAGGATAAGGAGGCTGAGAAGTGTTTACATGGTCTTTTCTGTTTGACCTAAGAGTTGTTTCTAAGCAGCCACCTGTTTTGGTTATTGTGAGTCTCCTCCCTACTTTTTGCTGTGTTCACTCATTGTGTGATGTCTAAATGGGACTGAAACCCCTCAGGGCTCTGCCACATTTATTATTAATTATTATTATGCCCATAAGCCCCAATGGGTGACCACAGCCTCATTATGTTTGGCATTGTACAACACATAACAAAAAAGACAGTCCCTGCCCCCAAAGAGCTTACTTGTTGTCAAAAGTACACTCCAGCATTGTACAGAATAGATAATAATCCTGATAATACATAAAAAGACATGCCATGAGCACTGCTCGTCATACCTGAACGTACCTGTATGCCCCAAATTTGTGATCTTGTCTCTGTTTTATACCAACCCAGGATATCAGATTAAACTTCCCCAGTCCCAGATATTTCCAATATTAATACTAGATCCTATAAAAATAGTGACAGATACTATATCTCCTTTTAATGGGCTACAAGCAAAATTAAATACTTAGGGATTCATTTAACCTCAGATGATCAGTACATGTATGAAGCAAATTTTGTAGAGATAATTTATCAGCTTCAAAGTGAAGCTTACATACAGATACCTTTATATTCATTAGCTGGCTGGAGGGAGCCAATGAAGCATGAACTGACTACCTCAAATACATTATCTTTGCTAGACTCTGCCAGCTCTGGTTCCTTCTTCCTTTTTGTAGTACTCGAAATAGGCTCATGACATCTGTTATTTGGACTAGAAAGAGGCTGAGTTTGCAAAACCCAGTAATAGCCAAGCGATTGGCTAGGTTGGGGTGGGCAAACTACGGCCCGCAGGCCATATCTGGCTCATGGGCCCTTCCTGACCGGCCCCTGACCTCCCGGCGGGGGAGGCTGTTCCGGCCCCTCCCTTGCTGCCTCCTCCCCCAGACCCTCAGTGCGCCACACAGGCAGCGCTCTGGCCTGCAGCTATGGCTGGTGAGCGCTTGAGTTCCTGCTGCTCTGAGCAGTGTGGTAAGGGACAGGGCTACGAGCTCCTGTGGAGCAGCACGTCTTGCTCTGGCAGGAGCTGAGATGCATGGTAAGGGGGTCGGGGCCAGGCCAGGGCCTTGGACAAGGAACAGGGAGTCTCAGGAATCTGTTGTGGGGGTGGATAGGGCGTGAGAGTTCCAGGGGTCTGTCAGGAACGGGGGGGTGGCACCATACAATTTTTAACATTGATGTGGCCCTCTGGCTGTGCTAAGTCCTGGTCTTCAAAATTATTATGAAATCCAGTCCAGAGCAAATTTTTCTTTGGAGATTTGAGCTGATATGGCACTGGATTTGCCCTAGGTAGATAAGAGCAGGTATGGGATAGAAAACCTTAAAGCAGGGAAAAGTCTGCTCGGAAACTATTTGATTAATCTCCCCTCCCCAACAATCGCAATAACCCTAAATATATGGGGAAACATTTGCAATAAATTTACAACCACATCATTCAGACATTGATATGACCCAATATGCATTACCGAGTTACCAGTTTAGAGCTATGGGATGAAAATATGGAACTGAAAGGTTTTATACATTTCCAGGCTATGATGAGATGACTTCTTGTCCCGCAGTGAGAATGGGATCAAATGGAGAACACCAGATTTTCTGGCAATTACCTTTCTCCCTAGAGGCACACTCCTCTTTGAAACAGTTCTCACTGGGCTTGATCTAAAGCCCACTGTAGTCAGCAGCCGCCTTTCTATAGACTTCAGTGGGATATGGGTCAAACCCCTGTATTTTGACTGGCATGACAGCCTCTCAACAAACTTATATAGAGCACTCATCCAGAATGACACATTTATAATAAAAAGTAGGTTATTTGTAACGCACTTTAGCCAGTTTAAAAAATCGGGATGGTTCTTTCCGAGTACCCGTCTATATAGCCTCTGCATTTTAGCTGATAACAGTATTGCTATAAATGAATTGTCCTGTCCTATAGAGACCAGTTGCCTTTTCAATATTTACTTTGCATAGCTAGGTAATGTTACTTCAGTATTTGCACTGTTCTCTACACTGTTTCCATAGTACTCCATGCTAACCTAGAAGCAATGAAAGAAATTCATTTGGATCCCAATTTCAACCCATGAAATGGCTTAAAACAAGTTTTGGGTAGTTATTTTTTAAATGTCATTTTATACCAAAAAAAGTTCATTCAATTGCCAATTCATTTTCTTACCACTTCTTTCCTGCATTAAGCAGCTCCAGATTCCACATGCTTCACTGTAGGTATTTCACAAATTAAATACAATTGTAAGATGAACATCTTTTATTTTGGAGGAAAGGAATATATAATTTAGGTGTTTCAGTGCTTTTGGGTGGTTTGTTATTCCTTTTTAAGAAAAATTAATTAACAAAATTAATATATTATCTCATTTTCAATTCCATCTCCATTCCATATTTATTCTTTTGTTGCATTTTAGGCTAGAAGAGATAATCCAAGATAACTGTGCTGTTTTCCCAAGCCACAGCCTGTCAGATTTTTGAATTAACAGTGCCTAGTCAAGCAGCATAGTAGAAACAGATCTCATATGCCAATTTCCCCCTACTTGGTAACCATTTTCCAGTCACTTGAGGAAAGAGCCACGGCCATTTGCTCTCTTGAACCATGGAAGTGAGATGAACTCTAGTGTATAGCAGATATCCAGGGGCAACCAGTGGTCCAACACATTATAACATAGCCACCAATAAATTGTGGAATCTGTTAGCCATCTGCCTTGTTATAAATATCAGCTTCATTTTTTTTTACTGATTTTCACTCAATCCCAAAACGTCTTTTAAAATCTAATAAAATATGAAGTGATGAAACTACTTTTGTCTAAAACTACTTAAAAATCAAATACTTATTTCAATATCCAAAAATATACAGGGCCAGATTCCCAGTTTATGTAAATTGGCACAGTCCCACTAAAGTCAATGTATCTATGATTATTTACCCCAGCTGGATATTTGACCCACATTTTGCAATAGTAATCTCAAATGAAAAGCAACGTAGTGTTATATTGTCAAAGGCACTGGGAAATATTTTAATGATGACCAAAATGTCATATACACACCTCAACAGAACAGCCCATAAGTCACTAATATATTGTCAAGCAATCTTTATCAGGATATAAAACAACTATCAGCCAATAGTCCATCAATATCTGCCTTATTCACAGTGTACTCTATCATACGTATTCACCTCAGATATAGACCTTACGGTCTTAGTCACACCATCAGGCAGAAATATTATTTTACATCTAATGCACAGGATTGGGAATTAGGCCATCTGGATTCTAGTCCTGTCTCAAAAATGCTTTCTTTGTGATCTTGGCAAGTCTCTTAGCTTCTCTTTGCCTCAGGCTTCCCACGTATGGAATGGTGATAATAGCATGCTGGTAAGTAAGAGAATTACTATAAAGATTAATTTGTGAATGTTTGTACAAAACTTTAAGATGCTTGGCTGGAAAGCACTATACATGTAAATTATTATTACTATTATTATTACCATCCTATCTAGGGAAGATAGGATCCTGTTGTGGATGAGATGTCTAATGAGATGTAAATAAACCTATATTTTCAATGGAGCCACAGAATGCAGTCAGCACCCCAGTCATTCTATGAATTAAGAGAGGATATGTGCAGACTATGTTTTCTTCTAAAATTAGAGCTGTACCCATGGCAGAAGACGAATTGGTTATAAATGAACCTTATTTGTGGCCTAGTGTGATTTGTCAACTGTAGGGAGCCAGGGTTGCTTCCCTCCAAACCAGAGGGTAAAGAGCCACCCTCTCAGCCTGAGTGGGTGGGGCCAGACCAAGATGGCTCCACCCCCTGGAACAGGAAGTACAAAGGGCGGGGCCCTTAGCCCTGTCAGGAAGGACTTGGGCTACCAGGACTGCCAGCGGCAGAGTACCTCGAGGAACTGGAAGAGCCAGGTAGCGACCCAAGCCAGAGTGAGCCTGACGTGGGGGGTGAGCTGGAGCTGCCAGCAGCCGAATTCCCTGACGAGCTAGAGGGACCAACTCAAGAGACCAGGTAGGAAGTAGCCCAGGGGCCGAACTGGCCAGTATGGTGAGTCTATTTGGCCACAGTGTTGCGGATGGATCTCCGCTGACCCAGTGGCAGGACCCTTTCTCCCACCACTGTCAGGGCCCTGGGCTGGAATGCAGTGGAGTTGGGTGGGCCTGCGTTCCCCAACCCTGGCCAACCCACCATGGGTAGCAGAACCCTGATAAAGTGCTCCCCTGCCTGAGGGGTACACCCCGGACCCTTGCCAGCGCTCCTCTGGTTGAGGGGAGTGTCACGGACTCTGGCCAGCACACCTCCCTACTCCAATTCCCTAGTGACAGAAAGGTGTGACCAAGGCCTGTCAGTGAGGCAGTAGCTCTCCACCACCCCCAGCGGCTCAGTGGACCAATTGAACTCTGTCACACCTACAGACTATTGTAATAACCTTTATACAAAATATACCTTGTGAGGTACCATTTGAAAACTAATAACTCAAATATCATTAATATTCTCATGTTATATACGTGACAGGTATTGTTATGAAATTATAACTACAGTGTGTGTGAACTAGGTATGTCAGGTGAATTATTAAATAGGTCTATCCTAAACAAAGGGATGTGTGTTTATCTCAATTTACATATAAGCAATAAACAGACCCATCAAGCTAACAAGAGGTGGAGGCAAATCTCAAACTAACAAGTGGGGGAGAAGACAGCATGGTGTCTACACACAGCATATGAATCCATTTCAAAGGTTTACTGGTCTATAAGGACGGGGGGCTGAACCATGTGTGATAAGCAATTGAATACAATATTGCTGTATTACAAAAGTATAGAAAGTAAGGTCTTTTCTAAAAGCAAATAACACACCAATGATTAATAGCTTTGTGAAATGTATGTATTAATGCAATATAAGGAATTATGGATACTCAATAATATCAGGCTGTACAGTCTGCCCAGACAGAAGGGAACGTCACTCCTGTCTCCTTTCTCCTATGTGAATTACTCATGATGGAACCCAAACAATGCAAGCCCGATTTACATGCAGGAAGGGAAGAACAGCACTCGCTCAGCCTGCCTCTGGAAACCAGTCCATTGAACTTTGAAAGATATAAGCAAAGACAGAAGCCATCTTTGACACCCATCACTAATCAGACACAAGGAAACAAGTTCTTTCAAGCTGAGAAATATCTGTCTTTCAACCAAGGGAGAGGAGGTGTTGAAGTCTCTGGAAACTGAATATAGGTGAGGAACCTGCATTGGCAAAGACTTTTCACCTAAGACGACAAGGGAAGCCAGTACCTTGTATTTTTGCAAAAGGTCCTGGCTGAGGGAAAGTCAGCACGGCTGGGAAGAAGAATGACTGGTGAGAGAAACCATCTTGAACAAAGACTGCATCTTGCTTGATTACATTTCAGACCTTTATAAGTGTATATTGTTTTGTTTACTTGTAACTCTTTCTATCTCATTCCTCGTACTTGAACTCTTTTAATTCTATGTTTTTTTCATTAACAAATGTATCTAATTTTTACCATAAATCATCTCAGTGCTGTGTTTAAAGGGAAGGATGTATTTACCCCCCATTAGGTTAATAAGCTGTGATATGGTGTTGCCTTTTTAAAGAAACAAACCAACTATACTATTTCTTTGAATTACCCAGGAGAGGGCTGGACATTGCGGCTCACATGTCTGGGACTTGCAGTGTTTTGGGGTCGCCCTGCAAATAGTAGCCCAGACCAGTGGAAGCTAGACTGAAGGTGTATGGCTGTCAACAGACTGCTGAGGTCAGAGGTGCTGAACCAGGGAGGTCTAGCACACACAAGTATCAGAGGGGTAGTATCCTCTGATACATGAAACCATGTAAGGCACTGAATGTAGCCGCATGAAGTGGAAATCCATCAACTGCATCAAAAAACTCACACAGATACAGACAGACATCCTCTTCTTCACCAAGTGCAAACAGATGGGCATCAGACCAAATGGACCGACGGTAAAAATATCCATTGCAACTGACATACTACACTGACTATGGTGAGAGATTGTGCCACGCATTCTCAAAGAAATGGGGGAACCACCTGATCAGCATTCTGTACAGCAGACAAGACAAGATCAAAAATGAGCTCTCAAAACTGGAGACTCTCATACAAAACCAACCTTCCACACAAACTTCCACTTGGCTAGACTTTACAAAATGTCTCTACATACAAGAAAAAATGGACACAAATCGGACATTAGGAATGGTAACATAAAAGCCACTAGGAGAACACTTCAATCTCCCTGGGTATTCTATAACAGATTAAAAGTAGCCATACTTCAACAAAAAAACCTCCAGAAACAGACTTCAAAGAAAAACTGCAGAGCTAAAATAAATTTTCAAATTTAACACCATTAATTTGGGCTTGAACAGGGACTAGGAGTGGCTGACTCACTACAAAATCAACTCTCTCTCTCTCTCTCTTGGTATAGACACCTCCTCAACAATTATTGGAAGTTGACCACAACCAACCTGATTGAATTGGCCCTGTCAATACTGGTTCTCCACTTGTGAGGTAACTCCCTTCTCTTCATGTGTCAGTATAATAATGCCCACATCTGTAATTTTCACTCCATGCATCTGAAGTGAGTTTTTTACACACAAAAGCTTATGCCCAAATATATTTGATAGTCTTTAACGTGCCACCAGATTCCTCATTGTTTTTTTAGCACACACACACACACTCAAAGTGCGACTGGTGCATGCTGTTTGTGAGTGGGAA
Source organism: Sternotherus odoratus (assembly GCA_032164245.1). NCBI lineage: Eukaryota > Metazoa > Chordata > Testudines > Kinosternidae > Sternotherus > Sternotherus odoratus. The sequence continues at coordinate 14,780,015 of JAVMKO010000003.1, read as the reverse complement.
GGTTGGGAGCTACAACATCAAAGCATCATGAAGCACCCAAGAATACAGGTGCTGACACAGCCCCTCATTGGTCTGGATTTGCACCCCAAACCAATCAGACCAGGACATACAGTCAGACTGCTACTAATGAATCAGAAAAAAAAAAGAGCAAAGCAAAGAGATAGAGCTTTGGGATGCTTTTCTTGCATAACAAGTTTTATGTATCTTAGTGTACTCTAAACGTGAAGATTACAGATTTCTGACCATTCAAATGAAACCTTCAACTGACCATTTCAAAACTCCCAGGATTTTTTCAAGTTATATAGCAGCGTGTTTGTATCAAATAACAGATACTACAAATCACCTGCTGCAAAGAATGAGTTAAAGTGTGGAAACTGAGTATGGAGAGTATCAGAGGGGTAGCCGTGTTAGTCTGGATCTGCAAAAGTGACAAAGAGTCTTGTAGCACCTTATAGACTAACAGATTTTAGGGATCATGAGCTTTCGTGGGCTAAGACCCACTTCATCAGATGAACATTGTGGAAATCTCCAGAGGCAGGTATAAATATGCAGGCAAGATAGCAAGGTAAATTCAATCGGGGGAGGGGGGGATGAAACCCACTTCCAGCAGGTGATCTGGAGGTGTGAATGCCCAGAGACAAGAAACTGATTTTGTAATTGGTGAGCCATTCACAGCTTATATTAAGTCCAAACCTAATGATGTCGAATTTGCAGATGAACTGGAGCTCAGCAGTTTCTCTTTGAAGTCTGATCTTGAAGTTTTTTTGCTGCAATATGGTTGTCTTGAGGTCTGCATGTAGGTAGATATCTACACCAGCAACACTATCACAGGACCTAACCAGATCAACCACACCATTATTGGCTAGTTGTCCAGGCAGGTTGAAGTGTTCTCCTACAGGCTTTTGTATATTGCCATTCCTGATATCTGATTTGTGTCCATTTATCCTTTTATGTAGGGATTGTCTAGTTTGGACGATATACGTAGCAGAGGGGCATTGCTGGCACATGATGGCATATATTATATTGGTAGATGTGCAGATGAATGAACCAGTGATGGTGTGGCTGATCTGGTTAGGTCCTGTCATGGTGTTGCTGGTGTAGATATCTACCTACATGGAAAATATTCTCCTTGTGCATATTAAGAGGCACAGCCATTTACTTTTTGGAAAAAATACATTTCACTCAACTTACCTGTATTGGTTCTGCAAAGGTAAGAGAATTAGAGTCTATTTCTACTTGTGCATTATCAGCAGACCAGTTTACAAACTTCCTAATACACTGAAGGCAATGAAGCTGCACAGATGTCATCAAGGGTAGAATTGGTGGGAGGAGAGAGAGGAGAGAAATCAGATTCTCAGTTATCGTGGACCTTGTCTACCATGTACACCTGTGCAAAGTGGGAGTCATAGCTCCCGAGTGAGAATTCTCCATGCACATACACAGGTGGTAACATTTTACACCCACTTTGCACAGGTATTTATACTGCATAAGGCACAAGACAGTGGAGAATGAAGTGTATTCTACTGCCTGCATCCGACGAAGTGGGTATTAGCCCACGAAAGCTCATGCTTCAAAACTTTATAGTTAGTCTTTAAGGTGCCACAGGACTTTGTTAACTCTGTTATTGTTTAATTTGCCCTATAGAGACATTATGGCTGTTGATATAGCTCAAGAAGCAAAGAAATCAGCTTTGTTCTGAAAGCTCAGGCTGAGTTTGAAGCACTGGTATTTAGGAAAATAGATTTTATTTTTACTTGAACTCATTGAGACATGACAAACATTGCGCCCTATGATATCATTTTTACAGAGTCACTTTCATAGAAGAACCACACTTTGAGGACTTAATTATGGTTCTTGAGAGCCTTCAGCACCCAAGAAAGGAGACTGGAGGCATTATGCCTGTATAAGTCATAATGCATTCTCAACATTGGGTGGCAGCCCATGCTTCACCCTTAAAAATGGGTATCTGATGCTCCCCAATGCTGTGCTCTGCTGGAGCCTGCAAATGCATAGAGGAAGGAATAGAGTTATTATTATGACTCATGCTATGCTGCTTTGAGAGCAGCACTAGCTGGCCTTCCTCTGCAGCATATCATAGAATATCAAGGTTGGAAGGGACCTGAGGAGATCATCTAACCCAACCCCCTGCTCAAAGCAGGACCAATCCCCAACTTAAATCATACAACAGATTTTTGCCCCATAATATCCCTACATGGCCCCCTCAAGGGCTGAACTCACAACTCTGGGTTTAGTAGGCCAGTGCTCAAACCACTGAGCTCTTCGCACAGGAGGGGATTTTTTTTTATCACACTCTTTCAATTGTTGATATAATGCTGTTCAATGATACTGTAGTGGCAATCCACTTAATAGCAGAAGGGTCTCTGCCGTGGCTCTCTGAGACGTGTGGCTAATTTTTCACTGTCTATGCAGCAGTAGGTGTGCCAGTATTAGGGCCCATTCCAATGCACTGGAATGGGAATATCTAGGGAGGTGGTGGAATCTCCTTCCTTAGAGGTTTTTAAGGCCAGGCTTGACAAAGCCTTGGCTGGGATAATTTAGTTAGAGACTGGTCCGGCTTTGCGCTGGGGGTTGGACTAGGTGACCTCCTGAGGTCCCTTCTAACCCTGATATTCTGTGATTCTATGATTCTGTCCTTGGGTGAATTCATGCATGCTCTTATTTACTTCAGTCCAAAGGAAGGATCTGGCTGTACAATTTTCACTTTTTTCATTTCAGTGAATCACTGCACAGTTTTCACCCATCATCATGTTGTGAAGCCATTGTATCTTCATCCTAATTTAGAGCAGGATCCTTCAATTAGAGTCAATGACAACTCTCCCTTTGACTTCAAATCAATGGAAGCCTTTGCACTGACCCCTTCAATGTACACTGGAACAGTAACATTAGAGACAGATTTTTAAAGGTATGTAAGCACCTACAGATGCAGAAAGGTGCTTAATGGGATATTCAAAACCACTTAGGAGCCATACTCCCAGTGGGAGTTAAACATCTAGCCTTCAATCTGTAACTCTTCACCAAGGGAGCAAAAAGCCTGTCTCTTTATTTGACTAGAAAGCTCTATGTTTCCTTCTTGTTGTTCTACATAAACTACAATTAAAACAGATAAAAACCATTATGAAAGAAGACCTACATAACAGCAATTTCAAATAAAGTGGCATTCATCACAATACTCTATTTTAAAGCAGAGGGCAAAAAAGTTGCCATGGACCAGGTTGGAGGTGGCTGTCTTCTCATTTTGCCACTGAAATATAGGACATTACAAAAGACCAAAACAAGAAGCCCTGAACAATGAAAATATTTTGAAAAGTAAACCAAAGCTGCTGTGGGGAGGGGAATAGTGCAATACACCATTACAATCACACCTAGTGTTAGCTGGAAGAACAGAGCTGAGTGTTTAACTGTATCTGGGGGTGGGCGGCAGGAGTAGAGTACCTGCTAAATCATCCTTATCCAGATGTGATCAGACTTCTGCAGAAAATGTGAAGACTGAGTTCAATTAAAAGGTCTGAAATTGCTGTAATTAAACTTGATAAAGGTTGTTGTCATTTAAAAGCTAATAGAATTGTGCAAGAGAGGGGTACTAAGATTTTGCAGTGATGAGTAGATAGATAGATATGAAAGAGAAGGGAAGTTCAATTTAATTAAAGGTTTGCGGTATCCTGAAGTTAAGAGAGGTTGTTCTAGACTCTACTATTTTCCATTCTGCCAGAGAAAATGAAAATGGGGGTATTGGAAATAATGCATAATGTTGCTATCTGGTGGCAGAGAAAATCAGCTAATGAACCCCAAGATGTAAGAAAGCCAATGGACCAATGATGTCTGTAATCACACTAGTCTGTTCTATTCTGCAGTCAGCCTAATTTCATAAGATTCCAGGCCTTACTGTAAACCTGCCCAGATTTTACTGACTTCAATGGAGTTATTCCTGATTTAAAGTGAGATCAGAATCAGGTGCTTTTCACTCATCTGATTAAAAATAGACTTCACAGAGCACCCAGATAGCTTAACTTCACAAAAAAACAAAGGAATGGAGTCAACTGTGGAGCTTCTACCTTGCAGGAGAAAAGTACATATACCTGCTACTGTCTAATATCTTAATTGCTACTCATTAGGCAATTCCCTATGTAACAAGAATGTAGCACACAGCTTTTCTGGAAAGACACTAGTCTTTATTTCCTGGCTTACACCAATTACAGAAACTGCCCAAGGGTACAGAGTTATCACACGACCATGGTCAAAATCCACTGATGCCTCTCTTACTGGCCACATTATCACAGAATCATAGACTATCTAGGTTGGAAGGGGCCTCAGGAGACCAACCCCCCCTGCTCAAAGCAGGACCAATCCCCAACTAAATCATCCCAGCCAGGGTTTTGTTAAGCCGGACCTTAAAAACCTCTAAGGAAGGAGATTCTACCACCTCCCTAGGTAACCCATTCCAGTGCCTTACCACCTTCCCAGTGAAAAAGATTTTCCTAATATCCAACCTAAACCTTCCCCACTGCAACTTGAGACCATTACTCCTTGTTCTGTCATCTGGTATTTTTTCACAGCAAATGAAATGGCTCCAAAACCATCACTGTGTCACTGGAAAAAACACTGTTTGCAGTTAAATAAGGAATGGGTGAAGCTAACATGGCAGGGTGGTAAGACTCAATTGTGTGCCTGTCCCATCCATACACCAATAGCTGATCCACCATTTTTGACACTATACACCACTTGTGGGGAGCAGGGGATTTTCATGTTTTACACCCATGTCAAACTACAGCAGTTTTTGTAGCTTAGATCAAGAAGTGATGTCTGGTTTCTATGAAAGGAAAGCCAAGTAGGAGGTTTTACTCTGAAATGACATTACCAGTACATGACACACAGACATATACAACAAAGTTCTATGCACATCATGTGCAACAAGTTGACAGCTTTCTCTCTGTAAACTGTACAGAAGCATAGTTTGGTCACAAAAACTGACAGTTGGGAATCTAATACAACTTTTATCCAAATCTGATGTATGAAACCCAACAAACTTTCCAGGTTTTATAGCACTCTCTAACATACAGATGAAGAAATGACTGCCCGACAATACAGGAGTTAGGACACATATACAAATAAATCAGTAACTAAAGAATGTGTCCCGGTCCACCCTATAGCTTAAATCATGCTAGCGAGAGCTGTGCTCAGGAACAGTTGTCAACCCTGGTTCCACAGAACTGGGTTTGATTGATAACATTTCAAAAGTGCCTAAGTGACTCTCAGTAGTACACAGCCAACAGAGTCACTAAAGCGCTATTGAAAGTTTTACCTGATATCCACTTCCCAATGCAGTTTTTCCTAGTGCAGATTTCCTGTCTATTGGGGAGAGAGGTTTTGTTTCATTTTTTGAGAACGGAGTTATTTAAATTTTCAACTCTTTGGGGTCAGGGCTGTCTTTTTGTTTTATGTTTGTTCAGTGCTTAGCACAATGGGGTCCTTGTGCATGACTAGGGCTCCTAGTTGCTACAATAACACAAACAATCAATAAATAATAATAATAATAATAATACTCCAGCCTTGCTATAGACTGGTAGTCGGTAGCATGCTTTCTAACCACAGCTGTAGCATGGTTTTAACCATATCAAATATGGACATAAAGCTTATTACAATTATATGAAAGTACAATGGTATTTGAAAATGGTTTCAGACACAGCTAAAAGCCACCCTGTGGACAAGGCATTATATGCACTAACAGAGATGAAAGGTACTAGGAAACAGGACCTTCAGCTCTCCAGCAATATGGCCAGATGAAAGATTATTGCACCCATATGATCCAATGTCAGTGCACTAGTACTGCAGACAAAGCTTGCAATAAATTTGAAGAGAGCCCTATAAATCTCAGAAGGTGAAATTGACGCAAGACTGATGATAAATGAACTGAGATTCAATTCTCCAAATGATAATTCAGTGAGGAATAATAATGAGCTATGCCTGAAGATGAGAGGGTGAAATAATTCCCCGGGACACAGAGGATTGATCCAGTGTTCTGGTGTCAAGGTATTCAAGAATCTGGTTTGACATTCTAAAGAACCCTTCTCCATTCCTTATTAAATGAGGAACTATTGTTATCCATGTGACACAATTCCTGTAATAGAGGCTCACTTCTTAACACCTCAGTGCTTCTCGAGAACTCTTAGCTTTTTTCTAGTACTGCTCATTAAAAAAAACACCTCCCACATTGATTCATGAATATGAAGGTTTTTGGTTACACACACGGTAAGTCCACGTGACCTTGTGGTTTGATTACTGTTATCCTCAACTTCTCCTCTCCTCTGCCTCCTCTATCATGTGCTACACGTACCTGTTGCCCATCTCCCTGGCCAGGCTTCAAAGTCTGAATTCCAGTCTAAACCACAACCTCAAAACACTGTCTATGCAACTATTTTAGGGAACTAATATGAGCCCTCCTAGCCCAAGTCTGTTAACCTGGGCTGGAAGGCTTGCTCCCGCTCACTCCAAAATGCTGCATAGACATACTTGTAAGGTCTTTGGACAAAAATTGTTTGCTAATGTAGGTTTATAGTGCCCAGCACAATGGGATTTCAATACTGATGATAGACTGTAAGCTCTATTGTAATACAAATAATTAATAATAAAATTAACTCTTATAGAGCATGTTATAGTAATTAATTATTCCTCACAACACCATTGTCTGAGAAATATTGTTATTCTTCACTAACAAACAGAAAAAAGGAAGCACAGAAAGATAAAAAAAGATTTTTTTGCAAAAATTGTGTCTACAGACACAATCTGCACACACCTCTTCTTTGAAATGTTGGCCATAAATCATTTGTCTAAGGTCACAGATCAGCAGCGTAGCCAGCATTAGCAGTACAGTAAAGTTGAGAATGATTATTCACGAATATTGTACCGACTTCTACATAGAATTTTAGTTCAATGATGTTTGTACCCAGTAAGGATTTTTTAGAAGGGTAGAGCAAAAACTTGTTCAATGAATCACAGACAACAAATTTCAGAATTATTTACTAATGAAATTTGAACATCAAATTGTGAATATCAAATACTTTCAGAAATAATGGTAGCAAAATATGTTTGCACAAAACGTTGTGGAACAAACACAAGTAGCAAACAAATTTGTAAATATCACCATCTGTTTTTAGACAGATAAATACAAACAACTGAATATGTGACTAACAAAGTATGCCAGTCATCAACTTGATCATTAATTTGTGTGTTATTTCTCTGTCCCTACTCTGTATTTGATCCCGTTTCTTTTAGACTCCACTCTTCAAGGCAGTGGCTTTATATGTGTGTGTGTGTTTTGTACAGCACTCAGCAAAATGGGGCTCCAGTTCTGACTGAGAGCTTTTGTACTTCCATAATATGAATAATGACAATAGAAGCAACCTGCATGGAACTTGGAGGGTGGATCCAAACTCCGCCCCACTCCCAGAGTAATAACAGAAACAAACAGTGGAAGACTGATTCAAACACTATCACATCTGAAGGACTTTGAGGCCTAACAGGCTGGCAGTACAGTGGGTTATATGCTAGTAAACTCTAGCCGCAACAAGTCAGCAAACGCTGACACAAAAGACAGTAATTGTTAAAAAAAAATTAAAAAATTAAAAAGATGTAATAACCTGCATGGAACTTGGATGGAAGAGTACAGGTGGCAGAAGGGAAGCGTTTGGAGGAAGCACCAGGAAGTTAGTCTGAGTGTTTATGGCTGGAATACTATCTATTACAGTTACAGTTCTAATCAGTTCTCGAAAGAAAGAGCCAGTTTAGTTTCAGGAATACAGAATCCTCTCTTGTTATTACCCAGCACACAGTACATGTAACAAATATAGAAAATTTACAAACAGGAAAAGGGGCTAAAGTCATCCGATAACGTATGTGTTGTAAATTGTGCACTTCGGCTCTGTTAAGAACCCTGGAGTTCTTGGCCAACAGCTTCATGCTCAGTCCACCAGAGCAAGCTGCCTCCCATTTTAATTATAATGAGGGCAAGGATGAAATGTTGGACAGGTACACAAAGCCATTTTGTCATTCCACAGGCCAGTGTCTATTTGCTCAGTTACAGTTTGAAGAACACTAATTCTACGAGCCACCATCCCCGGGAAAAATACTTTTGGAGTGCTAAGAATAGAGTTACTTTAAATTTAAAAAAATGTGTTTCACCCCGTTACACATTCTTTTTATGCAGATGAAGGTCTATATTTCAAAGGGTGGGCTTCTCATTATCTCAGTCCAGACTCAGACAGAAAAGAAGAAAGAACAGAACTTAGCTAGAGATGGATTCTTCTCATTATCCTCTATTGCCCTTTATTATTTTGCTTCTCAGCCTATATTTCTTTGTCTGACACTCCCATTTGGGCAATTTACCTCAGAAAAACTGTGTGTATACATTATCACATATTCAATCCTAAACTCAATCTCATCCCAGTGTTCAATGCTACAATCTATTTGTGATAGGAACTACGAAATACATTATTCTTCAATTAATCTAACAGCCACAGAAACTAGGTTTGCCTCCCTACCCTCTTATTCCTCCTACCCTTCTTGAAATATCTGCCAACACCTTGAATTGTAAAGGCAGTTGTAGGTAACAATGCTTTGGTAATTGTTGGAAAAACTTAAGTCTATATAAAATAAGTATAAAGCTATAGTTCATCACCGAAATACTAGCAAGAAAAATATTTATCTAACACTAAGTGAGTTTGCTAGCAACAATCCAAATAAAGCATTATAGCATTCCCTTGCTTTTCCTTTGAAGGAGTGCACGTGGGAATGGAACAGGATTTCCATGATTTTTTATTAACAGATCTGGGTTCATTTTGATACTGTGAGATGGGGGTAACATTTTCAAAAGTGTTTAAGTGACTTAGGATCCTAAGTTTTATTTTCAAAAGAGATGTATGCATTTTGGAGCCCAAGTCTCATTGCATGTCTCTGAAATTTAGATTGATAAGTGCTTAAGTAACTTTTGAAAATGGGATTTAGGGTCCTAAATTACCTAGGACCAGATTTTAAAGGCATTTAGGGACCTAATTCCCATCTCAACATTTTTAAAAATCTGAGCCTTAAGCTTTTTTGAAAATGTTACCATAGTCTATTGACAAATCATTTCCAATAACTTGATCGGCATACAACAGTCACCAACCCAACATTCATATAGGTCAAGAATGTGTATCCATTAAGGGCCAGATTTAAAAAAAAAACAGAAACTCAACATATTGGGTGCTGAGCTTCTTTGATTGCATAGCTACAGCTGTCAGAGGAGCTTCTGGATCCCAAGCTCAGTTGGAAATTGGCCTTTATTTACATGCCTAAACAGGAGCTGAGTTCTTTTGAAAATCTATTTCCATTGTGGGTACTGAGCATTTGAAAATCTTGCGCTAAAATCATTTGAAGATTTGTCCTCAAGAATCTACATGTTGAAAGTTTCCTAGAAGTAATGGGAATAGGTGGATACTACAATGTGGCCAAAAGGCGCAGATCTTACATATATGTCCTGATTTTCAGAATCAGAGAGGTAGCCGTGTTAGTCTGGAATAGCAGAGGTAACAAAGAGTCCTGTGGCACCTTAAAGACTAGCTATAAAGTATAGAAGCATAAGCTTTCGTGGGCTAATACCCACATCCGACGAAGTGGGTATTAGCCCACGAAAGCTTATGCTTCTATACTTTATAGTTAGTCTTTAAGGTGCCACAGGACTCTTTGTTACCTCTGATTTTCAGAGACACTCCCATTACCCTTACTTCTGAAAACTGAAAAGCTGCTTCAGCTGTGTCATCTCCAAGAGAAGGGAAACAAACATCACTTAGCTAGCACAGTGGCACCGGAATGTCTGTTCTCAGCTTCACAACCCAACCTTCCACTAGAAGATGCAATAAGATATTCTTCTCTTTCTGCAATAAGCTTTTGTGTAGTATGTTGCTGTTCACTGATAAACAATTGCAGTATCTAGATGGGTGGATAACTGACCTTCTGTGGTCCACAAGTTTCATGGGCTGTACTCCTTACCCATTCCACAAGCAAAACAATTGTGGCACAACCAGTGGAACAAGTAGGAAAAAAAATTGTGAGTTGGAGCTGCAAGTTTTCTTTCCTCCCCAACACTATGCACACAGAGAGACCACCTTGCCTCAAGGCAGTAAACAGAGGCAAAAGACAGGAAGAGATAGAATTATATTTAGTTCTGACAATCAGGCAGTCAAATGTAGATAAAGTTAGCACTAAATCCAATGGGTGCCTCTGCTGATAAAGGCTGGAAAACCGTTACCTTTGAATGTAAATGTAAATGCCAACCCTGTGGGTGACTGTGACAATGTTCTAAGGCTTTCTTTTACTCACCATTTAAATATATTAAGAGATTTCCTCAACAAACAATTCTTGCATGTTGGAGCCTCTGATCATTGTTACTTCAAAGCTTAGAATGTTGAAGCATGTTCCTGACTGTCACCAAGAGAAATACTCATGTAAACTAGGAGAAAAGGGGTCCTCAGATTGTGCATTTATACTGCTGTATGTATTCAAGTGGATGCTGTACGTGTTCTGCTGAAGGACACTGCACATAAAGTCCCAGCTGCAGAGTAGTTAATGTGCCTGACTCTTGTATAGGAGCACAGCGTGGGAGGATGCAAGGAGTTTCCAGGCTTCCCTGCACAGAGTAGAGGCAACCGGAGGCAAAGTATTTAAATGAATTCAGAGGCTGCCACCTGTTTGTTTCCCAATCCATCTCAGTGGGGGGCGGTAAGGATGCTGCTCCTCCGAACCATGCTGAAGGACAGTCTGGGCTGAATTGGGATGGTACGACTTGCACACTCCCACAGCACTTCCACTGCATTGATACAGCTCCACACCTTCCTAATGCAGACCAGCATGTAAATGGTACCAACTGGCCCATACAGGATGAATACACAATGGCCAGAATTGGAACTCTATCAAAAGTATCCAGTGCTCAGCATCCCTGACGGTCAGGGGATCTACGTGTGGCTTTAAGAGCATCATATTAGGCACCATGTGTGAATATTTTGGATGAGGTGTATAGTGGCAGTGGCAGTGACTGACATAGTTAAAGTTGAATAATTTTTATTCCAGCATTGTGATTTCCAATGCTTCCTTTCTGGGCACCTTAGCAGTTTCACAGCTATAAAATTTCTACTGGGGAAGTTCGAGAAAGAAGAAGTTGAGTGGCCCAAGAATCAACAAGGAAAAGGGATATTGAGAGAGTCAGGTAACCAGAAAAGTTTGAGGTAGAGAGAGCTTTGGCTATTGGGTGTTGGGTGTTGGATCAGGCTGGACAGAAACCCAATAACATTGAATCTCTTTATGTGAGAAACTTAATGCAAATAAAAATTTCTATGTGAACCAAGAAAAGCCTGTAAACTTCATGAGCTGGATAAATACATTTCTCAGCGCCCTAAAAAATGGACTGGAAACAGAGGGCTAGAATGCAACTTTCCTTACAGCAGTCACTGTCCATATATACACTGGGGGCTTGATCATCATATGATGTATGCAGACATGCTCCACTGACTTAAAACATGTTGCTAGATAGCTATGGGAGATAAGCTTAGACCTGACCAAAATGTGATGCTTGTGTTTCTACAGTCATACAATTCTGACAGGCTTACATTGGGGCTGAGTATGTTGTCATATTGGAACATTCCTCAAGGAATAAAAGGGCAATAGGAAGGAAATGTCACAGGGTGACCCCACTACAGGTAAAGTTCACGGTGCACAGGTAGATCTTCCATCAAAAAACCCAGTACCAAAAGGAAAGGGGAGAACTAACCCTTGAAGGAGAAATAACCTAAACTATAGAAGTCTTAATGTTAAATTCCTGCCCCTCAGCTAGGACCCTGCATTGCTTCTGTAGCCTTCATTGGAGACTTAAGATGTAACTTTTCTATTCTCCTGGGTGACGAGAATTTGACTCTGAGGCTGTTCCATTTAGAGGACAGTATTCCAAGACTGGGACCTGTTGGGTGGATTCTATAACCTCATCCAACACTGTAAAGAGCAAGAAGGAATGATGCTAGAATATCTATCCAAGAAGTGACCAGCTCCTAATGTATCAGAGCCAAAAGTAACCATTTATAACACTATTACCAGTAGCTCCTTCAAATCAAGAATAGATTTAATCCTTGTTACAAGAGTGAGCTACATGTCTATTTATGTAAATAGTGAAATAGATATGGTGCCAGTAAATAGTACTTCAAAATATATAGCATAATTTCTAGGTTTTGTAGAACCAATAAAACTTGTTGACAGCAGATCACTTCCTCAGGTTGCTCTTTATATCAGTTCTTAGCAACCCTGACTCCTACCTCTGACACACTGCAATCCTGGAATATGTCTGGAATATACATGGCCTCCTGAAATATGAGGAACTTCTCACCAAATTCAAATGCTTATTTAGCTTTTTTTTTTCTTCAGCACCAAATGAGGGAGAATCGATCATGCAAGACACCAACTCTGTCTCAGCCCTGGGAGTGGCATGAGAAGAATCCATTGGTTTAGATTGTCTATCTTCCTATTAAGGTCTGAGCCTGCTGACAGACCTTTTGTAGTTTAGGGTCTATCATCTCATATTGGCCCCAAAGTGTGTATAAAGGGAGCTGGATATGAGGAGAACATGATTTAGAAGTTGAAAAACCAGTCTACCTAAAATGGCACCAATGAGAAGCCAATTTCTTCTCCAACAGGAAAATGTACAATCTGTACTCCCCGTCCACTCTCCTTGGCATAAAGGCAACACATCCTGAGACATCTTGAATGAATTTTCAGGTGGGCACTCCAGGTAGCAAATGCATTGCTCCAGCAGGGGCACCTTGCTGTTGAAAGATGATACTACATTAAACCCCTTTATTTCCAACTTACAGTTCAGCCCTCCATTCCGCAGAATTTACTTTCAAGGGCTGGACAACATATATTGTACAAAAGGCTGAAGCCAGAGAAGGAAATAAAGAAGGAAGGCCTAAAATCTTTTGACCAAGCAGACTTTCAGAAGCCTTTCAAATAGCCTTTCAGAAGCCTATTAAAAGTTTGTTTTAAATGTGCTTTTTATGAGCCAAAAAGTTTTCTACACAATTTATTTTCTTGACAAAAGAGATGTGTTTTAAAACCAGAACTGCCATGCTGATCCCTCCAACAATGTAGCTTTTTCTTTTTTGCAAGTTGTGGTTGCTTCTTAACACTGTAATTAAGTCTGAATAATGCTGCCAAAGTAAATCATGCACTTTGTACAATTACTGTAGCAAATGTAAGGGAAAAATATGACGTGAGCTTTGTTAAACTTAAAATACACTTGGCAACCACTTAATCAACTGCATTCTCTTTCTGAAAAGCTACTATGTTAAAGATGATGCTTCACCTCTCCAGAACAGAATAATGTTATTTCAGCTGTGGAGAAACATATCCTGGCCTATCAGCTACCACTGAGTTATTTATCATTATTAGGGCTATTATTATGTATATTACCATAGCCTAGGAACTCTTCTCAAGGACCCCATTGTGAGTTTTCTCTAGACATCACAGCAAAGGAAACTTTGAAGGAGGGATTTGAAGGAAGGCAATGAGTTAGTTTGGCAGATGTTTATGGGGAGTTTCTCCCAGGCATGAGGGTCAGCATGGGAGAAAACTGGAAGGTACCTGTTTGAAATGTTAACAAGTGGGTGATGGAGGCTGGCCTCATGAGCTGGTCAGAGGTGGGAGAAAATGAAACATGATAGGTACGTGGGGATAGGCTGGTAAGGTTCTTCAAAGTGAAGACAAGTAGCTTATGTTTGATGCAATTGAGAAGGGAGGGCCAGTGGAGGGATGCAAAGAGAGGTGACGTGGCGCTATTACATTTATATTTAAAATACAGCCAGGCAGTTAGGAGATATTTGAATTATTCCCAGCTCACTCGATGACCTGCTGGGCAATCTTGGGCAACACACCTCAGCTTTCTGCACTTCTGTTTCCACTCCCACCTTTTGTGTCTTGCTTGTTTAGGAGCTACTGTAGTATACACTAAGAACAAGTATTAATTGAATAAGGTGGGCTAAAAATCCCAATTGCTAATAGTTTAGACAAGGACAAAGTTCATGGTTATAATTTAACCTAGTTTTGTTATTCCTGATTTTTTATTAATGTTGGTTCCTTTAATATTTTAACATTAGTTATTTTCAAGGTGGTTTCAATTTCCATGTTTCTATCTTTTTGGATCCTTGTAAACAGCTAAGTAATAGCATTAGAATCTTGAACCAGATTCTCATCTGTTCGAGTGCCATTGATTTTGCAGGAGGGATGTCAATTTACCTCAGGTGAGAATCTGACCCTTTATCTTTTTAATCTGATTTCTCCTACCTTGTGGACACAGCTTTATTTTGAAACATCTTTAGCAATATAATAGAGGAACTCAAACATGACCACTTCGAAGTTGTGAAACTCATTATTTGTAGATGGAACCAGGGAGATGAACTTTAGTCTTGGAGACCTGCCAGAATAGTGGAAAGGGAGCTTACTTTGAATTAGAATTACCATATATACTCGTTCATTAGCCCGTTCGTTTATAAGCCGACCTCCTAAAATGGATCAGTAAAAATAGCAAAAACTCTATGACCCTTTTATAAGCAGATCCTATATTTCAGGGGTTGGCAAACGTTGGCTCCCGAACCATCAGGTTAAACCGCTGGTGGGTTGGGACATTTTGTTTACTTGGAACGTCTGCAGGCACAGAGCCCCTCAGCTCCCTGTGGCCGCGGTTTGTCATTCCCAGCCAATGGGAGCAGCGAACTGTGGCCACAGGGAGCTGAGGGGCTCCATGCCTGCGGGCACTTCAGGTAAACAAAATGACAATGTATTCGATATTCGATTCAATTAAATAATTCCATAGTTTAAAATCATCAAATTTTGGTGTAGAGTAGACCCATTTATAAGCCGACCGCCACTCTTCGATGCTGCACTTTGTGACCAAAAATATTCGGCTTATGAACGAGTATAGACGGTAGTTCCTAAGCAAGGAGTCTTCAGCTGTATCTTTTCTATGCTCCACACAGCTAATTGAGGAGTGGAGAAAGGTGGCTGTAATCCACCTTTCTGCTCCACCAGTTCTAGCCCCACTGGAGCCTAAATGGTTCCTGATGTAAGTTAGAGCAGCCTCGAGACTATTCTAAATTATTCTGCTTGCAGAATCCAAGAATCTGGCAAAGCACCAAGTGTGCTGTCTCACTGGCCAGCACTCACCTGACATGTCCATCCACTGTTGGCAAGGTTGGTAGGTTAGAGTTGACAATACTACCTTTGCACCATCCCATATTTTCCCTCAGTCAAAAGGAACCCTTGGCTGCTCCCTTAGAGTAGCTTTCAAGCTGCTTTGGGCCACTTCAGACAGGGCCAAGGATTGAGGTTCAGAATAATTAAAAAGTAACAAAGCCAACTCTAATGTAAAATAATCAGATTCAGTCAGGGTCATAAACAGATCTGGTCCCACTTAGATTCTGGGTTAAAACATATTACCTCCTAGTCAGTCACTCCCTGTGAGAACCATTACATCATCTTTGTTAGACAAGACTGTATACAGCCCCTTCTCTCTAGCTCCCATTTTGATGATCCTCCCGTTAATTAATTAAAATACTCTGCCAACTCCAGAACAGGTTTTCTAACTCAGTGAAATGGACTTTAACTAATTAATGAAGTTGGATGGAGAATGGGAGGCAGGGGACACTTGTGAAAATGTCACTAATTTTTAACTCCTTTTTTATCATTTCTATTTGAAATTTTGATGATTAAATGTGGGCCAGCTCCAATGTCTGTGAGTTTATTGTAGAATATGCTGTTATATGTGATTATCCTTTCATACACTGGAAAATAGGAATGACCTATTTTTAAAAAAAAAGACAAGTGAGACAGCTGGGTATTTTTTAAGTATCTCCATCCCCAGAGACAAGGATCTTTCCCTCTACAGAGTGTCAGTGTGGGGAGGAAGGGAACTGAGCCCAAGAAAGAACTAGGGCAATTCAGGTTAATACACAATTTTTCTTACCAGAAGGTAAATCAATAAATGGTTACCTAGATCAATTTTCTTTCACATTTATGCAACATGCTGAGAGAATGTAAGAAGGGAAACCTTTGAGGATGTGGCAGAGAGGTATAGAACTGGCACTTAGATTATTGCCCATGTATGTAGGGAGCTTTGAATCACTAGGTTTTAAATGTTTGGGGAATTTTTTCATAAATAAATTCAGGCCCACGAGACTACGTTGTGCATGCATTGCACGTATGCAGTACACTGCATTTGTTGTTTATGGTCACTGATTAACTGTACAAAACATTATTCAATTTAAGTGTGAAGGTCTCCTGTAAAATTATAGAAATGTATTTATGGAAGATGCCATATGTACATCAGTTGTTTATTAAGGTCATTGGTATAAAATGAATGATGGCTGCAATGACTAGCATTACAGCACCGATCATAAAATATTCCCTGGGTCATCTTGCCAGAAGCAAACAGCCTCTCCAGGATAGAGCTGATGTTGATGTGGGGAAAACGTATACTGCTGCTGCCTGTGCTCTACCTGTAGTATGGAGAAAGGACTTCTAGGGCTGTTAAACTGGCTCCCTGCACTGAATTCATTAAATGCTAGCATCTGACAGATGATGGGTTAGATTCACCAGCCTGTTAAGTCTGCTTTGCCACTCCAATGGTGCAAAACAGACTTAAAGCTAGCTTTACTCAGCTATTGGGAATTGCATTGGTGTAGGAGATTTCCCAGGTGGCAAAAGACAGCCTGGCTGTTTATTGCCTCCCATTTTCACTGGCCCCAAAATAAAGAGTGTGGTAAAGAACAGCTGCATGGCTGGGGAGCTGCTATATCTGCTGATCTCTAGTTGCCCTAGAGCAGTGCTCCCCAACCTTTTGTCACCCTCGGCACACCATAGCCTCTCCCAAAATTCCACGGCACACCACATACAAAAATTGGATAAAAAACAAATATAATCTTCAAAATATCGTTTTGAAGAGTATAATAGTATAGGAATGTCAAACTGGGCATAACAGAATCCCAAACCTCCTTTCCTCCAACCACCCAACTGACCCACCCAGCCAGGTCTCTCCACCCCAAACCTCCTTTCCTCCAACCCCCCCCAACTGACCCACCCAGCCAGGTCTCTCCACCCCAAACCTCCTTTCCTCCAACCCCCCCCCCCAACTGACTCACCCAGCCCGGTCTCTCCCCCCCCCCCCTAACTGACCCACCCAGCCCGGTCTCTCCCCCACACCGCTTACCCCCGCTCCCAGCCCAGCCTCCCCCCAACGCCCCCTTGCACACCGCTTACCCCCGCTCCCAGCCCAGCCTCCCCCCAACGCCCCCTTGCACACCGCTTACCCCTGCTCCCAGCCCAGCCTCCCCCCAACGCCCCCTTGCACACCGCTTACCCCCGCTCCCAGCCCAGCCTCCCAACGCCCCCTTGCACACCGCTTACCCCCGCTCCCAGCCCAGCCTCCCCCCAATGCCCCCTTGCACACCGCTTACCCCCGCTCCCAGCCCAGCCTCCCCCCAACGCCCCCTTGCACACCGCTTACCCCCGCTCCCAGCCCAGCCTCCCCCCAACGCCCCCTTGCACACCGCTTACCCCTGCTCCCAGCCCAGCCTCCCCCCAACGCCCCCTTGCACACCGCTTACCCCCGCTCCCAGCCCAGCCTCCCAACGCCCCCTTGCACACCGCTTACCCCCGCTCCCAGCCCAGCCTCCCCCCAATGCCCCCTTGCACACCGCTTACCCCCGCTCCCAGCCCAGCCTCCCCCCAACGCCCCCTTGTACACCGCTTACCCCCGCTCCCAGCCCAGCCTCCCCCCAACGCCCCCTTGCACACCGCTTACCCCCGCTCCCAGCCCAGCCTCCCCCCAACGCCCCCTTGCACACCGCTTACCCCTGCTCCCAGCCCAGCCTCCCCCCAACGCCCCCTTGCACACCGCTTACCCCCGCTCCCAGCCCAGCCTCCCAACGCCCCCTTGCACACCGCTTACCCCCGCTCCCAGCCCAGCCTCCCCCCAACGCCCCCTTGTACACCGCTTACCCCCGCTCCCAGCCCAGCCTCCCCCCAACGCCCCCTTGCACACCGCTTACCCCCGCTCCCAGCCCAGCCTCCCAACGCCCCCTTGCACACCGCTTACCCCCGCTCCCAGCCCAGCCTCCCCCCAATGCCCCCTTGCACACCGCTTACCCCCGCTCCCAGCCCAGCCTCCCCCCAACGCCCCCTTGTACACCGCTTACCCCCGCTCCCAGCCCAGCCTCCCCCCAACGCCCCCTTGAACACCGCTTACCCCCGCTCCCAGCCCAGCCTCCCCCCAACACCCCCTTGCACACCGCTTCCCCCCCCCCGCGCGCTTACTTGTTCGCTGGGTCACGCTGCTGTGACCCGACTCCAGCGAGGGAAGGAGAAGAGCGACATCCCCCCCCAGCCTCGCGGTCAGAGCAGCGCCGCGCCACACCGCCTCCCCCGCCCCCCAGCCTCGCGGTCAGGGCAGCGCCGCGCCACACCGCCTCCCCCGCCCCCCAGCCTCGCGGTCAGAGCAGCGCCGCGCCACACCGCCTCCCCCGCCCCCCAGCCTCGCGGTCAGAGCAGCGCCGCGGCACACTTGGCATGGCCTCACGGCACACCAGTGTGCCGCGGCACACCGGTTGGGGAGCACTGCCCTAGAGGCCCAAAGGAGCTTTGAGGCTTGAACCAGGGCTGGTATGTGCCCGTCTCAGGATCAGAGACTTTACAGGTGGTTTAATACCACAACTGCCCTTCCCCATCCCTCTCCCCGACACACCCTCTTCCAGCATGGCTCAGACAGCCTGGTGAATCTGAGCCCACATTTAAAAATTCCTTCCAATCAGTTTCTAAAAATTTCTGTACCAAAGAGGGAGAGACAAAGTAGCAGGGTTTAACTTTTGTACTGTGTTAGGCAGCTGCTTTGGATTGCATGCAGCTACTGGATTCTCTGGTAAATGAAAGAAGTGTGTTTGTTGAGGAGTTTAAATATTTTTTATAAGAAAACAGTTTCTGCCTTCCCTAGGAAGTTTAATCCTACAAATTCCAGCAGGAAGGAGGGTGAAGAGGAAAAGAGCCAAAGGCTAATATCCTGCGTATTGGTTTTTCCTTGAGGGTACACTGGAAGAGATTAAATCACCTTCCTGAATCTCTCTGACCTCTTGTACTTGGCTTGAGGTACACGTACACACACACACACACACACACCCCTCAGACACAATGGGCCTCAGTTCACAAAGAAAACAGAGACAAACATTTGTGCCACTTATTTAACCTGGAACTACGTTTTATATATATATAACTACTGTATACTGGAATAAAAACAAATGTATTGAAGGATTATTACCACCACATTGTGGTATCAGAGGTGATCGCCCCTTCCAAGTTTTTTAGAGGGGCAACTGGACGACTCAGGGCAATGGGTACAGAACAATTACTCGGGCCAAGGTCCTTCAGACTGGTCATATGTGGGCATCCCATTGCCATCAGGATCAGAGTTCCCCTTTACAAAAGAGGGAACTATAAGAAAGTTTCAGTTGAATATTGGACAAACAAAACAATTAAAGAAAAATATAAGAAGTGGTGCTTACAAGCTGATGTCCTTAGAAGTACCAAATTGGAGAAATTGTATAATGATCCAAAAAAAAGTTTCCTTTGGCGGGGGAGTAAGAATGGTGATTTTCTCAATGAAATATTATAATTGGTAAGAAAAAACAGGTATGAAAGAGGCCCGAGGCTGCTGCTTTAGTTATCACCTGTTAAGAGTAATTTCCGATCTTTCTGCTGTAATATCCAATTTACAATAAAGAATCTGAAGATAGTTGTGGCTGGTTTATGTTTATGAAAGAATAAATACATATGCACTATTAAACAGCAATGTTTACTTCTGAAAATAATATTATAATTTACATAAAGCAAACATCAAAAACTGGAACTGTGAACTATAAGGCAGAAAATATCTAGGATGCTATTTCAGCTTCGATTAAGCTGAAGTGGAACATAAACCTACCAAAATATTGCTCTCCCTACCTGACAATTCCTAACAACTGGATGGACACAAACACAAACACACACACCCCACACCATATTGCCCTAGCTGAATCCAGAAAATGTGGAGACATCATTGATACTTCTTCTGCCGCACATGCATCCAACGGATCCCTCTTCCATCCTCTATTTCCATCCTCCACTCCTGTGGAAGATTTCACAGGGTACAAAGCAGTGGAGAATCAAGTCCTTAAAAACTAAAGCTGAATACTGCCAATAGTCCATGAAGTTTGGAAAATTTTGAGCAATTCATGAAGTGAATGCTACACATTCTGAGGATCATCTATCGAGTGTTTTATTTGATCATTTGGCTTACCTAGCTCACAGCTATTGTGATGAAATTCACAGTATAAACTATATGGTGTTCATTATATACCAGTGGAATCTCCTCTGTCATTGCTATTGCCCAGCATAGAGAAGAACAGAATTTGGCCTTTGGTGTTATGTATTGTCAGAAATGTAAAAGGCAGTGCATACATTTTTAATGGGATAATTTGCAGTATACATGTTATATAAAAACAGCATTTCTAAAGGGTTCTCCTGTCCTATAAATGTATGGTCATAAAAGTCCATTTTCTCATCATATATTGTAAATTATTTTCAAAGTTAGATTTTGTTCCATTCCATATGTAGCTGGACTTTACTAGTTTCCTCAGAGGGACAATATTAAACAGTTGTTTAGATGATGAACTCCATGCTAAAAAGCATAAAATTCCAGACAAAGAAAATCAACCTTTTTCAGCCATCACCTCTTTGCTTTTTTTAATACATTAGGACAAAACTCAGAATTCTTTCAGGAACAGGAAACATTCCAGTTCCTATTTTTTTTTCTCTATATAGAATGCCAAAAGAGTTAACCTTTATATTTATCTGTCTGTCCCACTCGGCCTACAAGTATGTCAAAGCATCTTCCAAGAATCAAATAAATTTAAAATCAGAAATAAGCAAAAAGGTTTATGGCTAAATTCTAAATCTCTCTCCGAAACTCTTCCAGACATGACCAAATACTGAAGTACTGGACACCTGCAACACACGAATATGAAGTGACTCCAAGAAAGGAAGAATCATCTTGTGCTTTAGCACAGGAATGAGAGTCAGGAGAGTTCAGCCGTATTCCCAGCTCTGCCACCGCTTTCCTGTGTGGCTGTGGGCTAGTCACTCATCCTCTTTGTACCTCAGTTTCTCCATCAAATAATAAAATAAATGAATAACCCCACTATGTTGCTGTGCAGCTTCATATTCATAAAGTGATTTGAAGATCCTTCAGTGGTAGGTGATATAGGAATAATAATAATTAGGTTAATAATAATCTTAATAATAATAATTTGAAATTAAATTTAAATTTAAATTTCAAGTTGAAAGATAGGTCACAGCTTCAGCAGTCATTGATTATTTAGGAGCCCTAAACATGTATCAGGACCCCTTTGTTCTAGGCACTGTACAAACACAGAACTAAAAGACAAAACAAGAGACAAAGATGAATGTGGGAGTACAAAGAAACCATAAGCAATATTGATCAACATGACAGGCACTTTTCATATAAAATGTTACTTGATACACTTCTCTAGCACAATAGTACTGTATACAATTAGTAAACTCAATTTCTTATTCTTTGGGGTTCAGACCCTCTTTTCTTCTCCTGGGGTGTCTGAACCTGATTATCACAGATGACTAGCAAGGTGATTGCTAAGGAGGGGATGTCTCCTAACAGACTCATTTCATATCACAAGCATATCTTAGGGCCCTCAGCTTCCTTTTGTAGAAGTGGCACCCAGCTGCTTGCACTGAAATCATACATAGCCGGGAGGCTTGCGAGGAACAACTGGTAAAATTGCACATTTTCAAAAATTATATGTACACGATTCAAAAGCAAACTGTATAAAGGCCATGTAACGAACAAAGACTCACTGGTGCAGCGCCTCCTGCTGGTTGTCTTGGGAATTAACACTTCAGCCTCCGGAGTGCCCTCTGCTGGCTGACGTGTTGCTTGCCACTGTCCCCATGTCCCTCCCAGGCCTGGTGCTCTTTACCTCAAGGTTCTGCCCAATGAAGTATCCACACACTCTGGGTCTCCCCTCCCTGGAAAACCCCCAGCCCTCTAAACCCACCTTGCCTCAGTGGCTACTGCCAGTCATCATCTAGCCCCCACTCACTTGGGCAAACTGCAGTCTGTCATGGCTACTCCACATTGACATTAGCCCAGCTGCTTCTGCCTATTTCTGGGCTGCACCTTCCAGCCCCAATACCTGCACAGGCCTTTACCAGGGTCTCAGCCTGTGGAGTTGCCAGGCTGAAGCTCCTGCTCCTATGGCCTTTCCCCAGCCCTGCTCCACTCCAAGTACCTTTTTGTCCCAGGCAGCCAGGTCCTTCTCTCTCCACAGCTAGAGAGAGGCTGACTCAGCTCCTCCCTGAGCCCTTATAACAGGGCCAGGTGTGTCCTGATTGTGGCATGGGCCCAGCTGTGGCTACTTCCCCAATCAGCCTAGCCTTCAAAATTCCCAGAGATTTTGAGGAGGCGGACAGTTAAACACAACGAATGGCATGCCTGCCACCATGAACATCTGACTGAAAGAGACATGCCATTATTATCATTTTTGTATTATTATCTAGCGGTCCGAAGTCAGGGTGCCACTGTGCTAAGCACAGAACAAACACACAGCACAAGTCCCTCCCCTGAAGAGCTTTAGATCTAAATAAAACCCATAAAGAATTGGGGGAAAGGAATTTTACAGATGGGGAATTGGAGCAAAGAGATATTAATTAACTTGCACAAGGTTTACACTGGAGATTTGTGGCAGAACTGGGGACTAAAGACAGACTTTCTAACTCTCAGTCCAATGCTTTAACCACACTGCTAACCCTCTATGGGTACGTCTACGCTGCATTGTAAACCAGGTCTGTGGGATGTAGGCTTGCGTACTCGATGTTTTCAAGCCTTCACTTGAGGATCCGCACTGCACTGTAGAGCTGGGTTTACAATTGTTGGACCCAGGTCTTACAGTCATGCTAACACGCCTCCACCCTGCACTATGCAGACCTTCTGACTCCGCCAGTCACACTGCAACATGGCAGGGCTTGGACCCAAGTCATAACAGGACTGGGGCTTTGACCTAACCCCCAAGAAAGGTCCTAGACATGGGTCCTGGGTGCTTGCAGATCCTAGGCGTGCTGATTTGCATGCAGACAGAAGGAGGGCTTGGGTTCAAACCTGAATAAGAGCCCAGGCTTAGTGTGCAGTGTAGACATCCCCTATAAGTCTCTATTATCACTCCATCATAAGTCTCCAAAATGTTCTGATAAGGCTACATTTTCTCATGCTCACCATCAGTACAATGACAAAATGTTTTGAGTGATACCCGAATTATATCTGGGTTGTTATAAAAGTGGGGAAATATATGTCTGCCCTTTTTGACAATGTTATATGTCCCTTTTCACTCAATAACTCAAAAACAAATTCCTTTTTATCTTATATTGAACTCAGCTAAAAGTGAACATTTTTCCTGCTGCACCTGAGTTCAATTTGAAATGAAAACAAAAACAAAAGTAATGTGCAGAGATAATATACCTCATGCAATTTTGCAACTTTGCTTTGTGATTCAGATTTTTTTCAGACATATCAAAGGAGCCTGTTCTCACTGAGATCAGAGGCTACTTTTGTAATGTTGTGACTTTAAAGACAAATCTGGGTTTTAGTTCTCCAAGGGTAAAATAATAAAATCTTACATTTACATTTGTCTTTAGTCTTTTTAGAGTCTTACAAACAAGTATTTTATTAAACATTTCGCTGTTCACCTTTAAATAACCACATTAACATTGAGCACTTAGGACTTATATCTTCAAAACACTGCACAAGCAGGAATGAATACTCCTTGCAACACCCATATAAAGTGGGTAATTATTAGTAACCTGATTTTGAAGAAAATGCAGCACAGAGGGATGATTCTCCTCTGTTCACTCTGACACCTTGTGTCATCATTTCCACCTGTGAAATGGAAGTGTAAAATGCTTCCCAATGAACACAGTGGCATTGTACTCCCACACAAAGCTCGCTTTGCAAAAGTGTAAATAACTCCATAAGGCAAATGAGAATCAAGTCCAGTACATGTGGGAGGGGGGGCACTCATTGGTAGTACTCATCATGATCAGGTTGGCGTCATAATTGGATGACAGACCTGAGGCATGTACCTTGAGGTTCACATGTGCTCATCCAGCCTGCTGCCAATTGCATCTGGCCAGCAGCTCCTCCAGGTGGACCATCTGCTGGAGCTTACAAAATCTAGGACAACACAGTAGTTGCTGTGACAGCAGCAAGAATGGGGCCTGAAAGCAGAGACATTCCATACGTGCTTGTCATGTCAATTAATAAATCTTGGATAGTTTTTTCCCATGAACGCCGGGTGTGGTGTCATCCGGGTGGACAAAAGGCGAGGGGCTCTTTTGGAAGGGCAGGACTGGAATCAGTAATTTTTTTTTCTGCAGGATGACTAGGTAGAGGGGCAAACTGTTTTGCAGGCCTGGCAATAAAATGATAAGGCCAGGCCTGGATATCATTAGTTATTTTCTATCTGTTGGTTTGGCCCTGCTTTGTTGGGATCCTGACAGTGCTGGTTTATATATAAGAACCTCGACTGTTTATGCATGCAGTTTTGTTGTAGCCATATTCGTCCCATATTAGAGAGACAAGGTGAATCATAGAATCATAGACTCTCAAGGTTGGAATGGACCTCTTTTGTGAAAAAGAGATAAAATGTAAGTGATAATAGAGAAAGGGACCAAGAATGTTTATTAAGAAGCTGTCGAGATGAGGAGAGATTTCTAGGAGCGATCTGAAACAGCACCAAGGTATAATGAAACAAAGCAACACCAGAAGTTTGTTCAACCAATGTTGGGGCCAGAGGAGGCGGAAGGGACAAGGAATGAAAACTGCTCCCTCTACGGCACTGGGAGTCTGTGCTGGGGAAGGAGATGGAGAAATCAGCCAGTCTATGTGCTGGGCATGGGTGGGAACTGTGAGGGGAGGAAGCCATTTGGGACATTAATGAATAGGAAAATGGCTGCAGTGGGAGCAGGTCAGGAATAATAATAAAACAAGAAAGAAGCTTGCCATTTATATAGCACCAGTCATCCAAAATGAATCTATCTACACACTGTCTTTGTATTGATACAACTATGTCAGTTATAGGTTTGATTTTTTTAAGCCAAATATTTATACCAGTATAACACCTAGTGTGGACACAGTTATGCCAGTATAAAAGTGCCTTAGGGCTGGTCTTCACTGGAGGGGATCGACTGAAGATACGTGAATAACATAGCTGAAGTCAGTGTATCTTCAGCCGACTTA
This sequence comes from Sternotherus odoratus, assembly GCA_032164245.1. Classification (NCBI taxonomy): domain Eukaryota; kingdom Metazoa; phylum Chordata; order Testudines; family Kinosternidae; genus Sternotherus; species Sternotherus odoratus. The sequence continues at coordinate 14,754,580 of JAVMKO010000003.1, read as the reverse complement.
CCTGCCGTCCTCATGGCGGTGGCAGTCAGTGGCGCGCTCCCCTGTAGACTCCAGCTTGTGCCTTGCAGGAAGCTGGAGTTACAGAGTCGACAGGGGCGCCGTGGGCGATTGATTTCTCACATCTTAACGAGACACGAGAAATCGATCACTAAAAGATCGCTTGCTACCCGCCGATCTGGGTAAAGACGTACGCTTATATTGGTATTGCTTATTCCCCTTCTTGAACAGGAATAAGGTATACTAGCACTAGCACATTTACATTGGTATAATTTTGTCTACATTAGTGGGTTTCTACCATTTTAACTATAACTTGCATATTTTGGGGAAGCAAAAGGTATAATTGTACAAGAACTAGAAGGCATCACACACCTTCTATGCACAATTTTTTAAAAGAATTATGTTTGTTTTTAACTCTATTTGTCAGTCTTACCTTTCAACTAGTACCCAGTATAATCCAAAAAAGCAACACTAATTTAACGGAGGGAGTAGATAGTCACTTTATGTCCAGCATGTAAATTTAAGGAACTAGTGGATTTAGTGGAGAAAAACTTGTAATATCTTAATGAGACAACTGATAAAACTTGGAGAGGTGGTACATCTCCCATATGGTTAGAGAGATCAAAGGACACAGCAGATAAAGATCTATATTATGCCAAAGTAATACAGTGACAGGAAGACTAGGTCTAATAAACATGCAGAACTAAGATCAATGTGAGCAACATAAACAAGTCATTGTCGGGAGAGTGCGTCCCAAGTTCATAATACATAGTCTAAATCAAGTAACTCATAAAAAGAGCTGATAGACAATTCCGGTGGGACAGACAGATCAAGAGGAACTGTGGGGCCATCATAAATACAGCTGTTGTGGCTAAATCAGAAACAAGCAGCCTTGTTGAATATAGTTCAAGAGCAAATGCATTAAATGAAAGAGCTGCTTGGGATGGGAATCTGGAAGTTAGAGCAGAGCTATAGGAGCCAGCTTCTATACCTTATTTTGCAACTGACTCACTGTTTGACCTTGGACAAGTCACTTAGACTTGATCCTGCAAGATGCTGAGCACTCTGTATCTTACTAATAGGGCACTTAGGCATGTGCTTAACTTTAAGCATTATGAATAGGCCCACTGCCTTGTGAGCTTTGGTGGATAGGGTACAAAGTGCTCAGGAACTGGCAAGATTGAGCCCTGTAGTTGTCCTCTTTTCTGCATTCCCTACACTTGTGTATATGCCCAGGCGGTGAATCAGGACAGAACTGTGGGAGGGCATGGTCGGGGCAAGGGTGACCAGATAGCAAGTGTGAAAAATCTGGACACTTTTTTCAGGGAGGGGGAATAGTTACATATATAAGATAAAGCCCCTAATATTGGGAAGTCTGATCACCTTGGTCTGGGCACCCTCAGATTGTGGCTGCATTAGGAGTCTGGAAAAGGCACAATCCTCCACCAAGCCCCTCTGTCTTCCTGTCTCTCTTAGTCGTCTTTGTGCATATCCTGCCCCCAACTTCTGACCCTTTTGAGTTGTTGTTGGCGGCTCCAGCTCTGCTTCATCCCCAAATACCCGCAATGTGCCTCACTCTGCGTGGGTGCCAGAGCATGATTTGGAAATGCCCTGAAGCCACTAAACCCACATAATCCTTCCCACTGGCACTCTTCCAGCCTTCACTGTGCTCACACCCCATCCCCCAGTTGAACATCTCCTCACAACTCATCTCCTACTTGTGATCCCAAATAATCACCATGTTGGGAATTGCATAGATGAGGGTGGTTAAAATTGGGCTTTTAATTTGCTGGGCCTGCTTCTTCTCTCTCTGGCACCAATTTTACAGAGATAACCCCACTGATTTCAACAGTTACTCCTGATTTACACAGGGATGAGTGAAAGGAGAGCTGCTGTGCCCCATGTAAAGTGGGGATAATCATCCTTACCTACAACACAGGGGGATTGTGATGTTTAATTAATTAGTATTGTAATTCACCTGGAGAGCCTAGCAGTCTATAAATGAAATGAAAGGGCACCCGAGGGAGTAGGAATAAAATTGTTCTTCCTTGAACGTTTCAAAAAAAAAAATGTGAAAAGAAAGAAGTAGAGACAGCCCCAAACCCAGATCCAAACCCCCTGAACATTCTGGTATTTGAGATCTGGATCCAGATGTGGATTGGAGGCCCCTCTCCAGAAAGAATGTGATGAAAGTGGAGGATTTATTATGGCTTTCCTCCTGAAAGCCAGGAACACTGACATTGTCCTTAAAAGGAAATTGCTGTCAATGCAGCCAAAGCAAGTTCAAAAGAGGCCTGCTTTAAGTTTAGTCAATTAAAGAAACAAGTGAAAGAACCTTAGACATCACTGACCCAGATCTTCTTTGGTATTTATATTCATAAAAGGGCAGAATATGTACACAATGAATTGGAAGATAAATTCCCAGTACAGATGGTTAACTTGCCATTCTGCCCTTCAATAGTGAAAAAGTCAGAAAGGTGCAGAGTCAGATGTAGAAGGCTATTCCCTGATCAAAAGAGCAAAGTGTGCTATTTAATAGCAGTGAAAATGCGGAGGAGGGTGTGTCTTTTACGTTGTTGGATCATTTGAATTACGACTCTAACAGGGGCCATAGATTTGTATAGTAGCTGGACTGGAAAAATAGGCATTATTACTGCAATCGCCATTTCCGAACACGACACCTTTCATATGACACACCAATGTACTTAGGTATTCAGATCAGCATATGGGTGCATCAATGGGTTATATCGTGTCATTGTGTAATGGGGTGGCACTCACCTCTTACAAGCGTTCCCTCGTCAAGTGCATGCATGCCTGCAGTTTCCCTCCATTTCTTGGCTTCCAGTGCCCCCCATTAGCCACTACACCTGTCAGGCGTGTCAGTGGTGACTCAGCCCTGTGGCCAAGTCACTACTCTGTCCATGTGCAAAAACCAAACTAAAAAAGTCCCTTTAGAGTACACAGTCCAACTGGGTCTATCTCAGACCCCTCAGAGTCCTGTAGCCCTCCCCAGGCTCAGTCCTTTAAACAGTCCAACGGGGCCCATCATGGTATCTTCAGTTGATTGTGTCCTTGCCACCCTCCCTGGGCTCAGTTCTCAGTCTGACCAACAGGGCCTATCTCAGTACCCTAGTTGGCCAGCTTGCAGGCAAAGGTTCCTGCTCTGGGATGGAGCAGCACTCCCAGGGCTTCCTTCCTGGAGGCTCTTTGTCTGCCCTTTAATCTCTGACCTCAGCTCTCCAGCTGGGTCAGTCTCACTTCAGCCCTCTTCTGGGAGTAACAGTTCCATGTACAGTCCGTTCCCTAGGCCTATACAAACTCCCTTCTCAGGGCAAAGCCACTTTCCCAATGGCTGTTGGTGGGCAGGGAGAGGGACTCAGGCCCACTCACTATTTCAGGTCCCAGTGCAGGAACCCTCTAAGTCAGAGGTGGACAAATTATAGCCCGCAACGCACATCCAGCCTGCATGACCGTCCTGCCCAGCCCCTGAGCTCCTAGCCGGAGAGGCTACCCCCAGACACTCCCCTGCTGTCCCCCCCCCCCCCCCCCCCCCGCCCGCAGCCAGGCCACTGCACTGCCAGTGCTCTGGGCAGCGGGGCTGTGTGCTCCTGTGGGGAAGCACGGCAGCATGTCTAGCTCTGGCCAAGTGGCACAGCTGCCAGACATGCTGCTTTGAGTGGCATGGTAAGGGTCGGAGGGGGGTTAGATAAGAGGTAGAGGGTCGTGGAGGGTGGTCAGGGGACAGAGAGTGGTTGGATGGGGTGGAGGTTCTGGGCAAGGAGTCAAGGGATAGGGAGAAGGGTGTTGGATAGGGGATGGGGTGCTGGGGGGGCAGATAGAGTGGGGTCTCGGGAGGGAGTGGTCAGGGGAAAAGGAGCAGGGGGGGTTGGGTGGTTGAGGGGGGCAGTCAGGGGCCAGGAAGTGGGCAGGGCCAGAGTATTTGGGGAGGCATATCCTTCCCTACCCAGTCCTCCATACAGTTTTGGAACCCCAATGTGGCCTTCAGACCAAAAAGTTTGCTCACTCCTGCTCTAAGTAGCAACCATGTGCTACGTCCCTTTAACTAACTGCATCTCCCTGGACAGCTGTCCCATGGCCTGTCTTAATTGAGTCATTGCAGCCAGACAAGAACTTATTCACTCCCTTCCTTGGTCCCTGCTAGCAACTACCTGCCTTAGCCCTTGTAGCCCCTCTAGTCAGTCAGGAGCACCTTTTACTCCCCTAGTCCCTACAAGCAGACTGAATTCACACTAGCTGTGCAGCTCCTTTTATATGAGCCTGTTAAGCCCTGACTGGCTGCCCTCTGCAGTCACTCTAATTGGCTGTGTTCCACAGAACCACTCTAGGCAGTTTAGAGGACTTCTCTGTTGGGTTTAGGGTTTTTTTCTGAGATGATTGTGGCGTGGCCCAGAGGCCTCCAGCAGGTTCTCAGTGGAGGCAGATAACAACAGAACAAGAAGCAATGATCTAAAGTTGCAGTGGGGGAGGTCTAAGTTAAATATTAGGAAACACTATTTCACTAGGAGGGTGGTGAAGCACTGGAATCGGTTACCTAGGGAGGTGGTGGAATCTCCATCCTTAATGGTTTTTAAGGCCTAGCTTGACAAAGCCCTGGCTGGGATGATTTAGTTGGTGTTGGTCCTGCTTTGAGCAGGAGGTTGGACTAGAAGATGACCTCCTGAGGTCTCTATGAACCATAATATTTTATGATTCTATAAGCAAATGATTCTGTCTTCCAGCAGAAAATGTGACCATCACAAAAGTACCATTCCCGTTAGCACTGATGGCAGATTAACTGAACAAAAGACTGATCCCAATCCCTTAGGTGTTTCCTCTGGTTAAGGCTGAAGTACATTGGCAGGACAGGATGAGAAAGGTTCACTGATGCTGTATATGCTTCTATGTGTGGCAGTGTGGTCCAGGAGTTTGGGCAGTGGATAGGCAACCTGAACTGTTATCTGCCCTTAGGCAAGTAATTTAACCTCTGTTTCCCTTTGTTGGGCTTATCTAACTTGAGTGCAAGCTCTTTGAGGCAGCACTTAGTAGATGTTTGTACAGTGCCTACCACAATAAGACCTCAGTAGGGATTGGGGACCCAAGGCATTAGAGTAATATACACAATTAAAATAGCTTCTGTCATCAATGTGGTCCCTCCTGCAGCTTTCCCTGGTAAAGTCAGGCAAAAAGTGACAAATTATAAAATAGCAAAGCAATTAGTTTTAAAAAGACGGCAAACAATTACATTTGAATTAAGCAGGTGATTTCCCAGGCTAATAGAACCCTATTTTTAATGTACAATAATGAGTGGGGTAAGTTTCATCTGAAGCCTTAGAGAGTGGAGAGCTCACTATTGATTCCTGTTGGTGAACAGAGAGAAGAGCAGCCCAAAGCTGCATCAGAACTCCAGGTAGACCAAGGCTCGACTGGAGGAACCTCTCTCCTAGCATCTGTTAATAAGCAAAGGGAAATGACTGAACGGACCAGACCTCATTTGCATTTCAGCTAGGTGACAGTTTAGAGCATTTTTGTATAGATATATATTTAGTTTGGGGGCAATAAAATGCTGTTGACCCTGTTGGGAAATGAAGGTACAAGAGAACTACACCAAATGTGCCTGAGATGTGGAGTCATCCTGACTGAACCGCAGTCAGGCACAAGGTAAGGAAGCCTGGCTAGGACTAGAGGGAGATGAGAAGAAAGGGTTCTTACTTTCTGCTGAGAGTGCTCCTCTTGCATTAAGGACTTTCTTAATGGTCTTACATACTATTGGTCCCCCTCTACAGACTCAGCACAGAGACAAGTTTGGGGTGGTGGGCAGAGCTCAGCAGCAGGCAAAGCTAAACTGAGGCTTGGGCTGAAGCCACAGATAATAGCAGCCCACCTGAGGTGGGGGTCTGCCTAGCCAGCCCCACAGCTAAAATCACTTCAGCTGAGTCAGGTGGTAGAGCCCACACAGCAGCCCAGACAACACTTCCCTTAGGGGCTGAAGTCAGATTTGCCAGAATTCTTGGACTCCACCAACTCTCAACAGCAAACTGTGAGTTGGGAGCTGTGAAGGAGGGAAATCACAGAACATATTAGTCACTTACAGCAGCCAGAGGAGGTCTGAGGTTGGGATTATTGTTAAAAAAGCTCCCTTGGGAGATGGAACTCTTATCTAGTAGAGATGTTTAATCTATTAATTGCTGGCTTTCCCAAATTCATTCTATTGTTCCTCTTCCTCCCCTTCCTCCCCATATAGTTCTCTTTGATTTAAGCCCTTGGGCTCAGAGTTTGCGAGTGAAGAAGTACTGTCCATAAAGGGTACCCAGAGTGGGATATAGTTTCCCAGGTTTCTGGGTGGGGGCCTGCATAGGGATTATTTATGTTGTCAGAAGAAACCCCTAGAAAACTGAACCTTTTTGGTGTCAGTAACAGCAGCAGAAGGGTCACAGAATTACTGAGGTAAAGACCTACCAGGTGTATTAAATACACCCATCTTCTGAGGAAGTTTACAGAAAGCCTCCTAAGTCTTATCTCTGCATGTTTTGTGTTTAAGGTGTGGGGTTTATGAAGGACCAGCCTTTGAAAATCTCCCCCACTATGTCTTTGAGCCTGTTTCCCTGCGTGTAAAATGGTGGTGATGAGGATAATTAAAAATATTTATATTGCAATAGTGCCCAAAGGTCAACCGTGTCAGGGTCCCATTGTGCTAAGTGCTGTACAAATATATGGAACAATGACATCTCTGCCCTTATAACCTCACAATTGCTTATCTACATCATAGAGTTCTTGGGAGGCTTAATGTTTGTGAAGTGCTTAGTGCTTGGCTACACTGGCCCGTTGTACCGCAAGAAAGCCTCCCAGAGCGCTCTACCTTACTACTCGTCCACACTGGCAAGGCACGTAGAGCACCCTGACTCCCTAGCTCAGGGGTGTCCAAACTTTTTGGAAAGAGGGCCAGATTTGGGAAGGTGAAGATGTGTGAGCCCCCCCCCCCCCCCGCTCCGGCCGCGCTCTCCTCCCCCCGCTCCAGCCGTGCTCTCACTCCCCCCTCCCCCGGCTTGCCTTGCCTTGCCTCCTGCCCCGGCCCCGACTCCGCTCTTCTCCCTTGCCTCGCCTCGCCTGGTGCCCCGGCCCCGGCTCCGCTTCCGCTCTTCTCCCCCGGCTCCGCCTCCGCTCGCCTCGTGCCCCGGCCCCGGCTCCGCCTCCGCTCTTCTCCCCCGGCTCCACCTCCGCTCTTCTCCCCCCCCCCGCTCGCCTCTTACTGACCCCGCCCCTCTCCTTCGGCTGCGGCTCCGCGCACTGGTTGGCGACAGTGCTGGCGGGCCGCATATGATTGATTTTAGAAAAGAGTCTGCGGGCCAGTGAAAATTAGAATCCCTCAATTGGCCCCCGGGCCGGACTTTGGACATGCCTGCCTAGCTAGACCCCTCCTGGTACTCCTCCTTGCAAGAGGATTAACAGCTGTTGCGTAGTGGGTAAGGCGCTGCAGGGGGGAGGGGTAGCTCAGTGGTTTGAGCATTGGCCTGCTAAACCCAGGGTTGTGAGTTCAATCCTTGAGGGGGCCATTTAGGGATCTGGGGCAAAAAAAATCTGTCAGGGGACAGTACTCGATCCTGCTAGTGTAGGCAGGGGACTGGACTCGATGACCTTCAAGGTCTTTCCAGTTCTAGGAGATTGGTATATCTCCATTTATTTTCTTTATTTTTTTATTCAGTGTAAATGGGTATTAATGATACTGCGGTCTGAATGACCTCTGGGGCCCCTAATCTCCTTAAGTCAAGTGGCCTCTCTTCCCTTTGTTTTGAAGTGAGGAATGCGGAAGTACTTTCTCAGAGCTTATTTGCAATGGGGCAAAGCAAACAAAGGAAACGTTTACCAAGTGAATGAGTGAGAAGTAGGGGGCTAGGAGGATCTGAACTTACAAGAGAGTGTGCTGACACCTCTCAGCACTCCGAAAATCCACTCGCTCTCTCCCCCACATACACAGAACACACTCCAACCCAGCCCCATCATTTGAAAAGCACGTTGCAGACACTTGAATGCTGGGATATCTGCCCATAACACACCACTCCCAATGCCACTGCAAGTGCTGCAAATGTGGCCACGCCAGTGGGGTTGTGGCTGTCAGTGTGGACACACTGAAGCGCTTTCCCTGGAGCTGTCTCCGAAGGCAGGTTTAACCCAAAGCGTTCTACAGCGGCAAGTGTAGGCAAGCCCTGAGAAAGCCTGTGGTGAATGGTGGTCTATAAATGCAAAAGTACTATTATCAAAGGTAACAGATTCTTTTGTGGTTCACAGGAAAGCCACAAACATACAGTTCTGCGCATCAAACTTAAGAAAAGGGGGGAAAAAACGAGTCATCATCAAACAGGAAAGAAGGGTCCTGGCATCCATGGACTCTGATCTGAGAAAGTGGTGAGTAGGCATCAATTCAAGAGTTCAATTATACAATTTCAGATCCAAAGGATGCTTCAGCTCAGCACTACCTAGTGACACTATTACTGAAAACTTGAAAGAATGAAATTGAATCTGAACAGCGCAGAGGGGAAGTAATTTACCAGAGGTAGTATTCAGGAAACATTAACCATATAAATGCCATGGTCATAGGAGCACTGTCTAACGTGGTAATTGCTTATCTCCGAAGACCTCTATCAGCTCCATTTATGTATTCATACCTTGAAACACATGAGATATGGCTCATAGTCATGGAAGTGAGCTTTGTGGTTTCATCTGAAGGAACATTTGCCCACAATGCACAATTTGAAATTGGAATCGCCATATGACATCAAACCACTTAATCCAGTATCCTGGCTGATAAAGTTAGCACCAGCTGCATCAGTGAAAGCACCAGAAACCCCATCAGTAGGAAGTGATGGGATAACCAACCTCAGGGAAGTAGTCTCCAATAGTTGGAGGTTAGCTTATGCTCTTGAGTATTCATTTACATTTTTTCAAAAACTCTTGTTTTGTTCTTTGGGTATTTTTTAAAATTTTTACCATTGTAGTTCTTGGTCTTGTTATCGTTGTACAAGACATAATTCCTCAATATGTGACTGTAGGCTGCATGGCCACCCTTCCCTGTCAGTCTCTGAGAGAGGCCATGCCTCCTCGCTGTTACCTAGCTGTAAAGGTGACCTCAAAAGCAGGGAAAGAGCTGCACCTGGTGCTCTGGCCCTCTAACCAGCCAGCGCAGTATGGCAGTCTATGAGGCCTGGGCCCTCTGTCAGAGTGGGGCAGTAAACAGGGAGTAGGCTCTGGCAGTCAATCAGGGCAGAGCAACTACGCAGTCTATGAGCCACAGGTAAGGGTGAGCATCAACAGAGTCTAGAGGCCAGGTAAGGGAGAGCACCAGCACATGGGGCTCAGGTAAGGGTGATCACCAGCATAGTCTACTGCAGAAGTGGGCAACCTGCAGCCCATCAGGGTAATCCACTGGCGGGCCACGAGACAGTTTGTTTTCAGTGACCATCCATAGGCACAGCCGTCTGCAGCTCCCAGTGGCTGAGGTTAGCCCATCCTATATAATAATCGGCTAGGGAAGTGTGTGTGAAGCCGACATGCGCAGTAGAGACGGCCCTGACGAACGGCATGCTGGGGGTTGTAGTTCGGAGGCACAAAATGGCCGTTGCGCGTGCCTGCCTGAGCGATCCTCACTCACGCGGAGTTAGAGCACCAAGGAGCAGTTATACATATAAAGTTAGCTGGGCTGTCGGGCGCATGACGAGGAGTTGAGGGGGGAAGGAGCTGAGCGGGAGGGAGGGAGCTGAGTGCAGGGGGGTCGTTGCAGGGGGAGGGGGCTGGGTGAGGAGGGGACCTTGGAGGGGGGAAGGGGCTGGGCGGGGGCCTTGGAGGGGGCTGGGCGAGGGGGGGCCTTGGAGGGGGCTGGGCGAGAGGGGGTGCTGGGGGGAGGGAGCTGGCGGGGGACTGTTGGGGGGGAGGGAGCTGGGCGGGGGGGAGGGAGCCCTTACGGTTGGCCCGTGTACACGGGCTTTTACACTAGTTCCCCATAAAATGTAAGGAAACTACACGACTGATCTTTGAGGTGTAGTAAATATAATAGAAGACAGGATATGTGACCTTTTGAATGTGTTCTAGGCAGTTTGTCACTATGACCACATCCCTAAACCCAATGGAACTACTCTATGTAAAGAAGCCTGGCAGGAGAACATGGCACTCAAAGAGTAAAGCCCTTAATCTTGCTAGACAGCTGGGATAAACATTTATATAGGAAACATTTTCAAAAGACTAGGCAAATTATAAAGGCACCAGGAGTCACTGAAATCTTGTTATACATTGTTCACTGCATCACTTTAGATTTCAGTTTGAACTTACACTGTCAGATAAATTCCATTTATCTCCTGAATGCTTTTCCTCATCGTGAGTGTTTGTTGCTATGAATTCACACCTTCAGTAGAGATTTACATTTCTTCCTTGATTGAAATGAAGATAAATGCTCAGTTTCAATCATTTTTAGGCATCTTTTTTTCCACTTAAAGGGGTCACTGTTTCTTCGTGTGACACAGAGAGCATGAGTTGCTAGTTTTGGCAATTAGTGCAGAGAAAGATGATGATCTTGGAGTTAAGGATTGGGTATCAGGAAAGCTGGTAAATTGAATTCCTAAGTCTTCCTATCTGACTTTGGATAAGTCACTTAGTTTTTCTGGGCCTCAATTTCTCCTCTGTCAAATGGGGATATTACTACATCCTTTCTCCCTGGTTTTTACTGTCTAGATTGTAAGCTTTTGAGACAGGGACTGTCTTTTTCTCTGTGTATGTATGAATGTACGGGATGAGCATAATCGGGCCACAATTTTAGCTGGGGCATCTGGGCACTACTTTAATAAAACTAATAATAAAATAACAACAGGGTTTAACTGAGATTACTTACAACTAGTCCAAAAAAAATAAAGTCCCCAGATAGTATTTTTAGAAAATTCCCATGAGCATTCCCGCACTTCCATTTGATCTCCCTTCTCACTGCTCACAAAATAACCCGAGTGCCATTTTCCTTCTCCATTTATAGTCTCCCTTCTCTTTCTCTCCAGCTTTTTTTCAGTGATGCCATTAAACCAGTACTGAGAGATGCACCAAAACTTGAAACATTTATTTAAACCATCCCACAAACATTGGCTTTTCAGATAAAATGGGACCTTAATACAAAACAGGCCCAATTTTAGTTTTGCAAAAACAAATTGAATGGACACTCAAATTTAACTGAGAAATTTAAATGACACTGTCCAAATTCTGCTAGAAATTATTCTTTCCACCCCTTTCAATCTCTCTTTATTGAAAAGTTGGGGGAGGGGAGATAACCTGTCCTCCCTTTCACCTCTTTCTGTACCTTTTCCAGTTCTGAACACTAAACTAAGAACCAAACTCTGCCCTCAAATGAGCCAGCTTGGTTCCCACTTCCTTTAGCACATCCAAAGTCAAATATTGGCCCTGATTCTGATCTCATTTACACTGGTGTCAATCCAGAGAAATTCCATTCAAGCCAACAGAGTTTATTGTGCATCCCAGTACATATGAGGCCAGAATGTGGCTTATTGTCTCTAAGTATTTAATATGGAGAGAAACAATGGAGGAATTTGTGTACAGAGAGGAAAAGACCTAGGGAGTTGGGGCTATATTCTGTGCTGTGTCTCCAAAAGGAGAGGAGGGACAAAGAGGGTTTTAGGCTACATTTGCACACTCTGGATTCAGGGCTGCTATAGAGGCTCAAACAACCCCTGGTGCAAGCAAGGCAACCCGGGTGCTGTCTGAGGTTATCCAGGGCAGCCCAAAATCTTTGCAATGCTTCTCTCACTCCTGGCACCTCCCCATGCCAGCACTAGGAAGGATGAGCAGCATAGGCTCTCATGCATAGGTTTGATACTGCTGCTGCTTGCGGAGAATTCTCTCCTGGTCCATTGTGATCATTTATGGATCCTATATGCCCCTGGACAGCTTCCGGAGCCTAACCAGAGACTACAATCAGTCCCTTAAAGTCTACATGGCAAGGACCTTGTTTAAAAGAGCTAGACATTTGACCTGACCTACAAGGCGGGGCGGGGGGGGGGGGGAGGGAGGAGAAATCCAGAAATCCTAGAACTATTGAAAACTCAAACTGATATTTTTCCTTCCCAGCAGTAGTAGCAATACACTGAAGTTTTTGGTAAAAGCATTAATTTATCACAAGGCTTTAAAGATCTCTGTCTCTGTCAGTAATGAAATAAACACATGACAGGGTAGCCAGACTGTTCTTGTTTATTGTGTGTGTTATTACAGTAATTAAGATGAATAGTGATTACCTGTCATGTTTGTTGATATTTCCTTGGTCAAGTAATTGTCATTTAATATAGCTACAATCTAAACAAATGTTTGGATCGCTACTCAGTGGTATATAATCCCTCCCTTCTATGCAGCAAGGGCGTTGTGACAAAGCTCACAGGCAACAAGAACTAATATGCAGTAATCAACTTACTGGAACTTACAAGGCGAGTAATGTGGGGGTAGGGAGGGATGATTCTTTTCAAAATCCAAGGGAGATTCAATCTGACCAGACTGTTCCTTTTTCACTTGCTTGCGAACATACGTGCAATCCTATTCTGTTCACCCAAATGTCTACGCAAGGAAAGATAGTGATTTGCAAGCAAACTGAGTGCATGAGACTCAGCAAGACGGAGAGTGGAAGATGGGGACAAACTGGAAGCAGAGCAGCTGAAAGGTTTCTTGCTTAGAGGCACAGTGCCAAGAACAGGGTGTCTGCAGTGGGGACAGATATAGAAGCCGGGGATCAGTGCTCAGGGACAAACCAACCTATAGAACCAGGCCTACAAACAGCATAGAGCCATACTCATGGCCCTGCAGCTGGTTGATTGGCTGCAACAGCAACATCAGGGAAACCCCATCATAGATTCAAAGTGGAATAGTTACTTTCTTCCTAAAGCCACGATTAAGCAAATGAATGAGTATATACTTAACTTTAAGCTTGCTCTTAAGTCCTCTTGTTAAAGTTAGGCAATATACTTAAATGCTTTGATGAATCAGGCCTTACGTCTACAGTGGATCCAGGATTCCAACTAATCCATCAGAAATTAATCTACAGGGAAAACAGGATTCTGGTGATAATAGTCTAATACTTTCTCTTTGTATGCACTTTCTGTCCCAAATTGTTGAGGGGTGTTGCTCTAAGGTTTTAGACAGCTGCAGCCTTCCGTCCCAGAAGGGTTTGCAGTTCAGCGCTGCGGGCTCGGCTATATTAGACTAGACCAAGTGTGCAAAGTGAATTAGCCTCCTCTGGGAAACACAATGCTATAAAAATGCAAGGTACTGGACTGTCACTAAAGTGATTAACTAAGTTCCCATTAAAATGCAGCAGGAACTGACAGGCTGAGAGTCGGACAAACCACCACACAACCAATGGCAAGAATCTCCATTTGCTGAGCTGGGCTTTAGCCAGTTTTGATATACCCAGCCTTGAGTGTCATGTATACATTGGCGCAGCATAAAGATGCTGGGTAAAGATGGGTCTGCTAGGGTAGCAAAACATAGAGAGCCTCACTGTCCTCTGGGCTGAAAGAAACTCTTGGGTTATATCAAACTTTGATAAAAGAGGGAAGTGGGATCCCAGCACATAAATGCTAAAGAGGATAGGAGCCAGGATGGAGCACTGAGGGACACCACAATTTATCTCATCCAGCTCAAACAGACCACTGTCTAACAAGGTAAACTGAGTACAGACAGAGAGGAAAGATTTAAACTACTTAAGTACCATAGCAGGAAAATCCTGCACACACCTCAAGTTGCTCCATGATCTTGAAAGGCCAGAGCATTTTAAACCATTAGAAATAACAGGAGACGGAGAGTAGCTTGTTGTCATGATGAGAATGGCAAAGTACATCAGCCTTCCTGATAGTAGCTGTCTTCAGGGGATTAGGGAGGACTTCATATAGCACAGAGAAAGAACACATCATTCTTAACACATCATTAGGGCACCAGGAGAATCTAGTAATGTTGAAGTGCATTCTTAGAAAGCATAGACAAAAGAAAACAAAGCACTGCCACTCGTTCATGGACATTAAATCTTTATAGTCCATAACAGAGAGAGTACGGCTCTACCGCCGTGGACACGCCTGATCCCATCTGATCTTGGAAGCTAAGCAGGGTTGGGCCTGGCTAGTACCTGGATGGGGGACCTCCTGGGAATACTAGGTGCTGTAGGCTAACACCTGGCAGTAGGTATAAAATGCCTCCAACGACAGGTGGCGTGACACATCGGTTGGAGTATACCCAGGTCATATCACTGGTCCTGTCCGAGCCCCGAATGGAGGCGGACAAGCTGACCAAAGCGCACCCTGCCATAGTGTGGGACTAATGCTAAGAAAAACAACAGTCCATGATGGAGAGCGGGATACATGCTGAAAAGAAAGGAAATGATATCATGGGAGGCACTTCCCCTCACCTGAGAGATGGGTGCCAGTTCCTTTTTACTCCTGTGGTAGCCCAAGCAGAGCTTCCCTGGAAGCAATGGGATTCAGTCTGTAAGAACCCTTCCCTGGAAGAGAAAGCAGGAGAAAGTGGCAGGAGCCTAAAGAAGAGAGGAGAAGGGAATGGTAAAGGAGACTGAGAGATTTCACAATAGAGAAGTGAACCAGAATTTTAAAGAATAAAGATGAAGTCACAGAAAGAAAATGCCAGCCTTAAAAAATCGAGCTCAGAGAAGGAAGGAAAAGGGAGGGGGAAACAATCTTGAAGAGAAACAAAGAAAGATGGTCTTGTGAGTAAATAAACTGATTTAATATTTGAAAGCATCCATCAGTAAAATTGATGGAAAACACTAAAAATATAGAAAGGCATACAGCTGGTCAAATTGTTCCATGCAAGTAAATTGTCCAAACACATTTAGCATGTTTATTTGTTTTGTTTGTGAATCATTGGTGAACAAACCCTGATTTCTACAAATTCATTACCAGCGAGTACAATATTCGCCAAGTAGTCTAAATGAAAAATTTAGTATGGTGACGGGATGTTGGCTTTACTCATTCAATATTTGCAATTCTCATGGCACATGACTGGTCGGTTATGTCACTGGATATTGGTTTTGCTCCCAGATTGGACGACTGAACTTTTTTAAACAAAAAAAAAACCCAGAAGAATGACAAATAGCCATTGGTGAACAGAAAATACTTACTCCAGGAGTATCCTTCACATGTGACTATAGGTATTTAGACAAAGAAGTCTCATTCCCCAAGTGTTTCAATGAACAAAATCCCTTGTTCACAAATGTTCATGAGTAGCAAATAATGAGCAGTAAAAAGGCCAAGCTGGGCAGATGTTCAGAATGCATAAGAATGTTCATGCACACTGACTTAACTCTCAGAGATTTTAAGGCCAGAAGGGATGATCATGATCTTCTAGTCTGGCCTCCTGCACATTGCAGGCCACAGAACATCACCCATCCACTCCAGTAATAGACCCCTAACCTGTGGCTGAGTTACTAAAGTCCTGAAATCATTATTTAAAGACTTCACGTTTCAGAGACTCTACCATTTACACTAGTTTAATCCTACAAGGGATGCGTGCCCCACGTTGCGAAGGAAGGCAGAAAAACCACAACCGCCAGGGTCTCTGTCACTCTGACCGGGGGAAAATTCCTTTGTGACCCCAAATAAGATGATAATTTGGACCCAGAGCATTTTGGCAACACCCCACAGCCAGACATCTGGGAAAGAATTCTCTGTAGTAACTCAAGCCCTGCCCATCACCAACCATTGGACATATTTGTTAGCAGTCACAGATCAGCTACCAGCCATTATAAGCAATTTCATCAGACCATTCCCCTCCATGAACATATCAAGGTCAGGCTTGAAGCCAGATAGGATTTTTGCCCCCATTGCTCCCCTTGGAAGGCTGTTCCAAAACTTCACTCCTCTGATGGCTAGGACCCTTCGCCTAATTTCAAGCCTAAACTTTTTGAATGCCAGTTTATATCCATTTGTTCTTGTGTCCACACTGGATGCTTAACTTAAATAACTCCTCTCCCACCCTGGTATTTATCCCTGTGATCTATTTGTAGAGCACAATCATATCTCCAGTTAACCTTTGTTTGGTTAGGATAAACAAGCCAAGCTCTTTGGTTTCCCATGTTTAAGGAGGATTAATTCAAATTGGAACAGGTACAGAGAAGGGCTACTAGGATGATCAGAGGACTGGAAAACTACCTTCTGAGAAGAGACTCAGAGGTACACACTGATCCAGGTGAGGTCTTACCCATGCTTTGAATAATGCTGGTAACACTTCTGTGTCTCTACTGGAAATACCTCACCTGGGTGCATCCTAGGACCGCATTAGCCTTTTTTTCACAGATGCATCATGCTGGTGGCTTGTAGTCATCCTGTAATCAACCAATACACCCAGATTTTTCTCCTCCTCTGATGCTTCCAACTGATAAGTCCCCAGCTAATAGCAAACATGCTAGTTGTTAGTCCCTAAGAGCATGACCTTGCATTTTGCATTATTAAATTTCATCCCATTTTTATTACTCCAGTTTTCAAGGTCATCCAGAATGGAAGCCTTCGCCCTGAAAAATATTTAAGCATAGGCATAACTTTATGCTCCCAATGACATTAATGGGATGATTCACCTGATTAAGTATTAGAGAAGAGCATTAAAATGGAGAAGAAAAGAAAAAGAAGGGGAAGAAAAAAAAGGGTAAGAGAAAAAAACAGACATACATTAATATGCAATATTTTGTTTTTTCTGCAAGTGGTTACGCTGCTAGAACCAATACATAAATATGCAAGTCTGCAGTTTCATTAAGACACATTAATCCCATATATTGCTGTCATTTACATTTCAGACTAATTAGAAGGAGGAAATAAAGTGAAGAATTTCCTATTTCCAATTTGCAGAAAAAAGATTTTTGCCTGCTATTCATGTGAAGTTTCAGCATAATTCATAGATTTCTTGTCACTTTGAAAAGAATAGAAATACACTGTAGTTAGTTTAAAAGGTGAATATTCATCCAAACAATTTCTGAGGGACTGTGATTCCAGGCCTCTTTGATTTATAACTTTTTAATCAAGCCCATAACTTGCTCTTGGATGCCCTCTTTCAGATATCGGCATATGACACTGTATCGTCAATGAATTTTGAGGTATTTTGTGGATCAGGTCCATGGGTTTTGAAAAAACGATTAAGGAATGTTGAGTACCACTGCTGTCAGGTAGCATTGATCCTTAACTACTGTCAGTCAGAAACAAAGATGAAGCTTTTATCTACTGCCTCCAAACAGGATTTTCTCCTACCCCAACGCTGTATAATGGCAGCAGGAGAGAGAGTCATGCGGGTGGGGAGAGGAGGTGCACGACCTGAAGAGAGGCACTGAGTAGGAGCTAAGTTAGAAGGAGCAATTGTCCTACTATTGACAGATTTTTTTCACCAGATAGTCGTGGAACCAACAAGAGGTGATGCCATTTTAGATTTGGTATTGTTAAGTAGTGAGGACCTCATAGAAGAGCTGGGTGTAGGGGACAACCTTAATTTGAGGGATCAGGAGCTAATTCAGTTTAAACTAAATGGAAGACTAAACAAAAATAGAACTACAACTAGGGTCCTTGATTTCAAAAAGGCTAACAAAAAAATTAAGGGAATTAATTAGGGAAGTGGACTGGAACAAAGAGCTCAAGGATCTGAACGTAGAGGTGGCTTGGAATTACTGTAAAGCAAAATTGCAGAAATTATCTGAAGCCTGCATCTCAAGGAAGGGGAAAAAATTTCATAGGGAAGGGTTGTAGACCAAGCTAGATGAGCAAGCATCTCAAACAAGCAATTAAGAGAAAACAGAAAGCCTACAAGGAATGAAAGATGGGACAGATCATCTAGGAAAGCTGCCTCTTGGAGGTGAGAAAGAGAAAGAAGTTAAGGACATAGATGTTAACACTAATTAGGATAAGATACAACATGGTTTTACAAAATGTAAATCATGACAGACCAACCTGATTTCCGTCTTTGAGAAGATAACTGATTATTTATAGAAAGGAAATGCAGCAACTCTAATCTACCTGGATTTCAGTGAGACATTTGATACAGTTCCTCGTGGAAAATTATTACTTAAATTGGTGAAGATGGTGATTAATATGAGAATTGAAAAGCTGACAAGGAACTGGATAAGGGAGAGATTACAACAGGTCATAATGAAAGGTGAACTATCAGACTGGAGAGAGGTCACTAGTGCCATTCCTCAGGGATCAGTCTTGGGACCAATCTTATTTAACATTTTTATTATTGATGTTGGCACAAAAAGTGGGAGTGTGCTAATAAAATTTGTGGATGGAAGACTAGAATATCATGTAATGATCTTGTAATAGAAATAGAATGAAATTGAATAGTGCAAAGTGCAAGGTCTATTACAGGAATGGGTGGGTAAGGTTCTGTAGCCTGCAATGTGCAGGAGATCAGACTAGATGATTGTGATGGTCCCTTCTGACCTTAAAGTCTATGGTCTCCCTTGTACTGTCTGTATCTGCAGACCAGCATGCAGAATGGGAGGGCTACATCTCTGCCCCATCGTCATCCATCTGTAGCCTAGAGCTCTACAGTCAGACTACAGTCTATCTCCCCATGCCATTGGATACAATCAATTAAATTATAGCTGTCTCCTAAACGTGTGTAGGGGAGAAGAGACTCTCCCTCTTACATTATCTACACAGGGTGTCCAGACTTAGAGCCCAGAGTTCACAACCAACAGGATGCTCTCACTACTGTCTCTTATATTGCAGTATCGACAACACCAGACTGGACACCTCCAGTTATATCAGCAATCTTTATTTGTGTACGGCCATGTGACCCTTGGAGGTTGCCTCTTGTTCTTTAAATGTCAGACTGGATGATCCAGTGAGTAGGGCTCAGACATCCTGTGTGACTTTGGATTAAGTCATTTAGTCTCTTTGTAACTCAGTTTCCTATCTGTAAAATGCATTTCACTACTTCACAGGAGGATAAGTAATTAAAGATTATGAACCGCTCAACTACTACGGTAATTTGAGTTATACAAATGCCTACGCCTGTGGTTCTCAACCAGGGCAGGGTAGGTGTACCCCAAGGGCACACAGAGGTCTTCCAAAGGGTACTCAATTCATCTAGATCAGCATTTTCAACCTGGGGGTTGTAGCCTTGGGAGGGTCATGGGGCAAGTTTAGGGGGATCACAAGTGTAAAGCCTTAGTGGGTGGCAAGCAGGCCAATTGCCCAGGACCCCAGGTCAGAGGGGGCCCTGTGAAGCTAAGTTACATGCTGGGGTTCAGGCTTCCAATAAGCCTCACACGTGAAAAACAGGCTCAAGTATCACACTGAAATGTAAGTACAATATTTATATTCCAATCCTTTTATAATTATATGGTAAAAATAAGAAAGTAAGCAATTTGTCAGTAACAGTGTGGCACTTTTGTATTTTTGTGTCTATTTTGTAAGCAAATGGTTTTTAAGTGAGGGGAAACTCGGGGCACACAAGAAAAATCAGACTCCTGAAAGGAGTACAGTAGTCTGAAAAGGTTGAGAACCACTGCCCTCAGCCATTAAGAGACTTCTACACACATCTTATCACAGGGAGCTGTTTTTAACAAGGCACACTTTCTTTTACATTACTAACAATATAAATGTTAATATTGTGACGGATCGCCTTCTCCCCCCTCTCAGGAACAGGCAGGAAACCCTTTTTTGCTCCAAACAGTGCTCTTTAATTAACAGTGCAGGACCCCACCACCAATATATACAGCTTTATACAACTTACAGCTCTTACAGCTCACAGCTCTACAGACTCTATATAGTCCAGCTTACAGTTTACAACTCTTATATAGTTCAGCTTTACAGCTTACAGCTCTACAGACTCTATATAGCCCAGCTTAAACATACAGCTCTGAATAGCTTTAACACATACAGCTCTGAATAGCTCTCTACAGACTCTATATAGTCCATCTTACAGTTTACAACTCTTATATAGTTCAGCTCTACAGCTTAACATACAACTCCTGATAGGTCAGCTCTAAATAGCTCTGAACACACAGCTCTAAATAGCTCTGAACACACAGCTCTAAATAGCTCTGAACACACAGCTCTAAATAGCTCTGAACACACAGCTCTGAGTAGCTCAAACACACAGCTCTGAATAGCTCATGCCACCACCACCCTGGGCTTCCTTCCTGGCAGCCTTATATCCCCCAGAGGAGGCTGCCAGGTGCAACCCATACAATTGATTGCTCTGCCAGCCAGGTGGCTAATTAGCCTTCCTGCAAGGGAGGTTTGCAGAGGGCTTTTCCCCCTCTTAAAGGGGCGGCAGGCTGGGTCAAGCCCACCCTGCCACAATATTCAACATTTTGGAGGTCTCCGTTTCTTGTGAGTCTCCTAGAACCATTCAGCTCATCTTCCAGCCACCGTCATTACATTTATTTCTAAGCTGTTTTCCTCTAACTTCATGTGCCTTCTTTCCTCTTAAGGTCATATGCCATCTCTCATCTCTTCTGGTTTCTGTCATAAATCAGAACCCTCCCTGCTTGCTTCTCCCTGAAAGTGAGTTAGTAACCAGGCAGTGTGGTCACCCAGAAGTGATGCCTGCTTCTGACCACCCCTTCGCCCCTTCCAGATTCATTCTTAAGTTTTTAGAAAGTTTGGAAAGCATTTGTCAATTTTCCAGTCCATGGTATGTTGTCTAGATACTTGCTTTCCCCGACACATTGTGCCATGCCTTAGATCATAAATATGTATTTACATGACACCGATGCTGATAAAAGATATGAATTTTGCATTCAACAAGAGAAGAGATTTTTCGTTTTTCATCAGCCTGTAAGTCTTGCTCTCAAATTCATTTCTTTCCAGTGGATACAATCTAATTCAGCGTGAGAGTATCCAAGCAATCTCAGTGCAGCACCTGTTGAAAAATACATGGCCGCCTCCTGGGGTGTGGATAAAACCTCAAAATGGAGAATAAATAACTTATTATAAAGAACTAGATTTCCTGTCGTTATTCACGGTAATATAAAAGAGCTCCTACTTTATAATTTAGAAACTCTAACAGGGTCACAGAACATTGAAGGCATGTATCAGGTAAGCATTTACTTTTCCATTAGGAAAGTTGTGGGGGAAGATGGAATGCTATGCAATTATATTTAAGCCACACACAAGCAGAAATCCTGAGGTGAAAAAGCTATATACATTGCCATACAAACAAATAATGATCTTGTTTAAGTTGATCATGAGAGGAATAAATTAAAGAAGGACATTAATGTCCTTAAACAAGAATAAAAAAAGCAAAACAATCTACTGAGCCAGAGGGTCATGGAGTCAGGAGACATCAACATGAGAACAAATTTGTGCTCCTGGCCCCAAGCCAGGGGAAGAATGAGTTCCAAATGGAGGTGATGTGTTCCTATTCTGTGCAAGGTAGGGCCCTGGCTACATTAATCATCCACGGTGACTTAGTGGGAAATCCATGGACCAATAAGGCAGCTAACACTGAATTGAGCTCCCTGACCTCTTGGCCAGAACAAAATCAAATGCCATGATATCACAGCAAGTGGAAATGAAAAATACAATGTAGCAAACAACAACCAAAAAAAACACAGGAAAAAGATTTGAGGATACCTGCAGTAGGCTGACATTTGGACATGTGTTTCCATTTCAAAACAGATGGCTATTATGTGAAAGCCATGAAATATGACATTTTTCAATAGCTAGCAGTGGGATTCTTGTTATATCTGTTACATGCTCTCTGCGTGTGTGAGAGAGTGCATTCATTTATTACACCCTTGCACAGCCAAAAGCAATCTAAACTGCCGAAAGCCAAAGCTTGTCTCCCGCTCTTGTATTCCTGACTGGGTTTTTGTGTCCCCAATTCTTGGGGCTGGATTTTCAGAGCCATCTAGGGGATATGGGCAAATCTCAGCACTGACTTTATTAGCCATTGTCTAAGACAGAGCCATCTTCAACTGTGATCTAAAATAAAGTGTGTCTCTGAGGCTGCTGCTTGTTCATTCATAGATTCCAAGGCCAAAAGGGACCATTGTGATCATCTGATCTGACCTCCTATGGAACACAGGCCATAGGACTTCCCCAAAATCATTCCCAGAGCAGACCTTTTAGAAAAATATCCAATCTTGATTTTAAAATTGTCAGTGATGGAGAATCGACCACAGCCTTTGGTAAACTGTTCCGATGGTTAATTGTTCTCATTGTCAAAAATATATGCCTTATTTCCCAATCTGATTGAGGACAAAAAGAACATACATTGAAGTGATTTCAATTTATTCCACACTTAGCTGAGCAGCTGAGACATATTTACAGGCTCCTCTGATGCTTTCCAGGTTTGACATGTTGTAGAGCACAGATACTTTGGGGAAGGATAAGTAAAAGGACCAATAATGTACAATGAATTACAATATTTATGAATAATTTTGAACAGTCTTGGGAGCACCAAAAGCTCATCATCTTTATGAATAAAAATAAACTGAGCAAGGAAGGGTCATCTTGTGGTTAAGTCACTGTACTGTGATTTAGGAAATATGGTTTCAGTTCTGAACTATACCACAGACTTTCTGTGGGACTTTGGGAGAGCCTCTTGGGCTATGTCTATACTACCACGATAAGCTGACCTACGCCAGAGACACCACAAGGTGGATGCAGACTGCTTTTCACTGCAACATATAGCTACACAACCCACATGCTGCTATATGGGGTGGGGGAATAGCTCAGTGGTTTGAGCATTGGCCTGCTAAACCCAGGGTTGTGAGTTCAATCCTTCAGGGGGCCATTTAGGGATCTGGGGAAAAAAATCTGTCAGGGGACAGTACTCAATCCTGCTAGTGTAGGCAGGTGGATCCTGCTAGTGTAGGCAGGGGACTGGACTCGATGACCTTCAAGGTCTTTCCAGTTCTAGGAGATTGGTATATCTTTATTTATTATTATTATGTGTAAGCATATTCTGACTGACTTGCTTAAGGTTGGACAGTGACAGGAACTGAACCCCCTTTTCCTAACTCCCAGGCTGATGCCCTAATCATTGAGCCATCCTTCCTCTCAAAATTACTTTCCCTCCCTGAAAAAATCAGGATCTTCCTTCCTGCCTCACAAAGAAATCCATCGGGTGACTCATCCTGCAGCTTCTAGCGGTGAGGGAGTGGCTCAGGTGAGACGGGGGTCCCCAACCAGCGGGCAGTCAGTGGAGGAACCAGGTATACTTTAACTGCGCAGGGCTTGCCCTAGGTCATGTGAGGAATTGGGAGTGGAAGTAGGTTTCTCATGAGTGCTGAATGAGGGGGGAAGGAAACAGGGATCCAGATTTCCTCCCACTAGTTCTGGGTTGGCTAGGTTTCTGATCAGGCAGGCACTGACGGGAGAGAATTCAGTAGCTACTATTTTAAAAAACGACAGTGGAGTTAAACACAATTGCAGAGATAAGTTACACAAGGCAAGAGAACTAAAGAGCAATGTTTTAAATCAAATATAAGGATAGGAACTTTTTTTCTTAAGCTGACTTCTCCAGGAAATACTAGGTCACAAATCAACAAGAAAATATAACTATTATTGGTTCTCTAGGACATATGCCATTCTAAAGTGAGAGCAACTGGTGAGTCAGGCCAAAGGCAGAATTTAGCAAAATAGGAGCTTGTTCAAGCCAAATCATCCTCTCTTTTGATCGTGTTCAAAAGAAACTGAGGTCAAGGCTAGTTTTCATTTTCAACATGCTTTTGGAGATCACCCAAAATATTTAATGCAGGTCAGCGCCTCAGCCAGGGAACAGGAGGTAGTTAAATTACAGTTGTCCAGGCTGGTTGTTGAGCTGCTGTGGGTGGCTGAACAATAAAACTTTTCCCAGCCTGGAGAAAATATCTGTTTTCCAATTAATGTTACATAAGAACAGCCACACTGAGTCAAGCCAATGTTACATCTAGCGAAGTATCCAGTCTCTGATGGTGGACAGTGCCAGATGCTTCAGAGGAAATGAACCAAATAGGGCAATTTCAAGTGATCCAATCCCTGTCATCCAGTCTCAGCTTCTGGTAGTTGGAGGTTTATGGAGAATATGGAGTTGTATCCCTGACCATCATGGCTAATAGCCATGGATGGATCAATCCTCCATGAATTTATCTAATTCTTCTTTGAACCCAGCTATACTTTTGTACCTCACAACATACCATGGCAATGAGTTTGGCAGGTTGGCTGTGCATTGTGCGAAGTACTTCCTTTTGTTTGTTTTAAACCTGAGGCCTATTAATTTAATGGGAAAACCTCTAGTTCTTGTCTTATGTGACAGGGTAGAGAACACTTTCTTATTTACTTTTGCCATAACAGTCACGATTTATAGACCTCTGTCATATCTTCCCTTAATCATCTCTTTTCTAAGCTATACAGTCCCAGACTTTTTAATCTCTCCTGGATGGAAGCTGTTCCAGCCCCTTAACCATTTCTGTTGCCCTTCTCTGTACCTTTCTCACTTCTAATCGATCTTTTTTTGAGGTAGTATAACACCTGTAATATCAACAGTTGCTGACGGGAAGGATCTAACCTAGTAGCTCTTTAGCTAAATGGAGGAGCCTCTACTACATGGGCTAAAATCTACATGGCCCTAAGTTAAGGCCGTAGCAGACTCATTAAGTTCAACATGGTCTCAGTGCGACTAAAGGGAACAGAACACCAAGAGGTGTGTGGGCTACAATGGGACAACGAGAACTGCACAGTATTCAAGGTGTGGACATAGCATGGATTTATACAGCACTAGCAAAAATACCCGGCGTTGCTCGGAGTATTTCTAATCGGAAACTGGGATGTAAAAAGACTACCATGTTTTTTATTAATACAAATTTTGTTCAGACGTCTCAGCGTTGCTCGGGTCCGTTGGAGGGGGGGAGGGGGCAGAGAGCTGAGCGAGTGCGGGGTCCGTTGGAGGAGGGTATTATGACATCATAACTACATCACAGAGAACAGCAGGTTTTAACCTGCTGCCCAGCTGATGTAAATGGGCTTTAAAGAATTTCACCCCTAGGGGGCGTCATAGGTGAGATTTGAAAAATTTTCGACTCTTACCCTGATTAGGACCCTAAAGCCTATAACTGTACCAAATTTCAAGTCTCTAGCTCAAATGGTGTGGAAGGAGTAAGGCAGCATACACACGCACGCACGCATACACCATTTGACTTTTATATATATAGATTATGATATTTTCTGTTTTGTCTATCCCTTTCCAAATAGTTCCTAACAGTCTTATCTTTGACTGCAGCTGCACTGTAGCAGGGCGGCGGACCCACCCGGAGGCGCCTCCCGCTGGTTGTCCAGGGAATTAGCTCTTCCAGCATCCAGATCACCCTCTGCAGGCTGCTGTCCCTATTGCTGCTCTGGCCCCATGTCCCTCCCTGGACCCTGGTGCCCTCTTCCCTAGGGTGCTGCACCCCTGCAGTACCCCCACAGTCTCAGGGTCTCCCCTTCCCAGGGAACCCCCACCCTCTATCCCCACCTTGCCTCAGTCTAGGCAACTGCCAGTCACCACTTGCCCCCGTTCACTGGGGCAGACTGCAGTATAATTGCCACGCATCACAGGAAAGGGGGGTTTAGCCTGCTGCCTCTACCTCTATAGCCCTGGGCTGCCCCCCTGCAACTCCAGTACCCCTTGTTGGGCCCTCCACTAGGCCCTGCAGCCTGGAGGTTTCCAGGCCAGAGCTTCCCCAGCTCCTTTTGACTTACCCCAGCCCTGCTCCCTTCTAGGTACCCTGTCAAGCTCCCAGCAGCCAGGCCTGTCCACCTCTGCAGAAGAGGAGACTGTCTCTCTCTGCACCAAACTGAGCCCTTTTTATAGGGCCAGCTGGGCCCTAATTGACCCAGCCACAGCTGTGGCTGCTCTGCCCAAGCTGCTTTCACTTGCAGCCCTCTGCTATATTGGGTTCCCAGGAAGTGGGCGGGTCTAAAGCCCCTCCCCCAGCCTTGTGGGTGGGACACTAGACCCGGGTCCAACTAATTGCTTGGGACAACTAATGCAAAAACAGGGAAGGGAGTGAGGGTCACAGGTTCAGAACGAGAGTGCCGGATGGGGACTTTGAGGAGCAGAGAACCCTGCACAGCGCCCACTGCTCCTCAAAGCTGTCGAGGGAGCCGGTGGACGCTGCCCGGCGGGATTTTGCCCGGCTGCGTGAAATAAGGGAGGACCGGACGTAGGCCCCACAGTCGCAACGCACCCCCTCGTCTTACATCCTCCTCCTTGCCCTCTGCTGGGCTGCCTTCCCTTGCCACAGCCCTCTGCAGGGCTGTTTTAAGCCCTTTTTTGCTGGAGTGGGGCAGCTACCCCACTACATGCACATTCAGCAGATGTTTTCAGAGAATGATCCACGATCTCCTTCTTGAGTGGTAACAGTTTATTTAGACCCCATCATACTGTATGGACAGTTGGGATTATTTTGACCAACATGCAATACTTTGCATTTACCAACATTTAATTTCATTTGCCACTTTGTGACCAGTCCCTAGTTTTGCAAGATTTCCTTGTAACTCTTAGCTGTCAACTTTGGACTTAACTATCTTGAGTTATTTGTATAGTCTGCATATTTTTTCACTTGTCTGTTTACCCCCTTTTCTAGATCATTTATGAATATGTGAACAACACTGGTCCCTTTAGATGTCCTTGGGGGAGCCTGCCATTTATCCTTCTCCATTGTGAAAACTGGCCATTTATTCTTGCCCTTTGTTTCCTGTCTGTTAACCAGTTGCTGATCAATGAGCAGACCCTCCTTCTTATCCCATGACTGCTTAGTTTCTTTGAGAGACTTTGGTGAAGGACCTTATCCTAGGCTTTCTGAAAGTCCAAGTCTACTATATCCACTGGGCCCTTGTCCACATGCTTGTTGACCCCCTCAAAGAATTCTAATAGATTGATGAGGCCCTTTACAAAAACCGTGTTGACTCTTTCCCAACATATGTTCATTCATGTGTCTGATAATTCTGTTCTTTACTGTAGTTTGAACTTTGTCCACAGATTGAGAGACAATGAGTCAGAGATATAGAAAAGACGCTCAAAATGGCAGGAGCTGCAGAGGAGAAAACTCTTGTGCCTACATGGGCAGGACTGTACAAAGGGACATTAAGAGGTTTGGGCAAGAAGAATAGAGTGATAAAAGCAGAAGAGGGAATAAAAAGACATACTTACAATCTAAGCTCCTTGGGGTAGGGACTGTGATTAGTGTTTGTACAGTACCATAGGGTCCTGGCCCAAGACAGGAGCTCCTAAGTGCCATTATGATAACAAATATTATCATTATTATTAATAATGATGAAGATGTAGGCTGGAACAAGCCATGAATTATTTTGGATCCAGATTCTGATACAATAGGGAAGCCAGTAGCATGATTTGACAAATTTGAAGCTACAGTTGTGCTTCTTTGCTTTGAGAAGATAGACAAGTTTCAACTGTGGCATCTTTCTTCTCCATGAGCTCCCCAGATTCCAGCTCCTCAGACTCCAGCATGTGCAGAACTCAGTACAACACACTGTTAAAATACTGCTTTAATTTTGATAGGTAGTAATTCAGAGACTACTTGCTTCCCCACTCTGTCCTGGTCCTCCTTCCCACAAAAGGTCTCTTCAGAATGAAAAGAGGTGGCTTTACACTGCATGCCAAACGTGCACCTCATTTGGAGTGTTTGGTTTTCAGCACCTCTGAAAAGCAGGCCTCTTTCATCTAGGTGCCTAAATATAGAGTTAGGTGACTAAAGGTAGGCTCCCAAATTTGAATTTTTTGGTTGGAATTACAGCTTTGCAATAGCTGATGTTATTATGTCCTTAGTTTGGTACAATGTGGAAAACTCTGTCTCACTATTTTACAAACTTTTAATTTTGTATATGAAAAATAATCCTGCAGTTCACACAGGACAAAAACCCAGTGACAACTTTCATCATATGCTGTTTTATTACTCCTGTTCTTTTTAGAACATTTATGGTTTTAGTATTAGTTTTTGCTTGGTATGCTTTTCCCCATCACTCTGCTCTTAGCCTCTGTGCATAGAAGGGAGAATCTACTCCAAAATATATACTTTGTGCAAGAGAATGCTTTCCATATTTATATGATCTTTATTCCAATCAATTCAGTCTAAGTACCCTCTTTGCAGAGTGGGAACAATGTGAAAAATTTAGTTTGTTTCAACATAGTTTAGGCTCCAAATTTAACCAATTATTTGCCTAAGTAGTCTTTACTCACAAGAGTTCCTCTACTCAAGTCAAAGGACTACTCACAAGTGTAAGGACTGCTCAGTTTTATGAGGGACTGCATGGTTGGCTTACACTGAAAACAATATATTTTGTGCCAAAAATAACTCATTAGGAAGATAAAATTCTGAAAAAATAAACATGTGACAATTTTAAAAAACAGCTGTATCTTCTAGCTAATTCAGCTGGAGAAAGACATGCTAATTGTCTTAATTAACCAGCTTAATTTGGTCATAGAATCACCAGTGTTGGGCTGTTCTACAATTTTGCATAAGTAGAAAATTGACAGATTTCCAAACTATATTTTAAGTTGGGCTTGAACTTAATACACATGCAGAACCATACAGATGGGAAGGGAGAGAAAGGAAACACATAAGAGATACGGTTCTGTTCCTATGTCTCTTCTTTATTTCATCTTCTCCTATATATTAATCTATTAATTTCAATTTAATCTAAAGGATCTATTCCCCTTAATTCTAGGCACATACACATCAATTAAAATATAGAAAAAATATTTGTAAAGTCTCTAGAAAAAAAAAATTAGACTAGATGAGACAGCTCTGCCTAATGTATCACCATAATACATGGCAACATCCACAATAAACACAGCTCTTGACTCTCTCTCCCTGGGAGAAGATCTAAGTGGAGTGCCAAAATTATTAACAAATCCAGGCTCTAGCAGACCAAGGAGGTGACCTGAGAACTTCTACCAGAAAACATGCTGCAGAAAACTCCATCCCATTTAAAATGGAGGTGTTTAGGCTGAACACATCCACTGAGTGCAACTATATTGGGAGAAGGGAATATCCTCCCAAGTCAACAAGTGAGAGCTTTATAAGATAAAACCCATGAATTGAACTCCACCCAGAAGCTAAGAATATCTCTACAGTGCAGTTTAAAACCTGTGGCTGGCCAATGCCAGCTAACTCAGACTCATGGGGCTCATGCTAATGGCCTATTTAGCTGTGGTGTAGACATTAGGGCTCAGAGTGGAGCCTGAGAGCTAGGATTCTCACAAATGGCCTCAGAACCAAGGCACTGAGTTTAGCACTTGTAAAAAAGGTAAGTTGTTGTTTTAACCATACTGTAGGACACTATTGCTGCTGAGTTCTGAAGAAGCTTAAGTATGAAGTGGTGGAGCCGCTAGCAATAAAAACAGCTACTACATCAGAAAATTAGAGGATAGCAAATACAGGCCTCCTGGCACATAGCCTCTAGCTCCTCCCTCCCTGCACCCTGAGCAACCCTCTTGCCCCCTGAGCAACCCCCCTGCCTGCACACAGCCCCTAGCTCCCCCTCATTCTGCACCCTGAGCTGTTTCAAACTTTTTGAGCTGAACCCTCCACCTTTGAGTTATAAATTTTGGTTGCACCTCCACTTGCCACAACCAAGGTGGGCTGAGAGGCCTGCTGAGGTTATTCATGGAGTGGAGGTGGCTCTCCCTCCCTGGACCCGCCCTATGGAGCTGACCTGAGTCCCACTGGCCCATGCCCCCAAAATAGAAGTCATCCTATGCCCCAGCCCCCCCCCCCCCCCAATCCCTCCTTGCACCGCTGGGCGTATGTTGCAGGGGCGGGGGGAGCTACTGCATAGTTCTGATTGCCATTAAACTCACTTGAATTTGAAAATTTTTACCAGCTGTCCCATATTCAGCATAGGAAAATATGGTCACCCTACCCTATACACATCTTTCTTTACACATTACAGTATCTAATGAAGGCAAAAGCTTACATATTATTGAATAAGTTCACAGAGTGGATTTTCTATCTATTCTTTTTCCCCCCCATGATAGATAGCACAGCTCTCCTTCCTCACATTTACAAAGATTTTTCTCAAATGAACTATGAATAATTAAAATCTAACTCCATTTGTTCTTTTTTCCTTAATTGAAGAAATTAAAGATGTATGCAATATCACTTCAAGCACTGCATAGAAAAAGGTATACGTTATTTTATTCCAGTATAGGTAAATGGTACAGCGCATTTTTTTTTACTAATTCATGCCTATTTCTAGATAAATATGTGGCACATTAAGCTAATAAAAACAATTTTATCAGGCAGTGGTGTTTCTGTGACATCTGCAAGCTCTTATTTCTCCAGCATTCTGCTCACTGAATGGTAATATAATTTATCTCCTACACTTTTTCTTTTCTCCCCCCACCTCCATTGAGTTATTGCATTTCTATTGTTAATCAGCCTGTCCACAACTAAATAGCTGGAATATAGATTCATTAAGTATATAGATATGTATATTGATACTTCAGAGGATAAGCCAACCACAAACTGCTTGGGGTTAGGAAGAAATTTCTCCTCAAGGCAGAATATTGTATAGATGTCCATTATGAGATTTCTTGCTTCTTCTGAAGCACCCATTGATGGTTGCAGTTGGAGATGGAATATTAGATTGATAATTTAGCAGTTCCGCCCTGGAAATTCCTCTCTTACTAAACGTGCTACTGGAAAACTTATGCAAGAATATCATTGGAACTGAAGGCAAAAAGAAAAAGCCAATGGAGAATATATTCCATATGTCCCCTTTGTCAATTAATTCCTTCCATGATCAAAGCAAAGATTCTGGAGCAATGTATTTATTTGCACACAAAGATCTCACTGACCCCTATTTTCTATGACTATTACAAACACACCTTAGTTATGCACTTTCTATAGACTCTAGAGTGCATTTTCACCAAGAGTGACTTAGAACTGGTGGTGAGAAAAAACCAAGGGAATCTGAATGTTGGTTTCCAGCTTTTATTAGCTTGCCCAGCACCACTTTATTTCACTAAGAAAGGAACCCTTAGAAATTCCATAAAAGTATTTTAAAGAAAAAGTTGTGATATGACAACAGTGACAGACTTTTTGTAATTTTTGCAATATCCTGCATGGACATCTTGAATTAGGGTTAACACCTTTGGGGTCCTGTAAGCATGTAGCAACTCACCCCACAGCACCTCTCACTGGTCATCCAGGTAATTAGCTCTCACCAGCATCCGGAACACCCTCTTCCAGCTGTAGTCCCGCTTGCTTCTGGCCCCGTGTCCCTCCCTGGACCCCGGTGCCATCTTCCCCACGGTGCTGCACCCCAGCAGTACCCCCACAGTCTCAGGGTCTCCCCTCCCTGAGGAACCCCCACCCTCTATCCCCACCTTGCCTCAGTCTAGGCAACTGCCAGTCATCACTTACCCCCTTTCACTGGGGCAGACTGCAGGATCATTGCCATTCATCACTGGAAAGGGGGGTTGGCCTGCTGCCTCTGTAGCCCTGGGCTGCCCTCTGCAACCCTACTACCCTTTGTTGGGCCGTCCCCTAGGCCCTGAAGCCTAGTGGCTTCCAGGCCAGAGCTTCCCCAACTCCCCTTGCTTTACCCCAGCCCTGCACCACTTCTAGGTACTTTGTCAAGCTCCCCAGCAGCCAGGCCCATCTGCCTCTAAAGCTAGAGGAGACTGTCTCTTATTTCCTTGGCTTCCCCGCCTTTATATAGCCAGCTGAGGCTGTTTGGGACGTGGTCCCCAGCTGAGCCTCCCTCCCAATCAGCCCAGCTTTTCCCTACTCAGCCTGGGAGCTGCTTGCCCTCAGCCACAGCCCTTCCCAGGGCTGTTTTAACCCTTTTTCTGCAGGAGTGGGGCAGCTGCCCCACTACAGGTCCCTTGTGCTCAAAATGTAATTGTGTACGTGTTGTGGCATTAAATGTACCTTCTCTAGTAGGAAGGGGATGCTAGTATACGTCCTCTGTTATCTGCCCTTTGACAGATATGCATATACTAGTTCAAACTGGATTATCCAGGGACGGAGAGACCAACAAAAAAGGCTTGTTGGATAAATAGCCTGGTTTTAAACTGGCTCAGGGACTCTTTCCTGATCAAGCAAACAGACAGAACCCCTGATTCATGGAGGGCCCCAATCCTTAAGGAAGGATTAGAAGGACTGGGCCTACTGAGACCCCATAACATTGTGTGCTTGTTCTGAGCTGAAGTTGTGATGAACTGGTAACCACAACAGTGAGGTGTCGAAGAACTGCGCCTACCAGAGTCCATTTAGTTGGGTATTGGGGATTTAGTTGGGGATTGATCCTGCTTTGAGCAGGGGGTTGGACTAGATGACCTCCTGAGGTCCCTTCCAACCCTGATATTCTAAGTTAGGGAGGAGATGAAGTCTGGTAATCTTATTAGCTTGTGCATGGGTTGTTTTATTATGTTAAAATGTTGCACAGAAAGAACTGAGTGGGACAATCACTTTGGGGGTCATTTAGGGATATGGGGCAAAAATGGGATTGGTCCTGCTTTGAGCAGGGGATTGGAATAGTTGATCTCCTGAGGTCCCTTCCAAATCTGAGATTCTATTCTAAGAGGTCCTGCAACGCCAGTGCTTCATCAGACCTTGAACAGCCAGCCAGAAGGGTGAATGTTGCAGACTGACTCTGAAGAACAAAAGTGGTCAACAGAGTCGTAACTAGGTAAGTTAGCACCCAGGGTGAACAAGCATATTTGTGCTCCCTACCACTTCCTCCCCCCCTCCTCCCCGTGACCTCATTTTTCCACCCAGAGGTGATGTGGGGGGGAGCACACAGGGTCACATCTCCCATCCCCCCCCCCCAGATTTTTTGGTTGTGGCCCTCTGAGGTGAGTCAGGGAGTGGAGGTGGTGCTCCTTCCCCTGCAACACCTGTGATATATGCACAGATAGGCAGCATGCACTACACAATTCCCAACAGGCCTCCAAACTGCAGTGCCTGGTTGAGCACAATACACTGCAGCACATTCTAGTGTCTTGCTGGTAAAGTGCTCTTTCAAAAAAAACCTAAGCCATATAGCTCCCTGTTGAGCTCATCTGATAGCCCTTGTGTCTGGCTGTTGAAACTTGGCAGACAGCTGTTCCCGACTATGCAGGGCTTTACATGTCACCTCTGTTTCTGCCCAGTTTTTCAGCCCCTAGCTTTGCACCCTGGGCAGCTGTCCCACTCATCCTGCTCTGCTTACTGCCACAGTGGACAGGAGAAAGGCACAGGGAAAAAACAGGGAGATGCACCAGGACATAATGGAGCTTCTCCATCAGCAAACTTAGAGGCTGCAGACTCGTGTAGATCTCCAGGTTCAACAATTCTGGACTCGACTCTCATTGCAATTTGTGGAGAGCTGCTGCATAGCATCTCACTGCACCACCACTCCCCCCCCACACACACACACACTGCATGCATTCCTCACAGCTTCAGGGCCCACCCCTACCCTGACCACACTATACCACGGGCAAGCATGGACAGCCACGTTTCACATACATCAACTGTGGCTCTCACAGGTCAGCATTCGTGTAGCTTGAATGGACATCTATGTTCCTTCCTGGTATTTATTTTTTAAGGTTCCTAATATTTTTAAGTTAAAATGTGTTCACTTGAAAGTTCTTCTGAGCTGTTTTTAGTTGGTTTTGTAAGTAAATAAAACTTTTGTTTGGAAAGTTATTCATCTTTGTTAGTTTACAAACACCCGGTGCATAATGCCTGCAGCAGAATCAGTGTCAAACACTGTAGTCATCACACATGTAGAAGAACCACCCACAACATGAATATGGGCACTACCTGTGATATATGCACAGATAGGCAGCATGCACTACACAATTCCCAACAGGCCTCCAAACTGCAGTGCCTGGTTGAGCACAGTACACTGCAGCACATGTTAGTGTCTTGCTGGTAAAGTGCTCTTTCAAAAAAACCCTAAGCCATATAGCTCCCTGTTGAGCTCATCTGATAGCCCTTGTGTCTGGCCGTTGAAACTTGGCAGACAGCTGTTCCATGTCAGACTTCTACCCCTGCAACAACTTTCCCCCCTGGGCTTTATAAATATTTATGGAAGACTCAACAGGTAACTATAACCATTGGGATATTTTTCCCACAGAGATCCCACAGCCAGAGTAAAGAACACCAACATCCCTTCAGTCTACCAAAGGCACATTCAACTGTCATTCTGCTGAGCTAGTAGCTGAATCTTTCCTTGGTGCTGTCAGTGCAGCTGGTCTATGGCTTCATGAGGAGTAAGGGGAAGATTGGATTTCCCAAGACTATTATTGGCATTCCAGCATCACCCATCTAGCCAGCAGTCAGGCTAGAAAGTCCCTGCTTGTAGTTTCTGAACAGTCTTGTGTTCTTAAAGATGTGCACATCAGGCACCTTCCCTGACCAGCCAACAATGCGGTCAATAAAGTGATCCACCAGAGCTTGCATAACCATGGAAAAGTAGCCCTTTCTGATGAGGTACTCCGGAGCAAAGTGATCTGGGGCTAAAAGAGGGATGTGTATGCCATCTGTTGCTCCACCACAGTTCAGGAACCCCCTAGCTGCAAAGCTATCCACTATGTCTTTCACATTGCCAAGAGTCACAGTCCTGCACAGCCAGGGACGATTAATGGCCCAGCACACTTCCATGACAACAGCCCCCACAGTGGATTTTCCAACTCTAAAATGACTTCCCACCAACTGGTAGTAATCTAGCATTGCAAATTCCCACCATGTGATTGACACTTGCTTCTCAACTGTCAGTGCAGCTCATTCTGCTGTCCCTGCATTGGAGGACTGGTACAAGCTCGGCACACAGGAATATGGCCTTGCATATCCAGAAGTTCTGCAGTCGCTGTTTGTCACCCCAAATCTGCATTATAATGTGATCCCACAGCCAGCGTGCATTTCTGGGGCCCAGAAGCAGGGCTCCACCATTTGCAGCTGCTCCTTGTCCATCACCAACAACCCTGAATTGGTTCTCACTATGTCCCACAGCAAACTGATCACCAGAAAATCATCATGTTCCCTGCGGTTCTTCATGCAGTTCTGCAAATACTGGAGGATAGTGAGCCCTGTGCTTGCAGTGCTCTTGACAATAGCACAAAGATGTGCAAACCTGATGTTCCTGTCAGAGATGTCAGACCACAACAAGTCCCACATGGGTTCATGGGAAATGAAAAATAGGACTGAAAATGATGGGATAGACATACTATAGGATGAAGACCATTGCATTATGGATAATTGATCCTTTGCTCCCAGTCACTCCCGCGTAACTCGTTTCTGTCCCACAATGCATTGCCAAAGCTACCCAAACAATAATGTGCTGAACAGTGGCAACTGGTACACTGGGATAACTACCCACAGTGCACTGCAGGACTACAGACAAGCACTCCCAGTGAGTACATGCAGTACCAATACAAGGAGACAAGTATGCGCACACACAAGCGATATACTAACTACAGTGGCTGTATGCTGACATAACTTATACCAGCAAAACTTTGTAGTATAAACATGGCCTAGGTCCTGCTTGTTTTACTCACAATAGTAGTTCTGTTCTTGCCTTATTCACAGAAATAAAGTAAATCAATGATGGGGCTGCAACTGGTCCACACTAGATCTATTAATTTTATTTAATTAATTTCCCATGCTTTTTTTAAAAAAAGTTTAGAATCTGACTTTAATACCATTAATATTATCTGTCAATTTTCACTAAAAGCAATATTTTAGTAAAATCAGAAAGAGATACCTCCCCAGATCATAACAACTATAAAGTGCAGTAGATTAAAATCTTTTTCAATCTTAACTACTAGACTACATCAATTTAAGGGTCAGGAATAAGGAGCGTAGCAGTCTAAGTTTATTATTGATGTGTGGGGTTTTTTTTCCTAGTGCACCTCTAGATGCTGTACAATTTCAGATCCCTCAAAGACTGTAGATTGGCCAATACCAAATATGTGCACACTTTCATCATGATATACTGTATATGCTAAAAAGCTGACCAGAAATCTACTGATTTTCAGAATAGCTACCCTGAACAAAGAGTGCAGCACAGTAGGTAATTCTAGTCATATATTCATACAGAGCTAACCTGTCTTTGCCATAACCTCAGAGCAATGGACAGTGCATTGCTGGACATCCTCGTGAGCAGAATGTGAAGCAGATTGAGACTCAGAGTTGCTCTCTGCCTCCAGATTCACCCCTTACTCCTATATCTGACCTGTACCTGGCACAGGATGTTTTTCCTGACACATTTATAGGGCCCAGCATGCTCGGGGGTGGAGTCCACATCGTTCACATGGGTGTCAGACGGGTTGGGCAAATGAAGGTGACATTGTAGCCCCATGAAGACTGCTTTCCCATCTGCACAAGTACCCATGGTATGGGTAGCCCATGCAAGGGAATATTTTGGGTGCATCATCCCTCCTTACTTCCCAGAATGGCTCTGTAGAGGCTGTAACCTGGCCATCACTAGCGTGCGCTTAGCTCTCTAGGTTCACATTTTCCATCCAAATATTTTAGGTCAAACTAAGGAACAAACAGAGGCCTGGTTGTGCCTGCAGATCCACTGTATGGTAGTTTGATGTGTTTTGTAAACTAAACATTGGAAAACAATTTCCCCACTTTTTGCCCCCCAGTAGTTTGCTGAGTCTGGGTTATATGGGTAACCCAACTTCACCTAGATCAAGAGCAAGCCTGGCTTCCAGCCCTAACAGAGCAAAATCTCTTTCCATGCTTGACTATCTGGACACATTAAACCTGCAGCTCTAATAAAACAATATGTTCAGGTGCTAGTCATAGAAACAAAAATCTATTTTAGTGAACAACTTTTTGGAATTCTTGTTGCCTTTACTGAATCCCCAATACCAAAGAGACATATGGACCAGGTGCACATTCATACTAAGGCCCTTTACACTGTTCTGCAAATGAAAAATCATAGAACCATAGGGTTAGAGGGGACTGTCAGCATCATCTAGTCCAGGGATCGGCAACCTTGGCATGCGGCCTTGCAGGGTAAGCACCTTCGGCAGGCCCGACCGGTTTGTTTACCTGCCGGGTCTGCAGGTTCGGCCAATCGCAGCTCCCGTTGTCCGCGGTTCGCCTCTCCGGTCCAGTGGGGACCGCGTGCCAAGGTTGCCGATGCCTGATCTAGTCTAACCCCCCTGCCAAGATGCAGGATTTGTTGTGTCTAAGCCATCCAAGAGAGAGAGCTCTCCAGCCTCCTTTTCAGCTCTAATGTGTTTCAGATTAAAAGATATATCACTTACAAATACATTGTATGTGTGTATGTGACCCATGCCTGCTGGGCGTAGTGCTCTGTCCCCCTAGAATGACACCTAGAGACTGATGAGTCTGCTACGGACTTAGCTAAGAGCCACATGGCTTTTAGCTCATGCAGTAAAGGCTCATGCACTAGGCTTCAGAGGTTTGATCCCACCCACCAGTGGGTAGGGTTTGTCAGCATTACATGTAGACAGTTATATAGGAAAATAACTTCTTCTTCAATATCTGTTTATTATTTCCTCTCACACAGTGTAATTCCAATATTACAAGTAAGTGCTACTGACATAGCATTCCCTTAGATGTTACACGTTACTTCCATCAGTCAGGATTTATTAGCCATGAAACCTGCCTACCTGGCTTCTTTTTGTAGGAGTTCTAGTGTCCATAGGAAAATTTAGGCTGGGAATTGGAAAATATCTTTTTATGCAAATCAGCATAAGCAAAATACTTTTTAATTTATTGTTTGGATATTAGGTGCTGTGACAAAATAAATCCTATGATGTGTAATTGGCCCAGTGAGGATTTAGTGGTGTGTATAATATATACGCTTTTATTAAAGTACAAAAAGAAAATTACTTTGTCAATCATTTCCAAGAGGAAAAATAGGGCCTGGAGGAAGCATTAATTCTGCTACTGTCACTTCGTGCCAGTTTAACCTTTTCTATGCAAAATGTTTCTACTGTACTTTGATCATAAACAATGTAGAATTTTCATTTCTGATCTGATACGGACAGCTGTTCAGACTGCATGCACATAAGCACCATTTAGCTGGATCCGGGTTATTAAAAAAGCCATGTAATGCAAATCATTCTGCAATCACTGTCTCAACTATCACAAAAGAGGCAAATCTGTTAAGCTTTCTAAGTACAGTATCTATCTATCTTAGGCATTCCTAGTGCTCCTCTGTCACACCCATGTTATAAATGTGCATTTCTTTTCATATCTATGTCTAGCTTCTCCCACCTGCTCAAAAATAAGCAACCATCAAGTAATCATTATATGAATAAAAGTATTTCCTTATCTTTTTCTTACTTTGGCCCTATCCACAATGAGGTTAATTAAGTTCACAGATCTCTAATGGAAAAAACCCCTCTCTCACAGCAGAGAACAGCAAAGGTCTTACCTCTTGGAGCACTCCTCTACAACAGAAGAAACAGCAGACACAGTGAGGCTACCATACAAGGACTCTGCAATCCAGATGCCTCCGGTTCCATTCAACTGCTGCAGGGAACAAGGTCAGAGCTCCCTCTGCTCCTTCGTTAGTCACTCTTTCTCCCATGCCAGCTTTCAGGTGACTGTTCTTGTGAAGTGGAGCAAAACCATCCACAAAGCAGACTTATGCAGCAAAGTGGAAAGGTTCTCGCTTCAAGCATAGTAGAAATAGATCATCCCAGCACTTGACTCTAGAATATTTACTGTCTTTTTATGACATCTAATTTGGCCTTAAGCACAGTGAACTTCCATATGGCAATCATACTAGTTTCTGTGCATAGAAACCCTGTGGTTAAAAAGGTTCTCAAAGTACTGATTCATGTTGTCCCATCTGTGCATGAACTACCAACTACATGGGACTTGACTCTAGTTCTTACTGAACTGAATAATTCAATACACCATCTCTCTGTGGAGCCGTATTCCTGATAGCAGTAAAATAATCCAAGAAATTCAGTGAGAGAAGATTTAAGGCTGATTTTATTTAGTATGTTTCACAAGGATAATGTTGTAGGGTGGAATTTTCAAAAGCATTCAGTGTTGGCCTAATCGTGCTCTCATCAATGGGCCTTTTACTACGGGCACCCGCTAGGTTATGCAAGACCGGATTTATGCAAATCCGCACCTACAGAAAAAGTTCTGTAAGCTAAAAATAGGAGTTTTTTGTTTTTGACATAACAGTCGGAGATACGTTTCCGACTTGCGCAAAATTCGACTTACACAAGGCGTGGAATGGAACACTTGCGTACGTCAGGGAGCGTCTGTATAGATTGCAGTTGGAGCCAATTTAAGACAATGAACAGCACTTTTGAAACTGCACAGGACAGGTAACTTGAACGCTGTCATTTTCTAACTTTTGAGTGTTTGACTTTGCAACCTTAATCACGTGCTTTTAATGTAGGTTTGTGTGTGCGCCATTTCCTACATCTTTATAAGATAAAAGTGGGGAAAAAAACCTAGAAATTTCATCATGTGGCAACGTATTGACACCCACATGGCTTAGCAGCAAGGTTGAAACCTTCAGCGCCACAGCCCAAACCTCTGCTGCTTCAGGTAACAAAGTAACCGTTAGCTGTGATCTTCTGTTCAGGCAGCCACTAAGGAGAGATGAAGCATCTATTCTACCAAAGTGTCTTACAGCTATTTACAGACTATTTGCAGAGGACTGTTGAGACTCATGAATCCTGTCTTCTATTTCAGGCTTAGAGGGGAAATAGTCCATTGGTTGCAGGCTCTGCTGCCTCTGGAACCCCAAACCTATCCTTGTTTCTCTCCCTTCTATTCCCAATTTCTCTCCCTATTCCCATATTCTAGTCCTATACCCCCCCCCTTCTTCAGCTCCTTGTACCAGCCCTTCTGTACCTGTCCCCCATGTTCCTCATTCCCACCCTCTCATTCCTGTTCCCAATCTCAACCCACTCTCAGTTTCCTCTCACAGTCCTTCACCACTACCACTTTTGTCACATTTTGTCCCCTTTTGTCACCCACCTCAGGCCCAGCCCATCACTCCCTCTGCATTGAGATCATGGGAGAGACAGTCTGATACCTCTTAGTTCCTGTTCCTGGCATCACAGCAACCCCGGCTTCTAGAAAGAACAAGTGAATGGAAAGTTCTGTTCAGCCCTTGAGTCCGTGGGAGGGAGCATACTCAGTGCAGATAGAAATGTTTGGAATATTTAGTTGCTAGCTTCTAATAAGTCTATATTTAGAATGTGCAGGCGGACATTGAGAGGTTCATAGTTTGGCCAAATTAGGGCAGATTTTCATGAGAATGGCCAAAGGCACACCCCTGACACAAAAGCAATCAACCTGCCAAATGTCAAATCGCTCTCCAAAGCATGCAGGCGCTGGACCTTGTCAATAAAACAAGGGTAAAAAAATTTTTACATGATCAAAACAATATTTTTCCTTACCCTCATCTGTAGAAACAGCTGAACCATTGTTGCTGAAACTTTCCCAAACATTCAGTCTGAAGCAGGCATCTGACATGGAAGTTTTCAGCCCAAATAGTTAAAGTTTGGCAAAACTAGAAGCAACTGAAAACACGGCCTTATAATGGAAACTGTGGACGACCTTAACTATAGGCTTGCTCATTGCACCGTCCATAATCCGCCTTCTTTGATACTGCTAGTTAACCTCAGAAGTGGAGACATATACCAATAACAATTTGAATAGACTGTAGGATTTCCTTTAACACTAAATTTCCTACATTCGGTGCTTGACTTTGCAACCTTAACATTCATTTAAGGTGGGTTGTGTGCATGTAGCTCAAATGTGCACATGTTAGTTAGCCTGTTGGGGTTTACTATTGAAAGAAAAATACTCAGTGCTTGTGTGTGTGTACACTCATGCACACACACACTTCCATACAACAATACAGTCACTACCAAGCAAGTTGCAAATCCAGGCTTTTGAAAGTAACACTAAAATTAGTGTGACCTGCCCCTGGACACTTCCACTGCTTGCATCCGACGAAGTGGGTATTAGCCCACGAAAGCTTATGCTTCAAAACTTTATAGTTAGTCTTTAAGGTGCCACAGGACTCTTTGTTACCTCTACTAAAATTAAAGCTGTAAGAATAACTGATTTTTTAGTTCCCTGACAGTTCATGAGGGGGAAGGGGAGAATTGTTTCTGCTGAACCCAAAATAAAATATTTTAGAAAATTTCAGCAAATCAAAAACTTGGGGGTGGCGGTAGTGTTTCAGATCAAAGTGAAAGTTTCATTTCATTTCCAACCTTTTTTACAATTATAAAATTGAAGGAAATTTCAAGACAAAGTTTCAAACAAAAAGAAAACCCCAGAAGAGCTCATTTGAAAAGTGTGAAGATATAATGTTTCAATTATTTCAGAATATATTTGTTTGTTTTCAAGCAAAACAATTTGGCAAAATTGATACAAATTCACAACATGCTTCGGCTGACCCAAATCTGCTTTTCTTCCCAGCTAAAAAACCTTTGGCCCACAAACTTCACACTGCTCTAATGAGAGCATACAATTTTGTTTCCTTTGTTACCCAAGGAATGGAAAATTCTTCAATTCACCACTGGCTGACAGGGGACTCCGGGTCCTCCCTTTACACTGGGTTCCAGCCTAGGGACCCTACAACAAGTAGTCAAGGTCTGCACAGTCTTGAACCTTGTTGTTGTATCCCTGGGCTACTTCCTCCTTTGTCTTCCTGCCCCTCTATAAGCAACTGCATTCTCACTCTCTACAGCCTTTCTGTTGCCAGCTTCCTGGCTTTATATTAGCCCAGCCCACACCTGCTGAGATGAGCTCTGTCAGGGGTTGCTTCTCTAATCTAATCCCCTCATGCCTGGCCTATTCACACTAATTGATAGGGCTGGTGTAGGGTGAACACCCAATCACAGTGCATAATGTGTCATAAGCACATGAAATGTGCTTCCATGCTTCAAAGAAACAAGCATTTCAGACCAAAAGAAAAGTAGTGATAAATCAAATCAACAACCCTAATACTGGCTGCCATGCTTGGTACAATTGTATTAAATGATCCTGTCATATTTTTTATAACTTCATATTAGCAACATGGTGCTTTTCTTTTCTTTTTTCTGGTTTGTTTTAAGGGTGGCTGATATTTTTTCTTGTCTAAACTTCATTTAATTCAGGTCCCATATGCCCCTCTTTGATTTTATTTCCAAATCCTAAATAAAGTGATAACTCTCTCTGATAATTGTAACAAACCACTTTTGCCAGTTATTGGTTTCTGGAGGGAAAAAAAATCCTTAAAAAAAACTTAGCTGACAGCTCTAAACAAAAAGAAAAAGAAAAAGAAAAAAATCCTGGCCTTTCAAAATGGCCAATATATTTGTCACAACCTCTTTACCGAGTTCATGTATCTTCTTTATTGTTCTTCATAAACAGGCTATTGGATCTTTCT
Source organism: Sternotherus odoratus (assembly GCA_032164245.1). NCBI lineage: Eukaryota > Metazoa > Chordata > Testudines > Kinosternidae > Sternotherus > Sternotherus odoratus. Next base: position 14,712,230 of record JAVMKO010000003.1, on the reverse strand, counting down.
AGCTTCCAACGTGAAAAATGAAAGAATTTCCTCTCATTCTTGCTTCCCTTATCACATAATTGTTTTGTTCAGAGCAATAGGGTAGACCAATATAAATGTCTCTGCTGTTTTATTTGTCCTTTTCAAGCTCATTCATACTTTTCTCCAGGGCATTTTTTCTCCCTTTCTCTGTGTCTGTTTACTGTTCTGTACATCAAGCGAGCTAAATTGTTTGAGATTTTATTGCAGAGTTTTATGTAATGTAGATAACAGAAAAAATATTTAACAGTGAGATTTTGTGATGTCTTGTAAGAAGTAAAAACAGTTAGGGATGAATTCTGCCATTGATAATACCAGTGAAACCACATGGAATTCAGTGGGGATGGACATTCTCAGACCTGTTAATCTTCTGGACATGCTACATGGGCCATTACTTCTCCCAGACGGCTATATTGTCACAGCTCTAACGCTGCTCTAGTGGTGAAAACAGCTGGTGTAGCCAGCTGAGAATTCCCCCAGCTTGAGGGAACTCACAGCTGATGCAGGGTTTGAAATATGAGTGGGACTAAAGAAAAGAGGTCAGGTTTCAGGAGGAACCTAGTTTGGCATGACTCCAGGGACACAAGCTGGAGTAAGGCTGCTAACAGAGAAACTCTGGAGCCTTAACATGTACTACTGGCCTGTCAGCATATTTAATAAAGATCTCTTTCTTCAAACTCTGCCTGCCACATCACATTGCTAATAAAACAGGATTAACATACCCATCCCCCATATCCCCCCCCCCCATTCATGGCCCCCATAGAAAGAAGGGAAGATAACACACTATGATCTGGTTTCTTTACCCTATGACAGGGTTCAGACCTTCCTTGGCAACAAAAGCCATAACTTGCTCCCTGATGACTCCTCCCTCTGAGGGAAAGCAACAAATACAGCCATTGTGTGCCATTATTCCTTTTCAGTGCCTGCCACAATTCAAACCTGTGTTGATACCCCTGTTAACAGGTATCCTTAAGTATTTTTAGGGTGTGGGGACAGATTGCTGGGGGGAAAGGGGAAATGCAGCCATTTTGTCATTGTTTTGACCACAGGCACCAGCTTTTCCCTTTGCCCCCGGGTCCTCAACCCCCACTCAGTCCCACCCCACTCCACCCCCACTCCACCCCTTCCACCACGGCCCCACCCTCTCTCTGCCTCTTCCTGTCCAGGTTCCGCCTCTTCCCACATGGTTCCACCACCCCCAAGTGTGCCCCATCGCCTCCCCTCTTCACCCCAGCACCTCCTACAGGCTGCAGAACAGCTGATCACACCCAGTGGCTCTGAGAGGAAAGGAAGGAGAGGAGTTGATCAATGGGGCCACCGGTGAGTATGAGGCACTGGGGGTGACAGAGGGAGCTGGCTGCTGGCGGGTGCTAAGCACCTGTTGATTTTATTTCCATGAGTGCTCCAGCCCTGGAGCACCCATGGAGTCTGCACCCATGATTTTGACTATGCATTGTTCCCAGTGCGTATTGCAATTCATGATTGTTTTAGACCCCTCTTAACAGGTCTGATGGCAGGACTTTCAGATTTGTGTGGTGAAAAGTAGAAAATGTATTCCAGCACATAAAAAATACCCACATCTTTCCCCTTCTCTGATGTGTATTTCTCAGACTTACGAGGTTTCTGAACTTTGGGGGCGATTTTAAAAGATTTTCTCAATCACCCCAGCACAATTTTCTACACCATGCAGTGACATAGGATAGAAAATAAGGCCTCATTCTACAATCAAAGACATACCCTCAGTTCACCATACACAAGAGAGAAAATACACAGAGTGAAATGAATTTGAAATTTTACTGAAACTATGTAGTAGATGATCAAATAGATAAAGAAATATAATATGAACAAGTAAAAGAACTTCTATGTACAACATATGTTGGAGATCTCATGCTGCCACGACTAAAACATCCTTGGAATTTCTAAATATTATTAGATGACAATTTCTTAACTCAAAGGAAACATGAGGGAATTCTACATTAGACTTGTCTTGACAGATAAAAAGGAACTGATTAGAGAGCTCAAAATTAATGGTAGCTTCAGTACATGTCCTGACTTGATTACATTTATAATGTACAAACAGAATAAAGTCCAGACTAGTTATATATATATACCTGGGGCTTTAAAACAGCCAATTTCACAAAGCTGAAAACAGTTATTAGTCAAATCAGAAAAATGTGAATGACAATTGGGAATTGTTTAAGAACCTTCCTAGTTGCCTAAAAAAGCCACAATCTCACTATTAAGGAAAAAAGCCGTATTAGTTTAAAATCCACCCTAGTTTAGAAGAGAAGTGAAGGTAGCTATAAAAATTATACACCCCACACAGACACACACATAAAACAAATTGAAGAAAGAGGAAGATGACAGTGATGAATATAAATCAGAAGCTAGAAATTGTTGGAAATTGATAAGGGAAGGAAAGGGACACAAGAAAAATCTATGGCCCGCAGGGTTAAACATATAAGAATGAGTTTAAGTGTATTAAGAACAAAAATAATCCAAGCAATGATATTGGTGTATTGCTAGATAGAAATGGTAGAATTATCAATAGTAATGCAAAAAAGGCAAAAGTGTTCAATAAATATTTCAGTTCTGTATTTTGGGGGGAAAAAACTTTGAAGAGTTCTACTCCACAATGAGTGGGGAATGGCAAGATGGGATGACTAGCGGAGCCATCTGGGGGTTATTACAAAAATTGGTTTCAGGGGAGAGTATCTGTGGGTTCCTTGGCCCTCCTGAAAGCCCAGCACTATTCTCATGCCTGGTTGGGGTACGTTTGGATACAGAGCTCCTGACGTAGCAGCACCCTGGACTGCAGATGGAGGAGGTGGCTGATGAGCTTATCCTGTGGCCTCGGCAGCAGGCGCTCTGTCTGACACCAGTCCAATTAGCCATTCCAGAAGGGTAAGTTCCTGTTCTCTATATGTTGCCTCTTCTCTTCCGGGAACCAGTCCAATAACCTCTCCTTCTTCTGCAAAGACCACACTTATTTTGCCCTCAGAAACTCCATTGCATTCTCTGCTCCATCCCAGCAAGCAGGTCCTTTGTGGCATTTCTATATCTTCCTCTGCCCTCTTTGGGGTTCTGGTCCTGCTCTGGTGATGGGATGGATTTGATCTCTGGAGACAAGGGTCCTGCCAGTTCAATGAAAATGAGAGAATTATATTTTGGGTCTTAGGAAAAACTAAAGGATCCCTCCACACACATAACATAACTTTGCTTTAAAAGGGCACATGTTTTCTGTTGTCAGATATTAATCCTGTCTAGGAGCCCCAAACCAGTAAAATGGGTGGAACATTACTATTGTAAGACAGTCACAAAAAAGACATTAAAAATATGGTTTCCCCACTTACCTCTTCCTTCAGCTTCTCGTCCATTATAATCCCCAGGTCCTTGTTTTCAGAACTGGTGCTTAGCCAGTTGGTCTCCAGCTTGTAGCAGTGCATGGGATTCTTCTGTCCTAAGAGTTCCAAGGACTCTGCACTTGTCCTTGTTGAACATCATCAGAATTCGTTTGGACCAATCCTCCAATTTGTCTAGGTCACTCTGGACCCTATCCCTACCCTCCAGTGTATCTACCTCTCCCCCCATCATAGTGTTATCTGTGAACTTGCTGGGGGTGCAGTCCATCCCATCATGTAGATCTCCTGAGTCCCAACCCAATGCCTTAACCACATCATCATCCTTCCTCTCTTTACTTCTAGAGGTCAACAGTTAAGTATTTTCAAAGACTGTGGCTGCTTTAGCTTAGGTTTACCTTCATAATAATAATAATAATAATATTTGGCACTTAAGTAGCTCTTTACATCTTCAGAGTGCTGCACAAACATTAACTAATTTAATATTGCAAGACCCCTGTGAGGTAAGTACAGACTACACTTCTCAAATGCAAGCTCTCTCACTCTCGCTCTGCCTCTTAGTGTGCAGTCAACACTACAAACAAGAAGAATAATGCATTTGTGTGGTAACCATGGTAATCACCTGTATTAACTACTGTAAATAACAGTATATCCATCAAGTGATCACAGAAGCAGACCTACTCCAGTTTCGGACAACAGCTTAGGTGAAGATGGCCTAAAGGTGAATAGTGGCTATGGATATTTCTGGTTTTCAGGGCCATACCTGTGCCTGGGTGGTCTAGTAGCAAGGCCTTTAGCAAGGCTGTAGAAAAGCTAAGCTTGATTCCTTGCTCTTCCAGGGACTTTCTGTGTGACCTTGGGCAAGTTACTTGTTCTCTCTGTGTCTCATCTCCCCGTCATAGCACTTCCCTTCCTCACAGAGGTTTTGTGAAGATAAATATATTAAAGTGTGTGAAGTGCTTTGACATCTGGGAGGGAGGGATAGCTCAGTGGTTTACGCATTGGCCTGCTAAACCCAGGGTTGTGAGTTAAATCCTTGAGGGGGCCATTTAGGGATATGGGGCAAAAATAGGATTGGTCTCCTCCCCTTTGAGCAGGGGGGTTGGACTAGATGATCTCCTGAGGTCCCTTCCAACTCAGATTCCATGATCTAGTGGCACCAAGAGGACTTAGAGCAGGCCTGCACAACTTGGAAAGCAGTAAGGGCCATATTACTGCAAAAAAACCAGCTGTGGGCCAAAAAGCCCTGCCCCACCCCCCTGCTTGGCTTGCCGCCCCCCCCTCCCAGCCCCCCTCCAAGGGCCACAGGTGGGCCCCGGGCTGCATGCTGTGCAGGTCTGACTTAGAGAGAGAGATTAATGAGTTTGCTCTACAGCCTTAGTTAACAGCCAGTTGGCTTTTAGCTCATGCAGTAGACTCATGCACTAAGCTCCAGAGGCCCCAGTGTCAATACTGCCCAACGACTGGGGTCTGTTGGTGTTACAAAAGCAACAAAAAAGTGTATATCAAAGGAGACAGTGAAAAAAGATAATGGAAATAAAAGGGCCACATATAAAACAAAATCATAACACCCTTTCTAGAGATTAAACTTAACATAACAGCCTAAACTTCAGTCTAAAGGAGTTTATCTCTATGTGCTTTGCAGAGTTTCAACCAAGATTGGTTGTGATCTTATTTTCATGAATGTAATTGCACTGCTTGATTACTTCATAGGTGAAGGGTAAAGCGGTGCCTTCCATGCCTTCTTATGTTCCCCAAAGTTCATTGTTTATACCTAGGAGTCAGGATAATGACCCTACCCCACTCCCAATAGCTCATTTTCCAGTTTGCTCCCTCTCTGTTGATTCCACACACACACCATTGACATTATATGTAAATGATGAGCCCATGATATTGGCTTACAAGGCTTAATTTGCATGCAGACTAAGACAGGCAAGTGAATAAACATCCTTTGTCTGACAGGAACTAGTTTCAGCTCTGCCTTGATATAGATTTTAGGAACATATTTTTAGTGTACAGTAAACCCTCGATTTAACGGATCTCGATTTAACGGACTTCGGATGCAACGGACAAAATTTCTGTGCATGTCTGATGCATTCCTGATCCATTTCTGGCGGGCTGGCTGCCGGCTGCCGGCTGCCGCCCGGGTCACAGCAGCGGGCGGACTGGCTGCCAGCTCCCGGCTGCCGCCTGGGTCCACACAGCGGGCGGGCTGGCTGACGGCTCCCGGCTGCTGCCGGGGTCCCAGCCACGGGCGGGCTGGCTGATGGCTGCCGCCCGGGTCCAGGCAGCGGGCGGGCTGGCTGGCTGCCGGGTCCCGCCTGCTGGCTGCCGGCTCCCGCCCGAGTCCTGCCAGCGGGCGGGCTGCCGGCTCCCGCCCGGGTCCCAGCAGCGGGCGGGCTGCGGAGCTGCCGCTCCGACCCTGTGGCGGGCGGGCTGCTGCTCCGACAGCTCATTTTTAAAAAATTATTAAATAACGGACTTTTTGATTTAACGGACACCCCGTCGCCCGAATTAATCCGTTAAATGGAGGTTTTACTGTACATGCATAATTCCTTACACAGTATCTGTATGTACATTTCACAGTATTAATGACCCAGTATGACCCTGGCTTTCATTTAAGAACTCACATGAAGTTCTTTGGTGCACCAGAATGTAAATATTCTTGTAACCCCCTTGCCAGATGGCATTGAAGGGCTTATGGGTTACAAAATGTGTGCTAAGTAGACAGAACACTATTAGAGGTTTTCTGCATTCACATTTAAATGCTGTATGTTAAGAGTACCTATGCTTGGAAGGATTCAATTTTTATCAGTAGATGTTGGTAAACATCAATTTCACGATACACACACACAAAGCAAAGAAAAATATTTCCATTGATGATCATTGAAATTCGCAGCTAGGCAGGTGCAAGTATGTAGGTATATTAGAAAGCCATCTTAAAGAAGGCAAGCTGCTGACTGTGTCTATGTAAAGTTTGTAAGCTAAAGTTTGTAAGCTGTTAATTGACTCTGCAGCTGCTGACTGTATCTATATAAATGTGTTCTAAGCTATTAATTGACTCTCTGACCAGGGCGATAGTTTGTAATTTATACATTACAATAGTAATAGTACATAGAGAGTCCTACCCTCTGTAGTTTTATAAAAAAAACAACAGGGAGTCTCAAATAGATTAGTAACACCCTGAATGTTAAGGAGACAATAACATAGATGTGATTAAGTTAAAGAAGACATGTGAATGAATGCTTGGTTTAAATGATGAATGAATGGTTAGGGAGCTACCAGCCTAAGAACTGGAGAATCCAGCCTGATCCGCCTAAGAAGGTGTCAAGTGGAAACGACCAGGGACATCCCACTCCCCCCTCCCCCCTCCCCTCCATCCCCCCTTCCAGGGCAAACTGGAATCCACCCGAACATCTCAAAGGAGGAAAGAACTGACAAAGCACCTGACAGCCATCGTGGAGTCATCATAACAAACAGCATGACAAAGCGACTCCAATGGACTGGCATAGGAACAAAATCCTATAAAAATAGACTCTAAAGCAGGCCTGCACAACTCGGAAAGCAGCGAGGGCCATATTACTGCAAAAAAACCAGCTGCGGGCCAAAAAGCCCCGCCCTTGCCCCACACACACACATCTGCTTCCCCCCCCAGCCCCCCGCTTGGCTTGCCCCACCCCTACTCACTCCCCCGTGGGCCGCACAGTGAGCCCATGCGGGCTGCATGTGGCCCCCAGGCCGCATGTTGTGTGGGCCTGCTCTAAAGACTGGGAACTTGGAGTCTCATTCTGCCACCAACCGCCAGGAGCATCGGATGCGCATCTGACCCGGACTCCGCTCCAATCTTGTACAGGCTACCTGGCCAGTACTCTGTCATGAGCAACTTCTTAGGCTGGTAACTATAACATCTATGCAGGACTTGTATGAATGATTGTATGAATGGATATATGAATACATAGAGAAATAATAGTAACATAGAATTGTGGGTTTTCTCTATCTTTTTATTATATTTACAATAAATGTGGCGTTTTTGCCTTATCCCTCTTATAAGGTCCTGTTAGTCTTGTTTTTATAGTATAACAAGTAAGCTGGTACACCCCAGTACGGCATACCGGCAAGAGCCAGTGCACAGTACCAGGGCAGACCAACTTCCCCAGGCTGCAGTTAAAGGCCATGGGGCTCCCACTGCTGCTACCACCCTGAAGCCCTTTAAATTTCCCCAGAGCCCTGCTGCCGGAGCCCTGGGGTAGCAGCAGTGGGGTTCTGGGAGCTATTTAAAGGGCCCAGGGCAGTAGCGGTGGCTGAACCCCTGGGCCCTTTAAATCACCACCTGGGCCCCACCGCCACTTCCCCAAGGCTCTGGCAGCAGGGCTCCGAGGACAATTTAAAGGGCCCCGGAGGATAGCAGTGGCCGGAGCTCCAACCCTTTAAATCGCTGCCCTAGCCCTACTGGAGCCCCAGGAGTTGCAGCGGCAGCCAGGACCTCCAGGGATTTAAACATCCTGCCTCTTCTGGTAGAGGCCACGCCTCTTCTGTTTGAGGCCCTGCCCCTTCCTTAGGATTCCAGAGTATTGGTAAGTCCTTTAAGTTACTTTCACCCCTGCAGCTAGGCATAGGAAGAAAAGGGCTGCTTGAGAACATCTTTGAGTTAATTTAAGGATATTTGCTTTGTATATTTTGACATATGATATCGACTATAAAGTTTTAACTTTTTGAATCTTAGCCTCTACTCTCATTAAATAATCATTGTCCGATCCCCCTAGAACTTACCACAATTTTGAAAATGTAAATAAACAAAAATAAAAATAAAACGAGCTTAAACATAAACATCAATATTATCCACTGAAATTATAAAAAAATAAAGATTGAATGCTGTCAAGCATAGCTATACCTCACAACCAACTAATGAAGAGACAATTGTCCATTATTTACAGCATAATGGGAATGAAACCTGATACTTCCAAGATGATCTTACAAAACTTGGGTTTGTGGGGCACGTGGGTCAGAAGATTGCCAGAGCAAGAGGCGCCCCCAGAGAACGTGGTTCCACAATGTGGGTGACTGGACAGGATGCAGTATGGCATATTTCTCAAGGCTGTGTGAAGACTGCAATGACTCCCGTGTGTTGGGTCTACTGTTCATTGTGACTTTGTGGTGGATGGCCTTATGAGAATACTAAAATAGCAATTTGAACATGTTCTGGCATATGAGAAAAGAATTGGACTCCCGGAAATGGATTATTTCCTTCTAAAGATTGAAAAGTATGGGCTCAGAATCATGAAATTCTTTTCTAATCTAGATTTATTTACAGTATGACGTAGTTCCTGCTATTGCTTTAAGCAAAGATGACTAAACCATTAAAAAAACACTGACGCTTCCAAAGGTGTAGCAGCACTTTCAGAACTCCAGTAACACAAGTCTGTCTTTAAGAATCAACACCCAAATCTACCCTGTTTTTCTGGCTCTTTAACTATGATGGCTTGAAACCAATATAGTGAAGGCAGTTCTGCTCCCTAGTGTGGATGAAGTTATTATACAGGTGCATATAGCAGAATAGCTTATTCCCTTAAAATTACTCCTATGGGTCGTATCTCAGATATTTATTTCAGTAATATTACGCATTATTCCTTTTGCTACATTGTTATCATATGACCTGCTTTAAATACAGACTGCTTGGCTTAATTTTCTTTATGTGCTCTTTCAGTCTCATGAATAGGTTAAAGCTCATATCATACCTGTGTGCACAATGAATTGCATAATTTGGGGCTGTCATGAGTGTGAAGTGCCTTAAAGTTGCTGTTTTACCTATTAGGGGTTAACTGAACAGGAGAGGGGAGTGACGTCAGAGTAGCAGACCTGAAGACAAAACCAGGAAGTTAGTTAGTTCATCAGGAGGATTTCGGGCTGATTCGATCTCTTTTCCAGCTATGGAAACCCATCTCCTCCTTTTCCCTCATATATCCATAAGTTAGATGAATAGTAAGTAGAGCTATTGATTTCATAAGCTTTGTACCTGATTTAAAGTGTCACTAACCTCCTCAGAGGAAGAATTTTGAGGGAGGGGTTAGAAAGCTTTATATCTGTGAAGTTGTATTAGTTGTAAGTTTTCTCTTTTCTTTATTAAACCCTTTTTGTTATAAAAAGTGTTTGGTTATTCCCTTAAAGTTGTCCTAGCTTTGGATTTGACCCAGTTCCCGGGTAAAGGGGGGGGGTCTGGTCTGTGTATCTGAGTCTCTCTCCTGAGGGCCGGGAGGAGGGAGGAGGGGCTGGTGCTCAGAGTTTTGTGTTCTCATCTCTCCCGGTACAAGAGGGAGGGAGTGTGGTCTGTGTGTTTAAACTCTTTCCTCGGTAGTCAGAGGGGGAGGGCAGGGCAAAGATCTCTGTGACTTTTATCTCCCAAATAGAAAGGGAGAGGTCGGGAGGGTTACTCTCGGGGGGCGGGGGGTGTCAAGGTGCCCCACCCCATAGTCTTGGGGTACTTCACTTTGATGGTGGCAGCGGGACCACAATCCCCCACTGGTAAAGTGTGGGTTTTGGGAGGGGGAAGATTTAACTTAGGCTGGGAAAGTAGCTTACAGTTAAGTGGTCAATGAGAGACCCCCCTCTTGAACCCTAGAGTTTAGAGTGGGGGGAAGATCCTCTCTCACAGGGGCGTTGCAGGGGAAATAGAGCACATTACAAAGAAATTATCATTAATCATTTAAACTAAACAGGTCTATAGTGATACACTGATATGAATCTACTGATATGATCCTATAGGTCTGCAGTGATAGACTGAAACTTCTACTCTGAGTGCTAGATTTGTTACCTCAAGATTTGCTATTTTTTGCCCAAACACACATACAAATATGTACAACATACATGCCTGATCTAGTGACGCTTTATCATGTGATTAGGCCTTCGTCAATGGGAGCGCTCACATGATTCAGGGTTATAGGTCTAGGCTCTAACTCTTTAATAATACTTCACATTTCTAGGACAATTTTTTTGCCACAGTGTTTCACAAGCTTTATATACACAGTACCATGGGCACGTCTGGGTGGAGAGGTCAGTAGATAACCAGAAAACAAAAAAGCTGACAAAAGTAGAGGGGGAGGAGAAATTTTGACAAAGGACACGACGGTAGGATGCAAACCCAGACTTTTGAAATATGCCAAGGGATATTAGGCCCCAATCTTGCAACGATCTTCAGTAGGGCTCCGTGTGAGTATGGATGTTCACCTGCACAGAGCTCACTGCAGGACTGGGGCCTTAACATCTAAACAGGGGAGACAAAACCTCAACTATTAAGGTTTCATTCAAAAGATCAATGCACATTATTTAATTAATCAATCTATCAAACTTGGAAGGATAAAAGGCTGAGTTCAGGCTGCTAGAATTTGACCTTGTGGTTCTAATAAGTACTCCAAACCTGATTCTTCAATCACATCTTCAGGAATATATTTTCTTTGTCAGCCTCCATTAAAGATAGAAGGAACTTATGTAAATCTCACTGTTATAGTCTATGTTTTGGTAGGGTTTTGTTTGGGGTTTGTTTTATTTTTTAATGTACATGCTGCTATAAGTTTATGTTAGAGAAAGCATGTCGAATAAGTGAAACTTGCTTGCACTTGGAGCCGAAAATGGTGAGGTTTGTTATAGTCCTTAGTTCTGGTGGGAGTTTGTTGATTGGGAGGAGAATATACCTTCTTAATTTGCTAATGCTATTTTAATAACAGCATGAATGGAAAGGAGAATGTAGTTTGTTAGAAGTGTTCTCAGTTTTGATTGAAATTAATTGGGGAATCACATCAAACTTCTAATGCTGAGCCTTAAAATGGATAAACAGAATTCAGTTAGTGTTTTCAGTATATTGAAAGGCAGTCTGACTTCTTTCCACAGCTAGAACTGTGGCATATCTGATGTGCATTTGAAAGAAGTTATATGCATGTGATGACAGAGAATAAAGTGCATCTCCCTCTGGTGGCCAAAGCTCCAAATTAAAAAGGAGCTGCATTGACCTTCCAACCTAATAGTAAATACAGATTTGCTTACGCATAAAAGAAATCTAAATACAACTGTGAATGTTTCCCCCTTCCTACCAAAAAAATACCAGCATTAAAGAAGGGAAAAATCCATTTGAAATTGTTAAAAAGCCTTTCATTGTCATGTTTCTATATAACTACAACCAGACTTTGGGGATACAGCTAAATTAAAGACAACAATATTCCTTCTGACTATTTAATATTTATGTTTTTGACAGTTGAATGTCTTTGACTCAGTTCAATTAAATGAAAGGAGATATCATATTATATTATTTGGATATCATTGACTATACCAGAGCCTAATCAACCAGAGAGACAGACATTGGTGATTGTGGCATGAAACAAGAAAATGAAGGCGCAGGAAAAGTAATAAATATTGTAATCAGCAAAGGCAAGCAGCAAGAGAAGGATCTAAGGAGAAGTGAGGGAAGAGTTCCCAGTTTGTTTGTCTTTTTCATCCTGAAATGCAAATACATTTAATTGTTTATCAAAGGGAGCTGATAACGCTTCTGCCTAGAAAAAGAAATTTTCAAAAATTGAATATCATGTTTATTAAAAACAAATGGGAGTTTAAAATCTTTTGCTAATTTAGAGACACTGTTTCATAGAGAAGGCACTTTTAATTGTAGACTATACCAAGGATACCACTAAAAATAATGAACATTTACCAGGCCATAGTATTGACATAACCATCGCATTCTGCATTATTTTCTATGATTCAAATAGAAAATATACCAAATACAAATGTTAAGATCTTTCATTTTTTTCTGTACATAGAGACCAACCATGTGCTATCAGTTAGAAGGACCTTTATTTCCACATACAGAGAACACGAAATCAAGAAGGAACAAAAGTAATCTCCCCCACAAGAGCAACTGATTCTGATTGCAGAGCTTTAAATGTGTCCGTGTGTTTCCTGTAGCATGCTACAGCTCATAAAAAAATGGCCACCAAAGTCTTCAGCCAAGGAAAGGTCTTAGAAATGTAAAGATCCAGGAGACAAAAGGCTTCATCATTTCATGGCCATTATATATACACCACAAGACTACACACTACTGCGGAGTAAAAGCTCTTTTTTTAGGGTGACATTAACTTGCACTTTCCAAAGTCCTTTGCACAGAAATACAGTATACATCTGTTTATTAGAAGCCTTGGCTTTTGTTAACTTGAATTACAGTAACTCCCCACTTAACATTGTTGTTATGATCATGAAAAATGCAACTTTAAGGGAAACAATGTTAAACGAAACCAATTTTCCCCTAAGATTCAATGTAAATGGGGGGTTAGGTTCCAAGAAAATTTGGAGGGGGCAGACAAAAGGCATTATATACTGTACAGTACTGTACTGTGATTGGGAAGCACCCCTGGCTTACCCCACGCAGGCACAACCCTATAGGAAGCACCTTCTCAGCAGCAGCGGCAGCTTCCCCAGGGAAGAATAGGCACCGACTTTTCTGAGGGGTGTTCCAGGCCCCCTCTTTCCATCCCTGCTCCACTCCAGGCCCCCCTCTTCCCACCCACACTCCACCTCCTCCCCGGAGCACACCGCCTCCCCGGTCCTTCTCCCCCCTCCCCCACCAAAAAAAAGTCCTAAGTGCCGCCAAACAGCTTTCTGGCAGTGGAGGAGCACTGGGAGGAAGGGGGAGGAGGTGGAGAAGAGGCACTTGTGCAATGCTCCCCCGTAAAGTCTCTGCTCTTCCACAGAATCTTACAAGCAGTGGACAGAGCAGGCAGCCAAATGATTTTATAAGGGAGCGTTGCACAACTTTAAATGAGAATGTTCCCTAATTGAACAGCAAGGTAACTTTGAAACAACATTAAATGGGAGGATATTAAGTGAGGAGTTACTGTATTTTCCGCCTATGGCTTTAAACTGAGGGCATCTTCTGTATACATTTAATTACTTTCCCTCTTAGATTATGTGATGATAATAACAATAACAACATTTTTAACTTTACATAAGTGTACCTTGATATAGGTGAATGGGAAAAGTATGGCAGTTAAACAAAGGTAGCAACTAAACAAAGATACGTGAATGTACTTAGCCAGGGAAAACCCTCCATTGTGTCTCTTGGTAAGTTTTAACATCCTCCTGTTAAGGAAGGAAATGAACCATAACTTATGAAAGCTCGACTCACTAGAGATCCAGAGAGGTGTGAGGGGTTTGCCATTCCATTTCCCCTGGAAATCAATTACATTCTCCACTACCTGCTGTCATATAATGCCAGCACATTACTGTGCTCTCTCACTACACAGGTCTCTGTTATAAGATTGCTGTTTCCATTTTCAGTGAAGACTAAAATTTGCCAGATATTTGTTGGTGGAAAAAAAACGTTCAATACAAAAATGGAAAAAAAGGTTTACCCATCCTGAGTAAAATACCCCGGCTTACCTAGTGTCACCATAAGGCGATTCCATAAATCCTGTCTGGACCCGCAGTCATACATGAGGACCCTGATAACATTACATACATCACTATAACAGGACATTTTTGGCAAGATCTTGGTCTGACAGCAAGCAGAACTGTATCTAAAGCTGTGTTTATAATTACATCCTGATCGGGTTTTTTCATTCTGTGAAATTCTACTTTGAATTAGTGCTCTGGTCAGTTGGATCCACTGTTTTGTTGCCTATTGCGGGCAATATCTTTGGTTTTAAGTTTTACATTGCAACCATTTGCCAAGGCGATGAGCATCAGATAAATGCTTATGTTCGTTTAATGAATTAATTACATAAATAAATAAATAAATAAATAAATAAATAAATAAATAAATGGCAAATCTCTTATGGAAATTCTCCTATAGAGTTCCCTGGTGAGATGTAGTAGAGGAGCCTCCCCCTTAAACAAAATTGGGCCCATCTCTCTTAGTCCAGTCCAGTCGTGCCCTAGGTTGGTGTAACGTGGAAGGCAGTGCTACCCCCGGAGTTACAAAGGAAAGACAGCCCTGAGGAGTGAGAGAGCTTGGAGTTCTAAGAGCGGGAGCTCAGAATTCAGTAAGGGAGAGAGAGTCTAGAACCCAGAGCTAAGAGAGAATGCTCAGGAGAAGATCAGAGCTGAGACCCTCTGGGAAGAGGATGCCCCTGAAGGAGAGAGCAGAAAGAGTTCTCTAGTGTACAGTGGAGCTAAACGGGGCTGATGAAAGTGGGGGTCACCTATAGATTTCCCCAGGACAGACAGCAATGGTCAGAGAGGGCTGGAAAGAGCTGAATGTTTAAAGCAGCAGCAGAAGATGCCTGCTAGTCAAAGAACTGAAGCTAGAGGACTGGAGAGGGCTGAACGCTGGGGAACAATGTAGGAGTGAGCCCGCTGATGTCTCCAGGCAAGAGCTGGAGCCATATCTGGGAAGGAAATAGGGCAAGACAGATTTATACTGGAAATCTGGGCTATGGGGAGAGAAGCCGGAACAATAGTGGAGAGCTGGGCTATGGTGAGGAAAACCAGAGCCAGACCAGAGAGCAGGGCTGTGGTAAGGGAAGCCGGAGCCATAGTGGAGAGCTCAACTGTGGTGCAGGAGTCGAAACAGTACCAGAGAGCTGGGTCATGGTGAGGGAAGCCGGAGCCATACCAGAGAGCTGAGCCATGATCAGAGATGCTGGAGCCGTATTTTGTGTGTGGCTGGACTGTTGGGACTCACAAGACTGAATTTACTTTTTGGAGTGTGCTGAGGAATTCTAGAGTGGTTGTGGGACTTTTGTAATAAATTAATCCCTCAGAGGGCTATTTATATTCGGAAAGCTTATGTGGAGTCACTGGCGGCTCCATAACAAAAGGGGAAACTAACACAAGTGCACTGATCATACCACAGCCTGCTGCCAAAGGGTGCCCCAACCAGGGGCTGTCCTATCACATACGTTGGAGAACGTGAGCGGCTCCTGATGAGAGGGGAACTGCAAGTGCCTAGTCACATGGATGCCACGAGGGGGCATCTTGGAGGCAGCCACCTATGACACAGAGCTATATATTTCTTTGACATTTTATAGACAGCTTAAAACACTGAAGACGTTCTCACTTTTTCATTACATTCTGTAGTGCGTTTCAAAAGGATGCACTTTGAATTTTCCGATAGATTGGCACTAGTGTCCATATTTGCAAGGCTTTATAATATACAGGTCTAACTCTGATCCTCATTTTTACATCTTGACTGCATTCCATCATAGAAACCAGACACTCCAGGTGGTGGTTTTAGGGCAATTACTACAATTCTCAGGTGGTCACTCTGCATTAAATTTCATACTTTATAGAACAACAATCATCACTCAGAAATATACAGCCTATCACATCCTATTGCTTAGTTAAGGAGAGTGTTTTACACTGCAGATGCTGTTACTAGACAGTGGTTTTTAATTTTACTGTACAGTAAAGCTTTTCTAATTCACAGTAGTAACTGGCAGACACTGCAAATTAATGAATTTTGTGAATTAGAAAGTAAAGAAACATGATAAAAAATGTCAAGAATACTGCAACACGCAAGGAACTTAGCTTATTCTGACAAACATAGTTTAGTTTTAATTATGATGATACTTGATAGTTTATTGCAACCAAATATAATAGAGGGTTAGACCTGAGTTCTACAATAAGTATCCTGTGATTGGGTGCATTCAGCCCCATTGACTTTACTGAGGTGCCACACAAGAGCCCCCTAGGTGAAACTCATCTCAATGTTGTGAAGTTAATAGCATGACACCTGAGCTATTGCATCTTTGCTCAGCCTGGTGGGTTTTGTGGCAATCAATTTGTGGAATAGTGGAGTGAGAAATAGTGAGCTTCTATTATAAAAAAAATACTGTAACTTTTAAAGCTGTGTTTGCGTGGTGTTAAAGGGAACACTGGTAAATAGATAAATCACAATTCGACCTGCTGGAGCAAAATTACTGTCATCTGACTTGCAGTATGCCCTGAGCTCAGATCCCTCTGATTTTGTTTAGAAATCTACAGTATGACTTTCTTTTGGCCCAATCCTCTAATTTGTCTGAATCCAACAAAAAGAAATATTTCTTCACATGTCATACCTACTCTGTTCACTGCTGTTGGGGATCATACAAGCAAACTGGATTTAAAGAGGCAGGGTAATTTTGTGACCAATGATAACACTTATTCAGATATTACAGTTCAGGTGGAGATAGAGTGCTCCTTGCACACATGAAAGGATTTTCAGTGGTACCAGATGACAGAACAAGAAGCAATGGTCTCAAGTTGCATTGGGGAAGGTTTAGGTTGGATATTAGGAAAAACTTTTTCACTAGGAGGGTAGTGAAGCACTGGAATGGGTTACCTAGGGAGGTGGTGGAATCTCCTTCCTTAGAGGGGTCAGGTTTGCCAAAGCCCTGGCTGGCATGACTTAGTTGGGGATTGGTCCTTCTTTGAGCAGGGCGTTGGACTAGATGACCTCCTGAAGTCCCTTCCAACCCTGATATTCTATGATTCTATGATTCAAATTTACCTGCCATTTATTTCAATGTAAAACATCTCTTTCCTTTTCCTATGGGAAAATGAAAAAAGAATTGACAGCTCTGTTTTTATTTATCCCCTTCATAATCATAAATACTGCATTTAAGTCTTCCTTTTACAAGGCTAAGTAATCCTACACTGCAATCTCTCATCACAGCCCCAATCTGACTCTTATTGTAGAAAATGGCAAAACTCATGTTGATTTCCCAGGGAGCAGGAGTGGGCCCGCTACATAAGCTCTCACTGTACATCTGGCCATCTGTGCTGAAGTAAATGAAAAGAGCCAAAGTAAGTAAGGATGAGATGGAAATAGAAGAGGACATGGGGAAGTACCAGCAATTCCTAAATATAAAAAGATAATCAGTTCTAAGAAGGTAGTATAAATAATAGATAGTAAAGAATTCAGAACGATATATGTAGTCTAAAAAGCAGAGTCATTTTCTTGGATTCTCTTTCTTCTTTATAAAGCTGCTAGAATTATTTAGGAATGTATGAGGAAAAACACATTTATTCATTTTTTGTAAAGTTCATTTTATTTCCTCAAGGACAGAGGCTTATTAATTATTGCTCTGATACTGCAACTTTTTCTGAGCAGCTAGTACAATGCTGTATTATTGGAGAGGCCTATTAACTTCAGTGAAGCACTGTGCAGGTGTATGGATCTGCAGAATTAAGGTGTGAGGGCCCACTCCTGCAAACTTGATGACGTGGCATGGGTGCCAATTCAATAAAGCATCCCTAATTCAGGAAAGAGTACATGCTTAAATCTTATTGAAGTCAATGGGACATGGTGTTTTCTTGAATCAAGGCCATAGTGCTCACACCCATACAGAGTCCCACTGACTTTCAGAAGATAAGGCCCAGATTTTGGATGGCCTCCCATGACACCTTAAATAAGTCTCTCTTCGTTCCTCCTCTTCTCTCCGCCACAAGAGCTATATTTGCAACATATATTCTCTTGTCCACATCTACATATATTCGTTGTTTATGGAGGTGTACAGAACAAACATTTTAATGGAAGAGAGTTCTGGCTGTGTTGCAGGATTTGAACAAGTGAGTACATAACAGGACTACTTTGTCTCTGGATTTGTTAGTCACAGGATTAACTTGGTATCCATGGGTTTGTTAGACGCAGGATTGACTCCAGACTGAGCTGCAGTTTCTATATCAAGTTATTGACTTTAAAAATTCTCATGCTGCTTATCAAAACAAGCTGCACTGAAAGCACATCCTTTCTACAGTCCAGTGTGGTGGTAAGCCAACCTCCTACTATGCAATAGTAGCCCTTACTGTTTCCCTAGTAGGTCCTTGAAGTTTGCTTTACAGTATTTACAGACCCGTCCCCAAGTCACACTAAAGAACTTGCCTTTGCGGTCTTCTCTCCTGAAATAAGCAAGGTCTGGAGAGCACAAGGCCTTCAGACTGCAATTGTCTCTTGTCCAAAGTAAGCTAGGGGGAGAGGGATAGCTCAGTGGTTTGAGCATTGACCTGCTAAACCCAGGGTTGTGAGTTCAATCCTTGAGGGGGGCCATTTAGGGATCTGGGGGAAAAAAAAATCTGTCAGGGGACAGTACTCGATTCTGCTAGTGTAGGCAGGGGACTCAACTCTATGACCTTCAAGGTCTTTCCAGTTCTAGGAGATTGGTATATCTCCATTTATTTATTTTTATTATTATTATTTTTTTGACTTTCTATGCTGTTTTTCACTCAAGGCTTGATCCAATTGCCATTGAAAATTAGTGATAAGACTCCCATTGACTTCAACAGAAGTTGGATCAGGCTCTAAATCGGATATAACATAGGTAAAAAATACCAAAGATAAAGAAAACATCTGTCTATCTAGGTATTCATTCAGCCCTTATCACAATAATACTGCAAGTAGACACGATTCAATTGTTCCTTTTTTTCTCCAAAGCCAGATAACTTTTCAATGACAACGGCCAAAAACCAAACCAAATATCATCTGAAAGCCAAAAAACGTTTGGATTTCCACCAACAATTTTTTGGGGATTGGGTTTCCAATGAAAAATTGAATCTGAGGAAAGTTTAAAATTGAGGACAATTTTAACAACACACCACTCAGTAGTTTTACATGTCATTCGGGTGGCTAGAGTTTTCCTTTCAAATTAGATTATTTTATTAAAATTCCATGATCAACTTTAAGTGCCTTCCTGCAAAGGCCATTCTCCTGTAAACACCTGCACATGTGTGAAACTTTATACCCAGGAAAACTCCCATTAAAATCAGAACTCTCATTGAAGTCCATGAACCCAGGTGTTCTGAGTCCCAATCCAGTGCTGAGTAGTAGCACTAGTGACTACCATTATATAATTGCAAAATGGATACTTTCTTGCCCAGTACCAGAGTTGTTCCATGCATGGAATCGCCATTGACTTCAATGATAGTTCTGCCTCAGTGGTTCTGCACAGTGACAATTGCAGCATCACATCAGACCCTAGTATTTCTTCTCTGTTTAACTCACTGAATGCCCTGGGAAATATATACTAGTAAATATCCTGCAAAGGGACCCAGGCATGACCCTTGTGAGATTGTGCTGTCAACAGAAATAGAACAGCCCTTAACTGAAAATAAAGGTCATTCAAATGAGTTAAAAAGAAAGCAACATGTGCTTCCAAGTGATTTACGTGCACTTCAGAGAATTGCCAGATGGACATTTTGCCATCTACACTGCCTGTACCATTGTTGGATGTGTCAAAACATAGATTGCTCTCTTGAACGAAGAGAGTGGAAATTGATCACGTTATTGAACAGTGATTAGCCTCATGTGGATTGAGTATTACAGGGTTGGACTGGCTTGTTCACAGGCCAACATACTATGCTACAAGCATGGTCCAAAGATTATATCTTTCTACCGAGTGCAGGCAAATACTTGGCACTCTCCTCCTCCTTTCTCCAGTGCAGGAAGACACCTTTCTTAAGTTCATGTGGGTGCTGATGAAGGAGGGAAATGTTGGGACTGGGATGGGAGTGAACTGGGTGCAGATAGGTGCTACTGTTGGAATACTAGGGGAATTTTTTTCCTTTGTTGGCCAGAGGTCCATGGCCAGTGCTTAGAAAAATTATTGGGTTTGAAAACATTTTGTTTGTTATCTATCAAAGTATTATTCTGACCTGGCAAGATGCAAAATATTAGACAGCTAAGATTTGGTCTGACCTAATTCAATACTTTTTCATTCTTTTTGTTACTGTTTAATATTGTCATGAAAATCATCAATAGTCTCATAAAATTTGTACATCATTTATTCCGTCTCATATCAAAGTCCGAGATGCTGTTTTGTGTTTCATACGATTACTATATCACAGACAGTTCCTGTGTCCACATTCCAGAGAAGTCATTGCATTATTAATTAGTATTATATACACATTTATATAACACCCATCTTTTTTCCCCTAAATTCAACACTTTTTCCAATGACTATCACTGGGCCATTATAATTCCTCTAAAATGGAAGCATAAGGTATGTTTAGGATGTTGGGTATGAAACAGCATCAGATTTTGTTGGAAAAGGGAACCACAGCCAAAGTTCACATTTGGCTTTAGGTTTGTGACATTACTGAAGTTTTACTTAGTAACAAAATATAGAACAATATTTAAATAAAATTAGGTGACACTTTAAAATCATGTCCTTCTGATTATTGTCTGTTCTCCACCACTTCACCTCCTACATGACTTTAGCAGCCAATGATCTCAGACACTTGAGATTAGAAATGAATGCTTTATACTAGAGCTGGCTGAAGAACAGGCAAACTTTCTCAATTTTGGCTTTTTTCCCCTACCAGTTCTACTTTAATACCATTTAGAAGCTGGGATTACAAACCTTCAAATGTCTAACAGCTTTTATCCCAGTTTGAAGAGTTCTCAGAACAGCAGCCACTGATGTCAGGTAGGGCTTGAAGTGAGGGGTATAAAGGCTAGATGACAGTCAGAATGTTGTGCTTTTAAGATCTGAGGACTACTGAAAGTGAATCATAAGGACTAGAAAACACTGCTATACACTCTGAGGCTCCAACCCTGCAACCACTCATACTCTTGTTTAATTTTACAGCCATGAGTAGCTCAATTTAAGCCAATGGGACTGCTTGTGGTAGTGCCTCCCTACCCGGGTAGACAGACACACTAGTCCTGCTTGAGCTAGCATATTATAAATAATAGCATGGATATTGCAGCAGGGGCCAGCTGCCTGAGCTTGGACCCAGGGAGTCAGGTGGGCTTGTACTCAGACAGCTAGCCTGTGCCATTGCCTGTGCCGCAACATCCACACTGCTACTCTTTGCCAGAGGATGTTGTGAAGATCAAGACTATAACAGGGTTCAAAAAACAACTAGGTAAATGTGTGAAGGATAAGTCCAGCAATGGCTATTAGCCAGGATGGGCAGGGATGGTGTTCCTAGCCTCTCTGTGCTAGAAGCTGGGAATAAGCAACAGGGGATGGATCACTTGATGATTACCTGTTCTGTTCATTCCCTCTGGGGCACCTGGCATTGGCCACTGATGGAAGACAGAATACTGGGCTAGATGGGCCTTTGGTCTGACCCAGTATGGGTGTTCTTATGTTCTTATGCTATTTTTAGAATACTAACTAAGGCAGAGCGAACACATGGCTGGCTGTCTAGGCCAGGAGACACACTCCCAGCTCCATGTAGACATACCCTAGAAGTTTGCAGGCTCAAAGTCTTAGATAATTAGGGGTCCTAGCTTTTCAAGATATAAGCTTCATTATTTGCTATTTCTATTATTGTACAGCCTAGGAGCCCTACCAATGAACCTGGGCACCACAGTGCTAGTCACTGTACAAACACAGAACAAGGATAAGAACAAAGGTGTTAGCTGTGTGCTTGGATAATACGACCACATCTTAGAGCTTATATAGAAAGAATCAGTAAGAGTTAGATATAGCCTGGATGTGAGGACTGAGGGAGAGGTCAGTGTAGAAGATGACACTCAAGTTATGGGCCTGAGCGAAAGACTCGATCAGGGTGTTGTGCACAGTGATCAAAAAAGGATTTGATTTTATTTTTCATAGCTCTCAAGATATCATGCCTTAAAATAGTCATTGGTGCACCAGACCAGGGAAAAATAAAAGCCATTTACCAGAGAGGCCAGGTTGTTTTTAGGATCCCAAATATCCTGAGATAATCTGCCATTGGTCAGTGAAGAGTGACTACGTTAAAATTCAAAGTTCTTACTGTACATTTCTTACTAATCTTAAATTTCTAAAAAGAGTAGCCATTTATTGGAAGTCACTCCAGCTAGCATAAAAGATATAAAGGTTAGCAATCCACACGTATCAGCTAATCAGCAGCTTGAGATGGGAAGAAATCTCTCCCCTGCCGGTAGAGGCTTACGCAAACATTAAATGGAGTCCATCATTGTGCTTTGCCTTTACTAACTCAGGCCGCGTTAGCCATATCCTGTCGTAGGGCCTGATGTCAATGGGAATTTTATCTCAGAAAGGCCAGCAACATCAGCCCCATGTGTGTCCACTGTTTTGGTTTGGGGTTAATACAACGGTACGTTAGGCAATTCCATTTGTAAACAATTTCTGAGTGCAGGAAGGATTGTTTGGCAAATGTATAAAGTAGGGAAAGTGAAGGTGAGAATCTAGGAGAAATGGGAATTCCTAGGAATAAGGCTTTGATAGAGGACAAATGTCAAGGTAAGTAACTTTTTATTTTTAGTTAGCTATTTTAAAGCTGTCCCTTTAACTTGGAACTGCTGTACAGCTGCAGTCAAACCACTTTCAAAGAAGAGTTATTCTATGTCTCTAGCCGCATTGAAATGGTAATTTAGACATGTTATTCATATGCTGCGTTTCTTACAAAGGAGGAAATAAACCAAAGGAAAATGCCTTTCATCCATACTTAAAAGAAAATGAATTTGGGAGAAGCCTTAAAATCACTGATGGGAGTTAGAAATTGCCCGGTTTATATAGCTTGGCTGAGGTGTAGACAGTGTTATGGAGTAGTCTTGTGCAATTCTTCCCCTCCAAAAACACATAGAAAAGTTGCCCAACAGACCCATGTAGTGGGGCAGCTGCCCCATTCTTGCAGAACAGGGGTTGAAAGCAGCCCTGGAGAGGGTTGTGGCTGGGAAATGAGTGAAAGCAACTCAGGGAGTAGCCAACCACAGGTGTGACCAGCCCAGTCAGGTCCCAGCTGGCCCTATAAAGGGGCTGTAAGCCAGGAGCTGAGTCAGTCTCTCTCTAGCTCTGGAGAGAGAAGAGCCTGGCTGCCTGGGAGCAGGGTACCTGAGGTAGAGTAGTGCTGGGGAAAGGCAAAAGAAACTTGAGAGCTCCAGTCTGGCAACTCTGCAGGCCTTGTGCAAGGCCTAAGAAGGTACTAGGGCTACAGAGGTGTAGTCTGGGGATAGGCGAAGGCAGAAGGTCCTACCCCACTGCCGATGATGAGTGGCCATTACACACTGCAGTCTGCCCCAGTGACTGTGAGCTAAATGATGACTGGCAGTAGCCACTGAGTCAAGATGGGTTTAGAGCAGGGGTTGGCAACCTATGGCATGTGTGCCAAAGGCGTCACGCGAACCGATTTCTGCTGGCATGCAGCGGCGGGCTGAGCCCGTCACCGCTCTGGGGTTCTGGCTGCTGGACCCTTGCCAGCCAGGGTTCAGCCGCTGGCCTCACTCAGCTCCTGCTGCAGGCCTGGGTGAAGGAACCCAGGCTGGCAGTGGGCTGAGACCCCGGCTGGCAGGAGCTGGTGGCAGGAACCCTTTAAATAGCCCCCAGAGCCTCTGGCTGCATCTGCCACCCCGGGGGGAGGGAGGGAGAGAAAGAGGAGGAGGTACTTACAGGGTGGCCTGGGGCTGACTCTGACCCCCTTAGCCCTGCCCCTTCCACCTGAGGCCCCACCCTTTCCAGGGGGCAGAACTGGCCCCAGCCCAGACCAGCACGCAAAGGAGGGAATAACTGAAGACTCGGCACACCACTTCTGAAAGGTTGCCAACCCCAGTTTAGAGGGTTGAGAGTTCCCCTGGGAGGGGAGACCCAGAGCAGGGGTACTGCAGAGGGCAGAACCCCAGGGTAAGGGACACTGGGGTCTGGGAGGGACATGGGGGGGGGGGCTGAGGCAAGCGAGACATTGGCCAACAGAGGGTGCTCTGGAGGCTGAAGATTCCCAAGATGACCAATAGGAGGTGCCACATCAGTCAGTCCCATTTTGCTACAACTTCCCTCAACAGGAGGCATAGGAGGACCTGGAGGGACCCATCAGGGATCAAAGTCCCTTGTACTAGGTGTTACTCAGGCATGTAGTGAAGAGTGAGCCTCAGTCCAAGACAGCTTTCAGCTTGGACCCCTATCCTGCAAACACTGAGCCACATGCATGATTTTACTCCCATGAGTATCCCCACTGCATTCAGAGGGATTTCTCAAGTGTGGTGTTATACATGTGATTGTATGTACCCATATTCATGACTGGGACACAACCTGGCCTTCCTGTAAGTGTTCAGAGATTGCTCTTTGTGTTGTCAATCATAAACCTACTTTCCTAAAGGATTTTGTGGAAATCATAAAACAACTACTTACAGATTATGTCTGCACTACAAATCTAGCAAAGGTGAGTAACAATAGCAGTGAAGGTGCGTCAGTACAGGCTTCAGCACTGGCTAGTTACCTAAGTACCAGCCCTTTGGATGCGTATTCAAGTTGTTGGCCTGTGCTGGGGTCCGCACCACTGTGTCTTCACTACTATCGTTCTCCATGCCAGCTAGATTAAAGCTAGTGTTGCAACCCCCCAGTAGATCCCTATGTCCATCTTTAGGCACCTGCATAGTTTTGTGAATCTGGCCCCTAGCCATGGAACTATGGGCTTGATTATCTGAGATGCTGAGTACCCTCAACAGAAGGTAGCAACACGGGGAGCTTAGAGTTCTCATTATATGATGGGATTGGGCCATAGAGATGCGTGCCTTCACTAACTGAAATCAAGATG
This sequence comes from Sternotherus odoratus, assembly GCA_032164245.1. Lineage (NCBI taxonomy): Eukaryota > Metazoa > Chordata > Testudines > Kinosternidae > Sternotherus > Sternotherus odoratus. The sequence continues at coordinate 14,687,415 of JAVMKO010000003.1, read as the reverse complement.
GGTGTTTACATGAAAGCGATTTCTGTGAAAACCATAAGTAATGTAAAAGGAAAAATCCTTGCAGAAAATGACATAGTATTAATTAAGTGAAAAGATAGCACTACACTAAACACCGTCTCTGAAACATTGGTAGCAAACCACTTTTTAGAGAAATTGCTGTTGATGTAGATATACTATAGTGTCTCCCAAAATACCCACCCATAGCACAAGACAGAAATATACTTTCCAAAAATATAATTGCATCTCATTTCTACAAAATATACTACTGAACACTTTCATATGCTGCATGTGTTGGGCCTTAACACATTGTACACCTTATGTAAAATAGAACATGGCTGGGGCTTGATTTGGTAAACACTTACACATATGCATAATTTACCCATGTGTACAGTCCTACTGGACCAGATCATCCCCTTCCATAACAAAAACCCATGGGAAGGGTTTGGGGGATAGAAGAAGCCTCCACGAGGATACATTCATGGAGATACCCCAGCCCCACACCAGCAGAAGGGTTTTTTCTGTCCTCCTAACAAAAAAGGCTGCAGGGTCTCCCCAGAAAACTTACAGAGTCCCAGAGATCCGCACAGAAGTTCCGTGACCCTGCATTAGTTCCGGCCTTTGATGCCCTCTCCTATGATCCCCTGGCTGTCCTGAACAGATAACAGAACTTGTCAATACTCTGCAAGATCTGGAAGGACACCGTGTGTGCTCCCTTGGCTCCTAATCCTCTCATCTTCTGTGCAGCTCAGAATACTCTCCTCCAGGACAGAAACTGGTGTGTAACAGGGTGCTGGCTAAGAGAACCAAGCCAGGCCCCTGTTAGCCCGGACCCAGGGAGAAAAGTTACTAGCTGGGACTGGCTGGGAGGCCACACCCTAATTGCTTGAGGGGATACATCTGCAGGCCTGAGTAGCCAGCCTGCTATAAAAACTGGCAGGAAAGAAGCAGAAGGGAGAGACAAGGGAGACAGTAGAGACAAGGGAGACAGGAGTGATAGCAAAGGGAACAGTGTGGGGCTCTAGAGCCCTGCTAGCAAGGAAGCTAGCAGTCTCTCTGAGTGTTGGTCTGTATATCTCTGCAAATAGTAGGTGGTGGGGACAGACACAAGCAAAAAAGGGCACGGGTGCTGCACTTTACTTGGTCTGCGGGAGTTTCTGTGGAGAGGACCGACAAGGGCCCAGTTACATGGTGTGATGACACTATGGAGGCCGCTCAGCCCCCTTCCCTGGGAGAAGAATGATATACACATAGGAAGAATCCCCACCCTGTGTTTGGGTCTCAGGGCCATTGAGTTAATGTGAGTAAAGTTAGTTGTGAGCATAAATATTTGAAAGATCAGAGCCACAGGTGGGAACTTTCAAACGTGTTTGAAGTACATGTGACACCTGCTATACTGTGCTCTAAAGTCCCGATTCAGCAACACATATGAGGACATGCTTAACTACCAGCACTTGAAGTCAGTTACACTTACCCACATAGTCCAGTATTTTGCTGAATTGGGGCATTAGGACCTGACTCAGCCCACTGAAGGCAATGGAAGACTTGTATTCATTTAAATACATTTTGAATCAAACCTACAAGTTAGACTCAACATTCAGGCCCCAAACCCAAACCCCTCAGGTGGGCTAAACTCCTTGTCAGTGGGAACTCACTGGAACTTACCTGGGTTTCGTCCCGAACTGTGGACTGCTTTTTTTATGAAGGAGGAGAGACTGCTGGAATTTGAATATCATAAGAGGTTCAGTTCCCGGCTCTTCCACCACCTCCCTCCTCCCAATATGCTCAACAAAGCTCATTCTGCAGCTCAAGCACTTCTCTAAACAGACCTTGCAGCACTCAGGCTGTTACGGATTCCACCATAGTATCAAATCTCCTACCCCAAGACCATTTTTATAGTCGCACGGTCCTTTCTCCACAGTGACCAAATGGAACGGTTCTCAGAACCCCATGTCAGCTCAATGAATGAGGAAATGAAGGAGCAATGGATCTTGAAACTGTAATTCATATTCCTAGATGACTGGACACTTTGCACGTATGCAGTCCTTTTACCAGACGATTTTGAAGCCCTGTGGTCAGCCTCCCATTAAGTCAGGTAGTTAATGGCAATACTACTGCACCCAATTATTTGTAGAAGGGTAAATGAAAGTTCACGTGAGTTTTATCCAAGGTCACACAGCCAGAAAACAAATTGTAAGTGAAATGTACATATTTCTATTGGGTTGTATCAACCTTTCAAAACTGTCATAACAATTTACCCACTAATAAAATATACTCGCCCACATTGCAACAGTGCTACCTATTTAAAAAAAATACTTGAGGTTGCTGAGCTTTGCCAGACGGTGAGTTAAAAAAGTACTTCTAGGAAACTTTAATTTTGTGGGGATTTTTTATTTAAAGGTACATTAGCTCAGGTCCATACTAAAATAATAAAATATCAGTATACAAACGTGCTTTTTCAAGCACAGGAAACTGAACTCACACACTGCCTGAAAGTTGCTGACAAGCTCCAAGGAAAGGTGCCCTTTTCCTTTCACTGTCAAACAGAGGTGAGCCTGTCATTTTCCTCCACCTTCAGTGGTTATGTCATTGCTGAGGTCAGTTTTGAACAGGACTTGGCTGTTTATGAAATGTGAAATCAACATCAACAATCAGTATCAAGTTCAAGAAGAGAGCTCTGGGCTAACAAATAAAAAAAAAATCCTATTTTTTCCCCACAATGAGAAAAATCTATACACAGCCAGTACCTAAGGGCTTTCATTGCCTTGGGCACAGACGGAATCCATATTTAGAGAGTGCAGTCTAAACATTTTCGCTCACTGGACTCATTTATTTCAGTGGCAGTCTTCCCTCTTCCAGACAATGTTGCCAGTCATGAATCCCTATTTAGATTAAACATGAAAGGGGGTCTATCCTCCCCTCAGCACAGTGGGGATTTAGATATACAGCCCAAATTAATGTTCTAATCAGAACTGACAGAATAGAACTCAAAATATCCCACCTCTAGAGAGCTAAAGAAATATAGTCTGAGTCTGATCATTTGAGAATCAGCATTGCTTATCATGGCCACATATTTCAGTAAAAGAATTCATGGAGGAAAGTGCTAACAAGAATGAGGTGAATAATGTGTGTGTGGAGGGGGCGGGGAGAATGATCTGAACATTCAGTTGAATTCTAAAGAGAATGCAATTCAGCTCTACCCTGACCCTTCTTATTCATTTGAAGCTAATACGCATAGAGCAATATTTTTATTCAAAATAATGTATGTGGAAAGCACCTATCTCAGGCATACGTGTCTGACTATACATTTGCATGCACGTGTTCTCATTCTGTAAGATTTTGCAGGAGCCTTGGTTATGATTCTTCAGCCAACTTGTTTGTAGAACATGTGGTTTCTCTTTCAGACTACTATAAAACAGAGCTGCCAGAGGGGTGGGTGGGAGAAAATTCCACTTTCCAAAATGTGTTTTGTGTCCTTAATAATCAAGAACAATTCCTTTCTGGACTGTCCCCATTGCTTGTGAATGTGCATGTCGCTGTGTAATAGTGTACCAAAGTAAGGCTTGATAACACCTAAGCTCTGCACAAGGAAGTGGCAGAACAGGGTTACACATAACCAAATCTTTATATAATCTGACCAGGCTTAGACTTGTAGTATTTGCTCATGGGGTTTGTATGATATGGAGATATACCGACCTCATAGAGATGGAAGGACCTTGAAAGGTCATCAAGTCCAGTCCCCTGACTTCACTAGCAGGACCAAGTACTATCCCCTGACATTTTTTTTGCCCCAGATCCTTAAATGCCCCCCCTCAAGGATTAAATTCACAGCCCTGGGCGTAGCAGGAAATACTCAAACCACTGAGCTATCCCTCCCCCCCCTTATCTTGTCTCTCCCTCAAGAATCTGTTGATGTTCAGTCTCAGTAATTAACTATTCAAACAACCAGGGCTGGCTCTAGGCATCAGCTGAGGAAGCATGTGCTTGGGGCGGCAAATTTTAAGTGGAGGCAGTCTGACCAATCTTAGGGCGGCACATTCCACGCCCCTCCCCACCCCCCACTCTTTTTTTTTTTTTTTTTTTTTTTGCTTTGGCAGCGGTCACTCCTTTTTTTTTGGTTGTGGTGGCCCTGCAAGCAACCTAGCAAAAGATGTGATAGATTCACTGTCACTTGAAGTCTTTCAACCAAGACTGAACGTCCTTTTTGAAAAAATGCTCTAGCTCAATACAAGCTATGGGCTTGAGGTAGAAATTACAGGGTGAAGTTTTATGTCCTATGTTATGCAGGTCCTCAGATTAGATAATCATAATGGTTCTTTCTGGATTTCAAATGATGAATTTACATAGCCAGAATGTTATACAGAATATACTACATGAAGACATTGTTAATCAGATATAGGGCATCACATCACTCACACAAACACATTATGTAATATATAGGAGCTGTGGGTAGATTTTTAAAAAGGTCAGAAATTATATTCTAGACTTCTGCAAAGCATTATCAGGAGTAACAACAGCATCAGCACTTTTATTCCCACCCTCACCTATATGCAGGGTTTCACATAAGCAGGATAACCTACTGTTAAATCACTGAGCTCGGATTATGGAGATCTGGGATCAATTCCCAACTCTGACACAGACTTCCTGTGTGACCTTGGGCAAATCACTTAATCTGTCTGCCTCATTTCCCCACTTCATGGGATTTTGTAAGGACAAGCTCATTAACATCTGTTAAATGCTCAGATATACAACGGTAATGGAGACTAGTACCTACAAAGACAATGTGTAGTTGCTGAACAAACATCTCATTGCATAAATTTAGGCCTATACAGTAAAACCTCCATTTAACGGACTAATTCGGGCGAGGGGGTGTCCGTTAAATCAAAAAATCCATTATTTAATAATAAAAAAAACCCGAGCTGTTGGAGCAGCAGCCCGCCCGCCACAGGGTCGGGGCAACAGCTCCGCAGCCCGCCCGCTGTTGGGACCCGGGCGGCAGCCGGGAGCAGTCAGCCAGCCCGCCCGGGAGCCGGCAGCCAGCCCACCCGCTGCCTGGACCCGGGCGGCAGCCGGGAGCCAGCAGCCAGCCCGCCAGAAATGGATCAGGAATGCATCAGACTTGCTCAGAAATTTTGTCCGTTGCATCCGAAGTCCGTTAAATCGAGGTCCGTTAAATCGAGGGTTTACTGTATATTAAATTAAAGAACTCAGGAAGTTGCAGAAGCAGCAGTAGTAGCTTCCACACATATACAGATTTTCACAGGGCTATTTCTCTGAGACCTGAAATGATACGTTTGACAAGACTCTGGTAAATGATGTCTTGTTAAAGTAAATTTGCCTGAATATTCCTGGACACTTTTTTTGTCCTGTCTCCCAGCTCTACTGATACTGTAGGTGATGGAATATATGGAATATACCAGAATATGGTAGGAGGGGACATAATGTTACTGCTTAAAAACAACACCATGGACACTATTTCTCCAAACACCAAGCCAGAACTCTGGCACTAATACAATTAATTCAATGACAGTGAAAAAGGATAGGATCAGAGGGTATTTGAAAACAAAGTTAAACAAAGTCTTAATAAGTTTTGAAAAATTTCATCAGAAGGGCTGACTTTTCTACAATAAAGCTCAAACTAATAGGCACTGCCACATAATAATTCAAGACTCTGGACACCACCCATACAGTAAAGTGATTTTACTTTTATTACTGTCCATCATAAATCAAAATGACTCCAGCAGAACCCCTTCTGTCTTCTGCGGAAATTTTAGCAAGTGACTTTGTCATATGTAATAGAATTCAACTCAGTATATATATTGCTTGTTCTTCTAGGAATAGGTTCCCTCCACTCCTCTACCCACTCCAAAGACAAAGGCATTTCAGCTTACACAACTAAAACCACATTAACCCTTATTTCACCAGTTTCAAGCAAATAACCCTGCCCCTTTGCAAATAGAGCTGTGCATGGACACACAAACAATTTGTGAGAATGTAGCAGGTAAAACCTGAATGTCTATAGAAACTTGGGTATTTTTTTAAAGTCTGAGATCTACAGAATATAACACGAGAACTAATACTCTTGTGAAAAAAGGCAGAGGAAATGGTTTAAAATTCACTAAAACTCGCTACTGATATCCTGCTAAAGTGCTGCATGCTCTATCCCACTCCCTGAAGAGTGCCAAACTCACAGTGACTTAATCAGATGTGCGCCTCTTCTTTATAAAAGTAATCCAAACAGAGACCAGAAACACTACTATGTAACTTAGGTAACCAGTCATGACCTGAGTGAAAGGTTGTGAGTACAGAACACTTGAAGTGAACAGTTCATGAACAACCCATGCACAGGAACATGTTCATTCACATTTGTTGAATCACATTAATTGACAGCCACATATAAAACACATCCATGCCATGGACAATTTGCAAAGAGAATGAAAGGGCTATATCTGAGGAATAAATTGTTTCTTAGGAATTGTTTACCTAGTTGTCACCACTAGGCTCCCTGAAAACTACCAAATAAAAAGACATTGTTCAATGTGCATGTGTAATATCAACATTAGAAAATCTCCTTGCTCACATAGGGTAACTGAAAAGAAGTATGTTTGCTAGAAATCTGCTATCAATATCGAGGCCCAGTATAACCCTTGAGTAAGGGGGGCATTACAGTGATGGATCACAGGTAGAAGGAGGTGTGGGACTAAAAAAGGTCCACAAATGGCAATGCAATTGGGACACAGAAATGGGGACCTAAAATTGTCTCACCCTCAGTCCTTCTAGTGCTGCCAAGGCCAAGCAGGAATAAATTGTCTCTGGAAAGTTTGTATTTTACATGCAGGTTTTCAGGGCAGGAGCCCAGGATGGTGTAATAATATAGATACAGAGAACACCGAGTTTCTGTGTATAGTTCATCCTGTGAGAACTCCTCCATTACGTAATACATTTAAAGCTAGTCTGCAGGCAACATTTGACAACATGATGTAGGGAACAATCCTGCATTGGCAAGGTCAGGGACTAAAAGCCTTGACGGGGTTTTTTCAAGTCTTAATTTCTATTCTGTTTACCTTGTGATCTTTAAGGGCCCCAAGGCCAGATTTTTAAACGTATTTGAGTAGTGTGATGTGGTTTATAATCCTCACACCAGGGAACCAAGGGTTAATGAGCAGCTCTGTACTCGGAAGGCCCTGGCTGCCCAGCCACATTTGCTGGACCATGAAGGCCCAGCTCAAAAAATGGGGCTGCCAGATTAGTCAAGGTGGATGAAATAAGGGAACGTTCATATGCTGTTTGCTCCTGCTGAGAAGCTGCAGGAATACCACGCCACCTGGACCAAACTCTGTTGCCAACCCGCTGCAGACCTCTGGGGAGACCAGGAATGGTGGGCTGTGATTGTAGGACAAGAGCCTCTGGGTCACGGTCAAGGAGAACCATCCCTGTGAGTCCATAAGCTGACCCTGTTGTGACTTGGGAGGAGAAGAGGCTGAGGTCAGAAGGGACCTAAGGAGTAGGCTTGGTGCTGTCTGCCTTGAGGCCACTCATCTGACCTGCCAGTGACAGGGCCTTGGGCTAGAACATAGTGGAGCAGGAAGGGTCCAGGTTCCGCTACAACTGACCCCACAGACTCTCCCTGTACTGCTGCAGACTCTCGCTCCAGGGCAACACTGTCCCTCCCTCCTGCCCTGACAGGGACTTTGTGGGATTTTCAAAAGCACCTAAACTCATTCATTTCAATGGATGCTACACACCTAGAAAATACCAGTAGGTGCCTAAATGCCTTCAAAAATCTGGCCCCAGGGTTCATAACATCCAATATTTAACAGTCAAGAAGAGGTCATATTAGGCCCATTTCTAATGTTTCAGGTACAACTCAGATGGAATTTCAATGGTAGTATTTCCTGAGTAATGGCTGCAGGGCTGAACATTTTATAGACCATAGAAAAAATAAATTGACAAGAATTCCTCTATAACCAGATAATAATAAAGGTTATTGTTTCTGTTAATGTCAGCAATAAAAACCCAGGTGGATTGTACAATCTTACATTTAGATGGGTAGCTGAACAATAATCCTACATCAAAAGTTTATATTATGGTTTATGTTCAGATGCATTTAAAATGTAAACATAGGTTACAAGATAAGCAGTTAAACATGAGAAGGAAAACTGCCAAGTAAACCTGATTGTCTTGTGCTCGAAGCAGGATTTCTGGTCTGGTCACTGAGTCTGATTTTCAGATGTGTTGATTACCTTAGCTTCAATTTAGTGTAAGTAGGTGCACAGCACTTCCAACCATCAGGCCTTAAGAGTCTCAAGTTGGCCATTCAAAATTAGAGGCTGCTTCTGAAAATTTGAGCAGTAACCTCTCTGTGGTTCAGTGTGTAAAATAAAGACAATACTTTTTGTTAGTGTTTTATAAAGGACTTAAAGATGACCATGAAGGGGAAGGCACTGTGGAAGTGCAAAAATATGTTATGTTGTGTGAGCTGGTGAGGTTCCCATCTTGCTCTCAAATACTACACAGAGTCTAAAGTCACCAGGTTCTTGAGGTTTGTTTTTATTAGCATGTGACATAAAGTTCAGCTCAAACCTCTCTCCAGCTGTGCTTTTCCTAGCACTCAGACCACAGGACTGCTCTGTTCGCACTCTAGAACCTTTGTCTCCCAAAAGCCAGTCCCACCTCCCTTATCCAGCCACCTGCTCCAGTCAGCCAGCAGAACGCAGTTACCATGTGTTGATTCTGCTGTAGAAGGTTAAGAGGGTGAGGTGTTTCACCAAACACTTGCAGTCTGGTATGTATGGCTATACAGTTGGGGTTAAATCCTGGCTTCACTAAAGTCATTGGGAGTTTGCCATTGACTTTGACTTCCACCCTGGTACCTGCATTGTCCTGCCATCAACTGATCTGACTGCAGTGTCATCAGCTATTTTGAAGAATGGAACAAAATGTACAGTAAAGTAAGTACGGTAGTCTTGTATGTCCTCTGATATTGTACCAAACAATGGGCCTGATGCTGTGACAATGCAAGACACCCTTGCTTTCAATACAATCAGTACAGATAAGGGCAAATAGCAGTACACCCATGCTAATATAGGGTTTTAATATAGTACTGTAAGGTAGCAGGCAAAAATCTCCCCTTTCTGGAGAGTAAGAGGATCCATTTACATGCTACCAGCTGACTGTCTCATCTCAAGGTGCTGCCCTTGTATCTCAGGATTTTCATAAACAACCTTCTCTTCTGCTCCTCCAGTCACAGCTCCGTAACTCATTTAAAAAAAGAACAAAACCCAGCTTCTGGTTCGCTGTTGACTGACCCTCTATTTAATCAGCTTCCAAACTTTTTAGGAAATTAAATGTAGGAATATTGTTTCATCAATATTACCCACAAAACTCACATTATTAATCCCTAAAAGAAATGCTTGGCAAGATGCCAGCCCTTTTTGCATCCTGCAAGTTAGCAATCACTGGGTCATTCCCACTGGGTCATTCCCACTATCAGGAACAGTGTCCTGGGCTCAGAGAAATGTCCTGAAAGATCAGGCCCTGATCTTAGTTTTAAAGCAATACATGCCACCGTGCACACACTGGCTACACTGATCTATTAACAGGATACCCAGAATCATGTTTCCATCCACCTGCCCCCTCACAAAGCCAAGATGCAAATGGTTCAATGTGAAATTAGGAGAGCAGGTTTTTCTTCCAGAAATGGACAAAATAGGAAGAAAGAAAATGAGTGCAACTGACCAGAGTTAAAATGCACTAACTCCCTTCTGCTGAAATGATCACAGTTAATACGACAAGAAAATGTAGATGATTAAAGAAACTGACAATACAGTTTTTACTATGAAATGTCTATTCACTGTTAGTTTGATCAGTGGGGAAAATTATGGGCCATATTCTGAGTTACTCTGGTTTAAAACTAGAATAATTCCCTTGAAATCAATGGAGTTATTTTGAATTATATCAGAATCTGGCCCATTTCCCCTGAATAGAGCAAAATGTTAATAGTAATATTTTGATGGAGGGGGAGAGGGAAGGAACCAGAGCAAGATTTAAACTTCCTCTGATTTATAAAATACTGTGAGTCGAAAGAGTATGAAATTTCCAAAATAAAAGCAGTGGAAAGTGGTGAGAACACTTGAAAAGTGTTGTACAAGTGATAACTAGTTAATTATCACCAGAGACCACCGAGGGACTGAAATGGAAGCACTTATGCTAAAAAAAATAAAAATAAAAAACAAGGACTGTCCCACATAACTGCAAGATTTTGTAAACAATAAACAGAGATGATTGGTCAAGGTCATGAAGCAAAGTACTAAGCATTAAGGGATAGCAAGACAAACCAGTACTCCAAAATCAACTGTGTATAATTAAGGATTCTGAAGTACCTCTGCATCATGCTCTTCTGTCTTCACGCATTCACTCTGAGAACATTCAAATGCCATGGGGAGACTGACATGCTACTTGTTAGGTCAACAGTCCCATTGAGATTTCTTCTCATCAGATTCTGGGTCAACTACATACTCTGGGCAAATAACACAGCACCAGGGTAAATAACATTGAACTGGGCTCTTGTATTTTAGAAAACAAAAAAATTGCATGGAAATCAAAAGTGTGTTGCTTGTGTTTGTTAAATAATTCAAACTGTTCTGAACTTCTGACCCCCTCATTGCTAGCAGTGTAAAAGACTGAAGATTTCAGTGTTAATACACCATACATCATCAGCAAAAATTTATGGTGTATTAACACAGTTCTTTCCTATTTCAGAGTGAGGCCATGTTCTGCTAAAAGCATTCTAATAGTAATAATCATCTTTGTTATTTTTAGAAATCTTACTCTGTTGCAATAAGATATTTTCATTTTTGTGTGTGTGGATGGGAAGAGGGAGGAAAATTAAATTGCTCTTTTAACCTACCTCCCTGTTGCCTCCTAGACAGTAAAAGGGATATCTCCTTTCTTCAAACATTTTTTCATTGCCCATTAGTGTACACTGGATTGTTTCCCTGCTCTTCATTGTTCTGGATGATACTTGAGCTGTTTTTTGGTATGCCTCTCTCATGGTCCATGTGTTAGAACTTATATTTGTCCTTACTATGCATTCTAGAATTTTAAAACACCTGATTTGATGACACTTATTCTATATTTATATGAACTATGATAGTTTTCTGTAGGTTTTTAAACTATTGCATTTACAGTACATGCAAAGATCAGAAAATCACTATGATGCAGCATCTCACAATATCTATAATCTGCAGTATGTACATATGTTATACTGTACAAGTTTACATATTTTTTTTAAAAGTCTGGAATGAAAGGTGCATAGGGACTTATACAAAAACTCCCACTGAGTTCACTGGGCTTTGGATCAGGCCCATAGACAAATGCCCATGTATTTCTCATAAACTATAATATACATGTTACTTTTGAAGATGACTGGGAAGTTCATGACATTTGCAGAAATATGATATATATATATATGTGTGTGTGTGTGTGTCTATGTGCATATATATGTGTGTGCCTGTGTGCTTTTATATATATAGGCATATGCTGTATCTGCATACACAGCTGTATACACATATCTATCACAGTACAATATATGTTTCTTAAAGTGGCATAAATTATCTTAAATTATGGAAAACATACAGATATTCTCGGCGTGCTTTTATCTGGCCTTATAAACCTTGTTTAAGTGGATTTCTAGGTAACCGGGAACGCTTTCAACGCCTGCACGTGGTTATTGGTGTACCGTCTACGGGGGAAGAGTCCGGGTTTAGTCTGATATTCACGGAGGGGTGATGTAGAGGGGCGGCCAACACCCATGTGCTGTGTGTGTGCCTGGGTGTAGCGGTGCCATGGATGGCCGCGGGAACCAGGCAGGAGTCCCTGCGCGGCTGGCAGCCAGACCCCCTCCCCCTCGCTGTGTCTTTACCAGCCGCCCTGGGATCCCACCGCCGTGGGTCTAACTTTGCCGGCGCGTGCTGCCCCGGATGGCTCGCGCGGGCTCCCCCCTCGCGCCCCGGGGGGCCGAATGCGCCTCCCAGCCCCCCGCGGCTCAGCGGCCCATCTCCCGTCCCGGGGTGGGGGGGAGGCTGCCCGGCAGCTCAGCCGCAGCCCGGGCCGCGCCCGCCGCAGCCTGGCGGCTCCCCGGTGCCGAGCGCCCGCGGCCAACCCCTCCCGCAGGGGGCGGCTGACACCTCGGTGGGGCTCCGGGGAGGAGGGCTCGGCTCCGAGGAGTCCCCGCCTCCCGCGGCTGTGATTGGTTTCGCCCGCCCCTTGCCGGGGCTCGGAGGCCGCCTCCCTCCCCATCTAAAGCGGCCAGTCTGGGACCAGGAGGGAGCCAGAAGGGAGCATGGTACCGACTCTGCACCAGCCTCCTCCTCCGCGCTGCGCACCCAGCCCCGCCGCCGCCGCCGCCGCCTCGCCCGGGCTCCGGAGCCACCTGACCGGCTGGGCAGCAGCGGAGAGGCAGCCCCAGCGGCGCGGGGCTTCGCAGTAGAGCGGGGGGAGGCTGCGATGCATAAGCCGCCGCCTCCTCTGCCTCCCGCCGCCGCTGTCTCCGTGCATCCTCCTCCAGCCTGAAGCCGCCCGGGGAGCCGCTTCGCCTGCCAAGGACACGAGCCCGCGTGTGCCCGCCGGTGCGCACCGCCCAGCGGGGAGAGGTAGAAGCCAGGGCAGAGCAGGGCTGGCTGGAGGGGGCTGTGCAGCCGTGCCCGGGGGGCTGGCGGGGGTGGGGCGGGGAGGGGGTTGGCCCCCAGGTGACAGTCCCAGTGTGTGTGTGTGTCGGTGCGGTGTGCTCCTTAACAGTGTTGTTGTTGTTATTGTTGTAAAGCTTGGGGTTTGCCAGCAGCAGCAGCCTCCCGTGTATTGAATGCCTGGCTAATGAATCCCGTGCGCCTGCGCTTGCTCTCCGCATTAAAAACTTCCTGCCTGTGTGTGTTGTGTGGCAGCGAAAGGGGGGGGGGGGGGGCGGGTGCCGTGGGGTAGCCCCGCTTTGGGGAGGGGTGGTGTGTGTGTGTATCCCTCCCCCGCGCCTCATCCCTAGATCAACTCCACTACAGCCACACACCAAAGTGAACACCCCCTTCCCCACACAAACAGCCCAACCCACAACTTCCCACACTTGCGGTGGCCGTGGGCACCTGACACATCCATCCAGGCGGGGGGCTGCCGCTGACTATATTTTGAACGAAGGTGGTGGTGGTTTTTTGAGAGGCATCTGTTGTGAATGCCTCCTTGAAACGCGCACCCAGAGCAAAACCATCTACCCCAGAGGCTAGCTTTAAAACTGCCTGAGAATGACTACAAACAATGGGGAAGTCTTTTTTTTCCCCCAAATGAGAGCTGCCAAGTCAATCTGCTCCTATTTGTGTACCTTGCCTTGAGGGTGTTTTTTTTTAAAGCATGATATGAATGTGTTGATATCTGAGTAACTTTGAGACAAAACATTGATTTTTTTTAAAGTGAAATAAATAAATCACTTCTAAATCTTATTGTGTCCTCCCAGATGAAATTTAATACTTGTTCTGTGCATCATCCCTGGGGTACCTTTTTTTAAAATCTGAGGTCTAGTTAAGGTTGAGAATGGAGTAGGACTACTTTTTTGTTGTTGTTGACATTGAGTGGATGTGACTGCCTTTGTCATACTACAATGCAGGTCATGATTTTTGGTTCAGGTCCCCCCAAAAAGAGAGGAGGGGCTTCCCAGAGGGCTTTGCTGAGGAGTTATTAATACGCTCCATAAACTCTGCATGCTTATAACCTGTCTTTTTTCATGTAATCTTGTTTATTATATAGTGAGTTCCTAGATTTTTTGAGACATGGTATGATCATTCTTTTACCCAAAAATGCTGAAGCCTTGCTTATGTAAAATTTGTTTTTGTTTTGTTTTTGAAACTGCCAGAATACTATTTTTCTAAGCAGTTTTCAACTAGATTAAGGGAGGAACAATCCAAATTTTTCATCAGGGAAGGAAAACTAAGATGTGTAGATGCTTGCTGTAGACATTTTATTTATGTTTCTGTGCTTCATTTATATGCAACTGGTAAACTGAGAAACTGTTTTTCTTTGTTGGGTATATCTTTTTAAAGTGTGTGTGTGTGTATTTTAAAAATGGTTTAAATATGCTTATCAGGCTATCTTTTTGAGGTCAGTTTTTCAGCTACTTAAAAGCCCAACTACTGTAGCTTTAAGGTGACTGCAGATAACAGTATTACTGTCTCTTATAATTAGCAATCTGCTGAAACTTTAAATCCCCCTTGACAGATGTTATGATCCGAGACACAGCGGTTTTCCAGTGAGCTTTCCCCCCACCCTTAAATAAAGCAACCGGTGTGTCTCTTTATTGTGTTCTGGATTTAATTGATGACATTTTTTTCTTTAGAAAAGTAAAGTACAGCCATATTTTACACTGATATTCAACTGCTTCAAACTTTAGTTATCTCAGTAGAATACTTACTCCTCCATGAATAACTAATGTATGTTGTTTGTTCTTATAACCTGTCCTCACAGTAGCTACTTATGGAAGTCTTTTCCAATGTATGATCAAACAAGGCAGACATGAAAGTAATTTGGCATACTGACCTATCTAGATCAACACTTAGCAAGTATATGTAAATTTCAACTTTCATTATCTCTTCCTATGTACTTATGTCTCATAAGACCAGTTCTGACATTTTAACAAGAACTCATACCCTACATTTGTAGGTTGCCTGCATTTCAAGATATTTGCTGTTTCCAAAATGTAAATATTATTATAATTTATTTTAAAGCCAGTTATGTCCAGTTGTCATTTTACAGGTAATGGTCATTAAAGTTTCATTTTGACCTGTTATAGTTCATGCTCTACAGAACTCTACATAAAGTAGTTAAAATAAATTATATAGAAGTTGCATTGGATTCAAGTGGGCTTGGAAGAACTACGGTGTGTCTGAAAATTCAAAAACTTCCAAGTTTTCAGTGCGTATATGTCATCCTTTGTAGTTCATGAAATACAAGTACTGTGTGTCAACCTTTCCCTTGACAACAAAACCCATAAGCAATACAATTCATGCTGAACATTTGTTCAAATAAAATAATCTATGGTTGTCATGGTTACAAATAGAGTAAGGTTACTAGTTTTCATCTGCATGCAGTGGGATGGGGGGAGAAATTTACATTCCACATGAGTTTGTCATACTTCAAGTACCCAATATGTGAGAGAACATAATTCACTATTCTACTTTTTTAAAAGACTTGCTGGACCAAAAAGTGGTAGAATGTAGGAGAAAACCCTTTCTTTTTCTATCACTAGACTCATTCTATTCCTATTTCTACCTGCAGGTAGTAGGATTCAGTAAAATTGCTGCTCTTACTTTCCAAACAACAAGAAAAAGTATATTGCAGTAGGGCGACTGGAACTTCTAATGATTAAGGGAACGCAGCACATGCTCCAGTAATAGACCGTTCTAGAATTTAGATTTGTGTATTCATGGTGTGGCATCACCACTACGAGCATTTTAATGTCTACCTACAGTGAAGAAGAACTCCTTGTCTGCTGGAGTTTCTATTCATCCATGACTTCCTTGACCTTTTTTTGGCTCACTTGTACTGGCCCAATTCTCCTCTCTCATGCAGATATTAATCGATTGACTTTGCTACGGTAATTCCACCTGTATACTGTTTGAGAACAGAATCAGGATCTTGATATCTTGGCACCCAACTTTTGGCATCAGTCCCTGTGCAGCTTCTTCTCATCTATTGTTCACTCATCTGAAATTCCATTTTGTCCATTACTACTTGTTTTTCCTGACCTTTTAATCTAGTTCCTAATATGGGTGCACCCGATGTTTCATCAAGTACACCGGAAATGAAACCCTTTCTCCCTCCCATCTGACTTTAATAAAAGTTAAACATGTATATGTTAGGAAAGCATATCCTTAGATGTGTAAACAGATTAGTCCCATTTCTTCCCTGCTCCTCCCTCTGCATGGTATGACTGCATTGTACTATTAGTGTTTCTTTTTCCTTTACTAATTTTATTAAATAAACTGAATTGTTAACAATTTGACCAGTCAAAAGACATTGTTGGATGTACAATATAATACAGGCACGTTGAGTAATGTAGGTCATGGATTAAGGAAAATAAGCATGCTATTCTGAAAGTTCTATGAATGACTTGTCTGGTGATAACAACATGCTGTTCCACTTGGATTTACTGCTATATGATGCCTATGGGGTCTTCAGAACCCTATCCATCATAAACTGTGTGCACCTGGGAAAGATCTAATCTTGCAATTACAGTACTCTGATGTGTAGTCCAATCATGTCAGTGGGGCTACATGCAAAAGGACCTCTTTTCCATAGTGCAAAGACTAATAATCTATCTAGTTTGGTTTAATTTCTCCAATATAGAGGAGCAAATTCTTTTTGCTGATGATAGGGTTTTGCTTAGAAGTATGAGATAACCATTAGCTGTGGTACTATAACAATAGATGCTATGATTATTCATGGCTGATATTTTTATGTATATTTACTAATCTCTCTGTTCAAATAATACCCTGCAGCAATGAGTTCCACATTCATATATATCCTAGCCCCCCCCCCCTAAAAAAATGAGTGGATTGATATTACACATTACACTTTATTTAAAGAGTAGTCAAAATTTTGGGGTCCATTCAAATGTGTCTGGATTTGGTCTGCCTGTTGACTACCGCTGCTTTAAATAAACCTATGGCTAGTTCAAATGGTCATATTATCCTTGTGCAATTCTCTTGGCTGTTTTCAAGAAACCTTCTTCTTAAAAAGACAACGGACTAGCTCAGTTAGCTAACTGTTAGAAGTATCATGCATTTAGAGTCATTAATTACTGCTGCAAGGGATGGTATTGCAAATTTCCTCCTAGAAATATCTTACCAACAGCATTTTTAACTGCAGGAATATCTGAATTGTAAATAGTTAGTTTTCATATGCCTCTATCATCTTTACATTTCTTCTGTTTCCAGTGGTACAAAGGCTTCTTTCTGAGCTATAACAAAATGTATTAAAAATCTAATATGGGAGCACCATGTCATTGGATTCATAAACAGCATGCTTCACAAATCTTGGGTACATGTTGTTATTTAATTATTGTTTCATCAGAAGTTTGGAAACTGCTTCATAAAGAGTAATATGAACAGGTTCTCTTTGGACTGTCATTCGTGCGTGGTCTTGATCGTAATTTAGTTTCAAGTCCACACTTTTCCATGAATGTGTTTGAAGGGTTTTTGGTTTTTTTAGCTTGGAATTTGATATTTAGAATAGCTGGAATAACAGCTTTCTTGGAACATTTTCCCTAATAACTATGTTCTGTTTTCTTTTTGTTTTTACTGGGACACTAGGTCTACATTTTAAAGTGCTAAATTTGGCTAGTTGGCATGACTGGCTTTAACTTTGAAATGTCAGACCTCTTCTTGACACCACTACAAATTTGAGGCAACCTGCAACCTTTACATGCAGTAATACTAATTTGCACAACACTTTCATCTGTAATCTATAGGGGCTATAGAGAAGACTAATCCCTTGAAGTTTGGGTCCTCTGTGGTAAACACATCATTCCTTTTTGCACATGTTAAAAATGAATGCTGACTCGGTCGGCAATAAAACATTTTTATAACAGGTGATTATAAAATGAAAGGGCTATTACCAGTGCCTTTTGGTTAGGGAGATTAGTGTGCATTTTTGTGTTTGTTTGTATAGATCATGATATTTTTCTGAAGCTCTAGACCAGAAAAGTTTGCATAAATGTGGGTGAAAAGTGCACCTTTTGGGTCCAAGAATGTTACTCTTTCTAAGGGTATGTTTTGAAACTGAGACAATGTAGTCAAATGCAAGGAAAATTTCCAGTGTATTGTAACAAATGAATCTTATCAATCAACTGAAAACTGTCAAATGTGCATGTTGCAGGAATCTGCATTGTAAAGTGCATATATAGTGTGGAAACTCTGTAAAGAGTCCCTCAAATTCAAACACAAAATCCAGACAATACTGCTCTTATACTGTAGGTCTCATAAATTCAATATCTGCCTAATATGTCGAGCTGGACTTTAATCATAACATCTATTGATATTTTTGAACATTCAGAGAGACTCATTATCTGTGTTCAACCCGAAAAAGCATGATTTGCATCACAATGCAGAGAGTAAAAACCCAGGACTTAAAGTGTGATTTAAAATCTTTTGCTTCAGCCACTTCTTAAGGTCTGTGTTGATGAGTAATTAATATTTAAATCAGATAATACTGTTCTGAGAGATGCTTTGTCAGACCTTGTTATAAGACTCTGATTTTGTTTTGGGTCTGTGAACACTACTAGTGGATACGCAGATCACAGTGTGCTGAACTGTTCAAAGTAAATTTTCCTTTCCGAATGATATTCAAACACACCAGTTTCTGTAATGAAGAAGAATACACAGAACTCATATGGCTTAGTTTTCCATTTTGAACAACAGTCTGATAAACTACAAATAAAACAAACAAGGGAATGATGTGGAAAGGCTAATTGAACCCACAAAATCAAGTAAGGTCTGGTCAGGTAACTGGATGAAATGTTCACCTGTTGAAACAAACACAGCTGTGTATGTTTCATCCGCTCATTGAAATATAGGTGAAAATATGACATGACAATTGGAACATAAAAGGTGTGTGTTTTGTGGGTTTTTTTTTTTTTTTTTTAAAGAAAATGATTTGTGTACCACACACGTCTTTTAACCATATTTCTCAGCTAGTATATTCCTACATCTGTCAGGTCATGAGAGATGCTAAAATGGAAAGTTTCAAATTAAAACAGTTTGTGTGTGTGTGTGTGTTTGCACTTCACAAAATGTTTCAAAAATAACTTGCAAGCTAGACAAGATTCTGTCAAACTTCTTGCTCCTCTTCTATGGGTTGAAACGCAATACAAAAAATGTCACCTCAAAAAACTTAATCTTTTCCTCTCTCTGGAGAGTCAGGTGGCCCTGGAACCAGAATGAAAGCACCCCATCTACCACACTCCGTATAGATAAACAGGACTATCCTGTGTAGTGCCTGCTCAGTGGCTAAAGTACTGAGGCTAGGAACAGTGTCAACAAAGAAGGGATTTTTATTCATTTTTGTGGCTTCGGGTGTGTAGTGACTTTGTTTTGCACCCTTCCCCTCCTCCCCTCATTATCTCTCCTGGGTGCATCCATTATTTTATTTTTTTTTAAGAAGATAAAATGGAAGCAGTAAGGGCCTCGTGGAGGGATGTTGTAAATGTTGAAATGGTGGGACTGAACGAATTTACCTACCTTAAAAATAAGATACCAAATAGTCCAGCGGTATGTCAGAGAGTTGCCTAAAGGTAGGTGGGTGTGTCTAGTGTAAAAGGTGAAACTCTAGAGTAAAAGTTTCCTTTTTAACTCTATAATACTAGCTGTAATACTTAAAGGCGATCTCAGCAGGACCTGAGGGTCATATAAATTAGTCACATTTGTAGTAAGCCATTTCTTTCCCCTCTTTGCCATCAGAGCTCCTGATGGGGGTGGATAAGGAGGGAAGGAAGGTGACGGTCATAATGAAGCCTGTCCAGTGCCTTGTGTCCATTGCTAAATCTATTTCTTCCCCTCATTTTTCCCCATGCTGACCCCTGCTAGCATTGTGCAAGAGCTCCATGAGGTTGACTCACATCCCAGGAAAGGAGTTGAGGCCTATTTAAGCCTACCTGGAATAGGCAGAGTTTCACAAAGGTGGTTTGTTGCTTTTAGTCCTAGGCATGCACAAATCCCTCTAAGGCCTGGTCTTCACTGGTGTGTGTGATCAATATAAGTTACGCAACTACAGCTACGTGAATAATGTAGCTGAAGTCGATGTACTTAGATCCACTTACCGTGGCGTCTTCACTAGACTAGACACAATAAATCGACCCCTGCTGGTCGATCACTGCCCACCAATCCAGCGGGTAGTGTAGACGTTGCCTAAGGCTCTTGCTGAATGATGTCTAACTCACCAAGTACTGTACTAGATTAGGCGTAGCATATTTTCCCTTTTTAACTCTTTTAACTGTGGTTATTTTGACATTTTTTAAAAAGATGCTTCTCGTTGCTTCCCCTTCTCCGTTTCACGAACAAGTTGGCCTCTTGCATCTGAAAAGCTCAAATACTAACACAGGCATTCTGTACTCTGTCCTCCTGGGAGCAGAGGAGTACCAGACATAGTAAGCATATTGTGTGTTGAGGGATTATGAGAAACACTGTACTTGCCTCTTCAGGAGACGGGAGTAGAGTGTGTGTGGTTAGTGTTTCCAGTGCACTCTGACAGACTTGCTAACACCGTGAAAGGCACAGTGTTAACCATACTGCACTGCCCTCCTTTTTTTTTTTTTTCAGACCCTATTTTTAGCTATTAATAGCAGTGTATTTTCCATACACTTTTATTCTAAGTTAGTCTCTCTCTTGCTCTCCTTTTAAAAATATGTTTTTCTTTTTAAAGATTATTTCAGATTTTCAAACGTCAGGCATGCTGATCAATAGTCCATTATAAGTGAATTAATTTGGGAGAAACTTGCATGTATTCACATGTGGAATTGCTTCTTTTTCTGTATCCTCTGTTTTAAAAACAATGTAGCCAGGCATGTCAATTGATCTTCTATTAGCAACTACTGTCTATCTTAATTCTTTCGATCAATATATGTTGCTGGTACAATATTTTGCAATAGCCTGCGTGTAGATAGGGATGGTAGGTCAGTAATATTAATATGTACTTTGGGTCTGTTTTTAATATTTAGGCATTGTAGTATTAGGCTAGGGGTCAAATGATGCTCTTAGTTATTCATGCAATTCCTCACAAATCTGTGAAGCGATGTAGAGATGTAAAAGAGTAGAATTTGTCCCTTATAATCAAATTCTAGTTTCATGGACACTAATGACAAAGAGTCTTGTAGCACCTTATAGGCTAACAGATTTTAGGAATCATGAGCTTTCGTGGGCCCACTTCATCAGATGAATGTTGTGGAAATGTTCCACAACATTCATCGGATGAAATGGGTTT
The DNA here is from genome assembly GCA_032164245.1 of Sternotherus odoratus. Lineage (NCBI taxonomy): Eukaryota > Metazoa > Chordata > Testudines > Kinosternidae > Sternotherus > Sternotherus odoratus. The sequence continues at coordinate 14,666,406 of JAVMKO010000003.1, read as the reverse complement.
CCACAACATTCCACAACAATACTTTAGTTAGTCTTTAAGGTGCCACAGGACTCTTTGTTACCTCAACAAGACTGTCGCTTTTGCACATCCAGACTAAGACGGCTACCCCTCTGATAATGGACACTAATGTGAGTCTAGATTTTTCTCTAGATATATACCCAGAGTTACTAACCCCAACTGTTTTTTAAAAAATCATGACATTATTCAAAAGAATACATTTTGGGATTATTTTTAGTTTGGTGTTTTGAGTCTTTGGTTTTAACTTTTTTTCCCCAGCTGTTTTTCTACAGCCATGAGGGCTACAAACTCATTTGTTAAATGTAAGATGTCTCTTGTAATCTCATAATTTCGAGAGTTCTGGCTTCAAGGGAAAACATCAAATATTATGAGAGCTAGAAAAACTGTATACCAAGTAGAATTTGGCTGAAGCTTCTGGACATTTCTTGATTTATTTGCTTTTGCGAATTGCAGCTGAGTTCACGATTTGGCCCTCGGTTAACACCTCGGCAAGCCTGATGAACATGGAATTAACATGCTTTAATGCATGTTTGGTAGCACATGATAAGCTTTGAATCACAAAGAGCAAAAACCTCCTTATATCATAAGGCTCAAAAGGGAATCTTCCTGAAGTTTGTACAACTATTTAACTAAATTCCATCCTTTTTGCTGGAAGCAAGAGAGATTTGTTGAAGACTGGCTATATGTGCTGAGCTCCTGATGGATGGGATAAATCAAGTCACCTAAAGCATTGGTTTTGGGCTTTTTAAAATGTTTTTGTCCAGATCAATATTATATAATGGGCCAGATTCATCCTTGTCTCAAATCTATTGAAATACGTGAAGTTACATTTGGGGTTGTAAATCCTAGGTAAACATTGGGCCTTGTCTTCAAGATTATCAAATTACCAAAGTAAATAAAAGCCTATTTTCTAGTACACCTCCCTCTGTTTAAAATTATAAATTTATAACTGAACTTAGGAGGTTGGCAGCCTTAGCTTTGCAACATCAGTCTTATCTCTCCATGAATGAAACTGAATCATTGTTTGGAGGAGAAAAAATGCTGGCATAGAAGGTAAGAAAACAAAGACTTTCCTGAAGAGTGTGTGTGGGTGTGTTTGTTTTGTTTTTTTTAAAGGCTGCTTCTCAAAGCAGTGGGGTCACTACATGGCTGAATCTCTAAGCTAAAGAGAACTATATGCTATTTGCTGTCATGATGTCCCTTATTAGATTTTTTTTTCATCTTAAGACAGAAGTGCTTTGCAACCTATGTTAAAATTTGATCTTCACAAAAAGAAATTGAATCAAGTTTAGGGAAAATTCACTTGGTTTCAATATCACACTTGAATGGTTCACACAAGCATCCATCATGACTTTGAAAAGGGATTTTTAGATATTGCCCCTCCTCCCTAGAAAGCCACTAAAATTGCAATAATTAAGTTAATGGAGTATATATTATCTTTAAAGAACATTAGGATTTAAGTTTAAAAACAAAGTCAAAGTGTGTAACACTTCCTGCTTCGTTCTTAGAATATTATACGACTGCAACTTTATTGGACCAGAGTTAAGGTTGTGTTGGCTAGAGTGCAAAACGGTGCCTTCTTTGAGAAGTACAGCTTTAGGTCTTTAATGCTTGCTTTTTTGTCTTAAATACCTTTTGAGAAGGTAATATATACTTGAGGATCATGTACATGGAACCTCAGTTTCACATTAGGGATTTTTATTTAGTTAGCTAGTTTAGTTTAGTTCTTTTGCCTGGAGATGCTCCTCCTCCCCTTTTGTTGACTTCCTGAGGCTTGTGACAAAGGAGCCTCACTAATGCATACCCCATAAAGCCCACAGGAGGGGATCAGTGCAGGTATAGGATTCTGACTGGGTAAGCCTATCAACCCCTTGGGCATGCTAAGAGGTTCATTTCTGCAGGGACTGTGGGGAATTCCTGGGGCCTCCTATGGAGGTCATGGTTGTGAGGGGGAAGAATGCCTCCTAGAGATTGATTTCGGGGGGGGGGAATGAATTTAATTTTCTTTAGAACCGCAGCCCCCACACGCTATAGTGCTGACCCCGCAAACCTTAGCAGGCTTGTTGGTGACCCTGCTGCTTCAGTCTCATTGGGCTTCTCCACTCCAAATGCACTAACAGGCTCCTTTTGTCTATGAGCCAATTTTTGCTTGTTTGGATCCTAGTAAGGCCTGTGTCGAGTTGTGGAATGACCACCAAAGAATCTCACAAGACTCTCACTGGGAGGGGAGAGGTGTCTCGTCTGAAATGGGAAAAATCCCCCACTAACCTCCTCTCTTTAGTTGCTGCCCTTGTTCCTCCCTCATAGGCCATCTGTGGGCCAGAAGAGAGGAGCTCTTGCAAAGTTTAGGGTGTGTGCATGCAAGTGGAGGGAAGTAATGGGAAGACAGGGAGACTTGAAAGATGTGAACACCCCTCTCTTTTTCCTTCTTCTTGAGGCTCTGTGCAGGAAATCATGGGCTCCAGTGCTGTTTCTAGCATTAGAGATGAGCCTGAATTAGCTTACCAGCGCCTGATGTGTCATGCTGACATGTAATATCTAAAAAAATCTCAGATTTTATTGTAAATCTAAGCTTCTAATACTTGGATCTCTGCACTAGATATCAACTACATGAGTCCAGTGACCCATAATTTCTCTCATTATATGTAAAAGTTTTGGGGTTTTTTGCCTCTTTTATAAGGAGAAGGGAAAAAAGCTTTAATTCTGAAAACCGCTCTTTGCATGTTGTAATTCATGAACCCTTTGTCCATGTGATGTTAATTTAGGCAGAAAAATTGTACCTCAACCTAAACTTTCAAGTTTGAAGCCAATATTGTGTGGTTGAGCTGGATTGAAGGGTATGACAAATGGGCTTACTATGGAAACTCAGTTCCACCTTTAACTATGAAGCAGCTGCCGCCTCTCCATAATGCTGTATTCTTGTGTATCTTGATCCACAGTTTGACTTGCAGTAAAGAGAAATTACCAAGCTAAGAGCAGGATTCGTGTAAATCTTCATGCAGGAACGGATGGCAGATTGGTCAATTGACTTGCCAGATGTTCATATATATACTCTGCTATTATTGTGACAGTCAGGCATTGAGGTGATAGTTTAATCAAGGTCTTAGGCACCTTTGCAATCTAAAGAAGCTAGTAGTGTAGAAAAATCAATTGGATCTAAATAAGATTCTGCTTAACTACTTCCTCCTTGTTGCTTTCAGGCACCATGGTTCTCTCCCAATCACTCGGCCTTGTCAAACATGAATATTTGATAGGTCATATTTCCTCCTAGTATTTATAAAAAAGGTTACTTGTAAAAGATGGCATGCTGAAAGTCTTGCAACTATCTAAACTCCAGTTATTCATAGAATAAGGGTCATATACTAAACCTGAGTTTGGATTTGGGGCAGAGTTGTAACCATTTGGAATTGACTGTAGCCCTTTCCAAAATTTCCTTTAGGGGTATGACAATAGGAGTATGATAGTCCTTGCTTTTGCTAGCTAAAATCCACACTTGCAGATGTGAGAATAAGGATTCTCACTGAAGTTAATGAGAATGGTATTTGTATCCTTGGGCAGGTATTTGGCCCTGTTTTGTTTTTTGTTTTTAGCTACTAAATTGCTATGAAGCCTAAAGACAATTTTATGAATCCCTTGATCTTGCCCTGCATAGTGGTATAAAAACAGGAGGGACAATTAATTTCAGCTTGTTGTCTGTAATAAGCAGGAAAAGATTCATTGAAGTTTGTATCCAAACCGAATACCTAGAATTAGTTGTGTAGAATAGCGACTGTTGCACAATAGTGACAAATTCTACTGAGTTGCTGGGGTATGAAATCTTGTATTCAAGCTTTAAGAGGCTATTACAAATGTAACACCACCTCTCTAGATGGACAGTTGTCTGCAGGGACCCAAACATGGGATCTCGGGATCTTCTAGCGTGAGCTGCTACTTCCTGAGCTCTGTATTTTAAATTACCTGTTAGCCAAGGCTGTAGCAGGGTCAATATGTGACTTAGCCACCACTAGAGAGGGACAGAGCACCACACTGAGTGGGTGTGGGATACACAAATGAAGGACAGTTTCAAACAAGTGTGGGGTTTCTTTTTTGTTCAGTGTCAAAGAGGATGCACTGAAACCCTGATCCTGCCAGCTTAAATTTATGATTAACCTTACACAAGTGAATAGTCACATTGACTTCAAGTTAAGCATATGCGTAATTCTTTTGTAGGATGAAGACCTAAAAAAGGGATACTGAGAAACGTGCCACAAACACCATGGAAATAAAACTAACCAATTTTACTACCCTAAATTAGCCAATAAACTTTGTTTTAAAATTAAAATTCTCTACAAAGCTGCAAAGAGGAGGGGGAGTAGGGAAGGTAAATGGAAGCATAAATACCTTTTTGAGGAACCTCTCTGCACATCAGTGCAGCAGGGAGGAAAAAATGTTTCCATTAATCTTACACCACAGGAAAGAAGTGTGGATATTTGGTGTAAGTGTTTTGTACTACTTAGACTTTTATAGCAGTAGCTCTGCAGTTTGACTTTGGCTGTACTGAAAAACTCTTAAATGTACGGCGAACTATACTGGGTATGGCTTAGTTCTGATACAGATCTAAAAGACATCTTGCATTCTGTGAAATCCTGGTGCTTATTAGTATTGTAGTGCATATCCTTTCCGTTCAGATTTCTCTGAGTTTATTTTGTTTGGATTTTTATTCCTTAGACACAAGAAAGGGAGCATTAGTTTGTCCAAAAGGAGAAAAAAAACAACAACCCCAAATCCACAACAACAAAACCATGTAGTTATTATAGTAAATTGTGGCTACATTGAGGATAGCAATGCTTTCATATTTGCATGGTTAAGAACCCTAAAACATGTATTTGGATGAGATACTTAGTAATCAAATATAGTCTTACTAGGGTTTGTGAGTATCTGTTTCTGCTGGAAAGCAACGCTGTGCTTTTCCCTCATTAAATTAAACAGAAATTCTCAGAAATATGTGAAGTCTCTGTAGATTCAGGAACTCTTGGTGCTACTGAGGTGGTCCACACTGAAGTCCACAAGAGGGCATTTTATCACCAATTACTGAGGAAAATAAAATGCTTTAAAGGGAAGTTATAATATTAATAACATGTAGAAGGGAAAAATTATTATCCTAAATTACGCACTGATAGCTGCTTGCAGTTGATGTGTATAAATGTTTATTTTCTGGATGAATCTGGTATGTTGTTGGCTAGGTATGTCAACAAAATCTGTTTTTTTCCCCCCTTGTCCGTTGCCTGAATGATTTCATATCTTACCTAGAACTCCTCTAGAGATGGGAGAATTTTTTGTTTTTGCAAGTGTCTTGTAGCTGGTTTTAAAAAACATATTCGTAATCAAGAAAATTGGACTATACATAGGACAGGTATAACAAACAGTGAATAATCACAGTGTACCTCTGCTCCCCTTCCAGGGCTCTTACGAGGCAAGGATTCTATTCAGGAACACAGCTCAGTTAGGAGATTTGGAATTTGCAAATACACCCAACCGTAAATCCACTGAATCTTAAGGAACATTTGGCAGCCCGGAAATTCTACATGTGCCAGATGGACCTGATGTCTTTTATTTGGCAGCAGTTAATGCTAAGGCATAAAATGATTGGGAGAGACATCCTAGTTGTCCTTCTTTTTATTTAAAAATATGTAATTTTCTCTTGTAAATGTCTGTGCATTTTCCTCCTCTCTTCCTCATCCCTCTGTTGGTAATGATGGCATCTGTGCTGAAGGTCAGGCTGCCTAGTTCTCAGATTTGTGACCTTCCTCAGCCTTTCACAGTGCACATAATGAGATTAATTCAGTTCGGTTCCCTGTGGACAAATATATTCACATTGTGGCTGGTTTGCAGCCTCAGCATATGCCAAAGATGGAATGGGCCATGGGGATGGAACTACCAGCCTAGTGGTGAGCTGGCTGGGGCAGGCATATTGGCAAGGCAGTGTGGCCAAGCTTTCACTCCCTACTCTGTACTCGTTCTATAGATACTGAGTGTTTAAGGTTCAGATTGCCCCTCCCACTGAAAATCGTGCAGGAAAAACCTGGGAAGGATAAGAGGAGTCTGAGTTACCCCAGGTGTAGACTTCCCCAAATTGTTCTGGGCCACGCTGTAGATTCACGCACAAACGGGGATTTCGGTCTCCAGACTCTGCAGATCCATGAGACCTTCTGCTTCCATTGGCTCTGGAGTCTCCTGCCCACACCCCCTAGTGTAGAGCCATAAGGGCTTCCCTCGCTGATGGCTGTCCCTGGATCACACTCATTAACAGAGATCTCTGCAGCATGGAGAGAACCATTAGTGGTGCTGGCTTTTCTTCTGTGGTGTCAGTATGTGGCAGGGTGATGCAAAGCCTCTATTTCTCCATCTCTTCTCTGCATTCAGAGCTCTCTGAGCGAGGGGGAGGTGCGAGGGGCTGCTGGAATGGTGCTGTGGAAATAGAGGATTCCTTCCCTTTCCATGGTGGAGAGCTGAGACCCTCCACAAGTGGTTTTTGGGTATTAAATGGACAAATTCTCTCACTTTAAAAATGAGAGGGGGGAGGGGGGAATTAACCAAGATTAGCATCTCTTTGTTCAACAACAGGCAGTCTCCTAGTCAAATGTCTGGATATTTTAAAGCTCTTTATTCAGATGAGAGATATTTTTCCAGCTATATTGATATCACAGCAAATGATTCTGTAAAAGCATTTTAGTATCCCTCAGGGACTGGAACTTGGAGTACCGTTTTATTTTATTTTTAGCTTGGGAGACATTTGCTTTCCAGAAGTATCCTAAAGATTTGACAAGTCACTTGCTGCTCTCACCCTGTCACTTTTGGGCACAACACTGGATTTGGTAGCTGAACATCTACTAGAATAGTAAAAGGCAGGTTGTTGCTGAGACTTGAAGAAAACATTTCAGGCATGTGATAAGTAGTGCAGAATAGCATATCTTCCTTTCTAAGTCTCTTATGTGTGGAGATAGGGCAAATTAAGGCATAATTTTTGTGGAGATTTGAGTGAGCCCAGCTCAAAGCTGATTCAGTAGAGAATGAGGAGTCTGCCTGAGAGACATAGCTGTTGGGAGAAAATGTATAGAGAAGAAGACAGTGGGGGTGGGAAGGGAGTTTGGGGGGTGGCTTGTGAAGGCGATAGACACAGAACCCACACTGCATGTATGTGACGAAGTGGGTATTACCCCACGGAAGCTTATGCTTCAATACTTTAGTTAGTCTTTAAGGTGCCACAGGACTCTTTGTCGCTTCTGCAGAACTCACTTAGGGCTTGTCCTCATTAGGGGGGAGGATCGACGGCAGATACGCAACTTCAGCTACGTGAATCACGTAGCTGAAGTTTGCGTATCTGAAGCCGACTTACTGCTCGTCCCCACGGCGCGCTTCCCCGTCGACTCCAGCTTGCACCTCCCGGCAAGCTGGAGTTCCGGAGTCGACGGGGGAGCCGCGGGCAATCGATTTATCACGTCTTAATGAGACGCGATAAATCGATCGCCAGAAGATCGATCCCTGCCGGCTCTAGTGAAGACGAGCCCTTAGTGTAAAAGTGAGACAATCATAGCAATAACATACACTCCCATAACATATTAGTAGTTTCGGTGTGCAGATTAGTGAAGGAATCTTAAATCCCGGTTTCCCCGCTGTTCTGTTGGGATCCAGCGTCATTGCTGTCTCCAAATTCATTAGCAAAGCCTGCATGACCTTTAGGTGTAGTTTTGAGGTTTCCCACCGAGAGAAAGAGGGCTTGACCTAGCTGCTGTTCTTATCTTGGGACTGGGTATTGCCAGTAATCATGGCATATAAGAGCCACTTCATTGGCTTCTGAGATCTAGAGAAGAGGAAATGTGCTATGTTTTAATTTGGGAGCACAACTCTGTGAAACAAAGCTCGCCTTTCCAGACTAGACTGAAATCTACTTATAAAATGTTATCCTATGCCTGAATTAATTTATTGCTTCAACAGAAGTCTTTATTGTTATAAACAACTACTTGTCACCTTTTGTAAATGTGTGCTCCCCTTCAGCCTAGTGTTAAACACTGAATGATTCAGGGAACATTTCCAGTTTCTGACAATGCCTTTTAAAAAAAACAGTATGAAAGCCAGGGTCAAATAAATTGCTTCCTGACCCACAGAGAAGTTGCTACTGCAGTATCCCCAAACTTTTCCCATTTGTACCCCCCACCCCCAGCTTGCCATCTCCCCCCTGAAAGCCGACTCTGAGTGGATAGGTACTGCCTCATTGCTATCCACCCCTTACCTCCAGCAGAAAGGGAGCCCAAGTAAGATAATAGCAGCAAGGTTACAGATGGTTACAAGTCCCTGTGGAGTTGAAGGGGTTAAATATACTGTTCCTGTTTTTGTTTTTTTGTTTTTTTTAAAATTACTAGTCCTGATTTGTGGAGCCCTATGTCTGTGGTACAACTTGTTGGGTGTCTTCTATAGAAATGAAGGCAGAGAGAACATACCTTGAGAGCAGTGGTCTCCAACCTTTTTATACCCAAGATCGCTGTGGGAGGGAGTTTGGGTGCAAGAGGTTGCTCTGGGCATGGACAGAGTGTTTGGATGCAGGGTGCTGGCTCTGGGAGGGGGGACGGTTCTGAGGTTTGGAGTGCAGGAGGGGGGTATGTGGCTCTGCATGATGACCCTCTCTGCCAGCACCGCCCCCTCAGCTTCCACTGGCCACAGTTCCCTATTCCCAGCCAAGGAGTTGCTGGGGCGGTGCTTGCAGGCAGGAGTCGGGCCGCACTGGCTGCTTCCAGGACTGGTGTGGGGTTGTGGCAGACAGGGAGCAAGCCTAGTGGCAGCTCCGCTGCACCACCAGAGATCGCAATTGACTGGGAGAGTCCCCAGGATCAACCAATCGATCACGATTGACCGGTTGGTGGCCACTGCCTTAGAGCCTGTGCTCATACTTGCAAGGACAGATCTTCATGACCTTAATTGAGGGACAGAAATGATCAGGCCCTTAATCTTCAAATTCATAATATTATAGAAAATGTTGATTTATCTTACTTTAGCAGAGCCTGCCTGTCTTTCAGTGTTTAGGTGCCCCATGCTTACTGAAAACCAGGCCCTTTGAAATGTCTAGTGAGGCACCCAAAATTAGTAGTTACTCTAGGAGACTTTGGGCCATGTGCAGAAATTTCTGACAAATGTCTTCTGAATATGAAAGAATGTCATAGGATTGAACAATCTAGCACTATAATTCATTCTTCCACTGATTCTCTTATTCTCTCTATTAACACAGTCATCCAAAGTACTCAACAATTTCATTCAGCATATCTTTGGAGAACAACTCTGGAAAAAGTTGTTAAAATTATTGTAACAGCAAACAAAACAAAATGATGCAGCTCCAAGTACAATCATACTGATGGCTCAGACCTTTTAAAAAATAGTCTTGCATAGCTTTTATTTTAAAATGCTCGCTCTCTATCTGGCATGCCTTTTTGCTCGCCTCTTGAGTAAATCTACCCCTTCTTTTATGATAAACGCTTATATAAATGAAAGATTCTTCAGATTCAAACCTTTTGATATTTAAAACTTATGCAGATAAAATGTCAAACATTCCTTTAATGGAACTAGATAACTGAACAAAATGTTATCCTAAAGAAAGCAAAAAAAAAAAAAAAAATCTTAAGGAGACACTGTCATCTTGAAATCTAATCCGTTAAAATTAGTTTCAGATACCACACCTTCTTCAGAGTCTTCCGATCAATTTTTTTGGCTTTGGATTTTACAGTTTTTACTCTGTTCTCTGATACGATAGACCTAAGGAGGGTGGATTGCTGATTTATATGACTAAAATTGGTGATTGATTTAAATCAAAGAAATTTTAAATATAATATAAACCACTTGAAAAACTCCCCACTGAGCAAAGACTAGGGGAGGGAGGGAGAGAAGGACAAATTCAGGCTGGACGTAAGGTACAAAATTTTAACAGGGGAGGGTAACTAATCACTGGAACATCTTAGCAGAGGTTGAGGTGGGTTTTCCAGTTCTCCAGCACCGGAAACTTTAAAATCAAGATAGGGTGTTTTTTCCCCTAAAAGATATGCTCTAGTTAAAGCACAGCTATTGAACTTGAAGCAGGAATGAATATAGGGAAGTCCTATGGTCTGTTTATACAAACTGTCAGATTAGATGATCGCCATGGACCCTTTTGGCCTTAAAATGAACCTATAGGAAAAATGAAGAAATATATTTTTGTTACACTCCCTAAATTACTGTAAAAATAGAAGTAAAAATACCTCCAGACAGAAGTATGAAATACCTATATGCATTTAAAAATGAAACCTCTCCAACTTTTTAAAAAAGTTAGCCCTATGCATTTTTGAATTCAAAGTCTCCAACACAAGAATCCTTAAAGTTCAATTTAACCATTAAAATAATTAAGAATAAAGATGGGAAAATATGAGACATGAAATACAACTTGAACAATTCATTTAAAAACAATGTACCTTCTTATGACTATCCTTGCTCACAGTGAAATGGCTGCCACATTGATTTGGGGACTGAAGCTAAACCAAACTGGCAAGACAGTCATATTCTAATCTAAATAATTACAGTTCTGTAGAGTGTGTTCTTCCAGATTCCATTTACTCTTAACAATTCCTACATGGCCTAACTCTAATGACTCTTCTGCTTAGCCAGAGCAGGAGACAGAATTAATCAATTACAAAAAATATGCAATTAAAATCTGCTTTAACTGGGTGTTTTGGCTCATTAGACCAAATAGCTAATACAATTTAAAAAAGAAAAGGCAAGAGTGTCTAAAATAAATAATGTAATGCTCCATGTAATATGTGCCAGCAAATTCTAGCTTCTCATCCAGGCTCAAGTATTTAAAAAATAAATGTGTATATACCATTATGAAGCTAACTGTTATAGCTATTGTACAGACCATTTTACTTATCAGAGACTGTACAGAAAGTGACTCTTCTACTGTTTAAAGGTAAGGAGCCTTTTAGAAAAGAGCAAGTATGAACCATTGTTGGAAAATCTGGGACTTCATGATATTTTAACATTTTTTTTTCTTGGTGTTGCTGCCTCATAAATATAACCATTAGATTCTATTTTTTTCTAATTCACAGTTGAAATAATACACAATAGCTATAATACATAGTTTTGCTATCCATGTGTAATGATGTTAGTGAGGGAAGGCCATAATAATCTTGTATGTAACTTCATTCATTCTGAAGGATTCCCAAGGAACAAGAACTATCATAGATTCTTTACTCTACAACCATAAGATACTGTCTGAACATGCAAGATGATGCTGAATGTGCTGTATTTTAGTTGAACACCCATTCCAATACAAAATGTATTCATGTAAGTCAGAGAATATATTTTCTTAAAACTAAATAGGTTTACCCTAAACTATTGGTAATTTTGAATCTGAACGAACATCTACAAAATCAGATTCAACTGGAACACAGGAATTGCCATACTAGATCAGAGACATAGTCCATTTCCTCCTGTATCCGATCTCCAATTGTGCTCAATACCAGATACTTCAAAGAAAGGGGCGAGAAATTTTGCATTTCAGATGCTCCCTGACTTACAAAAGTGTTCCATTCTGGAACGCCTTGCATAAGTTGATTTTTTTTGCATAAGTTGGAAACGTGTCTCCGACCATTATGTGCAAAAAAACAACAACCCCCAAGCTGACAATTTTTAGCTTATGAAGCTTTTTCCGTAAGCGTGGATTTCTGTAACTCGGATTTCCATAAACTGGGGAGTGTCCGTAAACTGACATGAGATAATCTGCCTCCCATATTAGGTTTTGTCCTAATTCCTAGGTTTTGAGACTAGCCTGAATTCCTAAAGGGGGTATGACGTTTCTCTTCCAAAAAATCATTTTCTATTAAAAGGCTGGATTTTCTTATCTGTATAACTGTCCAATCCTTCATTCAATCTTGCCTAGTTCTTGGCCGTAGTGACACAGCAGTACTATACTTCAGTGAGTGACTTCTGTGACATAGAGAGTTCTACAGCCCATGCAGTGTCAAAGAAGTATTTCCCTCTGTTTTGAATTGGCTACCTTTAATTTTTATTGTATGGTTTTTGTGTTGGGGGCGCAATCTGTCTCATCTCTTTTCTGTAAAATTCATTATTTTATATACTTTTATCACGTCCCCCCAATTTAGCTTGTTTCTAAATCTAGTCCTCTTCAATCTATTTCCCTATGAGAGTCTTCATGCCCCATATCATTTTTATTGCCTTTCTCTGAACCCCAAATGGTTCTTCAAAATTCTTTTTGTGCTGGGATGATCTCTGCTGTATGCAGCATTCCAGATGAGGCCACACCATTGATTATTTAATAGCATTATACCTTTTTTGTATTTCCCATCTTGTTAATTGTGTATGTTAAAATCTTGTTTGCTTTTTTCATTGCTGCTCACATTGAGCAGGTGTTGTATTTGAACTGCTTGGTTTCCATGTCCCTTCAGATACCCCTTTGGTGTCTGATAGTCAGAGGACATAGTCTGGGATTGCTCTGTCTAGCTACACAAGCATTTGGATATTAGATATGGAATGGGTTGAGATGAGCTGTATCTCTGTATGCAGAGTTTCCTAGCTATATTTTAGTAGCAACAAGGAGAGTCCCATCTCTAGTTCTGGAGGGATTCCTGCAGCTTAGATCTTTCTTGAATTCTGCATTTAGGAATCTGACTGTTGTGTCCCAACACTGGGATCGTCCAAAGAAGTTTACATCAAGACTTTCCTTTCCCATTTCTATCCTCTGTCAGCCAAGGACCCAATCCAATAGTTATGCCCTTCCCTCACATATAGGTTCTCCTTTACTATATCTTGTTTATTTCAGAGAGACTGTGAGGGAGGAGCTGTGCTTCAGTGAGAGTCCGTCTTCAGATTGGTCCTCAATTTATTCACAACTTCATCATATGGTAGTTGACTAGAAAGGGAGGGGAGGATTATGTGTAATACAAGGACTTGGAATGCTGATCATGCCCCCTCTACAGTTAGACTTCACTGCTCAAATTGTGGCATCTGTATGTATAGCCATGGATCATTACAACATAGTAGCATCATGTGTTACTTTTTAGTCTTAATTGTCAAACCAAACACTATAAATTGAGGATTCAAGACTTTGATTTCCTACATCTTATCTATTTTCTCTAATTTAATCTCGACTTGTTTTATGGGAGAGGTCTCCCCCCTCTGCTCCCACACAGAGCCTTAAACAATAATCCCTCTCAAGTCTTTAGTAATAATCTTGTTGATAGAAGCAAGCAAATGTGGCTTTGACTTGTCATTTCAGGTATCTGGAAAATGGCCACAGGGCTTCTGCTGCTCTGTTCAGTTATGCGAACTTTAACGGGCGTAGAATGATTGTACCAAACATCTTTGGCATTTTATTAGATACCTAAAAGTACACCAGACCCTCGCTATAGCCCGCGTTGCTATAGTGCAGGTTCGCGTACAGTGCAGTTGTTGCCATGGATCCCAAATTTAAATATTTAATTTGGAATCCATGGCAATGCGTCCCCCGTGTTAACGCGGTCCTGAGTTAGCACAGGACTGCATGGATCCCGAACCCTGGGCTATAGCGAAGGTCCAGTGTATCTACAAACTGAACAATTTCATAAAGATATCGCCCCTAAGATAGTGTTTGTCTTTATGCTAATTTTAAGTGTGTGACAAACTTGTGACTATACCCATCTATGTACAGTAGACTCTCGATTATCCAGGATGATAGGAAAAATAATAATTCTGGTTAATAAAATCCTGGATAATCACCATACATAGGAAATATGGGGGTTGGTTCACCAGCCACCCTGTGCCAGGGGCAGCGGGGTTGGTTCACTGGCTGCCCTGCGCCCAGGGATAGTGTGTGTGTGTGTGTGTGTGTGTGTGCTGCTGCCCAGGCGCGCACACACACACACACACACACACACACACACACACACACACACACACACACACACACACACACACACACAAAGTCAGAGCCGGCCCTACGAGTTGTGCGTATTTTTTTTTCTGACATCCTGGTTAATCCACATCCTGGTTAATCCACATCCTGGTTAATCCACATCCTGGTTAATCCAATCCTGGATAATCGAGAGTCTACTGTATAATAGGCCATGTGTTTGTTAATTACACACCGACAAATGTAAATAAAGTAAATATCCTTTTTCTATAGCTAGTAAATACTTTATGCTGTAATGCCGCAAGCATGACTACTGAAGAAATAAAACATTTGCTATTTTATTATTTGCATATATAAAAAACCAAATGTTTTATTGCTTGTGCGTGTGTGTGTGTAATTTGTTGTTCATACTCCTCTTGCTGGTTGCTAATTAAAGTCACATCAGATATGCTTCGAAGGTCAGATCAAGCCATAATAACTGTAGGCAAGTCATGCCCAAGGTCAGCCAGTTGCAGACGTGGGAAAATAACTTGAGTCTCAGTCTAGTGCTACATCTTCTCGACTACACTGCCACATCTGCCTGTGGTGACAGACAGACAATGCTTTAAGTGTTTTCTGACATTCCGAAGTGCTGTGTGGCTGTAGATTTTCATAAGCTGCTTCTCTCCTCAGTTTCTAGTAAAGATTGTATTGCTCAGTGCTCACTACTGACCCCTGTGCTAACCCCCAGTGTGACATCCACCCCATAGAGGGCAACATAATCCCTCTAGCACAGTGGTTCCCAAACATTAACAACCTCTGAACCCCTTTCACTATAATGTCAAGTCTTGTGAACCCCCTTCCTAAAAATGAATATTCCAGGGATTTTCTCCTTTACCTGAGTATAAATTATAAAAGCAGCGATCTTGGAAATATAAAATTAGTTTTTTATGACATGCTTATTACACACTATTTATTATTAATTATTATTTATCACTATATAGGATTTTATTACATATGCAAATGGAAACACTCTTCCAAGATCTCTTTCATAGCTTGTATCACTTTGAACTGTTACAAGACAAGGCTCCTATCAAGGAGTATCAGATGTGAAACAGCATGAAGGTATTTAAGAAGCCAACTCAGAGTTCCTCCTACACAGGCATTCCGGTCTTGAGCAGTCCATGAAACAACACACGTTACAACAAAGCTTAAGCTTGTTCTTCATAATAATTTTTAAAACTATTTAATTTTAAAAATAGCAAAACATATCCACCTCCCTTTCCATTTCTTCTAAGGAGTCTTGAAGTTGAAATCCCCTCAGTGTGATAGAGATGCTTGCTTTGATCTGCTTAGCTCTTGGAAGTCCAGGGGCTCTGGGCTGCTGGCCCCATGCTGCTCTGGATCCCTAGGGACAGCTCTGTCCGCCATTAGGGAATTTTTACCCCGAGAACCCCCCTGTAACATTTGGCAAACCCTCAGGGGTTCATGTGCCCCAGTTTGGGAATCACTGCTCTAGCACAAGCTCCTGGACTGCCAGAGGTCCAAGAGGGCAGAATCTGTATCTGAGCAGAGCAGCAGGCTGGGAGTTGACCAGGCTCTTTAAGAGCTGGGATTTAAAGGCTGAGAGCTGACTTGGGAGGCAGCCCCTCGCTGGCAAAGGGGGCAGAGGTAGTTGTGACAGACAAATACTCCAGCATAGCCGCAAACTAGGGGGCTGTGCGGATAGGTCCAAACAAGTCTGGCTAAGGGACTGAATGCTGGCTGGGGGATGGGCGGGCCAGCATGCGACTGCCTCCTGTAAGGAGTAGTCCTGGCACTAGTCTGGAGGAGGCCCACCTTTGTACCCCTGCACTGGCCTCCCTGTTGCCATCTCGTGGGATTTCAGTCTGGGCTCAGATTGGCTGCCTTCCCCGCCTCCCGAAGAAGAGCAGCCAATCGGAGCTGCTGCAGGAGGCAGACGGCGCTCACCCTCCCCTCAAGAGCTGAGACTAGGGTGCCAACAGTCCCATGTTATAAGGAATGTCCCTTATTCAGAGCCAATGTCAGGGGGTAAATGTAATGCGAGTATTACAGTAATTTAACCTCTGAACGTGGAACTACCTCACACTAACGGAGAGGTTTTAAAATTGTGGGGTTTGTCCCGTTAGGGATTGTGGAGGAACATTTGTAGGGGTGAGCTGTGGTGCCAGATGGCTCACGCTACAGCTCTGGGGAGGATGGGTTCAGGTTTCGGCTTTAGCCCTGCACAACAGGGATCAGGTTGCTGCTTCTGGGGAGCCGCCTGAGGTGAGTCCTGCCTGGAGCCCACACCGTAAACGTCCTCCCACACCCTAATCCCCTACCCCATCCCTGAGCCGCCTCCTGCACCCAAACTCCCTCCCGGATCCCACACCCTCTCCTGTGCTCCAAGCCCCTCGACTGCAGCCTGGAGACCTAAACCCCTCATCCTTGGCTGCTCCCCTAGCTGGAGCCCTCACCCTCTCTGGTACCCCAACCCTTTACCCTAGCCTGGTGAAAATTAACGAGTGAGTGAGGGTTGGGGGAACATCAAGTGATGAAGGAAAGGGAGATGCAGAGGGCAGGGCCTTGGAGAAGGGGCCAGGCAGGGGTTGGGGTGGGGCAAGGCAAGGATGTTCCTATTTCTGCAATCAGAAAGTTGCCAACCCCTAGCAGTTGATTCACATAAATAACTGTTATACTCTTAGCCCAAATGACAGAGGTTTGTGTTTAACATCTGAAGGCCCGTGGCAGAGGGATGCTTCTGGCTGCACATGATATTTTTCAAAAAAAATTAAAAAGAAAAGCTCATTTACTTAAGATGGTGAGAAAACCTCCTGTAAAACATTTGATAGTTAAAAAACGTTTTCAATTGTGGGGCAACACAACAAAACACAGGTGTTCCACACTGTGGCTATTTGTCGCACTTTTTTATGGCACGTGACACACGTTGGCAGGTTTGAAGGTTGAGCAGCGCTCTTAATAACACTGGACTAGAAAGTGATAATATGCAAAGTTTCATGTGTGTAGAGCTTGCTTAAATGATTTAGCCACGGTAGCTGGTCAAAGTGAAAAAGGAAGGAAAGCAAAACTTTCTAGACCTACAGAGTAAAGCGTGTTCTGTTAAGTTTTAAACATAGCATGGAAGGGAACCCTCTTTCTAATCAAGACAGACAGCATTGCAGGAGTGACCTGAATAAAGAGGAGGACATGAGGCACTGATTCAGTCACCAAAGAGTAGCTGTAGACAGTGTAGAGATTATACAAACCAAATCTATTATGCCCAAGAACTAGCACTCCTATTGGAGTGGACCCTAAAACAGGCAGTTTTTTGTACTGCAAAGGCATCTTTGGTGGTTTCCAAGAAAGAGGTCCAGGGCCAATAAATATGGATCGTCTATCAGGCAAATAAATGACCCCCAGGTATTCCTACTCTCCAGTGATAGAGGATCACCCGCATCAGTACTTTTGTACCATTGCAGAGACTGCAGCATTGTTACACAAACAGACAAGTGAATTAATCTTCTACAAAGTGTCATAAATAATTTAAAGCTAACTCCAATTGTCAAAATAAATGAACAGAGCACATTCTGTGATACTTGTTCACTCACTTGCTAATTGGAAAATTGAGCAATTTGCAATGGTTCTCCCACTCATTAGTGAGCATTAATTAGATTTTAATAATAACTATTGGCAATTTCAAGATTAGGGTGAGAAATAGAAATAAAAATTAAACAGGTCAAAATTGGTAGTCTGGTAAGCACCTGTCGACTTGCTTTTAATTTAAAGGCATAGAAAAATGGTCTACTGATGTAGACACATGCCTGCAACCATTCAGGGGAACCATCCCAGTTCTAACCTCCGTCACAGCCCAATTATACTCAACTTTGATTTGGAAGTGTCATAAATATTATTATATGCTTTTTTGGTGCTTCTTAACCGTGGTGAAGGAATCAATCAGTCCACCCTTCCATTTAGCTTACTCATTTATTTTTTTTTAGAAGGGGAAGAGGATCTTTGCTACTCTTGTCTATAAGTACAACACCCTGCAAACAGCACCTGCCTCTTCTGTTACTCAAGAGTTTTCCCGGGAAGGTGCAAAATGAAATTGATGTAATTCTTGCGAGGGTTTCAGTTGTCCAAAAGGCTATGGATAGCGTTTGTGAAAATTGATCATAGTCATGTTGCTGCTTGGAAAACTCATAGCAATGTCAGTAGCATGGAAGATGCCTGCAGTTTTAGGAAGAAAGTACTGAATTAGATCATATATGCATGGCTGTCTTTGCAATAATCAGAGAGAGAGTTTTGGAAGGATGGGGGTTAAGTTAAAGCATTAATTCTGCAGAAATGAATGCCTTGGTTCTCAACCCAATCCCACCCTGCAGCTAGGTGACCAGATGTCCCGATTTTATAGGGACAGTCCCAATATTTGGAGCTTTTTCTTACAATAGGCACCTATTCCTCTCTCACCCCGTGTCCCGATTTTTCACACTTGCTATCTGGTCACCTTACCTGCAGCCTACTCACCAGGAAAGGGTTCCTCTTTCCCATTTTGTGTGTGGATTTTTCAAGTCCTAATGTGAATAAATCTGAGGGAAGAAACATGAGATGGAAGCTGAATGCCATAGGCTGCAATTTAATCCAATCAGATAGTTTGTACAGACCGCCCCCCGCAACCTGAATCAAATGCTGACCAGCAACTACACACCATTCCACAGAAACACTAACCCAGGAACCAAGCCCTGTAACAAACCTTGTTGCCTACTCTGTCCCCATATCTACTCTAGTGACATCATCAGAGGACCCAATCACATCAGCCACACCATCAGGGACTCATTCACATGCGCATCTGCTATTGTGATATGTCATCATGTGACAGCAATACCCCACTGCCATGTAAATTGGCAAACCGGACAGTCTCTATGCAAAAGAATAAATGGACACAAATCGGACATCCGGAATGGTAACATAAAAAAGCCAATTGGAGAACACTTCAGTCTTCCTGAACATTTTATAACAGATTTAAAAGTAGCCATACTGGAACAAAACCTTCAGAAACAGACTTCAAATAGAAACTGCAGAACTAAAATTGATTTGCAGATTTAACACCATTAATTTGGGTGTGAATAGGGACTGGGAGTGGCTGGCTCACTACAGAAGAAACTTTTCATCTTGTGGAATTGATGAAATTGAATGAATTGACTCCTCATCAGTTATTGTGAGTGAACTACATCCACCCTGATTTTATTGGCCCTGTCAAAACTGGTTCTCCACTTGTGAGGTAATTCCCTTTTCTTCATGGGTCAGTATAACATTGCCTGCATCTGTAATTTTTACTCCATGCATCTGAAGAAGTGGGTTTTTTACCCGCGAAAGCTTATGCCCTAATAAAGATGTTGGTGAAAGCTATGAGCAGGGATTGGCCTTGCCTCCCTTACCAATCTGCCACGAAGCTGGAAAGTTAGTGGAGTAGTCTTTAGTGCCCCCCGCTCCCTGCACATTGTCAGTCTCCCTAGAGAGTTGGTGCGTGAGGTAATGTCTTTTATTGGACCAACTTCTATTGGTGAAGACACAAGCTTTCAAGCTTCTCTACTTCAACTTTGTGTAAGTTTATCTCTTTCACTGGCAGAAGTTGTCCAATAAAAGCTATTACCTCACCCATCTTGTCCCAGGGTACTAGAGAGACCAAAACGGCTGCAATAACATTGCAAAGAATCTCTCTAGTGGCAGCCAGGAGTGCGAGAGGAATGACATTTCCATTCCACTGAATCTGTCCCTTCCAGCAGCCAGAATGGCAGGGGACAGGTAGAATAGCCACTCTGTTTTTCTCCCATCACCTTCACAGGTGGGGGGGGGGAGGGATAGCTCAGTGGTTTGAGCATTGGCCTGCTAAACCCAGGGTTGTGAGTTCAATCCTTGAGGGGGCCATTTAGGGATCTGGGGCAAAAAATCTGTCAGGGGACAGTACTCGATCCTGCTAGTGTAGGCAGGGGACTGGACTCGATGACCTTCAAGGTCTTTCCAGTTCTAGGAGATTGGTATATCTCCATTTTTATATATATATATAATATATATATAACCATCAGTAAAACTCTCTGATGCAAGGAAAGAAACTTCCAGAGGCTGATGTGAAAAACAGAGCATGAGAGCAGAGTCTAGAGTCCGCACTCTCCTTCAGCAGCTGGGAGTGGAAGGAGCTAGTCTTATCACCAGAACATTATCCCTGAACCTTGTCAGTGTCCTGCCCTGTTAATATTTCTTATCTGCCTCTGGCTAGTAGGTCAAGTGTTCAGTCCCGCTTAGCCCTTCTATTAAGATGCACCTTTTTGATGTTCTCTTTCTTCCTGAGCTTTGTATTGACATTGGGTAAGTCCTGCATTCAGGAATATTCTTTTTATTGGTCTGGTGAATCTAGCACAAAGATTCCTTTTTCCCTTTCAATTGTTACTTGGTCCGGGCCACAATTTGGCTAGCGCATGATGCTGGTATATTGATTATGAATTTGTCATAAGCCTCTTGAGGGGAATACAGGTTTAGATTACAGAATTACCAATATATCAAAACAAAAAAATGCAGCAAGTAAAACTGAAATCGGATGGGTTAGTTACACTTTTTTTCTATTGTTAGCTTGTCTGCATGTTGCTGCAAGTCTTGTAAGTCTTTCACATCATGTCTTCAGTCTAGTTCTGAACTTTTTTTTTTTCCCAGGGAATTATTTCATTCTAAAATAATACTGAATGACCAGTTATTTTAGGGAAAACACGTGAATTTCGTATTGTGGAAAACAGCTATTTTGGCAGCATGGAATCGCTAGAGCAAGAGGAATGGTAGTGTAGTATAATCCTATATGCTAAAAAGGCTAATGTTCTTAAGAGCCTTAATTGATCTGGGCCAAGGCCAATCTCAGAGACTACCATATATACTTATTCGTTAGCCTGTTCTTTTATAAGCTGGCCCCCCAAGATGGATAGGTAAGAATAGCAAAACCTGTAGGACCCGTTCATAAGCCGACCCTCTATTTCAAGGGTTGGCAAACGTTGGCTCCCAGCCCATCAGGGTGAGCCGCTGGCAGGTCAGGACATTTTGTTTGTTTACTTAGAGCATTTGCAGGCACAGAACCCCTCAACTCCCTGTGGCCACGGTTTGCCATTCCCAGCCAATGGGAGCTGCGGGAAGTGGTGCCATTTCCAGCAGCTCCCATTGGCTGGGAATGGTGAACCACCGCCACAGGGAGTTGGGAGGGGCTCCATGCCTGTGGGTGCTCCAGGTAAACAAAACAACAATGTATTAGATATTTAATTCAATAATTCCATAGAGTTTAAAATCATCAAATTTTGGTGTAGACCCATTTATAAGCCGACCGCCACTCTTTGATGCTTCACATTTTTACCAAAAATATTCGGCTAATGAATGAGTATATGCAGTACTCCCCTTCCATGATTTCCTCCTTGTTGCTCCAGTCAGTGGGGGTCCTCAGGATGGATCCCCCTCATTATCAAATTAAATAAATAAAAACAGGGAGTTGTTAGCAGAATGTCTGCTGTGTTGGCCTCAGGACTCTGGAGTTTGCACCACATTGTTAGTCTGAAATAGCCAGAACTTGAGGACCCTCCAGACATGCTGCAAATGCAATTTATTTGGCAGAATTGATAGGGAAGTTTGAGAGTTTGTTCATGGGGGGGGGGGGGGGAGGTGAGGGGAAGGGAGGTTCATTATTTGTGTATAAATTCTGGGGGGGGGGGGTTAAATTGCTGCTTAGTAATAATCATTATAAGCATAATTCTTAAAGCACCTAGGCCTAGTGTTTTTTCAAGATATCTCATCATTATTGCTGTGCTCAGTGTCACACCACCTAACTAATTTAGGAGCCTAAATCTTTCAAAAAGGACTTAGGCACTTGAGTCTCAATCTCCTCAGAAATTGTTGGGTTGTAGACTTTTAATATCTGTTGGCTATTAAATCCCCTTTAAAAGACACTGAGGCCTGGTTTACACTAGGAAATTAGGTCAGGATAACTTCATCACCCAGGGGTGTGAAAAATCCCCATCCCTGAGCAACACAGTGCTAGGTTGACAGGAGAATTCTTCTGTCAACTTATCCTCTTGAGCAGGTGGATTATCTACCCCAACGGGAGAAGCTTTTCTATCAGTGTAGGTAGCGTTTTGGTTGCAGCTGTGCCACTGCAGCGTTTTAAGTGTAGACAAGCCCTGGGTGGAACAACACACAAGTATTGTCAAAAATCTGGACTCACATTTTTTTTATGTGTGTTCTTTCTTATTGTTTTAAATAGAAAGAAATAAAAAAAAGCAAGGATGACACAATCTGATCCTACAAAAATTACTTAATCCCTATAGAATTCAGTTGAGACATATAGTCTTCTAAAATTATCCCGTAGAATTGTATACCAGGAATATAATTCTCCAGGACTTTTCCATGCGGGCAGAAGGCTTACATTTGCCTTGAGCTTGTCTACTGGAGTATAGACTGTCCCCAGCTCAACTCTTTACTTTTACATAATTGTACTCTATTGGATATTAAAAAAACATTCTCACTTAGATCTCTTTATTTGTATCTGCTTTGCATAGTTTGCCTTACCCATGGTGCCAGAATGCATCTATAAGCAGTTGCCAGTGTGAGGGGGAAAAATAATAGTAATAGTAATTTAACCACCAGGAAATGCATCCTAAGATCTATGAGTATGGGAAGAAAATGGGCTAAAAATAAGTCTGTCGTTTTAATACTATAGTAATGAGAATCTAGTAGGAAGGTTTTTTTCCTTTACATTTTACCCTTTTGTTGGTTAATTTAGGATTCTGACTGAGTAGGGATTAGGAATTTTAGCCAACCAGGAAATAATTCAGACTAGAAATAAAGTGTATTTTTTTTTAATGGTGAGTGTAATTAACCATAGGAACAATTTACTAAGGGTTTTGATGGATTCTCCATCGCTGACAATTTTTTAAATCAAGATTGGATCTGCTCTTCAAATTATTTGGGGGAAGTCCTTTGTCCAGTGTTCCATAGGAGGTCAGATTTGTTGATCACATTCGTTCTTTCTGGCTTTGGAATCTATGCTTCAAGTACACAATTAATATAAAATAAAATACACTTTTAAACAGTGCCTTCCAGCATTTACTGGTGCTGAGCACAGCTTTCTTGCTGCAGAAGGACAGGGAAGAGAGCACTGCAATAGAAAATGTGTGTGTTTGTTTTAGAGTCAGCAGTAATAGGATTTGTTTTTGGTGCTTAAATATGTCAATTTTTGTAAAGAGCCAGCAACCCACCTTGTTTGTAAATGTTTAAATAATTGTTCATATGTTGTGCCTTATTGAATTATGACTATGCCACAATTCAATAAAAAGCAGCACATGAAGGACACATATATTGTCTTAACTTTCCTGTCTGGTTTTAAAATTCAAGTTATCTGTCATTATTACAAAAGAATGCTAGAGAACTCTGAGCAGCAGAGAGCCACGACATGATGGAAACCAGCCAGGAGGATTAAGGTATTTTAGAATGTCTTTGCCTCAGGCTTAGTCTGGTGGTTGAGGGAGCACATAATTCTCCCCACGCTTCCTCCCTCCCCCCCCCTTTTTTTTTCCTGTACAAGCAAGGGGACCGGTCAAAATTCTGCTGTTGCTGTGGAGGGATACAGAAAGTGCCCCAAAACCAAATCCATTCTGATATGGTGGAGGCCTGGGAACAGGGAGGGGAATTCAGAGACTTCTGGGCACAGAAAGGAATGGATTATGGAAGAGGGTCACCATTTGTAAGACTTTAGATCAGGGGTAGGCAAACATTTTGGCCCGAGGGCCACATCTTGGCATGCAGATTGTGTGGTGGGTCATGAATGCTCCAGAAATTGGGGATTGGGGTGCAGGAAGAGGTGAGGGCTCTAGCTGGGGGTGTGGGCTGTGAGGTGGGGCCAGAAATAAGGAGTTCAGGGTGGAGGAGGGGGCTCCAAGCTGAGGCAGGGGGATTAGGGGTGAGGGCTTCAGCTGGGGATGTGGGGTCTGGAGTAGGGCTGGGGATAAGGAGGGTTGCTCTGTGCTTGGATGGAGGAGTTCTTCTTCGAGTGATTGCTCATATGCATTCCACTTTAGGTGTGCACGCGCCGCGGGCACAGTTGTCGGAAGATTTTTCCCCTAGCAACAGGCTGGGTCGAGCAGGGAGCCCCCTGGAGTGGCGCCTTTATGGCACTGTATAAGTACCCCTGCGACCCAGCCCGCACCTCAGTTCCTTCTTACCGCCCGCGCTGGTTGTTGGAACTTGGGAGCTCTGCTATTAGCGATCTCCCTTTCTCCTAGCATTGTAGTGTAGATTAGTTGTTAGTTTGTTCTTTGTTGTTGTTAGTTCTAGTTAAGTATAGTGTTAAGGCAGGGAAGTTCCCTTCCCCTGCCGCCTGGGGCTTCTGCCCCCTGAGACTCCGGGGTTCAAGCCCTGTGAGAAGTGTGGGACGCCTATGCCTGTTGGTGACCCACATGCTGACTGCCTTAGGTGCCTGGGGGAGTCTCCTCTGGTCGAGAAGTGTAAAATCGGCAAGACCTTTAAGCCGCGTACCAGGAAAGACAGGGAATCTCAGATGGAGATGGCTCTCGCCCCAGCACTGGACTCCAGCGAGGCACCCGGACCCGCTCCAAGGGCGGCGTCCGCTAAACCATCCAAAGCTCGGCACTGGTCGTACTCCTCTGCCCGCAGGAAGAGGTCCGAGACGGCTGTCCGGGCACTGACTCTGCCGCCCTTAGAACAGCGTCCCGTGAGGGAGCGTTCAGGGCAACTGTTACCGGCACCGTGGACTCCGGCGCCGTTTCAGGCCCCGTTGAATCCGGTGCCGCCCGCAGAACGACATCCCTTGAGGGAGCGTTCAGGGCAACAGCCGCCGGCACCGGCACCGTGGACTCCGGCGCCGTTTCAGGCCCCGTTGAATCTGGTGCCGCCCGTAGAACAGCGTCCCGTGAGGGAGCGTTCAGGGCACCAGGCACCGTGGACTCCGGCGCCATTTCAGGCCCCGTTGAGTCCGGTGCCGCCCGTAGAACAGCATCCCGTGAGGGAGCGTTCAGGGCACCAGCTGCCGGCACCGACATCGTGGACTCCGGCGCCGTTTCAGGCCCCGTTGAATCCGGTGCCGCCCATGGAACAGCGTCCCGTGAGGGAGCGTTCAGGGCAGCAGCCGCCGGCACTGGCACCGTGGAATCCGGCGCCGTTTCAGGCCCGTTGAATCCGGTGCCGCCCGTGGAACAGCATCCCGTGAGGGAGCGTTCAGGGCAACAGCCGCCGACACCGGCACCGTGGACTCCGGCGCCGTTTCAGGCCCCGTTCAATCTGGTGCGGCCCGTAGAACAGCATCCCAGGAGGGAGCGTTCCGGGCAACAGCCGCTGGCACAGACGCCGTTGATGCCGGTGCCCTCTGGGGCCCTGCTGAGTCCGCTGCGAGTAAACTCATCCCTCCGAGTGCCAGCTCAGCAGCAGCTCTTACTCTACAAGCCTCGGCACTGGTCACGCTCCCCGGCCCGCAAGGAGAGGTCTGAAGCGGCCGAGGCAGCAGCAATAACTCAGCCCGCAGACCGACATCCCGAGAGGGAACGTTCAGGGCAGCTGTCGGCCCCGGCACCGTTGACTCCGGCACCGAGCCAGGCCCCGTTCAGTTCGGAACCAGTGAGTCCGCTCAGAGTGCCGGCACGGCAGCAGCTTCTACCCTTCCATTCCCTTTGCTGCTGCAAGGGGGATGTTCACTCTGCTAGCCTCCCCGGTGCCCCGGAGACCAGTTCAATCACGGGGCGAGCCACCCGTGATGGTGCCACTGACTCCCGCAAGACTCTTAAAGTCCCGGCACCAGTTGAGCTCCGGAAGACAATTGCACTCCAGGCACCGATCTATATCCCGGTGCCGGTCGCGGTCTCGGCTCCTGTCAGCCTCGAGACCAACATTTAGGTCTCGTCGTTCTCGCCCCTGGCACCGCTCTCACTCTCACCGGTCAGAGTCCCGGCGCGGTTCGTACTCCGGGCACCAGTCTCCGAGCCAGCACTGGCCATCATCTCGGCACCGATCATCATCCCGGCACCGGGCACCATCCCTACACCGATCCCCGTACTGCCATATGGCCATTATCTGTCAGACTCCGGCGTCCATTCCACCCACAGCCAAAGGGGTGGAAAGGAGGTACTTTGTTCCAGCCCACGGCTATGAGTACCTGTACATCCACCCTCAACCTTCCTCCTTACTGGCGGACTCCGTTAATAAGAAGGGGCGCCACGGGCAGCAAGCCCCGGCCCCCAAGGCAAAGGAGGTCAGGAAGTTGGACCTTTTGGGCAGGAAGGTGTACTCTGCGGGTGGCCTACAGCTCAGGGTGGCCAACCAACAGACCCCCCTGAGCAGACATACTTATGACACTCTAGCCCCGGTGGGCAGGACCAAGAGTGATCTTTACCCTGAGGGCAAGCAGGATTTTAGAGCCTTTGTCCAGCAGGGTAAGGACGTGGCCAAAATCTCCCTGCAAGCCGCCCTGGACTCTGCCGACTCCACCGGCGGAACAGTCCTGCCGGGGGTCACCCTAAGGCGCAGTGCGTGGCTGCAATCCTCCAATTTACCCACTGAAATGCAGCATACTGTTCAGGACCTTCCCTTTAAAGGCGGGGGCCTCTTCTCGGAGACCACGGATGCACGCACACAGACCTTTAAAGACAAGAGGACGATCCCCAAAACCCTGGGGCGGCATACACCAGTCACCCAGGGGGGGCCCTTTCAACTCCCAAGGAGGTGGTTTTATTCCCCTCCTCGCCCGCCCCAAGACTCTGTTCAGTGTGGGGGGTGGGGTAATCGCTGTCGTTCTACGTCATGGCAGGCGGACAAACGACAGCCCCATAAACCCTCTCAAGGGCCCAAGCCCAGTCGGACACCTGGATCCCCCCGTCGGCGATCATTTGTCCCATTTCCTCCGTGCCTGGTCCGACATTGCATCGGACCAGAGGGTCCTCGTCACGGTGGAGCGGGAATGCTCGATCCAGCTTTCCACCCGCCCTCCCCCCCCACCCTCCCCCCACGTCCCTCTCCAGGGACCCTTCTCACGAGCAACCTCTCCTTCAAGAGGTAAGGTCGCTCCCCTCGTTGGACACTATCATTCACCCTGCACCCGGGGTCCTTACCAAGGGCACGACGGTGGTAGCGGCGCTCTTGCACCGCCGCGAGGTATACCTCTATCCGTACCTGGACGACTGGCTGATACAGGGCACCTCCATGGACCAAGTACGCATACATGTGTAACTTGTCATAAACACATTCGACCGCTTGGAGATCCTCCTCAACGACGAGAAATCTACTCTGGAACCAACTCAAAGGATCGGGTTCATAGAGGCCCCCCTAGACCCTACCGTGACAGGGGCATCCCTCCCACGGCCTCGTTCTCTGGCCATTCAGTCGGCAACCCACGACCTGCGATCCTTCCCAATGGCAGCAGCCCGAGTGTTCCTCAGCCTATGGGGTCACATGGCGGCAGGCACGCATATCAAACAGTACATCAGACTGCGACTTTGCCCGCTTCAGCCCGGACTGGCGTTGGTCTACAGGCCGAACGTAGACAGCATCAACGCTTTTCTCATCACCCCAAGAGCTACCCTCGACGATCTGGCCTGGTGGGAAGATCAGGACATTATTTGCCAGGACGTTCCCTTCCTCCCACACAACTCCTTGTCCCTAGTAACGGACACCTCGTCTCTGGGCTGGGGAGCCCACCCCGGACAACTCAGAACTCAGGGCCACTGCTCAGCGGCCGATCTCCGCTGCCACATCAATGTCAGGGCACTGAGAGCCGTTCAACTAGTGTACCAGGTTTTCTGGGGCGCACTAGCAGCGCACCGCATAGCGGTCCTAACGGACAACATCGCAGCCCGATTGTATATCAGCAAACAGGACGGCGTGTATTTGAACCCCCTTCGCCAGGAAGCGGTTCTCCTTTGGGAGTTTTGCATAGCCCACTCTATTCACCCGGTGGCCTCTTTCCTCCCGGGAGCTCAGAATACGCTAGCGGACCACCTCAGCAGATCGTTACCGTCGCACAAGTGGTCCCTTCGGCCAGATGTCATCCGGCCGATCTTCCTAAGGTGGGGGTTTCCCCAAATCGACCTCTTGGCGATTCGTCAGAACAGGAAGTGCTTCCAGTTCTGCTCCTTCCGCGGCAGTTCTCGGGGCTCCCTAACAGACGCCTCTCTCCTTCCCTGGGTGGGCCATCTACTTTATGTGTTCCCTCCCATCCCGCTCCTACACAAGGTGCTATGCAAGTCCAAGCGGGACAAGGCATAGGTGATCCTCATAGCCCCGTCCTGGCCCAGACAGTGCGGGTACGCACCCCTCCTCCAGTGGTCCACGACCCCTCCTATCAGCCTCCCGCTGTGGACAGACCTGATCTCTCAGGATCACGACCATCTAATCCACCCGGACCTGCAGTCCCTACACCCCACAGTGTGACAACTGCATGGCTAAGGGGTCCGGAGCTCTTGTGTTCTGCCACGGTCCAAGGTGTTCTTCTGGAAAGCAGAAAACCGTCAACCAGAAGTACCTATACCGCAAAGTGGACCCGCTTCTCTACTTGGTGTATGCAGCGCAACACCATCCCCAGGGAAGCTTCCATGCCAGTCATCCTGGACTACCTCCTAGACCTTAAACAACAAGGTCTCTCTACCTCCACCATTAGAGTCCACCTGGCGGCCATCTCGGCGTTTCACCCCGGCTCGGCAAACCACTCTGTCTTTTCAGACCCTACGGTCTATAGATTCCTCAAGGGGTTAGATAAACTCTATCCGCAGGTTAAGCATCCTGTCCCGCCCTGGGACCTGAATCTTGTGCTTTCCCGCCTCACTAAGCCCCCCTTTGAGCCTCTCGCCACGTGCTCCTTGCTATACCTTTCCTGGAAGGTAGCCTTCCTTGTAGCTATCACCTCGGCACGCAGAGTGTCCGAGATCAGGGCGCTGACCTCAGAACCACCGTATACGGTTTTTCATAAGGACAAGGTGCAGCTACGCCCCCATCCAGCCTTCCTTCCTAAGGTGGTCTCTCCCTTCCATATTAACCAGGACATCTTCCTGCCAGTCTTCTACCCGAGGCCCCACACCTCGGGAAGGGAGCAGCAATTGCACACGCTCGATGTCAGAAGAGCTCTCGCTTTTTATTTAGACCGCACAAAGCCGTTTCGGAAAACAACACAGCTCTTTGTTGCTGTGGCGGATCGGATGAAGGGCCAACCGGTCTCCGTCCAAAGGCTCTCCTCCTGGATTACCTCGTGCATTCGCACCTGTTACGAACTCGCGGGCAGGCCCGCCGAGCAGATAACAGCTCACTCCACGAGAGCGCAGGCGTCCTCTGCTGCCTTCCGGGAGAGAGTTCCGATCATAGACATCTGCAGGGTGGCTACCTGGTCCTCCATCCATACCTTCGCCGCCCACTATGCCATAGTCCAGCAAGCCAGGGACGATGCGGCGTTTGGTTCAGCGGTCCTATGCTCAGCGATGGGTCAATCCGACCCCGCCTCCTAGGTATTGCTTGTAGTCACCTAAAGTGGAATGCATATGAGCAATCACTCGAAGAAGAAAACGAAGTTACTTACCTGTAACTGTTGTTCTTCGAGATGTGTTGCTCATATCCATTCCAAACCCGCCCTCCTTCCCCACTGTCGGATTAGCCGGCAAGAAGGAACTGAGGTGCGGGCTGGGTCGCAGGGGTACTTATACAGTGCCATAAAGGCGCCACTCCAGGGGGCTCCCTGCTCGACCCAGCCTGTTGCTAGGGGAAAAATCTTCCGACAACTGTGCCCGCGGCGCGTGCACACCTAAAGTGGAATGGATATGAGCAACACATCTCGAAGAACAACAGTTACAGGTAAGTAACTTCGTTTTTTGGGGGTGGGAGGGGAATCAGGGCAGAGGTCATGGAAGGGGCTCGGGTGCAGGGTCCAGGCAGCTCTTACATCAAGCGGCTCCCAAAAGCAGCGGCATGTCCTCCCTCTGTCTCTGCATGTTTTCCTGTCCACAGGGGTCGCCCCTGCAGCTCCCATTGGCCATGGTTCCCAGCCAATGGGAGCTGCAGGGGTAGCTCTTGGGGCGGGGGCAACATGTGGAGCCCCCTGGCTGTCCCTACATGTAGGAGCCGGATAGGGGATAAGCCACTGCTTCCAGGAGCCGCACAGAGTGGGGCAAGCCCCAGACCCTGCTCCCCGGTGGGAGCTCAAGGGCCAGATTAAAACATATTTAGTGCTGGATGTAGTCACTGGGCCATAGTTTGCCCACCCCTGCTTTAGATACTACCTCACATGACCTTGTAACAAACTAGGGAAATACAACCTAGATCAATGATTCTCAGAGGCACTCAGCGGTCTTCCAGAGCATACATCAACTCCTCTAGATATTTGCCTAGTTTTACAACAGCTATATAAAGAGCAGTAGCAAAGTCAATACAAACTAAAATTTCATAGACAATTACTTGTTTATACTTCTCTGTATATATAAGTACAATATTTATATTCCAATTGATTTATTTTATAATTATATGGTAAAATTTGGAACGTAAGCAATTTTTTCAGTAATAATGTCCTGTGATGCCTTTGTATTTTTATGTTTGATTCTGAAAGTTTTTAAGTGAGGTGAAACTTGGGGATACACAAGATGCATCAGACTCTTGAAAGGGGTACAGAAGTCTGGAAAGGTTGAGAGCCAGTGACCTAGATGGAGTTACTATAAGGTGGGTGCATAGCTGGTTGGAAAACAATTCACAGAGAGTAGTTGGCAGTGGTTCATAGTCAAGCTGGAAGAACATATCAATTGGGGTTCCGAATGGATCAGTTCTGAGTCTGGTTCTGTTCAATATTTTCATCAGTGATTTAGTTAATGGCATGGAGAGGACATTTATGAAGTTCATGGACGATACCAAGCTGGGACGGGTTGCAAGTGCTTTGGAGGATTGTTTTGAATTTTAATCCTTTCTGGACAAATTGGAGAAATGGTCTGAAGTAAATAGTATGAAATTCATTAAAAACAAATGCAAAGTACTGCACTTAGGAAAGAACAATCTGTTCCACACATACAAAATGGAGTACCGCAGAAAGGGACCTGGGGGCCTTAGTGGATCACAAGCTAAATATGAGTCAAAAGTCTAACACTGTTGCAAAAAAAGCAAACCATTCTGGGATGTATTAGCAGGAATGTTGTAAGCAAGAGACAAGAAGTAATTCTGCTCTACTCCATGCTGTTTAGGCCTCAACTGGAGTATTGTGTCCAGTTCTGGGCGCCACATTTCAGGAAAGATGTGGATAAATTTGAGAAAGTCCAGAGAAGAGAAATAAAAATGATTAAAGGTCTAGAAAACATGATCTATGAGGGAAGATAGAACATGTGTTCAGTCTGGAGAAGAGAAGACTGAAGGGGGACATAACAGTTTTTAAGTACATAAAAGATTGTTACAAAGGAGGAGGGAGAAAGTGTTCTCCTTAGCCTCTGATGATAGAACAACAAGCAATGGACTTAAATTGCAGCAAGAGCGGTTTAGGTTGGACACTAGGAAAGATGTCCTAACTGTCAAAGTGGGTAAGTACTGGAATAAACGGTCTAGGGAGGCTGTGGAATTTCCATCATTGGAGATTTTTAAGAGCAGGTTAGACAAACACCTGTCAGGGGTGGTCTAGATAGTACTTAGTCCTGCCATGAATGCAGGGGACTGAACTGGATGAACTCTCAAGGTCCCTTCCTATACCATATTTCTAAGAAAATGAGAGTGGATTTAATCATTACCCCTTATTTGGATGGCAAAAGTTTCCAGTCAGGATTATAGTAATTAAAACCTACTATTTCAGTATTGAGGCTGGATTAGCAGAATTATGTGGGCATCTTAACTTGATTTTAGGACTTAATTTGCAGTATCTACTTGTTTTAGACAAATATGCCATGTTGCCTCAGATACTAACAACATATTGGATTTCTTAAAACTGAACACTTGAAATCCAGTTCATTTTGTGGGGGTTACTGGTTGTTTCTTCTTTGCACATCTTCCTTGGTATTTCTATGTGACGGGGGTGCCTGCTGTGCGTGAGCACTAGCAAATGTCTTTACATATTATCTGTTAAGGAAGTATTTTTGTTCATCTTGGAAAAACAAAGTAAGTTTAACTTTTAGATTCAGTATTTTGGGTTGTAAACACTGAGGTGGAATTTTTATTTGTTTAAACAATTCTTCCCCCTTAGAATTGGGGGGAGGAGGGAAAGTGAAAACTTTCCATTGGTTTAATTTTAAAGCTTTCTAAAACTTGTTTTTCCAGAAATATAGATCTGGAGTCAAAGTTGAGTTGCACTATCAAGTTCCACAACATAATTTCTCTTAATTAATCCCCATGTTCCAGTGCCTCCTTTATCTAGACTGTACATTTCTTTAAAAGAACATTCTTCATTGCTATTTTATTTTACCTTCAAGACATTGAGCCCTTGTTCCCTTATAAAATCCTTTCCAAATGAGATTAGAAGTGGTAACTTGCTGCCTGTTTTTAAATCCTCTTTGAGATCTTTAATTTTCCTATTTAATATTTTTCAGGGTTTTTTTTTAAGGCAGTTTGCAGCACAGTACTAGCTGTGTAACTACTGAGAAGCTCACATTTTGGAAGGAAAACATAAAATCTGTTTAATCTTTTTTTTTTTTTTTTTTTTTTTTGAGATCTAGTCGTAATGTTATCCTATTTAGTAAGTAGTCAGATGGCAGGTAAGCTGGGCACAGACCTCAAATACACAAGCATTCAACTTAGTTAAGGTTTGCTTAGGCTTCTGGAAATATCAGTTAACAGTGGCAATCTCAGAGACTTAACAAGGGTTATATATAGTATCAGAGGGATAGCTGTGTTAGTCTGGATCTGCAAAAGCGACAAAGAGTCTTGTAGCACCTTATAGACCAGGGGTCTCCAAACTTTTCAGCCCGAGGGCCGCATTAGCTATCAAATAGCAGTTCGGGGGCCGACAACACACTCGAGGTCCAAATAAAAAAGAATCAAAACATGGATGTTGTTTTTAATTATTTATTTAATATTATTTTATTCAGTTATTATTTAATAACACATTGATACACTACACATGAACACCTGTTCACTACACATGAACACTACACATGAACACATGAACACTACACATGAACACATGAACACCACACATGAACACTACACATGAACACCTGTTCACTACACATGAACACTACACATGAACACTACACATCAACCCCCCAACTGACCCACCCAGCCAGGTCTCTCCCCCCAAAACCTCCTTTCCTCCAACCTCCCTCCCCCAAATGGCCCACCCAGCCAGGTCTCTCACCCCAAAACCTCCTTTCCTCCAACCTCCCTCCCCCAAATGGCCCACCCAGCCAGGTCTCTCACCCCAAAACCTCCTTTCCTCCAACCCCCCCCCAATGACCCACCCAGCCAGGTCTCTCACCCCAAAACCTCCTTTCCTCCAACCCCCCCCCCCCCAACTGACCCGCTCAACCCAGTCTCTCCCCACAGACCGGTTCGCCGCCTGGCAGTGGGTGGCTCCTTGTTTCGCCCCCTGTAGCTGCGTGGCGGTGCGGCGCGTCCCGGCCCCAGCTCTGAGCCGGCCCCGCGGCGGCAGCCGAGCACGCGGCGCGTCCCGGCCCCGCGGCGGCAGCCGAGCACGCGGCGCGTCCCGGCCCCGCGGCGGCAGCCGAGCACGCGGCGCGTCCCGGCCCCGCGGCGGCAGCCGAGCACGCGGCGCGTCCCGGCCCCGCGGCGGCAGCCGAGCACGCGGCGCGTCCCGGCCCCGCGGCGGCAGCCGAGCACGCGGCGCTACCAGGCCCCAGCGCGGAGCCGTCCCAGCGAAAAGCTCAAAAGAGCCAAAAATTCCAAAGAGCCCAAAAGATCTCCACGGGCCGGATCAGAGGGCCTCGCGGGCCGCATCCGGCCCGCGGGCCGTAGTTTGGAGACCCCTGTTATAGACTAACAGTGTTATATATAGTATTGACTATACCTCAGGCCTTAGATACTATAGGATTGACTAACATTATCAAATTATCATTTTACTGGTATGAGAAGGTATGCTACCTATCCCATCCGATGCAATTTATGAAAAACTAGTAGAGAAGACTTATACGGAGTTATGAGTCCAATGACAGAGTGGGGTTTCAATTCTTTGCATTGAAGTCCACTGAAGATACCTGACTAATTAGCCAGCATAACCCCTCTCCACCTACTGCATCTGATTTTTAATCAGTGCTCAGTTCAGGGATTCTCTCTTGTCCCAGATTCCCAGAGCATACCTAAATTAGAATGACAGGTCCCAGATACATGATGTTTGTTAGTTTCTCTCTTAGGTCTATTTGCAAAGTGCGAGTCACATTTTTGATTTTTCTCTCTCTCTTTTTTTTTCCCCCCAAATGATATCCATTGTCTTGTGGTATGCAGTAAAATATATCTAATTACTTTTTTTGCTTAGACTATGGAGTACATTTTATAGCCTCTTAATTTTGTCGTAGGCATGATCTAATACAGCTGAACTTGCCAAAAACATAACAAATGGTGAAGGCATTTATTAATCATTCTTTTCTCTACTCTTCATTAAATTGCCATAATTAGTGCTAGATGAGCCTTCATATTAGCAAGGGAAAAAAATGCAGACAGCAAGATTAAAGCCTAGTCTGCATTGAGTGCTATAATGTAAGTGTGTTGAGATAGAATTGAAGAGAGAGGCCATCTCAACATTGTTGTACTATTAAATTTTGCTCCCCAAACGGTAGCATGTAAAGCTCCATCTATGTGGCTAATCATGTTTGCATTGTTAAGCATTTCCATAGCACAGCAGTGTTCACAGTGCTGCTTTAGATTAGATTAGCAACATACTGTGTTGAATAGATAGCATTTGAGTACCAATGTGTCAAATTACACAGCCAGAAGAGAAATTGACTGAAGCAGAATCTCTCTCCCTTTCCTTTCCACCCCTCAAAAACCCTCTCTAGGAAACTATTTAAACTCTTATTATTTTAGGGTTAACAGCCAGTGGTGGTGGTGCTGTTGAGAAAAGCTGGTCTGAAAAGAAAACGTCTCTCTGTATTGGAGAGAGAGCAATTTCACATTCCCTTAACTGTTAATTCTAAAAACAACCATACAATCAAAACCAAGTGAATCTTGCATATCCTATAAAAGAGAAAATTTCACTGTAGCCCAATTGCACAACAATTTTATGATCAAGCCCTAAATGCAGCGGACACACCACCTGCTCTCACTAGTCTAAAATGCAGCAACAGGCTATCAAAGAGAAGAATTGCTCTTCTCCTGTACATATTTAGATCCCAATTAGGGAGAAATCTTCTGGATATTAATAACTGGGACTGGAAGGTGGTCCAACATCCTGTCATATATATGTGTTGTCTATTCATATAGCAGTGGGATATATGCCTACGAAATTATATTTTTCATAGCTGATTGCCACTTGGATGTTACTTCCTCAGTCTCTATGTGTTCAGTATTCTCGCCGCGTTGCTTGCCACACTGTGGGATTGTACTTTTTGGTTGTCGATGCTGTTGTTTATATATCTCCACTTTAAAATATGGTTGCGGCAGCATGCATTGCTATGAAAGCCGATGTTTGTTTTTAAGCATGAGCCAATTAATCTTTTCCAAAAATTGTTAAAAATATAGAATGGAGAGAAAAACAGATCTTGTAGGCCAATTACAATAGTTTTATCCTCACTTGAGTTCAAAGGTTCAATGGTACTATTTGTCACACCAGTGTCTTTTTTAGTACATTAAGAGATGTTATGACTCAGACAAGCAGACACCCAATTATGAATGTCTTCTCTACAACTTTTTTTTTTTAAACAAGCCTCAAAACAAAATGCTAATTAAGTCTTGGTGACTGAGTTCTGTCCGAGTGAGACCTGCTTCACTTTGCTTCCCTGTATAAGAGAAGTTGATTCTACTCAAAACGTAAGCAGACCTGTTGAATCTATGCAAGTCAGAAAGGAGCTTCTGCATTAATGTGTGGTTAGAAACCTGCTTACTCTGGTATTGTAAACAATAGCAGGTGGTTCATATGAGGCCAAAAGAAGTTTCATTCCAGAAGCAAGTTTTAATGTTTTATTACTATTACTCCTCTTGGTTCCTTGTTGTCTTGCTAACTTCAGGCTGTTTTTCATTGATTTCCAAGGGGTATCATCCTTGATGGAATACCTTAGATTCTGTTTGTTGTTGTCTCCAAAAAAGGACTGTAGTGAGTTATCCCAGAGACAGTGCAAAAACCAAGGGTTTTTTTGTTGAAAATTTTAGAGGAAACGAAACCAAAAGTAGAACAATAATTAGGACTAAGCCTCCTTAGCATCACCTAGGCAAGCCCCAAATCTCTTGAGATAATCTGATACTTGCATCAGTAATCTGCTGTGCCTGTCAATTTTCCAGCCCCATTTTCTAATTATCGAGCATCATCAACCTCCAGTCTGTGTGAGTGACCTTCAGTCTGCCAGGAATGTCTTCCATTCCCCACCCTTTTGTCCTTCATGCCTGCACATTTAAATTCTTGGAACCCCTTAGGTTGATGTGGTGTTAACTGTCATTATCTTATTAGCTAAGGAATTTTGGCTTTTATTCAGATAGAGAGGGTGATGTTTATGCCAGTGCATTTACCTTGCAAAATGAATTCCTCTTTAGTTACCTGGGCAGATAGTCATAAGTTTTCATCTCCAGTCTCTTAACAAATATTGCCTTTGGAACTAACACTGAATTATCTGCTTCCTCACCCACACCTTTCCTGCCTCTTGGTTTTGGATTTAATTTACATTTATGCAGCTTTGCTTTACAGGTAGGTTGCACCTGTTTTTCCATGCCTCCTTCCTTCCCCATATCCACTTTCCCTAGTCTCTCTCTATTCCCTTCATTGTTACATCAAGAGTTTTCAAACATTTTCACAGTGTGGACAACCCTTATCTAGTCCCATTCATGATCATCTGGTCTCCCCTTTTTTCCATTAGCAATTTGTAATGTCTGTTTGGTAACTATAGCAATTGTTTACATTGAAAAGTAATATTAAGGGAGTACTTGATCTATCTTAATGAAATATGGCAGTTTGACGTGCTGTCTTCCACGCCGTCCTCAAACTAGACCACAGAACACTTGTTGATCTCATGGTGCTAGCTCGCCTCCTTGTTTCATTCTCATTAATTCTACCATTGCCTTAAAATGCTGGTATTTTCCATACATTCAATTTTCTCAATTCCATTCATATAAAATGTGAGCTTACAGTATCCAGACCGTCAAATAAATAAAGTCCAGTGCTCATAACATTACCGGCTTTTCCTCAAGAAATTCTGGAAGGAAGAAGGCTCTAATTCAGTTACTTGGAAGAAGAGACTAAGAGTGTTCACTTAAGATCTCAGCATGTCTTTTAATCCACAGACTTACTTAAAGAGTGGCTTGAGACAGGAAGCTCAATGAAAATCAGGAATATTAAATTCAAATTAAATCCCACATAGTCCCTCTATTTTAATTAAGTTACTTTATGTCTCCTCTATGTTTCCTTTCCAGAAATAAGTTGCCAAGTATTCAAGGTTGCATGAGGGGAAACTGTTAATGAATCTTAAGTCACAACATTTCAATGTTCTCAATTAAAATTAATGCTAATAATAACCTAAAGCTTGGCAGTGCCTATGCAGAAATTCGTCATCAGCCAAAGTTGGCTGCTAGTCAAGTCGTCTTCTTGTAGACTTGAAATAGCTGAAGGATTCTTTAGGATGCAAGAATTCTGTCTGTCTTCTCTTTGAGTCAAATGCTGTGGAGCAGAACTTTTCTGTCTGAGAAGGTGGTATAGGTTATCAGCTGCTTTCAGTTAGGTTCTAATTTCATGAGGATAAAAGAAACTTTCATCTTTCTTTTTTTAGGGTTTATTGAAGTGGGAGAATACATCTCTTTTTGGTAAATGGAAATTGATTTGATTCAGGGATCAGAACTTAATGCATCTTGATTGGTTTAGCTCCTAATGGGCTGATCTTGGTCACTTCTTCATTGATGCACTTACAGGGAAGCAGTAAACTGTATGGCAAAGAAAATGTACAGAGGAGTCTTTATATGTTGAAGTGTTGTGTTGTCCTAACCTGAAAGATGATGCTGGAAAGAGTGGCACTGTGGAATTAAATCTTTGTTTTGTCCCACTGATTCCATATTCAGTTTGCTTGGTTAACAAATTTGTTTTTCTCCATGGCAGTTCTGAGTGTCAGGATGCATTCTCTCTAGTTTAGACTTCATCAAAACTAACTGTGCTACAGGTTAACTATTACTTCTGGGGGAATTCTGCACTACTGAGCACAGGCATAATTAATGAGCTGTGCATATTTTTGTACAGAAAAAAGCTTCTGCTGAAATGTTGCTGCTTTTCCGCCTCTTGCCCACCAGAGGCACTGTGGTGATAGAACACAGCGGCAGCTCCCAACCAGCAAGGGAAGAGAGAGCCTTGCCTTCTTCACCACATCTATCAGGCCTGATCAGGAGACAAGGGCTATGAGGAGACAGAAATCTTGGGATGCTCATAAAGTCTGGTGGGGAAGGATCGACTGGGGCAGAGGCTGAATGGGAGTGGAGACGCAGGGCCACAGGAGGCGGGGAGGTGCAGGGCCACATTGTGATGGGGGAGGGGTTCAGAACCACATGGGGACAGGGGAATGGAAGACAGGGACATGTAGGGACAGGGAAGTCACTGGGTGGGAGCACAGAGCCATGGGGGAAGGGGTACAGAGCCACAGAGGGAGGGGGACAGGAGCACCTAGGGATAGGGAAGTGGCTGGGTGGGGGTACAGAGGCACATTGGGTAGGGGTAGGGGATACAGAGCTCATGGGGACAGGGGAAGGAGTGCAAGGTCACATGGGAATGGGTGTCTGAGTTTGGATGGAGGGATATATAGCGGTGCGGGGACAGGGACAGATGTGCCTGACTGAATTGGAGATGCTAGGGGTCACCAGGGTCTGCGTGGGGGAAGTTTC
Source organism: Sternotherus odoratus (assembly GCA_032164245.1). Taxonomy (NCBI): domain Eukaryota; kingdom Metazoa; phylum Chordata; order Testudines; family Kinosternidae; genus Sternotherus; species Sternotherus odoratus. The sequence continues at coordinate 14,627,513 of JAVMKO010000003.1, read as the reverse complement.
TCCCCCACCCCCGTTCCATACTTTTCCCACCCATACCGAACAACCCTCCAAGACAAGTTCATACCAGGGCTACTTCCCTCTCCCTCAGCTACTCTGTTGCCCCTGACTCCCCCAAGCCTTTGAACTGCTTCTGAGGGGTACAGGAAATATATTTCTGTATTGTGGTTTAAATGAATTATTACTCAGAGTTCTGTATAAATATGCCTAGTAAGGAATCTATTTGTCCAAAAAGATTTTCTGAATCTTTTTTGTGGTCTGTATTGTTACAGACATACTTGCTGACAGGTATTTTAAAATAAATGACCAAAAATAATTGAAACTGGGTGTGATTAAAATGTTACTCTGACAAATAAAATATGCAGAATTTTAAATTGTGCACATTTTTTATTGTTGCAGAATTTTTAATTTTTTGGTGCAGAATTCCCCCAGGAGTAGACTTTTGTGTGCTCTTTTACACTTGTCTAATCCTACTGAAGCTTACAGCTAATGTAGAAAGCACATCATGTTAGTACGGCGGTTCTCAAACTTTCCCCTGCCGCAATCCATTTTTACTTTCATGCAGTGCTCCGTGGACCCTTCTATGTCTGCCCCAAAGCCGCCAAATTGATTACTTCGGCATTCGGCAGCTATTTTCGGTGGACAAGATGAGCGCTCCCGAAATAGCTTGGCATGTTCACCGAAAAGCCGCCGAATGCGGAAGTAATGACTTGGGTGGCTTTTCAGCAGTCCAAGGAGCTCACGACCCCTCGGGAGGCAGCTGGCAACCTCCCCAAAGGGTTGCGACCCCCAGTTTGAGAACCACAGTGTTAGGCTTTGTCAGACAAAAAATTCATTGTGCATCAACTCTCCGTAGACTATCTTGGTTTTCTCCTTGCTTCTGGCTACATTTCACGGTTTTGGTATTGATCCATTGAGCCCTATATGCTCTGGGTCCTGAGACACCACCTCCTTTCCTTTGAACCATCTTAATTGTTTGACTTCAGCTGAGCCATTCTTGGTAATATTGCCAACATGGTGTACTGTACTAAAGATAGGACTTCTCCATTGGTACTGTACTAAAGATAGGACCAACATTGACACTTGCCTCCCTCACTGCTCCAATAGCGGTAGTTTTTGAGCATGCTAGCTCCATTTTGGGGCTTTACATAAAAAAGGTGGGAGGTTTTGCTGGTGATTACTGTTTTGGCCTTGTACTTAGCCTATTTTGTAACAATAATGTAACAACATTATAAATATCTTACCAAGTATCTTTCCCTAGGAACACTTTGGAGTAGGCGTATTTTTAATAGATCAAAATTAATCTTTCTAATGAATGTTCACTTCCATAGGGGTCTGAAGTGGATTGTCTGTCTTGCTATTAGGGTTGTAACACAATTTTGATCCAGTTGAAGAAATTGCATGTGTATGATACATATGGAATACTGTTTGTTCAGGTAAAAACACATTTTGTTTCGATGCATTGTCTACTCTGTATGTTATCAATTTATATTTTTTTGCCTTAGTGTTTCTTCTGCTAAACAGTATGAAGCGTTAAGTAAAATATCATCTGCATTTTTAACCTGGCTGAACAGTCAACCTACTTTCAAGCTTGTACTCTTGATGGGTGCTGAAATTTATCTCAAACCATGATTGAGAGGAACAGCTTGTCATTGTGGAAGATTAATAGCATTGCCACCTGCTGTGAAGCCTTATAAGTGGTAACAGCAATCCACACTGGAGTGTACTTTTAGCTGAGCCTGAATTCAAGTTACAGATTTTTTTTATTTCACTTTTTTCCCCTGAAGCAAGGATCAGCTGAAAGAAAAGTCTCTACGTGCCTTTAAAGATGTAGGAGCACAACCAAAAAAATTGTTTGGAGCAGATGTTCTCCAGTAAGGACGTGGCATGGTACACTTGGTTGAAAGAGCAGATTGCTGTGTTGCTTATGTTTCAGTTGTGTGTAATAGTTTATATAAACAAATGAACATAACAGTCTTTGCAGGCTAGGCACTTTCCTGTTTGCAATCTAGTAAAAAGCTGCTTCAGATGTGCAGCGGCCCCTCGGATCAAAGAGTCAGTCAGACTGCAATGCTTTGTGAAATCTTAAAATTCCTGCAGGCAAGTCCCACCTCCCTAAATCTATGGTTTAAGTCTTGTTAGGCCTAATTAACCCCACACCTATTTGTTCCCTGACTGGCTACCCTTGTTGATGGTTATAGCTAATTCCTGGTTGGCTTTATTTTGGGTCAAAACCTCACCATGAATAATGTTAAGCTTTCGAGCCATGCCTAGGCACCCAATGTAGATAAATCGTATTCAGTATCCTAGAAGTAAATGCAGTTGATCACTGTGAAATAAACTCCAGCAATCATCAGTGATCCCTCCATTTCCTGAACTCTGCCACAAAGATGCTTAAACATTCTCCTTGCCTTGTGAACACCACTCAAGGCCTGGCCTTAAATAGGGACTGTTAGATAGCTTGTGTGTCTACACTACATGCACTATAGCAGTGCTGCGGCTATGCTGATGTAGTGCTGTAGTGTAGACACTTGTTAGAACAATGAGAGAGATTTTTCTGTCACTGTAGAAAATCCACCTCTTCTAGAAGTGGTGGACAGGTCAATGGATGAATTCTTACTAGCGGTGTCTTCAGTGTGGGGTTAGGGTGAATTAACTGTGTCACATAGGGTGTGGCATTTGTCACAACCCTGAGCAATGTAGCTAGGTTGACCTAAGTTTTAGGTCTAGACCTGGCCTCAGACCATAGGAACGCTACCCATGTGAAACACGAGTCTCTTTTTATTATTGCCAGTAAACATTCATACCTGAAACCAAACAATGACTTCCTAGAAAGCATGACCATACTAGAATGGACAATTGAGCACTGTAAAAACATGCCTTGGAAGCAGAGACTGGTCCTGCTTCATTCATTAGGAGTCTGAATAACAGGTTTTGGGTTTGGCCTGGTTCCAGGACACTGAGTGTTCCTAAAAACATAGGGCTGTAATTCTGCAGTCTGCTGGATGTGGAACTATGGGGGAAGATATGTGGTTTAGCTCGTAGAATGATTGATTGATTTAGGCACTTAATGATCAAATACAATTGGAAATGTATTTGTGGTGAGAAGTGCAGCCATGTCTAGTATTCTAAACTCTCTTGGCTGAGTAAAAGTTTGGTATCTCCTTTTAAATGATAAAAAAATTAAGTTTCCAATGCCTTTCTTTTGAATGGAATAGCAGAAAGTATGTGCATCATCTGCTCTGTATCTTGCATACAGCATGCCTTCTGACTGCAGCATGACATTAACATCATTGTTTCTCTTCAAAAAATATTAACACGTTATGTATATCCTTATGTGACAGTGTAATAGGACCACTATGTCAAGCCTTACCCCTCTCTTTTTCACACTGAACATAAGAATGGCCGGATTCCGTGACTTCCGCCACCTCTGTGACAAAACTGTAGCCTTATTGATAAGGCCTCAGCTGGACAAATTAGAGGAAGTCCAGAGAAGAGCAACAACAATTATTAAAGGTCCGGAAAACATGACCTATGAGGAAAGAGTGAAAATATTGGGTTTGTTTAGTCAGGAGAAGACTGAGGGGGGGACATGTTAACAGTCTTCTAGTAAGTAAAAGGTTGTTATAAAGGTTGTTATAAATTGTTCTGCTTAATCACTGAAGACAGGACAAAAAGCAATGGGCTCAAATTTCAGCTAGGGAGATTTAGGTTAGACATTAAGAACAACTTCCTACCTATATGTGTAGTTAAGTATTGGAACAAATACCTATGAAGGTTGTGGAGTCTCTGTCATTGGAAGATTTGAGGAACGGGGTTAGAAAAACACCTCTCAGGGATGGTCTAGAAAATACTTATTCCTGCCTTAAGTGCCGAAGACTGACTGGATGACCTATTAAGGTCCCTTACAGTCCTACATTTCTATGGCAAACCTGATCAGGTATGCTGCACAAATTTACATTTTGTGTGGGAGGAAATAAAAGAAAACATTTGGATGACAGAATAACTTATTTTTAGGCTCTCATTACTTATGTATCTGAGCACCTAGCATATATCTTAGAGAATTCTCCCGAGACTTAAGGAAATATCCTAATCCCCATTTCACAGTTAGAGAATTGAGCCACAGAAGGACAGGCACTTGTTAGGCAGGATATCTGTGCCAAAGCCAAGAATAGACCCCAGATCTCCTGAGTTCCAGTCCCCTGCCTTAACTACAAGCATCTATTCTTTTAGGGAGCTAATAAATTCTGGAACATTTGAGTAATCACATTGGCATGATATTGGGTATTGACCTTACACATTGAACACTTTCACTTAGGATTTATCAGACAGCACAACCCTTTAAATGAGTTAGAGGTTGTAATGCACTTAGTGATAATACTAAGAATACTTCTACTGGAGTGTCGTAGGGTATTTTGGTTTTTGATACATCATCTTAATGAGCTTCATATAAGCAATGTGGTTGTATTTATTCTTTGATACCAAAAATGTGGATTGTTTTGCATTACAGTTATATATCTGCAAAATGGGAATTATAATATTTCCGGTGTGAAATTCTGGCTCCGTTGAAAGCAATGAAAGTTTTGCTGTTGACATTGTTGGGGCCAGAATTTCACCCCCTGTAGCGTTCTGAAGCTAAATTCATTAATTTTTAGTAAGGCACTCACATGCTATTCTGCTAGCAATACAAAAATGTCCATAAACAGAAACAATCCAAAGGTGGGGCAGGGTTTGTATGGTTGTGCAGTCAAAGAGATCTGTGGTAATATAGCATATAAGGCAAGCGTTTAAAAGTTGCACAGGCAAACTTTAATTGTATTTAATTTTATTTTGTGAGTTAAGCACTCAACATTCCTTTAAGGTAGTTTTTTAAAGAATAATCTAAAATTAATTTTGTTCTAAAGGCAAAAGTGCAATTAACAGTCAGAAAAAAGTGACTAGGTAAATGGATGAGATCATCTTGCTCAACAAGTCTGCTCACTGTCTGTATTTCCAATTGTATTTGCCATTTTTACTGAGAAATGTTCCTGCCTGCTCTGCAGAGCCAACACAGCTTTGAGAAAGGGAGCTGGATGCTTCTCCTGATGCAGAATAATAATCAAAGTTATTAACTGTGCTGCCAAATTCTGCCATCAGTGACATTGTGCAATCCCATTGACGATGATGAGGATGTCACTGAAGGTAGAATATGACTTGGAGGAGTGTTATTCCTGGTGGTAATGCACAAAAAAAAGGAAAGAACCCAGTTCGAGTATTATTGCAGGGCTGGCCAAGAGGGGAAAGGAGGAGAACCTCTTTTATTTGTAAATTGAGCAAACTTCATATAGAAGCATTGCACACTCATAAATTTGGGATCCCCTTGGTGCTTCTTTTTAGAGTCATTTTTCAGAGTGAAATCCTGTTTTAAGCCTTCTAAGAACAAAAACATATTTCTGAAGAGTGGGAAAGAAAACCAAAGGAAAAATACTAGAACTCCAGATGTTTAATAGGGCACAGCGTTAGGATAGGAAGCAGTTTTAAAATGACATTTAGGGATGATGCTAACTAGGAAACTTGTGTCTATATGTGACAGTTAAAAGATATATGTGTATGAAGCTAGGTGCATGGTTGGGGACTCAAGTAGATATGTTATGTTTCTAATTCTGCCAATATATATATCTCTGCTCTGCACCCATTTCTCTCTGCCCTCTCCCCAGACAAAAGAAAGGTGTTTCAAGCTTCTGTATTGAATCTTTCAAGTTTCATACGTTGAGTTACTTATTGTTGCTGTGGTAAAGTGGTGATAAGTGGGAAGCTTATCCTTTTTAGTAAACACCTCAGTGTCTTTTCCATCTGGAATTATTTCACAATTTCCTTTTAACTGGGGGAACAAAAATAATAACCACAAAACATGTAAAAAGAAAACAGAGTTTTTGAAAGGTAGCATTTCAAGGGGAAAGGAAGGCATTCTCTCATGTTGTCCTGGCTGTTGATAATCTTTTCTTTTATATTTTGACATCAAGTGCTCTTAACTATAAATATATGAAATGCATAGATTCTAAGAAATTCTTCAGTTAAAAAAGAGTCTGTAGACTATCAGTGTGGGATACAATCATCTCATTTAATAGAGATTGTAAGGTTTTAGCCTGTATGGATATATCCAATGGGCATCACTACTCTGCACCCTTTCTGGTAGGACGTGATTCCAGTCAGAAGTTCAAGCAGGGAACAAAATTTAGATGTTCTGGTGGCACCAAACTAATTGCATGGCTGTGAACCAAGCAGTTCTAAGATCTTACTGCCTATTCATTCAGTTAAAAAGAGATTGTAACGCTGTCTGCAATAGTGCTATCTGGAGACTTACAATAATTTTAGAAGTCTAAGGCTAGATCCAGGAGTCAGTTTATCTAGAAGGGACCACCAGATTAGCTAGTCTGACCTCCTGGATATCACAGACCACCAACCCAGCACCTGATCATTAAATCCAACAACCAAAATTAGACCAAAGTATTATGTTCCACAGTAGTTCTAGGAATTCTATGATGTGCCCCTGTGAGGGCAGAGAAATGATTAAGTGAGATATACCCAGATAATCCTGGCAAGTGGTTCCCACCCACACATCACAGAGAGAGGCAAAAAACATCCAAGATCATTACAAATCTGACCTGGAGGGAAATTTCTTCCCATCCTCACATATAATGATCAGTTAGACCCCAAGCATTTGAGCAAGAATTAGCCAGCCAAGTACGAGAGAATTATCAGTACAAGAAATTGAAGCTTGTCACCGGGCCTAGCTTCTCCCCTGCTCCAAAGCATACACTGCCACGCCCCAAGGAGGATTTTTTTCTTAAAAGAAGTTTAGCAAAACAAACAAACAAAAAAAACCAACTGTCTTTTCACTCATTCCTTTGTTTCAGGCTTCAAAGCCACCCCTCCCAGGGTTTTCTGGCATTCCTGCTCCTGAGAGCTTCCCAGTTTGTAAGCGCTGCTCCCTTCTGGGAGCATCCACCCCAGGGCTGCTTCTCTGAGTTCTTCCTTCAGGGATCCCTCACAGGAGCCAACTCTACTCTTTTCCTCCTCCCAGGGCACAGCCTGTTTTAGGGTGTGTCTATACTATCAGCGGGTAGTGTTCGATGTATCGGAGATCGATTTATCGCATATCATCTAGATGCAATAAATTGGTCGCCGAACGTGCTCCCCTGCAACTCCGGAATTCCATCTCCGCGAGAGGAGGAAGCAGAGTCGAAGGGGGAGCAGCAGCGGTCAACTTGCCGCCATGAGGACAGCCAGGTAAGTCGACCTAAGATATTCAGCTTCAGCTATGCAAATAGCGTAGCTGAAGTCACAGTATCTTAGGTCAACCCCCTCCTCAGTGTAGCCCAGCCCTTAGGCTATGTCTCCTCTAGAAAGCTTACAGCTGTACCATCTCTAATGTAGCTGACAGGATAGAGTTCTCCTGTCAACATAGCTACCACCACTTATGGGGGGTGGATTTATTATGTAGGCGGGTGAACATACTAGCACTGAGGCTGGCATAGTTTATGTTGCTTAGGGGTGGAATATTCACACCCCCTGAAAGACATAAATTTTGCCGACATAAGTAGAAGTGTAAATATAGCCTTAGTTGATCTAATTTGCCCACTAGCAACCCTTTATAGGCCCAGGTGGAGCCCAGCCCTCCTTAATTACTTGGATTGGACTCCCCTACCATGTTACAAGAGAGCTGGGTTTAGCCTATCTACAGGCACCAGCGATCCTGTGACAAAGCTGTTGAGAGTTTTGTTTGCAAAAGTAAAGGATTTAGGTACATTGGACTCTCCGGTTTGATGGCTTCCTTTCTTAGGCAAGACATTCTTAGAAAGCTGAAACATGTGAGGTCTGTTTGCAAACTGACAACTCTGCAGTTGTTATGAAACATGTTTAAAAGATGCAGTCGCTCACTGGAGTGACTGACTGATCAGGATTCCTCAGGATTCTGTTTCCAAAGCTGCTGATGTTTATATTTTACTGCAGGATGTGGGTTTGGCAAGCAACCATATATAGACTCTTGTTTTTGTTTGTTTGGTTAAATGTACTATTGCTTAGCAAAATACTTAATATGAATCTTTTTTCTACAGATTTAGCTAATGCTAAACACCACACTCCCTATAATCTTTATCAGGTAATTATAAATTTCAAACAAAGTACCCTAAAGGCAATAAGAGGCTTTATCTTAGAAACACAAAAAGTCCCATGTGGAACAGAGAATAAATGCTCATTGAATACTGCATTGGTGTCTATTCCAGCCACATTGCCCTTGCTCTGAAGAAGGTGAAGTTGTTGACCTTAAATATGATAGAGGCTGTTTTTTAATATTGAAAGGCAGCACATTCTAATGGATTGAGCCAGGGAATGAGAGATATCAGATCATGAGTGCTACTCCTATATTGCCTTGGGATAATTCAGTTCTATGTCTCAGTCTGTAGCTGTAAAATCGGGATGGTGATAATCTTTCAGCGGAGCCTAGTGAGGAATTGGATGTGACTGAATTCAGCTTCTGTTGAAGTCAGTAGAGAATTTAGGCACTGACTTCAATGTTTGGGGCCCTTTACCAAAGCATTTTGAAGGTACTGCAGCTTTCTGTGGTGAGGGAGATCCCCCTCCCCCTCCCGCTCACACACGTACTCAGAGCTGTGCAAGGGTCACTTCCCCCCTATTCCACCCTCACCCCACATCTCCTTTTGGGCCCCTGCAAGCTATGTGGGCTGGGCAAGAGAAGTATTCCAGGGAGGAACCAGTCCCCCAGCCCAGCAAAACTAAAGCTGGCAGAGCAGATACACACCAAAGCAACCTGAGCGGGTTCAGCAGCAGGAACCAACACATGTCATTAGCTGCTTTTCACAGTGCTCATTCTGGTCATTCCCTCTCCATCCCTCTTGTTCACCTCATTGTCACTCCACCTGTGTTTCATGCCCCGTCCCTTTCATCCCACTCTTTTCTGTGTCCCTTCTCCTTTCCTTTGTCTTTCAGGTTAGCGAACTCCCATTTAACAAAATCTTCTCTTTCCCCCTCCCCCCCCACGATCCTCCCCCCCCCCAAACTGACCAACAACAATAAAAATGACACGAATGTGACTTTTGCTGCCATCACTGTGTGTGTGAGAGAGAGGAGAGTAAGGGTCTCTCTCTCTCTGTCTTGTCTATTTACAGTAGATTAAAGGCTTTTCTGAGCAGGCACTGTCTACTCTGTGTTTCTACAATGGCTGGCACAAAAAGCCCTAACCTTGGTTGGTGCTGAAGCACTACCATAATAAGCACAATAAATAGTATTAAATTCCGAGCTCTGTGATCGCTTTAAGGCTGTTCCTTTTTTGTATTGTGTGGCACTTCCCCTCATAGACCTCTCCTCTCCTAATTATTTAAAAGGGAGTAAATAGCTTGTCTTTCTTGTCAATGCTGCATTCAGTTAGGGTAGAGAGGGTTGCTTATCTTGATCCAGATATTCCAAGATGCGAGCATTCCAAAATGGTCCTTAAAATTCCACATCCCTCCTCTCAAGTGCAGCTGACATAGCAATAAAGTCCACTGGCAAGTAGAGGCTTACTCTAGTCTAGAGCAGTGCTGCTTGTGGTTTTTTTGTTGTTGTCTGCCACTTTTAATGCTCATGTAGACTGCGGTAAAATTGCAGGTGCTGTTGAGGTCTATCATTAGCTGATCATGTCTTTAAAAAGTTGAGGTTTTGGACTAGCTACCTCCCTTTGCTCCCCTTGGGGTACAATGAGTGTGACTATCATAAAACACAGCCCCAAAAAAGTGTTCCATCACCAGAACTCGGAGTTAAAATTATTGCATTGCACTGAAGGGAAGCACTTGTTAATGTCCTTTTTAAGAGATTTCAAAATTGTGCTGCCACAGTCAGTCTGGGTCTTTCTAATTTAATGTCTGGACTTTTTTTTTTTTTTTTTTTTTAAACTGGAAACTATTCTTTCCTCCAGCTATATTCAGTGTGCCATTCCTAGAATTTTATAGAGAAAGGAGAATATTTAGGTCACATGAAGTAGGCTGTAGGAAAGCTTCTTTCAGATGTACTCTAATTTCATAGCAACAGTTATAAAAGTAGGAAAATAGTTGCCTCTTATGGTACTATGTGACAAGTGGCGCTGCTAAGATATTAATTAAAATAACTGAAAGGCTGCGGAATGCTGCATTATGTTGTGAGTGACCCAGCACAGACATTTTGTGAAATTGTTTATGGGAAAAGTGAAGTTTGTTGGGTTTGCCCTTTATGTTTAGGGATGCAGAGGGGAGAGAGAGTGACACTTCTTGGGGTGCCAGAACTGGGAGTTACTTTGTTACCCTCCTATCTTCAGCAAGAAGAAGAATTGCTGGTACGTCACAGGGTGTCCGCTCCCTATCACCGCTGGTTTGCTAATCACCCAGTCTCCACAGGGCTCTGTCAGCTGTTAGTTTGCTTTGGAGGTTAACAATAAAGTGTACCCCAGCCCTCAAGTCCCTTTGAAAGTGTCCTTCTGTAGTATCCAGCCTTTGTCACTGGACACTCACAGAAATTACCAGGTTTGCCATCCCCAAGGGAACAATCTACACACAGCTTGACGGGTGTCAGGATCAGGTCCTTTAAAATGACATCACACTGAAATTTATATATTTATAGTGGAAACGGTCATAAGTCTATTATCAAAGGCTAAGATTTAAGGAAATAGTGATTAGGGATAACAAGTGGAAACAGAAATGATTTACATATACAAGAAAAATATATTTTTTTTTTTAGAAATTAAACTTAATTTAGCAATTTAACTGTTTGTCTAAATAATTTCTCTACGCAAGCCTTTTTCATCATTTTCAACCAAACCTGGTTCAGCTTCTGTGCAGTATCAAAGTGTGTCACTTTGTCTTCCTGTCATATTCCCCAAGTCACTGTCTGTCCCCCTGCCCTACCCCAAGACAGCACAGCCCCCTGAGGTTCAGTCTCTGGTATCTTGCCTCTGTGTTGGTTTCCCATCCCCCGTTGACTTTGTATGTAAATAGGTCTTCCATTGTGTTGACTTAATCTACATGGCCAAAAGGAAGAGAGGTGAATCCACATCCTTCGTCTAACCTAAAATCTGCTTGTCAGCTCTGCACTGTGTGCTGACTTCAAAATATATTTTCATCACATGTAGACAACTTTACAAAAATCATCAATATTATGGGGATCAATATTAAATGAGCTTTTCTTAGAGACCTCACATGACATCCTTTATAGATATATACCATGTGTGCTAGGTGTAGTGAGCGTATCAGGCATTGGTGTTGTTGCACAACAGTGAAGCCTTTGTGGGTTGGCACCAGAGGGCCTCTGTGTGACAGGGTGTCGGTAACTTTGGGAGCTCTTGAGTTGACTTTCATGATTTGATAAAGGGGGAAGAAAAATAACTACCAAAGCAAACATAATAGAGCATTCAAATTCAAAATGTATGTGGTCTGTCTTCAGAGCGATCTCTGTATGGGTCTTTAACATGGAACACACTGTGATCTACCAAGACATGTACAGTGTTCTGAGATTTACAAACACAAAAAGCGCTATATATGCAAAGTATTTATTGCTGAAAAACAGGTTGCCACTGAAAGACAGTGGAATGACTTTGCCGAAATAGGTTAATAGGCAAGCCCTTTTTCTCAGAGGTTGGTGTTTGTGCCAAAAAAGTAAATTAAATCATCATCAGAGAGTTTAAAAACTGGGTTGGTTAAGATTCTCTGTCCCCTATGTATGATTCTCAGCTTCCCAATCTGTCTCCTAAGCACTGCTCATAGTATAGCCCTTCACCTCTGCAAGCTGAGTTGAAGTGAACTGGTTGTCCACCAAGTACCAGCTAGTTTCCCAGCATCGTCTCACAGTCTCCTCCTGTGGCTCTGTTAGGTAATTGGTCTGCTCTTCGATTTTGTTTGCAGCAGTTGCAGGTAACAACCATAAACGAAGATAGGTGAGTCACAAAGTAGATTTTCCTCTGGGGGGGATGATTGTTGTTTGTAGTCTAAAAACCACAGATGCATGATCAGTTTTTGTCCCCCCTTAATTTTGCATTAATATCCTCAAGGATTACAATGGTGTAAACAAGCTGTTAGAGCCTCAGGCACATGAGGCAGTTTTAATAATCCATCCCGATTTCCACCTCTTGTCCCCCACCTCCACACACACATACTTTTTGTGTGTGTGTGTGAGAGGTATTCAGTATACTTAGCACATAGATGCAACTATCCGGTGGACATAGTGTACTTAGATTTCCAGAAAGCCTTTGACAAGGTCCCTCACCAAAGGCTCTTACGTAAATTAAGCTGCCATGGGATAAGAGGGAAGATCCTCTCATGGATTGAAAACTGGTTAAAAGACAGGGAACAAAGGGTAGGGATAAATGGAACTTTTTCAGAATGGAGAGGGGTAACTAGTGGTGTTCCCCAAGGGTCAGTCCTGGGGCCGATCCTGTTCAACTTATTTATAAATGATTTGGAGGAAGGGGTAAACAGTGATGTGGCAAAGTTTGCAGATGATACTAAACTGCTCAAAGTAGTAAGGACCAAAGCAGACTGTGAAGAACTTCAAAAAGATCTCACTAAACTAAGTGATTGGGCAACAAAATGGCAAATGAAATTTAATGTGGATAAATGTAAAGTAATGCACATTGGAAAAAATAACCCCAACTATACATACAATATGATGGGGGCTAATTTAGCTACAACCAATCAGGAAAAAAACCTGGGAGTCATTGTGGATAGTTCTCTGAAGGCATCCACGCAGTGTGCAGCGGCAGTCAAAAAAGCAAACAGGATGTTAGGAATCATTAAAAAAGGGATAGAGAATAAGTCGGAGAATATCTTATTGCCCTTATACAAATCCATGGTGCGCCCACATCTTGAATACTGCGTACAAATGTGGTCTCCTCATCTCAAAAAGGATATACTGGCACTAGAAAAGGTTCAGAGAAGGGCAACTAAAATGATTAGGGGTTTGGAACGGGTCCCATATGAAGAGAGATTAAGGAGGCTAGGACTTTTTAGCTTGGAAAAGAGGAGACTACGGGGGGATATGATAGAGGTATATAAAATTATGAGTGGAGTGGAGGAAGTGAATAAGGAAAAGTTATTTACTTGTTCCCAAAATAGAAGAACTAGGGGCCATTCAATGAAATTGGCGTGCAGCAGGTTTAAAACAAATAAAAGGAAGTTCTTCTTCACACAGCGCACAGTCAACCTGTGGAACTCCTTACCTGAGGAGGCTGTGAAGGCTAGGACTATAACAGGGTTTAAAAGAGAGCTGGATAAATTCATGGAGGCTAAGTCCATAAATGGCTATTAGCCGGGATGGGTAATGAATGGTGTCCCTAGCCTCTGTCTGTCAGAGGGGGGTGATGGATGGCAGGAGAGAGATCGCTCGATCATACCTGTTAGGTTCACTCACTCCGGGGCACCTGGCATTGGCCACTGTCGGTAGACAGGATGCTGGGCTAGATGGACCTTTGGTCTGACCCAGTATGGCCGTTCTTATGTTCTTATGTAAAGTAATATAGTGATTGGCTGACTTTTTGGAACCAAAAGCTATAATTTTGAATTATCCCTTGGATTGGAATTCTGTTTTGCAGAACAAAAAACAGGGCTCTGATTGTTTGCATTTCTTTATACCTCCTGTGAGCACAGAAGAACAAGGAGTTGTGGAACTGAAAGATGAATTGGTTCAAACAAGTTTTCAGTAATGCAAGTCGGGGGAGGGGGGTGACACCCAGAAACAAAATGTAACTGTTTTTCACATATGGAAAATGATCTAATCAGGAAAAAGATTGCAGCAGAAACAAGGTTCTTTGAAAACAGAGCATTTATGTCACTGTATAACAATACACAGTTGTGGCTTACCTTTCTGTTCAACTGGTGTACAGTGATGGGATTGTAAATGTCACTCTGTGCTAAATGTATGCAAACCAAATTGTATGAAGCAATGATTTAAAACAACAACAGTCTTTCATCTTTGGAAAAACCAACAAATATTATAAAATCTAAATAGTCTGGCAGAAGTAGCTCATCTTCAGTTCCTGACAGCATTCAGCATCTGAAATGTGTAAAATGTGCTTAGTTTTAGCTTTTGAGCCTAAATTAAATGAGCTGCTCAGAAGGAAATCTTTGGACCGGTTCGTATAAATTGTAAAAAGGAGTCCCTGCATAGTCCCACATAAACTATTTTATCAACTTTTGATCCATTGATATCCAATGATTTTTATCAAGTAAAGAACCAACCTAGGTATTGTCAGTCCTTTAAAAAATCGTGATCTGCAATATTTAATCATTTGGGAGGTAGCGCAGTCCTATAGTTGAAGCTCAGAAATGGGAACTGAGACTTCGGCACCCAGAGCTGTCAATGAATGCTGCACAAAGAGAGCCGCAGTAGAGCTCCATAGGGGTGCAGGGAACCAGTCACACAGAGCTCACTGTGGGACTGAGGTCCTAGTTTCCAGTTTAGGATTTTTCTGTGAAAAATGTGTGTTTTTAGCTGTAGGTCTGGCATCCTAGTTATCTGTTGAAAAGACCACTAGGGCAAGATTAGATCAAGCACACCAGTGCAGGTTTGTATTTAACATTGCTTTTCTTTCTTCCACAACAGCAATCTGTCTTGTCTCATGGCTTAGGGACATTTGAAACTTCTATTGCTTCCCTTTGGAGGCTATTTCATGGTCCTGTATAATGGAGCTCACTGGCAGGAAATATTCCTGATACTTGGCCAAAACTTTTTGGGTCACAGAATCTTCCATTTAGTCCGAGTTTTATCACATTCACTGTTGTCTACTTTTTCTCTCTTGCTTACATTGATGTAGAGAAGCATGAAAGTTATATAAAAACTATGTTTAAAAAAAAGGCAAATGCAACAATACTTCTGGAACCAACCAGACTTGTGTCAAACTTTATCAAATTTAATGATTTTTAAAATGTCTTCCCTTTTTTATTGTATCCATTATGTAGCTTAAATCACAAACTTTTTGGGGCAATGACTAAGTCTTCCTTAATATCTGTAAATTCATAAAGTGCCATGTGCACAAATAGCACTAGATTATTACAGTGAAGTCACCAGATGGTGCTGTCAGACATAGTTTTAAAAGTTCTATTTCTTAGTGTGTGAGCATTCTTAAGTCTATGAAGAAATGCTGCATTGTCAGTTTTATTATGCAGTTTGTTTTTAGAAGAGTGGTTATGTGTGATAATGATAGTTTGCGCTCTACCTTGATCTCTCTAGCTAGAGACAATTCTTGGGACAGAGTTGTTCCATGGGAATAGCACATTAGTGTTCGGTTAGGATTCCTGGAAGAAGAGAATGCCCTGCATGTTGTTTGACCACCTCCTCTCAAGGACTGGTGTATATAGTTTAAATAAAAAAAGTTATAATAAGAAAAGTGAATATCCCTGACCTTTCCCTTCCACTGCAAAATCAACATAAAATCATAGAAATATAAGTCTTGAAGAGACCTTAAAGAGGTCATCTAGTCCAATCCCCTGCACTGATGTAGGACCAAGTAAACCTAGACCAGGGGTCTGCAACCCGCGGCTCCGGAGCCGCATGCGGCTCTTTCATCCCTCCGATGCGGCTCCCTGTGTGTTCTAATTTTAACCGGCCCGCAGACTGTTTTCTATGCGGCCCGCCAGCACTGTCCAACCAGTGCGCGGAGCCGCAGCCGAAAGAGAGGGGCGGGGTCAATAAGAGGCGAGCGGCGGGGGGGGGGGGAGAAGAACGGAGGCGGAGCCGGGGCCGGGGCACGAGGCGGAGCCGGCGGAGAAGTGCGAGTCGGGCCGGGGCCAGGGCAGGAGGCGAAGCGCGGCGGAGCCGGCGGATAAGAGCGAGCCGGGGCCGGGGCACGAGGCAAGGCAAGGCAAGCTGGGGGAGGGGGGGGAGTGAAAGCACGGCCGGGGGGGGGAGGAAGAAGAGCGAGAGCACGGCCGGAGGGGAGGGGGAGGGAAGAAGAGCGAGAGCACGGCCGGAGCGGGGGGGGGGTGCGGGGGGGGGGAGGAAGGGGGGGGAGGAAGAAGAGCGAGAGCACGGCCGGAGGGGGGGGAGGGAGGGAAGAAGAGCGAGAGCACAGCTGGAGGGGAGGGGGAGGGAAGAAGAGTGAGAGCACGGCCTGAGCGGGGGGGAGGAAGGGGGGGGAGGAAGAAGAGCGAGAGCACGGCCGGAGGGGGGGGAGGGAGGGAAGGAACGTCTTTTTTTCGGAGCTCAAAATGTTTTGTTGCATGCAGAAATGTAATTTTGTTTTCTCTGCAGTCGTTCATTGATTTCATAAATGCAACACATTATAGTTTGTTTATACATAGCATAAAGGCAAAAAAAACGTTATATGCAGTGTTATTTCATTTTAAATGTCAAAAGGGTTTTGTGGCTCCCAGTGTTTTCTTTACTGTGGGAAACGGGTCCAAATGGCTCTTTGAGTGGTAAAGGTTGCAGACCCCTGACCTAGACCATTCCTGACAGGTGTTTGTCTAGCCTACTCTTAAAAACCTTGAGTGACTGGGATTGTATAAGCTACTTTGGAAGCCTATTCCATTGCTTAACTGTCCTCATACTTATTAGAAAAAACTTTCTAAATGTCCCTTCCTGAAGATTAAGTCCAGTACTTCTTGACCTACCGTCAGTGGACATGCAGAACGATTGCCTTCTTTGTAACAACCCTTGACAAATTTGAAGACTATACTGAGGTCCCTGCTCAGTCTTCTTTTCTCAAGACTAAACATTCCCTGTTTTTGTTTGTCTGTCTGTTTGTTTGTTTTGTTTTTTAACATTTCTTCAAAGGTCAGGGTTTCTAAACTTTTTATCATTTTATGTTGCTCACTTCTAGACTCTATCCAGTTTGTCCGCATCTTTCATAAAATGTGGTGCCCAGAACTAGATACAGTACTCTTGCTGAGGCCTTGCCAATGCTGAGTAAAGAGAACAATTATCACCTGTCTTACATACATCATTCCTGTTAATATACCCTACATTAATATTGGTCTTTTTTTCAACTACATCAAATTATTCACTCATATTCAATTTATCTACTATCACCCCCATATCCTTTTCAGCGGTACTACTGAATAGCCAGTTATTACCCATTTTGTAGTTTTGCATTTGATCGTTTTTCTTCCTAAGTCTAGTACTTTGCATTTGTCTTCATTTAATTGTTGATTTCAGACCAATTCTCCAATTTTCTAAGGTTGTTTTGAATTCTAATCCTGTCCTCCAAAGTTCTTGCAACTCCTCCTAGCTTGGTGTCATCCACAAAGTTTATAAACATACTCCCCATTCAATTCTACAAATCATTAATGGAAATATTGACTACTACTAGACCCAGGACTAGTTCCCTGTGGGAACCCACTACATTTGTTCCTCTTTGAGTATGTTGAGAGGTTTCATAGGGGGTAGCTGTGTTGTTCATTCAGCCAGTTAGGCACACACCTTATACTAATTTCATCTAGACACTATCACATCTACAGCTCCCCCACCCCCCAACATCCACTAGGCCAGTATCCTGTCAAAGAAGGAAATATGGCATGATTTGTTCTTGACAGTTTCATGATGACTATTCTTTATAGCCCTCTTATCCTCGAGGTGCTTAAAAAGTGATAGTTTTAATAAGTTATTCCACTTTCTTTCCAGGTATCAAAGGCTGACTAGTCTATATTCCCCAGGTCCTCTTTCTTCCCCTTTTTAAAGATCGGCACTATGTTTGCCCTTCACCAATCTTCTGGTTCCTGCCCATCCTCCAGGTGTTCTCAAAGATAATTTCTAGTGGTTCCAAGATTGCTTCAGTTAGTTCCTGGAGTACCTTAGGATGAATTTAATCAGGTCCTTTGACTTGAATACATCTAACATACCTAAATATTCTTTCTTTAACCTGTTCTTTCCCTGTTTTGGCTTTCTTTCCTTCCCCTTTATCAGTAACGTTAATATTGTTAAATATCTAGTCACAATTTAGCTTTTTAGTGAAGACTGAAGCAAAAGAGACATTAAACAATTCAGCATTCTTGATGTCATCTGTTGTCAGCTGTCCTTCCTTGCTAAGCAGAGGACCTACAGTTTCCTTTGTATTTTTCTTGCTCCTAATGTATTTATAGAGCCTCTTCTTTAGTGCTTTTTTGTCCCTTTTTAGGTTTAATTCATTTTGTGCGCTAGCTTTTCTGATTTTTGTCCCAACAAGCTTATGCTGTCCTTTTTGTATTCATCCTTAGCAATTTGTCCATGTTTCCATTTTTGATTATTCAAGTCAAGCAACAGAATAAGGACAATGGGTTTCAAAAAAGCTCCTCATGGAGCCATATTGGCATCTTACTATTCTTCCTATGTTTCTTGTGCATTGGAATTGTTTACAGTTGTGCTTTTCATATTGTCTCCATGTCATACCCTCCAGCATATCCATTAGTGGAATCCAGCTAAAGCAAGTTGACAATTTTACCTAGCTTGGCAGCAACATCTCCAATGATTGATGCCTTGACAAAGAGATCAAGAACAGGATACAGAAAGCTTCTCAGTCACTAGGAAAGCTGTGCAAGAAAGTCCTGAAATCCCACAACATATAACCCTCTTAACAAAAATAAAAGCTTTACAATGCTTTTGTGCTCACATCTCTCCTCTATGACCGTGGGACCTGGACACTATACAAATGGCATATCAAACAGCTAGAGGCCTTAAATATGTGAGCTCTACATCCTATTATGGGCATCCACTGGCCAGACAAAATTACCAAAAGCATCAAGACCATGCTGATAAAAGCCCAACTGTGCTGGGTTGGACATCATTAGGATGCCTGAACATCAACTCCCTAGAAAGATTTTCTATGGGGAATTGGCAGAAGGATGTTGAAATCAAAGCCGGCCCAGAAAACTCTACAAGGACAGCATCAAGAATAGCATACACTTTGGTGCAATAAAACCAGATGATCTCGAGAAGGCTGTGTCAAATAGATCAGTATGGTGACACATGGCCATACCAGTTCTATAGCTACCAAGATGCTCATCAATGACTTTGTCTACCTGATCTGCTCACAGGCATGCACGTCACGTTTTGGACTTCAGGGTCATTCTCACTCCACAAAAAGAGAGAGCACAGAAATGTCATTGTTGAACTGACGGGCTATGTGAAGATTGTCTCCTTGAGAATCTGACAGGTCTCCTGCACTTCTTTATCTCTTTGATTTTCTTACTATGGGACCATACCTACAAGTTCTCTAAGTTTGTTAAAATCTGCTTTTTTGAAACCCATTGTCCTTTATTCTGCTGCTCTCACTCCTTCCTTTCCTTAGAATAATTAAATCTATCCTTTCATGATCACTTTCACCCAAATTGCCTTCCACATTCAAATTCACAACCGATTCCCAAGACACGGAATCTGCCACTAGTCAGAAGAGTGGTATTTTATTACAGCAGCACTTAGAGACCCCAACCAAGATCAGGATCTCATTGTGCTAAACACTGTACAAATCTAATCTGAGACAGTCCGAAAGTGGGTACAATATAAAAAATGTGACAGTCAAAGGGTGGGAGAAGAAACTGAGGCAGAAGGGTGAGTGACAGGCTCAGGGTCCCACAGCAAGACTGCTAAATCCTAGTTCAGTGTCTTATCTGATGGACAATCTGAATATATTATGGCTTTCATTTTCATTTTTGATTGCTCTTTATTGGCTCTTGATCATCAATATTTCTTTATTCCAGTATTTCACATTGTTCTTTGCAGTGCTGTTGTGGCCATTTTAGGCCTAATATATAAGAGAGACAAGGTAGATGCATTCCCACTCTATCACGGGGCAGTCCACAGGGAAGATTTTCCTTGGACTTTACTGCTTTAAACATTAAATAATTTCTCTGCTTTCTTAGTGTTATGTAGTCAGTCAACACTCTCTCCAGTCTTTAGCCAACCTATACATATCTACTTTTTTTAAAAAAAAGTTGTAATGATAATCGGTTCATCGCCTTAATCATTTATGATGTTTTTCTCTACTTCTTCTCTTACTTTTTTGGCGTGAAAAACAAGTGCTGCCAGTGTATACAGTAATGAATTGTCCCTTCATAGTGCAGTGATAAAATGTCTCTGCATCTAAAATCCTAAATCACATTGACTTGCAGCCATATAGTATTGCATGCTGATCTCTAATTGACTATCCACTAACTCCTCTACGTCTCTTGGTAGTATTCTGTTCCAGGTTTCTCTCTCCCTGGACACTTCTGTGTACATAAATTTATTTCTTATTATTACTTTGCAGTTGTGTTCTGACTGGCACACACAGGCTATTCCGAAGGTCTCCTTATAGTTTAATGTCATGCAGCTAGACCAAAAAAACCCACCCCCAAACCAAAACTCAAACCATGTACACATATGTATCGGAGGGTGCATCTACACTGCACTCCTCTTTCGGTAGTGTGTACTGTACAGAACTGCGTAGCTCCCCTAGCAAGGGCATTACTAGCAGTATAAACTTAGGCGAATACAGTAAAGACAGTAAAGACATGCCTGCATGGTGTGGGTATGTATTTCAGTACATTCCCAACATGACTGTCTACTTGCCAAGCCATGACACCCTATCTACACCACCACAGGGAAAGGCTTCAGTAGAGGGGAAAGGCCTTGGCCGGGGGAAGCAGCAGGGAAAGGCTCGGCCTCTTCTCCACTGCCTCCCCTTTGCCAGAGCCTTTCACTGACACGTGTAACTGACATGTCCATGGTGTGGACATGCAGCAGTGTGTACACTAGATGCAGTTGGCAGTGGTATACAGGTGTAGATGTGACTGAGGTTTTTCCCTGAGACTATATTAAGCAATGTATAAGTACACTCTTGAGGGAAGAAAAGAATTCTACAGCGCTTTTCCTGTTGCTGCTTGTTACAATGTGGGGGCTTGGATTTTTTTGGTCCTTTTTTGAAGTTAACTAAACTTAGGCATCCTTTTATCCACTCCCAAGAGGTGATGTCTGCTAACATTAAAATCCTACATTTCCTCCTTTACCAATTGCAAAGCTGTGGAAAAGTGTAGGTTGGTCTCCTGGGTCTCATCAGATCATTTAAAGTAGCCAGTTCATATTGTGCATTTGGATGACTGGCATTTCTGCTCTTTGAGATGCTGGTTATGTTAGACTTGTACTTTTGAGAGCACTTTACGTCTTCAATACAGAGATGTAGAAGACCCAATCTAAGTTAAACAAACAAGCATCATTATTTATTATTATAAGAAATGAACAGAAGATAGAAGTTTCAGTCCTGGGTGAGGTAGCAGATACTCATGCAAACTCTGTTGTTAAGAAAACTTTATTTAAGAATATATTTTTATAAAGTTCAGCAGGCCATGTTCAGTTAACTACTTGGCTAGGGCTGAAATGGTTTAAATCAGTGGTACAGTTATTCATACAGTAGAAAATAAAAAGATGCTCCCCCATTGGCCTCCTACTTTCTTCAGAGGAAAAAGTATCCATCTTAAATTCAATTCCCTGCTCTGTTACAGACTTCCTATGTGACCTGGGGCAAATCACTTAGCCTCTTTCTTCCTCAGGTCGGAGTCTGTAAAATGGTGATAATAGCAAAAGTACATTAAATATTGGGAAGTGCTTTTGTGATCTACTAATGAAAAATACAGTGCAAGTGCTGAGTATTATTAAATAAAATAATCTCATAGGCCTGATCCAAGGCCCATCGTGAGCTTCAGAGTAAGCGCTATGGGTATGACTACAATGAGGGGGGCAAAAGGCATTGTAAGTCTCAGAGCCTGGGTCAACTGATTTGGGCTGGCAGGACTCCTGCTACAGGGCCAAATATAGCACTGTACATGTTCCCATTCAGGCTGGACCTCAAGTTCTGAAACCTGGGGAGGAGGATGGGTCTCAGTCTGAGTTCTAGCCCACATGGGAAAGTCTACACTGTGGTTTTGAACCCCATAGTGAGAACCTAGGCTCTGAGGCTTGTTTCCGCAGATTTTTTTTCTGTTTGTTCTGCAGTGTAGGTGCACCCTATGAGACTACACACAACAAGATGAGTCAATAAGTAAACCAAGGTGGTTCTTTTTCTAACACTGACTGTAGACAGGATTAGTGACTTATTTTAATTTCAAAGTCTTTACTACATTAATTCTAACAGAACTGATTTGATGCATCATCTTGAATAAATAATGATAAAATATAAATGAACTTGCAGACCCAATTTCTCTGCAGGTAATGTACTGAAATGTTCTAATGAGTATATACATCCTCATTTGAGATTTTTCATGGGGTTTAAAGTGAGGCGGTAGAAAGTTTGCCCTCCTGTGATGAGTGCTACCTTTTTTTTTAATGCAACTGCATATATTAAATAATGAATTTACACCATAGGAAGCTAAATGCTGCAAACCTGAATATTGTTTTCCAAATACTTTATTCCACTGTGTCTCTGTATTACACTGCTCTCTGGACTTAGCCCTTTCATCATATAACAGACAAGTCAGATCCCAGTTCAGCAAAGCACTTAAAACATGTTTAAGTCTAATTGGACTTGTGGAACTTTAATTAATGTTTATGTGCTTTGCTGAACTGGGGCCTCAGTTTGCAACCGTAAAAAAATGTTGAGGAGGGTGCTGACAAATGTAGATTTCCTTATCCCTCCAAACCAATACTAGTCAACTTGCATATCATCCAACTTGCATATCTTGCACTGTGCAAGCCAGCTGGGGGCTAGTAGTTTCATAACATGCTATCCCTCTGGAGATCAGAGTGCAAGATTCTAATTAGGTCCTTCAGGTCCTCAACTGGGAGTGTTGTGGAGTTACTACACTTTACTCTTGGGGGAAGAGTCTTTTCAAGCTTTGTGGTGATACTTCTGGACAAATCAAGATTAGCACTAACTGGCTCCAAAGGGAGTTTTGCTCAGTCCTCCTTGTCGAGAAGACATGAAGTCTTCAGGGTAGAGGAAGGAAGGAGTTTTGAGGTTCAGAAGTCCATAGAGGAAGAACAACAAAGCATTCTATGTAAGTGTGTTTTACATTTATTGTAAAATAAATGTGTCGTGCTAATTAACCACCTTCACTAACTGAAAATCCCAGTCCACAATAATCATCAGATCATAAAATGGTTTAAGGAAAACTATTTCTTCCAATTCTTCAGAAACTGTAAAGTGCATGCTCAGGCAGAATAAATGTACAAAAACATATTCCCATAGAGTTTTATTTACCCTCTTTAGGTGTCATGCAGATATGGGTGCATATGAATTTTTACAGCATTTTTGAGTGTTTTTTGCTGCCAAGGTTAATTCCTCCTTAATACACCTGACTCCAGATGCAGTTACTGTAACCATTCTGAATCAGATTTTTAAAAGCACCTTTTTCATAATACATTTACCTCTGAAACTTCAAGTTATGAGACTTAGAAAATACAGCCTTGAGTCAACTAAATTAACTTTTCCTGATCCAAGAGATTAAATGTTGCTGTAATTTTTAAGTAGAACCTGTTTAAGTAGAATTCACCATCAAAGAAAATCTTGTGAAGTTGAGCAGATAGGATTTAGGGAAAGAGTTCTCCTGGGGAAACTGATTAGTTAATACTTAAGTAATGTCTGTCTGTCTTTTTGTCATCCCCACTGCACTTCCAAACCTGCAACAACAGAAATGATTCTTGTATCAAGGTGATACTCGAATCCTTTATTGGATAAATATCAGAAATGGTAGGTTTCTTTTGGTCTGAGAAGCGGTATAGACTCTCGTGATTCCTTTAATAAAACTCAAAATAGGTCATAATCCCGGCACTGTCTCCTTTAACTAGTTTGGTTCTCAGTTTCCAGAGTTTTAATTACAGTGGTTGCTCCCATTAGGTGGTCTTGTTTCATGGCAGGATGTTAGACAGCATTCTCACTCTCAGTCATTTTATGTGGACTGGGGTATGTCTGTCAAACCATAATGAGCAATGAAAGAATGAAGAATGTTAATTTAACTGATGCTGCTTTTGCTGTTAACGGTAAGTACCACCAGCTGCACCTCATAAACATTGCTGTTTGTCTGCCTGAGCGCTGCTATTCAGTGAGGCCTGGCTTGATTGATAGAGGCGGAATTAGAACGATGGGTTGCGTGGAGCAACTTTCGTGCAGTGCTACTTCTGTGAGTGGATTTTTTATTGTGAGAGACAGCTCCTAAATTTTAATTGCTTTTCGAACTTGCAAGTGCTGCTTATGTCAAATGTTGATAATTGGTTTATGACAGAGGTATTCTAAATTAAGGAGAGGTCAGCACAGATAATTTGAATATTACCTACTGGAGGAAAAAAGGTTCTGTTGAAGTGACACTTCGCTACTAGGAGAACTTTGCTGTTACGTGTAAAGTTTCCATTACTGATGCATGATTTCTTAAACAATGGATTACACTAGGAAAAGAATACTGTATCTTGAACAATAGCAGCGTGCAAAGTCCTCTTATAATTAGTGAAGTTACTGAACAATGTACAACTTTATAAAGAGTTTGTTTCCAGCACATTCAACATTCATGATAACCTGAAAAATAAAGCTGAATGCTTCTGTAAATCTATCAGTCTTCATACGTGTTAGGCAAAATACACACTTTGCTTCTGCTGAATGATTCGTCATTATATTGGCCAATATCATGCAAAGAGTATAACACTGGCCACTTGTGCTCTGGTGCCACCCTCACCTTGTGAATCTCTCCTTCCTTTTTTCCTTTGGGAGCCATGGGACCTCTGTTACAGTCGCCCCATGGTATGGAATATACTCTCCTTGTCATCCTTTCCAGTGCTTCCCTCCTTGGTCTAAATGCCTTGTTCTTTTCCTGTTTTTATTTTTAGCATGACCCTTTGTTTTTATATTCTTCCCCCTTCTCACTTCTTAGACTGGTTTAGACACCCTTAGTTTGATGGTGTTTATTTGCATTTTTCTCTGTGTGCATGTGCATAAAGCATTTAAGGGTGGGAAGGGAAAGTAAAAATTAAATTTTAAACTTTCTCAGTAACATATTATCTTCCACTCTCTTCTAATACCCACCCCAATCTCTACGTGCTTAACTATTAAAAGGGACAATATTCTATCACAAATCAAAGTGCCATCCAAGACTTGATGGGCAACCATTAGCCAAAAAAATAAATAAAAAGCCATTAATATCTCCCAACCCCCTACTTAGGTATGGAAGTATGTAGCTTTCTCTAGTTCTTTTGTTTTCCATACATTGTTAATGAAGAAACTGAAGACAGTGATGGAGTGCTGTGATTGAGTATGCAAACCCCTCAGTAAGCCAAGTTAGGAAGGTATCAATAATTTGACCTGCAAACAGAGGACTGCATTTTGTTCCTCTGTGCAACACCTGTGATAAAAATCTCTCTTAAAATAAACAACCTTCTAAGCGGAGGAGATAAAAGGGAGGAAACAGGCTTTGAGAAGCTAGGTGCCTTGTCAAGTGGAATACAACCCTTCCAGGTTCAGAAGGAGTTGTCCTCACAGGGACTAAGAACTACAGCTAGAAGTTGAGGACTGAATTTTGGTCTGTAATTTGGATTAGGCATCAGAATGCTGGAGGAACTCATGCCCTGGTTGCATTTCTAGTCCCCATTTGTGCCTGCTGGCTTGTTTGCAGGCAGATAGTAATCCAGGGGTTTTCCAGTGGTATGGAAGGCTCAAATTAGAGTGTCTGGCTACTTCCAAAGTGAGACAGAGTATGCTGATTTAACTGATATAAGAGAAGACCTCTAGACAATCAAGTCAAGGGATTTTGTTCATCTGACCAAGCAACTGACCAAGGTTTTTCTAAAGAAACAAAAGGTCTAGTTGTGGACTCTGTAACTTTGGAGAGTAACCTCAGCCTACGCTTGCCTTGGAGCAATGATCCTTTATTCAACTGGATTTAACTTGTATATTTAAATAAACACTGCTCTCTCCACATCTTCCCCCTGGAGGCACCTCTGTCATTCATTCATGTCTGTAGCCTGCTGAGTCTCCCACTGAGAGGGGACCTGCATGCTTGCCTAGAAGCCACAAGCCAGCATCAGAACTCTGGAATTGTTGGCTCCCAGTCCACTGCTCTGACTGTCATTACATTGAGCATCATCCTTCTCTGCCTTCCTCTTCAGGTGTCTGTCTATCTATCTATCTATCTATCTATCTATCTATCTATCTATCTATCTATCTATCTATCTATCTATCTATCTATCTATCTATCTAATATGGTTGATCTCATCTTTGCTATCCGTAGAGCTACTATAACAAACATGCCCTAGTAACTGAATTAATTTTCTGTCTTTAAAATGGGGTGAGGGAGGAAGAGAACTAGTTTTCTAAATTTCTGATCACATATGTGAGGTATAACTTCAGGCAGGCTGCAATCTTTAATTTCAACAACTCCATCAACGTTATTCTCATTTTCATCAGGCAGGGAGTTCCAGGTAGACCACTTAATGTACTAACCATTATTTTCTTACCTAATTTGCTCAGTACTGACAGATAATGGATGATCCCATTACAAATAAATTTGACACTGCATCCACGAAGATGTGCAAATTGGAGTCTCTCATCATGATTTAAAATGTGTGCTCCCTTGCTCAAATGTGGTATAAGACTCTACTTTGCAGATAAAGTAGGCCAAATTGTTGGGAAGGCTACTTCAGTGGCATACAGGTTAATGTAGATGTATTATCCTTTTATGGTTACATAAATACATAACTTTTTAGCAGATGATTTGGGCTGAATGTGCACTTAATCAGGGATCCTCATTTATAACTCATGGCCACACTACTAGTATGTCGTGAAGTCAACCCTATAATCATGAAGATTAATTCGATAGCTATCCAATGTAAAATGGGAGGAAAGATCCTGAGGTTCTTTTGATTAAGGCACTGGATTATGGCCCCAAGATACCTGATGATAATCTCACTGGCCCCTGGTGTGCGCATGGACATGTCTCTTCAATCTCTTTCCCCCATCTCTAATACTTCCCTTTTTTAAAGACTGTATTCTCTTTGGAAAGATATTGTCTCTTCCTATGTGACTGTACAGTACATAGCACAGTCTGGCTCCAATATTAGTTGGGGCACTACTGAAAGGCAAATAATAAATAGTTGCTTTTGTTGGGGGGAGGGGAGTAATTCCTCTGCAACTTTCCATATGAATTGCAATAACTTCTTGGTCAAAATATAGCAAATAACCTACTGACACATGACTTAATACAAATAGAGGAAGAAGTGACATGATTCATGTGTAACCATGAGCATATGTCATCTTTTCGTAGGGCTTGGTTACACCTACAGCTTCGTAGTGATTTTGGTTATACCTGCCCTCATATACAGCTATAGGGATAGCGCTATAGCATGTCCACACTGAGACTGGCCAGCAGTATAGTGTGGCCACATTTGTGGCACTTGCAGCGGCATGGGGAGTGGTGCATTATGGGCAGCTATCCCAGCATTCAGCTGGGTGAAACGTGCTTTTCAAATGAGGGGGGTGAGGGGGAATGTGTTGTGTGTATGCAGATGGAGAGAGCGAGTGGATTTTTGGGTGCTGAGAGTGTGTCAGCAAATTACCTTTGAAATACAAAGCCTGCTAGTCTTCTCTTTCACACAGGCTCACTCCGTAAACATTTGCATTGCTTGTTTGCCGAGTTGAGAGAGAGTCTGAAAACGTACTTCTGCATTCCTCCAGCCGAGTTCAAAACAAAGGGAAGAGACGACAATTGCCTTAAATAGCTTAGAGGCGTCTCCAGAGATCACTAAAAGAGTTGTGTTGTTAACACCCATTCACACTGGAGATAATACGGAGCACTGAATACGCTATAGCTGTTAATCCTCGGAGAAGGGAGGATTACCAGGACCGGTATAACTGTGGACTTATAGCGCTTTACGTGCCTCGCCAGTCTGGATGGGTAGGGAGTTATAGCGCTTCTGGAGGCTTTATAGTGCTATAAAGTGTCAGTGTAATCAAGCCCTTAGTAACTCTTACCCCCCACATCCTTTGCCATCTTTTGAGTGATAAGCTCTTTGGGTCATGGACCTGTTACCTTTATTTGCCGGTGTCACTTTAGTGGTTCATACTGCAAGCCTCTGTCACATGAAAAAGCCCCTATGTGCAATACGATGAAAAAAGATTTGTTTGTTTTGTATTGTCACTTTCATGCAAAAGTTAACTGTCTGGGAGCCAAAGGTGCAGGCGAGTGACTGTGTTCATGTGACCAGCCTGCACCATTAGATGCTCCATGGATCACTGTTTTGGGAGCTTCTGATTTTAAATGACAAAAGAGGGGCAGAGAAATTGAGTGAGGAGAAGTTCTGAGCTGAGACGTTAAATGAGATGGAGTGTTTGACAAAGGAAACATGTTCCCCAGTAGCTGGAGATGCAGACGAGAAGGCTCTCCCTAGACAAGATCAAAGACGTGAGAATGGATGCAAAAATGACATAACTGGACACAAGCTTGCTTTATACTTTGGCAAAACACATTAAAAGCGGCAGGGGTCAAGGTGGTTGAGGATTGGCAGGCTCTCTCACTGGCTTAAGCGTGTGATTTAGCCCACCATACATTACCATATGGTTGGCATTTCTGTGTTCAGTCCTTAGGTTGTTGCTGGGTCCATTGAGAAGAGTCTGGGAAGGCTCCAGTGCTGCCTCCTGTTCTCTACCCCCAATTCCATGCATACACATCTGGACTATGATGAATTGTAGTTTTTATGATGCTAGGGCAGTGTGGTACAGGAAAATAGGGGGGGAAAGTCTATAGCACCACTGCTGCAACTCCTCTAAAAGCTCTATTTTAATCATGATTCTGCGTGTGTGTGATGTTGGTTGCGTGCATGCGTTCCACAACTTCACATCGTTCATCCCTCCACAAGTCTCAAATCCCACCCATCTTAAATGCCGAAGGTAGCCAGAAGACTTTGGCTGCTGAAACACCTCTCTTTGCTCACAAGAATTCCAGTTACCCAGCTATAGGATGCAGCTAATCTTCAATATTTCATCTTTTAAAGCATGTTTTCCTTGCCTTTGTATTAAACGTCCTCAGCTGCCAATGTCTGGATTTTTGGCCAATTCTGCTTGTATTTTTTGTCACATGCTTTTTTTTATTTTTTTCCAAATGTGTGTTGTTTATTTTTATTTCTACTTCAGTTTTAAGTCTAGTGAAACCAGAACAAGCCCACAAAGTATAAGTTGACTGTGAAGACCACATAATAGCAGTGAAAGACAGATGTGTAGGGCTTCCTCAGCACCACATGGGAAGGCCACAGACCCTGGGTTTATATAACCTAAGTCACTTTTCCCTTTTTTTAAAATTTTAAATTGAGCAGCTCAATTTTCATGGCATATGATCCTTAACTCAGCTGAATGACATCTACAGTACTCATGCAAACTAACAGTGTGCTTCAAGAGAACAAATTCTTGCTGTGAACAAATTATTTGAGATTGTCATGGGAGCCAGAACTCCCATCTGTTTGCTTGACTCTAAGGTACCCAGCCCTCTCCCACACACAATAAGCTTCCTTCTCCCTCTTCACCTCCAAAAGAGTTTTCTTAAGGCAGGAAGAGCTGGTCTGTTATATCTGTGGTGTTATTCCCCAAGGAAAAGTCAGGGTGCAGGTGCTCTCTTAAAACATGATGGGGAAGGAGCAGGTTAGGGGCTCCTAAGAATGCCTGAGGATACTGCCCACAGCTCGTCCTTGCCTCTGACACTAGCTAAAATGGATACCATGTGAGACTTTCAGCTTAGGACTCAAGCCTCTGCCAAAATGAGATTAGGGGTCTTTTCCCCCCACCAACCTTGACATCCCAAGTGGTCGACTGCGCACATGCAATGCATCTTCACATCTCTCTGCTTTAAATAAGTTGAAATTACTTTTGCCAACCCTTCTGGACATATGGGAGAAAGTCAGCTAATTAAGAAACAAGAAGAAATACCTGTTACTTCAGCCGGAATGTAATAGGGCAAAAGTAACAGGGATCTTATAGATGTTACTCCGGTAGGTTTTGAAGTCCTTTCTGCAGGAATCCTTTTTAACCACCTGTTTCAGGGTGCTGTCCAAAACAGGCCACTCCACAGTATGGCAACGCAGTCACCCCACCTCCTGTTTCCCTTCAGACTGTTTTGAAATGCCTGAGTGAATGCAAATTAATGTTCCCACTCTTGGCCTGACATATTAAGCTGTAAAATAAAATAATCAGTTTGGCCTTTCTAGGCACAAGCCGTTCTTCCCAAGTCCTGTTTAACACACACTTCCTTCCTGTTTTGCATCAGCAGGCCAAGCAGGGTTTTTCTTAGTTTTTGCTGCCCTTTGGCTCGTCGCTGAACCCAACATGGTTCCTTTTAGCTCTGTGATCAAAATCTTCCTGACTGTGGTGCAGGTTTCTCTACCATCTTCCTTCTTAGGACAGGGTTTCATAGTCTGTCATCCTGACTATACTGTCATAAAGCCTTCTTGCTCCCTTCAGGTCTCTGTATCTGTGTGAACACACAACCCATCTTACAGAATGCACAGCCTGGCTACCTCCTCACATGACCTTGATTATATCTGACTCGGCACAGGCAAGAGTTTGGGGGGAACAAATGGGTTTGTGCCACCTGCTTACAGGGGAGGCCTGAAAAAAGTTTCTCAAGGGCAAAAACAAACATTGTTTTATTTACAACTAGCGAAAATACCCGGCGTTGCTCTGGTCCATCGGAGGTGGGGAGGGGGCAGACAGCTGAGCGAGTACGGGGTCCGTTGGAGGGGGGAGGGGGCAGAGAGCAAACCTGACACCCCCACCTCACCCCC
This sequence comes from Sternotherus odoratus, assembly GCA_032164245.1. Classification (NCBI taxonomy): domain Eukaryota; kingdom Metazoa; phylum Chordata; order Testudines; family Kinosternidae; genus Sternotherus; species Sternotherus odoratus. The sequence goes on along the minus strand of JAVMKO010000003.1, from coordinate 14,596,823 downwards.
CCGACCAAACCCGACACCCCCACCTCACTTACCCCTCGACCAACCCCGACTCACATTTTCACCCCCCCACCCAAACCCAACACCCCACGTCATCCCCCTACCAACACCCCCTGACCAACACCCACACCTCACCCCCCGCAGACCAAACCTGACACACCCACCTCACTTCCCCCCCCAACCAAACCCGACCCCCCTACCTACCACCACAAACAAACCCAGCACCCACACCTCACTTACCTCTCGACCAACCCTGACCCCCCTCCTCACCCCCCAACCAAACCCAACACCCCCACCTTACCCCCCCACCAAACCCAACACCCCCTGACCAACCCCAACACCCACACCTCACCCCTCACCCACCCTGACACCTTCCCACCCCCCCAGACCAAACCCAACACCCCCGGCTCACTTACCCTCCGACCAAACCCAACTCGGGTCCGTCAGAGGTGGGGAGGGGGCTGAGAGCTGAGCGAGTGCGGGGTCCGTTGGAGGGGGGAGGGGGTAGAGAGCTGAGCGAGTGCGGGGTCCGTTGGAGGGGGGGCAGAGAGCTGAGCGAGTGCAGGGTCCGTTGGAGGGGGGTATTATGACATCATAACTATGTCACAGAGAACAGCAGTTGTCCAGCTGATGTGATTGGCCTTTAAATAATTTCACCCCTGGGGGGCGTCAGAGGTGAGATTTGAAAAATTTTCGACTCTTACCCTGATTAGGACCCTAAGACCTATAACTGTACCAAATTTCAAGTCTCTAGCTCAAACGGTGTGGAAGGAGTAAGTGAACGTACATACACGCATACACCATTTGACTTTTATATATATAGATGAACGTTTTAGGCATTTTCTATCCTGACAGACTCTGGAATACCAGTAAAACGTTTAACATCTCAGGAGACAGAGGCTGAAAGTTGAGCAACAGGTGGGGAAAACAGACTTTAAAAGTCTTTGTTTTTGTTGGTGACACCTGTAATTCCAATGTCTAACAGCCATTTTAGTGAGGTCAATTTTAGTTAAGATTCAGCAGCCACTGCTTCAGTTAAGAGATGAGAAAGCTCTCAATGTCCTGTGTGTCTCCGAGACACTCCTCAAATCCTCAAGAAAGATCCTCAAGAAAGATCATTAATGAAGCATGAAAAGTTGGCTGTGAATTTTTAAGGACATCTAGCTAGTGTAGCAAGCTGCATGTGTCCAACTTCAAAGAAACTTTATTGCCAAGTTGAACAATTTTGCTCAAAATACTGAATGTTCATAGAAATAGACTTTCTAGTGTGTTTTGGGTTTTTTTTGATCTGGATAGCCTGTCTTTGAGCTCCACATATCGCAACATCAGTTTTCACTCAGAAATTTTTGGGAACACTTTAGATAATTTAGAACCGACAAGAATTTCTCCTTTGCAGCATGACAGTCATTTGTATGCGTTCGCTGCTAGAGATAAATATTGTCTGGATAATGTAATGACCATTAGCAATGGTGTAAAGTGGTCCAAGGTAAGAGAAGGCCATCATATCTCATGCTTTGGGGGTAGCCACCTATGAGATCTAACCTCAGGCTCTATTTCCATATGGAGCATTGCCCAAATAGGCATATTTGAATTTTAACTTTCATTTAAAGCATCAGGTGTAGACGCCTTCAGGCAAGATACTAGATTAGATTGACGACTATTCCATTGTGTAATGGCCTGTCTTCCTTTCCTATAGAGCTGGGCACCCAGAAATAATCTGTGGTCCTTATCTAACATTGATTGTGTGCACAACGCCTAACAAAATACCCTCTCTCACTTTTCCCAGTAAGTGCTTTGCTTGCAAAGGATCCTGGCGAGCTTTGTTATACTAGTTACTCTTTGCGTTTATGTAAAATAGCTTTGTTTATGATCTGATATTTTTAATAGCATATTTCACTGTTTCCATTTAAACTTAGAAGTGACATCTTTGTTTTTCCCATTTAAAAGGCGGCATAATCCAGATGCCTGTCAAAGGAATTGTTGATGTAGCATTTTATGAGCAATCCTTCTGTTTTGAGTTTATTTTTGTTTTGTCAGAAATGTTTGTCAAGCTCTTGTGAACTCCCCGTGAATATTACTGAGGTATGCTCCCTTTTTAAGAAATGACTATCCATGCAGGAATACAAATTGTACAGTCAGTCATATTTCTGGGCCATGAAATTTTTTAAAAGCTATGGAATGCATTAGGAGGGGTGGGGTTTCATTTTTGTCTTCAGTGCACATTATCCAGCATCAGGCATCTTTAAAACCATTTTCTGTCTCGACGTTGACTTATGTGCTGAGTCTGTGTGCTACAAAAAATTGCGATGATATCAGCCCACAACGCCCAAAGTAATTGCTTATTTGAATGCTAAGATGCACTGACATACAAAGATGCTCATTTTCTGTGGTGCCAAACAGTGGCCCTTCTAGCAGGTGTTCACAAGGTAGTTGATGTCTGGAAAAAGAACACATTAAAGAGGAAGTGATAACTATGGGGCAGGGAATTTTAAAAAAACCTTCTCTTCCCTAATTTGGCTCATACAAGACATGCTTTTTTTTTTTTTAATGGCTTAGAATTTTATGCTGAATCTGCAGTTAGTTTTTTCTTAATGCAATCTGCTGTTGAACCACAATTAAATCTGATAGGAGCTAAAAGAATTTGTTTTAAAGTCCTTTTCAAGATTTTTTGCTGCTAGGTATATAAATAGCAGCAAGTTTAAATACACGCTCTAATCCTGTTTTTGTGTTGCCCATATAACAATTTTCCTTCTCTTTGGGACAGCGGGTGGTGGAAGTGGTGATCAAGCAAAGGTTTGGGCATAAGCCCTTCTTTATAAACCATTTTCATGGTGGAGGATTACAGCTTTTCTCATTCTCTCCCTTCCCCCCCTTCAGACTGCCCCTGTCTCGCTGTGTCTATCAGTTTTCCCTCTTCCCCACCTCCATCTACATTTAAGGAACAGTGCTGCATCTGGCTGTGCTTAGAGCACCACTGAAGTCAATTTGATTCCGTACGGCTATGCAGTCCACCTCCATGGAGCCAGTTGCAGACTGGGGGCTTAGCTGTCTGGGTATTTGAATAGTGCTTAGGACAATGGAGTTCTGATTCTGTATGGAGTCTCTGCATGCTGAACGAATACAACAACCTCTCCAACATTTTGCTTTTTTTGTTGCTGTTCTCTCTAATGGCACATCATGCCATGGCGGGGTCTATGAGTCCTTAGACGTGATCATCTCTTGCTTAAAACCCTATGTTGCGATATTCGGAGTCCAATCTCTATAAGAGAAGTATTTGTGCCATTCTCATTAAACTCCATTAAAGGAGATATAGCATGGCCCTGTGGATAAGGAATAGGACTGGGGAGGCCTAGGTGCTCTATATTTACCTGATGTGTGACCCCGGGTAAGTCACTTCACCCGTTTTGTGTCTCTGTTTCTCTTCCCGCCCTGTGGCAGATCTCTTTGGATTGTAAACTCTTGAGGGCAGAGACTGTCTCTTAACATGTGTTTGCACAGATTGTGTCTGAGGCTTCTACGTGCTGTCATAGTAAAAAATAATTGATGATAATACTCAGTGGAGGGGCTGTGGGTGCTCACCTCTCATGAAACGGAGCATGGTGACTGTGGTGTAGCTTGTAGGTAGAGCCCCTGAATCGTTTTGTACTGATTCAGAATTTATATAAAATGTAAGTCATGTGTGTCTGTCAGTACAAAATGGGGGGGGGGGGACACTTAACTTGAAGGTATCTGGAGGAAAGAACCACTGACTGCATTGTTCAAGGGAAGCTAGCTGTAAATTGGGAATTAATTTATAGTAACTCATTAGCTGGTCCAAGGATCTCTTATCACTGTAAAAATTTTCCCCAGAGAGCCTGAAACTCCAAGTAAAAATGTGAAGGCACTAGGTAGTGTTATAATCAGTTAAAATAATTGTATTGATTCCTAGATAATGGCAGCAGTTCATTCTTGCAGGGATACATGCTACTTCCTGTCATGAAAATGACTTTCACATATATTACATCTGAAAGGGGGAACATAGGTATACAACTGCTTTGTTATAATGAATAGTGACTTTACACTGGGCATTAAAATTAATATAATATATATATATATATATATATATATATATATATATATTTAAATTGATCTTCTGGGGTTATTTTTACTGCATAGGCATGCTTTGTGCTAACAAAAACTTGCTTTTACAATGGCATATAGCGTTTAAATTGTCTTGGTCCACTTTGTCTTGTGCAGGTGTTTGTGTGCGTGTGCACGCTCTCGCGCTCTCTCTTTCTTTTTCTCTTTTGTAGCAGTTTGTTAAAGAGAAGATTGCCGCCACCACCACCCTGGTTTTTTTCCATCTTGATAAGAAGGTTAACCTTGGGTATTGGCCATTCTCTGCTAAACCCTAATAATCCACCAGGAACCTGGCTCTCTACACTTCATGGAGATTTTTGTCACCTCTGAGAGATTAAAGTTCTTCATGCCGATCATGGTGACATTTAACTTCTCCGATTGTAGAGCTATTTTTCACATGTGCTGTGCTCATTGGACGGCTCTTCTTATTAAATATAGATGACTTCATCTTCAGATAGAAAATAGACTTTTTTTTCTTCAATTCTTTCTAGGTAGTCTGGTTTCCCAGAAACATCCTGCTAAATGCAAGGGTTTGCTATCCTGAAGTTTACTTACTGTATTGCCAGAGATTGAATTTGACACCGATTTTGGAAACCACAAGGTAAGAGTACAATTTATTTATTTTTTATAACCTAGAAAAGTGTTTGTTTTCATGACAGCAAGTCCACCTATAAAATCTTTTCAGCTTTCTCCTTCATGACCGCTTGTCACCTAACAAACACAATGTGAGCCCTGTTGTTTTATCTTTCAACGACTGCAGTAAAAACGACTAAAGCAAACAGGATGTTAGGAATCATTAAAAAGGGGATAGAGAATAAGTCGGAGAATATCTTATTGCCCTTATACAAATCCATGGTGCGCCCACATCTTGAATACTGCGTACAAATGTGGTCTCCTCATCTCAAAAAGGATATACTGGCACTAGAAAAGGTTCAGAGAAGGGCAACTAAAATGATTAGGGGTTTGGAACGGGTCCCATATGAAGAGAGATTAAGGAGGCTAGGACTTTTTAGCTTGGAAAAGAGGAGACTAAGGGGGGATATGATAGAGGTATATAAAATTATGAGTGGAGTGGAGGAAGTGAATAAGGAAAAGTTATTTACTTGTTCCCAAAATAGAAGAACTAGGGGCCATTCAATGAAATTGGCATGCAGCAGGTTTAAAACAAATAAAAGGAAGTTCTTCTTCACACAGCGCACAGTCAACCTGTGGAACTCCTTACCTGAGGAGGCTGTGAAAGCTAGGACTATAACAGGGTTTAAAAGAGAGCTGGATAAATTCATGGAGGCTAAGTCCATAAATGGCTATTAGCCGGGATGGGTAATGAATGGTGTCCCTAGCCTCTGTCTGTCAGAGGGGGGTGATGGATGGCAGGAGAGAGATCGCTCGATCATACCTGTTAGGTTCACTCACTCCGGGGCACCTGGCATTGGCCACTGTCGGTAGACAGGATGCTGGGCTAGATGGACCTTTGGTCTGACCCAGTATGGCCGTTCTTATGTTCTTATGTTATGTTCTTATGTACCTGGGCAGATGCAACTGAATTGCTGCATTACAATATAAGAAGTAAGGAAGTAGGGTAAACATTGATTCTGCAAGCACTGCCATGAGGAGTTATATTTGAATTCAGTGGGATGACTTGGAGTAGTGAGTACAATGTTGGTACTAAGACTTCAGAAGCAGGCCCTACATTATGTATCCTTTACAATAAGAAGCTATAAACTGAGTGGACAAATTCTAGGTCTTAATTTATATATGTGCATGCACACACTTTAATATATATTACACACAAAAATATGTTAAACATTAAGGTTGCAAAGGTAAGCACTGAAAAGTGAAGACCAGAATAAGATTCCCAGCATTTTTGGAACAAAACAGACTAAAAAATTAGAAATTCCACCATGTGGCATCCCATGTGGATCATCAACACAGCTGGAAGCTTTAGATCCACTGCACAGACCTCTCTGCTCCTTGAGCTAAAGGAGTAAATAATAGCAGTAATCGGTTGTAATCTTCTATGTGGACAAGCACCAGCGGGAGATGAGCTTTTGCCAAAGGGTTTCACGAATACCTGCCGACAGCAGAGGGAAGATGGGACTCTGGAATCTCGGGTTCCAGTCCACAGTGGGGGGTGCTCTTGGACATACTTGTCCGCTTGTTTTCCCCCGAGCGTGATCCCTTCTGCCCCTTTGCCCCTAAGCAAACCTTGTCTAGTCATGTCTCTTTACAACCCCATCTCCTTGTTTCAGTGCTACTCTCTTCACTTAGACCAGCAGTTCTCGACCTGGGGTCCGAGGCCCCCAGGGAGGCTGCGAGCAGATTTCTGGGAGTTCACCAAGCAGAGCCAACATTAGACTCACTGGGGTCCAGGGAAGAAAGCTGAAGCCCTGCCGCAAGGGCTGAAGCTAAAGCCTGAGCAACTTAGCTTCACTGTTTGGGGTAGCATTTGCCCTGCTTGCTAGCCTCCAATTCTGGCCCTTGCTTTTATATGCAGAAAAACAGCTGTTGTGGCACAGGTGGGCTATGGAGCTTTATAGCATGTTGTGAGGGGGAGGACTCAGAAAGAAAAAGTATCTGTCTCTACTTCTCAGGTTTCTTATCCCAGTCCCAGACTTTCTCTCTCTCCCCTCCCAGACTGTCTTCTTGTCCAGCTCTTTCCAGTTCCCTCCACCTCTGATCCTTGTCCCCGGTTTTCTTGTCTAGTCCCTCCTAGTTCCCAGTCACACCCATTCCTCATCTGATCTTTCTCTTCCCCCTCAGCCCAAGTTCCAATCATTCTTCTGCTCATATTCCATGTTCCCCGATGGCTCTGTCTCCCTCCCCTGGTTCCTCACCCAGTTTGTGTCCCTGTTCACCCTGGCTCCTTCTCACAGTTTCTTTTCCCAGTCTCTCCCTGCCACCTACCAGTTCCCTACTTACCCTAAGTCCTTATTCTGTGTTCCTAACCAGGTCTAGATCCTGTCATTTTTGCATTTGAATTAGGCAGCTTCCTCTTCCACGCTGCCTGGATGTCAGCAGGGGGTTACTGAAGGAACAAGAGAGACAGGCTTCCTGCTCTTAGTTCTGGAGCTCTGATCCCCGACCTGGCACTGCTGCTGCAACAGCCAGGAGCTGCAATTACAGGGAAAGTCTCCTCATTCCTCTGCACCTTCGGCTGGAAAGTCTTTTCATCCCTCTGCACCTTGGGCTGGAGCATGCTCACCCCCCTCCAAATTTCAAGCCCCTGCTCCAAAGCATGGGGTACTAGGGCTTCTCAAAAGGTCACTAGGATTTAACATAGACAAAACAATCTCTTTTTTCCTGGTCTCAATCTTGGAAATGGATGAAGTCTTTTGGCCAAAATTTTCCTGAGGCAGAATGATACCTAATGTGGAAAATTTCTGCCCAGTCTCTTAAAGTTTGGCAATATTTTAAGTAACCAAAATCAGGGTCTTGTAATGGGAAGTATCGGGCATTGTTAATACCAGACCTGCCTGTAGTACATACACACACATATGCAAACACATTACATTTCTGAAACTTGCACCACCCTTAAATAATTGGCTTGCAGCTTCTTAATGTGTGTTTTACAAATTAAGGGCCTGATCTCACATGCACATATCCATTGGGAGACTGTGTGTATTACGCACATTATTAGAATGCTCAGGATAGAACAGGGAGATACATAAAATGGAAGCATTTTACTGGCAATGGAGATTAAAAATGAAATATGATCCTAGCCCATCTATATAAATATAAAAAATGATTTTGAAAAATAAACCAGAATTGCAAGTAAGGGTTTTGTTTGGAATTGTGTTCCAGTTGTAGTAAAAGTAAATGTTCAGCTATGTATTTTAAAATTAGCTCTGTTTCTGTATGTGTTGGTAGAGCATATCCTGAGCCACCATCCAGGGGACAGACCAGTATGGATATTGTGCCAAGCTTGGCCTGGGCAGGGATGTGTCAGCTAATGAAAAGGTCAGCAGGGAGTGGAAGAGATCTCCTGCCTGCTTTGCTGACTAGCTCATTGGTGGGTGGGGAGGGAGGAAAGAGAGAAGAGTCACTGTTGCAGTGCTCCAACACAACTAGTACTCTGGCCAGGATGGCTGGAGCTTCATGTGGAAGTACTTTGGCTTGATATGTTCAGGGAAGAAGATGAAAATGGAGGATCAAGGGGAAAAGAGGAGATGTGGAGGAGTCTGAGGGAGAGTGTTAAATAGAGTGAGATGGGAAAGTATAGTTAAGAGCAGGGAAAATTGGCTAAATGAGAGGAATTTACGTTAGTATAATACAGACAAATGAATTTATTTTCGGTCGTGGTAATATCACAAGTTAAATTTGCGGGACACGTGGCACTTGATATGAAATTAAAAAACCTCTGATGTTCCGAGGATGGTCCTTGACTGGCTACTAAAGTAAAGATACAGTATTGTGAAATTCCTCCTGCTAATATTTCTGAAACAATGTTCTGTGCCTGTTACTTGATGATAGGAGAACTCATGTGGTTTTGTTAGAGTGACTTATCTATTGATAAAATTGTCATGTATATTCATATAAAGTCTGAAATTTGACATCGTTTCTGGATTACCTCTTCCCCTTACTCTGACTTTCATCCAGAATCATAAGTTTTTCTAAGATGTCCAAGTCTGTCTCCTTTTTCCAAGATGAACTTTGTCCACTGCTATAGTGGACTGAGCGCATGAATGACACTTTGGTCTTTCTGACCCATTTTCAGATGTTCTCAGTCTTTGTTGCTTCCCTTAAATCACACTTTAATCTTTTATGTGGGGGTAGGAGAGCTGTTCAGACATCTTGTTCCAGTTGTTAAGGTTATAAATCCTGACTATGGTGCAGAGTATGAACATACCATTTCAGTGTTCTAAATGGGCAGTTACATAGGAAACTTTGGTCCCTGATTCAAACTAAGATCAGTTTTTACTGTATGTAGCATTTAAAAAAAAAACCATATTTGAAATGGAGGAAACAAGTGTGAGAGCTGTGATTGTAATGCAGTTGTTTTTAATAGCTATGGCTCCTCCAGCACAGTAGAATAATTGCTTTACAGAATACTTGCTACCTGAGGAAAGTGTGGGCGAAGCATGTAAACGATAAACTGAGACTTCAATTGACCACATGCTATTAGATGCTTGTCTACTCTACCACTGAACAGCGTGGCTTTTAGCGGTATGTTGCAGTGGAACAGTGGGTCACATCTAATGTGATACTGTGTGTAATCTATAAGGTACAGAACAACTGACAATGTAGAGAGGAAAAACAAGAGGCCACAGGAACGACTCCACCATCTGTACCAAAGCCAGAAGTATAAGAATGCCGCTTTTATCTCTGATGCAGCCTTGCTGCTTTAAAATTTCTGTTCTGCGTCTTAGGTGGTTTTGAAGCAAAGATTTCAGTTTTCATTGACTTGTTCAGTTGCGGAGAAAAGCAAGTGAAACAAAGTTGAAAAGACTATCAGCAATGACATCCAGTCTCTATAATACCTTAGTTGTCTAATGTGTTATATATTGGCATATGGCACAGAAACTAAGCAGTAACTCTCCCCTTCACACAGTGGAAAATTCACTTATCCAGAAAAGTTTAGAGTTTTGTATCTTAAAAAGAGATTGGATTTCCCCCCCCCCCGCCTGATAACCATTGTTATACATGTTACAATGAGGCAATCTAATCACACATCCACAAGCCTGCTAAACAGAGAATCATTCTGGGAAGCATGCGCCTTATACACTCACAGCACTGCACAATTAACCAGTAGCATGATTTCAGGAAGGGTGGTGGATTTTCTCGAGCTGAGACACCGGAAATACAGATATTCTATGAATGCTGTCTACATTCTGTAAATGAAAGAGCAAACATTGCTTAAGTCATACGGTCCTGTTGATGTATGTATTTATATATAGCTTCTATCGATAGCCACAGTGCTAACCACAGCATAATAACTCCATGCTTGTGAGTTATATCTGGGTTCTATTCCCAAGGAAACAGAGGAACGCGCTTCCTTTGTAACTACTGTACTCAACTTCCTGGTCTTTTAAAATGGAGAGTCTATTCCTCTGATTCACAGGTGTACGGTGAGACCTCCATAAACTGTTAAATACTTTTAGTTCCTTGGGAGAAAGACACTGTAAAAAGGTCAAAATATGTATGTTTATAGTATAAAATGTATACTCGGAGCCCTGTGTTATCTCTGCACTGTTAATAGGTTGCTTTTAAACCACAGAAGTATAGTTTCTAATGTTCTGTGTTACCATACAGATTAGATGCTTGTATCTAAATCACTTGTTAGAAGTCAAAGAAAAGACACACGAGGGTTGCTATGAGGCTGCCATCTTACACAGTCAAGCTTTAGGACTAGAAACGTGATAGCTTTTTAAATTAAATTCCTTTTACAAGAGCAGTTTAAAATATTTTTGTCAGCTTTAATAATAATGAGCTCATTTAGTGCTGAGATGAGTGATAATTATGAATTGATCATGAGTTATCAGGCTATGATGTTGCCTGGACTGCAGATTTTATTTGTTACAAATGAAATTGTTCACCACAGAGGATATTTTGTGCATGCTAATTATATGGAGTTCCGCTGGATAGGGGTTTTTTTTTTAAGTTGATCTTGCCCTCAAGGCACTTCACATTTCTGTCCTTCCCTTCTAGTTTGCTCTTATGTCACACCTGTACTTTTACTCTGTCAGTGGCATGAGCTTCATATGTTTGATTACTTCTTGCATCTAAACGTTGCCACATCTTCTGTCTGCCTCTCATCGATGGATCTGTTTCCTGAGATGAAGGAACTCCTGATCCCTTTGCCAGATGCACTTCTGCCACAGTGTGTAGAGGAACTCAGTCTCTCAGTAATAGCTTGTGGGATGGATGGAGGGGAATGTTGGCACTTGCTTTATAAGTTTAATGGGTTGCGGGAATTGCAACTGTATATTAAGAATTTTATCCTTCTCCACTGACTCTTTGTATCTCACTTTTCTTCTTAGACTCTTATTCATCAGAGCACTTACACACCTTCTTCACTTTAAATACATGAACAGTCCCTTTGTGTTCAGTTGGACGACTCCATGGGCTTAAAGTCATGTGTGCGCGTAAATACTTTTTTGGATTTAGGCCTTAGGCTAAATTTAGCTGAGAAGGGACAGCATCTTCCCATGTGTTTTGAAAAGCATCTAGCACAATGGATATTATCATAGTATAAATATTCAAAAACTGTGCACCCCTTATTCTTTCTCTTGTGGTATTAATGTAGGTACTGATTCTGAATCTGATCCTGAAAAGATTTGGGTGAGTGCATGATTATATGCATGTCATTTGTCCCATTGACCGAATTCTGTACATGATTAAGTTTTATTGGATGGGCCCTCTGAGAGATGCTGAGCAGCTACAGCTGCTTTTAACATTGGCAGGCCTGATCTTGCTGTTGCTGGTGTAGCAATGTGGGTTAGTACCTAAGGCTGGGGTGCTTAATAATAATACTTATTACAGGAAAGCACCGACTGACTTCAATAGTGCAGAACTGAGCTCTTTCAATTTGTAATGTTGATATTCAGTGCTTCTCAGGATCCACCTCTGTACAGAGCAACAGATATTAATCATGGTACAGTAAATTTGAAAGTGAACTATACTTATGTTCAGGATTCTGGTTTAAAAGGTACATCTTTTAAAATGTATATGAGGCCTATGCATCTATTTCCTAATCTTAATGTTTCAAAACCTATAGATTGTGGTCTCAGATGAAATGAGACATTTAAACCATGCAACGTATTTCAACACAAAATTACAGAGACTAAAATAATAATCACTATGGTAGATGGAGCAGATACCTCTGTTTCAAGACACAAAAGCTTCTGCTGAAGTCAGATGACACAGACTTGTCACATTGTTCAAAAAAGGAAAGATCACTGTGGGATAGAATTAATTTGCAGCATCTCGTTTACCATTTTGAGTTTTGTCAGGTATTTTCCCCTATGCAGTCTGAAATGTCAAGAGAGGGATTTTCAGTGAGAGGTAATATAATATGTTAAGAAACTGATCACAGTATGCTGTTACTGGAAGATGGCTTTTTCTAACTGGAACACAAGGGACTTTGTTGTTATGATAGGAAAATATATTGTAACATGCAAACAGGATCATTGTAAAGGTCAGAGTATCTTAGCACTAAATTTTTCTCTGATGGTGTTGAGTTTCTTCACAGCAAGATCAAGTTTTTCAGTGGGGAGGGGGAAACCTTACAAACAAGGCATCACATTCATAAAGGAAGGCAGTAAGAATTATGTCTACCACCAGCAGAGATCATAAATTACAAAGTAGTAGGCATTACTGTAAATCACATTGTTGTGGTCATAAACTAGTTTCAAAAAGTGGGGCTGGATTAGAACCAGTTTGTTCATACTCTCTAGTTACATGTATATTTATAAACATGCACAAAATTTTGTATCCATAATAAAACATTATAGTCCTCTTAAATAAAAACAATTCTAAACCAAGACCTTTTATTAGGCTTATAGTATAAAAAAACGTAAGGGGAAAATCTTCATTGCACACAGAAGGTTTGCTGAGCAGATGTGCCTCAGCACTTCACAAAGAATGGGGTTGCAACCAATTTCGATCTGTAGCAGGGTGCCCAGTTCATGCACCTTTTTTAAAAAAAGTCTTAAATGTATTTAAATTTAAAGAGGACTCTCACTGCATAACCAACACTTAGCATCTTTTTAATATATATATAATCTCCAGTGTGCAACATGAATATAAATTGACTGGTCTCAAAATAAAACTTCAAGAATAGACATGACCTAATATGTCATAATATGATGCCCAATGAAGTTATTTCAACATATTCCTAACCAAATCTCCAAAAACATGTAGTGCAAAACATAACACTTCACCAAATATATTATTTCAATACCATCAATAATATCTATGTGGTGTATATACACAAAAACACACACGCCTGTTTCAAATGAGCCATTCCTGGTCTGCACAGTAAAGCAAATAAAATAATGTTCTCAATATTTGTTTTCTTTTGGCCAGCTCCACTTTCATCATGTCTCTAGTGCTTTCCTCAGTCTTTGATGCAATCAATCTCCACTTCAGTGGATTTGAAAATATAAGCTCGACCAAGAAAATTCATTTGCAGTACTACAGCTGGTTCCTGAACCACTGGCAGTTCCCATATCCCAGAATGATTCTTCACTTCAGCAGCCCTTTTCTTCACAAAAAAAAGCACTGTAGCATCTCTACAGAAATGTCAATTTTCTTCTCCAAAAATGTTCAGTATTTGGTTTCTACTTTGTCGACTTTAAGCAAATTGTTCCTGTTTCTCTCAGATACCCTAGAACCATTCTGTGACTCTGGCTATGTGAGAGCATGAGTTTTTCCAACCTCACCCCTCTCCTAAACTTCTTCCCCATACGCAGAAGCCTTTGTGCAGTAAAAGAGAACTTGAGTTCTCAAGTAGGCAGTCAACATAAAGAATCCAAATGTTCAGATACCATTTTCCCCAGGGAGTTTAAAAAAATGTCAAGGTATAGATGTTCTTTCATTAACTGCACTGTTTGTAACATTGTCTGTTACAATCTACTGCAGCCATAAACATGACCTCAAGTGTAAGAGCACTGGGGATTGCCTGCAAGAACTCTCTCCATTGACATCTCCTCGTCAACCACTCAGGTCTTTTCATTAATTAAATCCATACTTGTTGATCATTGCTGCTTCAGTACAAATTCTGAAAGCATTTAATAAAGATTAATTTACCCTCACATCACCTTTGTGAAGTACCTGTGTGTAAAGCAGGGATTATACTGAAACTACAAGAGAATTTTAGGTAGATGGAATAGGGTTGAATTTTCCCATAACACAAGGGAGGGATTTTAACCCTGGAGAAAGTGCTATGTGATCTTTACCTGACCGCAGTTGGTTAGAATATCAGTTGTGCAAGTCAACCAACAGACATTGCTGCAAAGGATCCTCATCACCCGGTTGGAATACAGGTTCATTCCTGTCGCAGAAGGAAGAAAGCCACTAGCTGAATGGTCAGCATCACATCTTATAAGGTAATCTTTGGTGGCCACCAATACAGGTAAAACACCAGACTACACTTGGCTTTTGAAACCTTATGAGAATCTTAACTTGAGGTGACATGGTTACAGGATCAGATGAGCAAGTCCCGCAGCCCATGCTGCAGGAGTTACCGTATTTTTCTCCCTATAAGACACACTTTTTCTTCCCCAAAACGGGGGGGGGGGGGGGGCGAAAGTTGGTGCGTCTTATAGGGCGAATATACCTATTCGCCCGCGGTCACAAAAAAAAAACAAAAAAAAACCGCGCGTGCGCCCCAGTTCCCCCCTCCCCGCCGCGGGCGGGCTGCCTGGGGCGTCCCGGTTCCCCCCTCCCCGCCGCGGGCGGGCTGCCGGGGGCGCTCCACGCGGCGGGGATGGCGCTCCCCCTGCAGCCCGCCCACCCGCGCGGCGGGGACGGGAGAGTGGCGCTCCCCCAGCAGCCCGCCCGCGCGGCGGGGACGGGAGAGCGGCGCTCCCCCAGCAGCCCGCCCGCACGGCGGGGACGGGAGAGCGGCGCGCTTTTTGTGTGTGGTGGGTTTTTTTTGGGGGGGGGGTTCCCCCCCCCCGGCTTTTTTACTTAAAAACTCGGGGGCGTCTTATACGCCGGAGCGTCCTATAGGGCGAAAAATACGGTAATTTTCACAAGTTAAGTCAGGTTCTACTGCAGCCAGGCTCCCCACCATTAAAAAAACAAAAAACCCAACTTATCTCTTATTCTCCATGGAAGAATTATTTTGTAGACCTCCCTACATACCCACAGACTTAGACCCAGAAATTAAAAATAAGTCTTTTGTGCAGGAGCAATTCTACAAAATAAGTGTAGCAACTGGGAAGGAGAGGGCTGGCATTATGTTCACCTCAGACTGGGTAGAGTCTGATCACATGCTATAGCACAGGTTTTGACATAAACACAGCTGCGCAAAGTTTCCTCTAAGCCTTTTATGACCACCACTACAGAATGCTGTTTAAAATGCTGTTGAATCACCTAAATCGGGCTAGCACTGTGGATGAACTTTGGTGCATAGACAGACATGACTGTAAAAGAAATGAATTATTGAAATGTAAATCCTCTTAGTTTCCATGTTTCTGTGTTCATAGAGTGAAATGTTGAGGGGCGATGAGGGAGAGAAGAAAGCCAGTGGCAGAACAGATTGTGCCGTGTAAATGATAGCAAAGTTTTTTGTTTTGTTTATTTGAATTGGAGCTTGGTAGATGATGTAAATAGATGTATATTTTACACTTCAACTTCATTTTAAACTGGATGTAAAATTTTAGTTTTAAGCAGAAAATGAGACAACTTGCAAACTCGTTTTAGTAATTATCTGAAAGATTTTTGTATAGTGATAAGAACCTTTAATTGTAACATACTAAAGAATTTTATCTCTTCTTACTGATACATGAGTGAAAACAATTACACTGAGTGTCTCTTATGTTATTATGTAAAGATACAGTTCTTTAAGCATACAAAAGGATTTCTAATATTTCACTGGTTACAGGAATTAAAAAATGCCTTCTTCACAGACTAAATAAACTGAGAAATGCAGAACCCCTCATCTTTGCCTGCTCTAAAGTTATAGTAGGAGGATTTTAGTAAGATTAGAATCTTCATTGCCTACTTAAAAGTAGACTCAGAACTGCTTTACATCCCTATGCAGGGAAAATCTACACTAGCTAGATTTGAATAATGGAATTGGCATTAATATCTAGCATAAAAGGATGATTGGTTGTATATTTGATTTATGGGAAGCTGAAATTGACAAAGCTTACTATATGTGTGAGGGTATATTTATACTAGTAACACTTGAAAACCAATCCAATCTTGTTATGTTCACTAAACATTTAAATGGCTAAAACAGCAATTTATGCTACAGTAAATCTAGTTTACTGTAATTTTGATAGTTTTGATAATGGCTTTGGGTTAGTAAAAAACTGCAAATGTTCCACATTCAGAGCAAGTCGGACAAGTCACCATTTAGTTACTGGCTGTTACAGGATTATCAGCTTTGAACCAAAGGAAATAATTTCAAATGTACTGTGGTTTAAGGTATATTCTTTCTTCAATTGCTAATACAAGAATTGTGTTTTCCAATTTATGCGCAAATGGGCTTCCAAAATCTGAACTAAGATTTTGTCAGTTCTTTTTTTCCTATTTTTTCCATTATTTTTGTTTTCTTTATCCCTGTTTTTCTAATAACCATCATATTGCACATGCATGAAGCTGTTTCTAGATTTTGCGTTGCCTGCAATACCTAATTCTCTGATCTCTATTGTCTGCCTGCTTTGCAAACAAGGTGTCCTTAAGATATTCAGCTATGCATTCATTTTTGAAATGTTCTGGAAATTATTTGATTTTAGGAGAATATTTTGTTGATTCAAATCAGACAAATTCCTTAAGGGTGTATAAAGTGTTTTGTGTGTTAAGTCTAGTGTGTGTACTGCACTCATAATACTTTGATATGCATCTATCTAGAACATACAGTAGCTCAATAAAATGCATTTGGCTGAAATATATGATATTGGGTTGGGCTTCGTGCTAAGTAACTTCACGTTATGAGGCATTTGTTCCAACTTGCTCACATAGTTCAAATGGAGTAGTTCGCAGAGTTGGTGCAGAGTTGGTGCAGTGGGGGGGTGAGTTGGTGTTGTTTTCCAATTACATTAGTAGTAGTTCATGCTGCTTGGTGTATTTCAAGGACACAAACTAAAACTATTTATCAGAAGTATACTTTATGAGCTTGGGATAAATCCTCTTTGACGGCAGTTTAGCAGTATCCCTCCCAAAACCCCTCTTTTCAACCCAGGCTGTGCATTTTTAGCCATTTATTTCTCTCAACCTACTTGTGGAAGTCTTAGTCACCTAACCGTTCAAATTAAAGTATTTCTCATCCAATCTGAACTCACTACATAACTTTCTCATTATTATTTTGAAAGAAAATGTTTAATACTAAGAAAATGCGGATGAATAACTCACTCAATATGCTTTGTAAGCTTGAACCAGCATGATCCATGCATCCAAATTATGGCAGCTTTATCTAGTGTGAATGAGATGCTACTTACATTTGCAGGTAAAAAATCAACAACTATTAATTTGGCAGAATTATTTATTTCTTACTGATGATTTTTGCAGTGTATCTAATCAGAGTGCTCATGAATAGAAATGACACAATTTAAATATAGAGACACTGCTGTACATTGTATGATCTTGTTTTCTCAAACTGTTCCATAATGCAGTGAATAAATTTATCTCTTCTGAAAAGACTTTTGCAGAAATCCTACACAGTGCGTTCACCTCTATTATTTAATATGACTGTTTTATAACTCTCATAAATCGGTGATTTTTCAGGTGCCAGTAGCAGCAGGAGAAAGGAGTTCATTCTGAGGAGAAAAAGAAAGGCAAAATCATATGGAAGCTAAAAGTGCAGCTAACTGCACCAGAAGCACTTTGGTGAAAACTAGAAAATAGTTAAATAGATTTGGCCGAGATCATTCCCCATCCCCCTTCCCCGGCAATTCCCAGGTAAACCTATAGAGGGCACTCTCACAGTGTATATCTCTCCATTCTCTTGTGGAAAGGAGGTGATGGTGGGTCAGCAACATCTGGTCTCCTTAGGGTATGTCTACACTGCAATTAAACGTAAAGCGGGTGGGGTCCCAGGGCTTGGGCTTCAGCCTGAGCCCAAACATCACAATTCAACAGCCCCTTAGCCTAGCTTGAGACACCTGACATGGGCCAGCTGCAGGTGTTTTTAATTGCAACGTAGATGTATCCTTTAGAGGCCCTTCCTAGGGGCTTCACAGAGGGAGAAATGTATTCTAGGCAAGCTGGTGAAGGAGTGGACAGGCAGTGATGAGGGGACACCATTGATCCATCATCCCCAGCCCTATGGAGAATCTCTGGAAAAGGGTGGGACAGGTGAGAAAGGCTTGAGTTTGTCATTGCCAAATGACCTAAGACAGCATCCAGTCAATGGAAGATCTGGCCCGCAGTGTGTAAATGCCTCCATTCCCCTTTAGACGTCACACTATGGATCGAATAAAGGCCTACATATGGCTCTCAGCCTCACCTTGGTAATGGTACATTGAGGTATTGAGAATCCTTGGGACAGAGACTTCCATATGGAAAAGAAATGAGTCCGAAAGCTCAGTGTTCGATAGAATTGGTTGAAATGTTTCAGTGAAGTTACTCATCCAAACTTCACATTTAGACTTTTTTTAAAAATTGAGGAAATTTATTTCATGTTTTTTGCACAGCTTTAGCTTTGGCATTAACATTGGGGATCTTTATATTTCTTTGGCAATTGATGACTTACGCAGAATGGAACACAAAGGTAATCTTAGGGCTCGTCTTCACTACAGCGGTCCAGGATCGATCTTCTGGCGATCAATTTGTCACGTCTCGTTAAGACGCGATAAATCGATCACCCGCGGCTCCCCCGTCAACTCCAGAAGTCCAGCTTGCCGAGAGGCTCGAGCTGGAGTAGACGGGGGAGCGCACCACTGACTGCCGCCGCTGTGGGGACGGGCGGAAAGTCGGCGGCAGATACGCAGAAGCTGCATATATGCCGTTGATCCCCCCCCCCCCCGCTAGTGAGGACAAGCCCTTAGACTGCCATGAAGAACCAGAAACCAATGCATTAAGGTGCACCCTAGTCTTGTTAGTGTGTGAAAGATACACACATCAAGTATCTTAGCAATTCACATTATCTTCCCTTTCTAAGCACTTTGATGTGTAATTATGCACTGTGTTAGACCAGCTCTTGGTAACCAGAATCTCTCTCCCCTAACCTAACTGCCTTATATCACAGTAATACATTTTTCAGTACCTTACTGCTTGCTGTCTTTGGTATTGTAAAAGCATATTTAGCATCCTTCATTATGATATGCTACATCATTTTACAAAGCTGGAAAAAGCAGAGTCTCTAGTCCTCAAGGGAAGGTTGAGGGCAGCCCAACTGAATCTGGCTGCTACTTTAATATTCCACCTCTTTAAGACTTGTGGTATTTTAATCCCACAATGAATTTCAACATTTACATGTGCATGAAAACCTTACTAGGAACCAGCACCTCCTAATCTTGTACATTTCTTGTGATTAGCACTGCCTACTAATCCTAACATTAGACCCAATAACAACTGTTAACTGCACTACTTGTTTTCCAGCTAAATCTAATCCTCTAGCAGTCTGAGACCCGCATTATATTCATCGCTCTTAAATTGTCAGCTGTAAGATGTTGTAGCAGGTCTTGGGTTGTATTTTTTCTTCGTCACAGGCTGATTAAATGCAGTGATTATTATGAGATTATTTTGTATATGATGAATGCCACAAAGCAAGACAATAGTATCTTTTGTGTGTGAGGAAGTATTTCACTTTCTACCTATATTCGTGATTAATAGCAAGATGTGTATGTGCAGTGACTTTCCTTAGTGGAAATTCCCCCCCCCCCCCTCCCTGACCTCCTCATCCATTAGTATATTTTTTTAAAACTTTTGCTATTAGGTAAAATAGAGTCTTGTTTAATGTGCTAGGAAAGATAATACACTTGTCAAACCCATCCAGTTCCCGACACACAGACAGCTTTAGAGACAAACAACTGGTTTAGCAAAAGTTCAAAGAGTGTTTGTCCACCCAGCAGCAGTAGATTTTATACCTCTGTCATATTGAACTACCGAGATGAATTAAGAGTAAAGAAGCTTTTATTGTTTTTTGGGTTGGTTTTTTTCATGGAAACTTGTGTAGGTGTATAAAATCTCCAAGAGCTGTTCAGAATTTACATTAGGAGAGAGCAAAAGACAGTGCATATTGCATAGCCACAGAATAATTCTTTGCTTTTTTGTTAGCAACAGGACCCTCTCCCCTAAATAGTTTTTAAATTGCACTGAAAATAACAGGGAAATTAGACATTGAATATGAAATTACACTTCTACATAAATGGAGCTGATATAGCTAGCAGTTCCCTAAATATTTCTGCTGTCATTATTGTCTTTAGCATGTCAGTCACAAGGCCCCAAAAACAGATAAACAATTTTTGTTATTGACATGGCTCTCTTACCTATGTGATGGTCTTTGCGGTTTTAAATGGGATAAAAAATCTAAAACTGTCTGTAGATCAAAATGAAGGTCAAAATTCAAGTACGTGCTTTTTCTAATTAACTTACTAAAATGCATGAGTATTTAAACACAACCCCCCCCCCACCATATTTTAACTCCGTTGCTACTAAGAATTGCTATCTAGGAACTGAAGCGGGGGTTTGGGTGTCAGGCGACAGGGGTTGTAACCTCTACTCGGTCAAAGACTTGCTGTGCATCTGTGGGCAAACCAATTAGGGCAAAATCTTCTAATGGCCGCTAATTTGGGGGGTCTCAGTTTTTAAGTGACCAGCTTGAAATACTTTGCATTTGATTTTTTTTTTTCAGAGATGCTGAGCTCCTACAATTTCTATGTTCTTTAGAAGCAGTTATAGACCCTCCAGATCTCTGAAAATTGATCCCATGGAATCTCAAACTGGGCATTCAAAATAATCAGAGAGGCCACTTAAAAAAAATGACATAACCTCTGTCTTTGTTTTTCTGTCTGCAAAGTGGAGACAGTAAGCAAAAAGTGGTGTTAAGGGTTAATGTTTATAAAGTGCTTTGAGCAATTAAGAGGAGGGATCCTAAATATTGAGGGGATCAGATTCTAAGACATCTGTTTCTTATTGCTACAGTCTTGATCTGAAGGGCCAAGAAAGTGCTGTCTACAAAAGGGCTCCTACAGAAGAGCTGTAGAGAAATATGTATGTTGTGTCCTGAGACACAGTGGAGGGGTGGAGAAGAAGCGGTTAGTGGGAGAGAGTTCAATGGTGGGAAAGAGTTGGGGAGATGGCAGGCTAAATGATGACTAGTTTTGGTCCTCCAAAGGTGGCAGTTTTAAAAATTATTTATTAGGTTCCTTGTTTGTAAGAAATAAGTACAAACTGCTTTAGAGAAGGCTTAATTTGAGTTGTTTGCTTATGACCAACCCAGTTCTGTTTTCTATGAAACTTTCCCCAAACCCCTATAAGAAATATATATAAATATAAAATATACCATGAGCCATGTTGTTCTGAACTTCACTGAAATCTTGTCTCTCTCTGATCCCATTGGACCAAATTCTAGAGGAAACACTTGCTATAATTTAGGCTCTGATCCTTTAATTGTCTCTGCAGAGAATTCATTGGAGAATTGGTGTAATAGAGTTTTATTTTTGATGCTAGTGAAAGGTAACAGGAGGAACAACTTTCTTGTACTACTTACTTAGTGGCTCTAGTGCATATCTCGAGCACTCTACTTTTCAGGTATGTCTTTTTTTTCTATCAGCTCAAACTGATTTTAAAACAAAGCTCCACATTTTACATAGTGCCAATATTGTCAACTGGGTTTTGAAATTGTACATATTTTATACAAGACTGACAAAGTATTAAAAATTGACTCTTATAAAACAGCATTTTAAACTTTTTTTAATCTTAAAATGGTTTTCAACTAGTAGCTTAACTTTATATTATGGAAGCATTTTGGTGTAATATATATCACAGTTTTATTTTTCATTTTCTTAATGTTAAAGATTTTTTAAAACGAATTAACCACTGAAAAAACAAACTTTGAAACAGCATAGCTTAAAAATTAATCTTTAATTAATTAAAGTTTGTTAATGGCTTTGCTTGTAAGTATTAACATCTAACGTGGGTTCAGTCTATCCTGGAGGAAAGACCTTGGGTAAATTTTTTCAAAAGCACTTATATCAATTTTCAAAAAGCAGTTCAGGTCATGTCTGCAGGAGAAGCTAGTACAGGATAAGCTTGTGTGTGAATTTAAAGCGAATAGCAATTCCATGTTAACTCCCTGCATTAGGGTGACCAGATGTCGCGATTTTAAAGAGACAGTCCTGATTTTGGGGTCTTTTTCTTATATAGGTTCCTATTGCTCCCCACCCCGTCCCGATTTTTCACATTTGCTGTCTGGTCATGCTATCCTGCATGGATGCTCGTGTTCCCCGCTGAAAGTGTCCTTGTGAATTTTAACTTTGTCCAAAAGGAACTCTTAATGTGATAAGTGTGTGCTTGCAGGAAGTTAGTGTGGAATAGCTATTGTACTCTTAATCCAGACCCTAGTTTATTCCAGGCTCTTTCGTGTGTAGATGAGCCATTAGGCTCTGAAGAGCCGAAGTCTGACTGAAAGTAAACAAGACTTGGATTTAGGTACTTATGAATCTGAGTCACACTAGACTTTCAATGAGGCTTGGGCCTGGATTTGAAAATGGGACTTAGACTTGTAGTCACTTAGGTGCTATTGAAAATTTTACCCCTTTAGTGGTGTAGCTTTAAAAGGCATTTTAAAGGACTGTTGCTACAAAAATAGCTTTTATTGCAAAAAAGCTATTAATGTTACTAAACCTTATCAGAGGACAGTAAAATGTTTTAGCAAATATGAATCATGAGAATTCAGACATGAATTTCTAAAGTGATGATGACTCATAATATGTGATGAAATGGAACTTCTTTGATTTTTTGTTAGTTCATTGCTACACATTTTTTAAATCCTTCCCTCCTACAGATCACATTTTTCAGAGGTTGAGGGTTACAAACACCAGCAGCTGAGAATAAGGCTTCATAGTCAGATTCTTGCAGAGGCTTGTGCACCTGTTGGTCTCTCTGGGGAAGCTCAGCAGGGGGCAATGAGCCCTCTAGCTATTCTGACTTGCTAGCACTTGCAGCTGTGGCGGGAGAAGAGAAAATGAGAGCTGATCTGGGAACTCTGGAGATGTTCTATAGTTACATGTAGAGAAGCCTCATACGTTGATACATGTACCATACACTGAATAGAATGGAGCAGAAACGAGACACTAGTAACACACCTGTTGATGAAACAGACACTAAAGTTCAGGGTCCTAAAGTTGAATTTATTAATCCTGGCTTCAATAGGAAATTGTTTGTTTGAGGAGGGACATTGGATTTAGCCCTCAAATTTAAGGAGAGACTGGGAAGTGGCTGACAAGATTGTAAGTCAGGAGAAAAACATAACTGTTTCCCCTGCTTGATTTCCCCGCCACCCCTCCCCAAAAGGGCAAATCATAGTACAAACAGTAGGACAACAATTTTGGGAGAATATGCAGCTAAGAAGAAAACTGGATACTATGGAGAAAGCACAAAGCACTGGAAGGTGAAATTTTATAAAAGCAGTTGTCCTATTGATTTTTACCTAGTGACTTAGGTGCTTTTGTCTTAAATATAAGATTTATGTGCTTTTGAAAAGTTTACCCATAAACTTCCATTGATAACATTCCCAAGGACTCTCAAAGTTTAAGCAACATTGAAAATGTCTCTTGAAGTCTCTGAAACTTCTTTCTATCTATTTGGCCCTCCTTCAGGGTTTCATACAGGTGTTTCATGCACTGTATTGCACCTATCTACAGTACAAAAAGAGATTATGGACATGAAAAGAGAAAACATACTTATCAAGCATTTCTCTGCTTTAACAAAAGTGGGAAAATCTGTTCCTTTGAAGTCTTACAATGGAAACTCATGTTGAGAATTGATTGATGTAAAAGAAATGGGCTCTTCCATTTCCTTAGACCCTACTTTGAGTTCCAACTACAGAACATGTATTATGGGCTGATGAATCCATTATTGTGCTTCTGCTTTGCTCCATCTGGTGAGAAATTATTTTGTATAATATGAGCTGTAAAAATCAGTGTTCCAGTTGATGGACACAAGGGAGCATAATTCAAGTCCATGTTTAGAGGCTAAATCTTGTCTTGGGTGCAAGTTTGCTTTATCTGTTTTTAGATTTTGGTCTTAATCTCCCATATTTTCTACAAATTCTGGCCTCATTACCAATATCCACACTGCTTTGACTTTTACTGGTAACTTTTAAAGGGCACAGTTGATCAAAGTTGCTGAAGTCCAACACTGATACTATAGAACACGTGACTGTAAAAAAACACTTCTGTAAAGAAACTGTGTTCTCAGAAAGTGGTCCTTCCATTACCTCTCCTTCCCCCCATCACCAGGACTATAATTCATTATTCCACTATCACACAGGGCCGGTGCAACCATTAGGTGAACTAGGCAGTTGCCTAGGGCGCCAAGATTTGGGGCACCAGAAAGTGGTGCCCCAAAAATGTTTTTACAGCATTTCAGCCTGCTGCCCGTGCACTTCGCCCGTGTGGGACCCAGAAGCGTGTCCCTGCCTCTTCCCAGCTCCACGCTGCCTCAGGGTCCTAGTGCCCTTCTTCCACTAGTGGCAGGGCAGGCTGCTCTTCCCCTGCTCTTCCCCCTCAAACCCTTCCCTTTTCCAGCGGGACCCTCCATCAGCACAGGCTCTTCCCCCCCCCCCCCACGCCAGCAGTCACCACTCCTGCCCCACACTGGGCAAGCATCACTTACAGTGAGGCTACCGTGAAGAGCAGCAGCAGGGGAGGAGGCGCACATGTGATGACTGCTCCCCTCCTCCCCAGCACCCACCACCGGGGAGGCAAGGGGCTTCCTGGACCTGAGAAGGGCCCTAGGAGCACATGCAGTGACACTAGTGCAGAGTGAGTGTGCTACCAGGCTGGGGAGGAGATGGGGGGGCCCACTCCCCCGAAACTCACTGCTGCTGGCAGAGAGAGGGCTGGGGGGAGTCCTCCTCTCTGGCCTCATCCCCGAGGCAGCCTGCCTGCACCCCAAACTCATCCCCAGCCCTGCCCCACCTGAGGGTAGGTCTTCACTACCCGCCGGATTGGCGGGTAGCAATTGATCTTTTAGCGATCGATTTTTAGCGTCCCATTAAGACGTGATAAATCTATCGCCAGCGGTGCCCCCATCAATTCTGTAATGGGGGAGCGCGCTGCCAACCGCCACTGCTGCCATGAGGACAGCAGGGAAGTTGGCTGTAGATACGCCGACTTCAGCTACGTTATTCACATAGCTGAAGTTGCGTATATTCAGTCGATCTGTCCCCCCCCCTTATGTAGACTAGTCCTTAAAGCCCTCACCCCAACCCTCTGCCCAGCCCTGAGCCTCCTCCCACACCTCAAACCCCTCATCCCCAGCCCCACCCCACAGTTCTCACCCCTCTACCCCCGCCCCTTCCCACATACTCTCTCTGCCCCAAACTCCCTCCCAGAGCGTGCACCCCAGCCCTTTGCACATCCTCCCAAAGCCTGCACCCCTCATCCCCACCTGCACCCACACCCTCCGCCTAGAGTCTGCACCCAGCACTCAACCCCCCTCCAAGAGCCTGCACCCCAATCTCCTGCCCCAAACCAGGGCCTGCCCCCCAGACCTCTTCCCCCCCACACCCAAGCTCCCTCCCAGAGCCTTAGACAGGTATGGGGTGAAGTTTGGGGGGTGGGCAGATTCTAGGCACTACGAGAATTTCTATAAACCTGCCACCCCTGCCGGTGTCTGGGTTTTAAGCCCTGTTATACCTGCAACAGGCCTAAGCCTGTGAGTGACCCCCATAGCAGCTGTCTGAAGTGCTTGGGGGAATCACACACGAAAGACGAGTGTCGGATTTGTAAAACCTTTTGTCCGAGAACGCAGAAGGAGCGTGACGTTCGTTTGAGGGCTCGCCTCATGGATGCTGCGCTCCGCCCGGTGCAGGACTGCAGCCTCGGCAAGACTCTAGGCCGAGCACGTCGGCCTCGGTTTGTAGTGCACCCTTGGCACCGGACTCAGTCTGGCACGGCTACCCCTCACCAGTGCCCAAGAAGCAGTCAAAAAAGTGGGACTCCCTGGCACCAAGCAAAAAGGGCCAAGGGACATTGGACAAATTCAGGCCACCTGCCCACCCCAAGCTGCTTGGGGGGTTTCTCTCCAATTGGATCCACTAGTACCCCCGGGGATCCACCGCTGTCTCCCGGGAGTGGTACTGAATCCAAACTCACTATTGTGTGAATATGCGTGTGTAGGTTATTGAAATTTGTCATACTGAGATTGTCAGTTGTTGTTGTGACAGAGTATCCACCATTCTAATTTTATAAATGTTATTAATAACTATAATTGGATATTCTAAAGGTGGAATAAAATGTTGTCGATTTTGATATGAAAGAATGAAGGAAGGAAGCATATACAAAGGGTGTATTTTTGAAAGTATTTTGAAAGTTTATAATAAGCGATGCTCCATGGGGAAGGGAGGCGCAAGGTGGAAGTTTTGCCCAGGGACAAAAATATCCTTGCATCAGCCCTGCTACCACGAATGCAATTTACTCAGTATTTTGCGAGCTTCTCGAACAGTGTTCTGCAGGCCACTGTGTACCTGACGTTCCCCACTAACAGCATCAGCAATACTGAAGATTAAGGCTGAAAAGGAAAGACAAACTTAAACTCTGCTCCTTGCACAAGGCTTTTAACTGCAGTTGGAGTTCCTCAAGTTCAGGAACCTTGAGACCCACTGATACAGGGCTCTGAATCATAGCCAGATAGTAACAATTTTTAACCAGAAATGTATTTCACTACCAATTCTGTGTTCAGTTAGTTTATACTATTTGGGAGAAGGTTTTTTGCACTACTGCAGGAGCCTGCATAGGCATCTAGGCTATGCAAGTAGGAAAGCATATAGATGTGCAGTGTTTTAACTGCTTGAAACCTGGGGACATATCCCACAAGCTCAGAATCTATTTCAGGGTCTGTCAACATTGAGGTTTCACCCGGTTGCCAGTGTGGCTCTTTGAACATGCCCGTGAAAATAATTGAAAACAGTTAATTTTAATTATAGCTGGTTCAGGGTAGATCCTTGAATAATGATGTGTGGCTGGATTTCATACAAAACATGTCTCTGAGCTGTCTTAAGCAGGGGCTTCTCCAACTTTGTCAGAATGTGGAGTTTCCCCCAGCTCCTAACTCTCTTGTCAGAAAGTCCTTAATGTAGTCAGAATGGGACAACTTTTGAAAAATAATCCTGGTTATTTCATCTCCTTTAATCTCTCTGTGATGCAGTCTGTCATGATTTTTCTGCCCCGTGCTGCGGGCATTGGCACCCTGATACCTGCCGCTCAGGTTAAAAAGACTCAGGCTGGACTTCCAACAAGACTTACAACTGCAGGGGCTTAGACGGGCCAGGAGGAAACACTAACCAGTAACAAGCCAGGAGGCCATTTAAGATGACTTGCTTGCGGTCATCTCAGGGAAAATGCAGAAGGGACAGGAAAAGAACTCCTTTGTCCTAACCCTTAGTCCTCCTTAGAGCCCTCATGCCAGACCCAGCCTCTTGTTTGAAGTACCGTGTCCAAGCAGGTACCATTTGTGTGTCTTTACCAGTTTAAAAGTGTAGATAGCCGGATTCTGAGTTTATTTGTTGATTAACATTTTAAAGGTCCTCTTGTTCTGGAGCGGGCTGCCACACTGTTGTTCTCACTTTTTGTTTCTCTCCAGCCTGGAAACTAGCAGAGATAGCAGCAAGTGATTAGCCATGGACCACAGATTGAGACCATCTGGTCTAAAGTAGCCTAATCACCAAAGAAATGGGTTGAGGGGATTCTTTTAACACTTAGAATGTACTTTAAAATGTATCTTATGAATGACCTCCATCACCACAGTATCCGAGAACTTCACAATCTGTAATGTATTTATCCTTGCAGCACCCCTATGAGATAGGAAAATACTATTAACCCCATTTTACAGATGGGAAACTGAGGCACAGACAGACTAAGTGAGTTAATCAGTGCCATAGACAATGCTTGTGGAGCAACAGGAACTGAACCAGGGTCTCTCACAGATCAGGATAACATTCTAACCACTGGCCAATCCTTTCTCCCTGCATCTAAACTTCTTCTGGTTCTAGACTGATTCCCTGTGCTTAAAATGGAGTATGTCATTAGAACCAGTAGTACGAGAGGCAGTATGGTCTTGCAGAACACTGACCTGGACCTCTGGAAATCATGAGTGAAATCCTGACCCCATTGAAATCCGAGTTTGGACATCACTTCTGTGGGGCTAGGATTTCATCCTTGGGTTGTAATCTTCTCCTCGGGGTGATCACTTGACCTCTCCGTTCACCGGTTTCCCCTCATCTTTAGTCTTGTATTGTAAGCTAGGATGACCAGACAGCAAATGTCAAAAATCAGGACAGGAGGTGTGGGATAATAGCCTATATAAGAAAAAGACCCCAAAATCAGGATTGTCCCTATAAAATCGGGACATCTGGTCACCGTATTGTGAGGTCTTCTGGGCACGGACCGTTTTTATGCATTGTACAGTGCTTGTACAATGAAAATTGCTGGGTGTGACCAGAATTGAGACCGTTTACATGTATGCAGAAAAAAACTCCCTTATTCTGAAATGGCTGCACATGGGGATGCTTAAACTGCCCATATCTGCTCTAAGCACATAGCACTCAGTTAGTAGACCTATAAATTTGGACCAAAATTATATATTGATCAAGGGGGTTGGATTTTGTTTCTGCAAAGACTAAGGAATATTGATAAAGCCAATCATAGGCACTGACTCCAAGGGTGTTCCATGACTGGAGCACCCATTGAAAAAAATGGTGGGTGCTGAGCACCCACCAGAAGTCCCCATATCAGCTCCACCTCTCCTCCCCCCCGTGTCTCCCTGCCTGCTGGCAGCCCCGCCAATCAGCGCCTCCCTCTCCTTTCCAGGGCCTCCTGCCTTCTGTGATCAGCTGTTCCACAGCATGCTGGGGGACAGGGGGAGGAGTGAGGGCTGATTACACTCAGGAGAGGGGGTGGAATGGGGTGGGAAGAGGCGGGGCAGGGTGGGGCCTTGGGAAAAGGGGTGGAATGGGGGTGGGGCCTGAGGCAGAGCCAGGGGGAGGATTCCCCTGCATATTAGAAAGTTGGCACCTCTGAAGTCAAGTGCTTCTATGAGCTTCATGTGGAGAAATGCTGCTTCTGAACTGAACTTTCAGCTCCACCGAAGCCCAAATTCCAGAACTTTTAATATCTTGCTCACTACAGCCGAAAGTGCTGATGATAATGTAGCATTTTATCCTATCTAGCTACATTTTATGGTCCGTATCAACACAATTTCAGGTTGCCTTTCAAGTATTTATGGATTTATCCTACAATGCCTACCTGTAAGATCCAGAAGTATTAATATTTCCCAAGCGGTTAATGTCAGACCTGGGAATTGAGTGTAGGTCTCCGGAGTCAGAGCTGAGGTCTTTAGATCATCCCTCCTCTGTCACTAAGAAATGAAGTAAACTGTTTTCATAGCTGACTGCGGAGGCAAATTCCATTGTTCAGATTGGTTGTCCTCATGTTAACAGAATGCCATCGGTTGCCATTCAACAACCAGCACTTGCTGACAGTTTTCAGAATAGGAAACAACTGCCAAATATCAGATTCCATTCTTTGGAGACAGAAATAAAATGTCAGTTCTTCGAGTGATTGCTCATGTCTATTCCACAGTAAATGTGCATGCTCGCCATGAGCACCAGTGTCAGACGTTTCCCCCCCTAGCAGTACCCGTAGGAGAGCACCCCTAGTGACCCCTGGAGTGCCACCTCCATAGCACGGTATAAGGGGTACTGCGCACTCCCCCTGACCCTAAGTTCCTTCTTGCTGCCAGTGAAGCATAGGCACCGACTTTCAGATTTCCCAGGGGGTGCTTGACTTCCTGCTCTGTCCTAGGTCCTCCCCCCCTTCACCTCTTTCCCCCAACCCACTCCCCCGAGGGTGTCCCATATTCAACTGGTGTCTCCCCATAGTGGTGGTGGTGTGTGTGTGTGTGTGGGGGGGAATGAGGCAAGGGGCAGGTCATGTGTGGTCCCCCCATGCCGACCCCAGGGCCACTGCACTCTCCTCACCCCATGTTACCTGTGGTGGGGGGCGCTTTGTCCTCCCGCTGCACCTGCCCTCCCGGCAAATCCCAGGCGGGGAGCAGGCGGGAGCCGATTTTAATGCCGGCTCCTCCCATCGCTGCTCTTCAGCCTTGCCTGGCAACTGCCTTTGAGAGCCTAGCTGGGGAGGCAGTGGCTTCCCCGCCTGGCTTGGCTGCCAGAGACCCCAGTACCTGAGCCTCGGCAGGCAGCGGGAATCACCTCCTGCAGAGCAGCACCTCAGTGGCTGGGAAGGGCTAATCCCAGCGCTCC
Source organism: Sternotherus odoratus (assembly GCA_032164245.1). Lineage (NCBI taxonomy): Eukaryota > Metazoa > Chordata > Testudines > Kinosternidae > Sternotherus > Sternotherus odoratus. The sequence goes on along the minus strand of JAVMKO010000003.1, from coordinate 14,566,606 downwards.
CACTCCCCATATCTGGTCCATGCATTGTTTCTCCCCCACCATGCCGCCAAGCAGCTGATGGCAGCTGGTGGGAGGCACTGCGTGGGACAAGGAGAAATTGATCAGTGGGGTGTGGTTCTGGGGGCGGGAGAGGGAGGGGGAAGCTTTATTGAAGGGAACTTTTATTGTGGGTGACATGACCAACACATCGCAAAGAGCACCAATTACGGAAAAGGTAACTGTCTTCTTTTTTTTTTTTTTTTTTAAATGGTAACCACTGTATGAAGTTTGTGTTTAACATTCTTTCTTTAGCTCCATGGGCAGGATACAGTGAGCACAAGAGAACTGGCAATCTGCCATCATATTGTCTATAGAGATAACCCTATTATCAGGATAATAAACCTCTGACAATATGATAATCCTCTGGACCCTCTTTAATTCAATTAGCCAAAACAATAGCAACATTTTATTGGAACTCTATATTTAATATAACTGATTCATTGTCTCTCACGGAAACTGACCACAGATACATTCTTTGTCAGCCTTCATTGTTTTATCCCCTGTGTTGCCCTAAGTCTGTGTACTGATAATTTGAGTAGAGTTCTTCCTACTTTTTAAAATCTTTCTAGAGGGACGAGTGCCTTTTTGCCTAGTTCTTTCATCTGAAGTTGTTCTGTATTTTTCCCTCTTTCATTTATTATCTTTCCACCTCTGTGTATCTGCCTTGTTATTAATTGCTAGAGTAATAATTGGTCAGTAGGAAATCTATTAATTATTTTGGCTTAGCCCTTATATTTTGATTGATCTTTCAAATGTGACCACAGTTTCATGTCATTCTTTTCCCTACCATTTCACAATGACCTATCCCTCTTTTAACATTTACTACAGTGCTCATTACTTGCTGCATGTTTTTGTCTCACTTCCTGTCTCCATTCTTTAATATGAAGATCAGAATATGTGCATACAGAACATGACACACAACAAATCATAAAACACAAAACAAAATGTATTACAAGTTGTGTCAGAGTATACAATTGTTTTGTTTTTCTTCAGATTTTCCAGTCATAATGGTGTCTAGCATCATTCATTGTGTAGTCTATAATTCTGTGGTTATCCAAACAAATTTTTACAGTATTCTGTATGGAATAAAAGTTAAGTAAACCATCTTTTCGATTTCAGTATGCAGCTTTATGATTTCAGGTATATTTAGTATGGAAAAAATCCAAGCATTAAAAAGGATTGGAATTATCCTTTCAGGTGAGCCTAACTAATTTAACTGCCAATCTTACTGTAAATTGTGGAGCATGGTTAGTTCACACTCAGTTTACTAAAAACAAACATTAATTTTTAAAAAACCTAACATTGTAGAGTGAGGTGTGCATTGGGTATCCATGGAACTAAACCTGGAGTTAAGGGACTGGGTTAAGCAGCATGGCTGGAGAGTGTGGGCATCAGAGAGTAAGAGTTAGTGGGGAGTCCTTTTCCCTCTGTCACAGTTCCAGGCAACTGCATCTGTATTTTCCCTCAGTGGTCCAGTAAGGGAACCAACTCTCTCAGGATTCCAGCTCTCTGGGTGTCAACTCTGAGGTGGAGACCGAATCTGTCTGTCTGTCTCTCTTCCTCCCTTTCTACTGGGGTATTTCCAGGCTGCACAGTTTCCTGTCTTCACTATGTTAATCCCGACCTGCTTGCTTTCCCTTCAGAGGCTATCAGGTGTAATTGCTACAGTTTTATAAATATCGCATAGGTCTTTCTATGTAAGCCTATTTTATTCTAAAGGTAAAAGTACTACAGCAAAAACATATTAAAAACAATAAAATAACCTACATGCATTCTAATAAGCTTACCAGGGTTCACCCTAACATAGATTCTGGCTGGAAAAGTCCTCCCTCTTCCCCCCCCCCCCCCCCGGACTGCTTGTGGTTACAAGTCCATCACAGGTTCTGCTCAGAACAAGGATCCAACCTGATGAGGCCTCAGTAAGCCCAGTCCCTCCAACCTACCCTCTGGGTTGGGGCCCTCTGTGAACCAGGAGGTCCTGTCTGTTTGCTGGGTCAGGAAGAAGGTCCTGAGCCAGGTTTAAACCATAATATTTATCCAAAAATCCTTTTTTTGTTGTTCCCTGGAGAATCTAGTTTGAACTAGTATATTCACATTTCTCTAGTGAGATGGCTTCTCAGGAGATGTTACAATCTGTGTGAATTTGCCTACTCATCCGCTGCTGTTCTCCTGTTTACGCTTCTCATAGAAATATATACAACTCGACAGTAACACACATAATTGCATTAATACAATATACCCCAAAGATATTAACCCTAATTCAGTAAAAGTTTATTCTTAATTCCATATGGTTTGTTCAGGACATTACAGGATATTTTGTCTGACACACCATCTTCAAGGGGGACTTGGCAAAAGAGCCTTGCCTTCCCACATAGGGTTCTACCACTCCTATACAAAGGCATTTTTGTTTTTGCATATCCTAAGAAAAATTGCTAACAATTCCTGCAGTGTCAGGAAATAAAGGGGAAAGGTAAAGAACAAAATAAAAGGAGCTGGATTTCTGTTAATATTTAGGCCTATTGCTTAAAAAAAATCATTGAGGGTGCTTTGTTTTTGGGTCCAGTGACAGTAAACCCTTACACCTTTACATCACAAAATGGTACAGAGGAGGTGGAAATATCTCCCCATGCATGTAATGATAAAATCCAAGCCCTAGTTTTTTATCCCTTTGCAGAGAAGATAAAACATTGTACATGGAGTCACTTTGACTTGTCTTAAATGAAAGGTTTCATTTCCATTTTCTGCAAATGAATTGAGAATGAATTTCTGACATCAGTTACACAACATGAGCCTTGATGTAATAAACACAGCACTGTGATTTCAGTGTAGCAACCAGCTGAAGGTGAGAGACGCCTCTTAGTCGCACTCGCCCATCTTAAAGCAAAGAGGGACGTGCTTTAAAAAAGTATCAGCAACGTAAATTATCTGTCTCCCCCCTTTTTCTTCAATGTGACAGCTCCTCTGGAAGCTATATTGTAATCACCGTTGTATTATTCATGCAAATGAAAAAGTACAGCTGAGCTATTGCTGAGCTGAGGCACCGGCTTGCCTCTGTGAGCCAAGGACAAGCTTAGCTGGAAAGAATGTTCCCTTATTTTAGTGCTGGCTTCATGGCACTGCCAGGATCCTGTGGTGCAGCCCATAAATCTTAAGAGTGAAGCTTTGATGGGCTGTGCAATCTCTATTTAGTAAAACTAACACCTCTTAAAAACAACGCAAGCACGTGGGGTTTTAATGATGCTGTGTGCAGTCGGAGAAACAACTGCTTTCTTGAGTCTATGCTCTGGGGTAGGAAAAGATTGACAGCTCTGCAGAACAGGTCCGAGACAAGGAATAGCAACGGAGCAAGCTTTACTTTGCCACCATGTTGCTAAGGATCAACTCTAGCCTTGTAACAGCCAGTAGGTCATTTTTTGGATTTGTTGCTGGGTTTGTAGTTGTTCTTTTAGTCTTAGTCTTTAGGCATTAACTCTAAAGTGGCAATTGGGCTAAGACTGACAACTCATTTTACGAATCAGAGAGGTAGCCGTGTTAGTCTGGAATAGCAGAGGTAACAAAGAGTCCTGTGCCACCTTAAAGACTAACTAAAGTATTGAAGCATAAGCTTTCGTGGGCTAATACCCACTTCGTCGGATGCAACCGACAAAGTGGGTATTAGCCCACGAAAGCTTATGCTTCAATACTTTAGTTAGTCTTTAAGGTGCCACAGGACTCTTTGTTAACTCATTTTACGTTAGCTGAATAGTCATTGGACTGTAATTAGTTACTGTTGTACTAATCTACTAAATTTGAATGAGCTTCCTGGAAGTGAAAGGCATCCTACCTAGCTCATACTAAATCACCTGTGCCATCCAGCCTGCTGTATTTGTTAAGGCTATTTTAAAGAAATGGCTTACTCCAACTCCTGTGAGTGCAGTTATTAAAGAGAAATATGCATTGGTGCTTTTGTTTATAAAGCAATTAACTTGATTTTTGAGGCTTTGCGCACACAAATCCCGAGTTCCCTGTCATGAGCAGAACTTGTTTATAATGCTGAGGGAAAGGGTTTTAAACCATTAAATGTTAGAAAGGTGCTGCTGTCAAATACAGGCTGTAGGTAAGTGGTGCTGATTAGGGATCATATGTCACACTGTGTACTTGATGAGCAGCTTCTAGACTTCATTTAGATTCCATTTGAGTTTACGTCTCCGTCCATTTGGATTCTTTTGAAGATTTCAGACCTGTGATACTAACCCCATTGGAGCAGGGACAAATAACTGCATTAAGATAGGGACCACACTATGCTAGGTGCTGTCCAAACATATACAGTAGTGAGACACAGTCCACTTTCCCTTGTTCCCAGAACACATTTCCCCAAAAATGGGGGCGGGGGAAGTGGAAGAATACAATATGCCTCTTCAGAGTTATTGTGTACAGGTGCTGAGCTTACTATTCACTCAGCAGAGGTAAAGAACTCCCATTGACTTCATTGGGGATGTCTGAGTGGCAGCAGGGATCCACAATAGGTACTCAATTGCAGGACCAGGCCATAGATTATTTTCTTCTAAAGTGTAATTGCTCTTGCCCTTCAACTGTCCTGGGAGCACTGTAATTCTGACAGTAGTTGGTGTTTTCCTTGGAGCTTGACCTGATGGAGCATCATGGCGTTACTTGGCTATGTCTACACTATGAGCTAGGGGTGTCATTCCCAGCTCACGTACACATGCTCGTGCTAGCACAAAAAAAGTAGTGTGGCTGCAGTAGTGCCGGGTGACAGCAGGAGCACAGGCTACCTGACCCAAGTACATACCCATGGGGTTTGAGCGGGTTTGTACTTGGGATAGCTACCCTGTGCTGCTGCTGCCATTGCCCTTGCTGTCATGACTTCACTGCTATTTTTAGCATGATAGCTCAGATGAGAGCTAGTGTGGGTACATGTCTGAGATTCCTAGGGTGACCAGGCAGCAAATATGAAAAATTTGGATGGGGTGGGGGTAATAGGAGGCTATATAAGCAAAAGACCCCAAAATTGGGACTGTCCTTATAAAATCGGGACATCTGGTCACCCTAGCTGGGAATCGCACCCCTAACTTGGGGTGCAGTGGAGTCCCATAGTTCTATAAGAATTTCAGCTTTCACTTTAAAATAAAAAGTAAGTTTCTATCCCTCCTGGTTGTGGAGGAAAACACTCAAAATATGAACCCTAAAGCGTCAAACACTCAAAGAGAAATTAAAAGAATACAAAATATACTTATACATCTCATGATTTTTAAGCCAGCCTTAGGAGTTTGAGGATCTGGCTCATGATTTTTGAATACCAATACTGTTATTGCTTTATTTCAATTTCTTATCCTTTCTTTTCTCACCCCCTCTCTTTTTTCTCTTTGGCTGTTTCACTTAGTTTCACTCCTGTAACATCCATGAATATTGATAGTCCGAGAGGTGAATATAGTTGGAAGCACTTGGTCATAGCGACCATAATGCAAGTTAAATGTTACATGCTTGTAGGGAGGAAAATACCAAAGAAGTCCACCTAGTAGCACTTAACTTCAAAAAGGGGAACTATGCAAAAATGAGGAAGATAGTTAAACAGAAATTAAAAGGAACAGTAACAGCAGTAAAATTTCTGCAAAATTGCATGGAAATTATTTTAAAATAGCATAATAGAGGCTCAAACTAAATGTATACTCCAATTTTGATTTTAAAAAAGTAAGAGGACCAAAATAATTCCATCATGGCTAAACAGTCAACTATATGTGATGGTTCGAGGCAAAAAGGCATCCTTTAAATATTGGAAATCAAAGACTAGTGAGGGTAAAAGAAAGAAGCATAAACAAGTGTAAAGTATAATTAGGCAAGCCAAGAAAGAATCTGAAGGATAATTAGCAAAAGACACAAAAACTGACAGCATTTTTTTAAAGCACATCAAAAACAAGAAGTTTGCTCAATAATCAGTGGGGCCACTGGATGGTTGAGGTGCTAAACAAGCACTCAAGGAAGTCATGACCTTTGCAGAGAATCCAAATGGATTATTTGCATCAGCCTTCACTACAGCGGATGTGGTGTAGATTCCCACACCTGAGCCATTCCTTTTAGGTGACAGATCTAAGGAATTATCCCAGATTGAGATGTCAGTAGAGGAGGTTTTGGAACAAATTGATGAATTCAACAGTTACAAGTCTTCAGGAAAAGCGTTCTAAAAACTCAAATATGAAACTGCAGAACTACTAACTGTTGTATGTAACGTATCGTTTAAATCAGCCTCTGTACTAAATGACTGGAGAATAGCTAGTTTAATGCTGATTTTTTTGGTTTGTTTTTTTAACAGTGAAGAGGTGGTTCTGTCTGATAAGCCTAACTTTAGTACCAGGAAAATTGGTTGGAACTATAATAAAATACAGAATTATCAGACATGAAGATAAGCATGATATGTTGGGGGAAGAGTCAATGTGGCTTTTGTAATGGGAAATCTTGCCTCACTAATGTGTCAATAATCATGTGGACAAGGATGATCCAGTTGATATACTGCATTGGACTTTTGGAAAGCCTTTGACAAGGTCCCACTGCAAAGGTTCTTAAACAAATTAAGGAATCATGGGATTGTATGGATCAGTAGCTCGTTTGAAAGATGGAAAACAAAGGGTGTGAATGAATGGTTTTACAATAGAAAGAGATAAATAGCAGGGTTCCCCAACAATTTGTGCTGGGACCTATGCTATTCAACATATTCATCAGGATAAAGGGGGTGAATAGAGAGGTGGCAAATGGTTGCAGATGTTATAAAATTACTCAAGATATTTAAGTCCAAAGCTGACTGCAAATTGTTAGAGAGGCATCTCACCTGACTGGACAACCAAATGGCAGATGAAATGCAATGTTGTTAAGTGTAAAGTAATGCATGTTGGAAATAATAATCCCAACTATACATGCACAATAATGGATTCTAAATTACTCAGTAAAAAGATTTTGGAGCTAGTATGAATGGTTCTCTGAAAACATTTGCTCAGTATACAGTGGTAGTCAAAAGGCTAACAATCTTAGGAACCATTGGGAAAGGGGTAGATAAAACAGTAAATATCATAATGCCACTATATAAATCCATGATACGTCCACACATGGAATAGTGCATGCAGGTCTGGTTACCCCATCTAAAAAAAATAAAATTAGAATTGAAAAAGATACAGAGAAGGGCAACAAAAATGATTAGGGGTATGGAAGTGCCACTGTTGGAAGACAGAATTATGGGCTAGATGGACCATTAGTCTCACCCAGTATGACCGTTCTTATGGTTTTTATTATATGCCCCTGTTATAAACAATAATTTTGTAGAGTTCCTTGTTACCTTAGTTGCAACTAACACCTTATAAAACAAAGTGCATACATGCCATCCTACTGAGCCACTCTTCTTTCATAAATCTTCAATAGACCATACCCAATAAGATAATGTGCTCTCTTCTGAACAGATTCAGATTATTTTTGTAAAGGAGATGATCTTAGTTTTAAAAAAGAAACAAGAATTGTGGGACAGGTGTTTTGGTAATACAGTTGTGATATACGTGTACTCCTCACCTTTACTCTAAATCAGTAATTCTCAAACTGAGAATGAGTATGAGTATGACCCCCTCCCCTTGTAAATTAAAATCACTTTTTATGTATTTAATACCATTATAAATGCTGGATGCAAAGTGGGATTTAGAGTGAAGGCTGACAGCTTGTGACCTCCCCCATGTAATAATCTTGTGACCCCTCAGGGGTCCTGACCCCCAGTTTGAGAACCCCTGCTCTAAATTGTTTTGAATACAATGGATTCCAAATGAATGGCCCACTATTGTTCCATTTCCTGTCTTTTGTTGCTTTATTTAGTACCAATCTAACATTTTTTACATTATTTTATTTAAAGTTTTTCCTATCTGTATTGTTCTGTGTCCTGGGTTAAAGGAACTATGTAAGCCCCAAATTTGACTTTCTAAATAAGATAATATTTAAGCTAAAAAATTACCTGTCAGTTTATCCACTTAGTAGGTTAAATTCTGATTACATGCACAAATTCTCCCATTCACTTAAGTAGGTAATAATCTAGCTATGTGTCTGTGTGGGCGCATGCGTTGATTATTTTTAAATTACAGATCCTCTTCATTCCAGAACTGTATAAGGTATCCCTTTTAATTCCTCTCCTCCAATTCCCATACCATCCCTGAAATATCAAACTTCCTGCCTGTGAATTCTGCTCCTAGAGATTGCTTAGAAGAAAGTACCCTCATAAAAGCATCTTCCCTCATCTGCTGCCTTTCACTCCAATGTGACACATCTGTGACCTTTGTCTGAGCATTGGTGGCGTTGATATTTTGCCCTTTTTAGTCCCTTTTATCTGAGGAACTTAACGGACTCTCTGTCAACTATCTAAGGCTCTCAGCGTTCCATGATGGTGATGTCACGTCACTCCCCACTAAAATGCAGGTTTCACACAGCCCTTGGAGAGCTGCTCCACTTACCATACTTCTGTGTTTGGGGCCCTCCTCACTAGGCCACATGTGTTTTAAACTTCCTGAATCTAAGCAGAGACCAGGCGCTGCCTCTGGCTTTGGGTTTCAAGACACATTCTCAGGTTCAGATCCTCTGTCTAGCACCCTTTATGGAGACTGAAACCTGGCATTCCACCTGCCTACACCCTGAAACTACTGCTGACTCCTCCAAAGGTGCCTAGAGCTTAAGCACACCACCTTCCAGAGCTCTAACCCTGTGGGAACTCCTGGGTATTCGGGTCACCTCTTCAGGCGTACGTGGTAGGTGTAGTACATAATACACAGACAGGCTTTGCAAATGTTTCTGCAGATCTTCACTTCTCCTCCAAGTCATGGTGTGAGTTGGAGTGCATGCAGGTGTGTCTCTCTGGGAATGTGTCCATGCATATGTCTGTGCACTCTCATCTCAGACCCCTGAAGTCAGTGCCTTCTGTCCTCTTGTCTCCAGAATGGCAAGTGAGAGATCTTCTCCTTTACAACCTCCTGTCCCCTTTGTCAGGAGACCCTCTCAACAGCCTTCTCAGGTGAGCCCTTGTTTATTTATGTCCCCTTTGGAGTCCAGATTTGAGAATTGCTTGTGCTGTTGGTGACAGCCATCTCTTTGCCTAAGGGTGTCCCATTTGAATGGACTGTCAAAAATTAACAACCCTCCATCGTTAGCCCTGTGCTAGGTGCAGAAATTTCTCCTTTTACCACCGGTGGGTTGTAGCTTAATGTGGAAAGAAAAGACAGCAGAAAAGCAAACCAGCTCCACATTCAAAATTGAATTTGCAGTCTGACATCGCTACAGAAAGTCCCCAGTGTCAACCAGAATTCATAAGCTGTACCCAGATTCCCCCAAATCATATCACTTGAATTAGGAATGCAACCACTTGGCTGCACAGAGTCAGTTTACACTGTTGAAGTCAGTAGGAGTTAAGCAGGTGCATAAAGTTAAGGATGTGTGTAAGGGGTTTCTTGAGTCAGGGCCACAGTGATGGTATACAGCAGTTTGTTTCAGGAAGGTAGGAAAAAGGAGAAGAAATTGTTAAGCAGAATGGAATTATCCAGAGTTCTTAATTTATCCTGAGAAATCAGGTGTGGCACCCCTAATCTTGCAGGTGTGCCAGGGGATATCTGTACAGAACCTTGGTTTACATCTGCTGTGAAAAGACTGTGCTTTCAATGGCTCCTTAACCCCCAGCTAGGAAACTGATTCAGCATTGCCTCAAGGGAAGGAATGCAATCCAGAGAGCCACCAGGATGAACTCCTGTAGCACTGAAGTGCACAATTAAGCTCTTCTGTTTTTAAAGAACTATCCCAGTTCAGCCCTGCCTGGCTTGTGAGATTTGATGACCACACATTGCAAGATGGTAAAACTGCTAGACATCTCATTCCCAAACCTGGCTGTCTTGTACGCAGCCCAATACACTCTTCTCATACCACTCTACTGTTGTAGTTATGGTTTTAATTAACATTGCACTTGTAAGTAACTGCACTGCATTTTGCCTGCTGCAAAAATACCTGCTCATGTGTGGTGAATTATTCTGACAGCTGGCTGTCACCTAAGAGCAGGGAGAATAGCAAAGCGTTACTGTCTAGACCTACTTGCAAAACTATTATGGTGAAAAGGAGTAATCTTACAGAAGAGGTACCCATTCCCGAGATCTATTTGTACATTCTGACTCTTCCCTGCATAATAGGATTACACATTTCTTATCACAACCACAAACTGGATCCATGCCAGCCATAAACTGTGCACAGTGTAACAAGATGATTGGAGGCAATTTTTCTCTCTGTCTCTGACTCCTATTGTGGGTTAAGAAAAAACTGTCATATTAGACAGAGCACCACATGTGACGGTGTATTTATCACTTTAAACGTCACTGTGCATTGTTGGGCATAAGGAAAACATCTCAGCTTGTGGAAACTATAATTACAGATAAAACTGTGCATAAAGAAAGGCAAAAAGCCTTACATTGAACAGATAAAAACTGTTCTTAATGCAGGTATTCTAATTTTGGACAGGAAAGTTGAGGCCATACTATCATATTGGGAACTTCATCTACTGATACGGTTATTGTTTGTAACTGCAACTTTAGCTGAACAGTTATGTGCACAGATTTCTCTCAATGATTATTTTAGTTAACATTTGTATATAGTACCATACAAAACCAGACAATGCAGTGATGGACACTCTATTAATGTCTCAACTTTAGGTTAAATCCTGTGACCTATAATTGTATAAACCTAAACAGACTGGGAAAAAAGCCTTCCATAAGTGTCAACACTTATTTACTCAGCTAGACTGCTACAGAACTGAACTTTGGAGTCTTTCTTCTGATATGTTAGTGGGTGGCCCATTGAAGCTGAAGTCTGATTTGAATATATAATAATGGTCTGTCTTTGCACTTCAAGGAATTCTGTCCTGTTTCGGAACTGCTGATTCTATTTGGATGTGTGGCATGGAGAGCAGATCAGACTAGTGGTTTGGTTTTGTTATAGTACATTTTTCCTTTTAGTTAGTAGATTTTAATGGGATTGTTTCCTTAGCTTTACTAAATTCTAATCGTGTTTAGTTACTGTTAATGTACTTGTAAGCATCTAATAGCGGCATTAAAGAAGGGCTTTCATAACAGAGTAACAAAAAAGCATTATAAAAATACTTACACAATATATATATTCCTTTTTCCATTAATGAAAGTAGTTGTTTAAACATAGATGTTGCTCACAAGATTTGAATATGATTTTCCTGATAAATTCTGACGTGGATATTTAAAGTGTATTAGCCAAACCATACTAAGACTACCCCTCTTACGTCTACACAATAGAAAGATACCACGTTCCACAACCTTGTTACAGTATGATAGTTTAAAATATGGCAGTGTAATACGAGTTGGACTGGGATGTTTAATGTGTCGGGAACTCTCATGTTATAAATTAGGCCATCCTACAGTGTAGCATTCAATATCCTATAGCGCAACTTGATAACCCTGTTCTAATGGGGCTCTCAGCCAATAATATCTCCATCCAGTTTAGTAAGGAAACAGTGCTTGAGCCCTGCTTGAAACAACAGTGTATCAATGTGGTAATAGTTAGCATGGTTCCTCAGCTGTCTACAGGATCATGTTTAAGCACAAAATAGAAGAGCTGCTAAATGACAGGGGGAAGGGAGACCCAGTCTCCCACTTCCTAGGTGGGTGCCCTAACTACTGGTTTATTGACTCATTCTCATTCTCTCTCTCTCTCTCTCTCTCTCTCTCTCTCAATTTTTTTATCTGCCAGACTCCAATTATATGTATTGTTGGGTCCGAGATTTTTACGTACAAATAAAGATATGTTTTATTTCAGTATGTATTTCTAAAGATAAAGGTAAGTGCAAGAATCAGATAAATAAACAATGTTAGTAAAACTGCACATAGAAACACAGCAGAACTCAAGTGCAATTATTTCTAAGTCTGATCACTTGCTGTCTTCCCTCCTTTATTTTAAACCAGGGGAATTCAATGTAAAAAACTGTTAATGCAACATTACGATTGTGAATTTAATGTACAAAAGGCAGGAAATTCAAAGTTATGGTTCCCAATGTAACTGTAATTCTGTCATAATGCATGTATATGAAGGCATAAATTTCTCACCATATACAGCAGTATAAAATTCTGCATATGCGCAAAGTGTTCATTACAAGTGTTATGGGAATTACAGTTTTGTGTTTCCTGACAAGATTCAGAATTTAAATGCACTTAACACTCCATTACCCTGCTTTATTTTTATTTATTTTTTTTGCCAAGTTACAGTATGTTCTCCCAGTTTTCCTTTTTTTCTGAAAAAAAAAAAACCACCACTACCCACAACTGCTAAATATATTTAAAATCAAAGAGCTGTAGGTAGAAAAATATCACTTTACCAGATTGTTTTACATCTATATCCATATCAGGTCTACTGCAACTTCATTATGAATAAGTATTAGGCCACCGATGTTAATAGTAAACCCGTCACTAATTTCACAGGGACTAACCATGGGCCACTGAGGAGGCACTCTTGACTCTGTGACTGAGAAGAAGGGTTTTTGTTTAGTTGGGGTTTTTTGTTGTTGTTGTTTTTCCCTGTGGAACTGTTATGGATTTGCAGAGCGTGTGCAGAAATTACTAACCTCCTGTGTGCTAAGGGTCACGGATCCACAGGAGATCCTAGAACCAGGAGGGTAGGGGTGGGATAAGGGTCATGGATCTGTTGCCGTGTGGTTCTTGACCCTGAAGAGTAAGGGCTGCTTCTCCCCTCCCAGTCTCCAAGGTGCACTCTGGATGCATCTTTACTTCAGTTAACTTGAGTGATCCACTCAAGTCATTTCTCTTGTATTACTCTAGCATAAGCTAGAGTGGCCATGCTGAAAATTAACACTAGAGTTGCTACAATGCCCTGCATCCACACTGGCACCACACTCACGGCTGACTCTCACGTAGCACTGACTTCTAAGGGCACATCTTATTGTTATGTAGCACATTCTGTGAATTCTTTTGCAGTATACTGTGTGAGAACTTGTCTGCCCTTTCTGGGAAAGAGGCCGGAAGTGATGTTGGCCTGGCAACTCAAAGTCAACCACTTCTGCCTTGGCATGCTCCGCAGTTGTGTCCACAGTCTATTATAACTGGTCGCAAGGTCTGAAACCAGCTCTGAGCAATGACCGTGGACAAACATTGGTATCCGTGCAACCCATCTAGGTGTTCATGCGGTGCACGGGGGAGAATATGGATGCTATGGTATTTAGTAATCAAGAAAAACTGGCAAAAAGCTGAAGCAACAGATGTTGAGGTTGTAAACCTATAGAGGTTGTGGGGAGTCGGACAGGGAATTCCACCAGCTGAAAAGGTCTTTCTTCAAAGTTAATGTGTGGCCATTTATATTATGTGTTTAATGCAAAATTGGCCCTATTTCTGAAACTCTTCTGGTTAAACACTTTATCTTACCTCAGCCAACTGCTGGAAACGCCACAAAAAAACCCAAGAACAACCAAATCTTTTAAGACTTAGGGTATGTCTTTACTACCTGCTGAATCAGCGGGTAGCCATCGATCTTCTGGCGATCGATTTCTCGCATCTTATGAAGACGCGAGAAATCGATCGCTCGCGGCGCCCCCGTCGACTCCAGAACTCCAGCTTGCCGGGAAGCGCAAGCTGGAGTCGACGGGGGAGCACGCCGCCGACTTCTGCTGCCATGAGGACGGACGGTAAGTCAGCTGCAGATACGCAAACTTCACCTACGTGATTCACGTAGCTGAAGTTGCATATCTGCAGTTGATTCTCCCCCCCCCCCCGCCTCCCCCTCCTGTAGTGGAGACCAGCCCTTAGTAGCTGAACCTGTTTCAAATATAATAAATATCAAAAGCCATTGTTTATGATAAGTATTATCTGATTGCTGGCAGACTTGTGTTTATTGCTTTTGTGCATTACAGTCTCTTGTAATTTGGACAGCCAAAAATTGTATTTCTTTATGCAGTGTGTGAGGCGATTTGTAAGTAGTGAGGCATCTGTAATTACACTGAGTGGAATTGGAGAGCTTCATAGAGACATAAAATAAATTGCCTGTTTTTAATCTGAGTAGTTTCACATCAAATTTTCCCCTTTTTTTAACATTTCTCAGAACAAATGTATTTTTCTTTCCTTGGATTACCAAGGGCGGATCTTTAATGAATGAACTCAGCCCTACTCTTTCTACAGAGTTTTTTCATACTTCGGTTGTTTGGAAGCATATGTGAAAAGTCAAATGTTAGGTGCTTATTGTGCTCGTGGTCGTCAATGAAAGCTGTAAAGTGGGTTCCGAGAAGTGTCGATGAACATCTGAACTGAATGAATCAATCGGCATATATTGTAATTGAGATTTTTTTTGCATTAAAGACCGTCTTTAGACCTCCCGGTTCATTTTTCTGATTCTGTCACTTCTGTTTAAAGCCCTTGCCATTGTTTCACATGCTCAGTGAAGAGCACAAAACGCAAATTTTGTAAAATTGCAAGCTGTGAAAGGAGAGAGGCAGATGAAATATAATTCTCTGTATAGTCAGCGTACTCTTGACTTTATGGCTTTTATTGCTTATTTACATGCATAGTTTGTTTGTAATACACTAACTTTTTCTTTCCTCTGGAGGTCCAGGAATATTCATATATTATTTACACCAGGGATTGTCAAATAATATAGCACTTTACACATTCAAAGCATTCTACAAACTAATCCTTTTTACAGGCCTGTGAGCCAGAGAAGTGTATGATCCTTCACAAACAGGCCTAAATTCATTATTAATAAAACTTCACTGCGTATGCTCCTTTAAAAAAAATAAAAATCATTGCTAAAATTAGAAGACAACACCCCACTGCTGTTCACTCTCTGCCTCATTAACTCATGTCTGTACTTTCTAGGCCAAAACAATGGGAGTAGGAGAATACGAGTTTCACCCAAAAGATTCTTCATAGATGACTTATTGTTTTCCCAGGCCAATGGAAAAAGCTGTAAATTGTCATTAACCCACCCACACTAGGAACTTTCATAAATATCAGGAGTTGGTAACCGGTGTGTTACTCACCATAAAAGGTTATGATGCAAGATTTTGAACCAGCTAAGGACGTGTGTGCTCTGTGGATATTTCCATCAGTGTAGCTGTACAAATGTAATGATACACGCGCAAACCCTCAGTGTGGATTCACTCCACTGGCTGCAAACACTCTCTCTGCATTAGCATAGCTATATCTGTACACCCACACAGTATAGGCAGCCCCTACAACTGTTACTTTTTAAAAGACTACTTAGCAAACATAATGAGCAACACAGAGGGATCTTTATGCTTTTAAACCAAAGTCTTGAAGTTGCCCTAATAAAAGAATACTGTACCTCTTGTACTCTCGTATTCCTCTTGACCCCAGGCATTTTATCCTAGTGTAAACACTGGATTCTGGTGGTTGCTTTAGTATACAGAGAGAGAGCAGGTTCTCCAAAACCCAACCTGAAACATTTGATAGAATGTGAATGTAGAAGTAGTTCGTTAAATCAATTAACTGAGGGACAGGACAGTGCAGCCAGTTTTCCAAAGAATCACTCTAGCAGTGGCTGTTCTTGAGTAACATGAGCGGCATTAAATAAACAGAGAACACATTGTAATGAACACATTGTAATGAATGAAACTAGATATATTAGAGACGTTAAGGAGGGTAAAAGGAAATTCTTTGGAACCTTTGACGAAACAAGGAACAGTAGCCACATGGTTATGTCTTTGAAATCGGAGCTGCATCTTGCCTGACCAAAAAAAAATGGACTATGATCCTCACATAATATGCTGACGCCATCTACTAAAATAGAGAAAATTCGATTCAGTGATACTTTTTACAGCATGACAAGCTCTGTAAGCATTGCAGTGGAGAGAAAAAGTGACAGGCCTCTCAGATACTTGTTGGAGGTAGGTATGATGGACAGGCGAACACCTGTCTTCCCCCGGTTTGTGCATCGCTCTGGAGATAGGCATCTGGACACCTAGAGGGAGGCAGCAGTGCATCTGCCCAGAAGCAGTAACTTAGGCACCAAGGGATTTTTTGTTTGAAAACTTAGGAGCTGAGTGAGTTTAGACACCTATAGGGTTAGGTGGGAGTTTTGTGGATTGTAACGGAGCCCACAGATTCAGAGTTAGGGTATGTCTACACTGCAGTTAGACACCTGTGACTGGCCTGTGCTAGATGACTCGGAGTCAGGGAGTTCAGTCCAAGGAGCTGTTTAATTGCAGTGTATTGGTTCAGGCTCGGTCTGGAACCCAGGTTCAAGTCTCTCAAGTTCCAGCCTAAGCCCAAACATCTACACCACAATTCAACAGTCCCTGAGCCTGAGTCTCCCCCACCCTCCCAAACCCAAGTCAGCTAGCACAGGCCAGCTGTACGTGTCTTACTTCTATGTAGACATATCTTTAGGAGCTTGAGTGCCTTAGTGGAGCTGGGCCTCTGTGCCTTAGTTCCCCATCTGTTAAGTGGGAATAATAGAACTTCCCTATCTCAAAAGGGTATTTGTATTTATCCTCTCATTAAAGATTGTGATGTGCTCAGATAGTACATTAATAGGAGCTATAGAAGTACCTAGAATAATTAGAGGCAGCCATTCTCATTTTGGTAAGTGGTTCAGTTTAAAGGCTCACGTGCAAATCTCTGCTCACCCTCCATAAGTGTGAACGTTCTCTTATAAATCCAAGTTTCTGATTAACTTAGTATGTCATTTGCCAGCACTGTCTGAATGAGCCTGAATGCCCAATTAGCAGCAGAAGCAGAGCTAACACTCTTCACCTGCTGTGCTTACTAGTCTTCAGATCAGGAAAGGAAGGGAATTTATCAAAGACTCAGGAATGGAGGGAAGCTTGGAAAAGGGTTGAGAAAGGGTGAGTGAAACAGATATCTGATATTGTTACTGTGACATTCCCCTCTGGTGTTATCTGGACTGGTGGTATGCTCGGTCACTCCGATCCTTGACTCAGAGCCAGCCTTACCCTGCTCTGCTGTGAGAACATCCACTGCTGAGCTGTTCACGCACACAGCCTCTAGCATGTTAGCTGCTCCTTGGATTGTGCAACTGAATGATACTAGCCAATATGTCCAGTCCCAGACACAACCCTAGGAACCAACATCTTGCAGTGTCCAATTATACCCGCTGGACACTGCAAGCTTATATAAGTTCATCAATTTAACAAAAAAATGATATGTACCAGGCTTGTTACCCCAAGAGGAGTCTCTGATGCGGTTTAAACCAAAGGCACTGCTTCAGGTAGAATAAACAAACAAATGTATTAACTATAAAGATAGTATTCAAGTGATTATAAGTCAAAACATAAGTCAGATTTGGTCAAATGAAATAAAAACAAAATGCATTCTAAGCTGATCTTAACACTCTCAGTGCCCTTACAAACTTAGATGCTTCTCGCCACAGGCTTCCTGATTGCCCTTCAGCCAGGTTCTCCTCTTTAATCAGTGCTTCAGTCGCTTGGTGTGGTGGCTGTAGATGTAGGTGGAAGAGAGAGAGAGAGAGAGCATGGCAAAGTCTCTCCCTTTTATCATGTTCTTTCTTCCCTCTTGGCTTTGCCTCCCTTCCCCACTTTCAGAGTCAGGTGAGAATTACCTCATCGCTGTCCCAAACTGGCCAAAGGAAGGGGGATGACTCACTTGAGTCCAACAGATCCTTTTGTTGCTGCCTAGGCCAGTGTCCTTTGTTCCTGTGAGGCTGGGTGGGTTTGTCCCATACCAGTTCTGATGAGGTGTGAACTGCCTCTCTGCTTTTGGAGAGTTTTTGCCTGGGCTTATTTTAAGCCATGAGGATGCATTTTCAATCTCATAACTACATACATGAAATTATAACCTATAACATTACTGTAACAAATAATTACTGGAACAACAATGCTCAGTGCAGCATGAGCCTTCTGAAGACATCTGATGTGACAAACTTTGCATTCCATACCACACAATATTTTACAAGGATGAACATGGGGGTGCTGGGTGTTCCCCTGAGAGCTTCACACTTACTAAAAGAGAAAACAGAACAAACAGTGGAGACCTATACAGATGGGTAATGTATTAGACCTAGAGGCGATGTCACGACAGATCATGCAAAGGGTTAAAAATAACAGTTTATTTGCTTGCTGAAGATATGCCACCAGATTGCAGCCCTCCCCCTTTGTTTACTGTAAATTGTGTTGGGAAGACTATGGGTGAACTCCTGGCCCCATTGAGAGCAATGGCAGTTTTGCCATTGGCCTCAGTGAGGCCAGGATTTCACCCTAGGTAGTCTGAGGAATTAGCATCAGATTAGGAGTCAGGTCATCTTTGTTTCTTTGGCAGGTTCTGCCACTCATTGACCCCAACCCTTTTGACAAGTCACTTAATCTCTTTTATAGCTGGGGAAATAGAGGCACAAAGGGAGATAATTGATTAATATTTGTAAAATGCTTTGGAGATCTAGATGGCCAAGCAGTATTAAGCCAACATTTTCCTATGTTAGTAACCATGCCTGCCACAGCTTTGTGCTGCATGAGCCCTTTACAGAAGATTGTTGTTTATAATATGGTCAGATAGACCTCTTGGGGCCGCAGGAGCATTTCTGTGCATTTTTATTGGTGCCAACCGCTAGCCAGGTACCAGTCAGAGCCTACACATCACTGATCATCTTGGCAATAGTGTAAATAGAGAGGCACGACCAAGCCTTAAGCAGCTGGATTGTGTTGAATAGAGAGGGGCATTCATGAATTCACGATGCCTTAATTCAATCTGGGTGAGAGCAACTTCCTCCTGTGGCCTTGGCTTTTTCCAAACATGGATATCTAAAACTAGAGAATTCAATGAGTGTCTTTTGTTTTCCATAGGGGCCGAGCATCCCTATTTCCATCTGTAAAATGGATATGATAGTAATGCTGTGTCAGAAAAGATGAGAGTTAATCCCTCTTTCCAATTGGTTTTAGCACCAGCCTGCTTTTCAAATACATGTTCTTTGTTCTCAGTTCCCTGAAATGAATGGAATGCTCCAGATCTATGCAGAGAAATATCACACTAGCAGATCACAGGGAAGTGTGCAGAATTATGGCAGACTCTGACCAAATACAGAATTGATGACCAAGAATTAGCTGTGGAAATTACACAAAAGCACTGTGTAAACCTAGAGAGGAGTAAAAACAACTAGGAGTCCTTGTGGCACCTTAGAGACTAACAAATTTATTTGGGCACAAGCTTCCGTGGGCTAGAACCCACTTCATCAGGTGCATGGAGTGAAAAATACAGGAGCAGCTATAAATACCAAATGTGAGGTCAGTCTAACAAGACAATTCACTTAACAGCAGGATACCAAGGAAGGAAAAGTAACTTTTGAAGTGATAATGAGAGTGGCTTATTTTAGACGGTTGACAAGAAGGTGTGAGTAATAGTAGTGGAAATTAGTATTGGGAAAATTAGTTTAGGTTTTGAAATGACCCAGGGAGGAGTGACTTTTGCAGTGTGACAGAGAGGTTGAGATCGAGATACTTTCTCCTCGATCCAGAAGACAAGGAACCACAAGAAAGTTTTTCTCAAATCATCAGGAATCATCCACAGTTTTTTAAAAAATGGAGGCAAAACGGTGCCCCAGTCTTAGAAAAGAGAGAGATGGCATTGTACTATATAGCAGCCTGCCACCAACTCTGCAATGGGCAGTAATGACAAATAGAGGAGGTAAAATCCCCAAGACAGTTTTAACTCCCTGCTGGGCCGATCATTCATAGATTCCAGGGCCCAAAGGGACCATTGTGATTATTTAGTCTGACCGCCTGTATAACACAGACCATAGAATGTCCAAAAAAAAAAAAAAAAAAGCCTGAGGTAGGAGAAAGGATTTGAACAGGGGTCGCCAACTTCTCAGGAGAGTGCTGTGGATATTCTGCTGTAGGGCTCCCTCAGTCTCTCCTGTCCTATTCTCAATAAATAATCTAAAAGACTCATTGGGACAGAGAGAGAGAATGATTCCAGTCTGATGGTTTAGTCCCACACTGGGGAGGAGGCAGATCCTGCAGATCCTGCCCTCCTGCTCCAATGAGCCATTCTACTCCTCCCTACCCCCATCCCACTTTGTGTGGAGTGAGCAAGAACCTAACTCATTCTTACAAGAAATCACATAGGCATGTAAGCTGACTGACACCAACAGTGGGGTTCCTGGTTGTGAATCATTAATCAGAGATAGGAACCTCCCTGCAACCTGGACTTAGGTGCCTATTTCCATGAGAGGGATGGGGTTAAGACACACTGCTCTCACTGGCCTCTCCTAGAATCAGAGAGGTAGCTGTGTTAGTCTGGAATAGCAGAGGTAACAAAGTCCTGTGGCACCTTAAAGACTAACTATAAAGTTTTGAAGCATAAGCTTTCGTGGGCTAATACCCACTTCGTCAGATGCAAGTGGGTATTAGCCCTCGAAAGCATATGCTTCAAAACTTTATAGTTAGTCTTTAAGGTGCCACAGGACTTTGTTACCTTTGGCCTCTCCTAGTGGCTAGCATAGGTAATCATGTATGGTGGCTTTTTTTTCTTATCCCATTCTCTCTCCCCCCATGCATCATAGAAGCAGCATAGGCACCTAACTCAGACTTTGTGATTTCAGTAGACTCCTGATAGATGCCAAAAAGTTAGCTGTTGCAATGCTCAGCAGTGCAGTACCTAAATCCCTTTGTGGATCTGAACCAGAGAGACTTAAGGCTTGTCTACACTTGAAACTGCAGCTGCACCATTGGAACTCTTCAGTGTAGACACTACAGCAATGAGAGGGGTTCTGCCATCACTGTGGTTAATTCATCTTCCCAATAGGCAGGTGGCTAGGTCAATGGAAGCTGCCTTCTGTCGACCTAGCACTGTCTACACCAGGGGTTAGGTCAGCTTAACTATGTCACTTGGGGGTGTGAATTTTTCACATTCCGACGTAACATAGCTGGAACAACCTAGCTTTTTAGTGTATACCAGGCCTACGGATATGTTTACACTTTTAGCTGGGGCGTAATTCCCAGTTTGAGGAGACACATATGCTAGTTTTCATAAAATAGTGTAGCTGCAGCAGTGTGTGTGGTTAGCCACCCAAAGGACCCTCGGGATGGCTAGCCCTTCCCACCCCCATGAATATGTCTGCTGGAGAGCTGGGAATTACACCCCATATCAAAAGATAGATATGCCCTTATGTGACTTGCTCAAGGTCACGCAGGAAGCTGTGTCAGAGCAAGCTTTGAACCCATATTTCCCAAGTCTGAGCTAGCATCAAAACCATTGGGTCATTTTCTCTTTATATCTTCAAACCTAGCTCAAACTCCTGTGACTCTGTAGACTGTGAACAATTCAGGGCAAGGGACTTTGTCTGCAAAGGTCATGCATGACTGTTTATTTTGTCAGGAGGAGTGTTCTTTTTTAGTTCCTCATGTGTTCCCTCTGTTCTTGGCTTGCTCAGATGATATCACTCTCAAAGCACTTGGTAGAAGCTCGTCTCCTTTTCCTCAAAAATACGGCAGGAACAGCAGCTGCACTGGCATGAATCTTTAGTTCTTCCCACACCGCTGTGGTATGGCATTAGGAGCCAAAGACCAAGACTGAGATTTGAGCTCTGGTCTTATTAATTGTAGTCACGTGGGAAGATGTATGCTAAAAAGTGAATGTGCTGTGTCATTCTTTTAGTCACACAAGCCAAGAAGCAGCTCACTCCTGTTTGCTCACAGGCTTTGCATAAAAAGCACAGCAAGTGAGGTAGATTTAGCCTAAAGAAGAAGAGACTCTAAGTTAGCACAGCATGGCACAAGGGAAATGAAAATAAGATATTGAATGCATCACTTCCAGGTCACTTGTCAAAACCAGCCTAGGTCAATGGAGACCTGAAGTCCTTGCCATCTATCGACTTTTTTTGTGACTTGTGGTAGAGGAAATGAGTTGCTGGCATGCCCACACCACAGAAGTGAATATGACAATTAGCATCTTTTTGGCAGCCTTCGAACAGCCAAAAGATTGAATTAGCAATTCATTCCCTGTGCTCTCCTCTGTAGAGGTAGCCCCTCAATCAGACATGCAGTAGGGGCTTGTACATCCTTTCTGTTGTTCCTCTCCTGTGAGATCACAGTCAGTTAGGTACCTTTGTGTTTGTTCTCTTGTATTAACAATTGTGCTTCCTTGTTCCTTTCAACTAGTTCCTCTTATTGGTCCGATTATGCTGCTGTCCCTTCTTTGGTGATACATAATAATTCCTTTAAAGATGTACAGTAATTGCTTCTGCATTGTACATGGCTCAATCAAGTAGGATTCCCAGGTAAATTCTCCTGTGCATGCATCCAAAATTCATGCCAGCAGCCTTCTATAATTGACAATTAGCTTTTGAATCCATTCCCACCCTTTTCTTTCACCTTGAGCATCAGCCATGTTGGATTTCTGCCACCTCATATTTCCTGGATAAAGTCACTGTAGCTTCTTGTTTTAGAATGGGCCTGACTCAGTTGTTGATCTCTTGCAGAAGTGAAATTGTACAAAAACAAAATGTATTGGGGTTTCTAAAAGGGAAAAATATCCAGGGAGGAAAGAGAAAATGAAAAGAATTGATCTCTCCCCAGATAAATAAATAAAATAAAAGTTTGTTGGAGAGTTACCTATTAGATGACACAATTGGTCAATATCCTTTGCAAAAGAGTTACATTTGGGTTATTTTGATGCATGAAATGGTTCTATAAACTATTTGCAGAGATACCTTATTTCTACTTCACGTAAACACATAAAATTCCACTCCAGTGTGGCTGTGAAATTCTAACCTTTTAAAGTTACGAGCTGTGACAGATAAAATTATAAATTCCCATTTGTTTTGTTCACTTGTGTGTGGAAATTCTGTCTGAGCCCAAATTACATCAAGTCCTCTGTATCTTTGTGAAGTTTTTTTTTCTTTATTTGCTGGCAGCTGATGTGTGTGTGTGTGTGTGTGTGTAAGTACAAATTCTGTTACCGCACCTGCAGTAAATCAGCAATATATAAATGTTTCCTAACTTAGGAGGAAATCCATTAGTGGTTGAATACAAACCTTTAAAAGACTGTTTCCCTGATTATTAGGGTACTATAACTTTTCTGTGTGATATTTAACATGTTCTGAAGTGTTAGGCCAAGTACAAAGAGAAAATGAGCATCTAGGTGACAGTCTTTAAGGGCTCTGTAAATAGAAGCTAAACCTGGTTCAATGTAGCAACTCTTGTCTTATATATATATTACTGTAGTAGAATGTTATAAATAGCGACTGATCAGGCCTCAATCCAGCAGCTTCTTCATCCCAAGGCTTTTGCTGCAAAGGTATCAATGACAATAGGTCACTGTGTCACTGAGGACTAGGGAAAGGTCTCAGAGAAGGAGAGTGGAAACCAGTCAATACTTATTAACAAGCTTTTTTCCCCTGTTAGTGTTTTCCTAGGACCCAGAGCTCTGAGGCTAGGATGGATAAAATTTCTCTGCTGTTTATTCCCCTCTCCTCACCCATCATTAGCATGTTGAAGGCTTCCCAGTTTTAACGAGTGACTAGAGAACAGGTCCTAATATAAATTGCTTCAGAATGTGAGTTTGAGAAACTGTCTCACATGAGAATGTGGGTTTGGAGCTCATGGGGTAGACTGGGCTCTTCTCTTCAGACTGGTGGATGAGGGAGTGGTTCCGATACTGGGTTAGAGGAGGGAAGAGACCTGACAGGGCACTTAAGACAATACTACTCCCATAAATGTTCCTGACATGCTATTCCTATAGTGTCCCAAAGCAGGATAAATCCACAGGTACTATCAGCAGTCTAGTGGCCGAAGCACAGCACTAGTAAGACATGCATTCCATGCCTGGCCGTGGATACTGAGTTCCAGTATGACCATGTGTAGTTGTTTTAAAGCTAAATTGTACCTTTGTCTTACTATCCCACAGAGGCCCATTCCATCGCACTGCTTAGCTAAGACCCGGATCCTCTGGGCAGGTGCAGAGTGCAGCCCATGCTCTCTGGACATTGTCTCTGTGAATTAGTGGGTGGTGAAGGCGAGCGAGAAGCAAGGCCTTGTCTACCTTTTCCCTCTTTCTCCATCCCTTCTGTCCCAGTTTGCCAGCCAGCACAACTGGAACAGCACAAGGAAGTCAGCAAGCTGCAACTCTTTCAGGGCTGCAGAGAGTTGCTTTCCCTCCTTTTTTCCCACTCCCACTCCAGAAAGTGTGGGAGAGCATGGAAGGACTAATTCTGTTACATGTAGGTCCTGGGGCTGCTCCCGCGCCTACCTCCCACTTCCCCCAAGGGCTGAGAGTGAACACTCTGGCCAGGATAAATGGCAGCAGAAATCTGTCTCCATTTTTTCTGTACAGTTTCTCCCCCTCACATTCTTTTAATTTCTCACTCCCATTGTTATCAGGCCCACCTTTCAGTTCCCAAGGGAGTCTGTGAAAAGTGTTCTTATTTACTTTAGCTTTGATTCCATTTTTAACTTCATCTCTCCCATTACTTTTGTTTCCTACAGTGTTTCTTAGCCTTCCCCCTCTCCGCCTCCCCCAAAAAAGAAAAGAAAAGTGGAATTCACAGCATGCATTAAAGTCTTTATGGAAAATGTCCTTCTTCCCTAAGCATGATGCAATATTAGATTTATCCCATGCTGATTCTTTCCTGTAGGCCAATAAGGTCATGTGATTTTCATCTAAACCCATCTAGAGCATTCTTGATTCCAAAAACACTTGACCAGATTGAGGATAGGGATCCCAAGCTATTTATTTTCCGTTGGCCAGATAATCCATTTGGCAGTTCAAGAGTGTATATGTAATATAATTTCCCATTTGGTTTAACCAAAAAGCATAGGCAGCATGTCAAATAATAGTAGTATTTTCACAGTGCCTTTCAGCAAGGGTGACCAGACCTCCAGATACTAGGGGCTTTGTCTTATATAGGCAACTATTACCCCCACCTGAAAAAAAAGTGCCCCAATTTTTCACACTTGCTATCTGGTCACCCTCCTTTCAGCCCAGGTTCCAAAAGCCATTTACAAAGGTGGGTCAGGAATTTCTTCTCTATTTAATAGATGAGATAACTGCCCACGACCAGAATGAGCTAGTAGTAGAGGCTGGTAACGAAGCCTTGTGTCTCCTGGCTCCTATCCATGAGATTAAGTTGCGTCGCTACTGTTAGTCTGCTGGCCAATGGCGGAATCATGACGTTGGCTGCGAAAGTGTTCTAGGTTAGCAGTCCACCAGACTGCTGATGTCCTGTCTAAACTCTCCCAAGGCACAAAGTTCAATTAGCTTTCACTTCTAAGAGCATTACCAGTATATAATACTAATCCTATGTAAGGATATTCTTAGTCTGTGAGGGGACTTAGCATAGATTTGTGGGAGCAGAGATAACCCTTTTGAGATCCAAAATTTAGAAAATATCACTTTGGTATAGAGACTTTGTCAAAGTCGATAAGCCAAATGTACCTTTAAAAAAATTATTTACAATCTAGTTACTCGTTACAATCATACTGCTCTTCTGATTTTTGGAAAAAATCCATCTTTGCCCCATTAGGAGGGCTTAGGCACACATGTGCTAATAGTTAACATGCAGTGAAGTCTTAGTTATTGCAATTCCTGGGCAGTTATTGCTCGTCCACATTGGTTTGGTGTGTGTTTTTTTTAAATAGAGACCATTGTCCCTTGAATTAAAAAACACAACTGTTGAGTGATTGATCCTCCAGGGCACCTTTGTTTATGTTACACCAGTCTCTTGTGTGCAGGACAGTAAAATGTGCATTGAAATAAAAACTGAGCTAGTAGATGAAATTTCAGTTCTTCTAGCCTTGACAGTATAATTTTGAGTTTTTTAATGTTAAGGAGAAAAGGTGGGGGAAAAACCTCTCCATGAAATTGTAATAGATTCTCTGTAGCATAGATGTAGTCAGGATTCTTCTATCCCTGATTTTATTTTTTTTAAACTAAATAATTTCTCTGGGTCACTCAAACTCTCAGAAAACTATGGATTTATTGTGTCTATAGCTATTGTGCTATTAGGGAAGGAATAGGCCAGAGTTTATATTCATTCACAACCCTGTTCTATACCCTTTTCCTTCATATTCTGCTACCTGCCTCCCCTCAACCCTACCTCTGTCTCTGTCTCTGTCTCTCTCTCTCTCTACATATTGTGGGTTTTTTATTTTCTTCTTCCTTGATCTACCATTCATTCTGCTGTGTGCTCTAGAAGCAGCAAAGTGAAATTGACTAAAATCATGATCTCTGAAGCAGTGGCACAGAGTGGTTTCACCGATTAGGATTTTAGTCCATTATACTCAGCTTCTACCAGAGCAGAGCAGTGTAACAAGGAAACACAATGCAGGAGACAGAAGTTGTGGCTTGGAACCTTAGCCGCAATAACCTCTGTGCAAGAGAAGGTTTGCAGGTACCTTGGGATGCACTTTTTATATAACTTTTGTTGCTGAACATGTTATATGGAGTATCAGGGCTTTAAATTTACTAATTAGCTGAAAAGGAAGAACTATGAGAGGTAGTGGGGAAACTCCTTATCTTCCACAGATCATACCTTTTGATGACATATCAGAAAATATTCTTGTTCAAAAAAACATTAGTCTTGGTATTGGGAATGCTCCATCTGTTTAACCTATTTGTTGCCACACATCTTCTCCATTTCTCGTCTGCTGTCCTGGTTCTTTCCTTTCCCATGTTTACAGCATTTTTAGGTTGTACTGGAAGCTGAAGGAGAGAATGGACTTACATTTTGCTCTTGTCTGAATAGAATTGCAGTCCCAATTGCTCTCAGTTTCATACTGCTGCTATAGCCACTGCATGTAAAACACCAGTGTTCGCAGAGACAGCATCTCAGTCCCCTTGGTCAATTCCATAAGCTTCTCAAGCTGCAGTTTATGGGGTATTGGGAAAATGTGAATTTAATCCAATCTAGTGCCATCATAATTAAAGCCCTACATGGATTTTGAAAGCCATTTGAATGACAATAGTCCTTTTAAAAATTTGGTAATGTTATTAGAGGTTATCAAATATAGGATAAACACCTGTATAGTGTACAGTCTTTCATCAATTTAGGGACATTTAGTTTTGTAAATAGTAATGCTGTCATTGTTCAGGGCAACTGCACCTTCTATTTCCCCTCAATGGTCTAGCAAGGGCACCCACTGTCAGGCTTCCAGCATCCCAGGCATTGCCTTTTTGGGTGGAAACCCTCGTCTGGCCTTTCTGACCAGGTTATTTCCAGGCTTCATAATTCCTTGCCTTGGCTGTGTTAATGCCAGCAGAGACAAGCTGCTCAAACACTCCTGCTCGCTTTCTTCAGAGATTGATAACAGAGCGATTCTCAACAGGAATAAGTACCACACAGCTCTTTCTATGCAAACCTATTTTATTCTTAAGGTAAAAAAAGCGCTACTGAGAAAACCTATTAAAACTATACAAGAACTATGCTAATAAGTTTATCAGGGTTCATCCCACCCTTAACATGGATTCTTGCAGGAACAGTCCTTCAAATCCTCACACACAGGGATTCCTTGTGGTTACAAGTCCACCGCAGGTTCATCTCAGAACAACCACACAGTGTTATGGGGCCTGAGTAGGCCCAGGCCTTTCAATCCTTCCTAGGGATTGGAGTTCTCTCCGGATCCTTTTGCTGGATCAGGAAGAAGATGCCGAGCCAGTTTAAAGCCAAGTTATTTATCCAAAAATCCTTCCTTTGTCAGCTGGCCTCTGGAGAATCCAGTTTGAACTAGTTTGTGAGCACCTCTCCACAGGGTGGCTTCAAAGGGCTGATAATGGTGGGAATAGATTAGCAATCCCCCTCCTGCTAGAGAAGGTACATGCATTGCCACAATAACATATACACAATTGCATTTTTAATACAATATTACCCCAAAGGTATTAACTCTAATTAGGTGAGATTAAGCTTCACTGAATTAAGTTAACCTTAATTCTGTAAGGTTTGTTCAGGATGTTACAGGATATGGTCAGTCTATCACAAACCCCTTTTATTGGCTATATTTAAATCCTGTTTTGAGTGTTTCTGTTCTGTATTATTTGGGAGCGGAGGGAAGCGATACCCATGGTGAGAGGTAATTCTCTTTCACAATGATGAAATATTTCCCTAGCAAGGGCTGGGGTTTGTGCGAGTGTCTGTCTCTTTCTAGAATGCAGAGAATCTTTCTGCTTTCCTTGCAGGCTCATTCCTCCTCCATTGAGCGCTACTATGTCCGACTCCTCTTCTCTGTCTTTTCCATGCAGCAGTTGTCTATTTCCGTTTCTACTCTCCTGTTTCCTTTCTAATTTATGATGCATCACTCTTCCTCTTTCTTTGCCTCGGATTCTTCCACTCATCCTCTGTGACATTAATTTTCACACTAGCACCCCGTCTCGACATTTGGCCCCCTACATTCTGGCCCTCACATCCTCAACTGACCTTTGACCCTGAATTAGTTCTGTCATGCATGAAAATGGCCACTTACTGAGCCTCATTTCACATTCAGAGCTCCTTCTCTTGTTTTTTGGTCACAGAATTCCCTCTTTCTGATCACTCCCCTATTTCTGTCAATATTCTGTGCTTCCTTCCAGCACCTAAACTTTCTTCCTGCCAACTCTGAAACGTCTAATCTAATGCATCAGCATCCCTGATGTCTACTACTCATGTTCGATTCCTGTCCTCTGTGAACCCCATTTTTCTCCACAATTGACTTTTCTTCCCCTTTCTCTCACTGCACTGTCATCCCACAAAACCGTGGCCTTGGCTAATCCCTCTTGCCCATTTTTTCTGTTCCTACTACCGTACAACCAAATGCCACAAGAGGAATCATGTACCCCTGTAGATTTCCTCCATTACATGCCTGATTTCTTCTTTGATCACAGAGCAACTCTGCTCCTCCTTCTTTGAGTTCAATGCCTATCGTCCTCATAACCTGTTCATCACCTTCAACTACCTCCTCAAGTCCTTTTCCCTCTACATCATCTCTCTCATATCCAGAATCTTGACAACACCTTAAAGGAAATATTGACAGGATCTCAAATGATACTTTTCTGTCTCATTTACTCCCCTCTGTTATCAGATTCTTCTTCCAACCTCCTCTCCTTTCATTTTTCTCAGTCACCAATTGTGAGATCTTCCAACTACTCTCTTCTTCCAATCCCTTTATCTGGCTGCTTGGCCCTAGCTCCTCCTCCTTTGTCCTGCTGCCGTTTGTACTTCCTCACACTGAACTTTTTGTTTCTCTGTGTACAAACATATATTGGTATCTTTGGAAAAGCCAACCATTTCTTCTTTGTGTCTCTAACTACTTTTGTTCCCTTCACTTATAAATATGTCTAGCACGTTGCCAACAACAGCCACATTAACTTCTTCACTGCAGATTGACTGCTAGTTCTGTCCCAGTCTGGCTTATCCTCTCTTTACCCCATGTGAACTGCTCTCCAGTAGACTTCTCCAAACCAGGTCTGAAGGCCTGAATTCCATCTCCTTCTACTTTTATGCTCTTTCAGATACTGTTAATCTCTCCTTCCTCCTTGGCATCTTTTCTGCCCTTGGTTTGCAGCACTGTCTTCTCTTGGTTATCCTCCAGTCTCTCCAGCCACATGTTCTACATCTGCTTTGGCAGCAATTTCTGCTCTTCCAATCATAGAATTATAGAATATTAGGGCTGGAAGGGACCTCAGGAGATCATCTAGTCCAACCCCCTGCTCAAAGCAGGACCAATCCCAACTAAATTATCCCAGCCGGGGATTTGTCAAGCCTGACCTTAAAAATCTCTAAGGAAGGAGATTCCACCACCTCCCTAGGTAACCCATTCCAGTGCTTCACCACCCTCCTAGTGAAAAAGTGTTTCCTAATATCCACCCTGAACCTCTACCTCTGCAACTTGAGACTATTACTCCTTGTTGTGTCATCTGCTACCACTGAGAACAGTCTAGATCCATCCTCTTTGGAACCCCCTTTCAGGTAGTTGAAAGCAGCTATCAAATCTCACTTCAGTCTTCTCTTCTGTAGATTAAACAATCCCAGTTCTCTCATCCTCTCCTCGTATGTCATGTGCTCCAGGCCCCCAATAATTTTTGTTGCCGTCCTCTGGACTCTCCAATTTTTCCACATCTTTCTTGTAGTGTGGGTCCCAAAACTGGACACAATACTCCAGATGCGCCTCACCAGTGCTGAATAGAGGGGAATGATCACATCCCTCGATCTGCTGGAAATGCCCCTACTTATACAACCCAAAATGCTGTTAGCCTTCTTGGCAAGAAGGGCACACTGTTGACTCATGTCCAGCTTCTCATCCACTGTAATCCCTAGGTTATTTTCTGCAGAATTGCTACCTAGCCATTCGGTCCCTAATCTATAGCAGTGCATGGGATTCTTCCATCCTAAGTGCAGTACTCTGCACTTGTCCTTGTTGAACCTCATCAGATTTCTTTTAGCCCAATCCTATAATCTGTCTAGGTCCCTCTGTATTCTGTCCCTACCATCCAGCATATCTACCACTCCTTCCAGTTTAGCGTCATCTGCAAACCTGCTGAGGGTGCAGTCCACACCATCCTCCAGATCATTAATGAAGATATTGAACAAAACCAGCCCCAGAATCTACCTTTGGGGTACTCCACTTGATATGGCTGCCAACTAGACATGGAGCCATTGATCACTACCCATTAAGCCCGTCGATCTAGCCAGCTTTCTATCCACGTTATAGTCCATTCATCCAGACCATACTTCTTTAACTTACTAGCAAGAATATTGTGGGAGACTGTATCAAAAGCTTTGCTAAAGTCAAGGAATAACATGTCCTCCGCTTTCTCCTGATCTATAGAGCCAGTTATCTCATCACAGAAGGCAATTAGGCAATCAGCATATATTACAGTCCCTCAGTGTTCTTCACCTCCTCCTCTTTTTCCCCCTCTAGAGTCTGTCCTAGGGTGACTTCTTCCTCTCATCTCCTCTGCTTTGAGGAGAAACAGACAGAGAAGGCTGGGAGATAGGAGGAGAAGAACCAAGATAAGAGAGTCATGGAAGCCAAGAATGTCAGAGAAGGGCAAAATATCAAAGGTCTATATATAAAAGGTAGTAAAAAGATCAAGGAAGGTCTGGATGTATTCCAGTCCTTCAGACATAGTAAGGAAGCAATCACTAGGGACTTTGATAGCAGTTTCTTTAGCGTGCACAGGGGAGAAGGTGGGCTGAGGGGATCCAGCAGAATCGCCAAGTTGTAAAAATATTTATAACATAAATATGCCTTAGCTTAGTAGCCAGTTGCCTTAACAACTATTGGATTATACTATAAATTGATGTGTAATGTACCTGATGACATATTTGAAAAATGTGGTAAATGAAGGGTTCTGATGGGAGTTCACTCTTTCCTCCCTAAATAAAAGAATGGGAGGAAGAAAAGTTTTGCAGTAGGGGTATTTTTGTTGACCGTCCCAGCCAGTGATAACCCTGCTTGCATTTGCTAACCTAACCTAATGCACTTTTCTGACCCATAGGTCAATTTTGGGTTCTATGTGGAACCATTTCCATGCTAGTGACCATAAGGTTCTTGTAATGAATCGTCTTCATTTGGGATTGTTAACCTGTTTTGAGATAGTTCTGCACACAGTTTTGGTTCTTCCTGGTATAACAAGAAGAGAACAGCAGTAGGATACCAGTCCTTTTCCTCTACCCTGCACCCTATATAATTGTTGAGGTAAAGTGCCGAGTTAGGCTGGGCACCACATGAGAGAGAGACAGAGGAGCGAGTACAAGCAGTTAACCCCTGACACACACTGTAACATATTTTAACCATTGTCTGATTAATTAGATAGAGACGCTATGTCTCCAGCAGGTGTATGTAATTAAAACTTGGCAGGTTCACTTTAAAAAAAATGCAGATATGCTGCATTTCCTATTAGCACTCTTGATTTCTGCTGGCTTGCCTGCTATGCTAGCAGTGCTGACCTGTGACAACGGGCCTCTCCTAATTTGGAGTTACAGGTCGGGGAGGTGGCTGTTTATAAGCATAAAGGAAAATTTAAGCATATATTTAACTTTACATTAAAAAAGTGTCTAGCCATTTCTTCTTTGCAAATAACTTTCAAAATGTAAACCAACACAATTAATGCACAGTGGCCACTAGGGCTGAAACCTCATCACTGATTTCATTTTCCTAATAGGTGTCAGTCTCTCACAGTCACCCAGTACTGGCCTTTAAGGTCTGGAAATGCTATGGTCATCAGTCCTTGATTTTTAGGAAGACCCAAGATCAGTTCACAGCTGGACAGAGCAGGGATGCTCAGGCTACTGCTTATTTAACTCAGGTTGGTGCTTGTGTAACACCTACAGACCCTGGTTGTTGGCAGGCGGGATCGAACCTGGGCTCTCCGGAGCTTAGTGCATGAGCCTCTACTACTGCATGAGCTAAAAGCCAACTGGCTGTTCGCAAAGGCTGTAGAGCAAAGTCATTAATCTCTGGTCTCGGTGCCACCAGATGGGACAGAACACCACACCCAGGAGGTGTGTGGGTTACATACTTCCCCTAACTGAGGATGTGCATCTTGAGCTTCAGAGATTTCCCAGTTGAAATCCCAGATGAGCCCCTACTCGTAACATAGACAGACCCTGGTCATCGGCATCGAACCTGGGATCTCCAGAGCTTAGTGCATAAGCCTTTACTGCAGTGGTGCACAACCTGTGTCCCCTCAGGTTGATCAGATTGCCGGACACTACACATTTTGCTGATATTGACTGTCTGCGGGCACTGCCCCCCACAACTCCCAGTGGCCGCGGTTCTCTGTTCCCGGTCAATGGGAGCTGTGAGTAGCAGCGCCTGCAGGCGAAGGGGCCACAAGGACATGCTGGCTGCCGCTTCCCACAGCTCCCTTTGGCTGGGAGCTGTGGGAGGCGGTGCCTGTGGACGGTCAGCGTCAGCAAAATGTCTTTCCACATGTGGCCCGCGGGCCACAGGTTGTCCACACAGCTCTACTGCATTAACTAAAAGCCAACTGGCTGTAAACTCAGGCTGTAGAGCAAAGTCTTTAATCTCTCTCTCTCTCTCTCTCTCTCTCTCTCTCTCTCTCTCTCTAAATCGTCTAAATGGGACAGAACACCTCACCCAGGCAGTGTGTGGGTTTCACTTGTACATTGCGTGGAATTGAGCCAGTTTCTCTGCTGAGCAGCCAGCGTCACTTCTGACCTCAGGCCAGATCTGGGGCCGCTAGTAACATGAGAGGCGCCATGGGTTAGTAGAGTGAGCGCAAAGGAATAATCTCTGCTCTGTTGCAGTTTCCTGCTGGGGTCACTAAGTGAGACAAACCACCCTGCGATCTGGCCCAGTAGCTATATGGTAGCAATTCAGCTGTGTAGCCTGGAAGCTTATTACTTGCGTCTGTGCCCAGAGTCTGATTCTACAGGAGGTCTGTCTGCATGGGCATGCGGGGTAGTGTGAGGCTCCAGTGTCTGCTCACTGGGAGGCTTCATGGAGAGTAAGGTGGCAATAATATTGTGTGACAGACCTCAGGACCATCTAGTAGGACTTCACCCAGCTTGCTGTCAGTTCCACCAGCTCAGCTGGCCAGCAGCTCCACAAAAACCAGATGATACAATGTGACACAAACGAGCAGACTCTGAAAACAGGTTACCCTGTTTGTGTGTGATTTGATCTGGGATTGTTTTATTTCTAATTATTAAGGCAGAATGGGCTGTGAGCTGGAGGGTGGCCAGAATCAGTATTTATATATATAAAGTTTTTGGAAGGTTCGGACATGAATGGACTGCTCAGCTGGTAGCTGGATTGATGATGCACAGGAACGTCTGTGCCAGATTCTCCAGAAGCGGATGTCTGTAATCCTGAGTCTGGAAGTTGTTACTATGATCAGCCCTATGAAGTGTTGAGTGAGGTATGGAAGTGAGATCTACTGTCATATATCAGAGAGGTAGCCGTGTTAGTCTGGATCTGCAAAAGTGACAAAGAGTCCTGTGGCACCTTATAGACTAACAGACGTATTGGAGCATAAGCTTGCATGGGTGAATACCCACTTTGTATTCACCCACAAAAGCTTATGCTCTAATACATCTGTTAGTCAGTTAGGTGCCACAGGATTCTTTGTCATCTGTCATATATTACTTTTATGCCTTTCCTGCCTGCCAGGTTTTCCTAGCTATTCTGTTTTTTCTGCGAACGCATGTTACAGTCTTGACCCTCAGAGCCACTTGTGTCGCAAGCATGTAATACGTTGGTTTAAGTATCCCTTAGATTCAGAGGTCCCCAATCTTTGAGGCACGCCCCCTTAGAGAGGCATGGAGGAATGTTTGGGGGTTTGGTGTGACCTGGGCCAGCCCCTTTTGGAGCAGGCAGCCTCACTCCGCTCCCAGGTGTGTTCCGACCTAGTCCCGGACCTCCAGATGTGGCCCCAGCCTTGGCCCCCTTACCTCTGTCGGCGTCCCCCATACGGACAGAGGTAAGGGAGGGTGTGATGCAGCGGCTGGAGCCCCAGGGACTTTGAATTGCTGCCAGAGCCCCCACTACGGAAGCCCAGGGGAGTCTGGCTGGGCTCCAGCGGCAGTTTAAAGCCTCCCCTGTGCTCCCGCATCGGGGACTCTGGAGGAATTTTAAAGGGCCCGGGGTGGTAGCGGCGGCCCAGCACTGGGCTCTTTAAATAGGTGCCAGAGTCTCATTGCAGCCTCCCTGGGGCTCCAGACGCAGGGCTCTTATTGAAGTGGTCTTACGCAAGGCTCTTATTGAAGTGGTCAGAGTGGCTGATGAATGTTAAGCAATGAGATAGAAGATTAATTGTTGGATGGCATGCTGCTTATTGTTGGATGGCATGCTTATTTAAGTGGTCTTATGCAGGGCTGCTTATTGTTGGATGGCATGCTTATTGAATTGGTCTTACGCAGGGCTCTTATTGAAGTGGTCAGAGTGGCTGATGAATGTTAAGCAATGAGATAGAAGATTAATTGTTGGATGGCATGCTGCTAATTCTGAGGTCACTAATATGAGTTCTTAGAAGATTCCTAGGAGGTAATTTTTGGTAACCTCGATGTTTTGTTCTAAGAAGTAAAATGTGCATTCTCCTATAGAGAATAACTTACATTTAAATGCTGTTGAGCAGAGCACAAGGAGGAATGTGACCATGAATAAGCTCACTCAAGCAGCCTACGGCATTTCCAAACCCACGAGACTTGAATTGGTTCAAAATTGGGCTGAATATCTTCTTTCCCTCCATAGTGTCTAGGTTATTTTTTCAAATTGTTTTTTTTTTATATGCCTATGCAGATGATATGTTATGCTGGCATTGATCCACTGAGTGTATTTGTCAGCAGTAAAATGAATGAAATCCTAGAGGCAGAATTTGAACCAGCTGCTGCTGTTTACCAACCAGGCTAACAGTGACCCTTACATCTATAAATACTTCCCTGTGAATCAGAAGCAGTGAACTGAACCCTATTTCTTTTACTCCTGTTTCCTTGATTATCTTTCTCACTCTCACTTTTTACTTTTCATGTTCTCTCTCTTTCTTTCCCCCATCAAACACTGTCAAACCCTGCAAGAGAGGGATTCATTTAAAATGTTGTAATTAATCAGTTGTTAGGAGTGCATCAAATTGTTGGCCTGCAAAGACCTGTAGAGACTTCTTCTCCTGATATGCATGATACTGATTTTTAAGAGTGATAGTTTTAAAGTACAAGTTTGGAATCTTAAAAATACCGGATCATTGTTAGAGTTTATCACTCTTAATAAGGAACAATTTCATGCAATCAATTAGTTAATATGTTGTAATGCCTTCATAGCGTTAGGTTAAAATATGTGTGAAAAGATCACGATTCCCATCCTAATCTACCACCCACACTTTTTACTTTTATTTATTTAGGCTAGTTTTAGAAGTTGTAATGGAACAGAATTTTATCACAGACTGATAATCAAGTTACATGTTGTTCCAGTTTGGGTTTCTCCTAAGGGCTAATATTTACAATCTTGCCAGCCTTAAGCATTCAAAAATCTTGAGTCGGATCCCAAAATATCATGAGGTTGGATTAAAAATTACGAGGTTGTTTTTTTGAAGCTGCATTCTTTCATTTGCCTTTCGGATATACTGGGGTAATATTTTTCAATCTTTTCTCTGCAAGCATGAGGTTTTGCATCTTATGTTTTCTTTTTAATGAAAAGTGAGCTTTTCTAGTCACATGCCTCTGCAAAGTGTTGCTTTAAGAAAAACACCAAATATTGTGACAGTTGCAACAAAATCCCAAGAGTTGGCAACACGGCATTTATAAGAAAACAACTTACCAGAATCGTATGTACGCTCATGCACATGCACATATATGCACACACACACTAATGTGAACAGAGAAAACATGCCAGCTTGTTGCTCAGCCCAGCTCTGTGACCCCAGGTAATTTAGTTTTTTCTGCCCCAAATCATTCTCCCCTCATCTGTCTCGCAATCAGCCATTCTTACAGCTTTTTCGTTGATCTTTGTAAGGGGAGGGGGAAACATCTTTGCAGTAACACTTGCTTCCTTGATGACCAGATAGTGCCCCTTGTGATCGAAAAGAGTGCCACACTATAACAAGATGACCCCAACCACACATTTAGGACCCAATCCTGCAGTTCTTCCTCATACACGCAACCACATTCACTTTGTGATCCTCCTAGTAAGTGTTGCAGGATCGGGCTCTTAGCTGATAATGGCCCACTTTATTAAGAAGAATTACTTACAAACACACTTTCAGACTTATTCAAGGAAGAAATTCTTCTTACCTTTTGGACCTATGTCCTGAGCATCATGAATAGAATTTCCTCTCTAAGACAACCTTTGTGAGGTTGTGGGGAATAAAGCTACTGGCCACCTGAACCTGTAGTAGTGCAGATTATTATTATTTTTGTTGTTGTTGTTTAATGGAGGAGATTAACTGTTAGACTTTTTTGTCTAAATGGCTGAGCTTTGCCTTCTACCTACAATCTAAAAGAAACATTCAGTTGTTGTTGAAAGGAAAGATTGTAATGATATGGTAAAATTGTTTCCATTCTCGAAAGACAAAGAAAAATCCAGTAGAACAGATGGGAATCTGCAGACCTGTAGTATATTTAAAAATAATTGCTGTACCCAATATAAGGTACTGTAGTGCTATAATTTTAGTGTGGTTTTGCTTGTCCGCTTCCTGGGTTGCGATATTGTTTCATAGACTAGTCCACATTTCCTCTGCTAGATTAATTCTTTTGGAAGTGGCATCCTTTTTATTCCCTCGGTTGTTATCGCAGCAAGAGGAAGAGGGAACGTGTGATGAATGAAGAATGTTCACGTTTCTGTATGCCACACATGATGTTAGGGATCCCCTGGGATTTGTTTGTGTTCTTGTATATGTGTGGATGAACATCTGTGGAATGACAGCCTAACAACTTCCTACTGACATTATAATGCTATATTATGGTCCCTTTATATTTTTCTAAGCTTTAGCTCATTTTGTTAACTCTTTCCGCTTCCAATTGCTTCATGCCCTTCCTCACTCTTTCAGTCGATAAGAGAGTTGCAATAGCCACAGAGTTGATTAGACCTTGAAATTAAAACCAGTAATGTCAGAGTCGTACGCCTTGATCTATGGGGAAAAGAGTTCTGATTTGAGCTCCTTTCCTAAATCTATATTAACTTTCTTTTTGCTTCATGATTGCTTTTTATTCCTGTTTCCCTCTCCAATCTATTCCTTTGTGTTCTATTTTCTATTCTTTTGCAGTAAGATACAGAACATCCCATTTAGTGAAATTGACAATTATAGCTCCACAACCTGGAGAAGTAAAGATGAATATACTTTGTGCCTGATAGGGATATGCCTATAAGCTGAAAAGCCTGCAGAGATATTAAAGTTCTCAGTAAAGTATTTCAACACCACTGGCCTTATACAAAACTAATGGGAAGTCAATGGAGAGACTCTAGGTATGCATGATACATGCAAATATTCAGATTGTTGCATTGCCTGGTGCAGTCCACTACCACACACACTTATTTTAGAAATGTATTTTTTCCTAAGGTCTGAGTCTTGCATTTGTAAAATAATTTTGCTTTCAACAGCAGCACCATTGTGCCTGTGTGTATGTGCTGTTGCTTTTATTTTTTAACTCTAAATTTTAATTCATGTTGGCTATTATGATACCACAGTGAAGATGATAAACTGGAGAGTCTAAAAACTGGTCCTTTTTCTCTTGTGGCTTCATCTCGTGCTCCAGAATTTAAGCCTGCAATTTGAAAACACATTTGCCTCTAGCCATTATGAATTGTTAAGACAGTCTCTAGAATGTGAACCAATGCAATGGTATTTTCCAGAATCTACAGGCATCCTGACGCGATTATTCTGATTGCTTGTGAACTGCCCTTTTTCATTCATTTTTGAGAGGATGTTAATTGTGAAGACTAAGGATGACAATTTAAATGCCATAATTGATTATTTCACTGCTGATAGAAACATGCTACAGAAAAGACAGATAAAAATGTTTTGAACATTTGCTCAATCTAATGTTAGTGGCATTTCATTTTCATAT
The DNA here is from genome assembly GCA_032164245.1 of Sternotherus odoratus. NCBI lineage: Eukaryota > Metazoa > Chordata > Testudines > Kinosternidae > Sternotherus > Sternotherus odoratus. The sequence continues at coordinate 14,528,068 of JAVMKO010000003.1, read as the reverse complement.
GATGAGTGGGTGGAGCTTGGGGAAGAATACCAACACTCATTTGTGTAGTCTGACTCAAGAGTCCATGTATGCTGTTCCCCTCTGATAACCTGATTTAATTGATTTGAAGACCAGAAGGGATCATTATGATCATCTAATTTGACTTCTGCATAATACGGGCCTTAGAGTTTGACCTAGTGATTCTTACGTCATCCAGCCCAGCAACTTGTGGTTCAATTTTGAGATTTTTTTGTTTCCATTTTGACAGTTTAAAGTCTTTAAGTTTTACTCCATAGTTGGCTGCTCCATTGGTTCTCAAACTATTGCTGGGCTAATAGCATATTTCCACCTACTAAGTTACATTAAAATACATGAAATAATTTCCAGGGAATTAATTCTCCATAAAAGTAATTACTGTACTTGCTACAGGGATCTAGTATCAGAGAGGTAGCCGTGTTAGTGTGGATCTGCAAAAGCGACAAAGAGTCTTGTAGCACCTTATAGACTAACAGATCTTAGGGATCATCTGTTAGTCCATAAGGGCTACAAGACTCTTTGTCGCTTTTCCTACAGGGATGTTATTGGATTGTGAACAGAGGTAAGATGAGGTCTACACGGTGACAAATTGGAGAGGAGATGATCCATAAGTAAATATCTCTATAAGATGTAGTCCGCTCTGAATACATCTGGGAGCCTCTTCTCTGCACCAATTGCTAAACTGCTCCTAAGGCCCTCCTACAAGGCAATTGCAGAGAACCCTGGAGGGTTGAGTACGTAGGAAGTCGGTGCTCTGAAATGTCAGCTGCAACTAAGTGACTTTTGATAACATTCAAGGTTTTCCTAATAACTAATCCATAGACTTTAAGGCCAGAAAGGGGAGGGGAGGGACATTATGATTCTTTAGTCTGACCTGTATAACACAGGCTAAAGAATTTCACCCAAGAATCTCTGCATCAAGCCCATAACTTCTGTCTCATCTGTAATACATATTTCAGAAAGACATCCAGTCTGGATTTAGAGATGGAGAGTCCACAGCATCCCTTGGTAAATTAATTCCAATAGTTAATTACTCTCACTGTTAAAAATCTGCAACTTAGTTCTAGTCTGAATGTGTCGAGTTTCAGCTTCCAACCACTGGATGTTGTTACGCCTTTTTCTGCTAGACTGAAAAGCCAGATCTACTTTTGGAAATCTCTTCCCCATGTAGGTACTTAGACCCTGATAAGGTCACCTCTTTACCTTCTCTTGGATAGACTAAAGCTTCTTAAATCTCACTTATAAAGCACGTTTTCCAGACCTCACATCATTTTTGTCATTTTTTTCCTGAATCCTTTCCAATTTTTCAAACATCCTTTTCAAAGTGCAGACACCAAAACTGTCTCATTAATGCCCTATACAGGGGTATTGCCCCCTCCCTACTCCTACTTGATAATCCCCTGCTTATATATCCAAGCATCCCTCCTAGCTAGAGCATCACACTGGGAACTTGTTCCATTGTTTATCTATCAAGAACCCTTCTTAGCTATGGTGCATTGATTTTCCTACCCTGTTCTCAGGAAAAAAAAGTTATTTAAAGGTTAGAAATCCCCTTCATGGCTCAACTTAATATTGATTAACATAACCTTCCAAGCTATTAAGATCTATCAAATAAAGTATTCAGAGACTGAAAAGTGCACACTAGCCGGCAGGTAAATAATAAAATATCTAAAATTCTTAACTCTTAGATTAGACTGTTCAGCTACTGCATGTGAGAATTATATCAATGTGCTAAAAATCTTTATATATTTGTTTATGGGGAATTGGCAGAATAGAAGTTCATTTATGGTAAACCAAGTTTCTATGTATTAAGTAACCCAGTAGTGCACGTCATAGACAAAGAACCTAAAAAATGCAGTTTTAAACCGGTAAATGTACCAATTTTAGGTAGTGAAAGATCCCTCGGCACTTTATAAACTATATATGCAGCAATCATTCCACTCAACAATGAAATGCAGGCAGTTCTGGGGTAGGACATGGCAGTCTTTGAAACAGCACACAGCAACACTGCATGACTGTAGGATGGGCATTAAAAATAATATTCTATCTAATTGAAACTCTGTGGAATGTAGGAAGACAGAATGTAATTATCTGATTTGAAATTTGGCCAAGACACCTGGGGTTAACACTCCTACAATGGGAAGAGTGACATGAGTCTGACTATATTGTTCATGATTTCTGTTTTACATCTCATCTGAAAATAGTCATGAAAGCTAGTTTAGCTGTAAACACAGAACAATTACAGTCTGACATAAATAACTTCAGTTTAATGGTGTATCATCCTTTGGGCTTTTAAGGTTATTATTTATTTTTAAAGTTACATATGAATATGATGTACTTTAACAAAATTTAACATAAGAAATTTAACACATCTTTTGTAAGTTACTATTTTCTGGGGAAGGGGTCCTACATTTGAATAGATTATTTTACTTGTCATAAGAAAGTGTTTGGGTTTTTTATATTGGACCTTTTCTCAGATTGCAGCCTGCTGCAAATATTTTAAGTAACATCATAAAACACCTCAAACTGAGAATTTATAATGGAAACCTAACCAAACCTTCCTTACAGTGCTATAATTGCAAGTATAGCGGTAGTTTCTATTGTTGTCCTCACATGAATGTTATGTCTTTTTGGTTGGCAATAACTAGGCAATTGGAAGCAATTTATAGTTCTGCTTTGTAAGACTGAATGTCCCCTTCCTCATGCTGTTGTCTCTGACAGTTGGATGTTACTCTCTAACACCAAGGAGACCAAATGTCTCTGGTTTACTGTGTGCTTTATTACATCTTTACGTACACATTTGACCTGAAGGCTAACCCTTAGTGTATTATGGCGTTTCCTTTCCTGTTCTAGTGGCAAAAAGCTGCTTAAGCTGGACCTGTAATTCGCTGATCCTGCTAATATGACATTACTTTTGCAGTCAGAAGAGCAGCCTGTTCTGATATGTTCCCTGAAAATTGAATTATGTAAGTGCATCAAGACTATGGGATGAGTGCTTGTCTGCTTTATGGTAATTAAAATAAATACACCTGATCAGGCAAGGTCAGGTCTTGGAGTGGTAAAATCCTATGTGTAAGGTTATTCACCTCTGGGATTAGGTAACCGAGAGAAATTAGTAGCTTCTGGATTTTTTTTTTAACTGGATACCGGATTTGTTCTTGACTTGTTATCTCTGACCCAAAAGTTTTCTATACAGTTGAAGGTCTATTTAAAAAATACTTCTTGTTTTAGCTGATTCCTTAGCCAGTAATTCTGTGTCTTTTGCTTTGCTCCTGCAGTTTTCCTAATCTTTTGGATAAAATAAGTTTTAAAAAACCACGTTTTTTTCCTCTCTGTAACATTTAGCCTATCTCATTATAGCAAAATATTGCATTTTACATGCCAAGCATTAAAACCTGCTTTCTAAAAATGGTAACTGTATTTAATAACTAATTACTCTAATGATCCTGTAGAAGTGCTTGAGACCTTTTTTAGTAGTGGTGTCAATTACAACCATCTGCACAATGAATAAAGGAACCATGGCCCAGCTGTAGAGTTGAAACATGTTGGCATTTTCCTATGGGCAACCATATGGTACTTAACGAAAGTGAATTGTTCACACAGCAAACTGCTCTGCTCCTGATGAATGATAACGTTTTGTTCTGGAAAATAGTTCCACAAATGCATGGAGTATTTTTAAATGCCGGAGGCGTCTCTATGTGACAGGCTATAAAGGGGAAGGCCCTTGGAAAATAAAACAAAACACGCTTTTCTTTTGCTTAGGAATTCTAGCACATCCTTACTGGTTCTTAATCATAGTGTCCCCTTTGTGAATATGCAGCCCTGAATCTGTAAATTGTATTTAATTTAATATAGAAAGGATAGAACTAGAAATGTAATTCTCATTTGCCATAAGCATGTCGGAGCTTGAAGCTGGTATGGGCTTTAAAATAGCAAATCTGAAGCTGCGCAGCATTCATAACATTTTGCCTTGCATATGGGCAGAAATTTGTGCACCATCTAAAAGAAACTTAGAGTTGCATGGTAACTGAAATAATTAGGTTTCACTCAGGAGTGCCAGTTATAAACTGGTCTCTCTTTCCTGGCCTTGGTTACCTGACATTAGGCAAGGTGGCAGGATGTTGCATGAAATGAGTCATTATCAAATTGACTCCATTGGTCACTGTTACAGCACCAAGAAGATGTAGGTCTTTTCTTAGAAAATTGACCCCCGTCTTTCTCCGTAGAAACAATGGTGTGTTTTGTTTTCCTGTTTGTGCAATGGAGGGCTCAAGAAACTGGTAATGGAATTCATAGCTAGTGGGGAAGGGATAGCTCAGTGGTTTGAGCATTGGCCTGCTATGCCCAGGATTGTGAGTTCAATCCTTGAGGGGGCTATTTAGGGATATGGGGCAAAAAATCTGTCAGTACTTGGTCCTGCTAGTGTAGGTAGGGGACTGAACTCGATGACCTTCAAGGTCTTTCCATTTCTATGATGAGATAGGCATATCTCCATATATAGCCTTCCCTCACCCCCCCCCCCCCCCCCAGTCACTGGTTTGAGATCAACAGTGATAGAAAGCTGTTGCCATTTCATAGTAGTCATTTGGACAATGTGAAATGAGTTTGGTCTCAGTATATTTGGTACTGTCCATCTTGCACAAATAGCCATCAGCAGTTACCTGAATTAACGATTTTATTAGTCTCAGATATTGGCTATTTTAATGTTATTACTTTTTAGATGAAATACAATTGCTAAGGAATTTGTATATTCTATTAATAATGGTTAATAATAAACATCCCAAACCTGGGCATTTTAAACTGTTCTGTGTGATATATTGGACGGCTTTTGTGAACATTGCCTTGTTTCTGCATTGATGCAGATTGATGGGGCAGTAAAGGACGGCTGGTGGGGTTCCTTTTTACTTTTCCAATGAATATATAGAAGACTTCATTGTTAATTAATCCATCACATTTCACAAGCGCTGAAATAACTTGAAACAACATGATAGATCTTGCTGTCACTTTTACAGAAGTTGTTGTAACAACTCTTTGCCTTAGACTTCAAGGTTCTCATTACACTTCACACCAGGGCTACAGTAGAACCTCAGCGGTATGGACACCTTAGGAATGGAGATTGTCTGTAACTCTGAAATTTGGTACAGTTCGGGCTTCAGATCTGACCGCTCACACTCTGGGCCAGGTTTCAGAAGCAGCTGAGCTCCCTACTCCGTGCTGGCATGAGTTTTCAAGCTCGTCCCCCTCCTGGCAGGGGAGTGTGTGTGTGTATGTCTGTATAAACAGTGCATGCAGGGAGGGGTGAAAGCAGGGCGGACCCCAGCGCAGCTCCTGCTCTGCTGGTTCCAGCCGCCTTGGGTTGGCAGCCCCAGGGTCTTGCTGTAAGTGGGTGCCCTGTGCGTGGGGTTGGGGTGGGGACAGGCGACCTAGACGTGCCTACTTTTGAGATGCAATATAGGCACAGTACAGTATTTGCGTTTTTTTCTCTGCTTCCCTCCTGATTGGTTACTTCCAGTTTCACATGGTGTCTGGTTGACCGGTCTGTCCGTAACTCTGGTGTTCGTATGTTTCAGGTTCTACTGAATTTGCAAATTCACAGTAGCAGAAGGGACACAACTCAAGAAATCTTGGAACAGGAGGACTTGAGCTAAAGGAAAAGTCTTTGTTAGCTATTAGCAATATGGAGTTGTGTAACATTATGAGAGACTCTAGATAATGCTATTGCAGATGGACTTGCAAATACTGAATGCACAAAAGTTAACACTAGAAAAATGCTTATTCTCAGCTGGGATGCAGTTTATTGTGGAGGCAGAGTCTGTCACCTGTAAAATATGGGGTGACAGGGAGTTCCCCCTGGAACTCTCTCTAAGATCTATTTTCTTACATGCAGTTATTGCCTACAGGTTCTACCCAGCTATGTGGGAAATCAAATCACTGCATGGTGCAAAAACACTGCAGGGGTTGTGAAACACAAACAGCTGTGATCTAAGATGCACTAGCCAGTTAATTACTGACTGCAATATGCTTTATACTTCTTGGTATTTGATCTGTTACAGAATCACCATTTGGTGCAGTAAATCTTCCTTACTTTTAATTAAGAGTAACTCATTGGTATTGTAATAATTTCAGTCTAACATTTATTTTAAAAAAGAACCGTTGTGCAGGGATGTAGTGGGAAATGTTTCTGTACCTGAGAGGCAAATGTTTATTATAACTGGGAGCAAAATGTTACTAGTGTTTGAGCACTGACTTTATGCTCTATACCAGAGATCGGCAACCTTTGGCATGCAGCCCATCAGGGAAACCTGCTGGCAGGCCAGGACGGTTTGTTTATCTGCAGCGTCCACAGGTTTGGCTAATGGCAGCTCCCACCGGCCGCGCTTCGCCATTCCAGGCCGATGGGTGCCTGCGGGAAGCGGCGTGGGCCGAGGGACATGCCAGCTGCTGCTTTCCGCAGCCCCCATTGGCTTGGAATGGCGAACCGCGGCCAATGGGAGCTGCGATCAGCTGAACCTGCGGACACTGCAAGTACACAAACTGATGGATCAGCTGTGAGGGATCAACAGTATGGCCACAAACATGGTACTTTGTTACTCACAATCTAATATGGCAAGGCTAGTAGAAGGGAGCGTGAGCACTTTGGGCTGATGAGAACACTGTAGGCAGCCTAGGTCATTGTTGTTGCCAACCATAGGTGCTGACTCCAGAAGTGCTCCAGAGCTGGAGCACCCAGCGGAATCCCCATGGATCAGCTCCTTAAACTTAATTTTTTCCCCCTTAAACTTAATTTAAAAATGAAGCTTTAAAAACAAAATCCTAATGAAAAGTATTTTCTTTGGGTCTAAACCTTTTTCTTCACTTGCCAACTCCCTTTGGTTAGGGGATTGAAGCTCTTGTGTTCATCTCCTGGTTTTGTAAAAGTAAAATTGTGCATAATTTTTTCCACTAAAAGTCTCCCATGCCATGGCATTTCAGTTACATTCAGTATTGGCAGCCTAAACTATATGGAACTATTCCAGTGCATGAGTACTAGAAAGTGAACCTAATTATGAACAATGTGAAACAGACTAGCATCACTTCCCAAACAATGTGAATTGCAGAAAGTAAAAGCATAAGTGGTGAGAAGTTAATTATATATTGTTAAATCTTGCTCACTTTTAATAATGTAAAGTGGTGATAGTAATGTATGTAAGAAAATATAAGTAATATATGTATTAATCTGATACAATCCCATGCCATGGTGTATTTGTAAAATAACCAACAATCCCCTTACACCTGTTTGAATCTGACCCAGTGTCTGCATTCATATTTTCAAAAGGAAGCAATGATAACTCCATTGCCAAATCATATACAGCACTTTAAGTTTTTGTTTAAATACTTTCCACCAGAACTGACAAATTCTATTGATCAGTACAATAAAGTATTCCAATTTCCAAATATTTCCTTTGACATGAGATACCAAATAAACTGTACATAGTCTCAGAAGTGACTGAAGGGCAAATTCTCCTCCAGAGGTCACTTCCTTAGAGGTTTTTACAGTATAACATTAAACTGAAAGTGACAGAAGTGAATTTAAGGGCTGGTCTCCACTACGGGGAGGGATCGACTGCAGATACGCAACTTCAGCTACGTGAATCACGTAGCTGAAGTTTGCGTATCTGCAGCCGACTTACCGTCCGTCCTCATGGCGGCGGCAGTTGGCGGTGCGCTCCCCCGTCGACTCCAGCTAGTCATTGTACTTTTGAATGTTTTATCAGCTTAATCCTCCTTCTCCTTCTCTTTACAGGGTGTGTTAAAATATAGGATAACAATGTGATAATTGCCGCTTTGTTGATTCAGTATAGTTTGATTTACAGGTATTCTTCATTATGAGATGGTTACATATGTTGAAAAGGCAGAATCTCTGTATTGCAAGGATAAAACTGCTGCAGAGGTGGATTTGCTGCCATTGGTTGGCAGTAGAGAGGGGTGTGTTAGTGTGTGAGTGTGTGTGTGTGTGTATGTATATAACAGTACAGTAGGATAAAACACAGCTTTCATTAAAGCAACCAGCAGCATATAGTTCCTTTCAGGTTTCAGTACTGACAAGGAGAGCTTCTGACACAGAAGTTGACTTCTTACATAGCCAGTCCACAATATCACGCCAACTCTTTACTTCATCTCTTTGCCCATCTAAGCTTTCCTGTCTGGGCCCCATGCTATCACATCCTGTACATCTTAGCATCCAGTGTAATTTAAAGGAGAGAACTGTATGAGGAGCCTCTGTAGTCTGTCAGTTCTAGAACTCTCTGGTACTGGTACGTTACCTTTCATCCTGGACAATCCCAGAGCTCTTTACAGACTCTGTAGAGGGGTCGCTTTACCCCACTGCAGAAATGCAGACAGCGCTGAGGTGGAATTGACAAAATCTAAATGTGGCCTGGACAAAAAGGAAACAACGTTATTCTCACAGGTGAGCAAAAAAGTGACATGGGATTGTTTAATGGCCACATTTTTATCATTATTTAAAAATAATATAAAATTTAAAATAATTTAAAACTTGTTACTTTTATTATTTGTATTGTGGAAGTCCCTTTATACCCCAGTTGTGGACCCAGGCAGCTAGAGAAGCACAAGGAAACAACAAGATAACACTGGTCTGCACGATAAGCAGTGGTCCTTGCGTACCAGCAGTCTAACCTTTGTCAGGTGTTTTGTAGGCATCATGGCAAAGGAGAGAGATTGTGAGGGATTTGTAAGAAGACAAGGAGGCAGCTTTGTGGGTGTTCACAGGGAGCACCTCCCACATTTGAGGGCAGCATGGAAAAAAGCATGAAAGTACTTGTTTGAAAAAGGAACCGATTGGTGATGGAGGCTGGCATCATGGGTGATCAGAGGCAGCGTCAACATCTCAGCAGCATATTAGAGATGATGGGTCAGGTGGAGATGGGCTTCCAAGTATGGACTTGCACTTTCCACAGTTAGGCTCACAACTGGGGTAGGTGTAGTAGGCCCCACTTGCCATTATACCACACTGCTCCTATTGGAAGGCTGTAGTTTGTTTGATATAATAGAGAAGGGGAAGCCTGGGAAGGGAGGCAAGAGATGAAAATGATTTGTGCAGCAGTATTTTGAATGGATCACCAACATCACTTCCTGCAGTCGTTGACCTTGATAAATCATGAGATTTACTATGATTACCACCAACGTGATACGACTTATCTGAGGATGGGGAATGTTGCTCCATTTTTAAATGAGGCAAGTTCCATGCATTTTCATCTGAAGGAACATAAAAAGCTATTTAAAAATTGATGTGTGTACATTAGAACTGTGCTCTGGTTCTTCCCCTACCCTAGTGTTCACAAGTAGTGACTGAAAAGTCAGTATAAAATTAATTTAAAGGGGAGAAACTAAAAATTACTTCCTGCAGTTTAGAAATAGCGGCATCACTTTTTTCAAGATTTGTGCAAAACACATATAGTTAACACAATGTAGAAGAACACACGAGAACACATTTTAAATGCATTTGGGTGGAAACATGAGATGCACTGGATATTATTGAGAGATGTAGTGTTGCTATAGCTGAAGTTGCCTTCAGGTTTCATAAATCCATTATGAAGCCTCCCACTGCAATTCCTATACTTTTTGCTAAGAAAAATGGATTTGGTCTAAAAATTGCCAGGCTTGCTCTGAAGGCCAAATAGAATTTTTCTTCAAAGTTTAAAAACAATGGTTGAACTGTTTTTGATCTGGGCATTAAATGAGACTGCAAAGGGAGTGGGGAGAGTGGGCTTTATGTTTGTTTTTCTTTACTTGCTTATTTGTTGAATTTTTAGTCTTATACCAACATCGTACCCAAACACACCCAACCAAAGCTCTGAGTGCCCTTGATGTACATTTAAAAACATGTAGGAGATTTAAAGTAAAATGTGATGATTTAGGCCCACATAAAAGGGAGGCCTGAAAGCTTAGTGGTGGCTTTGTTGATGACAATGATGTTTTGATATGTTTAAAACAACTTTTTAGGAGCCTTTCTCTACTTGCTTTTAGCATTAGAAATAGAGGATCAGCCTGCGTAGACTGGAAAACTTTAATTACTTGACAGCTAGTGCAATAGTGAGTTTTTAAAAGAAGAGTGAAGATTACTATTTAACTTCTGTGCCTAAATCGCCACACAAACTTCCACTGATTTAATTAAATAGACTTTCTAAAACCAATTTAGTTTGAAATTTTGGTGCAAATAGGTGCACAGACCATCTCATCTCAGAATGAAAGTAGTTAAAGCTGAGCTATCTATCACTAAAGCTTATACTGAAATAAACTGGTTAGTCTCTAAGGTGCTACAAGTATTCCTCGCTTTCTTTACGGATACAGACTAACACAGCTGCTATTCTTGAATCTAAAACACACTTTCTCAATTCATCTTTAACAACTTTTATTGTGAAATACAAGTTCCCACACAAAGTCTTGTACTGAAATAGCTAAATAGATTTTAATTCTCACCTTTTGACATTTTGGTGCAAGCTTGTATACAGTCCAGCCCTAACATTTTGACTAAAGGAAGCCCTTGTTAAAGATTCAACAGCCTTGCACCTTCTGTTAAGATGATAAGAGCTAATCATAAATATCCTTTAGCACTCTCAGAGGTTCTCCTAGAAAATCAAGATTCCTGCTATGTCTAACTTAAAAATAAAGCATGCAGAAATGTAAATAAATAAATACATTTTTAAGCCCCCCTGTATCTTTAAAAAAAACCAATTTAAACATTCAGATAATTTTCATTTGTTAAAAAAGAGGGGCTGGGGGGAATTTTCTAGTTGTTACTATTTGGAATTTAGACTTCTATCTATGATTTTTGCCCTGTTTTGAATGAGTCTAAAGCTGTTGTTTGATAAAGCTCTGATCATCGGCCAAGGCAATCCAACTGTTGCCTTTGCAAGTTTGAAGCTTGAAGATATGTTGTGATGTTGCACCATCAAGTTATTTTCACCTCAGGGCAATTACTGGGCCCCCAGAAGTATTTTTTCTATCGCACCTCGGGCACAGGGAAGGTTTATGATCTAATTGGTAGGTTCCAGACAGATCTTCTAAGCACCCAAAACCACAGTTGTTGGTCTGATTTTCAGAAGTTTTGAAGCGTTGCTGCTCCCAGGGAAGCTAGTGAAACCTGTGGTTGCTCAGGATCTCTGAAAATCTCTAGCTGTGTATTGAATATGTATAATAATATTTCCCTGTAACTATCCCTATGGAACACAGTTTTAAAAAAGAAACCAAGTGACTGCTAAAACATTATTTATAAAGTCTATTAGAACATTAAATTGTTATACAATTCAAGTATCTTTAAAAAATCTGAGAGTTGGAATAACTAATATAAAATGTTGGCCTTTCTCCCATGCCAACCCCGCAAAAATATTCTAGAACCTTCACTCCACTCCAGATTTCTGCCAGGAGTGGATACACCGCAACTTTCTTCACTGGTTGGCTGGAGAGCTGCCTTTATTTTGAATTCAGCTACCTCTGAACAGTAGCTGTGATCTTTTTTGCACTGTAAGAAATAAAGTAGGAAAATCTTGTGTGAAATTACTCCTGTGTTATTAGATTTTAACGTAATTTAAATGAGCCAGGTGGCAATAAGGTATTGCCCAAGGTAAAAATAGTTTGTGAGACTGTGCTGTATAACTTATATAGTTCAAAGCTTGAGAATAAGTTGTGACATTGCACCATCAAGTTATTTTCACCTCAGGGCAATTTCTGTTTTGCCCGAGGGCAGTTGCTGCTATTGCCCCCTTAAGACTGCTGCTACTCATCAGAAGAAGCAGTAACTGTACTTTGCCAACTGCATTGCGCTCACCATCTTCAAAGCATTTTATTAAATAACACTTAAAACACAGCTGAAAGGGGAAGTATTAGCCTCACTTTATACAATAGAGCGAGAAATTGTGGCAGAGATGTTAAGACCCACAATTATAGAAGAACCCGCTAATTTTAGGTGCCCAACCTGAGAACTCTGGCTTCCCCACAAATGCTGGGCACCTGTAGCTCTGATTGAAGGAGGTACGATCTGCAGGTTCTGAACACCACTGAAAATCAGACCCTGCATTTCACCTTTCACTTTCATCCTGCCTTGTGGAAAAATAAGTTTATTTATATCTCCTCTAATACTTTTATTTCCAATAAAAATGATGTAGTTGTACTGGGTAATATGGATACTTGAGTAGCTGCATTATCTACTGCTCACATGACAAACTGCTTGTTGTGCACTGACAGTGTACACAGCACTGTACAGAACAGAAAGTGTAGTGGGGAAAGGTTCCTTCTTTTAGAGAGACAAATAATAATAAACAGCAGTTCACGACTGAAGCACCACCAAGATGGAATCACAGTGATGTAACTGGGTGAAGAAAAGGGGATTTGTTTGTGTTAGTTTAATGTATAATAAATAACGAGGGGCAGATTAGCATTGCTTGGCTTCGTGATTGAGGAATGAGTTGGAAAAGAAGAGGGTGGAAGTCCATGTGAAAAGGGTAATGTGGAAGAAGCAACAAAGATGAGAATGAGAGAAGGCTACAGATGGAGTAGCAGGAGCCAGGGAAGATGGGGCAGTAGGAAGAAGAGGCTGGAAATATAAGCAAGGGTGGAACTATGCAGAGTTTTGAAGGCAAGAATAAGCAGCTGTAAACTTGGAGAGCCAATAAAAGGATTTGTTGAGGGGAGTGCAGTGATCAGAGCCGCTGGGTTTTTTTAAATGTGAATATTAATTCTCCTTTTGGCCTATTTGGAGGTCCCACAAAAAGAGGCCAATAGTGGGGAAAAGTTGGTACCAGTGAAGGAAATTTGCATCTCCAAGAAGTGAGCCAGTTCTCCTGCAGACTATTCTCGGGTGGAAATGAAGAAGGTGTAAGAGTTCAGGATCCCGTGAGGTTGCTCCTGGCAGAACAGGCCCGATTTTCACCGATGGCAAGATTTTCAAAGGGATTTGGCGTCAGCCAAACTCTTCTCCCAGTGGAGTCAGTGGGAGTAGTCGGCCAAAGGCTTTTGAAAATCAAATCTCTTCCCTTCAAAGGGCACTTTTGCCAGAGGGACAAAGCATCCCTGAGCCTTCCCGCAACAAGCAACTGATAGGGAAACCTTAAAAATAAATTCCCCAATTTAAGAATTTAAATTTGCAAGGCCTAGCCTGGCACAGGACTGGGAACCAAGGACAGTTGAGTTCTGGTCCTAACTTGGATACTGTCTTCTCGAGCAAGTCGCAAAGACCCTTGTTTTCAAGATTGTCTCCTAATTTTTTGGGTGCACACTCTGACACCCATAGTGATTTTTTTGTTCAAAGTCCCCTTTTACCCTGTTTAAACATGTCTTGTTTATAAAAGAAATACTCACACTGCTTGTGTGTTCCAGGTTCCAGGCTCATAAAAGCCTCTTTACGTTTAAAGCTATCTTTGAGGTTGGAGTTCTGAATATTTTCATATCTACTCTGGTCCTTATGATGATCTCTCTGTGATGCCTCTTGAATACTTTGCATCTCCAAATACAAGACATTTCACCATATAGCTCTGAACTGCGTAGAGGGCCGGCAATGTAAGGTGTGGTAAAATAATGTTGTAAAGTTAAAATCACCATGTTGTTTGGCTACAGTATTTCACTAACCTTTTTTTTATTATTATACTGCTTTTTTTTCTCTGAAATGCACTGATCCATGTAAAGGGTGAATGCAGTATTGGTTTGGAAGAGGGAGAACAAACCTGTATGAGGACATTCAAAAGCTGTTTTGATTATATATTATTTTCTTCCTTTTTATGTTTTTTCCCTTATTTTTTTAAAAGTGGCATTTAAAATATGAATGTAAAAAATACTAAGAGCACATGCTTCCAAAACCATTTTTATTGAAACATTACCCAAGTATTCATTTAGCTATAAATATATATTGATTCAATTTTGTGCCCGATGGAGGGAAAGTGCTTTTGATTCGTTTGAAAAATTGTAAGCCTTATGATATACAGTACTGTTGATTTACAGCAGAGCTATATTGGATTTCTCTGTTACGTCTGAAAGTTAGATATCAGATGGAAAGTTATTGCTCTCCAGCTTACTCTAAAGAATTGCTTCAAGTCTCTTCTTTTTTTTATAGTCATAACAGTTTAAAGTCAGAAGGACCACCTGATCATCTGGTCTGACCTCTGTATTTCATAGACCACCACCACCCAGCACCTACACACTAAATCTAATCTCTGAAATTAGACCAAAGTATTAAAGCCCACAGGAAACTAGACTATTGTGGGCCACAGGTAGAGAACCAGTGAGGCTGACGTGTACCAGTGTCTGGGAAATGATTAAGTGAGCGATATCCAACTAATTCTGGCGAGCGACCCACACCCATACGCTGTAGAGCAGAGGTGGGCAAACTACGATCTAGGGACCGCATCTGGCCCTCCAGACATTTTAATCCGGCCCTCGAGCTCATGCTGGGGTGTGGGGTCTGGGACTTGCCCTGCTTTGGTGCTCCAGCCAGGAAGCAGGGTAGGGGGCTTGCCCCACTCAGCATGGATCCCAGAAGCAGCAGCATGTCCCCCCTCTGGCTCCTATGTGTAGGGGCAGCCAGAGAGCTCCATATACTGCCCCCACCCCAGGCGCCACTCTCATTGACCGGAAACTTTATGATATCAGTACTGTTGATTGAAACCAAGGTCAATTGGCCAATTGGAGCTGCAGAGTCGGTGCCTGCAGACAGGGCAGTATACAGAGCTGCCTGGCCGCACCTCCGCCTAGGAGCCAGAGGGTGGACATAATGCTGCTTCTTCTTCGAGTGATTGCTCACATGCATTCCACTATAGGTCAGGCACGCGCTGCGGGCCTGGTTGCCGGGTAGATTTTTCCCCTAGCTGCAGACTGGGCGAGCAGGGAGCCCCCTGGAGTGGCGCCACTGAGGCACTCTATAAGTACCCCTGCGACACAGTCTGGCCCTCAGTTCCTTCTTCACCGCTCGCGCTGGTAGTCGGAACAGGAGTACTGCTCTTGAGCGTCCTCCTTATCTCCTAGCTGTTATTCGTATTGTTCTCACTAATCGTTGTTGTTAAGTAGTTGTTAAGTAGTTTATAGTGTAAATAGTTAGGTGCAGGGGATTTCCCTGCCACCGGAGCCATGTCATCCAAGGCTCCGGGATTCAAGCCATGTGCGGAGTGTGGGAAGCCCATGCCTGCGGGAGACCCACACTCCAAGTGCCTTAAGTGCCTCGGGGAAGCGCACTTGGCAGACTCCTGCAAAATATGCAGGGCTTTCAAACCCAGGACCCGCAAGGACAGAGAATCCCGCCTGCGGCAGATCCTGTTAGAGGCGGCCCTTACTCCGGACTCGAGTGCGGCACCGGGCCCCGCACCCAAGCCGGCCAAAGCAAAGCCTCGGCACCGGTCGCGCTCCCCCAGCGCTAAGCGCAGAAAGGACTCGGAACCGCGCCCAGCATCGGCACCGGACCGCGTGCAGCCTCCGGCGCCGCTCACGCGCCCACGGTCGCCGCCGGGGAGCCGACCAGAGGCACAGCCGCCTGCACCCGCACCGACGACTCCGGCGCCGCAGGAGGCCCCGTCGAGTCCGGTGCCAGTGGTCTCGCCACTCAGGGTGCCGATTCCGCAGCAGCTTCCCTCCACGCCGGAGGCGTTCGCTGCTGCGAGGAGGTTGCTTGCGGAGGATACCCCTCAGCAACCTGTCCGGTCTAGGGGCAAGCCGCCCATGACCGTGACGGAGATCGCGGCTCGAAGCCCGGCTGGGCACGGACGCCGATCGATCTCGCGGCGCCGATCGAACTCCCGGTACCGGTCAGCTTCCCGGCACCGGTCGCAGTCTCGGCGCCGCAATGAGTTGAGACCATGCTCCGGGTCTCCTCATGGCCGGTCGCGCAGATCGCGCTCCGGCTGCCGGTCTGAGTCCTGGCGCCGGTCGGAGTCCCGGCACTCCCGCACGGACAGACGCCGGTCGTACTCCCGGCACCGGTCGCACTCCCGGCACCGGTCCGTCAGCTGCCACAGGGGCCGCTCTGGACGCCGATCGCCGAGCCGCTCATCTTCCCGGCACCGCTCGTCGTCGCGGCACCGGTCACGCTCCACACGGCACCGATCTCCTCGGCACCGTTCGTCGTCGCGGCACCGCAGACATCGGCGCTCCACATCTAGGCGGCACCGCCGCTCGCCCCGGCACCGGACCTCGTCGCGGCACCGGCGATCAGCCCGGCACCGGTCGTCATCGCGGCACCGTGGATCCCGCAGGAGTGGATCCAGCAGCAGCCGATCTTCAGGGGGCAGTCACTTCTCCCGGCACCGGTCGAGAAGCCCTCGGCGCCGGAGGCGTAGAGAGTCTGCTGGCACACAAACCCGGCATGACTCTCCGCCTAAGGCCCTCCAGTCGGCCACTACAGCGGCTCCATGGCACTCCTCTGCCTCAGCGTCCCCTCCAGTAATGGGACCAACCCCAGCCACCCAAAACCCGGCCTGGCCAGAATGGGTGGCATGGGAGCATGACCAGCCTGGGGAAACCCAGTCTGAGCCAGGGTTCCCAGTATGTGCGAGGGCTGCTCGGCAGGACCTACCGGGGCCATCCTCGGCCAGCCAGCCGTCGGCAATACACAGCCCCCGAGAGCCAGGTCCTTACGCCTCCCCAGTGGGGGTAGAGGCGGTGGCGGGCACCTCTTCCAACAGCCGCCCGCCCTGGAACTCTCCAATTACCAGCACCTCCTCCAGGCAGTTGCGAAAAATATGAACCTGCCCCTTGAGGAGATCCAGATGGTGGATGACCCTGTCACCACCATGCTAACAAAGGGCACCCCGGCACGTGTGGCTGTGCCATTCATTAATACGATTAAAGCGCACACCACGTCGGTCTGGAAGACCCCCGCCTCCATCCCCCCCACCGCCCGGGGGGTAGAGAAGCGCTACTTTGTCCCGGCCACGGGCTATGAGTATTTGTATGTTCACCCTACGCCCTCCTCCCTGGTGGTGGAGTCGGTGAACAATAAAGAGCGCAATGGACAGGAGGCCCAGGTACCTAAGGCCAAAGAAGCCAAGAGGCTGGACCACTTTGGCAGGAAGGTTTACTCCTCCGGGGGCCTCCAACTCAGGGTGGCTAACCATCAGGCCCTAATGAGTAGGCACCACTTTGATACAGTGGAGGCCCTCAACAAATTCGAGACCGCTCTCCCCCAGGAGAGCAGACAGGAGTTTAGGGCCCTTCTAACTCAGAGCAGGGATATCTCAAGGCACACCCTGCAAGCGGCCCTGGACTCAGCAGACTCAGCGGCCAGGACAATGGCCTCGGGCATAGCCCTTCGCCGGGCAGCATGGCTCTGCTCATCCAGCCTTGCCCCGGCGATGCAGTACAAAATCCAGGACCTCCCGTTTGAGGGACAGGCCCTCTTTTCGGAGGACACAGACGCGCGGCTCCAGGCCCTCAATGACAGAGGGGTGACCCTCAAGGGCCTCGGCATGCACACCCCGGGGCCGCAAAGGCGCCCCTTCATCCCTCCGCGCCGGAAGTTCTTCCCACCCGCCCGCCAGCCACAGGACTCCTCCAGCAGGAGAAACCGCCCCTTCCGCAAGCGTCAGGGGCCTAGGCAGGGCGGGAAACAGCGGGGACCTAAGCCTTCCCAGGGGCCTAGGTCCAACTTTTGATGGTGCGCCCGGGGGCAGCTTAATAACTACAGTCCTGGATCCTCCCTTCGGAGACCGTTTGTCTCACTTCCACCGTGCATGGTCGGACATCACATCAGACCAGTGGGTCCTCCGCACGGTGGAGGTGGGATACTCCCTCCAACTCTCCTCCACTCCTCCAACCCACCCACCTCCCTCGTCCCTCTTCAGGGACCCATCTCACGAGCAACTGCTTGTACAGGAGGTCAGGTCGCTCCTCGCACTGGGAGCCATCGAACCTGTACCACAGGAGTTCAGGGGAAAGGGGTTCTACTCCCGCTACTTCCTAATCCCCAAGGCGAAAGGGGGCCTCCGGCCCATCCTGGACCTGCGCGAACTCAACACCTACATGATCAAGTTCAAGTTCCGCATGGTCACCTTGGGCACTATTATTCCCTCTCTGGATCCGGGAGATTGGTTCGCTGCCCTCGACATGAAGGATGCCTACTTCCACGTGAGCATCAAACCTTCTCACAGGCGCTACCTCCGCTTTCTAATAGCGGAAGAACATTATCAATTCGCAGTCCTGCCCTTCGGCCTGTCCACCGCGCCCAGGGTATTCACGAAGTGCATGGCAGTAGTGGCGGCGTTCCTGCGGCGCCGCGGGGTACAGGTATATCCGTACCTAGACGACTGGCTGATCCGGGGCACCTCCAGGGTCCAAGTGTCAGAACACGTGCGTCTGGTCATCAACACCTTCGACCGCCTGGGAATCCTCCTCAACGAGGAGAAGTCCACCCTGGAGCCCACCCAGAGCATAGAGTTCATTGGGGCCCTACTAGACTCCAGGGTGGCAAGGGCATCTTTGCCCCAGCCCCGGTTTCTCGCCATCCAGTCGGCCATCAGACAGCTTCGCAGCTGTCCAATGACCACGGCCAGAGTCTTCCTCAGCCTGTTAGGCCACATGGCGTCGTGCACCTACGTGATACAGCACGCCAGACTGCGACTGCGCCCACTGCAATCGTGGCTCGCAGTGGCCTACCGGCCAAGAAGGGACAGTTTGGACACCCTCCTTTCTATCCCCAACGCCACCCTGTCCGCTCTGACTTGGTGGGAAGACCAGAGCAATGCGTGCCGAGGGGTCCCCTTCCTCCCCCCCAGCCCGTCCATGTCCCTAGTGACGGACGCCTCGTCGATGGGTTGGGGAGCTCACCTAGGGGATCTCAGGACACAAGGCCGCTGGTCGGAGTCAGACCTCTGCCTCCATATCAATGTCCGGGAGCTGAGGGCCGTCAGACTCGCGTGCCAAGCGTTCCGGGACACGCTACAGGGTCACTGTGTGGCAGTGTTGACGGACAACACCACTGCCCAATACTACATAAACAAGCAGGGCGGGGCCCGATCCAGTCCCCTGTGTCAAGAGGCGATTCTCCTATGGGAGTTTTGTATAGCCCACGACGTTCACCCGGTGGCCTCTTTCCTCCCCGGGATTCAGAACACGCTGGCGGACCACCTCAGCAGGTCATTCATGTCCCACGAGTGGTCCCTTCGGCCGGATGTCATCCGACCGATCTTCCTGAGGTGGGGATTTCCCCACATCGACCTCTTCGCCTCCAGGCAGAACAGGAAGTGCCTCCAGTTCTGCTCCTTTCGAGGCGGCTCCCGGGGATCCCTGACAGATGCCTTCCTCCTACCCTGGACGGGGCACCTGCTCTACGCGTTCCCTCCGATCCCGCTTCTCCACAAGGTGATCCTGAAGATCAGACGGGACAGGGCACAGGCCATCCTCATAGCCCCGGCCTGGCCCAGGCAATGCTGGTATGCGTCCCTCCTCCGGCTGTCCAGGGCCCCTCCCATCAGCCTCCCGCTGTGGCCCGACCTGATCTCGCAGGACCACGGTCGCCTCCTGCATCCGGACTTACAGTCCCTCCACCTCACAGCGTGGCTACTCCATGGCTGAGAGGTCCCGAGCTCTTATGCTCGACTGAGGTACAGAATGTCCTTCTGGGTAGTAGAAAACCATCCACCAGAAGTACCTATACAGCCAAGTGGACCCGCTTTTCTGCATGGTGCAGACAACATGATGTAGTCCCAAGTGAGGCGGCTATCCCGCGCATATTGGACTACCTCTTAGGCCTTAGAAACCAGGGCCTTTCTACTTCTACTATACGCGTCCACCTCGCTGCCATATCAGCTTTTCATCCGGGCCAGGGGAACCACTCAGTCTTTTCAGATCCTGTGGTATACCGTTTCCTCAGGGGCCTGGATAAAATGTACCCGAACGTCAAGTGTCCCGTTCCACCCTGGGACCTCAACCTGGTGCTCTCACGCCTTATGATGCCCCCGTTCGAGCCCCTCGCCACGTGTTCCTTACTCCACCTTTCCTGGAAGGTGGCATTCCTAGTAGCCATCACCTCGGCTCGTAGAGTGTCGGAGATCCGTGCACTGACCTCCGAGCCGCCCTATACTATCTTCCACAATGACAAGGTGCAGCTACGTCCCCACCCGGCCTTCCTGCCTAAGGTGGTCTCCCCCTTCCATGTGAACCAAGACATTTGTCTCCCAGTCTTTTATCCTAGGCCACACACCTCTGGAAGGGAACAACAATTGCACACGTTGGACGTTAGGAGGGCTCTTGCTTTTTATTTAGACAGAACAAAGCAATTCAGGAAAACAACGCAACTCTTCGTGGCCGTTGCAGAGAGAATGAAGGGCCAACCAGTTTCCGCCCAAAGGCTCTCCTCCTGGATCACCTCGTGCATTCACACCTGTTATGAACTCGCGGGCAAACCGCTTGAGAAAGTAACAGCACATTCCACGAGAGCGCAGGCGTCCTCCGCGGCCTTCCGGGAAGGAGTCCCTATCACGGACGTTTGCAGGGCGGCTACCTGGTCCTCCGTCCACACCTTCGCCGCCCACTACGCCATAGTCCAACAAACCAGGGACGATGCGGCGTTTGGGTCAGCGGTCTTACGATCAGCAATGGGTCCACCCGACCCCACCTCCTAGGTATTGCTTGTAGTCACCTATAGTGGAATGCATGTGAGCAATCACTCGAAGAAGAAAACAGGGTTACTTACCTGTAACTGTTGTTCTTCGAGATGTGTTGCTCACATCCATTCCAGACCCGCCCTCCTTCCCCACTGTCGGGTTAGCCGGCAAAGAAGGAACTGAGGGCCAGACTGTGTCGCAGGGGTACTTATAGAGTGCCTCAGTGGCGCCACTCCAGGGGGCTCCCTGCTCGCCCAGTCTGCAGCTAGGGGAAAAATCTACCCGGCAACCAGGCCCGCAGCGCGTGCCTGACCTATAGTGGAATGGATGTGAGCAACACATCTCGAAGAACAACAGTTACAGGTAAGTAACCCTGTTTTCTGGGAGCTACTCCAGGTAAACGTTGCCCAGAGCCTGCACCCCTGACCTCCTCCTGAGCCCCAGCCCCCGGTCCTGATCCCCCTCCTGCCCTCTGAACCCCTGGATTCCAGCCTAGAGCACCCTCCTGCACCCCAAACCTCTCATCCCCAGCTCCACCCCAGAGTCCATATCCCCAGCCAGAGCCCTCCCCCCTGCACCTCAACCACCTTCCCCAGCCGGAAATTCCCTCTTTCACCCTGAACTCCTCATTTCTTGCCCCACCCCAGAGCCTGCACCCCCCCAGGTGGAACCCTCCCCCCTGCATCCCACCCCCCTATCCCTTTGCAGAGCCCCCTCGTGCACCCTATACACCTCATTTCTTGCCCCAGCCCTTAGCCTGCACCCCCAGCTGGAGCCCTCATCCCCTCCTGCACCCCACCCTCCCAATTTCATGAGCATTCATGGTCCTCCATACAATTTCCATACCTAGATGTGGCCCTTGAGCCAAAAACTTTGCTTACCACTGCTGAAAGTGAAAAAAATCCCATGTCACTGGGTTCTTTTCTGACCTGAGTGAAAAATGCCCTTCCAACTTCACCTATGGCAATAAGTAAGTAGCATGAATTGTGCATTTGCAGTGATTCCTGGGAGGATGTTATATTGTGTGTATTGTGATCTTGCTGTGAATCCAGTTAGTGCCACACTTTACAAGAGAAGTATATTCACTAATAATCAGTAAAATATTGAAGATTTTAATAGAAGAAAAAAAATCTTCCTAACCACCTTTTTATCCACAGTATATTCACTAATTACACATGGACATGAATGTGATTCTCAGGTACCATGGTGGTAGATGCATTAGAAATAACTAGTGCAATTAAAGGTTGGCATGCAGATTTCGCATGGTCTGAGGTACATATAAAGCTTCTTTCACTTTAGTGAAAAAGCGGGGAAAGCAACCTGGTCCAGTCAATAGGAAACAGAACTGATTTAGCAGACCTAGGTTTCATTTTTGTCTGAGTTCATGACTTAGTGTGTGACTTTGGGCAAGTCACTTCACCTCTTCCTCAGTTTCCCTCTCTGTAAAAAGGAGAAAAATATTTACCCTACTTTTGTATAGCACTTTGTGGTCTACAGATGAAAAACACCGTGTAAGTGCTCCGTGTTTATTTAGAAGAGCAATGAAATCTCATTAGAATGACTGCACCATTATTTTCAAAAGACTGTAAAGAACTACCTCACAATAATAGCCAGAGACACCTTGTAATATGAGTATTATGGTTTCTGTGCCTCTTATATGGGGTGGCACCACTCCACAGGAAGAGTTGGTTTAATAAAAATAATGCAGTGATACTATTGCCAATTTATATTGTGATGAATAGAACACTTGTACTATTAAATCCCAGGGCACTTGACATCATTATAACAATAATACTTCGCATCAGTGGCTTAAGTTACACTTGCTTCTGTTTAGAATAAAGTTTAGTTGTACCCTGTTCATTTTGGAGTATCAGAACTCCCTGAAGTCTTCTTAGTATCCTTTGGATACAGTTACTATAAACATAACTTTCAGTGGCATACCACAGATAATTGTGAAATATAAAATGTGTTTACTGTGTGCCTTATGTAAAAAGATTGTAAATATGTGATCATCTGTGTACGTCGGGTCTGATATAGTCATGATTACAAGGCCTCTCTATTATATATTACTTCTTTAGTAAATGTGATTATATTGCAGTGATCTGATGTTTGCAGCATTTGTATGAGTGGGACTTGGGGCTTATTTTTTTTAAAGATGGTGAGCACCTTAAATTATTTCCCTAATTCATAATCATTAAGAGTGTGCCTCGTAGAATTTGGATTTCAGGGGCTCGTCTCTACTTTTGAAGTATATATGTCTCGATCCTGCTCCCACTGAGTTCAGTGGAAAGACTCCATTGATTTTAACGGACCAGGCCCCTAGTAAGGCCAGTAAGAAAAAGCTGAAGTGATCTGTACAAGACATTTAAAACCTTACTTAGTGATTGACTGAGCTGCTGGAATCCATGTTGAATGGAGCCTCTGTGGGGATTATTAGCTAATTTGGTTAGGATTTATGACCTGACCCACTTTTTTCTGCCACAAATGAGGATATTTACATAATAACATTTAAAAATGTTAACATAAGCCTCCTGAAACAGCATTAAGAGTCTGAGCTGAAACCCCCCCAAGCTCAGTCTGTCGGTTTGTCCATAACTCAGGTGGTTGTTCACAGGGATGCAGCTCGTGTAGTAGAGTATTTAAAATTGTTCACATCTCTTGGGTCTTCAGACCTGCTGAACCTGCTCACAGTCAGCTCTGCTATTGGCCTCATCCCTGCACCCAGAGCCCCACTGCCAGCTCCATATCCGGGGCTCTGTTCCTGGCCCTGGCTGCCGGCCTTGCGCCCGGGGCTCCAGCTATTGTCCTTGGCCCTCTTACCCTTGTCTGCATCCCACCTCCTGGAGCCACAGCCCTGCTCCTGACTCTAGCTTGAGTAAGGGGGAGGCAAACAGAGGTAAAAGTTTGGGGACCATTGGTGTGTTGGGTATGTGGAGCTACATGCCATAGTGAAAAGCAAGCTGCATCCATGCATGTAGCTACATGTCTGTCACTGAAAGACTCTGGTAGCAGGGAAAAGGTTTGGCAGCTCCCCATTGCTGGAGCTTTTCACTGCTGGGAGGAAAGGCGCTCACAAGAGGGAGACAGTCAGAGCCTTTCTCTGCTGCTGCAGGGAAAGATTCTGGCAAACAGGGACAGAGCCTTTCCCTGCTCCTCCCCACTACAGGAATCTTTCCCTACGGTGGAGAAAATCTTCAGCAGCAGGGAGGCAGCAGGACAGTACTGTACACTGCTAAAAACAGCAGTATGGATGGGAAGGCCCAGCTTGGGCGAGTAGACAGTGCTTGTGTAATACCAACACCCTTCAGTCCAGTCTTTACACACCTCAGCAGCTACACAGCTGTTTATACGCTGTGCTAGGGGAGCTGTGCTTATATGAACTCTACATGCTGCTGAAAGAAGTTTGCAGCATGGTTTAGTTTGCACCATACCTACATCAAAGGCATTATTATATAAAACACACACATATATTATCATAGATATACATAGAGAGAAATAGCTAACGTACCGAATGTTATTTTGCAAGTAGTGTTCTTTTTCAGGCTAAAATCATTAGTATCTGAAAACCAGACTCTTGGAATAGTTTGGGGAGAAGTATTTTCTACCAAAGGTATGTTAATGTGAGTTTGGGGAGCCTAAGGGGTTCAGACAACTTCAAAGACCTCACCCCAGGATGATTTTTGCATTGGAATGATTGGGTCTAAAGCTGTCAGTCCCTCCTGCTGAGTCGCTTCCCCCCTCTCTTCCACCTCATGTTTTTTTCTGATATCTTAAGTCTGCCATGACTTGAGTGTGGCTCCCAGGAGCTCATAGACTCCCCTCTGGAATCTCACAATTCCTTGTTTTTGTATCTGTCTTGGCAAGTGCACTTGTATCTATATCCAGCCCCAATTGCGTAGAATATAATTGTGATGCTGAATTTGCAAGAACAACCAGAAGCTGTATTGATTTTTTTCTTTTCTTTTTTTACTTTTCTGTTTTCTTTTAAGTCCTAAGAATTGAACAAGAAACTCTTCCCATTTCTTTCTACCTGTAATATTTTCAGCATATTTGGATAAGATTTACTCTTCCCATGCACTTTGTAACTGTCATCTTATATGTGTGTACACTACAGTACCTACCACTGTTGGAACCTAAGTTATGTTTAACTAACAAATCAGAAAAATTATAACAATATTTTTCTTAAATAAAAATTAGAGGGGACCCAGAAAATCATTGAAAAATGTACCATAGCATAGTTTTAAAAGGACACACTGTCAAGATTTAAATATCTTAAAAACAAGTCCTTTCCGATGTTAATAACTTTAGTTTATCACAACTGAAATATTTTTAGATCAAATTTGTTTCTCACCATTTGTGCTGGGTTTTTAAAAAAATCTCTACTCATCTTGGACAAATAAATTTGATTGATCACTTAACTTTATTTTGGTAGCAAATGTAACTTTTTGATTATTATGGCTGAGCAATATTGTTGTGTCTGGATTTCCAGTGTAGAGGATTGTTTAATTCATAAAAATGCTACTTTGATTTTTATTTTCCTTTTAATTGCATGAAATTATTTCTATTATATTCTGCAGTTCAGCAAGTACTAATGCTCCTCCCAGCCAAAATGAATAAATATGTGCTTTGGATTGTGTTGCAGGGGGAGGGGAGGGTTGAAATCTAAACTAAGTTGACCATATCTGTCCAGGGGATAATAGTCTAGTACACATTGTTCATTTAAATCAAAAGAGTTGTTTTCCCAAGAAACACAAGATTCCACTTAGCAGATCACTATGGAGTTGGCTGGATGTTCAAAGACTTGTCAAGGAAGAAGAACTTGGCTAGTCTGCTACTCAGTCTTTCAGGGTTTACATTTTCCTTCAAGTTCTCAAATTTGCAACAAGGCACTGTGAGCATTAAGGCTCTAGATATAGTGGGAGAACAAAATGAATCGGTTCCTAGTCTTCAAGCTGCTTTCCAACCAAGGTTGAATTCCAGAAAATTCTAAAACCAGACATCTAGGTCCCCATTGGAATTTTGGCTTCAAACACCTATTCATGTCCGCATCAGGTGGCAGGGTATCTCAGCTTCAGGCCTAACTGTACTTTCACTTTTTCCCCTTTGAAAGAAGGTTAGCCTGTGTTTGTCCATTTCATGCAAAATGTGCCACAAATTTGGCTCACATACACATCTGGGTTAGATTACAATTTACCAGAAATACTTGCAGTTTTAGCTATGTCTGAAGGCTTAATACTGCATAGCCTCTAGTACTGTTTGCCCTCATCCCGTCAATTATCACGAGACACATGAATTTTATGTTCAGTCCATCGCTCTCACAAGGGATTGTGTGTGATGTTCCTAAAGTAGGCAAGCGGTAAGCAATTGACTGCATGGCTTTTCTCATTTCCACTTTCCTCATTTTTAAAAAAGAAAATACTAGAAATAAATGTGGAACTTTTATATCTGATATGTATATGGTATGGTGTCAGACAAGTAGGAAAAAGTCACTGGCTAATGAGTCTTAATTGTACCAAAACATCAAATCATTGTCACTTCCTTTGCAATACTTGGCACTCATTAAATTAATCCACTCCATTACAGAAGTATTTTATAGAGAATACCATGACCCTACTGCTTCTGTAATAGCAATAAGCTGAAGACACCAGTGTGGCACTATTAAGAGTATTAGAAAGCAGTTAGATGTGTGGCACTTATGACCTGAAGCAACATCATCAGTCTCAGGTAGCATGTTTGAAAAAATAAATTACTTTAATTAGAGAAGGGAAGGGACTGAGGCAAACCCCCAGATCTGAACAGCTCTGTAGTGGTGCTGTATGAAATTCAAACACCTATCACAAGCCGAATTTTTGAAAATCATTTGGCCTCCATATAGGAGGCCAAACCAAGAAAATGCAGATGTTGAATTTGGGGCGGGGAGTGTCAAAATCTGTTGCTGCTTGGTTTCTTGCTGTTTGAGTCCATCTCTGACTTCAGCCTTCAAATCGGGGTGGGGGAGAGGGGATCTGGTTTTTTTTAAATCTTCTAATAGTGCAACATTGTGAGCTCTGTTGTGTCCAGCCTTTTTCTATAGCACTACCATCAAAAATTTCTGGCAAGAGGTGACCTGATGTTTAACAGTGTTCTGTTTCATACTACTGTATATGCCTATAGGCGCCAAATGATGATATGCGGTACTTGTAACTAGGGAATGGCTGGCTTTGTTAAACTACTCCCTTGCCAATGGTAAAAGTGAGCAGCCATAGGAAACAGATGTGGTGAGGGGGAGAATGGTCATAGCTGTATTGCTGTGCATTGTGCCTAAGGAAGAAAAGGATGAATTCTAATGAGCTCTGAATGCAGCTCACCTATATAGCAAAACAGGCTGCCAAAAGCATATCGGCCTGGTGCTACATTTTCTGCATCGCCTTCCCACTGAAGAAAGTCTTTCATTTGATTGTAGTCTTCATTTTCAAAGCCCTCCATGAGCAGGTCCATGCTACCTAAGAGAGACCCACTCTGTGATGATAACCTTGTGGGGCACACTCTCTTCTGGGCCTGCAGGATTCCACAGAACCCCAATAAATGGAGGCCAATACCAAGGCACATTTTGGCCCTGAACAAATAAGCAAAATGAAAATCTGTCAATGAGACATTGCACAGAACTGAGTGTTCGTTGACTGTCTAGTTTTCAGTAACCGATGTGTATGTCAAGAATCAGAGAGGTAGCCGTGTTAGTCTGGAATAGCAGAGGTAACAAAGAGTCCTGTGGCACCTTAAAGACTAACTAAAGTATTGGAGCATAAGCTTTCATGGGCTAATACCCACTTCGTCGGATGCAAGCAGTGGACAACTGCTTGCATCCGACGAAGTGGGTATTAGCCCACGTAAGCTTATGCTCCAATACTTTAGTTAGTCTTTAAGGTGCCACAGGACTCTTTGTTACCTCTGATGTGTATGTGTAACACACACACACCTCCTGAGTATGGTGTTCTGTCTGAGAGAGAGAGAGAGAGAGAGAGAGAGAGAGAGAGTGCTAACAAGCCAGATGTCTTTTAGCTCATGCAGTTGAAACTCATAGACTAAGGTCCAAAGGGACCAGTATGACCATCTAATCCGATCTCCTTCACAATGCAGGCCACAGAATCTTATCCACCCACTCCTGTAGTAAACCCCTAACCTATGACTGAGATATTGAAGTCCTCAAATCGTGCTTTAAAGACTTCAAGGTACAGAGAATCTTCCAGCAAGTGAACCATGCGCCATGCTGCAGAGAAAGGCGAAAAACCCCCAGGGCCTCTGCCAATCTGCCCTGGAGGAAAATTCCTTCCCGACCCCAAATATGGTGATCAGCTAAACCCTGAGCAGGTGGTCAAGACTCACGAGCCAGACACCCAGGAAAGAACTCTCTGTAATAACTCAGATCCCACCCCATCTAACATCCCATCACAGGCCGCTGGGCATGTTTACCATTCATAGTCCACGATCAATAAATTGCCAAAATTAGGCTATCCCGTCATACTCTGTCTTCCATAAACTCATCAAGCTTAGTCTTGAAAACAGACAGATCTTTTGCCCCAACTGCTCCTCTTAGAAGGCTGTTCCAGAACTTCACTCCTCTGATGGTTAGAAACCTTCATCTAATTTCCTGTCTAAACTTCCTGCTGGCCAGTTTATTTCCATTTGTTCTTGTGTCCACATTGGTACTGAGCTTAAATAATTCCTCTCCTCCATGGTATTTATCCCTGTGATATATTTATAGAGAACAATCATATCTCTCCTCAGCCTTCTTTTGGTTAGGCTAAACAAGCCAAGCTCTTTGAGTCTCCTTTCATAAGAAAGGTTTTCCGTTCCTCACATCATCCTAGTAGCCCTTCTTACATTACAGTTTGAATTCATCCTTCTTAAACATGGGAGACCAGAAGTGCACACAGTATTCCAGATGAGGTCTCACCAGTGCCTTGTATAACGGTACTGTCACCTCCTTATCGATACTGGAAATACCTCACCTGATGCATCCCAAGACTGCATTAGCTTTTTTCACGGGCATATCACATTGACGGCTCATAGTCATCCTATGGTCAACCAATATTCCGAGGTCCTTCTCCTTCTCCGTTACTTCCAATTGATACATCCCCAACTTATAATTAAAATTTTTGTTATTAATCCCTAAATGCATGACCTTGCACTTTTCACTATTAAATTTCATCCTATTACATTTACTTCAGTTTACGAGGTCATCCAGGTCTCCCTATATGATATCCCGGTCCTTCTCTGTATTGGCAATACCTTCCACCTTTGTGTCCTCTGCAAACTTTATTAGCACACTTCCACTTTCTGTGCCAAGGTCAGTAATAGAAAGATTAAATAAGATTGGTCCCCAAACTGATCCCTGAGGAACTCCGCTGGTAACCTCCCTCCAGCCTGACAGATCACCTTTCAGTAGGACCCGCTGTAGTCTCCCCTTTAACCAGTTTCTTATCCCTCTTTCAATTTTCATATTGATCCGCCATCTTTTCCAATTTAACTAATAATTCCCCATGTGGCACCATATCAAATGCCTTCCTGAAATCGAGGTAAATTAGATCCACTGCATTTCCAAAACTGTTACTGTCTCAAAGAAGGAGATCAGGTTAGTTTGACACGATCTACCTCGTGCACTAAGCTCCAGAAGTCCTGGGTTTGATCCTACCTGCTGATGACTGGGATCTTCTAGGTGTTACATATGCATATGGTGCAACCGGAAATTTAACATATAAACACAGAGCCAGTATAACCCATGTGCTGAACAGGGAGATATCTCTTTAGGAGAGCCATTGGAGGGGTGCAGGAGTGAGTTGTGTGTGGGTCATTGTTCAGCAGATTTAGCCCTCCACATCCAGAAGTTTCTGGAATTGAGTGTGGTAGTTTTGGGTTCTGCTCCAATAGGTTCCCTGTTGCTGGGATCAGACTCCATGAGGGCAAGCAGTTCGGGCAGCTGCTTTACAAAGGGTCATGTGCCTTGTGCGAGCTGGGAGAAGCTGAGCCCATGAGCAGAGCGGGCTGTTGTCCCAAAAGCTGTGAAGCATTTTGCAGTGGGGTAGTGATATTGTTAACCCTCTAACAGGGAAGCCTGGGCAATGCTAATTATAGCAAAGATAAATTGGGACTGAAAACTAACTTCTATTTTAATTGCATGCTTTTAATGTTGTTTTGATTTTAGCCAAACTGTTCTAGTTAAATTCTCAACTAGGCTGAGTCATCAACTTTTCTTTAACTGCCATAATGGGGAAAGAGTTATTTCTATTTTGCTATTCTCTGTTTTGTATTTTCTTGTAACAGGGTTTTCTTTAAATCTGTACACTTTGCTGAGTGATTGATCAGTTAGCCGACTGGCTAGCTGTGATTTCAGCAGAGGAAGAGTCTGCATGGATCCCAACTGAAGATCCCTACTGGCAAGTGGAGGGAAAATGTTTTAGATTCGGCAGACTGTCTAGATTTGGTGATCAAAGACTAAATGAGACTTAGGTGAACTAAACCTAAGCTTTTGGGAGCTCTCAGTTTTTTCTCACTGTGTTTCTGTGGGGACTGAACTGTTCAGATTTAAATTTGTTTGATTTATTTCTGTTTATGTACAACTGTGAAAATAATGTCTGTGGATTAATAAATAGCCATGTCATGCTGTTAAAAATAGATTATTATTTGTTTCTTTATCATAGGATTTTATAAAGTTATTTAAATAAGTTCATTTCTTTAGTTTCTTTTGGGAGTTGAATTTGGGGAAGTTGACCCTGTGCAATCCTTGCTGAAAATCCTTAGAGACCGAACTCAGGGTGTCCAGCTACTCTTCTATGGGAGCTAGCTATTTTTAGGCACTTGGGAATGGCAATGAAGGGAACACTAACCCACCCAAAGCCAACATGAGCACTTTGCTGTCACTTGTACGGTGACCAGATGTCCCGATTTTATAGGGACAGTCCTGATTTTTGGGTCTTTTTCTTATATATGCTTCTGTTACCCCCCATCCTCATCCCAGTTTTTCACACTTGTTGTCTGGTCACCCCTAGTCACTTGCAAAACAGTAATAACATGTTTCTTGGCCTTATTGGTGGGTCCAAGTGCTCAGGTATCCCAGGGATAATCATGGGATGGATTGTACTGTTTGTATCTTCTGAATCCATGAATTCAACAATTTTTCCCCATAGCTGCTGCTGAAACTGTCTCTAGTAAAGTGATGCACTGACTAAGATTCCTCGGGGTGGTTGTGTGTTCATCACTGGAGAACAGAATTAATATTTTGAAAGAACACGATCTAGTGACATTTTTGAAATACAACTAAATTTTTTTTCTATCTGTGTTGGTTGAAGTGCTCTCATAGAATCTCAACAATTACATTTTGTCTTGTAATGTCCTCCTCTATTTCATCACTATTGATCTCCCACCTGCTCCACTTACTCACACCTTTCTGTGGCTGAAATGTGGATAGTATTTTTGTTTCTGTTTAATGATATCAGCTCACCAAAATCTTTTTGGGCCATGAACTCAGGCCTCCTTTTGGCCTAATGTGTTAGTTTAGTTACTGTTTTTCAGAGAGCGTGAAATGGTTTTGATGGTGATCATGAAAGTTGTGGCATAGGGGCTAGCTAGTAGGCAGGGACTTAGAGTCCCTTTGAGCTATGGCTCTGATCCAGTAAAGACTTACCGTATTTTTCATCCTATAGGACGCTCCGGCCTATAAGACGCCCCCTCGTTTTTCGATAAAAAAGCCGGACCAAAAAAAAAAAAAAAAGCGCCTCGCTCTCCCGTCCCCTAACCTAACCTGCTCCCGGCAGCCCGCCCGCGGCGGGGAGGGGGGAACCGGGACGCTCCCGGCAGCCCGCCCGCGGCGGGGAGGGGGGAACCTCGGCAGCCCGCCCGCGGCGGGGAGGGGGGAACCGGGGCGCACATTCGCCCTATAAGACGCACCAACTTTCCCCCCCCCCCGTTTTGGGGAAGAAAAAGTGCGTCTTATAGGGCGAAAAATACGGTATACCAGTGGTTCCCAAACTGGGGTTTGTGAACCCCTGGGTGTTTGCAAAATGTTACAAGGGGCTCTTGGGGGAAAATCCCGGGCAGCATGGGGCCAGCAGCTTGGAGCCCCTGGACTTCCAGGAGCCAAGCAGATCAAAGCAAGCACCTCTACCACACCGAGGAGATTTCAACTTCAAGACTCCTTATAAGAAATGGAAAGGGAGGTGGATATTTTTTTGCTGTTTTTAAAATTAAATAGGCAACTAGTACTGTTTTTTAAATGATTATGAAGAACAAGTTTAAGCTTTGTCGTAACATGCACTGTTTGCCTGGACTGTTCAAGACTTGAATGCTTGGGTAGGAGGAACTCTTGGAGTTGACTTCTTAAATTCCTTCACACTGTGTCACATCTGATGCTCCGTGATGAAACATAGGAGCCTTGTATTATAACAGGCTTATTCAAAGTGATACAGGCTATGAAAGGGAGATCTTGGAAGAGCATTTCCATTTTCATAATGTGATAAAAATACTATAATGATGAATAATAATCATAAATTGTGTGTAATAAGCATGTCATAAAAACTAATTTTATATTTCCAAGATCACTTCTTTTATAATTTATACTCAGGTAAAGGAGAAAATTCCTGGAAATATTCATTTTTAGGAAGGGGTTTGTGAGACTTGACGTATTGAAAGGGTTTCATAGGTTAAAGTTTGGAACCACTGACTTACACACATGCTTTGCTTTAAGCGGATGAATAGTCTCATTGACTTCACTGTGATTACTCACCTGCTTAAAGTAAGCCATATCTTATATGTCTTTGCAGGATCAAAGTGTGTAGTATAGGGAGCGTTGGAGCTATCTATGCCTGTAGTTTCTGCATCTGTGAAATCAGCATAATGATTAATGTGTGCAAAAGATGGTTGTGAAGATAGTTTTACCCAGAATTCATTTATCTGGGGGATCTTTGGTGAAAGGCATTATATAAAAGTCCCATGGTTCTATGATTGTCTTATTTATATCAGTCTTTATTGTAGTGATTCCTGGAGCTTTTCATATCCTTACTTTCTAGTAGTATTTAAAGAAAAATAACATTTAAAAACCCACGAAAATTTACTACTATAACGAATATTTTATTCTTTGTTGCTGTAGCAGCCAAAAAACCCAGCGTCCTTGATGTACTACTAGGCATTGTACAAACACACATTAAGAGAGAACCAGTTAACACCAGGTCTTACTGTATACAGACTGTAAAATAGAGCAAAGGAAAAGAAAAGTGATTCATCACAGGGGCATAGTGGCCAGAGAGATTGGCACATGTGTTTGGTTTTTTTAACATTCTTTATCTTTAACCATTTGCTAACATTATTTTCATTTATTTGTATTATAGTAGTGCCTAGAAATGAGAGTGGGCTGCACTGTGCTAGACACTGGGCACACAAAGAACAACAGACCGTCCTATCCTGAAGAGCAGGGGTTCTCAAACTGGGAGCAGGACCCTTCGGGGGGTTTTGAGGTTATTACCTTGGGGGTCACGAGCTGTCAGCCTCCACTGCAAACCGCGCTTTGCCTCCAGAATTTATAATGGTGTTAAATATATTAAAAAGTGTTTTTAATTGATATGGGGGGCTCGGACTCAGAGGCTTGCTATGTGAAAGGGGTCACCAGTCCAAAAGTTTGAGAACCACCCGTGAAGAGCTTGCAGTCTAAATAGGGAAGACAGAACAAAGGATAGGGAATGGGGATATTCTAGGCCAGCCGAGTGAGGATTTGCAAACAACATGTGAGTTCCATTCATTTTCTTTTTTGGCGTGTTTTTTTTGTTTTGTTACTGTGATTTTTTAATTATTTTGAGGTGAGGTATGGGGAGGCAGGTAGCTAATCAGAAAGACAAGGGAAGGAAAAGGAGACTCAATGATAAATATCGGTCACAGGTCCCTTTGTGCATATCCACAGGGGATATGAGTTGTTAGAGTGCTCAGCTGAGGAGCCTTGGCGTTTCAGCTCAAGCTGTAGCAGCTCATGCTTTTGGCTCTGGAAGTCCACAGTTCAGTGCCAAAAGTTTGCTAAAGGTGTCTGAATACAGGTATAAGGTCAAGGTCCCCGTGTCTAGCAGTAGATAACTTCATGGACAGTATGAAACAAGTAGGAGGACAGTGGGGAGGGGTGGAAAGGGCAACATCAGTAACTTAAGTGCAGTTACACAATGAATGGGTTCTACTGCTCTGTTCTGCATAGGTTCTTGTACTGTGCTTATCACCACAGTATCTGAGCACCTTCCACTAGTGCAGGGGTGGGGAACCTCCGGCCTCCGGGCCGTATACGGCCCGCCAAAGCCTTCCGTCCGGCCCGCGGCCGCCGGCCAGGGACGGCTCCGCGCTGGGGCCTGGAAGCGCCGCGCGGGCCGCCGCCGCCAGCCGCGGGGCCGGGACGCGCCGCGTGCTCCGCTGCCGCCGCCGGCCAGGGACGGCTCAGAGCTGGGGCCGGGACGCGCCGCACCGCCACCCACTGCCAGGCGGCGAAACAAGGAGCCACCCACTGCCAGGTGGCGAAACGGTCGGGGGGAGAGACCGGGTTGAGCGGGTCAGTTGGGGGGGGGAGGGTGGGTCAGTTGGGGGGTTGGAGGAAAGGAGGTTTGGGGGGGGAGAGACCGGGCTGGGTGGGTCAGGTGGGGGGGTGGGAGGGGAGGAGGTTTGGGGGAGGAGGGAGAGACCGGGCTGGGTGGGTCAGTTGGGGTGGGTGGGTGGGAGGGAAGGAGGTTTGGGGGGAGAGACCGGGCTGGGTTGGTCATTTGGGGGGGGGGGTTGGAGGAAAGGAGGTTTGGGGGGGAGAGACTGGGCTGGGTGGGTCAGTTGGGGGTGGGTGGGTGGGAGGGAAGGAGGTTTGGGGGGAGAGACCGGGCTAGGTGGGTCATTTGGGGGGGGGGGGTTTGGAGGGAAGGAGGTTTGGGGGGGAGAGACCGGGCTGGGTGGGTCATTTTTGGGGGGGGGGGGTTGGAGGAAAGGAGGTTTGGGGGGGAGAGACCGGGCTGGGTGGGTCATTTGCGGGGGTTGGAGGAAAAGAGGTTTGGGGGGGAGAGACCGGGCTGGGTGGGTCATTTGGGGGTGGGTGGGAGGGAAGGAGGTTTTGGGGGGAGAGACCGGGCTGAGTGGGTCAGTTGGGGGGGTGGGAGGGAAGGAGGTTTGGGGGGGAGAGACTGGGCTGGGCGGGTCAGGCAGGCGGCAGGACCCTGGCTGGCAAGGGGCCAGTGGGGGAAACCCCAAAGCAGTGCAGGGCTAAGGACTCCACCTGCCACCGCTTTGGGATTTCCCCTGCTGGCCCCTTGCCAGCTGGGGGTCTCAGCTCCCGTTGCCAGCCTGGGCTTCGGGGGGGGTGGGGGGGTGGGGGGGAAGTGGCCCGCGGATGACTTTATAAGGGTCAAAATGGCCCTTGGTGGAAAAAAGGTTCCCCACCCCTGCACTAGTGCATTAAGCGTCATGACTATACCTCTGTCACCCACTTCCAATAAGTCATTTACAGTTGTGTTTTATAGTGTGTGAGGGCCCATAGCACAGTGAATGCTGGGGCACTGCACTGAGCACTTAGCTAATTACATCAGGACCATACTTCATGAGATACAAAACCAAACCAAAAAATTAAGATGCCTTTTAGTATTTAAAGCTCTGCCTCTCTGGATACTTAGGGCTTCCCAACACCTTGCTCAGACTTGCTTTATTTTTTATTTTAATAATTTTTCCGGTCACCATTAAAGTACTTGCGTTGCACAGGAGCAGGATAGTCAGATTTTATTGGATCTTTCAGCGAAACAATGCCACAAGATTAAAAGACCGATAGTACCAGCAAGCTGGGCTTCATTGGTTTCTGAAAAGTGCTTAAATTCAGTGTTATTTGCTATTTCCATAGCTGAAAAGGACTGCACAGTCATATTTCTTTTTTTAAATGACTATATGAATAGGTTTTTTTTCTCAAAGCAATTAAATCTCAGTCATTTTGCTAATGTATAAAATTCCTTGGGGAAATTAGATTTTTTTTTCTTCCACCTTCAGATAACTGACACAACATGAACTGAGTTCTGTAGACTTTGCTGTAACCTGTACTTTAGCCGGTCAGTGTGATTTATTACAGAAAAGCTACCTATTATAATGGCATAGCTTTTCTAGGACTTGTGTGTTGATTACATTATGCTATTTTACAGCAGTGCTACACAATATTTTACCAGCCTCTGTAAATCCTATAATCTGTGAAACAGGAATGGCAAAAACAGCTTATGTCTGACTGATAAAGCACATGCTTCTGGGTTATGTGGTATGTGGTGCCTTAGTAAGATGGGGCAGGTTTCTTAATTACTGCTTTGTGCATGACCTGGATCTTTTTAGTGGCTTCCTCTCAAAGAACAGTGGGGGTGAAAGCATAAGTGTCCTCCCTCGAGGTTTTTGTCGGTTTTGGTAGTGACAAAGCCGGCGGAGGACAGATGAAGAAATGTACTGAATCAGCCCGTATCATGGTTTGTTCTCACCCTCCCTAGCTAATGCTGCCCCCTTTGTGCAGTATTTGTTCCTGTGGCTCCAAACCATGCATGGGACTGCGCATTGATCCAGAATCCCGGGCTATAACAAGGGTTCGGTGTAATTTAAAATCAACCATATTCAACTTCACTGGGGATCAGAGGTGTCCAGCCTCCCTGCCTTCCGCTTGCTAGATTTCTGCTGAGGTGCTGTGCCTGGATCCCGTTTGGGAGCTCTGGCTTCTGGAAGAGATGAGCTTTTTCAGTCTCTTCTCTGCTCTATTTTACTCACCCAAGAGCCTCCCTTGCCACTGTGAAGTAAACAGGCGTAGAGCAAAGAAATACCTGGAAGGGAGATACTAGGAACCCCTCTGTCTGAATGGTTTGAATCTGAGGAAAGATTAATTGGTCCAGTTATTAGGAAGAGGATCTTAACAACTGAGATCCATTGCTCACTGGAATAGCTGAACACAGACAATTTATAGAGCCTCCAATCCTCCCAACTATTAACAGGTTGGATAAATTTAGAATAAGCAGGTGTTCTTTCTGCACTATAGTTTAACCACAAGATATTATGGGGGATAAAAAAAATTACTTGGTGAAACTGGATGGCCTGTGTTTAGAATGTTAGACTAGATTATAACAACAGTCTTTGTGTTTTCTGGCCCACAAAAATATATGTGTGAGTAAAACTGACGGAAATAATGTAATGAGTCAGCCTGCAAAATGCAAAGGATCAGACTCACTGAACCAAAAGATGTCATTGTGGCCTGGCTTTCACTGATTCTTTGATGAGACCCTGGTGTACCTAAGACCTGTGCTTCACCTTCTACCTAAGTATAGTACCATTATATTTACAGTATGGGTATTTATGCATGTGTATTTTTAAGTTTTAACATGTCCATATAATTACAAGTTACTAAGGATGTGGGGTCTTGAAAGCATTATCTTTGGCTATGTCATTTCATATTTCGAGATAGCAAAATTAGATTGCGATCTTTTCCCAGTACCTAAAACTGACTCTACTCCCCTCCGATGATACAAAACCATTCCGACTGGTCTCTGGGGGTTTAGTGTTCTGGTCATCACATCACTGCCGCTGACTTTGCTGCTGACATCAGGCAACCAATGAGGTTGCACTATTTCGCGGATTTGGACTTATGACATTGTTCCTGCTTCTCCATAGGTCTAGAATTTCTAGAAGAATTGATATATAGTATACCATTGGTTCATACAGCTAAACCACCCTGAACACGCCCGATCCCGTCTGATCTCGGAAGCTAAGCAGGGTTGGGCCTGGCTAGTACTTGGATGGGAGACCTCGTTGGAATACTAGGTGCTGTAAGCTTAACATGGGCATGGGGCTAGCAACTCCACCCTGTAAGGGAACCAGTTGCTACTGAAACACCAACACCAGTTGGTGGCCCATACTCCGGCTGGGGGGTGATGGGTAAAGAGAGAGATACCATTGGTTCACTACTGCTGCTGTGGGCATATGTTCCTCTTCAGAGTGGCAGACCTTATATGCCCCCATCAACAGAATTTAGGTCTACCTGTCATTGTGTATACCACTGTGAAAATGAAGTGCTTTATAAGTTTGTACCACTATTGCAATACAAATGTTTGTTTTAATATATCTAATTAGTACATCACAAGGTGTGTATGTGTGTGTATATATATATAAAAGTTGTTTTTCTTTATGATGTTTTTAGTTGAGGATGGGAGGGGAAAAAAGACCAACCAACCAAGCAGGAAGATGATCCATCGATTCCCACCTCTTTTCCTCCACCCCTAAAGAGCATATCTGAAATAACAAGAGTGGCAATTATGTAAAATCACTGTCATGTACATGAAGTGTGTGACTGCAGCAAACTACGTAACCAGATACAAACATTGTAGAATAGAAACACGAGATTTATCTAAAAATAAACAAAAAAGGATCAGAAATCTATGCTTCAATTTCTACACACAAGCTGTTCAAACAGTCAGGTCTCAATATTAGATTTAAAAGTGTCAATAGAAATGGCCTTGGTTTTTTGCATGGTTAAAGCGTGGCTGCAAATTCAGTAGCTCGAATGATGATAATGCTAAAAGGCTTACAACGGACTGTTCTCGGTGTATTTAAAAACAACAGAGACAACAAGCATCTGTTGACCTTAGGTCGGGATAGGACTCTCAGATCACTGTTGCAGGCTGGGGAGCTTCTTGAGGAAGGAACAAAATCCATGAAATTATTTCATTGCTTAACCATGCAGTGAAAGTTCAAAAGATAGCAGGCATCTTCAGATTATATTTAGTAACTGTGAGAATCCTGTGTGTAGTAATTGCTTTGCAACAAATACATTTACACACACACACACACACACACACACACACACACACACACACACACACACACACACACACACACCCCTCTTATCTCTCCGGAAAATGATAAAGTGTGTATTAGCAATGTTTCCATTGTGCAACAAGCAAGACAAAGATTTTTTTTCTGAAAGCAAAAAGAAATGATTCAAAAAGTCAAGGTATGGTTATCATGAGATGATTCTAAAGATGCGGGGACAGGACAGTAGAAACCAATAAAGATTTGATGCCTCCAAAGATGAAGCATCCCTCTGATACACTCCTGTAAATTGAAGTGACTGCCGTTGCTGTTAAAGTTGGCTTAAAACATATTTTTTGCTGGGGTTGACATCTACTGGATAAATTTGCAACTGGCAGGGTGAATATTGTATATTTCATGGAACAAGAGAACAGCATCTATTACCTCACAAGAAGTTTAAATTCTGCGCAACACACTCTCTTATGGGTTCATATAGTCTTCCTGGTTCCTAATATTATTTTTCCCCAAACTCTCTTTGAATAAAAATTGAATTAAAGACAGTAAATGGCAAGAGGGTTTGAGCAACAAATAGATAAAGCAGCTGCACTCTTTTTTTCCCTCTGGACTTGAATTTTTGAGTTCTGCCTGAGGCTTTAAGTGAAATTAATTTATTTAATTTAATTAATTAATTTATTTCACATCACAAAAATACCACATTTAATTTTGCTCGATTTGGAATAATTGACCAATCAGGAGCAAAACCCACAGAGTGAGGTGATGGGAGACTGAATTACATTGTACTCCTGGGGTGGTCAATTGGTTATTTGAGATTGCTGAGGTATAGCAAGCTTATATTACCTCTATCTGTATATTACACTTGGCCTGTGAGGAAGGAAATGCACCATTCTGATGGTACCTCACACAAGCACCAAGTCTAAAATGAGTTAAAATGATTAGAATGTTGCTGCAACTCACGTAAGTCTCTGAGTAAATGAACGAGCTATGTACTCAGATGAATTCCACATCCAATAATTTGAGCTTCTCATTTACAGCAGTACCCATGTGTTTCTTTCCTTTCATTTTATGCTAATGTTATATTGCCAAATGCAATTTTTCAAATATCATTTAATTTTTCATTAGCACTTTCAGTGATTTACCAGTAACAATAGCGCAAATCGCTAGTAAAATTAGCCCCATAGGAAAACTATTAGAATTCTGTGTCTCTCTTCTTCCATTTTTTAATTAACTTTATTTCATGAAATAAAGACATGAGGAGGAGAAAAAATCATGTAGGACTGTTTGTGGCAAATATATGAAAAAGAATTGGGTGCAGACCGTTAGTACATATAGGCAGTTGACTCGTGTATGTGACTGTATTTACAAAATTACACAAAGACTCTGATCAACTTTGGTTGAACATAATATGAATGATTGCTACTCAGGATCAATATTTTAGCCAATATTTTCAAACCTGAGGGCTTAAGTTCGACTCCTAAATTCATATTTTGGATTAATTTTTGATTTTTCAAAAGTGCTGGGCCTTCGCAAATTCTACTAAATTCAATGGGAGCTGTAAGTGCTGATCGCTTCTGGAAATCAGGCTTTTTTTTTTTCTTAGGTGTCCAAATGTGGATTTAGGAGTCCAAGTTTAGGGACCCAAATTTGAAAATTTTGAAGGCAGATTTCTTTTTATATCAATATGATTATGGGCACACACTAAATATTTAAGAAAATGGTTCTTCACGACCGGTGGCAATGAGAAATAAGAAATGACCATGGAACAACAGATGTCAATGATTACTTATAACAAGCACTGGAGCAGTATTTCTGAGTCAGTTGAGAAGTGGTTAACTTTTGGCTTTGGGGGTGTAGTATTCATTCATTAGGGAAGTGGGCACTGTCCCTGTCATTCCTGAGGTGTTCAGGTTTCAGAGTAAAAGAAGTTGTAAGTGATACATTTTTATTGAGCTAACTAGAAATAAAGTAGGTCCATTTTATATATAGTTAGTTCAATAAAAAGGTAATGATCTGTGACTGCGTACATATGGATAATATGGTCTCCAGCCAACTGCAAAATGACATGCACCAGGAATGGAACTCACGACCTTGGACTTGAAAAATATCAGCCTCTGTTCAGTGACTTAACAAGAACAAGAACAATCCCATCAGATCAGTCAATGAAAAGATATTGATACAGAATCAGACCTGCACAAGCAGAAGAAAATGTCTCATGGAAGCATGCAGAAAAATCTGCACCCCCAAAACCTGTTTTACTATAAGGATCAGAGAACATTATGATAGTAGAAAAAAAAGTGGACGGTCAAGGAAAAGGATGGTCAAGTGGATTGGGTGGTAGCCTCGGACTCAGAAGACCCAAATAGAGAGGAAGGATAGTCCAGTGTTTAGGATATTATCCTAGGACTTTGTAAACCCAGGGCCAATTTTCTGCCCTTCCACGGACTTCCTGCATGACCTTGGGCAAGTCAGTCAGTCTCCCTGTGGCTTAGTTCCCCATATGTAAAATGGGGAATTTATAGCACTGCCTTACCTCACAGGAGCGCTGTGCTTTAATGCATTAAAGATTGTGAGGCATTTAGATACTACGATAATGGGAGTCTGTATAATCTTTCTTCATAATTGTTATTGAAATATTCTGTAAACTCTACACTTTCATTATTTAATAAATGTTTAATTCCTAACTCTTGCTGTTGTGTCACTGTAGCCAGCGCACTAGAATCTTTAAATTTTTAAAAGATGTGTTTTTGTTTCTAACTCCCTCTTTTACTCTGTTGTTTATCCATCATGCCGTTTTTGTTGTCGCCCCCCCCCCCCCTCCCTTTTTGAGTTATTTATTTTGGAGCATGCCTGGACTGAAGCTCCATCACCAGCACTCAAGCAGAGTGTAAGTATGGGGAAACTGTAGCAGTAGAAGGATAGTGTGGTGCAGCTCCCTTTCCTTTCCCTGGCTTGCATCAGCAACATTTCCCCAAATCTCCTGTCTCCCTCACTCCCCTCTTGGCTGGTGCAATTTTAGAACCTCTTCTCTTTCCATCTTCTTTAGTCTCTTCGGCTAAAAGTTGCATGTCGGTGCTCTGCCGCACATTCCCTCATCAAGCAAGAGCCTCAGACATCTGACTGGGTTGCATACAGAAGTTGCAGCTTCTTCCACAGATGTGGAGGGCTGCAGTGGTCATCTGGCTTCAGGCAGTTAAGTGGACTTTCTGGTCACCATTTGTTCTGGAAATTCCAGGGGACTTTTGGAGCCCCCAGGGGAAGAAGGAGGCAGCAGCAACTGACAGGGAGAGGGAGAGAGAGGGGGAGGGGATTGATGCGAGTGTCATGCTTCGAGCACCGGCAGACAGCCGACTTCCTTGTGAGTTTCATTCAGCCTCAATACTTCAGGAACCCAGAAACGGGGCATATGAAGTTTAAAGTACAGCTCTCTTTGTTAGATACATAACAAGATGGTTCCTACAGACTCTGAGCATCTAGACCCAGGGGTGGACAAACTACGACCGCGGGCCGAATCCAGCCCATTAGGGCTCTGGATCTGGCCCGCAGATTTGCCACCCCGGTGGTGCCCCACTCCACTCTGCTGTGGGAAGTGGCTGGCAGCACGTCCCTGCTGCCCCTGGGGGAGGAGGAGCAGAGGGCTCCTTGAGCTGTTCTGATATCTCCCCGAAGCTCCCATTGGCTGGGAACAGAGAACCGTGGCCAATAGAAACTTCGGGGGAGGTACCCACAGGCGTGCAGAGCCCTCTGCTCCCCCTCCCCCAGGGCTGGCGGGGATGTGCTGCTGGCCACTTCCCAGAGCGGTGCGGGGTTGGGGCCAAAACCGGGGCAGGCAGGCAAGGAGCCTGCCCTGGCCCCACTGCCATCCTGGAGCCGCTCCCAGTAAGCCCACACCCCAAACCCCTCCTGCACCCTGCATCCCAGCCCCTGTCCTGAGGCCCCTGCCACATCATGTGCCCCACCCTGCTGCCCTGAGCCCCCTGGTGTACCTTGCACCCCTCTCTGCACCACTGCCCTGAGCCTCCTCCCACACTGTGCACCCCAATTCCCCTCCCTGAGCCCCCTCGTATGCCCCACACCTGCCTGTGCCCCAACCCCTTGTCCTGAGCCCCTTCCTGCACACCACACCCCCTCCCATACTCCGCACTCCCTCCTGCACCCCAACCTCCTCCCCCAGCCCTACAGTCATGACCCCGCAAGCAATTTCCCCACCCCAATATAGCCCTCGGGCCAAAAAGTTTGGCCACCCTGATCTAGACCCTGAGTGTGCCTGTGTCAGTGTTAAGTGTCAGAATTTACTTTCTGATATTTCTGATGCAATCTGTGTCTCAGAAGATATTGGTGTTGATTCTGATTGCTGGTTTTCTGGGACAGGTACCACTTGTTGTTCCTTTCTTCCGATGTATCTGTTGTTGGCACTGGCTGACCAGGTCTTAGGTGCCTGCAAAAATGTCTCTAACTTTCTCCTGTAGGAACAGTGAGGAGTCCTTGTGGCACCTTAGAGACTAACAAATTTATTTGGGCATATGTTTTCATGGACTAAAACCCACTTTTTCAGATGCATGGAATGGAAAATACAGTAAGCAGAATATATATTCTAGCACATGAAAAGACAGAAGTTGCTTTACCATGTGTGTGGGGGTCAGTGCTAATGACTCAATTCAATTAAGGTGGAAGTGGCCTATTCTCAATAGTTGACAAGAAAGGGGTGAATACCAAAGGAGGGAAAATTACTTTTGTAGTGCTAACGAGGGCAACGCAATCTAGGTGGCCCATTTCCAGCATGTGACTAGACGTTGTGAGTATCAATTACTTTTTGTAGTGACCCATTCACTTTCAGTCTTTAGGTCACTTCCATCTTAATTGAATTGGCTTACTGTATATTTCACTCCGTGCATCTGATGAAGTGGGTTTTAGCCCACAAAAGCTTATGACCAAATACATTTGTTAGTCTCTAAGGTGCCACAAGAACTCTTCATTGTTTTTGCTGATACAGACTAATATGGCTACTGTTCTGAAACCTTTCTCCTGTAGGTGTCTCAATATGGTATGACCCTGGCTCTGGAGATGTGACTACCACCCGTGGGTGATTGCCAACACTGTGTTTTTTCCATGTATATGAGGTCTTCACAATGATAGTGGCTTAGATGTCCAGTCATAGTATTTCTTTTGTTTTTCCCACAGGTGCTTTAATCTCATGTGAGACCTCTGAGTATTTTGGGTTGTATCAATGCATGCGAGGATGGAAATATTGTTCTTAACGTTCTCCCCATCAGCAACTGTGATGGGTCAATATTCCATACCTCTCAGTGGTGTATTCCTCAATTCCAAAAGAGCTAAGCAGGATCTCTACCCACTGCAACTGTTTTGTGAAACATATATTTTGTTGTCTGAATGTTTCTCTCAGTCATTCCATTCGATTGTAGGTATCCAGGACTGAAGTGAGGGAGTTACAAGATCTTCTCAAGTTACCCATTTCCCTGCTCATGAATGGAACATGGACATTAACTAACTCTGCAAGGATGTCATGTCTTGCAAATCCAGCTCTCGGTTTAGCAGTCCTGGAACGTGTTGACTTACCTGGCAGACGCAGGACTTCTAGAAATTTGGAGTAGTGCACTAGGACTAGTTACAAATGTCTCCTGAAGTCAAAAATACCTGCAGCTATCTTGTGCCACGGTGTCAGGAATCTCACAATATTATAATAGTTCTTTTTGGTTACTTGGTCTACGTTCCTGACA
Organism: Sternotherus odoratus; assembly: GCA_032164245.1. Taxonomy (NCBI): domain Eukaryota; kingdom Metazoa; phylum Chordata; order Testudines; family Kinosternidae; genus Sternotherus; species Sternotherus odoratus. The sequence continues at coordinate 14,483,925 of JAVMKO010000003.1, read as the reverse complement.
CACTCTGCATCCGTCTGTAAAATATTCTGTGTTGGGTCATACCTGGCCAGTACATTATCTGCTTAGTTCATGCCCTTGTTCTCTGAATGCCTTAATGTGACTCAGACAAGCAGTTAAGCATTCGCTGCATTGTATTATTAGGAATAATTATCTTGTCACGAGCCATTAACAAACCTTGTTGTAATGAAATGGTGTCTTTCACCACCCAGCATAAATGCAGTTGGGGGGTCACTTTTCTTCTGCGTGACCAGTCCTCACAAACATTAACATGTCAGGCTTGCACTACAGGACCTTTCCATAGGCCCTCCTTCTTTTTGTTTAACAAAGTGTAAAGGTGATTTCATCTTTTCATCTTTTCATCAGTGATTTCATCATCTGGTTCTTTAGTACGTTCCACTGCAGCTCTCAATAATGTGCCTGCAATTAACGTTTGTTTACCAGGGGTATGTTTTAAGAACATATTTTTGTAACTGAAGTAGCATGAGGTGTAGCCTTGCAGGTGCTTTTCCAAGAGTCTAGAGAGGATTGCCCCCAGTGGTTCTGATCAGACCTGTAATCAACCTATACTCCATATATGGAATGATGAAATTTCTTTGTGACAAATCCAAGAGTCAGTAGTTTCATCTTAGTTTGGGCATAATTTTGTTCTGCTTTGTCAGAGCTCATGATACATATGAAACGGGGCCTCTGTCTTGCAGAAGACAAGCTTGTAAACCATCTTTGGATGCATCTGATTGTGTGGTGACTGGCTTGTCGGGATCATGGAATCTGAGTTTTGGTGCATTATAGAGTGCTGTCTTTAGCTGTTGCAGTGTATTCCTATGATCTTTGCCAAGTTATGTTCTCATTTAGTGGTTGTCTTAGAGGAGCAGTCAGAGATGCTTCACCTAGGATGCTCTGTTCAAGGAACCTAATAATCCCCAGAATCCTCCATAATATTTTCTTGTCTTGTGGAGGTTTCATGTTAACTGTGTCTTCAACCTTATTGTCATCTGGTCTGATTCCTTGTGGTGAGAGAATGCATCCCAGGTATTTATCTTGTTTTACTATGAACTTGGATTTTATCTGGCTTGAACTTGATATTCTCTGCTTGAGCCTTTGCCATCACTTTCTTCAGTATCTGATCATGTTCTGCCTGAATTGATGCTGCTATTATCATGTCATGGCTATTATATGGATGCCTGCAATATCTCCAAATGTTTCATTATTCTTTTGTTGAAACACTTCACTAGCTGCCTTTATTCCAAAAGGTAGACAGAAAAACTTGTATCTGCCCCCGAGTGTATTGAAAGTGCATAGTTAAGTTGACTCTTTATCTAATGTGACTTGCCAATATCCGCCTTTCTCATGTGGAATAGCGAATGTGCTTTTACCAGCTAGTTGGCACTGAGCATCGGTTGACATGGGAATGGAGTAATATTGCCTCAGTACAGCCATATTAACATCCTGTGGATCCAAAAAATCTGTACTTCAAGTCTGCGCTGATGTGGGCTCTTTTCACCTTCTATTCCTGTAGAGTGAATGGGCAGGGGTGTGTGGAAGAGGGCAAACAGCTTCAGACTTCCAAAAGTAGGATTACCTCACAATGCTGAGGTACATGAACACCAGATACCAGCATGTGTCATTTAATCCCCCTGAAGCTGTGCAGGAATTAGCATCTGAAAACAAATGCAAAACTATGGAGAATTACCAGATTTGAAAATAAATTTCACTTTGACATTCTAAGATGTTTACTAAGAAAAAATGAAATAGGACATATATATTTTAATTGCTCCATTAAGAAAATATCTACTTATCTTTCGATGAAAGCAGATTTACAGGGTTGGGTGTCACTGACAATGTGGCTGTTTTTATTGCCTTAAATGTTCTTGGGGCCTTATCTCTTTTCTTATCTCCAGAGAAATCTCCATATCCCTCTTAGTTATTTTAGAATAATAAGTTTGCTTTTGTATGATGTTTAAATCTAAACTGCCACATCTGCCTTGTCATTCTTGGGTATTGAAGTGTGTACCCCAAGAAGACACTGTGTTGGCGCGCTGATTTAAAAAAACAAAATAAATTGCATTGTCTCCTGCAGCATATAGTTAGAAAAATTGAATCCTCTGTACTCTCTTAGATCTTCTGCTTTTATGACTTACTTGTGGGATTTTTTTAGCTCTAAGGTGGCTCAAGTCTGTCTACCTTGCCTTGGATTTCACAGAAGCTTTATAATTGTTTACCCTATTTACAAGCCTAAATCAGGGGTTTACATAAGTAGACCTTGCGTGATAATAAAGTAGTTTCCTTGCCCCTCAAATATTTCTAGTTCTTATCTTTCTACACAGCTGCTTGTAAGTTCAGCATTACAGAGTCTCGATTGGATTCCTACCGACTTAGTCTAACAAAAGAGTCTTTCACTGAAGTTGTCCAAAATAAATAGATAAGTTAAGCAAAAATGTGAAAATGGATTAGTTGGATATATGTAGGCCTAGAACAATGATTCTGTACATGTATAAGAAATTCCTCATAATGTATAAATACTGTTGAGCATGAATAAAACTTTTTGTTTATTTGTTGCACTTGTACAGAGTAAATCAACTCCCAAAGTTGGCAGCTTGCCCAAAAAAGCATAGGAAAAATGTCTCAACTTTGACCTGACCTAGCAGATTTATGGAATGCCACTTAGAGATGGAAAAGCACCACTTATTGCAGCAAGATTTACTGTAATCTATAGAATCAGAGAGGTAGCCGTGTTAGTCTGGAATAGCAGAGGTAACAAAGAGTCCTGTGGCACCTTAAAGACTAACTAAAGTATTGGAGCATAAGCTTTCGTGGGCTAATACCCACTTCATCGGATGCAAGCAGTGGAAGTGTCCAGAGGCAGGTATAGATAAATAGTCAAGAATCAGGTAGGAGGTAACAAGGTTAGTCCAATCAGGCTGAACCAGCTTGTTATCTCAAATCAGGGAGGGTGAGGTATTCTTCTAGCAGCTGAATTGAAGGTGTGAAATCGGAGGGAGGAGAAGCTGTTTTTGTAATTAGCAAGCCACTCAAGGTCTTTGTTCAGTCTCAGATTGATTGTGTTAAATTTGCAAATGAATTGCAGCTCTGCAGTTTCTCTTTGCAGTCTGGTCTTGAAGTTTTTTGCTGCAGTATGGTGACTTTTAAATCTGTAATTGTGTAACTGGACAGTCCCTATGAAAAAGGATAAATGGACACAAATCAGATATCAGGAATGGCAATATACAAAAACCTGTAGGAGAACACTTCAACCTGCCTTGACACAATCAATCTGAGACTGAACAAAGACCTTGAGTGGCTTGCTAATTACAAAAACAGCTTCTCTTCCCTCCGATTTCACACCTTCAATTCAGCTGCTAGAAGAATACCTCACCCTCCCTGATTTGAGATAACAAGCTGGTTCAGCCTGATTGGACTAACCTTGTTACCTCCTACCTGATTCTTGACTATTTATCTATACCTGCCTCTGGACACTTCCACTGCTTGCATCTGACGAAGTGGGTATTAGCCCATGAAAGCTTATGCTCCAATACTTTAGTTAGTCTTTAAGGTGCCACAGGACTCTTTGTTACCTCTGTAATCTATAGTATTACATAGATTTACTGTATTCGGTAGTACTATAATACTAGCTGAAACATGCAAATAGGCATTGTTAGGAGTTTATAACTCAGCTCTGTTCAGGATCATTATGGGCATCTGACCTAGCAATTTTATACTGTATTGTTTCAAGGATTTTTTTAAAGCCATATTTATATGGTTATGTGTGTTGTGTGTCTTTAACATTTAAAATATCCAGAGTGCTTGTAAACATCAGTATATTTTGGGGTAATGGTGGTTTCTGATACGAGAACATTGTGTGGTTAGCCCTATGCCGAAGAAAGAGGCTGCTGTATTGGTATGCGCTGATAAAACTGCATCCAGTAACATTTCCCTCCAGCATGTATCATTCAAGCATAAGTAGTTAGACATTTTCTCCCTATCAGTTACAGTTCTTCACGTTAGAGCAGATTACATCAAGTCTCTCTGCTCATCATCATCATTCCTGTTTTTGTGTAGATCTCATAAAATACTTACGCTACACATATACTTAACTGATTGTGAAGCTTTCTAATAAGCTATTTTATATGTGCTTCTGTTTGTCCAGTCTGAAAATTAATGATGCTGTTTAGCTGCTTATTTGAATGTTTCATTTCTCTTCTTATTTTCTTCCATTCCATCTATAATAACCAAGTAGCCACTTTGGTAGATTGCCTCCAGGCTTTCATGCAAATGGCATATCATATTTCTCTCATTTTACTTTTTTTTTTTAATATTAAATTTAGAAACAGAAGCTTATCCAGGAAAAATTTAAATTAAAAGGTTGACCTTTACTTTTGAAGTCACTTAATGAAACTGAATCTCTAATAGTCCAAGAAATCTGATTCTGTAGCTTTAGACTGGCTGCAAGCCTGTTTTTCCGGACAGGCATTTTAAGGAGACTGAGGCTAGATGAATGTGGAAAGCAAGGGGAATGCTGCCCTAAGGCATAGGCTGGACTGTCATTTAGAAGAGCATGACTGGAAAAGTTTTTCTACAAAACAGTAAGTGTTTGGCTTGGGGGGAGGAGGGCGCTGATAAATGTTGAGCAGCAGATAATCTAAAATGTTAGGCACTACAATTTACCTTAATGATCTGCCTAAACCCAGCAAATTCTGTGCAGTGCAATGCAGTTGCAAATGCTTCTAATGTAGCTCTTGCATCCGTACATATGTGTTTGTTTATTGGCTGTGGAATAGAACACATTATCTTACCTAAGATATATGCTGTGAATAGGATTTAGGTGCTTTCGAACATAAGATTTAGTCTTTAGGTGCTTTTCAGAACCTCATCCTTGTCTAGAAATTGTATCCATAATTTCGGTATAACATACCCTTCTCATTGTAGAGCTGCCAGGACTTTGACTCCTGTTGAAGTTCATGGGATTCAAATAGTTACAACATTCTGCTTACAGATTACCTGCACTGTTCATTCTCTTTGAACCACCTGGCATTGGCCACTATTGGACGACAGGATACTGAGTCGATGGACTTTTGGTCTGACCCAGTATGGCTGTTCTTACATTCTTATATAAAATACCCCTCATTTTAGTCCCATAGTTACTTGCATTCTACACAGACATAGTGTCCCTATGTTTTTACTATTGAATTTTATAGTTGAAAATTACTTGCATGAGAAATAATCATGAAACTCTGGTTATAAAAAGAGTTATTTATCTTTACAGGAGGAATCCCTCTGTATTTTAACTGTCCTGCATGGATAATAATTTTGACTCTCTCCTTTCTAAGGGCTTTATGTACGTTGTGTTGCACATTTGGAGCTTGATAGGTTAAGAGAGATGTCGGCAAGATTCCCTGAAAGTTTATCTCGTAGTGTTGTAAATAAATCCCCCCACTCCCCTGTAAATGTAAGATATGGGGAAGTGATGCCCTTCTTTAATTAGCATTGTATCAGGATTGATGCAACCAATATGATGTCAGTAGCCTTACACATCCTTTCCCTGAAATGTTAATGGTTCTAAATATTTGGTGTGAATTTTGCACCGCACATGCAGTGATGAGTTATTCTGGGATTTAGTGGTCTTTGGTGTAGACTGGTGGGTTGCTTCCTCTTCCATATCTTTATATCAGGTTTCAGCTTGCCAGAGGATTTTTAGACTATTTTAGTGGATAGGTCTCTCTTCTCCAGCCTATTACCTTTTTCTAGAGAGCGTCTACCTAATTCTAGCTTGATCTCCTATCTGTCTATAAATGTATCATTTCATCCAATAGTTGCTGGGCCATCCCTCCCCCCCAAAAAAAGTATTTGTTCTCCCCATTGGTTGCACACTGTCACACACATACAACATTTGATTGCTCGTGACAAACAGGAACAAGGGTTGCCCTCTTTAATTAAGATTAGAGGTATTCTAATCTACGGAAGCGATTGCATCTTGTGTGTAGAAGGCTGTCTTATTGATGCTGCACCTTCACAAAGCTGTAGGCTGCACAGCTGATTAAGCCAGTGTAGAATGAGCTCCACCTATGAAATGTGTCATTTCCCCTTCCACAGAATTCCCGTCTGACCTTAGGCAAGTTACTTACTCTTTCTGTGGCACAGTTCATCTGTAAAATGGGGATAATGGTGCTTCCTAACCTCATGGGGTGCTGTGAAGATAAACACATTAAACATTGTGAGGTGTTCAGCTGCTATGATAATGGGCACCATGCACATTAAGGGCGGAGGGGAGGGGCATTATGATCGTCTAGCCTGGCCTCCTGCACGTTGAAGGCCACATAACCTCACTCACCCACTTCTGTAATAGGCCTATAACCTCCGGCTGAGTTACTGAAGTTCTCAAATCTTGAGAAATCTTCTCTAATGTTCTAGAGAATCCACCATTTAAACCAGCAAGTAACCTGTGCTACATGCAGCAAAGGAAGACCAAAAAACAAACAAACAAACAAAACCCCCACATCTTTACTAATCTGACTTGGGGGGAAAAGTCCTTCCAGACCTCAAATATGGTACTCAGTTTAATCCTGAGCATATGGGCAAAACCCACCAATCAGACACCTGGGAAACAATTCTCTGTAGCAACTCAAAGTCCTTCACACCTAGTGCCTCGTCACCAGATATTTGCTACTAACAGTTGCAGATGGGCCACATGCTCTTGTAGAAAATCTCATCATATCTTCCCTACACAAATGTATCAAGCTCAGTCTTAAAAAAAGAAGAAGATTTTTTACATCCATTATTTCTTATGGAAGACTATTCCAGAACTTCACTCCTCTGATGGTTAGAAACCCTTGTCTAATTTCAAGCCTAAACGTATTGATGGCGAGTTTATACACATTTGTTCTTGTGCCAGCACTGGCCTTTAAATTAAACAACTCCTCTCCCTCCCTGATGATGTTCCCTCTGATGTGTATATAGAGAGAGCAATGAGATCTCCCTTCAACCTTTATTTTGTTAGAGTAAAGAAACCAAGCCTCCTCTCATAATGTATGTTCTCTATTCCTCTGATCATCCTAGTAGCCCTTTGCTATACCTGTTCCAGTTTGAATTAATCTTTCTTAAACATGGGAGATGAGAATTGCACATGGTATTCCAGATGACGTCTCGCCAGTGTCTTCTGTAATGATAATAAAACTTTTCTCTCTCTACTGGAAATATGTTGCTTGTTGCATCCAAGGACTGCATTAGCCTTTTTCACAGCTGTAACACATTGGTGGTGGCTTGTAGTTATCCTGTGATTGACCAATATACCCAGGTTTCCCTCTTCCTCTGTTATTTCTAACTGATGCATCCCCAGCTTATAGCAAACGTTCTTGATGTTAGTCCCTAAGTGCATGACATTGCATTTTCACTATTAAATTTCATTCTACAGTAACTCCTCAGTTAAAGTCGTCCCGGTTAATGTTGTTTCCTTGTTAGTTGCTGATCAACTAGAGAACATGCTGATTTAAGGTTGCGCAATGCTCCCTTATAACATTGTTTGGAGCCACCTGTTTGTCCACTTCTTGCAGAAAAAGCAGGCCTGTTGGAGCTAGCTGATAGGGGCTCAGAAGCAGCCCCCCCATCAGCTCCCCTAAGTTCATAGAATGATAGAATACCAGTACTGGAAGGGACCTCAGGAGGTCATCTAGTCCAACCCCCTGCTCAAAGCAGGACCAACCCCAACTAAATCATCCAAGCCAGGGCTTTGTCAAGCCTGACCTTAAAAACCTCTAAGGAAGGAGATTCCACCACCTCCCTAGGTAACCCCTTCTAGTGCTTCACCACCCTCCTAGTGAAAAAGTTTTTCCTAATATTTGGAACCTCCCCCAACCTAAACCTCCCCCGCTGCAACTTGAGACCATTACTCCTTGTTCTGTCATCTGGTACCACTGAGAACAGTGTAGATCCTTTTGGGTAGTTGAAAGCAGCTATCAAATTCTCATTCTTCTCTTCTGTAGACTAAACAATCCCAGTTCTCTCAGCTCTCCTCATAAGTCATGTGCTCCAGCCCTCTAATTATATTTGTTGCCCTCCTCTGGACTCTCTCCAATTTTTCCACATCCTTCTTGTAGTGTGGGCCCCAAAACTGGACACAGTACTCCAGATGAGGCCTCACCAATGTCAAATAGAGGGGAATGATCACGTCCCTTGATCTGCTGGAAATGCCCCTACTTATACAGCCCCAAATGCCGTTAGCCTTCTTGGCAACAAGGGCACGCTGTTGACTCATGTCCAGCTTCTCATCCACTGTAACCCCTAGGTCCTTTTCTGCAGAACTGCTGCCTAGCCACTCGGTCTCCAGTCTGTAGCAGTGCATGGGATTCCCTCTGTGGCAACCGCCCAGCGGGCTATCAATTGCCTGGAAGTTCAGCTGTCCCTCCCCCTACTGCCTGCTCCTGCCCTCTGCCTTGGAGCTGCTCCTGGGAGCCTCCTGCTCGCTGTGCTGGGGAGAGGGAGCAGCGGGGTGCTGATGTCACAGTGTTCTCCTCCCCCTGCCTTATTTCCACAGAGAAGGGGGGCAGGACACAACCGGGCTCAGGATGGAGGGAGCTTGCTGGCAGCAGCTGCTATCTCAACTTGCTGATCTACTTAAAAAGGCAACATACTTAGAATGAGGCCAGCATACTTAAATGGGCAATGCTTCTCTCTCTCTCTCTCTCTCTCTCTCTCTCTCTCTCTCTAACACATGGCATGTGTCTTTGTCTCACTCTGCCATACTGACTCCCCTCCCTCCATTTGTACTGCCTTGTAGAGTGTGAGGCTACAGTAACAACAATATGTTAACCCTTGAGGGCTCAATCGAGTGCTAGTTCATTATTTAGCAGTAAGGCATTCCCTTGGCAATATCCCTCCCTCTTCCACCCTCTGACTTCACCACCTCAATCAAGCTTCACAGTCATTGCTGTGTGCAGTATTACATTGTTTGTTAAAACCTATACTGTGTATGTGTGTTTATATATGTGTTTATATATGTGTTTATATATATATATATATATATATATAATGTGTGTGTGTGTTGTGTTATAGATATATATAGATATATATAGTCTTTTGTCTGGTTAAAAAAATTTTCCCTGGAGTCTAACCCCCCATTTACATTAATTCTTCTGGGGAAATTGGATTTGCTTAACATCATTTCGCTTAAAGTAGCGTTTTCCAGGAACATACCGTATTTTTCGCCCTATAAGACGCACTTTTTCTTCCCCAAAACGGGGGGGGAAAAGTTGGTGCGTCTTATAGGGCAAATGTGCGCCCCGGTTCCCCCCTCCCCGCCGCGGGCGGGCTGCCGGGAGCGTCCCGGTTCCCTGACGGGAGAGCGAGGCGCTTTTTGTGTGTGGTGGTGGGGTGGTTTTTTTTTTTTTTTTTTTTTTTTTTTTGGTGTGTGTCCGGCTTTTTCATTTAAAAACTCGGGAGCGTCTTATAGGCCGGAGCGTCCTATATGGCGAAAAATACGGTAACTACAATGTTAAGTGAGGTGTTACTGTTTTTCTATTACTACAGTTTTAAAAATCATCCAAATCTTCTTGTATGACAGTCCAATCATCCTTTGTATTGGCAATATCTCTCAATTTTGTGTCATCTGTAAATTTTAGTAAAAATTTTAGCTCCCACTTTTTGTGCCAAGGTCATTAATGAAAACATTAAACAAAACTGTTCCTACGACTGATCCTTGAGGAACTCCACTAATAGCCTCCTTCCAGCTTGACAGTTCACCATGACCTGCTGTAGTCTCCTCTTTGACCAGTTCCTTGCCCACCTTTCAATTTTTATGTCAATCTCCATCTTCTCCAGTTTAATGAATAGTTTCCAGTGTGAAACTGTATCAAATGCTTTATTAAAATCCAGGTGGATTAGATCTATTTTTTCTTTGTCTAGAAAATTAGTTATCTTCTCAAAGATCAGGTTGTATGCCTACCCCCAGAAGTCTGTTTCCCTCCCTACTCAAGTGGAGTCCATCCCCATGCAAACAGTTCTCTCTCCATGAATGTCTACCAGTTCTTGAACACCTAAAAGCCATCTTGCTAGCACCATTACCGGAGCCATCTGTTGATCTTCTTAATTTTGTCTTACCTTCACTCTCCTTCTCTAGGGACAGGTAAAATTCCACTGAAGACCTGAACCTCCATTTCCTTAAGCATCTTCCCCAGCCTGCCATAGTCTTCCTCAATGCTTCCTAGCAAGAATCTAGCAGTGTCATTTATTCCCACATGAAGGACAATCAGTGGATTTTTTTTCCTGCTATTCTTTTTGTGTGTGTAGACGAGCCCTTCACCGCTCGTCTCAGGAATGAGCCAAGACCACACAGTTTTTCACAGCAGTGCCCCTTTTATTCCCTCGTGCACAGTCCACCACCACCTATATACAGTTCTATGTACAAAGCTATATACAAGTATGCCTCCTTCAGCTACTTGGGGGACAGCTAGCTCCTGCAGCTAGCCAGGAACACCAGCCAGTTGCTCCTCCCCTTCCTGTTCCCCCCTGTGCACTCCCTGCCTGCCAGCTTTATCCCTCTGGCCCCAGAGGCGCACAGGTGCTTTCCCTTAAGCCCTCCCGGCTAAGGGCCACACCCTGCCAGCTCCAATTACTCCCCTCCCTGGGGCAGGAGCTCAGCTAACAGGGGCTGGCTCGGGGCTTCTCAGCCAGCACCCTGTTACAGTGTGTTTATTTTAAATCATAGGAGTTATTTGTATATAATTAGGGTACTTCATCCTCCCCCCTCCCATTTTTGTACTCCAGAATGCCTGAAAGATTTATTTCTTGTGTTACACATTTTTAATGTGTAAGCAAAAAAGTTCTTTGAAAGGAGACCATGCCTGAAAATTTTTAGCCTGAAAAGTGAACATTTTGGAGCCACTGAAAACTGAATTAGGATGGAAATGCATATACAGCCTTAGCTATTACGGTTGCTGCCATCCCTGCTACTGATGAGAATAATTTGCAGTCCCATTTCAGTGCAGTTTTTCAAGAGGTCTTAGAGTGGGCTGTGACAAATATCATGTAGAGGGATGCAGAGATTATGCTCCATTCATTACATAGTTTCAGTGGGATAAGCTTGGGTTATGAGTGTAGGTGTATTTGCACATTATGTCACTCTGGCCTCACCAATTCAATAGGGGAGGGAGATGGCCTGTAATCGATGGGTCCATAAATATATTTCAAAATTCAATAACCTGTTCATGAGCAACTTCTTCTCCCTCTCCCCTCACCTCACACAGCAGCTATTTATGGGAGCATTTTATATTGGTTGTTGTTTAAAAAATAATAATAGCAAGCACCAGCAATTGAATTCTCATGCATTAGGTAGCCATCACCACAATCTCACTTTTGCACATCTTGTTGCTGTCAGATATCTTTGTCCTCCACCAAAAGTGATGTGTCTAAACTAGTAGCATATGTTTGATGACATATGTAGAAGCAGTGACGTTTCCGGTGTTTGATCTTAACTTTTATTGAGAACATCAGAAACTGTTTTTAAGACTGGCGGCTGTGGCGTGGAAGGAGTTTGCTCATAAAGGGTATTGGGTCTTAAATAAACTTCTTAATGAATGGGTTCCTTGCAGCCCTTTCCTCTGCTAGTTATCAGTGTAATTGCCTGTCAGTATCCTCTGATCGTGGAACTGCTGGGAGCATGGTGTCTTATATCATGCAGTCGAAACTGCAAGGTGTTGACTTATGTGCATGTTTACCACTGCTCTCTGCTGAGTGACATGTCAATTCTGCTCGAGTAATAATGCATGTGTGGGAGTGTACATTCAGGCATGATTTGATTCCCTCTAGATGGCTGGCCTACAGAAGATATAAACCTGAATATTAATACAACAAGTGAGATTCTCCTTTAGCTCAGCTGGAATGGGGCCTTTTGATTCCCAACCACCTTCCAAAACAAGAGCCCACAAAGATGTCCCCAGACACACATGCAGGTTGCACAGAGTTAGGGGCAAAAATGTGGAGAGACAATCTTCTCCAAAGATATAAAATAATAAAGTACTGTGATGCTGGCATGACACGGGACGCTTGTGCCAAGGCCACTGGACCTCACTGAACATTGACAAATGCAGAGCTGCAAACCTGTGTGTTAGTATTGTTAAAATAGGTATTAGAGTTATAAGAATGTGTTTAGCTTTTAGACTTCATGAAATGTTTGTAAGATGCTGCATGTATTCATCTTACTTGTAATTAGGGTTGCCAGTGTCTGGTCAAAAAGGGACCCTGACATCTCTCGTCAGTGCTGCTGACTGAGCCGTTATCAGATCTCCCCTGTAGGGAGCCAGGGTGGCCTCCCTCTGAGTCAGAGGGGAAAGAACCAGTCTCTCAGCCTGAGTGGGTGGGGCCAGACCAAGCTGGCTCCACCCCCTGGAAGGGAAGGAACGGAACAGGAAGTACAAAGGGCGGGGCCCTTTGCTCAGTCAGGGCAGCACCAGGGAGGGAGACAGACGCAGACCGCTGGCTGCTTCCTCCACACCCTGATGCCGAGCCAGGGGAGGCCCTGGACCAAGGGAATCCTAGCCTGGAGGACGGACTGGGGTTACCCGATCTGACAGCCGTGGAGTACCCCAAGGGACTGCCGGAACCCAGCGGTGACCTGGGCCTGACTGAGGCGGACGCTGAGGGGGAACCAGAGCTGCCAGCAGCGGACTACCCTGACTCCTGCAGGGGTCCCCTCGCCTGGGGGGTGCACCACTGACTCGTGCCGGCGCCCCCCTGCTTGAGGGGCGTGTCACAGACTCTTGTTGGCGCTCGCCTGCCTGAGGATTCTTGACGGCACATCTCCCGATCCTAATTCCCCTGTGACTGGAAGGTGTGACCAAGGCGTTTCAGGGAGACAGTAGCTCCCCACTGCCCCCAGTGGCTTGGCAGACCTACTGACCCTTGTACACCCCTCACTCTTCTCTTCCGCAAACTAAATAACCCCAGTTCCCTCAGCCTCTCCTTGTAAGTCATGTGCCCCAGCTCTCTGATCATTTTTGTTGCCCTCCGCTGGACTTAATTTGTCCACAGCCTTTCTGTAGTGGGGGTCCCATAATGATTGCTGGGGAAAGGGAAGAAAAATTTCCGTTAAGGAGAAATTGTTATCATTATGCTGCTTGGATTTGGAAAAGGCAATATTTCTAAGCATAAACAAGGAATCACCAAGCTGCTTGGCTTGGGTTAGTCCTAAGGGAAATATGGAGCATAAATGTATAACAGCTATTATCACCTTTTGGAATTTAAGACTGGAACTCGTTTGTGTGTATATTTTCCTCCTTTACCCTTGTAAATACCTCTCAGCCCTTTTTCTTAGGGCTTGTACACACTTGCACTTATGTCAGTGTAGATTATGTCATCTGGCGTGTGTGAAAAAGCACACCCCCCCACCCACCCAAATGACATAAGTTGCACCAACCTAAGTGCCGCAATGAACAGCGCTACGTCAGCAGGAGATATATCTACTGCCTCTCAGAGAGGTGGAGCTCTCTCCCATCAGCATAAAGCAATGCTGCACCAGCACAACTGCGCCGCTGTAGCAATTCTAGTGTAGACTAGCCCTTAGTTAATTGTCCTTTCATTAGTTTTTTATAGGATTGTCTGCAAGCATTGTCTTTGGTGTGAAATCTAGGAAGCACTTGCCCTGGGGTAACTGTTTGGGACTGGAAGAAATTTGAATATTGTTGTAACAAAGAGTCCTGTGGCACCTTAAAGACTAACTAAAGTTAGTCATCCCTTGGATGAAGAGGTACAACAGGTTCCTAAACAACAACTACAAAAGCTGATATGTGGGCCTCTCTACACACAATTTTTTCCACTTTAGTTAGTCTTTAAGGTGTGTAACAGATCACCGTCTCGCCCCCACTCCAAACACAGGCAGGAGACTCTTCTTTGGCTCCAAATAGTGCTCTTTATTTACAGTGCAGCTTGTGCAGACCCCACCACCTACTATACACAGCTCTATACGCAGCTCTACAGCTTAGCTCTTTACACAGCTCTAAACACAGCTCTACAGCTTAGCTCTATACACAGCTCTACAGCTTAGTTTAGCTTAGCTTAGCTTAGCTCTTTCTCTCTATCTCACTCCTCCACACCACCACCACGCTGGGCTTCCTGCCTGGCAGGCTTTTATCCTCCTGAGGACGCTGCCAGGTGCAACCCATCCTGGCTGATTGCTCTGCAGCCCAGGTGGCTGATTAGGCTTCTCTGCACGGAGGTTTGCGGAGGGCTTTTCTCCCTCTTAAAGGGGCGGCAGGCTGGGTCAGGCCCACCCTGCCACAGGTGCCACAGGACTCTTTGTTACCTCTGCTATTCCAGACTAACACGGCTACCTTTCTGATTCTTGAATATTGTTGTGATTTTTGGTATAAGGGACCATCTATCACAAAGACAAGCTTGCCTGGGTGGCTAGATAGACTGGTGTGTCCAAGGGGACTGCCTGGGACTCCATGGTAAGGCTGTTATAGTGCTTGAGGAGTTCACACTTGTTACTTGTTTGGTGAAATCTAATTGTATGAAATAGAACCAGTTTGGGGTTGTGCCCAGTTCCTTGACAATCTGCCCTGAGGCTGGCACTCACAGTAGTGAGCCACTCTCCACAGCTTGACAAGTACATTTTAAAATTGTAAATCTGAGTTGATAGTGCCCCTTTTGATTACAGCATGTAAAGTATTTTTAGGCCATGGTGTAAGAGCTGCTATTCAAGCCTTAAATTATTTAAGCCTTAAAGCTACATTTCTGGTACTAGTTTTCTGTGAGATGGCAGTCACTGTTTATAGAAAATTCCCCCCAAGCTCCCTCACACTATGTTTTTAAAAGATTTTCATTTAGACAAAGATGTTCTATTTACTGTACCCTCGTTGATGCACAGTATGCCTGGTTTTTGCCATACTCAGAAGTTGGTATGTCACGTCCATGTTATTTCAAAAAGGTTGAGAGGCATCCTCATAAACTGCATGTCAGAAGGGCCATGGCATTCTGTTTGAACAGGACACGAGTATCATGAGTTCACTGAGAGCCCCCCACTTTTCCCCTCCCCCCAAATGTACTTGAATGGATATTACTGAAGCATAGGCTGAAGCAAACCCTGCCCTGCAGCCCTTCCCAGGAGAAGCAACGCCATCCCTTGGATGAAAAGGTACAACAGGTTCCTAAACAACAACTACAAAAGCTGATATGTGGGCCTCTCTACACACAATTTTTTCTAGTCATAGAGTAAAAGGACAAACCTCTGCAGATGCAGTTTTTGACAGAGTCTTCCTTGCTTATGTTCTTCGGAAGTAGCCCCAATTTTTTATATATAAATAAAAATAAATATATAAATCCCCTCTAGTACAAATCTCCCTCATCCTCCACAGTGATATAAATCCCCTCTAGTACAATTGGAGAGCATTCTTTAACCATAAATGGTATGTATCTGATGGGCCACGTTCATCTCTAATACACCAACTTTACTTGCCATTCTGTTGCATTACCTGTTGTCTTATTACTGAAGTTGTTCACTTGCTACTGTCTTACAGTATGTCTGAATTATATCTCTTGAGGACAGTCTATTAGTGGCTTAGGTTTGAACTTTCTAGATATGTTTTTTTTTTCCACCTTACACTTATGATAAAGTAGTCTCACTCAGCAATGCCAAGACATTTGTGGTGGGCAAGCTAATAGGAGCTGCAGGACAGCTTGTGTCGGTGCTCAGAAATTCTGCCTGGTCTGAGGTTGCCCATGATGATAATGTAAGTAAAACCACACATTATGCAACAGTGACCTTATCCAGCAGAAAAATACCTAGAAGTAATATCTCTTCAGCTATCATAAGCTGGGATATTTTTCTTGTCCATTTTTGTTTTATGCATTCTTAAATACAAAATGCATTTCACTGATCTCATAATAAATTGGATTGGGTGATGCAAGTAAAATAGATGAGTTGCTGTAACGAACCAAATGTCCGCGGTGATAAAAAGGTTGGGGACCACTGATCTAATACAGTGTGCCTTCCCTGGGTGGGGGCTATGTTGTCTGAGACAAAGGACGTGGGAGTTTCTCTGCCATGAGGGAGGGAGGAGCCTCCAGCCCAGGAAGAAGGGAGGAGCAAAACAGTCAGTTCCATCTTGGCTGGTCTCCAGGGAGGAGGCAAGGGCCAGAAGAGTTCCATCTTGGTTGTCCATGAGGCAGGAAGCTTGCCAGGCAACATGGGCAAGGGTCCAGGAGTGTGTCTCTAGCTATGGAGATAACTCAGCTTTTCTTCTCTTATACTTCTACTTAGCTAATGTGAGTATTACCATTTGATTCTTCTAATAAGCCATGCCTTTTGGGGTGTTCTTTCCTTTTCAGAAGAAAGTGGGGAACCCCAAATGTAAAGTGTCTGTATCTCTGCTTTAACCTTTTTCTTTATTAAATTTTCTAGTTATAAAACCTTCTGGTTTATTTTCCTTAAGGTTTTTCTCTCTTCACAGGGAAGAGAGGAGGTAGGGGGAAGTGCATAGCCCCAGGTATCTGACTTGGCTTCCAGGGAGGAAATTCAGAGTCAGGGTTAAGGGAAGTCTCCCTTCAGCCAGGGAGGGTGAAGGGCAGCAGTTTCCAAGTGTCTGGCTCTCAGGTACAGAGAGACAGAGGGTGAAGGAAAGCAGCCTTCAGGTATCTGACTTTGAAACCCAGGGAGGGGGACAAAGTTGGGGTGGGGAAGATCGGGGGCCCCTCCAAGGTTTTGGAAGTATACTCGATTGGTGGCAGTGATTGGTAACCCCAAAAACCCCAACTGGCAAAGTGGGGTGTGTGGGGGGAAAAGGGACTTGTTGGTCTGGCATAGAAGAGGCCCAGCCTTTGTACTCAGGAGCATAGAGGCTGGGGGTAACCCCTCTTACAGGCTATGATATACAGGAAGTCATACTGAACAATCTAATGGTCATTTCCGAATTTAAACTCTATGACTGGATCTATGAGTTTGTGTGTGTTAAAATAAATGAGAGCAGCAGGAGCAATGACAAATTTCTTTTCATCTTCCCCTCATTGGGATTGGCAGCATGGACATTTCTTTGATGCAAGATCCATGAAAGGTTTAATTTTCAAAGGGACATCTTTAGGAAGCTGTCAGAGAGGTTGAATGATGAATTGCTTCTAAATTGGTGTTTCATTCTTTGTGTATTGTCTCTTGTGAGCCTGCTAGAAAGTTTGGGTGTGTGGAATTCCCTGGAAACTGAGTGACTATTCTCTCCACCACATGATTAGTCCGTATCCTACCTCTCTCATTTCAATTTTTAATTAAGATTGCTAGAAACATAATCCCCTCTCCTGATGTTTGATTGGCACAATTTCACCTATACTGCGAAATAGGCTTGGTGGGAGTGACACAAGTGATTTGAGTAAGAGTTTTGCTTTGGGCTTACTTTATAACACCTCTTTGCTTTTAACATTTCAGGCGAGCTCTCGAGTTCCCTTTGAGAAGAAGCCATACTCGACCGAGATGTCACGGCACCACAGCCGATTTGAAAGAGATTATCGCACTGGGTGGGATCGCCGAGAATGGAGCTCCAATGGGAATCATGTGAACAGCAGTAACTGCAACAGTACAGCGAGCGGCAACTGCAACAATAGACCTGGGCTGTTGCCTTTGCCAATTGTTCCTTCTCGACTACCTACTCCAGCCACGGTTGCTTGCACCACAGTGAACAGCGACGTGATAACGAGCCTTGTGGCCAACTCATCTGCAGCTTCAACTACCAAAGTAAGAATTTACTTGTTTTCAGTAATGATGAGTTAGAGGAAACTACAGAGGGGACAACCCTTGTCCCCTTCAGAAGCGCCTTGTTTATGATGTGCCATGGGAATAAGAAGTCCAATAGCCGTTTGCCTTTTTCCTTCTGTTGGCCATTATGTGTGCTGTTTGTGTAGGAAGCTGACCTTCATTGGCTGGTGGAACTCCCACTTCATTCCATCACTGAACAGAGAGAGCAATCAGTTCCCTAGATGACAGAATGAGTTTCGTGCTTTTATTAATTTTTCTGAAGCACTTAGTTCTCAATTTTGTTGTTGGGAATGAGCCACTTTATTTGTCTAACTACCTGAGGAGTGTTCCAGATGGAGCTATAGTTTTCCGATGCAAATCTATTTTTATGTCACATACAGCAGAAACTGAGCAAAGGGCATAAGGTTTTTTGTTTTTGTTGCATGGCCCTTTCCTAGAAGTCATCCAGAGTGCCTTTCCACATTGCCGTCTGTAACATGGCAGTGGGAATAGTGGGGCCCCCACAGCTGACACATGCCTGGTTTATGCATTAAATACATTTTAAGAAGGAGGAAAATGTTAAACAGCAAAGAAATAAAATCACTGGTGGTTTTTTATTGATTTTATTCTACTGAGTAGTAGTGATTTTTGACTTTCTTTTAACTTGTAAATTCCTCTGAAGTCTACAAAGCAAAATTTTTTATATTGGTGAAAAGTTGTTTGTTGCCTTCCTGCATACAAAAATGACTAGGAAAGCTGAAGTTGGGGGTGGAGGGGAGTGGAAAACCATAGCAAATTGTAAAGGTATCCGTGGCTTTAGCCGAGCAAGCCAGATACCCTGCTGCTTTTCTTTTTATGATATTTAAATTTTTCTTTCAACTTGGTTTCGTGTTAATAAATGCACATGCCAAATGCAACAGACGCAGACGGGGAAAAGAAAACAATGAAGTTATTTAAAGTAAGCCAAGAACAAGCTGAAATTTACTGCAATACCATACCATATTGATTATTTTTCCCACAGTAGAAAAACAAGGTCAATGCTGCAGAAGGAAACCGTGGGCCAAAGTTTACAGTGTGAATGTTTTTTAAAATGGTCCGTAGTGTTTTTCATTTATTTTTATTTGACAACAGGCCATAAGTTCCCAATGAAAATGAATATGGGATTTCCCCAGATGTCCTCCACAATAGATGCATTTTGGTCACGCTTTGTCTGGAGAAGATTATAAAGCAAGTTTTGAAGCCAGCACAGTGGTTTCATTTATCATGACCTCTGTACTGCTAAAAGTCCAGCTGCTGGCTGGGGTTGAACAGTCTTTGCTGCAGATGTTTAACAGCCTGTTGAGGCTGAGCTATGATAATAAAGTGTTTGCTTCTCGGGGGAAGGAGGGAAAGAACAGCATTTTAAGTGATTTGTGATCATATGTTAAATGTGAAACATTTTCTAAATTATCTTATTAGGCAGTTTCCTAGATGAGTTTTACTAGAAAGAATGGTTTTGACATCACTAGATCAATGGGAAGAAACAAGAGAGTATGTAGGTGATATAGGATGATCTTTACCAGGAAAGCTGCTAGTCACCTGTGTGGTCTCCCATCAGATTCATGTATAAAAAAGTCTGTGTCCCCACTCTCACCTCTTTTGCCGAGGATTACCTGAGCAAGCCTGACAACTAAAACCACATGGATTGGTGCAGAGGGGAGGGGACTTGGAAACAGAAGTGGGTGAGGAATCTGAATAGTTGATTTAAAGAGATGTTGCCTAGGAAACTTCCAACAAACTACACGAGAAAGTTTTATAAATGGAAAAAGTGTGCTCTCTGTCTCACACACTGCAGATTTACTCTTGTGGTTCAGCTCAAATGATCAGTAGTATCCCAAACCGATGAGTTTGCCTCCAGCCGATGACTATCCAGGTAATGGGTAACCATAAAAATTTAAATCCATGTAAATGGAAAATCACAAACCAGAAGAATGCACAGTTGCTTGGTCTATTTTAAAAACAGATATATGCCATGTTCTTAGCCCAGTATTGAGCCCAATAACTTGTGTTTGGCTAAAGCATATCTTCCAGAAAGCCATCCAGTTCTTGATTTGAAGACGTTGAGAGTTGGAGAATCCAGTAGCTCCCTTACTATCTTGTTCCAGTGTTTAATGACCGTCACTATTAAAAATGTGTGTCTAATTCTACTTTGAATTTATCTGGCTTCAGCTTTCAATGGTGATTTTATATTTACAATCAGACCATTGATGAAAATGTTGCTTTGCTTCAGGCCTAGTACTGATCTCTTCAGAACCCCACTGGAAATACCTCCGTTCAATGATGATTCTCCATTGACAACCAGTCTTTGAAATCTGTCAGCCTTAATCCAATTAACATGTGCTTTATTGATACTGTATACTGGTATATTTTAATTTAGAATGTCATCCGATACTATATCAAATGCTCTACAGAAGTCTAAGTATATTACATCTACGCAGTTACTTTTATCAACCAAACGTGTGATCTCATCAGAGAATTATACCAGGTTTGTTTGACAAGACCTATTGTACATAAAATCTTGTTGACCACTATTAATTATATTTTCATCCTTTTATTCTTTATTAATTGAAACCCTAGGTGACAAATTCTGAATGGATAAAAGGAAATATACTTTCACATAACATGTCATTAGACTGTGGAACTCATTGTGACATGATGCCATTGAGCCCCAGAGTTCAAAGATCCATAGATGTTAAGTCCAGCAGGGCCTTTTAGAATATCTAGTCTGAGCAGACAAGATTATAACAAGAATATCCAGAATTGTAAAAATGAATGCTAACAAAAAGGGTACCAGAGGGGATATAAAACTTTGTTTTGGGGCTTAAGCCAATTTCTAACTACAGTGAAACCTCGATTTAACGGACCTCCATTTAACGGACTTCGGATGCAACGGACAAATTTTTTCAGAAAGTCTGATGCATCCGAAATCCGTTTGTGGAGGGCTCCGCCGGGGTTTGAGCTGGGGGCGGGCTGCCGCCCGGCCCCCAGCCCCATGCAGGGCTCTTGGAGGGTCCCGGGAGCCGGGACCCTGCGGGCTGTCTGCCCGCTCCCAGCGGCCGCTGGGATTTGAGCCGGGGGCGGGCTGCAGTCCCGGGACCCTGCGGGCTGTCTGCCTGGGTCCCCGCAGCGGGGAACCGGGCGGGCGGACTGACAGCTCCCGCCCGGGTCCCAGCAGCCGGGGTCCCGGGCGGGCGGGCTGATAGCTGCCGCCCGGCTCCCCGCAGCGGGGAGCCTGGCGGGCGGGTTGACAGCTCCCGCCCGGGTCCCCGCAGCGGGGAGCCGGGCAGGCGGGTTACAGCTCCCGCCCGGGTCCCAGCAGCCGGGGAGCCGGGCAGGCGGGTTACAGCTCCCGCCCGGGTCCCAGCAGCCGGGGTCCTGGGCGGACGGGCTGCTAGTGCCACCCGGCTCCCCGCTGCGGGGACCCGGGCGGGCGGGCTGCTAGCTGCCGCCCGGCTCCCCGCTGCGGGGAGCTGGGCAGGCGGGTTACAGCTCCCGCCCGGATCCCAGCAGCCGGGGTCCCGGGTGGGCGGGCTGCTAGCTGCCGCCCGGCTCCGCGCTGCGGGGACCCGGGCGGGCGGGCTGACAGCTCCCGCCCGGGTCCCAGCAGCCGGGGTCCCGGGCGGGCGGGTTACAGCTCCCGCCCGGGTCCCAGCAGCCGGGGTCCTGGGCGGGCGGGCTGCTAGCTGCTGCCCGGCTCCCCGCAGCGGGGAGCCGGGTGGGCGGGTTGACGGCTCCCGCCCGGGTCCCAGCAGCGGGGACCCGGGCGGGCGGGTTGACGGCTCCCGCCCGGGTCCCAGCAGCCAGGACCCGGGCGGGCGGGTTGACGGCTCCTGCCCGGGTCCCAGCAGCCGGGGTCCCGGGCGGGCGGGCCGCTAGCTGCCGCCCGGCTCCCCGCAGCGGGGAGCCTGGCGGGCGGGTTGACAGCTCCCGCCCGGGTCCCCGCAGCGGGGAGCCGGGCAGGCGGGTTACAGCTCCCGCCCGGGTCCCAGCAGCCGGGGAGCCGGGCAGGCGGGTTACAGCTCCCGCCCGGGTCCCAGCAGCCGGGGTCCCGGGCAGGCGGGCTGCTAGCTGCCGCCCGGCTCCCCGCTGCGGGGACCCGGGCGGGCGGGCTGACAGCTCCCGCCCGGCTCCCCGCAGCGGGGACCCGGGCGGGCAGGTTGACGGCTCCCGCCCGGGTCCCAGCAGCCAGGACCCGGGCGGGCGGGTTACAGCTCCCGCCCGGGTCCCCGTAGCGGGGATCCGGGTGGGCGGGTTGACGGCTCCCGCCCGGGTCCCAGCAGCCGGGGTCCCGGGCGGGTGGGCTGCTGGCTGCCGCCGGGCGGGCTGACTCACGGCTCCCGGCCGTGATAAGTAAAACCTCTATATAACGGACTAATTCGGGTGAGGGGGTGTCCCTTAAAGCCAAAAGTCCTGTTATTTAATTATTTAAAAAAATTATTAAATAACGGACTTTTGGCTTTAACGGACACCCCCTCGCCCGAATTAGTCCGTTAAATCGAGGTTTCACTGTATTAGGGATGAGGAGGTGAGATCTTCATGGAATGCAGGTCATTCCTCATCGGCCTACTGTGAGGTTTTTTGCACCTTCTTCTGAAGCCTCTGGTGTTGACCATTGGTTGAGACAGAATACTGGTGTAGACTGAATGCTGATTCATTATGGCAACTCCTGTGTTCCTAGAAGGTGGTCCCACAAGTACTTTTTCTCCTCATGGTAAGGCCAGCCCTGTCCCCAGTTATGGAGTACTTTCTGAATTTGGTATCCTTTAACTGCTGAAGGGTTTGACAAGAGAAAGCAGGGACTCATAGCACCAAGGGAAATGTGCAGCTTCATTTTGACACACTCTTAGTCCCATTGCATATGATTATTTGGCTCAATTTTTTCTCCCATAGGTTTATTTGCTAGTAGAAACTATCAAGGAAATCCCCATAAAACTGCAGCATTGCCTAAGATATTGGCAATGAAACACTCTGGAATCTGATTACGGGTGCTACACAATATTCCATCCGTGTGATCTGTTCATATTAGCAGGACCTCTATTCTCTGTTGCTTTTCCAAATTACTTTCTGTTACTTGTACAATTTTCCCCATCAAAGCTTCTGCATCACAGCTGCAATTTAGAAATGTTGTCATGGGCTGTAATTTGAAATTTTATTACCAAGAGATTTTTTGGTTATAGAACATTTACTTTTATCATCTGGATATTATTTTTAAATGCCTGAAAAGATTGATTCGTCAACAGGATCTGTGCAGTGTCAGGCACTGTCTGATTATTTTTTTGTTCAGCATTAATTTTAAAAACTCTTTGCCTGGAACACGAATTGATTCCTAAGCCCCCGCATGCTTAATGATTTGTTAATTTCAAGGTTAAACCTATGACAATGGGTATAAAAAAATCCAGTCTCAAATTCTGATAGGATTTTCTCCAGCATAACCGAGGGTAACTGTCTTTAGTGTAGTTATTTTGGGCTTACTGGGGAATAACTGAAATCAGAGCCTGGCCTTCTATGTTTATAATGCTCCCATAAGATTTAAGGCTTGTGTGTTGTTGCTAGCAGAGTTTTGATCCTAGGGTGGTTTGGCTCAAAGGAAATGTGGGAGGGGAGAAGGAGAGTGTAAAACATTTGTTAACCTCTCTGAAAAGCAGGACAGGGAATGCAGAGGGAGAAATCACCTTCTGTCTCACCATGCACAAGCTTAACCAAGTCAGATAAAACAAATGAGCAGGAAAGAGGGGAAAGTTCTTATTTTAAAGGAGAAACAAATCTGTATGGCTGGAGATTGCATTGTAAAAGGAAATAAGATAAAATACTGTAGAGGTAAAATGTTAAAACATTTATTTCCTTTGAGATCCAAAATAATTTTGTTCCCCGACACCAACTGGTAAAAGGTTCTCACTATTCAGTCTGTTACCTGCCCACCATTTACTGAACATAGAATCATATGGTTAGAAGGGACTCCAAGGGTCATCTAGTCCAGTGGCTCTCAAACTTTCCACAAGATTGTACCCCTTTCAGGAGTCTAATTTGTCTTGCATACCCCAAGTTTCACTGCACTTTAAACCTACTTGCTTACAAAATCAGACATAATAATACAAAAGTGTATCAGCACACTTACTGAATTTCAGTGTATAGTACACAGAGCAGTATAAACAAGTCATTATATAAAATTTTAGTTTGTACTGACTTTGCTAGTGTTTATGTAGCCTGTTGTAAAATTAGGCAAATATCTAGATGAGCAAATATCTACCCCTGGAAGACCTTTGTGTATCCTCAGTTGAGAACCACTGATCTCCCCATACCTTCTGCCAAGATGTCAGATTTGTTGTGTCTAAGCCACCCAAGACACATGAATATCCAACCTTCTTTGGAAAACCTTCAGTGAAGAAGCTTCCACAGCCTCTCAAGGAGGTCTGTGCCATTGTTTTGCTGTCCTCTCAGTAAGGAAGTTTTTCCTGAGTTTTAATCTAAATCTCCTATGCTGTAGTTTGACCCATTTTCTCCTGTCCTGCCCTCTGTGACAAGAGAGAAAAACTTTTCTCCATCTTCATTTCAAGTATCTGAAGACCACCCTTATGTCCTCCTTTAATCTCCTCTTTTCCAAACTAAACATATCCAGTTCCTTCGGCCTTTGCTCGTATGGCTTCCATTCCATCCCTTTGATCATCTTTGTCACTCGTCTCTGGATCCTTTCTAATTTCTCTACATCCTTTCTGTACATTGGTGGCCAAAATGGGACACAGTACTTCAGCTGAGGCCTAACCAGTGCTGAGTAGAGCAGTACTATCACCTCCCATGACTTGCATGCTATGCCTCTGTTAATGCAAACTAAAATTTCATTTCCTTTTTTTGAAACAGCATCCCATTGCTGACTCATGTTGA
The DNA here is from genome assembly GCA_032164245.1 of Sternotherus odoratus. Classification (NCBI taxonomy): domain Eukaryota; kingdom Metazoa; phylum Chordata; order Testudines; family Kinosternidae; genus Sternotherus; species Sternotherus odoratus. Next base: position 14,459,306 of record JAVMKO010000003.1, on the reverse strand, counting down.
GGCTGTGATTCACTACAGCTCACAGATCCTACTCAGCAGTGTTGCTGCCAAGCAAATTTCCTCCAAATCCGTATTTATGCATCGGGTTTTCTTCCTTAAATGTAGCACCTTATGTTTGTCTTTGTTGGATTTCATTTTGTTATCTAGAGCCCATTTCTCCAGTTTATCAAGATCACTCTGAATTTTAGCTCTATCCTCCAAAATATTGGCAGCCATGCTTATCTTTGTGTCATCTGCAAACTTGATCAGTCTGCTCTCTATACCTACATCCAAGTCATGAATAAAGATGTTAAACAAGACCATGCTCAAAACCGATCCCTGTGGAACCCCACTTGAGACCTCCGTCCAATCCGACATCATTCCATTAATACAGAGGTGGGCAGTAATTTTATCAGGAAAGCCATCCCATGAATTTAGTTCCCCTACCCCAAGGGCTGCACATTTCCACTATATTAATGGAGGTGGTGCTGGGTCTGGGAGGGTGTTTGGGTGCAGGAGAGACCAAGGGGGTGCGGTGTGTAGAAGGGGGATCAGGGCAGGGGGTTGGGGTGCAGGAGGAGTGCAGGGTGTGGCAGACGATTGTGAGCTCAGGGCAGGGGTTGGGGTGCAGGAAGGGGTGTGGGGTGTGGGAGGGGGTCAGGGCAGAGGGTTGGGGTGCAGGAGGGGTGCAGCAGGGGCTCAAGGAGGGGGCTAGGAGGCTCAGGGCAGGGGGTTGGGGTGCAGGGTGCAGGAGGGGTTCAGGTGAAGGCTCCGGCTCAGCGCAGTTTACCTTGTGTGGCTCTGGAGTGGCAATGACTCACAGCAGGGCTAAGGCTCCCTGCCTGCCCTGGCCTCACACTGCTCCCGGAAGTGTCCAGCATGTCTGGCAGTGGCTCCTAGAGGTGGGATGGGGTGAGGCAGGTGGCTCTGCAGTGCGCTGCCATTGCCTGCGGGTACCATCCCTGAATCTCCCATTGGCCCCGGTTCCCTGTTCCCAGCCAATGGGAGCTGCGGGAAGCAATGCCTGCAGGCAAGAGCAGCACACGGAGCCCTCTGCCTCCATATCCCCCAGGGGCCATAGGGATGTGGTGCCAGCTGCTTCTGGGGCGGCACAAGGTCAAGGCAGGTAGAGAGCTGGGGCACCCCTTAGCCCCGCTGCACCACAAGGCTGGCAATCCCATGGGCAGGATTGAAAGCCCTGATGGGCTAGATCCAGCCTGCGGGCTGTAGTTTGCCCTCCCCTGAGTCAAACGCTGGCCAAACTAATGTTCCCAGCAGACAGACACTCAGATATTCAGATGTACATCACTGTATTTAATATTGTAGGATCTTGTCCTTTCAGTTCTGAGATGATAATTGCCAAAGCTGGTGTTTGGCTTCTGTAAATATTTAAAATATCGATTAAGCAGAGGAAAAATAAACATGAATGTTTTTCAAGTTGTGTCTTATGTTGTACATGACTAATTACATGCAACAATTTGTTGCTCTACAGAGTCACTAAAATGTATGTACTCTTACTATTATAAAACATAAGCGGCTTGCATAAAGATTATAAACATTGAAATGTGTGTTTGCTAGAAAACCATAAATATGCCGCGATAAAATATACGTGACTTGCAGTGCTGCTTCTCTGCACTGGGCTACTGTAAGGTCTCATGGGGTCTAGTATTGACAGCTGGCACTTTTTTGTCAAATTTTCTGTTGGAACACTGTTCTCCTTGGGCAGTCCGTCAGTTCTTTGATCTGGACACAGTGGAACAGCATAGACCAAGAGCAGAGGTGAAAAAAGTCACATTTCAGAGCCTCCCCCCTCTTTTTTCCCTGTGGCAAATTACTATGATTCCAAGTCAGATTTCAGACTGTGTGTCAGAAAGTACAACTGCTTGTTCTAGGGAAATGGGTTATCCTTCCAAGGACTTGCAGGGGGAAAAAACAGTTTAAAAAGTAGCACTGTCTGTGCTTTGTGGTTTTCCAGCCACAAGCATTTCCACTGTTAGACGAAGGATAATGTTGTACGCACAGATCTAATTGGATCACTATAAGTTTTTTAAATCTGCTGTCTCAAGAAACATCAAAAGATCAGAACAGTGTTCCCGGGTGCATACCGATATATTTGTAAGGGAAGACAGGCATTTCCCCTATCCTCCTCATAGGTCACTGGGTCTGAGAGTTCAGTAGCTTTGCATGATTTATAAATACCTTATGATGTTATGTGCTATTTAACGTGATCCACAGCTTCCAAACGTATGTGTGGCTTCCCCTTCTTTAGGAATTTCACAATATAATCAGTGCATTTCGTCTTTCCTTCCGCATCTCCAGGGGTTCAGGGCATATGCTATTTTCTGAAAATATGCTATTATGTTGGTCTTTTATTGTTCTGTTGCGTCTTATGAGTGTCATGATGGTGGATCTGGCTTCTTTCTCTCTTGTTCTGTATTGATGCTGTAGGTTGGTTTGCTCTACTTGCATTTTCTGATTTTGTTGTAAGAAAGTCTGTCCAGTGGACTCTGAATATCTTCCACAGGCATTTCCTTTGAGTTGATCTTATCAATTTTGGCTGTAGATTTCCATGACTCTTCTCCATAAAGGAGGCCAGACATGATGCTGGTATTAAAAATTTGTATCTCTGCCAATCATGCTACTTTTCGAAATCTTTTCAAGTTTATGGAAGTTGTTTGCTGATTTTCGTATTTGTTACTTGACAACTGGCATGGTATCACCATCATTGCACATCTCAGTCTCTAAATAGGTAAAAAGACTTTGTCTAGTGCTTCTCCATCTACTCTGATGCTTGCTATTGCTACACTGACAGTCATATATTTTGTCTTCTCCTTGATAAGCAAACCAGTTTGTTTTGCCGTATCTGCCAAAAGTAGAGTCTTTTCTTCCACTAAGTTGTGTGCTGAACTAAACAGATAATGTCGGCAAAAGCCAGTTGTGCTTTATCATTTGTCCTTAAATGTCTTAGTTGCCATTTGCAGTTACTTTCCTCAAGACAATAGTCATTGACCGGTGTAAACAGTAGTGGGGACATAATACACCCTTGCCTTACTCCAGTTGTCAGTGCAAACCATTGGCTGATGAGTCACCATTTCAAACTGAACATTTGGCCTTATAGAGGTTTTTGATCATTCTAATTATTTTTTGCTGGTATTCCATCATATGCCATAATTTCCCAAAGACTATTTATATGTTTATATCAAAAGCCTCCTGAAAATCTATAAAATAATATGGTTTGCACATGATCTGTATGGTGTAAAACCTGCTTGTTACTCTATATGCTGGAGATCTGTTTGTTTCTTGATACATTCCAGGATAACGTTGAGCACAGTTTTCCTAAGAATAGAGTAATATTATTTCTCTCCAATTACTGCAGTTGGTAACGTCACCCTTCTTTGGCAGTTTGACTCTAAGGTCCCTCTTCCACTGGATTTGGTTCTTTTCTTCATTGCATAGTCTATCCAAAAGCACAAGGAAAGTACGGAGTCTTTATTGTCTCTAGGTATATTCCCATTTTTGAGTTTTCTTCTGGCTTTTCTAACTTTTCATTATGATATATTCAGAATCAATAACAAGCTCTGGTGGTAGGTCTTCGTCACATTTTTCTAGAGGTTCGTTTGGGCTTGTTCTATTTTAAACAGCCTGAACATGTTCTTCTCATCTTTTGCTTTGTTCAGTACACTCAAACTTTGGGGAATTTTGGATTGATTCTGGATCTGAATTCTGTAGTTCAGACCTGTTTCTTTTTGCATACCCAATACACTGCACGGCTATTACTTGTGTTAATACTTCCGGCTTGGTAAATGTTTCAACAATGTGGAACCTACAAAACATTTAAGTGTTTTCATTTATAAATCTCTCCTTACAGCTCAGGAATATTTTACTGGCTTGAGACGATTTAAATTTCTAAGCACTGACGCCCTAATTAATCCATATAGTTAGTAAATAACCATGCTTGTTTTTGACTTGCAATGTGTTTATCATCTGTTGAAATACCTAAGAAGTTGGGCCAGACTCTAGTCCCAGCTCCATTTGAAGATGAAAGGCAATGTGTTTGCAGCACTAATTGATGTAGCGAAGTACTTACAAAATCACAAACATGGAAATTTTGGCTAAAGGCAGGTGGGCTGGGGGAAGGGAGGTGTTTCCAGTTCTTGACATTTGGATCCAAATGTCATCTTGACTTCTGAAAATGATAAATATCAGTAATATCCAGTAACCCAATCAAAATGTGTGCTGGTCAAGAGGTGCGTGCTTGATTCTTTGAAGTCCTTTTTATTTCCAATCCCTATCTTTCTTTTCAAATTTTGTTTTAATATTGCTTAATATTAACAGTTGATACAATTGACACAAGAAATCTTAACACAAATTATTGTTGTCATCATCAGAATTCCCGTTTTCAAAATCTTCCTTTGTTAAAAAAACAAAACACCTTTGCACCTGTATATAAGGTTTCACTTCTTGTTTGTTTGTTTTTTGTTTGTTTATCATTGCAAATGCTTTATTTTACCAGGTGGTCTACAGAAATTTCTTTAGTTAAAGAGAACTAATTTTTTTTCCAGTAAATAAAATGTTGACTGCAATCATGCATTGGCAGAACAAAATTAGGAAACATTTTGGAGGGGTTGGAGAGGGCATCAATTTTCTAACAGGTCTCCATGCAGACTCTGATTTTGAGTCTGCAGTTTTACAGCTGTGAATGGATGCTTGAATGTCTACATTCTGTCATTTGTGTTTGCAGTTTATGATGGGCTAATATTAGTAGCTCTTTTTGAAGTCTAATATATGTCAGAAAAAAAATCTTCTTACTTTTATTTTTGTTGGGAGGATTGTTTTGTTAATATAGCACAGACCCGTTTACGCGCGGATGTCGGGATCATGCCTTCACGACTGCGTGTTAACAGACTGTGAGTTAAGAGGGCCATGCTGAAATATCTTAAGATAGCTGTACATAATGAAATCAACGAGAATCAAACAATTTCAAAATGTATTAGCACAGACTATGTATATATTACTTGTGGACCAAGAGTCCACACTGATATATAGTCCTTGGCTCTAAAAAGTGTCTATCATTCATTTAGAAAAAAAGCCATTATTTTCCGCTCTTTCCAGCATAAAGGGGGCTGTACTGTACTATTATTTCATTTGTATTCTTCAACTTAGAAATTGCTTAAAAACAAGAAAAGCGAACAAAGCCTGACCAGTTAGCTCAGAGGCCCACTCACCTCTCTGCATGTTATTTCTGAGGGGGTTCACTTACCATGTTTCTTTTTGGTTCACTTGTAGGCTTTTCCAGTTACAGGGTTGGTTTTCCTCTTGGCTTGGAGGTTAACACATACCAAGTCATAAAAGCCTGGGTCTTTTTGTTGGCTTCTATAACATTTAGTTCTTGGACAAGACACACTTTCCTAAAAATAATATGCATGTGTTTTAATTGGTGTGTTGGAGGAATTCACTAGTCAAAATTCTCCGTCACGTCTATTTGCCTCTTCTGTTTTAACTGTGGCCTGCTGCTGTCAGGCTGAAATGTATGTGGTTGATACCCACTGCGATGTCATGTCTCCAAACTGATGTGCTTTTGAAAGCAAAACAGAGAAGTTCTATTAAGAAATATGTGCTGTCTCTAAAGCAGCATTTGTCTCTAAAGTCCAGTGCACCCACAGTATAAATAATAAATAATCATTAATAAATAATAAATTACCCATGTCACAGGGCTACTTTTTACATTTTGCAATCCCAGATCTTTCATCGTAATCCTAAAACAAAACACTGAGAAGTCCATGAATAAAATTTATTATTGCTAAGTTGTTGCACAAATATGTCAAGAAATGGAGGCTTTTTTGGCTTCGTAACTGCAACATTGTAAAACACATGTTGTTTATATGATAATAGTCTATACATATAAAGTAACTTTTTTATCCCAAAGGATTCCAAAGCATTTTACAAAGTATATATGTATAGAATCACTGAAGTAGTGCCCTGAGAGGGGGGGAATCTAATTGCAGTGGAGATTTCTGTTCCGGGTTCAGGGAAGGAGAAGCAGTGACAGGCCCTCACTATTACCCCTTTGTCTTGCCCTCTTATATGTGGTTACCCCTATAGCTTTTGTGAGCTGCGTTGCCTACCATGTTACATGTTACATTGAATAGCAGCCTGTAGCAGGCAGCTGACTCAGCAGCCTGCTGAGCCAGCCCCTGCTCCCTCCTTACCCCTGCAAAAGCCACAAGCCTCTGCAAGCAGCCTGCTGAGGCAGGCTAATCAGCCAGCCGGCTGTAGCTCCGCGCTGCAGAGGGCTTGATGGGCTCCACCTGGCAGCCTCCACAGGTATATAAGCCCTGCTAGGGAGGAAGCCAGGGTGGGTTGTGGAGCTGGGAGATAGAGGTAGGAAGGAAGGAGGTAGGAAGAAAGAGTAAAGGAAAGAGAAGGTGCAGGGTGGTCAACTAGCAGAGGCAGCCAGCCTGAAGGGGCTAGTTAACCCTGAGGCCAGCCAGAGACAAAAGGCTGAGCCTCAACCTGCACTGGGCAGGAAGCGGTATATAGGTGGTGGGGTTTGTGCACTGTGTAAATAGAAATAAAAGACACTGGTGAAGCCACAGAGCAGTTTCCGGCTGATATTTTGAAGAGGGCGGTCAGGGGCCTGCCTACACAGCCCCATGTAATATCTACAGTGGTGGAAGCACTGTAGACTGCTATAGAAAGTACTCTTTGAAGGAAAGATTCAAAGGAATAGAAAGATGTTAGAGAGCTTATTCCTTCACTCTCCTACATCCCTGGTCCTTCTCACATGAACAGAGAGCAACAATATCCAAAGTTCAAAGGTGCAAACAATTCGATGTTTATTGGGGTGAACTTCCAGCAAGCTTCAATCCAAGTTCCCTTTCCCTTATTTTCAAATCCCAACTTACTTCCTGTTTGCCCCTAATTTATATAGTAATATTCTTAGCTATACCTTAACCAATCATTCTACTGAAATTTACCTAACCAATCCTAACATTAGTCAACCACTTATATCCCTCTACCTTAATTAGTTTAATCCCAGCAAAAATAATTATACAGCACACAGAAACAATCACAGAACCAGACAGAGACAATGCAAATAAACAATAGCAAAGTGGGAACTACAGTGACAAAACAATACAGAAGTGAGGATTTCACAGCTACATCTATAGAGACATAAGTGTTTCCCAGCTGTGTCTATTGATAAGTGAATTCCTACAAAATAGAAAACTATCAAATGAAATTTCCTTTTACATCTTCTAGGCTCTTCCCTTTCTCTGGAGGTGATAGATCAGATCACCTTTCTAACAGCCCCAGATTGCCTTATCTCAATATGACTAGTGTTGCAGGGTACTCGGAGTCCCGTAGAAATGAGGCACACACATAGCTGCTAAACAAAAGTGGTGAGTTTATTGAAGGCAGAAAGTGACACACCCGCAACGGGGGCTCCCTTCGTTGCTGCCACTGAGACGGGGAAAGCCCGACGCACCAGAGCAATGCTCAGGGTGAAGCCCATTATGCAGGGGAATGCAGACACAGAAAGACACATACACATTTACATCTCATGCATATCTCATGAATAACTAATAGATTATTTTGCTTCATTAGTATTGCACAATCCTAGCAAGCAGTTAGGACCGGAGAGCTCCGGTATGCAATAGATAACTCTGGTATGCAACAGCAGTGTGTTGACCGACAGTATCCTTTCCCTGGTTTTGAGGGTGAGAGCGTTCCTACATGCACACCGTCACAAAATCTTCATTCACCCCACAACTAGTTTGGAATGTGACTGTATGCTTCCCAGTTTATGGCTGCCTCTGTCCTTAGCCAAAGGAATTGGCCTAAGAACAGGGCCCCCGACTGTCACAGTGAGAGAAGGGCTTTACACAGCTTCTTTCTTTTATATCTCTCTAACTAGCTAAATGATAAACATATACTGAAATTCTTGAAGTATAGGCTTTTACAGACAGGCCTGAATATCTGTATCCTAACAAAAGGTAACGTTGGGATATATAGTATAAAGGATAGCCTTCCTGTATTTCCTGCTTAATTTAATTTCTAGAAGCTTGTGATTGGTCCTGCCAGAGGCTTTCAGTTAGGCCTTGGCTCTTTAGCAATGTCATGAAGCAGCTACACTGAACCATCCCTGGACTCAGTCTTTCTGTAGCCTGCCTTCTTACTGTGATTGTCTCATAAGGCAGAGCTGGCAAGGGAGGGGCTTTGTATATTTACTGTCTAAGTTAAGAGAAGATAACTGTCATAGTCTGCAGGATCCCCTAACTACTTTTTCCCTCCCACATTTTCAGCTCCTATTCATCGGGCAGCCACCATTCTACGTTTCAAGAAAGACTGGGCAAGGCTTCCTTCAGAGCTGTTCAGTGGGAACTAGCAGGATGGAGGGAGATGTTCTTATTCTCACCATTTTCCCCCAATTTTCCTATTCTAGGCCAGTTGACTCAGATTCCCCTGACATTTCCAAGTGTCTTAACTGGCGTTACTGGAGGCAGCACTTCCTATTTGTAACTGGAAAATGTTGTTTTACGGAACGTCCTAGCGAAAACCAAAACAGAACCAGCATTCCCAACACTTGTTTAAACCTTTCCTGGCATTTCAGCAATATTTCTATATAGACTATCCAAATCAGCACACTGCTGCAGTAAATCTCTCAGCAGAGAATACACCTGAGAAGTAAAAGCGGTAGAAAATAAAATACATGGGTAGGAGGAGCATGAATATTTTCACAAAATTTCATTTGTTTTTGAGTTTTCCGGTTAGCTCTGCTCATAATGGAAATGACTTAACAATGTTAGCGTGAGTTAAATGGGTTATAATTAGGATTCACAATTTCACAGCCTAGAGATGAATCTGGGCACGGGGGGACTTCTCACCTCTGTGCTATTCTTTTAACCTGCCGCAGACTCAGTAGGACAGGGGTTCATCAGTTTTGTATTGTGATTAGAATCATTGTGACCAGGAAAGCTCATGATTTTCATTCTTCCTTTTTAAATAGAAGCTGTTCTAGGGAACACAGTAGAAGCCACAGAAAGAGACTATTGCTGTTGTTTTGTAGAAGCCTTTGTGGCACTGATTTGCAGAGAACCACACATAGCTAATGCCTTCAGTCCCCGTGCCAGAGTGAAGAATGTGATCTTATCCATTTCTGGTGCCACAAAATGAATTTCTGGGGTCTGGAAATGAGAGACGATGTTAGTTATTGGATGACTGCCGACATACATCTAGTATGAAAGAGCATGTTATCAATTAAGTGCTGAAGTAGAAACATCTCTCACTACCTGTGCAATTGATTTTTCACTTACAAGATAGTCTATTCACTCTGTCTTTCACTGCAACATTGAATAGTAAATAATAGTTCTTTCTGCCAGCCATGGTCTGATAAACCTATGCCAGTTGCCTGGTCTGGAAAATTCCAAGGCTATGGTTATATCTTTTTGTTAAGCCCAATTTTCGCCTCCCCTCTTCCATTTCCATCCACCTCCGGTACAATTTTCTGTACATTTTGTTCTCTGGAAATGGATCACAAATCCCTTTTATTAACAGAAGTCACCTGATTACTGTCATTTCATGAATAGAGAGTTTCAAACTGCCTCGGTGATACCCTCAGTAGGGTTTCAAGAAAATTGCTCCAGATTCTGATTGTCCTTTGGCATTTTAGTTTATCAAATGAACCAAGTGCAATTTTCAGCCCCAACAAATAGCGTCTGCCAAACACCTACATATAATTCCACATGTGGAGATGATTCTGCAAGCAAAATTCAAGTGACCCTGCTGAGCGTGTGTATCTTAGTATGTGATGGTTTGGGCCTTGGTTTTCAGTCATAGTTGATAGATTGTTTCATGATTGGGAGGCTGTCCTGTGCCAGATATTGTTTTTTGTGGATTGATCCATTGAGCCCATGTTATGTTTGGTAGACTCTTCATCAAAAGAAGACATTGGTCTTTCTCACTTGTGCTGCTATTTGTATGGGCCCAGGGGCTCACCTTCCTCACCATACCAGCCTTAACAGGCTACCAAGCCACTACAGATCTCTCAAAGTACTTTTTAATCCAGTCCATTTGATGAGTGGCTCGGGGGTTAATTCTGGGTATTGTGTAAATCAGATTCCATCACTATTATAAAAGTGAAACCATTACTATTAGAGGGTTATTTAGTCAGCTGTGTAAAATGAGCTGTTGATCTCAGTCCATTTCACCTCCACGTGTCTACATCATCATATTTAGCATCCTTTTATTTTGGAACTGGCCTTTCCTGGACAAAGTTAAGGCACGTTGATGGGACAGTGTGAAGAGGCTTGCATTGCTACAGCCCATCTTCTCTCTACGTATCTCTATACCGAGGACATGGGTCTTCAAGGCTGAAATCTTTCACTAGGCCCAAACTAACTTTGTTTAAACAAAAAAGAAAAAAGCCATTTATGAGAAGTGGATCTAAATAGGCTTCCACTCCGCCTTTTTCAATTTATTGAGGGAAGTATCTCTTTTTTCTCCATGTCTTTCAGCCTTTTAGATTGTTAAATCAAATTGAGCTAGTTGCGCTGAGACTGGGTGATTAGAATAGAAGTCCTGGAAACCTTCTCTGTTAAGCTATTGCCTGAGCTCTCTCACAAGACTCTCTGCACAATTGGTTTGCTTAAATTTGCTGTAATAACCTTTTTAAGAGTCCTGTGCCCATTCTTCATTCATCATCACAGACACTGCTGTGCATTGGGATTGTGTTATCTGTTGCCTTTCTGAATACCTAACATGGTAAAAGTGATTTTTTTTTTCTGTTGCAAGTTTTTATTTTCAAAGTATAAACTTATATTGCTACATCTCTCTTTCCCTTCCCCCCCCCTTTAAAGTTTTTGCTTGTAAGTATTGAATAAGCATGCAGAGTAGCTCTGATAATGAGGTAATTTGAATTCAGGGATGGATCTTCATTGTTAAAATGGAAGCTGTTTATGCTGTAAGGCAGTGCTTTCTGTCTCTGTGTAAGAGCGAATGAAATGCCCTTTATATCATCACTGGTTGCCAGCCAGCCAAGGGTACAGTGTTGAGTGCAAATGCAATTGCATGCCCTGCTCACCCTCTTTCTCAAGAACAGCAGCAGATGTTGACAGGGAATATAGTGAAGAGGGAATGGGTAAAATAATGAACTGAAGTGGTAGCTTAATGGAATTATTAATAGGATTTGTGTTCAAATAATGAACAAGGACTGATTTTATTAATATAGCTTTTACATATGTAAACCTATTCCAAAGATTATAAAATTATTTTCCTTCTCTAGTAAAGGGTTTGTAGAGCACATTGTGTAAGCAGAGTTCTCTGAACTTCTTTAAATACCTCTTTCTCCCACTTATCACACCATACTTCTCAGTGTGCAGCACTCCATATAAATCTGTATAATGCACCTGAACAGTTAATTAAGCTGCAGGAAAACCTTGAAATTAAAGTATGAAAGGGATAGCTGTGTTAGTCTGTATTCACCAAAACAACAAGGAATCCAGTGGCACCTTAAAGACTAATGAAAGCTTATGCCCAAATAAATGTGGTAGTCCAGTGATTCTCAAACTGGGGGTGGCAACCCCCCCTGGGGGTCGCGGGCCAATTCCAAGGGGGTCGCAAGCTGCTGACTCCTTCTGCGGCATTTCGGTGGAAGCGCCAAATGTAGGAGTGTGTCTGCTGAAAAGACGCTGAAGTACAAAGTTCTGCTGTTGGCGGCATTTAGATGGACACAGAGACAAATGCCACGTGTCCATTGAAATGCCACCGAAAGCGGAAGAGTTAAACTGGGCAGCATTTCGGTGGACATACCCTCAGGTCGAGAGAGGACGCGGCTCACCAAAAAGGGGTCGACGAACAAACAAGCTTGAGAACAGCTGTGTTAATCTTTAAGGTGCTACCAGGCCCTCGTTGTTCTTGAAATGAAAATGTTTAAAGGTGTGCATTGATAGTTCAGCATTCGACTGTTCATTCTTGCCAAAGTAATGTGAGATGTTAAAGAACAGAGCGCTCCGTGGCTTGGGTCATCAGTTAAAAGCTGTTATGTGCATGCAAAATGTGGATGGCATAGGTGCTGGAACTAGGGGTGCTGCAGCATCCCCTGGCTTGAAGTAGTTTCCATCATAGACGGGATTTAGAGTTTGGTTCAATGGTTCAGCACACCCACTATAAAAAAAATGTCCAGCACCCCTAGTTGGTGGTATCAGAGTTAAAAGCTGACAGTTAAGAAAACATAGAAAGGACACAGTTCTGTCCCCGCTTATCCACCCTTTTTTCTTTTCACATTTCCTCTGCCTGTGCATACCTTCCTCTCTTCCAATTACAGCAGCCTTGATAACCTCTTGTCGGCTTTTTTGACAGGCATATCCACATCTCTCTAAAGCACAGAATGCCCTTCCTGAGCTCATCTGCAAGACCCCTGTCCACTGTGCATTCAGATTCTTGCTAAAGTCCCCCTTCTACCAGAACTGCAAGAACTAACCTGATGATTATGGCTAGGCTGTGGGTACTTGGTGAGCGTATATGGGTTTGTGCCATGTAATATATATGCACATACCCAGTATTGTCCAATATCCATTGTGTTTGTATGTATAAAATCCCAAAATAACATAGTATTAAAATATTGCTACCTAACATGGCCAATTATCTTTTACCATACTACTTGTTGTACCATTTTCCTCTGCTTGTTGTCTTCTTGTCTTTTAGATTACAAGCTCTTCAGGGCTGGGACCATGTCCTTTCTGACATTTTGAAAGTGCCTAGAACTTCTACACCGTCATCTGTTTGTCATTTTTCTTTTTTCCATTTGGCAGACTTGCCATCTTACATCCCTTTAATTTAATTCAGCTTGCAATTAAAGGGGGGGAACTCTTTGTTATACTTCCTCTCTTGTGCACCAGCATCATCTGTGATATTGCCACAACGCTGGGAGTGTGGCTTACTGTTGAACAGACACATTGGTTTATGCAGTCCCTAAATAAGGGGGGCAGCTGAAGATGAGTTTTACTTGCATTAGTTCTTGCTTTTAGAGCAGCGGATTATTTTGTTTTGTATTGTATATCTAGAATCCAGGGAACATGCCCCTCCAAACTCTAAAGCTGAAAGTAGTTCAATGGCTACTAGCTGGTCGTATTCTTCTTAATAAAAGATCTAGAAGCCATATTTAAATAGAACAAGCTGTTTATTTATGTTCAGATACCTTTCACTGAAAAAATTCTATCTCTCTACTGTCATAGAGCAAGTTATTAGTTTGCAAGGTACATAAAATATATATTTTTTCATTATTACCTATTGTTATGGTAAAGGGGGATCAATAGATGTTGGGCTAATACAGTAGACTCTCCATTATCCAGGATGATAGGGGGGGGGGAAATTCTGGTTAATAAAATCCTGGATAATCACCATCCATAGGAAATATAGGGAGTGGGGGTTGGTTCACTGGCTGCCCTGCATCCTGGTGGGGTTTTTTTGTGTGTGTGCTTGGGGCAGCAGCAAAGCCAGAGCCGGCCCTGTGAGTTGCGCATTTTTTTTTTTATTTTTTTTTTACATCCTGGTTAATTCACATCCTGGTTAATCCAATCCTGGATAATGGAGAGTCTACTGTACCTGATAATTTTACAAGGCTGATGAAGATAAAAAGGGTTAGATCCAAGGTTGCTTGTGAAGTGTGGGTGTCCTCTTTTATCTGTGTAATAAAGGACCACATATATGTCTTCAAATGACCGCAAATATGTCTTAAAACAGTATGTATAAGAAACTTGGTGTGCCTCAAAGGAAAAACTTTGCTGTGGGTGTGGAATCATTTCTTCTAAGCCTCACTGTAACTTTCAAGTATGTTGCTTCTCATTAAAATCCTGTATTCACCAACAGCTCTCACCATGCGGTACGTGTATCTATGATACCACAGATAGGACTCAATACTCTAAGTCCAGTAAAACACATAAGCATGTGCTTAAATTTAAGCATATGTGTAATGCTGTTGATATGAATGAGACTACACCTCTACCTCGATATAACGCGGTCCTCGGGAGCCAAAAATTCACACCACGATATAGGTGAAACTGCGTTACATCGAGGAAGAGGAGTGCACAGCCATGCCCCCTAGAGAGCTCCTTTACCATGTTATATCAGAATTCACCTTATATTGGACCGCATTATATTGGGGTTGAGGTGTATTCACATCTTTAAAATTAAACAGATGCTTAATTGCATGTCTGGACTGATGCCATACATATCAGAGTGGCAACTGTTGGTAAATATTGACATTTTAATGGCAACAACTGTAATTCTAGGTTATTGCTGCAGTTCTGCAAAACAGGCAGGCACAAAGTCAAGGTTAAATGTATAGTATCAGATATTGAGACTAATTTACAATGACTTCTAATGCTTTCGACTTGAGAAATGTGCTGATGGTGTGATTTTTATTGTAGAATCATGTTAGGGCTTGGGGTAGATGATATTGGGTAAATATATTGTACCCATAATTCATATTAATGGAAATTCAATAATGGCAACCTGTCATCCACTGAGATTACAAATAAGTGAAAATATTGTGCTATAAAAACATTAAAAAGGCATTATGAATTAGATTCTATTTCACCACTTTGTGTTTCTTATAAATAATAGAGGGAAAAGCTGGTCCTTGAAGTTTTTGGATTGTCCATTTTGAGAGAGCCCAGCAATTACTTTCTAGGGCTGACTGTGCACCATTGATCTGACTTATGGATTTCATAAATGCAATGGTCTGGTAATTTAATAAACGTATTCAATCTATGTTTTTAAACAGAGTATAGTACTTTGAAAAATGATTTCCTTTCAAACTAAAATGAACTCTTTTATGGCTTTTAAACATTAGATTGTGATTTTTGCTTCTACTTTTCATTAAAATACCTTCTGGTTTCACATTTTTTCCCGAGGATGGTATAGAAACCAGCGATTCATGTTTTGTTATATTAAATACTCATATTTCATTTATGTTTGTTTTGAAAAGAGTCATGAATTGAGTCCTTAGACAAACTTTATTTGGCTCTATATTGGCAATAAAGATTCCATCTGCCCACAAAGTTTACATCTTCTAAAATCTCACATAATCCTTGGATGTAATTGTTTAATAACCTAGGTTTTGCCATGCTATATTGGATAGATTCGTAGCCAGTACTTCAGGCTCCAGACAGATCTGGGGGAAAGCCCATAATGTTTCTGATAAATTGTGCAGTGCAATAAATTGAGTGTGTGTATTGGGGGCGGGGAATTTCCTCTTACCTCCTTTTATGTTGTCAAACATGAGATCTGAATACATCTGTCCTGGCATTTATAACCACAGTATGTCATAAAACTGTCTAATAATGCATGTAAATCTATAACATTGGTGTAGGACTTTGGCTTATAGAGATGAAATATTGAGGTGGCAAATTTCATTACTCAGGTTTGGGGCGAAGGGGGTGGGTAGCAGAAGGTATAGTGATATCATTCCTATTAACTTCCATAGAAACCTCACATCTAAATCTCCCCCATCACTGAAAACCTGTTTGTCTAATCTTATTGTGTTGTGGAGTATTCAGAGTATTTAATGACCAAGGTCTGATGTCTTAAATGAGTTCTGAACTTTAAACCCCTTCCTTCTCCACAGTCTACTCAGCATTTATGGTATCATGAAATATCATTGAAAAAGTAAGTGCCTGGCCCTGGGTTAAGTGCCAGATTTAATTTAATTGTTATCAAGACCAAGAAATGACAGTGACAGTAATAATTATGTTCTTCTGAAAAGAAATGGAGAAAAAACGTGTACTCTTCAACTAAAGGTGCAGATAAGGGAGAGTCAGGCAATTCTATGTATCATATGATTTTGACCTGCACTTTAATTGTGCTTGACAATGTTTAAAAGGTACTACAGTATATCCTGGCCAAGAAATAACAAAGAAAATCCTTGCAACTGTTACTTTATTTGTATTATGTTTTGATAAAGTGGCCATTCAGACATGAGTTCCTGCGCAAAATCAATAACACATCTGCAACACGGCACAATAGAGGAGGCACTTTGGTCTCTAGCGTTGCCGATTTTCTAATCTCACAAAACCGACCCACCCCTTCTCCAAGGCCATGCCCCCCACTCATTCCATGCCCCCTCCCTCCATTGCTCGCTCTCCCCCACCCTCCCTAACTTTCACTGGGCTGGGACAGGGGATTGGAGTGCGGGAAGGGGTTCTGGGGTGCAGGCTCCAGGAAAGGGCTCAGGGCTGGGGTTGGGGGTTGGAGTGTGGACTCTGGGAGGGAGTTAGGGTGCGGGAGCGGATTCTGACCTGGGGTCAGGAGTTGAGTTGTGGGAGGGAGTTTGGGGTGCAGGATACAGCCAGATGGCACTTACCTCAGGTGGCTCCCAATCAGCGGGGCTAAGGCAGGCTCCCTGCCTGACCTGGCTCTGTGCGGCTCCCAGAAGTGGTAGGCATATCCAACTCCTAGGTGCAGAGGCGGCCAGGGGGCTCTGCGCCTGCAGGTACCACTCCCACAGCTCCCATTTTCTATGGTTCCCAGCCAATGGGAGCTGCAGAGCCGGCGCTAGGGGCGGGAGCATTGCGTGGAGCTTCCCTGATCACCCCTGCCAGCTGCTCCCGGGAGCTGTGCAGAGCCAGGGCAGGCAGGGACCGTGCCTTAGCTCCACTGCACCACTGACTGGACTTTTAATGGCCTGGTCAGTGGTGCTAACCGGAGCCTCCAGTGTCCCTTATTGACTAGGGTTCTTGTTGAAAGCTGGACACCTGGCAATGCTACATTTCCCTGTCTTAGTCTTCATTTCCCCATCAGTAAAATGGGGATGATAATGATACTTCATTAACTTTTTCCCACTGCTGTTACGATGATTCTTTAGCCTATTTCATACAGCACTTTGAACAGGCTGAGATTTTCAAAGGTGCCTAAAAGAGTTAGGGATTCAACTCCTATGAAAATCAGTGGGTTTGTAGTGCCTGATTCCTGAGCGTATTGAAAATTGGGCTTATAGCAGGAGCTACATTCAACTTTAAACAGGACTTTAAAGTCATTGGGAACTGCTTGGTACTCAGGATATATGAAAATTGGGCCACTTATTTGGGCACACAAATACGGATTTAGGAGTCTAACTTTCTGAAAATCTTGGCCCAAGCATTTTGCAATCCTCCATAGAAGGGGGCTTTACAATTGCAAACCACTATTCAGCCAGGATAGTAGCTTAGTGCTAGTGTTAGGCACCTATTATGTGCTTCCTGAATTCAGCTTCTCAGTCTTTGGGCAAATTTAGGAGTTGGGAATATTTCATCAACCACACAGCTCTTCAATGAAGGCCTAATCCAACGCCCACGGCAGTCAGTTGAAAGACTCCCACTGAAATCACTGCTCACACAATTGGGCCTTAAGTCAGGAAGCAGGTAGCAGGCATGGCAAATATTCCAAAGGTACTTTCCATCTGAGCAAGGGGTTACTGAAGTTAATAGTTTCCTTTTGGCTCACTGGGCCATTCTGTGCTTTTTCCTCCTCTTTCCCAGCTGTCTCAGAAGTTTCCTTTGTTCCTCACAGCGCTTTCTTTCTGATTCACCATCTTTTTATTTTATTTGCTCTTTATCTAATGCAGAAAAAGCTGAATTTCTTTTTAATGAAATTTTCTATATGAAAATGGAAGGTTTCGAAATGGCTCATTGATTTTTTGCTTTGTTGCTCATTCACCAGAAATGAAATAGATGAGACATAACTGAGACCCCGCTCGTCTCCTGTTTTTCGGTTTGTCTGAGGCAGCTTTATTTCTCACCCTTCCTATGCAGACATGGTTTATGTCTTTTTTGTTTTGTTTGTTTTCCTCCTCACATCTCATCTGTTTTTTCATTTTACTCCTTTCCTTTCCACCTCTCCTTTCCCCCACCCCAGTGGTGCAGTTTGCTTCTCAGAGGCATCTCCGTGCTACATCAGGAGGCAGCATGGGTCTTATGGTATACAATGGGAGTTGTGTGATCTGGGATATATTGTTGTTGTGCTGTTGACCTTGGGCAAGCCACATAAATGCTAGATCTCATTGGCCCCCATCTGTTAAAATGATATCTTCATACAGTGCTTTGAAATCTAAATATGAAAAGCTATGTATCCTGTAAATACTTCTTAATATTATTATGTTTTACCTTCTAAAGGGGGGGGGGTCATATGTTGCTTACGCCCATTTGGCTCTAGTAGCAGAAACTTTGCCAAATACTTAGCAATAGTATTTTTTCTACATATGTTTGTTTCCCTCTTATCTCACTTTTCATTTTCTTTTTGATATTTCTCATTATTGCTAATTTTACTAATTTGTAACACAAATGAGAGATATTTGGCCCATTGCACATAGCGTACTAATAAACAAGAGCTCTTGTATTTTTCATGAGATAGAAAAGAACGAGAAGTTCGTTCTGGATTGGCAGATACATTATCATCCTGAAGTTTATTATTGTAAATGATTTCCATACAGAAGCTACACTGAGTGTCAATTTTTTGACAATTAACCACTAAAAACACCATAACCATCCCATTTATGATCAAAGTGTCCAATTTCAATTATGAGGGAATAGGATTGTGTAGGGGCATATGGAGGTAAACTAGAAGAGGGTATGGGGAGCAATAGAGACTTTGAAGGAGTGGAGAAGTGTGGACTGGAGCTCTGAAGTAAGCGAGGAGAATGGAGCAAGGGATAAAAACAGATCTGGAGCTGGGTTCAGATGTGATATGAAAGAGATTAATGTTCTGCTCTGACAAACTACCTGTGGTTCATCTGAGAGGATCCGTACTCTAATAATCGTTAAATAAGGTTTGTAAACTCTGTCAATGCCTTGATACATTTTATATAATGGGCATGCGCATAAGCAAGCACATTTGTTACTAACAAGCCCGTCCTTCCTGTATAGGCTCCCCCTTTCCCAAACATTTCCCCGGTTCCTAATAAATCTAACCTCCCCCTCTCTACACCATCATCTCAGCCACTCGTTGAGATTCTGCAGTTCTGCCTGTCTAACTGGCTGTGCACTTGAACAGGGACCATCTAAGTGAATTCTACCATGGAGGTCCTGAACTTCAATCTCGTACCTAGCAGCCAAAATTTGTCCTCCAAGACCTCTCTCCTATTCTTCCCTATGTCATTGGTACCTACATGTACCACAACCACTGGCTCCTCCCCAGCATTACAGATAAGTCTATCTAGATGTCTCATGAGATCTGCAACCTTCACACCAGGCAGACAAGTCACCATGCGGTTCTCCCGGTCATTGCAAGCCCAGCTATCTATGTTTCTAATAATCAAATTGCCCATAACTATTACCTATCTCTTTCTAATAGCTGGAGTTTCCTCCCCCGGAGAGGTATCCTCAGTGTGACAGGATACCATAGCACCATCTGGAAGGAGGGTGCCAAATATAGGATTGTTCCCCTCTGCTCCAGTTAGATTCTCTCTTTCCATGGGACTTTCATACTCTTCAAAAGCATGGAGGCTGTCAGACTGGAGGGTAGGGGGGGACCATTCTACTGGTGTCCCAGAAAGTCTCATCTATGTACCTCTCTATCTCCCTCAGCTCCTCCAGTTCAGCCACTCAGATCTATTGGCCTGTGATATGCAGGTCAGACTAGATCATCGAGTGGTGCCTTCTAGCCTTCAATTCTTTGGGGATGTATACACTGGATTTTGGATTTGTGATTTCCAGTATGGGTAAACAGACTTGTTCTAGTTCAAGTACTCCAAACTAGTTGAGGCATTTAGGCATAACTCAATACAAATATTAAATCATCATCATCAGCATGCTAACTTGAGCAGAGCCAGCATGAGTCTGTCTGCAGGAGCTGGGAATCACACCTTCCAGCCCCAGTGTAAACATTCCCTATATATTATAGGTTCATAGAAATCTATGGGTGGACGGGACCTTGAGAAGTCATCAAGTCTAGCTACCTGCACTGAGGCAGGACCAAATACATCTAGATCCATCCCTGACAGGTTTTGTTCACCATACTCTTAAAAACCTCCAGTGATTGGGATCCCACAGACTCC
Organism: Sternotherus odoratus; assembly: GCA_032164245.1. Lineage (NCBI taxonomy): Eukaryota > Metazoa > Chordata > Testudines > Kinosternidae > Sternotherus > Sternotherus odoratus. The sequence continues at coordinate 14,439,301 of JAVMKO010000003.1, read as the reverse complement.
CAGACTATTCCAGAGTTTAACTACCCTTATAGGTAGAAAATTGTAATCTAAATCTCCTATGCTGCAAATTAAGACCATTAATTCTTGTCCTACATTCAGTGAACTTGGAGAATAATTTATAACAGCCCTCATCATATTTGAAGACTGTTATCAGGTTCCCCCTCAGTCTTCTTTTCTTTAGACTAAACGTACCTGATTTTTTAGCCCAGCACCAGGGCTTGCCAGGGCTGAGCCTTGGCTCCTCTAGGTTTGTAGTTCCTCTAGTTCATAGTCCCAGCATCCCTGGGCTTGCCACATCAGTTATGAAAGTAAAAAAATGATTTGAGCCCCGAAACCTCTTTCATTACAAATTAAGCACTGCTCAGAGATCAGGTTTTCTAAACCTTTTAACCGTTTTCTTGCTCTCCTTTGGACTTTCTCCAGTCTGGCCACATCTTTCATAAAGTGTGGCACCCAGAACTGAACACAGCCTCTAGCTGAGGCTTCATCAGTGTTGAATAAACTGGTGCAATTACCTCCTGTGTTGGTCTTCCAATACTCCTGTTCAGACACCCCAGAAATACATTAGTCTTTTTCACATTGTGGATTCATATTCAGTTGGTGATGTACTATACCCCCTCGGTCCTTTTCTGCAGCACCCCCACCTAGCTAGTTATTCCTCATTCTGTAGTTGTGCATTTGATTTTTCCTTCCTAAATGTAGTACCCCGTGCTTTATTCAATTTTATCCTGTTGCATTCAGACCAATTTGCGAAGATCATTTTGAATTCTAATCCCATTGTCCTGTTGCAACCCCTCCCAGCTTGGTGTCATCTGCAGATTTTATAAGCATACTCTCAGCTCCATTATCCAACTCACTAATGAAAATATTAAATAGTACCAGACCCAGGACTGACCCCTGGAGGACCCCTCTAGTTATGCTCTCCCAATTTGCCGGCAAACCATTGATAAGTACTCTTTATGACCATTCAATCATTTGTGCCTTACAGTAATCATGTTGACCACATTTCCCTAGTTTGCTTATGAGATTGTCATGTGGGAATGTGCCAAAAACCTTACTACAAGCAAGATATACCACAGCATCACTCCATTGACAAGGCCAATAACCCTGTCAAAGAAGGAAATTAGGTTGGTATGACGTGATTTGTTCTTGACAAACCCTTGCTGACTTTTCTTTATAACCCTATTATCCTCTAGGTGCTTACAAATTGATTGTTTAATAATTTGTTCCAATATCTTTCTAGGTAACAAAGTTAGGCTGACTGGTCTATGATGCCCTGGGTCCTCTTTGTTGCCCTTTTTAAAGATATATTTGTCCTTGCCCAGTCCTTTAGGACCTCATCCTTCCTCCAGTTCTCAAAGATAATTGCTAATGATTCCAAGATTTCTTCAGCTAGTTCCTTAAACACCCTAGGATGAATTTCATCAGGCCCTGCTGACTTGAATTCATCTAACTGATGTAAATATTCTTTGCTATTTTGCCTTGTTTTCCCCCATTGTTGCTAATGTTAATTGTATTGAGTATCTGGCCACCATTAACCTTTTTAATGAAGATTGAGCAGAATAGACATTAAACACCCCCTTCTTGATCTCATCAGTTATTAACTCTCCTTCCCTGCTAAGTATCAGACGTATACTTTCCTTCATCTTTCTCGTTTGTTCTTTCATGATTATTATTACTGAACATTTTTATTGAGTAGTACTTAAAAGCCTAAACCCAGTTGGGCTCCATAGTGCCATGTACTGTATAAATATGCAATAAATGACAGTTAGTGGCACAATTCTCTATTATTAGTAGTAATGCTATTATCTTTTGTATTATCATATTGCTTTCAAATGCAAATTCAAATATTTTTCCAGATGTTCTAGTCAATGGCAGAACTCAAATCTGATTCAAAGCATCTCTGGTTTCAAACCAGTCTCAGTTAGATCCCTCAGAAAAAAAACTACCCCATTTACTCACGTGTTACATGCATGGTGATATCTAGCAAACATTTTAATCCTTTGTGACTTTGTACTACAGCTCTGTGCCTAGAAGGTTGTAGTCGTAGAAGAAGCTCATTTTGACTAAATAGAAAAGACTGAGTTCTCTTTGATAGGTGGTATTGAATTGTATTTCTGAGCAATCCTAATGAGCTCTATTTTTAACTTCACTGTATTTTGAGATTCATACAGTAACTTAAGAACAAATTCAAGTGATCAACGTGAAGGACTGGTCTTCACTAGCGCTGCCGGAGATCGATCTTCTGGCGATCGATTTATCGCGTTTCGCTAAGACGCAATAAATCGATCACCCGGAGCTCCCCTGTCGACTCCGGAACTCCAGCTCGCCGGGAGGCGCAAACTGGAGTTGATGGGGGAGTGCGCCGCCGACTGCCGCCACTGTGGGGACGAGCGGTAAGTCGGCGGCAGATACGCAAACTTCAGCTACGTGATTCACGTAGCTGAAGTTGCATATCTGCCGTCGATTTCCCCCCTCCCCCCAGTGAGGACAAGCCCGAAGATAAGTCACTAATGTTTTTAAATGCTTCCCAGATTGTTTAAGAACTCTAACACTTAGTAGACAGTATTTTTAATAGCTAAAGGGACACAATCTTCAGGTGTCTTTTCATATCCTCTTCATAGGTTTTGACTTGAGTTGGTCAAGTTTTATTTTGCAATTAGCAGACACATTTCAAGTACATTTGTGGTTTTTTTTAATCGAGTATTTTTTTCCATGAGTACTCTTGATTTTAACCTCTTAATATTACTTCTTGTGCTTCCAGTTCATTAGTAACACTGTGCTTCATATGTTAAATTACTGGAAGATATACTGTATCAAAGTCTTAATAGAGAAAATGACACAACATGAAATTCCTGCAGCTGTAATACCATTTAGGTTTTAAAATTTTGGTTAGAGAAAGATGCTTGCTGTGTTAATCCTACTTAATACTACCTCGAGTTTTGTCAGGTCTACTGCAAATGTCAAGTTTTTTGTTGTATTTAGTCACAAAACGTCCATGTTTGTTTTCTCAATTTTGTTCTACTATTCCTACTTTTATAATAGATCTCAGTGTGCAGTACAAGACTTTTCTTGTCTTTCTTACTCTTTAATGCAACCTTTAATTATAATGCTCTTTTCACCATTTCAGTGATGTGAAAACTTGGGTTTCTCTCAACAATTAATGTAATACTGATAGAAACCTGCATGCACTGTGATATTTTAGGAACATTTATTCCAAGCATAACCAAGTCTGTGGGATTTTTGAGAGGAGGAGACAATCTTTTGTGGCTAGTGAAGGCTGACCCCACAGAGGTAACCCCACAGAGGTGGCTCTGTAATCCTCAGATAAAAAGGTAGGGGGGCAAAGAGAATAAAATCAATGATTATTTTAAATAAAAATCAATATTTTATTTAAATCAGATTTTTTAATTTAAATTCTTTTTTTTTTTGGTTTTTGAAAAAGAAATCATTTTAAAATTAAATTTGAAATTGACAACCTATGTTAAGGCCTAAACTTGCTATAATCTTTTAAAAATCGTTTAAATTAAACAAAAATAATATTAAGTGGTATATGTTTGCTGCCAAAGTTTTTTTTTTTAAAAAAAGTCAAAGCACTTAACTGGTGGAAGAATCTGGAATCAGATTTTGTTTAAGTGATAAACCAGCTTTTGGCAGCAATAATCTCTTCTTCAGGTACAGAGAGAGTACTTTTATCCTTCCAGTTTATTTAGCTAGTTCAGTTCAATGACTGGGTTATTCAAAATGAAGACACTGGTTGGAAGTTGAAAAAAGCAGGAAAGATTTTTCTCCTCCTCCAGTCTATGAGTGAAAATCTGGTGTGAGAAGATGAGATCTACTAGTGTAAACTCTTGAAGGGCATGGTGACCAGAAACAATCAGTTCAATTCAGTAACTACAGATAATACTTCCTTTGTTTAATAAATCAGTTAGTTTTAAATGTAAAACACGTTATGATAAGTTTTCTTTTTTCTCATGTATCCAACGCATTTAAGGTAGCTTTATTTAACTAATTAAAAAATGTTTTTGTGTATGTTTAATTGAATTCCAGTTTCCATCCAAATAGAACTTGACCCAAATCTCAAGTTTAAAAATTCATCATTATCCAGTAAATAAGAAATTATCACCATTTTCTAACATAATTTTAAAAAAGTAAAAACTAAGAATCTGAACAAGTATATGTTAAGCTATATAATTGCTTAAATAAAAGTATATCGATCTAGTGTATTGTCTTAGCAAAAAGAAATACTAAATGTAAAGCTAAAATTATATTTAGTTGCAGATTGATGTGTTTTAATGGTTACCAACCAATGAGAATAAACTTGTGTCTAGGAAAATAACTAAAAGGTACAAATATTAAATACGATTAAAACTGATTATTTTAAAATCAAGGTTTTCTGCTTGCTAATGTAAACTTGATTAAAATCAGTGATTTAAATATTCTGATTTAATTCAATCCACGCTGTCGACCCAGTGGTCTCCAAACTTTTCATGGTCACGCTCCCCCTTACTCCTGTCTGTCCCCTGATCTGGATCTGGGAGCACAACTGCGGCTCCTGAGGGTTGTGGGGGGCTCAGATAGGGGTAAGGGATCCGAGGCTGGAGTCGTAGCTCAGGGAAGATCTGGAACCAAGAGTGGGGCCAAGGTCGAGAACGGAGTCATGGTCAAGGGCTGAGGGAGGGGCTGGAGCTGGAGCCAGGAGGAGCCAGGACTGGGGGCCAGGGAATGGCTGGCAGTGGGGGGGGCAGTGCACCCCACAGTTTGGAGTTCATTGCTGTAGACAGATGAGAAAACAAACTACACATGACAGATGTAAGTAATATCACTTAGTGCACTATCAGAAGATGCTCAGATATTAAAGTGCTGGATGTGGTATAAGAATCTATATAGAATAGAATAGCTTGTTGCTAATGATGAATATCTAGTTTTCTGCCTTCTTATCTTTCTAGAACCTTGTATATCTCAGCCCCAAACATCAGAGTATCCAAATGCCTTCTTTGTCGTTATGACTGGATGGTCTGAAAATATGTGCTTTCTTTAAGGCAATGCTAAATCCCAATTGGTCTTGAGGCAATAGAATCCTAATATAGTTCTCCAGAAAAAGCATTCAAGCATCTGGCTTGTGCTTACACGTTACCAGTCTGTTTTATTGGATTTTTCATCCAGTTGCTATTGATGTCTTCCAGTGCTGCCAACCACAGATGTTCAAATATCATGAGTCAATCCCCCCAAAATCATGTGACTGGCTTAAAAATCATAAGATTTTTAGAGTAATCTTTTTATTTCCCATCTGGCTTGTGAGTCCGTAGAGTACACTCTAGTCACAGTTCCGGCTCTCCTCATGACCATGAACCCTAGAAACATATTTATTTTTTAAATGAAAGCAGGGATACGGCTGTGTGTTTGTGTGTGTGTTACACTTGTCTGTAAAAGCTGGGGCTTTTAAATATAAACACAAAAATCATGAGACTCAAGGGAAGATTGTGGAAGCTGACAAAACTAAGGTCTGCAGACCATTAATGCATGATTTGTTTCGGGTTTTCAGTGCTGTGTGAAAACATCATATCTGCCTTGTCTCTTATATTTTTGAGGAATACCCAACTGTCAAGCTAAATTGTCAAGCTGTCACACCTCTGTTATTATTATTAATAGTCAGCTTATTAAACCTTTAGATTTTAAAATTAACAGATACATCTACATTTGCTTGAACAGCAAAACTTTTTAATTTCACTTCTTGATTCCAATGCACTGACACAAGGCTGTGTTGTATGTTTGCCTCTGTGTTCTCAGATCTTCCTATTAAAAGGGCTATACAAGTGTAAAATAGAAGGCTATCTTGCAGGCCAAAGTGTGGGCTTTAAAAATGTCTTGAATTAAAGTTCTGTACAAGTTCATCAAAACACTTCACTTCTGCTTTGTCACTCTCTTCCTCTCCCAAAACCATTTGTTCAATAACCTGAGTTTTGGGCCCCAAACCACTTGGCCATGGTTCCATTTCTCTTTGTTTTCAGATGTAGTTGAATTCACCTCTTTTCAGGGGGCTGGTGCAAGGCTCACATGCTGCTTAAGTCCCACTTAAGGGGTACAATTTTCAAAAGTTCCTAAATACCATTTTCAAAACTGACTTAGGCACTTATGAGCCTAAGTCTTATTGAAAGTCAGTGGGACTTAGAATATGAAGTGTTTAAGACACTTTTGAAAATAAGATTCAGGCTGCCAAGTCATGTAAGCACTTCTGAAAATTTGAGGTCCATTGTAGATGGCTTGTGCTACATGATTTCCTCCATCTGCTCTGCTGCTCCTGGACATGAAATCAGATTGTTGCTGAATTTTTTCCAGCCACTCTCCCATAGTCACACAAGCCTTACTGATATTTTAAATAACATTCACTGCTCTCCTCCCAATACTGAAATCTCTCCCCACCACTAAGTTAATGCTATGGAGATACAATCCCTTTTCCTTAGTATCGTGCATTGGGAGGTTAGGTTCCTTACACTTTGGTCTTGTCCAGACTACAGAGCTTTGTCAATGCACGATAAGCCAACAACCAAAAAATGGTATAATTACATCACTTGTACATGTTTACATAATGCTCTTCCATCGGAAAGTGCATCCACAGTTGGTGCTCTAGCATCAGCAGAAAGAGCAGTGCACGGTGGGTATCTATCCCACCATGCTACTCGCCATCTTCTGCAGCTAGGAGTTGTGAGAAGGTGGAGTGGATCACAGTGCATCATGGGTGTGGGATTAACATCCCATGTGCCGTTCTTTCCGTCCCAGCATTCCAGGGGCTTCTGACTGTGTTTCACAGCATTTTTCAACAATATCTGTTTACTGTGTGCCCGTCATCTCTGTCTGAAAGGATGGATCCTGCACTGCTCTCTACTGTTGTGGTCACTGTTATGAACATATTGCAGATGATCATGCCAGGGCCCTTTGGCAGAGGATTGGCGAATACATCCAGGAAAGTTTCCTAGAGATCTCTCTGGAAATCTAATACATTGCACACTGTTCCACCACACTGCTTGATACACAAGGGAATGTGAAGCACACGCAAACACAGCTAGTCTTGTACATTTCTATCCCTTTACCCCTGTCAAGAATATACAAAGCAAAGGACAACCCTACCTTGTATAACCCAAGCAGCATCAACTAAAAAAGATCACTTACCTGGGCTCTCCTCTCCCGCATCATGTGCCCCAGAGATGGAATGCTGGGACTGGCTAGACCCCTCCAGAGTGGAAAGGAGTCTTGATTTGCTGTGCCTGTCGACTCTGCCGTGGGCTCCACGTCATCCTCCAACTCGACCTCCTTGTCCAAGACTTCGTCCTTGGGGTTGAGTCCATTGTCTGCTGCCTCCAGCCCCGCAGAAGTATCCACGGGGGCTCTTGGCGGTGGAGGTGGGGTCACCACCAACCATGGCAACCAGCTCCTTATAGAAGCGATGGGTCTTCAGCGCAGCACCAGAGCCATGGTTTGCTTCCTTCACATTCTGGTATGCCTGCCTCAGGTCCTTTATCTTCACACTTCACTGTTTGTGTCCCCTTCGTAGCCCTTATCCAATATGAGAAACCTGACTGTAGATATCAAAGTTCCAACGGGTTGGATGGAACTGGGCCTGCACAACCGTCTCTCCCCACAGTGACAGCAGATTCAACAACTCAGATGTGCTCCAAGTGGGATAGCTTTTGCTGCATGGAACTACCTTGGTCATCTGGGAAGACGTGATATGAGCTGTCCACGTCGAGCACACAGGAAGTGGAATTTCAAAAATTCCAAAGCCTTTAAAAGGGGAGGGGGAGATACCTTTGTATCTGGGTGCAGCGAAGAGGAGTTCAAACTGCTGACCAGAGTGGTCTGGATGGCCATTGTGGGACACCTCCCTAGAAGCCATTTACAGAGACATAACCAAGCGTGGTGTCTACACTGATACTTTGTCAATTTCACTTTGCTACAAAAAGCCCTAGCCCTCTTGTTGAGGTGGTTTTATTTTGTTGGCAAAGCAGGAGAGTTTTGTTGGCAGAAGGAGCACTGCAGTGTGTACACCTCCACTGGTTTGCTGATGAAAGCTGACTTTTGTCGACAAAACCGTGTAGTGTACACAAGGCCTTAGATTTCAAATGCTTAATTATTCAAATTCTAAGTAAGGTGGCTTTGTTTTTAGGATATATACATAAACTTGCCTGTTTTGCTGTTAATCTTGGAGTTGGAGCTGGATTTCATGATTTTTAAAAGGTGGGTATTTTGGTTTTTAGTGCATTAGGAGAAGATGGTCCATTAACTGATACAGACTTTCTGGACAGAACAAGACTTATCAGCAACTTAAAAAAACACACCAAAAGACTGAACAATGACTCATGCTCTAGGATAATTGGCTAAATACAACTATGTCAAAATTGCTAAATCAACAGTGATGAAAGTCTGTTGAACAACAGTTCTGTCCTGTTTTACAAATGTATTGATGGGGAATTCTTGCCTGACCCTTATTGCAATCAGTTTTGTTCCACGAAGCCAAAGATTTTATTACGTGGGTTACCAGGTTACTTTAGCATGCACACCCAAAAATATTGATGCTATGTGTAAAATTAACCAACACACCTATAAGTCCTGCTGAAGTGTTTGACTCTTTGACCTCCTGCTGCAATGTATTTCTCAGGCTGAGTAAACAATATAAAGTCTTTAATTTTTATTAATTAGACATTAAATGGCCTTTAATTTCACAAAATGACCCCTATTCTTGTTTTATGAAATAGTGTAAAAGTAGAACCCTGGTCAGTTTCCTTTATACATCCTTGTCTTAAATACCTCTATCGGATCCCTTTTAATTTTTCCCTTTCCAAAGAGAGATGACTACAAAGATTGGAAAAGCAAACCATGTACTGAAGACTGACAGCTAATGAAGCTGTGGTGCAGCAGAAAGAACTATAATAGAAGTATGCAGTATAAATGTCTTGTCAGGACTCCTGTGTGGAACACATATGGCAGCTAAAATGTTTAAAAGAAATGGAATTCATTAGTGAAAAATTCTTGGAGTAAAGTGGCTACATCATGTGGCTCGTAGATTAATGCTAAAATTTCCAGATGTATTAAGTGCACTTAGGAAAGGGCATAGTATTTGCTGAGCATTTGACATGATTATTAGTCCTCCTACTGCCTGGATAATTGGGTGGTATGCTAGAATGAATACAAGGAAAATATATTAAGTATGTGAAGGAGAAAATAGTTGGCATGGGGGTTACTGCTTAAGTCTTTAACTTCAGAAATCCAGAATTCAATTCCAATGGTAGGTGGAAAGTAGGTGGGAAATGATGAGTAGATTATTCTACACAAGTGGCATGATTGTCTCAGTCCGAAAAGGCTCAGGACTAAAATAATATGGTTTGTGCGGGCCAGGACTTAAACAGATTGGCAGTATAGAGTGAAGAAGAATTTGGAACCTTCCTGGACTATTTGTGAATAACTCATGCACTCAGTTCCACACTTCTTAAGCACCTGAACATGTAGAATAGGCATACTGTGAAGGAATCAATGATAACAGAGCTTCACTGATCCACAGAGGGCCTAAAAAAATGTTGTAACCAAGATACCTTTGAAACTGAGAAGAGGAAAATGTTAAGCTAATAATCATGGGAAAGCTGCTAATAATGAGGTTTATGCGACTTCCAGGTGATGGAGTGGTAGCCTCAGTGCTTTTGACTGCATAATTGGGCTGGATAAAGCAGGAGAAAACATACTAGGGACAGCCATGCACTATCAGGTGTGGACTAGACTAGCTAATGGCTCTTTTTCCTGTAATGTCTGTGATCTAATGAGGAGGGCATGTTGCTGGAATGAACTAAAGAGAAATTACACAGTGGATATAGAGAAGAATCAGAGAGGTAGCCGTGTTAGTCTGGAATTGCTAGCCCATGAAAGCTTATGCTTCAATACTTTAGTTAGTCTTTAAGGTGCCACAGGACTCTTTGTCACAGTGGATATAGAAATTACACAGAAAATAAAGGTTTCAGGTTCGTGTGTGTATCCTTAGTCATAAAAAAATACGGTGTTCCAGTGCAGACTAACCTTCCAGTGCAGACTAACCTTCAACTCATGTTTTCTTAATCTGCAACCGAAAACAATTTCTTCAATGATTTGAACTCTTTTTCCTGGTTAATTTTACTGTACTGTAGAGACAAATATTTAAAGAAAGAAAGTAGTAGGGAAACCAATGTTAATATTATAGCTTTTTAATGAGAAGCCTTTTAAATTACAGCAATGTTTTACTATAGTAAGTTTTCAGGGCCATTTAGGTTCTAAAATCCTGCCAATTGGGAAAGCCAAAAGTTCAAATGTTGATTCCCCCCCCCCCCCACCAGAAGAATGGATTTTATGGACATTTTCTTTCCACTATGTTACCTGTTGATTCTTTTCCTTGTGATACTACATAATGCCGCACATGCTTCAAAATTGCTTATTATATATTAATTGTTTTTGTATCACTCAGTTATCTGTGTTTGTGTGAGACCAAAGGACTCAGTTATATTTCCTTGTGGATGCAAAAGGTTGCTTAGGGTTTACAACTACTGGAATAGGAGCAAAAAAAAACAACTCCCACCAAACACACTGTTCTGCCTTTCTTTTGCCTGCTTACTGTTTGCCTCCTGCATTCATACAGTTTAATGGTTGGTGCCTGGAAAGATCAGCTGGAACAGATGCTATTACTTGACTCTGATTTGTCACTCCATTGGAGAGTACCAATCGTAATGTTAAAAGTCTAGCACAACTCTCTGTTTCATGAATATTTTAAAGTGTTTGCTGGCTCAGTTCTTACTGTGTGGTGTAGTATATACTGTATATAACACTAGACCTCTAGATTATAATTGGAGGACAGGGAGCAAAGATGATGTTTTTTCATCTTTGGGTATTTATATTATTCTCAGAAACACACTTGATTGAGTAACACAACCTTGACAGGAAAATTATCCTTCACTAAGTCAGATTTGTGCATCATCCAGTGAGACTTGACTTTGAGGTATGTCAACTATATAGTTAACAATAGATGTTTTATTCTTTTTTTGTGATGTTGCCCCTCCTTTTTAATTTTTACATTGTTGTTTGTTTTTAAAGTATCTTCATACTGTTCAGCAACTTTTATGTAATAAACAGTGGGATTTGTTCACGGAGGCTTTTTTCTTTTAGTTTTGACAACAGAGGCTACTGTGAGGGTGACGTTTTGGGTTTTTTGTTTTTTATTTTACATTATAGTCTTCATCATATGTATGTGAAATGATGTGAAGTAATAATCAAAATACATAACATCTGATCGAAGAATACCAGACACTGCAAAGGCCCTGTCCGTGTACTCGGCAAATGCCTACAGTGTCTGTCAATACTGTTTTGTATTAAACTGCTGGCTTTGTAGGTCTGGATGGGGCATTAGAAAAGGTTACAGGACCTTTCATGTTGCAGATCAGGCCACCTGTTGTTTATTGACAAGATAAGATTTGGCAGGCAAGCTAGCCAGAGGTATTCACATTATATTACTAGAGTTCACTTTTTTTTTTTTTTTTACTTCTTGGTGTATTTTGTATTTCTGTATCCACGTACTTTGATGAGAGAATGAATTTTGTGGTTGTTTTCTTTTGTTTTTTTCCTCCCTGCGTGGTTGCTGATAAAATCCCTATGTTGCTCATTTCATTATATTATTTATGGCCTGCCTGGGTGCTGTTATTGCTGTTGATTACTCACAAAGGTTATTTCATCAAACTGTTTTCATGATGACTAAGAAATGGAGAGGTAGAATTCTATAATTAATAATTAATGCTGCCAACATGATTTGTAATAGATGTCGTCGATGTGTTTTTCAATATACAGAAATGAATAAATACTTGAATGCCTTTTATTAAGCTTTTAATGTCTTTGCTGTCAAAAAAAGCTACCCTTTTCAAGCCTTTCATTTTTAGGCTACATTTAGCAACCTGTGAGATGCAGGCTAACTACATAGATGGACTGATTTTAAGGAGTGTAACTGACAAGGGCCCAGTCCAGCAGAACTCTGTGACAGGCCCTGGATACTTAAGAAGAACATTTTAAGGCTTCTCCTAGATCCAAGGGAGGTATTTCTCTCTTTGATAACATCAGTATAATGCGTAAATTGGTGGTCCGAGTTCAGAGACTTTCTTCAAGACTGACTCTTCTCCAGGATCATGGTCAAAGCTGTTCCTTTCCTAAGGGCACAATAGGATCTGCCCAGCTTAATTGCTGCATTTGGCAATGACATCTGAAAACTTACTGAACATGCTCCATGCATCCCTCGAACTCCTAACCTAGGAATAGGGGTCTTCCCTGGCTGACTGATGTTACCTCAGTTGGGAAAGAATTTTAAATGGTCTTTGTGGCTCAAATACATCTCTGGCTGACAGCTCTGTTGCATAGGGTTGTTTTAAATGCAAGTTAACTGTCAAGACTGAAGCATACAACATGAGGTGAAAACTTAAATAGTAAAGTTCTGCTTTTCAAAGTTTTGTGGCTGCTTACTTCCAGACTTTCCCCTTATTCACCCTGGGGCACATTGAAGAAGGAGCCAGCGATCCATAGCAAAGCTTAGAGTATCATGGGACCTAAGAAAGGGGTGAATTATAACTAGTAACTTGCTGAATGCCTGCCTCCTTCTGCCCCCCATTCCACTTGCATCTCCATTGGGGCATTTGGGAGATATTGTTTAAAATGGATGCAAATATTACCTGATTGGCAGGTCACCTTTAAAAGCCAGATAAATCACACAATAGTTATCTGACAGATTTGAGCTAAGAGAGCATGGCATAGCCACCGGCCACACAATAAACACAGATGTGGCCGAGACAAACAACAGACAAGAATGAGAATTCGAAAGCAGGTTTTGCATGTAAATGTGACTGGAAAATTTAGTAAACCAAGAAAATGTATCAGACACTTAAATGGATGCCTCTCGTATTCAGCATGATTCACAATAAGAGAGAGAGATCGGCAATACAACACATCTACAAAGTGAAACAACTGTGCTGTAACCAGACAGCCAACATTCTTAATGGTTCAATTAATGTGTTTGAGTAAATGTTTTTATAACACTTTAAGATTCCAAATCATTAGCAGACTATTTGTGTAAACTTGAACTTTCCAAATAAGTTTTAAAGCAAAATATTTGAAGATCAATTTCTCTGTTATTTGTCAAATGCTGACTTCAAAGTTGTGTAGTTCTTTCTTCTGCAATTGTTGATGAATGACTAATGCCTATGGCTGTGTTAGAGAATGAAGGCCTGGCTTTGTTTCCAGGTGTTAGTGATTCATCAGTGGTTGCTGGGGAAAGAAAGAAAGAAACCCGAACTCTAGTCTTAGTAGGTAAAAAAGCTTTTCAGTTCACCTTTTAATCTTGAAAAATATAATGAAACGCTGAGTGAGGAAAACAAAGAACATTATATAAATGCTTATCTACACATATCAAGGAGAGATTAGTATGAATTACCTGGAGTACAATAGTTATCAATCAAAAGTAAACATTAGGTAAAGGCAATTTAAATGTTGCAGCTTTTTTTAGGTCAGTGAACTGAACACTTTCTTGAGCGAGACCTGTGGTCTAGTCCCAGCTGCAGTTTGTTAATTGTTGTATCGTATGTGGTTATTTATTCTGCAAGTTGCTGAGAACTCTCTCTAAAGACAATGAGATATGAAGGTGCTCAGGTGATACCCAGCATGCTGCAGGATTTGTCCCACTATGTGCTAGTGTATGCGTGCATATGAAAATATTTCTGTACCATCCCATCTGGTGTCTGACCTAAACTTTTCTTTGCATAGGCAGCGTAGAAACTAAGAATGTGTAAGTAGGGATTAAAGAGTTTCTCCACTCTGTTTTAGTTTGGAGTGAGAGAAATCCCTGGGCATAGAATATTGGGGAGGCAATTGCTAACACCAGCCCTGAATGTGCCATGTAAATGAATCAGTTGACTGGTGTGCGTTCCCGTTGGCTGACATTTGTAGTGGCCTCTGAATGAGGACACATCTTTTGTACTGTGGGTGGTGCACATTTCACCCTAGTGTAACAAAAGTAATGAATATTTCCAGAAACTAACACACACACAAAAGTTATAAAGCAGATTTCAGTTCTTGCCTAAATGTTGAATAAAAACACATGTGAAGAAAGCTGAGAGAGTCTATTCAGAATGTCCTTGATAAATTCCAAGTGTGCTGTAGATCCTAACACACTGTATTTTAAGGTTAAGCAAATAAAATTTGACACTGAGTAGGTAAAAAATATATATATTCAGGACCCATAGGGATATATTTTATCTTTTTACCACTCATACACCCTATCCACTTTTTTAAGAACACACACGCAGTTTACAGATTCTAGGTCTTGTATTACTTGAACCACATCTACATCAAACCGCAATTACGATCACACCAGTTATAGCACCTCTTTAAAATCCCCCGAAGATGAAGTGAATACTTGCTTGATGGCTTACTGTAGCTGATATTTTGAGTTGCCACCTACGAGACTGCTCAGAAGCAGTGTCCCCATTCACTACTTGTGATAGCTTTTGCTGCGTGAAGGTGTATCAGTCTCAGAAGTGTGCACATGTGGTGGAGGTGGCAGGGGGAGCGTCTGTATTGAAGCTGGCGTTGGAGAGATGCTGCAGTGCCAGGGAGGCTGTCTGTCCTCTCCCTCTAGATGCAGCTAAGTACAACCATTGTGCATGCTATGCCGGGGAGAGAAGGGAGCATTATGGTTATAGCTCTTCTGATCTTTCTTGTTCCTTAACATTCTTGATCTTTCATATCCCAGCTGCTTTTCTAATCCATTCCAAGGTCATACCATTGAACTGATCTCATTCTTTTTTTTTTAAATTTTCTCCCCCTCTCTGATCCCATCATCTTCAATCATTCTTCTTAAGGGCTTTGTATTCCCTAAACTGTTATTTCCCCCTTTATTCTTATTGTCCTGTAACACACCTTTGCCTTTTGGTTCTCTGCAAAAGAACAAACTCCTATGAATATAGGCATTGCTATGCCAGATAAGTCCAGGGTTCATCTTGCCCAGTATCCTGTGTGACAGTGGCCAGCATCATATACCTCAGAGGAAGATACTAATAACCCCCCTCAAAAAAAAAAAAAAAAAACCATAAGGTAACACAAGGTTTAGAGGCCAGTGATGTCTAGAATTTTATCACTGACTAATAATATAGAAGGTGAACAAAACGCTGGACGATAGGCAGTGGCATTTTAATGACAGTGTGGTGTATTTAGGTTACATAGATTTAGAGGGCAGTTATAGTCATAAAAGTAAACATGTAGTAATTGTTCCTATATAGGTCCTTGAGTCCTATCAAATAAAACCACATTTTTATCTGTATTTGTGCCATAGCCCCAAGGAACAGGAGTAGTTGAAGGGGAGAGGGATAACCCAGTGGTTTGAACATTGGCCTGCTAAACCCAGGGTTGTGAGTTAAATCCTTGAGGGGGCTATTTAGGGATATGGGGTAAAAATTGGTTGGATGAGATTGGTCCAGCTTTGCACAGGGGGTTGGACTAGATGATCTCCTGAGGTCCCTTTAGACCCTCATATTCTAGATTATATTGTGCCTTGTGCATCAATAAAATAGCCAACTACATTTTAATTGGAGATTCTTTATTACCGGTGCTGGTGGTAAGTGTTGAGATTCCTTGTGAGACCTCTTCCACTCTGCTTATTCAGAACATCTTGTCTGGTTCTGGGAGAACCCTTCATCCAGTTCTCTGAAACTCAGAGTCCAGACTCCATTACTCAAGTTCCTTTATTTAGCATACAGCAAAGCTATGCTGAGATGATCGGGGGTGGCTATAAGGTGTACCTCACATCCAAAATTACAGAAAAACATCTTATTGCATTTACTATACATTACATCACACATTTTTGGATTGACTTGTTTACTTATAGGAACCAATCCTTGTGCAACATACTCTGTCCATTCTCAACCTCCCCTTTACATTCCTAAATTATATTGTCCATTGTTAGTAAATGGTTCTCTGGGTGTTTCCCCTCTTATCGTAGCTGGCTTAGACATTGTCTTTTTCAACCTAATTACTTGTTTACCTCCCTTATTCTATCCTCCAAGAAATGAGGCCTCCCTCTCTGGCGTTCATTACTCATGTCAGGCCAGGCCTCAGCCACAGTAGGTCGTTCAGTAGATAAGACACTGGGAGAGGACTAAGGAGACCTGACTGCTGTGTGAAGCTCAAGAAAGTCACTTTACCTCTGTGTTCTCTTTTTTTTCCCTCCCACCCATTTTGGTCTTGTTTATTCAGGTTGTAAGCTTTCCGGAGCAGGAACTCTTTCTTATTAAGTATTCTAATAGGGCCTACCTCCAATCTCAGATGGAGCCTCATAAGAACATAAGAATGGCCATACTGGGTCAGACCAAAGGTCCATCCAGCCCAGTATCCTGTCTACCAACAGTGGCCAATACCAGGTGCCACAGAATGAGTGAACCTAACAGGAAATGATCAAGTGATCTCTCTTCTGCCATCCATCACCATCTTCTGACACATGGCGGCTAGGGACACCATTCCTTACCCATCCTGGCTAATAGCCATTAATGGACTGAACCTCCATGAATTTATTCAGTTCTCTTTTAAACCCTGTTATAGTCCTAGCCAAGTGCAATTGTAATACATATAAATAATAGCAATAATTCAAGATAAGAGGAACAAACTACCCAGCTTGACTTACAGATCCCAGGATGCTGGCAGCAATGACAGAGAGATAGGAAAGTAATTTGTTGTTGCTGCTGCTGCTGTTTTGTTTTTAAACTGCATGAGGTTTACATAGAGATCACAGAAAATAAAGGCTGCCCAGTTGTCATATTTACAGTCACACTTCAGACAACAACCTGGAATTAATACCTTCTGTTTATGGAGAAAATGGAATCAAATCTAAGGAATAACATTTGAAAAAGTAAATTTTTCCCCTGAATAAACGTTACTTTAAAGATAGGAACAGTTTGTATTAAATAGCGCATGCAAGCTCAGAGCAACTATAGTAGCTAAGTAAATATTTATGATATTGTGGTACTGAACACACAGTTGTGCATTACTAGTTATGCAGCACTTATCAGTGTTTCTAATGGAACTACCAACTTGTATATCACAGTAGCTCAGTAAGTCATGGCTATATATAGTTTTTGAATAGCAATGAAAATAGTAATGGTATTTCTTTGAACTGTAGTTCCTTCCAGAAATCCAGGTTAACTTTTTCAGAGGCTACTAAAAACTGCCTTTTTGTTCCATTGCATCAATTTTAGATTTATCGTTGAAGGAGAACCCACAAGTTCTAATTTTTCTGCACATTATGGAATGAAGACTTTAGCAGTTGGCATAATTTAGGCTTTACTTTCTCCTTTCAGTTCAGCCACTCTTCTGACTTAAAAGATAGTTTTATGTTTAAGACAGTTTTATTTTTGCCCCAGTTTTTCTTATCTTTAAAGTTGAACTGCTGAGATGGAATCATCTGCTAGTGTCTTTCGAATGACTTCTTACCGGTAATTAAAACCTTTTTTATTAAGTAGATTTCTTCCATTTTTTCTACCATAAATTAAGCTTCTTGAACCGATTTTCATAGATTCCACTCTAATACTGAAGGCAGTTTTGTTTTCCTTCATAGCTTAATATGGTGTTTTGTGTTTTATTTTTTCCAGCGAGGAAACCAGACTAGAACTTAATAGGATGAGAGGAAAGACAGCGTCTCATTGGTACATCTTGTCTTGGCATTGTAGTGATGCATGATACAGCTGCTCTCACAGAAATTAGAGATAGAAGAGACTGTCATCCAGATAAGGTGACCAGCAGTGCTTCCACTGTAAACCTCACTTCTTTAAGATTTGATATCTTAACCATTCCAAATAGTAGCAAGTTGAAAAAATGGACTATAGAGGTGATTTAAGGAGAGGTGTGGCAGCATAAGTCAACACCAAGATTTCTTGTTTTGTTTTGATTTTAAGTCTAGCCTTTAATGTAACTGTAAATGAGACTTTTTCATTTAATCATTTTGGGGCTTTTATTATGTTGTTGACATTGCTGCCTAAGCTCTTTAGTCTGCTGCTCTGTAAAGGTTCCCTAGAGTTGTCATGACATTTTAAAAAAGAGACTCCGTCTATTACTCCAGGGTTCCTCTCCAAATCTTTTTTTGCCATCAACTTCAATTCTGTTTATTTTCTACATGTGTTTCCTACGTCATAGACCTCAATGGAGAGCTTTACATTTCTGTCAGACTTAATGTTGCATGTTCCAGTCCCTCAATACTTGGAAGTTTTCTTTGACTTTCCTCATCTCCTGACGGACATTACCCCAGCTCTGTTTTTAAGGGATCCATTCACAGATTAAGGAACAACTCAATGTGAGGGTTGCATAATTGGGCCTAGTAGTATTATTTATTTTATTATAAGAATAATTGCTGCTGTTTTATTAATATTTTATTTATCACTAATATAGATAGTGCCACATTTTGGTGTGGACTTCATAAATATACAAGACAAAAGTATCCTCTTGGAGATGTTTGCAGTCTAAATACTCGACCTTACTATGATCTTTGTTCCTCCAACAAGGTCCTGTGTACCCTCAACCCCGAATTAAAATGAATGCATTTGAGCTTGCATGCATTGAAGTCAATGGCAAAAGTCCCATTAACTTCAGTGGATAATATCATGCAATCTGGAGTGGCTCACAATTGTAAGTGCCTATCTCAGGGAAGACTGCCAGAAAACATAGGCAGAGACCCCAAACTGGTGGTATGTTCTACAGTTAGATTTCACCAAGCCAGTAACAAATGTGAATTCCTGTGAAAACAATGCATGTAACATCCTATTAGTTTTATGAAGTTTGAACAACCAAAACACTAATACATTTACAGTCCCTTTAATTGAATATGCAAGTGAATTGACCTGAATTCACGTTAGCATGACTTGGTCAGCCAGCATCACAGATACGTGATTTGGCCCAGTGGGAATCAAGGATGTCCCACACTTTATAGAGTGTGCCCTTAATGAATAGGAAACATAAGAAGTAAGACTTAAATAGCACTCAGACCATGATAAGTGATGTTTAGAGAAAGATGGGCAAACAGATAGTGAGTCGGAGGTGATAAGGAATTGTGGCAAGATAATAGTAAAAATGGAAAAAGAGTGGATTACTAGAAATGGATTATTTTACAAGGAGAGCAAATTGAGCACATTGCTTAGTTTTTATTTTTCTTTTAAATCGTCCTGGTCAGGTTCAGAAGTAGAGGCTGCCCCGGCAGAGGGTTGGCCGAAAGAGGTGCACTTTGATGATGGAAATGAAAGAGGAAGAGAGTGGTATGGAGCTTATGTACAGCATATTAACAACATCTTTGTTCCCTTTCATAGACAATGATAGTTGGATATTGGGAAACAGCATGGTCTAATGCAGAGATCGGCCACTTTTTGCACGCAGGGAAATTCACTGGTGGGCCGCGAGGGGGCATGGGCTAGGGGGTGTGCAGACCGCCACTTTCCGCAGGCCCCTTTTGCCTGGAGTGGTGAACTGCAGCCAGTAGGAGCTGCTATCAGCTGAACCCATGGACGCAGCAGGTAAACAAACCGTGCCAGCCCACCAGTGGATTTCTCTGATGAGCCGCATTCCAGATGTTGCTAATGGATAGAACACTTGGCTGGGATTCAGGAGACTTGGGTCTGTTGTCAACTCTGCCATGACCAGTTATGTAACCATGGGCACCTCACTTCACTTCTTTGTTCCTCTGTTTCTTCTCCAACCCTTTGTCACTTTTGTCTGGTAAGCATGTAAGCTCCTTGGGGCATGTGTGTATAGTACATGCATATGCAGTGCCTAACACAGGGGGACTCCGATCTCAGTTGGGACCTCTAAGTCAGAGGTTTTCAAATTGTAGCCCGCGGGTTCTATTCATGTGGTCCGTGGATAGTTCCCTCTAAGGTGCGCGCCTGGGCAGCTGCACACAAGAGAACGAAGGGCCACCCACCTAATTAGTGGAACAGCGCCGTAGTTAGGTGCCTGGGCCGTGGAGAAGATGCATGTGTAAGGTGAAGTGGTGGCCTTGGGGGGAATAGGAGGTGGGTGGGAAGAGGCAGTTGGTTGAGAAGAGAGGGTGGGGGGAATTTGGGACATGCAGGGCTGCAGCGGCCAGAGAAAGAGGTGACTTTTCCCCAGCTCCAGGGCTGCAGCTGTGAGGGACAGATGGCCCTCTTTCCCAGCCTCAGCTCTGTGGCTGGTATGATGGGGGAGAGACACCCCTCCTTTCCAGCCCAAGCTCGGGGTCTGCTGCGGTGGGGGAGAGAGGGAGAGATACCCCCTCCTTCCCAGCCCCAGCTGGCAGGGGAGAAAGGGCACCTCCATCGCATTGGAAAGGTAAGACTACTGATATTAAAATATGAGTCATGTGCTTTTATTTGTAGAACTAAAAAGTTAATTATTATTAAGGTTTTATTTATATAGCACTTTTAACCAAAGCGCTTTACAACAGTTATCCAATAGTACAAACAACATCTGGAATGATTATTAAGTGGTCCACCGAGACGCTCACTAATTTTCAAGTGGTCCATGAAAAAAAAAAAAAGAGTTTGAGCACCACTGCTGTACGTGATACTGTAAAACAGATTATAATACTTTCACTTGCCAGTATGCCAGGGGATCTAATTCCTGAGATGTCCCCTAAATTGAGGACTGCTATGTGATGTTCAGAGAGAACTAATTGCCTTTTCTACCAGCAAGTCATCCAGAAGATTTTGTTTTATGTTGTTGTGATAGTTGTTCTGACATCACATATTAAATTGTAGCTCATCAAATTATGTCTTTTTTACGGTAGCTGTGATGTGCTGCTGCATTACAAAATGTATTGTTAATTTCATTCTAAAGTATTATTTCACATCATTTCATAACCCGGTGCAATATTTACTGATTTCTACATTCCATCTGGAAGTTATCAGGCTTTCCATGATGACTGCCAGAAGCCCAAAAGTTTCTCTCTTGATCTTCTCTAATACCCTAGGAAAATTTCCATCTGGTCCTAGAGATTTGTTACTTTTTAAGTCTCCCTAGATTATTTTCTTCCTGTCTGGCTGCTGCTGAAATCAACCAGGATAGTTGTTATGACACTGGCATTTTCCCTCTTTTTACCAATACATTTAGAATTTACTTATTTATTTTTAGCTCTCTGGGTATCCTGCAGTTTTCTTCAATTTTCTTTCTGATTCCTTCCCATGATTCCAATTTCTGTGATTGAAATTCTTTTGTTATTCTCCATTAGGAATTGGTAAAACAGCAAAAGCAAGAAATTAATGTCCCTAGCCCATGGGGCTTCTCACAAAGTTAGATGAAATTAAAGCAAAATAATGAGTAGACACACAGCTGTATTTTTTTCTCCTTTGATTTTCCTTTAATAATTTATTAGTAAATATTTTTTCCATTCCATGCTTTCTTATGGTGCGTGACTTGTTATCATTCAAGTGAATTTACATACCAAATGGATTTTAATGTTATTTTTCAGCTTAGGGTCATGACATGTATTTATTGAAACACAAGTGGTTTTAATTATTTTAGTGCTACTTGTGCAACTCTGGATTGCTGCTAGCTACTGAACTTTTACAGTTTTTGCTCATGTTATTAATAAGTACTATTTTTAATTTCATGAACATTTACTATTGCTCTGCTATGTAAATTAAAACAATCACTTACAATAGAAATGGAGCTTTCAATAAATTCCAGGAGACTTCATTTCACACTTACTCTGGGGGATTGAGTTCTTCCCAGGCATTAACCATCAGCTCAAATCAGATCAAAATTACCCTTTCAGAAGTCATAAGGTAGGTTTCCAATCAAATATGTTGTTCTTGTCTAACTGCTAATGGTCATGGTAACATCGGTTTCTCCTTTCTCCTAGTTAAGGTGGCTCTGCTTCTGTGCATTCCCCACCTCCTCAGGCTATAACTGAATGTTCCACAGCATTAAAGTAGTGTCTGGACATGACACACTAATTTCTCTCCACTCACCCAGGGGTAACCCTTACAGCATGTAGCACCTTTAATCAGTGGGATTAATCAATCCAGAGGTCATCAGGACTGCTCCCAGAGTAAGATATTTCTCAAACTGAGTGAAGGTGGTGGAATTTGGCACTAGAACAGTATTTTTCCTTGAAATCTGTATTTTCAGTCTAGATCTAAAAGAGAGAAACTCCAGCTAATGCAGATGCTCTCATGTAAATGGTGTGAGAAAGAAAGGGATGCGGAGTCGCAAGTAATTTTAACCCCAAAATTAATAAAAATAGATAGTCTAGAGAAACAAGGAATGGTAGGGGCTCAATCTTAATAATTGCCTCTCTTAATGCCAATTCAGGGATGTGATTCAGACTGTTGTAGTCACATAGAGTTTTTGGGGATACCATGTTTAAAGACAAGCAAAATAATCACAATTATTAACTATGATTAATTTATTATCAACAAAATTAAAAACAGAATGTAAACAAGTAATAAACTATGGCTACTTCAGTTACAATCTCTTCTATGAAGACCTTTCAGCAAAGCTTACACCGTAATAGTGTGTCTGTTGTGGTGTGGACTCCAGGTAAACTAAAATCAAAGTACAGTATTCCCAATCAGTAGTGAGCCCTATCTGAGTATCGAGTACCACCATCATCTGACAGAATCACATTAGCCACACCATCAGAGGCTTGTTCACCTGTACGTCTGCTAATGTGATATATGCCATCATGTGCTAGCAATGCCCTCTGCCGTGTACATTAGCCAAACTGGACAGTCTCTACACAAAAGAATAAATGGACACAAATCAGACATCAAGAATTGTAGCATTCAAAAACCAGTAGGAGAGCACTTCAAACTTCCTGGACACTCAATAACAGACTAAAACATGGCAATTCTTCAACAAAAAAACTTCAAAAACAGACTCCGATAAGAAACTACAGCACTGTAATTAATTTGCAAACTTGACACCATCAAATTAGGCCTGAATAAAGACTGCGAATGGCTGGGTCACTACAAAAAATAATTTTCTCTCCACTGATTCTCTCACCTTCTTCTCAACTGTTGGGAATGGGTCACTGTGACGGTGCAGTTCCTGATGGGACCAACTGAGAGTGCCAAATCAGGACAAATTGCTTTCAAAAGGGCAACTAGAGCCCAAAACTGGGGTTTCTCTACCTCTAAGGCAAACCAAACCAGCCAAACAGAAAAGACTTTGGTTTCGCCCCACTGGCTAGCCACAAGTTACACAAGCAATTTTCTTAGACACTCCACTTTCCCAGTATCACCACCAGCAGCCACCCGTTCTGGGGACAAATGGTTATGAAAGCCAATACCCCAAATAAAGAAAACGGTTCTCCCCAATTCCAAGGAATCAGACCCCAGACCCAGGTCAATATACAAATCAGATCTTACCCACAAATCACGCCGTTGCCAATCCTTTAGAATCTAAAATCTAAAGGTTTATTATACAAGGAAAAAGATATAGGTGAGGGTTAGGAATGGTTAAAGGAAATCAATTACATGCAGTGATGGCAAATCTCTTGGTTTAGGCTTGCAGTGGTAAAATAAACTGCAGGTTCAAATCAAAGTCTCTGGAATGCATCCCCTGCAGGGATGGGTCATCAATCCTTTGTCCAGAGCTTCCATGTGTAGCAAAGTCCCATCCAGAGGTTGGAGCCAGTCTGGAGACTGACGACGAAGATGGAGGTGGGGTACCACCCTTTTATCCTTTCCAGGTGCAGGAATTTTCTTTGTCTCTTGCTGTGGAAGCTTACAGCAAAATGGAGTTTGTCATTTGGGCATATCACATGACCATGCCTTATGACTCAGAATTCACAGGTGATGGCCATTATCCACCATCTATATTGCATGTTCTTCGCTAGACTTCTTATGTGGATTGGAGCATTCCAAGCTCCCAGAGTCCATTGTATAGCTGATAGTCCTTAATGGGCCATTAAGCAGTTTAAGCAAAGCTGATGCCCAGTGTTCTGGAATGTCCTCACCAGCATAGCACAATATTTGGAAAGACAAACAATCTCTCTTCTCTCTTTACAGAGCCCATATTTATAACTTCAACTACAAAAATGATACATACATACCAATGGCATAGTCATTATCAGCAATTCACAACTTGGTCGTAGACACCTTATATGATCCTTTTAATAAGATCTGGTGCCCCTACAGGACCTTGGTTACACCAATGATCTATAGGATCCCAGATTATTTCAGTAACATGACAGTCACATCCACCCTAAATGAATTGGCCTCGTTAGCACTGATTCCACACTTGATAAGGCAACTCCCATCATTTCCTGTGCTCTCTATTTATACCTTCTTGCTGTATTTTCCACTCCATGCATCTGATGAAGTGGGTTATAGCCCCTGAAAGCTTATGCCCAAATAAATGTGTTAGTCTCTAAGGTGCCACAAGGACTCCTCCTTGTTTTTACTGATACAGACTAACACAGCTACCACTCTGAAACCTGCTACCTCAGTATGTCATAGATAACTAATTAAATCCCACTACTTCTCTGTTTACCAAGGTCAAATGATGTCTCCTCTCCAGCTGTAGTACCTTAAATTACAATAGCATTTCAATAGCTCATTAAAATTGTTACCAAAAATATTAAATCTACTCTCTTGGTAGTGCTTTTGCAAACTCAGTCTCATCAACAATGCTGAAGTGATGTCATCATGTTGCAGAAGCGGTGCTGAGCTGGGAGGTTGCTGCTTCTTCATACTGTGTTGTTGATTCTCTGTTCTTCTTAGCTGTCTGATTGCTGCTTCTCTTTGCCTGTTGAGGTGGCAGGAATAGGCTGAACTAAGATGAGAGTGCTGTGATGAGAAGTATAATTCAGACTAATTTCCATAGTCTCACTGAAGGAAGAAGGTATACCTCTTCAAGGGGCTTGGTTAGGTTCAAATATTAGACGCTGTCACTTTTCATTGGCTCAGCAGCTTCCTGGAATTGTCTTGTTTGTATCATCAGCTCATGAATATGCAGTGTGCTAATGCAGAGGCAGCAGGGATGTAATTTTATTTTGTCCTTGTGATGGGAAACTCTCAGAATAGTTTTAAAATTAGAGTTTTAACTCTTTCTTTTGTTCAGTCCATTTTCTGAGATCCCTTTGAATTCCATTGGGGTTTACTAGGCACTCAAATTCTGTCTCAAATGAGTTTGAATGCTCTTATTTCCTATCTAAAGCTTTCTGCTCTCAATAGATGCATGCTCTCTGCATGCATCTGACAAAGTGGGTATTAGCCCACGAAAGCTTATGCTTCAATACTTTTGTTAGTCTTTAAGGTGCCACAGGACTCTTTGTCGCTTCTGCTCTAAATAGTATTTTTAAACTTAATTCTTAAACACAATCTTTAAATAGATATCAAATATATCATTGGAATTTCTTCTTACCAGTCCTTGGAGAGGTGACTCTTGACTCTCATAGTTGAAGGAGTTGCTTAAGCAACAGATAACTAATTCCCAATTACATAAGAATATAAGAACATAAGAAAGGCCGTACAGGGTCGGACCAAAGGTCCATCTAGCCCAGTATCCTGTCTACCAACAGTGGCCAATGCCAGGTGCCCCGGAGTGAGTGAATCTAACAGGTAATGATCAAGTGATCTCTCTCCTGCCATCCATCACCCCCCTCTAACAAACAGCGGCTAGGGACACCATTCCTTACCCATCCTGGCTAATAGCCATTAATGGACTTAACCTCCATAAATTTATCCAGTTCACTTTTAAACCCTGTTATAGTCCTAGCCTTCACAGCCTCCTCGGGCAAGGAGTTCCATGGGTTGACTGTGCGCTGTGTGAGGAAGAGCTTCCTTTTATTTGTTTTAAACCTGCTGCCCACTAATTTCATTGGGTGGCCCCTAGTTCTTTTATTATGGGACCAAGTAAATAATTTTTCCTTATTTACTCAATTAATATCAATATTTTATAGTCAAGTGGTTTTTATTTTGGTAACCAGTTGTAGCATCAAATTACCTTGCTTCATTAGTACACATAACAATATAACATAAAACAAATAGTGAAATCAGGCAGTTATATGAAGGCTTTCATTTAAATACATAATACTGTATATGTAAATATACATCTCAAAAGATGTTTATTATTTTAAGAATTTGAGGGACAAATTTTTTACCTTTCGGTGGAAATTATTTAGAAGTAAAACATTTTTCAGACATAAATGTTCTTATATTTGTAGAATGAAGACTTTAGATAACTTATAAAAGAAATCAGTTTCAATAAGGATATTTTTAGTATTCTTTGTGTGGGTTTAAACTAGAGGTTTTCCTTGCAAAGGGGAGGGAAGAATTTATGACAGTTTATAGCTGTAATAACCCACATCCTAAGCATTACTCCTCTCTGGAATTTCCTGAATAAAGAGTATTCTTATCTTCTTTTACACAATTGTTTTTTTCTAAAACATGAGTATCTTACAAAGTCTGTTTTCTTGATGTAACAATTATATCTGTGCCAAACTAGGATCTTATAAGAGAGGGATGTGTCTTTTTCTTTGATAAGATACTCTTGTTGGCTTGCTTGCCTTTTGACCAAAGGGTTTCTAGATTTACAACTCACTATTTATACTAGTACATTTACAATTTGCAGTTAAAGACTCCTATCAAGTACTTCATTCAAAGCATGAATCACGATAACTAATGTATATACATCTTTCAAAACATAATATAAAAGAAAATAGTATGGAATGCTAAAGCTAAATAGAAGCTATAAAGCTGCATTCCAGAATCTGTGTAAATAAACACAGGAGGTAATAAACATAGTTTTGTGGCTAAGGAGATATACAAATAATAGTATTGATAATAGCAATCAATAATAACTAAATCTTATGTAGCACTTTTCATCAGTGCATCTCAAAGTGCTTCACAGTCTGAATGTATTTATCCCCACAATGCCCTGGTAAGGTAGGGAAGTGCTGCTATTCCCACTTTACAAATGGGGAACTGAGTCACAGACAGGCTAAATGATGAGCCTAAGGTCACATATGAAGCTTGTGGCACAGCAGGAATTCCCAATTCAAGGCCTAGGCTGCCTTATCCACCGGCCTATCCTTCCCTTCCTTATCACTCAGGGGCTGTCTGTGGTTGGCAGAAAACAGATTCCCTAGAAATTTTCTTAGATTGGATATTTCATCTAATTACATAAGCAACTAAACATAAGCATATACACTATGATATTCTCTAAGCATTGTAAGTAATTCTTAAAATTCTGTAAAAGTACAGGCAAGTTTGTTCTAACATAACATTGTAATAAATTATAATGATTTTATTAATAACCATTTTTTGCAGCAAAGTTGAGATTTAGCACCCCACAGAGAGTCTGCTGAACATTGGTTTGGGCGTTACAAATTGTGCATTAGGAGTGTACGCACACATTTACCAACAGATACAATATTTTGGGGTATTTTTCCCCCAAAGGACAGCTCTTCCAGTTAGCTGGGGTGAGAATTGTGTGTGTGTTCTGGTGAATGGCACATTTAACATAACTATCTTAATCATCAGGGCCTCAAACATTTTCCAGTTTGAATAATGCTGTTGGGCACTTATATGGGAATGATGGATGGTCTCATAGTCCTCTGTCCCCAACAATGCCCCTCTTCTCCCAAAGATTCTCCCAGCTGGCACTGGTCTTGTGAATGAGGCCCAGTGTCTTCCTACTTCCTTCTACACTATTCAGACAGTTGCTCTTAAGTCTGTTGTACCTCCCAGAAACATTGAGAGAGGGCAGCCCCATTTCTTTTTTCTCCCCAGTGTCTTTGATGGGCATCTTCCCTCCCACCCCTCTTTCTGGGGCTTCTTTCTTCAATGGATGGGACTTGGTTGTCTAAGGAGAGAACAAACAGGGCTCATGTAGGGAGATTCCATGAAGAGATCTGTCACTGGGAATGAGAGGCCACCATGATCGATCCTGGCTGAGAGTTTGGAGCTCTGAGGCAGCATTAATTTGGAGAAGGGAGGACTGATGTTGACAGTGATACTGCTACCCCCATCCTTACTTTACCTTCCATTTTGTCTTGTCTAGGTCTGGTTTCTAAAGCAGAGGATAGTCTCCGCCAGATTAGATAATTTGGCAAGTTTATACATCACATAGTTCCACCAACCCAAGGATATAAAAGCCTAATGCAAGTTCAAAGTCCCTCGGGGCTTTTCATTTTAGCTGTAAATGTTCACATTTTTGCTTTCAAAAAGAAGCAATCCCTAAATAAAGATCTTCTCGCCAGAACATGAACTTTTCCCAAGGTGTTCACTTCTTCTGCGCCTTTTCATCCTGAGAAAATTCAGTGAGTGTTTATGTGTAGAGAATGAAACTATGCCATGCCCTACATTTTGTGCTAAGATGCTAGTGATTGGCATGGCTGTCTCAGAATTTGCCCCAGTGCCTTTGGAATTGACTTCTGCATAACTGAAGGTAGCATCTTTGGACCTTTTGCAATGGTGTTAGCTTTTTTTTAGATTTTTTCTTTGGTACTATTAAAAGTTTAAAGGTTATTTATTACATTTGGGTCTAATGCTGCTAGAATCAGTGCTGAACATCTGATTTTTGGGGGCCTATCTGAAACAACACTCTCAAAACCATCATCTGTTTGTGAATCTTCTCCAAAGGTGGCAACTACCTACATATATTCAGAAGCCTGGAACTAACACTGAATCATACCTATTTCTTCTAATTCACGACTGGGGACTGGTTTAAGAAATTCCTTGTTTGGAAGTGTAAGAACATAAGAACATAAGAACATAAGAACGGCCATACTGGGTCAGACCAAAGGTCCATCTAGCCCAGCATCCTGTCTACCGACAGTGGCCAATGCCAGGTGCCCCGGAGTGAGTGAACCTAACAGGTATGATCGAGCGATCTCTCTCCTGCCATCCATCACCCCCCTCTGACAGACAGAGGCTAGGGACACCATTCCTTACCCATCCCGGCTAATAGCCATTTATGGACTTAGCCTCCATGAATTTATCCAGCTCTCTTTTAAACCCTGTTATAGTCCTAGCCTTCACAGCCTCCTCAGGTAAGGAGTTCCACAGGTTGACTGTGCGCTGTGTGAAGAAGAACTTCCTTTTATTTGTTTTAAACCTGCTGCACGCCAATTTCATTGAATGGCCCCTAGTTCTTCTATTTTGGGAACAAGTAAATAACTTTTCCTTATTCACTTCCTCCACTCCACTCATAATTTTATATACCTCTATCATATCCCCCCTTAGTCTCCTCTTTTCCAAGCTAAAAAGTCCTAGCCTCCTTAATCTCTCTTCATATGGGACCCGTTCCAAACCCCTAATCATTTTAGTTGCCCTTCTCTGAACCTTTTCTAGTGCCAGTATATCCTTTTTGAGATGAGGAGACCACATTTGTACGCAGTATTCAAGATGTGGGCGCACCATGGATTTGTATAAGGGCAATAAGATATTCTCCGACTTATTCTCTATCCCTTTTTTAATGATTCCTAACATCCTGTTTGCTTTTTTGACTGCCGCTGCACACTGCGTGGATGCCTTCAGAGAACTATCCACAATGACTCCCAGGTCTTTTTCCTGATTGGTTGTAGCTAAATTAGCCCCCATCATATTGTATGTATAGTTGGGGTTATTTTTTCCAATGTGCATTACTTTACATTTATCCACATTAAATTTCATTTGCCATTTTGTTGCCCAATCACTTAGTTTAGTGAGATCTTTTTGAAGTTCTTCACAGTCTGCTTTGGTCCTTACTACTTTGAGCAGTTTAGTATCATCTGCAAACTTTGCCACATCACTGTTTACCCCTTCCTCCAAATCATTTATAAATAAGTTGAATAGGATCGGCCCCAGGACTGACCCTTGGGGAACACCACTAGTTACCCCTCTCCATTCTGAAAAAGTTCCATTTATCCCTACCCTTTGTTCCCTGTCTTTTAACCAGTTTTCAATCCATGAGAGGATCTTCCCTCTTATCCCATGGCAGCTTAATTTACGTAAGAGCCTTTGGTGAGGGACCTTGTCAAAGGCTTTCTGGAAATCTAAGTACACTATGTCCACCGGATCCCCCTTGTCCACATGTTTGCTGACCCCTTCAAAGAACTCTAATAGATAATCCATGCTTGCGTGGTATGGTTCTCTGTCCTCCTGTAGGTGGTGCCTAGTCCAGCTGGAAATTTAGTCTGCTACAGCCTTGCCTAAGAATCATGTGGGTTTTAGTTCATGTAGTACATGTTCATGTGCTAAATTTCAGAGGTCCCAGAGGCAGCAGAGTTAGAGATGGTACTGAAGATGTGAATTGGGGATTGTGCCTTCGTGAGTGATTATGTAGTTTTGAGATCCAGGAAGAATGAGGCTCCATGTAAGTACATATCTTGTGTTTGTCATCAGGCTTTGTCCAGCACAAGGCAAAAAATTAATTTCAAACAGCAGAGATAACATCCTGACCCCATTAAAGTCAATGGCAAAATCCCTACTGAGTTCAGTGGGGTCAGATTTCATCCAAGGTCTTGGGTAAGCAGAGATCCCTGAAAGTCTAAGTCACTGCAGGGGGGGAGAGGGGGAGGAAAGCCTGGCAGATTTTATACCTTGGTTTACAGAAGTCTATGTGATCTTTACAGGAGTTCACGTATAACGAGTCAATACCAAAAAACACACTTTACCATTCTCCTCAGTGAATGAAAGATGAGATTGTGTTGGATGGAAGCCAGCAATTTAGCAAATCTTTTAATTCCTTGCATGTGAACATTTTCTTCTAAATTTAGGATACAAAGAGTTCTTTTACAGGAATCCTGGAAGGCTGTATCAAAATCATTTCAGACAATGGAAGAAATGTTATTTTTTAGACTGTCAACTTCTGTTATTGGCAGCTTACTTGGTTTCCTAGTAGATATAAACCCAGCTACTATTGTTTGGTTCACCTATATTTCTCAGTCTTTTTTTTATTAGTCATTGTAGTTACCTAGATAATTCTGCTTCTTGATCAATGTCTTCATACATCTGTTGTATTACTGTACATACTTCAGATATTTTCTATCTCGATGGCACTTCAAGACTAAACCAGGAATTAATTTGATAGGAGGGGTTTGAACAGGCAGCAATTAAATGAAATCATTTTCAAGATAGTTTCATTGTATAAATCTTGTATAGATATAACACAAGCTATAAACATCTACCATCATTTTGTATTAAAGAAATTCATTGTATATCTAGACACTTTATAAATCCTCTGGGACCTTTAATTATTAATTTAGGTTTTTATAGAATTGTATTGCATATAGCAATAGTGATCAAGCCACCCATGGGAGTATCTTTAAGACAAAAGGATTTTCAGAAAAGGTTTCAGTAATTGTTCTAGGATTATTAAGCAGGATAGAATAATTTACACTACTGGAAGGCTAACGTTTTGTGAGAGTGGGAAGTTAACAGTTCTTGACTTTAAACTACCTTTCTAATCAGAAATGTTTAAAATTATGCATGACTTAAAAATGGATGTGGGCCCCATTTTGTGACTCTTACTCAAGTTGGGTGGTATCAGGGTCTGACTCTTTAAATCCTATATAATAAAAGGCTAGGGAAGTTTGTGTGAAGCCGTCATGCGCAGTAGAGACGGCCCAGAGGAACGACATGCTGGGAGGTGTAGTTCGGCAGCACAACATGGCCGCCGCACGTGTGCCGCCGAGAGGGAAGCAGGGTCTGGATCAGAGGCTCGGGGAGCATGGGCAGGAGGGTGGCTGGGTGCAGGAGGTGCAGGCAGGGGGCCCTTGGAGTGGGGGGTAGGGGGGCTAAGCGAGTGGGGTGAGCCCTTGGAGTGGGGGGAGGGGGAGCTGAGCGAGCGGGGGGGGCTTGGAGTGGGGGGAGGGGGGCTGAGCAAGCAGGGGGGCCTTGGAGTGGGGGGGAGGGGGGCTGAGCGAGTGGGGGGGGCATTGGAGTGAGGGGGAGGGGGGCTGAGCGTGTGGGGGGGCCCTTGGAGGGAGGGGGAGAGGGGGCTGAGCGAGCGGGGGGGGCCCTTGGAGTGAGGGGGAGGGGGGATGAGCGAGCGGGGGGCCCTTGGAGCGGGGGGAGGGGGGCTGAGCGAACGGGGGGCCCCTTGGAGTGGGGGGGAGGGGGCTGAGTGAGCTGAGCGAGTGGGGGGGCCGCGAGCCGTTACCATTGGCCCATGTACACGGGCTTTTAGACTAGTATATGGAATAAATCAATAAGAGTAATGTGAAGCGGCGTCAGCAGTTGCGCAAATGAGAAGTTAGATCCTGAATTGATGTGGCATGTCAATTACCTGGTTAGTTTATTTGCTTATGTATTTAAATTGTACTGACTTGATTTTTAAATAACTGAGATTATTCTAGTGTGAGCCAGGGTTCTGCTGCCTGGAAAGTCAATGATAAAACTCCCATTCACTTCAAGGACAGTACGATACCAGACTCATCTTCTTGGCCCACCCTTATTGCATGTTGAAATCAAAAGAAGTTCTCCATTGTGACACTAAGGGCTTGACTACACTTGCACGTTAGAGCGCATTAAATCAGCCCCACATCCTAACTCCTGATGTCTCCACGCTGGCAAGGCACTTAGAACACCTGGACTCTGCAGCTGGAGCACTCGTGGTAATCCACCTCCACAAGAAGCATAAAGCTTGCTGTGCCCTGGCTGAAAAGCCAGGGTGTCAGTGTGGATGAGGTTTTGCATTACTGTGTTGTGACTGGCCTCCGGAAACGTCCCATAATCCCCTGAAATCAAGTGGCCATTCTGTCATTGTTTTGAACTCGCTGCAGGCATGCAGATATCCTCTTCTAAGCTCTGTTTCTTACAGGTGGCATGCTTATCTGCTCAGGGACAAAAATCAAACCATTACTGTGCAATGCTGCTGTTGGGAGTGTGTGTGAGAGAGAGGTGGGGGGTGGGGGGGGAGACAGGAGAGTCTGCTGTTGTCTGAACTTACAAGACACCATGCTGACACACTCTCTACCCCCCCAAATGCACTGTCTCTTCCCTCACATACACACAACACACTGTCACACTCCACCTATCCCTCCCCCCCCCCCCCCCCGCATTTAAAAAGCATGCTGCAGCCACTTGCACACTGGGATAGCTACCACAATGCACTGCTCTCTCTGGCATTTCAAGAGCTGCTAATGAGGCCATGCCTGTGTGCTTGCAGCTGACAGTGTAAACACACAGCAGTGTTTTCTCTGTTGTGGTCTCCGAAGGCTGATTTAATTCCCAATGACCTACATCTGCAAGTGTAGCCAAGCCCTAAGATTTTAACTAAATCTGGCTAACGTTTCTGTTTTGCTTAGGGCCTGTCTACACTGACAAGTTTCTTTACAGTAAGCTTTCCACACTGTAACTCCTAAGTACACAGTGCCAAGCCATTTAGTGTGCAGAAACTGTGCAGTTGTAGCACTGTAAAAAAGCCACTCCAACGAGAAACACACAGCTTCCTGAACAGGCCAATGTTCCAAAAGATGTGTGCGTTATGCACCTCCGGACCGGCCTGCATTAATGTCTGTGAAACGCCCATGGTGATCCAAAAGCACCTAGAGAACCACTGAAAAATACCCCTTGTGATTAATGTACTCAGTGGCTAGGTGGTTTGGTGCCAGAATTGGAATATGTGTGCCATCTATCGCCCCATAACAGTTATGGAAGTCCATTTGTGCAATGCCATCTACAATGTGAAACACGTTGCCCAGAGTCACGGTCTTTCGGAGGAGGATGAAATTAATGCCTGTGCATACTTCCATCAATGCACGTCTGTGATCGGGTTGGGACTCACCACTGCAGCGCCTCCCATTGGCACGTCTGGGAATTAGCTCTGTCCTCTGCAGAGTGCCCTCTGCTGGTAGTGTCCCGTCCATCATCTGCTCCCCCGTTGGTATCTGGACCTGC
This sequence comes from Sternotherus odoratus, assembly GCA_032164245.1. NCBI lineage: Eukaryota > Metazoa > Chordata > Testudines > Kinosternidae > Sternotherus > Sternotherus odoratus. Next base: position 14,405,414 of record JAVMKO010000003.1, on the reverse strand, counting down.
GTCGCTCCTTGCTCGGCGGCATCCGCTTCGGATAACTGCCCACCAGCAGTGTCCCCTAGTCCATCCTTACCCCCTTCCAGGGAGGCGGGGGACTTTAACAACAGTCCTTCTGCCTCGCTCCTGCTGCAGTGGCCAACCACAACCCAAAGTCTAGCCCCTCACATCTGGGGCACGTTGCAGTCTCACATGGCCACTCTTTGATGGTTAGGTGCGATGCGAGGGAAAAGGGGGGGACTCAGGCCCACCCACTACTCTGGGTCTCGACCCAGGGACCTTCTAGCGGCAGCATCCCTGCCGTCCTTCTCACCCCTCTCTCATCTATTCTCCCTCGGCCACTTTTCCTCTGGCCCTTCAAACCCTCTAGGGCCTTCCAGTCAGGGCCTCCAGCCTGGCAGGTATTGGGTTGGAGCTCTCCTCTGCTCCCCGGAGCCTGCCCAGCACTGCGCTGTCCTAGGTGCTGGTCTCCTTACGTCAGGAGACAGACCTTCTCCCTTGAAGGACTGGGAGAGACTGCCTGTCTCTGCTGGGCAGCCTTTATATAGCTGGCTGAGCCTGGCCCTGATTGACCACCTGTTGCTCAGCCCTGATTGACTCCCTCACAGGCCCACCCTGATTGGCGGCCAGTCCATGCAACCACTCTGGCCTGTTCTAGCCCAATCCCTCATGGGGGCGGGGCAGCCCCCCACCATAGAGTCCAACGGTCGACTTTCCCACTCTGAACTCATTAGCGACCAATTGGTAGCAAACTGGAGCAGCCAACTTCCACAGTGCAATCACCACTCACTTATCTAATGACAGGGCAGCTGTCATTCTCATGTCCTTGCACCGCAGGACAGGGCCGAGCTCATCACACAACCCCATGAATGTGGCTTTCCTCATCCAAAAGTTCTGCAGCCACTGCTAGTCATCCTAGACATGCATGACAATGTGATCCCACCACTCTGTGCTTGTTCCCAAGCCCAAAATTGGCATTCCACTGTGGGTCAGGACCTCCGTGAAGGCCACAAGCAATTTCGTATTATAGCTACTACACATGGCAAGATCAATGTTGTACTCCTTGCCTTTGTAGTTTAAGGCAGTGGTCCCCAACCTTTTTATCACCACGGACCGGTCAACGCTTGACAATTTTACTGCGACCCCGGGGGGGGGGGGAGGGGGGTGTTGAACCGTCAGATAAGGCTTCTGTATGTGCCCACTAAGACTCACAAGCTCTACTCCTCTCCTCTCCTCTCGACCACTGCCCTAACGCTCTCTGACTCTGGTCGCTATGGTAACGTTTAAACATCCCTTCAAAATAAGATTCTAGTCCATCCCTCTGCCAGGGCTGGGCCATTAGTTGTGTATTCTCCGGTGCCAGCTTCAGTCGCCCAGATTGATCTAGCTGTAGAGCTTGCTCCAGCCTGTTCTGCGCTTTGTTCTCCTCAGCGCTCCAGCCCGGCTCGCAGGACTTAAAGCCACGAGGCTTTTCCTCCTCTCCCTGAGTGCCCCGGCGTGAGGGCGGCCGCTGCTCCTCGCGGAGTCCGGGGAAGTGAGGCAGGAGCTGTCCAACTTTTCAGCGCGGTTTCCCCGCGGCGCTGCTGAAGGGAAGGCGGCCGCCCACGGAAAGGGCTGCTCGGGAAGCCCTTAAAAAACGGCGTTAAAAAACGGTGTAAAAATTATTTCTTGTGCAGCCCGTACCAATTGATCCACGGACCTGACCGGGGGTTGGGGACCACTGGTTTAAGGAATAACTCCACTGCCCCGCATGACGTGCTGATCAGAGTGAGCAGAATTCTGGTCGACGGTTTGGGAACCATTCCTGCAGCCCGAAGAGGCAGGGCATGCAGTACACAAACCATTGAAAGCTGGCGCCAAATGCAGATGAAAGCTCAGGGATTGCTGGGATGCAAATCAGTGCATCACAGGTCATTAGGACAGGACCCACGACGCCTCGCGACTCCATCTTCCCACAAGTCTTAGCAGCATAAGGGAAAGAGATATCAGTGGGATATCTGCCCAGAGTGCCCTGCTTCGAATACTGCTGCAAGTGTGAACACTATTTTGCAGGCCGCTGACAGTGTGAGCACACAATAGCCGTTTCCCTTCAGTGCTCTCTGAGTGGCGCTGTAACTGCTGGTGCTTTAACTCTGCCAGTGTAGACATACCCTTATATTCTTTGTCACTCTAAAGATTTTCATTTTAGATTGCTCAGGGCTAAGATATGTAAACATGTAAACTGACATATACAAAATAATGGTATAATCTCTGAAAGAGAGGAATGCTTGTATTTCACGTCACTCTTTAATACCCCTCCAGGTTAACACCACTCCCACCCCAGTCAAACAAGAAAATAAACAAACAATTCCATCTGAGTGAAGTTCAGTTGAAGTGTGGTAGCAAAGGAAGTAGATTGCTTTAATGTTTCAGCTGTTCCTTTTCTAGGTTTGGATTGATACACACTATATAGTATTTGAAATAAGAATGTCCCTATGAAAGAAGTCATTTTGAATAATTGTGTATAGTACCCAAAAATCCTAAAATATATTCTAATCATACATATTCTAAAGGGTTCTGAGGGCACTAGATCTGCATTTTGAACTTGCACACATGTCCTTGGTTAGTTATATACCGCTCCTATGACTCCACAATGGCGTTTTCTATTTGGTGCAGTGGCTTTACACAGAGTCTTATAAAGGAGAAAGGGTTTTCAGGATACAATTTAGTATCTATAAATAATTAATTAACTAATTAATTAAAGTCATATAGCAAAAACCTACATTTTGACTTTTTATACGTCGAAGGTGACGTGCAAATGGAAAGTTTGGCTGATTTCTAATGTACTGAAAGGCCTGTTTCTGAAAATTACTTCTTCTTGCTTTATCTGTTAGAACTATTTTGTACATAACTTATTCCTTTTTGCTGGACAACTCCTTGTCATCCATCAACCAAGCTTACCTGTGAGAACTGTGGTTCGTGATTTGAGGAGGTCAGTAACTCAGCCAGAGGTTATGGGTTTATTGCAGGAGTGGGTGGGCGAGGTGCTGGGGCCTGCAATATGCAGGAGGTCAGACTAGATGATCATGATGGTCCCTTCTGACTTGGAAGTCTACGAGGATACCTAGGGGCTACCATCCGTTCCAGGACAAATGGTAACTTTATACAGACCAACTAAATCACTGACAAAGTGGTCCATCAGAGAAGCAGCATTCTCTTCTGAACTCAAGGTCTTTAATAGTTCATGAAGTCCTTCAGAAGAAATAAGGAAGATGAGACTTGTTATTCCTGATATTGCTGTAGTAAAAATTGCATTCAGAAAAGGAACAAATACTTTATAAATAAATAAATGGAGATATACCAATCTCCTAGAACTGGAAAGACCTTGAAGGTCATCGAGTCCAGTCCCCTGCCTACACTAGCAGGATCAAGTACTGTCCCCTGACAGATTTTTTGCCCCAGATCCCTAAATGGCCCCCTCAAGGATTGAACTCATAACCCTGGGTTTAGCAGGCCAATGCTCAAACCACTGAGCTATCCCTCCCCCCCTCATGGATTGTATTTTCTAAATATACAACCAACCTAATTCTCAATTAGTGAGGGACAATCTCCACTCATTGATATATTTTGCTTTCCCCAACCAAATCCTTTTACAACTTTTCATGAGTGATGTACCCGAGTATTCAGATTCTAATGTCTAAACAGTATTGTTAAATCTATTCACCTAAATTTGGGTTATTGCAGATTATGTACTCAGTATCATTTGACTTTTAAAAAACTAAATATATATATATATATTTGTGGATAATCTAAGCACTATACCCAGAGGAAAGACACCCTTTTCCCAACCTATTATAAAGAAATGTTAACATTGGCTTTAATAAAATTTTAAAATATAAGAAAGCAGAGAAAAAATAACCCAAGCCTGCTTTTTTTTAAAGATCACCTTGAATTATAAGAATAGCATAGTTTATTATGTATTATCTCAGCTGAGACTGATTAGTTGATGAGTGCTGCTGATTTTCCTCGTCAGTCTCAGTATACATTATAAGCTGTTTTGCATCAGCTTTAGATTTTATGCACTTGACATTTTTTCCGCCAGTTGTCTAGTTCTCAAGGGGAAGATCCTTTCTGGCAAAGTTTGACCCCTCCGTTAGACCTTTGCACACCCTCTTTGAAGAGTGCATATACTCTTAGAAGCCTGTGATTTTTATGCTCACAGAACACCAGTGTTGTGCTTATTAAAAGGAGATTCCTGGGATGTGTATTTCACCTTAAACTATGCAAAAATTCAGTGGTATGATGATGGCATAATTTTTTTTGAATAATAGTAAATCTATTTGGTGCACCAACCCATAGCCCTTTTACTTCCAAACTTAAGTGCTTGGAACATTTTAAGGCACTTAATCATCTAAAAGTAATTACCCTGAGACTTGGAGTTTTATTATTTTATACTGAGACTGGCCTAAAATCCTTCTAGAATATACAGGGTCTTCACTCCTCATGCTGTTCACTGGTACTGCCCTCCTCCCATTCCCCACCACCAAAAATGTTCTGTGGTCTCAAATTGACCCATGTCACCCTGATTGAGAAAACCATCTGAAACTTTTTAATCCTCACAAGTTACATATGTTATAAAGTGGGGATGTTTCAAACCCAGTGAGATCAGCAGGGGGATAATACATAGAAGATCCCATCTGTATGATTCCCTTCCTGCTATCCACCTACCCCCACAATTGTTGTTATACTGAGTTATTAAAAATGGACCCAAAAGAAGACCATGACGCAGTGAGCATGTTAGTGTGTGCCAGCGTGGACTTGAGAGAATTAATCAGAATTTCTGGCACAGTTATTCAACTGATTAAAGACGAAAGGAGAAAATCTGGTCACACTCTCAAACTGCTTTCAGCGAAATTTTCACCTGTGTCTTTACGTAGCTCAAAATGGAGGAAACTTTAAGTACAAGAATGAGGGACGTTTTCTCAGTAGCCTTTGAAATATGTGTTCATATCCAAGGATTCCCATCAGAGGAAATATGAACACCCAGGGAATGCTGTATGTTGAAATCAATGAGGTTTATCCTGTCCACACTCTTGTTGCCTCCAGTGCTGCAAATCCTTAGGCTGTCCTGGGATGCATAGGAAAATACTGCGTAGTAGGAGATATATGTGAGGGCGGGGGGGACTTATGCAAAGTCTCAGTACCCACACCCCGTTACATGCCCACTTCTTTTTCTGTGGCAGTGTGACTTCTCCAGAACCCATACTTGGAGTTCAGCAAGCAAAAGAGGACTAAGCAGAAAACAATACAGCCAGGGTCAGCATTACCTTCCATGAGAAAATTCCTGCATCTGCATGTATCATTAGGGAGTACAGAATGGACAGCAGTTGGTGCTGCAGCCCTGACCAGGCATTTCCTCCGTGTTTAATGTGCAGACCCTCAAGCTTTGAGACAGAGAGGCCTCCAGAGGATATGGGGGAAAGGATACTCCTCTGTCATGCTGTACACTTCTACAGTTTTCTCTGGGTTTGTTTTTTGTATTATGGGCTATAGAAATTAGAGAGGTTTAGAAGAAAACTCTGTGCCCATCCTTTTGCCAAACTTAGACCCGTATCCTTCAGTGTTCTTCCAGCCTGGTTTTAAAATGACCCCAGTGACTGAGACTTTTACTACTTTGCTGGAGACTGTGTTCCATAGTCTTATAGTTATCACCAAGAGAATTCAGCTACATATTCTTTTTTGTTTCCAATTTCAGCCATTTAACAAAATTAAGATGTAGGTTTGATGGTATCTGGAATCAGAGAGGTAGCTGTGTTAGTCTGGATCTGCAGAAGCAACAAAGAGTCCCGTGGCACCTTAAAGACTAACAAAAGTATTGAAGCATAAGCTTTTGTGATCTAATGCCCACTTTGTCAGATGCATGCAGTGGAAGTAACTTCCATAGATACTTCTACTGCATGCATCCAACATTTCTTGTCGGTTATTTTTATTTCCATCTTCCAGAATTCAAGCTGATGGGCTGAGCTCCTTTGCAAATAGCCTTTCCAGGAGTGTAACGGGGGAATTTATAAAGTCTTTGTATTGTGATGTCCACAGTGGCCCATTTAGTTTTGATAGGCCTTTTTGATGGGCAGGAGGCGATCCGAAACTGACTAGGTTCACAGTTTCAGAGCAAACATTTTTTATAGTTACAAACCAAAAATTTAAATATTACCTTACAGCATCCGAAAAGAAATTATAAGTGAGTTTAATGCCTGCAGCAATTTACAAGCATTTCATAAAGTGTGAACACTAAACACATTATTATGAGTCCAATACCCATGTTAACCATCCTACCACACAGGTGAAACAGACTGGTTTCCAGCAATGAATTTGTCGGTGCTTAGCTGAGGCCTAAAGCCTTGGCAAGAGCTGGCACCTGGGCTTTCAGTGTCACAGTAGGAGCAGGAGGCTCTCTTATTGTTTGTGTGTCTGTGCAACCCTAGTACAGTGGGGCCAGGATTGAGGATCTTGGACCTTTTCACATTACAAATTAATAATAGTAATAATAATGATTATTAATAAAAGTGGTAATAGAGATCCTTGTGAGAATATGCTTGTATGTATTGGGAAAGAGAATCTCATGAACATAGATTAATTTAATCAGTTTCTCATCTCTTTCCCCTTCCCTATGCAATCACACATACACCCTGTAAGAGATCCGCTCTTCCCCCACGTCACAAACAGGCAGGAGACTCTTCTGTGGCTCCCAACAGTGCTCTTTATTCACAGTGCAAGCCCCACCACCAATATACAGCTTTACAGGTTTCAGGACAGCTCAGGCCCAGCCCTCACTTGGCTGGCCTCAGGAATAGTTAGCTCAGCTACCTTCCTCAGCTCTACTCCCTTCCCTGTACCTTCTCTGTCTCCTTCTCTCTCCACACTACCAGCTCCTCTACCACACCACCACCACCACCCCGGGCTTCCTGCCTGGCAGGCTTTTATCCCCTGAGGAGGCTGCCAGGTGCAACCCATAAGGTTGAGCCCTCTGTAGCCCAGGTGGCTGATTAGCCTTCCCTGCAAGGGGAGGCTTTCAGAGGTTTTTTTCCCTCTTAAAGGGCCAGCAGGGCTGGCTCAGGCACTCCTGGCCAGCACCCTGCCACAACCCCTACTACAAAAAATAAAAATAAAAATAAAAGGTCTGAAATTACCGGTGGGAGCTGGATTTCAGTTATTAACATATGATATATAGATAGATAGATATAGATAGATAGATCTATCTATATATATACTGAGATGCCTTATTTTAGCTTGCCATGAGCCAAGTCCTACAACTTCGGTGCCGTCCTGCCTCTCTCCTTACTCAACAAAATAAGCATTTCAAGAGCTTTGCTTTAGGGGGTGGAGTGAGTAGTGACCGCAAGGTTTGGCTCTGCATTGCTTCACGGGTCATATGTGAAATGTAATTTTGTTGTATAACTGTTCAACGGCTATAAAGGCAACATATTAATCTTCATAACTGTCAAGCTGGTACTTCCATTTTCAATCTTTCTTTAATTTTAATGGGGAAAAGTTAAGCTTTTTAAAAGTATAATTTTTCAAATGGTATTTTGATTTAAGGGCCTGGTCTAAAATTTTTACTGGCACAACTAGTTCATTTAGGGGAGTGATTCCTCCCTCCCAATATTGCAGTGCTCATAAAAGACCTACTGGAGAGGCAGTTATACTGATCTAAGTGTGTACTGTATTGGGAGTATAAACTTTTTTATTCTGATACTGCATCCACGCCAAAGGATTTTCCCATTTTATCTATCTAGTGTATGCATACCAGCAAATCCTTGCGAGTGAAGACAAGGCCAAGATTTGTTTTAAAGACATGACCAAAAGTCAAGCATGGGGAAAAGATCCTTTTCTCAAGTTCAAAAAAAGTGTGCGTTTTATCAGTCGCCTTTGGAGAGTTTGGGACTGTTTTAAAACATACTCAGAGAAGCCAGCATATCCCGCTGAGCACCCTCCATTGATTCTCACTGAAGTCATTCCGAGTTGAGGGTGCTTTATTCTTCAGGCTTGGGCCCTTAATCATTTTTAATTTACCCAGTGGGAATGGGGAAAGGGTGCTTCTGTCCAATAGTTATGGCTGCAGGGAGGTTAACTAAGCGTTCAGTCCTTGTCCTTATTACCTCCTTTATTTTAATGTAGCTGCCACTTGGAATATGTGGGGTTTGCATGCATATGTGCTTTTGTCTTGCAAAGCAGAATGATGGCTTTATTTTTTGCCATTGAAGGGGATTTTTTATAGTGTTTCTTCCTTTCGAATGTGGACCATTGCATTTATTTATTACTCTTTTCTACTTTTTGGTTTGGAATCAATAAATGCCATTGGTTTGTTTGCCCACTGGGAAGTGAACATGCAGCTTCACCTCATTCAGCACAACTCCTGTTAAAATAGAAAACTTATGTTTATTTGTGGTGTGAATGCCGGGTGGGGGAGGAGCTTATCCCAGTGTATTATCTTGAATGCTATATTACCTAAAGGGTGATGTTTAGAAATAATTGAAAGTAAGTACTGCAAGACTGTTGAGATAAATGTTGACATGAAAATGTAGGTAGGTTCATAAAAGGTTGCAGTGACAATTTGTTATAGTGACAGCTTTTCAACAACTATATAAGCCTCCAGATGGAAAGGCATTTGCCTTACTGAATGATAGGCAGCCTGTGATAACACAAACTTCTTTTATAGGAACAGATCAGAAGAAAAATAAAGTTATTCGTACAGGCACGTGTTAAATAACATCATTGTTAAAAACACAGAGTCAAAAAAAAGAGTGAGAAGTGTTAGAGCTGTTAATATTGAAGGACCTTCAGGTTCCCAAGCAGGACACTGCACAGTCATTCCCCCTTACTGGCTAATAATGAACATTCTGCTGACAGTCTTCCGGTAATAAGATGCTAATGTTACAGGACCTTCTTCTTTAAGAGTGTGCGTCCTGTGCTGAGCTGATACAAAGAATATTAGGAGGGGGTTGTAAAAGAAGAGATTTGGGGTTTGTTTTTCAGTTTTGTTTTAATACCTTTTCCTAATGCAAAATATTAACTAGAAAATAAATCTGCACACTGTTTTAATGTGTTTTATGCATTCTCATACTGATACAGCATGTCCACTGACAGCTATTTGTTTCCCTGAACAGCTAGGTATTGGGAAATGCAAAAGAGCCTGACAGTCAGGAATCCTAGGTTTTGTTTCTAGCTCTGACACTAACTGACTGCAGAACACTGGGTAAATCACTTAACCTCTCCTTTGCCATCCAGAAAATAAGGATGATACTTACCTCAGAGGACTGGAGAATGCTCTTAGTTCCTATGTTCTTAGTTCCTATATTGAAAGGTGCTTTCTAAGCAAAAATTATAATTAAATGGTAAAAGCAAAACATTTGTGTTAAAGTAATATAAAGGATAAAATAACTCGCAATGACAAAGTTAAAGTCATATAATTTGTGATGTCACTAACAGAAGAGTATGACTAGAAATTGAGAAAAATAGCAGATATGAATGTCTCTAAAATAGCAAATCCATATTTCCATTTTTGCCAAAGTATTGTAGCTCTTTCAGTAGGAAAGACTAACCAGTAGTTCATATTTCATCTCATGGGATTTTAAGCAGAATGAGTTAAGAACATAGGTACAGCATTAAATCAGAATTTCTGAGTCAATGCCTGTCCCTTAACATTATTTCTAGTAAAGCAAATTAAAAGCCACAAGATTTAATTTTCTAGATGCAAGAATAATTTCTGTAAAACCCCTTTGTACATGGTCGAGTAGAACATCGAGTTATATATCTGAGCTCTTGTATGTCTGCGGACAGACGAGGAATATATCTCCAAAGGACAAGTCTCTTGATTCCGGTGGCCTTAACAGAAAGGGACTCTCTAAAAAAGTCTGGTATACAATTGCATAAAGAATATGTATGTGCATTTACCACAATTGTGGTGAAATGTACAGCAAGAATTTCCTCACACAAAGGGCCAGATGTATAACTAGAAAATCCAGTGCTTAATTTTTGCCAGGGCTGAGTCCAGCACCTCTAGACTTGGCAGTTCATAGTCCTGGCACCTCTGGGCTTGCTGCTTCAGTTATGAAAGTAAAAAAATTGCTTGTGCCCCGGCACCTCTTTCATTACAAATTAAGCAATGGGACAATCATTTTATCCAAATCCCAGGTTCACTTTATTTGTGCATTCAAATCAACAATGTACAAGTTGTGCACTTGACATCTTGAAAATCAGGATCCTTGAGCTGTAACAGAGCATTTATTTTCAGAGCATTTTTAACATTCAAATGCACCCCTGTGCGTTTACCTTTCCCCTTTGGTCTTACTGTAACCTGTTTTTAAATGTCCTGTATTTGTCAGATATGGGTATTGTTCGTTGCATTCTCACAAGAGTAGGGAATCTTTCACAGTAACCATTTGTGTCTTGCATTTTTATAATAGCATGACAAATTTTGTGAAACAGTTTTTACCTCTACCTACACGCACTCCATACTGCGTTAAGCATTCCCAGTAAACACCAACATGACAGCTAACGTCATGACAGCAAACTGCGTGGCCTTTGTGCTCCATCTTCCTTGTCTGGCTAAGTTGTAAGCTCTTTGAGGAAAGGAGTAGCCTGTTACTTTGTATTTGTACAGTGTCTAGACTATTCTTGATTGGTCCTTGGGCACTACCATAATAAACATTAATGTAATGAGAACACTGACTAGCACCAGGGTGCTGCTGTCAACATTTTATTTCCTTCTAGATATTCATGTCTCTCTTGAAGTACAAAGCCTCATTGTATGACATAGAATGATAAGCTGTTCTATATTAAGTAAGATATGAAAATATAGCTCATTAGAAGCCACACGGTTGATTGAAAGCATAATAAATGGCAACCTAACAACAAAGATTGTTTCTCTGGGTAGATAATCTGATTAGTAAATATTTGTTTCATTATAAAAATCATTTTTAATATTTTGGATCCAAGTTCAATCAATGCAACTAACTGACCCTTTGAACAATTTAAATTGGATCTGAAGTTCTAAGTTTGAACCAGAGATACTGGTAAACAAACACCACATTCTGAGCAGTTAGAGGTAGCGGAAAGAAATGTAATAGTATTTATTTAGAGAAGCTTTGCAGGGCATGAATTGTTTGATTAGGCAGCTTATTTGCTTTGAACGCCTACATTGTTTAATCTTAAATGTTTAAAAGATGCAGCCCACCCGTGCACAACAACAAATGTTAGCCGTTCAATTAGTGGTCCTCTAGAACAAACAGTTGCTGTGATTAACTGATAATTTTTTTTATAAATCAGTGGTATAGTACATTGCACGGTACCTGGTCTATTCAAGCAAGTAAACAATAGACCAAGTGCATTCTGCCTGGGCTTACCTGGTATTTTTAACTGTCAAGAGATTGAGATGGCGTACTGTAGCTTGAACATCATGTTAGGAATTGTCCATACTAATTAAGAATGTGATTTGTACTTTCTTACAGGGTGTTCAATTATAAAACATACTTGGAAATTGTTAATTTCTGTTGCAGTTAATCTGGCCGAAAGGCAACAAGCAACTAATTAGTGAATTCCACTGTTGTCTCTAACCAAGATAAGACGTGAGGAAGACCATGATCTGGTTTTATCAGCAATGCAGATGTGTTAGATCCACCAAAGTGAACCTCACAAATAGCAAGACCTTACCAATTGCATTATAATTATATATCGCACAGTAGCTGTAGTCTGTCTTTATGAACTATTAAATTTAATGCTCAAGACCTTGGGAAATAATAAAAGCCCTCTTCCTTTGTCCAGGGGGAATGTTTCAGATAAATGAATGCAGATTTAAATAGGAGAGTAGAGTACATTCTCTTACTGGAGTTACTGTGGGTTTAGCTTTAAATTCAGAAAGTGCTTGGGAGAACCTTATAAAATGTAATAAAATCCCCCCTCTCCTAGCACACACACTCAAACTGATATTGTACTGCAGGAACTTGAGATTCAATAGTGCCCTTACAGAGCTGTTGTGCTTATTACTTAGATATTAGAGATGCCCTGGTGATGTACAAACATTTGAATTCCAAAGGGAAATAAAGTCTGTATTTTCAGCTTATTCTCGGGCAATACTGTAGACATTCAGCAGTGAATGTCTGGGAAAAAAATCATTTTCTCTTTCCCCCTAATTTTCACCACATAACATTTTTCCCTCTACTGCAAAAGAAAACATCCGCTTACATTTCCAGTTTCCTAGGCGAGGTATTACATCCATAACTCCTATTATTGTTAATGTTGTTTGTGCTCATAATTCATGATGCTAGCAGAGGTGGCCAGGATTTGAAATTATCCAGCCACCTGGCTCCTCATGGAAATCACTGAAAATGCCAGAGAGCAGTTTGCTAACCAGATGCTATTGCCTCTCCTCTCTCACCCCATCTGACATTCTGTTTTAGCTTTCCCCCGCCAACTGGGCTTCTAAGCAGAGTTGCTCACCTGCTTATATGGCTCTAATGCTATTGCTTTAAGGAAAATCAGAACAAAGCTGTACCAGAGATGCACAAATGCACCTTGGAATGAATGGGTTATGGAGACAGAGCCCTTGCTGCATCCTTATAATCTCATTTTCACTTGCACGTACTCCAGTGCTGTTGGGGGCATGTATTGGGTTAGTGTGGTTGATCACTTGAATCCCCATCTTGTTTTAGTCTTCTGTCTGCAAGCAATAAAATAAACATTCTCTGTTCTTGAGAAATATAGCTGCGTGGACGGGGTGAGCACTTGAGCATATATGGATAGTGTAATGTTAGGAGGCACGCCCATCTGGAGGGCCAGCAGCTGATCAATATTTCCTATAACTCAGTCAACAGTTGTCTCCCTTTGCTATAGACAGGAGTCTGTTTAAATGATCCATGAAGGGATCCTGGGGTCTGGGAAGAGGATTTAGCAGTAGACTCATAAAAGGCTTACATGAGTGTACTCAGCAAAGGCTTTTTGGCACTTTCATCCTTTTCCCTTGCCCACAGAAAGGTCCTCAGGAACTGAGCAATCCTCTATTCTCTTAAAGAAGCAGTGGTGGGAACAGCACCATTCGGTTATGGTATCGGTAGCCTTCCCACTGGGCCTTACTGCCACTATACATTAATACTCACCTTAATTAAAAACTATTCTCGGGTTTTACATTTAACCCCAAGAGTATTTTATTTAGAGGTAGCGTAATGGATAAAGTGCACCATGCATCTTAGGGGACCCCTGAATATGCTGCACTTTCTTCTCTACCCAACGTGTACAAAATCTTGTTGCTAAAAAAACACGGCAGATGAAATCTTAGTCCCATGAAATTCAATAGGAGTTTTGACAGTGACTTCAGAAGGGCTAGAATTTCACCCTAAGGCCTTTTCTAAAATGTGATAGCCTTTTCTTTTGTTTTATGCTTCACTGTGGCTCTGTATCTTATAATGTGATTACTGAAATATTTATATAACAGTTGTGTGTATATGTGCATTTCTTATTATACTATGCCAGCAGTGGCACTGTACAGTGTAAGCTAATCTCTTCTATTTTATTAAGCCTGTTGGGGCTATACCCTAGCTGATTGGAAAGTGTCTGCTGGCTTGACCTTCTGGTATGATTTATGACTCTTCTACAAAAAGGCATTCTCATTAAAACTAATTATAAAAAGTTAAAGGGATACTCTTAGCCTGCTTAAGTGAATTGTGACCAACTTCAAAATTGTCTTAAATCCTTTCAGACTGCAAATATTTCACTAAAGCACAAATAAATCTTCAAGTTTCTCTCGCAAAGAAAAGGAGTGTAAAAGAGATTAGAATGTGTGTACTGTACTTCATAGTCAATGTTTTTGTATTACCTACCTATCAAATTTCAGCACCAACCAACAAATAAACTCAATTTCCATAGATGTTCCGGCATCACTGATGAAGCTGGTGAACCAAAAGCAAAAAAAAAAAAAAAATCTTAATTTTCTGCTCCATTTGAAAGGAGAAAAAAATCCTTGTAGACAATTTTTAAAAAAAGCTAGGTAAAGACAGAGAAATACTTTTCTGTTATTTTTGTTAATAGTAGTATTGTCAGTCCCAAGCCTTAAATAAAATCATGAGTCTGGATGCAAAAATCTGAGAGTTTGAGAAATCATAAATTTGGGATTCTTTTTACTTGCTTTCTGGATTTTGCTTTGCTCTGCAACCCTGAGTACTAGAAACACTTTTCATATTTTTGTTTTTTAATGACACTTGGCATTCTCACACAATCACAATACTCTGGAATTTGGGCCATTAAGGAAAACACCAACTGTTATGAGACTCACAATAAAATAGTGACTATTGGCAACACTGTAACGGTTTCAATTATTTTAGACCATATCTTCTGAAAATAAGGGATATTACAGTGTAGAAAACCTTCCCTTGCTAAACATAAAGTTCTGGCAGTAAGTAGAAGTCCATTTTTATTAGTGATGTACCAGCTGTGAGAGTCTTCACATTCAGTGGTTCATTTCTACCAGCCTAAATTTCTTTCCTCTGAACATTAGATAGACAAGGTGCATGATGGATTCTTTTTGTAGACCAACTTCTGTTCATGAAAGAGACATGCTTTCAAGCTACACATTTAGCACGTTACCAGTACACAACAGTTTAGGTCAGCAATTATGCAATAATACTGGATCCAACTCAATTTATAGGCTGTTGTCTTAACCCCTGACATGGTTACTCTGCTTTCAGTACAGAGATGGCTGGATTCTCTTCTTACTTGTGACAGGGTAAATAGAAAGTACACCAGTAGAAAACTGGTGTAAAGGTAGAAGAGAATCCACAGTTTGTGAAGCATTTTAGGAGCCCTTAGGTCAAGATAACGGTAATAAGGGTTATTTAGGCATTGCTCCCTAACCTTTTCCTGTGTTAGATGTTTCCTTTTCCTTTTACATTTGTTTTGAGTTTTGCATGATGTAAGTTTCAACTATCAAACCCATTGCTATACATGTATGCACATATTGCTACTTGACAGTACTGGATGTCCTGTCAATTGGATGCATTGACATTCAAGCAGACCATACATTGGAGAACATGTATTGACATTTAGGAATTCGCTATATCAGTCAAAGATTTATTTGCTCACATAAAAAAGAAAAATCCAAACCAAATAACCAGAACGTCCCTATGTAGTCTGCAAGCTCAGAATGTGTCTTCAGCTGCAGAGGATAGCGGTAAAGAACACACGCTCTTTTACCCGAAATAGCATTTTCCTTAGCAAAGTTCCAGTGTAGAAATCATTGAGATTGATTGATGGCGGGAGATTGGCATGTGAGGTTTTTCGCTCTTGATTTCATACATTGTGTAAGTTGCAGGAAAAAACCTAGTCAGCCTGAAGAATTACACAACACTGAAATCATTCAAGCCTTGGAGATAATTAGATAAGTTGGAGGAGTCTAGGTACCCCATATGCAGAACAGAGTTTCTAACTGAGATTAGTAATGGAGCCCATTCTGCTACAGACTGATGATCTAATTGTTTATGCTGCTCTTATTCTGCCATTTATGCACATGCATTATGGCAAATAAACACTCAGGCTCACATTTAAAGACCTGAGATTGTGATTTTCCAGTGGACATTTCTAAGGGAAAAATCTTTGGTTTATGGTTTTTCCTACCATGTCTTGGTTTCAGTTTCACAGGGTTAAGAAGGTTAGCTCCTGTGGTTCTGTACTGTAAACATTAGAGGCTTGATTCTTTCTGCTTTGGTATAAATCCGAACCAAACATTAGAGGTTGCTTTTAGAAATGTAGCATAAAATTTGCTTGATAAATAATTTTAGAAATAACATTCCTTGGGCGGGAGACATGGTCCTAACTGCTCTGTTTGTATCCTTTTTCTTGTTAAAGCTTCTTTATTTTTCTTGTTTAACAAGAAATGCCTTCTCTGCATCAAATACCTACCTTCTGAAAACACACCCTTTCCCCCAAAGACTTACATCAGTGATCTCTGAAAATATCCATGCTACTTCACAGGGAGCTGTCTCCAGTGTATTTGGACATCAAACTGTGTCTAGTCTTGGAGCAAATGCAGCCTCATTTATGTGCACACCACCACCCTGCACTTAGGAAAGCGCTCAATGAATAAGAGCATGAGTTTTAATCTGTTCTATTTTACGGTAAAATTTGAAGAAGAAAAAATAATCACAGTCTAGGATTGCTTGTTTGTCCCCACAATGTTCCGCATTTTTTAAATGTTCATGCCCCATGCCTTAAATATTTGTATTAACCTAGGAAAGCTTTTGGGCCTAGATTCTCAAATCACCTAAGGCCCCATTGCACA
Source organism: Sternotherus odoratus (assembly GCA_032164245.1). Classification (NCBI taxonomy): domain Eukaryota; kingdom Metazoa; phylum Chordata; order Testudines; family Kinosternidae; genus Sternotherus; species Sternotherus odoratus. The sequence goes on along the minus strand of JAVMKO010000003.1, from coordinate 14,389,114 downwards.
AAGAGACCTTAAATCAGCTGATAGTCATAAGAACATAAGTATGGCCATACTTGGTCAGACCAAAGGTCCATCCAGTCCAGTATCTTGTCTACCGACAGTGGCCAATGCCAGGTGCCCCAGAGGGAGTGAACCTAACACGTTATGATCAAGTGATCTCTCCTGCCATCCATCACCGCCCTCTGACAAACAGAGGATAGGAACATCATTCCTTACCCATCCTGGCTAATAGCCAATAATGGACTTAAGCTCCACAAATTTATTTAGTTCTCTTTTAAACCCTGTTATAGTTCTAGCCTTCACAACCTCCTCAGGCAAAGAGTTCCACTGATTGACTGTGCGCTGTGTGAAGAAGAATTTCCTTTTATTTGTTTTAAACCTGCTGCCCATTAATTTCATTTGGTGCCCCCTAGTTCTTATATTATGGGAACAAGTAAATAACTTTTCCTTATTCACTTTCTCCACACCACTCATGATTTTATATACCTCTATCATATCCCCCCTTAATCTCCTCTTATTCAAGGTGAAAAGTCCTAGCCTCTTTAATCTCTCCTCAGATGGGAACGTTCCAAACTCCTAATCAATTTAGTTGACCTTTTCTGAACCTTTTCTAATGCCAGTATGTCCTTTTTGAGATGAGGAGACCATATCTGTATGCAGTCTTCAAGATGGTACCATGGATTTATAGAAGGGCAACAAGATATTCTCTGTCTTATTCTCTATCCCTTTTTTAATGATTCTTAACATCCTGTTTGCTTTTTTGACTGCTGCTGCACACTGAGTGGATTTCTTCAGAGAACTATCCATGATGACTCCAACATGTTTTTCCTGGTTAGTTGTAGCTAAATTAGCCCCCATCATATTGTATGTATAGTTAGGATTATTTTTTCCAATGTGCATTACTTTACATTTATCCACATTAAATTTCATTTGCTGTTTTGTTGCCCAATGACTTAGTTTTGTGAGGCTGACCCTTGGGGAACACCACAAGTTACCCCTCTCCCTTCTGAAATTTTACCATTTATTCCTACCCTTTGTTCCCTGTCTTTTAACTAGTTCTCAATCCATGAAAGGATCTACCCTCTTATCCCATGACAACTTAATTTACATAATAGCCTTTGCTGAAGGACCTTGTCAAAGGCTTTCTGGAAATCTAAGTACACTATATCCACTGGATCCCCCTTGTCTACATGTTTGTTGACCCCTTCAAAGAACTCTAATAGATTAGTAAGACATGATTTCCCTTTACAGAAACCATGTTGACTTTTGCCCAACAATTTATGTTCTTCTATGTGCCTGGCAATTTTATTCTTTACTATTGTTTCAAGTTATTTGCCCGGTACTGGCATTAGACTTACCAGTCTGTAATTGCTGGCATCACCTCTAGAGCACTTTTCAAATATTGACATTACATTAGCTATCTTCCAGTCATTGAGTACAGAAGCTGACTTAAAGGACCGGTAACAAACCTAGTTAATAGTTCTGCAATTTCACATTTGAGTTCTTTCAGAACTCTTGGGTGAATGACATCTGGTTCTGGTGACTTGTTACTGTTAAGTTTATTAATTAATTCCAAAACCTCATCTCGTGACACTTCAATCTGTGACAATTCCCCAGATTTGTCTCCTACAAAGGACGACTCAGGTTTGGGAATCTCCCTAACATCCTCAGCTGTGAAGACTGAAGCAAAGAATTCATTTAATTTCTCCACAATGACTTTATCATCTTTAAGTGTTCCTTTTGTACCTTGATCGTCCAAGAGCCCCACTGGTTGTTTAGCAGGCTTCCTACTTCTGATGTACTTAAAAACATTTTGTTATTTCCTTCTGAGTTTTTGGCTAGCTATTCTTCAAACTCCTTTTTAGCTTTTCTTACTACACTTTTATACTTAATTTGGCAGTGTTTATGCTCCTTTTTATTTACCTCACTAGGATTTGACTTCCACTTTTTAAAAGATGCCTTTTTATCTCTCGCTGCTTCTTTTACATGATTGTTAAGCCATGGTAGTTCTTTTACTGTGTTTAGTAATTTGGGCTATTCATTTAAATTGGGCCTCTAGTATGTTGTCTTTGAAAAGTGTCCATGCAGTTTGCAGGGATTTCACTGTAGTCACTGAACCTTTTCATTTCTGTTTAACTAATCTCCTCATTTTTGTGTAGTTCCCCTTTCTGAACTTAAATGACACAGTGTTGGGCTGCTTCGGTGTTATTCCCACCACAGAAATGTTAAATGTTGTTATGGTCACTATTTCCAAGCTGTCCTGTTATAATTTCCTCTCGGACTAGATCCTGCGCTCCACTCGGGACTAAATTGAGAATTGTCTCTCCCCTTATGGGTTCCTGTACCAGCTGCTCCAAGAAACAGTCATTTAAAGTATTGATAAATTTTGTCTCTGCATTTCATCCTGAGGTGACATGTACTCAGTCAATATGGGGATAATTGAAATCCCCCACTATTATTGAGTTTATTTTGATAGCCTCTCTAATCTCCCTGAGCATTTCATCGTCACTATCACTGTGCTGGTCAGGTGGTTGATAATAGATTCCCTACTGTTATATTCTTATTAGAGCACGGAATTACTATCCATAGAGATTCTGTGGAACATGTGGATTCATTTAAGATTTTTACTTCATTTGATTCAACATTTTCTTTCACATATAGTACCACTCCCCCACCCCAGCCACATCCTCCATGACCTGTTCTGTCCTTCCGATATATTTGGACCCCGGAATGATTGTGTCCCATTGATTGTCCTCACTCACCCAGGTTTGTGTGATGCCTATTATGTCAATATCCTCCTTTAACACAAGGCACTCTAGTTCACCTTTCTTATTATTTAGACTTCTTGCATTTGTGTACAAGCACTTTAAAAACTTGTCATGTTTAGTTGTCCGCCCTTTTTAGATGTATCAGATTCTTTTTTATGCGAATGTTTCTTGACTGATCTGGTCCATACTTTATCCTTTTCCATCCTCTCCTCCTGACTGAAGCCTAGAGATTCTCTATCAATAGACTCTCCTCTAAGAGAAGTCTCTGTCTGTTCCATCTGCTCTTCTGCAGCAATTTGCTTTGCCCCAACTCTTAGTTTAAAAACTGCTCTGCAACATTTTTAATGCCAACAGTCTGGATCTACTTTGGTTTAGGTGGAGCCCATCCTTCCTGTATAGGCTCTCCATATCCCAAAAGTTTCTCCAACTCCTAATAAATCTAAACCTCTCCTCTCTACACCATCGTCTCATCCACGCATTGAGACTCTGAGGCTCTGCCTGCCTACCTCGCCCTGCGCGTGGAACTGGAAGCATTTCTGAGAATACCACCATAGAGGTCCTGGATTTCAGTTTCTTTCCTAGTAGCCTAAATTTGACCCCAGGACATCTCTCCTACCCTTCCCCATGTCATTGGTACCTACCTGTACCACAACCACCAGCTCCTCCCCAGCACTACACATAAGTCTATCTAGATGCCACGAGAGATCTGCAACCTTTGCACAATGCAGTAAAGTCACCATGCGGTTATCCCGGTTATCCCATACCCAGCTATCTATGTTTCTAATGATCAAATCTCCCATTACTAACACCTTTCTTTTCCTAATGACTGGAGTTCCCTCCTCTGGAGAGAGAATCGCAGTGTGAAAGGATACCCCCAACCTCTTCTGGAAGGAAGGTCCCAACTATGGGAAGGTTTCCCTCTGCTTCTGTTGACTGCTCTCCTTCCCTGAGCCTTTCATCCTCCTTAACAGCACAGGGACTGTCTGACTGGAGGTGGGACAAATCTACAGTGTCCAGGAAAGCTTCATCAGCATACCTCCCTTAGCTCCTCCAGTTCCGCCACCCTGGCCTCCCAAGCCCGTACACATTCTTTGAAGGCCAGGAGCTCCTTGCACCGAATGCACACATACACCACCCGCCCAGAGGGCAGGTAATCGTACATGCTACACTGAGTGCAATAAACAGGATAGCTCCCACTATGCTGCTGGGCTTCTGCCTGCATTGTCTCCTATAGGTACCTAGACTAATGATAGGGTTTCTGTTTAAATCAAGAAGTTTTGACTATAGTTTAGTTTAAAGGTTGTAAAGAATGGCAAGTATACTTCTCTCCCTTCCCAAAATTCCTCTCGAAACTCCTTGTTAGCAGCACCCCTGTTCGCAAAGCTAGTCCCAGTGGAGAATTCCCCCTGGGTAGGGGGATTTCCAGTGGCATACATCTTTTGGAGGCAGCATAGTCTCCTCCAATGCTAGCTGCTCTTTCTCCCCAACCCCAAGAATAAAGCGAGGGAGCGGTGTGTTAGGGACACTCTGGAGAAATATCAGTAGCAGAAGGTAAGAGGTCTTACACCATCAATATGAGTTAGAGTAGGACCCCTCCTTATCTAATTTGCCCCGGGCATGATGGCCCTGAATTAGGGATCTTCAATTGGCTCCCTGCAGTCACCATCTCTGAAAACAGCTTGGATGAAGAATCAGGACTGTGGTTTTGCTTGCTCTGGAGGAAAGAAGCACAAATGGGGGATTTTAGGAGCTGCTAGGATATCTTTTCCAGTGAAGTGAGAATTATTATGAAAAGCACCAAAATAACATATTTAGCAAAGAATTGAAGTACATAAACCACAGTGAAACTAGGCACCCATTCAGTCCATTTGCCTAGAAGTCTCTAGGTCCCATTCCAAGACAGATGAAAGTAATAATAAGTAGTAAGAAATTTTTTTAAAGATAATCTGCATCCAGAATATTTGAGTAAAAAGTGCCTAAGTTTGGAGTGGTGACTAGGAGGGGCTGTGTATGGAGGAAATGGTGGGGCAGAGGAGGGTTTGAAAGGAGGGTTGTTTCAGACCTACAGTTTACCAGCTTTGTTTGCCGTCAGAAGTGTGTATGTGCACATTTCACCGTCCATTCCTCTCTGCCTGTCATCCCCGTTCTTCTTGAACAAGCAAGATACACACGTATTCTGTTCTTCGTGAGATATTGCATAGGTAAATAGTAACTAATCTGCAGGGTGACCAACCAGCAACACCGCCCCGGAGCTCTGGGTTTGTTTGTCTTCATGAGCACAGCTGCTAGCTATCACACCCTCTCTCTCTGCTTGGAAGCCACCGGAGTATTGAACTATACAGGGTGTCACACACACACACACACACACACCCGCCCCCGCAGAGATCTAATAGCAACTGAACTCGGTGCTCTGACCTGTTTGTTATAGAAACATAAATGAATATCACCCTACCCCATTAGTCCCTGATACCAGATGTCCACAGCTATGGAGAAGTGAGAGGTAATGTCAATGAAGAGGAGAGATTAAAATGGTCAAGGATGTCCTGACGTGCTCTGTCTTATACTGAATGGTTGAATGAGGCAACAGTCAGAGTCCCTCAAGGAAAGAGTTCTACAATCAGGAGCATTGAACTGAGAAGACCTGACCTCAGAATAACGAGGGGCCAGGGAGCATGGGCAACCCAACTGCCTTAGCGGGATATAGATGGCCACTCGGGTATATTGGGCATAAATTGTAGTTGGCACTTTAATAATCTTGGAGCCCTTGCTTTGGCAGGCTAATATATTTTTTCAGAATCAGGAGGACATTTGAAAAATGTATTTTCTAGGCTAGGTTTTAATTTTGGGGCCTGCCAACCTTGGCAATGTACTTTTTAAAATAAGGTCACTGCAAATTCCTTAGCCAGTAGAATGTGTACATCTTCCCCATGATTTAAATCTTTGAGAACGAATGTAATTCACGATGCTGTACAAAACGCTGTAGAATAGTCTCAGACTTGCCAGCTCTCGTGATTTTATTGCGGGTTTCTCATCATATTTAATTGTGGGGGTTCTTAAAGCTCCAGCTCCTGGAATTTTGTGATTATGGGAGAATTTTAGCTTTCATTTTAAAAAATAAAAAGGAAAGGTTAGTGAGTAAAGCTCAAAAACATGACGCCCTATAGGTTTAAAAAAACCATGAAACACGTAAACAGAACCCAAAACGTTTTATTTTTAAAAATCTCATAATTTTGAAGACTCATGATTTTTTAGGATCCTGACTCATAATTTTTGAATGCTTGGGGCAGGCAATGCTGTAAACTCTAAGGAACAATCTCCACCAGCAAGGAAGTAGACTAAAACTGGCCTAATAGATCTTTCATCTCTGAAGAGATCGTAGAATTGGAAGTTAATTTAACCTTGTATTAATGTATTTGATTCTGTACATGAGGCCAAATTAGTGCTGTCGAGTAATGGTGCTGAGGTCCACCCTATACATTTTGTTTGTACTGCTTTGCTTGTACTAATTTCAGTTCAATCCTGCAGTTGCATATTGCAATGAGAACGTTGGTGACTTGCTTGGTACTCCATGTTTTGTGACCAGTTTGTACAATATCCATTACTTTGCTTGATTCTTTACTTCATGAATTATGGTAATTACAGTCTCCAGCTTATCTGCAGGGAGCTGCATTCTTCTTTCACTGGTTCAATTATCTCAGTCCTTCTGTAGTAATTATTTGCTCTGCCTCCCAGGTTAGGATCCAAGACAAAATTAGAAGTCTTGCTTTCAGAACCTTACAAATCACTTAGAATAATAATAAAAATAACAATAATAATGGTAGTCTTGGTGTCAGTATTGATCCTGTGTGATATTTTTCCCACCCTCGAAGTATCAGTTTATGACTACCCGTTTGTGTCTTACCTCAAAGCTTTTTTTTACAGCATGTTGATTTTCTTCCTGTTCTAGATATTAAACTGTAGTGAGAAACAAGGTCAAAAGGTTTTGCAAATCCAAATATCTAATCTTTGGTGTTCTTTCCTTGTCAAACATGGCAGTAATATCCTCAACAATATCCAGAAAGTGAAGCATGAGCTCTCTCTATCTTTCTCTTCTCCTTGCCTGAAATAAGGTTGAAAAATAAATAAATAACCCTCCCTGAGTGCCTGCATTGGATAGTATTTTGAAATCTCATTTTATAATAATGCATTTCTTCCGTATTCCTCATTTTCCATTTGGTCTCTGATTCAGGGAAACTGTCACCATTTTACAATGACATTTTAATAAGCTGTCTTCTGTTTTCCTGGCTCCTTTGAGCAAAACAGAAGAGGTTAGGATTATCAACTTTTGAAATTTGTCAAATTTTGCAAGTTCAGAGTGGAAGCTTTTTTCTAAATTTCTGCAAACTTGAAAAAGCAACAAAGAGTCTTGTAGCACCTTATAGACGAACAGATTTTAGGGATCATGAGCTTTCGTGGGCTAAGACCCACTGCATCAGATGAAGTGGGTCTTAGCCCACGAAAGCTCATGATCCCTAAAATCTGTTAGTCTGTAAGGTGCTACAAGACTCTCTGTCGCTTTTGCAGATCCAGACTAACACAGCTACCCCTCTGATACTGCAAACTTGAATAATTTCTTGTTCAAGGTGTGAACACTATAGGCAAATGACTTAAAATCTAGTGGGCCCTGTCAACTAGATCATAGAAAAATGATTCCTGTTCAGATTGCCATCTTTAGAAAGAGCCCTGTTCAACAGAGTGTAAATATTAGCAGACTTCAGATCTGTATGTTGGTCTTGAAAGTGGCTAAATGTTAGGGATTTTGTTATATGGTTAGTCTGCTCAAAAATGTCACTTTTTAAATGAATCTCCTTTTTTTAAAAAAGTCTTTATTTGGTGTGGTCATCAGATGAGTAACAGTTCTTTGATGTTTTGTCTGAAATCTAAACCAAGTTGGTATCTAGTCAGTAACTGACAGATTGATTGTGCGGCATGTATTCAGCATCCCCAGCCCTCTGCTATTAGGGGTTCCTATTGGAATATGGTTGAAACTTCAGCTGAAACCTGAAAACTACAGCAGTGGTGCAGGAGAAAATAGTTGTTTGGTGGCATAGTATCCCACTTCCCAGGTCAAGCCAATAAAGAGTGTAATCTACCCTGTATTTTAGCAATAATCAATGCAAAGGATCACATACACCATTACACAAATGCATTATTTTGTACCATAAAAAACACATGGCGGATTGCTTTTCTTTATAATGCCTTGTCCACTCTTTGTCATACAATTGTTATGTCCTTTTTAAAAAAAAAATCTTGAAATGTAGCTGGTTATCCTGACAAGGAAGTTAAAACTTGGCCCAATTTATAGAAAAAGCATGCAACAAATCATGTAAAATTGACCATTAAACATCCCAGAAAAAGTGATGTCTTTTTAATGCTCTGCAACTGCTCTTCTATCATAGACTGTGTTCAAATAAATTACCTATCTGTCTACGTATTTCAAAGCCACTCATGGCTATATTATCTAGGGGCCTAAAGTGTTTCCATATCCCCTACCACAATCTCCTGAGCCATCCAGCTCCCTGAAACAATGGTGTTCTTAACAAATAATGATTTTTTTAATGCAGGCAAATGAAATTGAAAACAACAAATATGTGGAGTAATCAGAAACCTTTTATGAAAGATAATTTAGAGTTGCCTTGTTGGTATTGCCTACAGCTTCACTCTACTTGTTTTCAAGGTAATCAATGAATTTTGCATTCATACAACAAGGTATTCTGAACGGGAATACAATGGTTAGAAAGTTAAAAGATTAAAGTGCAGCTCAAGGAGAAGAATCTTGTTCTGTCTCCCTTGCTTGCCTTCCAGAGTAAGTGAATAATTGACTGACTCATCTCTGGCTGTATCCTCTCTTTGGCTGTGTTTTATGGTTGCTTTTGGATCATTTATTCACGTGTGTTGTTTATGGTTGCGTGTTAGAGGCCGAGTCTTATGCAAGCATGCATGAACTAAGAACTAAGGTCAGTTTTAAAACCATAGGCCTGTTTTTCAGAGATGTGAGCACCTCCCTCTCCAGTTGACTTAAACACGAGTTGTGGATGCTCAGCATTTCTGAAATTCAGACATTGTGTCTTTGTGTATATGAGACAATGGATGGATAATGAGAGACTAATGGAGGAGCACAAGGAAAGAGTGATACAATATTGGTCAGCTTGACAGGTTGTGGTCTCAGCACTCCCACAGCCTAAACATTGTCGAGTTTTTTGTAGGCATCACAGAAGAGGAAAGTTTCAAGCACGTGTATGAAGGAGAACAATTAATTGGCTTTGTGGATGTTTACAGAGTTCCTCCCAACTCTGGGAGTGAGCATAGGAGAAAGGTCCTTATCTGAAAGTTTAACAATTGGGCAAAGGGGTCCTGGCATCATGGGCTAATTGCAGGCTGGAGTCAACCTTTTGATAACTAAATGAGATATAGTAAATTGGATGGGGAGGTCATGAAAGGCCTTAAAAGCAAACACATGAAGCTTATGTTGGATCTGATAGACAACAGGGAGTCAGGCGTCTTCTTATCGGATGCGGAGATTACCAAGCCAATTCATGAGAGGGTCATGAGCAAAGAGCAGAGAGACCTTAGAACACCAACAAATCCAAGCTAGAGGTAGCATATGTATGTGTCCACAAGCTGCGAATCACACCCCTCCCTTATAGTGAACACTTAACCTCTCTGATTAAGGCATAGAACTGAGGATGAGAGATCAAAAATATCTTCCCATTATGCTGAAAACGCTCACAGGCAAGTCACTTAAATCCCACTCTGCCTGAATTTCCTCATCTGTGAAAATCATAAGACCAACTTTCCATAAGGCCTTGTGAGGTTCAATTAATTTTTTGCCAAGTCCTGTTAGAATGTATTATCATTACTATTATTATTCTATTAATGGCTCTCTATCGAAAACCTAACAAAACTTAAATTTAAATTTCTTATTGTACAGAATTAGTTTCCTTGACTGCTTTTTTTGCCCCTGTTTGGAGGAGAGAAGTTTGTTTGTCTGACTAGTCTGTTGGTATAATATACAGCTGCATAGACTGCCAGTTGTTAATATATACACTGCCACTTTATATCACCTCCATGTCTGGGAAGAACTGTCACATTTAAAAAATACAGTTAAACTGTGTGGGGCCAGGAAAATGCCCTGGTCTGTGTGGTGATAGAGGAAATTATGATCTAAAAATATTAACTTGCTGCCATGCAGTTGAAAACAAAAGGATAACATCCTCCTTTTTTGGCAGAAAATCGATGTATAACATCAAGACTGTATATTGACAACTTGATTATAAAGGGCACTGAATATGCTTAACCCTGGAATAACACTAGAGTGGAACAGAACAAGACATTTATACAGCACCAACAACTCTAGCATGCATTAAATCTTACTTGCTCTTTTCATTTATAGCTGGTGGCATTATATTGCTGTTATTTATTTTTTTGGTAACTCGTGCTTTGCCGTTAGCTTTTTTGAATTCTTTGGCGTCAGTAGTCATTGGTGCATGGGTAACTAGCTGTTAATTTTGTGTGCTGAAATTTAAACACATCATGTCAATCCTCCAATCTCCTGGTGTATCAGCTGGTGTGGTTGTGGGGAAGATGTTGATTTATATCTGAAATAGAATATGTGCTAAATTGCCTGACTGACATGGTGCAGCCTTAATTAGATTGCTGAGCAGATTCCAACTTGGGGTACATGGGCACAATCCCATTGAAGCCAGTGGAAATGCAGTATTTGCATCAGGTTTCCATTTGGTCCTCTGAGCATAACAGCAAAGGAACAATTTCCCTGCCATTTCTCTATATTTTACTGCATACGTTTTCTACCCCATTTCATACATTTTCACTTTCGTACCACCAATAGGTCCCCAAGTGTGGCCTGTTGAGTGCGAACTGATTACATAGAGCTGGGTATCCTACTTGTTTCCAGCTGAAAGATGAGAGAGAAATTAAATGAAAGGCCCAAGTAGATGAGGTAATTCCCTTTCCTTAGAAAGGGACGAAACGTTGAAGATAGTTAAAATACCTAAATGCTATCCTTATATAATTTTCCTATATAGGCCATAGGTGTAGTTGCAACAACAATTTTATGCAATTACAAATGAGTGGCCCATGAATCCAACTCTGTTATGATGTGATTGGCACTATGAACAGTTTGAGAAGCTCTCTTTACACAGAAAAATAGTCTCCTTACTTATTTGTCTATTCTGCTGCTTTGCTTCCTGCCTCTTCTGTATTGTCTAACCCTGTCCATTACAAGCTCATGTTTGTCATATAATAATCCACTGTGATGTTAGATTGCATATCCCCTTCTTGTCCTATTCACTTTGCCATTGCTGTTCCTTCTCTCCCCATCTACATCTTTTTGCTGCAGCGTCTCCAGTAACATTTTCCTCAGAACTCTTTACCTCCATATCACAGGACCGTGCCTTCTTATCTCTTTGTAGTGGAGACAATTTTCAGATGGTCCTAAATGGTTTAGGAGCTTAAGGCCTATTTTCGAAAGTCAGTTAGCTATCTGGGGGGGCTAAGTCTCATTGAAACATTGAAAGTCACTTTTGAAAATGGGACGTGGGTTCTTTAATGATTTAGACACCTCTGAAAGTTTTACCCACAGTTTTAAGCATAGTCTAGTTGCTGTTCCTTTTTAAAAAATCTTTGTGTGTGACTGTAACTCAAGGTTGACAGTAATCCTCTCAACGTTCTTTGTTAATAGGGTTAGCAGTCAGTGGTTCAGCTGTGGCATTGCTGAGTGCTCATCCCCAGAGTGTTAATTAAGACACACAGATCTTGTCGCCATGTAATAACATTCACTTTATCTAAATGTCAACGTCTGATATGGATTTCATCAGACTCTTAACTGTTCTAAATGTTGTCTGGTTCTTCTCCCCTTATAATAATTTCCCCTCTTTTTAAAAAAAAAATCTTATCCAATTTACTTCCTGGTCTGTTGAATCATCCAGCTTTTGAGGTGTGAGGGAAATCCTCATTTCATCCTCATGCTATTGGTAATTTGCGCACATTCAGCATCAACGCTTAAAAGACGCCTTCCATACTTGATAGGTACTACGTGATTGCTGTATCATCAAAGAGAAATAGGAAAGTTAAATAACAATTTTGATCTCCATATTAGCTTATACCCAAAGATCCCCAAAGCGCTTTACTAACACCCAGTCTGGCGCATCATTGTGAGGTGGGGAAGTGTTATTTGTATTTTACAATTGGGGAAATTGAAACACAAAGAGATTAAATGAGGCCACTCAGTGCAAGCTTTAGGAAGAGTTAGGAACAGAACTCTCATCATGTGACTCGACTCGCAACATCAGCCTACCTCTCAGAAACGAATGGCATGTCATTAGAAGCACAATAGGAAATGGTTATGTAAATTAAAAAACTAAAACGTGTGGGTGAATGTGCACGCACACACATTTTCATTTACCATCCAATCCTAAATCAGCTGCAACTGTTTAAAGTGCATAGCAACACTACAAACCAATTTCAGACAGGAAGTGAGCTTTCCAGGTAAAGGTACAAAGGGAATCTCGGGTAGCAAGTGTGAACTTGGGCTTGCTTCCTTGAAAATTATTAATTATTGTTATTATTATTTATTTTATTATTTTATTTATATGTGTGTTTGTGTTAGCACCTATAGCCCCCATTTTGCTAGGTGCTGTGCTCACACTTAACTAAAAGTACCAGAGATAGCACCAGAGAGCTATCAGTTATGAGGCGAGACAACAGGTGGATACAGCAAACTAAAGGAGAAGATACTCAAGGTAACAATGGGATGATTATACTTACCGTAATAAGCAATAGTCACATCACACCAGTTCCTAGCCATTTGTATTCAAAAATTTGGCCCTTCTGAAGAGTGCCAGGGACTCTTTAATGACACAAGTGATCAGGACTTCAGTTTTACATCACATCTGTACCACATTGTTTGGAAGCTGTATGCTGCTTTTTGAGATAATTTACCCAGGTGTTTTGCTCTGGAAATAATCCTGCCTTTGGTGATGGGATGCATGCCGTTATTAGAGCACATTTTCATATACTCGTTTGTTGTTGTAATTTGGGTAGAAAGGCCATAAGTTTAAATCTCTAATTCACAACAAGCATTAATGTAAATCGTATCCCATTACAGTACATCATAGTGATATAATACAATATGCTAGTTTGCCCTAAGTGGATGTATTTGTCTCTGTGTTCTGGCTCCGATAATAGTTACCATCTGGGTGGTGTTTGTTCGGGTTTTTTTAATCGTTTGCAAAGCTTGTTGTTTTAAAGCTGAAATGAGTAAATTTGAAGCTGATTTAGGCAATCGCCTGGAGAATATCAAAAAGAACATCAGTGACTTTAAATTATTTTGATTTTTATCCTATTACTAAAAACATTTCCATGGGTCAGCTTTAAGCCATTGGCCGCCCCTCCTACTCAAGTGCCCAGTGTTGGGGATCTTGTAAAATGGCTGAGCTTCGACTGAGCTTTGGGTGGCAGGATTGACCCCCAAATGTCAAATCCTCTTCTTTTACCTGGACTTACCTGCATATTTCTGACTCTTCTGAGCTAAAAATCTGTTTTGTAGAGGAAGTATATAGTGTATAATATACATTATCTATGTATCTCTATCTACACATATCTGAAAGTACATGTTCACTGCATGTTTAATTAGAAACATTGCCCTGCATTCTGTCTATCCAGAGCACCAGTCACCATAAGATCGAGGCACTGAACATAGCTAAGAGTCGTAAGACTTGAAACAAGAGATCTTCTCTCTCGTAGAAGTTTGGTGCCTTGTACTTGTGTTTGATTTTATGCAATGTAATGATTCTGGTTCCTGCTCTTGATGGGGAGGCATTCACTGAAAGGAGGGTTTGGTATGGTCCCTAGAGGTTCTCAGACCAGTGCAAATTCAGAGCTGCTATGGTGAAGGGTTAAACAGCCAAGGGCCCAGCACTGAACTGAAAATGGCCTATTTCCTTGATGTCTCAATCTAGGTGGAGATGATTTCTTTGTCCCTAGTGAGCCTAGTCCCTATACTAATCTGGTCCAATCCTAAAACAAAGTTCAGGATTTTGAATTGGATCTGGTTTCAAGGAACCAGGGATGTTGTGCCGCAGTATTCCAACACATTCCTTTACTGTTTTTGAACATATAGGACAGTATTCTGGATGTGGATGGGAAAACCTAAGGGAGGCTCCAAACTTGCGTACAAATTAAGTGAAGGATGTTTCAGAAAAGCACATCTTGAGCCTAGCTCATTCCTCATACACGGGCCAGCTACTCTGTTTTATCCTCAAACACTACTAAAACACCAGAGTCACCAAAGCCAACAAGTAGCAGGCACGTGGGCTTGCATATACCAGGCTCTGATGGCACATTTGTGTTGTGCAGCCACAGTAACATGCGTGCCCTCACACAGGTCCCACCTCAACATGTGGGCACGTCAGGCAGACAGAGCAGGGCAAGCGCCCAACCCCACATCCCAGTGGGAGCACCAGAGCAGAGCAAGCCCCCGATCCTGCTCTCAGAGGGACGGATTAAAAGGTCTCAGGGGCCAGATGCAGCCTGTGGGCTGTAGTGTGCCCACCCCTTACTTAGGCAATTATGATTACAAGCAGTCCTGGTCAACACAGCTACTTTTGTTGTTCACAGTGCTCTTGTACAATAAAAAGAGCAAAAAAAGTTGGATCCTTGAAAAACATGAAAGTAGCAGCATTGCAGTGTGGCTTAACAAGCAACCAAACCGATGGTTTCCAAAGCGAAGTCCACAGCACTACCTGGAAATAGCTATGAGCTGCAAAAGCCCCCTGGGATTTACTTGAAATGAGCCCAAGAAGTGTTTTTCATTGTTTAGAATGTTAAAGCTAGCTCTGTGACTGACATAGGTTTTCAAGTGCAGAAAAGTTTATCTAGGCGAGATATTCAGCCACAACATAAATCCCCTTCTCTTCTCCTCTTGCCCCTCCAGTCAGTGTGGATTAGCAACCTGAATGGGGAGAAATAGAACAAATTGAAAATGAAAGGATTGGGGCATGCTTAGCTATGCCATGAGTTCTTTGGATTGCTCTGCATCCTGGTACGATGGGCAGCTTTTCCCATGTTAGTTTCCATCACCTTTATCAAATTAAACCTAATAAAATATATGCTGGATAATTTAAATTTTGCTTATTCAGGAATTTTAGAGATGAGGCAAGGAAATGATAGATATCTGCATAGCGAAGAATTTTTATTAAGTGGAACCAGATTTACTTCAACAGAAGAATGCCTAAGAGCTTTAAAGGAAATTAAAATGAGACATAACAATTGGAATTCACACAGGAGCATAAAGGATCTTCCTAAGATAAATAAAACATGCATTAAAAAAGCATTGAGCAGGAAAGACTGTGATAATGGAGATTATATCTCAAAAGCAAAGGAAAACAATTGGGCAAATAAAAATAAGACCTTTGAATGCAAAACAAAACTCAGTGTCCATGCCTACCAAAACTCCGTCTTCAAGCAGAAGGCTCCTGCATCCACCCCACATTTTGTGTGTCCTTTTTTCTCACATAGCAGTGGCTTTCATCCTGTGTTCTCATGCCATGGAACTTAAGTGTTGGTAAGCATATATTGTCCCTGAGAGAAGAGCAGAGCCAGCCTGCAAGCAGATCAAAGTTAGTCTTAGTGGAACTGCAAAGTGAAGTTTGCTGTGTTGACAGCACGCTGGATTAAGGGAGCATCAGCAGAAAAAGAACAGCATCTGTGGGGTGAGTGGTCAGATGTGAGTAACCAGGGTGAAGGTGAATGAGAGGCGAAAAAAGGAAAATCTTAGGGAGACAATCTGGGAGGGCGTAACAGACTTGAGGAACAGGGTCTTTGTCTAGCTCTAGAGCACCTCATCACTATAGAATCTGGATATTAAATAAAAGACGTACCACAGCACCTCAAGTAAGGACAGTCTTATCTGCCACTGTTCCCACAGGCTCACACATGTTTGTAAAGAGGCAGAACCATAGTGGAAAGGGTGGTGACAATTGGTCATTTTGTAGCATTGACTATGAGGAGGTCTGGGCAAAGAGAGAGTCTTAGATTGTGCTCCAAGTAAATGAGACGTGATCATGATCTCCAGAGGCAGAGGGCACCAAAGACCCAGTGCGTTCCTAGTGATTGAAGTGTTCTCTATGGGCTGCAGAAAGACAGATGGTCTCTCGGGCAGCTAAGCTTCAGCCCATTGAGGGCAACCTGGCTGCAACATCCCCCCTACCCCTACCAGCCACGCATGTGCTATAAGTTCACATTCTCTCCTTAAATGGCTTCCCATCCGTGTTCTTTGCAGTGCTCTGTTTAAAAGATGTGATCAGATTAAGGAGCCATCATGCTGACAGCACAACACCCAACTTTTCAGTGCCTAGAAATCACAGGAATGACGCAGTGATTCACAAAGCCTGAGTTCGGGGCCCAGGCTTCTTGATCATGAATGGGGACACTGTGATTCACAAAAGCCAGCATGCTAGGTGGGGAGCCATATAAGCCAGCCAATGGAAGATGTCAAGGAGGGGGGGGAGGTGTGCCAGCCCACCCCTCTTGGGAGACAGGCAACTCCCTGAAGCCTGTCTCTGCTAGTGATTGTCAGTTGTGAACCCTCTCTTGGAACTGGGTGCCTAAGGCAGGAAGCTGGGTGGGAAGAGGAGAAGGGTCAGTTCTACCAGATCAGACCCTGCACACGAGTTAGGCAGACAAGTGCCTGTCTTCCCTAGTTTGTGAATCGCTCTGGCTCTTAGGCGGGAAACAAGTGCAGTGCTTAATTAGTGTCAGGGCTTACCAGGGCTGAGCCCCACCACCTCTAGGCTTGCTGTGTCCATTATGAATGTAAAATATTGCTTGACCCCCCAGCACCTCTTTCATTACAAATTAAGGGAACTTTTTACTGCAAAAACTTAGATGCTGAGTGAATTTAGGTACCTACAATGTTTGGCGGGAGTTTTGTGACTTGTGCATAGGTGCCTACATCTGGGGTTGAGGTGCTTACGTACCTTTGGATCTTGCCCAGAAGCTTTTTCATTAACCCTAAAGTCTTTGAAGCCTGATCCAAAGCCCACTGAAGTCAAAGGGAGTCTTTCCACTGATTTCAATGGGCTTTGGATCAGAGCCATGTGTATTGTACATATACAACATTCAGCTCCCTATTTGAAAGGAGAACGGTTACAACAGTCCAGTTTTGTGCCCTCTTACTCTACTCAGTGATGCCTGGAACTCTTTTCCAGGATGTTTCTGCTCACCTCCTTCTCCAGACTCTTTTGATGACTCAAAGCATATATGTATAAGCCGTCACCATCAAACAAAGCCCATCCAAGTACACATCCTTTGATGTACCTCAGGTCTTGGACTGAAACTGCTCAAAACCAGCAAACAGAAGAAAACAATTACCAGTATTGTGTAGAGACTTCTAAGTTTTTAAAAGAAAGCTTTATTTCATGTCTTCCATGTGTTAAAAGCAAGAGGTAGGCTTTGGACCTGATTTTCCAGAGATACACCTTAAGATGACAACTTTTTTCCTTGATTCCTTTTCAGGGTTTTATTCATGCCAACTTAAAGTCAGATTAACTCTTTTTTTTAATCACAATTAGGAAACGGACTGGAGAGTCATGAAGAGGACGTGAATAGCCCTAAAATAAGCAAGCTACAGACAGTATAGAGAACATTTAATGAACTGAAAAATTCCGTGTCGGCATACATCCGATAAATGTGTCATTAAGATCACTTCCCCTTGGATCCATATGGATCCAATACATCTTGTGCCCATTGTCCTTATTTATGTGAGAGTGGTAAAGTAAATCTATCCCCACCAGGGACAGCAAGTCCTAGAGCTCTCAAGGGCAGAAGTAAATGTTTTGTAATAATTCTCTTTTTCATGCTGCTCTTTGAAAGGGAATTTTTAATCCAGTGATTCCCAAACTATGAAATCTAACAGAAACATTTCATGACTGCACATATGTAAGCCCATGTAGTGCTCTTTTATTTTTGACCATGAGGTCAACAGCACCATACTGGATGGGCTGCCGGTATAATGTGACAAAACAGGCCATCCAACCTGAGGGGGCCAGTAAAGGAGAGGGACCAGGCTAACCAGATGATGTCCCAGACTGGGAATTGAACTAGAATCTAGATCACCACTGTCGTGACTCACCTGCCAGCCTAGCACATCCATCTGGGACTGACCTGCCACTCAGAATCCTGAGAACATCTACATGTTTCCTCCACCTTCACTATCATGTCTCTTCTCCCTTTGTATCTGTCTCTTTGTTAAAATCAGGAAAAGCAACCAGTGCTCACAGCTTGGAACTAAGCAACTAAATTAACCCTTTCCTCCCCACTGAAAAGAACTGTCCAACCAATATTCCCTTAAAAGCAGGCTCTGATAGGTTTTTGTTAAGTTTGCTTTGCATAACCATTTCATTTCAGTTTTAAACCGCAATGTAGCTTGGTTTAAATTCTTTTCTTTTACGTATCTTAGTTAATACATACTAAACTTTGGCATGAATTTCTTAGTGTGTTTGCCAGAAAACTAACTGAATCTCTCTATACCAAACAAAACCTTGTTTAAAACTGTTTAATGATGGACTGTTTCAGACCTTTGTTAGCACCTTTAACTTTTTGTGCCCATTTATTCCATCTAAATTAATACAACAGGATACATCTCTGTATTTTCTCCTTAAACATCAAGTCCAAATACAACTATCATCTTTCTATGTAAGAGGAGTTAGATGTGAATCCCCTTGAAATCAGTCATTGCGGCTCCTTAATTAGCAAGAGAGTTTGCTATTGAATAAAGCAGCCCTTTGCCCTCCTTATTGAATTTCTCAGTAGCCTAGCCTTCCTTTGATCTTCCCCATAATGAACATTGTTTTGCCTTTTTCATAGTTTCATAGATCGTAAGGCCAACAGACCAATATGATCACTGACTCTGACTTTCGCATAACAAACCCATAAAATTTCACTAAGCGATTCTTGAATCAATCCCACATTTTGTGGTTGAACTCAAACACATTTTTAGAAAGCTATCCAGTCTTGATTTAGACTTGTAATGGGGAATTCACCACATCCCTTGGCAAGATGTTCCAACAGTTAATTACCCTCAGTTAAAAATGTGCACCTTACTTCCAGTTTGAATGTATCTACTTGAATTTCCAACCATCTGATCTCATATTCTTTGTCTGCTTCATTAAAGAGCCCTTGACTATAAGAAATGTTCTCCCTTTATAGCTACTGATTGACCATGATGAAGTTACCTATTGTCCTTCATTTGAATAAGATATCCTTACAAGCCCTAGACAGATCTGTATACTCATGTTTGGTGGTGTGGGTACAAAGGGCAAGTTTACATATGAGTTGAGGAGTTCAGCACCAAATAATTTAATCCCCAACCCCCCAGTTATTAACACTATAGTCTGAAGAAGCAAAGATTACATGGACTAATTTATAAATCATTGTTTTTTATCATATGGGATCAGGAATCTGACCCCACTAATAGTGTCATGCTATAAATGTTCTTTCTATGCCTTATATCATGCCTTGATAGATAAAAGAAATGGAAATCAAAGTTATTAATCAGTTTTTTCTGAAGGGAAAATTAGAAACAAAAATAAGCAAATAAAATTTAGCGCGCTGGTTCCATTACTCCTGTTTGAAAATTTCCATTGGAGATCATATCTCCCATTGGAGTGAGATCTGCTGTTAGATGTATTACTTTGAGAGAACATTTGTCTGTAGGGAAGTTGAAACAGGAGTTAATAAGGTAGAATCTCTGTAATTATCATAAATAATCCAGGCATTTTTAAAGACAGTTTTTAATGTTTAAAGGAAGGTGAATCCTGCTTTTTTTTTTATCATAGATAAACTCAAAATATTTATAAGCGGACAAAAGAAAGTCTCACAAAGTTTGGTAGTGGAGAACTTTAATTCCATTACTTGATGAAACAGCTCTGAGAGTATTCTCTTAAAATCTCAATGTGTTATTGAACCCACCAGTTTATTTAAAGAACAGTTTGAGACAGAACATTTAATGAAAACTACACATCTTAAATGCAAGTTAAATCCCCCCACAGTCTCTCTGTCATAACTTACTCAGCTTATATTGTCTAGCTATTTAGGGTTTAACAGGATATGCTGTTAATAAAACTCAAGTTACAAAACATTTCAACATTCAAATGAAATCATTTTCGTTAACAAAGTTAACCCTTGGCCATGCTTGTGTAAGATTTTATCTCATTCAATGAAGCTTGGAACTTGGTGGCACCATTTTTTCATGGGAAATGCTGAGGTTGTAACATTATTCTTGCGTCTTGGCTCATTGATGGTCCTTGCTTTGTCTGTGTCATTTCTTGGCTTTGTGTAGCTTCTCAGATTGCAATGAGTGTCCTTGCATTGACTTGAGCCTCCCCTTCTGTATTGTGTAATGATCTCCTTTGTCTTTTCCCTTCTTAACTTCTTCAGTTATAACACTTTTTTTCTCATGAGTATATGGGAACATGCCTTTGAGGGTTTTGGTAGGATTCAAATATTAAGGCTTGTTGCTTTTGCATCTCTTGCATTGGGCTGGTCTCAGTTGCTTCTCGTAAAGCTCAGTTTTGGATGGTACAGAACACTCTGGGGATATCCAGCAAAGAACTTAAGTGCATGCTTAACTTTAAGCACACATTTAAGTGCTTTGCTGTATCTAGCCCCTGATGCATATGCTCTAGGAATTATATATGAACATCAGAAGGTATTTCTGACTCTCCTGGAAGGGATGTCTCTTAGGGTATGTTTACAGTGCCTGCTGGATTGGTGGGTAGCGATCGATCCATCAGGGTCAATTTATTGCATCTAGTCTAGACACGATAAATCGATCCCCGATTGTTCTCCCTTCGACTTCTGTACTCCATTGCCACATAGACCAGGGCTTAGACTCTTTTTGAAGTTTTACTTTGAAAACTTTTATTTGGTCTATTTTTGTAATATCATTTCAGTTTCACAAATCTTTAAGAGTACTTGAAGAGCTCTTTCAATTAAGTATAAATATATAGAGACTTTATACACGTTTCTTAGCTTTTTAGAAAAAGTACTTTAAAAGTTTATATTATTAATATAACATACTCACTAGAAGTACCAAAATAATCTCTCTGAAATGTAGCTTTTTCTACTAGCACTTCTTCAGCCTGCTTCCCGTAACTTTAATTTTGAACAGTACATTTCATAAGCATTCTAAATAATTAATTCCTCAGTTAAAATTGCATATTTGAGTGATTTCCCAAGTATTAAAAAGAAGAAAATATCAGTTACTTCTAATAACTTTTTTGTTCTGTGATTCTGGAAAGTGCATGTCCATTGTACAGCTCCATTGTACAGGTCATTTCTTGTCAAAAACTTATGTCTTCAAGACATTTTGAAGTTTGTTTGTTTTTTTTTGTCTTTTTGTCTTTGTACAGATTTTAATATCATTAATGATTAAATCTAAGATTAAAATTAAAGAATCTCATAGCACATAGTTTATATAAAGCAACGAACATTCAAAATATATTTCTTCATAATACCTAGAAGGTTGGGCAAGAGGTCTGTATGGGAGCGAGAAGTAGGATCCAGGTTTCCTTCCTCTCATCAACTTTTGCTATCCTTCTTCCCTTTTTATTCACTAGGCTCACTAGAGGTTTTAATTCTTACAATATTGCTATATTAGAATCTAATTCTCTCATATTGCTCTGCTACAAAACTCTTTATGTTGTGGAACAAAATTAGACTTTTTAAACAAGTAATTACGTAAATTACCTTAATTAGATAATAATATAAGGTCAGCAACAAAATTATGTATACTCTAGCTGAATCATTATAATGCTGATGACAGTAAGGATGGAACGTAGTGTCTGGCACTATCTTCCCCCAAAGCTAAGGGTTTGTACAATTCCCCTTCAGTTTACGCAGTGTAATTTAGGTCGAGGTGTTTATCATAGCAGATATAGCTGGAAAAGTATTTGGAGTAATTAGCTAAGTGCTTTAATAACTGCTGAAACATCTGTCTGAATTAATCCCAGCAAGGTAGCCATTTTATTGAAATGTATAATATTCTCATAATACAACAGGCAAAATGGCTCCATTGAAGTCAGTGGAGTGACATCAGAGAGGAATTTGGCCCATCAATTAGTCTTGGGTTGCCTACTGTGTAGCCCTTGTGTTTTGAGATGACATGGTCAGGTTGTGAATCAGTTCAATAAGTCTTTAGGTGCTTGTAAAACTCTTAGCTCTTTCAGCTGTGCCGTTCTTCTAAAGAGCCTGCATGGCTGGTGTGCTGAGGTGGATGTTTCCTTTGTGTTTTTTCTGACCCTTGATGTGACTCTGTTACAGTCTTTACACTCGTTAGGACTCTAATGAGGATCTATGAAGGTATTTGCTTTAAGATTCCGTTATATGTAGTTTCAGAAAGCTGTACACTACACTTCACAATTTCAAAGCCAATAAATGAAGCTACACCTTTTCAAACAATTTTTTATTTAAAAGATTTAAAAACAAAATATACCATGTAATAATTTTTGAGAGCTATCATTTTGGTAAATGCAGAGTGACTTTACAGCTAGACATGTGGGATAGAAAAACCAGCTTTATAATATAAGCTAACTAGGGAGACTACAGAGTGGCATTACTGTAGCCATAGTCCTAATATATTTAATTTCCCACAGGTTGAAAATAAAGGTCAGGGAGATTGGTTGTGGAATAAAGAGCCTTTCTTCTCTAGGTCGCTGGTTGGTATTTGGCTTAGTTCCACAATGTCATTAGGTATTAGCAACATTACATACCATCTAATAGCTGTTTGGACTATGTGAATCAAGTTGGAGGTCTCAGTCCTGTTCTTAATGGACAGCTGCTGAAAACCAGCATTATGACTGGCAGTCTCAGCTGAAAGATCAAGGGCTCAATGATTCTGTCAACAGACCTACCCTGTCATCACTACAGATGACAGTCAAAATTAAGGCACGGTGGCATAGTGGTATAGAGAAGCTTGCATTGCTAGTACTGGTCCTGTTCTGTGCATGAACTTTAGGTAGACCAGACTGTGAGTGAGTAAACCAGTGAATGAGGACCAGGCAGACAGACAAAGATTGTATCCCTGCATAGGGGGTTTCTCATACATGTTCTCCATGGCCATTCCAGAAGTTGTGAAGTTGAGAAGTAGCAATAGGTAGGGACTGACATCAAGGCCTGGGAAAGTGAAAGAACCCCGGGAGACTCCGAAGGGTAAGGAGAACAGCTAGAAGGGAGTGGAACAGAGTTGCAGTGTAGTAGAGGAAAGGGGATTAGAAGGTGGTGGGAGACAAAGCACAAATTCATTATTTCTGCCCTTGAATTAATATTCCTACCCTTTACTAGTTCCGAAGTGATATTAGCATGTTGAAACCCTTCCCCATAAACACCTTAAATAAGAACTGGTCCCTTCAGTGATCATTTAAAGTTGGTCAGCATAAAATACTTTCGTTGCACCTGAGTTGCCATTGTTTGTTCAAAGCTATGAAAAAATGAGAGGAGAACATTGCTTTAAGACTATTGGCCTGGATGATTTCAGACCACCCGTTTGACTGGTGACGGATGATGGGCTCCAGGAAGAATAGACAAGATATGATTCTGAAAATATGCATTTCAAACAGAAAACAACAAAGCAGCTTGAAGTACCATGTTATTTGATGGCTGCCTGCTTTGAGGCTAAGCTTCAATGATGTGCTTGAGTGCTTAGAGACTGTGTTTGACACAAATAGCCTCAATTCAGCAGAATCTAGGGTTAGGACTCGTGCAACTGTTGTTATAAAAAAAGCAGAGATTACTCCCCTTCTTGTGTTTAAAGAAAGGAATGGGGACAAATAACCTGTCCAACTGCTGCCCCCCTCCCCAACTCCCCCTTCCCATTCTTATAACCAGTCTCCAGCATGCTGATGAAAATATAAGAACATGGTCTGGCCAACTGCAGGTTTCTGTGCAATGGACAAGAAGTATTGTAAGGTTACTTGGCTGATTTGGATGGGGAGGCAGGGGAAAGGTGTTTGATGGAAGTGGTGTGAAGGGTGTTCAAAGAAATATCACAAGGAAGCTCTGCTTAAGTGCAAGATGTTCTCTTTCTTTTTCTACATCACAGGGATCACTGCTGAGCGAGACATCCATGTTCCTGGGCATCTTACAGTAGAAAAAAGAATAATGTGTGAAAAGACATTGGAAATAAGAACACTTTTTTCACCACTTTCAAAGAATGTTCAGATTTTCTTTTCTTTTCTTTTTTCCTGAGTTGATCTTTTTCAAAGACCCTTTGAATTATTTTTTTTTGTGATGTCTGAAAAGTTTCTTAGAAATAAGGACTCAGAAGTTTTAAGTTCAAAAATTTGGGAGAAATGTTGGATGGCATTGTCAAACCCCAGTTTACTTCTTCGTATTTTCATCTCTGTCTTTCATAAGAGAGAATGGTTTTGTGCTGATATGTTGGTCATAACATACCAGAAAACCATCTAAGAAAGAATTTATTGGGGACTAAACTTACATCTGAAATACTGCGTGTCAAAGCATGCACATGAATGCTTGAAAAGCTGAGCTCTCGAATACTTAAAATCTAGTTACTTTAACTGGAAGTAAAGTTAAATCAGTTTTAACATAGTCCTACAATACTCAAGTTCTCTTTCCTTTTGATAAGAAGTCGTTTATTTGTTACCTATATTTGCAGAAAGAAGCAATAAAAAAGCATTCAATGAAAATAGGATTTTCTAGTAGTTGACTATTGATTTGTTTGAATTCTACTTTACCCCTGTGTTCTTTATTTTCCAAAGAGAGGATGACAAATAGCACAAATATGTTGAACTAGCAGGCATTGGTCAAAGAGAAAAATACTTCAGTAGTTGCAATGCTGCTGTTGGGTTTTTTTTAAAGGAAACTGCCTATTGTACAGAGGCGTAAGTATATCTTGGTATCATAGAGAGGATTCAGAGATGGGCAACAGAAATGACCAGAAGCTGTGAAGTAAGATTAAAATTATTAGTTTAGAGATGAATAAGAAGGCACATGATTTTGTATGTACGGTATGTATGCCTCTATCTGGTTGTACGTATGCACATATCTGTGTGTGTGTGTGTGCGCGCGCATAAAGCAGAGAAGTAAAGTATGTGTTCCTTTAAAAGAAGCAGTGGAACATTCAATGAAACTGAAGGGCAACAAATTTAAAACTAATAGAAGGCCACCTATTTTTACATAGTACATAATTAACCTGTGTATCTCACCCACAAGATGTCTTTCTTACAGGGCTTGCAGTACTTCTGCTCCTTAGTCTCTCTGAAGCACTGACATCAAGCCTTGATCCTCTTGTTCTTAACTATCTCAGCATACATTCTCGTGATTTTTCCACTCTCAGACTGGGGCCTGGCTACATTGCCCTGTGTATGCCAACCACTTATCACTTTGCAGGTTCAACTGGGTTTGGGGCACCTGTGTTTCTTCATTTTGGGAAGAGGTGGCCAATGATAGAACTACCAACAGCCTTCTTCAAACAGTGTTTTTATTTAGCAAAGCATTAGGGAAAAAGGCATTTTAGTACACCAGTATTACACTATTACGCACATATTTAATCTCATCTCACCTCATACTTCACTGCAAGCTAAGTTAGATAGGCTTTCCTTTTAGGTTTCAGGAATAGAATGGACTTGCATTCTTTTAAGAAGCCAAGGACCAAACCAGGTCTCAGTTTGTCTCCCAGTCTGTTCGTTCTTACAGGGAAACTGGGCTTTCTGAAAGCCCACACCCTTCCGGTGGACCCAATTACTATGCTCCTCAGTGGTCTTTGTTACAGGGCCAAGGGATGAGGTCTTCTTTTTGCCTCATACTTGTTTTTCTCCTCTCAGCAAGCCCATCCGTCTTTCAGCAGTCAGACCATTCCAACCTTAATGACTTGCAGTCACTAGTCTTGTGATTGTATCTACTTGTGAAGAAGAGTGTATAAGCTCCCAGGGGTTGGGTGGCCACCTAGTAAGACTTTGCCTTGTGGTTGCAATGGCAGTTCGAAGTAATGGTGAGCAGCTATTCGGGAATCAGTGTCAAGAAGCCAAGCCAAAGATCAGGACCAGAGTTGGGATCAGAAACACCAAGGCGAAGGGAAGCTGAAGTCAATAAGTCAGGTCACAGGCTCAAAGCAGGGAGGTAAGGACTAGCTTGGAGAGGACAGGAATCCAGGTAGGACAAGGCTGGAGGAAGAACTGGAAAATGGAGCGGGGCAAATGCATCTGCAGACATGGTACACAATGAGCAGCCACTGTGCTGTTGCTGCAATGATTAAATATCAAGCCACTGGCTCCTCTTTGGGAAGCCAGGACCTTTTGGAGAAGGCCCATTGGGCCCAGCTCAGCTTCGTGGGTTGCCTAGCAATCAGGATGGGAACCAGATGTGCTCCTAATAATTGGCTGAAACTCTCTGCTCCCCTATAATAGTCTTAACACACCATCTCAGAAATCCAATACATACACCACATGATGGGATACAAATCAGCCATATGAAATCAATATTTGTCACCGAGCACCCCCACATTTGTCACAATGTCATAGTCGCCAAGAGTGCTTTAGAGTTAAAAAAGGGATTAGACGTTTAACTGAATAATGGGAACACCCATGGTTGCAGGAAATATGATAAAAATGTATAAGGGATATAAGTCCTCATGCTTCAGAGTTGATTGTGTGTAACCACACTAATTGTGGAGTTAGGAAGGAACTTTATCTATGAGCAGATTATTCCATAATTTTCCATTTCAGGCATTCTTGCACCTTCTTCTGAATCTTCTGGTACCAACTGTAGAGGTTATGGGACTGCTCTTTTACACTGGCTCCTAATAATTAAGGGAATCCTGAAAGTGTTTTCTGTGCTCTCTATCTATGCCTGCAGAGGTGTGAAGTGAAATGGAGATGTCCTCCTTGAGGGCAATGGCTTGTTGGAGGCCCCAGAAGAAGGAGTATCCATTGGGGGATGGGGATGGCAAATGGTGTTTCTGAAAAGTTATTTCAACAATCTTTATTTGAGGCCCCTCAGTGGTTAGCTCCCTACACTCACAAGTGAGACCTGAGTTGTGTTCCTCGGTCTAGCACAGAGCCAGGCAAATGTTTTGTGGCAAATAGTAAATTTGCCAAAAGTGCATTTCTCAAGACACCAAAACGATTTGTGAATTCAAGTAGAATTTGGTAAGTGTTTTCAGCTGAAAAAATCCTGAAAAAAATAGAAATGTCAAGGTTGTGTTTCAACATTTCTTTTTGAAAATGTAATTTTGCCTTGACCTGAATGACTTTTTTTTTTCTTTCGGTTTTTCATTTTGGTGAGGGGGAAAAAAATCCGTTTTGATTTGAAACAAACTGGATTTTTTTTCTAGATTATTTTTCAGTTTGGCCACCAAACCAAAAAAATTAATGATTTGCTCAGCTCTAGTCCAGTCCATCACTGAGGAACTGCATATTCCTGACCAAGACAATTTACTTGATGAGCCGCCAGTGGTCTGGTGAGACAGGAATCTGACTGAAGAATGGTGTAGAAGAATTCTAATGGGAGACCCATCTCACTTTTTCATTTGGGGCTTTTCTTTACTCTCTCTATATATACATAGTCATTTTTAAAATTATATTTAATTAATGTAGCCCCTTTTGCTGGACATCTTAACAGTGGACAATTAACTTTGAAATGTCTGTTACATAACCTTGTCTCTGAATTCAAATAGCCAGATCCATATTTAATGTAACTGCTGTAATTTAAGTAGGTTGTCAGCAGACATTAATGTGTCCTCTGCTATGCTCTGTTGCTGTCTAGTGATAGGGCCTGAAACTGTTTGGACTGTTGTTTAAAAGTGCAAATATTGCAAAAATACTACTAACAAGCTCAATATATTTTGATTCAGCAAAGGCCACAAATAATCTGGCTAAATGAGACATTAATTACAAATAGGGTGACCAGACAGCACAGTGAAAAATCGGGACGGGGGTCAGGGGTAGGACAAAGCCCCAGATATCTGTACTGTCCCTAAAAAATCGGGACACATGGTCACCCTAATCACAAAACTAATTGTAAATGTTTTTATTTCAGGCACCTGAATTCACACTAACCAGATTCTACTTCCTTGAATTACCCTAGTGCATAACACTATGACATTACAGCTATCCCAGAACCCTACTGGATCAGAGAATGATTTGCCAAAGATTTTTAAAGAATGATTATCATAGCATCCCAGAGGTATAGGGTTAGAAGTCCTTTGCAAAATCTATATATATAAAAGTCAAATGGTGTATGTATGCGTGTATGTATGTATGTACCGTATATACTCGAGTATAGGCCGACCCGAATATAAGCCGATGCACCTAATTTTAGCACAAAAACCGGTAAAAGTTATTGACTCGAGTATAAGCCGAGGTTCCCCCTGCCGAGGTTCCCCCTGCCGAGTTCCCCCTGCCGAGGTTCCCCCTTCCCCGCCGCGGGCGGGCTGCCGAGGTTCCCCCCTGCCGAGGTTCCCCCTTCCCCGCCGCGGGCGGGCTGCCGAGGTTCCCCCCTGCCGAGTTCCCCCTGCCGAGGTTCCCCCTTCCCCGCCGCGGGCGGGCTGCCGAGGTTCCCTCCTCCCCGCCGGACCAAAAAAAAAATGTGCGCCCCGGTTCCTCCCCTCCCCGCCGGACAAAAAAAAAAAAAAAAAAAAAAAAGCCTCGCTCTCCCGTCCCCGCCGCGCGGGCGGGCTGCCGGGAGCGTCCCGGTTCCCCCCTCCCCGCCGCGGGCGGGCTCCCGGCAGGGACAGGACGGGTCGCGCCCGCAATGGCCGGGGCTCCCCCCGTGACAGGCCGCGGCACGGAGCCGCCGGGCCCAACCGCCCCGGGATCCTCCCGAGCCAGCCCTGCTACCGCGCAGCGGGGGCCGTCCCCCCCCCCCCCAGCCCGCCGCCCGGGCCGGGCCCTGCACTCACCCCTCCCCGGGGGGGGGAACGGCCCCCGCTGCGCGGTAGCAGGGCTGGCTCGGGAGGATCCCGGGGCGGTTGGGCCCGGCGGCTCCGTGCCACGGCCTGTCACGGGGGGAGCCCCGGCCATTGTGGGCGCGACCCGTCCTGTCCCTGCCGGGAGCCCGCCCGCGGCGGGGAGGGGGGAACCGGGACGCTCCCGGCAGCCCGCCCACGCGGCGGGGACGGGAGAGCGAGGCTTTTTTTTTTTTTTTTTTTTTTTTTTTTTTACCGGGGTGTCTCGAGTATAAGCCGAGGAGGCTTTTTTCAGCCCAAAAAGTGGGCTGAAAAACTCGGCTTATACTCGAGTATATACGGTATGTGCACTTACTCCTTCAACACTGTTTGAGCTAGAGACTTGAAATTTGGTACAGTTAGAGGTCTTAGGGTCCTAATCAGGGTAAGAGTCGAAAATTTTTCAAATCTCACCTCTGACACCCCCCAGGGGTGAAATTCTTTAAAGCCCATTCACATCAGCTGGGCAGCTCCTGTTCTCGGTGACATAGTTATGATGTCATAATACCCCCTCCAACGGACCCTGCATTCGCTCAGCTCTCTGCACCCTCCCCACCTCCGATGGACCCAAGCAACGCCGGGTATTTTCGCTAGTAAATCTATAAATTGTAATAGCTGTCATATCCGCATGAATGATGAATGCTGGGGCATCGCAGCTTAGCATTGTCTCTGAATGCCATATGGGTGCAGGGTACTTTTAAAATTAATTTTCTGCTGAATGCCCCTCTTAGAATTGAGAGCATCTCAGCGCGAACACACGCTTAGATTCCTTGGGGGGGGAAACACATGGTGGATACCTTTAAGAACACCCACTAGTGTGGGACTTTATAGTTCTTTCTTAAAGACTGTAGCCCAAATTACTGTATTCTACTAATAGACATAGGAAAAATCAAGTAGTAAAAAGGGAAAATAAGAGATATAACACTTTTTCCAGTTGCAATGCAAAAGGCATTTTGTATAACCAAGAGATAATTGTGACCTAAACTACTCCTAATGACTCCATCCTCTAAGCAGTAGTGAGAATTATCCCCTATTCCTCGCTTTTAATATTTTTTCAGGTAATCTCTTTTTCTCTGCTTCCCCTCCAACACTCTCTTTATACAATTTCATATCCCTCTCGGATTGCAGAATTGCATTTTGTAAAGCAAATGGAATTTGAATATATATTTAAAATGACAGGATTGATATTAAAATTTAAATAAAATATTACCATTTTTAAATAAATTGCTTCAATAGTAGCAAATTAACAGTAAATTGATAGAGAAAGGTAAGCACAGATCCTTTAAATCATAGTGAAGTTTTTAACATTCAAGCTAGAAGTGTCTCAGTTTAACACATCATTGGTTAGTATTATTAGAAATTTCATTGGGTTGTGGAGCGTATTATGGTTATGGTCTGAAATTGAAAGTACATAGACTCAGGACTTCTACAGTAGGCTGAGTTCTTATTCAGTTACTGATCAGTGTGCAGCAACTGACATGCCTTGTTAATAAGCACAGGCAAACTGCCACTAATACCCTATTTGCCGCTGTACAGAAAGATTTTTAATGGTACTTATTTTCTTGTTTATAGTTCGATATCAATCATGAAATGGGAACTGAGAAACCAGTAAATGTCATTTACTAGTTCTCAACTGGCATGAATTTATCGTCTGCATTGCATTTAATCACATTCATCTACTCTCCTCAAAACAGGGTAGGGGATTAGAGTAAAAAATGTGGCTTGAATCATTAAGAAGCCTGCTTAAATTAGTAGCATAAATGAAACTAGAAAAGCCGTTCCAATTAGTAGTTAGAGGAATGCAACTGATGATTGTCTGACCTCCACTTTTATTATTTTGAACTTTATTCTCTGAAAATAATTCAAGCATTTGCTTTTCATGATCTGCCAAAAAACTGGAGAGAAAATTTTGGATAAAGAATTAAATGCTTGGAGGACATTAATTTGCAAATCATTGTTGCTGCTTTCAGCAGCAAATTTGACTGTCACTTGACTCATGTTCCCTGGAAGTTCTATAAAAGTTATGATGTGACATTTATTCTTAGTAATATAAAATAAATACTAAATACTGAGGGAGTGTTTTGCCCAGATCATGAGGCTGATTTGATTCAGTTGATTGTTCTAGCATTTTGTATTGTGAGTAGGTGACTAGATGTCCTGTTTTTATAGGGACAGTCCTATTTTTTGAGACTTTTTTTTATATAGGAGCCTATTAACCCCTACCCCTGTCCCATTTTTTCACAGTTGCTATCTGGTCACCCTAATTTTGAGGGGCCTAGCAAGCTACAGAACAGTCTGATGATAACCATATGCTGTGAAGTGCTAAAAGAGCATCACCTGGTACATCCTCAATTCCTATCTAGAAGGATTTGATCCCATTTAATGTAAACCACCTTTCTTTAAGAAGTTCCTGAAAATCCATTTGTTGTTCATTGCTTCCCTTTTGCATGTCAATTAAAAAAAAGTTGTGTGTGTGTATTTGTGTGGCATGTTTGTGATAAGAAGCTGCTGGTTTGGGAGAACAATTTGTATCAGTGGTTTATGAAATATTCAAGACTAGTGCAGAAGCCCGTGTACACGGGCCAAAGTGCTTAATGCTGTTTGTCCGGGCCGTATCTACGGCTCGTGGACATGATGGCTCTGGACAAAAAGGGTCTGTCCCCTCTTCCCATAGAGAGGTGAGTGTGCCTTGCTTCTCTGCTGGTAGACTGACCACCAGACCCCCTTAGCTGCTCTTAGCCTCCCCTTCAGCTCCCCCTCTCTCAGGATCCTTGCCCCAGGGACTGTTCCCCCTCAGCTGCTCTTCCCACACTCCCTGCCCCCTCCCTCAGGGTACAGCCCTGGGCCTGCACCCCTCCTTTTCCCTGGAGATTGACTCCCCTTTCCCACCTGGCTGCCCCCTCCAGGCTCCAACACCCCACCCCCCTTTCAGGCCCTGTTACCTCGCCCCACTGCGGGCCTTGAACTCCCCCTTTTTCCCTACCAGTGGGGGGCCTTATGCTGCTCTTCCCTACTACTGACCCCCCCCCTGCCTTCTCCCCCTTTCGCTAGTGGGGCTCCTGTCCTCCTACCAGTGGGGGCCCTGTGCTCTCTCTGCTTCCTCGCCGCCACCACCACCGAGAATCCGCTGTCCCTCCCTCCCCGCAGGGTACCCTATTCTCCCCTCTCTCACTCCGCTGTCCCGCCCCTGCCGACCCCCTTCTCTTGGTCCCGGGCCGGCTAAGTCGCCTGCGTCAGCCCTGCTGCCGTTAGACCCCAACGGGCGAGCCCCAGCAAACCCCTGGCTTCAGAACTGTCACACTCCGTTTGAATCACCGTCCTCGCTTCCCATTGGAAGAGAGCCAACACTTCCCTAGAGCCTGATTGGGGGGATCCGCCTCTCAGAGCAGCTAGGACCCGTCCCCCTCAGCTCCTAATTGGAGGAGTCATGAGACAGAGGCAGGAAAGAGAGAACAGTGGACGTTTGTCCGGGCCGTCTGTATGGCTCGCGGCGGCGCACGTGCGGCAGCCATTTTGTGCCGCCGAACTACACCTCCCAACGTGCTCTTGGTCCGGGCCATCTCTACTGCGCATGACGGCTTCGGATAAACATCCTCCGGCCTTTTATTATATAGGATGAAGCAGAACCCTGCATCCAGTCACCCCAGAATGTTGAGGAGGTTCAAATCCAACCTTTGCAGTTTAGTTCCTTTTCTGTGAGGCATGAAAGGAGTTAATTGCACTTGTACATATCTTACCATTGTGATATGGATGTGTTTGGTTAAGTACAGATGAGATACTGGGTATGGCTCCTTTAAGAAAATCAGCATGTGGATCAACTGCACTTGTGATAGAATGCTGCACGGAGACATTCCACTGTGGAGCACTTTCTGAGCCAGACAGTCTGTTTTCTTAACGGAGCCAAGACTGGGATCTGAAAGACCAATTGCTTCTCTGCTTTTAATTAGCACCGGTCGAATACTATTAGTTGAATAATGTATTTGATGAATAATGCTGTTGTCTGTCAAATAAATTATTCAATGAATCTTTTTTGCATTATCCAAACAGCTCTATAGATGGTTGAAAACATCCATTGAGTAATATGTTAGAATGATGCATTGCTTTTCAAACATATTATTCAACAAATAATTGCATCCTGCATTCAACAAGATCTGTCCTTAATTATAATTTGCATGTATGTAGCAACTTCTGCCTACAGGATCACAAAGAATTTAGGTAGGAGGTACTAGGAGCAGAGGTGATGTGGGAGGGGTAAGGCAAAATGGTACTGTGGCTTTGGATGATTTATGTTTGTAACTCCTGTAGTATTGTGTTTTTAAGAGTATGTCAAGGGCACTGAGAGCTGGGAATGGAAGTCCTTTTCGGTATGGGACTTTTAGCCTGATATCCAAATAAATATACACACAACACCACTCCCATGAAGCCATCTCTGAAGGTTGGATGGTATGCAACCACTTCACTATGCAACATCATGGTGGTGAGAGCCCTGAGACAAATCCCAACTCTGATGAAAAGAGTCTTGGGATCTTCAGTGTTCTCAGAGCATAAACAGACCCTTAATATTTATAGTCACATCCCTACTTAAACTATGGTTTTAAGGTGTTGAGGGTTGCCTGACTACTAACTGCCTTAGACACTTGAAAAGCTTAGGACAAAAAGAGAATGTAGTTTGGGGAACAAGCTCAGACTGACAGAAGAGAATACAGAGCAGTAGCTTACTACTACCCTTAGAATTCAAATACATCAATAAATGAGAAGTATGACTTGGGCTTTAATATTATACAATTAAATAGCCGATTCTACTTCTCCCTGAGTTCCATGTTAACAACACTTTCCACCCTTTGATATTACTGGATTGTACCTAGCTTAAGTCTTTCATGACTAAAAGTAGTTACCATGATGTGTTTGTTCAATATCCCATGTGAGCAGAGCCATTTCAGTTGCCACTTTTGTTTGCAGTTGGGAGGGGCCTAAGCCATTGTGAAGTATGAATCCTGATCCAAATTTCCGCAAAGTTTTGGACATTTTCAGATTTGGAACTCTGTTTTCAGACAATTTCTTATCAGCAGACTCACCAGAAAGCCTGAGGATGGGCTAGTCATGGTAAATGAACTATTCTTACCCTCTTCTATTGGCTTCCTCTGCAGCATAGGGCTCAGGTCATTTGCAGGTTTCAATGAGTGTAAATGGTGGATTCTCTGTAACTTTAAGTCTTTAAATCATGGTTTGAGGACATCAGTAACTCAGCCAGAGGTTATAGGTCTATCATGGGAGTGAGTGGGTGAGGCTCTGTGCCCTGCAGTGTGCAGGAGATCAGACTAAATGATCATGATTGTCCTTTCTGGCCTTAATGTCTACCCTTTCACTTAGCTCCTCCAGGTTAAGGTTGTGGTACACTGGTGAGGGAATCTAAGAAGACTGTCATGCTGCTACCTGTGGTGTATGTACCCAGAGAAAAGATTAAGTCTCTGTGCTAGGGGTATGGGTTTTGCAGTCAGAAGTGGCCTACATGAAGTTATGAGTAGCACAAGGAGAAGCACCAAACCAATGGCTATCAGCTTCCTAGAGCATATGAGATGAATGTGAGCTAGAGAAGAGGAGAGGACCCATGACCTCTGAGTGCTCCAGATCTTCAGTGTTTCAAGTCTCCAGTTCAGATGACAGCTAAAATTTTGAAAAGTGTCTAAATTCTATTTTCAAAAGTGATGTACGCAATGAGGGCCAGATTTGCAAAGTACCTATCTTAAAAGCTTGAAATCTGTGGCCACTTACTCTGCTTAGGCACTGTTTAAAATCCCATGGGGTACCTATATGCACCTTTAGGCACCTAAGTATCTTTGAAAATCTGGCTCTAAGGGGCGTTGGCAAATATTACCCAGGATGCATTGTACATACTCTCAGCTGGGGATGCTATGACATTCTTTTGGGATGCACAGACAAATCTATCAAGTGCTAGTTGTGGAGTTCGCGGATGACACTAAGCTGGGGGGAGAGGTAGATATGTTGGAGGGTAGGGATAGGGTCCAGAGTGACCTAGACAATTTGGAAGATTGGGCGAAAAGAAATCTGATGAGGTTCAACAAGGACAAATGCAGAGTCCTGCACTTAGGCATCCCATGCACTGCTACAGGCTGAGGACCGACTGGCTAAGCAGCAGTTCTGCAGAAAACGACTTGGGGATTACAGTGGATGAGAAGCTGGATATGAGTAAGCAGTGTGCCCTTGTTGCCAAGAAGGACAATGGAATATTGAGTTTTATTAGTAGGAGCATTGCCAGCAGATTGAGGGAAGTGATTATTCCCCTCTATTCGGCATTGATGAGGCTACACCTTGCATATTGCGTCCAGGTTTGGTCCCCCCACTACAGAAGGGATGTGGACAAATTGGAGAGAGTCCAGCCGAGGGCAACAAAAATGATTAGGGGGCTGGGGCACATGACTTTTGAGGGGAACTGGAGTTATTTAGTCTACAGAAGAGAAGAGTGACGGAAGATTGATAATAGCCTTCAACTACGTGAAGAGGGGTTCCAAAGACGATGGCGCTAAGCTGTTTTCAGTGGTGGCAGATGACCGAACAAGGAGCAAGTTGCAGTAGGGGAGGTCTAGGTTGAATGTTCAGAAATACTATTTCACGAGGAGGGTGGTGAAGCACTGGAATGGGTTACCTAGGGAGGTGGTGGAATCTCCATCCTTAGGGAAAGCGAGGAATACTTGTAGCACCTTAGAGACTAAAGAATAAATGAACACAAATCTGACATCAGGAATCATAATATTAAAAAACCAGTAGGAGAACTTCAATCTTCCTGGCCATTCCATTAAAGATTTGATGGTTTCAATTTTGAAACAGAAAAACTTCCAAAACAGACTCCAACAAGAAACTGAGGAACTGGAATTAATTTTCAAATTGGATACAATTAACCAGGGGCTAAATAGGACTTGCGAATGGTTCTCTCATTACACTAATTGATTGCAATTCCTGAGTTAATTTACCTGACACAGAAATCCATTTCAAAAGGTATTTTTTTCTCCTGCTGATAATGGCCCATCTACATTTAACAGCCCTCTTAGAATTGGTATGCTAATGTACAATTTTTTTTTCTCTTTCTTTCTGTGTGTATAAATGCATCTTACTTCTGTTCCATTCTATATATCCAATGAAGTGAGCTATAGCCCACGAAAGCTTATGCTGAAATAAACTGGTTAGTCTCTAAGGTGCTACAAGTATTCCTCACTTTTCTTTACGGATACAGACTAACACGGCTGCTATTCTTAAATCCATCCTTAGGGGGTTTTAAGTCCCTTGACAAAGCCCTGGCTGGGATGGTTTAGTGGGTGTTGGTCCTGCTTTGAGCAGGGGATTGGACTAGATGATCTTTCTGAGAACTCTTCCAACCCTAATACTCTATGATTCTATGATTCAAACCTGATATATTCTTAAGTAGGCCACTTTTTAGCTGTAGCCATTCTATGGATAAATAGGATCGCAGCAGCTAGGGACTGACACCTTTCTCTAAAATTTCTGTGAAATAATAAAATACTGCACCTTGTTTTGATTTGGGAGGAGAAACAAATCCCTTACCATTACAACTATATTTCCCTTTAGCTCCCCGTTAGCAGAATTAAAGTATAATTTAGAGGGTCTGAGGCTTTCCATGAAGTATGAAATAAACCAGTCACAGTAACAGATTGGGGACCTCAATGATAGCCAAGGCTCCTGAATAAAGGCCCGTTAAGGTCATCTGTTTTTTTATCTCACCAAAATTAAGTCTGTGTTGATGTCAAGTACCAAGCTGAGAACATTTTAGAAAAATCCTACTGGGTTATATTGCTCCTCATGGGAATTGTTTTGTTTATCTGCCTCAAAATAAGATAGGCTGTCGATCTAACTAACTTGGCTATATTTTCCTTTATTAAAGTTAAACCTCCTATGATCGTGGATTTAATTTAATGCAAACTAAATTGTGTCTAGACAACATGATCTGACTGTCATGGAAACTTGTATTTAATAAGGTTCCTCATGCACTAAGTAATAGCTTTGTTACAGCATATTAATATAGTAAGCCTTATCTTTTTGCTAATACTGCAGACTGTATGTTTCCTGTTTAGAACTAGTAATAAGGTTGAATTTTACCCAACCTTAGGGAGGATGTTTGTTTATTTATTTACTTATTTATGGAGTAGTTAAAAACTAAAAGTGGATTTTATGTGTGTTTGGATGAGAGAGAAGGAGAACACAAATTCTATTAAATCTAATTGGCATAATGAGTGACACTCAGGGTGAGAGCATTAAATGATTACCCAAGGATAAAGAATAGTCTTGAGATCCAGGTATACTGCTTGAAGTTGAGCAGAATGCAAAATGAAGGCACTATTTTTACCCAAGAGCAATTTTTACTGTTATTGACCCTGCAAGCACTTTCTGTTTTATTGTTTTCATGGG
This sequence comes from Sternotherus odoratus, assembly GCA_032164245.1. NCBI lineage: Eukaryota > Metazoa > Chordata > Testudines > Kinosternidae > Sternotherus > Sternotherus odoratus. Next base: position 14,351,890 of record JAVMKO010000003.1, on the reverse strand, counting down.
GTGTTTTTGTGCACCATATTTATGCACTGAGTTACCTATAGAGATATAAAGGTAAGAGTGGATTAAGACTTACTAGGAACTCTTTCAAAACTGAACACCTCCCCACTTCTGAATGGGTTTACGTAATTCATGTGGTTCTGTTAGGGAGCACCTATCTGCATTTTATTTTACAAATCAATGAAAGTAAGTGTGCACGAGAGTGTGCATGTGTGTGTTTTAAAAAACATCAAATCAAACATTGTGTTGATTTTCTTTTGACACTTTTTGCATTAAAATTACTACAGGAAAATTTAACAGATTAGAGGATTACATCTTCCTTGCTTTTGGTCTTTCTTCTCTCCTCTCAGTTCCTTTTATCTTTCCTTCTTACCTTGTAACTTGGAAGATCTTTTTTCCTCTCTCACTCTAGTTTTCCTGTAATGCCATATGATTTTAGGATAAGATTCTCAGAAGTGTTCAGCTTTGGCTTAAGTCTTCTCCCACTGAAGTCAGTGGTAAAACTCCCATTGATTTCAATGAGAGTAGCCTTAGGTCAAATCAGAGTGCTTTACAAAAATCCCCACCCATATTATATACAGAATGTTAGTTTGTTTTTTTCTCTAAGACAACTTTCAAATTCTCTTTCCAGTGTCTTATTTTCTTTCTCTCTTCCTTTTCACCCCATTCCCTCTAGATACAGAAACATAAATAAACAAGTACATTCACCCTGTTCTGATTCTGTTAATTGTTGGGATTTTTTGGTGGTTAGTCTTTTAATGGTAGCTGTTTGAAACTCCTTGGGTGTGTCAGAATTTTAGAGATGGTCCAGTGGAGAGTGGACAAAGGATGGGTAATCAGGGCTGGCGACAGAAATTTGGGGGCCCCCTACTCTGATAGTTTGGGGGCCCCCCAGCCCAGCCGGGGCCCCCCCCCAGCCCAGCCGACAGCGGATGGGGGCCCCCCCAGCCCACCCGGGCCCCCCGCAGCCCAGCCGACAGCGGATGGGGCCCTCCCCAGCCCAGCCGACAGTGGATGGGGGCCCCCCCCCCTCAGCCCAGCTGCCCCCCCCCCAGCCCAGCCGACAGCGGCTGGGCCCCCCCCCCCCCAGCCCAGCCGGCGCTCCCCCCCCAGCCAGCTGACAGCTGGCGGCAGTGGGAGCGAGAGCGGCGTGAGCCGCCCTTTCTCCCCCCCTCCTCCCCCGGACAGCGTTGCTGCCGCCGGCCGGGTTCACATCTCCTGCCGGGGCCAGGCACGCTTGTCTGGGGGAGAGCTGCGCCGCCTCCCCGCCCCTTCCCCGCTCTCCAGGCCCGGCGACAAGGGGGGACGACAATGAGTACAGCGGTGTACCGGGCCCCCCCTAAAGTTGGGGGGGCCGGTACAGCTGTACCCGTAGTACCCCCCTCTCGCCGGCCCTGTGGGTAATACAGACAAAGGTGTCATCTGATGACTTGCATTTCTCATACTTTGTCTACCGCAGCTGCCCTCTGCTCACAAAGTCATCTCCCTAGAATTTCTTCTAACAATCCAAATCCCTGAGCAGCTTCAAACAGCTGCCTTGTTTTAAAAAATCGACCTGCCAAAACAACTATTCTTTCCTCCTCTCTAAATGTGGAAATTTCCCTCAAAATATCATTGGCCCAAGGCGTATGATAGGCAATAATCAGTCCTGCAAAAGTGACAGCTTTCAGGACAGATATCTTGTAACTATGCACAGCTAGAGAAGGAGTTTCATGCTTTTGGAAAGGGAATATTTCCAGTTTCTGATGATGGGATCCACAGCACTTGCTTGTCAGCTAGAAAGGCCCTGAAATTCATGGTATCTTTTACATATAGAAAATATATTTTTTCAAAGGAGTTTTTAAAATCTTTCTCTCCCTCTGATATTTTATAGTTGGACTAATGCTAACTAAAGCAACCAGCCTTTCAGGTGGAGGCAAAATTCATTGCTGGGTTTGGTTTGATTTTCAAGACGTTGAAATATCACAACTTTAAAGCCTGATATCTTTTTGTTCCACATAGCCAGAAATTACAGTGTTAATTCTACTGAGAAGGGGGGGGGGGAATTCCCAGCTTCCCAGTGGAGTCAGTACTCAGGGCTAGCCTTAGAAAGGTCCAAGATATCTGAATTTGTGTATCAGAGAGATATTTGAAATCAAGTTCTGGAGGTATTTTTTAGCTTGAATTTCTCTCTCCCATTGAGCCCTGCACAGTTGAATTTTCGGTTACTACTACATGTATATAGATTCACTCATAAAATGGAAAGAAATTAAAAGCATATGTGAGAGTTCCCGAGGACTAGTTCTAGCAGATAAATCATATTTAAAATAATAACTTTCAGTTTTCAACCCCAAGAATCCCAAAGCTTTTTAAAACTTATCTGATATATAGCTACATAGAAGGATCCCTGTTTGGTGGCTCTAAGCACTACTGTAGTAGAAAATATAACCAGATATTTGGGATAGATTTGTATTCTGATCTGTTAGCATTTCTGTTAAATCTGACAAACATTTGGACAGGCTGTATGAATAACTACAAAGTGCCTGTTCATCATATTTTTGTGACAGTTTGGTGAGTCCTTGACATCTTAATGCTCTTGAAAGAACTGATACAAAGTCTCTGTTTAATTTGTAGAGCAGAAGTGAATTTATTTTGCCTAACTTTGGGCCCATTTGCACATTGTAGATATGAAAGTTCAATTCTAACATGAATATAATTGGGTTTTCCTTCCATTTAAGAAAGAGTGTGATTAAGAGGGCACAGGGAGGAAAACAAACATGAAAAAATAAGGTAAAAATTTGAGTTGAGATTTATCAGGAAGGAAAACAAATACAGGGAGACTGTGAAAAGGAGCAGAGGAGAATTAAAAATATATGTTGTACATACTAATAAGACACTTTTGGAGGGGAAAGAGGCTCTTATCCCCAATACTGATATGTTTCTGGCTAGAAAAACACAATGTTTTAAAATGTGTTCACACTGTGGAGAGAAACAAAAACAATTAGCTTTAAATTACAGGAGAAAAAAAAGACATTTGCAAGCCTGAATTAGTGTTGCAAGCTCAATAAATAGAGAAGTTTGCAAAACCTTAAACCCCACGAGGGTCACCTGTCCTTACTAATTAGCATCTGAAAAGCACTAGAAGACTGTGAGCTAGTAGGATACAACACAGAGGCATGCTCACACATGTGCCTAAACCCCAAGGGATTCTGATGACACCAAGTGAATTAATCTAGACTTGTTTGTCATCAGAATCTGGAGCAGTCCGCGTGTGGCTGTTTCATTTGTAACCTTTCTCTGGGGGGGTGGGAGGGGGGAGATATGCATGCACACACACATGAATATTTGAAGGATCTTTCCAAATTTTACCTTTTTCACTGAGCGTGGTGCTGATAAAGATGCAAGACAGATAGTGCCAAGGACTGAGGTCCTTCGTTTAACCCCTGAATATGTACACCGTGGGTGTCCAATCTTTTGGCTTTCCTGGGCCACATTGGAAGAAGACGAGTTGTGTTGGGCCTCATTCATTGCCGTCCTGGGCCGCATGAGGCCCATGGGCCGCGGGTTGGACAAGCCTGATGTACACCATTGTTGTGGCACTGGAAGTTTCTCCAACGCTGCCCCACCAATCAGGGCTGTTAGTTAATACCCACTGACATGATTTCATTAGAACGTTCTATGGAATGCTCCTCAGCCTGGTAAGTATAACCTGTGTGGGATTCACTCAATGAAAACAGGCAGGGGTCGTAGGGTTTATTTTGTTTGCATTATTCCCCTCCTAGGTACATTCCCTTCCTCTGTTCTGAAGCCTTCCTTTGCCTGAAGAGGTTTGGACATGGAGCCCCTTTGCAACCCATCCAGCACTGCTCCCAGCTGTACCCCGGGGATTGAGGCAGAGTTGTGTGAAGTGGCACTTCTCTTTCTCTGCGGGTCTGTGATGGTCTGTGAAATAAAGGCCTAGATCAGGGATGAAAATGAAAGCAAATTTTTATGTGATATTTGTACTTCATTTAATTTCATAGTTATGAGTTTTGTTGGCCGCTGCATTCTTGGTAGACTCGGGTCTCTCATAAATGCTTCTTGTTGGATGGTAGTTTCTTTGTGGGCTCTCAATTCATGCCCATTACTGATGTCACAGCATTAGGTATGATTCTGTGTCCTGATACGAGATTGCTGTGCCTATCCTACACTTATCATCATACACTCATTTCTATTAGGGTATGATTAGACTACCGATCGTAGCACGTTTTTTTTATAGCGCTTCCCTATTTAGCGCAACAGGTGTTGCGCTAGAGGCTGTGCACATTTAAGCCCTCTAGCGCCAAAGAATGAACACATTTGCAGTGCTTCTGGCGGTACTGAGAGTACCGCGATAGGGCAGGTATCCCACAGAGCACCTCTTCTGAAATCGGGCACAGTGCCTTGTGGGGAAGGGGGCGTTTTTTGCGGCCATTCTGCATCCGGTTAAAACTCCCGTGATGCTTTCTTTTCTCTCTTCTCTCCTCTTAGGGCTTGTCCTCACTAGCAGGGGGGATCGACGGCAGATACACAACTTCGTCTAGGTGAATCACGTAGCTGAAGTTTGTGTATCTGTCTGATTATAGCTTCATGACAGAGGCATAGCAAGGCTCAGCTAATGACAGCAGCGGAGACCCGGCAGCCCTGCCGCCCGCAGCGGCGGGGACCGGGGAAGGGGCGGACCCAGCAGCCCTGCCACCCGCAGCGGCGGGGACTCGGGACAGCGGCGGGGACCCGGGACAGCGGTGGGGACCGGGCAGCCCTGCCGCCACCAGCGGGGACCCGGCAGCCCTGCCGCCCGCAGCGGCGGGGACCGGGGCAGGGGCGGACCCGGCAGCCCTGCCACCAGCAGCGGCGGGGAACCGGCAGCCTGCCCGCCCGCCCGCAATGGCGGGACCGGGGCCAGTTTTTCAAATTTTCAAAGGAATGTGGGGGAGGGTCTGACGTGGGGTCACCTGAGGACGGACAGAAGAATTTTAAATGCTGGCCAGAGAGGATGTAATGGAAATTCTGGGCCAGGATGCCGGAGGCTGGAGGCTCATTGTAACGCAATGGGTGTGCACATTCCCAACCTTGCGCTACAACGCTAGTGCTAAAAGCCTTCTGGCTCTCGAAAAGGTGGTTTAACAATAGCGCATTATTCGTGGAATAAATGCGCAAAATGTGCCTTTCAAGTGTGTAGGGTCAGATAATTATAGCGCTAATGCAGGGTTTTAGCGCTGCAAAGCGCCAGTCTAACCATACCCTTACTGTGGACTCCCCCCTCTCTTGCCTTATGCAGAGCTTGTAAGCTCTTTGAGTCTTTTTGTTATGTGTTTTTACAGAGTTTAACACAATGGGTCCCTGATTCTCTGCACTCCAAGGTGCTACTGCAATATAAATTATAATAAATAATTTCAACATTACCATCATTGTGATTTAAAATGGCTCATATATTCTCTTACAGACCAGGGGAAATTCTGACATTACTGATCCAACAAATTCCCAGAAGTACAGAGATGTTTCTTATTATATACCGTGACTTCTACTTAATCTGATTCCTGGTTAACTAAATCTTGTTTCATTTGATTGGATCCTCAGTAAGCAAATCATTTATATTGTATTTTCCTTGGCATTTTGATCATTTCAGTTGTTAAATTGATCAGGATTGATTGAATCAGTCATTGAAAATGAATCAAATAATTCATCACATGAAGCATTAGAAAAACAGACGTGTAACCAGTCTCTGTTTTAATTCCCCCCTGCTTTTTCCCCCCTTCTCCATCAGTACATGGGATGAGGATTTTTTTGGCAGGAACTGGAGATAGACATTTTCATAGTACTCATGTTGCAGCCATACACATACAGTCACTCCTTTTGAAGGCTCAACCTTATGTATGAGCGCTGTTTTGTCACCTCTTCAGTTTCAGTGTATGTGAAGTTGCTATAGGGGAGACAGGGCGTAGTCCTAGTCCCAGTGACCTCAGTGGGATGCTGATGAATTTTAGGGGTATTAGGAATTGGTCCATATTAAGAAAAGATGGTGTTGCATTGTCAGTATATAAATGAGACACAGCTCTGTGTTTCATTCTAACCAGGTGGATGTGCTTATGTGTGCTTTCAAAGTGATTGCCAATGGCTGGGCCTGGGCCTGGAAAATGTAAACCCAGAATAGACAGTGGTGAAGTTGGTGCAGGGACCTTGATGATTCAAGAAGGATGGTTGAGGGGGAAGGAGGTTATTCCATCCTTCATTCAGTACAGTCACAATTTTCAGTCCTTTATGGACTTTTTCTAATCCTAGTTGGCATTTGTGGCCAAGAGTGCCATATTGATATTCAACTGGCAAGACAGTTTATCCTTTCTTTTTAATCCCAGGATTATCATAGCAAACCAAGATGTTGTGACATCTAGATCAGATTATTACACATGCTGTACTGGAGACTACATTTAGACCACTTAAAATCTTAAGTGAAGTGCAGTGTGCGGCTACCTACCTGTTAAGTAGTAGTATCCAAAAAGATATGTTACCTGAGTTCTCCAAGAACTCCAGCTGCTTCCTATCCACTTCTAAATGCAATTCAAAGGGTTGACTTTGATCTATAAATCTATACATTTATGTTTAGATGTGGCTGCCTGAGACACTACCATCTCCTTCCTAATCAGTCACCAGAGTAAGTCATTGAGGTCATGTTCTGAATTCACAATAACGGATCAATTTAAGCATTTGGGGATTGTTGGTGGGTTGTCCCCAGTAGAGGGTCCTTTAACACTGAAATTTGATTCCAGCATTGCTGTCAGTCTCTTATATTTAGAGGTCACCAAAAGGCTCCTATTTTGTCCCTTCTCCCCCCACGTTGTCTTTGAGGTAGTGGGTTGTGTGTGGTAGGGCACTCTTGGTGTTGTGGAATGTCTTTTTCATTGTTTTTGGCTTCTTGGAGAAAGAAATGACAACTGTAGTGTTTTTATTAAGGGTGATCAACTTTAATTTGAAGATAATGAATAAGGCTGGGATGTTCAATAGCATTGACCATTGTCCTAACTCTGCTCCACTGCACTCAGTGATAATTCTTCTCTCCTGGACTCAAATGGCCATTAACAAGCACTTTTGAAAATCCCACCTTATAGGAATTATATATAATGAATGTTGTCAAGTCCTGTGTCAAAGGAAATGAAAATAATAATAATAAAAAGCCTAAAAAGAAGTTGTTACCTTTTCAAATTCTCCAATATACTGTGGCAACCAATGAGAAATGTTTCATAAAATAATGTGGTGAACACAAATGTACTGAGGGGTGGTCCAATTCATATCTCAAAAATAAGAGAAATGCATTTGAATGAAAAAGTGGAAGGCATCTTAATACAACTTCAGCTGGCCTCTCAGATGTGCTAGTCGCAGTAACACCATGATCTGTTTTAGTTGCATTGTGTGGCTCTGGATAGCAAAATATTAAAAAGACAAGGTAGGCAAGATAATATCTTTTATTGGACCAACATCTGTTGACAAGCTTTCGAGTTTTCCAAGGGTCTGAAGAACCTGAAGAGCTCTTATAAGCATGAAAGCTTGCCCCTGATTCAAAAAAGTTATCTCGTGTCCCTTGTTTCTCTAACATCCTGAGACCAACATGGCTACAATAACACTGCATGCAGCAAAGTGTGTCTAATAGCAATGTGCCAGATTTATATTTCTTGATATGCAAAGTTTTTGCCATAAATCTCTTAGAAGAATGAAGCTTGAAACAGTTCAAGCATATGTACCAATACGAAAAGTCAGTTCTACAGAAAGAAAATATTTAGGAGAATTTGGCAACTTCCTACTGGTAGGTTGACGGTGTGGAAACAAACCACACTTACGAGCCTCTTGTTTTTATGTAAGGCTGTCCAGTAAAATTAACATTCTGTATTTCAGAAACCCTACTTACCAGTAGTGTCTTATAAATCAATCTAAATAACCATCAATGGGCCTGATCCTGCATTGAACTACTTTCATGACTAAAGCTACATGACTGAATGAAAGCAGGATTGAGACCTAAAACTTTATGCCTGTTTGGCCGATCCCTTTTGGGAACACAGTCAGAACAGCTTGTGGAATGTTAACCTCCTTTCAGAAACCAACAGAGAAATTCAAATATAAGGATATGTCTACACTTATAGTGTTATAGCTGGAGTGCTTCAGGGTAGACACTCACTACAACGATGGGAAGGGTTTTCCCATCACTGTAGTTAATCCACCTGTCCAAGAGTGCCCATCATACTTGCACTCTCTACACTGGTGGTTAGGTTAACATAGCTGTGTCTCTCAGGAGTGTGGCTTTTTCACACCCCTGAGAAATGTAACTAGGTGGATGTAAGTTCCCAGTGTAGTTCAGCCCTAAGAGTAGTGTTTTGAACAGGTCTGTTGGAATCCTAAGGCCTGGTTTACACTGAAAAGTTAGGCCAACCCAGCTACACAGCTCAGGGGATTGAAAAATCCATGCCCCCTCAGCAATCGGTAGTTAAGCCGACCTAAGCCCCCGGTATGGACAGTGCTATGTTGATGGAAGAATTCTTCTGTCAACCTAGCTGCCACCTCTGGGGCAAATGGATTGCCTGTGCTCCCACCAGCATAGGTAGTGTCTACACTGAGGCACTACAGCTGCAGGATTTCAAATGTAGACAAGCCTTCAAATGCATTTTCTTCAATCCAACCAGAAGAGAAGTTTGTAAAAAGAACTATCCAGATATATTATTTCGGATGAGAAAAAAAAGTAGGGATATAATCGTAATATTTTTTGCTGGAAAACATGATTGTCTTTTCATTGTCTTTTCTCTGAGTAGCCCAGATGTTTAGCATGATTGATGCAATTCCAGCAAACAAGCAGTATTTTGGGTGGTATCGTGTATGCATGAAAAGGAATGGATTATTAAAGTGTGTATTCTCCTTGACAGGTGCAGTGCTCTAATCCTTTTTCGTACCTCTTAATTTTAGTGGCCATGTAACTCATCTTCGGAAGATGTTTTAATTGAACATTCATATCGAATTTGAGTAAATACAAGTGGGGTTTCTTCCATGCCCTGTTAATGTATGATGTGATATTTGTTGGACATAACGTACATGTCCCAGAGCTAAGTGTTTTATATTGTAAGTCAGTTTCCCTTCATCCTTCAGGTGGATTTTTCTTAAAATGTAGGACAATAAATAAATTCTTTTTTGAAAAGTCTTTGTTGTCCTGCAAAAGAAAAGAGAATCAAAATTATAATATGAAAGGATTTTTGGTGGTGTTTTTTTATTTACATTGCTCAGTGAGTTCAGAATTCACTATCCTTCAGTTATGCATAGAGTTAACAATTTATTATTGGAAGACTATCAAAGCTGGGATTTGCAATTCACTTTAGGCCATATTAAGCCCTGGTTTAATAATTCTGTTGATGCTAATGGAGCTACATCAGGCATGAATTTGGCCCTATGAGTTTATATTGCTGCTTTTTTCACAGTACTGATTATCCTTTTGTTTGAGAGTTGACCAAATATACTTTGATCCCATTTTAGAAAAATAATTCTCTGTTGTTAATGAAAGCTCTCCTGAGACCTGGATCAGATTATGGAAACTCGGGTGAATGCACATAAGTGCTAGTTTGGAAGTGAAATTTATGAAGAGACAAAATAGGCCCTTGACAATAGATGTATCGATCAAGCCAGGTTAATAAATCAGCAATGTCATGCAACACTATTCAACAAACACACACTTTTTTTTTTTAAATGTTCCTGCTGCAAAGGCAAGGAACATGCATTTTCCTGCCAAAGAGAGAGCACTACAATTGAAACACTGAATTCAGAAAGGTGTGAATGTAAAAGATTTCCATCCACACCATCAAAAGAGAACACTGTAGAAACAACCTAATGCATGAATTGGAGTTTTAAGTGACATAGCTTTTCTTTTTAAAACTCCCTTCTGTATTTCTCTAATGCTGTAATCCTTATTGATGGTGGCATAAAACAGAATAAGGGGTTCAGGACAGCTGTTTAATTTTCAGCGTGGTCCCTTGTTGGGCCATTCCAGGGTTGCTTTGCTGACTCGCTCAGAAGTCAACTCGTATGTTAATTTCATGCATGTGCGAATGTGCTCAATTCTTACTCATTTAAAAAATATATTCGTGGTAAATTGAGGGTCCTCCCTCCATTACAGCATCTGCAGAATCACAAAGAGCAAACTTATGCTGTGTACATGTTCTTCTAGGTGATGATTCACTGACTTCTTATTATGAGGATTTTTTTGTATCTATATTTCATTAATTTAGATGAAGTTGTGCACATCCATGGTAGTGGAGCAGGAATTGCTTGAGCTGAATCAGAGCTTCTCTGGTTTAGGCTAGTGTTGCACTGAGGTTCTTAATTTCACAAGCTGGGCTTTGGACCCATATGCCAGCAGTGTTCCTCCAGACTGGTGAATATTAGTGATCAAATATTTGATCCTCTGGTGATAGAGATTATCAAACCCTTCTTTAGGAAAGAGTACCATGACCTTTGTTCGAAAAACCTTGTTGCTGACAATTTAGGCAACTGTGGAACTTTTTCTATCTTCCATTCCTGGTTAAGACAATGGAGAAGACTGTGGTGAGACAACCCAGAGTATTTAAACACTTTGGATTGCCTTGACTTATGTCAATATGGCTTCAGACGTATGTATGGCACTCAGACTTACTGATAGTTTTGGTCAGGTCAATGATCTCCTCCTGGTGATGGATAAAAATCAGGTGTTTATGCTGATACTATTAGATTTATCAGCTACCTTCAATGCCATTAACAAGGAGGTGCTGGTGACTTGTCTGTGGACCCAGACTGGCAGAGTTGGGATTGCCTTGTGATGGTTTAATTCTTTTCCTTCGGAGAGATTGGAGAAGAAAAGTTTGGCATTCTCACATTGAGTTCTATTACATGACCTTTCCTGATCAATGTGTATTCGAAATCTTAGTCAAGAAGGGGGTGGGAGTTGATATATTTTCAGTATGTTAATGTTGCACAGTCATCTCTACATTGTCTGATCTAGAGTGTTTAATTGAACGGCTATCTTATTTTATGGTAATGACTGGAGCATGCATGAGAAAGAGATGGCTGAAACTCAAACCAAACAAGATTGGGGTGATATTGGTTGTTTAGGGGAAGCAGCCAGAGGACATGGGAAAAAATATATCAGCCCCTCTGATTAAGTATGTGTTTGCCATTTGTACATCAGCTGGTCTTCTTAGACTCACAGCTAGGATAGATGATCATCGCAACAATGACTAGGGGACTGTTTTCCAACTGCAGTTGTAAAGGAGGTGGCAACTCACTGTTAGATGTGGACCTCACCACTCTCATCTGTGCTCTCCTGTCCTGGAGATTAAATTATTCAACTGAATGGGAGGCCGTACCTTAAATCATTTTAGAAACTGGAGTCCGTGCAGAAGGCAGTGCCTCCTATTAAGTGATGGATCGAATCTCACTTTGAACATATCCCACTAATGCTCCATAATCTTCATTGGCTGTCTGTTGATTTTTGAATGGAGTTTAAGGTGCCAGTTATGAATTATTCACTGAACTCTACTAAAATGTAAGACATCATTTATTTATTTATTTATTGCTAGGTACCAACATTTTTCCTGTGTATTAACCATATTATTCTCTTTCTCGTTGCTGCTACATTTGCTTTGAAAAGAGAATACCAATGCTACATCATAGTTATTGGCTGTTAATGAGAAATGTAAGGTTGATGAGTTCTTCTCTCCACTCATGAACAAGTTCCCGAATGAGGTTTTATTTCAGGATAGCTCATTTTCTGCCTTTCCTGCACACTCCTCATGTTTTAGATTTTAATACATATATTTCCCTTTTAAAACAGCACTATTTCCTCTCAATGGCCCAACTCAAAGACCTTCTTAAAACATAAGAATGGCCATACTGGGTCAAACCACTGGTCCATCTATCCCAATATCTTTTCTTCCAACAGGGGCCACTGCCAAATGCTCCAGAGAGACCAAACAGAACAGAGCAAATAATAAAGTGATCCACCCTCTGTTGTCCAGTCCCAGCTTCTGCAAATTATATTTTAGGGACACCCAGAGTTTGGGGTTGCATCCCTGATTATCTTGCTAATAGCCATTGATGGACCGCTCCTCCATGAACCTATCTAATTCTTTTTTGAACCCAGTTATACTCTTAGTCTTCACCACATTCCCTGGCAATGAGATCCACAGTTGACTGTGTGTTAGAATCATAGAATCTTAGAATATTAGGGTTGGAAGAGACCTTTGGAGGTCATCTAATCCAACCTCCTGCTTAAAGCAGGACCAATCCCCAAGTAAATCATCCCAGCCAGGGCTTTGTCAAGCATGACCTTAAAAACCTCTAAGGAAGGTGATTCTACCACCTCCCTAGGTAACCCATTCCAATGCTTCGCCACCCTCCTAGTGAAAAAGTTTTTCCTAATATCCAATCTAAACCTTCCCAACTGCAACTTGAGACCATTACTCCTTGTTCTGTCATCTGCTATCACTGAGAACAGTCTAGATCCATCCTCTTTGGAACCCCCTTTCAGGTAGTTGAAAGCAGCTATTAAATCTCCCCTCAGTCTTCTCTTCTGTAGACTAAACAATCCCAGTTCTCTCAGCCTCTCCTCATAAGTCATGTGCTCCAGGCCCCCAATCATTTTTGTTGCCCTTCTCTGGACTCTTTCCAATTTTTCCACATCCTTCTTGTAGTGTGGGCCCCAAAATTGGACACAGTACTCCAGATGAGGCCTCACCAATGTCAAATAGAGGGGAACAATCACATCCCTCGATCTGCTGGTGATGCCCCTATTTATACAGCCCAAAATGCCATTAGCCTTCTTGGCAGCAAGGGCACACTGTTGACTCATATCCAGCTTCTCATCCACTGTAACCCCTACAGTCCTTTTCTGCAGAACTGCTGCCTAGCCATTTGGTCCCTAGTCTGTAGCAGTGAATGGAATTCTTCCGTCCTAAGTGCAGGACTCTGCACTTGTCTTTATTGAACCTCATCAAATTTCCTTTGGCCCTGTCATAAGTGTAAAGTGCTGGAGAGGGTTAATGTTACCTGAGAACAAGTAACGTAGGAGCTTCCCTGCCATGAGGGAGGGAGGGTTTTTAGAGTTAGTTTCAGTTTTGGCTTGCCATGTAGCTGGGCAAGGGTCCCGGAGCGTCTTTAGCTATGAAGATGACTCTACTTTCCTTCTTATATTCCTAATTAGAACTGTAAGTAAGAATTGTTCTGCATAAAAGCTTTGCATTGGTGTCTCTATCTGTGACTTAGCAGAGGGGGTGAGAAGTTGGTTTATGCAAGAAGATTAAGGTTAAAAGATTCTCTAGCTGTGTCTTAATTGTATGCTGTATTCCCTTTTCTTTATTAAATCTTTTTAGTTATAAAAAGGTTTGGTTCTTCTCACAAAGAAATCCTAGCTTGGATTTATCCCAGTTCCCAGGTCTGTGTGTCTAAGACGAAGGCTCGCAAGGTGAAAGCCTCAGGGTGGTTTCTTATCTCTCTTGGTAACAGATGGGAGGGAGAAGGGAGGGTGATACAGCGTGGAGGATCCCTTTTTCTCAGGGAGAGATTAGGGTGAGTTGGGTGTCAAGGTGCCCCATCCCATACTTGGAGTGATTACTGAGTGGTGGCAGCGTGGGTAACCCCAATTTCCCAGCTGGTAGAGTGTGAGGGATTGGGGGTGTAAAGAATAACTAGCCTGGGAAGCAGTTATAGTTATTTGGTCTGGCATAAAAGAGTCCCTTTCTCTGTACTCAAGAGCACAGAGTTGGGGGTGACACTCTTACAGGCCCAGTGCTCTAATTTGTCTAGGTTCCTCTGTATCCTATCCCTACCCTCCAGTGTACCTACCCCGCCTCCCAGTTTAGTGTCATCTTCAAACTTGCTGAGGGTGCAGTCCACCCCATCCTCCAGATCATTGGTAAAGATATTGAATAAAACCGACCCCTGGGGCACTCCACTTGATACCAGCTGCCAACTAGACATAGAGCCATTGATCACTACCCGTTGAGCCTGACGATCCAGCCAGCTTTCTATCCACCTTATGGTCCATTCATCCAGCCCATACTACTTTAACTTGCTGGCAAGAATATTGTGGGAGACTATCAAAAGCTTTGCTAAAGTCAAGGAACAACACATCCATTGCTCTCCCCTCATCCACAGAGCCAGTTATCTCATCATAGAAGGCAATTAGGTTAGTCAGGCATGATTTGTCCTTGGTGAATCCATGCTGACTGTTCCTGATCACTTTCCTCTCCTCTAAGCGCTTCAGGATTGATTCCTTGAGGACCTGCTCTATGATTTTTCCAGGCACTGAGGTGAGGCTGTCTGGCCTGTAGTTCCCTGGATCCTCCTTCTGCCCTTTTTTAAAGATGGGCACTACATTAGCCTTTTTTCAGTCATCCGGGACCTTCCCCGATTGCCATGAGTTTTCAAAGATAATGGCCAATGGTTCTGCAATAACATCAGCCAACTCCTTTAGCACCCTCGGATGCAGCGCATCCGGCCCCATGGACTTCTGCTCGTCCAGCTTTTCTAAATAGTCCTAAACCACTTCTTTTTCCACAGAGGGCTAGTCACCTCCTCCCCATGCTGTGCTGCCCAGTGCAGTAGTCTGGGAGCTGACCTTGTTCGTGAAGACAGAGGCAAAAAAAGCATTGAGTACATTTGCTTTTTCCACATCCTCTGTCACTAGATTGCCTCCCTCATTCAGTACAGGGCCCACACTTTCCTTGACTTTTTTTCTTGTTGCTAACATACCTAAAGAAACCCTTCTTGTTACCCTTAACATCCCTTGCTAGCTGCAACTCCAAGTGTGATTTAGCCTTCCTGATTTCACTCCTGCATTCCTGAGCAATGTTTTTATATTCCGCTCTGGCCATTTGCCCAATCTTCCACTTCTTGTAAGCTTCTTTTTTGCATTTAAGATCAGCAAGGATTTCACGGTTCAACCAAGCTGGTCGCCTGCCATATTTACTATTCTGTTGTGTTGTGTGAAGAAGTACTTCTTTATATGTGTTTTAAATCTACTGCCTGTTAATTTCATTAGTTCTTATGTTCTGTGAAGGATTGAATAACAATTCTTTATTAGATTTTTCCACACCATTTATGATTTTATTGACCTCTGTCATATCTCCCTTAGTCGTCTCCTTTCTTAGCTGAACAGCTCCAGTCTTTTTACACTCTCCTCCTGTGGAAGGTGTTCCATGCCCTTAATCATTTTTGTTGCCCTTGTCTCTGTCCTTTTTCCAGTTCTAATATATCTTTTTGTGATAGGGCAGCCGGAACTGCATACAATATTCAAGGTGTAGGTGTACCATGGATTTATATAATGGTATTATATTATGTATCCCTTTACTAATGGTTCCTAACATTATGTTATCTTTTTTGACTGCCGCTGCAAATTGAGCCGATGTTTTCAGAGAACTGTCTACAGTGATACCAAGATATCTTGGGTGGTAACAGCTAATGTAGTCTAATGTATAGTTGGGATTCTATTTTCCTATCTGTATTACTTTGCATTTATCAGCATTGAATTTCATCGGCCATTTTAGTTTAGATCAGGGGTCTCAAACTCAAATGACCACGAGGGCTGCATGAGGACTAGTTCATTGGCCCGAGGGCTGCATCACTGACACACATCCCTCGCTGCCCCCGGTCCCGCCCCCACCCCACCACTTCCATGAGGTCCCACCTCTGCCCCGCCTCCTCCCCTGAGCGCGCAGCTCCCCACTCCTCCCCCTTACAAATAAGGCATTGAATTTTATCATTTACCTCTGTGAAAAAAATTAAATTCTCCCATTTGTCTTGGAAAACTCTCTTTTCTTCCATGAATGTTCTTTTTTTTGATGAAGTCATTTCCAAGCAGTTTTCATAAAATATATTCACTTAATAACGCACCTCACTCAAAAGACCAAACAGGAACTTAGATTTACTTCTATTAAAGCACCTTCCTAGACTGAGCTGCACTCACACTCCACTCTTGCTCCACCTCTTCCAACCTCTTCCCTGTCCCCTTTAAACCCCTTCCACAAAGTTCCCACCCCAACTCTGCCCCCTCTCCTCCCCTAGTTCACTCCCTTTGTCAGAGTTCGCACCCCAGCTCTGCCTCCTCTCCTCCCCTAGTTCACTCCCTTCATCAGAGTTCCCACCCCAACTCTGCCTCCTCTCCTCCCCTAGTTCACTCCCTTCATCAGAGTTCGCACCCCAACTCTGCCTCCTCTCCTCCCCTAGTTCACTCCCTTCATCAGAGTTCCCACCCCAACTCTGCCTCCTCTCCTCCCCTAGTTCACTTCCTTCATCAGAGTTCGCACCCCAACTCTGCCTCCTCTCCTCCCCTAGTTCACTCCCTTCATCAGACCTCTCACCCCAACTCTGCCTCCTCTCCTCCCCTAGTTCAACCCCTTCATCAGACCTCTCACCCCAACTCCGCCCCCTCCCCAACTCTAGTCTCCTCTCCTCCCTTCAAACCCCTTCCCTAAATCCCCGCCCCTTTCTCCTGTTCACAAGGCTTTCCGCTCCTGGCCCCTGCCTCCCAGAAACTACTAAGTCACCAGAGAACTACCTGGCGATAAGCGGAGCAGCGGGGAGCGGCGCGCGGGTTAGAAGCACGTGGAGGAGCGGGGGGGAGGGGGGTTGCGGAGATCTGGCAGGGGGCCGTCGGGAACTTGGCAGGGGGGGTAGAGGGGTTGCGGGGGAGCTGGGCGGCGGGGCCATGGCAGAGCTGGGCGACAGGGCCATGGCGGAGCATGCAGGGAAGGGCTTGGTGGGCCGCATGCGGCCCGCGGGCCACATGTTTGAGACCCCTGGTTTAGATGGAGCCCATCCGTTCTGTATTGGCTCCTCCTTTCCCAAAAGGTTCCCCAGTAACTAGTAAACTTAAATCCCTCTTCTGGACACCATAGTTCTGCCTTATTGGCCCTGCACATGGAACTGGAAGCATTTCAGAGAATGATACTATGGAGGTCCTGGACTTTAATCTCTTACCTAGTAGCCTAAATTTGGCCTGCAAGGTCTCTCTTTTACCTTTCCCTATGTCACTGGCACCTAGATGTACCATAACCACCAGTCCCACCCCAGCACTGCACATAAACCAGTCTAAATGTCTGGAGAGATCCCCAGTCTTCACACCCGACAGCCAGTTCACCATGCTGTTCTCCCAATCATCACAAACCCAACTATCTGTGTTTCTAATTTTACATTACAATTATCTGTCCCTTCCTAATAAAAGGGTTGCCCTGCCCTTAAGAGGTATCCTCACCATGAGAGGATACCATGACATCTTCTGGAAGGAGGGTCCCAACTATAGGATTATTTCCCTCTGCTCCAGCTTGATGTTCTCCTTCCCCAAGACTTTGATCCTTCTTCAAAGAAGTGACGTTATCAGATGGTGGGTGGATCTTGCTATTGTGTCCTGGTAAGTCTTATCTGTGTACCCTTCCAACTTCCTTAGCTCCTCCAGTTCAGCCATTCTACTATCAAGAACTTGTACTTAGTCTCTGAGGGGCATGAGCTGCTTGCAATGCATGTACACATATGCCACCTGCCTACACATGCTGTACTGGGTGAAATAAACTGGATAGCCCCCAATCTGCTGCTGGACTTCTGACGGCCTTATCTTTTGTTAGTTCTTTGTGTAGGGGTTTTTGTTTGGGGGGATGCGCATTGTGGACCTAAGTTTACAGAATGTTTATTAAGTGTATCGCATGCTCCCTCTCTGCACTCTGTAGCAAAACTCCTGTTTGCTGCTCCTCTTCGCTGGCTCCTTTCCCTGTTTGCTAGCAGTCTTTGGTGGAGAGGTATTGGTTTCATTCTAAAAGACTGTGGATGAACATAAGAAAATAAGAAAGTCTGTACTGGGTCAGACCAACTGTCCATCTAGCCCAGTATCCTGTCTACCGACAGTGGCCAATGCCAGGTGTCCCGGAGTGAGTGAACCTAACAGGTATGATCGAGCGATCTCTCTCCTGCCGTCCATCACCCCCCTCTGACAAACAGAGGCTAGGGACACCATTTCTTACCCATCCTGACTAAGAGCCATTAATGGACTGAACATCCATGAATTTATCCAGTTCCCTTTTAAACCCTGTTATAGTCCTAGCATTCACAGCCTCCTCAGGTAAGGAGTTCCACAGGTTGACTGTGCACTGTGTCAAGAAGAACTTCCTTTTATTTGTTTTAAACCTGCTGCCCACTAATTTCATTGGGTGGCCCCTATTTCTTATATTATGGGAACAAGTAAATAACTTTTCCTTATTCACTTTCTCCACACCACTCATGATTTTATATACCTCTATCTCAGGGGTGGGGGCCCTTCGGCCCCCGGGCCGTATACGGCCCGCCAAATCATTCGGTCCGCCCCGCAGGCGGGTCTCAAAAAACTGCGCAGTAGAGACGGCCGGACCAACGTGGCGGTGGGGGTAGAGTGGCGTGGTGGGAGCGGTGAGGCGGCGGCAGCGGATGCTGCTGAGGGGAAGGCGGCGGTGCCTCCCCCTCGCAGCAGGCTGGGCGCGGGGCTGGATGAATGGAGCGGGGGAGCCAGCGGGCTGTGGCGGAGGGAGGGCCGGGGCCTGCGCGCCAGAAGTGAGCAGCCGGGGAGATCACGGCGCAGTGGGGCTGGGGCTGAGTCAGGCACTGGGGCGTGAGGAGAAGACGCGCCGCAGCCACCGGCCAGGGACGCGCACGGGCTGCCAGGCGGGGGCGGCTCCGCGCTGAGCGAAGGGGCCGGGAAGCGCCTGGGTGAGCTGCCGGCGCCGTGCAGCCACAATTAGCCAGGCAGCGAAAGGAGGAGCCGTGGGGAGCCGACAGTCAAGGGGGCGTGGGGGGGGGAGGCTGGGCGGTGGTAAAGGAAGATCACCCCCTACCTACACCCAGGCTGACAGCGGGAGCTGACTGGGGCAGGCGGCAGGACCCCGGCTGGCAAGGGACCAGCGCGGGAAACCCCAAAGCAGTGCAGAGCTAAGCACTCCGCCTGCCACTGCTTTGGGGTTTCCCCCACTGGCCCCTTGCCAGCTGGGGTCTCAGCTCCCGTTGCCATCCTGGGCTTCCTTGGGGGGAGAGGGAGCGGCGGGGGAGCGGCCCACGAATGACATTATAAATATCCAAATGGCCCTTGGCAGAAAAAAGGTTCCCCACCCCTGCTCTATCATATCCCCCCTTAGTCTCCTCTTTTCCAAGCTAAAAAGTCCTAGCCTCTTTAATCTCTCCTCGTATGGGACCCGTTCCAAACCCCTAGTCATTTTTGTTGCCCTTCTCTGAACCTTTTCTAATGCCAATATATCCTTTTTGAGATGAGGAGACTACATTTGTACACAGTATTCAAGATGTGGGCGCACCATGGATTTCTATAAGGGCAATAAGATATTTTCCATCTTATTCTCTATCCCTTTTTTAATGATTCCTAACATCCTGTTTGCTTTTTTGACTGCCGCTGCACACTGCATGGACGTCTTTAGAGAACTATCCACGATGACTCCAACATGTTTTTCCTGATTAGTTGTAGCTAAATTAGCCCCCATCATATTGTATATATAGTTGGGGTTATTTTTTCCAGTGTGCATTACTTTACATTTATCCACATTAAATTTCATTTGCCATTTTGTTGCCCAGTCACTTAGTTTTGTGAGATCTTTTTAAAATTCTTCACAGTCTGCTTGGGTCTTAACTATTTTGAGCAGTTTAATATCATCTGCAAACTTTGACACCTCACTGTTTACTCTTTCCTCCAAATCATTTATGAATAAGTTGAATAGGATTGGTCCTAGGACTGACCCTTGGGGAACACCACTAGTTACCGCTCTCCATTCAGAAAATTTACCATTTATTCCTACTTTTTGTTCCCTGTCTTTTAACCAGTTCTCAATCCATGAAAGGATCTTCCCTCTTATCCCATGGCAACTTAATTTACGTAAGAGCCTTTGGTGAGGGACCTTGTTAAAGGGTTTCTGGAAATCTAAGTACACTACGTCCACTGGATTCCCCTTGTCCACATGTTTGTTGACCCCTTCAAAGAACTCTAATAGATTAGTAAGACATGATTTCCCTTTACAGAAACCATGTTGACTTTTGCCCAACAATTTATGTTCTTCTGTGCCTGACAATTTTATTCTTTACTATTGTTTCAACTAATTTGCCTGGTACAGACGTTAGACTTCACTGGTCTGTAATTGCTGGGATCACCTCTAGAGCACTTTTTAAATATTGGTGTTACATTAGCTATCTTCCAGTCATTAGGCACAGAAGCCAATTTAAAAGACAGGTTACAAACCCTAGTTAATAGTTCCGCAATTTCACATTTGAGTTCTTTTAGAACTCTTGGGTGAATGCCGTCTAGTCCCGGTGACTTGTTCCTGTTAAGTTTATCAATTAGTTTCAAAACCTCGTCTCGTGACACTTCAATCTGACAATTCCTCAGATTTGTCACCTACAAAAGACGGCTCTGGTTTGGGAATCTCCCTAACGTCCTCAGCCGTGAAGACTGAAGCAAAGAATTCATTTAGTTTCTCCGCAATGACTTTATTGTCTTTAAGTGCTTCCTTACAAGTTGCTCAGCCACTGACCTGGACTCAGAAACAGAGTCCGGATCTTATCCAGTGAGCTATGACAATTTACACCCATTGAGGATCTGCCTCTGTATATGTTAGATCCTGAAAATACCTGCTTTATACAATATTTAGGAGTGAGTACTACAAATTAGATTGCAAACTCTTTGGGAGAGAGACCCCATCCACTAGTGGTCTTTCTACAGCAGCAACACAGCAGTGCTCAATTCCTGATTAGGGCTTCCAGTTGTTGCTGGCTACAGCTAGTAATAACTAACTGTTTTACAGGGAATTTGCTCATTAAATTGTAGCTGTTTTGATCCCTGATTACCTCTATGGGAGGGGGTGTTTGCCTCTGTGCATTTGTCTGTCTGTGCCTTTTTATTTTCAGTGAGGGGAGAAAATAAAGTAGGTTGCATATTGGATACATTATCTCGGTATTAAAGTGCCATTCCCAATCTCTTTTGGATAATTGGAACAGAGGATCGCCACTCTTCATCCATCACTTTAAATGAAGGCCATAGTAAAATAGCTTTGGCTGCTGGGAACCACAAATAAGAACACTTTATCCATTTCAGTTCCCTTTTGCCCATGAAACTGTTTGAAGAGGTTTTAGCACTTTGAACGGCAGCAGGAGGCATGTCAGCAGTTTTACAAGCCTCTTGAGGGATTGCTAAAGTGCACTGCAAGGACCTCCCAGGAAGTGTTTCATGTTCTTGGGTTGTTTTTTTTTAAATTCAGCTGACATATTGTATAGCATGTTATTTGTATCATTTGATCCTGGATTCTCACTGACCGTAAAGATCTCATTGACCAAAAAACTAGGTGTCATTTCACTGTAGAGTTTTAAACCATTTTACCTTAAGGTAACAAAGAGTACCTAAAGATATTATTTATACCTGCCTCTGGAGATTTCCACAACATTCATCTGATGAAAGTGGGTCTTAGCCCACGAAAGCTCATGATCCCTAAGATCTGTTAGCCTATAAGGTGATACAAGACTCTTTGTCGCTTTTACCCAAAGATTAGTACCTGTCTGTGACCTACTAAACCTTTGTAATCTGGGCAAAACAGGTGACTGTGAGGCAACCCTGCTCTCAGTTACTCTCACGAGAATCTGAAGTAATTCCATATCTTTCCATTCATCCTTTATATTTATAATGGAATTAATTTTCTTATAAATTGAGAGGGATTGTTTCTGACTGAGTGTTTTTTGTTATTTATAGCCAGATAAAAGGGCTTCTGGCTTTATTTCTGTGGAGTAAGAACGAGTCTAATCCTACTTGTGTATTCTCTGTATGTCTTCGAAGACTATAATCACTACATTTTACTCTTTTGAAAGCTGCCTGTTATAAAGGACTGGGCATAAGTTGTCTGGCCTAGCAGTCACATCTGGGCTGTTGCTCACAAGTCAACGATGGCCACAAGGTGGTAGTAACTGAGTAGGGGTCAGAATAATCTCTAGAGCCAGGATCAATAAGCAAGTCAGGATTAGAGTCAGGCTGGAGTTGGAGACCAGAAAATGAGGTGAAGTCTGGAGTTGTAGCAGGCCAGGAGTCTGTCTCATTCCTGGGCCAATCAGAGGCTCGCAGAGTACTGTCATTGGACATTTTGGTCAATACAACCTGTGGCACCTAATCTCCACAGTGCTCCTTGGATGTGGCTCTGCATGGCCTCCTGATGGTGATTTGGGAACATCAGCTGCCCCAGGTTCCACAGACCAGGTATCATGGAGCCGTACACTGGCCAAATTTAAATGGGGGGCGGGGGGGTGAAGTGTGAATGGGAAGATAATGTGTCTCCTGCAAGGTTTATAAGGTAACGCACCAAATCAGGATTTGATTGTGTTCTTAATGATAATTAAAGGAAACTGAGCAAACTGCTTCCATGGAGGAAGGCTTTCCATCAATTTAGAGATGAAAGTTGCTTTTTATCATTTCATCAAATCCCCTTAACAATCCATTTTTTTTATTTAGGCCTAAGAATTTACTTATCCTGGCAGTGAAACGCATGCTACCATTTTTTACTTAGAGGGTTACTTTATTTTTCACACATTATCGCTTGTGTGTGGCCTGTCTGGGAAAAATCAAACTTCTTTTTGTACTCTTGATTAAAAGGAAGACCCATTATAAAAAAGAAAAGAGGAAAAAAGAGGAAAATGCAAGGAACCAAATGAAGCCTAGTAGAGTGGTGGAATTGATCAGCCAATTGTTAGTAGGTCAGTAGTTGCTATAGCCAATCTATTGTGCAAAGCAATTTTAGGTTGCAATAATTTATTTACATTTGATTTATTTACTGTTTTGGCTTTTCTATAATGCATATCACTGTGATATTGAACTCCTTTAATAATACTTTGAATTTTTATAGTGCCATTACAGGAGTTCAGATACTTCCAGTCATGTGCCTTAAACACAGATCAGCCTTCCTCCCCATTATCTGACTCTTTTGCATTCACTCAACTTGCAAAGTGTAAGATGAAGTTATATATGGTAGCTCATAGGTACTAGCTTACTTAATGAGTTTAACCCTAAGCTAAACAAAACTGCTTATTGGCACTTCTGCTTCAGAGTGCCTGTGCATAGCACCACTCACATCACCAGCCATGATGAGTCCTTCCCTCCAGGGGCAAGGGAAAGGGGGAGATAATTAATGGTTGCATGAAACTATGAGTATAGGGAAATGGCATTGAATACTGGCAGTATTTTCCCCAGGCAGCAGTGATTTTAGCTGATATCTCCCTCTTGCAGGTATCAAAGGCACAGAGAGCACACCTGCTACTGGCATCCCAAAGCCACTCAGGCCCATATGCTGCTAGCCTGTTTATTGCAATGGTGCCTGCCAAAATTATCACAGACTGGTATGGGAAAGTGTTCTGCCATGGAGGAAGAAATAAGGCTGCCACCCCCAGGAACCTTTGGGAGAAGTTGCAGAGTAGCACCATGAAAGTTTCATCAAGACCTCTCAGGAGGATGTAAGCAACATCCCTGTGTACATAAACAAACTGCTCCGCATGGCCTGCCTGCCCTAACTCTAAAGGGCAATGAAAAACAGATCATGCTACCTCTCATTGTTGTACCTCTATCTCTTCTGGTCATTGTAATGGGAAATGCATTTACATACTTACTTGAGATTCCTTCCCCTCCATTGGGCTTGCCCATGATTGAATGCTGGGACTGATTGGACTGTAGTGGAGTCTCAAGTAGGTCCTGGCTCACAGCATAGCTGGATCTTCTGGTCACCTGTCCCTGTGGCAAGGGGCTACCTCGGGCTCACCAGGCTCCAGTCCTTCAAGCTCCGGTGAGGCAAGTGCTGCCCGGGCAAACCGCCCAGATAGCCCAAGGGCTGGCTTTCTCTTCCCCTAGTCACTCCTTTTACCCTCCGTTCAGGGAAAACAGTCTCCCGGCTTGGAGAGGCTCCCTGTCCTGCTGCCACCAACCTGCTGGCAGCCTCACTCCCTCTATCTCTCCCCCCTCCTAGCTGGGGAGGAGGGTTTTAAAAGGTCTCTTGTCAGGGCTTAATTGGCATCAGCTGATCTTGCCTGGCAACCTCTGCTCAGCTGAGCCCAATTGACCTGTGGTTACCTCTCTTACCACCACCCTCTCTGGTAGCTGCCTGCTCTGGGTTTACCACAGTCCCCTATCCTCTTCTTATCTCTCCTCCTTATCCCTTGCCAGGAGTCTGTGTCTTCAGTTCCTTGGAGGTGTCCATGGTGGTCTGCAAGCTCTTGGTGGTGTCTCCTCCAAATATGGAATGCAGCTTTTTTACAAAAGCATCAAGTCTTCAGCTTAGCATCAGATTGACTGTTGGTCTCCCTGTCCTTCTGGTATCACTGCTGCAGTTCCTTCACTTTCATGCAGCACAGCTGCTGATCCCTGTCATACCCATTCTTCTGCATCCCTCGTCCAATCTGCTCATAGATGTCCACATTTCTGTGCCTGGGCGTACCTTTGCCTGCACAGCCTAGTCTCCCCTAAGTCCCAGGAGATCCAATATCTTCTGTCTACTCCAGGCAGGAGCATGTCTGGAGTTTGTAGGCAGCATGGTCAGCTGGGCAGTCGCACACAACAGTGTAGCGCTGCTAAGTGTGCTCGCGGAGATGAGCAATCAGGAAATAGTATTTCAAAAATTCACAGAATTTTTAGGGACGGGGGTCTTATGGTCTCCATGACCTCTGGGCAGTGGAGTTCACAATTGTGACAAAAACTATTAGTGTTGGGCATTGTGGGACAGTTGCTGAAAGACTGTGAGGGTCAACGTAGGTAACGAACGCAGTGTCTACAGGTGCTCTGCATCATTGACCATGCCTCAACACCATTTCGGGAGACGGGGGTTACTGTGCTGACGTAATGGGGTACTTATCAGTGGGAGACAAATTTAAGCGTAGACACATGCACAGCTATGTTGATGAAAAGCAGCTTATGTTGGCCTAACTGTAGTGTAGACTAGTCCTAAGCACCTTTATTTATACCACCACACGTAAAACTAGTTTTATTTGATGTGTAGCAGCAGGAAGTTCCAAAGTAAGGGCTGGTCTTCACTACCGGGGAGGATTGACTGCAGATACACAACTTCAGCTAAATGAATCACATAGCTGAAGTTTGCGTATCTGCAGCTGACTTACCTGCCGTCCTCACGGCAGCGGCAGTCGGCGGCGCGCTCCCCCGTCAACTCCAGCTTGCGCCTCCCAGCAAGCTGGAGTTCCGGAGTCAACAGGGGCGCCGCAGGCGATCGATTTCTCACGTCTTCACAAGACGCGAGAAATCAATCGCCAAAAGATCGATCGTTACCCGCCGATCTGGCAGGTAGTGAAGACTCTCCAGAACTCACCTCTCTGTATTGAAATTGTAAAACCAGTCACTGTTCAGAGTGTTCAAAATGTAGCAGGTTTCAGGTGCAGTGTAACCCTCTACTTACAATTTATATACCTTTAAAAATGAGAAACAAAACAAAAAAGTGAAAAAGCTCCTACCTAGATTATGTGCAATTTACCTATAATTAAGAACACAGAGTGAATGATACATATAAAGGGACACTGAAAATATGCTGAGTATTGATTGAGTATTCTCTGTGGTCTATTGTGTGTTTCAGCCATTTCTGAAATGCATGCTGTTGAAGAGATGGGCTGTAATAGACCTAGAGACCTTCTTGTCTTTTCATATAAATAGGCATTTGGCAGCGTTTTAAAATGCATACCTGATAGAATTTTGTTTAATGCATTTTACTTTTTTTATGTGTGCCTTGTTTAATTCCAACAAGCATCTGACATGAAAGCTAAAGATAAAAGTGTGACATAGTACAATTAGCTTCTGTGAAGTCTGCGAAACACTAATGGAACACATCTCTTCCCTATGCACAACTAGCATAATGCAGGCCATTTTTTAGTCATTTGTGTTATACATGAGAAGCCTGAAATGAGTACTTTTGTGCCCCCGCACACACATAACCAAAGTCCCTCTGTCTGGTAACATTGGAAATAATTAATCTTTCCAAATATGCAAAGCTGTAATTTCTGCAATCAAGTCAGAGACATGTAATACTTATAATGTAAACCTTTGTACAGTAAGAAAAATAACCTGGAATTTAGAGCAGAGTCTAGAAATACAGTAAAATATCAGGGAGTTTTGTAAGCTGCTTTCGCCTTTGTCCATTCAGTATTGTCTAAATTGTGCCTTATTAGTGCGTGTTGTGATTTCATACCAACAAATTTGTAGCTGTTTCTGGTCAAATAAATACAAGCTTAAGAGTGCAGTTTGAAATCAGTGTGCTGGACTTGTGCATTTAAATCCACTGAGCCGTTAAGAAACTGGATATGTGAACATGCTTTGTGAAAATGTGCTCTTGAAAAAGTTCCAATATTTTGCTGAAGCAGAATAGATTTCTTATTTCAGCAAATCAGCAGGGTTCTTCCTTGTGGTCGTGAGTTTTTGTTTCCTTTGGCCTAAGTATCTTTCCTACATCTCATAGTTATAATTCGACATCAGCTCGAGCTATGAAGTTTGGGTCCAGATGCAAATTCAGATTTCCCTAAATTTCAGGGAGTGTTTGGATTTAGTGCTGTGGTTTGATCTGCTGGAGCGACAGCTTCAAGTTGTGAAGTTTGGGGCAGAATTTTCCCAGTGTTTGGAAGGGGACTGGACCTCGTGCTCTATTTGCAACCCACTTCTGGATATACTATGTGAGTTCTGCTACTGTTATGGCACAAGTGTGGCCCTGTATCCTTCAGGATGCTGATATAATTTCATCTGCCTTAGAACTACGCCACCATTTACCATAAAACAATTGTAGAGGGGTAAGGGTGGGACAAAAGTTGCACTGATAAGGTCTGATACTGATTATGTTCTGTGCCTCTTGATATTACTGTTAATTTTTAAAAATGCTTTACAAACATTTCAGCCAGTCCCAGTACTTACAACAAAGCACAGCACACAGCTGCCAAAATTAAAATAGGAGCACTTAAAAAGATGCCACAGATGGATTGTATCATATATGGGGGTTGAATATGATTGTTGGATTCCTTCTGGAATAAGTTTTGTCTCCTCTACCCTCTGTTGATTATATATTGCATTTGCTGCTAGAGAACATAGTTGTGGGGTAAATATAAAAGGTACAGGAGAATATATCCCACCCAATTTACTGGCAGGGAACAGCAGCATTGCATTTCTTGTACCCCCAGATTTCAGTCCTGTGAAGAGCAGGCACCGCGGTAGTGCTTGGTGTGGTATGCTGCAGTGCTCCATTGCCTGTGCAGACTGGTTTGGCAGCAGTTGAGCGGCACAGCTGCACACAGAGAAACAAGCTGGTCCAAAAACAAAAACAAAAAAAAATACCATACACATTTTTCCCCCCTGTGAAAATTTCTAACAAATTTTCATTTGAAAAATTTCACTTGAGATTTTTCACAGGCAAATATCCAAACAGAAAAATATTCAAAATTCTGGTTGTCCCCCACCTCCTTTTTTGCCGTTGAATTACGGTATAATAGAATTAATGCTATCCAGAAGAATTTTCCCCTCATTTTTCCTCTTTCCCTTTGTTTTTTCCTCCTGTTAACATTTTCCAAAATAAAAAATGTTTTGAAAAGTTACAGAAGGAAATCAAATCAAATAAAAAATCCCAAAGCCTGGGCATTATTCATTTTATTGCACTTAGTGGGAATAATGGGGAAGGAAGAAGGTGCAGAAAGTGGTCAAAACAAAAACATGAAATTGTAATTATTGATTTGGGGGGGAAAATTAAACACGAAATTTTCATTTCATGACTTCCTATAAAAAATAATCAAAAATGACATTTTCATAGGAAAAACGTACAGTTTTAGCCGGAAAAAGTTTCTCTGGAGGAGGAGTGTTGATGTAGTTGTGTTGGTCCCAGGGTATTAGAGAGACAGGATGGGTGAGGTAATAACTTTTATTGGGCCAACTTCTGCTGGTGACAGAGAGAAGCTTTCAGGTTTACACAGAGGTACAATTCAGGTGAGCGCTCTCACCAACAGAAGCTGATCAAGTAAAAGATATTATCTAACTGTGGCGGGGGCAGAGGGAGACAGAGAGTCTCCTCCTCTAGCTGTGGAGGCAGACTGGCCTGGCCGCTGGGGAAGCTTGAGAAGGTACCTGGAGTAGAGCAGAGCTGGGGAAGCAGAGGAAAGGCCAGCGGAGCTGGGGAGCTCCAGGCTGGCAATTCCCCAGGCTGCAGGGTCTAGTCTGAGGCCTAGAAGGGGTACTGGGATTGCAGGGGGCAGCCCATGGGTAGGCAGAGGCAGCAGGCCAAACCCTCCTTGCCTATGATGACTGGCTTATACAGACTGCAGTCAGCCCCAGTGAATGGAGACTCGATGGTGACTGACAGTAGCCTATAAGGTGGGGATAGTGGGTGGGGGTTTCCTGGGCTGGGGAGATCCAGTAAGACTGTGGGGGTACTGCAGGGGTGCAGCACCCCAGGCAAGAGGGCACCGGGGTCTGGGCGGGACACAGGGCCAGTGACAAGCGGGACATCAGCTCGCAGAGGGCGCTCCAGAGGCTGGAAAGAGCTGATTCCCAGGACGACCAGCGAGAGGCGCCACAGGGGTGAGTCGTCGCACTGCTACACTAACCCACCTTGTCTCTCTGGAGGAGACTCGATCAGCTATATTGTGTTAGCAGCTGGCCAGCAGACAGAGCGGCACAGAGAAGGCTGTTTCCCTCCAGGCAGACTCAGGGGAGGGAGAGGTTCTGGCTACCAGGCCTAGCTCTCCCCACTTCTCTAGGAGAAAGAAGGAGAACCCCCCCTGCACCTTCCAAAGCTTGAGGCAGAAAGGTGCTATTGGTGAGGGACTGGAGATTACGAGGAAGCGGAGCCTAGAGGTGAAATGAGGAAGTCAGAAGGGATTGGGGTGAAAACGGGGAAAAGGTTAGCTAGAAAGATGTGGGGCAGAGATGACCATATTTCTGAAAGGGAAAACGGGACACCGTGTGGAGCCAGTCCCATCTTCCCCTTCCCTCGCCTCCTGTGCAGGTCTTACCCAATTCCTGCCCCCCACTCATGAGAGGTCGGTGCTCATGAGGGGCTGGTGATGGGGGAGTTGATGGGTTTGATAGAGGAGATTTGAGGTTCTGCTGAAGACAAAGGAGTTTGCAGTTTTGACAGTACTTGCAACTGGGACAACAGCACCAAGAGCATTTATAGAGCCAGCTTCTTGTCCCTCAGCTTTGGGGCCAAATTACTTCTCTGAACATAGGGCAACAAGTGGTCAACCTGACAGACAGGAGTTATGTGCTTGAAGGCTCTAAATATTGTTTCCGCCATGCTCATTCACTGACTAATAGTCAGCTTGTTCCATTTCTTTTATGGCTGCTAATACCAGTAAACACTTTTAATCCCCCAGCAATGAAATAGGCTGCAATTCTAAAGAAACTGGACCTGCTGGAGAACTCAAAGGCATCTTTTCAGTAGGCTCAAGAGTTGTTTGGGAGGAACCAGTGAAACTGAATGGGTGCCTAGCTGAACATTTAATCCTGTGTGCTTGTTTACATGATTGTCATTCTGATTATGCCCCCCTCCAGGATTAGCGAGCCTTGCTCCTTTCACTACTTTACAGTTATGTTAACAGCTCTGAAGAACTGCCAACATAGCCACTTTAGCAGCAGACAGTTACTCTGTGCTTCTTTTATTATTATTAGTGTTCAATTTTAGGGGTTGCCAGACACTAAATACTAAGTCTTCTCTTTACAGTTCTACGGTAATTTGTTCAATAGTTATAAAGTAGCTCTTTTCCCCCCTCCTGCTTCGTGCTAAACAGAAACTCATTTTTTTTAAAGACTGAGCAAACAGAAAATTGTTCAGTTTTTTATATAAACTGTGACTATGTGAACAGATATTATCAAGGTTAAAAAAAGAATGAAGAGCAATTTATTTCTGAAAATCCTGGGTTTTTTTTGTTAATGGTGGTTCTGTTAAATTTTTCCAGAAATATTTTTTCAAGTGCTATTTGTATTGCATTTAAGTGCAAGTCTGGGTAAAAATTATATTTAAAGATCTTAAGATATGTTCTGTACTACAACAATAAATGCTGCTAGCTTTCAGGTACAATTATTATTCCATCTATTCTTAACATTTGTATTCCGTGTATTCTCTTTCTTTCTGGTAGACGCCTTGCATTTCCAAGACTGAAAATCAGCCTCAAGGACTTGCAACTAGTGTTAGGTGGGGACAGACACCTATCAATCAGTCTACACCCTGGGACACGGATGAACCACCCTCTAAACAGATGAGGGAGACTGAAAACCCAGGTATGTTTTCAGTCTTATTTGTGATTCTACAAGGGAAAATAATTCAAAGCAAATTCAATACACTATCTCCAATTACCTCTCTAAATTAGATTTTATTGTAAATCCTTTATAAGCTGGACTTTTCTCTCTCATTGTAAAGATTCCCTCAAGTTTTTTTATACACTAGGAGTAATAGAAATGTATTAAGATGCCTGCAAGTTCATTAATGTGTTTTTCCCCTTCTCTGTATTTGCCAGAGTAAAAGGCACTGGGTAGTACTTTTTAAAGATCTCTTTTATGTCTAGAACTACCTGAAATGGTTTCCAGCTTCCAGACACGCATTGTACATTGTGCAGCTATGCCAGATGCCTAATTGCAACCTCTTTGTAGAGGCTGGAGCACTACTATTACACATGCAGGGTGTTAGTCAGGGAGCCATGAAAGCATGGTGGGGAAAGAGGTTAATTTTCTTTGAAGCATATACTTAAGCTGCATAAAGCACAAAATACATAAAATTGTAAACATGCTGCATGTTACCTGATCAGTATTTTAACAATTGCACTCACATCACTGCAGCAATTTTAGGCACTTATCAGTTTGGAATAGTTCCAGATCCTGCACCACTTTATATATTGTAAAGAAAAAAGAAACCTTAGGTGCTACTAAAAGGTTCATTTATGGGCAGCATTTACATAAAGAGAAAGTTTGTGTGGCTTTTGATTTTTTCCAAAATTGTCCTTATTGCTAGCTTTTCTTTTTCCTCTGTGTCCCAGGTACAGCACCATGGGTTACAACAGTTGCAGCCGGTAGCCAGCCTACTCTTATAACTCATTCATATGGAATGACTCAGCCTCCAACCTTCAGCCCAGCGGTGAACGTCCAGGCCCCTGTCATTGGAGTTACACCCTCACTCCCTCCTCATGTTACCCCTCAGCTTCCATTAATGCCAGCTCATTATCAGCTTCAACAGCAGCCTTCACAGCCTCTGAATAACATGGTTGTGAACCTGCAAAGCCAGCCTTTGTACACTAACAGCCAGCCAATTATGTCCTCTATGACTGGGGTTGGTCAGGTGACTCACCCGGGCCACGGTGCTGTAGGGAATGGTCATATGACTTGCCCAATTCTGCCTCCACCACCACCTGCTCTGCCTTCAGCTGCCCTACCCAATAGTGTTCCAGCTACCAATGGGCAGGCTGCTCCTCATCTTCCTCCCAACCAGACGGGCAATCAAGAGACCACAAATGGGGTACAAATGCTACGGACTATTGGCGTGGGAAAGTACGAATTCACAGACCCTTGGCATCCAAAAGGTAAGTCAGACTGGACCTCTTAATGTTGTTTTTGGTACATGGTGCCACAGTACATGGGCGCTCAGGAGTGAATTAGGCCACAGTATTCAAGTTGTGCCAAGAAAGCTGTAAAAGCCACAGCCTAGCCAATAAAAACATCTTTATTGTTGATGTACTTGTGCCAGCACTCCAGCATCAGTTTCCTGTCTTGTGCTCTGCAGTAGCTTTTATGAATTAAAGATGACAAATCCAATTCTTAAGAGGGGGAGAAAGAAAAGCTTGGACTTTTTTTAGTATTGAATGACACCTTTTAGGTCCTTCAAAGAATCTGGCATTCCACTTCTTAAAGCACACGAGATAGCTGCTCTTCTGTGCTGCAGTTTCTATGATTCCTTTTGAGATGTAATATATTTATTTATCAGTCAGACCACTTTCTTTGACTTGAATTGAGCCTGAGTTACAAGAGTAAAAACTTGTTTTTTGCCCTATGCATTTCAAAGGGAACCAAACAAGTGAAAGTTACATTACTGACTAGAGCTAAGAAAGCCAGGAAGTTCAGTGTTAAAGGTGAAGGTCTATACACTATCCACTTCATTGGGCTTAAGTGTTACAATAATCTATGAACAGCGGATCTTCAAAGGTTGATTCTTCCTGAAGAGCAGCTTCGAAATGTGCTATACTCAGGCAAAATGGAATGTTATGTTCAGTTTCAGTCTGATACCAGACACTGGAATGTTGTTTTAATCTAGTCCCTGTGTGGTGATCCTTTTTATTTCACTATTTGGGTTTTGCCTAGCTTTTAAAAATATCATTAATATACCACGTGTGAAATTGAAACAAATTGTAGCTTAAAAAACCAGAAACATCTACCTGTCAGCAAAATCTATTTAATTGATGCAACAGATCACAAAGAATCCATTAGGTTAGTGGTGTTATTTTTATATTTGTATTTAGGCTGGGCCTATATGTAAATGATGAGCTATTAAAGTCTATTGTGTTAATCTGTATTAAGGCCAAGGGATCTTTATTAAAAAATGGTTAGCCCAATAACCCTTACTGCTTATTATATAAATTATATTTTGGCAGGTGCAAACCCTTACCAGCACCTCTTGTACTGTACATGCTCAGCAGTTATTTTCCAAAGCAAAATATTTTGACTACTTTTTAGTTTTTTAGTCGCAAACTACCAAATACAACCAAACCCCATTGCAGGCTGTTGGCCTTCCTTATTCTTCTCTCCTGTAAAAGCTAAATAAGCTTTGAGTGATACAAATACAGACAAGTAGCCATTTTGAGTGTTTTTTTCTCAATTGTTTCCCTTAAAACAAATCCCTCTAGTCCAAGACCTTGTTTTCCATGTTGGTTTTACATGTTATAAACCATTGAGAAAAAAAGGGGGACTTCTAGACAAAACCTGAGAGATTCTTAGCTGTGGGGTGCTATTAGATCCTTCTCTATTACACTGAAGCTACTCCTTTTCCAGAGAAATGTTTCTCAACCTTTATGGTCAGTTACCTTAGTTTACCGGAAGGTGTGATTACATTAAAGCAGGTGCAGCAGCACAGCCACATCGCTGCAGCTGTGCTGCGGTAGTACCATGGTTTAGATGCCTCCTACATCGACGGAAGCAGTTTTCCTCAGAAGTAGTTAATCCATCTCTCTGAAAGTTAATAGCTAAAAGAATTCTTCCATTGACCTAGCTGTATCCACCTTGGGAGTTAGGTTGACCTAACTACATTTCACAGAGCACAACCTTTTTCACAGCCCTTAGCGACGTATCTAGGTTGATCTAATTTTTAAGTGTAGGCCAAGTCTGAGGCCTAATTGTAAGTGTCTAGTTGTGTAGTCCTATTGAAGTGAATGGGATTACTTACATGCCTAAATTTAGGCATATGCTTAAAAACCTTGCTTAATCGGTGCCAGTAGTTTCAGGTGTTCCAGAGGCAACCTACCACTCCCCATCCAATTGGGGGCATTAACTTGAAATATAACTCTGCCTGCTTCAAACCATAGTTTAATCTCATGGCAGAAAATGTGTTATCGTGGCAAGCTTTTAATAGTGTTTTTCAAACTCTTCACTATCAATGATGTTAAGACTGCTCCAAAGTCTAGGCTTGCAATTGTAAAAGTAGTTTCAGCTCTGTTGGGTGTTAAACCACAGACATATGAATGAGAGGCAGGAAACCAGTGGGATACTTGAGTTCAGAAAAGCTAATAGTTAAGGTGAGGAAAGGGTACAGAAAGTGCCAGTCATGCAAGGCCAAAGCAGAACTTAGTATCCCTGTGTGTGATTGGGAACCTTTGTTCCCATGACATGTTCAGAAGCAGAATATGGAGAAAACCACCAATTCTAACCAGTGACAATGGCTAACAGATTAGCCATGCTATTTTTCATAAATTGCTGACTAGACAGCTATTTTCCCAAGAATTAGATTTAACTAGCTTCTCTACATTGGGTCATCAGCAGCTACTTTATTCGCTGTCTTTTAATGGTAAAGAGAGACAATGCAGCATGCATATACAAATGCCTCAAAAGCAGAGCTTGTTTTACAAAAAAAAAGAAAAGAAAGAAACAATGCATTTCTTCCTCTGCTCCTAATCTTTAAAGCCTTTACTTATAAAACTATAAATCTGCTTGGTAAATAAAACATCAAAGAAGCATATCCAGTATTTGCTTTTTTAGGGGGAATATAAGGGAGAGGACGACAGGGAGGGAAGGAAGAAGAAAACTAAGTTTTGAAACCCGACCTTAAAAACTTGCTGTGGTAGAGCAGGATTCTTATTGTAAACCATATGGCTTTGGATGTGGGTCATTTTTTTTAAATTGTTTTAATTTCTGACCTAGGGGATTTAAGGCTCTACAGCCCAATTGATTTCATGCTCGTAGATGATAGACAGCCTGCTCTCAAAGAAGGAATGGAAAAGCAGTGTGATGATATCAAGCTGTTGAAACATTTAAAGTCAGAACTGTTTCTTTACCATTTTTTTTAAAAAAAAGATTTTCTCTCTTTTTGGGGGGAACCTTGATCAACAATATAATAAGATCTGCTGCAGACGGCCTTAGGATCTATCTTATTAAATTCCTGAGATTTTTTATTTTATTGTTTGACTTGACAGTCCAGTCTTGCACAGGTCTGAATAATTACAGAATAATCCCCTAAGTGAAAGAAGAAGTCTTGCAAGTCGGAATAAGGGGAGTACTGATATTTTTAGACTTCATTAGTGAACTCATTTGAAATTTCACATTTTGTTTCCTATAATTATGTTTCATTTGGCTGAGTTGTATTCCTGTAGGGACTAAATTAGAATGCATTCACTCAAAACTGTGTTTCTTAATTGGCTACTTTTATTTAAAACTAAACAAACAAATTACAAAAAATTAAAGGCACTGTTGATATGCTGTTTCATTTGCAATAGGTCAAAGTGATCTTCTGTAATGTATGACTGAAGAAGTCAAATTGTTTATGTGGTTTCTTGAATGTTCACAAAAATTGTTACATACAGCAGATTTTCTCTCTATTAACGGTGTAAAGGACCAATCCTACGATGTTTACTCATGCAAGTACTCCCTTTAATGGTAATGTAACTTCTTGCAATAATAAAGATTTACTCACATGAGTCAGGGTTGCAGGATTGGCCTCTAATTTTTTCTTCCTAACTGGGATGCGAGAGGAGATGCTGTGAGGGGGTTTTGTTGTTTGTTTTTGTAATATATTAAATACATTTTTTTATATATTTAGCCTCAGTGGCCAAATGGATTTCATAGTTTTAAAGCATTCTAAATTATGGGAAAAGTAAATAGTATTTTAAAAAATAATTGCTTTTATGCACCCTGTGTGGAGAATTGTATCTCTGTGCTTTGTGAAATGTGTGGGATCTATTACCATACATGATCAACAGTAGTACTGAGATGAGACTGGTTTAGACAGTAACTGCCTTTGGGCTGAATTTACAGTAAGCATTTCTAGCTGTCATCCAAAGCCATGTCACCTTAATACAGAAACGTCACACAAATATTTTAGTACAGAATTAGCTATTGCAGTCCATCCTTGATTCAAGTCCTGTTCTGTCTTGGAAAGATAAGTGTCATGGGAAATAGAAAGGAAAGTATATTCAGAACTATGTTCTGAGGTTCTACTGAAGCTCACATAAATAAATGTATATGTGCTTGCTGTAGAATATGAAATTATAGTGAGTCAAGAAGAATGTTTAAGTACAATTTTAGTATCGTGGGGCTAGATTGTCACTTGCCCAGCCCTCTTACCTAAAGGAGTTGTTGTTTTTCGTAGCATTAATCCCACACTATGGCAGGATCCGCTTCGGCCGGCATATCCGCCTCCATTCGGAGCTTGGACAGGACCAGTGATACGACCGGGGTATACTCCAACCGATGCATCACGCCACCTGCCATTGGAGGCAGTTTATACCTACTGCCAGGTGTTAGCCTACGCACCTAGTATTCCCAGGAGGTACCCCATCCAGGTACTAGCCAGGCCCGACCCTGTTTAGCTTCCGAGATCCGAGGGGATCGGGCGTGTCCAGGACGGTAGAGCCGTACCTCTTACCTACAGGAGTAAGGGGATTTAATTTGTCCCTTTAATCCCTTACACAGACTACCTGCATTGTGGTTCGTAGCACAATGGAGGAGAGGAACCTCTTCAGGGCTGCTATTTCACCTTCTGCGCCATTGAGCCTGGAGTAGGGCAGAGCACAGTTGAGCCAGCGTGAGGGATGGGTGGAAGTAATATATATCAGATGAAGGACTGGAACAGATTACATCCTTTCTGGAGTAATGGGAGAACTAGGTACCAAACTGAGATTGAGTCCTCCTGGGGCAGCAAACCGCATGCTTCCTCTTACTGATGGCCCATGGAAAATCCACAGAATAGCCCTGCCACGTGTACTGCATTAAAATTCCAAGACAAGCTCTAAGAACTTCTCTCAGTATGAAAAAATGTATTTTTAAAGCAATTTGATATAATATTAACCGATGGAGGCTAAAAAGGTTCTGTACTGCAGTGATTTCCCCTGCAATTTATAATTAGTCTTGAGAGGGTTTGGTTTTAATTTATGAATCTTGATGGATCATATTGCTGTTTATTTCCAAATATTTTCTTTTATATTTTATGGGGTTTATTGCTTTTTTAACTAGCAAGGAAAATAAATCAGATGCTAATTGTGGTTCAAAAAGAAATAACCGTAGAAGTCATCACACTTAAAGACATAAAATCTGAGCATTTTGTACCTATAATACAAATTTCTCAACACTTCATTTTCAAGCATTATCAAACATCATGAATTAAAACCAAAGCGATGCCTACAAAGGAATACTGTTACCCCATCACTGACCTAATCAAAGGGAGTATTTATACTTATATTTATTTATATTCTTGACCTTGTTACACTGGAACTCTCATTAGCCCTCAAACAATACTAACTTCTTCTTTGTGAATGTTGATTTGGTACAACACAGAGTTTTGCTGATAATCATCCATTTCTCTTTCTATGAAAAAAAATGATGTTAACTGACTTAGGGCTTATTTTTAAAGGGTCTTCAACTCGACTTTCAGTTTTGTAACTATGACTAATTCTGGGCAGAAAATTGTTTGGGAAAATTAACTGCAGGTGCAAAACGTAACTTTTAGCCCTCTAACTACCTAAGAGAAAGCAGTGTCCTGTGGTTAAGGCTTTGGATTGAGAGACAGAAGATCTGGATTCAATGTTTGACTTTGCCACAGACTAGTTGTGTGCCCTTGGCCAAGTCATTTATTCTGTGTGTCACACTTCCCTGTTTGTATAATTGTGATGATAATACATCCTCTCTAATCTCCTTCATCTGTTTTGTCTATTTAGACTGTAAACTATTCAGGGTCATAAATGTCTTTTACTGTGTGCTTCTAAGTGCCTAGGACATTGATGTCTTGATCTTGTTAGGCCAAAATACAAATAAATAATAACCTGTAGACCCAATATGGTAACTAGATATCAGCATTCTAGCATATTCACCCACTGTTTTTAACGTGCAAATAACTGCATGTACAATATAATCTTTCCAAGATTAAATATAATGATTTTAGGGAAGCTTTAGGCACCCGGACACCACAGTAATCAGCAGAACGAGGTTGCAATAATAATTTTCACCAATTCATGCTTCAGCAGGATTGTTTTCAAAGTTCAGTGTTGTATCTTAATGCCACCATGTGTCAATTCTTCACATACAGAGCATTCTGAGTGGAATGGACAAAGAGAATTTGTAAGAGTCCTACAGCACTTACTGAGTGCACAGTATAAAGGATAGGTATTTGATCTGTAGTCAGTTGTTGTTGTTTTTATTGATGAACTGGCAGTCCACAGCAAGTGCATGTCTTCTAATTTCTGACATCCAACAAGAACATGAGAATCTGATAGGGTGATTAGATGTCCCAGTTTTATAGGGACAGTCCTGATTTTTGAGTCTTTTTCGTAGATAAGCTCTTGTTACTCTCAATCCCCATTTTTCACACTTGCTGTCTGGTCACCCTAGAATCTAATTGCTATAATGTATTTTATTGGGACTGTAGAGAGGTTAAGGCTCCTTTCTCTCCGGGGCAGCAGGGAACCACACCGCCTCACTGCTGATCTGTTGGGGAATTAGCTTGGCTGCGGGAGTCTTCCCTGGTGGCCCTTGTGGAGGCAGAAATAAGTACAGTTACGCCAGGGCCCTACATCAGGTCGGGGCAACAATGAGTCAGGTGCTCAGGCCCTCGGCAGGGACTGAGAAATATCAGTACAACAGTAATAAGCCCAGGCCCTTGGTCAGGGTGGGGCAACAATGACTCTGGCGCTCAGCCAAGCCAGCCCTCTGTGGGAGGCTTATACTGTGCCCCTTCAGGGCACAATGCTCTCAGTGAGTATTTACAGTGACACAGGCAGCCTTTTCAAAATATGGTCACCATTTATTAGCCAGCTGGTGAACACAATCTGAAAGTCCTTAGGTTATCCCAGAGAGGCAGAAGTTATACTATAATCCACCCTGAGTTATCCAAGCAGTCATGGCCTCCATCTGCAGCTTTCTTTCTCTTCCTCTTTCCCCTCCTCCATTCCCTCATCTGTCTTCCCAGAGTTTTCTGCTGTTAGGTGTTGATGGTTCAGTCATTGGGGTGTCTCTTTGTCTTGCTGGATGCTCTGATTTAGGGTCAGTTTCAGCCAATCTTTAATGGCCTTAGTTATTCCGCCCAGACATACCTCATGCCTCCTGAGCTGTTTTAGCAGGAGACAATGTTTTTTACAATGCAAAATGTAGTGGGAAACTGAGGCATGCATAGGGTTCATGAAAATATTTCAGAAAATTCTTAGTTAGCCACAAAGATATGACATGAAGCTTACAGATTCGAACCACGTGTATGCCAACCTTATTGTATGGCAGTGAAATTTGGGTGCTGAGGAGGCTGAAGAGTGGTGGATTGATGATTCTTGTCATCTTCAGCAAATGCTAGGACAAGGTCAGCAAGGAGGAATTCATAGACAAACCCAGCAACCACCTCCATCACCCCTGGTTTGGTCTTGGCAGTTTTCTTGGTACGAAAATATGAAGGGATGCCAGTTCATGGTTGGCAACCACATGGAAGCTTCACTGGCACAGTAAGACCACCAATAACTGACAGAGACTGAACATCCAGCCAGAACATCTTAGCTAGCAGTCAGTCCGGGCAACACTCAGTCTGTAGGGAGGCTACATTCCTTTGGGATTTGTCTTGATTATGATGATGGTGGAGTCAACAGAAGATCCCTGCCATCCTATTACTATTCTTTGCTTTATACTTTATCTGTGTAGTGTATTATGCATATATGGTGCTATTGTGAGCCCCACAATAAATACACACACACACACACATATTCTGGAGATTCTAAAGTGGGCTATCTTAGAAGAAAACCAGAAGCCTCTACACATGTGGATTTAGTGAAGTGCAAATTTTGGGGGGTCTCGCTGAAAATGTTTGGAGAACATAGGTCACTCATCTGAAACCGAGCAGTGACTGAACTTTCTCCAAAAGAAGTGGGAAGGAATTATTTCCTCCTTTTTGTCAACCAGAACAAGAACAAGAAGGATTCTGTCCCATATTAAATTGTTTTTAAAAGTCTCAACAGGCATGTGAAATAGAAACATTTCAGAACAGAAACTCTGCTCACCCTGCTGTGCCTTGAGATTACAGATGATATGATCCTCTATCCCACGGCAAGACTGGGCTTTGAACAGCAGCTATTTTAAATAATACTAATACTGTAGGACTTGTATAGCATTTTACATCTTCAAAGCACTTGACAAACATTAATTAATAAAATTAACTGCTTAACTGGAAATAATTGATGTTCAGGTTTTGTAAGACAAAAGGACACAAGGACCTTGTCTGAAGCAAAAGCAAGAGTAACCATTGTAAACTTAGATTTGGAATAAAGACATAGACAACTGCTTTTCTGAAATGTTTTGTTGTGTGTTAGTTTGAGATGTTCTCATGCAATAAAGTAATTACCGATTTCTGTTCTTTATGTATAAAATCGATAAAAATACATTTTCCAGAATAGGAAATTCTTTGGACAGCAATTGTAGCGGTTTGTGTAAGAGAGTTCTTACCAGCAGTAGGTTTTTCTGATGCATTTCTGTACATTTGCCACAAGTATGTGCAACTAAGTCCTCCATGTTGCAATATACGAGCTTAATGATCCGTATAAACTTGTATTCAGTCTGTCTTCCATTACGGGTATATTCCAAACCTGTTGTTGTGCTATTTATATATCTGAGGTTGACAACATATCTATCTCCACCCTTTCTCTTTCCCCCTCCCCATCCCCACTGACACCACATCATCTTTATGTTTGTAATTTAGAACAATTGTTTTTTCAAAGTGGATGTTCTGGGAAGAGTGGAAAATAGGGTAAATTCAGCACAAGCAATGAAGTACATGAGATAGCAGGAATGATACTTTTACATATATAACTCCCTGGGCCAGAGCTGAACATAAAGCCTCTGCAATATTGCCTTCTATCAAATGAGTTCAGAAGCCATAACATATGTCAAAAGCAATTAGCTTTTCAAGTAAGAGCCTTACCTCTGTGGAGGAAAAAATCCATGGAATGTTTTCAGGATACAGAGACTCAAGATAGTGCTTTGTCTGAGAATACACACGTGCACTTACCAAGACACAAAAATGTAGTGTATTACAGGGGTTGTTTATCTGATAAAGCCTAACACTGGTAAGATTTGCTTCCATGGAAGCTTAACTGAGTTCCACGGCTCTTGATAAAAGCACCTTGTAAGCCTTTATGTAATGCATCATTATTTTACCTTTTTGTGAAAACTGCCTTCTTGACACACCACGTGCAGCAATACATACAAGGGAACTCAAGGTGTTATCAAAGATGCTTTAATTTACTTTTGCAGTGGTAAAGTGGTACCGAGAATAAAGTCAGTTCAGAATTTCACCAAAGCCAGGAAATCATTTGACCATTTCTTTTTTTGCCCAAACTCTTGGAATAAAAAGAAAGGCTTAAATTCATTGCATTTGAAGGAAACCCTTTGCTATTATTTCACTAAGAGTTGATGTTCCTTAAAGTTACAATTCTCTTTCTTTTCAAAGCCTCTGGGAAAGGGTAACATAGAAAATCCTTGTTCAAAGTATAGTACTGAAGTTATTATTTATGAAGTGAAAGAGAGCTATATAAATGGACAGAAATAATTTCTTACTATAATTGCAATGCACAATATAAATATATAAATATTTATTACAGAAAATAAAACTATTTTATGGGAGAAATGGCTACTTCATGTATACTAATAAAAATGATTTAATATAATGCTTTTCATATCAAAGTGTCTTTGCAGACTTTACCAAGTTATCAACTATAGGCTTGATCCTAATACCCTTGAACTCAGGGGGGGCAAGATTAGGCGTGAGGAATTGTTTAGCCATCTCTGCGGTGGAATGTGGCAATACTATAAAAGTTTAGGACAGGAAGTGAATAAGTAAAATTGGATCTAACTGAAACAAAAAGGAGAATTTTAGGAATATAGATTATAATTATCTAAGAAACCTAGAATAATATGCTACTCCTGGGGAGTAATGACAGGAGATATTTAATGGCCACATCTGATTAGGATTTGGGTGTTCTGTCTCATTCAAGAGGCAGTGCTTCTATCAGGATTACATCCTTTAAGCATTGGATCAGTCCTGACTTAGAGAGAAGAGTGCCATTTTGAACTGCTAAAACCACTTCCCCTTCTACTTGGGCTTTCCCGGCGGTTTCCTATCCAAGTGCTGACTCAGCTCCAAACCCAGTCCGCTTATTAGATCTGATAATGCTAATGATGATCAGTTTATGAGATCTGATGCTCACCACACTCTCTTTTTTCCAGGCATTGGTTTGGCCAGACTGCTTTTAGGAGAAGAATTCTCCATGCGGAGGAGATATTCCTCCCCCTAGAATCAGAGTTACTGTAGGGAACTCTGTAAAATTTCTGTTTCTGGTGCATAATGATACAGTGAATTGGTGTGCGTGCATGCATGCATGCTAAGCACTACTCACTAGTGGATGGAATCGGAACTACCGAACTGTGTCTCACGAGCCTACATTGAGATTTACTTGCTAATGGAAATTCTCCTTTAGTTCAAGTGCTAGGGGTCTGCACTTTTGGAGCAGGAAGATCTGAGTTCTTTGACTATGAACAAGACAGCTCTAAAGTGTTATTAATTAAAAAAATCATTTAATCCACTTTCATAATGAGAAAGTAGTGCTGAGATCGCCTCCTCACTGTAAGGGTAAAGTCAGTTCAGAATTTCACCTCAGTCAGCAAAACATTTTGCTGGCAGGAGCACTGATCTAACCATCTTGATCTCAAACGGGGAATTGAAGGACTAAACGCTGAAGCAGGGGAGGGGGGAAATCTTTTAAATTTATGAAATGACTAACAGACTTTCATGATAAGTGACACTGCAGGTTGGCTGACCGAAATATTACCCCATGTAGTTAATTACCATTATTTTCACTGCTCTGTTCTATTTCACATCATAAAGTGGTCATTATGAAACAAAGCAGCCAATGTAGATAGTGAATGTTCAAACTGGGCAAAGGTTGGATAAGAATGTACCATCCCTGGACACGGATACTGATACTTGCGAGGCAATTGGTAGCTAGGTTTTCAAAGTAAGGACATGTACAGTTAATCCATTCAGCTACACTTGCATTCACCTAATGTATATCTTCACATCCCTGATTCCAATATTGGTGCACATCCACATGACCACTTGGCACCTAAGTAACTGTGTGCGTTAAATACCTGATTCTTTGTGCACATATTAGGTATTTGTAAAACAGATGTTTTTGCCTCGTTTCACATGCCTAACTTTGGAAATCTGGCGCCAAAGAGAATTTCTGTTGCTTTGGTGTGATATATTCTGGTTCACGTTGGCTTGATAGATTCTGTCATTGTGCAGAATTAAGTGTTTTAAGTAAATTGTGTTTTCGTATGGGTCAGGTTGATCTTGTAGCAACTTCCAGAAGTGCAGAAGGGCTACTAATACATTTAATTGATTCTCCCCCTGTCAAGCCTTTATTGATATACCAAGGGAACAAAAATGAAAAGAAAATATAAATCAAACTAATGTGAATATAAGTCCAAGTTTCAATCTTCTATTATAGGCAATTACCCATTAATTGGCTAAATGACAGTTTTCTATTAAATAAAAGTTTTGTTTAGCTTTATCATGATGAGAAATGCTGTAATTGCTATCATTCCCACATTGGAAATGATGAAAGCATTGCTTTTGTGTGA
The DNA here is from genome assembly GCA_032164245.1 of Sternotherus odoratus. Taxonomy (NCBI): domain Eukaryota; kingdom Metazoa; phylum Chordata; order Testudines; family Kinosternidae; genus Sternotherus; species Sternotherus odoratus. The sequence continues at coordinate 14,308,524 of JAVMKO010000003.1, read as the reverse complement.
TACTGCTTTTAGCCAGTATAATATCAAAAATGATAACAGTGTGAAAATTGCACTAGCTGCTTTCATATTGTCTTTGTTGAATACCTCAGTGATATGATACAGGTAATGACAGGTACTTTGCAATGTATTCATTTACTCCTTTTTCTAGGCTTAATACTAAAGTGAAATTATAGCACAGAATTAAGCAAACCAGGCATGCATGGATACAGTATAGACCCAGTATTAGAGACTGATCACTGTTAGACTTCTCTATTGCTAGTTATGATCATTAAATGATTATAAATAGGGGTGGGACATTAAATCATTTGTTTCTGAGTTAACAAGTTCAGAGGAAGCATCATTTTTAATTTCAGACCATATTTGTTGATTGATTTTTTAAAATTAAATTCCGCAGAAGCATCTGCCCCATATTCTGGTCTTGATGGTTTTATATATTCTAATTAAAAATAAAACAAATAAATATAAAAGTTGTTTAAGTTAGGCAAGTGATTGCTGTGACTGTGCAGTAACAGTATTTTCTTTGTTGCTATGGCTTGGATTTTTATACAAATTTTGCAAATATAATAAAGCTAATGGATCACCTCAACCAAGAAAATGGGTATGTTCAGGGCAAATAAATTACATTACTAATGAGCTCTACAAATTGCATTTATGCTTGTGAATTGATATAATTTTAGCAAATCTATCCCCCAAAAATGGCATGGTTTTGGCTGGGTTTTAACTGGGCAGAAATTTTGCTATTTCAGGATGTCCAAGTCAAATCTGAGCATATTGCAAATCCAAGGGAGGGGATTTAATTTTCTGCTGACCTATGCCATGACTGCCTGCTCCTAACAAACTAGGAAGAGTTAACTTTTACAAGTTGAGATATACAGTCCCATCCATCACAGCCAGTATTTTTACCAAAGAGTCATATGTAATAATTTTAATAAAATACTATGGAGGTACATATGAGTCATGTTAAATAGTCTATGTGCCTCAGGATAAAGTGCAAGCTGAGTAAGGAAGGAAAAGGGAATAGCAGTGGTTCTTGTTTAATATAAAACTCCCTAAACCCAGTTTCCTCCTCTTCATCCTTTGTCCATAGAAAAAGGGTCCAAATGTTGGCAAGTTTTGTTTTTTTTTTGGGGGGGGGGGGAGAGTCTTTGGAGCAGAATGGGGTCTGGGACACAGAGGTGTTCTCTCAGGTGCATTTTGGTGAATTTTAGACTATTTTACTCGTTTCCTGTTTAGAAGGGTGACGAAGGGCAGAGAAAATTTTACTGGAATTTTTAGGATGTGCACTCACTCTCTCTGTCTGTGAGCAAGGGACAGAGTAAGAAGGTACTAGAATTTGAGACCCCCAGCTTACCTGAAAAACTGTCCCTTCATTATGTCATCATTGCCCCCACTCCCACCAATGTCTTTGTGACCAGAGAAATGAGACCCCCCTCTCTCTGTGGGGAGAGGGGCACAGGGGCTGCTCTGTGTTCACCTCACCGCAGCACCCTTCATTGTGCTGCTTCTTGTTCCCCCAGCCCGTCTTTCCTCACTTTGTTGTTTCAGTTATTGAAGGAGAATGTAGCCTCTTTCAGCCTGGCCTCCTCAGCCCAGTCTCCTGCATCATGCCTCTCAGATTCACTGGAAGGAGCTGCTTTCAGCTCTCACTGACAGAAGCTGAAGAGAGCCAGTTTTGATGCTGGGGAGAGTTCTGAGGGACTGCAGAGGGAGTGAGGACCTGCTCACATGTTGTTCAGATAGTTGGAAAGATGCTTCCACACATTGTCAGTGCTCTAGCGACGCTTAAAATACCCAGAAACAATTTCCAAAGCTCAGTGCAGTCCCAGGCTAACTGAGTCTGTCACATAAGACTGGCCATACAGTTGCTACACTGGTTGACAGTAGTTGTCAGCAACAGGTCCTCTCCTTAAGTGGTGAAGAAGTCAGTTGAAGTGGTGGTGCAGTTGGGATGTGGCCATTTTCAACACCGAGAGAGAGCGTGATTAAGATATGGTCTCAGCCTAAGTGGCTGTGCTTATTCACTTGTTCTCAGTCGCACTCCCATATTGCTTAAGAAATAAGATTGGCAAAGCCAAGAGGAAACTACAGAAAGTCAGCCCTCTTCAGTTAGTGCAACACTAGCATCTTAAAGATGTGTGCAGGAGAGTGAAATTGGGGAGCAGATTCAGGGCTTGGACGAGAGCCTGGACAGTCTTTTCCATCCTGCACTCAGAAATCCACTTTTTTCTATCACATTCTCAGAAGGACTCTTAGGGTCTGTCTACACACAAAAGTAGTATCACTTTAACTAGACATATATAGTTAAAGTAGTGCAACCCCACCCCGACCACCAGTGTGGATGCTGATATACTGCTGTGACAACACTTATACCAGGATAGCTGATTTCTGTAAGGGAGGAAAATAAACTATACCAGTATAGCAGCATCAACACTAAGGGTTGTACCAGTATAAGTATTGTGGTAAAAAATCACAGTCCTAACCAACATTTCTTATACTAGTACAAACCTATGTGTAGACAAGGCCTTAGTTCAGGATACTGTGCATTCTAGGACCACAAATTCCAGGCTCCATAAGCAGGCATTGACAGAACAGACTGTAGCAACTCCAAAGGAGCTTTGTCATTGATGTGTGGATTAAGGGCCCTGAAGTGCACATTAATGAAACCATTATCTTCTCAGTGATGTGTGGATTAGAGCTATCCTTGGCAGACTCTGATATGATCATACATTGGAGAACATAGGACTTCAATGACAGCTTTATGATTTATTTTGATATTACCATAAAACAATCAAGGGAAATTTAACACACAAAACTCCATATTAAAATGACATTAAAGGTTTAGGTTAAATGACTGAGAGATGAGGATTTGTAGACTGTTCAGTCCTTGATACGGAAAGGCTTTGAGAATAGTGTGAGAACAGAGAAGAAATGTTATCCACTGGTTAGAGTGGGACTGGAATTCAGAATTCCTGTGGTTTAGCTATGACTGTACCACTAGTTCTTGCACAGCTCACTTACTACACCTGCCTATGAAAATCAGCAAGAGCTGTAATCAGAGTAGAACCTTACTTTTGCAAGGCCTAAATACCGTTTAGAAATCTGGACCTTAATATTTTACTGTATGCTGTTTTATGGGTCTCTTGTCAGGCCCCATTGACCCACGTATAGATTCCTTATAGAACTCTGAGTGAAGACGCAGCTGAGATGCATCATGTAGGGTACTGAGTGCCTCCCACCACCCTGAAGTCTCAGTGAATTGAGATCTGGATTGAGCCCTATTATTGCTTCTGAGACTGGGGCAGATTTGAATGATGGAAAGACTTATGGAAGCCTGTTAGCTCTCCTCAGCTGGGAAAATGACAAAATGTTTATTAATAAAAATCTTTGACATGGAATGCATGATATGTATCCACTACAGTAGGTCCATGATTAATAACACTAATTATGAGGAGTTCATTACAGTCTCAAGAGAATATTTTGTGTAAACCAGCCAGGGAGTCGTTGTAAATTACCATTATTGTCCACTTTAAGTACAGTAGCTATCTAGCAATCTGGAGAGAACTACAGCGATTATATACAGTAACACCACTTTTTTTTTACTAAACTGTGGCATGCTTTTACCATTAAAGACTATGAAAATATAGTGCCCCTCTCCACAGCTGTGGCACCCGTTGTGATTCACTGAAGAATGGTGCTGTAAAAAACTACACAGCAGTGTTTCAGCAGAGGATGCTAAGCTCCTTGCCAAAGCTAGAGAGAAATGAGACAGTTTTAAATTCTGTTTCAGAGTGGTTATGATTCTTATTTTATTATAGATGAAACAGTATATAAGCAGATGGATTTCCCGCACCGGTCCAGAATTGTACACAGTGGACTATCTTCCTCTGGTGTAAATCGGCATAGTTCTATTGAAGTCAATGGAGCTACACCAATACAAATCAACTGCGGAGTTAGCCTATTGTATATATTGCAAACATACCCCTTCCTATGGTTTGGTTTTATTGTTTATTCAAATAACAATAACAAAACATTAACCTTGCTCTTGGTTTTGTCCCCAAACTTGAGTTTCCTAGAAACTCCTTGCAAGACCTCTTCTGCCCCAACCCCTAGTTACCGCTGCCCTCAAGGAATTGATTCATGCTTAGATTGATTCATACTCCAGTTCACCTGCCAGCGTGAGTCAACAGTAATTTCTGTGCATCCTGATGCAGGGCTTTAGTACCTGAGTATAAAACATCGAACAGAGAGACACTATTCCTGTGGAGGGTCCTAGAAACTGTCACCAAGTAATGTGGTCATTTAGCATCTCTATGTGAATATGAAAGTTCTAATACCTATAGTGCTTTAAAGTCTGTACTTAGCATTCCCCTGTCTCACTACTGAAATGCCACCAACTCTGGGGTAGAATGTGGCAGCTGTTAAGCTGCATTCAGCAACAATAGTATAACAAGCAAAAAGAATACCACACCGAGCTGAAACTGTAAAGGGAGAATTGGGATTTGGCTAGAATTACAGGTTTAGCAGCCCTACTTATGTGAAAAGTGCCGTAGGGTTATTATGAACCTCAATCGGTCATAACCTTGGTTTTACATCTTGCCTAAGGAGGCACCTATAGCAGCACAGTGTCCACTAGCTAATATTGGGACACTAGTCTGTACTGATACAGAGTGATGAGTGTCACTGGCTTTTTCACCAGTGCTGCTACCTGAAGCACCTTGTTGGCCTCCCCTCTAAGAACTGACCGTGCTGTGAGATCTGACCGTTGAGATCAGTGAGATCTGACCGGTGAGATCTGACCGGTGAGATCTGACCGTGCTGTGAGATCTGACCATTGAGATCTGTGAGATCTGACCGTTGAGATCTGACCGGTGAGATCTGACCGGTGAGATCTGACCGTGCTGTGAGATCTGACCGTTGAGATCTGTGAGATCTGACCGTTGAGATCTGAGCAGGTATGACCGTTGAGGTCTGAGCAGGTATGACCGTTGGCTTTCTTAGTGATTTGATAATAAAATTCTGTGTACTGTTTTAAAAAATTATGGACAAAATTTTAACAAGTCCTTCATTTGGTCCATGGTTTAAAAAGACAGTTGAATTTTCCTAGTTGTCTATCAAGAGGAATAGGTGAAGGAAAATAAATACACAGAAATCCTAAAGACTAATTTTCATTTTGATAACCTACCTTATTTCTTTTCTATTTTATCTAGGTACTTACATGGCTCTCTTACAGTACTATCTAAATGCCCTTCTTTCTGTGTATAGTAGAGAAAAGGCCCTTGCTTGACAGTCTCTCAGATGGTATCAAATGTCCTTGTGGGGAAAAGAGCAACTCAGTTTTAGGAGGTACTCAACTTCTGATGTTAAGATTATTCGTGCTCTTTAGACAAACATGATGAATACAAATGAGAGGAAAAGAAAGGATAGAGAAGAAAAGTAAACATCTATCTCATTGATGCTTGCTACATTCACACACTGCACAGCATCTGGTCCACAGACAGGTCAGTCGCAAACAGGTGTACTTTATCCTTTAGGCCCCAGCTCATTTCCCCATTCCAAGATGACATCTGGCTGTATGCTCTGGTTTCCTCCTCCCACCCATAAACTTTTACGCTGGGCCAAGGCAGCTCATGCTGTCTCAGCCTGTTATGCTGGTTATGGTGATGACAGTTAAATTAATTTCAAAGCTGGTTAGGCTTGGAATCACTTGGACAGAAGACAGAAAGGAAGATAGGAAAGGGAGAAAATAGAATATGTAAGAAGTCACACAACAAGAAGACAAGATCCCCAGAGGACCTCTACAACCCTAAGGAATTGCCTATGCTTCTCTCATTAGAATATCTAGAAGGAGTTTGATTAAGCATCAGGTCGAATGAAATGCTTTGACCTGAAATGCTATTTTAATTAACTTTTTGATTTGCCAAAAATTCAGGAAAAAAGTCATTTTCAGTTTGACCTGAAACAAGTTTTAAAAAAAATAAATAAAATCCATTATTCCCATAGCTCTAGTTATATCGAAGGCCCTGTCCCTGGAACTGTTTGTATGTGAATAGCTTCCTGTGCACTTAGTGGGTGATGAAGTTTGGCTGCAGAGTAAGTTGCAAGATTGAGGGTTTAGTCTGTAAGCTCTTTGGGGCGTGGACTGTCATTGTAATGCACATTTGTGCAGGACCTTGCATGGTAGGGAAATTTCCTAGATTAGAACTGTAGGTGCTACTCTACTATAAATAATAATCTCAGCTCTGCTGTTCTATGAACTTTTGACCTAGTAAATGTCCTTGGAGATCAGTTTACCAATATGTTTAAACCTAAAGAAACTCAGTTCATGTTTTAGCCCCTTTTGTAATTATATTTATCTATGTATATATATAAATGTGTAAAGGTCAAGTTGGAATTTGTTACCTTTTACTTACTTTAGATCAGCGAGGTTTTCTAAAATTATTTTTAAGAAATGTAATAACTTCTTTTCACAACAACTACTCTCCTGAACTACAGTAAAGCAGAGGCTAACGCACAGGTCAATCTTAGAGAATTAGGATGAATAATGAGGCTTTATTGCCATTAGTTTCATAGTGCTTATCACTTAAGTAAATTATTTGTATTGGGTTTTATTTACTTTCTATTAATGCAAATTAGCTAAATCACCATGCATACTAAAAAGCTCTTTTGTACTGGGATACAGAGCAAAAAAATGGCAGATGAAATTCAGCGTTGATAAATGCAAAGTAATGCACATTAGAAAACATATACATACAAAATGATGGGGTCTAAATTAGGTATTACAACTCAAGAAATTGATCTTGGAGTCATCGTGGATAATTCTCTGAAAACATCCACTCAATGTGCGCGAGGTTAGGAATCATTAGAAAATTCATAATGCTACTATATAAATCTATGGTACATCTGCACCTTGACCACTGTATACAGTTCTGGTTGCCCCATCTCAAAAAAGATACTTTAGAATTGGAAAATCTATATAGAAGGGCAATAAAATTTATATTTCTGTACGAGAAAAGATTAAAAAGACTGAGACTGTTCATCTTAGAAAAGAGACAACTAAGGGGGGATATGACAGAGGTCTATAAAATCGTGAATAGCATAGAGCAAGGGAATAAGGAAGTGTTATTTACCCCTTCATATAACACAAGTACTAGGGTTACCCGGCAGCAGATTTAAATCACACAGAAGGAAGTACTTCTTCACACAACACACAGTCGAGCGGTGAACTCATTCCCGTGATATGTTGTGAAGGCCAAGAGTATAACTGGGTCCAAAAAAGTTCATAGAGCATAGGTCTATCATTGGCTATTAGCCAAGATGGTCAGAGGGCCCATGCTCTGGGTTCCCCTAAATCTTTGGTTGCCAGAGCTGGGACTGTACAACAGGATGGATCACTCAAAATAGCCCTGTTCTGTTTATTACCTCTGAAGCATCTGGCAGTGGCCACTGTCAGAAGACAAAATACTGGGCTAGATGGATTTTTGGACTGATACAGTATGGCCCATTCTTAATGTTCTTGTATATTCTAACTATAGAGTGTATTGTGATGTAACTCTACTTTTCAAACTTATTGCCAGAGGACAAAGATTTAAAACCACAACTTAACTAAAGTGGAATCATGTGAGGTAGTCTTAGTGTGAACTGTAGAACAAGATCTTGAGGTAACTTAAGGTGAGAGGGTGGGAAAGAAAAAACACAAAATAAAGGGTAACATGACTGTTGGTTTGAGACAGTACGAATTAATTCCAGTGGCAGACAAATTGTAAGATAAAACTTGGGCTGTACTGCAGCTATTGTGCTGCACTCCAAGGGCAAAGCTACACTAAAACCAGCAAAGGCAGCAACAGAAGGAGCTTTGGAGGTAGAGAATCTTCCAGGGGTGCAGAGGGGGGTGTAATGGCTCTTACCCTACCGGTTGCCTGTATAGGGGTGTGGCCATGGAAAAGGGGACATTGTCAAGTCTTCCCTGCATTCCAGCTGTGGTCAGCTCTAAGAGCTGTGTTCTAGATTATATCTGTAAAGTGGCCAGTACATAGCCAAAGAGCCCTGTGCGAGCTACAAAAACTGTCATGGATAGTGGCTATCTGCAGATATAAAGTGGATTTGCAAGGCTGATAGCTAGTTGGAGACTGAAAGCCACTTTCCTGTGCTCCCCAATCCTGAAATGCACTGTGTGTTGTTTGGGCTAAGCCTGTGTATTTTATACAAAAAAAAAAACACTTCTTCTCAGTGCAATGAAATCCCATGTTCTCCATTTACAGAATATTTTTCCCAATCACATGTGATATTGGGGGAAAAGCAACTGTAGGGAGTCTCAGGTAAGACAAATGTTTGCTAATATTTAGCAATCAACTCATACTTGAAGAAACTCAGAATCCAGTGAGACAATCAGGATGGATTTTGCAGAAATCTGGAGTGGTGGGTGAATCTTAAACAGGTTTCATTTGCTAATTTAGACTTCAAGGAATCTTGTCTGTTACCAATTGGTGACTAGTTATGTGGGAATGGAATCCACTATAGGAATCCTTGCCAAACCTAGAGTAACATACTGCAGATAATTTTGAATTTGGAAGTTGCTTTCTCAGCTTCATCTTTAGGGGGTTTTATTTGTAACCTTTCCCCCAGGTTTAATCAGTTCACAAGGGAAAAAATAATCCATAGACAATAGTGGAATTAGCTTAATCACATCTTTGTAAGTAAAGCAATAAAGATATTTCAGCGGTGCTAGAAAACCTCAGTACTTTAGAGGCTTCTTTACTAAACCACTCATAAAAGCTTCAGCATAATAATCCTCAGCAAAACCAACAGCCCTTCCTTATATCTTTTGCCAGAGTTTATTTCATAGCCACCTGACTATTATTTAGTTACTATGTATGTACATAGAATCTCAGAGTTGGAAGAGACCTCAGGAGGTCATCTAGTCCAACCCCCTGCTCAAAGCAGGACCAATCCCTGTTTTTCCCCCAATATCCCTAAATCCTCAAGGATTGAGCTCACAACCCTGGGTTTAGCAGACCAGGGCTCAAACCACTGAGCTATCCCACCTCCTAAGGGATATATGTGCTTTACAATGTTTAAAAACAAGAAACAAAAATAATAGTCCTCTTCCTCCCCCCCCCCAAGGAATTTGCCATTTAAGAGCCCAATCCTGCAAACACGTAAAACCAGGTATGGTGCTTGTTAATAAGAGTGGCTCCAGTAAAATAAATGAGATTATAGCTAGTATGTGCTACGCTTGATCATAAGTATTTGCTGGGTAAAGCCCTACATTGCTACATGAGACTTCAATTACACTTACAACAGGGAAAACTCTTATAAGGTTCTAGAGGTTGTTTGTTTAGATGCTGGTCTAATGCTCTCCAGAGTCTATTCTTATCCTGTGATCTTAGCTATGCCCCCAGTATGTCCCCAGGGCCTCTTAGCAATGTTCGGTCTCCTTACATGTCTTGTCTGCAAGTTAACAGAAGATTTATTGGTCTGTGCTAGTTTCTAAGTTCAGGCTCCTGTTCCCAAGTGCAAAGCTCAGGTTTCCACCTTTGTGCCAAGATTATTTTAACCAGCCTATTCTGTAAACCCAGTTCAACTTTAAATTTTAAGCAGTCACAGTTCCATTTTGCAGTTAAATTGGGTGAGGAAAACCATAACTTGGAACGGATAGGAGAGCTGCTTAGGGGTACTGGACTTAAAATCCCGTCTTTGAAAAGTTTCTCTTCAGCAGCGAGCTGGATTGTGGCCTCTGAGCTCTCTTTGCTCTTTTTGGCCTTTCTCTGATTCTTATGGAATTGGAAAGAATGCTGAATGTAGCAGTTTTCTCCACAGCTCATAGGAACCAGAATGGGCCACAAGACAAATGCAAAAAAAAAATTTTTAGGGCATGCAAATGGCAGGCCAATTGGAGCTCCTCTATATTTCCATAGTAGAGTCTCAGATAGTTCAATATTTCAAGGGGCAAGGAGGTTTCCCTGTGTGAGGGGTAGCAACTTCATTAACTAATTTTATCTTGGGACTTTTATAACCTCATCCTTTCATACGCTCATAACATTGTGAAAAACTTTTCTATGAAACTTAAAACTTTCCATGATTGGTCTCACTACAGGTGTGAATTTTTGCTTCTGTTTTTGTGTATCTGTGTGCTCGTGTGTGTGTGCAGGCGTGTGTATGCACACATGCTTCAGGAAAATCTCTTCAGCTGCAGATAAACAGATACTTTCTTAGTCTGTTTGGAGCCATTTTGTGGCCCAGCAACATTAAAAAATTGCTTCACCGCAAAACTCCATACCTTGCAAGAGAATAACCCTTACTGAGGTATCTGTGCTTTACTAGATATGAGTGCCCAATTTTAAAATAGAAAAGCTATAAATAAATAGAGCATGTTCAAAATGTTAGCAGACTACTAAGCCCTGCCCCTTTGTGACAGCATAACAAATAATTTCCCATGTGACCTGTATATATTCCACCTTCTCCAGATGAAGGATTATTCCCCACTAACATTTACAATAGCTTATTTTTGGTTAAATATTGTGATTAGTAACCCTCCCTTTGCAGGCTCCCCATTGAACTGAACATCAAATACAAACTTCTTGACTTTGCTTTCAAGTAGAGCTGGTCAGGAATTTTTTGACAAAATATCTGGGTTTTGATGAAACTTTCATCTGGATAGTTTCTCAGGTCCAGGATGGAATGGGGTAGGCAGGAGGGAGAAAGATACAAGAATAGCCCACAGCTGAGTGATCACAGCACATACCTGAGTTTCCCACTATCTTGGTGAATGTCCTAACCTGCTGAGCTGTTCTGGGATGGGGGTCTCTGCTCTTTTGCAAAAAATGTGAAAGGTCTCGTTTTCATTTTGGTGCAGAATAAAAATCAAACTCTGGAAACTTTTTAATTTTGCATGAAATGGGGAATTTGTATTTTCCAGCTAGCACTACTTTCAAGACCTTACAAAATTACTGTACCATTCCTCCTTACTTCTTAGACCTGATCTCTTCTCACATCTGTTCTTTATATGACACCATCCTCACTGCCCCTTTCATCTCCTTCTCTCACAAACATTGCCTGAGCCTTCTTCATTCTGGACATATACATGTTTAATGATTACCCTCAAATCCACCACCAATCACCAGAAAAAAATAAAACTGTGGACTTCTTTCTAGGCACAGACCTCTCTCACTGGAGTGAACGGAATGACTCTGTTAGTGGCTAACAAGCAGTAGACTTTTATCCTATACTAGCAGAAATACCCGGCGTGGCTTGGGTCCGTCGGAGGGGGGGAAGAGGACCCAGTGTTGCTCGAAGAGAGCTGAGCGAGTGTGGGGTCCGTTGGAGGGGGGAGAGAGCTGAGCGAGTGCCGGGGCCATTGGAGGGGGGGTGGGGGGAGAGAGCTGAGCGAGTGGGTGGGGGGCATTGGAGTGGGGGGAGGAGGGGGAGATTTTAAAAAAATTCGATTCTTACCTGAGGGGCGAGAGAGCTGAGCGAGTGCAAGATCCGTTGGGGGGGGGGGGGGAGCTGAGCGAGTGCGGGGGCCGTTGGAGGGAGGGAGGGGGGTGAGATTAAAAAAAAATTCTATTCTTTCCTGAGGGGGGAGAGAGCTCAGTGAGTGTGGGGGTCCTTGGATGGGGGGAAGAGAGCTGAGCGAGTGTGGGGTCCGTTGGAGGGGGGGGCGGGGGCAGAGAGATGAGTGAGTGCGGGGTCCGTTGAAGGGGGGTATTATTACATCATAACTATGTCACAGAGAACAGCAGGTGTTAACCTGCTGCCCAGCTGATGTGAATGGGCTTTAAAGAATTTCACACCTGGGGGGTGTCAGAGGTGAGATTTGAAAAATTTTCGACTCTTACCCTGATTAGGACCCTAAGGCCTATAACTGTACCAAATTTCAAGCTCAAACGGTGTGGAAGGAGTAAGGGAACGTACATACACGCACGCACGCATACACGCATACACCATTTGACTTTTATATATATAGATGTAGATTGCATTAGATGAAGATAGGATTCACTTAGCTAATCAGCTAATGTGCTGCAAACTTCCTCTCTATCACCATTTGTCAACGAAGACAACCCTGGATTTTTACCTCTAAATCATGCACCTCTACTAATTGAATTAAATGCGAATTAGGCTCTCATCCTCTATGCATATATCTACACAGCCCACAGCAGCAAGCCTCCTAGCCTGGGTTGACAGACTAGGTCTAACAGGACTTGGTAGACAGCAATTTGAAGTGCACAAGCCTCGCTAGTCAAAGTCAGTTGACCTGGACAGGGAGGCTCACTTCTGTGCGCTGTGAAGGCATACCCCGAATGTACCAACCACTAAAGGGGAGACATGACACAACAGCTAGTGTTATACTTACTTTACTGCACTAAAGCATCCTCCTTCTCTATCCCCATTTTGTCAGTTTACAACCCTCACTTGTCAAGTCATCTCTGGAATTAGGTTGCAAGGTATTAAAGGCAGATACTGGTTCGTTACTTGTTTTTGTGAGGCCCTCCTCAAACGATTGCAAAATAATGAATAGTTAAAATGTGGGATTTTTATTTTACTATCAAGAATTCTCAGGTCATTTTCTCGCAGCAGTTTTAAGTATTTGTCTCTACAGTGGATGTGGGTAGCCTAACATTGCAATGGCACGTTGATTCATGTAAGGATTTTTTCCTGATTTCAAAACTCAAGACCCACAGTGCCTACAGCGGGAATTGATCCGGCCGTAGCATTTCTGAGCATCACCCTGATAGATTCTATAATGCACTTAGCTTGGCTTACAAAATGGCAGTCAGACAGACATATTAGCTACATTCTTTTAGATGCAGGCCTTAAAGTTAAATCATGTTGGCTAATCTTCCCTCAGGGGAAATTGACTTTTTGTTGTTTTCCACACCCACCCACCCCAGTATAAAATATTTAATTGATTTTTAAAGTTTCATTTTCATTAGAACACTGGGTACTTTAATTGGCTTAAAGGAGGCACTCCTATAGAGAGTCTATTGATTAGCATTTTCATGTCAGAATATTTTTAAATGACACCACTTCCAGAGGCATTTTTCTTTGAACATTCACAGAATGCCAAGGCCATAAACAGACTGTAAATTGACATGGAGTTCTAACTTCTACCTGCTCTTCTCTCCCCATCCTCCTCAGTTCCTTTAAAATAATAGCAAATGTCTGAAGATTTTTTTAGTGCATCTTCTCCACAGTCCCTCTAGGACACCCTGTGTCAGACATAAGGTTAGGCATGTCACAGTGTTATCCACATGGAAGCAAGCAAAAATCACTGCTGGTAATATGATTGTTGGAGACATTTATAAGAAGGTTCAAGTCAGTTGCAAGATCTCATTAGTTTTTTTGGAGCCAGGCCCTCTGTCAGAAAATGTATTTTAGCTTTATTTATTTATTTAGTCATTCAAGAGAAGCTGAAGTTTCTGTTTTATAATGATTGCAATATATATATATATTTGACAGGAAAACCTTGGTGACCTCTGTGAGGGTTTTGTCCCCTCTGGTTTCCTGTATTTGCTAGATTTAAATGAGTTACAATTACCAATTTCTGATGTGACAATCCCTGAAGTTGAAACTGTAGAGCCTATTTTCTATTTTACATCTTCATCAAGCTCGGTTTTCTCTTAGTTAATGGTGTTACTGGTGACCTAAAGTCATGTTTGCTTTACCTTCAAGAGCATCTCTTGTAGAAACAGTTCTTTCCATTCATTTTACAGCTTCTGCTCTACGGAGTATTAGTCATATTCAAAACTGTAAAGTGCTGTCTGGTCTCTTTCTTTTAACTAGCACACTGAATGCTAGAATTTCTCTAATGAGATGGCAGCAATATATGTTTGTGAATTTTTATTGTATAACAGCAATTCCTTCAACAATACAAACACTCATGTTATGAGACCTTTTTTAGCACTAGAGTACAGAAATACTTGAGAGCAAAAATGTTGAAGTGAAGGCATCTCAGGAGTGATCCCAAGCCAGTCTTGTTACACTGCTTATCACCAAAATCCAGTGCTTAGAGGCAGAATATTTTTGAGCCAGGGCCAGGCTTTCATACATTTAGTCTGTACTTTCCTTTATAGAAAGCTTCATAATAGTATTTTCATTTGGAATTTGGGCCTAATACTACTTTGCATTCATCTGGACTCTGGAGATGTATGCAATTTTAGAATGTGGACCCTTGAGACTTATGTAATTTTAGAATGTTTCAGATGTTTCTTCTGACCATTGAAGCACTAATTTTAAGAAACCACCATGAATTGCTTTGCTTTCTCAGCATGGTTCAGCTTTATCCTTAGTCAATAGACATCTTATCAATCCTTGTTCAAAGGCATTCTCTTGCTTCCCCTGGGCTAATATTGGTGACAGATAAAAGGTCTGTAAGCCTGGGTTGTGATTTGTCAGTCTGAAGTTATTCAAGGTAAATGTATAATAAACACATTTTGAAAGTCCACCCAGTTCATTAAAACACTGAACATTTGGAAGTGCAGTGGGGTTTCACAGGGCACTCTGCTTCATAACCTGGCCCACGATGTTGCATGTACAAATCAAAATGTAACATAAAGAACACTTCTTTCATCTTCACAAAGAGTTTGTTCTATGCAGTTTTAAAGACCCTCAGATCTTGCTATTTCTGAAAGTAAGATCCAGCGTCTTTTGGAATCTCTCAGTATATATTTCAGAACTCTCTTAGCAAATCATCCTTTAAAGTGCTGGGTTAACTTTCAGTTAGGGTTAGTAACAAAGTCTTTTTCTTTCTTTCTTTCTTTCTTTCTTTCTTTCTTTCTTTCTTTCTTTCTTTCTTTCTTTCTTTCTTTCTTTCTTTCTGCCTTCCTGCTAAGGGATCCGTAGCGAGTATCGCTAAGGTTCAGAATAGCAGCATTGCCTTCCGAAGGCAGTGTCTGGCTGCTATCATCAGTTTCTTTCCTGTGCTTAACTTGGCTTTTCACTTGAATCAAGAAATAATTCTTACCATCACTATATCTTGCCTGTAGAACAAATTCAATTTTCTTTAATGTCACTATGGTTAAAAAAAATTCACACATGGTTTCATAAGAACATTATTTCTCTGTTAATGTTAAGAATGTTCTAAGTACTTTAGTTTCATAGCCTATCTCAGACACAAACTTTAACACTTCAGTAGTAATTAAAGGTTGTTTAAAAAACTGTATACCTTATTGATTTGTCCATGGGTACATGAAAAAAAACATAGGCAAAATCTCCACTATGCTGTGCGTTCAAATACAATATTCTGCAGCCGAGAAGGAATAATTGTAATCTCTACATCCAGTTAACCAGATCTCTGTCCCTGATTCCATGCCATCTGATAGGCTTTTAACACAGCCATTAGTCTAAAATACACAGACATCCCTAACTGGGAAAATTATGAAGAATTCCTGAGTTGAAAAGGCTTAGCCACCTGAGGATGCCCCCATAAAGAAAAACATACAAAAACAGGCATTAAAAAAGCACATAGATTAGCTCTGATAGTTAGTGTCCCCTGACTGCAAGAAGAAGAAATGACATCAGCAGTGTTGTTTGTTAGCGCCACACAGTGAGACAAGAGCATTGGGTAGAAAAAATAAAGGCACATGATGAAATGTAGTACAAGTGGCATCCATTCCAGTGGGGCCAATGTTGCTCTGGGTGACATGGGTGGAGTCCTCTGCCTCATCCTCACAGAGGCACTAACCGATTTTGTAGACAGTACTCTGAGAACCTTAGGGATTATCCAGCACTGAAATGTCTAAAGGAGAAAAATTTCAGATAAACTTGTAGACATTCCTGAAGGTGTAGCATCAGGAGCAGCCATGCCCATGTTTCCCAAATACATGGTGAAGGTTCTGGGGGGTAGATCATTTTCAGATCCTTTTACAGCATGCCATTGCCTGTTCTTGCCATGGAAAAACCAATCAGATAACACCTGAGATGTCCTCAGTCCTTAAAGCACACTATGATGCATGGAACAGGAGAAAGATTGTCAGGTTTTTGGAGGGCTCTAGTTCAGTATGTCACCATAGCTCTGAAATGCAAGTGAGATCCCAGCCACTTGCACACAGACTGTAGAGCTGCCCCATGTAACACTGGACACTCACAATACTGGGGGAAAAAACCTCTCCTGTACATATCTACCTGCCACATCACTTACCGTTACTGAAATAAAACAATTGCCATGGAAAATTGACTCTAGAGCATTCAGAGCTGTTAAAGACTTACCCTCTGCAGGTTAAAGCATTTATGGCTATGTGTGTGTGAGAGAGAGGCTATGAGCACTGAAAAACTGTTCTTTATCTGAGGGAAGCCAGGTATACCCAGGCCTGATTTTCAGAAACAGATGTGTAAAAATGAATGTATAATTACAGCAAAATTGGCTTTTTGACCAAACGTTTTGGCTTACCGAACTGCATACGTAGGAACATAGGAGTTGCTATGCTGGATCACACATGTTGTCTGTCTAGTCCAATATCTTGTCTCCAGCAAGGGCCAGCACCAGATTTTTCAGAGGAAGCTTCAAGGAACCATTCAGTAGGCAGCTGTGGGATAATCTCCTGAACTCACTATGCTGTTAAAGTGGGGGTCATCATTTGAGTGTTCCTCCAGCAGACCCTGCAGAGTTTCTACATGAGAAGGAGGTAGACTATGCCCAAATGTTGGTTGGGTGGATATAACGGGATTTTCTGTCTGTTAGAGGTTATATTTTTAATGTTGGGTTGAAGAAAAGGTTATTCCTCCTGCTGAAGTTTTTTAAAGAGTTTACTATGAATGTTAATCAGTTGCTGTTGTTACTTTCTTCTATGACCAATCCAAATTGCACTGGGAAGTCGAGAGAGTTTGTTTTTCTTTAATTGGAATATATGGGCCAAATGCTGCCCTCATCTGTATTCTACTGGCTTCAGGTGTAATTGAGGGAAGATTTTGGCTCTATATCTTTTAGCTGTATGAGTGTAGAGAATAATGCAAGTAAGCATAAAATACAGTTAATTGGAATGGTGCAGAGTAGTCTGAATTAAAAGTATTGTTTAGGGAGTAGCAGTTGCTTAGAGCTAAGTATCTGTGGAGGAATTGTCTCATTGTTCTGTAGACTGGAGTAGGTTCTTGGCATGGCTTATGGCTTGATTGTACTGTCTATTTTCATGACTTCAGCAAATCTGCAGATCCCTGGTTGAGAACAAAGCTCAGACTTTGCTTCCACCCCCAGCTTCATGCTAACAAATCTTCAAAACATTCTTTTAAAAATAACCCTCTAATGTGTTTAGTTTAGTTATATCTAAGGATCTCAGTTGCTTTACAAAGGCAGGTATAACTATCCCCTTTCTTTAGATGGGGCACACTCAGGTGATTTACCCAGGGCCACACAGGAAATCTGTACACAGCTGGGAATAGACTCCAGGAGTTCTGATTCTCAGCATCCTCGCGTAATCATTTGTTCCCTCTCTTTTTGAAGTGTATATATTACAATAAATATATACATCACACAGTATTAGGGGTGTGTATGTAATGTGTTTTATATATAATATAATCTTATTGCTAGAATTTTACTATAAATGAAATTATAATTTGCACCCTGCAATACATTGAAACAATTTGTAACTTTCCGTTTGAAGAGGGTTTATTTAGGCCCTGATCCTCCAAACACTTATGCATGTGCTTAGCTTTACACATGTGACAGGTATGTGGCTGGGGCTTAAAAGTGTTACACTAGCATGTTATGTTGTTTCACCATCTGAAATGGTGTTTGTGATCCTATGGATTATACATCAGGACTACTACATTGACTGTTCAGAGGTTATGTCAGTTTGGATGAGCTTGAATTTGGAATAAGGGTTTAATCCTGATGGTAGGAGGGGCTGCACATTTTCTAGACTTTAGAAGCATTTCCTTAAGGTTTGGTACAGTAATTTTTAAAGGTAGGTAGTTTTGGTGTGTGTTACATATTATGAGTTGATATGCTTATCCTAAAACCCAATTTAAAAAAAAACCCAGCCTAGAGCGGAGAGAGTAAGGCAAAGTTTGAACTAGTCTGACTGCTAAATTACTTTTCATTCCTGGAATGGTTTCTCTATGATAGGATTAAAAGGTTGTCAGTGCACGTTCATACTGCCTGCCCTATCCTCTGGCTAAGGATAAATAGAGGCTTGGCAGTTTCCAGTACAACATATTGTTTAACCTCTACATGTACCAATATTTACACAGAAATGTAAAACAAAGCATTCATCCTTTCCTCACCGGAGCCTAACAGGAATACAAAGTGGCTAGTCATGTCCATTGGATGTCTCTGTTCCCTGGGGGGAGGGGGGGATTGGGGAGTGGTCATTTTCATTACCTCTCAGCTGTCTCCTCTTGTTTAATGTGAGAGTTGAGTTATGAACTGCTCAGAAATTCTGCACCCATTACAGGAGTGTGCTTTGCAAAGAACGCTCTATGTTAGTTATTCAGTGTTAGCCTGTCTTTTACCCAATGGAATAGAACATAAAATGAAAGATTCACTGTTCTATATTATACAGCACAGGAATTCAGTATTACTATGGCCATTCTACCAGCTCTGGAGTTGAAGTTTTGTCCCAATTTCCATTAAAAACCCCAGAATTCCTATTTCCACCAACTTTTGTTTGGAGAAGGCTTTTTTTTTTTATTTTTTTTTTTTTATGTGTATGGTTAAAATAGCTTAGGAGAAAAAATTGATTGGTGAAAATTTTGCGGCTGCAAACTATACATATGGTATTTAATTGCAAAATGTACCCCAGCATCTCAGGATATTTCTCCCACATTTTCTCAGCAAAAAATATAGTTTAAAACTCTGAAAGTGGTCCATGTGATACATCATTTTGATGTGTGGTATGTTAGCCTGTGTTGATGTACTTATCCTTAAGCCCAATTAAACAAAAAATCTCAGCCTAGAGAGGAGAGAGTGAGGCAAAGTTTGCACTAGCTGGACTGTTAAATTACTTTTTCATTCCTGGAGTGGTGGATAAGTTCATCTTCTAGCAAAATGGAGTTTTTAACAGAAAAAAAAATAGTTTAATTACAAATCTTCACATCATGGGAAGGATCCATATCAGGAAAGTGGGGCTGGAAATACATAACTTGATTAGCTGCCTAATGTGCTGCAGAGGGAAACAGGCTACAACCTGACAGAACTCTAAGCTGATTTTCCTTTGTACAAAGATTTCGAAGCAGGGCCTGGAGTGGATCAAGTGGCTCTCCAACATCCCTACAGTCTCCCTCCCTGCTTCCCCTGATACTACTGCCACTTCTTCAACTCCCCTACCACTACCTGCAGCCTGTATGCCTACTCCATCACAGCCTCTGCTGCTATCCTCCAACTCTCCCACTACAAGGGTGACCAGACAGCAAATGTGAAAAATCGGTACAGGGGTAATAGGAGCCTATATAAGAAAAAGACCCCAAAATCTGGACTGTCCCTATAAAATCGGGACAATTGGTCACCATACCCACTACAGCCTGTTGCCACCACCTGCTTCTGTGCTGTCCAGCCCCACCCTGTCCCTAGTCCCTTTTGTGCTATTCACATTTCCCCTCATTCCCCAATTCTGTTTCCCTTCTGCCACCCAAGATTGTTTTGTTGCTGCCCAGTGAAATTTCCAGAGTGTGGCTGTGTGACAGTGAATGCTGCATTAAGCTTAGGGTCAGAATTGTATATTTAACCTTTCAATGCTGATTTCCCTCATTTGTAATATTTGTGGGGTTTTAATGCATGACACATAACAGCATGTCTTCTTTGGACTAGTGCAGGGATGGGCAAAGTACGACCCGGGGGCCACATCTGGGCCCGTCCTGCCCAGCGCCTAAGCTCACCAGGGAGGCTCCCCCGGCCCCTCCCCCACTGTCCCTCCACAGCCACACCGCCGCTGGGCAGCACTCCGGGGGGCAGGGCTGTGCGGCAGTGTGTCCGGCTCCGGCTGCTGCTATGAGCGATGTGGTAAGGGGCCAGGCTGGAGCCAGAGCTGGGGGGTTGGATAAGGGACAGGGAGTCCAAGGGGGCAGTCAGGGGACAGGGATAAGGGGCAGTTGGATGGGGTGGAGATTCGGGGGGGGGTTTCAGGGGATGGGAAATGGGGGGTTGGATGGGGCATGGGAGTCCCAGGGCTCTGTCAGGGAGCAGGGGTGTGAATAAAGGTTGGGGCAATCAGGGGACAGGAGGGGTTGGATAGGGAGTGGGGTCCCAGGGGCATGGTTAGGGGCTGGGGGTCGCTGGAGGGGGCGGTCAGGGGACAAGGAGCAGGGGAGCTTAGATAGGAGGTGGGGTCTTGTGAGGGTGCTTAGGGATGGGGGTCTTTGGAGGGGATAGTTGGGACAAGATGCGGGGGGGGGTGGATAGGTCAAGAGTTCTGAGGGGGGCAGTCGGGATGGGAAGTGGGAGGGGGTCAAATAGGGGTCAGGGCCAGGCTGTCTGGGGGGGGGGGGGCACAGTCTTCCCTACTCACTCCTCCATACAATTATGAACCCCGCTGTGGTCCTCGGGCCAAAATGTTTGCCCACCTCTGGACTAGTGTAATGCCAACAGACCCCTGTCATCAGTGGGCGGGGTCGAACCTGGGACCTGTGAAGCGTAGTGCATGAGCCTCTAGAGCAGTGGTCCCCAACCTTTTTTGTGGCACGGACCGGATTTCTTTTTTCTTCGCGCCGCGGACCGGCTGTATGTCCGCCGAAAAGCCGCCGAATTCACTCCGAAAAGTGAAACTGCGGCTTTTCGGCGGACACTTCCGGGAACGCGTCCGCGGCCCGGTAGCGATCGATCCACGGCCCGGTACCGGTCCGCGGCCCGGAGGTTGGGGACCACTGCTCTAGAGTGCATGAGCTAAAAAGCTACATGGTTCTTAGCTAACACTGTAACAGACTCATTAATCTCTAAGTGGCCTCAGTGGCACCAGAGGGGGACAGAACCTCACACCCAGGAGGTGTGCGGGTTACATACTTCCCCTAGCTGAATCATAGAATCATAGTATATTAGGGTTGGAAGGGACCTCTGGAGTTCATCTAGTCCAACCTCCTGCTTAAAGCAGGACCTAACCCCAACTAAATCATTCCAGCCAGGGCTTTATCAAGCCTGACCTTAAAAACCTCTAAGGAAGGTGATTCTACCACCTCCCTAGGTAACCCATTCCAATGCTTCACCACCCTCCTAGTGAAAAAGTTTTTCCTAATATTCAATCTAAACCTTCCCAACTGAAACTTGAGACCATAACCCCTTGTTTGGTCATCTGCTATCACTGAGAACAGTCTAGATCCATCCTCTTTAGAACCCCCTTTCAGGTCGTTGAAAGCAGCTATCAAATCTCCCCTCAGTCTTCTCTTCTGTAGACTAAACAATCCCAGTTCTCTCATCCTCTCCTCATAAGTCATGCACTCCAGGCCCCTAATAATTTTTGTTGCCCTTCTCTGGACTCTTTCTAATTTTTCCACATCCTTCTTGTAGTGTGGGCCCCAAAATTGGACACAGTACTCCAGATGAGGCCTCACCAATGTCAAATAGAGGGGAGCAATCACGTCCCTCAATCTGCTGGCAATGCCCCTACTTATACAGCCCAAAATGCCATTAGCCTTCTTGGCAACAAGGGCACACATTTGACTCATATCCAGCTTCTCATCCACTGTAATCCCTAGGTCCTTTTCTGCAGAACTTCTGCCTAGCCATTCGGTCCCTAGTGTGTAGCAGTGCATGGGATTCTTGCGTCCTAAGTGCAGGACTCTGCACTTCTCCTAGTTGAACCTCATCAAATTTCTTTTGGCCCAGTCCTCTTAATTTGTCTAGGTCCCTCTGTATCCCTACCCTCCAGCGTATCTACCACTCCTCCCAGTTTAGTGTCATCTGCAAACTTGCTGAGGGTGCAGTCCACACCATCCTCCAGATCATTGATAAAGATATTGAATAAAACCGGTCCCAGGACCGACCCTTGGGGCACTCCACTCGATACCGGCTGCCAACTAGACATGGAGCCATTGATCACTACCCATTGAGCCCGATGATCCAGCCAGCTTTCTATCCACCTTATGGTCCATTCATCCAGCCCATACTTCTTTAACTTGCTGGCAAGAATATTGTGGGAGACCGTATCAAAAGCTTTGCTAAAGTCAAGGAACAACACATCCACTGCTTTCCCCTCACGCACAGAGCCAGTTATCTCATCGTAGAAAGCAATTAGATTAGTCAGGCATGATTTACCCTTGGTGAATCCATGCTTACTGTTCCTGATCACTTTCCTCTCCTCTAGGTGCTTGAGGATTGATTTCTTGAGGACCAGCTCCATGATTTTTCCAGGCACTGAGGTGAGGCTGACTGGCCGGTAGTTCCCTGGATCCTCCTCCTTACCTTTTTTGAAGATGGGCACTACATAAGCCTTTTTCCCGTCATCCGGGACCTCCCCCGATTGCCATGAGTTTTCAAAGATAATGGCCAATGGCTCTGCAATCACATCAGCCAACTCCTTTAGCACCCTCGGATGCAGCGCATCCGGCCCCATGGACTTGTGCTCGTCCAGCTTTTCTAAATAGTCCTGAACCACTTCCTTTTCCACAGACGGCTGGTCACCTCCTCCCCATGCTGTGCTGCCCAGTGCAGTAGTCTGGGAACTGACTTTGTTCGTGAAGACAGAGGCAAAAAAAGCATTGAGTACATTTCCTTTTTCCACATCCTCTGTCACTAGATTGCCTCCCTCATTCATTAAGGGGCCCACACTTTCCTTGACTTTTTTCTTGTTGCTAACATACCTAAAGAAACCCTTCTTGTTACCCTTAACATCCCTTTCTAGCTGCAACTCCAAGTGTGATTTAGCCTTCCTGATTTCACTCCTGCATGCCTGAGCAATGTTTTTATATTCCGCCCTGGTCATTTGCCCAATCTTCCACTTCTTGTAAGCTTCTTTTTTGCATTTAAGATCAGCAAGGATTTCACGGTTCAACCAAGCTGGTCGCCTTCCATATTTACTATTCTTTCTCCACATCGGGATGTTTTGTTCCTTCAACCTCAATAAGGATTCTTTAAAATACAGCCAGCTCTCCTGGACTCCTTTCCCCTTCATGTTCATCTCCCAGCGGATCCTACCCATGATTTCCCTGAGGGAGTCAAAGTCTGCTTTTCTAAAGTCCAGGGTCCGTATTCTGCTGCTCTCCTTTTTTCCCTGTGTCAGGATCCTGAACTCGACCATCTCATGGTCACTGCCTCCCAGGTTCCCATCCACTTTTGTGTCCCCTACTAATTCTTCACGGTTTGTGAGCAGAAGGTCAAGAAAAGCTCTGCCCCCAGTTGGTTCCTCCTTCACTTGCAGTAAGAAAGTGTCCCCTACACTTTCCAAAAACTTCCTGGATTGTCTGTGCACCACTGTATTGCTCTCCCAGCAGATATCAGGGTGATTGAAATCTCCCATGAGAACCACGGCTTGTGATCTAGTAACTTCTCTTAGTTGCTGGAAGAAAGCCTCATCCATCTCATCCTCCTGGTCTGGTGGTCTATAGCAGACTCCCACCACGATATCAGCCTTGTTGCTCACACTTCTAAACTTAATCCAGAGACTCTCAGTTTTTTCTGCAGTTTCATACCGGAGCTCTGAGCAGTCATACTGTTCTCTTACATACAGTGCAACTCCCCCACCCTTTCTGCCCTGCCTATCCTTTCTGCACAGTTCATATCCATCCATGACAGTGCTCCAGTCATGTGAGTTATCCCACCAAGTCTCTGTTATTCCAATCACATCATAGTTCTTTGACTGTGCCAGAACTTCCAGTTCTCCCTGCTTGTTTCCCAGGCTTCTTGCATTTGTGTATAGGCACTTAAGATAACTCGCTGATTGTCCCACTTTCTCAGTATGAGACAGGAGTCCTCCCTTCTTGTGCCCTCCTGGTTGTGCTAGGCCCCGGAATCCCATTTCCCCGCTTACCTCAGGGCTTTGGTTTCCTTCCCCCGGCGTACCTAGTTTAAAGCCCTCCTCACTAGGTTAGCCATCCTGCTTGCAAAGATGCTCTTCCCTCTCTTTGTTAGGTGGATCCTGTCTTTGCCTAGTACTCCTCCTTCTTGGAATACCATCCCATGGTCAAAGAATCCAAAGCCTTCTCTCTGGCACCATCTGCTTAGCCATTCGTTGACTTCTAGGATACGGCGGTCCCTACCTGGGCCTTTTCCTTCCACAGGAAGGATGGACGAGAACACCACTTGCGCCTCAAACTCCTTTATCCTTCTTCCTAGAGCTACATAGTCTGCAGTGATCTGCTCAAGGTCATTCTTGGCAGTATCATCGGTGCCCACATGGAGAAGCAGGAAGGGGTAGCGATCCGAGGGCTTGATGAGTCTCGGCAGTTTCTCCGTCACATCGTGAATCCTAGCTCCTGGCAAGCAGCAGACCTCTGTTTTCCTGGTCAGGGCGGCAGATAGATGTCTCAGTCCCCCTGAGGAGGGAGTCACCGACCACCACCACCCGTCTCCTTCTCTTGGGAGTGGTGGTCGTGGAACCCACATCCCTAGGACTGTGCATCTCATGCCTTCCAATCAGTGGAGTCTCCTTCTGCTCCCTTCCCTCAGATGCATCATGTAGTCCACTCTCCGCATTAGAATCTGTGGAGAGAACATGAAAACGGTTGCTCACTTGTACCTGCATTGCTGGAACATGGACGCTCCTCCTTCGTCTTCTGGAGGTCACATGCTGCCAGCTTTCTTCACCGGCCTTCTGTCCCTGCTGTGCAGCCTGCTCTGAATCTGCAGAATGTTGTGCCCGTAGAAGCATATCCTGACGTCTGTCCAGGAAATCTTCATTTTCTTTTATGCAACTCAGGGTTGACACTTGTTTCTGCAGACCTTGAACCTTTTCTTCCAATATGGAGACCAGCTTGCACTTTGTGCAGACAAAGTCGCTTCTGTCCTGTGGCAGAAAGACAAACATGGCACAGCCTGTGCAGGTAACAACAGCTGAACCCTCACTATCCATATTACCTTCCTTCTGAGAACCTCCTCAGCTGCTGCAGAAACTACTCGAATACCTGCAAAATGAAAGCCTCACTGAGCTCCCTCCAAGAAGCTGAGGAAGCGCATCCTAAGCTCCCAGTTGACATCCCAGACAAACCCCACTTCTAACACTGGCAGACCCTGTAAGTCAGCAGGCAGGATCAAACCTGGGACCTCTGAAGCTTAGTACATGAACCTCTACTGTATGACCTAAAAACCGCATGGCTTTTAGTTAAGGCTACAGCTGACTAAGGCTGATTAAGGCTAAGTGGTCTCGGAGCCACTAGAGGGAGACAGAACCTCACACCCTGGAGGTATGTGGGTTACACTCGCACTTAGCAACTTGAAATGCTACCTAAGTCTCTTGTTTGGTAAACTTATATTCATAGATTCTTCAATTTTAAGGCCAAAGGGGACCAGCAGAGCATCTAGTCTGATCTGCTGTATGTAACAGACCATTAAATGTCACCCAGTTACCTCTGTATGGAGCCGAATAGCCTGTATTTGGCTAAAGAATATATTCCAGAAAAACATCACATCCAAATTTGAAGACAGTTACTTTTTTTTTTTTTTACTTTATTGTTGTTACTATTTATTTGTATTGCCAAGAAGCCTTAGTCATGGACCGGGAGCCCATTGTGCTAGACACTTTGCAAGCACAGAACACAAAAAGATAGTCCCTGCCCCCATAGAATTGGCAATCTGAGTATAAAACAAGAGACAACTGATGGAGATAGGCAAAGAGGGGGCACAAGAAAACAATGCAACTGTGATGATCAGTATGATAGGCAATGGTTTCAGGACACCACCAGCCTGTTATTAAGCTTGAAGGGTATTTTACAATTTTATAAAGTATGTACCTCAAAAAGAAGAAGGTATGGTCTTTCTGATTACAAATCTTATTCACTGGAATCACCCTCGAAAATACCACATTTTCTGTATGAATAACATAGCTGTGGATGATGATTCTAATAGAATGGGTGGAATTTTTTGTTGATATCATCCTTGTGATTACATTTGCAATATAGATGTCGGAAGACTTTGCATACCAGATATTATAGCTTGAATATATAGCGTGTGGGCCAAATTTACTGCTGACATAACACTTGGTTTTAATGGATTGCACTGATTTCAGTAGAGATGCACCTGTTTACCCCAATTGGATTTAGCCCTCGTGTGTAATAGATACACCTCTCTCCATATGCCATAATGAGTGTTTTGAATCTAAATAAATAAATAAATAAGTACCTGGGGCTACCATTAAGGAGAACTCAGAAGCTACATCTGAAGCAGAATGCATGTGCTTGGTGTTGTTAGTAATAGAAAGCATATAACACCAATTCTCCGAAACAGAAGCTTTCTGTTTGCTTCCAGCTGCAATTTAAGGTGATCTATGAAGCCCTGGACGGTTTTGGTCCTGTCTCTCTGAGAGGAGGCCATGCTTCTAACTCTGCATATCAGTGGAGGTCATCTGGAGCACTCTTCCATAACACTCCTATTTGAAACGTTAGAGGATGGTGAGATGGAGTTTTGGAGTTCACCTTATCCACTGGCTGCCAGAACTCATCTGCTGGGCTTGAGTCCCTGGGGTATAGCCCATTTCTTTTCTTATGGTTTTGTCTCAAGGGAGGGGGATCATTGTGGACACCAGTCCTTAAAGTTGACTCAGTGCAAAGCTTGTTGACTAGTTGCATAGCAACCAGGGAATATGTGAATGGGTGTCTTTTGTAAATCAATTAATGAAATAAACCCACACTAGTTATGGATATTACATATCAGGAGAAGACTAACATATATTATTTTACTTTTCTTCTAAGAACGCAACACATTTTAGCGACTTGTGCGATATTAAATTAAATTTTTTAAAAAGACCTCCACAGCACCTTTCCTACTCTATATTCAAGAAATTTTCACTCCTGGCTGGACTGCTTTCAGGTTCAGCTTCTAAATCGGGTGCATTAAGTAACTTGTCAGTCTAGCTTTCCTGCTGAAAATCAAAAAGTTGAAAGCTTCACACAGTTGCTGCTGACGAACTGTTGAATGTGCAGTGGCAGCTGAGCTGTTGGGGGAATGGGAAGGAAGGGTGAGTAGCAAGCAGGTTGGCTCAGGGTATTTGGGAAGGGAAAGCAAAGCAAAAGGGTTACACAGAGAAATGTTTATTTTTTAATAAAAGCATTTGGAGAGGCTGTTGGTCGCCTTTGGTCATCCTTGTGTCAAAGGCACATGGTGAAAATATCATTGACTATTCAAAGGGAATTTTCAGTGTAACTAATAGACGTAGGAAAGTCATATCCCTGTTTCAGATAATGGAGAGCTTTGGATAACTGGACTTCAGAGGAGGCTGGGCTAATTCCTGTTTGTGAACACTGATGCTCCACCTGCATTACAGGTTCTAGAAAAAGAGAATCCCTCTTTAGCTATAAAGAACAGGGTAAAAAAAGGGTATTTCAAGGCTGTGGAGAGATTAAGATAGAAAAACTAAAGAGAAATCCTCAGGTTGAGAAACACTCTCGACTCCAGTGCAGTAAGAGGAAACTAAAAACAAAGATTTTTTTTAAATCTGCAATTGCAGTAAGTCACTTCAAGATGTGCTTTACGGAGCTTTTATTACATATATCAGGTCTACTCTGGGGCTCAAAATCACATGCATCTGGTTCTGATCCAATTACTTGGTAGTGCATGTACTGCAAGAACCTAAATAGAATGCAATTATTTTAAAAGGAAATTGTACTCCCACTACCTTCTGTCTAGCTAATGTCTCCTATCTGTCTCTTTTTAACTTTTATCGACTCTTTTATCTTATTTCTAAGATGCCTTTCACGTTCATATCTACCTTGCAGTCCCTCGGTATGTACAAAGCCAATTTGGTACATGGCTCAGTGCTTTGCCTGTTCTTTCTAACTGTTTACACTAGATACAGATATTACAGCTGGTTTATTAGGTAGGCTTTGTCTTGGGCTATCACTGCTGAGAAGAGGGGCTAAACTGCTCATTTTGCATTAGGCATGTGTGCTCATGTGGAAATATCCAGCTATACCCCTCAGCAGAGATATGTGTTAAAATGAAACCAACTTTTAATCTGAAAAAAAAATTAATTTATTACCAATGCCAGGCTATTACTTGTACCATATAATCCAATGTAAGTATGTGATATTACCTCCGCCAAAGAGTCCTGGGTTCCTGATTAAAAAGAGCCAGGGGGAAGTATGTGCCTCGCAACCGCTTATCTGCCCAGTTTTCAATTTCACCTGCTACAATATTCCATTTGGACTCTTTCTGAGAATTTGCCATCTGGAGTGAAATATTTGACTTTCAGATTCGGCTGTAGTTTTGGAGTGAGAGACCAGACACATGAGGAATTCTTTGTCTTTCCCTCATACCCGCCCCAGAAATACCCTATCAGGGCCTTTGGCAAAATGGTGATTAGATATCATGGAGAATGGTCAGGGAGAGATTACTGTCTTTATGAGGTGGCATTTTTCAATGTGACTGTTCTTGGTACCTTCCAGTCACTTAGTCCTTTGTACTCATAATGATATTTGTTTATTATTATTTATTAAAGTATCTCTTTGCCGGGCCCCAGATGCTTTTATTTCATGTTTCAAAAACAACATGAAATGCACAGTATGTATCAAATAGAATGGATTTACCCATGTGATACATTATAATCTTTGACAGGTTTAAGATTAGCAGCCGTGTTAGTCTGTATCCGTAAATAAGATGAGGAAGACTTGTGACACCTTAGAAACTAACCAGTTTATTTCATCATAAGCTTTCCTGGGCAATAGCCCACTTCATCGGATGCATAGAATGGAACAGAAGTAAGATGTATTTATATACACAGAAAGCAAAAAAAAAGTTGTACATGACCATTCCAATTCTAAGAGGCTGTTTAATTTGGATGGGCCATTATCAGCAGGAGGAAAAAACCCTTTTGTAGGGGATTTCTGTCTTACAAGTGAGAAGAATCTTTGAAGGGAACTTAACAGGGAAATGAATTCAATTAGTGTAATGAGACAGCCACTCATAGTCCCTGTTTAACCCTTGGTTGAAAGTGTCCAATTTGCAAATTAATTTCAGTGTGTTTTGGAAGTTTTTCTGTTTTAAAATTGACACCTTCAAGTCTTTAATAGAATGGCCAGGGAGGTTGAAGTGTTCTCCTACTGGTTTTTGAATGTTATGATTCCTGATGTCAGATTTGTGTCCATTTATTCTTTTGCGTAGAGACTGTCCAGTTTGGCCAATATACAAAGCAGAGGGGCATTGCTGGCACATGATGGCATATATCACATTGGTAGATGTGCAAGTGAATGAGCCTCTGATGGCGTGGCTGATGTGATTAGGTCCTATGATGGTGTCAGTTGAATGGATATGTGGACCGAGTTGGCATCAGGCTTTGTTACAAGGATAGGTGCTTGGGTTAGTGTTTTTGTTGTGTGATGTGTGTTTGCTGGTAAATATTTGTTTCAGGTTGGGGAGGCTGTCTGAAAGCTTATGCTGAAATAAACTGGTTAGTATCTAAGGTGCCACAAGTGTTCTTCATCTTATTATAATATTTGTCCACTATAATAATAAACCCATATATAACCATCCACTCACTCACCTGATACCCATGAAGAAAGATGCATTTTGCAGCATGTCTGGAAGGTTAACAAATTCCGGCTCTGGTATACCAAATGAGAGCGCAAATTCCACAGTCAAGGTCCACTCATGGAGGGTGCTTTGTCAGCATCTACCTTCCTTTTTGAGCTGGAGTGCTTCCCCTGTGAAGGTATCAGGTATCAGACGTGGCGAAAGATGGTTTCCTGGGCAAGCAAGGGAAGCAAGCCATTTAAGGCTTTCTAACCAACACCTTAAACTGAAGGCAGCGCAGCTCACCGATCACATGTACTCTCAATCTGAAGCAAAGGCACATTCTTCACTAGGTTCATCTTCTCTGTAGGGTCCCAGGGTAGCCTCTAGTAGGTATATGCAAGTCTTTCTTTGGATCGGCTTGAGAGGAAAGACTGTCACACTTCAGACTGCATGCCTATGACCAATGCACAGGTTGTGATCAACAGTTGTACATTTTCTACTATATGCCATTCCACATATTTAGTCCTGCTTCAGTAGGTCTCCAAATGTGCCCAGCAAATCTCTATAAAAAGTTTACTGCAGTATAGCTGAACTCTTAAAGGAACTTTAAGCGCAAAGATAAATCCTGAAAGGTTTAATCTGTTTGGCTCAGGTTAGCTTTTCTCTTTTCAATGCTTGTCCATTCCCTTCCAGAAGATGGAATCTCCTCCTCCAGTCCAAGAATAAGGAAAGTTAATCCCAATTGCACTTTGAAGTCAGGGGGTAGGGTGAATACACACAGGGATAACAACTCTGTTCTTAGCATCATATCCTTAATGCCTATTGTTCTGATAATATAATTTAACTTAGAACATGCTTTTACACCTCCACCCTGAATTTGTAATGCCTGGTGGATACCCCCGACTGTATGATTTTAACCAGATCAACAAATGCTGCTATTGAAAGGGTATGTGTTTAATCTGAAGGAGGATTTTTAAAGAAAAAGATTAGCTCCAGACACTATTCAGCTAGTACTCAAATATCCTTCACTAACCAGTCATGTAGTTCCTTGATTATATTTCCATGGAATTAATCTTTTCTATATTAACATGCAAATAGAAATTTCATACTGATCAGTCATTTTTCTCACAGCACACTATGCAGTTCATTTGTGCACTGAACAACATAGTACTTAGCTGAGTGTATGCAATATTGACAAAGGAAAGAAAAAAAGAAACAGACTATTATCTGTGATCTTCAATGACAGCAGCTGTCCCTGCTGTTACTATGGTAGCCTGTTCATATTCATGGATGCACCTGTGAGAGTCCTTATTCTGTGGTCTGCTGGCTTTTAGTGTTTCCCTGGTACTTTGTCTTGACCATTCTGAGATTGAACACCACTCTGGACACACACGTGTGTGTGTGTGTAAAATAGTATTTTTCCACCCTCACAAATATAGGAAGCAAACGTGTTGACGACCACTCCTTGGCAATAGGAGGAAACTTGAGGGAAGGATCGTTTCTTCTCCAACCCCCATCTGAAAATTGGGGGACAAACTGCCTTGGGTAAGGGGAGAGGGAACCAGCTCCAAGCCCTCAAACCAAGCTGTTCTCAGAAGCATTTCACAGCTTACCATCGTAGCAGCAAGGAAGAGAACTGTTGTCATGATAGCACTGAGATGTTAGATGCAGCCTATAAAAACATCATATGTACATATACTGAAAAAAATAGGATGTCTCTTATCTGTCACAGTCACTTTTCTGGTATTACATTTTTACAGGAGGAAGTAGTACCTGCCCTTCTCTCTCCTATATGAGGGTGTTGGGCATAGAGTATCATTATACGAAAAAAAGTGGAGTTCCTTCTGTTGTTTTCTTTCCTTGAGTCTAGACAGCGCAATGTCAAGATTTTCCCCACTACCTGACAGTCCCCCTGGTTTTAGTCAGCTCATGTGCAAAATCCCTTCAGGTGTTTTATAATGCACAAGGCTGTAGCCGTAAAATGGATCTATCTAAAAGGAGTATTTCTATTAATTGCCCCATAAGCGCTTCCTTATTTTATTATTGTTTAATTATCTGCAGCCTGTTGCAGCAAAATAGCATGTGTAATTGATGCTTTTGTGTTAGCTTGTGTGTACATATTATGTAAAGGAAATAAATTTTGTTTTAGTAAATTCTGCATTACTGATGGTACAAAGTGACTTTATTTTAGCATATTTTCTCTAAATGTGCTTTTGATTTTTGGAGTGTTAGTGATGATATTATTACATATATTGCTGTTAGCTATTGACTGAATGATTGCTGTTGTATTCTGAATGTGCTGATGCTGAAAATCTGCGTTATAAATAAACTTCCTCTGGTAGCATCATTATAATAGCACAAGCAGCAGAAATTTATGGAAAGAACAGATTAAATGCTTAGACTTAAATTCTTCAGTGTGCAAGTCATCTTAAACTGCTGTGTCTGAATTTTGGGTTGCTGAATCAGGTGGAAAAAATCAAAACTGACACATCGCTTGTCTGTGCATTTTTACTATGATATATTATGTTACTAAAAGAAAAAGCTCAAAAGCTACCATTGATAATCCTGGCAAAATTTGGAACATAAATTATTAAAATCTGTGGTTTCTTTTCAGACTGACCTGGGACTTGGTGCATATATCACAGCAAAGAAATGTAACATCAGTATGTAGTTATGCATTGTGACGTGGGACATAAAGCAGCGCTTTTTAACCTCTGTTCCCCTATCCCTGGTGGTATGCAGACTATGTCTAAGAGGTCTGCAAAAGGTAGTTATTACCATAGCATTGTGGTTTTCAACCTGTTGTTCGTGGACCCATGAGGGTCTGCAGACTATGTCTAAGATTTCCAAAAGGGTCCACACCTCCATTCAAAATTTTTAGGGGACACAAGTGAAAAAAAGTTGAAAATCACTGTAATAAAGCATTCACTATACAACTATGTTTATTAAAGCATCAGATATGAAGGTCAAGAATTTAACACAGTTAATTATATTGAAGTAGCCAATTAACATATAATAGCATTAATCATAACACACATGAGCATTTAGAAAACAATTATATGAAAAAAAATCATAATTAACATTGGTTACCAATGGGTGTTTACATTTATTTATTTAAATTAATAATTTAATTAAAAATTTATAATTACAATTTATTAAAATCTCAATAGCTGTCCGTTCAGCATTATGGTCACTTATCCCAGAAATGTAAAATGCACCATACAAAGTACAATATCAAGAACTTCCCATAGATAAATATACACCCAAGCTTAATTTAGTACAAGTAAATTGCTTAAATGGATAGGTGTGCAAAACCTGGACTTATTTACAATGTCATGTTTAACTGAGTACAGGTGTTTGTATGGCACTGTTGTAGCTGGCATCACAAGACATTTCCATGCCAGATGTTCTAAAGATTCATATGTCCCTTCATCCTTCAACCACCATTCCAGAGGACATGTGCCCATGCTGATGACCCATTCTGCTCAATAATTATCCAAAGCACAATGAACTGATGCATGTTCATTTTCATTATCTGAGTCAGATGCCACCAGCAGAAGGTTGATTTTCTTTTTTGGTGGTTCAGGTTCTGTAGTTTCCACATCTGAATGTTGCTCTTTTAAGACTTCTGAAAACCTGAATCATAGACTATCAGGGCTGGAAGGGACCTCAGGAGATCATCTAGTCCACCTGCTTGCTCAAATCTGGACCAATCCCCAATTAAATCATCGAACAGATTTTTGCCCTATATCTGTAAATGGCCCCTTCAAGGATTGAACTCACAACTCTAGGTCTAGCAGGCCAATGCTCAAACCACTGAGCTATCCCTCCCCCCATCTTATCCTGCTCAGATTTTGGACAGCACTTCAGATTCTTAAACCTTGGTTCGAGTGCTGTAGCTATATTGGCACCTTCTTTGTGTTTTATCAAATCCGCTGTGAGAGTGTTCTTTAAACAAATGGACTGGGTCATCATCCAAGAATGGAATAACATGAAGTGTATGGTATAATATGGGCAAAACAGAATAGGAGACGTACAATTCTCCCCCAAGGAGTTCAGTCACAAATTTAATTAATGCATTATTTTTTTAATGAGCATCATTAGCATGGAAGCACGTCCTCTGGAATGGTGGCCGAAGCATTTAGGGGCATGTGAATGTTTACGTATCTGGGATGTAAATACCTTGCAACACCGGCTACAAAAGTGCCATGCAAATGCCTGTTCTCACTTTCATGTGACAATAAGAAGTAAGCAGCATTATCTCCCATAAACATAAACAAACTTGTTTTTCTTAGAAATTGGCTGAACAAGAAATAGGACTGAGTGGACTTGTAGGCTCTAAAGTTTTACATTGTTTTGTTTCTGAGTGCAGTTATAGGAAACAAAAATAATCTACATTTGCAAGTTACACTTTCTTGATAAAGAGATTGCACTACAGTACTTGTATGAGTACTATTTCTTTTCTTTATCATTTTTACAGTGTAAATATTTGTAATAAAAATAATAATATAAAGTGAGCACTGTACACTTTGTATTCTGTGCTGTGATAGAAATCAATATACTTGAAAATGTAGAAAAACTTCCAAAAATATTTAATAGATTTCCATTGATATTCTCCTGTATAACAGTGCAATTAATCACGATTAATTAATCATGAGGGGGGGGGGTTGGGTTTGAATTTGAGTTTGTAATTCAAAATTGACTTCAGTCCCGATCCGGCACATGCTTAACGTGTCCCATTAGCCATTATTGAGTCCTATTTAAGTCAATGGAACTTAGCCTGTACTTAACTTTAAGAGATGTGGGGTAGAAACTGTGAAAAATCAAAACCCCTGCGTGACGTAATTATACCAAGCTAACCGTCCCTGGTGTAGACAGAGTTTCTCCTGCCAACATAGCTACCGCTCCTCTGAGAGATGGATTAACTATACTGACAATGTAAACGTGTCCTAAATTTCTCAGGCTTGAAAAAGACCTCTGTGTAAGCTCAAAAGCTTGTCTCTGTCACCAGCAGAAGTTGGTCCAATACAAGATAATACCTCACCCACCTTGTCTCTTTAGTATCCTGGGGACTGACATAACTATAACAGTACTGCCTATACAAAGATTATCATTTTCTCTGAAACACTATAGAACTTTTCCATAAGAGTAACAGTGATTTATCATTCTTCATATAAATTCTTCATCTTGATGTAATTGGTGTGATCCATCTGCCATCAGTACTAATAAGTAATCAGTCCTTTGTGATGAAAACTAATGGAGAACAAATGCATAAATTGATGCTCCATTGTTTAATTTATAAAACCAGAATCTATTCTAAGAATGTTATAATCCTTAAAATATATAAAAAGACAAGAAAATCTATATAATTGTGGTAACCATCACATGAACTACTGTATTACATGTTGATGGATAATATTCAAACCACTGTACAGAGGTTGACTTTGTACTGCGCAGCCTCTGCCTTCTACACTGACATTATCAGCCCTGATCCATCAAGGAATTGAATCATATATTTAAAGTTTAACACATAAACAGTCTAATTGACTTCATTGGGACTACTCAGGTCCTCAAGTTAAGCACATGTTCAACTGCTTTCTAGGTACAGAACAAAATAATTGTATAGTGTGTATATGTGTATCATTTGTTTCCACAGTAAGGTGGGAGGATAATCATATGTATCCACTTTTCTAATCTCCAAGTCTTCTAATTAAAGGTGCTATATAAGTGCATGGTGATATTGCTATTGTTATTCATTATTCATTTATTTCTATAACTGGAGAGAATCAGAACTGTTCAACAGTGTGCCACAAGCCATATGCTACAGCTGCCAGTCTTCTTGAAGAGATAGGGAAAGGCACCTGGGTTGTTAGTTCTTGTATAACCATAGTATCTAGGAGCCCTAGTGATGGACCGGGAACAATTGTGCTAGGCACTGTGCAAAAACAGAATAAAAACAGAGTCCTTGCCCCAAGGATCTTACAATGTAAGCATAAGGCAAGAGACAATAGATAAATATAAACAGACAGAGAGCCTAAGGAAACAATGAGACATTATTGGAAAAATCATGGAGCAGATCCCCAAGGAATCAATTCTGAAGCACTTAGAGGAGAGGAAAGTGATCAGGAACAGTCAACATGGATTCACCAAGGGCAGGTCATGCTTGACTAACCTAATAGTCTTTTATGATGAGATAACTGACTCTGTGGATGAGGGGAAAGCAGTGAACATGTTATTTCTTGACTTTAGCAAAGCATTTGATATGGTCTCCCACAGTATCCTTGAAAGCAAGTTAAGAAGTATGGGCTGGATGAATGGACTATAGACCAACAAAATTAATAATAAATGCAATCAACCAGTGACCTGTGGATACATACAGCCACATATAGCTTACTGGAGGCCACAATTGCGCGATTTATCATCAAAGTGGCGTCAACTCAGGTTCCAAATCTACCGGTCCCAAAAATCAGATGCACACACAGCATTAGATCTCTCAAATCGGTGTATGATTCCCTGATTTTTACACAATTGCAATAAGGTGGATAGAAAGCTGGCTAGATCATTGGGCTCAATGGGTAGCGATCAATGGCTCCATGTCTAGTTGGCAGGTGGTATCAAACAAAGTGCCCCACAGGTCGGTTCTGAGGCTGGTTTTGTTCAATATCTTCATTAATGATCTGGAGGATGGCGTGGCTTACACCCTCAGCAAGTTTTCAGATGACACTAAACTGGGAGGAGTGGTAGATATACTGGAGGGTAGGGATAGGATACAAAGAGTCCTAGACAAGTTATAGGATTGGGCCAAAAGAAATCTGATGAGATTCAACAAGGAGAAGTGCAGAGTCCTGCACTTAGGATGGAAGAATCCCATGCACTGCTACAGACTAGGGACCGAATGGCTAGGCAGCAGTTCCGCAGAAAAGGATTTAGGGATTACAAGCCCTAGCTGGGATGAGTTAGTTGGGGATTTGTCCTGCTTTGAGGAAGGAGTTGGACTAGATGGCCTCCTGAGGTTTCTTCCAACCGTGATATTCTATGATTATTTGGTCAGTGTGGTAGGCTTTTTTGTGTGGGGGGGTGAGGCACAGCAAAGGAGGGATTTGGAGATGGATAGTGAGGTAGGGTTTTGAGATCTTTGTGGGAAGTACTGCCCAAGCATGTGGGGCAGCCTAGGAGATAGCATAAAGGTGTTTTCTTGAAAATATAAGAAGTGGGCAATGGAGGTTCACATCATGGGCAGTCAGAAGCAAGCATCAATATCTCAATAGTGAGCGAGAGATCAAAGATAGTGTGAGGATTGACCATGGAGGGCCTTCAAAGTGAATACAGCAGTTTATGTTTTGTGCAATAGAGAGGGGGGGCTAGTGGAGGAATTCAAAGAGAGGGGTGACATGGTCGAAGTGATGAACTAGGTAAGCAATCTCAGCAGTAGGATTGTGCATGGATATGAGCAGGTCAAGGCTGCATTTGTCAAGGCCAGAAAGAAAGACGTTGCAGTAACTGAGACGTGAGATGATGAGAACCTGGATGAGAATTTTAGCCGTGTAACTGAATAGGAAAGGCCATAGCTTAGTGATGTTATATAGACAGAATCAGCAAGATTTAGACATAGCCTGGAGGTGAGGACTTAGAGAAAGGTCAGAGTCAGAGAAGTCACCCAGGTTATGGAGCTCAGTGACAGACAAAATGGGGTGTTATCCACAGTGATGAAAGGAAGTGCTGGTGCTGATGGAGGTCTATGATTATAGGGACCTGAAAAGGAAAGGGAGAGATGAAGCTGAGATAATGAGATTTTAATGGTCTTGAGGTTTGTGTGTCACTTGTCTCATGCTACAAGCTTACACATTACAACAGTACTTCATTGTGGTCATTTGAATATGTATTTTCAGGGCCAGTTGGGTTACTGTGTATTAGTTTTTCGCATTGCTTCCAGCAAGTAGCTGAATGTAGCGTGCTGGAGAATATAGCAGCTTTTGTGAATTTTTTGCTATGATTATAGAATAGTTCATCCATAGCAAAACCAGATCTCAGTCACCAGGAGATTGCTGCAAGAAAAAAGGCATTTAATCATTTGGTTAGAATAGGAATAGAGAGGAAAGCACATTTCTGTTGCTGTGTTCTGACTACAGAGGAGAAGCAGCCAGAATGAGCCACCAGGATAGGATTCCATCCATCTGCTCCCTCCTTTCCACTTTTCTAATTTTTGTACCACTTTAATTACGATAAGCAGAGGCACTTGACAGAAGCTGTTTGTTCTGATAGGTGTACTGGGCCCCTCGATTTGGAATGCAAGCTTTAATTTCTGCACTCCTCCTGCTGTGAGCAGCAGAGGAGCACTACAGAAGCAGAGATAGGTTATAATCTCTAGAGGTCCTTTCCCCTCACACTCACACTTGGAAGGACAGGCACATCCTTCCCCCCCGCCCCCCCAACTCTGACAGATAGGATACTCTGAAGTGGAACCTTAAAATCTGTTTCATGTGTTAGTATGCAATGTCTGATGCTTTCATGTTTCTCTAAGGCTTCTAAAGCTGCTGAAGATTTGTGACAACTTAGCTATCTTTGGGATCAGAGGGCTCAGCATCTCTTGGGCCTGCCACATCTGCTGGTTCATTTGGCAAGGGGAACACTGGTTTAGAGCACTGGCTCCCTCTTCCCAAGATAAGTGGGGTAATATATTAATTGCATGGTATATGTTAGAGTGACAAAGAGTCTTGTAGCACCTTATAGACTAACAGATCTTAGGGATCATGAGCTTTCGTGGGATAAGACCCACTTCATCAGATGAATGTTGTGGAAATCTCCAGAGGCAGGTATAAATATGCAGGCAAGAAAGCAAGGTAAATTCAGTCAGGGGTGGTGGTGAGGCCCACTTCCAGCAGCTGATCTGGAGGTGTGAACACCCAGAGAGGAGAAACTGCTTTTGTAATTGGTGAGCCATTCACAGTCAATATTAAGTCCAAACCTGATGGTGTCAAATGTACAGATGAACTGGAGCTCAGCAGTTGTCATCTGTACACCCTGAAAACAATTAGAGAAAAATTTCCTAATTTCCAGGGAAAGCAGAGCCTATGATTCTATGAAGCAAACTAAGGCTTTGTCTATACTTTTGTCATTCAAAGGTGTTAAAACACACACACACACACACACACTAAAGACAAAAGTTTTGTTGAGCACAAGCGCTACTGTGAACAGCTCTCCTGACAACAACGCTCACGCTGCTCATTGGGGATGGAAGTATTTTGTTGGCAGGAGCCTCTCTTCTGTCGACAAACAACAGCTACAATGCACGTCTTTTAGTGGCATGGCTGTCACGGCACAACCGTGTTGCTAAAGGCTGTATAGTGTAGACATAGCCTAAGACATAGCATAAGCCGAGTTTGGATGTATTTGAACTGTGAAAGACTCATGATCTGAAAATAATTTAGTGGTCAGTTGATTCTTTAAACATACTAAAAAAGCCTGCATACGAATAATACTGCATTTCTCTAGCAAGTTTTATCTATGACCTCCAATGCTTTACAAATATTCCCCTAGCTTACAAAAGGGAAAACTGAAGCTAAATGACTTGCTCAGTGTTACACAATGGGACAGTAGCAATACTGGAAATACAGAGTAGGAGTCCTGATTTTCCTACTTTAATCACACCCTCCAAGAATCAAGGGATACTTGCAAGTCTTTCCTGTGCTAGCACACAGTGTAGTATAAAGAGCATCAAATTAATGCCTGAGGGTGTGTACTTAAGAGAAGTTAAGCTTCACCAGTTTAAGCAATCAGATCAATCTGCCTTCCTCATAAGTTAATGCAATGAGTGGGAATCATAATGTACCATGAAATAGGAAGCTTTACTGTGAAAGTAAAAATATTCTGGTGCTTAGAAAAACTCTAGACAATGGCTTTTGGTTCCTGAGCATGCACTATCGACTTCAAATAGTTTAATAGCATAAGAAATTACTTTTGCATCTGGACCGCCTCTAAATGAAGGTGTCAGGCATAAATGAATGCATTTTGACCACTAAAAGCAATTCAAAAATATAAGGAGTAGATGAAAAGAGGCATTTCAGTTGTTCAAAGCAACTTATTTGCAGTTGTTCTTTGAAATCACCAAGTAATCCGTGAGGTGTATCAGCATATCTGTGAATAAACTTCCTTGATATTTTTAGGCACTAACAATTCTATTATAAGGCAAATATAGTTTAAAATCATTATTCAAGCTACATGAAGCAACTGTATGTCTTAGGAAGTTGAAGAAGCCACACTGGCAGAGCTTATGTTTCTCCAGATTTCATGACAAATAATCTTGTTGTTAGGTCTTTGTAATAAATGGAAAAGGTGTTCTGATGGATGGAATAATATTGTAGTGGCTTTTACTACTTTTACTAAGCCTATCATATAGGAGTCACACTTTAACAGTGAAAGTGCAGTATCTTATTTCCAGGAAAGTTGCAGGATTACTGAAGAGTCCAAATGACATAATAGTCAGGGATGTGCCGTTATGAGAAATGCAGCAAATTGCTTAGATTTCCCCCCCTAGAGTGTCAACTGATAACATTCCATGTAATAATAAAAGAGAGAGGTGAAAACCATACTACTGTGAATATTCATTCCTGGATAGTATGCTGCTTATCCTTTAGGTGACCTAGATCCTCAGTTCCCTATGGGTTTTGAATAGTAGCAGGCAGAATGTGGGCTACATAACTGATCTGATACATTGGTGACATTTTTATTTATTTTATTTTTTTAACTTGCTCCTCAGATTAACTGTCTTTCATTAACTCAGGAGAAGCCAGAAATTATTCAGTGGGATTGGCATTGACAGTACAG
This sequence comes from Sternotherus odoratus, assembly GCA_032164245.1. Classification (NCBI taxonomy): domain Eukaryota; kingdom Metazoa; phylum Chordata; order Testudines; family Kinosternidae; genus Sternotherus; species Sternotherus odoratus. Next base: position 14,268,185 of record JAVMKO010000003.1, on the reverse strand, counting down.
TAAAACCTCGATATAATGGACTAATTCGGGCGAGGGGGTGTCCGTTAAAGCCGAAAGTATGTTATATAATAAAATAGGTTTTCCGAATGCGTATGTTAAAAAATTGACAAATTAGTTAGTTTACCTGTTTTTACTTATGTAGACTTATGTTTGTGTAATTAAAATTAAGTATGTATGAAAAGTTTAATTTCACAGAAAAGTTTTCTATACAGTAGACTCTCGATTATCCGGGATGATCGGGAAAACCTTAATCCCGGTTAATAAAATCCCCAATAATCACGCGTCTACTGGGGGGGGGGGTCGCCGGCCGCCCTGGGGGTGGGGGTGGGATGGTGGTGGTCCCACCACCTGCCCCAGTCAGCTCCCCTGCTAGCCTGGGTGTAGGAAGCCTGCCACCGCTTTGGGGTTTTCCCCCCAGGCTCCTGCCAGCCGGGGATTCGGCTCCCGCTGCCAGCCTGGGTTCCCTACACCCAGGCTGGCAGCGGGAGCTGACTGGGGGAGGCGGCAGGAGCCTGGGGAGAGAGCCCAAAGAGGCGGCGCGCTGAGCACTCAGCATGCTGCCGCTTTGGGCTTTCCCCCCAGGCTCCTGCCAGATGGGGTCTCAGCCCGCTGCCAGCCTGGGTTTCCTACACCCAGGCTGGAAGCAGGCTGAGACCCCAGCTCATAAGGGGCCAGTGGGAGAAGCCCCAAAGCAGCGGCAGGCTAAGGCTGAGCCCGCCGCCACTTTGGGGCTTCCCCTACCGACCCGTTTAGACGTCCCGGTTAATCCGCAGCCCAGTTAACCCGCGCCCGGATAATCAGGAGTCTACTGTAACAGTGAATTAATAACAAAAAATAACCTGTTAATTTAATTATAAGCAAATCTTGGTTAAAAGCATTTTAAAATTAACAGGGTGTTAATTTTAACATATGACATACGGACCGGAAATTTTGTCCGTTAAATCCGAAGTCCGTTAAATCGAGGTCCGCTAAATCGAGGGTTTACTGTATACTATAACTGACGATTCCACAAAATGTTCTTCCTAAACATCAGTTTAACATAGATTCAAATTAAATAGTTAGTTATTTCCAGCAAAGACCATTTTTATTTAGCAAGTCGTTAGATATCTCAGCAAGTGAAGTGAAGTGAATTGGTTGTGGCTCCTTCATGTAATATGTTGTTGGGAGCTATATGTCGGTAGAAACATATATGTGCTGATAGAAACATATATGTGCAAGGACTCTTCTCTGAAGCCCACGATAGCAGTATCTCCATGTGGTATAGGGGAGGTATAGCCACTTGGAAAAATAAAACAAAATCAGAAAAAACTTGGCAATTTGTCTAATATTTATCTACAAGTTGCACTGTTGCCAACTGCAAGGATACGAAACTCATGAACTAGCCCCCACCCCCGTGTCTCTCCTCCCCAAATCATGAGATTAAAAAAAATCATGATTTTAAAGCCAAATGGGTTTGGGTTCTTTTTATTTGTCTTTTGGTTTCTGAGCCTTCAGGATGCGCTCAGAACAAATTTTCAAGGTTTTTCATGCAGCCACAAGGGCTTACTTATAAAGAGAGACTTACTTAAAAAAAATGCAGCTGAGATTCTCATGTAATCACAAGGGCCCAGGAGGTGGGGCTTTAAGAAACTTATCAGTTGTCATGAGATTCACAATTAAATCTCAAGACTTGGCAACATGCTGGTTAGAAGTTTTTTAAAAAAACAAACATAATTTCAGTGTAAAATGGGAAATTTTTGCAAAGTTTTTCATGCGTTTCCCCTCCCCTCATTTTTTCTTTGATCAATTGTAAGGCAATTAGACCTGTTTGTTATAGATGACAAGTTGTATGTCTTCTGTGAAGATTGTTCCTGTCTCTGTGCTCTCCAGGAGCACAAGTAGAATAGAATAAAAGTCCATGCATGCTCAGAAATTTCCAGTCTTGTCTTGGTTTCTGTTACTGTGGGTTTATACATAGAGACTAGATGATCTTCAATGTCTGATTTTTTCTTTTTCTGCAACCCTCTAGCCTGCTAATTCAATTGCATGCCAAATGCAGAGGAGAAAATTCAATATGTATAGTAGAGGCAACAACAAAAAATTCTGTCTAGTGGGACCTTTTTTGTCCTAAAACCTTCACCAAAGTGACTTGAATGTTCTCACTCAGATGTGCTCTTTATCCATTTTTCTTACAGTTGAGTAGTGAGGGAGTAAAACTTTTAATGTGGTAAGAATCATGCAGTATCCTTCCACAAAGTGGATGGTGGAGGTAGGAGTGTGTGTAATTACTACTATTGACAGAAGTATTATGAACATTTAATAGAATAATAAAAGGTAAATTTAAATAACAGATATTGATTTTTAGACATAGAAAAAGAATTTTCAAAATGTCAGTCATGTAAGTTAGATAATAATTTGGTCCAAGCTGAGGAAAGATGCCTGAAAATGAACCCCTATACCTGTAATAGAAATCTAGATAGAAAATAAGTACAGTACTACACCTCCTCTAATAACTACTACACCTCCTAAATGTCTGATGCCAGTGAAAAATATAGGAAAGGAATTTATTAAGTAGTTAGAGTGTGTTTCTTCAAATGTTGAAAATAATAATTATTTTTAATAAATACTCTTGGGCCAGAAGGTTAGATGGTTAGATAGTGTGCTTGCTTCTGCATTTTGAAAAGCCATCATACTCAAAAACAGATTCATTTACCAAGAGGATAATGGTCCAAAATATTCTTCTAAATTGTACAAACAATTTCAAATAGTAAAGAGAATAGCTACAGTGACTTATATATGTCAAGCACATCCTGTTGCACCAAGTGGTCATACAACACTCAGATCTTGTAGGGGAAGGGAAATACAAACAGACTGTTTGGCATCTAAAGTTATTTCAGACAGTTGTGGTTTTGTTAACTTAATTTACTGCTGTATTTGGAATGAATCAGCAAACATTTTTATTTTTAAAAAACTAGGCTTGACAGTTCACTATTTCATTTTATTATCAAAGGCAAATATCTGTGTCAATCTCTTAAAAGATTAAGGGACACAGAGGTTATGGCTGCAGTGGAAAAAACCATTATGAATTCAGGTTGCAAATAAATATGCAAGGCTGTCTAAGAACTCTTATTGCATTAGCCAGAAGGCGGCGGGAAAGCCAGAATTGTTCAAAGGAGGAGAAAAACTTATCCTCATTTGTAAATTGCAAGGTCTCACAATTTAGCTGACATTATAAACCACATGCAAGCTGGGGGGGGGGGGGAGGAAAGGTATCCTTTGCTACAGTACTTCACTAGTGGTTAATGGTTAGTAAAGGTACCTTGGTTTCAATAGCTGCCTTGATTTAAAAGGCTGCCTTCATTTTCTATGAATAAATTATTTCTTTGTCATTGTTTTTATCAGCATTGTTAACTATGGAATATATTCAGGCTGGGCATTATAAGTGTCCCTCTTATCAGTATTGTGCCTGGAATTCATTATCCTCTTATCTCCCTGCCATTTCTCTCAGAAGAGAGCTAAATGGATTGATTACTTTCCCTGCTGAGTTGGTCAGGATGTACAGCAAATTCTCTTCAGCTTTACAGCTCATTCATCATGGATATCCCCTCTTCTGCACCCCCAACTAAAATGTTTAATTCTCTTCCTAGTCAATGGAAACTATGAGCAGAGATGAGAATCCAACAAAAGTACCTGTTACCACACTTTTACTGCAAAACTCTGCCATTGGAAAACCATAGCTCTTCTTTTTGCCTGATTATGCTGCTCAAAAATAACTGAGTGCCTCTGAGGACAGGTCTACACTACCCGCCGGATCGGTGGGTAGCGATTGATCTTTCGGGGATCGATTTAGCACATCTAGTCTAGACACACTAAATCGATCCCTGAGTGCTCTCTCGTCGACTCTGGAACTCCACTGCCACGAGAGACACAGGCGGAGTCAACAGGGGAGTGGCAGCAGTCAACTCAGCACTGTGCAACTATTCCCATAGCTGAAATTGCATATCTTAGGTCGATCCCCCTGCCCCAGTGTAGACCAGGGCTGAACCTCTAATTCAGCAACACATGCGTTTTCTAAAATATTGACTGACCACTCTCTCTGTGAATTATGAATGTGTTTTATAGTTAACTCTTTTGTGGCATTTGATGGCAACAAAACTACTCTGTTCAAAAATTAGGGTGATGTTGAATGTGAGGTAGCTAAATAATCTGTCTAGAGCATAGTACATAAAACAACTCTCCATTTAGCGCATACCCTAGCTGTGAGCCAAACGGGTATGGTCTGGGCTGAGGAGAGGAGGTAGGAACTGTAGAAAACTGAAAAGTCTAGCATCAGGGTATACTGGGGTAGAGACTGTTTCCCTGGAGCACTTGCAGTCTACCCTCTGTTTGATCAGCTGACTTCAGTTCCCTTTGGAGACTTGCCATCCTTAGGAAACATTTCCAGGCATCAGCAACTTGCCTTTAGACATCCTAGTGAGGAATCAAAGAAGCAGCAGCTCTGTGGAGCAAATTAAAAGTGAAATGACCGAATGCACACACACACACCACACACACACCCTCTCTCTGTCTTGCTAGGAAATTCCTCATCTGTGCCTCCCCTGTGTGAGTAAGACAAAAGGACAAAAGCCAAGCAGGGTCCAGCCCCTCACTAGATCTTCCCTTTTCCCCTGTGCCCAAAACCTTGTTCATTTTGAACTCAGAGTTACAGATATCTCCTAATCTGACCGAGGATGCTTTAGCTTGCCCTTATCCAAAGGTCTGGAAAGAAGGTCAAAGGTTGTGAAAAGATAACCTTCCCTACTCTCAAGAGTCCCAGAATCTGGGGTCCAGCTCGATCCTGAATGTCTACACCACAATTAAACAGTCCCGTGGCCCATGTCCCATGTGTGCATATTTCAAAGCATTGGAAGAAGATGAAACAAAATTTGACTCTTCTGGTTAATTCTACAGATTATGTCTCAGACTATGGCTGATACTCATTTATCCAATATGGCAGGTCTGCACAGGAAAGGACTTGAGTCAGCAGACACAGGTCACCCCAGGGTATTCAATTGCAGTGTAGACATACCCTGGATCCTAGATTCTTTCTCTGTGCATAACTAGTCTCAACTAGAGTCCTTTCCCACGCCTATCCAACCTCCCCCGTTCCCTAATCCCTGACACCCCCCCACAATCCTCCATCCCATCCAACCGCTCCCTGCTCCCTGTCCCCTGACTGTCCCCGGGGACTCCCTGCCCCTTATCCAACTCCCCACCCCCCTTACCAAGCCACTCAGAGCAGTGTGTCTGGCGGTCGCGTGGCCCGCCGGAGCCAGACATGCTGCCCCACAGGAACTCGCAGCCCTTACTGTGCCGCTCAGAGTGGCAGGAGCCAGGTCCCACCAGAGCCTGCCACACCACTGCAGCACTGCCCGGCAATAGCAGTGTGCCAGAGTGCTGCCCATGAGGCAGCGTGGCTCTGGGGGCGGGGGAAGGCAGGGGAAGAGCCGGGGGTAGCCTCGGCCGAGAGCTCAAAGGCCGGACAGGACAGTCCTGGGCCATTGTGTGCCCACCCCAATCTAATTGTATTTTCCTAGTTTATTTATGATTATATCATGGGAGACAGTATGGAAAGGCTTACTAAAATCAAGATATACCACTTCTCCTTCTCCCCATCCACAAAACTTGTTACCCCATCAAAGAAAGTTATGATGTTGGTTTGACATGATTTGTTCTTGTCAAATCCATGCTGACAGTTACTTATCACCTTATTATCTTCTAAGTGTCTGTAAATTGATTGCTTCATTATTTGCTCCATTATCTTTCTGGGTACTGAAGTTAAGATGACTGGTCTGTCCTTCCCCGCAATGTCCTTATTCCTCTTTTTATAGATTGGCACTATATTTGCCCTTTTCCAGTTCTCTGGAATCTCTCCTGACTTCCATGACTTTTCACAGATAATCACTAGTGACTCTCCTATCTCCTCAGTTAACTCCTTGAGTTTTCTAGGATGTATTTCATCAGGCCTTGGTGACTTGAAGACATTTAACTTGTCTAAGGCCTTGGCTACACTTGCAGATGTAGAGCGCTTTGGGCTAAACCAGCCTTCAGAGAGCACAGTAGGGAAAGCGCCGCAGTCTGTCCACACTGACAGTTGCAAGCACACTGGCATGGCCACATTTGTGGCACTTGTTTCGGCATTGGGAGCGGAGCATTATGGGCAGCTATCCCAGCATTTAAGTGGCTGCGATGTGCTTTTCAAATGTAGGGGTTTGGGTGGAGTGTGACAGGGAGTATGTGGGGGAAGAGAGAGTGGGTTTTTGGGGTGCTAAGAGTGTGAGTATGCTGTCTTGTAAGTTCAGACTCCCCTCCCCCACCGCCCATCTCTCACTCACTCAAAGCAAACAACATTCCTCAGTAAATGTTTGCTTTGTCTCGGAGCAGATAAGTATGCTGGATGTCAGAAACAGAGCTTTGAAAGGGCAAATCCGCATTCCTACAGCCGATTTCACAATGAGAAGAGTGGCCACTTGATTTAAGGGGATTATGGAACGTTTCGGGAGGTCAATCAGAACACAGTAATGCAACACCTCGTTCACACTGAGGATGAAGCGTCTCACCCAATATGCATCAGACGTTATTCCTCTCGCGGAGGTGGATTACCAGGAGCACTCTAGTCAGGGACTCAAAGCGCTGTATGTGCCTTGCCAGTGTGGACAGGGTAGAGCGCTCTGAGCGGCTTTATTGCAGTATAACTTGCAAGTGTAGCCAAGGCCTAAGTAATTTTTAACTTGTTCTTTCCCAATTTTAGCCTCTGATCCCACTTCATTATTTTAACTGTCATTCCTTAATTTAGATGTCTAGCAGCTACTGAACTTTTTGGTGAAAACTGTAACAAAAATGTAATTTAACATGTCTGCCATTCTACATTGTAGTGAGCGGAAGATTATTGTGATGGAAATCGGTAGGGGGCATAGTTACGCTTCTGAGTCGCCTCCAGGGGACAGCATAATAAGGTTATCAGCATAGGAAAGGCCTTGTGTTTCTGTTATCTCATGTGTATGTGTCTGAGAACAGTTTCTCAGCTGTGTGAGTTGTTTATCCCGTCTGTGTGAGAACGAGTGCGTGTGAAACTAAATAGGTAAACTGAGGCAGGACAGTGTATAATCAACAATGGCTAAACAGCGTGTAATCAACCAATCTTGCTTGCTGCTTGCTATTTATGAGATATGTTTATGTATGAGATATAAATGAGCATGAGTATTTCTGTGCTGACACACCCTTGTGTGTTGGGCTCCTTTCCTGGGCATCGCTTGGGTGTGCCAGGTCCCTCATCAGTGACAGCCTGCAGCCGGGGCCCCCAGGCGTTGTGATGTCACTACCTTCCAATAAACTCACCACTTTCCATCTAGCCACTGTGTGTGAGCCTCGTTTCTACGGGATTCGAGAGGGCACCCTGCAACATACATTTTCTGTTATTGTTGCTCCTTCTCCCCATCAAGTAATGGGCCTACCCTGTCCTTGGTCTTTCTCTTGCTTCTAATGTATTTGTAGAATATTTTCTTGTTACCCTTTATATTTCTAGCTAGTTTGATCTCATTTTATGCCTGGGTCTTTCTAATTTTGTCCCTACATACTTGTGTTATGTGTTTATATTCAGCCTTTATAATTTGACTAGTTTCCACTCTTTGTAAGATTTTTTTTTTGAATCATTGAAGATCTCCTGGTCAAGGCAGGGTAGTCTCTTGCCATACTTCCTATCTTTCCTATGCAATGGGATTGTTTGCTCTTGTGCCCTTAATAAAGTCTCTTTGAAAAACTGCCAGCTCTCTTGAACTATTTTCCCCATTAGACTTGCTTCCCATGGGATCCTACTTACCAATTCCCTGAGTTTGCTAAAGTCTGCCTTCTTGAAATCCATTATATTTATTGTGCGGTTTTCCCTCCTACCATTCCTTGGAATCATGAACTCTATCATTTCATGATCACTTTCACCTAAGTTGCCTTTCACTTTCAAATTCTCCTCCCTATTCGTCAAAATGAAATCTAGAACAGTCTCCACATGTTAATGTAGATCCTGGTGATTCTACTAGAATTCTCAGACAGGAAGTGGTTAATATCGACACCTTTTTAAATGGCCTGACTCAGCCACCATCCATTAATGTGGCCCCAGTGAGCACCTGGTACTCAGTAGAGGACTTCATGACAAATAAAGAGAAGAATCAGCTAACAGCTGTTCAAACAATTATTCATACAGAGATGCCGAAACAGACAATTCATCACAAGACATTTAGCTCCCAGGAGCAAAAATGGAAGTTAGTGAAAGTCATACAGATGATTCATCTTCCTCACAATCCACCATACAGTCCCCCCATAGTCTCTTGATGAGGAGGATGTCTTGCACACAAACCACCATGGATCAAATTCCATAAGGGATGGAAATTTGAGAGCTTTTCCCCTATCTGTGTCCTGACCTTACTGGCATGGCCAACCAAGTTCAAATTCCTATCAGAATTACCCATGGCAGGTCAATAATGGATGAAAAGAGAGAAAGCCCCATTCCTCAGAGGTGGACAGAACCTAACTACATTTGGTGACCTGGATGAATAGGAAGAATACTTGAACATGGTAAGTCCAAGACATGGAATCTTCCATACTCAAGAGAGACTTTACAGCTATACCAGACAGTTCACTCATCATGATGTACCTGAAACAAGAAATAGGAAAGGTGAATCCAGGTTGCTCACTCTTGAGATCATACTCACATGTACAGAGAATCTCTTTTTGTCTGTATATTGCACAAATGAACAGTCAAAGCAGGCAAAGAATACACCAGGAAGAATTGATCCTACTTCCAGAAATGTAGACAGTACACAGTTAGAGCACTGACAAGCAAGGAAGCTCCTATTGTAAGCACAATAACATATCAACTGTTTTTGCAAGGTGACGAGATTAGGGTTCGGTATCCACAAATCCATTCCTGGCCAAAATACCTGCTGTATGACTTTCTGCTTTGCATCCCAGCCATAAATACAACATGTTGTTACTACTCAAGAAAGAGATCTTAGGATCATTGTGGATAGTTCTGTGTAAACATCTGCTTAATATGCAGCAGTAGCCAAAAAAGCTACCAGAGTGTTAGAAACCATTAGGAAAAGGATAGATAATAAGACACTAATAAATAATTAGATAATAAATGCCACTATATAAAACCAAATATCATAATGTCACTATATAAAACCATGGTGTGCCCATACCTTGAATATCGCATGCAGTTATGATTGCCCCATCTCAAAAAAGAAATATTAGAATTGGGGAAAGTACAGAGAAGGGTAACAAAATTATTAGGGGTAGGTAACACCTTCCATATGAGGAGAGATTAAAAAGACTGGAACGGTTCATCTTGGGAAAGAGACTGCTAAGGAGGGGGTACGATAGAGAGCTATAAAATCATAAATAGTGTGGAGATAGTGAATAGGGAAGTGTTGTTTACCCTTTCACATAACACAAGATCCAGGGATCAACCAATGAAATTAATGGGCAGCAGATTTAAAACAAACCAAAAGAAAAGTACTTCACACAACACACAGTCAACCTGTGGAATCCATTGCCAGGGGATGTTGTGAAGGCCAGAATTATAGCAGGGGTCAAAAAAGAATTAGACAAGTTCATGGAGAATAAGTCTATGATTGGCTATTAGCCAAGATGGTCAGGAATGCAACCCCATGCTGTGGATGTCCCAAAGCCTCTGATTGTCAAACGCCACAACTGGACAATATGGGATGGATCGCTGGATGAGTGCCCTGTTCTTTCCCTCTGAAGCATCTGGCACTGGCTACTATTAGAAGACGCTGGACTAGATGAATCACTGGACTTACCCAGAATGACTATTCTTATATTCTCATGCACGCCGTTCCTGCTTCTGCTCCAGACGATACAAAAAAAGGCGAGAGTTATAGGATATCTGGCCAAAGTATGAATTTATTTTACTTCTAGATTATGATCCATAGACTGGATTTACTTTAAGCACACACGTTTGACAATACTGGCCTCAGCTTCTCTTTGCCTATTTTCTAATGCATAAAATGGCAATAACACTACTTCCTTAACTCACAGGTGTCTTGTAAGTAAGGAGGGTGAAATACTCAAAGAAATTTGAAAATGGGAACATTTTAAGATTTTATGGGGCCGTTTATGAAATTGGTCCAGTTTCAGACAAAAAATATAGAATCGCCCATTATTAGCCTATTTTAATTCAAAAGGGTGCAATTTTCAAGCAAGCTTAAAATATTGAACATTTTATTTTGTTTTTCAGCTTTTATATTAAACACCACCTACAATTTTGCCATTTTGACTTTTTTTTTAGTGAAAATGCCTCTTAAAGAAAGATACAGTTCAAAACCATTTAAAAAATATATTTGCCACTTTCGTATAACACTAGCTGAGAGAATAAATTGGTTCCTTGTTAAAGGACGTTGAAGATGAAAAGCTCTATGCATAAGTGCTAAGTATTAACATTATTAAAAATAATTTGAAAAGCAATGTTCATTGAACTAAAGTTTGAGAATATGTTTTACATTTAATTAATTCATTTGTTTGCTTGGATTCGTACTACTATTTAGAGATTTCTCACCATTCTTGCTACAAAAATAGTCTCTTTGTGCGCCTTCAGGTCATACAGCATTTCCTCTGAAACACTGACACCTAATTTAAGAGGTTAACATCAAGGTTTGTTTTGTTTTTTCTACAGCTATCTTGGATAAATACTGTGTAGTCTATGTTTCATGAGAACAAAGAGACATGAATAGCTTTAAATCTTCTGATAGAGACATTAAGTGTTTTTATTGTATGTGAACTTTGAGGAGGCCATTTTCAAACTGTGATGGAATTCTAAACTTCTGCTACATAGTAACTTTTAATATAGTATCAGTAAGATTGAAACGACCTACTTTGAGATTGGCATTTGGCTATTGTGCACTATAATTTAAATGACAGGTCCATTCAGTCCCTTCTAGGCTAGTTTAGAGTCCTGTTATATAAACATTGTCAAGGCTTAGATTTAATTAAATTTAATTCCATGTAGTTTCCAAACACTCATTCTGTGTATGTGGGTGTGGGTGTGGTCAAATGCCTTCATGCCTCTTGCTGCTGTTGCTGGGAAGGTGGAGGAGGGGGAATAAAATTAAATTCTGCCAGTGGAGCAACAAAACATTTTATTGTCAACTGAGAGATTCAGGTTTCTGGGTAGAGCTGGAATACTAAGCCCTAGGCTGGCTATAGCTGTAGATGTTAAAATGACATGTGCTTGGTTTCTAAGAACTGAACCACATCACTTTTATCACAAATTCATTTAAAGAGATCACACCATGTTCCAGGTCACAGAAAGAGAGAATTTGGTTATCATGTGAGTGCTGCCAACAAAGGAGGGAGACAAGGTGGGTGAGGTAATATCTTTTACTGGACCAACCTCTGTGGGTGGAAAGGACAAGCTTTTAAGGATCACAAGGTCATTTCTCAGGTCTGGAGAAGGTAACCAGAGTGTCCAAACTAAATGTAAGGTGTGCCAGATTGATATACGTAAGGGGTTCACACGGGCTGTAGGAGACCCTCTAGAAATGAAGGGCAGAGCTAAGCAGACCGTAGGGTGTGTATACAAATTATTGTAATGAGCCATAAACCCAATGTTTGTTAAATCCATGTTTTTTAGGAAAGGCAAATAATTTCTAAATGTTTTCGGGTTCACTCCCTTTGTGTACATTAATGAGCTGACCCGTACCTGAGGATTCTGTGTTGAGCTTCGCTGTAGTTTGAAATCTGGTGAAGTTCTCCTTCTGCTCAAGCTGTTCTGGGGACTTACCAAACTGATAGAATGGTCCCATGTAGGTCTTGGACTTGAATCTCTTACCTAGACCCCATACTTGGCCTCCTGAACTTCTCTCCTACCTCTCCCCTATGTCATTGGTACTACATATACCACGACCACTGGTGGCTCCTCAGCACTGCACACGGGTTCTCTAAATGTCTCAAGAGATCCACAACCTTTACACCATGTTGTTCTCCCAGTCATCACAAACCCAACTATCTATATTTGTAATAATCAAATCCCCTATTACCATTACCTGTCTCTTCCTAATAACTGGAGTCCCCTCCCGTGGAAGGATATTCTCAGTGTGAGACAATACCATGGCATCTGGAAGGAAGATCCCAACTAAGGGATCGTTTCCCTTTGCTCCACTTTGATGTTCTCGTTCCCCAGAACTTTCATCCTCCTTAACAGCACAGAAGCTGTCAGACTGGGAATGGAACTACCTCGTGATGTCCCAGAAAGTCTCCTCTGTGTATTTCTCTGCCATCCCTAGCTCCTCTAGTCTCAAGATCCTGTACTTGGTTTCTGAGGATCATGAGCTGCTTGTACCAAATTCACTCATGCCACCTAACCGCAAGGCAGGTAATGCTGCATCCAATGCAATAAACTCAATTGCCCCCACTCTGCTGCTGGACTTCTGCCTGCATTATTTTTACTCTTGCAGGGTATTTGGGGGCAGCGGAGGCGATGGCAGTGTTTATTGCCCTGTGTTTAGAGAATGTTAGGTGTAGCTGGTTTTCACGGTCCATCTCCAAATTCCCTTATAAAACTCCCCTGTTTGCGCCTTCTATCCAATAGCTCCTCTGGTCACTTAGGAGCTATTTTTTAAACACCTATTTCCCCTGAATAGCCCAGCCTCTTTGTCAAGGGATCCTCCAGGATTAAGGATCAAAGGTTACAGCCTTGTTAGGAAGCCTAGCAGGCCCTTAGGCTCACCACTAGGGTGGCCAGGTGCCCAGTTTTAACCAGAAAGTGCAGTTGAAAATGGGACCTGACAGATCATAGCATCTCTGGGTTGGAAGGGACCTCAGGAGATCATCTAGTCCAACCCCCTGCTCAAAGCAGGACCAATTCCCAACTAAATCATCCAACAGATTTTTGCCCCATATCCTTAAATGGCCCCCACAAGGATTGAACTCACAACCCTGCGTTTAGCAGGCCAATGCTCAAAGCTCTGAGCTAGCCCTCCCCCCGATCTACTGACTGGACACACAAGGTCTGGTTACTGTGGGCGTGGATGGCAGGGAGTCACCAGGCCATCACTTGTGCCAGCCTCTTCTCAGCAGGGTCGGCCTCCTACCTGTGTCAGGAGGCTGCAGCTCTCAGCTGTGGTTCCACAGGTGAGTCCCTCCCAACCCGGGCAGGGAAGAGAGGGGAATACCAGTAGGTGATGGGGGAAGGGGAATGAGGAGCGAATGGTGGCACGGGGTCTTGGGGGAAAGGAGGCAGAGCAGGGGAAGTTCCAGCACTCCTGCTGGAGCATCTGGTTTTTAAATATTACAGACTTGCCAACCCAACCCTCAGCCCCTTAAAATGTTGTGAGCAGAGCTTGGGTTGTGAGCAGAGAGCTAGTGATTAGGATCATTTTGTTTCCATTCTAACACCTGGATTCTACATCTAAAGGATAGATACAAATTAGCGGTTTTCTTATGGGTGGGTTATTCCATAACTGACTCCCTCAGGGGGGTTTTTTGCACTTTCCTCTGACATATCTGGTAGGGACCACCATCAGGAATATGATACAATAAGTGGACAATTGGTCTAAACCAGTGTGGCAAGTCCTATATTTCAAAATTGACCTTTTCAAGGGAAGAGAGCCAGATTAATCTAACCTTTCATCAGGTTATCATGAACAGGAGAAGAGATGAAAAACAAAACATGAAGTTTGGGCTGAATCAAGCAACCAGCTCAAATGTTTTAGAAATAAGTTGCCTCAGGGGCGAAGGGATTGTCACTATTAACCCAAAGGAACATGATCATGTTGTGCAAGTTAACTGCTCTAGATGTCAGACTTCCAGTTAATGTGAAAAATAACTCTGTCCACCACTTTAATTCTAACTGCTTAGTGAATTGAAGTAGCTATCTAAGCTGACAAATCACAAAGCCTTACAAGCACTTCCAAATTTGGTTCAAGAATGAGGTAGAAGGTAACCTTCTCAGATTTTTTTCTTAAATACTCCTTAAACAAATACATTCCAACGGGGCCTGACATCTGCAGGATGACTGTACAAAAAAACCTCACTTGTTTTTCAAATACTCCATATGACAACTGCAAATCTCATTAATATATAAATATTGATTTGCTGGCCAGATATTGTTAATACTTGAGTATTAACAATCAGTGCATTGTTCTTGTGTGATTCACATGCTTGATTCCCAGTTTAGGGGAGAGAAAAGGGGATTTTAACTTAGGCAGAGGGTTTTTTATTTTGTCTAGAATCCTAGTCACATGGGGAAATAGCCTTGATTCACCATTGTGTTAATATAGTTTTACTTTGGTGTAACTCCAATAAAACTGGACAAATAAAATGGTGAACCAGGACCATGATTTTTTAATATCAAGATCTGAAATCCAAGCAGTACGAGTCTCAGCAGTGAACAGAAGGGTTGGTTGATGGATTTGTTTGTTTTGTTTTGTTTTTGTTAAATGATCTTCTAACTGCAGATGAACATTTCTTGGTTAAAGCAGTTCTTAAATACTTTATAGTGATTTCTGAAAGAATTATTAACAAAACAGTGCTTAACTGCAGAAATTCCCCTCCCTACTTCCAGCCCTTCCACGTAAGTCCAGACAAAATGAGCTTGAAATGTAGTAGGTGACAAAGGATATTTTCCAGAAGGAGAAGGATTGATGGTAATAAATTTAATAAATAAATAACCTTTAAAATTGTATGAAATCCATTGGCAAATGCTGATTTCTTTGGTTCCACCTTGGAATAATAAGCAGTTGACTCCTTTGTTATTCTGTCAGTTTCTCTCTGAAAATATTGGGGCAGTTCTCTTTTTTCAGTCTGTTTCTTGAGCTAGTTATGGCTTTATGATCATGTGTCTTTTTCCAGCAGAGCAGAGAGGGGAATGCTAAAGATTCTGTTTTCTTTAAGATGTTTAATAAAAATTGGGCAAGCTTTTAGGATCTTTAAAAGTATGTAAACTCCCTCCCTTTCTGTAAATCTGTTAACATGGTTATTAACCCCTTTAATTACATTTCAAAAAGGAAGATGGAGACTAAGACTAAATACAATTTCTGGTGAATTAAGTAATTTCTCTTTATAAAAGTGGTAATAGAGGAGTCAGAATTGCTATTTTCTGTTTGAAAAAAATATGCATAATAAGAAAAGCCATTTGAAGTGTATAGTCTTGGTTTTAAAACATGATTAAAATGAACTGAGTTGTTTTAAATGTTCCTCATGCACTAATCACAGTACATGGAAAAAACAGTCTCCAAAGCTTAATTCAGTTCCCTCTCTCCTCAACCCCCAAGAATGTTGCAATTCAGATGACAGTTTAACTATCAAATAATGTCAATTGATCAATAAATGGACTGCCTGTTATTTGAAAAGTTCAAATATTGTCAATACTCTAACAAGAATGCCCTGATGTAGGAAGAGGTCTGTCTTTTTGACTGCACCGTGGTTTCTTCAGTTAGCAAGCCTACAAATGTCTTGATCACTCACTTTACTAAATGATAATGCCATTTGTTGGGAAAAAGGAGACCCAATTCAAAGTTGAGCATCTTGCATGCCTGGAATCTTCTAGAACAAATATTGTATGAATATATGTGGATCGTTATTTGTACAATGCAGTTTACGAAGCATGTTAAAGAAGTTAAAGACACAGTCCCTGCTCCGAAGAACTTACAACCTATCCTTAGTAAACGAACATACAGAATTAATGCAGAAAGGCGTTGGGAAGGGAGAGGGGTGTCTGCAGTCCTTAAACCTCCTCTCCCAATAGAAAAAGAAAAGATCCACAACCATTAAGCTGCTTGAAAAGTTGAGTTGGCCTGGAGCCTCCCTAGTCTAAGGTCATTTAAAATTATTTCTTTCTTTTATAGTTGTGATGTTTGTTTTATTTCTGTTTAATTTCCTTTTTCTTTTCCTTTGTAACTGTCCAATCTTGAATAATGTTCACTTTAAATGTTAACCTAACATTGCTAAAAAGCAATAATTATTATTATTTCATTTTTTAGAATTTTATTTCATTCTGTTTTGTATGCTCATGCTCCAGATGCTACTAGTACTGCAAACTGAGCAGTTCCACGCCTGCCCACCCCTGCAGCTGCTATTGCAAAACTCTTTCCCATGCACGTCCCAGACACCGAGCCCAAAAGTGGTGTTCCACTGTGGTCAGCACCTCTGTGAATGCCATAAGCAATCTCGTGTCATAGCTGCTACACATGTTGAGATCAGTGTTACACTTTTGCCTTTGTAGTTTAAGGAATAACTCCACTGCCACTCATGATGTGTTAATCAGAGCAAGCAGCATATCGGTCAACAGCGCAGGATTCATTCCTGCAGACCAAACAGGCAGAGCGTGCAGCACACAAACCTTTGAAAGATGGCACCAAATGCGGATGGAAGCACGGATTGCTGGGATGTGAAGCAATGCATCATGGGCCATTGCGACAGGACCCAGAATTCCCTCTGAACTCCTCCACCTTCCCACAACTCTAAGAGGCAGAAGAGGAAGAGATGCTCTGTGAGTTGGCTGCCCAGATTGCGCCACTCCGAATACTACTGCAAGTGCCGCAAGTGTGAATATGCTATTGCGCAGGCAGCTGACAATGTGAACACGCAACATCAGTTTCCCTTCAGCATTCTCTGAGTGGCACTGTAACTCTGCCAATGTAGACATACCCTAAGGGTACTCTATTGTTAATGTTCTAATAAATTAGTACTTTATGATATTTGACTATTTTTGACATCATTTGACAGGACAATTATTTTTGGACCAACCCGAGATCAGACTTACTGTTTATCAATCTCAAATTATTCTTAACCTATTAAAAGAGACTTTTAACATTTGTTTCAATCAATCTTCTAATGCTGGGGGATTCAAAAGTGTTTGGTGCTTCACTTTAGCAGGCTTTAGAGTCACATTCTTTGGTACCGAGCACATTGAAGTTAGGGTAGGTTCTTTGGGATGGGAATTGCATCTTTGTCTAAGGAAGCAAGGGGGCAGCTTATTATTGTTTCATGAACCCAGTGCTTTGATTAATCTAGTCAAATATTAACATGCCTAGGGAGGTAGGCCAGAATGTCCACTAGGCCTTTGGATATATAAATATTCATATACTAACATCTGCCACAGCTGCATATTAGCAGTTCTGTTTTCATGGGAATAAAATGTTTCTTTGAGGAAGGTAAAATATAGCAGAGGATTTCTCTCATCATGCCTGTCACTTAGGAAATTCCATACTGATCATTTTTAATACCTTTCATTACGTTGTTAGCCTAGTGCATGAGGATTTAACTTCACATGGCTGCCATTAATGGGCTCCACGTGGTCTATATATGTATGTATGTCTATGTGGCATTAGGCTAAGTTTTTTTAATTATGTAAAACAACTTCTGATACTTTTCTAGTCTAGTTTCATCCTTTTGGATGTTGTTAATGCTCTTTCATCATCTGGGTTTTTCTTCTCGGCCTTGACCTCCACATTGCTTTTGATACTCATGGACATCCTTTTCCTTCCTTCCTTCTTAGCGGAGTCTCTGACATCTCAGGATCTAGCTATCTTGGTTCTCCAGCTGCCTAAGCAACCTTTCCTTATTCCCGACTTCCTGACTGCCAGATGTCTTCATCCTGGTGTCCTTTTCCATTAAGTTCAGTCCTTGCCCTTCTCCTCTGAACTCTGTGTTCAAATCTACTTTGCCACCTCCTTTCTGATATTTAATCAGCAATATTGTTTCTTTATGGGCTATGCACAAATCTATAATCCCTTCACATTATCAGCTTCCTCCTCATCAAGTGTTGCTATTGCTTTTAAATTTTACATGGTTAAACTCTTTCTGGCTGTATACTTTGGACATATGGATGATTTTTGGTGCACAGTATTCCTTGAGCAGTTACAGTATTCTCTTTTAAATGTCAAAAAGGACTAAAAAGGACCAATTTCAGGTAGAGTTCATTCTAGTCACCGATGACTAAAGTCAAGTTCTTGATGTACAGGCCTTTTGTTAGATTAGGTAGAGGAGTACTATAGGGTTTGTCAGTGGGTTCTAGACATTGCCTTCTGTGCTGATGAAGTCCCCTTTTCTCTGATTGGAGCTCTACTTGATACACAGTAGCTTTAAAGGGCTATATTTATTTAAACTAATTTCCAAAGTAAGTGCTATAAACCACGGGAATTGGGACTAAATGTCTACTTTCTGGGTTTTCTCCCAAGTTTCTGAAGGGAAAACAACAGAAGAAAAAGTGCTAACGAGGAAATTCTACAGTAAAAGGTCTGGACTCTGATTCTTTCACTTATACATGTGTTAATAAAGTAGAACACATAAAGCCAATGGAGTTAAAATTATGTAAACCAGGAGAGGAGGAGAATCATGCCCTCCCCCCCATGAGTTGTAACCCCAGCATTTTTAAAATTCCACTTCTCCTGCAGAAAGTTTCTCCTGCTTGAATGTGAACCCATTCTTACCTAGGATAGGCAAATTCCTGCAGAATAGATAAATCTTAAGGGTCCAACAGTGTACTATGTAGCCATTTTATAGTTTTGGTCTCCTCCCTCAAAATCTTACCTTTTACTAATATGCAATCTGACCCTGTCATACGGGTGGAGTGTGCCTTGCCTGGGTGGGGGCTATGTTGTCTAAGACAAGTGACGTAAGAGTTTCCCTGCCATGAGGGAGGGAGGAGCCTCCAGCCCATGAGGAAGGGAGGAGTTAAAAGTTCAGTTCCATCTTGGCTGGCCTTGAGGCAGGAGGCAAGGGGCCGGGGGGAGGGGGGGGGGAGTTTATCTCTGGCTGTAGAGATAACTCAGCTTTTCTTCTCTTAGACTTCTACTTAGCTGATGTGAGTATAACCATTTGATTTTCCTATTAAGCCTGTGCCTTTTGGGGTGTGTCTTTCCATTTCAGAAGGGAGCTAGAGAACCCCAAACTGTAAAGTGTATTGTATTTTTGTTTCATCCCCTTTTCTTTATTAAATCTTCTAGTTATAAAACAGCCTGGTTTATTTACCTTAGGGTTTTTCCTGCTTCCAGTCTGGGAAGGGAGAAGAGGAGGGAAATAGGGACCAGGGCAGCTAAGTGTATAGCTGGAGTGGGAAGACTGTCTCTCCTTACCGTCAGGTTAGACAGGGGAGGGAGGAAGCAGCCTCCAGGTGTCTGGCTCTGGCTCCCAGGGAGGGAGACAGGGTTAGGGTTTTGGGGAGTCTGAGTACCCCGATCCAGGCTTGGATATTTACTCAAATTGTGGAGACTGTCTCTCCTTACCGTCAGGTTAGACGGGGGAGGGGGAAGCAGCCTTCAGGTGCCTGTCTCTTCAACGAGAGGAGTGCGGGGCGGGTGAGGGGGGGAAGCTTCCAGGTGTCTAACTTGGCTTCCAGGGAGGAAGACAAAATTAGGGTGGGGACATTCGGGGCCCCCCAAGGTTTTGGAAGTATACCCGAATGGTGGCAGCGATTGGTAACCCAAAAAACCCCAACTGGTAAAGTGGGGGTGTGGGGGGAAAAGGACTGGTTGGTCTGGCATATAAGAGCCCTGATCTCTGTACTCGGAGCATAGGGACAGGGAAACCCCCTCTTACAGACCCTATTACTACAGATGTTAGTATCAACATTTTCCTTTTATGAAAAATTATATATAGGGTAAAATGTACAAAAGCACCTAAATCTACACTGTAATCCCATTATTTGAATTTAGGCTCAAGCCTAATTTGGCTTCTATCTGCAGAAAAATCATCCTAACCCAGGCCTCAGATCCAGGTCTCAGGGCCCAATGGATTTGGAGGGTCCAAGTCCAAATCAAGACAGGGCCCAGGTTTAAGCCCTATTTCTCTGCAGTATAGATGCTGCCCCACTGGACATGTGCTCTTGGAGTCCACAAAAGTGTCCCACAATCCCATGAACTGACCTTGGATAGTCAAGTTTTCCTGGTGGACTCTGCACCATGAACAAGGGGCTAGAATTGCCACATTTGGGAGGGTGCTGGAAAGTCTGGGACATGGGTGGTTGGACTCATGCCCACATAATTCTCTTTAGATGCTGGAGCCCCTGGGTGGGACCCAGGATTCAACAATTCCTAATCTACAATTACAAATGAGTGTAGATGCTCAAGCCGTAGGTTAACAAATTCAGGGTCTCCTAACTCAAGTTCTACTAACTCTGTGGGAATGTCTACACTGCAATGTAAGCATAGGGATAGTGGACAGCCTACAGTTAGTGGAACACAAGTCAGCTGACCCTGAGTTAGAGAGCCCAGGGCTTGAGCATCTACACTGATTGTCAACCCTAGGTTAAAAATTTTGTAACCCAGGCCCAAATCCTGGGCTCCACACTGTTGTGTGCAGTGTTCACACTGCAGCATACACACCCAAGTCCAGCCATTTATATCCCAGATTTCCTAGTCCTTCTGAAATGTGGCCACTCTAGCCCTTTGTTTGTGGTGCAGTATGGGAAAACTTGAATGTCCACCAAACTTGACTGTCCAGAGGACAAAGAAAGTCATCTCATGAGACTATGGGATCCTTTTGACATACCCCCAGAGCATGAATCCAGTGGTGCTGCGTCTATACTGGCAAGCAATAGGACTTGAACCCTGGGTCACAGCTTGATTCAGACTTGGACCTTCCACCCCAGTGGGTTTCTGGCACCCAGAGTCCAAGCCCTTGGTTAGCACGATTTGTGTGTAGACAGAAAGGGGGTTAGCATTAAGCTTGAGTTTGAACATGGGTTTACATTCAGTGTAGATATATGCTTAGAAGCCTAAATCCCAGGGTTCTAAGAGACTTAGGCACTTTGTAAAATTTTATCTAAATCTTTTTTTAAAAAATGCAGAAGACCCCTGGCTACTACTTCATTTTCGATCTTACTTTGCACTTACAGTATTACATATTTAGGAGGGGAGAGGGAGTTGCAGCCTACTCCAGGAACCATGTCAGTCTTTAGCAATTTAGTGTTATAAGGAATGCACTAAATTATCCTAATCACACTCTACTGTGATATATTACCACCTTTAAAAATACTGCTAGGAGGAAATAGCAAGTACACAAGTGAGAGTTATGAAATAAAGATCTAACACTTTTAAGGAAAAGAAAAAAAGCAGGTTTAGCAGACTAGAAAAAAAAATTAAAAAGAGCCTAAAACGATCAACGAAACCATACTTTTTCCTTAATCTTGTTTTGATGGTATTGTATGTTAGTTTCAGCATAAATATATTTGAATATATATATACACACCACCATACTGGTGTTAAGTAAAAGGAGAATCAGAGTCCAGAACAATAACTGTAGACTCTCCTCTGGCTAACTGTATTTCTTCTCCTCTGCTACGCCACTGTCTCGACTGGACCTTGCGAACACTTATACCCCACCTAGCGCTTGCATACTTGAGTTCTCCTACTGAAATACATTTGATTAATTACTGTGCTAAGCATTCCATTTGGTAGCAAAGGCCTTGGCTACCTTCAGCGGTTATATCAGTTTAACAAAACCAGTACAGAAACTAATTTAGTTAAGTCAGTGTCATCTCCTTGTGTTGTCACTTACACCAGTTTCTCTTATATCTGGTGTGCATTTGCAGGGCTGGGGCTTGGTGTGGATGGAGTTCATAGAGGCACTCTCAGAATGGTGCCCCGGTGGAGCAACTCCCATTGCCTGTAACAGACACCAAGGGCATGGTTAGACTGGTGCTTTGCAGCGCAAAAACCCTCCTGTAGCGCTATAATTTTCATAGCGAACACACTTCAAAGGGAGATTTTGCGCAATGACTCCCTGTTTAAAGCGCAAGTGTTAAACCTCATTTTCCAGAGTGACAAGCCTTTTTGCGATAACGTTATAGCGCAAGGGTGGGAATGTGGACACCCATGGGATCTCTTGCATGCCTCCAAGCCATGTAAAGCCATCAGCAAGCCATTGAAGGCCATCAGCAAGCCATTAAAGACAATCAACTTGCCATGTAAGGCAAATGACGTGAGGTGTTGTTTAATAAAAGCGGAAGTAGCTTTGCAGTTTCTCTCTAACAACTCACACAGCAAATAATCAGTGAAAATGCTTGCGGACAGAGCTGTGTGTCTGAAATAGACAGCCTGTCAGTTTTCGCTAATGAAAACTAACTGACAGCCAGATCTCATCTCCCTGTGAATAACTTCCCCGTTCCCCCTCACCCCCCTCCTTTGCAAAACACGTTGCACCCAGCTGAATGCTGGGATACCTGCCCTATCCCGCAACTGCTACTGCCGGCAGAAGCGCGACAAATATATCCATTATTTTGCGCTACAAGGTTTCAATTTGTCTCTAGTGCGATACCTATTGCGCTACATTGGGAAGCGCTACAAATAAACACGCTACAATCTTCAGTCTAACCATACCCCAAGTGCTTCCCTGCACTGAACCAGCAAAGCACATTAGAAGGGTGTGATTTGTAAAGCGCACTAACGTGCTGCACTCTAATCGGAATAGAAGTACATTAACAGGAACTAGGTACCTTTTAGAGTCTACACGGGCAGTTAGAGGAGATCACACCTCTTTGGCACACTGTGCTGCACAGGGTAGACAGGCCCCAATATTTCCTCCTCTGCAGGGAGGAAATAAATCCTTTTCCTGCTCCCCCTGCATCACCAAATGGGAGTAAGAAATTGAGTTAAACTAAATCAGTATAAGGAACTCCTATGCTGATTTACAATTGTTCACATAAAGGGGTTGTATAAACTTAACTAAATCAACTGTGCCAATTTAGTTAAATCAGTACAATTTTTGTGAATAGACAAGGCCTCGGTGTTTGCCAGATCAGGGCCTAAATTTGGAGTAATTCTGTTAAATTGTTCCAGGTTTATACTACAAATGCATTTTGGTGTGCAGCTTGTAGTACTTGACTCTGGACTAAGAGATCATGAGTTGTCTCATCAGAACTTGGACATCTGCCCAGAGCTGACACTGCATTGCAGTACTATGTTTGTGCTGCATTCCTATGTGTAATACTTTACTTTTGGTATGTTAGCAATAGAGATATCTGTTAAATAGCACAGGCATGAGGTCATAAATTGTAAATACACAGAAGTACTTATGTCAAACTAAAATTTCAATGTCTAGGGTGCACCCCTTCAAAAAGTGTGCACTGCTAGACGTGATTGAAGATTTATAATGCCCACCTAGTGATGGTATCTTAATCTACAGATCTCTGCTGCCCATCTTTTTTAGTTGCCATGTGGAAATTAAAGTCCTCTTGGACTTTATGAACAAAGTTGCTTAGCTTTTCTATCCACTGAGATTCTTCTATTTAAAAATAAAAATTATAATGTCTATTCCTATACATATAAACTTCAGCTGTGTGTATAATGACAGCTGAAATTGCCTATATAGTATTGCAGTGACTAGTAACTAACTCATTACTATGTAAAACACTTTAAGATACCTTGAAAGCTGTTATAGAATTCGTTTTTAAATAACATTTAGCCTGCAGAAAGTAGGATGTTTCACGAATCATAAGAGGTTTTGTAAAGTAGCAAGACAGGTGGCTATAAAGAAGTGGCAATGTGCTACCACAGGGTGAAATCGCAGGCATCAAATTGAAGTACTTTCATATATTACATTAGATATGGATACTGTGGGGAGTTTCTATAGGGCCCGGCAAGTCGAGATATGAATAGAAAAGATGCTGGCATTCATCTTAAGGCAGTTTGTATGCCATAAAAATACATCTGGGCACCTGTGAATTTGTGAGAACAGCCATATTTACTATTTATTTTTTAAATGTTAGTCTCCCTACTGCTATGCAAAAGAAAAAGATTAAGGGTGAAATCTTGCTCCCACTGAATTCAGTAGGAGTGTTTCCATTGCTTTCAATGGGGCCAGGATTTCCCCTGAAGTCCATTATTTGTTTAAGGTTTTTTTGGTGGGGGGCAGAGGTTGGCTTTCAACATCTTTCATTTTCTCATTCTCCCTGTCTTCTGGTTAATCTCACAAGAGAATCACAAACCCATATGTAGCCTGGTAAATATACTACATATTACAACCTCACATATACATATGCACAAAACTGTGCAACTGACAAGTTGTATGATCACCCTTATCTCTATGCTTCTGTGCTTTAACTTTTTGCCCCCCAATTGATTCTTCTTTTTAGACTGTAAACTCTTCAGGACAGGAACTGTATCTTCCCGTGCAGTGCCTTGTAAATTTGGGGTTCTGCCACAATCTAATACATAGAAACCAATATACAAAAAACTTAGTTATGAAGCCCTTAAGCTACACACATAATATACCAAATACAAACCCACAAAGAAAGGAAAGGGGTGTATTTGTATAAATGTATGTTTGTGTGTATGTATACATGCACAGTATTGTATCTATTTATCTAGGCACACTGTACATTTATATGTGTTCTATGCTGTATGTGAACGGACATGATTGCCCTATGTCTGTTACTTGCTCACCTTGCAGAGCAGCAGAGACGTGTTAATGAACAGGGTTGGGAATCACAAAATAATCCCAGAGGGAGGTCCTGGCATTGTGTGTTGCAATGCTTGTTTTGTGATACTCTAATTTGGTGACTGTTGTGATCATTATCACAACCAAATGTCAAGGGACTGTGCAGTGATTCTATGCCTCTTTGAGCCTGCATTTCACACATTTTCACTCCTTTCTGCTCCAAAAAGGCTATCTTCTCTTTTTACCCCAACCCACTTCATCCTGGTGGCTGCTCAAAAGAAAGAGAATGATTCTGACAGTTCGCGTTTACTGTTTAGTTGCCTCATGTGTGTCCGGCAGAGCTGTGAGCATTCCCCAAACCTGGCACTATGATGCTCCAAAATATTCTGAATTAAACCCAGAAGGAATGTTTCTGTAATGATGCCTTGACAAGTTGTCAACACCTGTATGTGCAACACACTGGCTAAAAGTATGAAAATGTGTACTGTGGAAATGTCTACTTTCTCTTCTAGATATGTAACTAAAAACAAAATTCATTTATTTGCATGTGAATTTTGGTGACATCATAGCAGCATTTTTGGAAACCTTCTCAATCCATTGCTGTCTTTGAGCACTCAGCAGCTGACCTCCCAGTGATCTGTCCCATACCATCTATCCATCTCCTCACTAATCATCTCCTACCACCATGACCTGCCCCCATTCTTTCTATGAAAACTTTCTTGAGGTTATTTCCATATCTATGCTTGATGTGGTCAAAAGGACATACATTTCCGCCGGTTGATTTCGACAGCAGGGTCTGCTTCTCTCCAGTAATATTTCTAACACAGACATTTGTCTTCTTTTCCATTCAGGAGATACACAAGAGTCTCCGCCAGCACCATATTTCAAAGGCTTCAATTTTCTTCTTGTCAGTAGCATTAATCTCCCAGGATTCACATACATAGGTCACTGGGGGGGGGGGGGGGAGAATTAAGCTTTTTACCAGCTGAACTTTTGTACATTTCAAGCTGTCACCAGTTTTCCAAACTTTCATAATGGAGTTCCTGGCTAAGTGAGACATTCCTAGTTGTCTTCCTCATGGCTAGTCCACATAAAAAGATAAGAGCCTACTACTGCCATCAGCTAATGAAGTTATTCCGTTAAGCTCAAATGGTAGACAACTGTATTTTGGTGTAGAAGATCTCAGGTTCTATCCACTAAAGAGCACACTAAATATATAGAGCCACAAATCAAGTCTTAATATTTTCATCATCATCATGTGTTGTATCAAGCAGGCAAGGTACTAACAAACTTTAACAGACTTTATTTAACAACAGTGGAACCTCTTTACAGAGCTGCTGCTGCACCCCTCTGTAGTTCTAACTCAGGCTTGGCTCAACTCCTCCCCCCTCCTTCCTGGTTCCTGTCATACAATCCCCCAGTCCTAATAATTACGATCAGCATCTAAAACACCACAATCATGTTCCTATTACGCCTCTGGCATTTAGGGCAGTGAAAAAGCTCCCCCACTACTGTGTGTTTCTGGCAAGTCTGTCAATGGTTTCCCAGTTCTGCCCCCGGTTTTTAAACTCAGCTTCCAAAGCTCTTTGCCATGTTGTTTTCAGGCGGCCTCGTTTTCATTTGCCTTCAGGTGTCCATATTATTGCTACTCTGGTGATGGAATCAGTTTCCATTCAAAGTACATTGCTAATCCGTCTCCACTGCTTCCTGGCACAGGATTATGCAAGGGCTAAGGTTGCCATCGTGGACTTTCTCAATCTCTGTGAAGAATGCACTGCCATCACTTCCAGTCAGAAACATGTTCCTTGGGAACCTGCCTATGGGTAGTTTCCCAAAAGCTGAAGAACCAGTGGTTACAGCCACAGAAACGGACTGGAGGTCAAGTGGCTGAGTAATAACGTACATACAAATATTCCCCACTGGGGTGCAGGAGTGAGTAATGAGGTACCACCTTGTATCATTAATAGACATGGTGCAGCTGGTGGAAAACGTTGTGGCCTCTGCAAACTCCCCCTCTCCCCCCCCCCCCCCCCAACAAAGGAGATAGGGGGCTAAGAAACTGGTCTGACATGAAGCACAGTCAGGAAAGGCCAACTTCTGCCACTCAAGGACAAGTACTCTCGTTTTCAGATTCTCAGCAGTTAAGATGACCACCCCAACTCTGGGTGAGTCAAAGCAACAAGCCAGGAAAAACCCTCTAAAAGGTCCTTGGCTGCCCTGTTGAAAGGGGGTAGTCTGGACTAAGATGCCACAATAGGCGGGGTCATCACTGGATGAGAGAATGGGCTCAGAACACAACATGTTGACCTGTTTCTCATGTGGGTAGCCGGGGTGGGTAATGCCGCCTTATCGACTGTCAATACGCCAAGGTGTGGACAGCAGTGAGCAGAGCATGGAAGAAAGGACCCACTAAGATAAGGGTTCCTGTGTGGATCAATGGAACAAAGTGCAAGGTCTGTTGGATATACTCAGACTTGGGCAGGGCAGAAGAGACCCCAGGTGAGAGAGTCTTCCAATCATGCATTCACAGGATCATGAAAGCCTACCCCAGCAGATGACTGTGTTTAAGTATGGGCTGGCATACTGATACTCTCCTGGTGACTCCATCCTCGATACTGGCCTATCCTATCATTGTTGGTTGTGACTGGTGGTATTTTTGGAAAATTATCCATGAGCAAGGAAAACTGGAAACCATGGCCCCATGCCCATTCCCGGTGCCTGAGGTTGGTCCTGGACAAGTGAGAATCAAAGACACCTTACTAAGAGAGTTTGAGATACACGGGGTATCCATCCAGGTTGCAGACAAGAGCAATAGCCAAAGGATTGCCATTGCCAGATTTAGAAGCCCTTACCTGTGACATGGATTTTCCTGCAAACAAAAGGGGGACCCTTTGCTGAGCAGGGCCCATGATCAGACTGCCGCAGCGAATGATGAGGTGGTAGAACCCTGAGGCAGCCAGCCCCATTTTATACTCTGGGGAGAATGCCACATTGAGTTTGATAGCTTGTGGTGGTGAGGACCCAATTATGGGTGCCCAGGCACTCCTGTGACTACCACACAACCTAGTCCTTCTGATGGACACTTAGGCTGGGGAAAAACCTTGTCCTGAGTATTGGCTTGTATCTACTGGCCTGCATCCACCAGGCAGTCAGAGAATACTGTGCCTCCTGTTGTGAGTGACAGTTAACTATCCCAGAGGACGTCACAACGATCCTCTTAATCCCACCTCCTCTGATCAAAATTCCCTTAAAGCAAATTGTGATGGACATGCTAGACTGAGCTTTTGTTTGGACTCCTTTAACTTCTCCCTGCAAGGGGGTTAATGCCTTGAACCATACAGCCAGACGGCTATCTCCCAGACTCCAAGACAGGCGGCACTAGAGAAATATAGTGTACTAAATTCTTCTATTTTATACACATCGTTTTTTTTGTTTTAATGCATTATGCCTTTTGAAAGTGTGGGGTTTCATGGCTGCAGTTTTAAATGGTTTTTTATCTGCCTTCACAGGGTATCGTGTTACAGTACTTGGAAAAGTTATAAAATGGCTGTCACAAGTGATTAATAAATTAAGACTTCTCTTCAAGATGTACTTTTACTTTTACTTACCTTGCAGTGTGAGGGAAAGCCCTCAATCCTGCTCCTCTGGAAGTCAATGGGAGTTCTGCTATTGACTAAATTGGGCATAGAACAGGGGGCTAATTCATTAAGTATGTGAGGTGTTTTGGTCGCCTCAGTTGACAGGTGTTATGTAAGTGCAGAGAATTTATTATTAACCTCTAAACTATCTGTAATCTCTGTTGGTTACACCACTGATTAAATGTAAGAAATCATCTCATTTAAAAACATGTAGACTTTTGTGATTTGTACAGTTTGGCAAGCAAGCATTCCCTTTCTCAGTGTGTGAATACTTTGTATGTCATTTTTGTTTTTTATTCCACCTGAACTGGTCAACACTTGACTATTGCTGACATGTAGGGTAGCGTTTGATTACACTATCAGTTGCACAGACGGGTGCTTCTTGTTCAGAGCTTTCAAAACTAGAAAAATGTTCAGTTATGCCTTGCACTACATAAGGACATCAAAAAAAGTCTAAAAGCTATCTGCGAATCTTCTGCTACAGGTAATTAGGATAAAGCTGAATCCATCCCAGATCACACAGTAATAAATATTTTAGCTGTCCCATAAGCATATACTGATATATATATTCAGACCTATCTTCTGGTAAATAAAACAATCAGGGCTAGATTTCTGTTTAAAACCAGGCAACTTTGAGTTTCCATGTTTGGATTTGTATCTCTCTGTCTGTGGAGAAGCTAGTGGTCTGATTGGAAACAGGATTATAGTGCTACATGAAATAGTGCCATGTTGCATACAGAGCAAAGGGCCTCATTGGCAAATTGCCAGGATCCTCTGGCTATGCCAGATTTGTCTAATGTGGAGCAAATTTCTGCCAACCTCATATTTAATCAGAGGGGAACCTCAGAAGGCTCCAGATCTTGGCATATGATGCTCCATCTTTCTCTGAGCATCTTGATGGATCTCTGTGTGTTGGAACTGTAGTCTCACTGCTTGTCCTTCCAGTGATCGCAGGTTGCACTGGAGAACAGCATAGACCATATATTTCTATTATTGTCTTTTTTCCCCATTCTTCCTGCCACCCCAGGTATAGAGTAAAACCACTTTATTTTCCAAGCTAATCAAATGGGTTTTCCTTAGAGAGATTGGCAACCCCCCGCACTCACAAATTCTCAGGCATATTGTCTACTCCACTAATTCTACAGTATAGGAGATTTTACTTTGAGAATGTGTGAGTCAAGATAGCTGAAGTTAGGCTTCTTATATGGGCCCTGAGTACAAAACAAACTCCTTTTTTATTATATTTTTAAAGCATATCTCATGGCAGCAAAGACACTTTAAATGGATATTCTGCAATCACATACTTAGCTCTTTTTCATCTCTGGATGTAAAAAGAAAAGGTGTTAAAATAATACACTAGAATTGCTACTGGAAAATGTCATTCACACAACGTGTGAAGAGGTTTCTGTCCTCAGAGTGCATCCTAATGTCAGCTAAGATGATGACAATGAACTGCAAATGGGTGGGAAAAAATGATGTTCTAGCATTCCAGAGTTTTGAGTAACTTAAAGAAGACTAATTAGAGGCCTAACCCTGCTCATCTTCCCCCTTATGTGAATAGTAGTCCCACTGACTTCACTCTCCATTACTCATATGGGGAAGGCAAGCAGGATTTGTCCATATATGAATAATAGAAACCTTATTTAACACCACAAGGCAGCTCATCATCACTGACACTCTTGAAAATGGGAAAATCACAGACTAGAAGATGTAGTGTCTTTTGAAGGAAATGATCCTATGTAACTGTCTGTTCAATGTTGAACTTAAAAATGATCTAACACTCTCTCCAGCAGTTAGGTTATTGCTTTCTTTGTCAGCATACATATTTAAAGTTGTCCACAATACTAATTGACAGAAAACCTGGTCAGTGAGTCTGTGTTTTGGGTTTTGGTTCCCCAGTACAGGCTGCAGTGGGTTTTTTAAATTGCTGGTTTTGTCTGATGTAGGGCCATATATGGAAGTGAGCTGCTCATAATATTGACCAGAAATCGATATGCATTGGGGTCACAATGGCCGAAGATCCCGGCTCTGCAGCAAACTGACTATTTGGGAACAGCAGGGGGAATGACCACCAAAAAAAAAGGCGCCACTTGCAAGGCCGGTTTCCAAGCCGCGGGGAAAAAAAACCCCCAAAACAAAAAAAATTAGCTGGTGCAGCTGCCACCGAAGCGCCACCGCTGGACAAAGTGAAGTTAAGTGAAGCCCTTTCAGTGGCATTTTAGCGGACTGACCCGCTTTACCACTTTCTCCGCCGGCGGCGTTTCCGTGGCAGTTCCACGAGTCCCCCCTGCTCCAGCCACCCGGTGAGTTGAAAAGGCACCACTTCTTGGAATCTGGGCTCACGGGGAGCGGCCACTCCCCCTGACTCCCACCCTAGCTATGCTAGTCTTTGGGAGGAAGGTTGGTCTTCTGTGGACAGGTCGCAATAAACATCTATAATCATTCACACTGGGGAGAGAGCTTTATATAAAGGATTCTCTGCTTTGTTCTGTCACTCCCTCTTCCCTTCCTTCCACCCCTCCTGGGGCCTTACACCTAATGAGCACAAGAATGAAGCTGAACATGTTTCAGGTGCAGGCTAAGGTCAGTTTTAATTGTAAAAAGCACACAAATAATTACCCTAGAGCGCAGACTCATGCCAGGATCACAGGCCAATGGATGGGAGCTCTCTTCTGCCCTCTATTGTTGGAAAGTCACTTGTCCTCCTCACCTCTCCTCCTACTGTTTTCTTGGGAGGCAGGAGAGAATGATGGTTCCTTTCCTTTCCCTGGCTCATAAGTACAAAGCTGTTATCCAAGGAGATGTTTTTGTCAACACATCATGTGGAATCTTCTCCATCTGTCAAGTGGGGAATAGCCAGTCCCCATGTCACATCATCATGGAATGTAGAGTGATCAGCACAGTCATAGACAGGTGTGCAGTGTCAAAGTGCCACCTTGGAACAGAAAACAGGCTGAGCAGCTGAATAGCCAGGGAGGCCTAGGTACTTCTGATGGATGAGTCTAATAGTGTGTCTAGGCATATAGCTGAAACTTGCCTACACAGCTAAATCAGTCCTGTCATTAACATCATTGCTAGAATAAGTGGACCAATTCAGCATAGCATTCCCCATTCTTTTCACGTTTTTGTGTGTTCATGTGCATTGGGGTGGGGTGAAGAAGGGTTTTTCAAAAGATGCTAACAAAATGTGAGACCCGGTGCAATATCCCGCCAGGTCACACAGTTGGCTGTGGTTCTGTGAATTTCCCGCAGAAACAACTGTGCATCTCAGGAGGGGGTATTCATCTTGTTTTTCCCAGGGAGTCACTCAAGTGAAGCAGGTCACTACTATACACATTTTTTGTCATCATTACACACCTAACTCATTGTTTTTGCTTCATAATCAAACTTCTCATATGACTGTTCAAATTGTACCACGGTATGTAGTAATGTGCAGTTGTGTGGACAGTGCTGGTCAGTGTGGCTAAAATGCCTATTTATAGTAACTGATTATTTTAAAATCATAGTCCTGCGAAGTAATCTCTACTTTTCAGGCCAAAAATTATTTGGATTTTACTTTCTGTAGCTTTTTTCTTAGGTAGCTTATCTTTCCTGTACTGATCATGAATTATGGTGACGTGAGCTCGGTATAGGCAAGCTCTCTGTATCTCTTGCACACTTCACACAGGAATTATCAGTCATGCATCACTAATTGCTTTGGGTAATTTTGAAAAGCATCACTTTTTCCAAGACGACTTTGCTGTTTATGCTGACTCCCAAATGTAACAAAAACCCATTGTATGTTAGTTCCTACTGTCACCTTTTTCATACGTGGCATCTTTCAGAGTTTAAACTAACCTAATGAATCCATTATTACAAATGGAAGGAAACCAGACGGCATTTTTAAGAAACCAGCTACGCCTCCAGGGTTGTGTTGCCAGTACCCACTGTTTGAAATACCGTCTAAACATGGGTAACAAGTTATTTTGCTGGCTGTTGTAGCAGTATGATGGGTGGTTTGGAATAAGGTTAACTAGTTTACTTCTGCTCCCTTTGGTGGCTCTTCAGGAGTAGAACACAAATAATGTTGGTCCGTTCATAGAGCATTATTATTGAGCTTTTTTTGGCTTAGTTTGTAATTCCTCCGTTGAGTGGGAGGGACTGTTGTCCAGGGGTTAGAATTGGAAACTGGGGATCACTGAATTCTGTTCTGACTCTGCTACTGACTCACTGTATGACCTCAGCAGAGTCATTTCAACATTCTGTGCCTCTCTTTCTCTTGTCAACTGAGTATAACTGTGTTTAAAGTATCTCCTAGCTGTCTTGTGAAGGCTAATAGTGGTAAAGTACCTCTCACCCCAAACTTTGTGAAGCTATTTGGAGGCAGGGTTTTAAATCTGTATCCCTGTTTTAGCTTTACTGCCCTTAGCCCAGTAGCAGAGCCCATGGAGCTATGGGAGTGCAAGCTGGATTCTATTCTATATCATGCCTCATCAGTTCTCAGCCAGGTACTGATTACAGAAGCCTTAGCATTAGTAATGATACTGTATAAGCAACAGAAACGACCCAGCTTAATTTCTTCGATCCTATAGTGAGTGGGCACATGGGAACAAATCCTTGGACTTGTGAATTGAGTATATCAGCTATGGAATCACTGAGGGGAGAAAACATTGGGGCACACCATGCTGGTTTTATGGTCTTTGGCTACGTCTACACTGCAATCAGGAGGTGTGATTGCTGCACACATAGGCATATCCATAGCTTGGATCAAGCTATCTTGCTAAAAACTGAGCGTAGCTACCATGGGTTAGCCAACCAACTACAGCCCTGCCCACAAGCCTGGCTCTGTCCTTGGGCGGCTAAGCCTTGCTGCTGCTTGTGACACTGTGAGAATGCTGCTATATTTACATGTGCTGCAGTTCATAGACTATCAGGGTTGGAAGGGACCTCAGGAGATCATCTAGTTTCTAGTCCACCCCCCTGCTCAAAGCAGGACCAATCCCTAATTAAATCATCCAACAGATTTTTGTCCCATATCCCTAAATGGCCCCTTCAAGGATTGAATCTACAATGCTGGATTTAGTAGGCCAATGCTCAAACCACTTAGCTATCCTATCCCCCCCCCCCCCCCAAGTTGCACCTCCCCACTGCAGTGTAGATATTCCCCTTCCTCTATTTTGCTAGCTATACTGGCGTTGTGCATATAAGTGGGTTCCTTTGGAAAGGACGGAAGAAAGAAAGGCAGAAAGAAAAAGACTCCCTCTTTAAAAGCAAAGAAACCAAAAGAATAAATGAATAATAATAAATACCCCGCTAGGCCCCTTTATGATTCTTTTAGGGAATCCCATCTTTAGGAGGAAAAGATGAAAACAGGAGCTCCAAAGGAGAGAAGCAAGGGAAAGCTCAGATCATTTTTCACTGCCAGGACTGCAGTGTACAATTCATCGGCAGGCATTATTACCTGGTGAAAAAATTTGTTTTGCAACTGATCCTGAGTCCTCATAAATCATTAATGCCTGGCTAAGCACAGAATGAGCATTACAAATATACTGAGAATAAGGATGTGTTCTGATATAACCTTGTATCCAGTACTAATGCCTGCTAGTTATTTAGTAATACAAAGGGGGTCTCAAGAAGGAAGATCGATGAATCAATGGATCTTCCTAACTTCCTCCTTTCTTCCTTCTCTTCTCCCTGCCTTGTCTCACTTTGATTCAGAAACTGAGCTACATAACAAAAAGGACTGTACAGGGCAGCTTAATGGGTCAGAAGGGAGAGGGGGGAATTATAGCCTCAAAATTGCAAGGGCAAAATAGAAGCCTGTCTGCTGCTTCTCAGGTTTATATTGTTATGAGCCAAACTGAACCATTGCTGCAGACCTGTGTTTTGTGATTTGCATCCCTTAATGAATTCATGCAGTATACTGCTTGCAGACAAATCCTGCTTGCAAACAATGTAGACAGAGTGCCTAACAGCTACAGGGCTGGGTGTAATTAATGACTGCTGTGGAAAGCCCAAGAAATCAGGCTTTACACAATGTATTGTGTAGGGTCTCTGGAGCTTAAAAACAACCATCTCAAACATGGGGAACAGCCCCTCACTAGCCTTGGCTCTAGCTTATGTGGTTGTCTGGTGGTTGAATTCTGAATCCTGTTATGAAGGTGTTCTTGGCCATGGATCCAGTGACTCCCATCCCTGTTGTTTTTAATCTATCCACAGGTGTATGCATTGCTCCCAGTTCCCACACACCTTCCATCCCAGCATGTTCAAAATGGTATTAAGTGCCACCCACGCATCCAGCCTGAAGGAGTAACAAAGGTCCCTCTGCATGGTGGGTCTACCTGCAGCCCCCTTATCTTTCAACATCATAAATGCTTGACTCAGGGGATTAAGTTCTATTGGAATGCCTGACCCTTTGCACAAAAGTAAGCTGTATTCTGTCTGACTGTATTGAAGGAAAAGATGTACGAAACTCAAAGGATCCATCTCCTTTCCCATTACCTGAATCTCTTTATCTATGGAAGATTTTTGAATGGCTAGGGTATGTAGATATGGCTACTGGGAAAAGGATTGACTAAGGGCTTGGTTAGACTGGCGCTTTATAACGCTAAAACCCTCCAGGAGCGCTATAACTCTCTAACCTTACACACTGTCAAGGCACATTTTGCGCAAAAAGTCTCTGTTTAAAGCGCAACTATAAAACCACCTCTCCGAGGGTGATAAGGGCTTTTGCATATTCCCTGTAGCGTGTTAGGGCCAGTGTAATCAGTCATTACGCGATAAGGGATCTCTGGCATGCCTCCGAGCCATTTAAGGCAATTAACAAGCCATTAAAGGCAAATGACGTCTAAGTGTTGTTTTGAAAACGGGAGGGAAAATGCGGAAGTACCTTTTCAGTTTCTCTCTTACAACTCACAGCAAATAACCACTGGAAATGCTTACGGACGGAGCTGTGTGACTTAAATACAGAGCCTGTCAGTTTTCTCTAAGGAAAAGTCACTGACAGCCTGAAGTTCCCTCCCTACGCACACGTTCCCCATTCCCCCTAACCCCCCTTGTTTCAAAAGCACGTTGCACCCAGCTGAATGCTGGGATAGCTGCCCAGAATGCACCACTCCCTGTGCCGCAACAACTGCCGCAAATGTGGCCACGCCAAGACATCCTATAGCGCAATACCTATTGCGGTATATAGGTACCGCTACAACCAAAAGCGCTATAATCCGGTAAGTGTAACCTTACCCTAAGGGATTAAGAAAGGCAGAAATGTAGAGAAAGGAGGAAAGGAAAGTGGATGGGGAAATTTGAAAAAGAGATGCAGAAAACAAAGGGTGAAGCATATCGGAGAAGATGTGGAATCAGAAAA
The DNA here is from genome assembly GCA_032164245.1 of Sternotherus odoratus. Taxonomy (NCBI): domain Eukaryota; kingdom Metazoa; phylum Chordata; order Testudines; family Kinosternidae; genus Sternotherus; species Sternotherus odoratus. The sequence continues at coordinate 14,232,794 of JAVMKO010000003.1, read as the reverse complement.
CATGTTTGAAGGAGAAAATGAGGTATAAAGGTATAAAATGATAGAAAATTGGTCTGAGGAAAATCCAGTTACTGAAAAGGACAGAGGAAAAAATGGGCCAAGATTGAGAGGATCTAGACAAATGTGGTGTATATATGAAGAGAAAAGGGAAATTAAAAATAACAAAACTTCAACATGTTTAACTAAAAATAGCATCTAAAGATGTTCTTGTGGAGCCAAAGACCTACGGCACTTAGGCCCTATTCAGGCAAAACACCCATTGGTGCCTCTGGATTATCAGCGAGGGTTTTGACTGAACAAGGCCTGTAGAGTTCAGGCCCAACTCAGAATTTGGCCCATGTTCTAGAGTCCACTGTCAAATGTTTTCCACAAGCAGAAGCTTAAAACTTCTCTAGATAAGAGGGAACACTTTCCTCCCCATTTAAGTTTTGTATTTGCTCGAGCAATAGTATTATGTTTTAATTCCAAAGAATGTGTTAAAAATAGTCCATGATGTAGCACCCACAGGAGAGAGTGGTATATTTTCCTATATTATAGATCTGACACAAGCCTACTGTTATTTCAGTGCCCTCTCTAATGATCTGCTTGCTCTCCGGAGGATGCTGACCCATTTCAGCACATAGTAATTAGCCTTTCAGACACTACTGTGTTTCCATTAAATAGATATAAATGTGGAAGGTGACATTTATTTACTTAATCCTGAAAAATGTTCCTCACAGATGTTGGGGTTTGGTTGGATTTCAGTTTGCTTTTTAATATAGCAGTTGAATAAAAAGGTTTGTGTGCTTTTTTGTTGCTGTTGGATAACTGAGGCTTCTCTAAAATGATACTTGCTTGATGTGTTTCATTTTGGAGGTAGAAGAAACATGACTACCGTATAAGATTATTTGGTCCTGATTCTCTCTTACACTAAGGTCCCTTTATATGACTCTGCAATATAGTGGGCATAACTACAATTACACCCGCTTTAAGATGCCTTTACACTGTAATGGGTGCCTACATGTGAATGAGAATTGGACCCTTTAGATATAAAAATCTATCTGAAAATGGATCTGTACATGGTTTTATGATGTTTGCAGAAATGAAGACATTGACCTATTGCAAATATATATGTGTGTGTGTGTTTGTGCATATGTATGTATATGTGTGTGAACATGTATATAGATAAATAGCTATAGATATAGGTATATAAAACACATTAATATTAGTCAGTTTTATCATCTTGATCACTGTCTTCAACCCCACCACACACACTCAACTTAACTGTATGTTATTTGTCCTGCTAATTATTCTAGTCTCCAGCCTTAGTGAAAGGCTTTCACCTAAATGATCCAACAGTCCTATACAACATCTAGTTGCTTAATAGTTCACAGTCACATATGAAGACATGTGGTATGCTGTTATTTCATTCTCTCAGTACCGAGAGGCTGTGTGTGAGGAGGCATCGTGCGAGGTAGGTGCTTACTGCAGGACAGAAATACTTTCAGAGGTTATTTTTGTCATTTGTGAACCTCTCGTGATGTGCAAAAGTCGATTGTTGCTGTAAATGAAGCTATCAAAGGCTACAGATTAAAAATGCTGAAATGGTGAAAATCCTCTGAGTGTAAAAAATGGGAAGTAGTAAAAAAGCCAATAATTTACTCTGTGTGATTTTTTAAACATAAGAATGCTGTTAAGCTAATCTTTTTAACATATTACATTGTCACCTATGTTGTAAAGATATTTTATGATCTGCATTGATAATCCTGGTTAAACTTTCATACAATATACTATAACATAGTAATTATAATTAATATTAATGTATTTTGTTGACTGAAAAGCTTCACACATTCTTTGTATGTTTGAATTTAGGATATGCTGTTTTTTTCAGGGTTTGTGGTTTTATTCTTTTGACACATTTCCAGTTCATATTACATCAAAGTGCCATGTTTTTACTTAACATTATTAAAAGTTATTTGCATTTGGAGAAAAATTATGTAGTTCTCACATTCTGTTATAACAAATTATATTTAACTTTTCTGTGATGATGCGTTATCTGTGTGTCTGATTTTCTGATGCTCAAATTTTTAATTTTTTTTTTGTTTTTAACCCTTACAAGTTTAGGATTTTTATTAATTATTTAGACCTGGTTCCTGCTTTTTTTTTTTTTGTTAATATCCAGTTTGTTTATCATTTTTTTGACTGTCAGTGTTGAACCAGTCTTGCCAACAAACAATATCAAGTGTTTCCTATTTCTCTACTTCTTTACAAGAAAAAAATAAATAAAAACTCTTAATGGGAACCCTGGCACTGTCTGTCTTCTCTGTTCTGCAGAAATGTTGAAGGAGTTGAACCAGCAACGCAGAGCGAAAGAGTTTACAGACCTGAAAATTATTGTTGAAGGCAAAGAGTTTGAAGTCCACCAAAATGTTCTAGCTTCCTGCAGCTTGTATTTCAAGGACCTGATTAAAAGGTTTGCCTTCCTTCCAGCTGTGATCTGGTCTGTTCTTTTGTAGGGCGCATTTGTGTCGCTTTTTTCTTTCCCTCTCTTGCAGGTTTATGAAGATTGAATCTCCTGTCACAGAGCCAGTAGCCATTCTTTCCACCTCCTTTGAATGTATTTTCAAACTGAGACTCAGATCCATTTGTTACACATCTGACTTGTACAATGTAATTATTTCCGATCAGTAATGGCCTATTTTGGCTGAAGAAGGTATTCCATCACTAAGACTTCTAAGCTTAAAACAAAACTATTAGTAGTGATCCAGTCCACACGATAGAACTATTGCTATCAATATTTTAAAGGGATTCCATTACATAATACAAAACTTTATCCTTCAGGCTACAGTAAGTCATAAGCTCTCCTGTGAATGATGCTGATATATCAATAAAGTATTTAGACAATATTAACTCCTTTGGCCCTGAAATCTTTGTCACATGCCATGTGTGGCACGTAGGAGAAAGGGGAGTTAATATTTATAAAAAATATTATTATTTGAGGCCGTTTAAAGGCAAAAAGTCAATTGACAAATTTTCAGAGAAAAAAATTGAAAGACAGTGATAGATAAAAATATAACTCAGTCTGCATGTCAGACTGAGAGTTTTTCTTAAGCAAACACTGCTTTATCTTAGAGTAGATGTAATATGTACATTTCTAAACCTCATGTCTCCGCCTTTGCATTCGCCCCTCTCAGTTTCTAGCTGATTGATTCTAAACAGTGCATGATAATCTTTTTTTTCCATTACATTGATTTTTCAATTTGTATGCTTCATATATTCGATAGGAATAAATTGGTACTTTCATATTATTAGTAAGTTAGAGTAGGAAGAAGGGAGGGATTAAAAAAAACACCACCAGGATAACTTTCATTTTTCTCTCAATCATCAGCAAATTAATGCAGCTGCTGATTTTGCCTTGCAGTATTTTCCTAAGCAGACTGAGCCTGGACAGTGCTAAAAAATGGAATTACAGGACATTTTGCTTGCTTTCAAATTCTGTATTTAAATTTTGCCAACTAACACAATAGTGACGGTATTTTATTTCAGGATGGCATATTGGCTGGTATCTCTTTTCAATGTATTATGTCCTTTTGCACAAAGCTGTTTTTCTAATTGTGCATATATATTACATTACTAGGATATAATTGTGCTTGACTGCCTTATCAATTATTCATAAAAAATATGTTGGCCTGGTAGCTTGTTATTTTCCCTCTGTAAACCTAATGATTGCTAGCTCTAGCTATGATAGATCTCTTTTCTGTCCTTTTTCTCCTGTCTGCTCATTATTACTTGCTAGTTAAGGCTACATTATATGCCTCTCACAGAGATAAGGTATGTAGTCTATAGGGAAAGGAGATCTTAGACATCATTTATAGAAACCCAGTAATTGACTAGCCAAGGAGTGTCCTTTGGATTTCACTGTGAAGACGTTGGTTCATCTACAAAAGTCATCAGGCACCATGTATTTCTAGCGAGAATCTGGGGAAGATTGTAATTTAGTTGTCGAATGGAGATGAACCATAGACTGAATGCTGATTTAACAGAGCAATCATTTTTTTAAAAAAAGAGTCTTAAATGCAGTTCTCCTCTGGAAAGTGACTCTGTGAAAGTGGAATCCTGGAGTTCTACACTTGTCTCTCTGTGACTCACACCAGACTCACAGTTTCCAGCTGATAAAGGTGGGGGTTTATTCCCCCTGAACAGCAAGATCTGAAAACTCAACCAGGAATTTGAAAGTCAGCTTGTGTTCTTTTCCTTCTCACACATCAGCAGCAATAGTAAAGGGTTCTCAGGTCAAATTATGACCTTAATTATACTGGTTCAGCACCGCTGTCTTCAATATATGGTCTCACTCTCACTCATGTAACCTTGATGAATGTTTATGGGGCTATCCAGGTGTATCCAAGGCAGCAACCTGTGTATTACTGGTGATGACACTTGAATAGGGAGGAACCCAGCTTGATGCCTGGTTGAGTTTTCAGGCTGTCTGGTGGGGAAAATAGGAAAAATGTTCACCTGTTAGGTGTGCAAATTTGTGCTGGAGTCTTTCAGAGACTTTAAACCTGGGGCTCTGAGGTGCTATTTTAAAGACTCACTTTTCAGGGAACTACACTGGAAAGCCCAATCCTTTGAGTGACCCCCATAGAAGGCAATGGGAGTTGAGGACACTTAACTTGCAAGAGGCAATCAGCACCTTGTGGAAACATGCCCTTAGTAATATAAAATCACGATAGTTCACAATGGCAGTATATTTATAAATATAGCATGTTTAGAATGTTCTCTTGACAATGATCATGTGTTGCTAACAGCCGCTTTGAGGCAAGATGAAACGCAGATCACACTTAAAACTTAATGTGATTATAGTGCACTTTTTTATTGACATAAGAATAAAAACAGCACAGTTAGATTACGTGGCTGAAGAATAAGTAAATGTCTTTGTATTTCCTAAATATTTATATAAAGGACATTTTGTTCAGTGGTGCAATAGAAATAAGATCTATTTCCTGTCTCACTGAAGACAACGAGAGTTTGGTCCTTGACTTCAGTGGGAATAGGATCATCCCCATAAAGAGGCTCTGGGTATGTGTATACATGTCCGCGTGTATATACATGTCCTTGCATCATATATCCTGTACTATAGACAAATTACTGCCCTAACACAACTGATTATCTGCCTCTGATACCACTGGGTGTTATAGGTTAGTATCTGATGGCAAAAATAGCAAATAACACCCCAAATCAGTAAAAATGTTAGAAAATAATTAAGGCCAGCTACAACAATGTCTTTAAGGGATAAATCCAGCACTCAGACTCAGTGTACAGTAAAACCTCGATTTAACGGACCTCGATTTAACGGACTTCGGATGCAACGGACAAAATTTTAAAGAAAGTCCGATGCATCCGAAATCCGTTTATCGAGGTCCGGCTGCCGGCTCCCCGCTGCCGCCCGGGTCACGGCAGTGGGCGGGCTGCCTCCCGGCGCCCACCCGGGTCCCGCCTGCCGCCCGGGTCCTGGCAGTCAGCTGGAGCTCCTAGCCCCGGGGAGTGCGGATCAAGCCGCGCTCCCCGGGCGGCAGCTGGAGCCACGCTCCCCGGGCGGCGGCTGGAGCCGCGAGCCCCGGGGAGCGCGGCGCCTGGAGCCCCAAGCAGCGAGCCCCGAACCCGGGGGAGTGCGAATCCAGTCGCGCTCCCTGGGCGGCGGCTGGAGCCGCGAGCCCCAGGGAGCGCGGTGCCTGGAGCCCCGAGCCCCAGGGAGTGAGCCCCGAGCCCGGGGGAGCGCGGCGCCTGGAGCCCCAAGCAGCGAGCCCCTAGCCCGGGGGAGTGTGGATCCAGCCGCGCTCCCCGGGCGGCGGCTGGAGCCGGGTGCCCCGGGGAGCGCGGCGCCTGGAGCCCCGAGCCCCGGCCGCCAGCGGGGACTGGGGCCGGGGTGCATGCGGGTCCAGGGCAGGGGGTTTTTTCGTTTTATTTTTTTAAAAAAATCAGCGGCTTTTCGGCGGAGGGGAGTACAGTAAAACCTCGAATTAAAGACTAATTGGGCAGGCTGGGTTTTTTTTTCTAATTATTAAATAACGGACTTTTGGGTTTAACATACACCCAGTCGCCCGAATTAGTCCGTTAAATTGAGGTTTTACTGTACTGCATTGTCATGAAAAAGACACAGTGAGATTTGACTGACCCACAACTGAATATGCATTTTAAAACGAATATTAATTTATTTATATGCCATTAAAATATTTATATTTTCATGTAAAAACATATTGTTCTCCTGATCCTAGAAGATCTGTTGGTTCTTAAAAAGGGCTTGATCCTGTAAGGTGCTGAGCCCTCTAGCCCCACTACAGCAAAGCACTTAAGTACATGAGTAGTCCCATTGACAATGTACTCACAGTTAAACACATGCTTATATGCTTTGTTGGGCCAAAGCCAGAGTGCACCAGACCAAGACCAAGTTCTGCTTTCAGCCAGTATTGAAAAAAAAGACTCCTATGCTGAACAACCCAACAATAACAAGTCAATGAACTGGGCTTCTTCACTGTCTGGTATTCTTGCCCCATGCTGCTGCTATGCCTCTATGCTTCATTCCTGAAAGCAGGCAGCATATTGAAATATGTCTGAACGCTGCTCCAGGTTTTTTGAACCCTCCTCACTCACAAGAATGAAGCAGACAGGCAAAGCAGAAGGATTGGGTGAGATGTGTGTAACCTCAAACCAAAGCGCAGCTGACAGGCCTAATTATATTGCCAGCATTCTTATGTCCCTTTACTTTGTAGCTTTCTTAAACATCAAACTCTTGGAACAGACTTACTACTCTCTATGTTACATTTAAGGATTTTTTTTGGGGGTGGTGACTCTTTTGGTTAATGTTTACCACTTTCCTTGTGAGAGAGATGTATTTCATTACCTGATCTTATCACTTGCTCCAAGAGCCTGTGATAAGATAGACAGCATATTCACCCCTTGTTGGAGGGAGTCCTCTAGCTAATCAGGTGGCATTACTCAAAATCCTAGTCAGACTTGGCCAACAGGAGGTTACTGCAGTAGACGACCTTGAGGGGGAGTGAATGTTAAACAAGGGTGAGAGGTGGAGAAACAGGAGGATCGCCCGTACCCTAAATAATATCCACATATCTTGTATGTGTGCATTGGAGTTGGCCCCTAACAGATACCCCAAGCTGAATTCTTTCCAATTATGGACATGGGGTTGAAATCCAGACTGAAATCTGAATCTGAGTTTTGTGGCTCTGGCTCAACCCATATGTGTATGCTCTATGTGTGTATATCTCTACATGACTAGAGACAGACCAAAATGCAAACAGCCCTCCCTCCAACTTTGACTTCTCCCCCCACCCTATATATTTGTATGGGGGGATAGAAGGCATGTTTCAAAACCCAAATCTTAATTTTTGCAGTGGGCTCCATCTCTATAATAAGCCAAACCAAAACTCCTTCCGCAAGCGTCCCTCCACTCCCAACTTTGGCGAGGTTGTCCACATTCCAGAACCAGATTTTGCAGCTCCATTTGTACCTAGAATTCCTTGTTTTGATTTGTGTATGTTTCTTTGTTTTGATTGTGTGTGTCTGGAAGAAAGGGATGGAAATTCCCATGATGTGGTATAATGTTTTCAAACGGCATCCTAAGTAGACAAATACAGCTGCCATGTAAATGGAATCTCTGATATTTCTAGGGCAAAGTGAACTTCACCGGAGCTTTTTTTAATTAGCTTTTCTTTTTTTCTAAACACCAAGCCCTGGAATCCTTACCAAATTCACATTGATAGGAAATTCTTGGCTTAAAATCCCTTTCTTGGCCCAAATATTGGCTCTTATAAGCAAACCTCAGAGTTGTATTTCTTTGTGAGGCAGCAGTACAGAGAAGTTCAAATAGTATTCTGTACCTTTTAACTGTTCAAGATTTGCTTTTAATGATGCTCTTAGCTTTGTAGCCCCGAGGGCTGGCTAATTCCAGTAGGGAACAGCATAAAATACGCACAGCAGGAGATTAGATCACAAAGCCAAGAATGTTGATGGAACATAATCTGGCAACACTCTAGTTCTCTTTGTTTTCCAAAGGAGCAAATTCACTTTAGTTCACAACCAAATTGTTTTTCCAGGATTGCTTGCTTCTTTTCTCTATCGTTTTGTTTTTCTAAAATGGGGTAGCAGGTTCTCTTTTTGTATTTGGGACATAGGTGCTAAGGCTGGAAAGTTAGAGAGTTTTGGACTATTAGGGCCAAATTCTACTTTCCCTGGCACCCTCGTAAATTCAGTGTGACTTCATTGAAGTCATGGAAGTTACTCTAGATTTACACCATTGTGAAAGAAGGCAGAATTTGGACACAAAACGGAGAAATCTGCCCCTCTCCATCTGGAACAATCTGACAAAACTGCAAAAGCATTCAGGTGTCTGGAAAACAGACTGTCTGGTTTGTGTTTACATTATGAGAAGCCAAAAATGAGCAATAAGAGATGAAAGAAAAATCCACTTTTAGCAACCCCTTCCTGTTTTACTTCTTATCAAGAACTTTTGCTTTTAATCCCAGTTGAGAAGTCGGGATCATATCTGCATCTGTCTCTTTCAACTGTAAAGATAAAACATTTGCGAAAGTAAATCCTTGATTCTTTTTTTTTTTTTGAATAAGGAGGAGAAGGTCTTGAAAATCAGTTATGTTTTTCAGGTGCAATCAGAGATGTACTGTACATAGAGGGATACCATCAATCATTTCTGTTAAACCATTTATGGGGCCTATGAAAAAGGGAGGCTTATTGGAACGTACAAAGTGTACTGTTCCTTTGCTGCGAAGGTGTGAGTAATGCTATAGATGCCTTTCCTTTTAAACAAGTAACTCATTGCTACAGTATGTTGGGCTTCTACTGCCATGGGAAGTAAATTTATGCTCCTACCAGTGGCAGCCTTTTTTGTCATTGCTGTTCTCCTGCCGCTTGTATTTTGTTAAGCAGCAGCAACAGTCAAACCCTAGCTGGCCGCTAGGGTTTGATACTACGCAGCTGCCGGCTCTGAAAAACATGTTTTCACTGAGCAGAAATCCATGTGCTTCAATATAAATGAACTGCAGGTTACAAACACTTAACTGTGCTTCTGAACCAAAGGGCCAAAGAATTCAGAATCAAGAGCAAACGTTTCAGCGTGACTGTATTCAGCCAAGCAAATGGAGTCATGGATTGGTGGGGTGACTGGTTTGCTTTGCTTGCTTGTTCTGCATTGGCAAGCAGATAGAATTATTTTGAAAGACTAAACCTGGCAAGTGCAGCAGGGCAGGTCCATCTTGAAGCTCAGGCTATGGCACGGAAATTAAACATCTGCCTTAGGACACTTCCAGCTTGCAGAGGTACCAGGCGGAATCACTTAACTTCAGCCTTCTCTGTCTTGGTAGGCAGGGGCTTCTCACTCACGTAATTTCTAGACAGAACTACAAATCCTGCAAATCTTATTCAAGAAATGACAGACTAATCACTCCCTTGCCTTCCCTCTGGCTAAACTTATCTGCAAGCCACACTGCTCTCATGCAGCCACTCAGAAGACACTGACTCGCGTGACCTAGCTATATTTACTTACATCTCAGGGCTCAGTCTGAGCTTGACTGTGTTGTGGACTTGCAGTTTATAGGCAAAGGGGAAGAGCTATGTTACAAGAGCCAGTTAAAGCTAAATGGATCAAAGACAGATAGGCAAAAACTGCACAGTTCAGTGACTGGAACCAGGCTCTGCAATGCTGTTGTTTTTGGCCACCCTCAAAAGCTTGTCTTGCCCTAAAATGAAAATAATCAAATAAGATGGCTCAAAATCCTATCAGGTAGCTGTAGGGGGTCAAGGATGACTCTGACCTGCCTATCCCACCTGTGTTTACAACACTGCACAAGTGCATTTTGAGGTGGGAGTTATTTATTTACTTTTGCCTTTCTTTAACATCTGGTATTGGCCACTGCTGGACTAGGATACTGAATTTATGTTCATTCCGCTTTTGGCAAATCCTACTGCACTAAACACTGATGGACAAAATGAGCAGTTCTTGAAGGGTTGGTATAGGTAACAAATCCCCAATACCAATAATAGGAGATACGTGAAAACACACTACCTGTTATGTGGTATAATACCTTCCACTTGTATATTTTTAAAAAGTGGTACATGCCTTTTCTAAGGCATGCCTCCACAGGGGCACTCAGAAAAGTGAATTAACCTATACCAAATTAAGGCCACTTTAATTTTGAATTAGAGTGCCCACACAAGGATCTAATGCAGTTTAACTAATTCATTTTAAATTCACACATTTAGTTAATTCAGAGTAACTTTCCTAAATGTCCCCATGTAGACAAGCCTTAACTGTATTGTAAAAATGTAACCATAAGACCCTATATCTGAGTGACAACGAGCTAGCACCTTGCAAAATTCATTCTAATCCTTGAAATCCCAATTAGGACCTTGGGGTTACTAACTTAATATAAATACATAATCGTAATAATTAATAAATAAATATTTAATTATTCCCCCCCAGTGTTGAAAGGGAGCCTTAGAGATACAACTGTGTAGTAAGCTGTTTTATTATTGTGCTGCAAACGTGATCAGAAGAGATCAGATCTGAGCGGGATGAGGGGAACCCTTTAGTTTTTCAAACTGTTGTCAGTGATGACATTTATTTTTAATACTTCTTCCTTAGTCGAAAATCCCCAAAGCAAATTTTTTGTTCCTCAATATATTTTGCTGTTTTCTGTTCAAATGAGGCTTTTGCAAGTATGTTGGTGCCCAGACTCCTAATATAGTGGCCCAGTTTTTCATTACTCCACAAGTAGATTCTTAGAGGGACTCACTTTGTCGCCAGTCCCTAGCAAAAGAGTCCAGAGACAGCAAATGTTGCTCTTCCAAGAGCCATTGGCTCATTCTCTTGCCACTTCTTTAAGCCGACCTCTTGAAGCTTGTCTGTTTCTTTCTCAAGTCTCAGCAGGGAGGCAGATTTGTATTTCAGTCTGTGATCTCAGCTACTATGGCATTACACCCTTCAACTGATCCTAGCCTTGCTTTTTTGAAGCAGCCTGTATAGAGCAATTAGATTGTGTTCCATCTTTGAATAGCCTTAAAAGCATATTTGAGATTTGCCTCTTTTGTTTGTTTTTTGTTTTGTTCTGGCCATGTCTCTTGATAAAAAAAAGTATTTGTTGTTAATCCTATAGTTTCCCTTGGTCTAAAATTATCATTTGTCTGATTTATGGATGGTGCATTAGAAGAAAATGCCTGATACACAAACAGGGTTACGCCCTGGAACTCCACTAACTTTACTGACAATTGAAATCTGCAAACTGAGAGTATTTGGCCCTTGATATGCTAACCCAGCCTTGCCAAATTCTATTTGCCTGGAGCAAGTAATAACATTATCTGCATCAATGTAATGGTAAAGGGTGGACAAATAGATTTTGTGCTTGGTCAGGTAAATTTTCATGATGAATTTGAAAGGCTGTGTTTAAACACTAATTTATTTAATCTCATGATTTTGCTAGTTCTTTACCCTAATCATACTATAGCATCATTACAGTACTGTACGTGTTTTTCTTGTCTCATGAGACATGTGGATAGTAGCTGAGGCTCCAGATAATATTTCTCTCTGAGATAGCGTAAAGGCAGAGATTTTCAAGTTAGTACATTTTGATATCAATAAAATAATTCCAAAAGAGAAGCCATGCTAGGGTATAATTTTTTAAAAAAATCCTGTTTAATAGAACATCCACCACCTTATGGCACATGTATTGCAATGATGTTGCTCTATAAATGTCCCTTGCTGTCATCATTTACATGACTGATTATCTTGCAGCTGTATAAACCCTAGTAACTCAGTAAATAACTTGTGACCACAATGTGTACATGCATCTTCGGGTCTGTATTGTGTAAATCCATATTATTGTGCTTGTGTAGCTGTACATTTATATCTCATGATGAGCCTATAATTGTACAGAATTGTAAATCAAGCTCTTAGGCATGAAACATTGCTTTCCATGCAGAGTACAATATCTGTTCTCTACTTAGCTAGAGGTAAGCTATAGATGTCATTAAGCTTCTTTTTTGTTTATCCCAAGATAAACAAAAATGTGACTTTGAACCATTTAATAATTCTGATGATGAAAAGTCAAACAGTGGACAGTTAGGATACAGCAATGCTGCACTTTGTTTTTATTTGCCCGGAGTTTCAGTACCTCCAGGATTATGTTCTACAGTAAACAAGATATTCCACCTAAATTGTGTAGACTTGAACAAAACATTTTAATGAGCACATAACTAACAGATTCTTCAGCCTCATGAGAAGCTGCCAATCCCAGTCTAGTGTTCTCAATTTAGTAATCAAAACAATTTGACAGAGATGAAAAGAAGTAGCCTTGGTTTAAGTGCTCATCTCATATCCTAAACTTGGATTTCCTGTTTCCTTTAGACCCAAACAAAGTGTCCAGGGAATGAAGCACTTACATTTTTTATCCCATTGTCATAGGTAGCAAATGTTTTGCTCTAGCGAAATGAGAACACAAATATTTCCTCTTGTATTAATTATCCCCCTCACTATGAAACCAAAACCAATAAGAACATTATGTCACAGTACATTTAAGAGGTGGAAGTTCATTAGGTAGCTGAATATAGAAGACAGCAATCCTAAGGGCCATATTCTACAGTCTGTGGGTGCAACTTCCAGCCACATCAATAGCATCGGGGGGGGGGGCGGGCAATATCATGACTCTCAGATGCAGGTGTCAACATATGTTGTAAAGAAAAATATGCGTGTTCCACTGTCCTCTGGATAGAATCAAAACTGCTCATTTGTTTGGACCACAAGCCCTATTATGTTAACAGAAATCTCCTTTAGCACAAGCCATAGAGGTATGTGTTTTTCAAGTACAGGGGTATCTGAGTTCTATTGCCATTAAATTCTAAGTGGCCAAGATGCACAGGATAATAATCAATAGGGAAGTCAAAGATGCCCATAATAGCTGAATCTATCTAATATCAATACATTTAATTTTGTTGGCTGCTTAAATTTTGTTTATTGACTGTGATGGGCACTGGAGAGAAACAAAGAAAGAGGCAGACTCTAACCACTGCGAGCTGGAGACTGGGGTGGAGAGTCAACCGCACAATACCAAAAATGTCTTTATTTTTAGGGTTAATCTTTTATTCGGTGCCCATTTTCATAGGGTGAAGCTGTGATGTATGACATGCCTTTGAGGTGGCACCTCATGTAGTCATACTGCTTGAGATGTGAAGAGATGTCACTGAAAGGTCTGTTAGTCTCCCTGTTCACGTACAGCGTGATGAGACAGTGTGGGATAAAGTTGAACCAACTGTTCTTCGTCAGAAATGTACATTTACATAAAGTGTTTTGCATTATTCATGTGCATTCCTTGCAGGCGGCTCCATTTTGAATATTCTGAATTTCTTTTAGCAATGTTGTTGTAGCCATATTGGTCCTAGAAGATTAGAGAGACAAGGTGGGTGAGGTTAGTCCAATAAAAGATATTACCTCACCCACCTTGTCTCTCAGAATTTGCTTTGACTTTTATTGTGACTATAGCTTGTAAACAGTGAGAAAATTGGTTTCTACCCTGCTCATAGGTAGCTTTTCATATTTGAACTGAAACTGAGTAAGACTGTAGCCAACTCTAAGGGACAGTCATACCATTAGTCAGTCAAAACAGTGTTGCAAGCCAGTTAGAGGCTGCAGTGTCGTTGTCTGTAAATTGATAAAGTGAAATACTAGGAGAACTCCCTATATAAGAGTACTTCAGCTGAAGTCTAAATGCTGCTTTGACACTTACAGCATCTCGTTATGAAATTTTTCACACTGCATCACAGAAATGTTATGTTAAAAAGAACATCTTGATAAAAAGGATATGGTGAAGTTATTTTATATAATACACCAAGTGCATTAGCTCATGAATAGAATATATATATATATATAACATATATATATATATAATATGTATTAAACTTTATTCAAGAGATGATGAAGAAAACTTTAGTTATGTCTGTACAAAGCATGAAACGCTAGTGCTGGTGTTTGTCTGTGTGTACAGCTGGATCTCAGGAAATGCATTTCAAGGGCAAATTAATACCAAGAAGTCAGAGGAAGTGTGTTTGTGTGTGAGAGAGAGAGAGAGAGAGAGAATTTTCCAGAGCACCATCCTGAACACTGCAAGCAAGGATTTTTCCCCCTTCTGATATTAATCCTATTTTACCAGTGTGCATTTTTATTAGCTTCCCTATATAGATTAACTCAATGAAAGGGCCAGTAACTTTGTTCTTTTGGTTCCAGTTTATAACTGAGATGTCCTTTGCTTTAAAAGTCTCCCCGTGCCTATGACCTCTCCAGCTTAAGTTATTACATTGAACGTTGTAGCTGAGCTAAGTGAGCAAAGCATGCCCAAGGACCTGGCTTTATTTAGGTAGATCTAATTATCCCAAACAGTAAAACATTGTTTTGTTTATTTAATAACTCTGCACTATCCGTGCAGAACTGATATGTGGTTTTGCTTATCTCTTCATTCATTTTTGTTTTCACATTTGTAGGTCTACCAATCACCCCACTGGAGGCTATATTATTGTAAATCTGAAAAAAATTCCCTGACAGCTCCCAGATACTTAAGCTGTAAAGGAACTCTCTTAGCTTGTTTAAATGTAGACCTAATCTAACCTTTTTGCTGCTTAGCCCAAGATACATCTTTTCAAAGTCCTGTTCTAAATCATTTCCTAATTTTAATGAGTTTATATATCGGGAATTACCGGCTTTTTATTCTAGCTGTTCTCAGAGATTGCAGCAATGATAAAGTAAGGTCTAACGTTGTTTATTACACATTATTCTTTAGAAGCAAAACTTTTTGCCCCCAGTGGCTGTTGGGAGGGTTATTGATTTTCTGTCACAATGTGAAATGTTTGACCTTTATAATATGAGCAATGATTAGAAGGCCCATAAAATGACATTGTTCCATTTAAACTTTAGAGTTCACAGAGCAAATAGCAAAATGTGGCTTGTTTAACTATGTCCAAGGATCTGAAACATACATTACCAGCTTCAAGCTAGAATAAAATGCTAAGGAGACAGTCTATCAGATGTCCAAAATGCGTGGTCCTATGTGAATGTTCTTATTTCTGTCTATAATGAGCTTCCATTAACATGTACTGTGTGTGCATGTGTTTGTATGCACTCTTTTCACTTACAGCCAAATTCTTCCCAATAGTTTTGCTGTTGACCTCTCTGAGAACAATGTTAGACTGTTAGGGTCTCATCTTGCACCCATTGAAGTGAGTTACAAAACTCTCATTGATTTCAGTCGTGCAGGATCAGACCCCTTGTGCACAAGTGTGTATATATATACACACATGTTTTTTTCATTTGGTCAATTGCGTAAGCAGTTACAGCAGGGCTAAATTCTCCTCCTGGTTATACCTGTGCAACTGCCTGACTTTATTGGGCTTGTACCAGTATAACTGAGAGGAAAATATGGCCCATTTTTATACATTTACGAAGTCTGCGAGGTGTATAGAGGATCTTTATATCCTGCTGCATATAAAATAAGAAACGCAGGAACCATTTTAAGAATACCATAATTCAATATATCAGAGTTAGAAAGAAAATACCTAAGAAAAATTCTATTGTAAAACCATTTCAGTAAATCAGACCCCCCGAATCCTGTTTCAAGCCACAGTAGCACTGTCTGTGATGTCTCCAGTCACACGTTTCCCTTTCTCTGTTTCTTTGAAAAGTCACTGTTGATCCTTTAGGGCCTGCTTTAGCCAATAATCCATCTGGTTTCCAGGCTGAGTTAATCTACCTGGCTTCTTCTTTTACTTTGCTGGCTGAACCAGGCCTGTTTTCAGTATGCATCCCAAGTAAGTAATGCCTCTAAGCCATTGGTGGGCAACCTGCAGCCCATCAGGGTAATCCGCTGGCGGGCCCCGAGACATTTCATTTACATTGACCGCCACAGGCACCGCCTCCCACAGCTCCCAGTGGCCTCGGTTCACCGTTACATCACTGTAAAATCAATGTAAAAAAGTCAGTGTAAAAAACCTGTCTCACGGCCAACCAGCGGATTACCCTGATGGGCCACGAGTGGGCCTCACGTTGCCCACCACTGCACTAAGCTGTGCCCTTGTTCAGTATGTCACTTAAAAAGCCCAAGCACCACAACATGCCACTTTCAAAGCATCAGAGGCAGAAATGGATACAATTCAGTTTCCATTTCTGGCTGGTTGTGTAATATGAATAATCTCTATTGCTTTGTATAATACTTGCCATAAGTGGCTTTTGTGATTGATTGAACATCTTAGCTTTGTTTTGGTATTTACCCAGTTGCAGCAGCCATTTATTGCTTGGTGCATTACAAAGGAAAAGAGATTATAACTTAATTATTTTAAAGAATGACAAGCTGGAGTCTTTGCTTAAATTGGTATTTTCTTTATTCTAATGTCAGTAGCAGGCTACTGGTCTTGCACAGTCTGTCCTGTTCACTGCTGCTTTCACAATCAGAAACTGTACCTGATTAGTCACCCGAAGAGCTTTGTTACTATGTCAGTATCTCACCCCCACGACGTTTGCCAGCATAAATGGAATTAATACCGTAAACAAATATTTGCTTGCAACAGGCCTGCCTATCGTGCTAGGACTCAATCCTGCCATTGCCAAATGCCATAAAATCCCATTCAAATTAGTAAGCACTCTGGTCCAGATTGTTAAAGGTATTTAGGTGCAGTTGTGCCTAATGATTAGGAGCCTAAACCTCATTTTCCAAAAGGGATTTAGGCATTTAGGAGTCTGAATTCCATCAACGGTCAATGAGATTTAGACTCCTAAATGCCTAAATCCTTTTTGAAAATGAAATTTAGGGTCCTAAATCAGTTAGGTGTTCCGCGGCTCAGTACACAAATACCTAAATACCTATAAAAATGTGAGCATCTATGCCCAAACATTGAATAACATTAGCCATGTCAAACTGTTATTTGAAGCAATTAATGGTAGAGCAAGAGAATTTTTTACCTCAAGATACTTCAGATACCATTGAATCATTCTGATGCATGGCATCCGAATTACCTTGTGGTCAAAGGTTCTCTTGCTCTCCCATTAGATAGGTTCACTGTCTACACAGACCTAGAGATTAGGTACAGGGGATTGTGAGAGAGAGACACTATTTTGGGCTTCCCCTCAGGGCCCAACCAATCTCTATCTCGAGGAATTGTAGCTTGAGCAAAATACTGCTTATGTGCCTGACAGCTGTGAGAGCATAAAGCATTTCTGTTACAAAGTAAGGGTTTAGTACAATGTGTGCATATTGGGCAGTATAAACAACCTGCTTAACGTTTGTCTTGTGCATATACTTTTGGGATATGGCATCACCCATAGGCTATTTCTACACAAAGGGATGACCCAATGTTTAGGGCACTAGCCGTGGACATGGGAGATGTGGATTTAATTTCCTGCTCTGACACAGATTTCCTACATGACCTTGGGCAAGTCATTTAGTTTCTCTGGGAATATCTACACAACATATTGGAGTGAGCCTCACAGCCTGAGTCAACAGACAGGCTAGGAGGGCTTGTGCTAGTGCTTTAAAAATAGCTGTGTTGCGTACATGGTGCTTTCCAAGTTGCCGTTCAGATGACCTCAGGCTCTGAAGCCTAGGGAGAGGGGTGGGGTTAAAAGCCTGAGCTCCAGCCTGAGCTGAATCTTCAAAGTGCTCTCTCTACAGCTATTTGTAAAGGCTAGCACGAGCCCTGTTAGCCGTCTGTTGACCTGGTCTGGGAGGCATGATCCAAAACGTTGTGTAGACATACCCTCTGGAGTTCAATTCCCTGTCAGTAAAATGAGGATAACAGTACTTCATTTCCTGGCCAGGGTCTTGTGAGGATAAAAAAATCATGAAGTGCTGAATATTTGTGGTAATTGAGGCCGTTTAAGTACCTTAAATAGAAATCTGAAGCGAATTTAAGACTCCAATACTGCAAAGACTTATGCATGCACTTAATTTTACTCACTATCAGTATCATTATATTAAATAGAACTATTCACATACATAAGCTTTTGTCAGGTCAGGGCCTAAATATGGCTTGTTCTAGTTCCTGAAACCATTGTCTAACTCAGGTATTAAAAAAAAAATACCAGGACATGCCTCAAATTTACAGATTCCCCAAGTTGCTTTGGGGATATTTGTGTGTGTGTTTTTGGGGAGAGGGGCAGAATCAGACTATGAATTTCTACAAGGGAAGAAAATCTGGCCGTGTATACTTTGTCCTCTGGTTCCAGGGCTAGAAGGGGATACCTAACTATAAGCTTCTTTGCAGTATTGTGAACCCTGAACATGTAGGGTCCCAAGCAGTTGCTAGAAGTGATTCTTGCTTGTATTTAAAGCTGGCCCTGGCCAGGTGGACAGTAATGTGACCATTTATTATGAAGAGTTTGGAGGTCTCTATGATGCACATTGGCGCTGGTCGAGCAGTGGTTTTCACGAGAACTGTAGCAGTGATGGAGTGGAGTGGATTGTCTGGTTATTAGGAGAAATTAATGTTTCTGTAAGAAGATGCTGAATGGCTCTAACCACTAAAGGAGTTTATTTTCTTACTTTAACAGATTTTCCCCCCATTCTTGACGTTACCAAATTTATTATCATTTTTGTCTTTCAGGTGTTACCTGTCCTTAGTGTTGCAGCTACACCAGCCACCCATGCATTAGGAACTGGGCCCTTATTTTAATATATTACTATTATTATTTTTTTGTCCCATAGTTTCACAAGCACTAATGCACACTTTAAATGCAGGAGATATTTTGATCCCCAAATTGTTTAGCACTTTATGCAGGAAAAATCGTAGGCCACAGTCATGAAAGTTCCTAGAGGATGGCTGCTGGCTTCCTGTGGCAGAGCTGGTTATTGTTTTCCCACTCCCTCCCTTCTTTGCTCTAACCATTTTGTCTGTCTATCTTGTCTTGTATTCAGTTTTCAAAGCAATGCCATGAGGGGCTTCCTTTTTTAATGCCTACAAGGGAACAATATATTTTTAAAACAAAAACATCTATATTGTTACATTAACATTCATTGAGGAGCCAAGCAAAAAAAAAACAAAAAAACCCACAACAGTTTTTAAAATCTTACTATTATTATGACCGATAGAAAAGGTCTTTAAATAGATCCCTAAATGCACATGACATTTCAAATATCATTCCATGTACTGGATGGGGATATGCTCTTGAAAAACTAGGTGACCTTTTCTCTTGAAATTTAGGAGTGTTTTTGCCTTACTTTGTTATATTATGCACAAAAGAAGAGATGTAAACTCTTAATGTTAAAATGTATTGTTTCCCTTTGAAAGCTAATCCTGGTCCTCATTCTCATTAATGTTGCTCATTCTTTTCTTTTTCTTTCTTTCTTTCTTCTTTTTTTTTTTTGCAACCTTCTTTTGCATGAAAATGCAGAGTAGCAATAAACTGATTTTTTTTTGTAAAACTTGCTTTAAGACTCTTCTCTTTCAGATCCAGTTAAAGTCTTTAAGTTCAGTTATTTTAAAATACAATACTCTTCAGTTCCTTAAAAAATATGGAGAAAGTTGATGAATCAATTTTCTAGCCCTCGCTAATTGGTAAACAACATCAAAATGGGATGGCGTAATGTCCTGTAAGAATGTCATTGTCTGCTGTTACCAGGTCACCACGAGACAGTAGCAGAGGCGGGGAGAAGCTGGAATTGGCCATGTCAAACCTCACTGCAGAAGTCCTGGAATTACTGCTGGAGTTTGTTTATACAGGTTCTTTGATCATAGATTCTGCCAACGCAAAAACTCTTCTGGAGGCTGCCAGCAAGTTCCAGTTTCATACTTTCTGTAAAGTCTGTGTGTCATTTCTAGGTAAGTGTCATTCCCATTCCATCTTGTGAGTTTATAGGCTTTAGGAATAATTTTTGTTTTTTTAACTCTCGTAGGTCTGCTAGGAAATTCTAGGTTAAATGTTATTTTAAACATAATAGAACTTCATTTGTTTGGACTGAGTTCTGAGCTTAAAATGTTCCCACTGCTGCAGCACTAAACTGATTTACAGTCAGTAAGGTTGTTTGTGCAGGTGGAAAAAAAAATCCAACTGCATTCACATCTTTGGCTAGATTTTATGTTCTTGGTATGAGTGTCCCATTTAATATGACAAAGGTTGCACTTTATGCAGACACTGAGTGCTAAAATCCACATGTATGTCCCATTCATATGGTCATTATAGAAGCTCTACCAGACTAGGTTTATTATAACAATAGGTGAATATGGACTCCCCATTAAGGGTCAGGGTCTGCCATTTTCCTGCACCCCTGAAAAACTATTCTAAGGGTCAGGTGAAAGATCCTTGTGGCCACTGAAATAGTAGTCCTGGCACTCTCCAAGGTCTTGTAAATGAGATCCAACTTAACCACAACAGGTAGAATGGTCATACACTTTTATATTAAGGTTCCATTCATAAATGATTAATAGATATTATAGTCCATGGTTATATGTTGATATAGAGTCCAAACAGGAAAATAGGTTACTTATAACCATGCCTTATAACCATCTATAACACCTTTTACTGGTATGCCCATAACTACCTATAACACATGGTACTCATTTCTATGACATGCTTATAAGCTCTATTAATGTTTTGTTTTTGTAAACCATTTTTGAATGGAATCTTATTAATATAAAGTTTAACCCAGATGTTGTGTTGCTTTTAATCACACTATATCAAGACTTCTTTTAACATCCTTGTTCTCCCTTTCCCTAAAATATATCTCTTAACTCTTCTTTGTTGCAAGACGTCATTCCCTTTGGAACCAAAATTTACCTCTGTCCGATGTGAACCCAGAGTCATCTCAAGAGTTTGTCATTTAAATTGACATCGGGAATGGAGAGTCTTGAAGATGAGCATTTAGAAAATGTTATACATGTTCCAAAATCAGAATCCAGCCTTGGGTTTGGTTCATCACTGTGTTACTGCCCAGTGCTACTCTGGCCTACCTGACTGCCATAGGGCTACATGAGTGTAAAGCTGAAGCAATGCAGTAATGAATCAGGCCATTATTTCAAGCTCCCTCTTTCAATAATTTTTGTTGTCACTTGTTTAAAACTGTAAAATTCTTGTTTAAAATGAATGTGCTATGATAGGTTGAAAACTGTCTCTTTTAGTCCCAACTAAACTATACCTTGAGTATAAGTTCTTGCACTGACATTGCTTTTCTATAGCTGCCCTGCAATACCTTTTTTAATTAATATATCTTACAGCTTTCAATGATCAGTAGATGCATTTAAGTACATTATCACTAAAGAAAGATTCAGCCAGAAAAACAAAATACATTTATTTCACTAAATCAATGTGAGATTTCCCTTTTCCAATATTTAATATTTGAATTCAGTGAACCATGTTATGGTATGAACTAGGAGACGTGGCTATAAATTTAGTGATATATGGGGAGTCACTAGAGTTTTAGACTTTCATTTGGAGAAGTCATACAATTCATTTGGAGAATGAATTTATAGCTTTGACTGACATGAGCTTCAGATATAGCAGAGTCTTTGCTATATAAATGTTTAGGGAAAACG
This sequence comes from Sternotherus odoratus, assembly GCA_032164245.1. Taxonomy (NCBI): domain Eukaryota; kingdom Metazoa; phylum Chordata; order Testudines; family Kinosternidae; genus Sternotherus; species Sternotherus odoratus. The sequence continues at coordinate 14,211,227 of JAVMKO010000003.1, read as the reverse complement.
TTTTGTTTTGGGCAACGCATGAACCAAGTATATCATAGCACAAAAATAGCTTTTCAAATGTCCCAGTAGCATTCACTGATCTAGATACTCGTTACCTCAGTCTGAATTTGTCCGACAGAAAAACAGACCCCAGTCAATGATCATATTTCTTAACTGTTCACTGCCATGACTATCTCCAGCTTTTTTCTTGCCCTTTGTTCTACACTTAGTATTCTGCTTTTGTCAACAGCATGCACAATGCCAACAGTTTCCAGTTATCTTCTGACTGATGCAGCAAAGTCTACAAGATGATGGCTGACTAACTGCTAGTAAACTGGTCGGAAATGGCATGGACTATCCAAGGCATTTCCTCCTCTTCCTCCTGTCTTATGGCTTCAGGGTTGCCTTTTTTTTCCCCTGTGGATCCTTATTGTTTAAGAATCGAGCATCAGAAGAACCATATTATAGCACATGAGCTCTTCCTTGGTACAGAAAAAGGTACCAGTAGTACAGTAATAGATTTGAACATAATTCAAACCATGCATAACCAAGGCAAGTGCAACAAGCAAATCAACTGATCAACTGGGCTCCTTTCTTACAACTCTTCAGTATCTTACTTTGATGCCCTGTTGAACTGATCCTTTGCCATTCCCAGTCAAAGTCTAGCATGAATCACGTTCCCTTCAGCCTTATTTGTGAGCCTAGATTTACAATAAAAAATTCAGGTATTAGTTATAGGAGCACCATAGAGCCTAAGGATGTATATATCATTGCATATATGGAGCTAGCTAATAGGCATTCTTGCTGAAGTTGGATACAACCAGTTAGCAACTTCCAGTTATCTCAAAGACCTTGAATTTGTAATTATCCCGCAGTAGGAACCAACTGAACCGGCAGAATTGGAAAATTGCCCTCCCTTTTGGGCAAATGGATTCAAGCACAGAGTACATTTCCTGTGCTGTATTTGCTAATGGTTGAAGATAACAAAGATTAAAGATTTTTCTTACAGTGCCTGGTTCATGAATAAGCATTCTGGTGCATGAACAAAGAGAAAGGATGGGTTTCTTATTTTGTTTCAATGTTGCAGAGGAAACTGGATTAGAAACAACTCCTAAAAGCCACCCTGGTTTGGTTAGTCTGCACCAAGGGAAGAAAAAGGTTTGGGGCCTGTGAACCAAACCAGAGTTTAGGAGATATATTAGTATCACAGTTGGGGGTCTGTGATAAGGGGGCTTGTCACAGGAGTGAACTAAACAGAGGGATTCTGGGACTTACAGTAGGGTCTGGAACAGTAGTTTGATCACAAAGCATGTTGAGTATGTAAGGACCTTCTTTCCTCTGTCTGAGAGAGATGGTGGGACCTGCTGGGGGTCTGTCTGTCAAGGAGGCAACTAGGGAAGAGCAGAATCTCTGATTTTTTCTGAGAGAAGAATAAGCTTCCAAAAGAAGCGTGGGAGGAAGCAGAGAGGAGCATTTGGGAGCCCTGCACGAAGAGCGGTCTACCCAGACGTTGCCCAAGAAGGTGTTCTGAATTGTTTTCATCTACTCCAGATGGGGAATTTTGGGGTCAGCTGGAAAACCAGGCCACCCAGCCAGTGAGGAAACTGAGGCACCAGACAGTTTGAAGATGGGAAAGTGAGACCCTCACAAGGGTCTTGTGATCTTTTGGAGGAGAAATTACTTATAATTCATCTTATAAGCTTATAGATATGACCAGACAATATGCCACTAGGGGCTTGTGTGAACAAGCAAGAATGGACTCCCATTAACTAAATGGATCACAGCCTGTAACAGAGAGGTGTGTTTGTGTTGATTTTAGTAATGCCTAGCTCATCTGCTTCATCCTCCCTAAATTAAAAAGACAATATTCAACACAAACAGATGGGATCTCGCACTAATTATTGAACTCCTGTTACATTGGTACCACAGTTCTGCCAAGTAATCTTTCATGCATACTACCAATCTCTGCCTATATCCCTGCTCAGGCATCCACTCTATCCCCAGATACTTGGGATAAAATATGGGCTTTGCAGTGTGCTTGGAAGGTTAACAAATACAGACTCTGGCAGATCAACATAGGAACAAATTCCAAAGTCAGAGCATAAGTAGAGAATGCCCTGCCAGCTCAAGTACCTCCATTGATCTCAGTTGCAACAGTCTAGCAAGGGTTAGAGAGGTGATCTTGTAATTAACCAAGTCTCAGACCATTTAGGAATTTGTAGGTTAAAACTGACAGCCTTAAATTCCACCCAGAAATCTGTTGGCAGCTACCTGGAGCTCTGGTGTAATGTGCTCTCTGATTAACAATTGAATAATCTAGGGGTGGAGCCCTATGTGGAATGCAATTCAAGTCTATTCTTGAGGTGACAAAGGTATGGATAATTGTAGGAGGGTCTGCATCAGAAGGAAAATGGTGTACTCTCTTATTCAATCATGGATGGAGCAAAGTGTTCTATAGCCATTCTTTGTTGCCTACACATCCAGAACTACCTACACATCCAGAGCTATCTCAAGATCTAATTAGACACCTATATGATGAACTACAGATGCAAGTAGTTGGTGAACCCTTTCAACTAAAGGTGCTGAGATCATTTTTGCCAACTGCTTCCCCCAGGCTAATAACATTATTTCCGTCTTACCCCAGTTGAACTGCATCCGGCTAGCCTACATCCGAGCTCTTATCACAGAATAGCACCGAGTCATTTGCTCCACTGTACCAGCCATGTTAGAATTTATGAAGTGTCACCAACTTGTTGAATGTATCGCAGCCCACATCTCTTCTTGATGACCTCATGTACATGTGGGCAAGGATAATGAAATAGAGCCCTTGGCATGTCACAAAATGGTTTCTCAGGGAAGATCAGCAATTGTCCACCACTACCCTCTGGTCCTTCTAAAAAAGGAAAGATTGGGCCACACAGAAACATCTGTCTACATCTACAAGGGATTTAAAGATAGGTAAAATACCAGGATCAGATCTAGAAAAGTCAGCACAGATATTTGATCATCAGCCCCCCTTCATAGAAGATCAACTGCACCCAGTGCAGTTGTCCCATACCCAAGCCTGTTACCTGATAAACAAAAATCTGAGAACTCAAAAAACCCACTTGCAAAGGTGTTGAAGTAGGGTATCTGCTGTCGTATGAGTAAAGGCTTATTCCACCAGATGTTTTCCATTGTGCAGAATAAAAGATGTGTATAGGGCTATGCCCTGGTGATCTGGATGGCGCTTGATGTGACTCCAGTGTCAGATTTGCATTTTGGGTTTAGTTTTCCAAGTACGGGTGGTGATAAGAATTTAGATTTCTATCGCCTCCTTACTTTATCCACCTAGTTTTAAACAGGTTTGTGTGTATAGGAGGGGTTGTCTACCATTAAAGTTAATCCAAAATAGGGCAGGGTGTGAGTTTAACGATGTGAAGCTATTACTGATTAACTCCATGTATGCACACACTATTCCAGAATAAGAGTGCTGCATTTTTGGAATATATTAAATATTTTCTGAAGCCCAGCAAGGAGGCAGAATCTAGGAGCCCAGGATCCAGAGTAAGCAAGAAAATCTACACTGCTATTTTTAGTCCCACAGCCTGAGACCCACAAGACATGACCTTGGTGCCATGGTTTTTTCTTTGCAGTGTAGACATACTTTTTGAGGCTTTCTGCCTTGAATCTCAATAAAATGTATTCTGCTAATGGCTTGGCTAGTAAAGCTGAGACCCAATAACCCGTTAGCCCCTTTTGCACAAATTTCCTATTTTTTTTCTCCAGAGTAGCTGAAAAGCAAAAAGGACAGCAAAGTGTACAGCATAGCTCATCCTTAACATACTACAACACACTGTGCAGTTACTTGTGTGCCAGGAAGCAGATAAAGCTGTCTCCTCTGAGCGTGATTTGCTTTGAAACACCACTACACAACATTTAACAGAAACCATTAGTATAATCTGTGTTTTGCATAAGGAATGTCATCACATTCTACAGTAACAAAGTTCCTGTGGGGAAATTTTTTTATTATTATTTGAAGTGGCTTAGTAGCTAAGTGGGACATAAATTATCATGAAGCAACTGTAGTATCCTCAAAAATGTCCTCAGAGCTGTTTGAGTTTATTCTTAAAGCACCTGTACTAGGGTTTACTTCCTTTCTGTTTCTTAAAAGAACATGGTAGGCAGTAGAATTAGCAGTGGTCTCACTACTTGAGTTCTACTAGAGAGGAGGTCCTTAGTAATTAGGTTATGTCAACAGTTTCTCCCAACCACACCACTAGAGTACACACCAAAAAACAAGCCCAGAAAATACCCTCCACCCAGTTCAAGATTTAAAAATGTAGTTCGAAAGAAACTGCATTTGGTAGACTTTTTTCTCTTAATGGTGACTCATGAGAATAACCTGGGTGCTATACAAAGTGAACCAGAGTTATTTACATTGATAGCATTTATTTATCAGTGAAATAATGCCATTTTTATTCATTCATTTATACTTTATTTGCTCCTTTTAGAAAAACAGTTGACTGCCAGCAACTGCTTAGGAATATTAGCCATGGCTGAAGCTATGCAGTGCAGTGAACTATACAACATGGCCAAAGCATATGCCCTACAAATTTTCCCAGAGGTAGCCAATCAAGAGGAGATCCTTAATATCTCAAAAGACGACTTCATTTCCTACATGTCCAATGACAGCCTGAACACCAAAGCAGAAGAGCTTGTGTACGAAACTGTGATAAAATGGATTAAGAAGGACGCTGCACTCAGAGCTCAGGTAAAAATAATCGGAGAAACCACTCTTTCCTCCATTCTCATAAATACCTCTTTAAAGTAGAAACTATCCCCATGCAATTTTAAATGTGAAGATGAATAAAAGATGGGATTGTGGAGGTAAAAAGAGCAGGCGACTCCAGGTTATGCACAAATTGTATTCCATTTCAGAATCTGATTCCCCCATCTGATTGTTAAGAATTAAAAGCTTCTTATTTGCTACACATATATTAGAAACATTGAATCTCGGAGTCGTTGGCTGCAGACTTGGTCAAAGATAAATCTTGAAGGTTTATAATTGCATGATATGTACCTCAGGAAAGGGAAACATTTTTGGGAAGGCATGCGCATTCAGTAACAATAGGAAGCAAAAATCCTCAGTAAATCACAAATTTTTTTGGTGCTGAATGTTAATAGCATGACCAATTTATAAGTACACTATGTATGAAAAATTATACTGTACCTTTACTGGCTATTCAGATACCCCCTCTGGTAGTATATAAATATTTATTAGGGTTAGCTTGTCTGCACCATTTCTCTGAGTTATGCAGTTGCCCTTAACTTGTGAAGTTAAATGTATTACCTTCCCTAGCACTATCTCCAGATAAGTATTATAAATAGTGACTGATTTTGAGGACAATAAAGGCAAAACATTGTCCTTGAGACAGACGAATTACATTGGCGACACTTAAAAACCTGCCACTCTCCTTAGATATAACTAAATAAGATTTGCAGCTAGGTGATCTTGGTAGCTAACTGTGGCTATAAGCAGATGCCCGAATACCTAATGGTGCTTGGCCATTTCTGGCTATCGGGCTCTGGGTTCTAAGTAGTCAGTCCAGCTGGTTGGAGCAGTGGCTGAGAAGAGGTACCAAGAGCCAACGTTGGCCATATAGTCAGGACCAGGCTGAGAGTGGTGCCGAACTCAAGGCCCAAAGTCAGGCTGTGGGTCAGATCTGGGGTCAGAATCCGTAGAGAAGCCAAATCAGGATTATAGTAGGAGTCCGGGTACAGGTCAAAAGTTGGGTTAGAATCAGTCCAAGGGTCTGGGGTCAGGGGGCAGGTGCAGGACTGAAGCAAGCCAGGAACAGGACTGGAGTAGGGCAAGAATGAGATACAGACTAGGCTGACGTGCCCTGGAACAAGGCTCGGGCAACAGGATCGAGGGTAGGCTGGAAGCTTAAGGAGTCTGTAACACCATGTGGCAGCAAGAGGGTTGCTAGCTGATTGGCGCTGTTGCACAGACTAACTTGTGGCTCTGGCAGTGAGAGTGAAGCACATTTGCCTGGAGATCATCTGACCCTAGTCCTGCCCAGCGATAGGCTTCTGCAGCATGCCTGAGTGATGAGTCACTGCAGGCTTTGCCGAAGGGGTCAGTCATTTTAGCTAAGTGAGCGGCCTTGGTCTTGCTGCTGTTTGCCTCACACTGGCAACTCCAATCTCAGCTGATCCCACTCTGGTTCCCCAAAGAAATATAGCCACGACTTAATCCATTTCAGAGTATGTCTACACCAGAGCTTTAGGTGTAATTTCTGTTCAAGCTGGCATGCTGCAAATAGAAATATAGCCGCAGTCACGGGGTGGGCTAGCCCGCCCAAATATGATCCTGTCCGAGAACATAGCTATGTAGTCAGGCCGCTAGTTCTTCATGCTGCCACAGCCATCTGTCTGTTTTAGCGTGCTAGCGAGATCAGAGATAGCGCAGACAAAACCATCTGAGCTGGAAATTTACACCTACTCGCAGAGTTGCCCTAGGTCCACCTGGGTTCTTTCCAGGGATGCTTAAAGAAGAAGGAATGTCCAGTTGTCAGGATACCAACCTGGGACTCAGGAGACCTAGGTATTATTCCTTGCTTTCCTGTGTGAACTCAACCAAATCGCTTAGTCTTTCTGTATCCCAGTTCCTCATCTGTAAATGAGGTAATAGAACTTCCCTACCTCTGGGGGCTGTTGGGAGGATAAACTCATTGAAGACAGAAGTACTCAGTTACTATAGTAATGACTTCCAGGTAAGTACCTAAGATAGATGTGCAACCAGGGCTGGCTCCAGGTACCAGCCTAGGAAGCATGTGCTTGGGGCGGCACATTTTAAGGGGCGCATTCCCTCCAGTCTTGGGGCGGCTCATTCCAGCCACACACACATCCCTTTTTTTCTTCGGCGGTGGCCTGCAGTCAGTCTGTGGCTATAGGGAGCCTCCTCAAAACTACTTCTCTCCTCTTCAAATGGACAATGTACATGAGACTCTGAGGGGAACCTCATAGGGTTTTCCTGCCTCTGTGGCCACCTTCTAGGCTTCTTTTCTGGGCCAGATATATTACGATTTTCATAAAACATTTATACAATGCCGTTGATTTACTGAAATGGGCCCCTTCTCAGCTCCCACTGGCCTTGGGAAACGTCAATACTGTTAGAGTTTGTTTCTCTGCTCGTTTAAAGTTTGATGAAGAGAGTCCATTCTGAGCTGCTCATGTACTGAAACAGAACTTAATGGAAACTATGGGATTATTCCCGAGGGCAGTAGTGGAAAGAACCTTGCAGAATGAATCTGTTTCTCTGTCACAAACAGGGTGTCAATCACCATGCAATCTAGGTTATGTTTCAAGATTGCTGGTTTAAATATTTCTTTCTGCCTCCTGCTGTGCTGATGTTATGAATTCGGTTGTTAAGTGGTGGTTTTTGTTTTCACCACTGTCATTGCCACCTCCACCTGCTCTTCTTTCACTTTCATGTTGCAGCAATTGGGGTGGTTTTTTTCCCCCAAGTTACATTCCTTTTTCTCCTGCTTCTGAAGTGCTTTTATAATTTATGGTGGCAGCTTTATTTGTTTCTCCAAATTTCTCACTGTGGTGTTTGATTTCATATGTTTCTCTTTCAATTTTTTATATGTATCTATAGGAAGATGGGTGTTTTGAATAAATTAATGTTAAAGGTTCCAATAGCTGGCTGCTTTCATGTCCAATCCTACTGCTAAGCCAGGTTTTAAGGGTGGCTGGCTGCTCTAACTTTTTCTTACCTCTCTGTATCCTGCTGTATCTATATATATAAAAGTCAAGTGGTGTATGTATGAGTGTATGTATGTACGTATGACTGCGAACTCCTCCCGCACCGTTTGAGCCAGAGACTTGAAATTTGGTACAGTGAGGGGTCTTGGGGTCTAGATGCTGGTAAGGGTCGAAAAACTTTCGGATCTCACCTCTGACGCCCCCCAGGGGTGAAAGTCTTTCAGGGCCAATCACATCGGCTGGGCGGTTAGGTGGTGATGATGTCATAATACCCCCCTCCAACAGACACCTCACTCGCTCAGCTCACCCCTCCCTCCTCCAACGGAACCCCGGAGATCCCTCAGTTCTCTGCCCCTCCCCCTCCCAACGGAACCCCAGAGATTCCTCAGTTCTCTGCCCCTCCCCCCTCCCAACGGAACCCCGGAGATCCCTCAGTTCTCTGCCCCTCCCCCCTCCCAACGGAACCCCGGAGATCCCTCAGTTCTCTGCCCCTCCCCCCTCCCAACAGAACCCCAGAGATCCCTCAGTTCTCTGCCCCTCCCACCTCAACCTCGGACTCCATCAGCTCTGTGCCCCCCCCACCTGCGAAGGTCCCCGGAATCCCTCGGCTCTGGGCCCCCTCTCCCCCTGCGACGGATCTGAGTTGGGTTTGGTGGGACGGTAAGTGAGGTGGGGGTGTCGGGTTCGGTCGGGGGGTGAGGTGGGGGTGTTGGGGTTGGTCAGGGGGTGTTGCGGTTGGTGGGGGGGTGAGGTGGGGGTGTTGGGTTTGCTTGGGGGGGTGAGGTGGGGGTGTCGGGTTTGGTCGGGGGGTAAGTGAGCCGGGGGGGTGTCGGGGTTGGTCTGGGGGGGTGGGAAGGTGTCGGGGGGGCGAGGGGTGTGGTGTGGGTGTTGGGTTTGGTCTGGGGGGGGGGAAGGTGTTGGGGTGGGTGCCCATACCAAACCCGACACCCCCCCCGGCTCACTTACCCCCCGACCAAACCCGACACCGCCACCTCACCCCCCCACCAACCGCAACACCCCCTGACCAACCCCAACACCCACCCCTCACCCCTCACCCACCCCAACACCTTCCCACCCCCCCAGACCAAACCCGACACCCCCTGGCTCACTTACCCCCCGACCGAACCTGACACCCCCACCTCACCCCCCCCCCACACCAATCGCAACACCCCCAGACCAAACCTGACACCCCCCGGCTCACTTACCCCCCGACCGAACCCGACACTCCCACCTCACCCCCCCAAGCAAACCCGACACCCCCACCTCACCCCCCCACCAACCGCAACACCCCCTGACCAACCCCAACACCCACCCCTCACCCCTCACCCACCACGACACCTTCCCACCCCCCCAGACCAAACCCGACGCCCCCCCGGCTCACATACCCCCGACCGAACCCGACACCCCTACCTCATCCCCCCAAGCAAACCTGACACCCCCACCTCAACCCCCCACCAACCGCAACACCCCCTGACCAACCGCAACACTCACCCCTCACCCACCCCAACACCTTCCCACCCCCCCCAGACCAAACCCTACACCCCCCGGCTCACTTACCCCCCGACCAAACCCGACAACCCCACCTGACCCCCCCAAGCAAACCCAACACCCCCACCTGACCCCCCGACCAAACCCGACACCCCCCCCCCCCGGCTCACGGTGCACTGTGTAGCACACAGATTATTAAATACACTGTTCGGTCGGGGGGTGAGGTGGGGGTGTCGGGTTTGCTCAGGGGGTGAGGTGGGGGTGTCGGGTTTGGTCGGGGGGTCAGGTGGGGGTGTTGGGTTCGGTCGGGGGGTGAGGTGGGGGTGTTGGGTTTGTTTTGGGGGGTCAGGTGGGGTTGTCGGGTTTGGTCGGGGGGTAAGTGAGCCGGGAGGTCTTGGGGTTGGTCGGGGGGGTGGGAAGGTGTCAGGGTGGGTGAAGGGTGGGTGTTGGGGTTGGTCAGGGGGTGTCAACTGTCTGCCCCCTCCCCACCTCCGACTGACCTGAGCAACGCCGGGCACTTATGCTAGTTATATATAAGGCTCTTAGTCAGATAGATGATTATTTTCTGAAAGCAGAAGCTCTAGTTTTTTACATTTACCATGAAACACCCTCTCTTTAAAATTTTATAATGGCATCTACATTTTCAGAGCTCAGAAACAAATTACTCTGGGGATGGATATAAAGTCAGACTAACCAGTCTTCTATATGATAACGATGATCTGTAGAAATTGTGATGGTACCTCCTTCCAGCATGAGAAACACCGAGCCCAATCCTACCAGATGTGTAGTCCCTGAATCAATTGGAAGTCAAGGGTGCTCAGCACCTTAGAGAATCAGACCCACCATTTCTGCTGAATCTGTCAGGGTAACGCTTTGTGTACACTGAACACTTCTCAGATTATGAATGGATATGTCAAGCTGTCTGGAGTGGCTCACGACCATGAGTGCCAACCACAGGGTGGACTATTACAAACCAGGGCACAACCCCAGATTGGTTGAGTTTTATACTTTGATTTCACTAGCCAAGCATCAAGGATGAACTTCTCAAGCAATATATCAGCCTTAACATGGAGTCTCAGACAGTCCCTGGGACGCTCCGGTCTATCTTGCCACTTAGGCAAGTCTCCCTTTTGGTCCCCTACTTCAAAATCACAACAATACCACTGTGAAACCTGTCAACAATATTCAGGTTACTCCCAGTTCCAAAGGACCAGTCATTACCCCAAGTCAGTGGTTCTCAGCCCGTGGGCCACATACGGCCCAATCAGCACACGCAGCCATACAGGTAATATATATATATATTGTGTGGATGCAGCCCACATAACACATAGAGAACTGCATATGCAGCCCACAATGGTAAATAGGTTTAGAACCACTGCCTCAGGTCAAGGCACTGTAGATCTCTCACCAAAGACAACACTTGTAGCTAATCCTATCATAAACTATCTAAAGATTTATGAACTAAGAAAAAGAAATGAGTTATTTAAAAGATTTAAAGCAGGTAAATATACCCACACAATGAGTTACAGTCTTAAGTCTCAAAAGGTAATAGAAGCTTCTATAATAATCAAGTTCTATATGTTCTTTAGGGCTAACCCAGGCCAACCACTGGGGATCTTTTGCTTATGCTTAGTCATCCTTGTCTCCCAGAGTCCAAGCAGCATTAAGATACAGTTTCTTCTTCTTGTCAGGGATTTTTTTATTGACATCTCCCAGAGTTCAAGCTGAAGGAACGAGTTCATGTGCACGTCTCCTCTTCATTGTGGGGGACGAGGCCTATAACAAAGTCTTTTGTCCTCTGATGTTCCACAATGGTTTGTCTGATGTATCTTTTTTGGGTGAGGGGAGGGGCAGGAGATAACACCTCCTGTGGCAAACTAGTATTTCACAGTTGGTAGTGCTTCTCTCTTGACTGGAGGTTTACAGTTTCAGAGAAAAGACTTTTATAGTTACAGAGCAAACCCTTAAATATTATCTTAGATCATGGGCTACAGATATTCTAAGTGAGATTAATACATGCAGCAACGTACAAGTCTAAACACTAAACATGTTTTTATAAGTCTAATAACAGTTTTAACAATATTAACACACAGGTGAGCCGGACTAGTCCAGCTGTGTATTTGTCAGTCTTCGGTTGAAGCCTGGGGGGTTGGCATGAGCTGGCACCTGGTGTGCCAGCATAACAGGATGCTCTAACTTCACTCAGGGTATAATGGGATTGATTCACCCAGGCTCTGTCACTGCAGACCTCTTGGTGCAGGAAACCGACGGGTACAAGACACCACAGCAACTGCTTCAGTAACCAGCCAGCAAAGCCACGAACGTGGGGAGGGTCCATAACCCAAGAGACCAGTTGATATGCTGATTCAGAGCAGCCCCTGGGAGAGGGGGTCCTATGGCGCTCCAGCTTCAAATCTAAATTCCCCTGGAAGGTACAGTGCAAGCCTCACTGCTGTCCTTGACCAAGGGTGAATCCTTGCAGGGTACAGCTGGCCGGGGGTCTGCAATTTAATGGTGGAGAGTATGAAGGGCACGCTCTTTAAACCACTATATTCTATCATAGATTGTATATGGGTGGTGTGTCATATGTGTGCATGGGGCTTTTTGAAGATACATCGAGACAAGGTCTTTGCCTAGAAGCACTGGCTGTGTAATTCATAAAGTTGACATAGTGAGTAAAGGCAGCTGCAGAGTGAGCGGTGGTTTAGATACCTTTTTCTCCTTCTAAAGTGCATGGAACTGTGGTTCAGCCACTCTGGGACTGGATCTCTGGGCTGCAATCCCCCTGTTTCCGAAGCGTGTTAATTCTGCAGACCCAGTTCTGTTTGGCATTTGTAAGCCCTTTTCCTCGGGGAGCCTCTGGCAACAGCTGGTTAAAGTGATTCAAAAACAGCTTCTTCAAAACAAAGCGTTATTATGCACCCAGAGGTACATAGCAGGCAGAGCAGAGTAACACAACAAAAGGCCTATATGCCTGTTCTTACCTGCCCCTCATTCTTTCCTTGTGAGTGCTGGGTGAGTTCTACATACCCCAGACATCCCTGCTCCTGGACTGGGGGAAACAGGCTTCCTGATGCATCTTCTCCCTCTCAGTGTGTCTCTGTCAGCATCTCCCCCTAGGCAGCTGCTGGCAGCCCATTCAACCTCCCCCGCCCCTTCCTTTCTAGGCCTGTGGGGCTTTAATGGTTTAGTTTCCCTTTGAGCCTAGACTGAGGGATGGAAATCATAAACCTAGCCAGCCTGGTTGAAGGCTGGCCAGGGGCATTCCCCAATTAATTGTTCCCTTAAGGAGCCTTATTTCTGTCATTGTTTTGTTCCTGTTTGTTCCCCCTTCCCCTCTCCTTACCCCCCTCCCCGCCCCCCTAACAGCCTCTGATTGAATTCCATGCAGTCAGGCAGGATAATTTCAACCAGGTGAACTGAGATGATATTTATAACCAAAAAAAATTACACACAGCTCTTCATTCTCCACAGCAGGGAGTAAGTAGGGTGACAGCTCCAGGGAGGAAAAGCTTCTTGGAAAGCTGCTATTGCTTGTGCACTACCTTGGTTGTCCTCATATTATGTTAGCTTCTTGCGGGGAGGTATAGTTTCGAAAGCATAAATGGGATTTAGTCCCCTGTTCTCACTGAAAGAGAATGAGGATCGAGTGTTTAACTGTTCTTTGTGCCATTGAAAATCTGCTTCTTGGGGATCAAATTCTTTTTAGTGTTGTTAATCCTCTTATGGCCAGGCTCAAAGTGGTAGTGGGGAGCTCCTGAATGGACATGGGCTGTGGAAAGGAAGGTGAAAGGATAAACCCTCACCAGTTTTAGTTCTGTAAAGTGTGCCGTTGGGAGTCTTACGGTGCTATATAAAAGAGCTGCACTGCTTTACAGAAAACAGCATCTGAGATGTGCTACAAAGGGAGAGTAACGGAGCTTTTAAAGGTCACCGATCCATCTACATAAGACAGATAGTGAGCTCGAATAAGAAAATATTTATTAAACTAATATTTGGTAAATAACTGTACCCCAGTGCTTTGGAACGGTATGCCAACTGCATATGGCAACATTTACATAACTATTTCAGCCCTGCTAGTAATGCAGTTGCATAAAATCAATCTAACTGAGAGAAATGGCATCTGATGTCAGGTTCCTGAATGGTTAGGTAATTTCCCGTGACAGTGAAAGCAGACCACTGGTTGTAGGAATTCCTTTTATTTGTCACTCGATGGAAAGCCCACAACAGACCGACACATCCAGAAAAGCTGGATTTGCTGATTTTCTATTTATTTTTCTTCCAGACTGATGGAGGAGATGGGAGGGTTTATGGTGGTAGTTATTGCTTTTAACCTTAGTTTAACTCTGGGAAGATCATATAAAATACATATTGCATAATGAGGCACTGTCATCTGAAAAGCATCAGGGTGTAGTGGTCGGAGCACAGGGAGGGCTTGGTGCCAGAAACTTTTGTGCTCTAATCCTAGCTTAGCCATAGTCTCACTGTGTGACCTTGGGTAAGCCACAGTTTACCTACCTCTACTTTCCTCTCTGTGAAATGTGTGTGTGTGGCGGGGAGGAAGGGGGAGGGGAGAGAATATCTGTCACATGGAGTATTGATACGATATACTAGATGCTGGGCCAGATTCTCAACTAGTGCAAACCAGTGCTACTGGGCTAACAATCAATGGATTTAGTCTCAAGTTGAAGACCTGGCCCAATATCTATTCAAGACGTTGAGGATCTAAAGTAGTAAATTTATTATCTGACTAAAATTTCATGTGCTATGTCACCTTTCTCTGTGATCCACACAGACATGATACCCTTTTTAAAAAAACACTGTTTAACATGAAAATATCCACTTATAAAATGAAATGTCTTACCCATAAAAAAATTAATGAGCTGTCTATGAACTTGTGTCCTCAGAGAAAGCTCTGTCTAAATAGTATCTTAATGGCACCTGAGAACCAGAGATTTGTGGACAAATTGAAGGTAATTTAGAGAAGAACAAAACAAATGATTAAAGGAGTAGAGGAATTGATTTTGAAGGAAAGATTAAAAGGATTGAATATGCTTGACTTGGTCTAACAACAGCTAAAGGGGGATAACTGTCTACAAGTATTTGAAGAGGAAAGGAGAAGAATTACCTAGGGTGGTGCAAGGGAGTAGAACCACTGTAGGGGCAATGGGATAAAATTGATGCAAAACAAATGCAGGCTGAATGAACACCAGGCACGTCCGTAAGTTCTGTAGCTAGGAGTGATGGAAAGGGAAGAAGATACAGAGAAGGAAAAGTGGCATTATGTCAAAAGTTATAAATGCCAATGAACTGCCTTTTGACAATTAAAGAGAATGGCAATAAAATGACTGGTTAGGATGCAGAGAATTACAAAGAAACAGTGGATTTCTGGAAGGAAGGAAGGAAGGAAGGAAGGAAGGAAGGAAGGAAGGAAGGAAGGAAGGAAGGAAGGAAGGAAGGAAGGAAGGAAAATGAGCAACTCTCAAGGTGTTTGGATACCATACTCATGGGGAATTTTAAATACCCAGCTAACACATATAGTCAAGCATGCAGCATCAAAAAGATTCCATAGTTATGAAGAAGACCAGCTTAATGATCCAGAAAGTATCAAAAGCACTCTGAGCCTTTTCCTTAGCAATGGGTAGAAAATTATGGGAAAACTCAAAATGATGACAGTCAGTACCAGAAAGGTACTTACATTCATCGTAGTAAGGAGTGAATTCACTTGAACAATGCAATTCAAGAGTGTTAAGCTTCAGGAAAGCAAATATGGGCTAAGTATGAAATGAAGGTTGGGATTTTCAAAGGAGCTGATAGGAGTTAGACACCAAACTTTTAAAATTTAATGAGAGTTGAGTGCTTTGCACCTTTGGAAACCCCATCCCTAGTGACTACAATAATAGCAGAATGCATTGAAAGCAGAAGAGTCCAAATGGATGCCATAATTGCGGTGCAACAAACTCCAATTTCTCTGAAAGCGAAGAGTGCAAGGAATGAGATGTAATCATTGTGTCTTCACATAGTGACAGACTCTCAAAGACCTGGGGTTTAAATAGGTCCTTTTCTAGGGGGCCAAACAAACAAGAATACACAGAACCAATTAAGCCTTGGAGAGCGAAAATAACAAGAGTTGGAGGGAAAAGAATCAGTGAGTTAATATTAGTCCCAGCAGCCCTTGGAATAAAGAAAAAAAAAGCAAGAGGAGTGATACAAGAGAAAAAACAGGTCCATTAAGTAATAAAGGTGGAGTTCTCTGGTACTCACTGATGGCTGGTATACGGCACTCATTTTTTTTTTAAGGGATACAATCAACTTGAAATCTGATCGATCGATCTATCTATCTATCTATCTATCTATCTATCTATCTATCTATCTATTTTTAAAAAGCTGAAAGTAGGGGCATGTCTTCACTACCACTTTAATTCGACCTTAACCACGTTAGGTCAAATTAAACATGTACCTGTCTTCACATACATGCCCTTAAAGTCGATTTAAAGGGCCCTCAAAATCGAATTTGTAACTCCTGCCTGACGAGAGAAGTAAGGCTAAAATCGACTTCTCTATGTCTACTGTGAGTAAGTGAAGAGGCATCTGAAGTTAAGCCTCCGACCTCCGAGCAGCCCCACGGACACCCCCCCCCCCGCTCGCCCAAGCAGCCCCGTGCCGGCTCCCCCCCCCCTCGAGCGGGCGGGGGTCCGGCGCCGGGCTGCTTGGGCGAGCGGGTCAGCTGCCTGGTCAATTTCACCCAGTATGAAATTGACCAGGCAGCTGACCCACTCGCCCAAGCAGCCCGGCGCCGGCTCCCTCCCCCCCCCCCCCGGGCGGGCGGGGGGGGGGTCCGGCGGGGGGGCTGTTCAGGCGGACGGGGGGGGGGGGTCCGGCGCGGGGCTGCTTGGGTGAGCGGGTCAGCTGCCTGGTCAATTTCACCTGAAATTGACCAGGCAGCTGACCCGCTTGCCCAAGCAGCCCCGCTCCGGCTCCCCCCCCCCTCGGGCGGGCGGGGGGGGGGGTCCGGCACGCATTGCACTGTGGGCTACCTACCCAAAGTGCAATGCGGGCTATGTCGACCCCTGCAAAAGTTCTAGGACAGACAGTGTCGACCACTGTCGACCTGCTGTCCTGGTGGGGACACACTGATTCGATTTTCTAAAATCGAGTTTAGAAAATCGAATTAAGGGAAATCGACCTAGTCCTGTAGTGAAGACATACCCTAGCTTTGGGAGCTGCACCTGTCCTGAAATCCCCTCTTAGTTTTTTTTTTTTTTTTGTGGCTTTACCAACACATCTTACTAGTTGTTTTTCTTTCTTCTGTTGCAGAGGAAACTGAATGACTAAGGCCTCAATCCTGCAAACACATACACATGCACAGTAGCTGTAAGGATGAGAATACTTGCATTGCACGTAGCCACACATTTATGTCACTGACAGCAGAATCATGAAGAGAACTCCTGGCTCCCAAGTCATCTGGTTCAAACGTTAGGCCACACCCCATGCTTTTCTGAATGAAAAGGGAAATGAAGTTCAGATTGCATTATAAATGGGGGGGGGGAGAATTACGTGTGTATCACTATATGTCAGGAGTGCTCTTCCTTTTCAAGGCTCATTACAAACACCATTTAATCTTGACAGCTTTTGTGGTGCATATGTGTGTGTACATGGTGTATATGTGGGTGCATATGTGTGTGTACAGGTGTATATGTGGGTGTATATTTATAACCGGAACAAATGAAATGCCAATCACTGGTGGTTGTATCATTTGTTACTTTCTGAGGACATTTATTTTGGTAGAGTTTAGTCAGCAGAATAAGACGTTTGTGATAAGAGTCTTTATTAAAATGTCTGAGTGTGAAATAAATTCTGAGTGTAATGAATTAATGATTTAGCAACCTGCGTGCTTAAATATAACCTCATCACATTACATCTAGAAATACGTGTTCGTGTGCTGCTCCATAAGCTGTTTGGAGAACAGGATAGTAGTTCCTTTTCTGCAACACCGATGACATTACGGTGTTTAGTCAGCTGTGCTGCCATAAAGATGTCAGGTTAAAACATAGTTTCAAGAAGTGAGGCGGGTGCTATTTTCCTCTTGCTGTGCATGGGATTTCTACGTGTGGCTCCCTCCCACTGAGTCACTCACTGTGTGAGTCCAGGGCCTGGGAACCGGACTTCATTCCAAATGTTCATCTCATTATGTTATCAGGTTTCCAGCTCTAATGATACTCAAGCTTTATAGTTAGTGGATTTTCAGTTCAAAGAAATTGAACCAATGCAGACTAAACAGTAATAAATAGTAGACCAATGCTGTGCACACCAGAGAGTGGAGATTTGATTTGGATTTGTCCTAACACTTATAAATATGGAAGAGATTAGTAGAAAGAGCGCATGCCCTTGAGGTACCCATGGGCAATATGCATTGAAGTGGTTGCCCTCATCACCAGGAAGCGCTATGGTGCCCCAAAAACAGTGATGCTTCAAATCAGCAACGAGTGCTGCTGTCTCTGAGAGCTGAGAGTGCTAAACAACTCTGTTTAAACTTTCAAAAATCAGCCAGTTCCCATTTGGTATTCCACTTGGACACCTGTAGTTGCAAAGGCTTTTTGGTGTCATTTAGGGAGTTCTAGTTCAGATCATGGAGGATTTCCAGCAGCAGCAGGAAGGTGGGAACAGGTCACATCTCTTGCCTGGAACTAACCCGCTGTGCCTTGTCACTCTGCCACTGGAAACTTCTCTATTTCTAGCATTCGTTGCCAGCATAGCTCAACATGCAGTTCATCATCTTACCACCAGTCCAGGAACTAAGGGATAACCTCTGCTTTTTTAAAATGTGTGCCCCCTATAGGTCTCAGTGTGTTATTGTTGGTGTAGCATTGCTGCCACCTCAGCATCATCTCATAATTGTTTAACAGTAGCACGGAATTTTTAACTGCAGCTGTCAGATTAGAATTTTTTATTTTGTCTCTAAAATCCAGTTGAATTTGAACCCAGCCTCTGTGTGAGGGGGAAGAGAAATCTTTTTACGGCTGTGGTGTATTAATCTTCTTAGTCTCTGTGAGGAATTGAATGTATTCCTAGTTTAGTTTTAAAATGTTAAAAAATAGTCTCTTAGAATTATGCATAAACAGATGAAACAGCAGTTTGCTGGACTAAAACTCTATCTTTATATGGATAATCTTACTTCTGTATTTGTACTTCTAACTAAAATATGTTTCTTTAGGCAGCTAGCACAAAGGGTCTTTTATATGAAAGAATAGTAAAACAAAGAGAGAGGTGAGCTGTAAAACATCAGGGAAACATTATTTTGACCTCTCTGGGCGTTACTTCAAAAATGTCAAAAATCTTGATAGCTTTCCAGTGTAATATTTAAAGAGCAGGAAATTTGATTCTGCAACAGTAAACATATTTCCTAAAACTAACTGTATGCTGTTGTGACAATAACCTAGGCAGAATCTGCACAGTGATACTCATTTAAAGAATGCCTATGAAGATTTTACTAGCTTGGGGATTTCAGAGTAAAAAGCAATTTTTAAAAATGTGATACTGAAGAGAGTTTTGAAAGTCAGATATCACACTAAAGCCCTCTTTCTATAAATTTCTAATACTACAGATAAAATTACTAGGGGAAGAAAGGTCACAAAAAGTTTAGCAAAGTAAACATTCTCATTCAGGCCACCAAGCAGAAATGTAAATGGCATTAAAATATTCTGACTGCGGAGGTGGAAAAAATGTACGGCGAAGTTAATAGATAAACTATGCAGGATTCGATACAAGGATGGAACATCTCGAAGCAGCAAGAAATAGTCTTGATGGTACAACAGTCAGCACCATTGCTCTGAGTCAGTACTGACCCAATACTATCTTACACGTACCTGTACTTAACAATTTATATCTCCACTGTACTGTGAAAACTGTAACCAATGAATATCCCATTGTAGTACCGGGGGCTTTATGGTGTCAGAGGTGCCATCCCTTTCAGAGGAGATCTTAAACATACATCATGACCATGTGTAGTTATTAAAGGTCCCAGAGGATAGGGCCATTAACTACAGAGGCTTGGCCAAATTCCAGATTGGGTTGTTGTTTTCTGCCTACTAGAAGCCCAGTGACATATGCGCACCAATGCTCAGTATGATCTGATTGGTATAACCCTGAGCTATCTGGTTTGTTTCTCTCGCTCATGGTGTCACATCTAAATTTAGATTGTAAGCTCCATGGGGCAGAAACGCTGTCTGTTTTGCAAAAAAGGTATTTTGACCTGGGTTTTATAAATCCTCAGGGACCCAGGCTATGTGAAGAAGCTGCTGGCCAGCTGAGTTAATAAAATTGTTAGTCTGGCAAATGTATATATGCCTCAGGAGCCAACCCACACCAAGTCTGGCTACTCCTTCCCACATAGCCAGTCCCCCATTCTCGTGAGTTGTCAAGACAGCTCTCCTTCTCCCCTCCCCCCCATGAAGAGCAAACTCTACAAGGAGTCAGTGAGGGCATCTAGCCTTCTATACCCAACTGTCTGTGATTCTATGAGCCATATCCTCCACTAGGGTGACCAGATGTCCCGATTTTATAGGGACAGTCCCGATTTTTGGGTCTTTTTCTTATATTGGCTCCTATTACCCCTCATCCCTGTCCTGATTTTTCAGATTTGCTATCTGGTCATCCTGTCCTCCGCGGGAATAAATCAGAATAGCTCCACAGATGTTAATGGAGCCACACCAGTTTATACCAGTTGAAGAACTGTCCTGTCTGTTCCCATACTCATGCCTCATTTTTACTTTGCATTGCAGTGATTTGATTTAAATGGTGAACTCCTTGGAGCAGAACCATGTCTAAACAATGGGCTAAATGCTCAAGGGGCTGAGACGTGGTCTGCCATTTACCACCCAAAAAAATGAATTAACAGAGACATAGAATTTAAGGCCAGAAAAGACCATTCTCGTATCGTCATCTAGTCTGACCTCCTGCATACAATTACACCAAGCGACCTGTGTAGAAAAACCAACTGATTGTAGGCGCAAATCTGAATATTTGCATCTCTGGCTACCCAGTTTGCACTTGCATTCAGAGAGTGAGAGATGAATGCTCTAAACAATTTGTAGCCATAGTTGAATTACAGGCACAAACTGTAAGCCCATACTTGCATCCACAAAAATGGAGGCTGCTCTTTGAAAGTTTTGCTGTGTACATTTTAAAAAGTGCCCTTCATGTTTATTGTACTATAATAATAATAATAAATAATATGTGCAAGGAGCAAGGGAAGGAGAAAGAAAACAAAGAAGAGCAAATAAGAGATGGTAAGAAGCTTGAAATGCTTAATAGAATTTAATCCAGTCGTCAGTAAATAGAACAGTGGTCACAAGATATTTAATACAATCATAACTAACGTGGCTATGAAGCAGTCACAAGGCAGAATCAAAAAGGAATAGGCTACAGAATCCCTGACCACTTGGAGGTACTTAAATCAGTAAAGCCAAATGAAACTCACCATTGACTATAGTGCTTAAAGGAGCTAGTGTGAAAAGCCACTGGTTTGTAAAAGCTTCTGCCATATAGTGAGATTATACATACCCTACATATCCCTTGGTAAAAAACAATGAGATTACTCATACCCTTAATGCTGGCAGTGATGAAGCAGAGCAGAAACTGTGTGTGCTCTCTCACACACACATACAGCTGTATTTCTGTAGCTGTTTGGGTGGGGAAAGAATAAGAGTGAAATGTGACATTAGCTTTGATATGTGACATTAGCTTTCCTGCTGATGAGAGAGAGAGCAACATGTTCTAATTATTATTAGCCTTCACAATGAGCCACAAGCTCAGACAGAGAGAGAGAGGGAGAGAAACACTGTTACAGTTTCTCACTAATCTAATTAAGGAAAGGTGGGTGAAAGAGAGAGAGTGCGCTCTGCTAATTCAGCAGCCGTTGTTGCCTGGTTTATTCTAGGAGGCCTGGGAGACGAATGCAGTATCTCTCTGGGTGGAGTCAGGAGACTTGCCCCTCATTGCTGGAGGAGAGCTCTCCCCTAAATGCCAATATAAGCTAAACATGGAGACATCCTGGTGTCTAACCCCAGGTTCTCATTTAATGGCATGGGTATTTGCTCGTGTTTTGTCTTACTTGGCAGTATGGCTGCTTCTTGCACAGGGCCCATTGGAGAGGCAGAAGGGGCAGCTTTCTGATGAACCAGGATGCTTGGGAAGATTGTTTGGCCTGCCTTAGCTGTAGACGTGTTCCAGTTTCTCCATTACTTAAACTATTATTCAGCTACTCCTTTTAGTTCATTACAGCATAGGATTAACATCCCCGTTAGAGACTCACTGGCTAAACTTCAATGTCCCCATCAATATCCTCATTATTCCTGGTGTCCTGATTCTGCATTTCATCTTGGCTCCTCTGTAAGGTTAAACGCCCCCAGACTTCTTTAAAAAGGCACTTCCTGAAATCGGAGCTTTGCCTCCCACTGCCATATGTCGGCTGTGCTCCCTCTCCCACAAGTTAGCATCATTTTAATGGCATTAAGATGTCTGCAGCCAAGTCCCTGACATTTGTGACTCTAGGGAAAGGGCAGAACGGTTTTTTCCCCCTCTGCAATAAATTTTAAGAGAGGAAAGAGTCACGGAAGAATCTGTTATTTCACTGTATGGAACAGTAGCAGATGGCAGAGCTCAGATTCTTAACTGTGCCCAGCTATTCAACGGATGTTCTGCCAGCCAAAATTTAGGGGCATAAGTGAGGTCATTGAGTATCCCTGATCCTGGGGCTCCTTCTGTTGGGCCAACCTAGAGTTTGATATAGATTAGAGTAGTTCCAAGGCTGCTTCCCACACAAGTGGCTTTGACCCCCCAAGGAGACAGGTAGGAACTGCTACAGGGCAGCCTGCAAAAACCACACCTCCTGCATGCCTCCCCCACCTTTTTACTTGCCTGCTATGCTGCAGACTATCGTATGGATGGCATAGAACCAGGTATAGATGGCTCTATACTCACTGAGGACGCCTCCCACCCCAGAAGGAGAAAACCTGTTGTTTTCTACTCCCCTTACACCACTTCCTTGATACAAGCGGATCAGCATGACGCTCAGGACTGAACCCAAAGGGTCTTTCAAGGAAGCATTTGGCCTTACGCAAATGCATCTCCCAAATCTTGTGTTGTATTAAGGAAGTCTCATGAATTAGCCGTTAGAACAAGATAGTCAGCATTTGCTTCTGGTCATCTTTCTGTCACTCTGACATTGGGCAAGTCACTCGAATCATTTTGCCTCAGTTTCCCCAGCTGTAAAACCTGCCTGCCTCCTATTGTGAGGCTCACGATAATTAATGTGTGCAAAACATTTTGAGCTCTCCAGACAAAAAGGTGCTACAGAAGTGTGAAGCATTATTACTATGTTGTTTGTTATAGTTGCGAAGTTCAGAGGTGTTACTGTTATGCAAACACACTCATCTCCTCTCAGAAAACTGGACATTTCAGACTTCCATGCCCTTCCATGTCTGTTACACTGTTAAATGAAGGGATTGGATTTTGTAAAAACCTGTTTTCTTCTCTCTGCCAGACTGAACCTGTTTCAGTCACATCACATGCTCAGTTTAACTTAGTTTATATCATCACAGTGACAAGGCTCTAAGGAGGTAGGTTAGTGCAAACTCCTACTGGAAAGAGATAATTGGATGTTCTTCCAAACTGATGCCTCAGTTTTAAATGTATTGTAGGGAAATAGGGAAGTGGTAGAGGATGTTCCTGTGATGAGTATGATCACTTATCACCTAGCAGTACAATTTTGAAACAATCCAAAAAGAAATGAGGTTGCTTGTGAAGGCCATAGCTTTGGTGACAATCAGAACCAAATTTAAGATCTGTGGTTTGTCTGTTTTGTGCACACTGGAACTTGAGAAATATTTCTAACCAACAACTACTCGCTCATCTTTCTCTTTCTCCATCCCTGTATCTCTACATTCTTCCTCCACTGCAGCTGTGACTTGATTCCCAGACACTAGAGGCACTCACACACTAAGGGGATGAACATGGTTTAAAACAACTAAACAGACAGATGGATTCCAGAAAAGTCATGAGCACCTGAAGATCAGTGGAAGTTTTGGGTGTTAAGCGCCTCTCAGAATCAATTCCTTAAGCTTCAAGAATATTTCCTTGCATCTTGGTCCCAATCCCAATTTGGGCCTTTGGGTGCTCCGATAATATAAACTTTACTAGGAACAATCATCTTTGCTGCTTTTAATATTCACCTTTCTTTTAGTGTCCTTGTCTAAATATGCAGACGTAGTTTGTTCTTATTGTTCTGATATGTTCCCTATGCCCAGATCCATAAATGCAGTCTCCAACTCTTCTATCTCTCACTACGAAGTATTCTGTGATATGCTGTAAGATAAACAGTGATTTAAAATCAGTTCTTAGTGAATGGACTCTTCATTTATCACTTGCAATTTTCTATTTTTTGGTTTTGTTTTCCTTTAAGCAGTAACTGGTGACAGACAGCTTCATTTCTTCCAATGTCCTTTGCACTACAAGGTTTATTTTATTTATATAGAAGATGGGGTCTAGTGTCAGTATTTGCATAGCATCCACAGGAATCTGATTTCTAGGAAATCTTGAAAGTACATGATTTGTTTCACCAACAAATAAATCCTACTAATTAAAAGATAGTTAACAAATTGGATGGTGTTTTTAAGTCTCCACCATAGAGGCTATTCAAATCCACGCTGCTCATCTGCTTTTGTTTCACACAAAATGCTAGAAAAGCCATTTGTTTTCAATGTAGCAACCAGTCTTAAATTTCAAGGTGAATTCAGGAAGCTAGGAAGATTAATGTCTGTCTCCTGTGCATAAGGTGTTATATTGAGCATAAGTTCAGAATCTGCTTTTACAACAGAATCTCTGTATAGCAAGAATTGTCAGCTTTTGAAGATTGTTTTTGTCTCCATATGGGACCCTCTGACTCCTCTCCCCCCGCTCCAAAATCCTTCAGACTGGGGCTGCTAAGGGATGTGTTGTCTTTGTGCTACCTGAAAAATAATGAAGGTTTGGGGAGTGTATGCAGGATCCATGAAAATCAGGACTGTGTACTGCAAAGCTCAGGTACTATGGGTAGCTCAAAGTATAATATAATCCCAAGTTGTGTAATAAGAGGAAGTGTCTGTGATGGGGGGAGGAGGAAACGCAGAATGGTTGAAATCAGGCACTAAGGCTGCCATGTGTTCTTTCTCCAGTATGCTGCGGAGTTGCTGGCAGTGGTCCGCCTCCCCTTCATCCATCCCAGTTATCTGCTAAACGTTGTTGACAATGAGGAGTTGATAAAGTCTTCAGAGGCCTGCCGGGATCTAGTGAACGAAGCAAAACGTTATCACATGCTCCCACATGCCCGACAAGAGATGCAGACACCGAGAACCCGGCCCAGGCTATCAGCAGGTAAAGCAAAGCTAGTTTCAGAGCAAAACTCTCTGGTCTGACATTGCCTACAGTCCAAGGCTGAATGGTTCAGACTGTCCGTAGTTTGCATAGGAAGGGAGGAGTAAGTGTCATTCCTCTTCCTTTCACCACCTTCCACAAGCACAGGCCTGGGAGCCAGGGAGTCCAGATTTCTAATCCAACTTCCGACTCTGTCTCCTCCTATGTAGGGTGATCTACATCCCATTTTGGCTGAGGCCATTTTTTAAGCCCTGTCCCAGCCATCGTGACTTTTTTGGCAAAAGTGGACATTTGTTCCATTTGCTCTTGCCAAACTGATCAAGTTGGTAAGAGCAAAGGGGACAAATGCCCACTTTTGTCAAAAAACTGAGGGGCAGAGGAACATGCGGGGGGGGGGGGCGACAATGCCAGCCCCATTCAGAGGGGGAGGCAGGGTTTCTGCTGGGGACAGGCAAGGCTCGGGTGAGCAGCGATGCCAACTCCAGCCTTGTGCAGGGGGGAAGGCAGGACTCAGGCGAGGAGCGATCTGCCAGCCCCAGCCTTTGGGAACTACGGTCACCCTATCAAGTATGTGCATCGCTGCCCACCCGAGCTCTGCGTTCCCCTGCGCAAAGCGGGGGGGAGGCCCTCAGGCAAGCAGCTTGGGCCAGCCCTGCAAGTGGGGGCAAAGGGAGTTGTAGGTCTCAGGCCAGCCATTCGCAATGTCCCGTTTTCTCTTTGGGAAATATGACCACCCTTCTTCTGTGGCATTTAGGAAAGTCACTTAAGGTCCAAAAAGTTTCCTCTCTTTTGGCTTGCTCTGTTTTTGGGAAGCCCAACTTTTTAGACACCTGCAGCAAAATGTTCAAAGCAGGGTGCATAAAGCTAAGATCATGATTCCATATTTAGGTACCTAAATGAGTGGCCTGAGTTTCAGGAATGATTAACTTCAGGGGCAGCTTTGGGTGCTCAGCACCTGTGAAAACAGGTCTCTTAAGTATTTAAAGTTGCGCACCCACAACTAGACAACACTTCTGTAAATGTGGTCCTTGTCTTCGCTACCTCAGGTTCTCCAGGACAATAATATTTTCTTATCTTCCTCTCCGTGTATTGTGAGGATCAGTTGATTAATTCACAGCACTATCTCAATGTATTCTTATTTCAGTACCACAAATGTTACAATGTCGGATCAGGCTGTTTGTCACATTCAAATCAAAAGGATCACACAAGATATATTGCGTTGAAAGCATACACACACACAATCTTTGGAGAAAGTGTTGCTTCAAGAAACTTTCCACATGGGACATACATGTGTTTTTGGTCTAGCAAAAATAAAGCAGCAGCAAGTCTCCAGTGTGATAAATCAATCTGTATCAAGGAAGGGCTAGAAAATTTCTAAGTACTTGTTACTCTGTAAGTTAGTACAAATAGCATGCATCAAACAACTTCAACAAATAGGAAGCATATTTGGAAGGAAGACATAACATTTTCCTATGTGTTATGCTTGGTGCTTCTTCCGAGCAAGTACAGTGACAAGGCTAAGAAGACTTCCTGATATATATGGCTACTGAAGCTAGTATGGTATATGTACTGTATATCAAGCCTCATCATTTGCAGCTTGTGGAGACTGCCTAATCAAAGCACTTTTCAGAAGGAGGAAACATAGAGGACTTTCAATAACAAGCCACACTAAAAAGTCTTTCGCTGAAGACGGCTAATGGTGTGAGGTTTGAAGATTTTTGAAAAGTGCTTATTTTATCTTTGGATATAAAATTATAGATGTAATGCAAACCTTTTACAGAAGCTTGTTGATGAGGGGAAAGTAATTCTTTTGGGATACGGGAGGGTGATTATATTTTTTTAGGTCACAGTCTAATTATTTAGAACCATGTTATTTTGCATTGTCTATGTTTATGGATGCACAAAAGAGCTGCAAACACCCTTTATGGGCCTACTGCAGTGTGTGAGATGCCCTCTCAAGGTCATTTATTATCATCATGTTATCTTTAGCACCTCAGATTGCATTTTCTGGTATGTACTAAAAATAATGATCTCTCGTTACTAAGGAATATTTGTTTAAAAGTGTATCATATTTTAGGTTCATATCAATAGAGAATAAACTTTTTTGAAGAACACGTAAATATAAAAAATCCAGACGATGGAGAACAACAATCCAGTTGTTTCTGAGTGAACAGTACTTTGCCCCAGGACATGCTGTTTCTGCTGTTACACTGAGCACTAAATCCAAAATATCTCAAGCACGTGACGGGGAGAGTTTCAGACCAGCAGGTGTCAAGCAGTTAAAGTGTGACGTACCATAGGAATCTGATATAGGGGCAGATCCTGAGGGTCTTGCTCAGATTAGCCTCAGTCCAAGCACTGAGTAAACTATGAGTTAAAACCTCACTAGATGGGCCCCAATAACTACAGTGGGGTGTCACCCATTCACACCAGCAGGGAATATGGCCCATTGTACACCTAAGATTAAAGGTTCTGGAAATCTCTGGCTGCACAGGTAAATGTAAATCAACAAGTGCTTTAAGGAATGGACTGCCTCTTTGCTATGTGTTTGTACAGCACCCAGTATAGTGGGGCCCTGACCCAGGGCTGAGACTCCTGGGCACAACTATAATGCACATATAACAATAATAATTAACAGTAACTAGATCTAAAAAGACAACATTTGTTTAGGATAAGTGTAACCCACACACCTCCAATGTGGTGTTCTGTCCCATCTAGAGGCACCAAGACCACTAAGAGAGAGAGTTAATGAATATGCTCTACAGCCTTCACCAAGAGCGGGTTGGCTTTTAGCTCATTCGGTAAAGTCTCCTGCACTAAGCGGAGGTTCCAGGTTTGATCCCACCAATGACCGGGGTCTGTCAGTGTTACATAAGCACATAAGAATATTTTGAAAAAGGGGCCCTTTGAAGGAGTGGATGGGAAACAAACTCAATGTTGAAGAAATGCAGCCAAGAGGGATAAAGCCTAAAAGTTTTCAGTACATCAGTCTTTGGTGTGAGGATACATTCATCAAGGAGAAAGCCAGGTGGCAGTTTACATACTTAAGATCAAATCCTGATCCCATTGAAGTCATTGTCCATCTTTTGATATTGAGGCCTCTATATTATCTTTCCCTATTATGTGGGGATGGGTTTGTATCCAAATACAATCACTGGTGTCAACCTTCCTTATTAAATCCTGCTATATTTTAAATTGTATATCCTCACTCACCATTATCACCAGGTCCACGTCACATTCTCCCCACCCCGCTCCGCTTTTATCATACAGCCTACGATCTTTTCCACAGGTGAGCCTTTAATAAGCTGCAATAATATTCAAGAAACCAAATTATAAATGATAGGTTAGCTGCAGACTATTGGAGACCAAAAAAAGACTTGTTTTTCTAATTGTATTTTTAATGGAGATAGAGAAATGGATTGACTGCCAAGTGCTTTCAGATAGGTCACCTCCTCGGTGAGAGATGATGCTTTCTTAGAATGTATTTTGGTTAATTGCATCCTAGGTGTGGCCGAGGTAATAGTCCTAGTGGGAGGTCGTCAGATGATTGGCATGAACCAACGTGCTTTAACGGCGGTCACTTGCTTAAATCCTCAAAACAATAAATGGTACCCTTTGGCCTGCCTGCCTTTCTACGATCGGGAGTTTTTCAGCGTAGTCAGCGCTGGAGACAACATCTATCTTTCAGGTAAGCAGCACACACACATTGGGAGCAGAAAAGCATGGCTCCTTGAAAACCATACTGTACCATGTAAGAAGGGAGGAACAGTTGCCAGTTTTATTCAACCACCCCTGGGGGAAAGGGAAAAACAAAACAAATATGCTTTTATCACTCTCCATTTCACTTCAGCTCCAATTTCGTCCCAGAGCAGTCAACAGCACATTTTATATAGAGAATAGGTTCTACAACCATCAAACCTGTGAAAGAGGTTTCCAGGCTGTGGTAACATAATTCAAAACAGTGGCTGAAGCTGGGTCTAAATAGTGGGTTGCTGTATTCAAGATTGACTGAGCTGCTGACTATGTGACCTATACTTAAAATATTTGTTTACAAGAGTGTTGTTGAAATCTCTCTTTTGATAGTAGACTGTAGCCCTATAATCTTGTTAGGTTCAATGCTCCTGAAGCCACGCTCCTGAAAAGGGTTTATCTAAAAGAGTTGCCGGCTACAATTTATGCTTGAAGTATAAAGGTATCTGTTTGTATTCAATCATATGGTACATTTCCTGGGATTGGGGAAAAAAACAACCTCCTGTGGGTACTTGTAAGGATCCCCCTAGTGGTCCCTGAGTGTAAGTTTGATTATGTCTGAGAATAGAAAGAATCTCAGGCAAGGAATGTTTGTGTGGTTTTGAATCCACCATCACTTCTCCTTATGCTGACTAGAGAGATGTTAGAAACCCCAGGAGCTGAATAAAAAATTATGGCTACCAAGTTAGTCAGATCTCTGTGTTTTCCTACTGGTGTTAAGTTCCCCAGTGGAGGTCTTTGTGCAATGCTGGCCATTTTGTTAACCTAGTTTCTATTAGGAATCCACATTGCAGACTGTGTAATAGCTAGAGTTGTACAAAAGATTAATAATGAAACCCAACCCTCCCCAAAAAGTTTATTAGATCCCTTTGTTGTGAATCTGGACCAGTTTATGGTAGTGGGTGGACACCATGTAAAAGTCAGGAGTCTCACATGGTTTCAGTGCAAAACTTGCTGAGTACCACTGGGTTTTTTGCTTTTGTAGCGGGGTGCTCCCCGCTCCCTGCCGGCCAGGGCTGGAATAGCCCTGGAAAGAAGGTTTGTAGCTGGCTGAGCCTGCTAGCAGGCTTAAGTGGAAAGCAGGCTCAGCTGTGTGGCCACGCCCCAAACATTCCAGGCTGTATAAAAGCCTGGGAGGCAGGAGTTAGGGGGAGAGAGAGAGGGAGAGTGAGTTTACTCTGAAGGTCAGTCTACTCTGTAGGCAGCAGGAGACAGGGCCTGGCTGCAAAGTACCTGGACTGGGACAGGGCGTGGGTGAGGCAGCTGGGAGCCAGGGAGCCTAAGCTCTAGGGAGAGGGCCCCAGCTTGCCGAGCCTAGGGAAGGCCCGACCCATGGGGTACTGGGGATTGCAAGGGGGCAGTCTCCTCTGCAATCAGAGGGAGACAGGGCCTGGCTGCAGGGAGCCTTTATCAGAGTACCCAGACTGGGACAGGGCGAGGGCAAGGCAGCTGGGAGCCAGGGAGCCTAAGCTCTAGTGAGAGGGCCCCAGCTTGCTGAGCCTAGGGAAGGCCCGACCCACAGGGTACTGTGGGTTGCAAGGGGGCGGCCCCTGGGCTGATAAGAGCAGCAGGCCAACCCCTTCTTGCCGGTGACGAGTAGCCATGAGACTGCAGTCAGCCTCAGAGAGACTGAGGCAGTGGTGACTGGCAGTGGCCGTATCTGAGGCAAGTTGGGGATAGTGGGTGTTGGGTTCCCCAGGGAGGGGAGACCCTAAGGCCAGGGGGGTACTGCAGGGGTGCAGCACCCTCAGCAAGGGGCTCCGGGGTCCGGGAGGAGCACGGAGCCAGTGTGGAGAAGCGGACGTCGGCTGGCAGAGGGCGCTCCAGGGTCAAAAAGAGCTAATTCCCAGACAACCAGACGGGGGCGCCGCCGGGTGAGCGACCGACCCCGTTGCAGCTTTGTTCAGATGTGAAACACAAAGCAAGTATAAAAGTAAAATAAAATAAAAGCCCCTAAATCTGCTGTGGATAACCCGGGAGGTTTAATGAAATATTCTTTGGTAAAACATTACTGAGGGAAACACATGGTTTTGTCATTAAGGCATAGAACTGAGACTCTGAGTTCTGTTCCTGGCTCAATCACTGACTCCTGGTGTGGTCTTAGATAAATCACTTTGCCTTTCTCTACCTCAGTTTCCTATTCTGGAAAGCAAGAATAATAATACTTATCCACTTTAGGGGGTGTTGAGAAGTGAACGCTTTGAGACCTTCAATTAGAAAGAGCTACAGAAATATCCAGTATTATTAGTACTTTTAAACTCTGTGGCAGTGCCTAGTCCAACCCCCTGCTCAAAGCAGGACCAATCCCATTTTTTGCCCCATATCCCTAAATGGCCCTCTCAAGGACCTCATTTAGCAGGCCAGTGCTCAAACCATTGAGCTGTCCCTGCCCACTGTACTTTATATGTGTACAAAACATGTTGTTTCTGTTCTTTGTCACTTAACTGAATTAAGTATTCTGGATTTCAGAGTGGACAGTGTCTAGCAATCCAGTCAGTCTCTGCCATATGATACCTTCTTACAAGTGTGTGGTAATTGAATAGATTGGAAGTTATTTATGGATGTTGGATGTGTATACTCCTTTATGCACATGTCCTTCTTAGTCTGACATCTTGATATTCTCATGTCATTTTACAAAAACAAACCTTTGAGATGCATGAATAAATGACACAGATTTGCTTCATAGGAACAGATGTTCCCTGTTGAGGGTGATTTATTTTAATTACTCAAATGTCATTTGAAGAGCTTTTACTTGGTAACTGGCTTTGATTGCAACATACAGTGGACTTCCTGCATCCAAGTTCTCACTTAATTCTCTCCTTTTCTGACTCTTGCCTTGTTGGCAGGTGGCATGGAGTCTGGTGTCACCCTCTCAGATGTCTGGTGTTATATGTCCTTACTTGATAACTGGAATCTCGTATCCCGAATGACAGTCCCAAGGTGTAGGCACAACAGCCTGGTGTACGATGGGAAAATTTATACCATTGGAGGCGTTGGTGTGTCAGGCAATGTTGATCATGTGGAAAGGTAAGAGTCCCCTCCTAAAGAAATTATTTGATAATAAAAGCACACTGTTGACTCAAATTAGCTCTGAAATTTTGATTTGGTCAAAACAAACTTTTACAGAAGATAAGAAAAATCAAAATGTTTACCCTTTTTTTAAAAGTTCCAGTGGAAAAAAAATGTATTAAACAAATAGTAGCTTGTGGTGTAGGAACTGGAGCTGAGACATACCAAATTCATCTCATATAGGCATCCGTTACATGGGAACACTTTTCAATCCGTATTGAGATCATGGTGGGAACCAGATTTTTCATTTAACTTTGGAGTGCTTGTCTTTGTAAACTTAATGCTCTTTTAACATAGTTTTCTTTATATAATTTTATATAAAATATATAAATATTGTGTTTAAAAATACGTTAAAAGTAAAATTATTAAGGTTGCAAAGTTAAGATGAGACGTTAGGAAATCCTAGAATTAAAGTTGCCTGTGCAATTTGCATTTGTGTCCCTGGGGTATATGCATTATGATTAGAGCTCTGCGAATAACTGAGCATGCTAGAATATTTATAGTTTAAACAAGCAAGTCTAGCGCCAGCCTGCTATACATGCTTATCCAGTAGCATGGTAGGCTTTCTCCATATCATTTCAGTGCATTCTGCCTCTGCAGGGGTAGGTAAGCCCTGGTGATGGGGATTTGTTAAACTCACAATTATAATTAATCTGCTATTATCGATAAAAGTGACTTATGAGAAGCCACAGTAGAACAGAGTGCATGCCTAGATTGTGTGTCCCCCTGGGTTATGCTGAGAGATCAGAAGTTTTTAAAAATTAAGGTGAAGTAGAGGGATTAAAGAGTGGGTTAGTTTCATTGTTTAAATCTTTTGTGTGCGCGTGTGTGTTTTGTGTTTGGTTTTGGAACTGACATTCTGGGCTTTTAACAGTAGAAAAGTGAGGAGAGAAAAAGTTCTCCTTAAAAACTGCAACCCACAGACTGACATTATTCAAACTGAAACATCTCCCAATTGCTCTAACATCCTAATTTTAGCAGGTACTCAGGAAATTGAAGGCAGATAGAATAATTGTTCCAAGTCTTATGAGCAATGAGGCATTTTGAATTTGGGTCATCTCTTTCAGGAGAATCATTAATGTTCAGAATAATGTTAATTTAATTGCTCCATTTTCTGATGTCACATGCACAATTAAAACCCAACTCAAAACTTCCCGGTTCCTTCCTTGTATGTGTGGTTATGACCTGCACTAATAGGTAGACTACATTTTCCACTATAGTGTGGACTGGACATTTCTCTCCGAATGTGCCAAGTTTGCTTTGGACGGGGCATAGAAATACAGTCTCAGGAGACCATCTATGCCTTTGATCATTTATTACCCAGACTAGATATAAAACACATACAAAAGACCCGCTTTACAAGAATGGTGAAGTCAAGCACCCAAAAGTTAGGAAGTTCCAGAATTAAGATTGTCTGTGCAATTTTTAGTCAGCCCCTTTGTGAGTATCCATTATGATACTGTTGTGAGGTGGGTGAAACCTTGTTATGGGTTGAGTTAAAAAAAACCTTGTTCAAGCTTGTATGCAGGTCAGTAGGTCCCCTGAGCCACTGGGGCAGGAGGGGAGCTACTGTCTTGCTGCAAGGCCTTGGCCACACCTCCCTGGCACAGGGGAATTAAGAGTGGGAGGTGGGCCAGCAAGAGTCCCCGGCGGGCCCCTCAGGCAGGGGAGCGCCGGCAAGACCCCGGCGGGCCCCTCAGGCAGGGGAGCGCCGGCAAGAGTCCACGGTGGGCCCCTCAGGCAGGGGAGCGCCGGCAAGAGTCCACGGCGGGCCCCTCAGGCAGGGGAGCGCTGACAAGAGTCCGGGGGTGCACCTCACAGGTGAGGGGGCACCAGCAGGACTCAGGGTCGTCTGCCACAGGGAGCTCCGGATCCCCTTCAGCATCCGCTTCCGTCAGCCACGGGGTGCTGCTGGACTCTGGCGGTCCCCCAGGGTACTCTGCTCCTGGCAGCTCCGGGCCTCCCTCAGCTTTTGCCTCTGGCAGGTCTGGGTCCCCGCTGAGCTCCGGCAGTCCCTCGGGGTACTCCGCAGCAGGCAGGTCAGGAAACCCCAGTCCTTCCTGTAGAGGAGGGTTTCCTGGGTCCAGGGCCTCCCCTGGCTCGGCAGCAAGGTGTGGTGGGAGCAGCCTGCGGCCTGCGTCTATCTCCCTCCCTTGTGCTGCCCTGACTGAGCTACGACCCCCACCTTTTGTACTTCCTGTCCCACCCCTCCCCTTCCGGGGGGTGGAGCCATCTTGCTCTGGCCCCGCCCACTCAGGCGGAGGGAGTGATTCTTTCCCTTCTGGCTCGGAGGGAGGCCACCCAGGCCCCCTACAAAGCTGATGCCTGAGCAAGTCCTCCATTTAAGATAGTTAGGAGGCCAAACCCAAAACAAAGCCTAATAGAGTCTGCCCAGAAAATAGCACCATGGAGGCAGAGGCTGGCTATTGTGACCAGGTGTGTGGGTGGGTGAGTGAGAATCACTCACACAGAAAAAAAGTGGGAACAGACAAGACTACAAGAGGAAAATAAAGCAAGAAAGCCAAACAGTAAGTAAACAGTGCCTGTGAGCACAGCATGACCCCGGAAAAACTAGAGAGAGCGTTTGGACCTGGTATGTATTGGGTAAAGGGACTTAGGGGGCTGTAAATTATGAAACTGCTCTTTTTTGCTCTTGGTTCCCTCCACATTCTGAGACAGGACTTTGTACCTTCTTGGTAAACAAACAAAACTGCATCAAAGAAGTAACTGACTCTCGCCAGTTTGTACTTCCAACTAGAACATCCCCAGACTCCCAAACTTTGACTAGCCACTGGGATTTAAATGGGGCAACAATACAGCCTTTACTTACATAAGCAAATACTATTTTTTTCCACACCGGATCATAACTCGGTCAAATTTGGGCAGACTTTAATGGGAATGGCAAAAGGGACCTCCCTAACACCCCGGTGATCCCCCACCCCTGCCAAGTTTGAAGTCCCTGCTCCAAAGCAAGGCGGCAATAGAGAAGTTCAGTAAAATGGTTCTACGAATTTTTTAACATGAGCATAACATCTTGGTTTCCTTAATCTCGCTCTGAGAAATGGCTGGATTGTTTTACTGTAATTTTCAGAAAATTCCAGTTTAAGGCAATCATCCAGCATGGAAAATCTCATCCCAAATGGTTAAAGTTTGGTTAAATTATAATCAAGTGACTTCAGGGTCTTATGGAAAGTGTCCAGCACCCTTAACTGTAGGTGCTGCTGCCTGCACTGTGTAGAATTCATGTATGAGGATTGTATACGGATGGGCATTTGCTAAATGTCGTTTGTGCTATCCAGAAAGCACTAATGCAGTTAGGAGGAATTTTCTTTGGACTCTACAGGGGGTGAGTTATGGAATAACCCCTTCCTTGTTCCTTTGTCTGTAGTTTATTTATACTGTAATCTCTACGGGGTCTTGGCCGTTGAGTGAAATCCTGGCACCACTGAAGTAAATGGGAGCTTTACTATGGACTTCAGTGGGGCCAAGATTTCATCTTTGGTCTGCTAGTATGTCTTTAAAGAGCCAAGCAGGTGCCACTCTGATGGGCAATCTTCTTAAAACCTAACCAGATATATAAATGGACAGATCCGTGTAATGCATTATTATGTATTAATTTAATGAAATAATGTGAACATACCAGCTAAGCTGAATCATAAACTCACTCTGTGAAATGGACGTTTTAAGCAATTAGACACATGTTCTGCGGGATTGGATTATTGGGCTATGTTTTCGGAAGAAGATTTTTAGGGAAATAGCAGTGACACTACAGTTCTCAATCAAGCCCCTCTGGCAATGTCGTGTGTAACAGGAAGTAAGTCCTTAGCTGTTTAGGGGAGAGATTTGCACACCAACCTGTCTGCTTCTGTTACTCTTCAGGGAATTCTGCACCAAAATATTAAAGATTATGGACACAATATTTTAAAAATCTGCCACTTTTATTTGTCAATACATGGGGCTCCAGCATGGCAGTGGGGAGCACAGACCACTGGCTGCACAGAGGTGGGAGGTCACCTTGAAGCCCCCACCTCCCCCAGTACAAGGGCTCGGCAGTGAGGCTGCACCTACCCTGACATATCACAAGGGCCAGGCCTGCCCCAGAAACACCCCAGCGCCCTGCCCCTCTGTGCCAGGTTCACCAGGTGTGGGTAGGCAGGCCCAGCCCACCAGGATCCAAGTGTGGAGGGGCTTAGTATGAGGGGATCCAGGTGTGGGGTGAGAGGTTTCTGTGTAGGGCAATCTGGGTGCAGGCGGCTAAGTGCAGGGGATCCAGATGAAGGGGTGGTTGGGGCTCAGTGGGGGGGAGGGTCTGGGTGTGGGCAGAAGGGGCCTGGGGGGGTCAAGATGTAGGGGGTAGGGCTTGAGGGTTCAATGGGCCTGCTTAATGGGGGAGCCCCAGCTGCTGCCAAGGGGTCACCACGTGCTGGATGCCCACTTCCCCCCGTCATTTCCCTATCCCCTATTTTTCTCCATCCCCCTGCCCTCTCTCCCACATTCCCCTCCCCCAGACCTATTCCAACCCCCTTCCGTCCCTACTGCCTCTTCCCTCCACTCCCTCGCCCCTCTTCCCTCCTTTCCCCCACCCCCTCCTTACCCAGCCACACTGCCAGCACTCACAGGTGCACAGAAAACGGGAGGGTTCCCAACACACAAAATTAGAGCACAACGGACACTGGAAGCAGCGGGCAATGCAGCCTCCTGCCTTCAGAAATGGGGGGAGGGAGTGGTACGTAACCCTGTTTGCCCCCCATGTCTCACCTCTGTTTGGGGAGAGCAGTTCCACCTCCCCCCCCCAAAAAAAACAACAACCCTGAATCCATGGTTGTCCTCTCCCATATACACATACATGACTTCCCTGCCAGTCTCTGCAAGGAAGTACAGGAATTCTGCGGGAGTTGGGGGCTGTACAGTCTCACAGAATCTCTCCCCCCCCCCTCAGTAGAATTCTGAGCTTGTGTACAAATAATGGATGGAGGAACGAAGAGGATCTATGAACTGGGTTTCTAGATAATGGATGGAGCTTCCTAATATGTGAGAGCTGAAAAGGCAGCATATGCTGACTGTATATATGGCTAAATGTTTGTGGATTTGGATACTTCATAATAATAATCTGTCTGAAAGATGTTGAACAATGAAGCATGTTGTTCTGATTCAGGACCTCTGGATTTATGTAAAATTGGCTGACTACTTCAATGTATATGTGCACATGGAATACAGTTTAAAAAATTAAATATTACAACATCTGTAATTGTCTCTTTACACACTGTTTCAGAACCTACTGTTATACTGATGTCTTAACAAAATTACATCTAGAGCTTTGTCCAAGAATAGTTCATTAAGATCCTCCGAACAGTTAGAAGGAAATGAAAAAGGCAAAACCATTAATATGATTTTAAATATCATATGAGCCATTGGGAACGCAGATCGATACTACACAATGAAGGTTTATTTTGTATTGCATCCTTCCTGAAAATTGTATTCCAAAGTTAAATAATGTATAAGATAGTGAAGGGTTGGTGGTCTATGAACTACTGATCATGATAGCATAAAGACTTTATCATGTGAATAAATTAAAGCATTCAGTCATAAGGCTGTTTAACCTTAGAAGGAGAGAAATTATGAGGCCAAGGAAAAAGGGGGGAAAATGTGTTTTCAGATGAAGTATAAAAAGAGTTGGAGAGCTCATAAGGCAGAGAGCTCCTCCGAAGGACAGAAGTTGCGGAGTAAAAGCCTGTCTTGCCGTTGATGCTGAGATGGTGGGGAAAGGAAGAGAACGAAAGCACGTGCTAAATGAGATGAGCGAGGTGAGAGAAAAATCAGTCCTACGAGGGAAAGCTGGGAAATGCAGAATTTTCAAAACAAGGAGGGTTGTTTTTATTTTGCAGGTCTACTTATGCTAAGCAATCTGGTTCATCTTGTATTTAGCTGCAACACTTTGAGTCCCTTTCCCAGACCTGAGGAAGAGCTCTGTCAGTCCAATTACTCCACCACCCAACTTTTCTCTCTAATGTTCTGGGAGTCACATTGCTAAAACAACACTGCATACAGCAACGGCTGGGTCATGTGAGGTGACGAGACATGGGATATGTTGCCCAAAGAGTACAAAAGCTAGTACAGTAAACCCTCGATTTAACGGACCTCGATTTAACGGACTTCGGATGCAACGGACAAAATTTCTGAGCAAGCTGATGCATTCCTGATCCATTTCTGGTGGGCTGGCTGCCGGCTCTCGGCTGCCGCCCGGGTCACAGCAGCGGGCGGGCTGGCTCCTGGCTCCCGCCCGGGTCCCACCAGCAGGCAGGCTGACTGACAGTTCCCGACTGCCGCCCGGGTCCCGGCTGCTGGGACCCGGGCGGGCTGGCTGACAGCTCCCAGCAGCCGGGCCCTGGGCGGGCTGGCTGCCGGCTCCCGCCCAGGTCCGGGATAAACAAGGGATAAAAGATAGGGAGTAGCTCTGTGCTGATTAGGCCTTAATTGGAGTATTATATTCAGTTCTGGGTTCTACATTTCAGGAAAGATGTGGACTAAATGGAGAAAGTCCAGAGAAGAGCAACAGAAATGAACGAAGGTCTAGAAAACATGGCCTGTGAGGGAAGATTGAAAAAATTGAGTTTGTTTAGTCTGGAGAAGACAAGATTGAGAACGGGACATAACAGTTTCCAAATACGTAAAATTTTGTTACAAGGAGGAGAAAAAATGTTTTTCTTAACATCTGAAGATAGGATAAGAAATAATAGACTTAAATTGCACCAAAGGCAGTTTAGGTTGGACGTTAGGAAAAACTTCCTAACTGTCATGGTGGTTGAGCACCAGGATAAATTGCCTAGGGAGGGTGTGGAAATTTCATCATTGAAGATATTTAAGAGCAGGTTAGACCAGGGGTGGGCCAACCTTTTGGCCCGAGGACCACATTGGATTTCAAAATTGTGCGGAGGGCCGGGTAGGGAAGGCTGTGCCTCCCCAAACAGCCTGGCCCTGCCCCCTATCTGACCCCCACCCACTTCCCATCCCCTGACTGCCCCCCCTTAGAGCCTCCGACCCATCCAACCCCCCCCCCATTCCTTGTCCCCTAATCGCCCCCCCCAAAGACACACACACACTTTAACTGCCCCACCCAGGACCCAATCCCTTATCTAAGTCCCCCTGATCTTTGTTCCTTGACTGCCCCCCCGAAACCCTCCTCACATCCCTAACCACCACCCCTGGGACCCCACCCCTTATCTAAGCCCCCCCTCCCTGCTCTTTGTTCCCTGACTGTCCCCTCCCAAGACCCCGCACCCTAACCACTGCCCCCAGGACCCCACTACCTAAGACCCCCTCCAATCGCCCTCCTCTCCGCTTACCTGTGCTCAGCTGGGCGTGGTGCCCTGCAGCTGGCAGCGCTGGGCCCGGCCCCCTGTTGCCCCGGCCCAGAAGCGTGGGGCCCCGTGGCTGACAGCACTCCCGGTGTTCAGGCCAGGGAGCACGGGACCCTGTGGCTGACGGCGTTCCCCCCTGGCAGGCGGCACTCATCTCGGCCAGGCTCCCCGCCTCCCAAGCGCGGGGCCCGCGTTGGGTGGCACTTGGCCCAGCTGCGAGCTGGATAAAAATGGCCAGTAGGCCACATGTGGCCGGCGGGCCGTAGTTTTCCCACTCCTGGGTTAGACAAACATCTGTCAGGGATGGTCTCGGCAATACTTAGTCCTGCCATGAGTGCAGAGGACTGAACTAGATGGCCTCTCAAGATCCCTTCTAGTACTGTACTGTGATTCTATTAATATTACATACAAATATGAGGTTTATATCACTATGCGATTATATTGCAATTTTTAAGTGATGCTTTTAGTAGCCAAATGCAGAGTTGGTACCTTATTTTTGGCATCAAACTTTGAAAATTAGATCTAGTAAAGGATTGTGCCCCATCATACATTCCTGCCTCCATATTATTTGATATTATTTCTTTCTTTTCCCAATGATTCCATTTTTTTCTGACATTAAGTTGTCAAGAAAGAGCTTAGAGGTAGTGAAAATCTTTAGAAAGTGCACTTACCAGTTCTCTTTATTATATGTGAATTCCCTCATTTTAGTTGGCTAAAATGTATCTCCATTTTGGATTTTCATTTTTATTAATGTATAAATAGTGATCAGTTATTTTTATTGAAATGTTACTAGTGGAAAAGAAGTCAGTTCCTGTCAATTTCTGCTCCTTGCACTACTCCCTATCTTTTATCCCTTGTTTGGTCCCACATTTGGACATTGGGGGTATGTCTACACTGCAAGTGGGAGCACAGACTTGTGTGGGTGGAGCTTGTAATAGCATATTAAAAATAGCTGTGCAGACAGTGCTCTGATTGTTCCAGCTCAGGCTGGAACTTGGGTTCTCAAACGGCCCCATCACCTCAGCTCAAGCTGCCGCCCAAGTTGCAGTCTCAGAGCACAGTCGCTATATAGCTGGTTTTAGTGTGCTTACGCAAGCCTGACCAAGACAAGTCTGCAGGCTCAGGCTGGGAGGCGCACTCCCCAGGGTTGTGCAGACATACCCTGGCAGCCTGAGAGACATGTCACAAAGGGAGACTATCACTAGGAATAAATATGTCAGTTTCAGAAAGAGATTCTGAAGACCAGGAATCTAGAGTATTTGCATGTTGTAAGCATCCATCCTATTATCAGGAGCCAAAGTTCTAAACAGGGTGATGAAGGCTTTTGTGTTGATCATCAACTGTTCCGAGTTACTACCATTTAGGCAACTACTATTTGACTGAATGTGCCATTACATGGAAATATTGAAGCATGTTGTTTTCCACTATCTCCAAGGCTTATTTTACTGGAGCTATTTGGATGACTGCCGCATTATTTAAAAAAATAGATGTCTGATCTTGTGACATTGTCTAGAATGAATCTTAATCCATTGTTTATTAACTGCACATCCTTATGGTCAATGGCTTAGTTAAATCAGATACTGATGACCATAAAACTAATTTAGTGCTCTAATGAATATTCTTTTCTGTTGGGCTACATGTTAAAAATGGATGCAATGAAGAAATCTTATTCCAGTAGCAAGCTCCCCATTAATATTTGCAGTATCCTGCAATGCAGTGTAGTAGTAGCTTGATACATACAGTGGCAATTAAATGAAGGCAATTTACACATGCACAGAATGTGCATTAATGGCTAGTTAACTAGAGTAAAAAGAGCTATCATGTTGCATTATGTTTGATGATGAGATGAGCTTCACAAGCTAAACAATTCAAGTATATTAACAATTCTCTGCCTCTGGTTGCTGTTGGATATTACCACCCTGATTTGCAAGAATAATCTTACTGTATTGCAATTAATAGAAATTAATTAGTGGAAGTCATCTTGACACAGGTGTCCCGAGTTTCTTTAGCTCAAGCTATAATTGGTCTTGAGAGGCACGTGAAGAAATAGATCTGGTTTCCTCTGTGCCTTTATCATTATCTTCTTCAAAGGATAGAAAGCGGCATTAATGGCATTATCTG
This sequence comes from Sternotherus odoratus, assembly GCA_032164245.1. NCBI lineage: Eukaryota > Metazoa > Chordata > Testudines > Kinosternidae > Sternotherus > Sternotherus odoratus. Next base: position 14,170,299 of record JAVMKO010000003.1, on the reverse strand, counting down.
CCCAAACAGTTGGATTGCTTTGGTGTTAGAAGGTATGTTTTCAGGTCTGTTTTATCTGTCTGCCTAGCTGTCTATCTCTGACTGTTTCATCTGTCAGTCTGTCATGCATTTACAACACATCCCTCACTGTATTATCCTATTGCTTTTGTTTTAGGTATGACACAATAACCAATCAGTGGGAGACAATCGCTCCTCTGCCAAAGGCTGTGCATTCTGCAGCTGCCACTGTTTGTGGTGGCAAGATCTACGTGTTCGGTGGGGTGAATGAAGCTGGTCGTGCTGCAGGAGTCCTGCAATCATATGTCCCTCAGACTAATGCATGGAGTTTTATAGAGTCTCCAATGATCGGTAAGTGATCAGCATTTCACAATTTGGAAAAGAAATGAATGTCATGATATAAATGTCTGTACCACAAAATAGGTAAACCAAAGGGGCTGAATAGAAATCTGTCCTTAGTAAAAGGCTGAGGAAAAGGTGTTTGTAATAGCAATGTTGGATGGGGTTGGTAACAGTATGTAATATGTTAAGCTGTAGATGCAGTGATCTGGATCCTTCACTCAGGGCAGATGGTTATTTAGCTAGAAGGGGTGGGCTCAGGGTGGGGACAGAAAGGAAAGCAACAGAGATATGGATACCTTTTACAGTACACTAAAACTTTGTTATGCTATCAAATGTCACAAATGTCATGCCTAAAACAATGCCATTCATTTAATGGATTATTATTACTGTTGTTGAAATTCCTCTTGTCCCAAAGGAAGTGAAGATCTTTTTTGCAGGAACTCGTGGATGTTGTTCAATGGAATTCATCCTGCAGGATAGAAAATCCACAAGACAGGTGGATTACGAAGATCCAACACTGTTTTTATTAGTTATGTTTACAGTGCCCAGGAGAGTGCTACATGCCTTACAGAACAAAGAGAAAGACAGGGGGAGTAACATTTTCAAAAGCACCTAACGGCTAGATCCTTTAAATTCTTAAATAGTCATCAGAGCAAGGACTAGCAAGCAGCTAGGGAGTCAGGACTTAGGTGGCTTTGTGCATGCCAACCAGTAGAAATGAGGGCCCCTAGGGGACTTTACCAATGGAAACATAAGTGCCTAGTGTGTTAGGTGGCAGCTAAGTAGGGTTTTGAGGATCTACATTTTGCACCTAGGCACCTAAAATGGCATTTACAGAGCTAGCCCTAAGTGACTTAGGCCTGGGCTACACTGGCGGTGGGGTTCGACCTAAGATATGCAACTTCAGCTACACTATTTGCATAGCTAAAGTCAAAGTACCATAGTTCGACTTATCTGGCCATCCCCACAGTGGCGAGTTGACCACGGCGGCTCCCCCATCGACTCTGCTTACTCCTCTTGCGGAGCTGGAGTTCTGGAGTTGATGGGAGTGTTTTCGGGGGTCGATTTATCGCGTCTAGGTGAGACGTGATAAATCGATCCCCGATACATTGAACACTACATGCCGGAGGGGCGGGTAGTATAGACGTACCCTTAGAACCTAACAATAAGTCTGCATGGGATCTGGAAGATACAATTTCCAGCTCAAATAGACATATGGACATTAGCTATGATCAAGCTAACGTGCTAAAAATGGAGTGCAGTCACGGTGGTGCAAGTGGGGAGATGGTCTAGCTGCCCTGAGTATGATCCCGTCTGAGAACCTATGTACATATTAGAATAGCTAACCCCTCCCACCACTCATGCCACTGTGGCTAGACTTCTATTTTTTTGCACACTAGCTCCATCAGAGCTAGCACGGGTATGTCTGTGAAGGCTGAAAAATTACACCTCCATCTTCAGTGCAGATGTATCCTAAGATCCATTCTCAAAAGTGACATAGGTACAGAGACGTCTAAATAGCATTGACTTTCAATGGGACTTCGTTTCCTAAGGCTCAGATCCTCGTATTTAGGTGTCTAACTCCCATTGAAATCAATAGCTGATTGATTGTAAAGATTTTAAACTGTTAGACAGGATGATGCACCAGTAGGGCACAGCACTACAAGGACATGGTAATTCAGGTTAGGCCTGAGCACCTGTGGATGTCTAAAATAAACTACTTTTCCCCCCTGCTGTATATTAATTATTATTATTATTATTATTATTTTATTTATATGTTTATTTATTTACTACATCCCTACTTCAGGCATCGTGGAAGAAGCAAGTCTTGGGGAGTCAGTTCTGTGTTTACAGCTTCCCCTGTGGATACAGCATTGCTCTTTTCCTTTTCCCTGGCTGTTCTTTGTGTCCAGTCTAACGTAACATGACATGCATATGATGTAGCATGAAGCGCCCAGCGGGTGGGCATCAGCCGCCAACAATCATATTTATGTATTACAGCAATGCTAACAAACCTATTTCCTGGCTTTTTCCATCACAAGGACACAACGGCTGCTGTTCGTATAATCGACTGAGTGACATTATGAGGTTTTTCTGCGCTCAGAGCATACTGCAAAAATGAATGTATTATGCAAAAAAGTATTCTTTTTTCTTACTGAAATAGTACAAGTGCCACAGGAGCTGAGAATTCATTCCCTGGACTCGTTATATAGTCTAGCAGGTGTCAAGGCCGTGCGTGCTTGGAAAAATCATCCAAAAATATCCCAAGATGGGTACATCATACATTTTCAAATAAATTGTATTATTTCCCAACAAAAAAACACCATGAATAGGGGTAGGGGATGGTATTTGTGCTTTTTTTGAGAAATGTAAATAGTGAGTTAACAGTATTCTGAAAGGGTAACGTGCTGTGATTTTTATTGGGAAATAAATGCTACCAATGTATTTGAAAATTTATAAAGTTATTTAACACACGAGACTGAAAATATTGTACCCTACTGGAGGACATCTCTGATAGTGATGCTATGCTTGATCTTAACCAAAAGGCCCTGCGATTATTGAAAATATACTTTATTTTTGCAACTGTGAAGTAGTAGTAGTAACCATATTGATAAAATGTGCTCCCACTAAAGCTCGAGGGACACTGTACAGCGGAATGACATTCCACGTTCAATATGCTGAACCTTTACAAACAATGCAAAAAACAAAGACAGAGAATGGGACTTGGTGGTATTTTTATAAAAGGAAAATGGGATTAATTCCTGTAGAGATCATATTTCATGCCCATAGTAAAAAAGTGGTGCTCTGTTGACCTTAGATAAGATAATGGGCTCTTTAAATAAGTGTTACGTGTGCTGGGATTCCCAGAGTACAAGCAGCTCTTGAATGTAACCAGGACCAACCCTGTAAAGGGCTTTTTCACAACCAGTAATACTAGTTTAAAACGAGTCTGTGATTCTAAGGTAATCAATGACAAGAATGCAAGTATAGAACCATAGGACAGGAAGGGACCTCAAGAGATCATCTAGTCCAGTCCCCTGCACTCATGGCAGGACTAAACATTGTCTAGACCATGCCTGACAGGTGTTTGTCTAACCTGATCTTAAAAATCTCCAATGATAGAGATTCCACAATCTTCCTAGGGAATTTATTCCAGTGCTTAACCACTCTGACATTAGGAAGTTTTTCCTAATGTCCAACCTAAACCTCCCTTGCTACAATTTAAGCCCATTGCTTCATGTCCTATCCTCAGAGGTTAGGAACAATTTTTCTCCCTCCTCCTTGAAACAACCTTTTACGTACTTGGAAACTATTATCATGTCCCCTCTCAGTTTTCTTTTTTCCAGCTAAACAAACTAATAAATTTATTTGGGCATAAGCTTTTGTGGGCTAAAACCCACTTCATCAGATGCATGGAGTGAAAAATATAAGCAGTCTGGGAGTTCGACTGGATGATCTCCTGAGGTCCCTTCCAACTCTGAGATTCTGTGATTCTAAGACTAGGAGTGAATGGGTCACTACAAAAAGTAATTTTTCCTCTGCCGATACTCACACCTTCCTGTCAACTGTTGAAAAATGGGTGATGTCCACCTTGATTGCATTAGCCTTGCATTAGCACTACAAAAGTAATTTTCCCTCTCTTGATATTCACCCCTGCTTGTCAACTTTTGAGAATAGGCCACTTTCACCTTAATTGAATTGGCCTCGTTAGCATTGACACACACACACTTGATAAGGCAACTCCCATATTTTCATGTGCTGTTATATTTATACCTGCCTACTGTATTTGGGTTTTAGTACACAAAAGCTTATGCCTAAATAAATTTGTTAGTCTCTAAGGTGCCACAAGGACTCCTTGTTGTTTTTTATGATACAAATTAACATGGCTGTCACTCAGAAATGAGTTTTTTCAATCTTCCCTCATAGCTCATGTTTTCTTGACCTTTGATCATTTTTGTTGCTCTTCTCTGGACTTTCTCCAATTAGTCCACATCTTTCCTGAAATGTAGCACCCAGAACTAGACATAATACTCCAGTTGAGGCCTAATGAGCGTGGGACAGAGCAGAAGTACTTCTTGTGTCTTCTTACAACACTCCTGCTACTACATCCCAGAATGATGTTTGTTTTTATTTTATTTTTTTCCAACAGTGTTACTCTGTTGACACATACTTACCTTGTGATCCACTATGATCCCCAAATCCCTTTCCGCAGTATTCCCTCTTAAGCAGTCATTTCCCATTCTGTATGTGTGCAACTGATCATTCCTTTCCTAAGAGGAGTATTGTGCATTTGTCCTTATTGAATTTCATTCTATTTACTTTAGACCATTTCTCCAGTTTGTTCAGATCATTTTGAATTTTAATCCTATCCTCCAAAGCACTTGCAACCCCGCCAGCTTGATACCATCTGCAAACAGTGTAAGTGTACTCTCTATGCCATGATCTAAATCACTGATGAAAATACCAAACAATACCGGATCCAGAACTGATCCCTACGGGACCACACTCGTTATGCCCTTGCAGCTTGACTGTGAACCATTGATAACTACTCTCTGAGAATGGTATGACATATGGTAATTTGTCTGGAACCTAACCCCCTCATTTACATTAATTCTTATGGGGAAATTGGATTCGCTTAACATCGTTTCGCTTATAGTCGTATTTTTCAGGACCAGAACTAGGTTAAGTGAGGAGTTCCTGTATTTCTGGCAAGTGTCCACCCTCTGTTTCCCTAGCTGCCTCACTGGTGGAGTTCCCCCTCCATTCTTAAGGTGGGTAGCCCTCCCCGGCTGCAGAAGTTCTCCCCAGACTGGTGAGCGAGAGATACTTGTAAGTCCATCACTTCCAGGAGGTCTTGTGCTAACCTATCCAAGCCAACCTTGGCATGAAAGTTGGGATTTTAGGGAAGTCATTTGTTTTAAATTATCTCAATGCTAGTGAAACAAACTGGAGACCAAAGTCCTCTCTCCATAGAACTCTCCATAAGTAGTGAACTCTTTTACATAGCCTCGCCAGTCTGCTTCCAATCTATGCCACTTAGATTTCTCCTAGGAATAAGGAGGTCTACATTCATTTAATCCCTGGCATCTCTGCTGAGCCTGCCAGTAAGTGTACCAAATGAGATACTTGTGCACAAGGACTGAAACATGTTTCCCACAGGTCACAAAACAGTTATCAGGCAGTAATAACTTTTTGATGACTGCAGACCTGGAAATATACTCAGTGGAGTCTGTAAGGCTTGGTCTACACTGCAGTTAGATACTCTGGGGCTGACTCATGCCTTATGACTCTGGCTCACGGTGTTTGGGCCAAGGAGCTATTTAATTGTGGTGTTCAGGCTTGGGTTGTGGACTGAGGTCTGGGACCATCTCACCTTGCAGGGACCTAGAACCCAGCCTCCAGTCTGAACGTGAACATCTACACCGCAATGAAACAGCCCCTTAGCCTGAGCTCCCTGAGCCCAAATAAGTGGCCTGGGCCAGCCGCAGGTTTTTAATTGCAAAGTAGACATACCCTTTGTGGACTTGAGATGATGTAGATTGGCAGGAATCTATAGTTAAATCGTCTCCCATCTCTTCTTCCCAGTCTCTAACATCTAACAAAGCTGCCACTTAGTAACAATTCTGGTAACTGTAGTGCCACAAAGTCAACCAAGCACTCATACTTGCCCTGCTTACATTTTCATTTCTTGCTATGCTGTCCTTACAGCGCTGAAGAAAATGTATTTCATGCACAACTTCTTAAGGCTTCTCTTTTTCGCTGTAGACATGCTGAAGTCGGTGATTGTAAATAAGCATAATTATCTTGTCACTTTGTGTTTTAGTTCATTTTGTGTTTAATGCTAGGGCACTTAAATGTACCCTTTATGCTATATCAAATAACCAGTTGTCTACATTAACTCAACTATAAGTTTTGATTTGTGTTTCTCAATGGGTTTTCCATTTAAAGCTGCCCACACACTTGATATGCAACACAGGAGTTTTATTTACTTATCGCCGTAGTTAAATTTAAAATCTGGTGAGTGCTGTGGGGAAGCACAAATCAGGGACCTATGAACATTTCTGGTATCCAGTCTAAATCTAATTTCTTATACCATGTCCATCTCTGGATCATTAGGTTCCCACCCTAGTCTTCAGTTCAGACTCTCTCATGGTGGCAAGGGGTGGTGACTTTAGGACTTACAGGAACTCCTCACTTAAAGTCGTCCCGGTTAACATTGTTTTGTTGTTCTGTTGCTGGTCAGTTAGGGAACATGCTTGTTTAAAGTTGTGCAATGCCCCCTTATAATGATGTTTGGCAGCCTCCTGCTTTGTCCACTGCTTGCAGGAAGAGCCGCCTGTTGTAGCTAGCTGGTGGGTGGTTGGAACCAGGGTGGACCGGCAGCCTCCCTATTCAGCTCACCCTATGAGCTCCCCCACTCTCCTAAGTTCCATGTGCAGCAGCCGCCCAACAGGCTATCAATTGCCAGCAGTTCAGCTGTCCCTCCCCCCCCCCCCCCACTGCCATGTGCTGCTCCTGCCCTCTGCCTTGGAGCTGCTCCATGAGACTCCTGCTTGCTGTGCAGGGGGGAGGGGAGAAAGAGGGGGCTAATGTCAGAGTGTCCCCCTCTCCCTGCTCCTGCACCCCGCTTATCCCATCTTCCATAGAGCAGTGGGGACACACCAGGGAGAGAGCTGCCTGGCAGCAGCTGGTCTCTGCAAGCTCATCTAATTAACAAGGCACTGTACTTAAAGGGGAATCACTCTCTCTCACACACAGGGTGTGTGTCTCTGTCTCTGTCTGAGAGATAACCCTGGAGGACTCAGCCAATAAGGCATTCCCTGGGAAATATCCCACCCTCTGACTCCTCCACCTCAACCTAGCTTCACAGTCATTATCTCTGTGTACCAGTATTAAATTGGTTGTTTAAAACTTATACTGTGTGTGTGTACATATATATAGGTAGTCTTTTGTCTGGTGAAAAAAAATTCCCTGGAACCTACCCCTCTCATTCACATTGATTCTTATGGGGAAATTGGATTCGCTTAACATTGCTTCGCTTATAGTCGCATTTTTCAGGACCAGAACTAGGTTAAGTGAGGAGTTCCTGTACTTCTGGCAAGTGTCTGTTTCCCTAGCTGCCTCACTGGTGGAGTTCCCCCTCCATTCTTAAGGTGGGTAGCTCTCCCCAGCTGCAGAAGTTCTCCCCAGACTGGTGAGCAAGAGAACAGGGCTTCAGGTTCCTTCCCAATGCCAGCACTTTAGACTGGGTAGGCAAGCACTGGCAGAAAGGGATAGAGGCTGCAGGATTGCCATTCAGTGCAGCTGCAGCTTGGCTTCCTTTCCTTGCATGTCAGATGATGTCGTGGGACTACATCGGATGTCTCCTGTATGCTCTTGGAAGCACTTGTGGGGGCAGGGGCATAGAAACACAGAAGGAGATTTACCCAGTAGCGACTGCCCTGGCTATAGCTGGTGCAACCTGTCAGCTCAGCTCCAGCCTCTGAGAGGGCTAAAGCTGTCAACAGGATGAGTCCGCCTTAACATTTCCAGTCAGGTCCAATCAAATAATTCCATCCTCCCACTCCTGTATCAGATTCTCATTGCCATGATCACACCCTTATAAACAGAGCTGGCCTAAGGATTTGAGGGAGGGAATGTGAGATCATTCTTTGGCTATGCCCAAGCTCAGTGGTTTCCTCGAGACACAAGACAGAGTTTGGCACGATCTTACCCCAACACACACACCTTCCCCTTCCCCCATTTCCTTCTTCACCTGCCAACCTCCCCAGGCTCCGTTGGCTTACATCAGTTCACATTTTGCAAGAAGAGGGCGAGAAACTTACTTTTTTTTTTTTAACTAAAATGGAAGCTTAAATTTTGCTTTTGTGATTGTGTCTGCTAACCAGGGGCTTGCACAAGTCTCCACCCGCTCCTCAGTGATGTGTTGTCATGGAAACTTTCTCTTGGTGAAGATGGCAATGCTCTGTTAGATTCCTTTCAGTAGGGTTGGGTAAGGAAAGACATTTAGGGCCTGAGGAGAACACCAGCTATAATTTCAATCTGTGTCTGGCTGTATCGCAGGGGATCTCAGGTATACAGGGTTATATTGTTCGCTCTTTTACCTCAGAAAGGGCAGACAGGCACTAGAGCCGTTTGCATGTAGGCAAAAGATGTGCTTGGCATCCTTTTTCTGCATGGTGGGTATGACTGATTTCTGGAATGTGCCAAGACAACGCATGGTAAACAGCAACTTAGATACTAGGGAAAGATCTGAGGCCAGGTCTCTGAGGCCTTCATCACTGCTTCATAGGAATGTCTGAGAGAATCAACCGGCTAATTATATACCCAGCCTGAGTGTTCAGTCAGAGCACGAAGGCTGTCATGAACACTTTGAAGACAAACTTAACCATGTCTGTACATTTCGACTTCATAATTCCAGGGCTGATTTTTGCCTTGTTTAATTTAAAGGAGTAACAATGCCTGTGATTTTCTTTTTGAAATTCAGAATCTGAGAAAGTAGAGATGAGAAGGTCATTCAGAAGATTCCCTAGTCTGTCCTTCTGCCAGGGCTGGACTGATCCAGACAGCATATTTTCTAGTGCTTCATTTATCTTAGTTTTAAATGTATCAAGCAATGGATCTTCCACCACTTCCCTTTGGAAACTATGCTACACCCAACTAGATCTTTTCCCCGTGTTAAACCTAAATTTTCCTTTTCTTCATTTCACCTAGCTGTAATCCACATGTATCATACTAAAAAATGCCTCTCTCCGGGGTGTTTCAATATTTATTAAGGTCTCTGTTTTCCAAAGCTGATAACATTTCAACTCTTCCAGTCTCTCTTGACAAGTCAATCCCTCCAGCCTCATGATCTGTTTTGTTGCTGTCCTCTAATGCCCTCCAGTTCATCAGTATTTTCTTGGTTAGTTGGTGTCCAGAACTGAACAAACTATTTCAGGTAAGTCTTCTTGCTTTTGAAAAATACAGGAGTAATTTCTTTCATATAGAAAAAAAGGTGCTGTTGTTACTAAACGCAAGAGACTGCTAAGGATTCATTTAAGTGCCTCTGGTGTATTACCTGTCCTCTGGAATTACAGAACATCATGATCTACTATACAGTAAGCAGAAATCCTATATTTGAGAGAGGGAGCAAGTGCCAGTTAGCTATGTGGTTTAGATGAGCATGGTGTGCGTGTTTCTTACCCCTTGTGTTAGTTCCTAGATTTGCTCACCCCTCCTCTTTAGATTTTCTGCACTGTCACCTTTGGTGCACTCTCCATTGACCTGAAGCTGGGTGTGTGCTTGGTCAGTGGTATAACACTCGTTCCCATTTCTCCTTCCCGCCTGTTTCCACGAGGGCATTGGCTTCAAGGAGCTGCAGCAGGTCCTTGCCAAATGTCTGAAATCTGAGAACTGGCTGCTAATTACAATATTTTCAGTTCAGACCTCACACACTATGTTAAGAATCAGACTGCAGTCTCTGGGCGGCTGAGGGATGTCATCTTATCCCATTCCTGTATGTTGATTTGCTATGCAAGTCATGAGGTTCTTTTTGTCTTAGATATGCAGGGAGAAGTGGAGACACACAGTTTTAAAAGCAGATTTGGTTTCCATTAACTAGTTTTCCAGTCTGTTTCATAAGCATACATATATTCACCTCATAAGGAATTCAGTGGACTGCTTAGTAGGAATAATATCTGGATACAGTCATATAGTGGCATGCCAGGATTTTTCTGAAAAAAATGTTTTGGCTTGTATGATTTCAATAAGATGTTTACAATAGGGATCATTTCCGCTATTCATTTTAATACCATTTCAGGCTGTAACCAAGCACTGGTTTGGAATGCAATGTAAGATGGTTCAGCAGGTACTGAGAGTGAAGGAGGACATTTTAAAATTCTGTCTTATTGAATATGTAGTTTATTAATGTGATACTGCAGCCATAAGCCACAACACAGGGAGCATATTGTTATCTTGAGGTTATTGGTATACTCCTCATATAGGCCAGATTTTCAACCACCCAAGACGTGCGCGTGCCCAGTGAGTTCCTACAAGTACAAACCACATCCTGGAATGGCTTATTGCTAAAAGAATATCACTCATTGAGTTTAAATTCCCCCTTTATTTTAAAGAGCAGCAATTGCAGTGAATGGAGTTATGCAGTGAGTTCTTCCACTTTGAACAGTAGTTCTTAGCAAAATGATACAGAGAAATAATAAAGCAGGAGACTTTTTCCCTACCATTTAAAAAAAAATCTTACCTTTTTTTTTGCATTTACATTTCAACTAACTTTTTGTTGCAAAAAACTATACATGGAATACTGGACAGTTTCCAGTTTAGATTTTATGACAGGAAGTGGATTAAAGTGTCCAGATGTCTTCAAACTGCTACTGAAAGGGTTCTTTGTGGAAAGGATAACTCATTTCTCTTTCAGCCCTTTCTAAGGTGACCATATTTCCCAATGGCTGGGGCTGGCATTGCTGCTCACCCCTTCCCCCACACATTCCCCTGAACATCAAGTTTTTTGACAAAAATGTGCATTTGTCCCATTTGCTCTTGCCAGCTTGATCAGTCTGGCAAAAGCAACCAGGGCAAATGCCCACTTTTGCCAAAAAAATTCACGACGGCCAAGATAAGTCTTAAAAAAGGGACTGTCCTGGCTAAACCGAGATGTTTGGACACCCTAAACCCTTCCTTCTCCTTTTTTCCCCCTCCCCATTTACCCATCCCCACAAGCCACTTAATATATAGATTGCTTTGGTTTTGTTCCTCAGTAATGTGGCCCAAGCTGTCTGTTCATGGGAGCTGAGCAACACATCTATCATCATTGTCAAAAACTCCCAGTCAAAACATGGCTTTGGACATTAGCATCTGGTTTCATCACTAACCTGTTAACAAGTGACCTTTAAGGGAGAGAAGTGGAGCATGTGGAGTGTTTGAATAAGGTTATCCAAACTTGAAGAGGAAAACTGAGACGGGAATGGGAATTGGTGCCATTCAAGTGACGTGAGCGTTAAGGATGGATATTGGCCATCTACCTGGAGGAAACTGGAAGACCACATTTGGTTATCAAACCATGACGTCTAGGGGGAAATTACGAGCTTGAAGATAAATCAGTGGCACCTGTGGGAGTTTACTGCAGCCACAATACAGTAAACCCTCGATTTAACGGACCCCGATTTAACGGACTTCGGATGCAACGGACAAAATTTCCGATGCATCCGAAATCCGTTATTGGGGGAAATCCGTTATATGTTGACAGCTCCCGCCCGGCTCCCCGCAGCAGGGACCCCTGCGGGAGCTGTCAAACCCCCCCGCCCGGCTCCCCGCAACGGGGAGCCGGGCGGGGGGGGGGGTTTGAGAGCTCCCGCCCGGCTCCCCGCTGGGGGGAGCAGAGCGGGAGCTGTCAACCCCCCCGCCCGGCTCCCCACAACGGGGAGCCGGGCGGGGGGGGGGGCGTTTGAGAGCCTCCGCTCGGCTCCCCGCAGCGGGAAGCCGGGCGGGGGGTTTGAGAGCTCCCGCTCGGCTCCCCCCAGCGGGAAGCCGGGCGGGAGCTATCAACCCCCCCGCCCGGCTCCCCGCAGCGGGGAGCCGGGCGGGGGGTTTGACAGCTCCCGCCGGGCTTCCCGCTGGGGGGAGCCGGGCGGGAGCTCTCAAACGCCCCCCCCCCCCGCCCGGCTCCCCGCAACGGGGAGCCGGGGGGGGGGGTTTGAGAGCTCCCGCCCGGCTCCCCGCTGGGGGGAGCAGAGCGGGAGCTGTCAACCCCCCCGCCCGGCTCCCCGCAATGGGGAGCCGGGCGGGGGGGGGGGGGTGTTTGAGAGCCTCCGCTCGGCTCCCCGCAGCGGGAAGCCGGGCGGGGGGTTTGAGAGCTCCCGCTCGGCTCCCCCCAGCGGGAAGCCGGGCGGGAGCTATCAACCCCCCCGCCCGGCTCCCCGCAACGGGGAGCGGGGGGGGGCGTTTGAGATCCCCCGCTCGGCTCCCCGCAGCGGGGAGCCGGGCGGGGGGGGGGGCGTTTGAGAGCTCCCTCCCGGCTCCCCGCAGCGGGAAGCCGGGCGGGGGGTTTGACAGCTCCCGCCGGGCTTCCCGCTGGGGGGAGCCGGGCGGGAGCTGTCAACCCCCCCGCCCGGCTCCCCGCTGGGGGGAGCAGAGCAGGAGCTGTCAACCCCCCCGCCCGGCTCCCCGCAACGGGGAGCCGGGCGGGTGGAGGGGGGCATTTGAGAGCCTCCGCTCGGCTCCCCGCAGCGGGAAGCCGGGCGGGGGGTTTGAGAGCTCCCGCTCGGCTCCCCCCAGCGGGAAGCTGGGCGGGAGCTATCAACCCCCCCGCCCGGCTCCCCGCAACGGGGAGCAGGGGGGGGCGTTTGAGATCCCCCGCTCGGCTCCCCGCAGCGGGGAGCCGGGCGGGGGGGGGCGTTTGAGAGCTCCCACCCGGCTCCCCGCAGAGGGGAGCCGGGCGGCCGGGTTGACAGCTCCTGCCCGGTTCCCCGCAGCGGAGGGCCGGGCGGAAGCTGTCAAACCCCCCCCCCTCCCCGCAGCAGGGAGCCGGGCGGGGGGGTTGACAGTGCCCGCCGGGTTCCCCACTGCCGGGAGCCGGGCGGGGGAGTTTGACAGTTCCCGCCTGGCTCCCCGCAGCGGGAGCTGGGCGGGTGGGCTGACAGTTCCCGCCCGGCTCCCCGCAGAGGGGAGCCGGGCGGCCGGTTTGACAGCTCCTGCCCGGCCCCGCAGCGGAGGGCCTGGCGGGAACTGTCAACCCTCCCCTCCCCGCAGCGGGGAGCCGGGCGGGCGGGCTGAAAGTTCCCGCCGGGCTCCCCGCTGCCGGGAGCCGGGCGGGGGGGTTGACAGTTCCCGCCTGGCTCCCCGCAGCGGGAGCTGGGCGGGCGGGCTGACAGTTCCCGCCTGGCTCCCCGCAGCGGGGAGCCAGGCGGGAGCTCTCAGCCCACCCGCCCGGCTCCCCGTTGCGGGGAGCCAGGCAGGTGGGGGGGGGGCGTTTGACAGCTCCTAAAACCTCTATATAACGGACTAATTCGGGTGAGGGGGTGTCCATTAAAGCCAAAAGTCCTATTATTTAATGATTTTTTAAAATTATTAAATAACGGACTTTTGGCTTTAACGGACACCCCCTCGCCCCAATTAGTCCGTTAAATCAAGGTTTCACTGTAATACAAAAAATGCAGGTTTATATCTTTTCTGATCCCCATTTCCGTGGGGTTCCCTTATATTTTTGTAATATAAAGTCCTCACCAGAGATCAAGAGTTTGCTTGCTATGAACTTCTCCCTTCCTGAAACCGGTAGGGGAAATCTCTTCCTCTCAAGTTTACTTTGTACTTACTTGGAAATTAAGGTTGAAAACAATAAAAGATTATGAATAGGTGAAATACTGAAAATAGTGATAGGAATCAAAGTTGATTGACTCTAGCAAAAGAATGAGAACCAGCCTATCTGCTTATTTAAAAAGCGAAAAATATCACTATTTAAATAACCAAGGGGGTTTCCTCTTTTTTGCAGATAGATAGGAATATGAAGGCAGCAATTCAGCCTCCTGAGAAGTTATTACTTCTACCTTGAGGAAGCCCAAACTATTTTTCCTGGGAGATATGGAAGTTTAATTCTGAGCTCTCTTCTGTGGGCTGTATACTCTATCTTGCAGAATATTAGCCAGAGAGAGACCAGAAAAATGTGATAGTTAAATATGGAGAACACACACACACACACTTTGATTTTGAAACAGATGGGCTAAGAGGTGTGAGAACACGTAAGTCTTTCTGCTATGTTATAATGGCATAGTGGAGTTGAGAAGATATTGTTCTGTCTTCTAAGTGCATTCGTTTCTTCCCAGCTTTTTCTTACATTATTATTTTTTTAAAATCACAAAGAGCGATGACATTTTCCTAAGGGTACATTTATGTTCTTTGACATATGCATATATATACTTGGTTAGCAAGAGACGCCTTCTGTCTTTTCCAGTAACTTGCTTTAGCCGTTTCAGTACTTTCTACAGCTGGGAACGCTTTATTAACTGCACACAGACAGCTGACATGCAATGACCCCTGGAGGCTGAAACTAAAAGTTTGAGCGTATGCTGTAGTGTAGCCCAACTTTCTGCAGATGTCTTGCCTGCTAAAACTTCAACAATAGCGTGCATCACATCCCAGCCACTTACTTTCAGTGTAGTCTTTGCAAGGAAACTAACTTAGGCCCTGTTCAAGACAAGTGCATAAACATGTGCTTAACTTTCATCATGCATGCAACTCACATTGAAATAAAAAAGTCCACTTAAAGTAAGTCTACTCAAAAGTGAGGAAATGCCCGAATAAAAGTTTCCTTCATTCTGTCCCATGTTCATATGCCTTATGATACAGATTTTAAAAACATACTCATGTACAGCATAAGGCATACACACAAGAGGGCTGACTTAAGGTGTAACAGGCAACCTTAATTCTGGATTTTCCTATCTTCTGAGTGGCTTCGACCTTGATAATGTTCTTTTAACATAGTTTTGGGGGTTTGTTTTGTATGTAACCTTGTATGTTTTTAAAAAAATTAAACATGAAAAGAAAAAAAACTCCCCTCACTTGACACCATATTGACCCCCATATAGAGCTGGGGGGTCTCTAGATTCATAGCACAGTCTGAGCTCCCTCAGTAGCTGGTTCAGCCTACAGCTGTTGTCGTGTATGTGGTTCTGCCAGTGGAGAGGGATGGAGACACCTACTTTGCTGTTGATTTCCCAGCTATTTGCTGGCCCATAAAGAAATGTTAAGACTCAGGAGTCCTTGGTTCAGTTGCAGGTTCTGTAGGACCATGGGGTCTAATGGTTATAGATTCTTCAGCCCCGCCCCCCCAGCCTCTCCCTCCCGCTTAGTGCAGAATGAATCTTCAGAGCCCATCTGCCAAACTCTATTGGGCATATGCGAACTGAGATTTTTGAGGGGCTTATAACTTGGCAAATATGTGGGCACTTTTTCCACTGGAACAACGAAAGGGTTGTTCCTGACACAAAGATTGCCACTCTGCCAAATTACAAGTCCCTGCTCCAAAGCATGGCGGTGCTAGGACATCTCAATTCAGGATTTGAGAAGTTTTTTTAATACATGCAGAACAACACTCTCGTTCTTGGAAAGTGCTGGACCATTTTAGCAGAAATGTTAAAAAAAAAAAATAGTCTGAGACAATTGCCAGGCACAGGAAATATCAACCAGCATGGTTAAAGTTTCCCAATGTATAAGCATATGATGTATTATAATAGGGATATATGGAACAACTCTGCTAGCTAAATTTCACATATTATTTATTAAAATTAATGATATTGTTAACTTTACCAGGTATTACTTTGCAGATAACTTTGCAGATAACTCCTCAGTGTTAAAGCATTCCCTGGAAACTTCAATAGAAATCAGTGTAGGACATTTGGGGCCTCCCATGTCAGAAATGCTAAGCACTCACAACTCCAAATGAAGACAGTGGCAGCTGCAGATCATCCTCTAGGTTATGGTTGCAGGAAAGATTAAGGGAGAAATGTTAGGCCCCAGAAAATATGCTTAGATGTGTTGGGGCCCCACCCACAAGCAAAAAAGGAATACAAAAGATAATCTATTTTTTAATACTATTAAGAAGTGGGATTCTTTGCTCTAGGGTTTGTCTGTACTGAGCCACTGCTTGGGAATGGAAAGTGAGTTAAGATTTGCAGCAATTCAAAACTCTGCAACAAATTGACGCATTAATTTCAGATACAAGAACGGAGCTTTCACTATGGCTCAGTTAGGGTTCGGAGAGGATAATTGTCACTGTCCCAGTTTAGAAGGAGTGGGGGGTTACTGGGGAATGAAGGACTGATGAACTTTAACAGTGCTGTGGAGAAGTTTAGGAGAAAAGAATAGAAACAAAAAAGCTTTCCTCATTTTTCTTTCCCTAGCCTTGGAGGTTTAGCGAAACGTGACTTATCTCTAAATAAAGGGAATGTATAAACAAAAACAACTCCAAACCTGAGCCTAGAAACTGATCTCAGTATTGCTTTCCATTGACAGATAACAAATATGCTCCTGCAGTCACTCTCAATGGGTTCATCTTTATTCTTGGAGGAGCTTATGCAAGAGCAACCACCATCTATGACCCAGAGAAAGGCAATATTAAAGCAGGTCCCAACATGAACCACTCCAGGCAGTTCTGCAGGTGAGAAAAACCATTAAGATTGAATTACCAGTGCCTCAGTATTTTCTACTGGGAAAAAAAAACATGACTACATAATAATAGGGAGAGTGGCAGGGGGAAGGGAGATGTATATAATATGTTTTTATTCATCTTCATGATACATATTTAGGGATGTATTTTAATGCCCTTGTGCAGCCTACTGAACATTTGTGCCTTAATATTTGAGTACCATGATTTGCAGTGTGAGACTGGGAGAGGCAGAACTCTTGAGTTCTAATCAGTACTTTGCAACTGACAGGCTGCATGACCTCAGGGCAAGCCATACAAATGCTCTGTGCGTCAGTTTACCTATCCATAAAACGAGGATGATGATACTCACTTCACATAGGAAATGCTATGTTTTTGTCACGGAGGTCATGAGATCCATGATTTCCAGAGACCTCCCTGACATTTTCTGCTTCAGTCCCCGGGGCTGGAGCTGGCAGCCAGCCGGATCCTGGCAGGGTTCCAACGACAGGCAACAGCCTCCTCAGAGGGCCGCCCTCAGGTTTCCATGAACCAGGGGCAGCCTGGGAGAAGAGAGAACCCCACAGCTCCCAACCACACAGCAGCAAAGGAAACCATAGAGCTGGTGAAGCAAAAGTCACCAACAGGTCACAGCTTTCGTGAGTTTTTGTTTATTGACCGTGACCTGTGAGTGACTTTTACTAAAAATAACCATGACAAAACCTTAGCCATAGAAGCCGCCTCCCCTGACCACCAGGGCAGCTCCTGAGCCGTGGCGCCACACTGGTAACACATTCCTAGAGGTTTATATTTATAAAAACTCCTCTTGTATTTCATTTTTGGTTTCAAAACAAGGGCAGAGAACACCTTAAAATCAAAGAAGCCATTTCAAATGTCAGTTCCACATTTCTTATATTTAAAAGAGCCCCCTCCCCCCCTCTTTTTGACTGCCGAGCTGAATTCTGTCCTGCAGCAACCAGATTTAAAAAATCACACACCAACTTCCAGCCAATGCTGCTGTGTTCCTGCTGCTTCTGTGCTAATTACAGATTTTCATTGTTCCTCTGTATTAACAAGAGTGAAATTGAATTGAGGGAGAACCCCGCTGAGTTCAGACAGTAGTTAATGATATTTTTCTCTAAAGATTGTAAACCAGAAATAAAGGATGTGATGCAGTTTACATGAGTTGCCTCATTATCTAGGATATAAATAAATTAAAAAATGCAGATGTTATTTAACATAAAAATTAACCACATGTTAATGATCCTCCCTCAATCGGGTTCACACAAAACCTGTTTTTGGGGGAAAGTTTGTGCACCTCATTTTTATATTTTAAGCAGAAGGTTTTTGATCACTTTAATAACTAGCTAGTGTGAAAAATGCAAAGGTCAATTTAAATCTCTTTTTTAATGAAAATTTAAAATAAATTGTTCAGGTCCCCAAATCATGAGCAAAAGAAATAATCAATTTCAGAATGCCTTTGGGACAAAACCTAATCCCACTGTAGACAATGGGATTTTTGGTATTGACCTGAGGCAAGATTTGAATGGCACAAAAGGCAGTTACGTAGCAAACTTGCTTTGAAAGTCAATGGAAGTTAGACACATAAGTGGTCTTTGTGCCTATTGAAAATCTCCTACCGTAAGTTTAGGGTGAACTGAGTCTTTTAGAGTTTCCCAAGCAGCATGAAAATATATGTTTAGCCACAGGATGATGGTCTCATTTTCAGCCTATATTTGTATTGCTGGCTATTGAGAGGACCCCAACCACATGCTCTGCTGCAATCACAGATGACAGCAGCAGACAAGGGCTGGGAGCTGTGATTATTGCACTGTCCTCATGGCCACCTCCCTCCACACTGCCAGAGAGTGGGAGACAAAAACTTCCCCTGCTCCACAGAGCTCAGAAGTCCTCCCTTTGCAGATTCCTCCCTTTCCAGCTCACCCTTCAAGGGTTTATTTTTCTGCAAGCAAAAAGAATACAGAATGTGTTTCCACGTATGATTAAAAATTCCATATCCCTGCTTACTTAGAATTCCTGCTGCATGCAGATAGAGCTGTGTTACAGAGATTCTCCGCAGGGGAACAGCAGCAGCAGCACGGTGGGGCCAGCAATGATTCCAAAGAAGCTAATTTAGTACCAGCAATTCCCGACAGGCACAGAAAAGCAGTTTCGGCCTCCTCCTCCAACTCTTAGCCAGTAAGATTTGTTATATGGCTCTGCTGAATGGGAACCTTAATAAAACCTAGGGTCAGGCTGACCAGCACAACACAAACATGGTGCGGTTGGTTTTTTTCCCCACCTTTTAAATAAATTCTGGTTCTTGGTCAGTGAAGCCTAACTTCACTGCTTAACTAGTGGGTCTGCTAACTTGTGGCACTAGCTGTGGATCCCCCAGCCCGTTCATTTCCTGTTACAAAGTTAGATCCACTTCAGACACTGAAAGGGGTTAGAGCACAGCTTGTTTGGAGAGAAATTCCCAAGGGGCTGTGGTTATGGAGTCTGGTTTCTTAATAGTTGCCTACTTCTCAAGCCCACAGGTTTAAAAGCTGGCCTTTCAGCATGTCAGTTTCTCTACAGCTGGGAGAAAAGTGGTAGAGAGGGAACGCCTAGGTCTTCTAGCAGAGCTGGAAGGAAATGTGTGGTTGGGACTTGGGACAATGGACAGCTGATGAAAATCACAGCAACAGACTAATAATAATCTTTCATTTATATAGTTATTTATGTCCTCAAGGATCTCACTGCACATTAAAGCATAACTGATATACAAATAATACATAGAGAGGTGAGAAGGATAGCTCAGTGGTTTGAGTATTGGCCTGCTAAACCCAGAGTTGTGAGTTCAATCCTTCTAAGGATCTGGGGCAAAAAATCTGTCAGGGGACAGTACTTGGTCCTGCTAGTCTAGGCAGGGGACTGGATTTGATGACCTTTCAAGGTCTTTCCAGTTCTATGAGATAGGTATATCTCCATATATTATTATTAGACCACTTTGGCTACTACTAAAATGCAACCACCTCTGGATTGGAGTGTTGCAGCTTTCAGCAGCACTACACAACAGTTTAGGAACACTATCCAACTGAGAACACTGGGGAAATATAGTTAGTTAGAATGTGGCCAGGGCACCAGCACTAATAATGAAACTACAAAAAGTGCCAGCACATCTTTAATGACCACGAGTGGTCTGGACCTTGATTTTCTATCTAATATGAGAGATAACATCTGCAGCAGCACAGGGACACCTAACAAAACCTATGGAAAACTTGAGCCTTTAACCTTGAGCCTTCTAAAACATTGCATCTTGGCTTCAGAACTTGCTGTAAACACAGACCGAGGTTGTTAGCACAGTTACCAAATTCAGAGACAGCCTTGTAGAGATTAGCATCCATTAAACTCTGACCTCCAAGTGGTGTGCCTTGGAGGTGCCCCATCCAGTTTGTGAGCATCCTTCTGTTGCTCTTGCTTTTTAGTCACTTTCCCCAAACCTAATTATTTGTGGATTAATTTCTTACATGTAAATATTTGAAAGAGGAAGTGGGGGGGTTTATGCATAAATTCTATGTATATTACCTGCTAGTCTATAATTGTCTTTTTGGATCTGTTCCAATTAAATTAGTGTGTATGGATCTGTGCCCAGTCTCAGTATCTCCATGTACTAAAAACAGTTTTGAAATGTTCAGTTAACCAGAATATGATGCACAAGGATAAACCAATTCATCCTTTAAAAGAGTTCTTTTTATAACCTCAAAAACAACTAGGAAGTTTTTTTCCCACAAATGTTGTGAATTTCCAGCCAAGAATGAATGTTTTATGGCCAGTTTGTATAGGGAATTTTATAAGTCTCACAATTTATAGTAGCCTGTAGCCATACTCTCTTGTGCTGCTGTCTAGTGTAACCCTCACGCGCTAAGAAAGGTTGGACCAAATGAGTTCTTGAATGGGAGGTCTCTAAGGAACATGAGACCTAGTTGCTGCAGATCGTGATGCTGAAGATTGAGGAGGTGGGATTCTTCCTTCTGAGTTACTACTGATACAGTGCTTCATCACGAAGCAACAGTGCTACTGGGGTTGCTCTTTTGGGGCTGAAATGTGAAAGGCCCCCTATACATCTTTGTGAGAATGTGGATGTAAAAAAACCCAATGTCATAGCCAAATTTCAGTTGAGGTAATTGATATTCTGCCAAACGAGGGCTCGGATTATGGAAAGCCCTCACCATGTGCTTACCTGCTTTTCTGAATAGAGAAAGACTTAAGTGCACCGTTAAGTACTTTCTTGAATCAGAGCCTAAATTCCATCCCTCTGAGACTGCACTTGGATAAGAGATTCATTTCCTGTCCTAAACATTATATACTTCCTACACTTTCATAATGATCACTGGCTGTAACATAAACACATGATCTCAAAGACATGAGAATTATTGTAGGTGGACTCAGACAATTGTTCACAGAAGCAGTAGAGCAAAAAAAAACCAAGATGGCTCATACAGTTCACACTCTTATTTTAGAAACAGTAATGGAGTCCTAATACATCACTCATACATAAGTACGCAAGTAGGTAAGTACTGCTGTTCTCCTGCAGGTGAGTCAAGAGTAAAAGAAAGGCTAAGGCCTAGATTTGCAGAAGTACTTTGGTACCCAAGTCCCAGTGTTAGGCTTTGCTGTGACTTCACAAAACTGCCAAACTCTGGAGGTGCCTAAGCTCACTTGGTGCCTAAGTTCTTCCCGTTACCCAGTTCTCTGCGTACCTAAGTTTCTGCCTCTGGGTGTGTGCATTGCTGCCTTCCCCTAGAGTCTGTCTGCCACCTAAGCCCCAGAGCGATTCCCAAGCCCACGGAACACAGGAGTTTAGCAGCCCACGTCACCTGCAGGGTCTGATCTGTGGGTGTGCTTAGAGGCTGCCTAACAAAAACCGCTGTGGGGGAAAAGTTCCCTTCTAACATCTAGCCCAAAGGTTTGGGTATCACCTGGGATGTGGCCAATGGAACCATGGCCAATGGACGCTTCGGTGGAGGTACCCGCAGGTGAGGGCAGTGCGTGGAGCCCTCTGCCCCCTACGTCCCCAGGGGCTGCAGGGACGTGATACCGGCCGCTTCTGGGAGCAGCACGGCCCAGGGCCAGGGCAGGCAGGGAGCCTTCCTGAGCCCCGCTGCGCACCACTGCCACCCCCAGAGCCACTCCGGGTAAGTGCACCGGGCCAGAGCCAACACCCAAATTCCTCCTGTACCGCGCACCCCAACCCCCTGTCTTTAGCCCCTCCCACACTCTGCACCCGCTTGTGCGCCCCCAACCTCCTGCCTTTAGCCCCCTCCGACACTCCACACCCCCTCCTGCAGCCCAACCCCTTACCCTGAGCCCCCTCTTGCACCCCAACCCCCTGAGCCCCCTCAAGCACCCTGCACCCCACCACCCTGCCCTGAGCCCCCTCCCACACTCCACACCCCTCCTGCACCCCAACCCCCTTCCCTGAACCCCCTCGGGCATCCTGCACCCGTCCTGCAACCCCCTGCCCTGAGCCCCTTCCTGCACTCCACACCCCTTCCCCAGTCCTGAGTCCTCTTGTACACCCCGCACCGCTCCTAAACCCCAACCCGTTGCCCTGAGCCACTTCCTGCACACCACACCCTGCACTCCCTCCTGCAGCCCTGCCCCAGCCTTATATTCATGTCCCTGCATGCAATTTCCCCACCCAGATGTGGCCCTCAGGACAAAAAGTTATCAGTCCGTCTCTCTCTCTTCTCTCCTCTCCTCCTGCCCCCTCTCCCCCCCCCCCTTCCCCCCCGCCAACCGCTGTACACTTAGGGTATCTCCACACTGCAATTAAACAATCCCGGGGCTTGGGCTGTGAGGCTGCAACATTGTGGAGGAGATATTCAGACTCCAGCCCAAGCCCAAATATCTACATGACAACAGTGCAGCTTGATCCCTGAGAGCCTGAGGCAGCTGACACAGGCCAGCCGCGGGTGTTTAATTGCACTGTAGACATCCTCTATGCCCCGTTCGTCTGACTCCCTATGGCGAATTGTTCTTATGGGTAGTTTTAAATAAAAGGAAATAAAACCACTTGCTTCAGGAATGCAGAGGAGAGATTGGACCCGGTCTCGCGCCCAGCCATCCACAACCCTGTCCGATTTCCAAGCAAGAGTTGTGGAAAATATTTCACTTGAATATGGAAAAAATACCTCAGTTATGAAAAAAATTCCTCTCAGCCCTTTGGCATTACAGTGACCCCCGCCGTGCTCAGCTGTTCTTTGACCTGGGCCATACTCTCTGCTCGCTACAGCTGCTGACATCGAAAGCAGGCATAGGGCTTGAAGCAAAGTTCTTCTGCTTGCAGCTGTCTTTCTCTTCAGGTTCTGACAGCATGTAATCACTTAGTGTTAATGGCACCAAACAACAAGCTTGCATCCTAATTATTGTGATTATTCCTTTCTTCGTACATTAGCCTCGGTTAATGTTGTTTTTACAACTGAGGGGCTGGGAGGGGAAGAGCAATACTGTTGCCATTAGGGAGAGGGAGTGATGAACATACTGCTTTCCATTCACCTGCCTTAAAGTTTTGGACTATACCTAGATGCCCAACTGCCTATGGTGCCCTTGTTAATCTAGCTAAATCCAACATTTAGGCACCACTGGCATGCTCACTACCCACTAGCATGTTCACCAACACTAACCCTGTTGGTGCCCAGGTGGCCACTGGTAGAGTCCCCTAGGCGCCCCCCAGTTTTTGGTGGTGGGCATGCATAAACATGCCTCAGGCCTCACCCTGCCAGGCAGCTTGACACCCAGCTCATGCTTAGCTTTGGATGAAACTCCACACATGACAGAGGAGGAGTTGGTGGTGCTGCCTATCCTTATACCCGCGATTGGAGCAAGCAGCTGGGTTGGTGCAAGGACCTGGGTTCACATCGCTGCTCCAAATCAGGCAGAGCAGAGATTTGAACTTGGGTTGCCCACATCCCAGGTGAGTACTGTAACCACCAAGCTGTTGGGCATGGGGGACAACAGCCACCATCTCCTTGTGCAGGTTACATGTGTACTCTGCACACCTACACAATCAGGCCCCCATACGCAAGTGAAGCAGAGGAATATCAGCAGGGCTTAAGTGTGAGTTAGGCACTGAGCAGCTCAGTGATTCCAGGCCTTACAGTGGCTTTGTACATGCCAACTGGCAGAAACAGTCAGCACGACTGCCATCTTCCCCTTGAGAAAGAGCTGACCCAGCTTAGTTGCCTGACTTCAGGAGAGTGGGTGTGGCTATGACTCCCAAGCAGAGGTGGGTGTTGCAATCTAGCCTGGACTAAGGGTTTGTCTACGTTTGAAATGGTGCAGAAGCATAGCTGCTCGACCAATGTAATGTTTTCATGTAGATACTTACTACAGTGAAGGGAAGGGGTTCTCCCAGTGGCCTAGTTAATCCACTCCTCATGCAGTGGTAGCTAGGTCAACGGGTGAATTACTCCTCTAATTTAGCACTGTCTACATTGGGGGTTAGCTCAGCTTAACACCTTTGCTCAGGGGCGTGTGGAGTTTTCACACCTCTGAGCAACGTAGCTGGGTTATCAATACTGTTGCGTTTAGACCTGGCCTCAGGGGCCTGCCTCACACTGTCTGAAGAGTGGGTTGTAAGCACACACAGAAAGGGTGTAACACCGGGGGCCCCCTCTTATTGGCATGTTCTACTAGGTAGCTTAAGTTGCTCATCACTCAGTTGGTGGGCTTTTGTGTGTCCTGTTCTTAGGCACCCAACTGTCCACAGGCATTGTATAGGGAGCTTGGACACGTAACCTGGGAGTGTGGATTCTATTGGGCCTAAAGTTAGGCTTTGCAACACTGAGCCTAAATCTCCTTGTGGAACTAACCCTTAGATGCTTTTGGAAATTTGAACTCTAAACTATATCGGTATTTTCCCCACATGTATTTACTTACATGTTTTCAGTTGGATCCCCTTTTATTGCCTATTCGTACTGCTAACCTTTCAAGGTCCCTGTGTTCCTATTATTTTGTCTGGCCTCACTGCTATGGGTAACACCTCCCAGTAATTTGCAACTTTAATTTAATGGGCTGCTTACATAGTCTTCCAGATCACTAATGGTGCTGTTAAATAAAACCAGACCAAAGGATTTCCCTCTGCGCCAAATATTGCCTCTTATAATTACACCTTATTTATGATTCTTCCTCAGGTTTTTTTAAAACTCATGTGGCAGTGCTCTGAGCCAAACCAATGTGAATTACTTTGAGATGTAAGATTATCCTAGCAAGGGCTTTAACTGAAGAATACAGACACAGCCACTGTGTCTAGTGCCAGGCCCTGAAACCTCTGTCTTCTGTGTCCCTATGCACAGCTGGTCTAGCAGCCCAGTACAGAGATGGCCAATTCCCACTCTTTGAGGGGGGAGGAGGGGGGGAAACAGTCTGAAACTAGTGTTCACATTCCTTCTCTACCTTTATGCCGGTCCGTATTCTGTGCCCTATTCTAACACAGTGACCCTGTGCCAGATCATATTGGACAACTGGAATACCAGACTGTATTGTGAATACGGACGTGTTATTTACCGTTTCAAAGGAACTAGTGGTCATCTGATGAAATTAATAACAGGCAGCAGGTTTAAAACAACCAAAAGGCAGTATTTCTTCACACAACACACAGTTAGCCTGTGGAACTTGTTGCCATGGGATTCTGTGAAGGATACATTCATGGAGGCTAAGTCCATCAATGACTAGTAGACAAAATGGTCAGGAATGCAACACCAGACTCCAGCTGTCCCTAAACTCCAAGGAGGAGAGAAAGGCCACTAGGCTAGGTGGCCCATTGGTCTGAGCCAGTGTGGTCATTTCTATGTTCATATTGTACCCTTTTGAGCCTTTAGAACATAATCTTTCTAGGGCCAATATGCAGTCTCAGTTTGGCAGAATTGTACAGAATTGTGTCCACATGTCTTTATCCCAAACGTAGCCAACTAAGTGTGTCTTGGATGTTGTGTTCGTTAGAAATTCCATGTTGTTTAGTTCTCATAAATCCACCGTCCTAGGTGCCTATACATAACAGGCTGTCATACTACTAATACCAGTTATTTATTAATAGCTATATTACAATAGTACTCAGAGCCCCAGTCAAGTTTGCGACCCCCATTATGGTAGGCTCTGTGCACGCATATATTAAGCAAGCGTTCCTGCCCTGCAGCGCTTACAATTCAAGACGCTGATCCTTCAAACACTTGTGCACTTCAGCGGCATTATTCCTTCCATAAAGTTACACCTGTGTGTAAGGATTAGATCCTAAAGACAGGATGTAATGAGTTGGTATACCTAACAAATGGAGGGAGCGGGTGGGAGTGTGAGGACTATAGCACTAAATGAAGTCTGATTGGAGGGTCTTGGTTTGTCTCACTCTAGCTTTATTTATTTATTTAGACAGACTAGGTGGCTGAGAATATTTTTTTACTGACCCAACTTCTGTTGGTGAGAGACCGACAAGTTTCCAAGCATACACAGAGCTCCACTTGAGGTCTGGGACAGGTGGTGTCAACAGCTAAATACAAGCATGGAATAGATAAAGGTGTTAATACATGTTGCAAGAGCCCTTTCAAGATGAAGGGGAGAGTTCCTACAGGTATAGGACAAAAGTGGGTTAGTAGGGTACACATTGTTGTAAAAAAGCAATAGATCCAGTACCTCAGCCATGATTTTTTATGTCAAGCAGAGTAATGAATTTAAATTCTCAGGCTCGTGTTTTGATGGTGTTGTACCGATTGCTGTTGCGGGCAAGGATCGAGGAGGGGTCAGCTACAGAGTGATCATTTTGAGAAAAAGTGTTTTGATGGTTTTGTTTTTTATCATTTTTCTGTGGGAGCTCAGTTGAGGGCAAATTGTAGGGCTATACAGAATAGATAGTTGGTAGCTGGTATCAAGCGGAGTGCCCCAAGGGTCAGTCCTCGGGCTGTTTTATTCAATATCTTTATCAATGATCTGGAGGATGGTATAGACTGCACCCTCAGCAAGTTTGCAGATGACACTAAACTGGGAGGAGTGGTAGATACACTGGAGGATAGGAATAGGACACAGAGAGACCTATACAAATTAGAGGACTGTGCCAAAAGAAATTTGATGAGGTTCAACAAGGAGAAGTTCAGAGTCCTGCATTTAGGACGGAAGAATCGCCTGCGCTGCTACAGACTAGGGACCGAATGGCTAGGCAGCAATTCTGCAGAAAAAGACCTAGGGGTTACAGTGGACGAGAAGCTGGATATGAGTCAACAGTGTGCCCTTGTTGCCAAGAAGGCTAATGGCATTTTGGGCTGTATAAGTAGGGGCATTGCCAGCAGATCGAGGGACGTGATTGTTCCCCTCTATTCGACATTGGTGAGGCCTCATCTGGAGTACTGTGTCCAGTTTTGGGGCCCACACAAGGAGGATGTGGAAAAATTGGAGAGTCCAGAGAAGGGCAACAAAAATGATTAGGGGCATGGAGCACATGACATATGAGGAGAGGCTGAGAGAACTGGGATTGTTTAGTCTACAGAAGAGAAGACTGAGGGGAGATTTGATAGCTGCTTTCAACTACCTGAAAGGGGGTTCTAAAGAGGATGGAGCTAGACTGTTCTCAGTGGTAGCAGATGACAGAACAAGGAGTAATGGTCTCAAGTTGCAGTTGGGAAGGTTTAGATTGGATATTAGGAAAAACCTTTTCACTAGGAGGGTGGTGAAGCACTAGAAGGGGTTACCTAGGGAGGTGGTAGAATCACCTTCCTTAGAGGTTTTTAAGGTCAGGCTTGACAAAGCCCTGGCTGGGATGATTTAGTTGGGGATTGGTCCTGCTTTGAGCAGGGGGTTGGACTAGATGACCTCCAGAGGTCCCTTCCAACCCTAATATTCTATGATTTTAGGCCCTCTCATCCGGCCCGTGGAGATCTTTTTGGCTCTTTAGGGAATTTTTGGCTCTTTTGAGCTTTTCGCTGGGACGGCTCCGCGCTGGGGCCTGGAAGCGCCGCGCGGGCCGCCAGCCGTGGGGCCGGGACGCGCCGCGTGCTCGGCTGCCGCCGCGGGGCCGGGACACGCCGCGTGCTTGGCTGCCGCCGCGGGGCCGGGACCCGCCGCGTGCTCGGCTGCCGCCGCGGGGCCGGGACCCGCCGCGTGCTCGGCTGCCGCCGCCGGCCAGGACGCGCCACGTGCTCGGCTGCCGCCGCCGGCCAGGGACGGCTCAGAGCTGGGGCCGGGACGCGCCGCGCCGCACCGCCACGCAGTTACAGGGGGCGAAACAAGGAGCCACCCACTGCCAGGCAGCGAACCGGTATG
Organism: Sternotherus odoratus; assembly: GCA_032164245.1. Lineage (NCBI taxonomy): Eukaryota > Metazoa > Chordata > Testudines > Kinosternidae > Sternotherus > Sternotherus odoratus. The sequence continues at coordinate 14,142,533 of JAVMKO010000003.1, read as the reverse complement.
TGGGGAGAGACCGGGTTGAGCGGGTCAGTTGGGGGGTGGGTGGGAGGGAAGGAGGTTTTGGGGTGAGAGACCTGGCTGGGTGGGTCAGTTGGGGGGGGGGGTTGGAGGAAAGGAGGTTTTGGGGTGAGAGACCTGGCTGGGTGGGTCATTTGGGGGGGGGGGGTTGGAGGAAAGGAGGTTTTGGGGTGAGAGACCTGGCTGGGTGGGTCATTTGGGGGGGGTTGGAGGAAAGGAGGTTTTGGGGGGAGAGACCTGGCTGGGTGGGTCAGTTGGGGGGGGGGTTGGAGGAAAGGAGGTTTGGGGGTGAGAGACCTGGCTGGGTGGGTCATTTGGGGGGGGGGGGTTGGAGGAAAGGAGGTTTTGGGGGGAGAGACCTGGCTGGGTGGGTCAGTTGGGGGTTGGAGGAAAGGAGGTTTGGGGGGGGGAGAGCCCTGGCTGGGTGGGTCATTTGGGGGGGGGTTGGAGGAAAGGAGGTTTTGGGGTGAGAGACCTGGCTGGGTGGGTCATTGGGGGGGGGGGGTTGGAGGAAAGGAGGTTTTGGGGTGAGAGACCTGGCTGGGTGGGTCATTTGGGGGGGGGGTTGGAGGAAAGGAGGTTTTGGGGTGAGAGACCTGGCTGGGTGGGTCATTTGGGGGGGGGGGGTTGGAGGAAAGGAGGTTTGGGGGGGAGAGACCTGGCTGGGTGGGTCAGTTGGGGGTTGGAGGAAAGGAGGTTTGGGGGGGAGAGACCTGGCTGGGTGGGTCATTTGGGGGGGGTTGGAGGAAAGGAGGTTTTGGGGGGAGAGACCTGGCTGGGTGGGTCAGTTGGGGGGTTGATGTGTAGTGTTCATGTGTAGTGAACAGGTGTTCATGTGTAGTGTTCATGTGTAGTGAACAGGTATTCAAGTGTAGTGTTCAGGTGTAGTGTATCAATGTGTTATTAAATAATAACTGAATAAAATAATATTAAATAAATAATTAAAAACAACATCCATGTTTTGATTCTTTTTTATTTGGACCTCGAGTGTGTTGTCGGCCCCCGAACTGCTATTTGATAGTTAATGCGGCCCTCGGGCTGAAAAGTTTGGAGACCCCTGTTATAGGATATTAGTAATCTCACAGTGCATCTTTGATTTTTTGAATATTGGTACAAAACTTGCTTTATTCAAATCCTCTGGTACTTCTCCATTTCTATGTGACTTTTCAAAAAATAATTACCAGTGGTGCAGTAAATTCATTAGCAAATTCCCTTAAGACTCTGGGTTATGTATCATCCAGCCCTGCTGATTTGTATATGCACGCTACTCAAGTGTTTCAAGTATCCCCATTTACCTCCTTTCAGATTTAACAGTTATTTTAACAAGGTCTTCACTGTTTCCTACTTAGTTGTGTAAATAACTCATACTAGTCTTGTTTCAATCCTTCCCTCATCACTGTTTTCAGTACAGGTTTGTTTTTATCCTCAGAGCCTGATTCCTCCTGAAGACATTGACCACTTCTTGTTCTTTACATTTTTCTTTTTTCAGAGGCATTTTGATTGGTTGTTTTTTCATGCTGGCATCTTTTAGGATTCACCATTCACCCCATCCTTAAATTTCAACTCACCCTCCTTATGCTGCAGCCCACTCTGTATGTTTCTTATTGCTTCAAAATGAGCGTGTCAATGTACTACTTAGTGTTAAGTTCAGCTAGGCCAGAGCCTCTCCATTATCCTTCTTTGTTAAGTTTGCTTTATTTCCAATATATTTAACATTTGCAAAGTTTTATAAGAAGATTAGCACATTTTAAACTAGGGCACCCAGCTTCCCGCCCCCAGATGCTGTTCGGTGTCGATAGCCATTGATTGGCTTTGTGTGTATGCTGTAATGCCTTCTGCCAGACAGCACTCACACCAGCAACCGTATACAGGCAATAAGACGTGTTTCTGAGTCAGAGAGAAGAAAATGGGGATGGAGAGGGCTTGACTTAGGGAAAAATGTGGTCATGACCCCAACCTCCACAATGAAAAAAAAAAGAGAACTTGCCCTTGAAGGGGTTGAGTCAAGAGGGTTTTCATTGTGCTTGTAGTCTGAGGCGTAGCTGTTTCCTTCTTTACAGCTTTGGCAAAGACCAGTGGTATAAAAGAGGCATTTTGTATGCACAGGACTGGGAGCCAGAAACTTCTGAATAGCAGCTCCATTTGTTTATACACGTGTATGTGGCGCATAGGTGTGTATCTAGGCCTGGTACGTTGCAACAGAGGCGATGCTGTTGAAAGCCTCTGAGCTTGAGTGAGTCACCTGTCTTCCACCGTTTCCCCGCTGGATGTTTAAAGTAGGGAAAGCTTACCTGGGGGATGGAGGGGCAGCGCAGGTAGGGGAAGGTTATCAAGATTAATGGAAGGGGCGTTCAGCTCTCTAAAGATGTGTTTCTTACTGTTTTAATAGTTATCTAGTCAGGCTTGTGTTACAAAAGGGCACTAAAAACTACAAGCAATTTGAACTGTTTTACAAGATTTTAAGCAAAACTTTTATTTTCTTTTTGTGTATAGTGCTGTGGTTCTTGATGGAAAAATTTATGCCACCGGTGGAATTGTTAGCAGCGAAGGACCTGCGCTGGGGAATATGGAAGCCTACGACCCTAAGACAAATACATGGACACTTCTACCCAATATGCCATGCCCCGTGTTTCGACATGGCTGTGTAGTAATTAAAAAGTACATTCAGAGTGGTTGATCTACCAAGGAGTTGGATGGAGAACTGGCTTTGCCTGCCAAAAGCAGGCAAGAAATAAAAAAGCTATTACAACAACAAAAATAAATAAAATTAGAAGAACAAAAACACAAAAGCAACAAACATATTGCTCTAAAGTTTTGAATATTCTCTACATTGAATGTAGAAAATCATCTTCACCTTTTGGTGAACGAGGAGCAGAGAGCTCCGTGCTATGTAAGATAGTGTAACTTAATAATACAAGTGTGTCACTAGATGTTGTAGTGGCACTTGTTACGGATGTAGGCTTTTGGTCAACCCAGGTGCAATAGAATTTCACATATTTTTTAACTGGGGGGAAGAGAAAAATTTGCATTTTACTCCTAGAAAGCAAGCTTGATTCTTAAAATAACTGTGCAGAATATTAGTTTTACTATTACACATTAGGCATCAGGCTATTTGAAAGAAGGTCAAAGTGTCCTCATCACTTTGATTCCTCCATTTGTTTTTAACAAATACATGCTTTTCAATACCAATGACTGAGATATATCTTGTGTGACAGCTGGCGTAGGTTGGTGTCAGTCTTCCATCAGATCAAATAAAACCTGCAGTTCTCTAGAGCAGCACCAAAAAAGCAGAGAAAGAGAAGAACGGATTGTAATGGCATTCTATGTGAAAATGGTTTCTTGGGTTGTATGGATTTCTACCCCCCTACATGGCAGCATTTGTGTGTTGGGAGTGGAGGGTGGTTTCTACCTGTTTTCTACTGTATGAGCAAAACTTGACAGTGCTTGCAACCTCTAATGCAATTACTATTTTTAGATTCCAGAGGCATTTTCTTGATTAAACTAATCTCTTTAAAATGTTCTGATTGGAATCATGTTAATAAAAACAAACAATCTGATGTGGGATTTCCACGTTTTCAGTAAGAAGATGCCTCGCATTGTGGTTTATATGCTCATTTTTTAATCACAATCAAGATTCCTTATGTTGGGATATATGCCACTAGCTTTTTTTTGTTTTACATTACATCTAAGAGGACATCTTTAAAAAAAAATCCTGTCTCCCAATTAAAAGACATGGAAGTCTTAAATGCAAACTTCTCTCATTAAGAGGCATCAGAATGAGAACATTTCAGAATAAAAACATTCATGTTTTAAGTTTTAAACACACAAATTTAAATCCCATAATAGAAAAATGCATTTGATGAAGCCTAGTATAAAAGACACAGAATGATTACTGTGTAGAGTTGTACGTATGCACAGGGGTTATATTTTTTTAATATATATGTATATATATATTAAAACATTGTCTATCCAGAGAAGCATTGTGATGTGAAAATTCTTTATAAATTTGTAAAATGGAATGATCAAATGGGAGATTAATGGGGGAAAACAGTTAAATGGAAAATAACCCTGAGCGGAAGATTTGTGTTTTCTTTCCAAACAGAGCAGCAGTAAGAGTTAATACTATGTTTGCCTTCACAGTTTTAGATTCTAAATGCCATGGTGGTAATTCTGTGGAGATTCCTTTACAGAATGCATATATGAGACACACTATGGTCAATATCTAGTTGAATTTCATACCAAATATGTTAGCCTTTTTGTATCAGGGGAGGTCTGGTTACAATGTTGGGGAAAATAATGCAGATGGTTAGCCAAATCACCTTAAAGTTATTTTATTAATAACTGTTTATAAAAGAACAAAATAGTATGAAATTTATATCTTGCAGTATTTAAAAATAATAATGTGCTCAGTCAAGCTATAGGGTGACTCATGTCTCTCTCATTTTGATAGTGAAGTTCCAACCTTTGTTATGGAGTTGTTTTGATTATTTATTCTTTAGAGAAAAAAATAAGCACAACACAATTATATACATAATATGTCATTTAAAGTATTTATGTCTAACAGGGTACAAGTGTGAACCTAAAGACTGGAGCACAAGTTTCTAACTGCCTGGGGCAGGACTAATTTTAGTGTTGGTGTGTGTCTACCTCCAAAGGAGGTGCTAGCAGTCAACAAGACCTAACACATTCAACATTTCCAATTTAGCTTATTTCTTCATTTCTCACACTGGAGCAAAACTGGCGATTTCTGTGACTAATATAAAACCACCAGGGTTCTCTGTAATGGCATTGTATATAGTTTATGTTTACTGTTAAGTTCTTGTTATATTATAATAAATATATTTATAGATCTAGATTCACCATCCAGATTGGATTAATTTTGTTAAGAGTGAACACAAGGTAATGCCACATTAATGTTTACATTAATTTTTCCTTGAAACCATGGAGGAAAATGCTTTTATTCCAGCTGGATCTCTCTTTGGTCCAATTTTTCTTGCCAGTATTTAACTGACTAGTAGCTTCCAACATTCCTGCATTCTAGTTTTTTTTTTAAAAAAAGCAGCTTATAAATAACTCTGGGATCTATTTATCAAGACAGCCTCCCTTTCCCCCACTCCATTTTTCCAAACCTCTATTAAGTAAAGAACCAGAGGGCTCGTTTTCTATCAAGGTTTATACAATTATCTTGAAGCTTTATCTTAAAACCTTACTAAACTGCTTTATTTAAGTGAGCCTAGAGTTGTGCTACTTGGTCTTGTAATTTCTAAGAGATGAAAGCCACTTTTGCCCTGTGGTCAAGTTCCTTCATATCTGGGAGTGGGAGTTCAGCAATCCACAAAAGGACACTTGTCTCCAAGAGCACTGAAGTGTAACAGTTCACGGTTCCTCTGATGTTTCACTAGATGTCATCTGTTAGCTGTAAAACACTGTGTTGGGAACTAATGAGGAGACAAATATAACTAGTCCCAACTACCTCCCCAGTGGGAGAGTCAGTGCATTGCCGTGGAACATTTCAGACCTATAGTAGGAACAAACGTGTTATATTTAAACAGAAATAATTAAAACTTTTGAGTTTGTCTCAGCTTCATTCAGACTGTGACTTTGCAGGTATTTACAAGCTTGACTGCAGTTTTTAAACGTTGTTTGGTCTTTGTGGATCAGGTTGAACAGCGCATTAAGATTACTAAAAGTCTTGCAATTCGGTATTAGACAGCCATGATCTAGACCACACAGGGTGAATTGTCAATCTTTTCATCAGCACTGTGAAAAGATTGTCTTACTCAGCACTGGTCAATAATGCTTGGTAGGATGAGCAAGACACAGGCTATTTGCTTTACTTTTATGTGAAAATTATTTTAGCAGTCCCCTGGGAAGTTGGCTGAGCGTCTGTGCTAAATGAATCATGTGCACAGATCTGTTAAGGGGTTTTGTCCTTAAAAGCTTTTAGAAATTCCATGGACAGGCTGGCTCAGTGGACTGGTAATGATACCAACCCTTTCACCTCTCATTTACTAGTATGACTCCAGATCAGCTCACTGGGGACTGAAAGTTACCACGTCAGGGATGGTTCACTGCCTCCAGTGAATGCCACATACCCCACAGATCCCATGGTTGCTGTGTTCCTCTTTCTGATTGTTTCATTGGAATTTGCTTTTCTGTTAGCAAGCAAATAAAGTCTTAACTACAAGCAAGGAGAAACTATCTGGGAGATTCCTGAATCTCAAATCCTTCCTGAGTAGTTTCTAATGAAAAGGCAGCAGTTCCCTTGGAAAGGTGCTACATTAACCCTCCACGCTACATTCAAAAGGTGGTTTAATTTTCTAGTCATGGAGCTCAAATCCAAAATAGGATGTAGTCCTGTGCTGGGCAGGTCATACCAACTTCTGAAAAATACCAATAGGGGGTGTCTTTAATACTTTGACAACACTGCTAAAAGCAGATTTATAGTCTGTCATGCAAATAAAGTCTTGTTGAATGGGATGAGCTACTTAACCTAAACCCTTAATGATCCATTTTGTCTTTCTAGAGTCCCAAAGCTTTAAAAAGCAAATATTGAACCCTTCTTTCAGCTGAAATGGAGATACCAGGGTGCACAGCAAATACAACACTAATTTTTGATCATGTTGAGGGTCTTTGGTGCTTTTTTTAAAAAAAGAGGAGCTAGAAAGAAAATTATCTTGAGATAAGTAGGCAGAGATGTCTCTGCATGGTGGGTCTATCGTCTCATTACACAAGGTATGGAGATACCACAAAAAGAAGTGTCATCTCTGGTTTGAAGAACCACTCTTTGTAGACAGATGGATTAAACACTGGCCCAGTTTAGACTTCATGTACGTGAGGGCTGTCACCTGGCCAGAAGAGAATTGTGACTAGAGTCCTTAGCCAAACCATCCTTAATGACAGAATGTAGAGTCTCCGCAAGTATCAAAGTCAGACATTGGCTCCAGCTGTTGGGAGACAGAAAAACCAAAGGAAAAGTGGCAGAAAACACTGGAGAATGACCCTGTCCCAAGCTGTCCCTTGAAACAAGCTGTAAGTTGTCTTCTCTTGGGTGACACATTCCATGTTTGCTTGGGGAAAAGGTTACTCCTGAGAGAAAGGTAAATTCCTTCTTTCGTCCGCTCACAAGTTCTATTTCAATCAAGTATAGCAGCTTAATACAAGGAATTACAAGTTTGGGGTCAGCTAGTGCCTAGGAGAGGGAAGCTTTGCCACTGACATCCAACCTAACATCTGCATTTGTTCCTTATTAGAGGAATAAAAAAAGGCAACCAGCTGCTTGTGTTTTTTTTGTCTTCTTTCAATGTTTTACTAATATCCTCTCCCCCTTCCCCGCTCACAGGCGAGATCTTAAGGGCTACCTTGACAATGTCAGTCTCCTTTATGACCTGGCTGGAGAACAGTGCTGGTTGTCCAACTGATAATGCATGTTCTGAAACCTTCCTTGCAGCCATTTGAATAGCTCGCTTTGGCCCAGAAATCAGGCTGGCAGCCTGAATTCCAATGTCCATTTTGTAGGCCATAAAGTTGTTACAAAACCTAGGTTTTGTGATGGTGACTTGGGCCCAATCTGGAATATCAGTCCTGAGCCATTTCTACCACAGCAATACATACACTTTCTCCACTGGTCAGCGGGTGTAGCCTTATATTTCTTCTCACCCCTTCGTGTGGCCACCAAGTATGGATACAATTAAGCTTAGCTGGTAACTGCAAGATGTGGAAGCCTTTGTGTTTTATTTTTCCCCTGTAGTAAAAAGAGATTTATAGAAATAATAGCTGGCACCTTCTTCTCAGGTTGGGGAATATGCTCAAGCAGAATGGTTCCCAGACTGTGATATGTGGGGCTGGTTTACAACATAGGAGCAGAATAAGAATCTGCTAGATGAAAATAGTGGGAGGCCAAATACTTTTGATTTTTAAAATCTGAGAACCAGGAGCTTATTATAGTATGGACACTATCCCAAAGTAAAAATAATCAGACTTTGGCAAGCTGGGCCTAGGTTCTGATGCATGCTGGCAATTCTGAAGCCACTTCATTTTTATTAAAAACTCTGTAAATAATTAGTAATTTTCTTGTTCAATTAGTGGAGTAATTTATCGTTATTTATTAATATTAAATTCAATTTTATCTTGTCCCTGGCCTTTTCAATATGCCACCGATTTTCCTATTGGCAACATATAATTGCTATGTAGAAGTTTAGCGGGAAAAGCAGGAAGATTCCCATTCATATCTGTCAGTGAGTCAGTTCTTAATCTATTTAACAGGTGCTCTATTGATACTGCATACTGCTCAAATTTTAATCAGACTGTCATGAGGTACTAAGAGAAATTACAAGAGTCTAAGTATTACATCGACACAGATTACATCAATTCCCTGGTATTATAAGATTTATTAAAAATTAACATCTGCAGGGCAGAGATCTCCTCAGCCAACTCTTAAGACTCTTGGGTACAGGTTATCCAGGCCTTCTGACTGAAAAATATGTATCCGTAGTAAATAATGTCTAATAACCTGTCATTACTAATGCACTGGAAACTACTTCATCATTCTCTTGTCATACAAAAAGACATGTCCCTTTCTTTCCACATACAGAAGAAAATTGTGCTGGTGCCAAACTGTTAGCCCCATCCCCATTGCCAAAACGTGAGGTGCTACTTAGAAGATTAGAGTGCCCTACACTCCAGGCCCCTAGGGTATATAGATACACCCTACACAGCTCTCTACGTGGCCAAGCAGAGCCTCCTACAGCTATGCTATTTTTATCAGTGTAGCGTCAGACTGTCAGAATCTTTTCAAGCCATGGGAAGACTCCATAAGTGGGAAAAGACTAGCAGGGGGAGGAAGCAGAAAAAGACTCCAAGCAAATGCCCCTGCTAAAGTCTTTCCCTGACACATGTACCTACACACTGCAATGAGTGGATACGGAGTTTGCTTTTCTCTATGGTGTGTAGCTACAGGTACCTACATGCTTCAGCAAGTGTAGACAAGGTCCAAGAAGTGACTATTACAATGTATAAAGGACTTCACAAGGAGAAAATACCAGATAAGAGAGAAGTCTTTCACGTAGCAGAGAGAGGCATAACAAGAACTGATGGTGGGAAGCCCCAAAGCCAGACATTGAAATTGGAAATATAGCACAAATTTCTAACGGTAAGGGTGCTTAACCCTACCAGGGGAGGAGGTGGGTTCTTCACCTCAAGGTCTTCAAATTATGATTGAATGCCTTTGCAGAAGATACGCTTTAGCTAAACAAATGATTAGGCTCAATACAAGGGCAAATGGGTGAAATTTAATGGCCTCTGACATAAAACAGGTCAGACTAAATATTCTAGTGATCCCTTCTGACAAACTCACTTGAGAGCAACTCTGTCCTGAGGGTCTTCTCCTTTGAGAAGCTATTTGTTGTTACTAGATTTTGCTAATCTCTTCTATTTCTTCATATGTAATCCAAAATGTAAAGAAAAGTAGTAACCAAGATTAATTGGTTCACTGAAAACAGCACAGATACTGAAGCATATTCATTCTCCCAGCACAACATGTAAGGGAAAAAATCAGGAACAGATAAGGTGTCTTGGGGAGATTCACCAGGACTGTTGCCGCATTTTCAAGGGATTCCGCCCCAGGACGCTGACAGACAAAGAGCAGAGACTCAGAGTGATCCTGATGGACATGGCCCTCATAAAAACACTTCTAAAAGATAAATCTGAAACACGTTCATGGCATTATGTAGACCCTTCCCTGCTGCTCCCAGGAAGGAGCACTTTGGAGGATAAATCTGACAGAGGGTGCTTACAAATATTGCACAATAGCCTTGAGCACACTCAGCCAGACTATGGCTCTTCAGATGTCTCCTGAAAGGAGGCAGCCAAACAGGAGAGTAGGAAGGGGATTTTCTCTCTGGATATGGCATTGATGGCACCAATACTGGAATACTGAATACACTTCTGGTATTCGTATTTTTAAGAGGATATTGAATCACTGGAGTGGGCACAGAAAATAGCTACAAAAATTATTTGAGGGGTGGAGAAAATGCCTTACAGTGAAGGATTTAAAGAGCTCAATCGGTTTAGTTTACCCGAAAGAGACAATTACAATGTATGAACACCTGCACTGGTGGGAGAAAATACCAGGTAAGAAATTGGTCTTTCATGTAGCAGAGAAAGTCGATATAAGAACCCATGACTGGGAGCAGAAGCCAGATATTCAAACTGGAAATACAGCACAAATTAGCCACTGGGTTAACAAGGCCCATTGTGGGAGCCCTGGAAAAATAGGTACACCTCCACCCGCCATGCCTGTCAGAGAGCAGGGTCAGGGAATATGTACTTGCCTAGCTCACCTGACACTCAAGTCGGGCAGCAGGGCAAGGCCTTGTGCCCCAAGCCAGCCCCCTGGACAGGAGCACTGGGAGCAGGGCAGGAGGGACTGCAGGTGGCAAGGGGGGGGGGGGCTTGCTATGGCCCAGGGCCCCACAAACCCCTAATCCACCTCTGAATACTGAGGGTGATTAACCATTGGAACAAACTACCAAGGGAGGGGGTGGATTCTCCATCGCAATATCTTCAAATTAGGAGTAAGTGCCTTTCTAGAAGAAATGCTTTAGACAAACAAGTTATTGGTGAAATTTAATGGCCTCAAATATAAAGCAGATCAGACTAGATGCCCTAAAGCATCCCTTTGGCCTTAAACTCTACGAATAACTTGATGTTTCTGCTAAAATGATCAGCAGTTAAAAAGTTGATTATATTTAAACTGTCAGTAGGTTTCAGAATCAACAGACTAATTCCCATCTCTGATTTATTATTGAAGACTGGAAAGTACAGCTCTGTAGCAGTTACACTCAGTTTTCATTTTTATGGTTGTTTTCACAATCCTGAGGCAGATAAAAATAATAATAAAAACTCCACTTCTGGAACAAAATTCTAGAGCAGGGGTGGGCAAACCTTTTGGCCCGAGGGCCACATCAGGATTGCAAAACTGCATGGAGAGACGGATAGGGAAGGCTGTGCCTCCCCAAACAGCTTTCCCCAGTCTCCTATCCAACCTCCTCCCACTTCTTGCCTCTTGACTGCCCCCCCCTCAGAACCTCCCACCCATCCAATCCCCCCTGCTCCCTGTCCAGATTCCTAACCACACTCCTGCCCCAACAGGCCCCCTGGGACTCCCATGCCCTATCCAACCCCCTTCCCTAGAACCTCACCATCCAACTGACCCCGATCCCTGTCCCGACTGCCCCCTGCAATACCCTGTCCCTTATCCAACCCCCGGCTCCCTTACCATGCCGCTCAGAGCAGCATGTTTGCCAACTGCGCCGCCCGTCTAGAGCCAGACACATTACCGGGCTGCCCCACAAAAGCGCACAGCTCGGCTTCCAAGAGCACTGGACGGGCAGTGAGCTGAGGCTGTGAGGGAGGAGGGACAGCAGGGGAGGGACTGGGGGCTAGCTTCCCCAGCCAGGAGCTATGGGGTCGGGCAGCATGGTCCAGCAGGATGTACTTTGCCCACTTCTCTTCTAGAGCAAAAAGTAGATTAAGGATGAAATTCTACAGCCTTGATGCAAGGTGAAATTTGAGAATTTTAGCTCCACTGTAGTATTTTATGAAAATTATTTTGTTTCAAATATTTAAAAATTGTAAAACTGTTTCCAAAATTTGATATTTTAATACAATTCAGCATCTCACAGTCTATCCTTTATCCTATTACTAAAATCAATGAATATTTGTTGTTCTTTGAAATGGCTTCTGCATATTCCTGTAAGTCAGATTCTACCCATGTGAGCAAGAAGATACAAGCCCTGCACTGTACAGAGAGCTCCGACGTGTTATCTAAAAGCTGATTTTGGAGATGCATGAATGGCTCCATAGTTTAAAATGCATCAAGATTTGTACTTAGCAGAATGAGTCACTCTATTTCATGCTTTAGTGACTGAATTTAGTTGAAATGTAAGACAGTAACTCTTTCTAGGACAAATTAATTTTCTGCTTTTTTTGGTCCAAGATTTACTAACTTTGCCAGAGGAAATATTTTTCAAGCAAGCATTCCCCCAAGTTTCATTTCCCCACTTCCACACGCCAATAACTTAAGAGCCATACAAACCCTTCTCACTCACTCACCTAATGTTTCAGGGATAGGAGTTTTCAGAATTAATACTGAAGCAAAATGTTTCCCCCTTACTCATCACACCTAATTTAGCTCTGCAACGACAAGCTGTCAAATTCAAGTTACTCCAACTACTTCCATTCTCAAACATCATTCTGGCTACCTCACTGAGAGCCCAGTTGTATTCCACAGATACATCCCACCAACCCCCTGGTCCAAAGGAGCCGAAGAAGCAGTCTGAGCAGCAGCGCATGGGAACGAGGCGAGAAGTGTCCTACAGCACTGCTTCCTCACCTTCGGGAGGTGCCCCAGCACCGTGGGGAGCATTTCAGTGTCTTGCAGAGAAGCATAAAAATGTATGGCTGGAAGGGACCTCGAGAAGTCATCAAGTTTAGGCCTCTGCACTGAGGTAGAATCAATTAAACCTAGACCACCCCAACAAGTGTTTGTCCAACCTGTTCTTAAAAACGTTCAGTAACGAGGATTGCACAAACTCCCTTGGAAGCCTATTCCAGAGCTTAACTACCCTTATAGTTAGAAAGCTTTTCCCAATATCTAACCTAAATCTCCCTTGCTGCAGTTTAAGTCCAATACTTCTTGTCCTATTTTCAGTGGACATGGAGAGCAACTTGATCACCATTCTCTTTATAAGAGCCCTTAATGTACAAGACGACTTAGGTCTCGGTCTTCTTTTCTCAATTTTAATTGTGAATCTACAATGAAGTATTGCTTCAGGGCAATAAAGCCCAGCTGCTTTAGGGTATCAGGGCCCTAAAGCAGGCATCTGAAGTATTGCTTTAGGGCCCTAAAGCCCAGCTTTTTTTAAAAAAAATTCCTCATAGGTCAGGTTTTCTAAACCTTTTATTATATTTGTTGCTCTCCTCTGGGATTCTCTCCAATTTGTCTACATTTTCCTTTAAGAGTGGTGCCTAGAATTGGACACAGTACTCCAGCCGAGGCCTCACCAGTGCCCAGAGAGAAAGAATTACCTCCCGTGTTTTAAAATACGACATTCTTGTTAAAACATTCCAGAATAACATTAGCCTTTATTTGCAACTGCATCAAATTGTTGACTTATATTCAACTTATGATCCACTGTAAGCTAGAGATCCTTTTCAGCAGTACTACACTGATCCCGTTATTCTCCATTTTGTAGTTGCGTATTGGTTTGATCTTCCTAAGTGAATTGCTTTGCACTTATCTTTATTGAATTCATCTTGTTGATTTCAGACCAATTCTGTAATTTGTCATGGTCATTGTGAATTCTAATCCTGTCCTCTAAAGTGCTTGCAATCTTTCTCCCCACTTGGTGTGATCTGTAAATTTTATAAGCATACTCTCCCCTCCATTAACCAAATCGTTAATGGAAATATTGAAGAGTACTAGGCCCAAGACTGATCCCTATGGGATGCCACTAAATACATCCTCCCAGTTTCACAGCAAACCATTGATCTTGGAATAACTTTTAACAGCTCCAAGATTGCTTCAACTGCTGCCTTAAATGGGCAACGATGAATTTAATCTCTGATTGAAGATCTTCTTAAAGTATGCGGAATAGGCTGGTTACCTTTGTTGATGCAATCCGTTACTGAAGTCTCCACTCCTCTACCTTACTCTTTCCACCCCATTCTGCTCTAACAAACCTATGACTTCTGAGTGGAATGGGAAAATGGAATTGAGCTGGGATCAAACCATTGTCTGTAGCTCATCAGGGAAGTTTGACTAGTAGAATGGTACAATAGCATTCTTTTTACTGGGACAACCTGGGATGAATTTGCCGCCTCACTTAAACAGAAAAACTATTTTATATCTTTATTTAACAACTTCTATATTTTAAAAATAGCCTTAGAATTTCCCTACTATTAAAGTATTATTTAATGCTATGGCATTATTCAAAGATGGCCGCATTGTAAATGGAATTTAGCAGTGGCCATTCCCATTCACCGTATATTGGGTTGAACTGAAACAGACCCCTGGAAGGTGCCCAGTTTAAGTCAGCATAACATATATTAAATTAAATAATACATATTAAACAAAAAATTTTACATGTAGAAATGCAACAGTGGCTGGATTAACAGCTGTTGAAACTAATTTACTGATTCTTTTCAATTTTAATTGTGAATCCACAATGAAGTACTGAGGTTTTGGTTTGTTTTAAACAAAAGAAAAAAAATGACATATTTCACTTCACCAGTTTACAAGCTTCTTGCTTAGCAACTATTCTGCTTCCAGATCTCAAAAATTCCTTTTGTATCAGTTTATGTGCAGGGCTAGATTAAGGACTAAACTCAATAGGCTGTTGCCAAGGGACCCAACTGCTGGAGTCACAGGAGAACAGAATCTCATCCCTCATTACAAAATGTTTTTCCCCGCACCTAGACTTCACAGTGGTAAAGAAACTCTTGAAAGTATTACTTGGGTCTAAGTCTCTCCTGAGTCTGCAGACAACTTGAAACAATGGCTCCAACAGGTGTCAAGTGCCCCATTCATCTTAACAGAGAAATTTGAGCATGAGGGTGTCTGTCAACAGAACAGGATTGTGGTTGGGAGTTAGAGGAACCCTTACTGGTGCCATCCTATCATAGTACTTGCTGGGTGGTATCAGTAACACACACTCACTCACTCACACTCTCTCTCCGGCCTCCTCGCGCCACCTTTTGCTCTGACAGTTGGGTACTAAACCATCCCTTCATGGAGATAGACCACTGCCAACCTAAATAGAGAGCATCAGGCATTTGTGGCAGACCAGTCTGCCCCTCTGCATAAGGGTTTAATTAGGTTATGCAGGTACATACCTGTAGACTTAAGGTGTAAAATCCTATTTGCTCTGGACTTCCAAGGGACTACAGTTTTTACAAAGAAAATTTCCTTTTATGCCTGCTTAATACACAGTTTTCATCCAGTAATTTCCTAAATGAAACTCAATGTGCTGCACACTGAAGGATGCTAGTCCAAGTATAAAATTCAGGTCTTTGCCTTGAAGAGTCTGCAATCTGAACAGAGTTTACAGAAGGACGAAGAGCAAGAGTTTACAGAAGGACGAAGGGGGGGGGAGGGATAGCTCAGTGGTTTGAGCATTGGCCCAGGGTTGTGAGTTCAATCCTTGAGGGGGCCATTTAGGGATCTGGGGCAAAAAATCTGTCAGGGGACAGTACTCTATCCTGCTAGTGTAGGCAGGGGACTGGACTCGATGACCTTCAAGGTCTTTCCAGTTCTAGGAGATTGGTATATCTCCATTATATTTTTATATTAAAAACTTACATGTTTTCATGATTTTAGCAGAGTAATTTTATTTTTTAAACCATTGCCTGTTTAGTTAACATTTCATGAAGAGAGGTTATATGCCTCTTGTAATAAATAAGGTTTACAGAAGGATTTGAAGGAGGAAATGGTGAAAACACTGCATGCAGTGTCAGGGGTCAAACTTTGCTCATATTTTCTGAAGAACTTCACTCAAGACAGAGACCAAACATGGAAAACTTGAGCCCAAACAGTTTATACTAGTCAAATACTCACATGAGCCAACAGGGTTTTTATGGAATCATTTTATAACTCAACGATGACAATCACAACCAAGCTACTGCTTATTGCGTCTTAAGCATCATTCATCCAAAGACATCAAAGCACTTATTACATTTGAATTTGCCTATGAGGCAGATGATCTCTGTTTTGCAGATGGGTAAGACAAAAGTGACCCCAGTCACTGCAGAACAGAATTCTGCAGCACTAGTATGTGCTCCAGATCATAATGCCTCCAACAGCACACCGTTTGAGACAGCCATCACGTTATATATGAATAGTTCCTATTTCACTGAATTGTACTTGCAGTCCCAGGTGAACCATAGCCAGTTCAAGAGAAGGTCCAATTGTGTCCCTTTGTGCTGAATGATTGTTTATTGGCCACCTATCCATTAGGCAGTAGCTCAAAAGGCTACTGTCAAGAGTTAAACCCCAAACTGACCTCACATTATTCTGCCCTCTCAAATCTGGAGATGTATATATATCTAGAACTTAGACTCACAGGTGTTAAGTTCAGCAGGGAACCATCATGATCATCTAGTCCAGCCTCCTACACATTGCAGGCCACAGAACTGCTATCAGTCTCAACTGCAAGATCTACTAAGGACAGGCATTTGTGATTCTAGTCAGTGAAGTAGAGACGACAAAAACTTTCCATGCTCTTTACTCATGGAGACACCAGGTAAAACAACTGTAGTTTAACAAATGCAATTTAAAGAGCTGTGCTCACATCAGCAAGGCACAAGTTTCATTCCTTTTACACCAGAGCAGTAGACACAAACATGTAGGGTCTGAGTGTACCTCCAACTGGGCAACTCTCCATTCCGATCCCCCGGAAGTTACTGTTTGCCAAAAAAATTGGCACTTGAAATCTGAGTAATTGGGTTGCCATATACAAGCAGAACGGGAAACTCATACCTGAAATAAAATGTTACCAACCTTCTTACCCCATGTCCTCTTCACATGCACAGAAACTTTGTATTCCCACAACACAAGGCAAAAGAGGGAACAGGATCAAAAATTCACTAAGCCGATTTTCTAGAATTAGGCATAATCTCGAGGACCTGCACATCTGTATCTGCTCCATATTATATAAATTACACACAACCTTCTAGCTCCAGGTAAATTGCCCATATGGCTCTCAGTTGGGCAAAGTCTGGGTACACCTTGATTTATGTAATCTCTATACTGAGTTTGTCCCAATTTGTATTTCAGCTTGGATTTCTAAAAGTAATCTTGGAGTCTGCTAGAAGCAACCTGGGTTAAGTTAGAATTTCAGCTTTAAATGAACTCAACCACTCAAAAACATTAGAATAATTTGGAGAAATTAAAAATGTTCATTATATAGGAAGAAAAAGAGTTCATCTGGGGAAAGGATTATGAGACAAAAGAAATCAATGGCCCCACTTTGATTCTAATGTACAGCAAAGCAGCACTACCCACTTGCCATTATCCTACAATTTAATTTAGCTAGTTTCCTAACAGTAGGGAGATTTTTCTTCATAAGGTTATTTAATTATAATCCACACTGCAAATTTCAAATACTTAGCCAAAATTAAAAGTGGATGTTTTCCTTTAACAGGCAAACACTGAAAGCAAAGTTACTGACTAAACTGCCTAAACAACCAAGCAGTGAGATTTCAGAATTAAATTATGCCTACTGAAACATCAATGAAATCTCTGGCTTGAAAAAGGCTGACATTCCATTAGGAGATTACCATTTCATTGAAATGCAAGAACATTTTTAATGGAACTAAAGCCATGTTTTTCTTGTCATCTTTATTCAAGTATTTCACAGCAGTTATATTACAAATTACAGTAAAATGTTCAAAATTTCCAGAAGTTCAAAAATTAAATAACTTACTTCAAACTAATGTAAAATGAAGTTAAAATGCAAAACATCAATTTTAACACAATTCTGAATAAAACTATAGAATCCCAAATATACCATAGTTGATGAAAGAAGTCTACTTAATTCACAAAGTAGACATACATTAACCAAACAATAGGACTCCCCGATGTCTAAATAACCCAATGTACAAGATACACAAGATGCAGGTACAAGCCCGAATTCAAGCTTATGTTGTGATTACAAACAACAAAATAAAATAATGACTATCAGCTGCCTGACCTGACATTCAATATAATGAATGTATAAGCCAGAGCTGACCCACCAACTTAATCAAAAAATGGGAAGACAAGGTAATACAAAAAAAACCGCAGTAATCCTATAAATACATTGGCATATGAAGGGGGGAAAAAAACAATACAAAAGGAGACAAAACAAACAAAAATTAATCACAGGTGAGATTCAAGCTTGCAAATATTATATTAACTCCACAGCCACCAACTTCACCCTAGAACAGTTCTACTACCTCCAATACAGTCCCAATGGCCCACAACGTTTACCTCCACTTGGCTGTACCACACTTTACTGACCCAAGAATAAAGCCTTGCACAGGAGTTTATTTGCAATTTTCACATCAGAAAACAAGGAACAGAGGTCAATTTGTACAAATCCTTGCCAGCGCTATACGGCAGAACAAAAATTAAAGATGTACAAACAGTACAATTTAGATCACATGGATAGATTAACAGCTGATTTAACTCTATACCCACCGGGCATCCGTAAAAGAAAAAAAAAACTGATGTAGTAATGTGGTTATTTGGGCCAGAAAGGCAGGTATAATTTTACCCAAGAAAAATGCATTTAGATTGGCTAATTCTTTTCAAAAGACCTAAATTTTGAAGTTGCAGCTCCTCAATTAGTAAAGTTGCACCTTTCAGTTTCCATATCAACTTTTAATGACTATTAAAAGTCATTTTAAGAAGAACTGACCTATTGGAAGCCTTTTAATGCTGGGCGTGAGCTTTAATGCTAGACGTGAGCTTATATTTGCTCGTCAAACTCAGATAACTAAAAACTCAATTGTTTAATTCATACAAATTTAGCAACATGTTAAAAATGTATGCAGTTTTACCTGTCACAAGTCCTGCTACTACCTGAACAAAGACTTCTCTGAATAAGTGAAACTGGAATAAATATTTTTATTTAAAAAAATGCTGCAGCAAGAACCTGAGACTTGCAAAAAACTTTTACCAGAAACTTGCTACAAAAAATCTGCTACATTTTATTTAATCAAATCTTAAAGACTGTAACAATTTCCATCAAAATACAAAATTGTTATTAATGTACCAGACAGCAAAATATCTGAAAGAGGAATGATGGTAATAAATACTAAAGGAAACATGAAAAAAAATTCCCATAATCAAATTTGAGAGATCAAAGAACACTTTGTTTGAAATGTGGGGGTTTTGTTGGGTTGTTTGCTTTTTGTTATTTTTTAATCGCACTTTCTCACCAAAATATACAGTGTTTCTACATAGGTTTCATTTAGAATAGTATGACTAGATGCATACTAAGCCTTTTTTTCTCTTAGATATTAAGAAAACGAGTGGCATTTGGGGGGAGAAAAAGGTTAAACTAGAATTAGAAGGCTTAGACATAAAATACAAAGAAGCACTTTGGATTACTGCAGTAGCCCAAGGCCCAAGTTTGTTTTTCTGCAGTGGCATACTACTACTAGCCAAAGACATGGAGACAAGTACCTTAGCTTCAGCATGTAAACGGTAGCAAAGAGTGTTACAGTTCTCCGTAAACACTGTTGGTAACTAAAATAGAAAAAGCTGAGGTAGCTCAGTATCTCTGCAGTAGTCCAAGACTTTTCTCTAATTAAAAACAAAATACGCGTTGCATATTTTGGAAAGACGCTCCTGCAGCTACATATAACAGTTAGAATGAACGGTAACATATGGTAACACCAGCCAACCTGTCTACAACATTTTCTACTTATTTGTCTGAAACAAAATCAGCCCAGGTAATGTTTTAACACTGAGCCTGTGATAAGACTTGTACTGCAACGTCCTGGCCTCTTGCAACTGCCTAGATTGTGTCTCTCAAATTTCCAAAAAGGAAGGTTTTGAACTACTGATACACTCACTATTCAGCTATAGAGAACTGCAATCCACAAAGCCCAGTTCAGAGGTCCACAAATGGCCCATGATAATATAATGTATCTCCCCCGCCCACCCCGCCCCCCCTCCACGTTAATACTGCTATACATGGCCCAAAGTGTGGGAGCCTGGATTAAATTGTACTTACAGTGAGCTAGAGTTCCAGGACTTTTGGCTAACTGTCTCTCCTTTCTATGTCCATTCAGCAAGTCTTAGCGTTAATAAAAACAAAACTTCAGAAAGAAACCTGCCAGAATTAAACATCTTTTGTTTCTAAGAACTCAAAATGGACAACAAATAAATAGAATCATGGGAAAAAATAGCCCCCTTAATGAATATTCGCTTCACTTCGTTTTCAGCAACATACTAGAGTTTCACTGTGTATTTTATTTCTAGAACATAAATATACCAATGGAATAAAGGAATTTCACTGTTTTGGTAAAGTGTTGGTTTTTTCAGTGTGTCTTAGTTTAGTTCTGTAGAGTAAGACAGGCATTTTAGAACCCTAATACTGGGTGCCATTCAATGATGAGGAAATCAATCATCCTTTTGGAGCTCTTCATTCTGAAGACAGGTTTCTAACTCTGCCATTTGCTACAAGCCCAACCATTTGAATAGCCTTATCTTTCTCAATTGACTAAAAAGGCACATTAAAGGCAGTTCTAAAGAGCCTCATTTTCAAATTACTGTACATCCAGTTTCCTACCACAATGCATAACTGCCATCTTTGAAACAGGTTTCTGTCCATTACCCCAAAGAACAAGAAAAAAAATTGAAAAGGAAAATTTAAAAAGTTGTCCATTTAAAAAAATTCAACCTAGTTAGATCTGCTCTATCCAGTTTTTTTGTGTTTGTTGGTCTGCTCCACTACGTCTGAAGTTTCACAAAAGATAATGCATGTAGAGAGAACAGGAGCAGAAATGAGAGCAGTTTCTGTAGCACCAAAAATCTCCAAGTTGGGGTGTTGTATTCTTTATTTATATCAACTGTCTGAAGTTCTGTTTGGTTCTTGTAGGCTGGTTGGTTTCAGGTACCTGAGACAATAGCACCAAATTTAACAGAAAGAAAGAGAGCGAGCACTTAAGACCAAGGCTCTGCACATACTTGGTGCAACTGGAAATCGAATGGCTCAGAAGACTGCTCTCCCATGAGCAGTTTAAGAGGATAAACCCACCCATCTCAAAGAGATCACAGGAATGTTTCAAACATATGAACTGTTCTTTCCATTTCCTGAAAGAGAAACCAAGCATTAATTACATATAAATATACAGCAACAGAAATAAAGTTAGTGTTATATAATCCGAACTACTACGATCTTCTTTTAAACATGAATAATTTATAAGAAAATAGACAATTCTGTTAATCATTTCTGCTAGAGGATAGAAACCAATAAATGGGAGACTAATTAAAGAAGCATTAATGCAGAAAAGTTTTCCTAGTTGATGGTTAATGGGAAGATGCAGGTGTATTAAGATCAGACTTTAGTTGATGCACCCTCCCTGTATTACTAAATGAGGCAGGCTGAGGGGTGGACCAGAGCTGTTGCCAAGCAATACTTCCGTTTGTTGATTTAAGGCCATTCATTTATCTAAAACATGGCCACTGAAAAGTAGTAGTCTTTTTCCACATCATACAAAAATGTAAGGTTTCATACCAATCATCTATGGTCCAGTAGTTAGAAATGAATTCAGTATTTTTAAAAACCTAATCTTATAAATGGACTATAGCAAAAGACATGTTCTTCAGCCTGAAAAGCCTTTTTAAAGAAAAATATTTAAGCACAAATTGTACTTTACATTGTTAAAACACTCTGCTTACTCAAAAGTCCCCAAGTACTTTGCATTTCAGAAGTCTGAAGAGTTTGTAAACATTTCTAAGGTGAAGGGTGGCAGTGACAGAGACAACTGGCTCACAGCTTGCTGAACAAGATGGGGCGACACACAAAGATTTTGCCCAAGGGTAGTGTAGGGCAAGTGCCTAAACTTGCCAATCACATCATGGGATCTTTAACTACAGAGCCAAGGTGGCTTTCATTTCAGTGTTTTAGTGAAAGCCACATACAGAAGTTGGCATACAATATAATTGTGCACCTCAGAAGAATGAAGGGCTGAGATGAGTTTCATTTGAACCTGTAGTTCCAAGTAGTCAAAATATTCCAGAGCTACTACTTGCATCAAAAGATCAGTAGTGATCAGTAGCAAGCCAAAAAAAATTAATTTTTACAACACTCGTGTGAGATAGGTATCATCAAGTATTAGCTCCATATTGCAGGAGAGAATACAGAAATTAAGTCACTCACCCAACCGCCACAATAGTAAGTGTTAGGGCCAACATGACAACTTGGATACTCCTGCTTCTTGATGGCACTCTCAGTTCATTAGCACCCTGCTTTCCGAAGCTATCCGATTCCTGTCCTTACCCTCACCCTTTAGAGCAGGAGTCTCAAACACAGGCCGCCTGTGGAGTAATTTGCTGCAGTTTGCTAAACTCCCTGCCCTGAGTTATTTCCTGTGGCTGCCAAGCTCTCTCCCCCTCCCCCCCCCCCCACCACTCCCCCAGCACGCCCTGTCCCCGCTCCTATGCCTACCTCCAGGCACTTCCCAACACCAAACTGATGTTTGGTGGTGATTAGCATTTTCCAGGAGGGAGAGGGAAGGAGTGGAGAGCCACGCACCTAGGGAAGGAGGAGGAGGAGAAGAGGTGGAGCAGGGGCGGGGCCTCATGGAAGGGGTGAAGTGAGGGCAGGGTTGGGGGCTTTTGTATCTTTGTATGAAACGGTGTCAGTGATGCGGCCCCCGGGTCAATGTACTAGTCCTCATGTGTCCCTCACGGTGATTTGAGTTCCCTGCTCTAGAGAATGAGTTCATACTACTTCTCCAGTCTTGTTTTGGATTTTGTCATTTGCATCCTTTGTTCTTTAAAATGGCATTAACTGAGACAGAAACAGAGACACCCCAGAATGGTTTTGATTGTAAGGGAACGATAGAGGGATTGGGTCATACCAGAAACTAATGGTCACTATATTCCTTAAGCCATTACTGCACTAAGCTTCTTTTTATCTTTGGTAGTTAATACATTTTTCAAAAGAGGATTTCAAAGTTGCATGAGTTAATAGAGAAATATTGCTACCCAAAGTCTATTGCAAAATTCAGATGAGAAACAAGAGAAATTGTAAAACGTTACCTCTATAAGTTGTGATTTGTCATAGTCTTTACGATGCCGATAGATGCACTGACTAAGAAGTGAGTACAGCCTCTCAAGTTGGTCAACAGTCAGGTTGTTACTTCTCTTAACCAACAAATCCAGTAATTTCTGTTAAGAGGAAGAACATAACACAAATAAAGAACCAAGTTTTTCATATATTCATTCTTGAAATCTGTTTGAGACTAATTATTACATTTAATTGTTTATGGACAAAGCAGAAATGTGCTAGAAGCATATTTTATATTCCAAACAAGAACATGGTTCAGTATGTAAATAAGCTAGCTGCTGTCAACATTCTTAAGAGACGAGAACTCTTAATAGAGATTTTCTTTACGTTTGTTTCAGTACGCAGAGATTCTCTAATTACTACACTTCGGGATAACATATTCACACTTGGGGGAAGCTCTCTGTAAACAGGCAAGGCCCTTTTTAAAAAACTCTCCTTTATAAGATGTTTTCAAAAAAAAAAAAAAAAAAAAAAAAGTGATGGGAGGGAGCAGGAAGAGAGCAGATGTTAACTCCACTTTACCAAACAACACAATTACATAATCAACCCCTATTACTGCATAGATGTGTCTGAACAAACTGCATTGGAAACACTGGACTGGACTGTAAAAAGAACAGTTACTCACCTTTCGTAACGTTTGTTCTTCGAGATGTGTTGCTCATGTCCATTCCAATATGTGTGTGCGCGCCGCGCATGCACGATTCCGGAAAGCTTTCTCCCTAGCGGTACCCGTAGGGTCGGCAGGGGCGACCCCTGGAGTGGCGCCGTTATGGCCATGTATATATGCCCCTGCCGACCCACCCCCCGCTCAGTTCCTTCTTGCCGGTACTCCGACAGAGGGGAGGCGGGTGGGATTCGGAATGGACATGAGCAACACATCTCGAAGAACAAACGTTACGAAAGGTGAGTAACTGTTCTTTCTTCTTCGAGTGCTTGCTCATGTCCATTCCAATATGTGACTTACGAGCAGTTACCTCGGAGGAGGGAGAGGAGTACCTTGAGTTCCTACTGACAGGACCGCTTGCCCAACAGCGGCGTCCTCCCTCGACTGCTGCACGATGGCGTAGTGCGAAGTGAAGGTGTGTATCGACGACCACGTCGCTGCTCTACAGATGTCGACGACGGGAATGTGCGCCAGGAACGCTGTGGACGAAGCCTGGGCCCTGGTCGAATGCGCTGTCAACGCTGGGGGAGTAGCATTTGAAAGGTTATAGCAGAGTTTAATGCAAGATGTAATCCAAGCCGAGAGGCGCTGGGTGGAAATTGGTGATCCTTTCATCCTTTCTGCTACTGAAATAAAAAGCTGTGGAGATTTACGAAAAGGTTTAGTTCTTTCTATATAAAAAGCTAAAGCTCTTTTGACATCCAAGTAATGAAGCATTCTTTCCCTGTTATTCGCGTGGGGTCTGGGAAAGAACACCGGTAAAAACAAGTCTTGGTTCAAATGAAATGGGGAGACTATCTTGGGAAGAAACGCCGGGTGTGGGCGTAACTGGACCTTATCCTTATGGAAGACTGTGTAGGGTGGCTCTGAGGTGAGTGCCCTAAGCTCAGACACTCTACGAGCGGAAGTAATCGCTACTAAGAAGGCGGTCTTCCATGAGAGATACGACAGTGGGCAAGAGGCCATAGGTTCAAAGGGAGGCCTCATTAATGCCGTTAGGACCAGGTTAAGATCCCAAGGGGCCACCGGCTGACGCACCTGTGGGTACAACCTTTCTAGTCCCTTAAGAAACCTAAGGACTAGGGGGCTGCTAAAAACTGTGGTGCCCCCAAACCCTGGGTGGAAGGCTGATATAGCCGCCAGGTGTACTCTAACAGTTGAAAGAGATAACCCTTGCTGCTTTATCTCAAGGAGGTAATCTAGGATATCGGGAAGTGACAAGGACAGGGGGTCCCTTCCCCTGCCCTGAGACCACAACGAGAAGCGCTTCCACTTGGCTGTATATGCTGCCCTTGTGGATGGCTTCCTACTACCCAAAAGGACCTCCCTGACAGCGTCCGAGCACCGGAGCTCAACAGGGTTCAGCCACGGATATTCCACGCCGTGAGGTGGAGAGACTGCAGGTTGGGGTGCAACATCCTGCCGTGGTCCTGCGAGATCAGGGTTTGCGAGAGGGGGAGAGTGAACGGGCTCATCACACACATGGACATCAGCACGGTGTACCAATGCTGTCGAGGCCACGCCGGTGCTATAAGAATGAGGGATGCTCTGTCCTGTTTCACCTTGAGCAGGACTTTGTGTATGAGGGGAAACGGGGGAAACGCATACATCAGACCGCCCTTCCACGGTACCTGGAATGCATCCCCTTCTGACCCCTGACTCAGGTTGAGGAGGGAGCAGAACCTGTGGCATTTCCTGTTGGCCCTTGTGGCAAACAGATCTAGGAGGGGAAATCCCCACCTTAGGAAAATCGAGTGTGCTACATCTGGTCTGAGAGACCACTCGTGACCTCTGAAGGAGCGGCTGAGCGTGTCTGCCAGCATGTTCTGGGTCCCTGGGAGGTAAGTGGCTGTGAGGGAGATACCTCTGGTGATGCAGAAGTCCCAAAGGGCGAGGGCTTCCCTGCATAGGCGAGAAGAGCGAGCACCACCCTGTTTGTTTATATAGAACATGGTGGCTGTGTTGTCTGTCAGGACTGATACACACCTGTTCTGCAACATACCTTGAAATGTTTGACATGCGAGACGGACTGCTCTGAGCTCCCTGACGTTGATATGAAGGTCCATCTCGTCCTGGGACCAGAGACCTTGAGTCGTTATCTCCCCGAGATGCGCCCCCCATCCCAGGGCGGAAGCATCCGTCACCAATGTCATTACCGGTTGGGGCTTGAGAAATGGGACCCCTATGTTCAGGGACTGAGGTTGAAGCCACCAGCTGAGGGAGCGGTGGACATGAACTGGTAGAGTCACTATGAGGTCCAGTGGGTCTCTGTGCTGGTTGTATACGCCCGCAAACCATAGTTGTAGAGGTCTGAGGCGGAGTCTCGCATACGGCACTACGTAAGTGCATGCCGCCATGTGGCCTAACAGCACCATGCAGTTCCTGGCCGTGGTCATGGGGTATCTGATATGGGGGTGAATAATGTCCGCGATTGACTTGGCTCGGGAGGGAGGTAGAAACGCCCTTGCCCGCCTGGAGTCTAATATCACTCCGATAAATTCGATCGCTTGGGTAGGCACAAGGGTCGATTTGGGTTCGTTTATAATGAGGCCCAGCCTGTGGCAAGTGTCTCTGAGGAACTCTATGTGAATTGACAACTGCACCTTCGAGCTTGCTCTTATGAGCCAGTCGTCTAGGTAGGGGTAGACATGGATGCCCCTCCTTCTGAGAAATGCAGCCACGACGGCCATGCATTTTGTAAACACCCTTGGGGCAGAGGAAAGGCCGAAAGGGAGCACCGTGAATTGATAGTGCTGTGTCCCCCGCACAAATCGTAGGAATCTCCTGTGGCATGGGATAATGGAGATATGGAAGTAAGCATCTTTTAGGTCGAGGGCAGCAAACCAGTCTCCTTGATTCATAGCTGGAATTATGGTAGCTAGGGATAACATGCGAAACTTCAGCTTCCTTATGTAGGAGTTGAGGCCTCGCAGGTCTAGGATCGGGCGAAGACCACCTTTGGCCTTCGGGATAAGGAAATAACGGGAGTAGTAACCCTTGCCCCGAAATTCTTGAGGAACCTCCTCTATGGCACCCAAAGACAAGAGGGTATGGACCTCCTGATCTAGGAGTTGCTCGTGAGATGGGTCCCTGAAGAGGGACGGGCACGGGGGGTGGTTGGGAGGGAGAACAGAGAATTGGATAGAATATCCCACTTCTACCAGGCTGAGAACCCACTTGTCCATGGTGATCGAGGACCAGGCCTGGTGGAAGTGAGATAAGCGGTTCACAAAGGGACGGGTAGTTCCAGCTGTGGTGTCTGGTTTGTTGCCCTCGGGCGTACCTTCAAAAGTTCTGCCTGTCACCCGGCTGTTGTCTGGGGGCGAAGGTAGTTTGTCCTTGCCTAGAGGTTGGGCGAGGGCGACCCCTTCCATTTCCCCTACCTCCCCTCCTAATCTGGTCTCGCCTAGGAGGTGCAGGAAGTGGGCGCGGTTGGGCAGCGGAAGGGGGCCTGAACGGCCTACGAACAGTCTGCGGCGTGTGTAGTCCCAGCGACCTCAACATGGCCCTGGAGTCCTTCATGGACTGTAACCTCTTATCTGTATCCTCAGAGAAGAGGCCTTTTTTATCAAATGGTAAGTCCTGTATCGATGCCTGGACCGGAGGCGGAATGCCCGAAACCTGCAGCCAGGCCCCTCTACGCATCGCTATGGCCGTTGCCATAGTACGAGCAGACGCATCCACAGAATCCAGGGCTGCCTGCAGGGCCGCCCTGGAGACCAGCTGACCTTCTTCCATGATGGCCTTAAATTCGGCTCCCGAGTCGCTTGGCAACTTTTCTTTAAATTTAGACATAGCTGCCCACGTGTTGAAAGCGTATCTACTTAAAGCTGTCTGTTGATTTGAGATACGCAGTTGGAGTGCCCCCGATGAGTACACCTTCCTTCCTAGAAGGTCCAGTTTTTTCGCCTCAAAGGATCTAGGGGTTGACCCCGTTTGCCCTTGGCGCTCCCTGTGGTTGACTGCGTCCGCCACGAGGGATCCTGGCTGTGGGTGAGTGAAAAGATGTTCGCAGCCTGTGCGGGGGGCGAAATATCTTCTTTCCACTCCTTTAGCCGTGGGCGGGATGGAGGAAGGCGTCTGCCAGAGTGTGTCTGCCATTGACGTAACCTTTTTGACGAAAGGCAGGGCAATTTTCGTGGGCCCAGCCGACGACAGAATGTCTACCGTTGGGTCGGCTTCCTCCTCCACTTCCTCCGCCGGAAGGTTCAGGTTCTGGGCTACACGACGGAGGAGGTCCTGGTGCCCCTTCAAGTCCATAGGCGGGAGGGTCGGTGAGGAGGACCCCGCCACTGCCTCGTCTGGGGAGGAAGAGG
The DNA here is from genome assembly GCA_032164245.1 of Sternotherus odoratus. Classification (NCBI taxonomy): domain Eukaryota; kingdom Metazoa; phylum Chordata; order Testudines; family Kinosternidae; genus Sternotherus; species Sternotherus odoratus. Next base: position 14,114,694 of record JAVMKO010000003.1, on the reverse strand, counting down.
ATGAGGCCCCGAATCCCGCTGTATCCTGAGGCCCTGCCATCGGCCCCTGGTCTGCAGCTTCCTGGTCATACTGGGGCATCGAGGGTGGTGGTCTGACCTCCCTTGATGTGCCGGGTATCGGCTCCTCAGGCCCCGAGGGGGGCACCGATACAGTAGCCGTGGGTGGCCCCCGCGGTACTGATGGTAGTGAGGCGGCTATAGAGGACGGACCTTGGGCCTGGTGATACGCCCAGGGCGTCCAAAAAGGCCATTGAATTTGCCCTTGACTGTGGGGAATCCACGGTGCCGGGCTGCCATGCCGGGACGGTTTGCGGTGCCTCGAATGGTGGTGCGAGCGCGAAGAGCGTCGGGAGCGGTCCGATCGCGAGGACGGTGCATCCGACTCCGACGAGTAGTCCGACGCCGGCCACGGCGGTGCCGTACCCTCCGGTGCCGCGAGCCTGCCCGATGCATCCTGCCATCGGCCCCTTTCCGGTACCGCCAGCGTCTGAGGCGGAATTAGTTGAGTGCCCGGTACCGGGGCCCTTCTTTCCTGCGGTGCCGCGGTAGCCGGTGCCGAGCCGGGTCGTACATCCGGCGTCGAGGTGGACGGCACCGGGGCTGGAGGTATTAACGGTGCCGGCGTCTGCGGAATCATCGGTCCAGTAGACGCGGGCACGGGCGCCGGTACCGCGAAAGGGATCGGTGCCTGTGGCGGGGCCACCTCCCTTGTCATTGAGATGAAATCTTGCGCCGCCTCGAAGATGTCCGGCGTCGCGGGCATTACGATTTCATCGAAGACCCCTTGTGGGGACGGTGCGGCACCGAGGGGGGTTCGTTCCCTCCGCTCGGTAGACGGTGCAGGCAGCCTACGGGACTCGTCGGAGCGACCCGAGGAATGCCGTGCCGCGGCAGGTTCCCCTTGTGTCTTACGACCAGGGGAACGGCCTCTTGGCTTCTTAACCGGCACCGGAGACTGTGACCGGTGCCGTCTCGAGGTGCCGGCCCGGTGCGGGGAGCGGTGCCGGTGTTTCTTGGAGTCCGCCTTTGGCGCCACCGGGGCCCTCACCGACGCCGGAGCACTCCTGCTCTCCTGAGGAGGCTGTTGCTGGGGCTGCAGTGCCGATTCCATTAATATGAGCCTCAGGCGAGAGTCTCTTTCTTTCTTTGTGCGAGGCTTAAACGACCTGCAAATCGCACAACGATCTGCCTGGTGACCTTCTCCCAGACACTTAAGGCACTCAGAGTGCGGGTCACTGACGGGCATCGGCTTTCCACAGCCCTCGCAGACTTTAAAGCCCGGCGCACGAGGCATGCCCCGGCGCCGATGAACTATGAATTTTACCTAACCTAAGAACTAACTATACTACTATACAATTTACAATTGATTAACACTAACAACACTAACTAACACTAATTATTAACAAAGAGCTATAGAACAATACCGCTAACGAACTCGATTGAAGAGAGAGAGAGAAACGCTGTTCCAGCAACCGCCAATAACGGAAAGAAGGAACTGAGCGGGGGGTGGGTCGGCAGGGGCATATATACATGGCCATAACGGCGCCACTCCAGGGGTCGCCCCTGCCGACCCTACGGGTACCGCTAGGGAGAAAGCTTTCCGGAATCGTGCATGCGCGGCGCGCACACACATATTGGAATGGACATGAGCAAGCACTCGAAGAAGAACCATAATTATTAAAAAGCTTTTCTATGTATATTTATTACTGTATCTGCAGATACAGCAGTAAGATACAAATGAGTAGTTAACAATTTTGCTATGTGGTCACTAATTAAATAAAAATTACTGGATAAAGAAAATCTTCACAAGATAATGCTAACAGAAAAGATTATACTTTCTGCAATATAAAATAAGGGAAGTTGGTCTTCACAACATTTTGTACAGAGTATAAAAATATCTTTCATGGTGTTTGAAAAGGGTTGGTACCGGTAATTATTAAGTTTAGTTCTCAATACCATTACCTTTAATCTGTCATGGTCAACAACTAGAGGGGGTATGAGATCCAATGGCTCCTCTGGAACCTGCTCCAGACTTGTGGGTTTTGAGGGCTCCAAAATGACTTTTCGAGATTTCTTAAGTTTCGATACGCCTACAGTTGGGATGCAAAATTATAGCACATCAAAAACTGATAAAAACATCGAAGTAAAATATTTATTAAATGTAACATTTCCAATAGTCTTTCAAATTTGATGACCCATCCAAACCATCCACTAAAAACAGCTAATGGCATTTATGTAGTCCATACCACCATACTATTGATGCAATGAAATTAAGATTTGACCTTGTTACTACTGACAGCTGTGAATAGGACAGAATCACTTGTACACAACACCCTGGTTTTGGAAACCTGGCTGCAAATATAAGAAGATAATTAGAATTTACTATTGAAGCAGCTACTTCCCACCAACGTCAACAGCAGATCATTTAGTCTAACCTGCTGCGTAATACAGCAGGTTAGTTCCTGCATCAAGCCCATAACTTCTAGTTGAAATACTGCATACTGAAGGACAATCTTAATTGAATGACATCAACTGTTGGAGAATCCACCACTTTCCACAACAGAACATTCCAATGTTTAATTACCCTCATTATTAAAAGAGCACATCTTATATAAAGTCTGAATTTGACTAGCTCCAGTTTATTCAGCTTCCAGTCATGGTACTTGTTGTCTGTAGTGAAGCCCATGGTGCAGTTCTGCATATTTCTGCAAACATCCCTGAATATGGCTACAGATGTATACTGATCTAGTAGAATGTCAGTCACTCGTACAGGAGCTTGAGCATCAGCCAAGACGCAACAGGTAATAATATATTCAGTGATACATTTATAGTACCTCTGCATGAAGATACTGGATCCCTTCTTAGACCTATCTGCAATGGGGGGGGGGGGGGAGTCTAGGGAACTTCCTGAATGGTTTGGTTCTATTCAAGTAAAGGCTAAGGCTCTCAACATCTAGTGCAGTGGTTTCCAAATTTTAACAACCTGTGAATCCCTTTCACTAAAATGTAAAATCTCGCCAACCCCCTCCTAAAAATAAATATTTCCAGGGATTTTCTCCTTTACGCGAGTATAAATTATAAAAAGAGTGATCTTGGAAATATAAAATTTGTTTTATGACATGCTTATTACACACTAATTATTATTATAGTATTTTTATTACATTATGAAAATGGCAACACACTCTCTTCCAAGATCTCACTTTCGCAGCTTCTATCACTTTGAATAAGCCGGCTATAAGAAAGGCTCCGATGTTTCAAGGAGTATCAGATGTGAAACAGCATGAAGATATTTAAGAAGCCAACTCAAAGAGTTCTTCTTACACAAGCATTCAGATCTTGAGCCAGGCCAGGCAAACAATACACATTATAACAAATCTTAATCTTGTTCTTCATAATAATTTTAAAAACAATATTATCTGCCTACTTAATTTTAAAAACAGCAAACAAAATTCCACCTCCCTTTCCATTTCTTATAAGGAGTCTTCAAGTTTACATCTCCTCAGTGTGATAGATATGCTTGTTTTGATCTGCTGAGCTCTTGGGAGTTGTACTACCCGGCATTCCTAGGGACAGCTTTGTCCACCATTAGGGATTTTCCCCCTGAGAACCCACTGTAGCATTTTGCAAACCCCAGTTTGGGAACCACTGATCTAGTGTATGGAAGGAACATGGCTGATGTACAATGTTATAAGACTTAGTAAAGAAAGCTGAAAAGTGAATAGTTTGGTTAATGTGAAACTCACAAGAAACCTTACATAAAAATTTTGGATGGGGTTGTAATGATACCTTTTCACTGGAGAACACAGTAAATGGAGGACCTGCCTTTACAGCACCACTCTCCCTACACTTTAAAGGAGAAACGTTACCCACCAAAAAGGCCGACCTCATAGGAAAATGTAACAGAGAGCACAAAACTAGCGGCTCAAATGCTTGTTTAATGAGACAGTTAAGGACAAGGTTGAGAACTTGAGACAGAGCAAGAGCTCTAATCATCAGAAAAAGATTCATAAGACCATTAATGAACCTCATTGTTGCTGGATGTGCGAAAATTGAGAAACCTTCTACTGGCGAACAGAAAGCTGTTACTGATACTAATTGAACCTTGATGGACCTCACATACAGAGACCAATATCTTCAATTCCAACAGGTAATCCAAGAAAAAGATGACTGGACAGGCAAAAGATGATGGCAGTTATACCAAAGATGATATTTAACAGCACAAATTATACTCTCAATGAACAGGACGCTTTTAGTTCCAAGAATCATTGAGACACCATGCTTGGAGTTGCAGATCTGGCCCGAGGGCCGTAGTTTGCCTACCCCTGTTATATACAATGAGGAATAACGCCACCTATCATTTAAAAACCTTTGTTAAAACTCATTTATTTTGCAAACCCTAATAGTAACCTTTTAAAGATACATTGTTCGTTTATGTATTTATAAATGGCTAACAAACCAGCAAGCAAGTGAACAAACAGCTTTTACTCCACTCCCCCCCACCTCTCCAGGAAACCATGGGTCCCAAGGGATGTTCTTTTTCTGCTTTTATTCACCATTATCCTTCCCACCTCTTTGTCCGTTGTCCTTTCTCTGCAATGTGTGTCTGTCTATTGATTGTAAACTGCTCCCAGCAGGAATCATCACTTGCAAAGCAACATGTATACCTCAGGCAAAAAGCTTTTGTTACAAATTTTTTAAAAATATACTACTCAACCTGATTTCACCAAAATCCTGCAAATTTGCAATACAGAAATCCTGCAAGATGTTCTATATTTTATTGAATTAAAACCCAGTGACACTGTAAATGCCTGGATCAGAAAGCACTATGAACCAACAACATATTAAGTCCCATACTAACAGTGGGAGAAATCTTTAAAAAACATTATTTTCAGTATCACAAAATGTTACTAAAGAAATGTGACCAAAATTGGCATTTACTCAGGGTGGAACTGTTCACAAAACACACTACTCACCTCCTATTGCAACGAAGTATACCCATCTATATTTACTTTAGCATTAATCTCAGTACTGGACATACTGAAAAAGTAAACCATACCTTCTTTATCTGGTTCAACATCTTTAGTCTCAATGTCTGTGCTGCTCAGTGGTGTCTTTTCATTATTGCTGTATTGTGGTACTTCGGTATTAGACTGTTTCACCAAATTAGCTCCCTGATTTTCACCAAAAGCTTCTGTTTTTTCCTTTAGATGATCTTCAGACACCGCATTTTGCTCATTACGAGGCACATCATCACTGTCACATGCTGAAACATCAACTGGTTCTGCTTTACCATTCTGACATTCTGGAACAGGTATCCCCTCTAAGCTGTGTGCAGATGCCTCACCGTTCACACAGTCCCACTTAGATGGAGACCCCTTCCTTGATTCCTTTTCAGCAGTCACAGTAAGACTGTCATTTACCAACAAGGATTCATTTGAACTCTCTTCTTCTGTTGATGCAAAACTGTTTTCTTTTCCTACTGTCCCATTGTTAAGTCTCTGTTCTGCATCTATATCCATGATATCACAAGAGGACTCATCATTTGTCATAGACAGATCTCCCATTTCTTCTCCATTCTCAATGCAGTCTGTGCTGATTTCTAGCTCCCCATTCTCCAGCAGCTTCCTGCTCTCCCCATGATTTTCATCATCAGCAAATTTTGCATCATCTTCATCTTTCTTCAAATTATTGACTTTTCTCTTTTTAATAATGCCTTTACCCCACTGCGAACGGCGTCTTGATTTCCTCCTTACTCGAACTGAATTGGAAGAGATAGAAAACATGTCACTTTTAAATGCACATACATCTGCAACACATGGGTTAGGGTAATTGACAACATATAAACAAGCACCCACCATTCCCAAACTTTCCACAGTGGGGCATTTTCAAATTAGCATTGAGCTAATTCTGCTCCTACTGAAATTAACAGCAGGATGAACTCTCACTGGCTTCAGTGAGAGCAGTCAAGCCAATGCCAACCACTTCTGAAAGTCCCACCCATTGTGGATAATGCTTTCTGGTTTACACTAACCAAGTGTGCAGGAAGCATTGATTAAATTAATCGGTAAGGCCTCTCCTCTTTTCCTTCTTCACATTCCTCATGAAAACCCACTTCTATTTATACCACTAAACATCAATTATAGCTGTGTGATGCAGTATTTGAGGAAAGACCATTTTACTTCACCTCTTTTTTAATCTTTCAGATTACTTGGAACTATTATGTTGTGCAAGAATTAAGATGCATAACCCCATGACCTTATTTTCATTATCTTGGTCCTCTCTATTACTGTATGCTTTGTTTCAAATCAGATTATATACTGTCTGGGATGGGGCAGTGTCTTCTAAGTGTGTATATGCACTGTGTTTAGGACAGTGGGACCCCAGTCTCAAAAGGGGGTTTTGGTTATGTTCCTAATATAAACTTCAGTCAATAGCTCAAGAAGAATATTCACCTGTAATGTTCCTTACAGTGTTCCTTGTAAGAGAACAGATGATGAGAAAAAGTGTATTTCAGTAGACTGAGCAAAAGACTGATAGCTAGGAACTCCTGGATTTCAATTCCTGCTCTGATACCGATTACTTATGCTCTTTGGTAAGTTATAACCACTTTTGCAAGAGATTTTCCATCTAAAAATGGAGACTGCTATGCTATACTTAAAGTGGTCACATTGTTTTCTCTGGAGAGTTACTGCCTGCACAAATCAGTATTAATGGGAAGCTCTTTCAAAGTGACAGTCTTTCAAAAGGAAAGAAACCAAGTCCATTAACTATACCTACCCACTTCACCGTGTCAGTTATGAAAATCAGTGTTCACAAAGTTGCTTTGAAGATGATAGTACCAGGTGAGTGCCGCACATTACATGACAAGAGCTCAGACAAACGTAACTAAATGTAATGTTGAGAATGTCTTCCGTGAAAGTGCCACTTAATCTGATAATTTAACTAGTTTCAAGATATTATTAACTGCAACAAAAATATTAGGAACTTTTTAAACTAAAAAGTTCCTAAAAGGACACATTCACCTTGAAAATCATAATTCTACCTGAAAAGTGTATACATACTATTGTTATGAGTAACTTCTAAGACTATTAGAACTGAAAGAATTTTGAGAGCTTTTTTTCTCCCAGCTTAGTTTGTGTATTCAACAGCACTTTCTGTATAGTCCTTTTCACTGTATTGTTAATGATGTGCTGCATTCATATCATGCACAACTTTGGTGGAGCTCCTATACAGAGTTCCAGGTTCAGCAAGGAGGCACTCACCAATAACAGAAGCAACAAAATTCAATCTGAAGGGGCAGAAGCAGGTGTACAGGGAGAAACCTCCACCTTCGGGGGACACAGAATATTCTTGCTCTCAGGACTACTCAAAGAAATGGTTCTAGGTATACTTGGCCCTGCCTCAGCATGGGGCAGGAGGAGGGGAGAGCGGGAGGGACTCACTAGAGGATCTCTCAAGGTCCTTTCGGACCTATATTTTTATGGTTCTATGACCCTTACAAAATGCAGCAGGGGAGCAGAAACCTTATAACAATTCGTTAAGGAATTTTCAAATAGCAGAAACTTACTTTTTAAAAGGTTCTCCATTAGAAAGTTGAATTTTAAAAAACTTAATTTAAAACAAAAAAAGCAGTTCCTTCAATGTTGGTTCTTTGCTAGAAGTAAAAGATGAAATATTTATCATCTCCATTTCTTTATGGAGATGTATTCAATTTACCAGTATAATACATTTGTTCCGTCAGCACTGCAAACTCATCCTGGAATCAGAGCCCATGATTCAAATACCTAAGCACATGCCTAAATTTAAGCATTTGAGAAATCCCATTAAAATAAAAAATTATTCATGTGCTTACAATTAAATGTGTTTAGTGCTTTGGAGAATCAGGGACAGAAATTCTAGCTAGGTTCCTTCCAATTAAAGTATCACCACCATAATAGAAGTTGAAGACCACACTAAGCCTCGCCACATCTGTGCAAGCTTAGCTTCATAGGTGTAACAAACTGGGACACAGCGATCACATGAAAAATTCCTCCCAGCCCCTCTCTTTCAGCTGTATTGTATTTTATTGATAAGGAAAAAAAATATTTTCGTCACTAACGCAGCACACACAGAGGGAACCAATCTGTTGAATATGAGACTGCATTTTTAAAGAGTTACTTCACAGAGAAGTGATTTTATGTTGTAATATTGATGATAATATTATTTCCAATTTACTACCATCACTCAGAGATTAAAAATAAAAAAATGAGGTATTTGGAGACATATTATACAGTAGAACCCCTTTTTGCTGATGTAATTAATAACTGTAGCACAGTTCAAAACAATAATTCAGTTATGTTGCCTTCTATTCACTTTAGTTACCCAAAACATGTCTAAATCTGTACTCCTCTCCTTGCCAAAAACTCTCCTTGCTTCCCACTTTGTGGTCTACACCACTAAGTCTTGTGACTTTGATGTTGTCTTTGACATTACCATTAGCTTAGACGAGGGATAGCCTATTATTTGTCAAAGTTCAAATTTCTTGGTCAAGATATAGTGAAGGCTCAGATTCCAGAGATTTTTTTTTTATTTTTTTTTTAAAGATAATAAGTAAATAAAGATTTCAGGGTCCATTCAAAAGATATTCAATAGAACTGGATCCAGGACAGATCCCTATGGGACCACCCTCAATATGCCCTTCCTATTGTGAACCATTGGTGACTACTCTCTAAATAGGGTTGTCCAGCAAGTTGTGCACCCACCTTGAAGTAGGTTCATCTAGGTCAGTGGTTCTCAACCAACGATCCGGGGGCCATAAGCAGGTTTCACAGATTCACCAAACAGGACCAGTGTTAAGACTTGTTGGGGCCTAGGGCAGAGTGCCAAAGCCTCACCACATAGGGCTGAAGCCCGGGACCCAGAGCCCTGCCACTTAGGGCTGAAGCCGAAACCTCAGCAACGTAGCTTCGTGGGGGGGGGGGGGGGGGGGGGGGGGGGGGGACACGACTCTTATATGGGACCACAGGCAATTGCCTGGCTTTTATATGCAGAAAACCAGTTGTTGTGGCACAGGTGGGTCATGGAGTTTTTATAACATGTTGGGGTGGACCTCAGAAAGAGAAAATTTAAGAACCCCTGATCTAGGTTGTATTTCTCTAGTTTATGAGAAGGTCACATGAGACTGTACCAAAAGCCTTACTAAAGTGGAGATATGTGACATTTACTTCATCTTCCCATCCACAAGGCTTGTTACCAAGTCAAAGGAGGATATTAAGTTGGTTCAACAGGATTTCTTTTTGACAAATCCATGTTGACTTATTTATTTCCTAATTTTCTTCTAGGTGCTTACAAACTGATCATTTTCTTTATAAACTTTCTGGGCGTCTAAATAAAGATGATTGGTCTATAATTCCCTGGATTTTTCATTCACCTTTTTATAGATATATACGATATTTGCCCTTTTCCAGTACTCTGATATCTCTCTCCATCTTTCACGAGTTCTCAGATAATCACTAATGGTCAGAGATCTCTTCAGCCAGTTTCTTAAATATTCTAGGATGTATTTCATCAGGCCCTGCTGACTTGAAGACATCTAACTTGTGTAAGTAACAGAGTCCTGTGGCACCTTAAAGACTAACTAAAGTATTGAAGCATAAGCTTTCGTGGGCTAATACCCACTTCGTCGGATACAAGCAGTGGACGAAGTGGGTATTAGTCCACGAAACCTTATGCTTCAATACTTTAGTTAGTCTTTAAGGTGCCACAGGACTCTGTTACTTCTGCTATTCCAGACTAACACGGCTACCTCTCTGATTCTTAACTTGTGTAAGTAATTCTTTACTTGTTCTTTTCCTATTTTAGCATCAGAACCCACCCAGTTTACACTTATAACTCATTATGTTAGTCCAATCACTGCTAAATGTTTGGGTGAAAACTGAAGCAAAAGAAGACATTTAATACTTCAGACATTGCTGCATTTTCTGTATTGCCTTTCCCTCCAATTACTGAATAAGGTCTACCCTGTCCCTGGTTTTCCTCTTACTTCTCATGTATATGTTTAAATGCTTTCTTGTTCCCCTTCACATTCATAGCTATTTTCATCTTATTTTGTGCCTTCCTCTTTCTAATTTTGTCCCTGAATGTTTCTGGGTTTTTTATATTAATACTTTGTAATTTGACCTAATTCCCACTTTGTGTGATTTTTTTTGAATTTCAGATCATTGAAGATCTTCTGGTTAGCCAAGGTGACCTCTTACCATAATTTCTCTCTCTCTCTCATATGCTTTGGGATAGTTTGCTTTGTGTCCTTAATAATTTATCTTTTAATAAAACCCTGCCAACTCTCCTTTCCATTAGGTTTGCTTCCCACAGGATTTTACCTACCAATTCCCTAAGTTTGTTGAAGTCTGCCTTCTTGAAAACCACTGTTTTTAGTCTGTTTTCTCTCTTCCCATTCCTCAGAATCATGAACTCATGATTACTACCCAAGCTGCCTTTCACTTTAAAACTCTCAACCAGTGCCTCCCTATTTGTGAAAATGAAATCTAGAACACCCCTTCCCCCCTAGATCCTTTCTCCAATATCTGAAATAAAAAATTGTCTCTAATGCATTCCAAGAATTTGCTGTGTAATCTGTGACCAGCTGTGTAATCTGTGACCTGCTGCATTATTTTCCCAACAGATCTCTGGGTAGTTCAAGTCCCCATCACTCCCAAGACCTATGCTTTAGATGATTTTGTTAGCTTTTAAAAAGCCTCATCCACCTTTTTTTCCTCGTTAGGTGGTCTATAATAGACCCCTTCCATTACATCACCTTTGTTTTTTACCCCTTTTATCTTTACCCAGAGACTTTCAACAAATCGGTCTCCAATTCCCATCTCCACCTCTAGGCAAGACCTCCTCTCTTTTTTTCCTTGCCTGTCCTTCATGAGCATACTGCACCCTTCTATACAAATATTCCAGTCATGGGTATTATCCCCCAGGTCTCTCATGACAACTATGCCATAGCTGTGTTTATTCACCAGTATTCTAGTTCTTCCTATTTATTCCTTATACCGGCGGTTCTCAAACTTCTTCCATGGCCATGTCCTGCTCTCCCACGTCCTTTCGTGGCCCTTGTATGTCCACCAAAATGCCACCGAATTGAACACTTCCGCTTTCGGCGGCATTTCGGCAGACATGCAGCTTCACTCTGTGTGTCCGCTGAAATGTTGCTGAAACTGGAAGCGTTCACTTTGGCGGTATTTCGGCAGACACACTCGCACGTTCGGAGCATCCACCAAAGGTATCGTCAGCTCACAACCCCCCTGGAATCGGCCCGCGACCCCCAGTTTGAGAACTGCTGCCTTATATCTATTGCATTAATATACAAACATCTAAGATACTGATTTGACTTCCCTCTACGTTCCCTCTTTTTCATACTATAATTGTCCACGCTCCTCATGTCCAGATTCTGGCCCTTCACCCAGGTCTCCGTGTTTTTGACTTACCTGTGGGTTTTTGTCTCCATCAAACCTAATTTAAAGCCCTCCTCACTAGCCAATTTGTATCCAAAGATACTCTTCACCTTATTCAGCAGGTGACCCCATCTCTACTCAACAGTCCTTTTCCCTCAGAACAGCACCCTGTGGTCACGGAAGCCAAAGCCCACCTGGTGACACCATCTGTACAGCCACGCATTCACCTCTAGGATGCATTAGTGTCTGCCTGGGCCCCTACCTTTGACCTGAAGGACCAAAGAACATGACCTGTACCGAACTACTTCACCTTTACTCCCAGAGCCTGACAGTCACTTCTGATCTGCTCAGGGCATATCTTGAAGTATCATTAGTGCCTACCCGGATCCATGGGGTAGTAGTCAGAGGGCTGGATTATTCTTGACAATCCCTCTGTAACATGTCAGATACTGGCTCCCGGCAGGCAGCATGCCTCCCAGGATGCTATGTCAAGACGATAGAAGGGTGTCTCTGATCCCTTAGGAGTGGTGGCTGCAATCCTCCAAGACTTGGGAGTACACACCTTCTCCTCCTCAGTCTTTGCAAGCAGTTCCTCATCCCTTATTAACAGATTAGAATAATTGATTTTAATCGCTATGGTTAGTAGGTTGGGAGCAGGGAGGGAGCACTGCCTGCTGCCTGAAGTAACCAGCAGACAGTGTCCTCCCTGTGACAGAGCCATATCTTCCTAACCCGGTGGTGAGACATCTGCCTTCCCTAGCTAGATAGTTTCCTCAGTCTTGGAGGTCTCCATATCAATATTCTCAATGAACTCCTTGTGTGCATGGGTGCTCTTCAGCCTAGCTGCCACCTCCTCTAATTCTCCCCACCTGCTTCCTAAAAAATTTCACCAGCAGGCACCTTTCACACTGGATGATTTCCTCAGCCTGGTTTTCTATGAAAGGGAAATGCAGGGCACAGTCTACAAATCCACACCAGGACCTGAACAGAGGCATCCACCATGGCTAGAGTCTTTGTCTGGACACAGGTGGAGGTGGATGAGACAGGAGCAGCGCTGACACTGGCGATGTATTTTTTTCCTATTCACAGCAATTATATTGCGACGCCCTCCTACAAACTCCTATTTGCTGTCCCCCATTTGTTAATTCCTCTTGGTCGCTTAGTCGCTTTTAAAACCTCTCGTATGTCAGCCCAACCCCATCGTTAATCACACAAGGGGAGAGTGATCTCAAGGCTGACTGAAGCTGATCAAAGTTGATCAAGGGAACAAAAGCTCAAACAGTCCCTAAACACACAATCCCAACTGGCACTGTAGCTTTAAGTAATTCAAAATAGAAAGAAAAACAACAAGTCACCAAACAAGCTCACTCCAAGATTAGAAGAGAAGATTGAAGAGGGGTCTGGTAACAGTCTTCAAGTATACAAACGGCTGTTATAAAGAGAAGGGTGATAAATTGTTCTCCTTAACCACTGAGAACAGGAGAAGTAATGGGCTTAAATTGCAGCAAGAGAGATTTAGGTTAGACATTATGAAAAACTTCCGATGTTTAACTACTCTTACAGTTAGGAACAAATTACCTAGGGAGGCTGGAAAATCTTCATGATTGTCTAAACCATTCTTAAAAACCTCCAAACACCTGTCAGGGATGGTATAGATAATACTTAGTCCTTCCTCAGTGCCAGGGACTGGAATAGATGACCTGTCAAGGTCCCTTGCAGTCCTACATTTCTACGATTCTACTTATCAGCCCCACTCTCTCCATCACCAATTACTCCACCCATTCCCTTGCTCACTTAAGAATCTAAACTATTGCACACCTTTTTAAAAAAAAAAGAAAAAACTTGTTTCCTATTATACATAGCAAGAAGCTTGATGTTCTCAATTTCCATTCAAATTCTTCAAACGGATACTGAAGTTCAAAAATCTCCATAAAAGTGCACTGGGTGGGTGATGGTAAATTACTTTGAATATGAAAATACATCTATTATAGTCATATTAATACATATGTATGTGCATGTATTACAATACACGCACACGGAGTCTTGCCTCTGCTTTATTAACAAATTGTTCTCAACCCAACACTAATTAAAATTATTTTTGTCTATGTTTCATGCGAGTCACAAAATTCAGTCACCATTCACTTCACAGATTTTTGTTTCCATTTTATTTTACAAACTTCTAATGAAATGAATGGGCAACATGCATGACAAGACATAGCATATGAAAAAAATTCTACAAGCTTTGTGTGATGACAACTTATTGTACAGGATACTATCTAGAGTGGAAAAATATTTGCTTTTATTAAAAATATAGACCTTAAGGTCCTACGAAGATGACCTGTAGTAATATAATAGCACTTACACAGCACCTTTACAAATACACTATACAGACATCATCACACACCACTGAAATGCAGCAAGATATAGACTGGGAAAATCCAACTGTTCCTTAGTTCCTTCACCAATACAAAATCCAGGTACTGCAGGATTCCATAGTACAGTAGTGGGAAATAAGGGCAGATCATTGAATCTCTATGGACAACAAATCTAGAAGAAACACATTCACTGTAAGGTAAGCAACCATATCTTTGAGTGCTTGTCCATATATATTTATATAGTCCACTGTTGGTAATTCACAAGCAGCGACCTAGGAGTCTAGCTGAACAATGATTGTATGACAGTCCTGCCAATGTGTACATCAGATACTGATGTTGTTACTATGGCATAATGTTAGATAAATGTACATTCTGAACTCCTAGTAGCTGCCCTACATATCTCTACTATTAAAACTTTTCTCAAAAATGCTACAAGGGCTGCTTGAGCTCTCAGAGAGTGAACTGTAACCCTCAATGGTAGATCTAAATTTGCTATTTCATAGCACAACTTAATGCATTCAGAAATCCAACTAGAATGTGTCTGTATTGATACAGCCTGTACTTTCACCCTATATCCATAAACTACAATCTAGGGCACATCCTAAATGGCTTACACCTGTCCAGGTAGAAGGAAGGTGCCCTCATTGCATCTAAGTTATGAAGTTTAGCTTCCTCCTTGTATTTGTTAGAACATGAATTTGGGAAAGAAAACTGGCGGATATATTATTTGATTGTACAGTAAAACTTCCATTTAACGGACTAATTCGGGCGAGGGGGTGTCCGTTAAATCAAAAAGTCCGTTATTTAATAATAATAAAAAAATGAGCTGTCGGAGCAGCAGCCCGCCCGCCACAGGGTCGGGGCGGCAGCTCCGCAGCCCGCCTGCTGCCGGGACCCAGGCACCGGCTGCTGGGAGCCGTCAGCCAGCCCGCCCGGGCACCGGCTGCTGGGAGCCGGGCGGCAGCCGGCAGCCAGCCCGCCAGAAATGGATCAGGAATGCATCAGACTTGCTCAGAAATGTTGTCCGTTGCATCCGAAGTCCGTTAAATCGAGGTCCGTTAAATCGAGGGTTTACTGTATTGGAAATTACAGACTGAGGAAAGAACTTCAAGTGAGGTCTCAAGGTCATTTTATCTTTATGAAATACCACGTATGGAAGTCCTGTCACAAGTGCATGCGTCTCTCCAGCTTCTAGCAGATGTCTTCACTACAAGAAAGGCTGCTTTGATAGATAAATAAAATGGGGAACATGTAGCTAGTAGCACAACAGTTGGACCCATCATCAACCAGTCCGTACAATGTTGAGATCCCAAGGAGGAGACTATCCTGAACTGGGGGAATATACCTGCATAAGGCCCTTCATGAACCTAGCTACTGCAGAATGTGAGGTCAAATGTTCCTAAATTGGTAGATGGAAAGCTGAGAAGATTGCTAGGTGGACCCTGAAGGAGCTTACAGATAGTCCAGAGATTCTTACCGATAGAAGATATTCTGATATTTCAAATATCTGAGCCTGACAAAGAGATAACTGATGGTGGTATGCCTAGACCACAAATCTTTTCCACTTAAGAGTAATCAAGCCTTGCAGAGTCCTTTTTACAGTAGATAAGGATATTCTGTAGCTTGGATGAACAGGTCATCTCCACAGATGTTAAGCAGCCAGCATCCATGCCATGAGGTACAAGGAAGGTGGACCCAAATAAAGAATCTGCATCGTCTTTGGGATACCACATTGGGTTGAAGAAGC
Source organism: Sternotherus odoratus (assembly GCA_032164245.1). Classification (NCBI taxonomy): domain Eukaryota; kingdom Metazoa; phylum Chordata; order Testudines; family Kinosternidae; genus Sternotherus; species Sternotherus odoratus. The sequence continues at coordinate 14,099,137 of JAVMKO010000003.1, read as the reverse complement.
AACTGGACTGGAGGTTGAACAGTGAGATTCAATGAGATTTTGAACTAAACAACCTTGGCTTGCCTGATGCTATCATGATCATTCTGGTTGAGGCCTGCCTGAGCGTTCTGATAACTATCAAGATTAAAACAACGGAATCAGACAGTAAGCATATATTAGATCCAGGGACCAGGAGATCAGGAATGTGTTGGATGCAGATCCTTGACTATGCCCTCCTCTGGGACAGAACTTGTGACTATTTTTTTATCTTTGATTGTGTTTCAGGTCTATATCTGTTTAATCACACCTGATGAATGTATCTATCTTTTACTGACCACTCATGGTTACTTTTAAACTGTCTGCTTCAATACCGCTGACATTGCACAGCACCGAAGGAGGTACCCTTTACTACTGATAGTACCAGTGCATCTGGTACTGAAGAAACTACAAGGTCTCTCAACACAGTATAGGATTTCAATATGAAGTACACCAGTACTGCTGGCAGGTGAATAGAAAGTGTTGGTACTGGGGGCTCAGTGACAAGAGGCACTGATGATCTGCATATGTAGACAAGCCAGTGGGAATAATTTTTGAGGGTAAGTGCTCAGGATTTTCATCCCCAGTCACACCCAGGTCTGAAGAGGAATGCATTGGCCTCCTCAAAATGAGCGACTTCGGGTGAGACTCCAGCCTTGAGTTTTCTAAGAACAATTTACAAATGGCACATGACTGATACACAATAAGGATTTTGTGTGCCCATTTCAAAGAGGCATTAGTGTCTCACATGAAGGGTAGTTTCTAAAGCCGGAGATTGTGTTCAGTCATGATTGGCCCCGGTACTGGTAAAATTTCAGACATATCTTGGCTATCAGAAATATCTAAGGTAACCCTAATGACTAAGTACCTATCTATTTTACAGTACAATTGATAGACCACACAGTGGTCAAGACACTCAGACACTGCAAGTTCCAACTCTTAGCCACAGGCAAGCAATAATAAGTAACTGAGGAACAGTTGGGGATAGCCCATACCCTATATGCTCTTGGGTGGGAGACACAAGCACATTCAGCGTACAGGTGCAACCCCAATGAACACTGCTGGCCAAAACAATCTGAACTTGAGTACACAGGGGGCATACTGACCAAAAGTGGAATATATATGGACAAGCATTCAAAAGATAAACCTGACTTCTCTTACTCAAGAAGGGAGACAGGAAACAAAAATAGGTAATCCTTTCATAATTTAGCATAAACCTTCTCCAATTCCAATAATTATATATCATTACAATAGTTAATTTTGGAATAGGACAGAGAGACAAAAATTAAAACAAAAAATTATGCCAATTAAAAGAGAATGAAAACAGATTCACTCCATCTGTGGAGTCCAGTTATATACAGTCAATCTATATGATCCAGACGCTTTGTACAGTGAAACCTCCATTTAACGGACTAATTCGGGCGAGGGGGTGTCCGTTAAATCAAAAAGTCTGTTATTTAATAAAAAAAAAATAAAACGAGCGGTCGGAGCAGCAGCCCGCCCGCCACAGGGTCAGGGCGGCAGCTCCGCAGCCTGCCCGCTGCCGGGACCTGGGCGGCAGCCAGGAGCCATCAGCCAGCCCGGGTCCCGGCTGCTGGGACCCAGGCGGCAGCCGGGAACCGTCAGCCAGCCCGCCCCAGTCCCGGCTGCTGGGACCCTGGCGGCAGCCGGGAGCCGGCAGCCAGCCTGCCCGGGTCCTGGCTGCTGGGACCCGGGCGGCAGCCGGGAGCCGGGAGCCGGCAGCCAGCCCGCGAGAAATGGATTTCAGATGCATCAGACTTGCTCAGAAATTTTGGCCGTTGCATCCGAAGTCCGTTAAATCGAGGTCCGTTAAATCGAGGGTTTACTGTACTCCCGCTGAGCATCTCCATAAGTGGTAGCTATTATACGTGTTGACATGACTGGCCAATCAAGTTGGCCCTTCAGGCCCACTGAATACCAGCCTTCATATAACAATAATATGAGGTAATTATGAACGATTGCAAAGCTCTGTAGGTCGTATGCCATTCCAGAAGTATTAACTTAAGTACAGCCTTTTAAAGTTTATTTAAAAAATCAAGACAGATGCTTCAAATCATTAGCCAGAAAAGAATGCTGTGAAGTCTTTTCACTGCAAAACAGGTTTCTATGTCAAAAGGGGAAATGAAAATTAATAAACACAGAATGAAAGAACATGGCTCAGAAAATAAAGCACACAAAAGAAACAAAACTACAGGTAGAAAGTCAAAAACCATTCTGTAATAGTGTACAGCAACCTTTAGCCAATACTTTACAAAATTTAATGCACAACTATCACACATTTGTATACCATCTTCTTGTACTAATACATGCAGTGTTCATGGTCAAATTGTTGATTTGAGTATAAACCTTGTGAACTCAGAAAAAATAATTTGTGAGCGAAAAGGCTTTTCCTCAGTAGTCCCCTTGTTGGCTTTTCCTCAGTAGTCCCCTTGTTGGCCTGACATAAATGTAACATGGCTGATGATCAGAATGTTTAGACATAGGAAGACTTCTCATACAAAGAGACTGAACATGGTAGGACTATTTGAGTTGGGGGGAGACAAATATGTAGGATGCTGAGAGAAGTGTACAAAAGAAAAAAATACAGTAAAGGGGTCACTCAGGAGCTCCCACTGGCTCTATCATAACACAAAACAAAAAGATTCAATTTAACTGAGAAGAAGAGCATATTTGAAAGAACAAAAAATTATCTTTAAGCAATCCATAATTAGCCTATGGGACTCTCTGTCACCAGATATTGAGAACAAGAGTTTAATTGGATTTTTAAAAGCTACTATAGAGTCAAGAGTAATAAAAACATCCAGTTTTATTACATAAGATTAAAAAAAAACAGAAGTGATAAAAGCCTAATTCTTAAAGGCTTAGAAAGGCATTAACTAAAATAGTTAAGAAGTTTGCCTCAAAAATCAGTAATATAGGATTGTTAACTCTGGTATTTCTTGCACCTTCCTGTGAATCATCTGTTTCTAGCTCATGTCAGAGACATGAGCACCGCTCTGATCCAGCATGGCAATTCTTGTATATTCCTAATACAAAACTGTGTATGGCATAATCACGATTTATGGTAGTTGTCTGAGCTCAGGCTAGAAAACCAGGGACTCCCAAGTTCTAATTTCAGGTAGTAATTCCATCTGCAGCCACTGCTCAAACACTCAATGTCAATAATCATAGAATCATAAAATATGAGGGTGGAAGGGACCTCAGGTGTTCATGTAGTCCAACCCCCTATTACTTACCGCTACCTCATTATAAAATTGTTTTGAGGATTAATTAGTGTGTTTAACTCACTTTGAAGATGAAGACTTGTTTAATGTTTTAAAAAGTTTCCTCTAAAGTTCAGGAGGCTTGTCAACTAAACGACCCCTGTAAGAAGCTGCATCATCTATTATTTGAAATGAAGCAATATAGCAGAAGCCTGTATGGCTGGATCTACACTTCTTGCCCACAATTTTTTTACCTTTGTTTTGCTATCATCACTGCAGTTCCATCAGAAGCCAAAACACTTGGAACACTAGGCTGACAAGGCATCACCAGCTACCAGTATTTTAATCAGTATCAGTCATCTTAATTCTTCAGTTCTAAGTGACAGTTAAAATGCCATCAGATACTGGTGCTGAAATTCCAGAATAAACAGTACAGTTTTTGGTCACAAATGCAGAAACTGGTTAAAACTGTCAAAAATATTAGGCAGCCAGTATGTCCTCTCCTCACTTGTTTTAGAGTTGCTAGTCAACACTAATTAAGTTCTCCTAAGCATTCAGAAGTCATCACAAAGAGAAGGAAAAGGAAACTGAATTAATGGAATTTGAGTGGAGGGAGTGAGAATGGAGAATGGAATGGAAAGAATCTGAAGTTTGGAATTTAATTCTATTTTTAATACTTCACTAGCTTTAAAATAAATCTACGAGAACTCTCCTTCCTGCAATTGTCAAACACGGATAAGTCATCTGGAGCACCTCTCACTCCACATAACAAGCTGAGCAGGTTCTTATACAAGCAGTACAGCACTTGGTCAGTCTACTCCACCAATTTAATACAATGCTATTGAATACAGCAAAAAAAGCAAATCCTCCCCACAGGGACCATCTGGATGTAACATTGAAGCATCTGACTGTAAGACAGCAAAATAATGAGCTACATGCTCCATCTACTGGCAAGACTCAGCAATATGAACGAAGTTTTATTACAGCAAGATTGCAATAGTTAAAGGGGCACTTCTAGCTGTTGTAACCTCCAAAATGTATTTTTTAACTGTTTCAGCAGTGACTAATTTACCAGCTACCCAGGACAATACACACCACCAGCACCGTCTCATCCACTTCTCTCACACACACAGCCCTCTGTCACTCACATCATACTGTAAACCCTCTCAACCTTCACTCATGTCACTGGTGTGTTCCCACAAAACTTACACCCAAGTTACATCAGTGCCACCTCCACATAGGGCAAAAGCTAAATGCCATGGTGGTAAAACACCCTTCAGTCTACATGAGCCTTGTCTACACTATGTCTTTCCTTGTTCCTATCACTGGTGGATCTGATGAATTACAGGTTCCCTATTTTGCCAGAGTACATAAAGCTATTTTTAGCAAATATTCCCCATTGGTACTATCAGATTTAATGTACACACATGTAAAAATATTGAAAGCTGCCAAAGCCAAGGACACCCACCAGTGTAGCTGAACTAGGGATAACAAATAGTGTTGGGATTTTATATTTTTGGTATTTATTTTAATTTAATTTTAATCAGACACTATGATGGCCTATTTACTAGCCAGGACCTCAGAATTGCTATAGCTTTATTTTATAATTGCAATCTCTACTAAATATATAAAAGAAAATAGTAAACACTGGGTTTTGTCTGTATAGAAGCAGAGCTCTAAGAGTTTTGGAAAAGGATACAGAACTTAATATCAAAGAAAAGGCAAGATATACCCCTCAAAAGTGCCAGTAAAAGAAAATTCTGACCCTACAAAAATATTTTACCCACAAAACTGAAAAGTCTAGCCTGCACTTACATTATTGCTTAAGAAATTTGACTGACCGTAAAAAAAGAAAAATATCAATGGCCTGACTGTAAGAATGATCTATATTTTCAAGGTAACATGAAGTAGAATTAACTATCAAGTCAAAGTGTGAAAACAGTATGCCAAGGATATTATGAAAATGCCAACACTGAACTTCACAATATGGATAGTGAGGCCCAAGAGAAGTAGTAAACACAATCAGAAGCATATGGTCAAATTTAGCTCTTGGTGTAAACCCAGAATAAAGAACAGTTACTCACCTTTCGTAACGTTTGTTCTTCGAGATGTGTTGCTCATGTCCATTCCCATATGTGTGTGCGCGCCGCGCATGCACGATTCCGGAAAGCTTTCTCCCTAGCGGTACCCGTAGGGTCGGCAGGGGCGACCCCTGGAGTGGCGCCGATATGGCGATGTATATATGCCCCTGCCGACCCACCCCCCGCTCAGTTCCTTCTTGCCGGTACTCCGACAGAGGGGAGCCGGGAGGGATTCGGAATGGACATGAGCAACACATCTCGAAGAACAAACGTTACGAAAGGTGAGTAACTGTTCTTTCTTCTTCGAGTGCTTGCTCATGTCCATTCCCATATGTGACTTACGAGCAGTTATCTGGGAGGAGGGAGAGGAGTACCTTGAGTTCCTACTGACAGGACCGCTTGACCCACAGCGGCGTCCTCCCTTGACTGCTGCACGATGGCGTAGTGCGAAGTAAAGGTGTGTACTGATGACCACGTCGCTGCTCTACAGATGTCTACGACGGGAATGTGCGCCAGGAATGCTGTGGATGCTGCCTGGGCCCTGGTCGAATGCGCTGTCAACGCTGGGGGAGTAGCATTGGAAAGGTTATAGCAAAGCTTAATACAAGATGTAATCCAAGCTGAGAGGCGCTGGGTGGAAATTGGTGATCCTTTCATCCTTTCTGCCACTGAAATAAAAAGCTGTGGAGATTTACGAAAAGGCTTAGTTCTTTCTATATAAAATGCTAGCGCTCTTTTAACATCCAAGTAATGAAGCATTCTTTCCCTATTATTGGAGTGGGGTCTGGGGAAGAATACTGGTAAAAATAAATCCTGGTTTAAATGAAATGGGGAGACCACCTTGGGGAGAAAAGCCGGGTGCGGGCGTAACTGAACCTTATCCTTATGGAAGACAGTGTAGGGTGGTTCTGAAGTTAGTGCCCTAAGCTCAGACACCCTACGGGCGGAAGTAATTGCTACCAAGAAGGCGGTCTTCCAAGAAAGATAAGACAGTGGGCAAGAGGCCATAGGTTCGAAGGGAGGCCTCATTAATGCAGCTAGGACCAGGTTAAGATCCCAAGGGGCCACCGGCTGACGGACCTGGGGGTGCAACCTTTCTAATCCCTTAAGAAACCTAAGAACTAAGGGGTTGCTAAAAACTGTGGTGTCCCCAAAACCTGGGTGGAGGGCTGATATAGCCGCCAGGTGTACTCTGACAGTGGAAAGAGATAATCCCTGTTGCTTTAGCTCAAGGAGGTAATCTAGGATATTGGGGAGTGACGAGGAGAGGGGGTCCCTTCCCTTCCCCTGAGACCATAGCGAAAAGCGCTTCCACTTGGCCGTATATGCTGCCCTTGTGGATGGTTTCCTGCTACCCAAAAGGACTTCCCTGACAGCGTCCGAGCACTGGAGCTCGACAGGGTTTAGCCACGGATACTCCACGCCGTGAGGTGGAGAGACTGTAGGTTGGGATGCAACATCCTGCCGTGGTCCTGTGATATCAGGGTCTGCGACAGGGGGAGAGTGAACGGGCTCGTTACACACATGGACATCAGCACGGTGTACCAATGCTGACGGGGCCACGCCGGTGCTATAAGGATAAGGGATGCTCTGTCTTGTCTCACCTTGAGCAGGACTTTGTGAATGAGAGGGAACGGGGGAAACGCATACATTAGACCGCCCTTCCACGATACCTGAAACGCATCCCCCTCTGACCCTGGACTCAGGTTGAGGAGGGAGCAGAACCTGTGGCATTTCCTGTTGGCCTTTGTGGCAAACAGATCTAGGAGGGGAAATCCCCACCTTAGGAAAATCGAGTGGGCTATATCTGGTCTGAGCGACCACTCGTGACCTCTGAACGAGCGGCTGAGCGTGTCCGCCAGTACGTTCTGGGTCCCCGGGAGGTAAGTGGCTGTGAGGGAGATGCCCCTGGCGATGCAGAAGTCCCAAAGAGCGAGGGCTTCCTTGCATAGGCGAGAAGAGCGAGCACCACCCTGTTTGTTGATATAGAACATGGTGGCTGTGTTGTCTGTCAGGACTGATACGCACCTGTTCTGCAACATACCTTGAAAAGCTTGACATGCGAGATGGACTGCCCTGAGCTCTTTGACGTTGATATGGAGGTCGAGCTCCTCCTGGGACCAGAGACCTTGTGTCGTTAACTTCTCGAGATGTGCGCCCCAGCCGAGGGCGGACGCGTCCGTCACCAATGTAATCATCGGTTGGGGCTTGAGAAATGGAACCCCTATGGTCAGAGACTGGGTTTGAAGCCACCAGTTGAGGGAGCGACGGACCTGAAGTGGTAGTGTTACTATGAGGTCCAGCGGGTCTCTGCGCTGGTTGTATACACTCGCGAACCACAATTGCAGAGGCCTGAGGCGGAGTCTCGCATACGGCACTACGTAGGCGCATGCCGCCATGTGGCCTAACAACACCATGCAGTTCCTTGCCGTCGTCATGGGGAATCTGATGAGGGGGCAAATGATGTTCGCGATTGCCTTGGCCCTGGAGGGAGGTAGGAACGCCCTTGCCTGCACCGAATCTAATATGACTCCGATAAATTCGATCGTTTGGGTAGGAACAAGGGTCGATTTGGGCTCGTTTATAATGAGGCCCAGCCTGTGGCAAGTGACTCTGAGGAACTCTATGTGGGCTGACAACTGCTCCCTCGAGTTCCCTCTGATAAGCCAGTCGTCTAGGTAGGGGTAGACATGTATGCCCCTCCTTCTGAGAAATGCTGCCACTACGGCCATGCATTTCGTAAACACCCTTGGGGCCGAGGAGAGGCCGAACGGAAGTACTGTGAATTGGTAGTGCTGGGTCCCCAGCACAAATCTTAGGAATCTCCTGTGGCCTGGAATAATGGAGATATGGAAGTAAGCATCTTTTAGGTCGAGGGCAGCGAACCAGTCTCCCTGATTCATAGCTGGAATTATGGTAGCTAGGGATAGCATGCGAAACTTCAACTTCTTTATGAAGGAGTTGAGGCCTCTCAGGTCTAGGATGGGGCGAAGACCACCTTTGGCCTTCGGAATAAGGAAATAGCGGGAGTAATAACCCTTGCCTCGGAATTCTTGAGGAACCTCCTCTATGGCACCCAGAGACAGGAGGGTTTGGACCTCCTGCTCTAAGAGATGCTCGTGAGATGGGTCCCTGAAGAGGGACGGGCACGGGGGGTGGGTGGGAGGGAGAACAGAGAATTGGATAGAATATCCCACTTCTACCAGGCTGAGAACCCACTTGTCCTTGGTGATCGAGGACCAGGCCCGGTAGAAGTGGGATAAACGGTTCACAAAGGGACGGGTAATTCCAGCGGTGTAGTCTGGTTTGCTGCCCTCGGGCGCAACTTCAAAAGCCCTGTCTGTCGCCTGACTGTTGCCTGGGGCCCGAATTATGCTGTCCCTGCCTAGGGGCTGGTCGAGGGCGACCCCTGCCGTTGCCCCTGCCTCCCCTCCTAATCTGAACTCGTCTAGGGGGTGGAGGGAATGGACGTGGTTGGGCTACCGGAGGGGGCCTAAAGGGCCTGCGAACGGTCTGTGGCGTATGTAGGCCCAGTGACCTCAACATGGCCCTGGAGTCTTTCATAGATTGCAATCTCTTATCTGTGTCTTCCGAGAAGAGGCCCTTTTTATCAAATGGTAAATCTTGAATGGAAGCCTGTACTGGAGGCGGAATCCCCGAAACTTGCAGCCAGGCCCCCCTACGCATCACTATGGCTGTTGCCATAGTCCGTGCCGAAGCATCTACAGAGTCCAGGGCTGCCTGCAGAGCTGCCCTGGAAACCAGCTGGCCTTCCTCCATGATGGCCTTAAATTCAGACCCGGAGTCGCTTGGCAACTTGTCCTTGAACTTTGACATGGCTGCCCAGGTGTTAAAGGCGTATCTGCTCAGCGCTGTCTGCTGGTTAGAGATACGCAATTAGAGTGCCCCAGAAGAATACACCTTTCTTCCCAGAAGGTCTAATTTCTTTGCCTCAAAGGACCTAGGGGTTGACCCCGTTTGCCCTTGGCGCTCCCTGTGATTGACCGCGTCCGCCACAAGGGAGCCTGGCTGAGGATGCGTGAAGAGATATTCGCAGCCTGTACGAGGAGCGAAATATCTCCTTTCTACACCTTTTGCGGTAGGTGGGATGGAGGAAGGCGTGTGCCAAAGCGCATCTGCCATCGACGTGACCTTTTTAACAAAGGGTAGGGCAACTCTCGTGGGCCCAGCTGATGACAAAATGTTCACTGTCGGGTCAGCCTCCTCCTCCACTTCCTCCGCAGGGAGGTTTAGGTTTTGGGCTACCCGACGGAGGAGGTCCTGGTGGCCCCTCAAGTCCATCGGCGGAAGGGTCGGTGAGGAGGACCCCGCTACGGCCTCATCAGGGGAGGAAGAGGATGAGGCCGCGAAACCTGTTTCCTCCTGAGGTGCTGTCATCAGAGGTCCCTGGGCAGCGGCATCATGCTCGTCGTGGGACATCGAGGGGGGTGGTCTGTCATCCCTCGATGTTCCTGGCCTCGCCTCCTCCGGTCCCGAGGGGGGCACCGATACTGTAGCCGTTGGGGGCCCTCGCGGCACTGACGGCAATGAAGCGGCTGTCGAGGGCGGACCCTGGGCCTGGTGATACGCCCAGGGGGTCCAAAAGGGCCACTGAATCTGCCCCTGATTGTGCGGAAGCCACGATACCGGGCTCCGGTGCCGAGACGGTTTGCGGTGCCGTGAATGGTGGTGCGAGCGAGATGAACGCCTGGAACGGTCCGACCGGGAGGACGGTGCGTCCGACTCAGAGGAGTAGTCTGAGACAGTCCACGGCGGTGCCGTACCGTCCGGTGCCGTGGGCCTGCCCAAAGAATCCGTGCCACATCGGCCCCTTTCCGGTGCCGGGAGTGTCGGGGCGGGGGCCACTCGGGCCTCCGGTGCCGGAAATCCCCTCTCCTGCGCGACCTCAGTCGTCGGTGCCGGACCGGGCCGCACGTCCGGCGTCGAGACGGACGGCACCGGTGCTGGAGGTATCGACGGTGCCGGAATTATTGGTACTACCATTGTGGGCACGGGCGCCGGCACTGCAAACGGGATCGGTGCCGGTGGAGGGCCCGCCTCCCTCGTCAGGGATATGAAATCTTGTGCCGCCTCGAAGATGTCCGGGGTCGTAGGCATCGTGATTTCATCAAAGACCCCCTGAGGGGATGGTGCGGCACCGAGGGGGGTTCGTTCCCTTAACTCGGTAGCAGGTACAGGCAGCCTACGGGACTCGTCAGGGCGACCCGAGGAATGCCGTGCCGCGGCTGGTTCCCCTTGTGTCTTCCGACCAGGGGAACGGCCTCTTGGTTTTTTAACCGGCACCGGGGATTGTGACCGGTGCCGTCTCGAGGTACCGGACCGGTGCGGAGAACGGTGCCGGTGCTTCTTAGAATTAGCCTTTGGTGCCACCGGGGTCCTCACCGACGCCGGAGCACTTCTGCTCTCCTGTGGAGGCTGTTGTTGGGGCTGCAGTGCCGATTCCATTAATATGAGCCTCAGGCGAGAGTCCCTTTCCTTTTTTGTGCGAGGTTTGAACGATCTACAAATCGCACAACGATCTGCCTGATGGCCCTCTCCCAAACACTTGAGGCACTCAGAGTGCGGGTCACTGACGGGCATCGGCTTTCCACAGCCCTCGCAGACTTTGAAGCCTGGCGCACGAGGCATGCCCCGGCGCCGATAAACTGCCGATAACTATACTATCTACTATTAGAATGATTTAACACTAATTAACAATAACTAATAACTAACTATTAACGAATAACTATTTTAACGATACCGCTAAAGAACTCAGTGAGAGATAGAGAAGCTGTTCCAGCAACCGCCAATAACGGAAAGAAGGAACTGAGCGGGGGGTGGGTCGGCAGGGGCATATATACATCGCCATATCGGCACCACTCCAGGGGTCGCCCCTGCCGACCCTACGGGTACCGCTAGGGAGAAAGCTTTCCGGAATCGTGCATGCGCGGCGCGCACACACATATGGGAATGGACATGAGCAAGCACTCGAAGAAGAACTTAATTTACTTCAGTGGATACCAATGTATCAGAAGAGAATGTAGTTCACAATAAAGAAAAGACTAAACGGAGCCAAGCTGAAGGTACCTGTCAGTATTTTCAGGGCTGAATTTTCATCAGTTTCTATTAAAATAATCCTTTTAGGTCATCTACAATGTGACACAGCTTCAACCAACGGTAGTAAAAGTGGAAGTCACAACTTAGATGCAGCTCAACTGCCTTTTCCAGCATGTCATCTAACCCTGAGAAACACAATTGCACTGGTATAGAGAGAGAGACCTTGAGCTTTAACCAGTGAGAAACAAGCATTCCAAAATACATTACTAACATCACAATTAAAAGTATGGCACCAATTTCACAAAGTAGTAAATAGGTGAAATCCAAATGATAGGACTTTGTGATATGCACAAGTCTTGGTTATTCTTGACTATAAATTTTATTTGATAAAATGTAACTGCAATTCTTTGCTAAACTTGTTTTAGTAATAGTTTTGCATAAACAATCCTATTCTTTTTTTATGATTTTGCAAAGCCATTGAAATATCTGAGAAAAAAAGTCTCTCCTCCATCAAAGAAGATGACGTGCAACAGCTTGGCTTTATAAACTGGTTTATTATTATATGTTCCATACAATTTACCCCAATTTTTGATAACGATTTTCTAAATGTTATAAACAAATCTCCTAGAAGATAAAATTGATCAGGAAGATGTTACAATTGCATAGAAAAAGACTACATCAAAGCTAGATCAACATCATAAGGAAAAGCTGAATTTAGTTTCAGCCTTAAAAAAGAAAAAAATGGAAGTGTGTTTCAAAAATGCTAACTATAAAGAACAGTTTTGGTCCCATATAATCAAAACTATATCAATCATTTTCTGATATTACTATTATGTTTAAGTCAAGTGTTGCCAAACTTTTTTGATAGCAAAGACTACCTCATCCTCGCCTCATTTCACTGACTTGTAAATCACAAAACATTCTACTCTGTCTCTAAAATAAATTATTCCCCCTCCATTCAGAAGCAGTCCTGTCCAAACTAATCACACACACACTATCCACATATTATGACAGTCACCAGTTTGTCAAATAAGCTCACATAGTACAATTTTATAACCAAGCTCACTGCAGCTCATTTAATTACTTCTTTCGGTAAACCTCTCAAGAATAGTTAATAGTCCCTATTATTAACTAAACCACATTCAGAAAACCTATACAGCATCTCATCAAACATAATACAAGATACTTTTGTACTTTAGAATTTATGTCCTGATTCTGTAAGGTGCTAGACAACCTCATCTTCCATTCATTTAAATAACATCAGTTGAGGGTGCACATGAGCTTTCAGCCCTGGACACTGAAGTTGCTCACAACTGGATCCCTGTAAGAAAATAAAGCCTAGCAATTTCTACCATGAGAAAACTGCCTTATAGACAACTTAACACAGGAAATATTTACTTATGTACAAATGTGAAACACAAACACTGTAAAGTGAAAACCTTTTTAAAATAATTCTAACCCCAGAGAAAGATTTTTTTAAATATTTTTTAGTGTAAAATGAGTTTTTTAAAGCTATTGTAATACCTGTATTTTTCTCATTGCAAAAACAGTTTGAAATCCTGCTTTCTACTTCCTTTCAATGGTTGCCTAAGCAGAGGTCTAATGAAGTTGGAAAATGGATGCCTCTTAAAGACACAAGAGCTGTATGGCTAATGTGGTTATTCTACAGGGAAATTAAAAAAGTAATCACTAACTAAAACAGATATTTTAAAGAAATAATCGTCCTTTTCTAGGTGCGTATCAAATCCAAGATCTCTGGGCTAGTGCTCTAGCTTTGATACAATGTGATCTGAAGTACTCACATGCACATTTATTTGCAGAGTTGTGCCAAACCGCTATTGCATTTTTTTGTTTGTTCCGAAATGCCTCTTCGACTCTAGTTTCTGTTTTCCGTACAGTGGAACCATGAGGATTTATTTGCTCTGTTGTTACTGATAAGCCTGCACATAAAAGATAAGCATACCTATTTAAATAATCTGAGCTGCATAAACCAAACACAAAAAAAGCCTAGAACATAGTATTGCATTAAAAACATAGCAATTAACATATTTAGATGGACATTGCTAAACCAAGATTTAAATGAATAATATTTGCTTTAACAGGCAATAGAATTTATTGGACGTAAAGTCTTAAAAACTGTCAAATCTGATGGCTTAAGGCTTATCTGCATTCGAAACGCTACAGCAACACAGTTGTATACCAGGGGTATACCAGGGGTGGGCAAATTTTTTGGCCCAAGGGCCACATCGGGGTTGCAAAACTGTATGGAGGGTCCGGTAGGGAGGGCTGTGCCGTGCCTCCCCAAACAGCCTGGCCCCTACCCACTGTTTTCCTCCTCCCACTTCCCACCTCCTGACTGCCCCCATCAGAATCCTCAACCCATCCAAACACCCTCCCCCCCGTTCCTTGTCCCCTCCTGGGACCCCTGCCCCAGGACCCCAACTCCTATCCACCCACCCCCCCACCCCCCCACACACACTCTTTGTCCCCTAACTGCCCCCCTATCCAAACCCCCATCGACCTCCCCCGCTCCCTGTGCCCTGACTGCCTGAACCCCTATCCACACACGCTGCCCCGACAGCCCCCCTCGGAACTCCCATGCCCATTCAACCTCCCCTGTTCCCCGGCTGGGAGCTCAGGAGCCATAGTTTGCCCACCTCTAGTATAGACACTATCTACGCTGATGGGAGGGGTTCACCCATCAGTGTAGGTAATCCATCTCCCTGAGACGTGGTAGCTAGATCAACAGAAGTTTTAGGGGTTAGGTTAGCTTAACTATGTCACTAAGGGATGTGGATTTTTCACACAACTGAGCAATGAAGCTGGGTCAACCTAACTTTTTAGTGTAGATCAGACTTTAGAAAAATATGGCTCTCTTTGTAAGTCACACGATAAGCAATTTTAACAATTAATTCCATATTTTGGAACAAAACCCCTGTTTTTTTTAATCCATATTTTGACTTTGGTGAACAGTGACAGAGGTTTGTATAGTCTGTCATTTGTTCAGCCTGTAGACTGAGCTGAACCCCATCTGGGAGGCACTTCACATGAAGTCTGGCATGAGATATCACAGACATGCTGCAGCCATATGCTCGAGAAGCTGGAGGCAGTCTCTGGCCAATATTTATGGGCTTGTTTGTACTGCTTCTAGGAGAATGGCCAAAGTGTGGAACCTGTGGTGTGGCAGGAGTGCCCTCATCTACAATGAGTCGAGATCGGCTACTATGAACTGCTGTACAGGGGTGAACATTTATTTTTGGATGCTGATCTGTAGATCCGGTTCCATGAACAAGTCTACGAGTTTGAGTAACCTGGTAAGCCTTTCTGAAGGAGCAGGCTTGGGGGAGACAAGCATCCAGGTAGGGATAGATCGATCATAATCTGCTGGGAGCATAGGCAAGACACCATTACGGAGAGGACCATGGAGAATACTCTCAGAGCTGAGGAGAGGCCAAAAGGAATACTCTGTACTGGTTAATGATCCTGGCCCCGGATAAATCTGAGAAATTGTCTGTGGGAAAGTAGGATTGATATGTGGAAATAGGCATCATGCAGGTGGAGGGCCAAAAACCAATCTCCCTGTTCCAAAGATGAAATAATCACTGCTACTGTTACCATCCTGAATTTCTGAGCCTTGACAAATTTGTTCAATGCTCTGAAGTCCAGTATGGATCTCCAACTCTTCTTCTTCAGCAGGGGTTCTCAAACTTCTTAGGTTCGAGACCCCTTTTCACTCTGCCGCATCCGCAACCACTCCCCGGGTATGTCCGCCAAAAAGCCGCAGAATTGAACTCTTCCGGTTTTGGCCGACACACAGCTTTTCTGTGTGTGTTCGCCGAAATGCCCCGAAAGCAGAAGAGTTCCACTCAGCAGCTTTTCGGCAGATACACTCCCGCATTCAGAGCATCCGCCGAAATGCCGCCAAATACAACGGGAGCTCACGACTCCCCTGTAATCGCCCCGCAACCCCCCAGGGGAGTCGCAACCCCCAGTTTGAGAAATGCTGTTCTTGAGTATCCGGAAATAATGAGAGTAGAAACCTTTGCCACGTAGGTGTTGAGGTACAAACTCTATGGCTCCTAGATAGTGAAGGTGATCTATTTCTTGTCATCATAAACTCTCAGGAAAAGAATCCCTGATGAGAAATGGAGAAGGGTGCTGGGAGCAAATGGGAGTAGATAAAGTGGATGGAGTACCCATTGTGGACAATTTCCAGAACCCATTGGTCGGATATTGTTGTTTACCAGTTGCGGAATGAAGCAAGGAGGTACCCAAATAGGTGTGAAGGGCTGGTCAGCTGCAGCTGGTTGAGGGGAGTGGTGTGTTGGCGCCTCAACCAAGATGTCAAAAATGATATTTTGAGGTAAGTGATTGTGAAGAGGAAGACTGGTGGCCTGATGGTTTACATCTTGAAAATCATCATTTTATCTTGGAGGCTCATAACAGTGTTGCATTGGGAAACGTAGTGCATGAGATTGATGCTGAGATTGCGGACTACATTTTCTTTTTTATCCAGGTGTATAAATTCTTAATGATCAGAGAGAGGTCCTGGAATCTTTAGGCATATGGAGAGAAATGAGTCAGTCTTCACTGCAAACAATTTGGTGCCTTTGAAGGGGAGGTCTTCTACTGTAGTGTGTACTTCCTTAGGGAAGCCAGATAGGTGCAACCAGGATGCTTGCCACATGAACACAACTGTAGAAATTAGACCAGGCTGCTGTGTCAGTTGCATCAAACTGTATTGGCCACCAGTTGTCCCTTACTAAAATGGCTAAAAACTAGGGCTGTTGATTAATCGCAGCCAACTCATGCAATTAACTCAAAAAAATTAATCGCCAATAAAAAATGAATCACGATTAATCACACTGTTAAACAAAAGAATACCAAGAAGTAGGACTGATTGGACTTGTCAGCTCTAAAGTTTTACATAGTTTTATTTTTGAATGCAGGTTTTTTTGTATATAATTCTACACTGCAAGTTCAACTTTCATGATAAAGAGATTGCACTACAATACTTGTATTAGGTGAATTGAAAAATACTATTTCTTTTTTTACAGTGCAAATATTTGTAATAAATAAAAAAGTGAGCACTGTACACTTTGTATTCAGTGTTGTAATTGAAATCAATATTTGAAAACATAAAAAACACCAAAAATTTAAATAAATGGTATTCTATTATTAAGTGTGATTAATCGCAATTAATTTTCTAATTGTGATACATTTTTTAAGCACGCAATTAATCGCAATACATTATTTAATTACTTGACAGCTCCACTCAAAACTGTGCATTGTGTGACTCTAGGAACTGATCATTAAACACGTTAAGCTTGGTGTATAACTGGTGTAGTCATATTTTGCTGTCAGAGCTTGACCATTTGCAATTCTGAATTACAGTGTAGTGGCTGAATACGCCTTTCTACCAAATATATCGAGGCGCTTCCAATCCCTCTCACAGGAGATGGACCTCACATTGTGTTGGCTCCTTCAGGAGTTTACTGCATCAACAACAATGGAATAAGTGGGGGAGGGGGAGAAGAAACTCCTAGCTGGGACATAATATTTCTTATCAACCTGTGTGCAAATAAGCCTGACTGATGCCAAGGCATGCCATATACATTTGGCTGGGTCCAGAAGGTCCTTGAAGATGGGGAGAGCTATTCTGGAAGAGGAGGAGTGCAAGATATCCTAGATTTTTTGATAGGTATATTTTACTTTCTCAAGAGGTACCTGCAATGTGTCTGCCACCCTTTTACCTAGCTCTTGAAATAGCCTGAAGTAATCTATTAGGGATGGCGCAGGGGGCATCACTGCTTTCTCTGGAGAGGAGGAAAAAATGTTGGTCCTCCTTGAATCCACCCTCCTGTTCACTCTATGATCTCCTCTAGATGTTCAGAGCCTCTGAATACCATGGCTTAGGGGGAGCACCTCAAAGACTTATGGTGGGTCACACTAGATGCTTGGGAGACACGGATTCTGTATGTTGCCCAGGGATCCCAGTAGGGGCACTGAGGCGGTAGGAGGGGGTCCTAGTAGTGCACCTATGGTTGGCCATACCATGTTGGTTGGGGAGTAAACAGGTTGGTAGTGGGCACTATTAGGAACATAGGAGGAGTGATGGGAAATGACCTCCTCCTGTTTGCTATTCCAATTCACCATTGGAGAACAGAGGTGCGTGACATGGTACTGATGGAGAGTCCACCATCCAAAGTAAACTTAGCACTGGTACAGAGCAAGGGAAACTTTGGTTTGTCAGATACCATGCGGTCTCTAGAGTATCTAAATTCCTGCCATGCTGACCTACTTAGTGCTGATGGTGGTTGCCAGTGGGCCTGCAGCACTGAAGTGATCGGTGATCTGGGCCATACGGAGTGCTCAGAGGCTGGAAGTCTCACTCTTGATGTTGCTAATGATAACACTCATACCGGCAGCATCGTCTTTGCAGTGGTACAGTCTCTGTTCCTGCTTTTATCTGTCATTACTGTTGCTTTGGTGCATATGCCCATCAGGTCCTTAGATGCATCAATGGTATCTGCTGCTTCAGACCTTCATTAGCTGTTAGTACCATGTTTAGACTATCTCAGTCCTGACAGTATTAATGATACTGAACAAGACAGTGATTTTTTTCGGCTAGCTCAGGGCTCACTCTGGGGGATCATTGCAGTCTCTTTTTTAAGACTTACATGAGGGGTCTGTGGCTGTTGTCTTCAACCCACAGTCTATAAATGTTGAGGACTGTGGGGAAGATTTGCACCAATTTGGTGACTCCTGGCGTGGGTCCAGGGAAGACTGAAGAGCTGCCTCCATGAGAAGGAGTTTTAGTCTCTGTTCTCTGTCTTTCCAAGTTGAAGTTGTTGGTACATGTTCTGATGAGTTTCTGTCTGCATCCTGTAAACACTTGCCCATACCGATATTGCCCTGGCCTCTTCTTTTGTCATTCAGGTTTGCACACATTCTATAACAATGTGCGTTTTCTCACTTTTGGGGGGTGAAGCCAGACTTTGGGTCACCTGCTCCTGCCCTGGCCTCGTCTTTTGTCATTCAGTTTTGTGTGCATTCTATAACAATATGCATTTCCTCCCCTTTTGGGGGCGAAGCCAGACTTTAAGGCAGGGGTGGGGAACCTTTTTTCCACCAAGGGCCATTTTGACCCTTATAAAGTCATCCGCGGGCCACTCCCTCCCCCCCCCCCCCCCCCCCCGAAGCCCAGGCTGGCAACGGGAGCTGAGACCCCAGCTGGCAAGGGGCCAGCAGGGGAAATCCCAAAGCAGTGGCAGGTGGAGTCCTTAGCCCTGCACTGCTTTGGGTTTCCCCCACTGGCCCCTTGCCAGCCAGGGTCCTGCCGCCTGCCTGACCCACCCAGCCCAGTCTCTCCCCCACCCAAACCTCCTTCCCTCCCACCCCCCCAACTGACCCACTTAGCCCGGTCTCTCCCCCCAAAACCTCCTTCCCTCCCACCCACCCCCCAAATGACCCACCCAGCCCGGTCTCTCCCCCCAAACCTCTTTTCCTCCAACCCCCGCAAATGACCCACCCAGCCCGGTCTCTCCCCCCCAAACCTCCTTTCCTCCAACCCCCCACAAATGACCCACCCAGCCCGGTCTCTTCCCCCCAAACCTCCTTTCCTCCAACCCCCCACAAATGACCCACCCAGCCCGGTCTCTCCCCCCCAAACCTCCTTTCCTCCCACCCCCTCCCCCAACTGACCCACCCAGCCCGGTCTCTCCCCCCCCCAAAACTCTTTTCCTCCAACCCCCGCAAATGACCCACCCAGCCCGGTCTCTCCCCCCAAACCTCCTTTCCTCCAACCCCCCACAAATGACCCACCCAGCCCGGTCTCTCCCCCCCAAACCTCCTTTCCTCCAACCCCCCCCCCCAAATGACCCACCCAGCCCGGTCTCTCCCCCCAAACCTCCTTCCCTCCCACCCCCTCCCCCAACTGACCCACCCAGCCCGGTCTCTCCCCCCCAAACCTCCTTTCCTCCAACCCCCCCCAAATGACCCACCCAGCCCGGTCTCTCCCCCCCCCAACCTCCTTCCCTCCCACCCCCCCACCTGACCCACCCAGCCTGGTCTCTCCCCCCTAAACCTCCTTTCCTCCAACCCCGCAACTGACCCACCCAGCCAGGTCTCCCCCCCCCCCCCCCCAACTGACCCAGCCAGCCTTCTTTCCCCCCCCCCCCCAACTGACCCGCTCAACCGGTCTCTTCCCCAACCGTTTCGCCGCCTGGCAGTGGGTGGCTCCTTGTTTCGCCGCCTGGCAGTGGGTGGCGGTGCGGCGCGTCCCGGCCCCAGCTCTGAGCCGTCCCCGGCCGGCGGCGGCAGCGGAGCACGCGGCGCGTCCCGGCCCCGCGGCTGGCGGCGGCCCGCGCGGCGCTTCCACGCCCCAGCGCGGAGCCGTCCCTGGCCAGCGGCCGCGGGCCGGACGGAAGGCTTTGGCGGGCCGTATACGGCCCGGAGGCCGGAGGTTCCCCACCCCTGCTTTAAGGCACCTGCTCCCCTATTTGGTGTAAACTTTGCTTGTGCCAATCAGAAGCGAACACAAACAAGTTTTGGGCCCCGTCCCCTATGACACTTTTGTGATGTCATAGTTGGTATTTATGTTTCTGCCTGCCATGTGCAGACAGAGAGAGGAAAACGAATCCCGTGTATCCGTGTATCCGTGTATCCCGTGTACCCCACGTAACCGAGCCTGATCAACTCGAAGCCTCTCTCTCAGCTCACGTGTTTTCAAATAGAGCTTATACGTTTACCGGTCGTGTTATGGGTTGGTTTGTATTTGTAAGTATCAATTATTACTAAATGCTGCATCTTTGTTTGTAAATATTGTTAGTAGGTATTTTAGTCATTGTGTGTTTTAAATTTCATTAACTCTATTAGTTAATCAAAAAACTGCTCCCTTACCCCTTGTAATTTTCCCCAGTAAAACTTTAAATTGATTAATTCAAGCTGTGTGTGTGTGTGTGCGTGTGTGCATCTGCAGCTCACGTCCTGACCCACACTCCCCTTGCATCTCTTACCTATATAGTTTATTGCCACGTGCAACCTGGTAAATAACAGGCCTGCAATTTTTCCTCACCCCTGCGAGTCCGTGGCAATCCACAGTACAGACCCCGCTTTTCGGAAATGTGGCTTTCTCCAAGACAACGGATGCAGCAGGAATGTTTATCCGTTACGGGGATAGCTTCCTTTCATTAGAGACACCTCATAAAGCCTGGTGAACCAGGCATACCCTTTGCTGGGGAAACCTCAAAGGGGGAAAATAAAAAGTCCCCCCACCCCCGAGAGAAAATAAAGAAAGCTCTACAGCTAAGAAAGGGATTAACTAACTACTGAAGTGCTAAAAGAAAGATCTGATGAATGAATTGCTAACAGCTCTGTGTCTAGCCAGGGGTGGCTGAGAAGGAACTACGGGTGGGGGAGTTCACCCGCATGCACTGGTTGGCCTCATGGCAGAGCACGAGGGGAACGACAGGAAACCTGTGTGGGCCCCTTTTAATTATTCCTAATATCCTGTTTCATTTTTTGACTGCCACTGCACGGATGTCTTTAGAGAACTATCCACGATGACTCCAACATCTTTTTCCTGATTAGTTGTAGCTAAATTAGCCCCCAACATATTGTATGTATAGTTGGGGTTATTTTTTCCAATGTGTATTCCTTTACATTTATCCACATTCAATTTCATTTGCCATTTTGTTGTCCAATCACTTAGTTTTGTGAGATCATTTTTGAAGTTCTTCACAGTCTGCTTGGGTCTTAACTATCTTGAGCAGTTTAGTATTATCTGCAAACTTTGCCACCTCACAATTTACCCCTTACTCCAAATCATTTATAAATAAGTTAAATAGGATTGGTCCTAGGACTGACCCTTGTGGAACAGCACTAGTTACCCGTCTCCATTCGGCAATCTAGGCAATCTTAACTTAAAGACATTGTTACCAGCTCTACCTTTTCACAATACTTTAAACGACTTCTTCTTGGAGCAGCTGCTCCTAGATTCTCTTACTCTGACAGCTCAATATCATTGACTCATAGTCTTTAAGGTCAGAAGGAACAATCATGATCATCTAGTCCAGGGGTTGGCAACCTTTCAGAAGTGGTGTGCCAAGTCTTCATATATTCACTCTAATTTAAGGTTTCGCGTGCCGGTAATACATTTTAATGTTTTTATAAGGTCTCTTTCTATAAGTCTTTAATATATAAATAAACTATTGTTGTATGTAAAGTTAATAAGGTTTTAAAAATGTTTAAGAAGCTTCATTTAAAATTAAATTAAAATGCAGAGCCGTCCCGGACCGGTGGCCAAGACCCAGGAAGTGAGTGCCACTGAAAATCAGCTAGTGTGCCGCCTTCAGCACCCCTGCCATAGGTTGCCTACCCCTGATCTAGTCTGACCTCCTGCACATTGGTGGCCACAGAATCTCATCCAGTCATTCATGTATGACTCTGGCTGAGATACTGAAGCTGATAGTATTTCATCTTTGCTAAAGGGCAGGCTAAGAGGCAGATTTTCTTGGTGTAAACGGTTGTAGCTCTACTGATTTCAGTTGATCTGCTCCTAGGTATGTCCCTTATTCTGAAGACTAATTTAGGTTTACTTCTTGTGTTCCTGCTTCCCTTTCTGTTCAGAGGACACAGGACTTCTGAAACTCTACTACAAAACCCTGCTCTATAAAACACAATACCATTATGAGACAGAAAGGTAGAATTGTCAATACAGTAAACCCTCGATTTAACGGACCTCGATTTAACGGACTTCGGATGCAACGGACAAAATTTCTGAGCAAGTCTGATGCATTCCTGATCCATTTCTGGCGGGCCGGCTGCCGGCTCCCGGCTCCTGCCCGAGTCCCGCCAGCGGGCGGGCTGCCAGCTCCCGCCCGAGTCCCGCAAGTGGGCGGGCTGGCTGCTGGCTCCCGCCTGCGGGCAGGCTGGCTGGCTGCCGGCTCCCGCCCGAGCCCCGCCAGCAGGCGGGCTGGCTGACTGTTCCCGGCTGCCGCCTGGGTCCCAGCAGCCGGGTCCCGCCAGCGGGCGGGCTGCCGGCTCCCGCCCGAGTCCCACCAGTGGGCGGGCTGCCGGCTCCCGCCCGAGTCCCGCAAGCAGGCGGGCTGGCTGACTGTTCCCGGCTGCCGCCTGGGTCCCAGCAGCCGGGTCCCGGCAGCGGGCGGGCTGCGGAGCTGTCGCCCGACCCTGTGGCGGGCGGGCTGCTGCTCCGACAGCTCTTTTTAAAAATTATTATTAAATAACGGACTTTTTGATTTAACGGACACCCCCTCGCCCGAATTAGTCCGTTAAATGGAGGTTTTACTGTATTAACACAAAAAAGGCAAAATGTTCAATAAATATTTCTGTTCTGTATTTGGGAAAAAGACAGATGATGTACTTTGGAATACAGCACTCTAGCACAAAAAGATCTTGACAAACTGGAGAAATGGTCTGAAATAAACAGGATGAAACTCCATAAGGACAAATGCAAAGTACTATATTTAGGAATGAAAAATCAGTTGCACAAATACAAAGTGTGAAATGACTGCCTAGGAAGGAGTACTGCTGAAAAGCATCTGGGGTCATAGTGGATCACAAACTAAATATGGGTCACCTATGTAATAAAGTTGCAAAAAAGATGAATATCATTCCAAGATGCATTAACAGAAATGTTATAAGCAAGACATGAGAAGAAATTCGTACACTCTACTCAGCAGTGATAAGGCCTCAACTGAAGTACTGTGTACAGTCCTGGGTACCATACACTTCAAGAAAGATGTACATAAATTGGAGGAAGTCCAGAGGAGAGCAACAAAAATGGTCTAGAAAACATGATCTATGAGGAAAGACTGAAAAAAATTAGTTTGTTTAGTCTGAAGATGAGAAGACTTAAAGGGGAGACTATAAGAGTCTTAAGTATGCAGAAGATTGTTATAAAGAGGAGGGTGATAAACTGTTTTTGTTAACTACTGAGGACAAGACAAGAAGCAACGGGCTTAACCTGCAGCAAGGGAGATTTAGGTTAGACATTAAGAAAACTTCCAGTGCTTAACTACCCTTACAGTTAGGAACAAATTATCAAGGGAGGTTGTGGAATCTGTCACTTGAGGTCCTTAAGAGCAGGTTAGACAAACACCTGCCTGGGATGGTCTAGAATAGATGATACTTAGTCCTGCCTCAGTGCAGGGGACTGGACTAGATCACCTACTGAGGTCCATTCCAGTGCTATACTTCTATGATTCTATATATTCATATCATGATGATTAAATACTTTCCATTCCAACACTAATTCAGGAGGATGTTAAACAGCAGCTACGAAAGTTAAACCTTTTAAAATCAGTAAGCCCGGATAACTTGCATCCAAGAGTTTAAAAAAACTGGCCTAGAGGGCTCTTTGGACTGTTAATGTTGATTTTAAGTAAATATTGGAACACTTGGAAAGGTACAGAAGACTGGAGAAAAGCTAATATTATGTCAATATTTAAGAAGGTAAACAGGGAAACCCAGATAACCATAGGCCTGTCAGTCCAACATCGATTCTAGGGAAAATAATGTAATAGCTAATATAGGACTATTAATAAAGAATTAAAGGATGGTAAGATAATTATGGGTTTGTGGAAAACGTGAGTTTGTGGAAAATAGATCCTGTCAAACTAAGTTGGTTTCTTTTATTATTAAGTTGCAGATTGTTGATAAAGTTAATAGCATTTATGTAATAGACTTCTGTAAGGTATGCAACTTGGTTCTGTACAACATACTGATTAAAGAACTAATGCAACACAAAATCAATATGAACACATGAAATGGATTAAAACTGGCTAACTGTTAAGTTTCAAAACAAAACTGTAAATGAGGAATCATCGCTGAGCAGGTGGACTTTTAGTGTCAGTCGTTCCAGAAGGATCAATTCATGGCTCTACACCAGGGGTAGGCAACCTATGGCATGGGTGTCGAAGGCAGCACACTATCTGATTTTCAGTGGCACTCACACTGCCCTGGTCCTGGCCACCGGTCCAGGGGCTCTGCATTTTAATTTAAATGAAGCTTCTTAACATTTTAAACCTTATTTACTTTATATAGAACAATAGCTTAGTTATATATTATAGACTTATAGAAAGAGACCTTCTAAAAACATTAAAATGTATTACTGGCACGTGAAACCTTAGAGTGAATAAATGAAGACTCGGCACACCACTTTTGAAAGGTTGTCAACCCCTGCTCTATACTATTTACCATTTTTGTCAATGACCTGGAACAAAATCACTATTGATAAGGTTTGCAGATGACTCAAAATGGGGTAGTGATAAATAACGAAAAGGACAGGTCACTCATACACAGTGATCTGGATCAACTGCTAAGCTTGATGTAAACAAACAATATGTGTTTCAATACACCAAACAAAGTTATACATCAAGGAAAAAAAGAATGTAGGCTTTACTCACAAGATGGACTTTATCCTGGAAAGCAGTGACTCTGACAAAGGCTTGGGGCCATGGTGAATAATAAGCTGAACATGAGCTCCCAGTGTGATGTTATGGCCAAAAAGGCTAATTCAATCCTTGGATGTACAAACAGCGGAATCAACAAATAGAGCAGAAGCAAAGAGGTTATATTACCTCTGTATTTGCAACCGGTGCAACTTCTACTGGAATACTTAATTCCAGTTTTGGTGTCAATTCAAGAAGAATGTTGATAAACTGCAGAGTTCCAAAAAAAGCCACAAGAGTGCTTAAAGGATTAGAAAATTCTAGTGCATTATAGTGAGACTCAAGAAGCTCAAGCTATATAGTTTATCAAAGAAAAGGTTATGGGGTAACTAGATCACATTCCAAGTTCCTAAATGGGGGGAAAGAATTTGGATTCAACCTAGCAATCAAAGCTATAACAAATTCCAATAGCTGGAAGCTGAAGCTAGACAAATTTAGACTAGAAATAATATGGACATTTTTAACTGTGAGGGTAATTAGCCACTGACAAGTTCTCACTGGATATGGCAGATACTCCATCACTGGAAATTTTTAAATCAAGACTGGATGTTTATAAAAAAAAAAAATGCTCTATCCAACAGGAATTTAGGGAAGTCAGACTAGATGATCACAATGGTACCTTCTGGACCTAGAATCTATATGAAACTATTGTTTTATTACGTAGCATCTATACTAAACCCAAACTTTATTTCATTTGCTTTTGACTTTAGGGCTATTTTGACTAGCTTATTGATATTCCTGAAATCTTCTTTTCTAAAGTTTGGTGTCATTGTGTTAGTTTTTGATACCTTTCCTCCCTTGTGGGATGTTCATTATATTGTGGGCACTTGGGTCTATGCTGAGAATAGCATCTATTACAATGCGCTCTAGAAGGCTGTTTCAAGAAGCATTCATTTAAAATTTAACTAAATTTCTTCTCTGCTCATTGTGACATTTGACCAGGTTATATGTGGATAGATTACCGTATTTTTCGCCCTATAAGACGCACTTTTTCTTCCCCAAAACGGGGGGGGGAAAAGTTGGTGCGTCTTATAGGGCGAATGCAAAAAAAAAAAAAAAAAAAAAAAAGCGCCTCGCTCTCCCGTCCCCGCCGCGCGGGCGGGCTGCCGAGGTTCCCCCCTCCCCGCCGCGGGCGCGCTCCCGGCAGCCCGCCCGCGCGGCGGGGAGGGGGGAACCTCGGCAGCCCGCCCGCGCGGCGGGGACGGGAGAGCGAGGCGCTTTTTTTTTTTTTCCCCCGGCTTTTTTATTAAAAACCGAGGGGGCGTCTTATAGGACGGAGCGTCCTATAAGACGAAAAATACGGTAAGTCCCCATTATTGTTTTTTTGTTAAGACTTTGCTGCTTGTGTGAACTCTCTCAACATTGTGCGCTCAGAATTCTTTTCTTGCATTTGGGATTTAAATCTGTATGTATCCAACAGCAATGCTCTCTGATCAGGCTATTTATCCCACTAGATCCTATGGAAACTTTTTAGATACAGCACCAACCACACTTCACCTCATCTGTCCTTTCTGTATAGTTTATAGCTAGGTATTACATTATTCCACCATGTTTAGTACAGACGCTCCCTGAGTTACAGAAATCCACACTTACAGAGAAAGCTCTGTAAGCTAAAAATAGGCTTTTGGGGGGAGGGAGGGTTGCACAATGGTCGGAGATGCATTCCGGAACAGAATGCTTGCATAAGTCGAGGAGTATCTGTAATACCTTTTATATCAATGATTTTTTTCCCTCTGCTAGGCATCCTAGTACACCCATTTTTTAAACTTCTCAAATTTTTATACAAATATATATTGTTTTTTGCTTTTGACTTTATGCCTATTTTTATTTAACTACATTATCTGATATTTTGCATTACAATAAAAATTTCTTTAGATAAAAGTTCCTTAACTTACCTCTTTTTCTTCTTGCTTCCTTGATTTCTTCACACATTTTATTAAATTCGGGATCCAGCTCAGCAGCAATTATGGCATGTGCTGTGTCCTTCAAGGTACAAGCTCTGTGTCTAATTATTTTATCTATTAAAAAAAGTTAATATATCCTTAGTTTTAGTCATTTGTATACACATTCTTATATATGTGTGTTTTAATGTATTTTAATTATATACATATTACAATAACAATATACACCTTGAAATGGAAGAAAAAACCCCAGCTAATCAGACAAACATAAGAAAATAAACGAAGACAGACCAGCATCACATTAGGTCTGAAAACAGGTGCCTCTGCGAAGTATGTCTCACGCTACAGTTCCCCCCTCTCCTCCCCCCCTTTCTCTTTTAATTAGTAGTTAGCATATGGATTACATGAGTTCAAAAACAATTTAACTATTGGACAATACAGAATTTTTCTAAGGTGGAAAATTGTTGCATTGAGTTGATCATTGGTAGAGTTTCTCCAACACCAAGAGGTGGACTTCCACCATTCTAAATAGATTAATTTAGGTCATAGTAGAAAGTGATGCCTAAAAATTCGTCAAGCTTGGTCCACAAAAGAAGAACTTATACAACAAAGTGTTAATTTCTACTTCCGTGGTTTCCAAGCAGATATGCTATGGGATCACCTGCATCACCAGGAACCCTCATCAGAGAAGCAGAAGGGGAAAAAGTACCAATAATAATTGGCCTTGCCTGCTTCAAGATACAGTAGACTCTCGATTATCCAGGATGATAGGGAAACAATTAATCCTGGTTAATAAAATCCTGGATAATCACCATCCATAGGAAATATGGGGAGAGGGGGTTGGTTCACCAGCCACCCTGCACTGGGGGGAAGGGGGAGTTGGTTCACTGGCTGCCTTGCCCCCTGTTGGGGTTTTTTTGTGTGTGTACTTGGGGCGGCAAAAAAGCCAGAGCCGGCCCTGTGAGTTACGCATACAGTAAAACCTCCATTTAACGGACTAATTCGGGCGAGGGGGTGTCCGTTAAATCAAAAAGTCCATTTTTTAATAATTTTTAAAAAATGAGCTGTCGGAGCAGCAGCCCGCCCGCCACAGGGTCGGGGTGGCAGCTCCGCAGCCCTCCTGCTGCCGGGACCCGGGTGGCAGCCGGGAGCCGGCAGCCAGCCCGCCCGCTGTCGGGACTCGGGCGGGAGCCAGCAGCCAGTCTGCCTGCTGCCTGGACCCGGGCGGCAGCCGGGAGCCGGCAGCCAGCCTGCCAGAAATGGATCAGGAATGCATCAGACTTGCTCAGAAATTTTGTCCGTTGCATCCGAAGTCCGTTAAATCGAGGTCCGTTAAATCGAGGGTTTACTGTATATATTTTTTTTGGTCATCTTGGTTAATCCACATCCTGGTTAACCCAATTCTGGATAATCAAGAGTCTAACTGTAGTACAGAGTCCCTGAAATTAGGCCAGAGGATACTGTGGTATTCTCCCATGATATCGTTCACAAAGGGCCTGCTGCCACCTCAACGAGCTGATCTTCAGTGACAAACAAACCAGGAAATCAGTTTTCAGAGTGGGTTACTATAGTGAGTTAAACTAAACAGACCAGTAATAAACACTTAAAAATCGCAAGGGATTATGGAAACCTCAGTCTTATATGAAAAATCTGGAAAAGTCATTTATTCCTGAATCTGCTGTATAAAAAAACTTCCAGAGTTTAGTGTCAATAGTATTAAGATTTTTAATAGTCTTCCACATCACCCACCTGCTTTTTTGCTTCAGATTATATTTGCCTTTTTATTTGTATAATAAACATCATATTGTAACAGACTAAAGGTTGTGCTTAACTGACTATCATGCTGATGATATTGATGTTTGCTTCTTTGGTGCCTTTAACATTATGAATGTAACTGGCAGAAAGTAAGTCTGCAGAGTAGTGCTTTGTATTCAGTTGGATCTGGGAGACATGGCCAAGGAAACTTTACAAGCCAAATTGGAGCCCCAAGTATTAAAAGTGAAAGAATATTTTTCAAGAGACTATCGGATTCCATTAGTTTCAGATGCAGACTAGACAGTACTCCAACATTAGTTTGCTGGAAAATAAGCAGAGATGTAATACGTAAAGCTAGACTAGAGAGAAATAGGATTGTGGGTTATGTTTTACTCAGCTAAATGCCCAACACCATATTCTATCCAGTTATTCCTTTGTTTTTAGGAATTGGCAACTAGATTGCCAATAATCCATCTTGAATTACTTTTTCTGAATGTTATAATTATTTCAACAGCAAACATTAAATACTAATGGTTAAATTATATTATCGTGCAACTAACACATTTAATCCAACTTTAAGACTGACTACAGATAATCATTAGAAAAGCATAAGACAACAAATAAGGATACCAAGCAAAATATTCTAAGATCTAAATAATGCCTAGAGTAGTGATTTTTGTGGCAGAGAGAATTTGCTGACTCAAAAGCCAAAGTAGAGAAAACTCATTATTCTGGTCTGTTAGGCACTATCTACACTTCTTTGGGAAGTCTCCCACCATTGCATTATCACTCTTACAGGGATAGCAACAATGAGACTGTTGCTAGTGTTGACAGGACACCTATTTTTTATTTTTGTTTTTTATTTATTGTAATGTACTTATTTTTACCATCATGTCACTTAGAATTAGAGGACAGTAACAAAAATCTCCTATATCTTGTCTATGTTGGTATTCCCTCCTGCTACCACTACTGGTGCTTCACAGTTGATGAATAATTGCAGGAGATTTCACAAAAAATAATAGTGTATATATCCTTGGTAATATATTATATGGATAAGATCATCACTGTGTAGTATAAGCTAAGAGTACTAGAAGGGCTGGTAGAATCAGTCAATAGTGGAGACTAACTTCTGCAGATGGGAAATTAGTAGTACAGTACAGACTCATTTACATGCGGATGTCAAGCCGTCACAACCACATGTTAACGGACTGCGAGCTAAGATATACATATAGTGCAGTGCTTTGGTAACGGCTACCTCTCTGATTCTTGACATCATGCAAGGCACTGCATTTAGCCGTATGGAGTGGAAATCCATCAACCTCATGAAGACACAATCAATCTGGGATTGAACAAAGATCTTGAACGGCCTGCTAATTACAAAAACAGCTTCTCCTCACTCCGAGTTCACACCTCCAGTTCAGCTGCTAGAGGAATACCTCTCCCTCCCTGATTTGAGATAACAAGCTGGTTCAGGCTGATTGGACTAACCTTGTTACCTCCTACCTGGTTCTTGCCTACTTATCTATACCTGCCCCTGGACACTTCCACTGCTTGCATCCGACGAAGTGGGTATTAGCCCACGAAAGCTTATGCTTCAATACTTTAGTTAGTCTTTAAGGTGCCACAGGACTCTGTTACCACACTGATATATAGTCCTTGGTTCTAAAAAGTGTCTATGATTCATGTAGAAAAATACATCATTATTTTCTGCTCTTTCTGGCTCGCATTTTTCTTCTTTCTTATGAAGTATGTCATTCACCACAGATGAATGATTTTGATAGTTTCTGCATTTTGCGCCTCCATAAATCTTACAAGTTTCTACAGCACTCAGGGCTTCTGTGGGAGAAATGTTGAACTTTTCAATGACATCTTTATCATTATTAAAATTCTCGCCATCACTTTCGCGGTCTGACGTAACCTTGCAGCCCGTTAATATTGCTTCCTCGGACAGAAATTTTGAAGATGGGCAATCTTCATCCATCTCCAGCCACTCAGTAATGATTTCTGACTATGTATCCAAACTAAAATCTTTTATCATTTGAAATAGAAGTTTACCTTTATCCTCTTTCATCTCTGTGCATGTTTGTAGGACATCTTATTCCAAAAACCCTTCAAAGTCTGGCTCTGAATCTGTGCCAATGCTGGAGTTCTCCAAGTCTGAGACATCTTTGACAGAAAAGGCATCACTGAGATCCTTCATTCAGCAGTTTTGCATGGACTTTTTTTCACTCTGTCCCAAGTTTTTTTTTTTTTAAAATATATAATTTCCTTCATGTTTAACAGTTTCAGGTATTCAGAAATGCCCGAAGACATGCTTGACACTATCACCGAAATCAGCTCCCTTCAATAATTGTTTTTAAAATTCTGAATAATGGCCTGGTCTAAAGGTTGAATTATTGATGTTGTGTTAAAGGGTAGGTTTAGCAACTGAATTTTAACATCGCTCAATACCAGTGACTTGGCTGGAGGATGGGCTGGACAATTATCAAGTAGCAAAAGTGCTTTGGCTTCATGTATCTTCGACTGCAGATGCTTATGAACAGCTGGAACAAAGCTGTTATGGAACCAGTCATCAAAAATGTGTCTCGTCATCCAATCATTTTTGCTGTTAGGATATATTACTGGCAGTTTGGCTCTATTGAGGTGATTAAAGCAGCGAGGGTTATGAAAGCAGCCAACGAGAAGAGGGGCAAGCTTATGGCTGCCCATTTTATTACTACAAAAAAGAAGAGTCACATGATCTTTTATCTTTTTAGATCCAGCTATTTTCTGTGTCTCGTAATTAAAGGCTAAAGTCCTATCAGGTAGCAGTTTTGCAAATAAAGCTGTATCATCACAATTATAAATTGGTCTTCGTGGTAGTCTTCATTTTGTAAAATAGATTTTAACTAGGCCGGAAACAGGTTCGCAGATGATTCATCGGCTGATCGGCTTTCTCCAGAAATCGATACCTGCACTATGCCATGACGCTTTTTAAAATTACTTATAAACCCCTTGCTGGGCTGGAATGATTCATCCCCCATTAAATTTCCAAATGTTGCCCAAATTGTGGGTTTTGCTGAATAGCGCACACGTTTTCACTTAAGCCCCGTGGCAGAATCAATATTTTGTACAAAGCCATTCAGTTTAGGTTAGTTTTTTAGCCATTCTTGGAGAGTAGAGTCGGCAATCCCAATATCTTTTGAAACTTTGGCCTGGATTTCTCCAATATTTACTCAATCTATTGCAGTTAGCTTTTCTTCTACGGTGTAGGAACAGTGATGCTTGCCCTCTGCCATTATATTAGGAAGAGGAAACGCCAGTAGGCCTACAACACATTTCTGTTCCGCACTTTGTTGATTTCTAAATCAGTTCCCGTACTGCGCGTTAACGAGTCTCGTGTGTTAAATAGGAAGTTCTGGGAGGCATGGCACTATTGTGCTTTACGTGGATTGGCACATAAATGGGTCTGTACTGTACATTCTAAGTACTATTGTAATATAAACATAAAAATAGTTAATTTTCTAGAAAATGAAACAACTTGCTAGAGCTTGACCAAAAAAAGGGTGTTAGATCTATACTTCTGCATATCCCTAGAATCACTTCCTACAAAACAATCCCAAGTGCACAAATTTGGGATGTAAAGGTAACAGACTATATATTAAGGTTGTATTCACTTTTTGGTAGTGAAGGAGGCACAATTCTACTTTGCTTTAACTACCTTTATCATTTAGTTACTCACAGCTGCAGACAGATTTTAAGAGCAAACCTGGAGGTTTTTGACAAAGTATGGTTATAAAGTATTTTGCTTTATGCCCTGTGGAGTTCACACAATACATTCTTTGTTTTATGTGGGAAAAAGACTAATGATTATCTAATAACAGCAGAAGATGGTTCCAAAACAACAGCAAAACTTTGGCCCCAGATAGAAGCTCCTCCAAAGCCCAGGGTTTTCAGATCTAGGACTTTGGTTGGGGGCTTATCTCAGGCCTGGTCAACACTTGAAAGTATAACTATTTTGACTAGAGGTGTAATATTCTACCAGAATAATTGTACCAGTAAAGGCCTCAGTGACTATGCAGTTATGCTATCACAAAGGTGACTTACACTACCACAGCAAGTCACATACTCCACAAAGACCTGTAACAACTACAGAGAGGATATGAGAAAAGAAGGTTGTTTATCTTATAGTAATTGTTCTTAGAATATCTCAAAGCATGTGGATTCTGTGCATGGTGCTCTGGTACCCGTTGCACAGTTTGAAAGATCAGCAGTGTCTAACAAGAACACACGTCCTTCATGCCCTTGTGCTCCTTCTGATGGCACGAGGGCAAACCAACCCCATCCAGCACTCAGTTCCTTTGCCACCCTCAGCTGTGGGGATGGAGGGGTTGTGGGATCCACATACAGAGACAGTAATGGGTGCAGTAAATACACTGACATTGCAGACAGGTGGTTACTGCGGACAGGCATTTTGTAAAAACTAGAGGTGCAGCTTAGTTCAGGGTCCTCCTGTTTGGCCTCTATTAGTGGTCAGGCATCACCAGAAAGCAGAGAAACTTCCTGTACAATGGAAGTATTGGCACTTGAAAATGTGAGCTGCAAGTTGAGGGTATTGAACCAGCACATGTGATTAAACAAGGTATGGTGGATGCAAGAGTCACCAGGTAAAATTTGACACTGGTTATCTAAGTGCTGAGGAGCCTGAGATCAGTATGAATCACTAGCTCCTTTCTTCCTTAGTACAAGGAACTAAGGGGAATACAATCCTTTTGCTCTGAAGGCTAGCAGTTGAGGCTCTATCACACCCAGTTCCAGTAGAGAATGTATTTCTTGGTGCATGAGACTCATGAGATTACTTCCTGAAAAGGGATAGGGGAAGATATGAAATTGGATGGTATGTCCCTCTTGGATGATCTACAAGACCCAACAGTCTGATGTTATTGCAGTCCAGACAGCAGTGAAGAGAGGCAGGAACCAAAACAGGAGGAGGGGCAGGAGAGAGAGATACAAATCCACATTGTCCTGTGCAGTATACCCAACCAGAGCATCAAACCTATTGCTTCTGTGACTGAGATTGTTGGATAGTAGATGACAAGGCTGGCTCTCTCTTTTGGAACCTCTCTCTTTCTGAACTGGCTTGATTGTTTCTGATGGTTAAAAAGATGAAGTAGTTGATTACGTAGAAGAGAACTGGGATTTATAATACTTTCTTCTAAAATTTGGGATGTAAAGGCCCAAAGATCTGACCATGGTCCAAGAATCCTTGAAGGAGTGCAACTTTTTTGTCTGTCTTTGAACTGAACATGTCCTTCCCATTAAATGTCAAGTCTTGCACTGTAGTCTGCACTTCCTTAGGGAGCCTTGACACAGATAAACCTGAATCCTTTCACGTGCAAATTCCACTAGCCAGTAATCTAGCTCCATGTCCATGAAGTCTAGAGTTGCCTATACTGAGGGGTAGCAATGAATTGACCTTCTGCACAGATCAATTTAAACTCCTTCACATCTGAAGGTAATTTGTTTGAGAAATCTGTCAAATAATTTACAATTATGATCTGAAGAGATGCTGAAGAATAAACTTTTTAGCCAAAAAGATCTAACTTCTTTGGTTCTGTCTCCCTGGAAGTGGATTTGTGTACTGGCTTGGATTTTCCATTCCATGGTGACTACCAGGGATTGCCATGTATAAGATAAAAGGTTAAATTAGTTTAAAAAGAAAAAAAATGTTTTCTGTAGGTCATGTAAAGTCCAGACTTGTTAGCAGTCATGGGAAGGCCATGCAAGGCAATGGCTTAATTGAAAAAGGTGGACCTGAAAGGTAACGGATACGATTGAACAAAGAAAAGGTCTCAATTATCAGGGATGATTAAGAAGAAGAAAGGATTGAACCAGCAATGACACCAAATTGGCCAAAACCCCTGGTTTTTAACCAAGTTAGCAACAGGAAATGACATCACTTGTTTATTAAAGTGTATAAAAGACTAAACTCATAAAGGGTTCATTGCTAATACCAGCCTAACCAAGCTAGAGCTATCTATTGTCGGTCTAAACTCTCGAGGTTAACCTGTTTGTAAGTATCATGATTGAATACTTATAAATATTTTGTTACTGTTTGGATTAGTAAGTTGCTTATTATTTAGGCTTGTTAGGAATATATACCGCTATTGTATAAATATCATTTGGCCTTTGGATTTAATAAGGAACTTATGGTTAAATTAGTATAGTGGTAACACTCTGCATAAAAAGTCATTCCAACACTGCATCAGAAGTGAATAGAAATATTCAGATCTCTAAGGAGAGAACTTTGTTCGCCCTTCTGAAATTTGTGTGATAGATGGGTGATGGCCCAAAAATACGCCCCTGGATGGAGGATTCTCTTATTAATTGGGAGGGTTGCTCTGCTCTGTGCAGCTGGTTGCAGGACATGAAATACCGTGTACGTTTTCTCCTGTCTAGGTCCAAGGAAGCTTCCAGAGCCTCTTCCACTCTCTTTAAAAGCTCTTGATTCATCTTAAAATCATCCATTACTGTAGGAATGTAGGAGATCATTGTTTTGTCCAGTGAAGATGATGAGAAAATTTGGCGTGGAAAAGTGTCATCCTGAACTCCTCCATCCTCCAATTTGGAGATAGGCTGTTGAAACTTCATAGCCACTTGAGGTACGGGAAAAGGAACAAGTCCCTGAGGGCTTTCCTAATGCAATTAAAATGCAGGTTCCTTCAGGGAAGCTGAATGATGGCTTGGGGTTCTTGAGTGCTGAGGCCAACTGGACCAGTATGGCCGAAACTAGAATCTATACATGTAGGGCACATTAGCCCAAGAACCCCAGAGTTGCAAACTGATCGGTCAACAATATACATCATTTTAATGAGAAGTACACAATCAGGCACCAGCAAAGACAAAGAAAAGAAGGGCAGGAGGCAAATAGAGTATAGCACGGTGTTAAATATAAGCTACTAAAATATAAATGGAAAAACATTTTTTCTTCTACATAGTAAAGTTTCAAAAATGTACTAAATCAATGTTCAGTTGTAAACTTTTGAAAGAACCACCATAATGTTTTGTTCATAGTTACTAAACTATGCATCAGGTGTTCTTCAGCGTTAAGAACACTCGCCATTCCTGAGGTGTTCGTAACTCTTGAGGTGCTACTGTACTCCCATTCTTTTGAACGAGTCAGTGAAGGTGACTGAAGATGCAGAAACTGCTCTTTGCTAGATGCCTAAGATGATTATGAGAAGGAAGGTGAAGATGAAAAATCCTCCAAGACGGAAGCTGAGCTGGAGGGTGCCACTCTCCATTATAGAGTAGATGGCTTTGTATGACCCTGAACTTGGGGACCCAGCAATATCTTCAAATGACAAACACTCTGGGTTGCTCTGGAGGAGACTTTCAAAGGAGAATATTCTAATAAATGAGTCTCAGTTCAGCATTCACTTTTATGTCAGATGTGTCCCTTAAAGGGACAGCCAAAAATTCCTCGTATCATGTGCATGACGGATGTTGATCTTGGTACCATAGGTAGTATTCACTCCTCACCAGTGGTTGATAATCTTGGTACTACAGTAGTTGATCTCGTAGTCTTAGATATCCTCTGACCTGGTGCCAAGACGTTAGAATGCAGTCGCCCCAGTACCGGAGCTTTGGCACACGTCGGGGTATGATGTAGCTTCGATACCGAGTGACCTCATGCCAAAGATTACTTTAGGGACATCTTTAAATGCAAAGCCAATGTGAAGACTGGACTCTCCAGTGCCGCATTCTTTCTCAGTTCCAATTTGCCTGATGCTACCTTAAGTGGATTCCTCTGTATCTGTAATGCCATCTTCCTGTTGCGTGGAACCAAGGAATGGGAGAGAGACCTAGAAGTGGTTCTGGAAGAATGGATTTTACTTCCAGTGGCAGCAAGGTATCTGACCTCTTTACCTGCCAAGTTTCAGAGCTCTTGTGAGAGGAAAGCTGCTTCTCTAGGGGGTAAAGAGCTCAGAGTTACCTCCCTCATCTCTGAGGCACTTCCAGGCTTGGTCCTCAGCATCAACAGTTATGGTTATGATGGTGGCTGAGGAGCCAATACTGTTCCTAGTGCCAACCAGGACTCATGGCATGCTGCATCAGGTGTTCTTAAGCCTAAAGTCCCTTGCCACCTGTTTTCTTAAACGATTTGCAAACAGAGTACCTCCCCTTAATGTGTTAATGTGCCCCTCTCTAAACACTACACATGAGGTTCACTATTAGGAACAGCCACCCTCACACCAAACAGAGCTTAAATCCTAGTGAAGACATTCCATCTGAAAAAACACAGCTACTCAACCTAATTTTTCTAACTAAGGCACAACTCGATAATTAACTATTATGACTATTTACAACAACATTTCAGAAGAATGAAATACAAAATCAGCGTGAAGAAACATTACACAAACTCCAAGTCTAGCCACAGGCAGTGAGAAGGAATTAGCGGGGGAAGGGAAGGTCAGAGTAGCAGTGCCCTTAATAGTCATGTGAGGGGCCATAAAGAAAGTGCACAGGCACCGAACCTATGGGTACTGCTAGGCAAGCTTTTCTGGCTTTGGTGTGCTGGGCACATGCATACCTGAGTGGAACATATCTACAACCATTCAAAGAACGTTCTTGTTTTGTCTCAATGGTATTTAATGAAAACCTTTTAATCCACTGTCTTCATTTGATGATAGGATCAGTTTTCCATTCATCACACTGTATGAACACATGCTTTGAAGGGGCATTTTCTTTTTCATTTTAAAACCTGACTTGAGCTTTCGGAAGTTGTCAGACCAAACTCTTATTTAGCAACATCCATCTTCCCAATGCACAATAATGCATCTTTTAAACAAATACAGAGGATGACATTTCCCATATCTGCAAGTGTACAGCCTTCACACTAATATCCTCTTGTAGTTATTTTATTTTATTTTAATTGGAAACAGCCACATGATAAACTGCTACTTAATACATTTGCAAGACAATTCTTCCCTAATCAACTAAAATGGACCTCTTAGTTGAGAATTAGTTCTTTTCTTAATTTAGTGGATGAATTTGGTCCTCATGAAAGTGAGGATAACAGCTGGAGGCAAATGCCTAGCATGGCAAAATACTGTGCAGGATTCTCCATATAGCTCTGCCAAAGTATGTGACTGTTTCATTATGTGGACAGATGTCCCCTGAAGACCAAGAAGCAACTACCAAATTCATTCTCACTTCGGACCTATTCAGGACTGGAACCCAATTTACCAGAATTGAATGTTAAGTGCTGTAGCCCTACTTTTCTTATTAGTTCCTGAACACTCACTGAGCCTGAGTCTTTAAGGTGCCACAGGACTCACTTAAATTATAAACTCACTTAAATTCTAACTGTCCACTAAAGAGTCTCTCAGAATATTGAAAGCATATATCTTCAGGGGGAAAATCAATTGTTTAGCTAACTTATAACACAGTATGAAGTTTGCTTAGATACTTGAATAATAATCATACACATGATTAAACAACTATTTTTCAACTTTAGGTAGGCCAAAACTAAATATTTCCTTACCTCCAGGGTCTTTGTCTGGATTGTATTCCAATGCATTGCTACAAATGAGATCAATATCTGTTAGGAAATCCTTGGTAGTCAAATAGTTGTGTTTATCAATTTTGGTTATTATTGTTGACAGGTCCATTGGTTCTTTGATAACTTCAAGATAATCTGAAACCTACAATCAAAGAGCATACTGAAGTGACACAGGGCCTTAGGCATTTCATTGTCACACTTTCCCATGTTATAAAAATATTCATGCAGCATCCTTTGCACTAATTAAGAAATGTGCCAATTCAACATTTTGATCACTCTCATTTTCAATACATCTTTAATTCAAACATTTTAAACAGAGAAATTGAAATTATAGTCATGGTGTTAGACTGCTAAAGTTATACTTCCATCAGAGATTCACGGATGTATCTAATTTTCAGAGCAAACTAAATTTGTGCTGCAATTAAAGTCTCCTTTTATTATATACACTGAAGAAGAAATTTTAACATTGTCCTGAACATGAAAAACAGTGGGCCTACCCCCACACAAAGCAGAATTGTGAAACTGTTTCTCCATTTTGTAATTAAGCCTTTTCTGTTAATTTAAGTCGTCGAATCATTAACCTTTAAACATAATTTTCTGCAAAATATTTGCAATAATAATCTGTATAAACACCAAATCTAAATTTTTCCACTATAAGTATTATATGGACTTTGCAGCAGGACATTTTTGGTAGAAGGCCCCTGGTCTGTGAAGTTCACTGCCTTCTATGGTGCACCTCATCATGAGTTCAGCAGCCCTCCAAGCAGAGTGAAAGGTATTTAACTGAATTAATTGTATGATAAGGGGTTAACTCTTGGCAAGAGAAGACCCCAACAGAGCTATACTAACTGTAGCTCACATGCATGTATTTATTATTTATTCTTTGCTTTGATTAAAACAAAGTATGCTTCTGCATGAGTGCTTCAATGTAATTAAGATTACAATCAATTTAAAA
The DNA here is from genome assembly GCA_032164245.1 of Sternotherus odoratus. NCBI lineage: Eukaryota > Metazoa > Chordata > Testudines > Kinosternidae > Sternotherus > Sternotherus odoratus. Next base: position 14,060,133 of record JAVMKO010000003.1, on the reverse strand, counting down.
TGTAGGTAGGCCTGAGTGTTTGTGTAGTCCTGGATATTTTTAAATAATTCATATCTTAAGGTGATGGCTGCCAAAAAAAATGAAATACATTTAGATCAAACTGTAATGGCTCCAGAGGAATAATTTTTGATTAACCAGGTAAACATGCATTTTTAGAGATTCCAATAAAAAATATATCACAACATAAATCTTAGATTAAAACCATATTTCAACATCATATACAATACCTATCTACTGGCTAAATGCTTAAACATTTATGAATCTTCTATTCGGAACAGGCAGTAAAATTGGCATCCCCAGATGTAAACTGTCCAATTTACAAGTAGAAAAAACAGTTACTCACCTTTCGTAACAGTTGTTCTTCGAGATGTGTTGCTCATGTCCATTCCAACAAGTGTGTGCGCACCGCGCATGCACGGTTCCGGAAGCTTTTCCCTAGCGGTACCCGTAGGTTCGGCAGAGGCGACCCCTGGAGTGGCGCCCTTATGGCAACGTATATATGCCCCTGCCGACCCACCCCCCGCTCAGTTCCTTCTTGCCGGTACTCCGACAGAGGGGAGGCGGGAGGGATTTAAAATGGACATGAGCAACACATCTCGAAGAACAACTGTTACGAAAGGTGAGTAACTGTTTTTTCTTCTTCGAGTGATTGCTCATGTGCATTCCAACAAGTGACTTCCGAGCAGTCATCTCAGAGGAGGGTTAGGAGTACTCTTAGTGCCCGCTGTAAGGACTGCTTGTCCCACAGCAGCATCCTCCACAGCCTGCTGCACGATGGCGTAGTGCGAAGAGAAGGTGTGAACCGAAGACCATGTCGCTGCTCTACAGATGTCAACAATGGGAATGTGCGCCAGGAACGCTGTGGATGTGGCCTGAGCTCTGGTCGAATGGGCTGTTAATGACGGAGGAGAAATGTTCAAGAGGTTATAGCAAAGCTTGATACACGATGTGATCCATGCCGAGAGGCGTTGGGAAGAAATCGGCAACCCCTTCATCGACTCAGCTACTGAAATAAAAAGTTGTGGAGATTTACGAAAAGCTTTTGTACGTTGTATGTAAAAAGCTAAAGCCCTTCTCACATCCAGGGAATGAAACATTCTTTCCCTGTTAGAGGCATGGGGTTTAGGAAAAAACACAGGGAGGAATATGTCCTGGTTTATGTGGAAAGAGGAAACAACTTTAGGAAGGAAGGCCGGGTGAGGACGTAACTGAACCTTATCTTTATGGAAGATGGTATACGGCGGTTCAGAGGTGAGAGCTCTGAGCTCGGAAACTCTTCGAGCAGAGGTGATAGCCACGAGAAAGGCCGTCTTCCAAGAGAGATAAGAGAGTGGGCAGGTGGCCAGGGGCTCAAAGGGGGGTTTCATTAGAGCTGTTAACACAAGGTTAAGGTCCCCTGGGGAAACAGGGTGGTGCACCGGGGGGTACAACCTTTCCAAACCTCTGAGAAACCGTACCACAAGAGGGTTGCTAAACACTGAGGCTCCCCCAACTCCTGGGTGAAATGCTGATATGGCAGCCAGGTGTACACGTACAGTGGAAAGCACTAAGCCTTGCCTTTTAAGATCAAGGAGGTAATCTAAGACGAGGGATATCGGGGCTAAGGTAGGGTCCATCCCTTTACCTGGAACCCACAAAGAGAAGCGTTTCCACTTGGCTGCATAGGTAGCCCGAGTTGAGGGCTTTCTACTGCCCAGTAGGACAATCCTGACCTGGTTGGAGCACTGAAGCTCCGAGGGGTTCAACCACGGATATTCCACGCCGTAAGGTGGAGCGATTGCAGATTGGGATGTAACAATTGCCCGTGGTCCTGAGAGATTAGTGTCGGGAGGAGTGGGAGGGTTATGGGCCTTGAGGCGCAAAGGGACACCAATAGGGTGTACCAATGTTGGCGAAGCCAAGCCGGCGCTACGAGGATCAGGGACGCTCTGTCCAGACGGGCCTTGAGCAGCACTCTGTGAATAAGGGGGAATCCTTGGTAGTCAAATAGTTGTGTTTATCACAGGCCCCCCCGTCCAAGGGATCTGAAAGGCATCCGCCTCCGACCCTGGACTGAGGTTCATGAGGGAGCAAAACCTCTGGAATTTCCTGTTGGCCCGTGTGGTGAACAGGTCTATGAGGGGAAACCCCCACTCTAGGAAAATTGAGTGCGCAATGTCGGGGCTGAGCAACCATTCGTGGCCCCGAAAGGAGCGGCTGAGGGTGTCTGCCAGTACTTTCTGAGCCCCCAGGAGGTAGGTGGCTAGGAAATGGATCTCGTGTGAGATGCAAAAATCCCAGAGGGCCAGGGCTTCCTTGCATAGGGGAGAGGAGCGAGCACCACCCTGTTTGTTTATATAGAACATTGACGCTGTGTTGTCTGTCAGAACCAACACACACTTGCCTTGTAGCTGGTCCTGAAACGTCTGACAAGCTAGACGAACCGCTCTGAGCTCCCTGATATTGATGTGAAGGGACAGCTCGCTCTGGGACCAAAGGCCTTGGGTCCTGACATCTCCCAGATGTGCTCCCCAGCTGAGGGCGGAAGCGTCCGTCACTAAGGTCATTGATGGCTGAGGTTTCTGGAAAGGGACCCCAACATCGAGGGAGCGGGGTTGGAGCCACCAATGATGCGAGCGCAGCGTGTGGTTCGGGAGGGTGACGACCAGGTCCAAGGGATCCCTGCCCTGTCTGTAAACAGTCGCCAACCAGGTCTGCAGAGGCCGGAGCCGTAGGCTGGCGTATGGCACCACATACGTGCAAGCTGCCATGTGGCCCAAGAGGACCATGCAGTTTCTGGCTGTGGTAGTGGGGAACCGAAGGATGGAGTGAATCAAGTCCGCTATTGCATTGGCTCGAGTAGGAGGTAGGAACGCCCTTGATTGTTGGGAGTCCAATATTGCCCCTATTTACTCTATTCTCTGAGTGGGTACTAGGGTCGATTTTGGCTCGTTTAGCATCAGGCCCAACCTGAGGAATGTAGCTCTGGTGAGAGCTATGTGTTGGATTGCCAGTTCTTTTGACTTTGCCCTGATGAGCCAATCGTCCAGGTAAGGGTAAACGTGTACCTGCCTTCGTCTCAGGAATGCGACCACTACTGACATGCACTTCGTGAAAACCCTTGGGGCAGTGGAGGGGCCGAAAGGGAGTACCATGAACTGGTAGTGACAACCCCCCAACACAAATCTCAGGAATCTCCTGTGACTGGGGATGATCGAAATGTGAAAGTAAGCGTCCTTTAAGTCGAGGTCGGCAAACCAGTCTCCGCAATCCATAGAGGGGATAATAGAGCATGCGGAACTTCAGCTTCTTTATGTAGGAGTTGAGGCCCCGCAGGTCTAGGATAGGGCGAAGGCCGCCTTTGGCCTTCGGGATAAGGAAATAACGGGAGTAGTATCCCTTGCCCTGAAATTCTTGAGGAACCTCCTCTATGGCACTCAGAGACAAGAGGGTATGGACCTCCTGAACTAGGAGTTGCTTGTGAGATGGGTCCCTGAAGAGGGACGGGGAGGGGGGATGGTTGGGCGGAAGGGAAAAAAATTGGATAGAATATCCCACTCTTACCAGGCTGAGGACCCATTTGTCTGAGGTGATTCGAGACCATACTTGGTAAAAGTGGGACAGACGGTTCACAAAGGGTAGGGAAGGTACAGAATGGGAAGCTGGTTCGTCGTCCCCGGGCGCAGCTTCAAAAGTTAGGTCTGCCGTCTGATGGCTGTCTGGGCACCGGATTTTGCTGCCCCTGTCTAGAGGCCGAACGTGGACGGCCCCTATTATTCCCCCTACCACCCTTCCTGGGTTGGTCCCATCTGGGAGCAGGTTGGTAGAAACGAGATGAGGGGGCTGGTGGGGGTCTAAACAGTCTCCTGAATGGTTGTGGGGTGTGTAACCCTAGGGACCGGAGCATGGCTCTCGAATCCTTCATAGAATGCAGTTTTTTGTCTGTATCTTGTGAGAACAAGCCTTGCTTGTCAAAGGGCAAGTCCTGAATCGTAGCCTGGACTGGGGGTGGGATGCCCGAGACCTGCAGCCATGCGCCGCGTCACATTACGATCGCCGTTGCCATGGTTCTTGAGGCTGAGTCTGCTGAATCTAGAGCAGCCTGGAGAGTAGCTCTGGATACCACCCTGCCTTCTTTGACGATGGCTTTAAACTCCATGGTCGAATCTTTGGGCACCTGCTCCTGGAACTTGGTCAAAGTCGACCAAGAGTTAAAGGCGTATCGCCCCAATACTGCCTCTTGGTTTGCGATTCTCAACTGTAAGGCAGCCGAGGAATAAACTTTCCTGCCAAAAAGATCTAGTTTTTTGGCATCCTGTGATTTGGGCGTAGAGCCCGTCTGCTCATGGCGTTCCCAATGGTTAACCGCATCGGCTACCAAAGTCCCAGGTTGTGGATGGGTGAAGAGATGTTCATAACCCCTTTGGGGTGAAAAGTACCGTCTTTCCACCCCTCTAGCCATTGGTGGTATAGAAGACGGCATCTGCCAGAGGGTATCCGTTGTAGTTTGGATAGTTTTTATGAACGGTAAGGCTATTTTAGCCGGCCCATCGGAGGACAGGATGTCCACCGTGGGGTCCACATCCTCCCTAACCTCTTCTGCTGGGAGGTTAAGGTTTTGGGCAACCCTTCGGAGGAGGTCTTGGTGCCCCATGATGTCCATAGGGGGAAGGCTTGATGAAGAGGAACCTGCCACCGCCTCATCAGGTGATGAGGATGATGAGGTGGCAAAATGGGTTTCATCCTGATTGGGATCCCCTACGGGTGGTTCGGTCAGAGAGCCCTCCTGGGATTGATGGGATTCCCTTGGAGGGGGGCGATCCAGTCCCGAAGGGTCCGGTGCCGGGTCATCCTCTGCCACTTCCGACGGGGGTCTCGTTACCGTCGCGGAGATGGAACCCCGCGGCACCGAGGGCAACGACGCGGATGCAGACTTCGGCCCTTGCATTTGATGGAAGGCCCATGGTGTCCAAAAGGGCCACTGCACCGGTCCTGGTCTCTGCTGGGGCCATGGTGGGAGAGTTGAGTGGCGGGACGAGCGTCGGTGCAGAGAGTGGTGGTGCGACCGGGAGGTGCGGTGGCTTCGACCGGAGCGAGAAGAAGCGGCGTCTGACTCGGATGAATGTTCCGACGCGGACCACGGTGGTGCGGATCCTTCTGGTGCCGTGATGTGTCTTTGAAACATCGTCGGCTTCCCGGGATGGGTCTTCACCGATGGTGGTCGAGGCTGCACCATCTCCGTCGGAACCGGGAGGATGGGTGCCGAGGGAGCCCGCACCGTTGAAGTTAAAGCCGCCGACGTCGAGGGTACGGCAGATAACGGCACTGCCGCCTGCATCGGCGGTATGATGGGCGTCACGGACCTGGCTATCGGTGCCGGAGCCACAAACGGTACCGGAGGCACAATCGGTGTCGGAGCCCCAAACGGTAACAGAGGCACAATCGGAGCCGGAGACGCATCCCGCATCATATCAATCAGCTCTCGAGCTGCTTCAAAGGTGTCCGGGGTTGAAGGCATATCCAGCTCTTCCACAGCCTCGTGCGGAGATGCAGCAGCATTCAGAGATGCCTGCGTGTGCTCCGAGGTAGACGCTTTCGGCACTTTACGGGACTCATTGGTATAACCCGAAGTCTGCCACGTCGACGAGGGCTCACCCTGGGCTCTGCGGGCCGGGGAGCGACCTCTCTGTTTCTTTAACGGCACCGGCGACTGCGATCGGTGCCGCCGGGAGCCCCCGGTGCGGTGCGGAGAGCGGTGCCGGTGCGTCTTTTGGTCTTTCTTCTGTGCCGCAGGGTCCCGCACCGATGCCGGGGCACTGCGCACCGTGGTGGATGGAGGATCTGCCTGGGGCTGCAACGCCAACTCCATCAAGATTAGCTTTAAGCGCGAGTCTCTCTCCTTCTTAGTGCGCGGCTTAAAGCTCTTGCAAATTGTGCACCGCTCCGCTTGATGGCCCTCACCCAAACACTTCAAACACTTGGCGTGAGGATCGCTATTTGGCATGGGCTTCCCACACTGCTCGCAATTCTTAAAGCCCGGCACCCGAGGCATGCCCCGGTGCCGGAGGCAAACTGAATATTTACAAACTTTAATACTCTATTATAACTGGATAACTGTAACTATAATCTATAGATAAATCTAACTCTAACCATAACGACAACTATACACAACTATGAATGCGATACCGCTGAGTGAGTAGCACAAACGCTGTTCCAGCAACCGTCATGAACGGGAAGAAGGAACTGAGCGGGGGGTGGGTCGGCAGGGGCATATATACGTTGCCATAAGGGCGCCACTCTAGGGGTCTCCCCTGCCGACCCTACGGGTACTGCTAGGGAAAAGCTTCCAGGACCGTGCATGCGCGGTGCGCACACACTTGTTGGAATGCACATGAGCAATCACTCGAAGAAGAATGATATTTTTCTAAATAGAGGTCCTGTTAACTCATCCTGGGATCTTAAAGTCAACCTGTATTTTTTTCTAGCAAGTGCATCACCACTAATATTAGAATCTTCATGTGAAACTTCAAATGTATATAGCAGATCAGTTACATAAGAAAAGGAGGTCTTCTGATTAAGGCATTAGGGACTAGGACTTGAGAGACCTGGGATTAACCCCTCACACTGTCAGAGATTTTGCATAACCCTTTGGCAAATCACTAAATCACATCTGTGTTAATTTCCCATCTATAAAATGAGGATGGTAATATTCCTTCTGCATAGTTGAAGAGAATTGTTCATAGCCCTTTAACAAACAAGTTAAGTTACAGATAATGTTCAAATATTGAATCTGGCTTGAAGCTGGTGGAGTACTGGATGGGGCCTCACATAAATGGCTGTTAACCTTGCATGTAATTTAAAATGCAGCTTTGCTCTAAAAAAATTACACTAAAAATGTTATTGCAGTGTCCCATTTGTATTGTCTCTCAATGACTTACAGAACAAATGTTCAGATTGGAAGTAGAAAACTGTTTTTTTCTTACTGCCATCCCTACAGAGTTAGTATTGTATCTGAAAGCCAATCTAGGCTCTTTCCTTTTCACACACCAGCACAGTAATAGACTTGCAGGCCAAGTGATGACCTCAGTTATAATTGCAACCCCACTATCTTCCAATCATGTCCTTCAATGGGTCTTCACATTCATAAATAACTGGAATTTACAGATTCATAGATTCTAAGGTGAAAAGAGAACATTACAATCACCTAATCTGACCTTCTGTGTTTCACCATCTACGGAACTTCCCTGAATAATTCCTAGAACACAGCTTTCAGAGAAATATGCAATCTTAGTAAACATTTCTGTTACTCTTCAATAAAGAACAGAACACAATTCACTTCTTCATCACTATGTTGTCCCCACAGGAATAAAAAACAGTTAAAAAAAAACAAAAAAACTAGTTTTTGATAACTAAAGAAAGCAAATACAATTAATTCGAAATATATCCTGGCAGCAGATTTGATGAATAAGGCGCTACCATTTTTATAATGTGGATTTTCAGAGTGGGTAAGCACTTTAAACTGACTAGTAAAGGGTAGAGCAGGGATTGGCGACCTTTGGCACACAGCCCATTAGGGAAAGTAACTGGCAGGCCAGAATGTTTTTTACCTGCAGGGGCCACAGGTTCAGCCGACCACAGCTCCCATTGGCCACAGCTTGCCATCCCAGGCCAACGGAGGTTGCGGGCCAAGGGATGTGCTGGCCGCCACCTCCTGCAGCTCCCGTTGGCCTAAGATGGCAAACCAGGGCCTGTGGGAGCTCTGATCGGCCGAACATGCGGACGCTGCAGGTAAAGAAACCGTCCCAGACCACAAGCAGCTTTTACTAACGGGCCATATGCCAAAGGTTGTCGATCCCTGGGCTAGACCCAATGCAAGTTTCTTTGCTGAACCAGTAATGTCCAAGAATATGCTTCTGATCACTCACACGGTGGTATGACTAAGCCACCAGTTGATTACTGATGGGCAGAATTGGCTAGGTCATGGATATCAAGAATAACTGGGCTATTCATTTATCCATGCCCTTTTTAATTAATATTTTTTTTATAATAGGTTCAACTTCATTTTTTGCACATTACTGAAACAAGACCTCTTCAATATCCACCGGTTTGCTGAAGATGTTAAAGCGTTTGTCTGTGGCCAGCCTCTTGGTAACATCCCTGAGAAACAACCGCAGTTCTCTCAACGTGTTCTCCTCCTGGTCCTCCATTCGTTGCTTTTCTGTTTCTGAGAGCTGGCGGGGAGGAGATGGTAATGCAAGAGGAAGAACTTCCAGAGCACAAAGAGCTAGGGAAGAAAACAGGAAAAAGTCAGAAAGTAAGTATTAGTAAGAGGGAATTGTAGGATTACTCCTTTCTAGACTTTCACAATGCATTTATAATCAAGGAGGGGATTTCCCATTTTCCTTCCCACTTTTCAAACTTGACCATTTAAGCTCCTCCCCATCTCACTCAATACAATACAAACAAGCCAGCTCTGCACATTGATAAATTGTCAGTTGTCAATGACCCTAACCACATTTCCCAAAACCATTTAAAAAGAACAACATTTTACAGTACAAAACTTTATTCAAACAGATTCTCACACTTCTGTGGCTTTATTGTAAAGTGGCTTACCAGCCTGTTTCCTTTTGGGGGGGGGCATTGATGCCTGCTTAAGAATTAACTCCTGGAAAAATCTCAGTCTGTCTTCTTCACTTGGTCTTTGAATATAAAAAACCTCTTCATACTGGATTCTAAAGATACATTTCACCTGCAAGAAAACAATGTCATGAAGAGTCAAAGGATGAAACTTGTTCTTGAACTATGTGATCAATGTATATTTTAAATACAGAGAATCAACTTTTCAAAAGATGCAAACTGGCCGTATTTGGGAAGTTACCAAACTATTTCCAAAGAAGCATAACATCCAAGAAAAATGAATAATGTGGAATTGTTATTCAAGTTTCCATAACGTAAATTAAAGGGACAGTACAGCAACAGTTGCTACTTCAATGAAAGGAGGAGGAGAAAGAGAAAACAACTTTTAAAAAATTGAATGAATACCTTGTTTTAAAACCACTAAAGCTACACTGTAGTTGCTGAGTCAAATTATACTCTGACACTGCAGTATAATCCAGACTAATTCAACTGATTTCAATGGGTTTTTCTGGAATTATACCAGTGTAACAAAGCAAAATCTAACACAGTCTAGAATAGCAGGAGCTCCTTTATGGAGGTCAAAGAAGATGGAGATTATTCTTAGTTGCAGAGGAAACACTGTCAAGTTCAAATAAAGAAAAAAGGATTTCAAGGTTATTCTTTCAGATGTTTTCTGTGCAGAAGATAATGATTGCAAGAAATACTATATATGAACTAACCTTGGACTTCATGTAAGAATTTTAGAGCGGAAATAAAATTATTTTAGCAATTTAAATGTGAGATATTTTTAAGTAAATTATAAGAACTATAGCATAAAGTTCTGGTTATGTACAAATGTTCTACATTAAAGTGTTCTATATTCTTAAAAAAGACACTGGTAATACTTTGACTCTCAAAAAATATTTAACACTCACCTCCTCAGGTAATTCACTATACATGGTTTCAGAGGTAGACAGCAGAAATATAGGAGAAAATGACGGTATGTCTTGCAGCAAAGTCAGAAAAGTAGCTCTCACAGTTTCACTGACAGCTTCCCACCAGTCACCAATATGAGGCATGTAAACAATACTTGGTACAGTTCTTCGAGCTTCACGAAAGATCTAGTAAAGAAAAACACTAGTATTTAAATCCAGAAATCATCTATTATGACACACAGTAAGAAATGAAAACTGTTATGGGCTCAAGTAATGCCTCTTGGTGCTTTCAGACATCCTCTGATCATCTTAATTAGCTCAAATTACAATAAAAATGCTTTCCATTCAAGTTTTTATGAATATATTGCTTGCTTCATTGAATTACTTTAAGCCAGTATGTAATGCCATCTAAAACAGCTACAGGTCATATAAGTCAACACCCTGTTTTAGTAATCTATTATAACAAAGAACCAACAAGCAAATCACATGGAAAGTTAAACTGTATCACATTTTGCAGCAGAAGAGAAAAATATGAAATTCACAACAAATACAAGATGAAATGTCATACTAGCTGTTTAAGATTTGTATGCATTATATTGGGTCCATTAAGCAGCTTTGTTTTGGTTCAGGTTACTGAAGGCCCTGCCACCATCCCACCCCCCACCGACTTCCTGCCCCCAAACTGCCCCCCTCAGAACTCCTGACCCATCCAACCCCCCCTCCCTTCCTTGTCCCCTGATCGGCCCCTCTGGAGACACCCCCCCCAGGACCCCATCCCCTATCTAGCCCCCCTGCCCTCTGTTCCATAACTGCTCCCTCCCGAGACACCCACCCATCCTAACCACTCCCGGCCCAGACCCCACCACCAACTTGCTTACCTGCTGAGCCAGGCCCCGCAGCTCACAGCGCTCCGCTTGGCCCCCGGGCTGGGAGCATGGGGCTCCGTGGCTTGCCGTGGGCCCGCTGTCCCGGGTTCCAGGCGGCGCGCCCAGCCAGCCACAGGCCGCTGTCTCCGGCTCTGGGCAGCGGCCGGCTGTGGCCCGCTGTCCCAGGCGGCGCGCCGGGCCTGCTCTTCAGGCGGTGCGCCCAGCCACACTCTCTGGGCGGCGCACCTGGCTAGCAGCCAGCCCCGCTCTCCGGGGTGCTCTCAGGGCACCTCACCGAGGAGAGTGGGACCACTGGTCCCGCTCCCTCGGCAGGCGCTCGCAGGCCGGATAAAAATGGCTCACGGGCCACATAGTTTGGCCTGCTCTATATCCTACTCTATGACTACATGAAAAAACTCAGCTTAATTACCACTCCCCTTTGTCTTCTGGCAGCCCAGATATTCTGATATCATCATGATAGTAGAACAAGAAATAATCTAGTTTATTTTAACAAGGTCATACTTATTTGTAAAAAAAAATTTAAACATTCATTTCTGAATTAACTATGTATCTTTTCTTGTCACACAGACATCCTGCTGCCCAAGCAGGACTTTGAGATTGATCTAACATAGGACGACTTCAGATATAAAACCTTTTGCTCTCAACCAACTACCTAGACAAATCAAACTGTTTACCCAGTGTCATTGCCATCTACATGCAGCAATCGGCAGAAATATCAGAATTCCTAACTCTAAAACTATAAAAACTTTAACAAAAGGTTTTTAATGTTATCGTATTAGAATGTTCCTCTGCTTTAGCTTGCAATGGCACGTGTACACGATCTTTTATATAAAAGACCATATTTGTGTCTATCATACTTCATTGGAAACAAGTTTGAATAAAACCACAGCTGGAATCAATGTTCTATGATGCTGAGATACTATGTAGACTCACCTGTGCACATGATTCTTCAGGTGTTTTGGCACTAACTGAATAAAGTGCTGGCAGATCTAGTCTGTGTACAGAGAATTTTTCAAGAGAGTGCAACAGTGCTGGAGCAAGATGAGAAGTTTGACCAGAACCTCTCTCTCCTGATAGCAGTAATCTTGGCCTATAAGAGGTTGGCTGGTGGTAAGCTGACCTATAACAGAAGTAATATTTTAACAATATCACCATGTATCATTATATATACATATATGTTTATCTATACAGAGGTCCTGGTATTTCAGCTTTTATTTAGTAATTTTTAAATTTTCAAATTTTTAGACTTATTTTAAAATGACTTCTATCTCAACTAATTCGATAATAGAGATCTTCTATTGAAGATCCTACAAAAATGGCATGCCTTAGTTCCAGCACTGATTACCTTGGGTCTTTGTCTATACACAGTTGCAACAGTGTAACTGATTAGAAATTTATTTAATTAATCACTGCAAAACCTGTGTGGGTATTATTAAATTGATGCAATCCTAGATTATAATCAACTGTCTATTCCTTACCAAAAGAAGTTAAATCAATATAATCACTCTTAAATCCATTTAAAGGTTCACACGAGAGTTTGCGTGAGTTTAAAAATGCAGCTTTAGAGTTCTGCAAATCCACAGATATCCACATCTGCAGATGTGGATATCCACGGACCATTTTTGCGGATACAAATTTTGTATCTGCGCAGAGCTCTGCAGCATACACTCGCCCAAACAAAGCAGCTGTCACCCAGCTCTCAGGCTCCAGCTCAGCTCTCTGAAATCACTCAGCATCAGGCTGCAGTATGTGGCAGTAGTCCACTGGGAATTCTGGGAGTTGTAGTTTCCGGCTTGCTTGGATGGAGGAGGTAAACAACAACTCCCAGAAGGGAGTAAGCCAAGCAGGTGTAGTTATACTTTAAACTAGCAGGCAGCAATGGCAAGCGTTGTAGAAAGAGTAGTTGTTGCCACTGTCTGTCCCAGACGGGTGTGTGTGTTCTAGATCCGCCACAGCTGCATAGGTGTGTCTGAACTCCGCACTGGGAGGGCAGCGCTGCATATGAGGGACCAGGATTGTAGCCTCCCTGCCCAGAGCAGAAGGAGATATGAGGGAGGTAGAACAGGCAGTGGGGCAGGAGGTCTTTGGGGAGCAAAGGAGGGGGGTAATAGGAGGTTGTGGGCTTGGCACAGCCCTGTGTTACTGCTGTGCAGTGACCTATGCAGCTGTTAGAAGAGCCCTCCAAATCCACAGATATCCACATACAATTTTTGTGGATTGCGAATCAGATGCAGATACAAACATCTAGCTTTAGTCATGTGTGTAGCAAGGCTTTAACTAACAAAGATTACTTTTCAGCAGCCCCCAAAAGACCAAAATGACAGTATTTTTCCATCCTTCAAAGTATCTGTCAGCTGTCTAAAAGCAAATTTTCAGGAGTGGGGTTAAGTGATAGTAGGTGAAGCTTTAAAATTATCTAAGTAATTTTGTCAGCTCTAAGCACAAAGTGAAATTGACTCATTAGTTTTCAGAGTTAAAAATATTGCATGGGGGCTATTTATTTCATGCCAATGCATTTCTAACTGCCAAGACCCCAAGATTCAGCAAAGCACTTAAGAATGCACTTAACTTTGAGCATGTTCTTAAGTCCCATCGGTTTAAAAGTATTTAAGAAAATGCTGAAGCACTTTACTGATTTAGGGTTCAGTATCTATATTGCACACTTCTTACTAATAAGCTTCCAGCTGGGAACACTCACTCCTTTAAAGGTTGAAAATGTGAGTTTATCAAATTACTTTGTATTTCTGTTGACAGGCAAAAATCTTAAAGGGTTCCAGCCAGGTATTGGGAGGGGTCTGGAGTTTAAAGCAGTGTCTCTTCCCATTAATATTACCTTGATTATGAAAGCTACATTTTAAAATTTAAATTAATTTTCTCTTTATTACTGTTTACTCTTTAAAATTAATTCAGCTTGAAGAGTGAAACTAGACTGACCCAAAACATAAACAAAGTAAAATTGAGCAATCACTTTCTAGTGGCCATGCATTATGCACAAAACTTGTCTTTTGCTTTACAAATCTGATGGGGAAGGTCATAAATCCACCCACAAAAAATTGTATAATGAAATTTAAAAATTAGTTAAATGTGTACAGTTTTCTTTTGTTTTGTTTTAGCTGAAACCTGAATATTGGGCCTGGAGTGCCTGACAATGTACCTTAAAGGAAACAACACGATTTTTATTTTAAGCTAATCAGTTATTTTTAAGTTCATGTTACTGCAAATACTGTTTAAGCATCACTGTTTAGAAATAAAAGTTTTCTTTCTTCCACAAGATGGCTCTGCTCAACAGTGCCCTTTACTGGCCTCACATTTTCTTTAGTGAAATAGGCATTAACAGACTCTATACAAAATATTACTCTAAACAATTCATATTAAAATTAACATTTCTAGGCTTCTGTTGCTGCATTCATCTTAATATAAATATAATATAATTTGGTTTCATCCAAATTTAATATACAAACTAACCTACAATGTCACTGCAACTCTCCTTAGAAAAGCAGTTAAGAACACACAAAGTGAGGGAAAAATTAAGAGGAGGCTTTTTGGAATACAAGGAAATTTGACCTGAAACAAACTAATTTGTAATATCTGATTTAAATGCAATAAATGTATATAAATAACTGAGATTGATCCACTGAAGCTCAATAATACTTCTCATAAGAAAAAGCAACCAATATATTCCACACTTCATATTTTCCAAATTTCACCAGCATTTTTGCTTCCTTACTAAAACAGCTGGAGATTCAGGTTCATAATCTCCACAGCAAATATCTGAAAAATATCTCAGGAGCTAAGCATGGAAATAACATTCTTAAAATGCTATGGACCAAAGTCCAAATACTACTCTCGAAAACCCATAGGCTGGTGATAATATCACAAAGTCATTGTAAAACATTTAAAAGATTTTAGTTAAACGAAGCAGAACTTTCAACCTAAATAGAGCTCAGTGTGCTGAACAGGCTTAAATGGGTACAGAACCAGCTCACAGTTATTCATTCTTACTACTTCACAGGCGTGTGAATGTCTTAGAAAATTGCTCATAAAGGCTTCAAAACAGAAATCTCTCCATAAACATATCCTGGTATTTTAAACACATTTAAATATAAGTATGAGGATGTTGCCATGAAGCATCTTTATAAACCCTTTCTCTGAATTCTAAGTTCAAAACAGCAGTATCTGACCTTAGAGTTTCAGATCTCCTATGAATTTCACAGCTAAATGCATATACTCACATTGTAAAATGAAGGTAGGGTTTATGTATAGCAGCTGACGGTTGTTTCTTTGGTGATCCTGAGTGACAGCCTGTCTCAAAAATGGATGAAGCATTTTCATCTTCACTATCGTCTAGTATTAGACTTGGTGCATCTGTTTAATAATGAGATGTTTATTAATATTAGAGTTCTGTAACCTGTTGGTACACTTCAAACAAACAATAAAAAGATATTGGAAGTTTCTTGGTTAAAAAAAGTTTAATATATACTACCTGAAGTGGGAAGAATGTCTAAATATCAGAAGGTATGTCTAAGACATTATTACATCTGATGATGATGATATTGAAAAGAGTGGGAGCCAGAACTGATCTCAGCAGGACTCCACTCGTTATGTCCTTCCAGCATGACTGTGAACCACTAATAACTACTCTCTGGGAACGGTTTTCCAGCCAGATATGCATCCACCTTAGAGTGCACCCCTAATCTCGATAGCATTTCCCTAGTTTGTTGATGAAAAGAACATGAGACAGTATTAAAAACCTTACTGAAGTCAAGATATACAACATCTACTACTTCCCCACTATCCACAAGGCTTGTTACTCTGTCAAAGAAAGCTATTAGGTTGGTTTAACATGATTTGTCCTTGACAAATCCATGCTGTTACTTATCACCTTATTATCGTCTAGATGTTTGCAAATTGATTGTTTAATTATTTGCTCCATTATCTTTCCAGGTACTGAAGTTAAGCTGACTGGTCTGTATTCCCCAGGTTGTCTTTACAGTAGACTCTCAATTATCCGGGATGATCGGGAAAAACTTAATCCCGGTTAATAAAGTCCCGGATAATCAAGAGTCTACTGTGGGGCCCTCAGGGGAGGGGGTGGTGCCCAGGCTGGCAGCAGGAGCTGAGACCCCGGCTGGCAGGAGCCTGCCGCCAATTTGGGGTTTCCCCCCAGGCTATTGCAGCGGGGGTGCTGCTGCCTGCCCCAGTCAGCTCCCGCTGCTAGCCTGGGTGTAGGAAGCCCAGGCTGGCAGCGGGAGCTGAGACCCCGGCCGGCAGGAGCCTGTGGGGAAAGTCAGCCTGCTGCCACTTTAGAGTTTCCCCGCAGGCTCCTGCCAGCTGAAGTCTCAGCTCCCGCTGCCATCCTGGGCTTCCTACACCCAGGCTGGCTGCGGGCTGAGACCCCGGTTCGCAAAGGGCCAGCGAGGGAAACCCCAAAGTGGCTGCAGGCTGACTGCTCAGCCCGCCGCCACTTTGGGGTTTCCCCCGCTGGCCCCTTGCCAGCCGGGGTCCCGCCGCCTGCCCCAGTCTGCTCCCACTGTCAGACTGGGTTCCCTACACCCAGGCTGGCAGCAGGAGCTGAGTGGGGCAAGCAACAGGACCCCAGGTGGCAGGAGCCTGGGGGGAGAGCCCAAAGCTGCAGCGGGCTGAGCACTTAGCTGGCTTTCCTCCCAGGCTCCTGCCACCTGGGGTCTCAGCCCACTGCCAGCCGGGGTTTTCTACATCCAGGCTGGCTGCAGGCTGAGACCCCAGCGGCAAGGAGCCAGCGGGGGAAACCCCAAAGCAACGGCAGGCTGAGCGCTCAGCCCGCTGCCATTTTAGGGCTTCCCCTGCCAAACCCGGTTTTAGACGTCCTGGTTAATCTGCAGCCCAGTTACCCCGAGCCCGGATAATCGGGAGTCTACTGTACTTCCTTTTTTATAGAAGGGCACTATTTGCCCTTCTAGTGTCCTCTGGAATCTCTCCAGTCTTCCATGATTTTTCAAAGATAATCACTAAGGCTGCAAGTTTGTCATGGAGGTTACAGATTTGGTGGCTTTCCGAAACCTCCTTGACTTCTGCAGGAGCCAGTTCCCGGGGGCCTCCTGAGCAGCTCAGGCAGCCCCTGGAGCAACTGCACCAGCCGCTGTTGAGGCTCCTCCCACCGGTGCTGCTACTGACAGCTCCTGTATGGCTGGGAATGGTGGTACCGGTAGAGCGAGCAAATCTCTCACTGCCTGAAATGCCTCTGGCGTTGACAGTACCACCCAGGCGGTGGAACTCTGGTGGCTCTCCTGTGGCAAGAGTCCATCAGTGCTGGAGTCAATGGCACCACACGAGTTGTTAGAGACACAGAGTGGCAGGTCGCACTCGGCCAGTATCTCTGTGCTCAAGGTTGGGGAATCGGCCTCTATTGGGTCTTTTTTCTGCTTCTTTCGTGGTACCGGTGATGGACAGCAGTGCCAAAGTCCCTCACTGGAACACTTTTCTTCGGCACTGGGGATGACCATTTGGGGATGCCATGGCTCAAGAAGAAGGAGCATCTCTACTCAGTGATGGAGATGAGGAATGGTGCTGAGTTTCCCGAAGAGCCGGGGCATTCTTTACTGAGGCTGAAGTACTCAGTGCCAAGTCTGCATGACTCGGTTCTGAGGAAGGTTGAAATGATGCCTCCATGAGGATAAATCTGAATCTAGTGTCTCTATCCTTTTTGGTGCAGGGCCTGAAATCTTTGCAGAACTTGCAGTGCTCCTCCATTTGAGCTTCCCCAAGGAACTTAAGGCAGCTGGAATGGGGGTCACCCATAGGCTTGTGGCAAGAAGCACAAGGCTTAAACACTGAAGACCGAGACATGCCCCACTACTGAGCAGGGATTAACACTGCTGAGTGCGGTTCACAAAGATATTTATCTAACACCTGAAACTTAACTATATACAATAAGATAGAAAGTCCACATAAGCAGTACTTGTGAACACAAGAACAAGGCAGTTGCAGTAACCATCATAGGCTGTAACAAGGAACTGAGGGGGCTGGAAGTCAGCAGGAGCCTTTATACTGGCACTATGAGTGTGCAACTCCAAGGGGCACCAGAGCTGACTTGATTGATGCCACTGAAGGAAAAATTTTCGTCATGGTGCATGGGACGAGCACCTACACCGCAATGGACATAAGCAAGCACTTGAAGAAAATCAAGCTATTTGTCTTCACTTTCCAGGCCCTTCATGATTTATCCCCCATTCTACCCATTATCTCCCATTTGCTAAGAAAATGTCAACTCCCACCTCCAATCAGCCCATGACGCCAGTCTCCATCAACCACTTGCTAAATTTTCAAACAAGCATTACCATGGCTTCTCCCAGACTGCCCTTCATGCTTGGCAGAAGCTCCTCATAAACTTTGGCTAAACTACTTCATGATTCTCCTTCAAATCCCTCCTTAAAACTCTCTTTTGCCGTGATGCCAACAAAAAAACTGGACAACAAGCCATTGCTGTGTCCATATTGCTCCCCATCACGCTGACCAACAGCGTTTCAGTCTGTCTCCCTCTATTGTCTCATCTTATACATAGATCGTCAGGTCTTTGAGGCAGGGATCATCTTTTTGTTCTGCGTTTTTACAACACCTAGCACAATGTGGCTCTGGTTCTTGACTGGGGCTTCTAGACACTACAGCAATGTAATAATACTACTTGTAACTTACTCATGTAATAAATTATATGTCCAAGTAAAATAAGCATATCAAAGTCAGTTCTAGCATAAGCTAGTGCACTCTTGATTCAGTACATTTCAGGGTAGGAGTAGGACAACGATGCTAAAAGAAAAGCTATCTGAAATTTTTCAAACCCAGAACAGAAGAGTTAGGAACAAAAACATATATATATATATATATATAAAAAAAAACTAAAGCAAACAAAAACTAAATACCTTCTCTTTTGTCACTTTGACTAAATTCAGCATGGGGGAATACTTTGTGTAAAACCGCCAGGAGGTTATTGAAGGTTCTTTCCAGCAGCGGCCTTATGACAAGGGATAGTGCATGTCCTGAAGACATCACGGCACGTTGGGAAGCAGGCACAATATTCTGCATTGCATGGTAAAAATCTTGTGCGCTGAGAACTACTGAAGAAACATCAAGCTGCAATTTCTGACTGCTCGCGTATATCTGAGGATAGCGCCGTCGCAAGGCAATCAAGGCAGCCTCAGTGCAAAGTGCTTTTATGTCAGCTCCACAGTACCCTAGTTTACACAAAACAAACAAACAAACAAACAAACCATATGTTTCATGAAGAACCCTGAACATTTTGCATATGTACAAACAAGCCTGAAGCTAAAAGAGCAGCCAGTTGCACTTTATTGTCACAGATTCTTTCACACTGTATCCAGTGAATTAACCCAGGGACTGATTACAACTTAAGAAGCAAATGTTAAACCCTTATTAAAAACCAATGATACCATTATCTGGACTACTCTCAAGACCACCAGAAAAAAAGATAATTCTGAATAGCCAATGGAAGAAAGACAACTGCAAATACAAAAAACCATCCACTGGTATTCCTATAGAGCAATGTGATACCGCAAGAAATTAATATCATATTTAAATCAGTATTTTCCAAGATTTTATTATGGAAAATACTGTAGCTTCACCCCAGCTGTGTGTCATCTCTATTCCTTTTCTTCGTTATAGTCTTTATTTAATACACAAATATATCAGTTGCAACCAGGAGTGAAAGTAACATAAAGGACTTACCAGTAAGTCAGAAGGGACGTGGCCTCAACCAGAAAAGGCAGGCCTTTAAATCAGATTTAAAGGACCTAGGCTTGATTTAAAGAGCGCAGGGCTCTGGCTGCAATAGCTGGAAGTCCTGGGCCTTTTAAATCACCACCAGCGCTACCAGCTGCAGAGGCAGCTGGCAGCCCCAGGGCTCGTGGGTCATTTAAAGGGCCCCAGACCCTTTAAATTGCCGCCAGAGCCCCCGGCTGCTGCCGCTACCCTGGGGTTCCCCGCAGCGGCTGGAGCCCCAGGCCCTTTAAATCACCGTCCAAGCCCCGCTGCTGGAGGCCCTGGGTAGCGGCAGCAGCCAGGTGCTCTGGCACCAATTTAAAGGGCCCATGACTCCCAGCTGCCTCCGCTACCCAAGGGCTCTGGAGACAATTTAAAGGACCCTAAGCTCTGGCAGCTTCCAGGGGCCCCAGGACCTTTAAGTTGCTGGCCTGGGAAAGCCAGTCCTGTATGGCGTACCGGCCTTTACTGGCTTACTTTCACCTGTGATTGCAACTGCAATTGTGTGAAACAGAATTGTAAAAAGTTATAGGAAGCCTAAGTACAAAATGGAAACTTATTTTGTGATTTTTTTTAAAGCAGCAAATGGTCCAGACAAATTTTAGAAACAAACTGCATATGTCCACAAAGATGGAGGATAATGAGAGGATGGAGGATATTAAGAAAAATGGGAAAGATATTAAGAAAAAAATACTTTATCAGAGCATATGAGTAGACAGGAAAATTCCCTCAATTCATTCTTCATAGCTTCTAGAAGAAACTAAGGGTTTATTGTCAAGCACAACACTCTCTCTCTGTCTTTTTAATTTGGAGAAAGATAGCAGAAAAATCTACTATGCTATTTTAGAGATTTTTATTCATACTATTTTCTGTTTAGGAGGGTCTTCCAGCAGGCACAAAACCCTTATCACTGAAGTTGTTTATGCATGTCTTCCTGCCTTGTTCCTCTCTTACTGTGCACACGCCCGCCCACTGACATTGTTTCAGCTCTACTACTGCCTCTGGTGAACACCCCTTTACAAAGCCTGCCGCACCAACAAAAAAATAAACATGACAATCAAAGTGTTGACAAACACAGAGAGTAAACAAACTGGGAAGATGACTAAAAGTCTCTCCCCCCCTTGTCTAATTTTTAATCATATTATTTTAAAGGGTGAATAGTAATAAAAGTAGGTAAACAATTTTAAGATGGAAACATGGTTTTAAGCTGATGGTGTCCCATTAGATTCTATAGGACTTTTCCATAAAGATTTGAATGTGAGTTGAAGTATGTGGTTATAGTCAGAACATTACCATAAATATTGGATTCCATACACAAGTTTTCTGAATAAACTTTTTCCATTTTGGAAAAATGGCTAGTAAAATGGAAAAAAGTTATAACTGTAAATAATCACAACAGTTTAGTGCCAGATTAAATTAAAAACTATCTTGAATTTCACATTAATAAGCCAAAGCTCAAGTAAAATCAAACAGATTAGAGCCAAGCAATCTTACTGTCTCTCATTTTGTTAGAGGATAAGTAATTTATTTATTTTACAGTTAACTAATTACAGGTGGCTTCTGATTAGAATTAATTGATCAGGTACTAAGGTCACAATTTCTCAATTAAATCCATGTGGACAGGTCTCAACACATGGCAATCTATTTGCAGTGTCAGGACATTCAATTATACTGGATAAGTTCGAATTTGTGTTGTACTCTAAATGCTGCTTTTTAACTTTGTGTATTATTTTACCAGTTCACAATGATCCATTTATTGATAGAATAGCACAATAGATTGAACAAATGAGTTTGGAGAAACCAAATAAAAGTTGTCAAGTTCAAACATGCATTAACATTATATTGCTCCTCTTATCTTAAATTTCCCTTTCATCTTAAAAATCCAGTTTAAGCATTTTGGACACAAATTAAGACTCAGCAAATTTTATGTCCTTTCCAATTCTTCTATTAATAAAGTTATAATACTCCTTACAAACAGTCTTTTTAATCACAGCTTGTACATCTCCATGGAATTGCAAAATTAGGAAATAGTAGCCTATGGCCTATTTTGAAAATTAAATTCTCAGGTGACCAGATATACAATTGCCTATTTCTCAGGAGCAACTGTATTTGAAGAGTAATAATTAGTCTTTTACTGAAGGATTCTCTTGTGCATACTTGTATATTCATTTGAGTGACTGACAAGACAACTGCAAGGAAATATCTTGCAGAACATTATAGGTTTTTTAGTATTAAGAAGCAAATACATACCATGCCTAGAAGATGTAAGAACGTAAGTAAGTTAAGGCTGAATATGAAGCATGGTTTTTCATTCTAACCTTGAAGGAACTCATTTTATTCCCAATTGTCACAGTAGTAATAAAACTAAATTTTAATGCATTTTTTTCTGTTTTTTAAAGATCTAAGAGATAATTCTAAATTTAGAGTGGGCATAATGCTGCACTGGCTTTCCTTGTGATAGAACCAACTAAAGTAGTCCATTCTCCCTATCACCACCAGACTGTGCCAAACAAGTGATATATTTTGTTTTTTAAGCACAACGTTCAGTGAGAAGTATAGTAAGGAAGCAGGCTCCCATACAGCCTACTATAAAACATGCATCAGACTTTTACAGACACTTACTAGTCATCTTTCCTGTTTTTTCTCTTGGGAAATGATTTCTCCCCAAACTCTCATCTCCCTAAAGTCCTCCCCAAAAACCAGTTGTAACTATTTCTATGACAAGACAAAGGTAGGATCTTCTTGCAAATTAGGTCAAGATTTTGGCCCAACATCATCATAAGAGAATCAGGTCCAAATTCTGTGGCACGCTGCACAAGTATGCCAGCATAGAACTCAGTATGAGGTTGAAGTGAAAGATACCACCATAGCTTTCTCACAACAGTGGGGTGAAAAAAATCCAAACAGTCATCTCTCTCCATCACTGTATTAAGATGGGAGAGAAAAAAAACAATTGGTAACAAATTACCTCTTTTTCTTGTAAGGTGCTTAATTATGATAATGAACATGAAACAGAATATTTCCAAGAAATATCTTGACTTAGTGTTGTATTTCTTTAAAAAAAACATTAAACAAGGATTTTAATGGCCTACCTAGGTTTTGAAAGGATTTACCTGATTAACAGAGACAGTGGATGGAGAAGTTCACAGTTTTGCTGTTGCTAATATGGTATGCTTTCTAAAAGGTTGAGTTAACAAGAAAATTGAGTACACATTTACCTAGAAGGTAAATATTCAAAACAAAAATATGTACAATAATGGGCACAAGTTACAAACTTCAGGTTGGTTTGCAGCCATTCCTAACACACACTTATCTGCAGGAAGACCATATGTTTTTCCTGTGCTGATGGTTTTTTCAGCTTCCCATCTTGTGGCCACTTTGGGAATTTAAATTTCCCACTAAGGGCTGGTCCCCACTGGGGGGGGGGGGGGGGAAAGAGATTGATCGACGGCAGATACGCAACTTCAGCTATGTCAATCACGTAGCTGAAGTTTGCGTATCTGAAGCCGAATTACCTGCTGTCCTCACGGCAGTGGCAGTCGGCGGTGTGCTCCCCCGTCGACTCCAGCTTGCGCATCCTGGCAAGCTGGAGTTCCAGAGTCGATGGGGGAGCCACGGGCGATCAATTTCTCTCGTCTTCACAAGACGCAAGAAATCGATGGCCAAAATATCGATTGCTACCCGCCGATCCGGCGGATAGTGAAGACCAGCCCTAAGACTCCAACGGTCTGGTCTTCTACATCACTTCAGTGCTCTCCCTGAGCTGCTGCATCCTATTAATCTCACATGCAGCCCATGGTTTAATACTGCAGCTCTCAAGCCACTCAACAAAGTTTTTTCAACTATTTAACAAACCCAGACACAAAAATCACCAAATGGCACGTCATTTTTAAGACATCAACTCATGACAGTTGTGACAAAAATCCAGCCTTAGCAAACAACCTCCTATTGCCCCACAAGTCCTGGTTGTATTTATCTTGTTTGTTTGTTTTTAATTAAATAAGCCCAGCGATTGTTTAAAAAAAGTTGTGTGGGAGGTATACATCAACAAGCAAGCTATCCACTCTCATGAGGCCAATTATATCTGCTTCTCAGTGGAGGCCAGTTATATCTGTAGCATTTCAGAAGTTTTCTTCATTAAGATTCAGGTATCTGTAGATGTTGCCAAGTTCACTAAACAGGCAAAGGTAAATCATGCTGTACCAAAAGACTGTTGAGTCTAGAGAGGGTGGTGGTGGTTCGGGGTTTTTTTAAACTTTGTCCACTCAAGAGGAACAAGAGCAGACTAATAGCTACTGCATCAATGTGAAAAAGGAACCAAGAGGCAGGTTTTGCATGGCTCCAAAGAATCTGGAAAGCCTGAATAAAAGGTTAGATGTTTGAGACATCATGAACAAAAATGATGAGGCAATCTCAGGGCAAGTGAGACAAATAGCCTTATTGTGACTGGTTTAGAGACTTATGGTAGACACAAGGTTCTGATCTTGGAAATGCTGGAAGACATTAAAGCTCCAAGATACAGAAAGGAGAAACTAAAGTGCACAATATTAGAATGCTGCAAGAACCAGTGACACCAAATTCTGGAGATATTTCTTATTCTGGAAAATTAACAAATTTTCCCCCAGAACCAACTGGTTTCACTTTAGCACAAGGAATGTCTTGCAGTAAAACCTACAAAAGACTGTCCTTGTAGTCTGAACATCTTAAAATATGTAATTGTATTCTCAAGATGGACAGAAATGTGGTGAACTTTCAAAGGACCAAAACTGGATTTTATCCCAGATATCCCCCCTCTCCCATTAAGTGGCACCAGGCCTTTGAAAAAGTCAAGCAGAATTTACATTAAATGGGTTTGGCACATGCTGTCTTATACCCGGCAAAGCTTAAATTGGAGTTTGCTGGATAGTTATATTTTCTCCTCACCAGAAGATGTTGAGGTCTTTGTGGATCAAAAGCGGAGGGATGCTGCTTCGAAGATGGTTGTCCCTGTGGATGAAGAGGATAATTCGGATGTACAGTAGCTGACTGAATGGACTGATGCTCAATTTAAAGTTCTTATTTCTTTGATGATGGATCCCAATGAACAGTTATCTGAGATTATCCTTGTTCTGAAAACGTCAATGCTTTCCCAAGCAGATGGTTGACAAAGGATGTATTTTTATATGACAAATTGTTGTGAGGAGGTTGTGGTGTGTATTTTAGGGTTATTCCCCATTAAAAATCTCACTCTATGAATATTTGTTTTTATTTCTGTCCTGCTTTTAAGCAGCTGGCTTGAACAACCATCCTCCCATTCAGTACAGCAGGTCTCTGAGTGCTCCAATGGTATATTTAAGATATTCATGGTACCTGAGTCTATAGGACAGAAAGTGTTATGCCCTGTGCCTGCCACATGGATATATTATGCACTAGTAGACTCTGGGGGATAAATCTTAGCTTTAGGACGAGTGGTTAGTTTGAGAGTCTTTGTCTGAAGAGAGAATGGCAGAGATTCAGTAAAAACTACTGAAATTTATTTTTGTCCACATAAAGGCAGGAAAATGTTGCCAACCAATCTCATCTGTAAAGTTTTTAAAGGAATTTTTACCTAGAGGTTCAGCTTCCCATGTACTTTTATTTTTGCTGGCACTAGTCCTACAAAAGGACATTAGAGGTTATGTCAGGAAAACATTATCTACTGAATTATTACTTTCAAACTATTATTATTTATTCAGTATACTAATCCATCTGATACAATCATGCCTGATTTTTCTGATTACAAATAAGGGTTGTAGAAAGTATAAAAGTTTCAATAAATATAAAATTGAAAAATAAATAAAAAACAAAGCATCTGATGCATGTTCAGAAGCAAGTGTTCAATATACTTTACAAGCTTTAAGAAAAGGTTTTACAGAAAGAAAAGGCATCTAAAAGTGATAACACTAATATGGTATCACTCACCAACACATTTTTCAGCCAGCTCCCCCAAGAAAGGATCTGACAGTTTGGGGTTCCAGTCCCTGGTATGAATTTGTAAAATGTGCTTTCTTGCCTGATAAAGAAGTAAGTATTTCAGCATTAGCAAGCAAAATCAGCAGTAAATCAACATATTTCAAGCCCTTAAGTCACATATTCAAGAGAAGTCACAAATTATCCTAATTATGTCCACACAATGTCAAAAGAACATGTAGAAGGGTACAACACAAATTCTCAGGAGGAAAGGAAAAGTTTTGTGGCATAGGAAATACCTGTGTGCTGACTCTTAGCGGCAACAACTATACTTCCAATTAAGATCTTCTTCCATGATAAAATACCTCCGTACTTACAAAGAGTGTTCATTATTACAGAAAAAATCCATGAATACTACACTAAACCAATCTAAGAGACTCAAACTTGATTTTAACAGTCTACACATTAAATACAATATCAAAGATATATTAATGCAACATGTGGTTCAGAATTTAAAATACTCTAAGAAATGTAAAAATATGTTCACACTCCAATTACAACAACTCCTGTTTTGTACATGTGCAATTTTCATTATGATGCAGACAGCTAAGTGTATTTCTTCACATACATATAGTTATCTATTTATATAATCATAGCACTCAGAAACCTCAATCAGGATTGGGGCTTCACTGGGCTAGGCATTGTACAAACCCACACAAAGCTCAAGTCCCTTCACCAGACAGCTTACAGCGTAATGTGATCAAGTTACATCTTCAGTTGGAACCTTTCTGAATTTCCTGGTGTGTATGCTTAAATTCCCAGCTATAATGTTGCATAAATGTCGATTTTTTTATACGTTTCCTTTTTAAAAAGGATAAATGCTTATACACACAATATTTATTTACTTCACTGTTCAGTATTATTACATTCCAGACATGAAAAATTTCAAATATATTTGTAGGACTGGAGGTTTGCAGCTAGGGTTACTGAAAAAACTTTAAACAGTTTTGTTATTTGCAGATTACTTTAATGTACTTCAACGTGATGGATGACCCCACTAACTAGGTGAAGAGGGGCTTTCAAAACTTAATTCACCGATGCTTATCTTCTTTACTCGAGTCCCCAAAAGTCATGAGTCACCAGCTCCACTATGATGCCCCTCATTCAGAGCAGAACTACCAAAGAGCTTCAAGAATCAGAGAGGTAGCCGTGTTAGTCTGGAATAGCAGAGTTAACAAAGTCCTGTGGCACCTTAAAGACTAACTATAAAGTTTTGAAGCATAAGCTTTCGTGGGCTAATACCCACTTCGTCGGATGCAAGCCTCTGTGGAGCTTCAGTGGAGAATGAAGCCAGCCCAGAGAAAGATGAGTAAAAGTCTCCAATTTTGCACTTCTAAAAGTGCATTGCCTGATTTTGGAAAAGTGAGACATGGGGCTTTAACCCTGTCCCTTCTCTGGGCCAGTGAGATTACAGTAGCTATAATGTGAAAGCACAGAGCACACTTGCAGTGGGGTTACTCAAAGGTCTTCCAGTGGTACAACTCATCTAGACAGTTGTCTAGTTTTACAACAGATTATATAAAAAGCACTAGCTAAGTCAGTACAAACTAAAATTTCATACAGAGGACTTGTTCTGCTCTATATATTATACACTAAAATGTAAGTATAATATTTATATTCTAGTTGATTTTATAATTGTATAGTAAAATAAGCAAGTAAACTTTTTCAGTAAGTGTGCTGAGACACTTTTGTATTTTTATGTCTGATTTTATCAGCAAGTAGTTTTTAAGTGAGGTGAAACTTGTGCATACACAAGACAAATCAGACTCCTGAAAGGGGTACAATAGTCTGGAAAAGTTGAGAGCCACTGGACTACGGCACTGCAACACACTATGAGCTGGCAAACTTCAAGGGACCTAAAAAGAAAAAAGGGGAGGATTGCTATCAGTTTTTGAACTGTTTCTATTTTTTCCAATTTGATTCTATTTGGAAACTGTGCCTTAGAAAGGTTTAGTAAAATATTAAATGTGTGTGTTTAAGAGCCCCAAACAGGAGCAACAGAGACAATTTTAAAAAATCCCTTACTACTAACAAACTGCAACACAATTATTTGCTCTTGCAGATTTCAAGAATTCGGCGTTTTGTGTACAGGTCCATGCTACTTCTGTCAAAATGGATGAAACCATAACCATAATAGAATCAGAAAGTTAGTCCAGTGTTAATATTTGCACAGAACTTTGAAGATGTATAACACTGTGCACATTGCTATGTATTATCAACTTGCTAAACTCTCAAAATGTTTTATTTTGTGATGAAATTTCTCATGTTTAGTCTCAGATGAAAGTTGACACTTCCAGTGAGGTGTCTGAGGTAGAAGATTTGACCTTGGTTGCTATGGTTTGCCTGGAGACAGTCTTTTGCAAACCTGAGACAACAGGAAAGAGGGTCTACTCAATCTGCTGTTACAGATCATTTTGGAGAAATGTCCACAAATTTAGCTGAGCTGTTTGAATTGTGAGAATAAAGGGAAAAACTTCATATGTCGTCTGAGAGCCATTAAAATCCCTTTTGTTGCTTGAATGAATTTTATAACATTTTAAAAACTTTATATGTACTATGAACAGAGTTTTTCAAAGAGGTTAAGTGCCTTTGTGATGTCTAAAGAATTGTAGTTTCCACATTAAAAATAAATAAATAAATAAAATAGTGCTAAAAAAAGAGAGACTAGCAATGGACAAATTGTTACCATTTTGAAAACATACCAAATGCTCTTTGATAGAAATCTGTATTGAATATCAGAGTTAACAAAGTCCTGTGGCACCTTAAAGACTAACTATAAAGTTTTGAAGCATGAGGCCTGCATCCAACGAAGTGGGTATTAGCCCACGAAAGCTCATGCTTCAAAACTTTATACTTAGTCTTTAAGGTGCCACAGGACTTTGTTAACTCTGCTATTCCAGACTAACACGGCTACCACCCTGATTCTTGTATTGAATATGTGCATCTTCAGAGATGCTTCCTTACTTCACTCTAGAAATTTTTACATTATCCCTTTGTAACTTTTACCTTTTGATCAGGCAAGTTGAAAAGAAATTCCCTGTCAAAACGACCAGGTCTCCTGAGTGCAGGGTCTATAGATTCAAGTCTGTTTGTAGCACCAATTACGACAATTTCTCCTCTATTATCCAGTCCATCCATGAGGGCAAGTAGAGTAGACACTATAGAGCTAAAAGAAAGTTTTCAAAAACATTTTTTTGTAAATATTATCAAAAGGTCTCCTACAAAACTTAGACTGCCCTGGTGGCCTATTAATTTATGCCAGCCTCCCTGGGCTGCCCTATGGCAGCATTGTCCAGTATTGCTGCAGACAGGGTTTGCAAGGTGGTCTTGAAAAGGCATTGCACGCACAGGGGTAATCATCACTTAGTCATAAAACGAGCTTTGCACTATATCGGCTCTTTCACCCAGTGTAAAAGTGCCAGAGCAAAGGCCAGGATCTAACCCAAGAAATAATCCAAATGAAGCTTTTAAAAAAAAAAAGGCTACTTTAAATTTACCAAAATAAAAACATCATAATCCATAATAGTATATTTAAAACGTTACCTGTGAATCTGGTCTTGTCTACTAGAACGAACAGGGGCCAAACCATCTATTTCATCAAAGAAGATTATAGAGGGTCTCATCAAGTATGCCTGGTGTGTAGAAACAGGAATGGATATTAGCTGTTAATTCAAATTTCTTCTGCAACTGAGTAAAAACAAATTCTCTTCACTATGTACTGGTAACACTTCCACAGACTGTACGTTAAAGCTTGCTTGGAATGCTTTTTTAAACCCAGTCCTGAGAATAAATCTGAGGTTTAACAACTAAATTGTAATATTAGAACAAAGCAAAAAAAGTTAGACTGTATTTTCCTTTACCCAAGGAAGATGGCACCAGTGCCACAGTTTTTCTGCATTCTTGAACAATCCCAAACAGGGTGGCACGGATTCGTAATATGAGAATCCTGTCTTTGGATGACTGAATTCTCAATGCCTCGAGCAATGTAGATCACATTTTAAAAATTGTTTTAAATGTTTAGTTTTGATTTTTAGAATATAAAATTGCAGTAAATACCGATAACAAAAAAATATACAAGTATAATACTGAGGTAAAACATCAGAACAATAAAATCAAGGGACAAAACAGCACAGGAGGAAAAAAAAATGACATGGTGGGATTAAAATACATTATTGTAAAACAAGAATATGACCCCCAGATACATTCATTTAACTTGTGATATACATTTCTTCCACTCCATACAAAGCTGTTTCTGTTAATGCTGTAAACCATTTTCTTATGCTAGGTTCTCAACCTCTCTTCCAGTATCTCAATTACTCTTGCCATCGTAATATTTATTTAACCTATATAGACACGCTAGATTATTCTTTTATTACTTTGTAAATGTAATAAACTCCAACCGTTTCTTCTCATGCTTTAGTTAGATGCTGCTCGGTTTGTAGATGCTCCTTATGTTTTTACAAGTCTAAAGAAAGTTCAGAAATGAGCATTGTGTGTCTAGAAATTTGGCCTTTTTTCCTAAAGAAAAAAGTAAAGGGATAATTTTTGTTTGGCTTTACAGTCAGCCTTTAAGTAAAAAAAAAAAATTTTTTTAAATGGTTCTTTTTTTCTCTAATAGTGAAACATTTCTAAAATATATACTCGTATCTCCAACATAGTTAATTAACAGTTAAGCAATACATTAAACACACACACCAGAACTTAAAGAAAATTCAAAGCAAGAAAAAAAAAGTATTTTTTCCTTTAATGCTAATTTGGTATTCTGCTTGTGTTTTATATTAGAAACACAGAGGGAGAATTTTCAAAAGCCCTCAGCATTGGCCTAACATTGGAGCAGAGTTATGCCAGTGCTGATCACTTTTGAAAATTCCCACTCAAAGCCCACATTTCTCTCTTCTTGCTCAAGTACTAGGGAAAACTTTGGAGGAATTGGAATGTGACTTAACATCAGACAAATCCGAGTTTCAGTGCCACTAGTCCTGAACTTCTGAGAGAAGGAATATCAACAACCAATAACATCCCTACATCCTCTATCTGGACCTGGGAAAGCTGCCTCTTTCATCCTTCTGAGATACCATATTCCCATTTTTAACAAGAATGGCAAATCCTCCAAGAAGAGAAAGTTTTAAGATCGGATTTGATGTTTCTAATGTTAAACAAAAGCAAAATATTTTTAAAAGCTCTTTGAGGTGATGAAGGGCATGTTTTTTTGTTTTGCTTTGTAGTCAAACTAAGTAAAAAAGGTACTTCCTGGTTTTCCACTAGCACCTCTTTTTGTCTGAAGTCTTCTCCCTCGCCCTCACAGCCTTACCAGGAAAACATTAAGAAATTACAAGTCTAAGTCTCTTAATTATAGAAAGCATCGTATTTTTTACACTATTATATTTGTTTAAACTAAGTACTGTATCTGAAACCTGCATTTGTGCAAGAGATTGGATTTCACTGTTTTACCTGAATCTCTCCCCTCTCCAGCGTCCTCTCTAGCTGAATGAGTAAAGATTGGTCATACTAAAAGGTGTCTGAAGCATACTCTTAAAGATACAATTCTGAAATCAACCTTTATCATAGTATATGCACTGAATATGCCAGCCAGACACGAGGTCAATAATTCAAATCCTTCTGTTGCGATTTCTACCCTCAGCCATCACTCCAACCATGTACTAGTAGTCCTGGACAGGTCTGGAAGCACTCTCTCATATTGTTTTTCAATATATCCTGATTGATAACACTTCAATATAATGCAATATAATTTCATTACTATTCCTCTACATTTTCATCTAAATTTAAAACTCTACCAAAACCTTCCCCCTGTACTGTAACTTATATAAAAGTTTCCTTTTATCCAAAGACAATTTTGGCTGCATGAAACACACTGCAATGAAAAAATATACACAAAAAATATATATCAAAAGTATATAAACATCTTCTGACCTGATCGAAGAGGAGACGAAGTTGCCTTTCAGATTCACCAACCCACTTGCTGAGACAGTCTGCTCCTTTTCTCATAAAGAAAGCCACCTTTTTGTCTCCTTGACTGCATTCATTAGCTAGAGCTCTAGCTACCAAGGTTTTACCTGTTCCAGGAGGACCACAGAACAAACAGCCCCTGAAGATAAATGGATCAATATTATAGTCACAAATTTATTTTCTGTCACTTGTAAAACTTCTTCAAGATAAGGAGCCCAGAGAAGAAAAAAAGACTAATCTTTTCATAATTACTTGGCATATTTAAATTGATCTTACTAAATCAAAGATGCCACAAACTAAAAGAAATGAAAAACCATTAAGCTGAGTCTTGTATTTCATATTAGCAGCTTTTTTTCCTTCATTTAAAATGTTGTGCTACATCAGAATTCAATTTTATTTATGCACATATGTTTCATAACATGAAAAGTGCGAGTTTTGTTTCATGATTTCAAATTATTAGATATTTGCTTTGTGAAGCACACAGCAATCAGATGGATATTTAGAATCTCACGAGTTATTTTGTATCAAGTAAATACTTCAAATGTTAAACCTGTAAAAACACCAGAGCTAGTTCTCTGATATTTGCTTACATAGAAGTAAATTCTAATGCTAGTTTCTTAAAATTAAAAAAAAGTCTTTAATCAAATTCCCAAATTACAAAGGTTCCACGTATCTTTTTAAGCTCCTCAAATGCCTGTCCACAAGAATTAACACCAGAATACAAATGTTATTTAAAGATTGCTTCCATAAAAGAAACACTGACATTCAATTTGACTTTAAATAAACCCGCCAATTTTCATTACACTAAAAAACAAAAGAATGCAGAATTTAAGGCTGGGTTAATCATAGTGGAGGAGGGGTGTCTCTAAATTTTGTTTTTACATGAACCTCAATATTTTTAATAGCCTTCTTATAAAGCATGTATGCTCCTTTCATATCTTTAAGTGATCACTTTTTTCTTTACAAATAAGTTTTGACTAATGCCAGCGTGACAGGAATAATACAGCTAGGGATTCCAGTCTGCTTTGTACACTTAACAACATTGTCAATTAAGTTCTATTTGCAGAAAAAAGGTGCTTATACTACCTGCTCATATTTTTATTCTGCAACTTGGTTAAGTCAAAACAATGTCTTCCACTTAAGACTCTCAGGCAGGAGGCAATTCATCATTCCAAAAAATGTTATGTTCTCCAACTGGTTCCTCCCACTGGTTTCCCCTATCCAGTTGAATCCTTCAATAGCAAGACGTCTGTTTTGGGATGTGGTTAAACCAGCACAAAATTCGTCACAAAAAGTGAGAGAGAGACTTGGCTGCCTCAAGTTCATTCAAAACCTGCTGACAAAATCATCTCTTGCCCATTGCTTCAACACTGTTATCTGGCCATCAGTCATATCAGACTCTATTCCACTGTGCATCAAAATTACTGTTCTTCTTTCAAGGCCCTGTATCACACACAGCCTTGACTAATTCTCTGATCTGGTCTCTTCTAGTGTCCCCTCAATCCTGCTCTGTCAAGGATACCAATTCAATAACCCTTTTGTCTCTTTTTTCCAGAACTGTCTCCATGTCATCGTGCTGCCGATTATGACTGGAAACATGCTTCCAAAATGTATGTCAAATCTCCAACCTTCACCTCATTAAAAAAAAAAAAAAGGTCACTTCTGCAGCAGCCAGCAAAAAAATATTTCTCTAATTAAATCACAAAGAGATACACCTGCCTCCTACAAGTAAAAGAGAATTTATTTCTGCAATCCACCTTTTCTTACCTCTCTAATCCTGGTATATGTATTACCCTCACTTGTCTATCCATCTATTTTCCTTGTGTACTCTTCAGAGGAAGGACCAGTCTTCTACATGTTATCCTATTAAGTACTTTCGGGGGTAGGAGGTGCAATGAAATTTTTTTTAAAAAAAAAAAACAGCAACAAAGAATAAAGCCACCTACCTTGGTGGCTGAATTTTGAATTTTTCAAAGATTTCTGGATAGAGAAGAGGAAACACTACCATTTCCTTTAATGCATGGATATGATGGCTCAATCCACCTATGCTATCAAAACGCACCTAAGAAAACACAAAACATGTAAAGCAACAACTTTCCAAAATAGAACATTTTTAACATAGCACGTATGCAAAAATATATGTAACTAGAGCCATACAGTTTTCTCAAACTCAGAAGTTCAAATAAGAATCCACTGACTTTTAGAAAGGCAATTATGTTTAGAGATAAACAGCAGAAGAAAAATATATTGTGACTATGACCTGTTTGCTTCTTTATGATTTATTTCACCAGAGAATTACACGCAGATCAAAAGCAAATACTTTTTGCCCCCAAACTGGTGTATGGGCAACACTGGGTGAACAGACAGGCTAGTCAACAGCAACACATTGAGAGTTTATTTTGCATTCACTTCAACTCTGATGTTCACAAAGCTGCCAATTAGGATTTCTGATTAATCTTAACGATCTCAAATGCATAATTACAAGAGAGACAAGTCTTAACAAATTTTACCGATTTGTCAAGAATCATTGGATCTACATCTGCCAAACTTGCGCCAACTTTTACTCGTTCTCTTAGGATTCCACTGGCTAAGTCTTCTGCTCTGAAATTCATAGGCAGACATCTGTTCGACAAAAGCAAGCAATTTAGGTTGATGTTTAATAAAACAAGTAAAGATGACCATAACTGTCAGAACTAGACGATTAAGATACTAATGCAGCTATCCTTCTCAAGCAAAAAATCAACATTAAGCTAAACAAGTTTGTTCCTGCCCCTTCAACTTGACCCAACATATTTAATATTATGATTCTTAAAACTACAAAGCAATTTTCAGTAACAGTGGTTAAAATCATTGGGTTCAGATAACAGGAATGAAAAAGGAAAGAACAGAAGTATATATTCTCCTATGGATCACCAAGAATAGTGAAAACACAGATTCCAGGGCCATCAGGGTAATCTAAATTAAAGAGGACAAAGAAAGCGCTGTTAGGCAATTTTGCACAATTTTTTTTTAAGCATTCTGTTTCCTAAAGGCTTTGTTCATCTGTATGTTTTTTAATTGTTTCAAAAGGTTCTTTGGGATTGGAAGAGGGAGAGAAAGGAGTGGCATGGTGGTGGGAAGAGGACGACGATGATCAGGAGAAGGAAGAGGAGATGGAGACACAGCTTTGCTGATGTACAGTTTCAGTACTGATATAATTAAAGCAGCACAACCCTCTAGCATCAGCACAGTTATATCTGTATTTAGGTGTTTATCTTGGTATTACTTGTAGAGATACAAGAATTGTGTGTGGATCTGTGTTGAGAAGGAGAGAAAGGTAGGAGACAGGGAGTTCAAGGTAGAGGGATAGAGGGAAGATCCCAGAATGAATGAGGGAAAGCAAGATGGGAGAGGAGCATGGAGGGTAAAGCTGGAAGTATGGGAGAAGGAGAGTATTGTATTGGTAGGTGAAGCTGCCAGACTGGGTAAGAACAGATCTGTTGAAAAGGGTGGAGAGTGTCCATCTAAAATGCAAGTAGAAATCTGAAGAATATGACACAAGAAAGGTTTGGTAGGTCTCTGGTGTCATGGCTGGAAAAGACCTCCAAGGAGATGGGGCTTTAAGACAGCTCCCAAAACTCTTACTGCTTGTCTACATCCTACAGAAATATAAGCAACAAAAGAGTCTTGTGGTCTCAGATAGCCCCCGAGTCTAGTAAAAGGACCCATTCAGCCACATCTGATAAAAAGGGGAATCTGTTAATTTCTTTGTTAAGTTATCACCATAGTACTTTTTACATCTTAGATCATTGTTGAGCAGGAGCTAGGTCAGATCATTTTTTGATGTTTGGGATGTACATGGTATTACAGTGATAGGAAGGGGTGGTGGAGGAGGAGAGAGGTGTTTTTGGAAAAGCTATTGTTTTAACTCCCTCCAAAACGAATTAAAACACACACACACACACACACCAGATAACCCCGCTTCTTTACACATTCAAAGAAAATCCATTTTAATTGATACAAAATTTGGTTAACAGTGTCTTACACAGACCTCTATGTGGGTTTTCTTCTTTACTTTATAATCTGCACTGTTTATAACTATCTACTCATAAGACTTCCATATTTTATGGTAAAATTTGTTCAGTAATATATTTGTATATTTTACTAGCGAAAATACCCGGCGTTGCTCGGGTCAGTTGGAGGTGGGGAGGGGGCAGAGAGCTGAGCAAGTGCGGGGTCCATTGGAGGGGGGAGGGGGCAGAGAGCAAACCTGACACCCCCACCTCACCCCCCCGACCAAACCCAACACCCCCACCGCACTTACCCCTTGACCAACCCCGACTCACATTTTCACCCCCCACCCAAACCCAACACCCCCGTCTCCCCCCTACCAACCTCAACACCCCCTGACCAACACCCACACCTCACCCCCCCGTAGACCAAACCTGACACACCCACCTCACTTTCCCCCCCCCAACCAAACCCGACACCCCTACCTACCACCACAAACAAACCCGACACCCCCACCTTACTCCCCCCACCAACCCCAACACCCCCACCTTACCCCCCCACACCAAACCCAACACCCCCACCTTACCCCCCCACACCAAACCCAACACCCCCTGACCAACCCCAACACCCACCCCTCACCCCTCACCCACCCAGACACCTTCCCACCCCCCACCCCCCCGACCAAACCCAACACCCCCGGCTCACTTACCCCCCGACCAAACCAAACACCCCCGGCTCACTTACCCCGCGACCAAACCCGACACCCCCACCTCACCCCCCGACCAAACCCGACACCCCTACCTCACTTACCCTCCGACCAAACCCAACTCGGGTCCGTCGGAGATGGGGAGAGGGCAGAGAGCTGAGCGAATGCGGGGTCCGTTGGAGGGGGTATTATGACATCATAACTATGTCACAGAGAACAGCAGCTGCCCAGCTGATGTGATTGGCCTTTAAATAATTTCACCCCTGGGGGGTGTCAGAGGTGAGATTTGAAAAATTTTCTACTCTTACCCTGATTAGGACCCTAAGACCTATAACTGTACCAAATTTCAAGTCTCTAGCTCAAACGGTGTGGAAGGAGTAAGTGCACGTACATACACGCATACACCATTTGACATAGATAGATAGATAGATAGATAGATAGATAGATAGATAGATAGATAGATAGATAATATTGTAGTATTTGCTCAGTAACTAAAACAAAGCCCCCCTCATTCTTCTGTTGTAAGTTACATTTATTGACATTTCATAGGTAAGAGGTAACTTTTCTAAATAATTTTCAGAATCAAACTATCGCTTTTCACACTAACCAGAATATTACACCATAACTCTGCTTTTTCCTGCCAGGCCTATATAAACTGGCCATCCCAAAGACTCAGCAAGTTGTGATACCTGTTCCTTGCTCTAGCCATGCTCTTAGACTTTCTCCTTTCAAAGCGTTCTTCGTCTGAAGAGGTTGTATCACTGCTATGAATAGCATGTTTCTTTCTCCTGGTTAAAGAACAAAATAAACATGCAGCTAATAATGCATTTCACTTTTTTTAAATGTTAAAACAAAATAAAAATGATGTATGTAACAGCACTGTTGAAGTCGAGCCGACATTTTAGCAACTTTTTGTTCCATAAATAGTTGACATATCAAAACAGACAGAAATTTCTATCGTCTTGTATTGTTTCACAGATGTCTGATTCCAACTTGAACATTTCTGAGAGGGAAGAAAGCCCTAGGGACATGTGGCTCATTTCACATCACCAAAATGGAAACGTGAGCTATAATACAAAATATTTTCAGAGTTTAAAGTTTCTAATGGGCCTATCATCTGATAAAACCTCCAAGCTATATAGAACAAAAACATCCAGAGTTAAGATCTATTTAAATTCCAGAGTTCTTATAAGTCTTATAGTCAGTTTCTTTTTTTAACGCTTTTCATACTGAACAGTGAAATATTTTAGAAGTTGTTTATATTGTACTTGCAATTGTGAGGTAAAGAAAAATAAAATGTGCAATACAGATTGTTGTTCAAAATCCATATAATTAACTTCTCTTCATTTTAGTACAGTACAGTAATCTAGTAAACTCTTTGAAAAGATTGGGAGCTGTATTATATCCTATTAACATATAAAAATAGACAAATGCAGTTTGAATTTAGGCTGCTAAAAAAAGTTGTTCCATTTATATTTGTGCAAAGTAACAGAAGTATCTGGCTGCTGGACAGAGTAGCCAGAGATGTAATTCTCAAGGAAATCTGTATTGACTGCGGGATCCATCACTTATACGAATATGATAATCTGCATCTGTTCAGCTAGTCTAGCTGAGAGACAAATAGAATCATAGAATATCAGGGTTGGAAGGGACCTCAGGAGGTCATCTAGTCCAACCCCCTGCACAAAGCAGGGCCAAACCCCAACTAAATCATCCAAATAAAGCCAGCCAAGTTCAACAGTCTGACCACCAAGAGAAATCAGACAGGAAAGTATGTCACTATAATGAGTTTTTATGGAAGACTAACAGCAGCATTAAACATGGAGAAGATGGAAAGTCAAAACAGACCAAATAAAGTTACAGGGAGGCAGCGATCAGTGTCTTTGGTATCCCTGACATAAATTTGGAATCTAAGAGAAATTAATACCATCTTAAAGAGAATTATGGCTTACATATATAATGTCTCCAACCTGTCTTTTTTCTTACCGACACAAGGAAAATACAGAGAAGAAATGGTTATTTATCCTGGGCAGTAACAGAGATTCTTCGAGACGTGTCTCTCTATGGGTGCTCCACTCTAGGTGTGCTAATGCCCCCTGTGCCTTTGATCAGAGATTTCTCATAGAAGAGTTTGTTCGGCCTGCACATGCATACTAGTCAGCCTCATGCACCATCCCATTGTTACACAGCACTGCACTGGTGAACTGACCTCAGAGCCTTCTCAACCGCAAAGCTCCACAGCAGAGAACTCCAATGCAGAGGGAAAGAAGGGTGGGTAGTGGAGCACCGATAGGGGAACACATCTTGAAGAACCACAGTTACTGCACAGGGTGAGTAACTATTTCTTTGAGTAATATCCCTATGGGTGCTCCACTCTAGTGACTACAAGCAATTCCCTTTAAGGCAAGGGCACTTTTGGAATTGAGTCCAGTGCCAAAGAAACTACAGTCTCGTCAAACACAGTATCAGTAGTGACAAGTTATAGCATTGTGTTCACCAAACATATGTATAGACACCCAAGTAGTAGCCTCACATATCTCAATATTCTTGAGGAATACCACAGAAGTGGAAATGAACCTTGTAGAATGAGTATGTATATTTAAAGGTGTTTGAATATCACAACATTCATAGCTAGAATTAATGGAGCCAGATATCCACTTGGAACGTTTTTGATTAGAGATTGCAGACCCTTTTGACTTATCTGTTTGCAAGGCAAATCATCTGTGGGCCTTTCTGAAGGGTTTTATCCTAACCAAACAGAAGGTCATGGCTCTCCTGATGCCTCCTGGTTATCTAGATGCAGTTTGGGGTGGAAGACTGGCAGGCAAATGGGTTGGTTAATATGAAATTCAGAAGAAACGTTAAATAAAAATTCGGGATGGGACTGCAGTGTGATCTTGTCCTTAAAAAAAAAAAAAAAAAATTAAAAGGAGGCATGCCATCAGGGCCCTTATCTCCCCAACCTGTGACGTCAATGTGATGAATATCAGGAATGCCCTCTTCACCAATGAACAGAGCAGTAAACCGGTAGCCATCAGTTCAAACAGTAGTCTTCTGAGGCCTTTACAGACCAGAATGAGGTCCCAATCAGGAGCTGGACTGGTGGATAGATGTTTCCAAGTCCCCTGAGGAATCTCGCTGATGTTGGATCGGCAAAAATGAAATAATCCTCTATTGAGGAGTGAGGGCTGAAAAGCCATGATGGCTGACAGGTGGACTCTTATGGAGCTCATCAATAGTCCTGAACTTTTTAGAGTCAGGTTGTAGTCTAGTATATTTTGCAGCAATGAGATCACACAAACAGACAAATCTGTAGCCGGACACAGCCAATCCCCTCTCTTTGCTCTTTCAAGTGCAGTCTGCAGAGTCTCCTGTTATGCTGTTACAAAGTCACAAGCAGCAGAAGCTCCCCAATGATGTTAGATGCTTGCTTATAGCTTTATTGCTCTATATTACCAATTGTATTCATGTAATTAATGTAAGGAGTGAGACAGTGAATGTGCAGCCAATGGCAAAACAAATAAGAAATATAGCCATTTATGGAACCATGGTATTATCTTAGTAAGGGTATAAATCTTGAGACAGGCGGCCAGGTAGGGTACTAACAAGCAAATGTAACAGCATGCTAATCTCAGGAACAGACTGGAAGCAGTAGAGCCCTCCCACAGATCCAAAGGGATGTTGGGGACTCTTGTCACCTTGTGGCCGATTTCTGGACAGCTGTCACCTTGCCAGCTTCAGCCACCTGCAAATTGAAACCAACACCTACAGCTTGCCATCATGAAGGAGTTGTACATGTGTACGAGTATAATTGAGCAAATAAGGGAAACAATAAATCGACCCCTCAATGCTGCTCGAGTTCAGCCTTTGTCTGTGTTTATTTTTTGCCTTGTTCCGAGAATGGATAACAAAATCTTGTCCATTTTTAAGAGTATGTGTAGTAAGTGTACTGTAAACTGTTTCCTGCTTTGTAGTATTACTTCCTTTACTTCCCCTGATCAGATAAGTCTCTACTCCTGTGAATCATCTACCAATCATGTTTTGAGAAGAAATACTGTGAGACTAGAGTGAAGGATCTTCCTGGGAGAGGAAATGAGGAGCAGCATAGAGAGTGATCGGGGACCAAACAGCCAACTGTACCAGGTAAGGAAACCACGTTTGTCTGGACCAACTCATAACTATTAGGATGACTCTGGCTTTATCTTTTTTATTTTATTTTGAGAATAACTTTGGCTTTTAGAGGAATTGGTGAGAACACACACACAGGAGAGTTGACGACCAATGAAGGTGAAAATCATCCCCAAGGGATTGGTGACCCAGTTCACCTTTCGAGCAAATCTGAGTACGTGTCTTGTTTAACTCTGTGGCGAACGAGTCTACCTTAGGGCTGCCCCATTGATGAAATAGGGGGTGTCATATGCTGGGGTCTATTCCCCACTCATTGGTAGAAGCGCCTGCTGAGTTCATCCATAGTCACATTCTCAACCCCTGCAAGATAGGCCACTGTGATGATTATCTGGTTGCATATGCACTAATTTCAAAGCTTGACAGTCTTGGTGCAAAAGGAAAGGGATCTTGCTTCTCCTTGCCAACTGATGTAAAACATGCATGATATGTTGTCCGTTATGACCTTTATGTGTTTGACCCTGATCAATGTAAAAACTGGAGACAGGGGCATCTGACTGCTCTGAGTTCCAGGAGGTTGATGTGTAGCATGATCTCTTGCAACATCTACTTACCTGGGTCGTAAGAGTATTTAGATGCACTCCTCACTTTAGCAGAGAGGCTTCCGTCATTATGATGACCATCCATTGTGGAAGGATATGCAT
Source organism: Sternotherus odoratus (assembly GCA_032164245.1). Taxonomy (NCBI): domain Eukaryota; kingdom Metazoa; phylum Chordata; order Testudines; family Kinosternidae; genus Sternotherus; species Sternotherus odoratus. Next base: position 14,019,485 of record JAVMKO010000003.1, on the reverse strand, counting down.
CAGTTAAGAGACTGCTTTACAGAGGTAGGTATGGAAAGAAGCATATTTAAATGGTGTCTGGTAAACAAACAGTTGTGAGACACCCTTGAAGGCAGGGCATTCTGAGTTTTGAGTGTTCTATGTCAAAGGTGCTGGCTGCCATGTGCCCAGCAACTAAAATCAATTCTTGACTAGAGTTTGGGGGCTGAACTTATTTACGTTGGCTACGCTGGAAAAAGCCACAAAGCTGTGCAGAGGAAGGTAGGGTCTTCCTGTAACTGAATCAAGATGTACTTCACAAGGGTCAAAGTGAATTTTTGAATGTTTAATTGCATGCCCAATTTGTGGAAGAGATCTATCACTTCGGAAGTTACCTGAGCCATCAGTTCCAGGGAGCGACGTTTCAGCAGCCACTTGTCCAGGTATGGGACTACTAAAATAACTTTCCTATGGAGTTGCACTGCTACTTCTGACATAACTTCTGAAAAGTGCCTCTGGGCAGACGACTGTCAGAAGGGGTATAACTCAGTATTGAAAGTGATCGTGGCCAACAGTGGAACGTAGGTGTGACATTGGCAGTCCAGGTCATACCAGAGAGTATTCTGTCCAATTCACTTGTGTATTAGTATATATCAAAGTGATTACTGGAAGTAGAAGAGTACATTTGACATTTAGACTTCATGAAACTAACGAGACGTTACTTGTGCTGTTTTCACCTGTCCTGTTATAATGCAGCAGCAAACATTTACATTGTGTATACCCCTGTAACTAAAATAACCCATCAAAGAAGGATTGTGGAATGCTAATGAAGGATTTCAACTGAAAGTGCTAATTTCAAAGAAAGCGGCCATTGAGTGTGATAACCAGAGGTCAAAAGACTCAAGGTGCATTCATCACTGACTGCCATCAAAGGAAAAGCCCACATGGTCTTAGCTTGTTTTCTATCAGAAGAAGTTATAAGTATGAATTCAAGGAAAGATCTTTCATCTCTGGACCCTTACAAGGAAATGTACAGAAAACCAATCCCCTTACTCTAGTGACAGGATCATCACCACAGGTGTGACCATTTTGAATTTCTATGCATTCACATAGGGGTTGAGTAGCCACAAATCTGACATAGGTCTCCAACCTCCAAGATTTTTCTTGGTACCAAAAAAACATGAATAAAACCCCTTTTCTCTGTGGTGCATGGGGTTTGGTTCTATGGCTCCCAAGTGTGAGAGAATCTATTTATTGACAAAGCAAGCTCTCATGAGAGGGGTCTCTGAAGAACTACTGGGAAGGGGGGTTTGTTGGTTAAAGTGGATGGTGTATCCTGTTGAAATGATCTCCAAAACCCATTTGTCTGTAGTGACGGACTCCCAAGCCTGCAGGAAGTGGTAAAGGTGATCGCTGAAGGAAGGAAGGCAGGTGACTCAGTGCAGCTGGAGAGGACGAGGATGGTAGTTCAGCCCCTCAACCAGCCTGTCAAAATTGCTGCTTGGAGGTGGAAGAGTATGATATGGGAGGCTCAGAAGTAGATGGTTTCCTTCACTGGAATCTGTGCCTTTTGATGCTGTTCTCATAGCTTCTGGGAGGTAACAAATTGAGCAGGATGGGATCTCTGAGTCTTCTGGGACTTGCTAAGCTTTCTCTTGTAGGTGGATTTATAAATACCAAAGAGAAAGTAAGATATCTCTAGAGTCTTCTAACATTTGCAGAGATTTGTCCATGCTGTCCACAAACAACTTAGATCCCTAAAAGAGAAAGGTGCTCCACCATATTCTGGATCTCTTTTGGAAATCCAGAGAGTTCAAGCCAGAAAGTCCTTCCCATAATTACCAATGTAGTGATCAGACACATCAAGGGAGGCTTGTAGACATGTTCAGGCAAGTAGCTGGCACTTCACAATAACGGAATTAAGTTGATCCCTGAGCTCTGCTGGTAGGGGTCAACAAAAGAGTTCGTTTTAGTATACTTTTGTGATTGTATTTTGCCATTTGCACCTGGTAATTGGCAATTCTAAATTGGAAGGACACTAAGAAATAAGATTTCCTTCTCAGTAGGTCTAGATGCTTATGGTCTTTTTCATGAGGAATGTTTTTAGTGTAGTGCTATCTTTCACATTCATTAACTGCACCGAATGCCAAGGAGTTAGGTGAGGGATGAGAAAATAAAAATTTGTAATCCTCTGCTGGAACATAATACTTCTTATCTGCTCTATTGCATGCAGTAGCTGGAGTGTGCCAGACGATCTTCGATGAGTCCAGAAGAGCTTCAGTGACAGGCAAAGCTATGTGGGCAGAGGCGGGTGAATAGAGGATATCAAGCAGCTTGTGATGAGGCTCTTTAACCTCCTGGAAAGAGAACGGCAAGGAGTTAGCAATTCTCTTGACCAGAACCTGGAACTGTTTAAAATTATCCACCAAGGATGGACAAAGAATCATAACAGTTTCATCCGGAGATGATGATGCAATACTGGCTGTAGAAGAGACCTCTTCATTTTACTAGTTTTTCAAATTGGGGGTCCTGACCCAAAAGGGAGTCATGGGGGGTCACAAGGTTCTTTTAGGGGGGACTGTGGTATTGCCAACCTTATTTCTGTGCTTACTTCAGAGCTGGATGGCTGGAGAGTGGCAGCTGTTGGCTCTCTGAAGGTAGTGCCCCACCAGCAGCAACACAGAAGTATGGGTAGCGATGCCATACCATGCGACCCTTACTTCTCTGCAGCTGGCAATGGCTCTTCCTTCAGAGCTGAGCTCCTGGGCAGCAGCTCACGCTCTCCAGATGCCCAGCTCTGAAGGCAACACCGCCATCTGCAGCAGTGCAGAAGTAAGGGTAGCAGTATCGCAACCCCTCCTACAATAACCTTACAACCCCCACAACTCCTTTTTGGGTCAGGACCCCTACAATTACAACACTGTGAAATTTCAGATTTAAATAGCTAAAATGATGAAAATAGTTATTTCTAAACTTCCAGGACCATGAAACTGATCAAAATGGACCATGAATTTAGTAGGGCCCTACTGATGCGCAATGCCCTGGAGAAAGGTTGGTAACAGGCCAACCAAAGGTCTCAATATGGCCAAGTAGGAAGTGCATAAAGTGGAGGTGGCACCCACGGGTGCTCATACCAGTGAGGTGTTGGTTGCAAACTTGTACCATAGTTTCATCAGAGACTTCTGGAAAGGGGCCTCAATAGGAGAGAACCCTGAGTTGATATTTGAGACACCAAGACAAGGTCTTCATCAGCATCCTTTTCCTCAAACTCACTCTAGAATGATGGAGAGCCTGAAGATCTGAGGTGAAACAATTGGTACCGGGTGAACTACAGACAATCTTGATATTCTCAGTACTGACAGCATATTGGAGCTGAGCAGTAGAAAGTCAGATGTCTCAGATACAGCCAGGTCTGTGGGGAAAATGGAACTCCGAGTGTGTCATGGGTACCAAGTCTGTAGTCTTCACCAAGATGACAGTGACTGAGGACACTAACAGTACTGGGAGTCTCGGGTGCGCCAAGGGAAGTGTATTTGAAGCCTGAGAGGGCTTCTTCAATATAGAGGAAGAGTTCTTCTTGCCACCTCGGTCTGCTAACATTACTAATGATCAAAGAAAGCTTTTCAGTCTTTCTATCCTAGATTTGCAGTCTAGCGGTGCCCTGGGTACCTGAGGAACCAGCAGCCTCATCAGTACCCGATTGGAGAACAGATGGTGCCAGAGTGGCTGAAGACAGACAGACAGACCATCACGGCTTTTTAGAGGTAGATTCCCTACCTAGTGAGCCCCGGACATGGCCCTTGGAAGACTTCTGAGAGGAGTCTTGCGTCTTCCTGTTAGATGCCCTGGAGGCAGAAGATTTGCTTGGAGACTGGTGTACAGTTCAGAACCCTTGTCACAGGTCAGAAGCCAGATGTAGAGAACTCTCAGACATGAGGAGACAAGGTTTTATCTCCCTGTTTTTCTGGCTCTGGATTTCAATGCCAGACAGATGTGCATTTCCAAAAGGCAACAGATGCAGCAGGATCACCTCCCAGCACAACAGACATCATCTGAAGCTGGGAGAACTGGGTAGAGCATCCCAGTGAACAAGAACTACTAATTAGTATCTATCTAAACATAATAGATAATAGAGAAAAAAATATTTTTAAATCTAGGAAACTAAAACCAATACTACTTACTAAATAGCTAAACCAGGGGTTCTCAAGCTTCATTGCACCTTGACCCCCTTCTGACAATACTTCATACTCCAGGGGTGGGGGGAAACCAAAGCCTGAGCCCACCCAAGCCCCACTGCCATGAGTGGGAGGGCTAAAGCTCGAACCCCACTGTTCCGGGCAGGAAGGACAATATTGAAGCTCAAGGGCTTCAGCCCCAGGCAGGAGACCTGCAACCCAAGTCCTGCCACCCAGGGCTGAAGCCCCAGGTTTTGGCTTCAGCCCTGGGTAGTGGGACTCGGGCTTCAGCAAGTCTAAGCCAGCCCTGGCAACCCCATTCAAAGGGGGTTGCGACCCACTTTGGGGTCCCAACCCACAAATTGAGAACCACTGAACTAAATTAATGCTAAGAACTACTACTACTACAACTAACTACTATAATAAGAAATGAGGACAAAGCTGAGGAAATCTCAACAGGGGTAACTGTCAGAGCTCTGTCTCAGGCCAAGATGGATGAGAAGGAACTGCAGCAGTTAGTCACTGCAGTGCTACATAACGATGACATGGGGCACGGGCCTAACTAGCAAACATACAGAGGCCAAATGGACACTGCTATGAGAAATCTCCGATCAGAGGCATAAGGAGAGCTAGCACACCCAGAAGGGAGCACCCTAGGGACACAACTCAAAGAAAAATGTCTGCTCAAGAAATGCTTTATCAACATTTTATTTAAAGAGAAAATAACTTGGCTGAAAATAATGGACAAAACCCTTTTTAAAACCAGATGTTTAAAAACCACCTTTTTATCTTACAACCAACACAAGAAATTATTAAAACTGAAATAATTTTAAGCATTATTTACACTCTTTGCTCTTCTGTCAGCTTGGACAAGAAAAAGAAAACTGTCAATTTCAATGTGGTCTACAATCAGTTTCTACTTCATTTCACTTAAAAGATAGAACAGATCATGCTATTATATTTGGGTTGCAAACACCATGAGGCATTTTTTAAAAAAATTCTATTAATTTCAGTTGGTAGAAAGTTCATTTTTACAAACTCTAACGTCAGGCTCTAATTGTTTGCCTAAGATTACCAAAAAATTGCTCAAGGCTTTGGAGTTTAACTTACTATATACTAGTTTTACCCGGCAACAGAGCACATTAAAAAAACATCTTTTCTGTTTATTGAAATTTGGATCAACTCTACTTGGAAGAAATTTTAACTACAACAGAACCAAAAAACATTATTGCTTTTTTTTTTTAATTGCATTTTGTTTCCTTCATTTCTTCAGTACAGATAGAAATTTGCTGCTTTAAGAGGCAAGCAGGCTGTGGGACTATAAAATTGCAGTGTAGCTGTTCAGGCTTCGCACTATCAGGTCCCAGAGCTTGGGCTCCAGCCTATGCAGCTACACTGCAATTTTATAGTCCTACAACCTGAGCCCCAGGAGCCCAAGTCAGCTGACACAGGCCAACCACAGGTGTTTTACAGCAGGTAAGAAATAACCTAATATAGCACTGATTAGAGACCGCTACACTATACAAATACACAGCTCTTTCAAAAAACCTCCATCACACCCGCTATGCTAGTCTTGGGTCTCTCCTGAGCAGATTGGTAACACACACAAAACTTCTACTTGGCATTATGATACAACATGACACTTATTTCCTAATCAGAATGTGGTTCTAAGGCACAATACAAAACCTATATATTCACATGATCAAACTATGGAATTCATTGCATCAGAGAGCGATTGATGCCAAGTACTTAAGATTCAATATGGGATTAGATATTTATAAGGTTATCAAGAATATCTAGATTTGTTACAATTAATAATCTTGGAAGGGATATTAAACCTTGTTCTTCAGGGTTTAAGAACAGGATGAGAGCTATGTTGAGGTCAAGTTATCCCAAATCCACCTACAGTACTGCAATCTTCTTGCATCTTCCTCTGAAGCACATGATGCTGGGCTATTGTCAAGAGACAGGATACTGGACTAGAAGGACCTTGGGTCTGTTCCAGTCTAGTAATTCCTACGTTCCTGTATACTTCTGCAATTAAAAGTTTTATTTCACACTAGACTGCTTCATACTATTATTCAAATTAACTAACCATCTTCCCATGAAGGTATTCATAATACCCTGATGATATTATACGGATTTATTTTTATTTATCATAGGAAAATTCAGCTAAATTGGTCTTGTATTGTCTGTAAATCATTTAAGAAACAACAGGTTACAAACAGAAGAGCTTTTAAAAAAAGATTAGGCACTAACCCTGCAATGAGCTTTTCTATCTTACGCAGGTTTTGGATGAACACAGGAGTCCACCTACATGAAGCTCACTGTAGGAAGAGCGCTTTACTTCTGATTCTTTGGGTTTAATAAGTGTCACCCAGGGACAGAAAGTTTCAAAATAAACAGCTAACAAAATATGCTGAGGGAACACAAATATCTTCTATCTACAAAAAGCTTGTGACATTTACCTGATATGGCTTCTTCTTGCAGGAGATCTGTGAATATCAAATAGTGCATTTTCCCTCTTTTTTTGATGAGCTGGCACTGAGCAAAAAAGGTAACATGCTTGAAACATCAAATACAAAAAAGGGTAACCACATAACTTAAATCTACTTTAAAAAAAAAAAAACATTTTCATTTATAACAAATCTATACAAAAAAAGTGCCTACCTTGAGCTCTAGGAGACTGCTGAAAATTGGAAATACCTCACCCAAAACCCAGCAAATAAGACCATAATGAAAATAAGTCCATCTATATCCCTCTTCCTCACAATCCTTATATTTTATTGTGACCCTCTATTTCCAGAAGCCACATGAAGAAATGGGCTTTGCAGCATGCCCTCACTGTCAGAATATTTGGATTACTTCAGATCAAGGGAAGGAATGAAAAAGATAAGAGTGGTCTCCACGAGAGGCCTCCATTACCAGTTCCATCTCTTTTCCAACTCCTCAGCTGATTGCAGCCATCACAATATAGCAGAGATAGAGAGGTGGCTTTTCAAGTAAGCAGGATTCATACCACCACATTCTGCAAGAGCTTCAGTTTCCATGTTGTTTTAAGATGTAGCCTTATGTGTAGTGCACTGTGCTAGTTTAATTTTGAAGTGATATATGCATGAACAGAAGCAAGGTCTATGTCCAAAAGAAACAGTTGCAATCTCTTATCTAGACAAAGACTGGACAATGCTGTTTGTGATAAACTAACAGCATCCACAGATTCAACACTATATCCCCAATTACACGCATTCTAGGTATGAATGGTGGGCCTACAAACTCACTAAGAGGAACAAACTTAACCATCACCATATCTTCCACTTGGATTCCCCCCAACCTATCAGGATCACCATCTCCTTATCTAAATTGAGCTTTAACCAGTCAGCTCTTACCCATCTCCTCACCTATGCCAGGCTCTGAGCAGGCATTCAACAGCACTAGGTAGATCATATCAAATCTATAACTATCTAATAACACCACCAGATTGAATATACCACAGTCTATGTTTCATTAACCTTCTCAGATGCCCCGTATACATGTTGAACAAACAGGGAACCATAATGCAACCCCGTGGAACTCTGAATAGAAGCTCCCTTAGGGATGAAGAGCAATTATCCAACTTCTTTCCCCATGTCCATTGTTCCGACCAAGGCAACATAATAGAGCAGAAGCGTGTGACCTTTGGCAAGTCACTTAAGTCTGTGTCAGGCCCGGAAATAAAAACCTTCATTTCCAATTGGCTGCTTTAACAATTTGACAACGTTTATTCAGTAACCCATAGAAACCAGGGCAAAACAACATAATTATAATAGAATTTCCTTAATAGGAAAAAAAATATGGTCTCTGAGCTCTACCAAAGAGCAAGTCCAGCTAAAAGAGACATTATAATCAATAAGAGTAGAAAGGTCATCTATGATCCTGATTCCTTACCTATTGGAGGTGCCTGGTACCTTTCCACAGTTTTTCTTTGCCTTAGATTATAAGGACGATCATTTTCTTCTCCTTCTGCCTCTTCTACTTCTATATCTCCATCTTCCTCTTGAGATTCTAGAAAGAAAAAGCAAAAAAATATTTTGAACACTTCTATTACTTTATTTCAGAGCAACCTTACCCCTCTCAACCTCTCTCCAAAAAGCATAAGGATCATTTTCTTCACTAATTAGAACAAACTAATCATCATCGGGGCCATTCAAAATTCATGGATGTTTTGTCAAAATTCCCTACTGGCTTCTACAGGATTTTTTTTCCAGGGGAGAGGGAGTAGGAAATCAGCAGCAGATAACAATAATAAATGTAGTAGATTTCTATATATTTAGAGCGTCATTTTACATAAAATTAGTTTATTTTATCCAGTTGGGGGGTTGTTTTGTTTTTCACTTTAATAATAATAATCCCTTACCTATTTGAGACATGTGGCTGGTAAAATGAAGGCAGCTGGGAGACTAAAGAAGTTAGCCAGCTGGTGAGCATTTGTGGGGTACTTCTGTCTTACTGCTACTGATTAACTTTGGTGGAGGAAGGGGACAAAAGAGAAGCACTTTCTGTGCTGGAAACTTGCTGGCAAGCGGGGTAGGACTCTGGGTTGGATGCTGTGTTTTGAAATCTAGGCTTTGTTGCTCACTGTCTGAACAAGGTTGCTCTGCAGTTAGGTGAGTCAGCATATGCTTTCTAGCAAGGCTCTTTGAAGAACTGCCCCTGTTACCTTACACAGGGGAAAGGGATCTGCTTAATCTGGGACTAATGTATCTGCCTTCTATCACTCTCCTATAGCTACCTGGCCTGACCCTGTCACAAGGGTTAATGAAGAGTAAATACTCAGCACAATTAATAATTAAAAAATGGGAAGGGAATGTAAGCCAAAACAGGAAACAAACAGTTTAAAGAATATTTAGGTAAATTAAATGAATTCAAATTGGCAGGGCCTGAGGAAATTTATCCTAGGATTCTTAGGGCATTAGATAAAACAATCTTAGAATCATTAAGAATGACCTTCAAGAACTCATGGAAGACAGATGAGGTCCCAGCAAACTGGAAAACATACCGTATTTTTCGTCTTATAGGACGCTCCGTCCTATAAGACGCCCCCCTCATTTTTTAATAAAAAATCCGGGAAGAAAAAAAAAAAAAAAAAAGCGCCTCGCTCTCCCGTCCCCGCCGCGCGGGCGGGCTGCCGGGGTTCCCCCCTCCCCGCCGGACCAAAAAAAAAAAAAAAAAAAAAAAAGCGCCTCGCTCTCCCGTCCCCGCCGCGCGGGCGGGCTGCCGGGAGCGTCCCGGTTCCCCCCTCCCCGCCACGGGCGGGCTGCCGGGAGCGCGCCCGCGGCGGGGAGGGGAGAGCGAGGCGCTTTTTTTTTTTTTTTTTTTTTTTTTTTGCATTCGCCCTATAAGACGCACCAACTTTTCCCCCCCCCCCCCCGTTTTGGGGAAGAAAAAGTGCGTCTTATAGGGCGAAAAATACGGTAGTATCTATCTTTTTAAAAAGTGGAACAAAGAGAATATAGGGATTTATAGAGCAGTCAGCCTAACTTTCATACTTGGAGAGATAGTCAAACAATTTTTGAACAATCAGTTTGTAAGCACCTAGAGCAGGGGTGTCCAAACTTTTTGGAAAGAGGGCCAGCTTTGGTAAGGTGAAGATGTGTGAGGGCCGACCCCCTCCCCCCCACCCCCTCCGCTCCAGCCGTGCTCTCGCTCTTCTTCCCTCCCCGCCTCCCCCCCCGCTCCGGCCGCGCTCTCCTCCCCCCGCTCCGGCCGTGCTCTCGCTCCCCCCTCCCCCGGCTTGCCTTGCCTCGCCTCCTACCCCGGCTCTGCCTCCACTCTTCTCCCTCGCCTCGCCGCGCCTCGCCTCCTGCCCCGGCCCCGGCTCCGCTCTTCTCCCTTGCCTCGCCTCGCCTCCTGCCCCGGCCCCAGCTCCGCCTCCGCTCTTCTCCCCCCCCCCCCCCGACTCGCTTCTTACTGACCCCGCCCCTCTCCTCCGGCTGCGGCTCCGCGGACCACCCGAATTATCGCGCACTGGTTGGCGACCGCTGTTTTATACTGTGGTCAACAGTGCTGGCGGGCCGCATATTATTGATTTTATAACAGAGCCTGCGGGCCGGTGAAAATTTAAACACGGGCCTCAATTGGCCCCCGGGCCGGACTTTGGACATGCCTGACCTAGAGGATAATAGGGTTATAAGGAATAGCCAGCATGGATTCATCAACAACAAATCATGCCAAATCAACCCAATATCCTTCTTTGACCGGGTTAGTGGCCCCATGGATGGGGGGGAAGCAGAAGATGTGATACATCTTGATTTCAGTAAAGCTTTTCACAGACCCATGACATTCTAACAAACTAGGGAAAGTGGTCTACCTGACATTACTACACAGTGGGTGCACAACTGGCTGAAAGACCAAAGTCAAAGAGCAGTTATCAATGGTTCACTGGAAAGGCATATGAAATGGGGTCCCCCACAGATCAGTACTGGGTCAGTACTATTTTCATTAATTACTTGGATAATGGAGCAGAGAGTATGCTTTTAAAATATGCAGCTAACAGCAAGCTGGGAGGGGTTCCAAGTACTTTAGAGGACTGGATTAGAATTCAAAACGACCTTGACAAATTGGAGAATTGGTCTGAATTCAGCAAGAGGAATTTCAATAAAGATAATTGTAACATACTTGCTTTAGAATGTAAAAATAAAATGCACAGCTACAAAATGGTTTGGTAGTAGTACTGCTGTGATGAAGTAAGAATATTCTTAATGTTTTCTCTGAATATTGTGTCCACGCTTCAGTTATCCCAATGTATTACTCAAGTATATAGGTGGAAGGATAAGTGTGTGTGATCATTGCAGCAACCCCTAGACACCGACTGTCTACCTGGGTACAAAGAATGGTCGACACTCTGTATCATCACAACTGATGGCCAGAGCCCATCTTCTGCAAGAAACCAACCAAAGGTGTTGGAAAACAGAGACAGGTGACTTGTTTGCTTTGGAAAGAGACAAAGCACAGAGGTGGGGCTGCTGGTTATGACTCAGGCTGGGCTACTGGAAGGAATCGGTCTGCTGGTTTGGGAGTCAGAAGAAGAGCCCAGGGCTCTGAAGCCTCTCAAGATGGACTTTGCTGTTGCCTCCTGCTTTCTGTGTTAACAAGATCTGTTCTATGCTGTGGTCCCGGATACTAATAAACCCTTTAGTTTTACAACACTGGCAGAGAGTCACAGCTGACTGCAAAGTTGGGGTACATGGCCCTTTGGAAGGGTGTAGGGCATTGATTCTCAAAGTAGGGGTCGGGACCCCTCCGGGGGTCGCGAGCCAGTTCTGTGGGGGTCGCGAGCCCCTGCTGCCAGCAGCCAGCCCCAAACAATGCCGCTGCCGTGGGCTGCTGGCATCCCGCCCCTGCTGCTGCAGGCACCCGTGCCCCTGCCGCAGCGGGCTGCCGGCGCCCCCATAAGGCTGGCCCCAGCCGCAGCTCGTGCTGGCCCCGCGAGCCTGGTCCGGGCCCTGGCTCCTGCTGCGTCGGCCTGCCAGCCAGGGCCGGCAACAGAAATTTGGGGGCCCCCTACTCTGATCGTTTGGGGGGGCCCCCAGCCCAGCCGACACTCCCACCCCCCAGCTGACAGCCGCTGGGGGGGGGGAAGCCCAGCCAGGCCCCCCCCCAGCCCAGCCGCCCCCCCCCCCCCCCCAGCTGACAGCGGCTGGCGGCAGCACAGGGTCCTGCCGGAGCGCGAGCCGCCCTTGCTGCTCCCCCCCGTGCGCACCTTCTCCCCCGGACTGCGCCGTTGCCGCCGGCCAGGCTCACAGCTCCTGCCGGGGACACGCGTGCTCGTCCGGAGGAGAGCCCCGCCGCCTCCCTGCCCCTTCCCTGCTCTCCATGGCCGGCGACAGGGGGGATGACTACAGGTACAGCTGTGTACCGGGGCCCCCCTAAAGTTGGTGGCCTGGTACAGCTCTACCCGTAGTACCCCCCTGTCGGCGGCCCTGCTGCCAGCACTGCCACATGACCGACCCAGCCCCTGCAGAGGTGGGCTTCCAGTGCCCCTGTGAGCCCTACCCCTGCCGCGGTGGGCTGCCGGTGCCTCCGTGGGGCTGCTGGAACACACACACACACCCCGCCGCCACTGGCCTCAGGGGGCTGCTGGAACCCCCCCTCAATCCCAACCCCTTCCCTGAGGGGCTGCTGGAACCCCCCCCCCCCATCCCAGCCCCTGCCGCAGTGGGCTGCAGGCACACCCCCACACACACCTGACCCCTGGGGGGGGTCGCGCTTAGAGGCCCGGTGTGGGAAAGGGGTCACCACTACAAAAAGCTTGAAAACCACTGGTGTAGGGCTTCCCCAGGTGTCCCATCCAGGTAGGCTCACTGTTGAAAGCTCACTGTGTGAACAGGGGTGCCGACTGCTCCGAGGTCAAACCCAGGAAACGCTGAAGCCAGGGAGGCTTCTTGCCCTGGTGAGTGTGTGCCCTGAGAGGAGACACATTACACTTTTGTCCTGACTGACTTCATTCAGAGAACTGAAACTGGACTCCGTGCCAGCTGTTGAAAAGGAACTGAGAGTTATAGTGGATCAAAAATTGAATACAAATCAACCATGTGCTGTAGTTGCAAAAAAGGCTAATACTCTGGGGTATATTAACAAGAGTACTGAATGCAGGATAGGGGAGGTAACTGTCCTATCTATTCAGCATTGGTGAGACCTCACCTGCAGCACAGTGTTCAATTCTGAGCACACGTAGAAAAGAGGTCAACAAGCTGGAGTGTCCAGATGACAGCAGATAAAATGATAAAAGGTTTAGAAAACTTGATCTAAGAGGAAAGGTTAAGAAAACTGGGTATGTTGAGTCTTAAGAAAAGAAGACTGAGCAAGGAATTAATAACAGTCTTCAAATATGGTAAGGACTATTAAAGAGGACTATGATCAATTGTTCTCCATATCCGCTGAAGTAGAACAAGTAGTAAGAGACTTAAGCTGCAGCAAGGGAAATTTAGAGTAGATATTAGGAAAATCTTTTTAACTATAAGGGTAGTTACACTCTGGAATAGCCTTCCAAGAGCTGTTGTGAAATCCCTACCATTGGAGGTTTTTAAGAACACACTGGACAAACACTTGTCGGGGATGGTCTAGGTTTACTTGGTCTTGCCTCAGCACAGGGGATTGGTCTTGATGACCTCTCTAGATCCCTTCTGACCATACAATTCTATGATTTCCAAAACCCTAGAATTCCTTTGCTCTTCTTTCCATTCTCCCAAAATTCCTATGAAAACCAAAATAAATCAAATATTTGATAAAATACTAAAATAATTACAACTTCAAAATGTGCAGCCTAATTTCTATTAAAAGCTCTTTGAAAGAAACCTAAATACATAGTCTAAAGATATCAGCTGGGTGTTTCTACTAAAATAATCATTATTATACCAGTTAATATTATTTAAATTGCCTCCACTGAGTTTCAGAATTTACACCCCACTGTGATTTACACTACGCAGAGCAAATGTTTCAGCTCTAAGATACAGGAAATCTGGTTTAAATTGTTACATATTTGTAATGCCAATTTAACAAACTTTCTTTTAAACAAGCTTTAGTTCAATTTGTGATCCACTAAAACTCTCAGATCCTTTTCAGCAGTACACTGAAACCTGCAGTCACCATAAATCTTTGCTAAAGAGCAGAATTTCTATATTGCATATTTGCAATGGCCCTGTTCATTTTCAGTTGAGCAAAAGCAAATTATTACTAATTCTCTGTATTACAGTACAGTAGTACTGTGCAATATTTTGTATCAATACACCAGCTATTTTAAGCAGTCATTTCTTCAAAACGGTATATTTCATTACTGTTTCAAATTAAGTCCTATAGTTAAACTGTACAATCCATACCTTCTTCTTCCCCTTCAGTGGATACTTCGTGATGGTTCTGAATTCCATAGCTATTTCTTCTCAGTGATTTCCGCCTTCTCTTCACTCGAGAATACATATCCATGTTTTCCTAGAACAAAATGAATTTGCTCATTAATCGATACTATTCCTCGTAACCTGCATTGTTAGCCCAAATAGTAATGATAACACCTACGTAGTGCTTTTCATCTTCCATGTGCTTTACCAACAAACAGAGAGTTAGGTTAAGTATTCTCATTTTACAAATGAGGACGACTGAGGAATGACTCTCCTGGGATCACAGATTGTGGCAATGCCAAAGCCTGTGTTTAGAACTCAAGTCATCATGGTGCCTGGTCCTGTTTTGGACCATGATTAAACCATGCTTCCCCTCCAATTTAACACTAGCACAATATGAGACTACAGCAGTCAATCCTCCATTGACCAAACAGGATGACACATATTAATAGCTTCCTAAAATTAAATACACCTAGGTAGCATCAGTGTTTATTTATAACAGTCAGCATTAGCTAGGAGTTGAAAAAATGCTTTAGAATTTTAACATGCTGTAGGTAACTGACATATGGAGAGTTTTAAAAATATACACAAAGCCACTGGAGGTTACTTTTATCCAAAATTTGACAGATTCTGAACTTACAAATTCTGTGTCTGTCCACATTCGCAACCGTTCTACTTCTCCAGACCGCCTATTCCGCCTGATGTTAATATTGTCCATTTCTTGTAGAACAGCTTCAGCAGTACTAAATATACACAATATTTAACATAAAAAAGAAATATTCAAACTTGAAATGAAGAGCTGTAAACTTTTACACATGTAAATAACTATGTAACGCACTGCACTCAAATTATAATTTCTTTGCAATCATTCCAGGAAGTATATATGGAATAAAATCTACAGATTAACTAAAATTTGATTTCAGTCTCTCCAGCATCTCCTTAAATCCATCAAATTAAACTAAAAATAGTCAGCTGCAATAAAGAAAACTGAAAGAAGAGAATAAAAGTATACAAAGAGTCTACGTAAGAAAAAA
Source organism: Sternotherus odoratus (assembly GCA_032164245.1). Lineage (NCBI taxonomy): Eukaryota > Metazoa > Chordata > Testudines > Kinosternidae > Sternotherus > Sternotherus odoratus. The sequence goes on along the minus strand of JAVMKO010000003.1, from coordinate 14,004,449 downwards.
AATGATTATTTTATGGGCTTGAATCAAACTCTAATAACCACTTTTAATTTAAAGTGTGTGTTCTCTTTGTCAGTTGTGAGGATTATTTTTTAAATCTGGTGAGTCTGAATGGTATACTTGTGAAAAGTACCGGACTGACAACCTGTGAGACTGATGCTTTTCGTCCACATAACCAGTGTAGGACAGGTAGCAACACCGCACTCCTGTAAATGTGCCTCAGTCCTATAAGCTCTATAAAACTTCAGCATTTCTCTGAGGCAAGGGCTAACAAATAAAGGGATTTTTTTTAAAATAACCAAATATGTGAAATGAAAGAGCCACACACAGAACTGCACTACTCATTAATTTGCCTCTGTTGCATCACTTAACTTAATCATTGTATAATTAGACTGCAAGCTCTTCAAAGAAGGACTTTTACCTTAAATGACTGTAAAGTGTTAAACTAATGATGCTACAGTCTGAGCAGGACGGACCACTTCTTGGGAAATGAGAAGGAGATGATCAGCCAGGCCCAATCGATCAGCTACTTATTTGTCATGACTGTCAAATTATTACTAAATGTGGAGAAATTTTGTGTACTGTGGACTCTTGTCCACTGGAAATATACTAAAGCTTCATAACAGTTGGAAACTGCTATCAACTTTCAGTCATTTCCAGTCAGCACTTTAAAGATAAATCTAAAGTGTAAAATCCTAAAAAAAAATGGAGGTGAAGATAACTATTTACAAGTCCGGTGGAACTTTTGGGAATTGTTGGAAAATGGTCATTCGTATTCACATATTTTATATATATATGCACACACACATACACACAAACATACACACACTATGGAATATATACATATATATATACACATACACACACTACGGAAGTGAGAAACCCCTTCAATGAGATTCAAAATTAAACTAAAAATCAAGATATTAAAATAAGGAAAATAGAGAGGAGGAAAAGCTTTTTATAACTTGCAGAGTTTTGACAGGACAATTAAGAAATAGGTTACACATTTAAACATAAGAAAAACAGAAGTTTGGACTTAAATGAGATAATAAAAGACTTGAACCAAGACTACCAATTGACAAAACAGAAGATGGAAACAAAGAGTAGGAAAACATCCAACACAATATGTGACCAATACCATAAAATTGAAAAAAGTGATTAGTGTCAAGTCTTGTCAACACAGCTTTAGGGACTTCCATAGATCAATTTATAACTCTATATTTGTATAAATACTAAGTTCCTCTCTATTTAACTTGCAAAAAACCTTATAAGATTTGTATTACGCTGAATGGAACTGTTAATATACAAAATAAAAAATAAGAAAAACTGATGAAGGTTTTGCCATTAACATTAATAGTGAGACAATGTCACCCAAGGGCTTTTTTTCTCCCTTTGAATTTATAATTAATGCTATTAAGTATTTCTGATTCATAATATAACTGATCTAGCCACATTCAAGTCATTGTTCAGAATTTTGTACACTTTGGATCAATGTAAACACAAATGCAAGCGTTCGTATCACAATCTTATCATATTACCATCTTTATAGTAAATTCCTTTCCTACTACTATATTGAGGAGAAAGCAGTTGCATTTAAAAAAGGGGTTCAAATGCAACCAAGGAAAAAGTAATTAAAGAGAAACTTTTTTTTTCTTCAATGTTACTGTTACAGGTTACTGAGCACATTGAAAAAAGCAGTTTCTGTGAAAAGCTAAAGTTCAGCAGCATACATTTTTATCATTAATAAAGATCATACTTAGCAATTACAGAACATTTTTCATGTTTAAAACATTTTGCAAACACTGATACTCAGTATCTCTCAAAAGGTAGATATTATACCCATTTTAGAGAAGAGAAAACTGAGACAGAGAGGTAAAGTGACTTGCCCAAGGCCACAGAGGAAATCACTTTCAAAGCAAGGAATTCCTGGCTCCCATTCCTGTGTTCAAATCAACACACTGTGCCTTCTTCTCTGATCAACTTTATCTGCACTGTAAAGTCAAAAAGTGACACCAATCCTGTATGCAGTATCTCATTAATCAACAAGTGGTAAAGAAATAGCTACAAATTTGTTGACATTTTATAATTCAGCCATACAAGCAAGATGTACTTAACTTCCAACCATTGTTGATACTGTTGATCACTTATTTAACAGACATTTAGATAGAACTGAAATACAGGGTTTTCTAACTATTTTTTAAAAACCATCAGGATGCTTTGTTATGTGTATAAACTGAAATATCCACACATACCTGTTTACTAGCTGATCAAACAATAAACTTTGATTCAAAGTTTCAAATCTATTTTTCCTGGACCGACAACTTTTTCTCACTTCTATATCTCCGTTTATGCAAGCATGGTCCCCATCTCCCTTTTTTTCCCCTCGAAGGGGATGGCTTTTGAGAGCTAAGAGAAATTTGTATTACTACTTCAAAATTCAGGAAACAACATTTTTACAAACAAGAATTCAATGATCAGATTACTTAGCAAGGATAAGAAACCAAATGATAATAAGTTGTAGTCAGTTCTCCCCGAATGTGCATCCTGACATTTACTGTAATGAGATATCTGTTTTAAGTCCCTACCAATGTTATTTTACTAACTGTACTTCTGTGCCATTTGAGCTAGTTATTTTCACATAAATATACATTATTTTGTGGTAAGCTTGTTTTTGAACACCAAATAGTCAGTATTTTAAAGTTAACATTATGACAGTCATCCATCCTTAGCACAGTTTCAGTTCTTACTCTTTCCTTTAAGTACAGTGACAAAAGGTTTTATATTACTGATAAAAATCTATTGTATGCAAAATAAATTTATATGTATGCTACTCTGTCCAGTGCCCAGCCCTATGGAGCCCCATTTTAGTTGGTTCTTTAGGCACTACAGTAATAAAAGTGATCAATTCCAGTAAGTATTTTAGTAAGTATTATTAAATATACTAACAGACTCAATACAGAACTAAGAGACAGAAATTAAGTAGTATAGACATGAAAATTGAATATGTTTTTAGTTGAAATTTGAAATGAACTGGCAAATTCCTAAGGTGAAGATTCATAGGAACACTGTTCTAGGTGGCGGGAGTGACGACTTCTAGGCAGGGCTGGAGCAGCTGTCAGCCCCGGGGCCACCCACCAGAACAGCTGACCAGCTGTCAGCCCCAGGACACCTCAGCAGCAATCAGTCCCAGAGCAGTGACGCCTGGGTCAGCTGACCAACGGCCAAGCCCTGGGCCCAATGAAGCAGTGATTCCCCGCTGTAGCGGTTGGGGATGGAGGAGCAGCAATTAGCCCCTCAAGCTGGAGCAGAGGTGAGACTGGAGCAGCTGCAAGCTCCAGCAGTCCTGGTAGTGCTCTGTTTGTCCCCCTCCCCCTCCCATGGTATTTTTACTAAAAGTCAGGGACTGGTCACAGGTAGAGCCCTGTTGATCTGTGGATATCCATCGATCGGATGCAGACGCATATTTTATATCTGGAGCCCTGCAAATCTGCAGATATCCACTTTATATCCATGGCCCATGTTTGCCAATCGGATGCAGATACAAATTTTGTATCCACATAGAGCTCTAGTCACAAGCTTCCGTGAATTTTTGTTTATTGCCAGCAACCTATCCCTGACTTTTACTAAAAATACCCCTGACAGAATCTTAACCTTACACATGCCCAAAGGAAGCATTTAATAAATCATCTGAAGGAATCTGAGAGAAAACAGTTTCTTGTAAACACAGGGAGAAATACACCAATTAAGGTGTCAAAATATATACATTTGAGAATCATCAACATAAAAGTAGTTAACATTATATATAGACATAAAATAACCTTAGGGAAAATACTCACATAAGCTACGTCCAGTTGGTAATGTAGCACCAGTCTGAGATGTTAACCTGGAAAACAATTATATTAAATATGCAAAATATATCAACAATTTATATAAATGTATATCAAAATATATCAATTGACTATATAAAAGCTACAATGCAACCAACACTTTTGAAATAGAAATCCTTAAGTGTTATAAACTGAGCATAATTTAAAGCATTTGTGAAATATGATCTCAAGAATTTGACTTGCATCTGAATTTGGAACTGAAGTTGGCAATGGCCACTGTCAGAAGACAAGATACTGGGCTAGATGGACCGTTGGTCTGCCTTGTGTTCTTAACATTATACTAATATTTTATACTAATAAACAATTTTAACTAGTATGACCATACAGAAAAAAATACGTATCAGTATCTGTTCCACTAATAAGCTATATCACTTCACTTATGTCCCCTCCTGTTAAATAAGCAACACTCAGGTTCCAGAAACAGTACGCTTGCTGCTGCTAGTCAGAAGCAAATACCATGTAAGCTCTTAATCTTTTGGTAGATAACTGAAACCAATGAAAACAAAAGCAATAAAAATGTGCAGGGCAAAGTTATGAAAACAAAAAAAAAATCAAATCTATTTAACAAATGTATTAACTGAAGGAAAAGGCAGTGACAAATCAAGATTACTTAAATCAACAGTAAAAATACTACTTAAAACCTCAATCATAAAGTATTCTGTGTTTCTTTTTTTAAAGTTAGTTTTCCTAAAGGGAAGTTAGCTCCCACTGGGTGGTATGAGAATCAAAATATGATCCAAACCTCTTCCAGCAATTACTTTAATTAACAAATTATTGTACCATAAATTCAGTCTTGAATTTTACATTAACAGAAATATAATCTTTTACTCTTAAGTTAACTTATTAAATAATAAGTTATGTTGTTAGAATTAAAACGTACAAATTCCCTAAAATCATGATAGAATATTAGCTGAAAATAACCTGTTGGTACCAGTATATATAAAATCAAAATAGATTAGTCAAATCAAGAATTTATATAGCTTGGGTCATCCTGAAGGATCTTAAGTGTTTTACATGTGTATAAGGACCATTGAACTGCAATAACTATTGTGCACACTGGAAGGCAGAGGGGGACAACTGATTTTAGTTTGGAAAGTGAATAAATTAACCAGATGAAAAAAGGAAAAGGGAAATAATTTGACCCAGGCTCCACTGCCCCTTTACTCTTGCAAATATTTCTACTTCTGAAGAGATGGGTTTAACTAGGATATGGGCTTCTGCTATTATTTACCTGGGAAGGCATACCAATTTTTCATAAAACAAGGGACTTACCATGACAGACCTCAAAACTTTGTCACAGTGATGGAAAGGAGAATTGCATCTGCAAATGATGACCCTCTCATGCATTTTTGACAAACAAACATTAGCAATGGCTTTATGTTCACATATATTTGTTACTGAATACCAAAAAGCAGAACCGCCAAACAGGTTATTATGCATGGCTCTTCGGAGCTTGTTCAAGAAGCCCATTGCTAAAATTTTATTTTAAACTCAGATCTCTACTTTAAATCTAGTTTCTATAGTAGAGCAAGATCCAATCATCAGACACATTGAAATACTTCTTAAAAAAGCAATGATGTTAGTTCCAATGTCCTGGCCAAATTTTAGTTCAGACAAACTGAGTTCACCTAAGTGATATTCTTCCAGGGCGAATTAAAAACCCTCAGATTTTATTTAAATTAAAATATGGGTCTATTTTTCAAAAATAAGTTATTTAAAATTAAATTTGAAATTGACAACCTACGTATAAGCCTAAATGTATTATAATCTATCATAATTGTTTACGTTAAATACAAAAAATAATATTAAGCAGTACATATTTGCTGCCCATTTTAAAGAAAGTCAAACCATTGGACTGGTGGAAGTCACAGAATAAGCATCTGGAACTGGAGTTTTCCGACGTGATAAATGTTTTTGACAGTAGCTGCCTTTTCTGCGGGTGCAGGGAGAAGGTGTTTTTTTTCCATTTCACTTTATTCAACTAGATCAGTTCAATGACTAGTTCATTCAAAGTTAAGAGACCAACTGGGAACTGAAAAAGCAGGAAATCTTGCTTTCCTCTTACAATGGATCAATAAAAAACTAGGAAAGAATGAGACCTACACTAGCTCTAAAATCTTGAAGGACTGGTGACAGAATCGACCATTTCAATTCACTAACTATAGATAACACTTCCTGTATATCAGAGGTGGCTGTATATGCTTCAAGATGATTTCTGAACAAAGAATGCTATATAATAAGCTATAGTCATACATTTTTCAGTTTAAATCATTATCTGTCTTATCCACATCAATTTGCACCAATTAGGGAATCTAAATGTGTCCCACCTTAGGGGATGTAGCTCACATAATGAGCTATTGTAGTTCCCATATGTTAATAGTAACAAGGATGACTGTCTCTCACTTACTGAGTTTAAAACAATATGAAACAATGTCTAGTCCTATACAATATGCAGTAGCAGTTGCAAGGGCCAAGATCAGTGTTCAAACAAGCTGTTCCAGGCACAACAGCTTGAGGCTTTTGCTTGGTGTCCATATACTAGTATAATTACTTGTATCCAACTTGAAGAAGGAAACCTAAAGCAGGAAACTTCTTCTTAAAATTAAATCAACAGGTCAGAAAAATGAAACAAATGCCTCCTTTGGTTTGGGCTATATAGAATGCATAGTACTTTGGCCTGCTTCTAACGTGCTAAACTCCTGATTCAGCCATGAGTTGCCTAACAATAGAGAGGCTGAAATCATCATTGAAAAGGAGAAGGCTGGACCATCTTGTATACAAGAAGATGAAAACACACAGAGTTCCTAAATTTAAATTTAGGGTCAGATGCTTATTCCTTGAGCACATAGAACTCCAAATGAACTCACCGAGAGTTCTGGATGCACAAACAATGTACAATTGGACCCTAACAAATTCCACAATTCCCATTTTAACATATAAGGTGGTGTCACATAAGGAGGAACACAACCCATAGGATTCACATAGGGTAGGTCTTCACTACCCGGATCAGTGGATAGCAATCAATCTTCTGGCGATCGATTTATCACGATCGATTATCGTTAAGAGGCGCAAACTGGAGTTAATGGGGGAGCCCACTGCCGACTGCCGCCGCGATGAGGACGGCAGGTAAGTCAGCCGAAGATATGCCAACTTCAGCTACGTTATTCATGTAGCTGAAGTTGCGTATTTTCGGTCGATCCCTCCCCCCTACTGTAGACCAGCCAACAGTTTTCATTCTAGAAGTAAGACAATGTAGACTATAAGAAAACAGGTCAACAATAATATGATTCAAAAGTATGCTGTTTCAAGATAATGCACATTCTTTCACACTCAATGTAAGTGGATGTATTTAAGTTTAGTAAAATGAACAGAACTTTGCCTTTTCATTCAGTGGACCAGTTACCTGGACTGTCCAGCTGAAATGCTCCATTCCTCTCGCTGCCCAGTATTGCGTGATTTTGATTTGTCTTTGCACACAGGATCAGCATGTTTCAAGGTACGTTTGGCTGGAGGGGATATGTGGCTATCACTCAAACTAGCATCACTACCTTCATCTTTCTGAAAAAGACAAAGCATCACACCACATTTGATTAGTTCATTTTTACACTTCCCATAACAAAAATAAGATTCCCCTAATTACCTAAAGAAAGTCAAACCAAATTCACAAAAACAGCAGTGCTTTACTGAACTCATGTACCTTAAAAATGCACACATGCTGAAGGCTAACTCACCAGTTCATGCAGCAAAATCTTAACACTCAACTTATGAGCGTAAAATATTAAAATTCTGTACTTAATTTATAATGCTTCAAAACTAAATCTTTATAGTTTTCCAAAACCTATTGTACTGTATCCTTGAAAACAGTACTGCCCTCGCTATTACTGTAATTCATAAAATACCTTTTCTATTGTATTACTGAATTTTTTAAAGTAGCTATTAGAAAAAGGAACAGCAAGATACTGTGACCTGTTCTCTCTCAGACCTTTAGCAAAATGATTAACACATGAATTCTAAAGCATCCATCACCAAAGTGTTTGGACAATTTTATGATTTGTGATTCAGTTTAAAAAATGTGCAAATATTGAGATAACTCTCAATAAAAATGGAAAATGTTATATTTTCAGAAGTTTTTAATCAGAAATCAAAAATATTTTAAAAGGAAACTAAACGCCTTTTCCTCTTTCAACACTCTTCCTTTACAGTTTTCAATAACAGCATAAAGGCCTAGTAGAAAAAATACTTTTAAATACCACACTAACCACATTGATCCATGAGGAAAAAGCAGACAAGGGAGATAGTAAGACATCTTAACAAACCCCAAAATAAGTGATGTACACAATTTCTAGCCAATTAAAAACATCCCTTCATCAGGCATTGTCTATAATCATATAAAAAAATTGTAAACAAAAAATGCAAAAAAAAAACAAAAAAAAAAACCACTCAGCAGATTTCAGTGAAACACGTCTTTTCCCTTCAAAGAAATTACTCAAAGTTAAAGACCCACCCTAGGTACAGTAAAACCTCGATTTAACGGCCCTCGATTTAACGGACTTCGGATGCAATGGACAAAATTTCTGATTCATATCAGACCGCAACCCCTCCCGGCTGCCGCCTCCCCGGTCGGGCTGGCTGCCGGCTGCCGGCTCCCGCCCCGATGCGGGCCGCGGGCGGGCCGGCTGCCGGCTCCCGCCCCGATGCGGGCGGGCCGGCTGCCGGCTCCCGCCCCGATGCGGGCGGGGCGGCTGCCGGCTCCCGCCCCGATGCGGGCGGGCCGGCTGCCGGCTCCCGCCCCGATGCGGGCGGGCCGGCTGCCGGCTCCCGCCCCGATGCGGGCAGCGGGCGGGCCGGCTGCCGGCTCCCGCCCCGATGCGGGCAGCGGGCGGGCCGGCTGCCGGCTCCCGCCCCGATGCCGGCAGCGGGCGGGCCGGCTGCCGGCTCCCGCCCCGATGCCGGCAGCGGGCGGGCCGGCTGCCGGCTCCCGCCCCGATGCCGGCAGCGGGCGGGCCGGCTGCCGGCTCCCGCCCCGATGCCGGCAGCGGGCGGGCCGGCTGCCGGCTCCCGCCCCGATGCCGGCAGCGCGCGGGCCGGCTGCCGGCTCCGCCCCGATGCCGGCAGCGCGCGGGCCGGCTGCCGGCTCCCGCCCCGATGCCGGCAGCGCGCGGGCCGGCTGCCGGCTCCCGCCCCGATGCCGGCAGCGCGCGGGCCGGCTGCCGGCTCCCGCCCCGATGCCGGCAGCGCGCGGGCCGGCTGCCGGCTCCCGCCCCGATGCCGGCAGCGCGCGGGCCGGCTGCCGGCTCCCGGCTCCCGCCCCGATGCCGGCAGCGGGCGGACCGGCTGCCGGCTCCCACCCCGATGCCGGCAGCGGGTGGGCCGGCTGCCGGCTCCCACCCCGATGCCGGCAGCGGGCGGGCCGGCTGCCGGCTCCCACCCCGATGCCGGCAGCGGGCGGGCTAGCTGCCGGCTCCCGGCTGCCGCCCGGGTCGCAGCAGCGGTCGGGCTGCATCGCTGCCGCCCCAACCCTGTGTCGGGCGGGCTGCTGCTCCGACAGCTCGGGTTTTTTTTTTTTTTATTAAATAACGGAATTTTTGATTTAACTGACACCCCCTCACCCGAATTAGTCCGTTAAATGGAGGTTTTACTGTACTGTGTATTATCTTACTAGAGGACAGATTAACTACAGTGATAGCATTGTAGCAAGTTTCTATACATTGTTGCAAGTTTCTGTACTAGAGAAGCACAGTTAAAGCACCATCGACAAGCCCCACATTCTTCAGGCTAGAAAGCTGTCAGGTAAACTTTTCAAGACTTGTCCCTTCTCCAAAGAAAACTGGCTGTGGGTTTCAATAAAATACATAAGCTATCTTTTATTAGGTCTACTATATTAAAACTCCACTCATTTGCCATAATGAAATGATGTATATATTACCAAGAGGGAGCTGGTAATTAAAATGTAGTGGGAAAGACATATCAACGAGAATAGAAAACACATTTATATATATATATATATATATATATATATGACACAGTATGGAGTTTGTAGCAAAGTTAAGCAAGAATTCAACTTACTAAAGAATGCTATCTGACAGAAGGAGCCCAATTTAGAGGCTGAGCGACGTTCACATTCCAGTATGAAACCAAAAATTACTCCCAAACTGCATCAAGTGTAAGCTAGCCACATGACTGGCAGAAACAGCACATGAACATGGGCAACTGCTGACCCTTTCATGGCCAAAATGAAAAATCTATGCACAAAATGCAGTACCATAGAAAATAAAATACTTTCTTCCATATAAAATAGATGATGGTGATGGAAGTGGAAGCCAACAGGAGACAAATGAAAGTAGGTGATGAGAACATAAAGAGGTAGATGGCCATGTAGAACCTATCCTGACATTTCAAGAACAGAATCTGGTTTTGGATCACCGTGAAAAGATCAGAAAATAGAATGAAGGGCAGAGGTAGAGGAGGATAGTAAGACCTACCAAGAACCAAATGCAGCATATCCAATAGATGGTGCCTCTATATTAACATTAAGACGCGTACCTAAACATTTTGCATATTATTATTTTTGCTCTTCTTTGCAGAAAGTCAAATCATCTAACAACCATGGGTTAACATCACTTGGACTTTGCAATTCACACTTCTATTGCATATATCTAATGTGCTCTCAAAGCACTTTATAAGCATTAATGGGTTTAGCCTCAACAACATTGAGAAGTGCTCAAAGACTGCAGAAGACAACTTACTCATCATAATTAACAATCCAGCCAGAAGAAAACAAGAGGCAACTTCAGAGACCCACAGAGGAAATGACTGTACAGGTAACACTAGAGCAGGAGTAACTAACCTGTGGCTCCAGAACCACATGCGGCTCTTCAGAAGTAAATATGTGGCTCCTTGTATAGGCACTGACCCCGGGGGCTAGAGCTACAAGCAACAGCTTTCCTATGTGCCGGGGGGGGGGAGGGGTGCTCACTGCTCAACCTCTGCAACAGCTCCTGTCCTCACTCCACCCCCTCCCCTGAGCCTACCATGACCTCGCTCCTCCCCCGCCCCTCCCCCGCTCCCCCTGCACGCCACAGAACAGCTGATCTGGAAATGCGGAGAGGGAGGAGGTGGTGCTGAGGTGGGCAGGAGGCGCTGGGAGTAGGGGGAGGGAGCGGATGGGGGGGGGCTACTGATGTATTACTGTGGCTCTTTGGCAATGTACATTGGTAAATACTGGCTCCTTCTCAAACTCAGGCTGGCCACCCCTGTATTAGAGAGTCTTCCAGTGCAGAAGGTACATTAAAGAAGAAATAATCAAGACTGGGAGAATGGGGAGTTTGGGGTCACACAGCAGCTGTCTTAGGGCATGTCTATACTTACCTCCAGAGTGATTGCTCCAGCGGAAGTCGATTTATCATGTTTAGTGAAGATGTGATAATAAACTATTGAGCGCTCTCCTGTCGACTCCAGTACTCCACCAGAGAGAGATGCGCACATGGAATCTATGGGGGAGTATCAGTAGTCCATCTACCGCAGTGAAGACATAGCGGTAAGTAGATCTAAGTATGTCGACTTCAGCTATGTTATTCATGTAGCTGAAGTTGCGTAACTTAGATCAATTTCCTCCCCTCCGCCAGTGTATACCAGGCCTTAAATGTGGAGATTACACTGCTTCTATTGCAACAGCAAGACATCCAATGTCCTAGGTAGCAGAGCTATTAGGAATGTCAGAAAATGTTTAAACTAGGAACAAAGTAGAATTTTGCTCATATAAAAACTGATTATACATCTCCAATTTACCAATCAGGATTTATGGGTTGCCTAACTGGAATGACAAACTGCAATTACTCCAGGGTAAAACAATTAAGAAACATTTTGGAGGAAGGTGTGGCAGGTGGAGTTTTGTTACACATGCAAAGGGAGAGAAACTATTACAGTATTGTGCAACTGGCTAACATGCAGTCCCACAAATATCATATTGTAAGATCTTCTCTCCATTTACAAAAATACATACATTTTTGCCCAGGTTGCATGGCATATGTTAATTAACCCCTGTTAAAATCCCAATTTTAACACTTGTTAGCTAGTTAAAGTAACCCTGCGGGGGAGCCTAACAAACATGTAAAACTGTAACTGTCTTGTCTTCACTAGGATCCAATACAACCTAGATTGACAAGGATTAAACACACACCTTGTTTCCCCAGTGAACATCCAGACTGACTTTTTGCAGATCTAACTTCTTTTTTTTTCCCAAGCATTCATATCTTATCCAACAATGTAGAACCAAATTTTAAAACTTTAAATAAACCAGTGGTTATGGATCCCAAAATCCTATTAAAATTCAGGTAAATCAGTAGTAGAGCTCTCCATTATAACTCACAAACATTAAATGGACATCAAGTCTTGTTTAAAGTTATAAGATGTTCATTAACAAATCTATTTTGCAACTAACAACCAGCAAAAAGTCTATACCTTGACTCCACAGAACACTCACAAAATTATAGTTCTGTACCATATACCCCATAGCAGGGTGGGCAAACTTTTTGGCCTGAGGGCCACATTGGGGTTCAAAATTGTGTGGAGGGCCAGGCAGAGAAGGCTGTGCCTCCCCAAACAGCCTGGCCCCATCTGACCCCCACCCACTTCCCACCCCGACGGCCCCCCTCAGAACCTCCGACCCATCCAACGCCCCCATGCTCCTTGCCCCCTGATCGCCCCCTCCAGAGACCCCACCCCACCCTATCTGCCCCCCAGGACCACCCCCTACCTAAGCCCCCCTACTTTTTGTCCCAACTGCCCTGATCCCTAGCCACACCCCTGCCCTGGAACCCCCCCCGTTCCCCATCCCCTGACTGCTCCCTGAGACCCTCTGCCCCTTATCCAACCCCCTGGCCGCCTTACCATCCCTCCAGACATGCTGGTGTGACTGATCACCAGGGTGTGCAGCCCCGCCCACCAAGAGCACTGGGGGACACAGGGGGAAGGGGGCAGCGAGGGAGGAGCTAGCCTCCCCAGCCGGATCTCAGGGGCCGGTTAGGAGTCCACAGGCCAGATCCCACCCGCGAGCCATAGTTTGCCCACCCCTGGCTTATAGCCACATCTATACATGCTGTGTGAACTGCCAAAGATGTGTTCTGTGCCATTATTGAAGTGCACCACTAATGCAAGTCAATCTTAATGAACACTTCCTTTCTGAAATGCCAGGAGTTACTCTGTGCAACAGAGAAGAGGAATTACATGTGAAGTTGCAGCACTGGTTGAAACTAGCCTGAGTGGTACAGGAGAACAAAGCTAACTAAAGAAGAAAAAGACAGGAACAACAATGTAATACTCCCTAAAGCCATTTGATAACTTGCTGTAAAACTTAATACACCATTATTAAAAACAAAGCAGGTTTTTGCTTAACATAGGCTACAGTATGTTTTGCTTAACTTTGCTTAACATAGGCTACAGTATGTTTTGCTTAACTTTGCTTAACATAGGCTACAATAACTTTTAATTAATTATTATACCACTATATGGTAAATACAAAGGATTATGAATTAACCTAGAAGGTCATCATCCACATGGATAATGAAGTCGTCAATGACAACAAGCCTTGACATTTCCAACCAAGCTGATAAATAACTCAGTTCGCTCAGGAAATCAGAGGTGTAGTAGTAAAGAAACAATATATTTCATTGCATGATTTTTACTAAGTTGGCACTCTCAATTCAATCTAGTTTTGGAATAAGAGTTTTGATACATTTAGGCCACTTATGGAACTCTTCTGAAATTCCCAGGTTGTATAAGTGCAACTATTGATTCAGCTGCACTCAAATTTGTATCAGTGGACACCCTGGTATAGAAAATGTTTCCATCATGATAAAACCAGCTCTCTCAATCATCTATTTTATGGAATAATATGCCTAAACATTCCCATGTCTTTAACCAGTGGCCACATCCAACACAATTATTATATTGTTCATATCATTTCAACAAAACTTGATACAATAGAGTTTTCCACCTATTATTTTACTCCCTTCAACATCTATAATCTCTTCTAGAATTCACCATCATGAGCAACAGGGGTCTCAAACTCAAATGACCACGAGGGCCGCATGAGGACTAGTGCACTGGCTCGAGGGCCGCACCACTGACACACACACACACACACCCTCGCTGCCCCGGCTGTGCCCCCACTCCACCCCTTCCAAGAGGACTAGTGCACTGGCCCTGAGGGCCGCACCACTGACACACACCCCGCCCTTGCTGCCCCGGCTCCGCCCCCACTCCACCCCTTCCAAGAGGTTCCACCCCTGCCCCACCTCCTCCTCTGAGCACGCAGCTCCCTATTCCCTCCTGGAAAGCGCTAGGCACCACCAACAGCTGTTTGGCAAACAAAGCAAGAGCAATCTAGGAAGTCCAGAGCTAGAAACACGCGCGGCCCAGCCAGGCAGCAGAGAAGCCTCCACTTCTGGCCCTTCCGTCCTGCAAACTGCTATGGGGAGACGGGGGAGGTGGAGGGGGGCGGGAAGCTTGGCGGGCCGCAGGGAAGGGCTTGGCGGGCCGCATGTGGCCCCCGGGCCGCATGTTTGAGACCCCTGATGAGCAACATATTCAATTTCAATATTTTTAAAATTAATTTCTTAACTATAAAAGCAAAAGAGTCCTGTGGCACCTTACAGACTAACAGACGTATTGGAGCATAAGCTTAAGTGGGTGAATACCCACTTCGTCAGATGCATTTCATGGTATTCACCCACGAAAGCTTATGCTCCAATATGTCTGTTAGCCTAAGGTGCCACAGGACTCTTTTTCACTTTTGCAGATCCAGACTAACACAGCTACCCCTCTGTTTCTTAACTATATCGTTTTAAAGATGTCCAAATTATTCAATTACTATTCTCTTCTCATTTACCAAATTAACCTCCTGAAATTTACCTGTATTTAATAACTAAATGTTATCAGGAAATTTGCTTCTACTTTTGCCTTTATCTCCTTGAAATAAGATTTAGGATTTGTAGATATTAACATTGCTCCTGAGAGGAATGTTTTCACAAACCTTCGAAGATCTGGGGTCAGTAACCACTGGTTATTTGTATATTCTGAACAGCAATGCAAACATATCTCAGGGTATTGATGAACTGGGCTACTAAAGGATTTTATTATTTAAGATGGGTGTAACAAGTGGAGAAGAAAACAAAGAGGTGACCTGCTAAAGAATTTATCTTGTCTCTACCATACCAGGCAGGCCTGTTGTGATGTCCTATTTAGAAGAAACTACTACTTGTTTTTTCTTGAGGGAGGAAAAATGTTCTACTAAATACTATACTATGTGGGATCACTTTATAAGCATTTTTATTCCTCAGACATAAAAAGATACATACACTTTTTCCAAAGGGAAGTCCAGGTCTAGATCACATTGGCATTGTGAATTTTGTGGTTTAAGTGCAGTTCAGATGATAAAACAAACAGTTAGTTAAAAGTGGTGTAATTCTGTACACAACTGCACAACTGAATCTAACCCAACTAGTTAGGATTGCTACTCTTTTGTATTTCCTTATATGCCAATACACTTTAACAACCTATTTGTTTTTTCTGCACCTAGCCTATCAAACCATCTCAGTCAAAAAAATACACGGGCTAATACCCACTTCGTCGGATGCAAGCAGTGGAAGTGTCCAGGAGCAGGTATAGATAAGTAGGCAAGAACGAGGTAGGAGGTAACGAAGTTAGTCTAATCAACAGAGCCAGAAGTGTACCCAGAGGCCTGCTGCTGCAAGACAGGCCCAAGAAAGAAAACAACAGAACAGCACTGGCCATCACCTACAGTCCTCAGTTAAAACCTCTCCAACACATCATCAGTGATCTACAACCCATCCTGGACAATAATCCCTCACTTTCACAGGCCTTGGGAGGAAGGCCAGTCCTGGCACACAGACAACCCACCAACCTTAAGCAGATTCTCACCAGCAACAGCACACCGCGCCATAGTAACTCCAACTCAGGAACCAATTCAAGCAACAAACCTCGATGCCAACTCTGCCCACATATATACACCAGCAACACCATCACAGGAGCTAACCAGATCAGCCACACCATCACTGGTTCATTCACCTGCACATCTACCAATGTCATACATGCCATTATATGCCACCAATGTACCTCTGCTATGTACATCGGCCAAACTGGACAGTCCCTATGAAAAAGGATAAATGGACACAAATCAGATATCAGGAATGGCAATATACAAAAAACCTGTAGGAGAACACTTCAACCTGCCTGGACAAACAATTACAGATTTAAAAGTCACCATACTGCAGCAAAAAAACTTCAAGACCAGACTGCAAAGAGAAACTGCAGAGCTGCAATTCATTTGCAAAATTGACACAATCAATCTGGGATTGAACAAAGATTTTGAATGGCTTGATAATTACAAAAACAGCTTCTCCTCTCTCAGAGTTCACACCTCCAATTCAGCTGCTAGAGGAATACCTCACCCTCCCTGATTTGAGATAACAAGCTGGTTCAGGCTGATTGGACTAACCTTGTTACCTCCTACCTGGTTCTTGTCTACTTATCTATACCTGCCCCTGGACACTTCCACTGCTTGCATCCGACGAAGTGGGTATTAGCCCACGAAAGCTTATGCTTCAATACTTTAGTTAGTCTTTAAAGGTGCCACAGGACTCTGTTACCTCTGCTACTCCAGACTAACACGGCTACCTCTCTGATTCTTAAAAAAATACACAAATCCAAAATATACTCAACTGATGAAGAGTTGGGTAGGAGTGCAGATTTAGGGGAGAAAGCTATAACAAAAGTTCTGAATTCCATTGTCCTGCCTTCTGGGAGATTAAAAACTTGCAGAGTTTTCCACCATGTTCATACAGGTCTCCCCACCCCATTAGCAATTTGAGGTGGAAATCTGGATCTTCAATTTTACATGCCAAGAGAGAAGGAAAGAGTTCAAGATTACTGTCTATAACCCACATTTCAGTCTATACTTCCTGTTCTGGATTCACCCTATAACCTTTCTAGGGAAGCATTAATAGCCTGCTGGAATGGGCACTGGAATGGGACTCAGAAGACCTGGGTTCAATTTCTAACTCAAACTGGTCTGCTCAGTGATCTTCCCTCCCTATACCTTAGTTTCCGCATCTGTGAAGAAAAATGGGGATAAGGACACTGATCTCCTTTGTAGAGCACTTTTAGACCTACTAATGAAAGTGAGGTGCTAGGTATTATTTCATTAAGAACAGTATTATTATATTTGGTGTCAGTCATTTTAAGTGAGTCATGGAAAGGTTCCATAGCTTCCCTCAGCTGTGTTTTCAGTTTTGTTCTTGTATGGTTCCAGATCCTTGTTGTTAATTACATCAAGTTAGATTTCCCAAGACTGACAGTAGTGTCATCCTCCTGTAATTTGTCAAATTCCTTCAAAACCTCTTTCAATTGCGTTTGAAAATTTAGTGCTCTCTTTTACAGTCTTTTGCAAAATTCTTTGACTTAAGTTCTCTTCATGCTCGGTGCAAATTTAATCATATTTATGGTAGTTGGAATAAAACAGAGTAACAGTTTTACTAAAAATTCCATCAAGTGTCACTGGCAAACTAAAGCATAAAGCCTGCTTTTTCCATTCAACCAACCATGAAGGCTGGTAGTGGATGCCAAAGTATTTTTTATCTTCTGCAATGTGCTTGAGGACTGTGTTATAGGTTGCTTCTTTCACAGGAAGTTTTGGTTAGCATGCTGAACCACTTAGGAGTCAGAAGTTTAGGATGTTTGCACCTGAGCTCTCCTCTTTTTCATTTTAATTTGGTTGTCTGAGGAAAACTGCAAAGAACTTACCTTGTTATAATTTTCCCTGGATATGTGGAAGGCACATTTAGCCACTTGGACATAATATTCTATGGTTTTCTTTTTTCACACTGACTCAATAGCATTTTCCCCTGTATATATACATGCAGTCATTACTTTGTAATGACTTCATGTTCACCCATCTATCCTGCATCAGTGTCAATGATTATTTTAATTGTTTAAATTTTCCTCTGTTTATTTAAAGCAACTAGTGGCAAGTTTAAATTTGTCTGGAGAAGTATATTTGTGATGAGTGCTTCAATCATTGATTTAAATTTTTTGCTAGGTTGAAAGGTGACACTTACCCATAAAAAGAGATTGTGACTTTCTTACCAAGTCTACTTTCAATTGTTTGTATGCCATAGTCACAGACAGATTATTGGGTTTTTTGGACGTCACAGAACAGAAAATATTCCTGATGATGTAGATCTGCTGGACAGCCTTGTAACTGATTTATATAATGATTGATGCGATGTTTCAATGGTGACCATGGCATCAGTAATACCTTACCTGCAGAATCATCAAAACTTTTTCAGTATTTTGCTCTTCTGCTTTAATAACCAATCTTTAATTTAGTGGCACATCTGATAAATCTGTAGAAGCCTATTTTCTGAACTTTTTAAAAGAAGCATGAATCCTTCCCCACTCACTACTTCATTTCTTGACAATATTTACATTGTACATCAGAAGAATCACTTTTATTATTTCAGTATATTCAATTTCTTATTTCCTACAACTTCCTTCAACTTCAGGCATGTCAAGTCACACAGATGTTTACTAATCACTAAAAACTAACTCCCACTCTTTTCAAATATTGATAAGCAGTTTTGACATTTACTAGTTAGAACAAGAAACAAACACCTAGTGCAGTGATGCTCCATTTTTTTGCATATTGGTACCCAATTCTCTATACAGTGACCATCCCATTTACCACTATGAAAAGGGCAGAGTATTTGCAATTACCTGATACCTGTTCACAACTGCCACATTAAGAGCCCCTGATTTAGTTAATTTAACGCTGCAAAAATTGAATATAAAATGTTAGCCAGTTTTATATTGAACTATATCAGACATCCTTCCCACCTTACAGAAATTTCTAGATTCTATTATCAAACCATTTGAAATATATAGAGTTCATGTAAATATTTAATAACAGACGCTCAAAAAACAAAAGAAAAATATTCAAAATCTAGCATAGACCAACTTGTTGTTTTTTTCCTTAGCATTTTTTTCCTACAGCCCAAACTCCAAGGTCACACAAGAGTTTAGAACTACATTTAAAAACTACTGTATTAATTTAAATTTGAAAGGGTGGGCATAATATATAAAATTTGTAAACGTTCTTTTGGATGTATGATGTAAGGTGCTATAGAAATATCATACAAGGTAGACAGCCAAATTTATTCCTCTCTACTGCTACTGATAAAGCAATGTGTTTGTTGTATGTATTTTAAGTTAGGTAAAGAAAGCCTAAAGTGTATGGCAAGGCACTCCTTTTAGCACTCCTATAAATCTAATTAAATAAATAAGAAGATCATGGAGCAAGAAGATCAGAAGAATGCTGGGACCTGAAACGTCCATAGCAGTTGGACAGCGACCAGTGGGGTTGTGGGAATAGACACAGAAGATTTGGTAGGGGCAGCAGGAACACTCACTGAGGAGCAAAATACCTGCCAAAGGTAACAAGGAAGCAGATTAATGAGACAAGACCAGGCTCAGAGACCAGGAAAATGAGTCAAAGGGAAAGCAGAACAAGAAGTTAACAAACCAGGGAGAAAATAGCAAAGAAAAAAGGATGGAGAAATACCCTGTTTCCCCAAAAGTAAGACATCCCCCGAAAATAAGACATACTTCCAGTTTTGCCTCTCGCTGTAATATAATGTAATGTAATTTTGGGAGCAAAAATTAATATAAGACACTGTCTTATTTTCGGGGAAACACGGTATACCTGGAAAGATACATAAGCTCATGGTCTTCTCTCTCTCTGCACTAGAAGTGATGTGAGGGCTTTTACTGCCCAAACTGGGAGTGATATATTAGTAATAAAATATATCACCACTGAAATGACCCGGTCATAGCTACAACCAGAGTAGCAGAAGACTAAAGGTCATCCATGACTAGGTACTGGATACTTTGTGTGAAAAGAGCTTTATAAAGATTTATACAGTAATAAATTAAATTACTGAGCTAAACATCAACAGCTTATCAGTGCACAGCAGCTTAGGGCAGAAAGTACAGAACAATATACCACACCCAACTGAAAGTACAGGGGGAACTGGGTGATCAGAATGTAATTAACTGAGCTAATTATCTTGCAGAACCCTGAGCTAAACACAATTCTGGCAAAAAATGCCATGGGATCTTTAATGAAGTGTCTGTGACCTGTTTTAAGACTCATCTGAAAGATGGCAGGTCCATAAGCAGCCTCCATTAATGCTACACTGGGATACTGGTTTAGTACTCAGAGGAAAGAGTGCAACTTACTATATCAACACCATTTCCCGAATGTTCTTTTGAGGTCTTATTCACATATTAATTAGGTGTTATCCTGCTTCACTTCTGAGTTCCAATGAGGTCAAAATCTAGAATAGTATGACTGCAGAATAGGACCAGCAGTTTCAAGAAGAATGTGTAATTATTTTTCTATATGAAAATGAGCCATTAGTATGTGACCCAATTCCCAGATTATCACAGGCAAAATGATTTGGTAGACTGCTTTTGAAAACTCTATTCCTACATACCCATTTGTGCACATTAAATGGTATAATGACAAACAGACTTTAAGTATACTAGAATATTGGCAGGAAGTTGACAACTTGGAACAACTGCTCCATTTCCCACTATGCACAGATGTGTGAACAACACAGCACTAAGGAACAAATTACATGATTTATTCCTGAATTTCTCATGCCAGGTCTCAAAGAAAGAAACACCACTAAAGAAAAAAATCCTAGCTTTCATTACCACCCTAAAAAGATGGGTTTCCTCAAGAATCTGCCTTAAACTGAAATCTTTTTCATAACTTCATAAGAACTGTGCAAGTTTTAGCTGAAATACTCCCATCAGAATTACTGAAAACAGTAAAACTAAGACAACTCAGTGGTTTGAAAATACAGAAGCATATTTTGGCAAGATATTTTTTGTTAAAGAATTTTTAAACACAGGTACAAAGTAGTGTCATTTTATTTTTCCTAAATGACCCAAGATAATTGAATTTTCCAGTGTTTTTATTCCAGCATTTTATTTTTATTTCAAATACACAGAATAGCCATCAATTTGGTAGGCACGGTCATATAGGTAACCATCAAAAGAAAATTCCAAAGGAACAAGTCCTTACAACTGTAAAAATGGAAGGTCAAGTGAAAAAGGAAAGACAAAACATAATAGATAATGCTACATCAAGTATTTTTTAAAACAAAAACAAACGTGTTATGTCTTTTGCTATTCTGTTTGAAAGGAAAAAATACTTTAATTTTACAAATTTATACACAAAAGTTTTAAAATTCATATTTTAACAAAAATAAATCAAGAACATAAAAAAAAATTAATGTGTTTCAACTGTTGACCATTAAAGAGTAACTGGTATTTTTAAGCACTAAAGAGTAGCCATGACTCTATACCCTGCAGAAGAATCTGTAAAGTTTTATCATCACCCCTTTAATGTGGAAAGCATTATTTCGATTAACTTTTATACATTTAGAAATCTGAATCAAGATATATATTTATTGTTACACTGAAAATGGTGTATAGTGCTTATGTTCCATGTAACTACAGTGCTTTATGTCAATTCCCCAATTCTGTTTGTGCTCCTATTACCAATTAAGTACAATGGAGAGCTCTATGTTGCTACTGAATAAACTGAATGTGTTGGCAGTCCTACTTTTAGCTAGGAACTTGTATTACAATAATTACAGTAATCAGAGTGCCCTCAAGTAGCTCTTCAAGTACTTTTAATGCTTCTTAGCCTAATTAAATTAGGTTAATCTTATCTAAATTTCTAAAATGTCTAACAAATACAGTGACATGATTAAAAAAAACTACAATAATATTAGTTAAGAAATAAATACATTGCTTTTAGGTTTTTTTCCAAATGTATTAAAGAATCATCTCTGTGTATTGTGAAGGTAAATTTAATGTCAATGGCTAATTAAACTCAATCATTGCAATTACAATTCCTAAAGCAGTATCTGAAAGAAATCCAAAAATCAGTTTTGTAAATTAACAATAGGAACTCAAACACTTGCATGTATTTTATGGTCAAAAAAAGTTTACTTAAAACGTCATTTACAGTTTCAGTGAGGTTCAAAATTGAAGTTTATAAACCTATTTTCATAATTTTATCATTTTGAAAAGTTAGTTGTGATAAATCTAATAAATTTCATTCCTGTCAGAATGTTTTAATATCAAGCCATAAAACACCTACAAGTCAAATTTTAATAGTAATAGTAATTTTGTACCTCTTACATAAAAGGCAACCACACCGCCCATTACACTCAGTCTTACAAATTAAGCATAAAAACAACACACCTCTCTTCCTCCTCTTCACATTCTAATGTACTAAATACTGCCATACCATTTCAGATGATAAAAATCTAATTACTTGATTTAGTGAGTAGATTTTCTTAATCTTAATATTTGATCAATACACAGCACGTGTTATATTTGAGTCTTTGAATCTACTAAGTAAATCACCTAAAACATGTTCCTCAACAACATACTAACATTTAATATGTTCGACATTTAAATATCTCACATTCCTTTCCCCTACATTTGGGTCTTTTCAAGTGTAGCCTCATAAATATGTGCAAATAATCTAAAATATATTAGAAAATGCCAAGAAAAACCACAAAGGGGGATGAAAGGGAGATATGGAAGAGCGACAAAACAGATGGGTGCAGCTCATAGCCCTGCTTCTACTTTACCAGATATGGTCAACATTTTTAAAGGATACTGTTGGCTCAATTTTAATCAATGGTATGGAACACAAAAATAATCTTAGCAATGCTCCCTGACTGGTATTTGCAAACATATTCAAGAAACAGCATTCCACGGGAAGCCCAAGTCAATACTCATATGGAAGTAAACCCAGACTCACAAAGGTATAGAGTCTAGACAATATTTTTGATTGATAGAACGCCTGCAACCTTTAACTTCCCATTCACCAGACCTCCAGTAGAGCCGGGGTTTTCAAATCACAAATAGATGGTAGGCTTTAAAGAGACACATTATTACAACCAACTTGAGAAGTAAATGAAACAATTGCCGCCAAACCCACATACATGACATGCCAATCCACCCATTTTCCCCCAACACTACAGCTACAACACTGTCTCATAACATTAATTTTATAAATCATGGCTTGGTGTGGGCTTTTTAATTCCAGCTATCTTTTTCTATATAAATATTGACGTCTAACTGCCCTATTGATATTGGCATATTTTAATCACAAAAAATTGTTAGATAATTTTTAACATTATTTCTTTGAGATCTGAGAGCCTCTGAACATAAGAATGTAAGAATAACCACACTGGGTCAAAACCAATGTTGCATCTAGCCTAGTATCATATCTTCCTACAGTGGCCAGTGCCAGATGCTTCAAAGTGAATGAACAGAACAGAGCAATCATCATGTGATCCATCCCAATATCCAGTTCCACTATCTGTCAGTCAGAGGCTTCACGGACCCCAAGTGCATGGGGCGGCATCTCTGACCATCTTGGCTAATAGCCATTGATGGACCTATCCTCCATGAACATACCTAAATCTTTTTTTAACCCAGTTATACTTTCGGACTTCACAACAATCCATGGCAACAAGTTCCACCAGCTGACTGTGCATTAAGTGAAGGAGCACTTTCTTTTGTCTGTTTAAACCTGCTGACTACTAATTTCACTGGGTGCCCCCGGGATTTTGTGTTATGTGAAGGTATAAATAACATTTCCTTATTCACTTTCTCCACACCATTTGTGATTTTATAGATCTCTGTCATATCTCCCCGCTTAGTAATTTCTTTTCCAAGCTGAACAGTCCCAGTTTTTTTAATCTCTCCTAATAGGAAAGGTAACAAAGAGTCCCGTGGCACCTTAAAGACTAACTAAAATATTGAAGCATAAGCTTTCATGGGCTAATACCCACTTTGTCGGATGCTTGCTTGGGTATTAGCCCACGAAAGCTTATGCTTCAATACTTTAGTTAGTCTTTAAGGTGCCACAGGACTCTGTTACCTCTGCTATTCCAGACTAACACAGCTACCTCTCTGATTCCTAATAGGGAAGTTGTTCCATATACCTAATCATGTTTGTTGCACTTCTCTGAACCTTTTCCATATCACATCATTATCAATTTCTTAGACCTTAATATTAACAGCTTCCATACTTAAAGCTACAGTGTGAAATGCATACTGAAAATGAAAATATGTATGCACTAAAATTCTAAAAAGGAAGAGCATAAACTTCTAATATGTTCTTCTAGCATTTGGCTAATGTTTTTTTAAAGTAAACAAGACAAACACACAAGAGTGACTACTTGGGAGTGTGCCTGAGATTAATTTAAGAGTACTCCAATGTATTCCAAAACAAATCCATTAGGTCATGCAATGACACACACTTGCCTTTAGAAACACTTCATTGTATAAGTATCTTGATATGGATATACTGATTTTTCAGGACAATTTTACTTACCCCTTTCCCTCACTCAAAGAAAAACATTTGGATGTGCATTTTAAATCAATGGAAAGGAACACTATCAATCCCTAGAAAAATCATGGAGCAGGTCCTCAAGGAATCAATTTTGAAACACTTGGAGGAGAGGAAGGTGATCAGGAACAGTCAACATGGATTCACCAAGAGCAAATCATGCCTGACCAACCTGATTGCCTTCTATGATGAAATAACTGCATATAGGGAAAGCTGTAGATGTGATATATCTTGACTTCAGCAAAGCTTTTGATACATTCTCCCATAGTATTCTTGCCAGCAAGTTAAAAAAAGTATGGATTGGATGAATGGGCTGTAAGGTGGACAGAAAGCGGACTAGATCGTCGGGCTCAACAGGTAGTGATCAATGGCTCAATGTCTAGTTGGCAGGTGAGTGCCCCAGGCATCTGTCCTGGGGCTGGTTTTGTTCAACATATTCATTAATGATCTGGATTGCACTCTCAGCAAGTTCACAGATGACACTAAGCTGGGGGGTGGGAGGGAAGGTAGATACACTGGAGGGTATAAGGTCCAGTGTGACCTAGACAAACTGGAGGACTGGGCTAAAAGAAAGCTGATGAGGTTCAACAAAGACAAGTGCAGAGTCTTGCATTCAGAATAGAAGAATCCCATGCACTGCTTATAGGCTGGGAACCAACAGGCTAAGAAGAAGCTCTGCAGACAAGGATCTGGGGATTACAGTGGACTAGAAGCTGGATACGAGTCAACAGTGTGCCCTTGTTGCCAAGAAGGCTAACAGCATATTGGGCTGCATTAGTAGAGCACTGCCAGTAGATTGTGGGAAGTGATTATTCCCTTCTAGTCAGCACTGATGAAGCCAGTATTGGGGCCCCCATTACAGAAAGGATGTGGACAAACTGGAGAAAGTCCTGCGGAGGGCAACAAAAATGATTAGGGGGCTGGAGCACATGACTTATGAGGAGAGTCTGAGGGAACTGGGCTTATTTAGTCTGTAGAAGAGAAGAGTGAGGGGGGATTTGATAGCAGCCTTCAACTACCTGAAGGGGACAGGGTTCCAAAGAGGATGGAGCTAGGCTGTTCTCCGTAGGGGCAAATGACCAAACAAGGTCTAGGCTGGATATAACGAAAAACTATTTCACTAGGAGGGTGTTGAAGCACTGGAATGGGTTACCTAGGAAAGTAGTGGAATCTCCATCCTTAGAGGTTTGTAAGGCTTGACAAAGCCCTGGCTGGGATGATTTAGTTGGGGTTAGTCCTGCTTTGACCAGGGGGTGGGACTAGATGACCTCCTGAAGTCTCTGCCAATGCTAATCTTCTACGATTGTATGATCTTAGAGCTTAGCAGCAGTACACTCCTCTACACAGCAAGCCAAAGAGGGTTAAGTCAAACTTTGGCTCACACAGTATACCAGGCCCATGGGACCGGCATACTGGAATGTGTGCGAGAAGCTTTACCAGCCATAGTGCAGAAAAGTAACAGAGAGAAAAATCAGACAGAAAAAAAGGAAATTAAGAACAGGAGAGAACTGAAAAAGTACATACATTTACAGCTGACACCTAGTCAACAGTGTTCTTTAGGGTTTGTAAACAAAGGTAGGGGGAAAGGGCTTTTAACAATTCTGGCTGCTATTGCTTTCTTTCTAATTCTCTCCATCTCTTCCTCCTTGGGATGTGGTCCTTTGGTGCATGACTGTCAAACATTTTGACCTGCAACTGTGTCACTCCTGTATTCATTCAGCCCTGAGTCTTTCTAAACACATTGAGTGCAGCGGCAACTTACAGTATATCATGTTTAGAATATGGTTTTCAGATCAGTGTACAATAACCACCAGCAGAAAAGCTGTAATGCAATCAATTTTCTTCCTATAAGGCAAAGAGCCCTTTCTAATAAATGTTGTCAAGGAGGAGCATGTATCTGTTTTCAGCAAATCTTTCCAGAAAAGATATTGAAGACAAGCCTCCTGATCTCACTTATAATCTACAAAATGTTAGTTTCATACATTAGGCTGTTGGATTCAGCTGTGATTAGACCATACAATCAAAGCTCTGATTATAAATCATGTTGGGAAAACAGCTAATTAAGCAAATAGGCGAAATTATTACTTCCCCTTGTTTTTCACGGGATGGATTAGACTACAGGAGACATGCTCGAAGCAGAGCTGTCAAGGCTGATGGGGATACCTGTGGGAGATGAGTTGGGGGGGGGGGTCAATGTTTTGTAAGCTACGGGAACCGCAGCTCCCAACTTTTGTTTCTTGTTGTCCCTCCAGTGCAGTCCCAGGCGCAGCCAGAGAGGGAGCTTTGCTCCGCTCCTGCCTCCCCGATCCCCTGCCGGGCACGGCAGCAGCCTGTCTGTTCCCCTCTCGCACACAGATGTAGCCAGCCAGCGGCAGGAGAACTTTTGTCCCTCTGCTCCCCAGTCTTCCGTCCCCCCCCCGGGCTGTGACCCCTGCCCCCCCCCCAACACAAACCAGCCCTCCCTCTCCCCAGCTCAGCGGAGCACCCCGAAAGTAGCCCAGCGACCCCCCGCCGGCCCCCCACCCCAGCCCCCCTCGGCCTCACCGCCCTGCCCCCCCGCACTGGCGAGTGGGGCCGGATCCCCTCCCCTCTGCCGGCTCCCCAGTCACTCTCCCACCCCGGGCAGAGCCCGCCGCGCCGGTGCTCCCCTCCCCGTCTGCCCAGCTCCGGCTCTGCCCGGCCCCGACAGAGGCAGCAGCGGTGCCCTCCCAGCCCTTCTCCGGCCCGCCGCTTCCCTCACCCGGGCCGCCGCCGCCTCCTCTAGCCCGGCCTTGGTGCCTCTCTTGGAGGAGCGGGTCCGGGACGAGATGAAATGGCTGCCGGCTCCGGCCGCGGCGGCCGCCGCTTTACCCGCGGGGCGCAGGGAGCTCTTCCTGGTGTTCACCATGGCCCCGGCGCGGGCGGACACCGGGAGCCGCCGCCGCCGCGGAGGGAGGGCTGCGGGGCGCCTCCTCCCGGGGAGCGGGGCGGCCGGGCAGAGAGACACGCCGAGCGCGCGCCGACTTCGCCGCCGTCTTCTCGGCTCAGTCACACACTAACTGGCCGCCATTCCTCTCCCTCTCCCTTTCTCCGCTCGGTCAGCGCGAGGCCGCTGGCTGCCGCTGGGGGGCGCTGTGCCGCTGCGCAAGCCCGGCGGCCCCTGCTGGGTACGCTCTAGGACGGCGCCGCGTGCTCTATGGGTCCTGCTCTGAGCGCGCGGGCGGGGGGGAGGGGGAGTAGATGACTGTCTCAGCTTCAGCGCTGCTGTCCCGAGCTCCCCTGAGGGCGGGGGCTGCGCGTGCCTGCAGCCCGGGGATGGGGGAGGGGCGGTTCTAGCTGCCCGCAGCCCCCAGGGAAGGAGGGAGGGTGTCTGGCTGCAGCCATTGCCTGCTCTTCAGGGGTGTGCGGAGCAGCCTGAGTGAGGCTTCCTGAGGCGCCGGCTGTACAGACTCTGAGGCTATGTGAACAGCAGGGGGAATCCAGAGTAATAATATCTAGCTCTTTTCCAAGTGCTTTGCAAAGGGGGGCAGCAGCCCCAGCCCCATGTTGTTGCGAACTGAGAAACTGAGGTACATGAATGGGATTATACCCTGAGTGACACGCCAGTGCCCTCCTCACTAGACCATCATACTGCCTCTCCTCATTCAGCCCTTATTTTGTTATTTGTATTGCAGTGGCACCTAGAAACTCAGCCTAGATTAGGACCCTGACTGCTCTAGATGTAGCTCATACACATAAGTGAGCCCTTGCCTCAAAGTAAGACCATTACAGTCTAAATATAGACAGTCCTTACTGTATAGACGAGGAAGGGAAGCACAGAGAATGTGACAATGCCATGCAGGGGATTTGAACTTTTGTGTAGTATTGCTGAGTACTGTTAAGACTGCTTTTTGTGTCTTATCCAAGACACAAAAAGCAGTTCCATTACAACAGGAGAAAGGTGCTTCCTGTATAAAGATCCAAACTTGCAAAATTTACTTAGTTAAGCAGTTTCTTTTTTTAAGGCAATGGAATGACTGTTTATGTGACTAAATGTTCCCAAGGATGGGACTTCCACCACTTTCTGTGGGAACTATGCCACAGTCTAATAAGTTTCACTATTAAGAAATTATCTCAATAATCAGGACAAGTGTACACTTATGGCAAGACATATTTTAAAATAAATATTACAAAATATGAAGCCATACCAGTCATATATTTAACATAAAAGTGATCTACCCAGATTTTCAAACATAATCATTATTTTCTCCAATTCCCTTACCTACCCTGGGTTAGGTTTCAAATATATCTGAGTAATTAACTATTGTATTGTGGCACCTTAAAGACGAACAAAAGTATTGAAGCATAAGCTTTTGTGGGCTAATACCCACTTCGTCAGATTTGTGGGTATTAGCCCATGAAAGCTTATGCTTCAATACTTTAGTTAGACTTTAAGGTGCCACAGGACTCTTTGTCACTTCTGCAGATCCAGACTAACACGACTACCTCTCTGATTCTTAACTATTCTATAACATCCAAAGATCACAATAAACTTTATATCTTGCTTGCACTTTTACCAGGTACAGAAGTCTAATAAAGTGATGATGTGTGCTGGGGATTGGAAATTATTCTGATTGTCTCACTTGGGATTCCCATTTCAGTCTGCTCTAGCAACTTTACCTCAAACAGACTCTTATCTAGTGTTTAAAGCCACACAGGACCTTTACAACAGGGGTCTCAAACTCAAATGACCATGAGGGCCGCATGAGGACTAGTGCACTGGCCCGAGGGCCGCACCACTGACACACACACATACCCTCGCTGCCCCAGCTCTGCCCCCACTCCACCCCTTCCATGAGGACTAGTGCACTGGCCCGAGGGCCGCACCACTGACACACACCCTGCCCTCGCTGCCCCCACTCCACCCCTTCCAAGAGGTCCCACCCCCGCCCCACCTCCTCCTCTGAGCACGCAGCTCCCCATTCCCTCTTGGAAAGCGCTAGGCACCACCAACAGCTGTTTGGCAAACAAAGCAAGAGCAATATAGGAAGTCCAGAGCTGGAAACACGCGTGGCCCAGCCAGGCAGCAGAGAAGCCTCTGCTTCTGGCCCCTCCCTCCCGCAAACTGCTATGGGGGGGGAACAGGAAGCCTGGCGGGCCGCAGGGAAGGGCTTCGCGGGCCACATGCGGCCCCCGGGCCGCATGTTTGAGACCCCTGCTTTACAACATTTTAGGTTGAGAAATGTTGTTATACTCAGTGAGCTGAGTTTTGTTGTATTTTCTTTCTTTTTCGTATATATATTGAGTCTTCATGAAAGGTGATAGGAGCAGCAGGATAGGAGAGGAATGTCCCTTTCCAAATGGATGGTGGGGACTGGACCAGAATGTAGTTTGGGTGAGGGGAGCTAGTACCACAATTTGTGGCAGATAATGTACTTTTCCTGTACTGCCCTGCAGTCTTGATAGGTGCAGTGGATTAGTTCAATAATAATTCACCTTTGGAGATACTGGGTTCAAACTTTGGATGAGACAAAAAGCAAAGTCATGTAATGGTCTCCTCCTGATTTTTTTGTATGCTTCACAAAAACATCACATATCTTGGCTAAACAAGCAGTCTATCAAGAAAAGCTCCAGAATACAATTACATAGAATGTTACAGATTACGATTGCAATGTATTGGCAGAGCTATTTGGGAAGTTTGCACAACATCTGCTCACAACATGCCTGACCCAAGCCAACGCCCTCAATTTCATGAGCACCAAAATTACTGATGATGTTTTAAAAGTAACATGAACTTCATAGTTGTCCAAGTTGTCTCCATAGTTGGGCTCCTGTCCCATTCGCCTTAAAGTTAAAATAATTCTCTTAAAAACTACATTTTTATTTTATGGTTTACTAATCTTTTGTACTTGTCCATTTTTTAAAAAAATATTCTGAGCTCATTCCTGCAAACTGGACTCAAGCAAATAGATCTTTTGAAGCCAATACAACTACTTGTATTAAAGAGTCAGAGAAGTAGCCATGTTAGTCTGGAATTGCAGAAGTGACAAAGGGTCCTGTGGCACCTTAAAGACTAAGGTGCCACAGGACTCTTTATCACTTCTCGTATTAGATCCCAGCACCTTGCTTCAAACCTATTTCCTATAACATCTAATTCTTAAATGTTTTATTCCCATTATGTTAGAGTGGTAGTGAACATGCATGTTTCATGTTGGATGTTTTCTCCCAGAGTGCTTTTGGCAGGTGTTTTATTTTCAGGTTTCCCTGTTCTCCAGATCCTATTATAAGGAATGGCTAATATTATTCTGATTGGGGTGCCAGCATGTGACTTTCCACTCTATGTATTTTAGTTTGAATACCATTCACACATTCACATTTTCAGTACTCAACATATAAATAAATAAATCACAAATTACAAGGTTTTGGGGCTTTTTAGCACAAAAGGCTTAGTAGCATAGGAGTCTTCTATATTTAATAGCTGTTTAACAATAAAAAGTTTCTGGGGAAATGGATTTAAAATGATGCCCATAATGCAGGAATATATATGGTGCCACCATCTCTTCTAGATTGTTTGTTTCAAGTACTATATAACAATACAACAGAAGGGTTTAACAACCAATTCTGGTCCTGTTCAGTACTTCTCACTCAAGAAAAGCTCCCAATAAAGTCAGTGGGAACTTTGCATGAGTAAAGTGTGTTGAATTTTCTTTGAGAGAAAGAGAAGAAGATAAAGAAAGAGGGGAGGAAAAGAGAATACTATTATTATTATTGTATTTGTATTACAGTAGGGTGTGGAGGTCAAAACAAGATCAGGTACTTGTGTTGGGTACTGTAGAAGATTTTCACATCTATATTTTAAGGTGGAGATAACATGTCAATTGAGGAGTCATCACTTGGTCTTGCAGACAGGTGTCTAAATGCCTTCCAAAGCAAATGACTTCAGAAAATACTAGGAATTAAATTTATTTAATTTATAGGCATGCCAAGATTCATCAGAGAGTTCATAAACTCAACAAAGTTAACCAGAAAAGAAGACGTAAATAGCTCTGATGTGCTAAAAATTAAACCAGAGAATTTGGCCTAGCAGATGTGCCGTTGGGCAGCTGGAGGAACACACAGAGGGAGCCAACTGAAAGAATCCATTCATCAAAAGGGAAACTTATGGGACCTAACAATGTAGAGGATACGAAAGAGCAGCCTAGGATAGGCAGGGATAGTACAGCTTTGTCTGAGTTGGCCCAGGAAGGATTCAGAAGATTTTGTTTTAGCCTATCAGTGTTTACAGTCTAGTGACTAGATAATAATTAGTCCTGACTTGAGTGCAAGAGACTGCAGATGACCTCTCAAGGTCCCTTCAAGTTCTATGAGTCTGTGATGTATGATACTCTTAACTGTGATCCAAATGCCACTGTACTATTCCCTTCAAACTGGAATGGAAGTTGACCCTGTAAAAAAACCAAGGGAAATGTCAATAACAGACAGAGATAACATTTAGGACAAACCATTCGGATGCTTTACTTTCATTGATATCTCTGACACACTTTATACCAGTTACTGTGGCTCAATAAATCCCTTAATTTGAGTTTTTAACTAACATTTAGTGTTATATATTGTTTTCATTTGTGGCTGTCCATCATCTTACTTTTGCTGTGACAATTATTAGAGCCCCATATCATTGCAGGGTCACCATATTAGGTGTTGTACAGACATATAATGAAAATCAGTCTCTGCCCTAAAGAGTTTATAATATAAGTAGACAAAGACAAGGGTTTGGAAAAGGATGCATTTATTTACCCCATTATCTAGATGGGGAGTTGGAACAGGAAGATATTAACTAACTTGCTCAACGTCAATCAGAAAATCTGTAGCAGGAGCAGAACCCAAAGCTCTTTAGTTCTTGCTAAACTTTAACTATTCTTATTGAGAGTTTGTGTTCTGTTTTATATGCTCTGTTGCCATATGGTTTCCTCATTGTACTTTCTTCTTAAATTGTGTTTCATACTTAGGAATTCACACTATAGCTATTATGTTACTACCATATATATGTGCTTGGCACTATCATACCATATGTAGGAGTAGCTCAAACTGTCTTGACAATCTCATTGTTTCTTGTGTTCTATGCTGCTTTAATTTTTAACTTAGATTACTTTTTCATGTTGCAGATTTATAGTCAGATCAGATCCCATTTGTGTCAACTGCTCTCACTTCATGGATTTAACAGCTGTTCATTAATGCTTATTCATCCATCAGCCATAAAACCAATAACTCACTTTCCCATTGTGCATCCAACTTTAGAGAAGCATTGACTCCTCTAGCTTTTTCCCACTGTGTGGCTATAACAGTCTTGTAAAAGAGATGTGTGGGAGGAAGACTTTAACTCTGGTATTCCAGTGTTTGAGTTTTGAAAAGTATATTCTTGAGTTCAGAAATGATACAAGTAGAGGACACTGCTGAACACCTGTAATCTTAATTCCAAACTAACAGGGTTTTTCGGATTTTAATTTCCTCATCTTCAAACATTTCTCTCATCAACACCACAAGAGGAGCACCTGCTTTTTCCACGAGTCTCCTGTCTACCAGTCTGAAATGCAACATTTGCATCACCTCTGAATTTGACTTTTTTTCTGTTTGTTGTTACCATTTTCTCTACTCCTCCATTTATCTATTATCATTCACTCTGTTTCTCTGAGGCCATAGCTATGCCAGCAGAATCCTCAGTGAAATATTAGCCAACAGAAGCATATCTATACCACCTTCCTGAATGACATTAGCCAAGACAACAAAAGCATTCTTCTGTCAACCACATTGCATCTACATTAGGGGTTTTGCCAGCACACATAAGTCAACTATGGGTGTGATTTTTTTCACACTGCTATCCGACATAGCTATGCTGGCAAAACTTTGTAGTGAAGACTAAGCCTAAAATAGAATGCAGTCCTTCAAAGTATTGAGTTCCTCCCTGTTTTGAAGTCAGTGACATTTGAGGGCAGTCAGCACTTCACACATAGGTGCTCACCACCTCTGAAGAGCTTCTAAGCTCTTCAGGATCATATCTTTACTCATTTTGTAAAGTGTCATTAATGTAAGGTCCTATGTAAAGCATAATAATCCAACTACTGGGTTGATCACTAAACTTATTTGTGAGATGTGAGGACAGGACAGCTTGAGGTGATTCTCCCCACAGAACAAGCATCCCACAGAAATGGAACACAGAAAAAACGACAAAAACATCTTAGTCAATGGGGAAACTGAGGGTGGAGTGACTGTGGAATATGCTTCCATATATTTTTGCTACAATCTCATTTTCCATACACTCTGTCATGACAATCTGCATATGCACACATTACTTCAAAGACTTCTGTCTCAAGTTGTTAGGGTCAAGCAATACATCTGTATTTGCATTTAATTGTGTCACATGTAGGTAATTATTTTTCCCCTCTGGTCTGGTTTATTTTTGTTTAATTTACTGTTAAAAAAAGAAAGTACCCCTTGCAACTCATTTTCTGTTTGTTTTTAAATATGCTGCTGTGCACTGCTTCTTCTATTTTCCTTTGATGGGATGGGTGGTGACAGCTCAAACAATGCTTTACTTTGTCAATGTCCAGATTCACTCCTACTATATAAAACAAGCTCAGGGGTTGTTATTATCTTCCACACCAGAGCATCTGATCCCTCATGACAAAAGGACAGAGATGATTGTATTCATGTTGTGAATACCCTGTTAGAGTTTTTCAGTGAACTCATTGTAGGCTGCTTGCTCTGATCACTTACCACGTAGTAAGGAAAGGACCACTTACTCTTGTGCAGCTCATGCAGTTCTTACCAGAGAATAAGTTGCATGAAATGCACAAAGAGTGTTTTAGTGAGGGCTTGATCATGACCACACTTTTAACTTGGCAATACTTTTTCATATATATATATATATATTACATTATAGTGGAGCTGAAAAGACCCCTTTTGCCTGGGTCTCTCCTGCCCCACCTGCTTTTTCAATAGTCTTGATCCTGCAGTGGAAGGTATGTTAGGAGAACTACTTGGGGGCTAAAATGGACATCGAATGAATTGGGACACTACTTCCCATTCAGGGAGGTCAGAGATGGAGGAAAATGCCACCAGCTGCATTCTTATTTATAGCAGTACTTTAATACCAATTTTCCAAAATCAGCTACCTGACTGCAGTTCAGGACTCAACATCATTGCTCCAGGCACGTCTCATGGCTCCCCTCATGCTCCAAAGTTAAAGTAAAGCACTTCAGTGTTAAGTTAAAGTAAAGTTTAAATGTTTTACTGAACTAAGGCCAGAGTGCTCAGCACTTTGCAGGTTTAAGTCCAATGTGAGAACAGTCTAGCTGCATCACAGCAGTAGCTTCTAAGATTTGGACAGTTTTGTAAACAATTTTGCTAGTTCTTTAACTTTTGTAAAGAGTATCAACATATTAGTGAGATACATGATAGAAATTTCTTTAACGGTTATATAATAAAACGTGTACTAATCTAGTGCCCTCATTCAAGGATCTCAATGCATATTAAAAACTTCAAGCAAATAAAATTAAAATCACAGCACAGTAGAGTCTCACTAATTCATACTTTGATACTTGGCTAATTTTATAATTTGCACACAAAAAAATGACATTCTCTCCCCTATTTCTCAATACAGATTAATAAGCAGACAGCTGTAATGAGGGGTTTGTCTACAGAACCAGCTAGTGCATGGTAAGCCAGGGAGTAAATCTACAGCACGCTATCTTGCCACACACTAACAAGATTGGTAGTAGACCCAACTATCAGGCGCTAAAAGTTCCTTAGGGTGCTTTGAATTCCCATTTCAAATGTCAAAACTGCTGTAGCAGAGTCCACATTGTAGATTCAAAACCTGCTTACCAGGCACTAAATCGCTAGTAGTAAAGCCCTTATCCCATTTTGGAAAGATTAATTGTTTTTACAAAATATCTTCCAGAACATTTAGTACATTATGATGTATTACAATACAGTTAAGTGTCAATTACAACTACTGAATTAAAGATTCTGCTCTTCTTACTCACACTGAATGGTATCTTATTCTCTGAATAAACTTTATTTCAGTGGGGCTTCTTGCAGAATAAGGTACTAGTCAGCAAAGGGAGTTCATAATCAAGCCCTAAATAAGGGGTCGGCAACTTTTCAGAAGTGGTGTGCTGAGTCTTCATTTATTCACTCTAATTTAAGGTTTTGTGTGCCAGTAATACATTTTAAAGTTTTTAGAAGGTCTCTTTCTATAAGTCTGTAATATAGAACTAAACTATTGTTGTATGTAAAGTAAATAAGGTTTTTAAAATGTTTAACAAGCTTAATTTAAAATTAAATTAAAATGCAGAGCCTCCCCGACCGGTGGCCAGGACCCAGGCAGTGTGAGTGCCACTGAAAATCAGATTGGGTGCCACCTTTGGCACCCATGCCATAGGTTGCCTACCCCTGCCCTAAATGAACAAAGTACATTCGGTGAAGTACTATCTTTGCTGTTTAAATTAACTTCCTCATACTCACTAATTCACAATGGATCTCCTGTTAAGCAGTGTGAACTGGCAAATTTTGGCTGTTTAATTTAGGTTAACTTTAAGTGTTTTAGTGTATCACTGATTATTAAAACCCCTTGTTAAAAGATGAATGCAGGAGTGAGTGCAAATCTTGTGACAACTGCTCCTATCAGTCAGCTCTGCATGCACTTTTAGTCATTGGCTCATTGTTATTGTATTTTTTTGTTTTGAGTAGTTTCTAATATCAGCTTCTAACTGAGTTTGAGTTCTTGAAGTAGCAAGATACAGTATTCAGGTCTCAGCGTGCTACAAAGAAGGAAAATTTCTCTAAGTGCCTATTGGATCTCTGAATATCCCATCCCATTGTCCTTTTTTGCAACCTCTCCCCTCTGCAACCTTAAGCCACTAGTTTGCAACTACCATGCAGTTCTTTTGTACTTTGTACAAAGCCCAGACAGAACTCCTTTTGGAATATGTCAACACTAGTTCTTAATTGGTCCCTCAAGAAAAATAAGAGGCATTCTAATCCCCAAAGAGTTCAGAGTGCAGCTTCTACTGCAGTTCCAGCCTTTGCCCAATACAAAATCAGAAAGACCGAGAATTGGATGCAGCTCCCTAGTAGTCCCTTACATAGCTGTGACAAATACTCCCACGGTGTTGCAATGTTGTTGGTTACTGTGTTTTGAGTAAGACGATGTTTATCCATTACTATTCTGTCTCTGAATGTAACTTCATGTACGTTTTGCCTACTCATGTTCAGATAACTTGATATTAATAGCTGTTGCAATGGAAGGAAGTAAAGCTGGCTGTGCATTATCAGCCTCTCTTATTTGATTTTCAGAGTTCTATTTATAACAAAATATATTGGCCTCACCAAGAGAACATTTGAAAAAGGAAGATAAACTATTTGCATAAAATTGAGATACACTGTATAATTAATTCTGCATAATTCTAGACCTGTAATTAATTCTACATTGGCAGCCTCCTGTGTCTGTGCAGAGCTCTTTCCTAGATATGTGTACCTGTTGGTGTTTTTTCACTGGTGCTACAGTGATGCACACCTCCCTAGTAGATAGGCTGCAGCTTGTTCAGGTTTTTAACAATGGGATTTGCACAAGTGTGGCTACATTGGTACAATTAACTCCAGTATAGACAGGCCCTACACTTGACAGGGTCCTGGAAAAAAAAAAGAGACACATGGTTTTTAAGTTACAGTAAAACCTCAATTTAACGGACCTCGATTTAACGGACTTCGGATGCAACGGACAAAATTTCTGATCCATATCAGACCGCGCGACCCCTCCCGGCTGCGGCCCTGGTCCCCTTTGCAGGCGGCTGGCTGCTGGCTCCCGGCTGCCGCCCCGGTCCGATCCACTGGCGGGCTGGCTGCCGGTTCCCGGCTGCCGTCCCGGTCCCAGCCGCTGGCGGGCTGGCTGCTGGCTCCCGGCTGCCGCCCAGATCCCAGCAGCGGGTGGTCTGGCTCCCGGCTGCCGCCCCGATCCCAGCAGCAGGCGGTCTGGCTGCCGGCTTCCGGCTGCCACCCCGATCTCGGCAGCGGGCGGTCTGGCTGCCGGCTCCCGGCTGCCGCCCGGATCCCAGCAGCAGGCGGGCTGCGGAGCTGCTGCCCCGACCCTGTAGCGGGCGGGCTGCTGCTCCGACAGCTCGGGTTTTTTTAATTAAATAACGGACTTTTTGATTTAACGGACACCCCTTGCCCGAATTAGTCCGTTAAATGGAGGTTTTACTGTACTTCATTACATATCTTGTATAATGATCACTTCCTAAAACTGTAGGTTCAAATCTAGAGTGAATAATTTCTCCCTTCGCAGTAAATAAACTAGGTTTTACCTGGTTTAAAATTAGCAGCCTTGTTGGTCTGTATCCGTAAATAAGATGAGGAAGACTCTAAGGTGCTACAAGTCTTCCTCATCTTATTTACGTTTATCATGTAGTGAAGTCTTTCAGACAGAGATTTCAAAAAAGAAGGTTCTCCATGGCTGTTCACAGTGTCTTTTCAGAACAAGGAGCAGGCACCTATCTGACTGTGAATTCTTCCACGTTGTGCATTATTTTCATAAGTGCCCTTTTCCCCCATGCACTTTGCTGTAGTTTCCCTCCTCTCTCATCCTGCACTGGTGGTTGCTTGCTCTCTATTCCAGATGCAGTTGCAGCAATGGTGTGGGAACATATAGTGCGGGTGCTGAGAGCCATAAAACTAAACCCTGTAAAATATATATGAATATTTTATTATTCCATTATTATTAATATAAAATATATATTAATCGAAACCTCTTCAAGCCAAGGAGTTGGAGCAACCCCTGGTTGCCGCTCTGTAGTGCTTGAGGATGGAAGTGCTTGCTGTGTGTGGGTAAATGATATACTCCTGGGGACCCCAGTGCTTTATAATCAGGAATGAAGTCTCACAACCCCTTCCCCCATGTAGGGATTAATAGTGTGACCAGGCAGCAAGTGTGAAAAATCGAGACAAGGGTGGGGGGTAATAGGAGCCTATATAAGAAAAAGACCCCAAAATCAGGACTGTCCCTATAAAACTGGGACATCTGGTCCCCCTAGGGATTAATCAGAGACCTCCAGCCACCCCATACAAAGATAATGCTGCAGAGGAGGAACAAAAACAATCTCCGGGCTGCATCCCAGCCCCGCGCCTGCCTGCCCGCCCACCTCCCTGCAACCCAACCAATAGGGCAAAGGCCCTGACGGCTGAACAGCGGCCGCAGCTCCCCCTCCACAGAGCTCTGGAGGACAAAGAGCAGGTCACGTGAGGTAAGAGTTCGCAGCGGGCCCCGCCCCGTTCGCCTCTCCGCCCCGCCCCCGAGCGGGCGGAAGGAAGCGGGCTCCCCGGCCCGGCTGGAGGGCGCGTAGAACGCGGGGTCGATACATTGTAGCGCCCGCCCGGCGGGCTGCGGCGGCGCCAGGTGAGCGGCACTGGGCGCTGCGCGGGTGCAGCGGGATGCCGGCAGCAGCGGCGG
The DNA here is from genome assembly GCA_032164245.1 of Sternotherus odoratus. NCBI lineage: Eukaryota > Metazoa > Chordata > Testudines > Kinosternidae > Sternotherus > Sternotherus odoratus. The sequence continues at coordinate 13,965,580 of JAVMKO010000003.1, read as the reverse complement.
GTGCGTGACTGCGCTGTGCGAGTGGAGCCGCCTGCGGCTGGGGGGCGGGCAGGGGGCGCGGGGGTGAGCTGCACTTTTGTGTCGAGTCTGCAGTGTCTGTGCCTAAGGGGCCGCTCTCTCCAAGGCGGGTACCTGCCGTCGGCAGGAGAGGGGCGAGTAGAGCCCGGGGAGTTTTGCCGGAGTCTCAAGCGACGCGCACACAGCAGAATCCTTCCCCCACCCTTGCAAGCGTGATGCAGCCCCAAGCCAGGGAGAGAGAACGAGGGTCTCGGATATAACACCAGCGCTGGGGGTTATTTCTTGCTGCTCGTTGACACGCGCCCCCCTCCCTCCAGGGATGACAGTATTTAATTGGCCGCCCGTCTTGTTTTGAAAGTGTGTGAGCAGAGCACATGGTGATGAACAGCTCTGCCCCTCCTTCCCCTGGGTTTTGTTGCTCTGCACGTGGGGGGGTGGCGTCGTCGGCTATTCTTGGGGACCTGAGTAGTTGTAAGTAAAGTAACTAAGTCAGCGTATACGAGACTGATCATATTTCCTGGTGCTGCTGTTTGAATTCTCTCGAAGCGGCTGCTGAGTGGTATACCAGGCGGAGCTTTCCTAAATGTCAATAGGACACTGCAAATCAATCGCTAAAAAAAGAGTCCGGCAGAGCTGTGGTGGCCAGTTGTTGCTGAAATCAAGTTTTATCTGGGTTAGGGGATGGCCCTGGCAGTGGATGCGGTTACATTGGAGGTTTGCATAGCAGCCACATCACCCAGCTGGATAGGAACATGCATTTGAGGAGGTCGGAATGTTATCCATTAACAAAAAAAAAAAAAAAAAAGACTTCCGAAAGTGGGTATGTGATCTTGTTAGGATTATAGGTTTATGTGCTCAAAGGTTAGGGTAGTTTGCTGTATATTTAGATAATTTATGGCTTGTGATGTTGCATACATGTCATTTTAACTGCAGCTGATCAGAATTCTTGGCACAGTGATTTTTTCACAGTAATGAAGATGTGGAAGATTACAGGTTTGGTTGAGACTTTGTGGGTTTTTTGTTTTTTATCATCATTTGTTTTAAAAAATAAAAATATTCTCCTTGGGCAAGAATGGAGTGGGAAAACCAAAAACTGAAAATATTTTCTGGTAGTGTTCTACTAAAAAAAAAGTGAGGGGAATGAGGCACTTATGTCTTTGTTTCCCTTTGTACTTGTATCCTGCTCTTGTCTTAGATTTAAACTCTTTGAGTCAGATAGTCTTTTTGTTCTATGTCTGTACAGTATCTGTCACAGTGAGGGCCTGGGTCCATGATTAAGGCTCATAGAATCATAGACTTTAAGGTTAGAAGGGACCATCTAGTCTGACTACCTGCCCAATGCAGGCCACAATCTCAACAACAGATCCCTAAATGGCCCCTTCAAGGATTGAACTCACAACCACCCAGGGTCAAATGCTCAGGCCAATGCTCAAATAACTGAGCTATTCCCTCCCTCCCCCCCCCCCCCCGCTATGACAATACAATGATCAATAGTAAAACAGATAGTAAATGATTATTCCCCACTCCAAAGTGCTTGTAATTCATTTTAAGAGCTGTAGTAGGCAGTGTTTATGCTCTTCCTCTCAAGGCTCTGCCACTTCTTCCTAGGGGGGAAAAAATTAAATCAGTGTATCTACTCTCTGTGCTCTGGGGGTAGCTGTCCTTTGAAACAAGAGAAGCAGTGTGGTCCCTCACTTGAAACTTAATTTGTGGGAGGATAACAAGAAATAATTTTTAACCAAGAAACACTTTTTATGAGAAATTCTGTACCCCCAAGAATGCATATGACAGGTCTCGATTCCAAATAATTTATAATCTGAGGCCTCAGTCTCATGGTTGGAGTCTAAATGATGGATTTAAGAGACATGAGAGGATGTAATGTACATGAGGAAATGGGATGAAGATGGAAAGATATGAATTACAAATATGATTACACAGCTATAGATGTGCATGTTTTGATGGCCGAAAAGTTTTTAAGTGTAAGAGGACATTTTTGTGGAACTAAAGGGAAATTTATAGTATCTAGTTTTGAGTGATATCTAGAAACATCCACCAAAAATTTGACTCTTGAGTGAAATTGTATGTGTGAATTAGGTTGATTTGTCTTTAGTATGATCCTGGGGAAATTCTGCACCCTCCCCCCCACCCCCCTAAAAAAAGTGCCAAAATTAAATTCTATGCACAATATTTTAAAATTTTATTTGTCAAAATAACACAGTATAATCATGCCAGTTTAATTGTTTTGGTAATTGATTTCAAAATATCTGTCAGCAAGTATGTCTGTAACAATTTAAAACAACAAAAAAGATTCAGTAAATGTTCTTTGACAAATAGATTCCTTGTGAGGCATTTTTAAATACAGAACGTTGAGTAATTGATTTTAAACTACTATACAGAAACAGATTTCCCTCACCCCTCTGAAGCAGTTCAAAAGGCTTGGGGGTAACAGAGGAGCTGAGGAAGACTGAAGTAATGGCTGTGAAGGAGCCTGAGAGTGAACCTGGAGGGTTGCTGGGTGTGGGTGGGAGAAGTATGGAACATGATTTGGGTGGGGAAAGATTGTTAGGGAATTGGGAAGCCTGCCCGATGCTGACCCCTAACCTCTCCAATCAAGGAATGTTTGCCTGTCCCTATGTATCTTTGCACCCGTCCTCCCCTATCCCCATGTGGCCCTGCCCCCTCTTAGCCACACTCCATCCCCATGTGGCTCTGCACTCTTACCCTGCCTCCCCCATCCCCATGTGACCCTGCACCCCACTCCCATTCAGTCCATGGCTCAATGCTGTCACCAGCTAGCTCCTGTATCCCTGCCCCAGTTTATCTCTCCCCAACTAGCCCTTCTGACCCCTAGTATGGTGACCATTCTCCAGCAGCTCCATGTACCAGCTCTCTGTCACTCCACCTTCCATATCTTGTGCTGCCTCGTCTGGCTTAACAGGCAGGGCACTGTGAGAAAAATAGTTTCTCCTCCTCTCTATCCAGAGCTGGCTGAGCTGGCTCCCCTCTCTTTTGGCACCACAGTAGCACTGAGTGGGCAAAAGGTATAACAGCACCACCTCTTTGGCAGAATGTATTTTCCCCAGAGAGAGAGAGAGAGAGAAAATCTGTGGGGAGCATGAATTCTGTGCAACTTCAGTGACACTGAATTCCTTCAGAAGTATTAGAACAAACTTAAGTGTTAGCTGCTATGTGCTGTAGATTTCCTTGCCAGCAATGTTTGTGAGTGCAAACCGCTTATTCCTCCTAATGTTAAAGAATTTGACTTTTCAGGCTAAATAATAGTACAATCTAAATATAACTAATATAATGTAATTTTTCTCCAAACTAAATAATTATTCCATTGTAAAAACCCAAGTGTATCTATCACAGTTGGATAAGTTTGTACACTGTTTCTATAAATGCAAGTTTTGAAGACTTGCTTCTGCCTGTCGTGTTTTATAACTATTCTGATTACATTTTAACTTAATTTTTTTCATTACAGTCAAATAACATGGGTTCCAGACTTGAATCTTGAATATATGAATATTAAAGTTCAATATATATAGAAGTAAATTTACCTTGTTTTTAATAATGCAGATATTTAAAAAATGAAGATTTTTAGGTAGGTCAAATATATAAACAAAACTTTACATACTAGCATAGCTTTGCTTATATTTGTGCTATTAGAGCACTATAAAATGGAGCAAGGGCATTTTATGTACAATGTTAAAGGGACACTAACTGTAGTCTTTTGACTGATACAGGACATATTGCATAATCTAACCAGTTAAAGAAAAGAATAAATATGTTTAGAAAATTATTGTAGCAACATTGATTGCATCTGCTATTTTTGAGGGTGTCTGCATGTCTGTAATAAACTTGTTTTTTTTTGTTAGGGGTTTTATATGTAAAGATGAGAAAATTAGTATCCTGTTTAGCATAAATATCTATTTGGTTAACTAAATAGGATTATGAATTTTTGGCCAAGATTGGTTTTTATTCTCTCACTATTTAATAAGCCCCAAAAGCAAATATAGGCTAGGGGTGAAACACTGATCCTAACTCTTCCTGGTTTTACCTGACTATTTCAAATTACTGTGAGTATTGTTACCTTTTCTCTATTCTGTAATACTTATGCAGCTTGTAGTGCTTTGGAGCCTGACCCTGCAAGGTGGTGAGCCCTTTCAACACAGGTGTGCCCAACACTTTGCAGGATCAGGCATATAAACATGATTCCGACCTCACTAGGAATTGTTCTGCTACTATTGGCTTGTCAGATCTTTAGGTTTTGTTTTGTTTTTGTGGCTTAATATGTCTGTAGAGATCAGGAGATAGCACAAGAACAATGTGGTACTTTTCAGTACTGCTGACTTAGTACAATAATCCTGTTGTATATTTAGTGCTTGAAAATTCAGGATTTAGTCTCTTGCCATATATACAACAGGAATCATTACTCGACAGCCAGTTTCTGGGACACTGCACCAATTTATTGGAGAATAGGGAAGCCCTAAGGGAGGAAACAGAAGGACACTGCATCTTTTCCTTATACACACTGTTAAACTGAAGGTCATTGATGGCAATAAACTGTTACAGAGGGTACCTGCGACGACATTATGGTCTTCTGCTGCCATCTGACTGCACACTGCCGCCAAAATTAGAGACCGGTTTCAACTAAATATCTGAAAATGAGGATGGCTTGTTTTCTAAATTAGCATACAAACAAGGGGATATTTTTGTATCAGTGTTGTGTGGTGTTTTTTTGGAGGGAAGCTTTATGGGGTGGTGGGTGGGGAAGGGGTTGGGTGCATTGAGAAAATGTAATAACCCAATCTTCCTCCTTTATAATGTTTGAGGCTAAAAACGGTGCTAGGTATATTCATGATCAAATTAGAAGCTACAGGAAAGCAAAGAACCATCTGGAGATTTAGGAATCTGAAATCTTCCCAAGTGAAGTATAGACACAGAATAATTTTTAACCATAGAGAAACTGTAAATAATTTATAGCCTTCAAAACTGTGCTAAGTGTATTAAGAATTTTTCCTGTTTCTTAATTTTTTTTCATAACTAGGAGAAGCAGCAGCATGAAAGATGTAGACAAAATAGAAACTTTAAAAGAAGAATGGTAGGTGCATATTTTTCTTTGTATAGTTCTGTGCTATCTCTTTATTAATTCAACATACCATTAATTATTATTAATAAAGCAAACCTTTTGTAGCTTTTATGGAAAAAATATTGATTTAGTGACTATGGTTTGATATGCACGTTTTATTTGGCTCCTGCCTTCAGGAATGAAAATTGAAATAGAAGCCAGTGACATTTTATGTATCTCTCCCCAGCCCCCCTTCAGGCTAGCACTTCTTTTGTTGGTTTGTTTCTCACTGCCTTTTGAAGTACAAAGCTGCCATAACTAACCGACTGGCTAGAGCAAATTTTTCTGCTCCTACTATCCCACATCACTGTGTTCTTTTTATTATAAAGCACTGAGGAACACTTGCAATTAAAAAAAAAAAATACTGTGTTTATTAATGACTGTTAGCCAGGATGGGTAAGGAGTGGTGTCCTTGGCCTCTGTTTGTCAGAGAGTGGAGACGGATGGCAGGAGAGAGATCACTTGATCATTACCTGTTAGGTTCAATCCCTCTGGGGCACCTGGCATTGCCCACTGTTGACTGGATGGACCTTTGGCACAGTATGGCCATTCTTATGTTGAAAATCTATGTTCACTTTGTCCATCTGCTGCACATACATTTAGTTTTTTTAGAAGAGAGAAATTACTTTTGCAGAACACTTCTCATAGAACTGCAATCACAAATTCTAGGTGTGGAAGCTTTCCAAGTGGCTGCATGAACATTTATGCTTACAAGTAAAATCATAAATTGGTCTGCCTTTCTGCTTTGACCCATTGGAAGCCTTTACATTACATGTGAAGATGTCTAGTTTTTCTGCCTATTGAAGTCTAAGGTTTTAAGGGAAAACACTGTAAATGCCTTAACAAATGCTTATAGTTAATCTGATCTTTTGTGAGGGGGTGAGAGGGACAATTCATTGTAATGATGTAGTGAAAATGGGGAGTGTGGAGATTTGAATTATTATAACTTGATGTCACTAAACCAGTTAAGATTTGTTTTATTTTGTTTAAATGTTGATCTTGTATCTAACAATTTTATGCTGATATTGGTCAAACTGCAGGCTGCAATTAAGATTCTTGTTAATACAAACAGACCTAATTATCTTACTGAGCCGTTCATGGAAAAAAATTCTGTTCATTTGAATATTCATTCTAACACTGAAGTCCTAATTTAGGAAAAATATTCAATTTTCTTTTACATAAGAGTTGGGATTGTTTGAACTCTTTGAAATACTTCCTGAAGTGCTAAATTAAATAAACTTGTCTGAGCTCCTCAGAAGTGCTTATAGTAGAAGTCAAATTCTGCATGATCCTTTCTGAGAACTTAAACTAAGAGGTAATCAATCTTTCAGAATGAATATCTCCTTTCTAGTCAATGGAAAGGTAACATAGTAAAGAGGAGTCTGTGTTCCTTTACACTTTGTACATAGCACTGTGGATGGAAATTTGTACTTGATAGTAAAACGTTTTCGTAGGCTTTAACACCATGCTCATTTCCAAAGCATCAAAGCCTTCTGTTGTATACTTCCACTAGACTAGAGTAGAACTGGGAGACAGTTCTACTCAGGTTTAACAAGTTATACCCAGGTTTATGCAGTGCTAAAGACCACAAGTGTCAAAGGTTTTAGGGATTTGGGGGTGAAGGGCAAATAACCAGAACATTAAATATGGGAATAACGGATAGACACATCTTTATTCTGTAAGTGACCTTTGAATTTTATCTCTGAAGAACTTTGCATGTATTTTTGCAGAAGTGGCTCAATGAAAGCTAACTCCAACAGCAAATGTTGTTCTTAGTGGCAGGGTTGACTCTGCCATGCAAATTTTCAGACTTGCTGTAGTAACGGGAAGAGAACACACCCTCTCATAGAATGGGATTCCAAATGTAGAAGCTTCAGTATGGGTGAATTTAGTTCCCTTTGTGTTATTTTTGCACGTCAGAAGAATGGTATAATGTGAATCTGCTACAGGCTGAGCCTTTTCATTAAAAGAATAGTGCAGCAAACAAAGCATATTAAAATAGTCCACAAGGCTGTTCTGGTTGCTGCTTTCTAACAAATTACAAAATAAATGGGATATGGGGAGGAAAAAAACTTTTGGTATGGAATTTCTTGTGTCCTTAAACGACTCATTTTTTTTATTTATTTTTTTTGTAGGGTGTGTAAACAAGGAACTGATGACCAAATTCCTAACGGTACAGAGCAAAGCTGTGAATTTTTTGTTGATAACCTTTTTGAAGAAGCTCAGAAGGTTGGTGCTGTATGCATGCCACCAGCTAAAGATAAGAATGAAGTAAGTGGTTAGCCTTTTAATTTGTATGTATTTAACATGTGTCTCTGTTGGAATCCCTGTTTTATCATGCTGGGTATACATTCCAGAAGACCAGCAGGGTTTCTATCCAATTTACCTGGTGAAGGTAATATACCAATAGTAACTACCAAGCAGACTTCCATGTGGAAATCCTCTGGTTAACTAGGAGAACTTGACATGACACACCCTGTGGAACTGGAGTAATGAACCCTTTGCTCTCAAGAATGATGGAAAAGCATGCAAAAGAGCATCCCCACTGCAGTGCACAGCAGAGAGGAATATGCAACCCAAGGTTTTGATGTTGGACAGAAGTGATAGTGCAATAATGTCTTATACATGTTCCCTCCAAAATGTGTTGAGCTTGTTTTATCGTGTGTTATTCATGCTGTAAATAGGTTTATAGGAGAAGATTCACGGTGGGAGGAGGAGAGTCGTGGGGGAAGCAAAGAGGGATTCTTCTCATCGAACAGCTTCTAAGATATTTGCATAATAAATATTGTGTAGGTTTGATGCACCCTTCTAATTTGACACAACTTCAAACCTAATTCACATGAATTTCCAGTCAGTTGAAAACTGATTTGAATTCTGCACTGGTACTTAATATTTTATATATTGTAAGTGTGTGGCCAACTGCCCAGGTACCTGTCAAGACTATTTAATTTCAGTAGTCAGTAGATTTGGATGATTAAACACATTTTAAAATGCCATACATACTATCTGAATAAACTAGGTCAAATCTTCCTCCAGTCTCATTGACAATGGAAAGATGCATCAAGCAATAGTGCAAAATCTATAAATTAGATGAAATAAGCTTTTGAAATAGTCAGATGTGCTCTGGCAATATTTTAAATGACTTGTGGATTATGAAAATTTACTCAGTATCCGTTCATGAAAGAACAAAGATTCTATGTATATCTGGATTCCCCTGGGTATAAATTGTCTGTCTAAAGGAATTCTTTCATGACACATACTACTACTGGTCTGGATAAAAAATTGCTGTATGTATTCTCTCCAATACCCTTACTTTGAAAAGTCATCCAGAATAGGTAGGACAAGGCTGTAGTGTTGAATAAACTCACAATTGGACATATTAGTTCTGGTACTTGTAATTCCAGAGTGGGGGTGTGAGTTCTCAACCTGGGAATCGTCCATTGGTATCAGGTGGTCGGGTTCCCCTTGCCCAACCCATACTGCTAAATGGAAGCAGAGTTCCAGAATGGGGGAGTTCTGCTATAAAGTGGGTATCCGTATAGAAGAGATTGAGAGCCACTTCAGTAGAGCATCCAGTTTAGCTCCTGGCACTTTGAGATCTTTCAGCTGAGCAGCATGAAATCCCTAAAGCTGCCTGCCTGGATCATGATACAATGGTGCCTTAACAAATTTGGGTTTGCATTGCTGTCTGGGAGGGCCATAAATTCTGCAAGTCACAAATATAACAAGATGGTGTACAGCGGTTCTCAAACTTTTTTGTGTTGGTGACCCTTTCTCACAGGAAGCCTCTGGGTGAGACTCCTCCTTATACATTAAAAACACATTTTTATATCTTTAACACCATTTTAAATGCTGGAGGCAAAGTGGGGTTTGGTTGGAGACTGACAGTTTGTGACTCCCTTGATGTAATAACCTCCCGACCCCCAGTTTGAGAACCCCTGCTATAGCAAGCAATCTTGAGTGACTTTTCCTGGTAGTAATGATATATGCCAGGAGGGTCAATGAGATTCCAGTCCTGTTGACTGACCCTTTCTTAAGGTTAAAGTGACTGTGGGTTTGTGGGTATTTTTGGTTTTGTTTACATTCTAAATTTCCTCACAAAGTTGTCTGACTTCAGTTTTAGCCACTCAATCAGCTGCACTGCATTTTTCCTTGACTGCTAGTTTTATGTAGCTTAGCCCCTCCTGGTAGTTTGATTAATTGTGGGAAAAGGGTCATGTCCTCTGTAGGCAGGACTAAAGTCTTACCTACGTCTTCTAGATTTGTGGTCTATGGCAGTGGTCCCCAACCTTTTTATCACCGCGGACCGGTCTACGCTTCACAATTTTACTGCGGCCTGGGGGTGGGGTGGGGGTTTGAACTCCTCAGTGCTCCAGCCCGGCTTGCAGGGCTTAAAGCCACGAGGCTCTTCCTCCTCTCCCTGAGTGCCCCGGCGTGAAGGTGGCCGCTGCTGAAGGGAAGGCGGCGCTGCGGAAAGGCGTGGCGTGAGGGTGGCGCGGCGTGAGGGCGGCGCTGCTGAAGGGAAGGCGTCCGCCCCCGGAAAGGGCTGCTGCGGCCCGGTACCAATTGATCCACGGACTGGTACCGGTCCGCGGCCCGGGGGTTGGGGACCACTGGTCTATGGAGACCGGGGTAGAAGTAGATTCAGTGGCTCAAGCTTTTGCATATAAAACTTAAGAGCCGTCGAAATTTACGAGGACGGCCATTAGGTCGCCCCAAGGTTGACTAGAATGCTACACCCCTTACAATGTGCCATCCCAGGCATGTGCTTCCTCAGCTAGTGCCTTGAGCCGGTCCTGCCCTTGCAATTGCTGTGTTTTGTAACTGGCTGGATTATAGCGAGTCTTGTGCCAATGTAATTTTAAGTCCCTTGAGTAGATGAGCTAAAATCATAAGGCGATGCAAGTATATTGAGTTGTTTTCTCCCCTGATTTTATTGTTTTTACTTCACAGGCTGAGATAATTATTAAACTATGGAAAAATGGATTTACAGTAAATGATGGTGAACTCAGAAGCTACAAAGATGTTGCAAACCAGCAGTTCTTGGATTCAATTAAAAAAGGGCAAGTGAGCTTTGTCTACTGAGCTAGATTGTGTTATGCACTTTGTACATTATACGCTAAAGCTGCATGAGCTTGTAACACAGCTGCTTTGCTTATACACTACAACAGCTCTGTGTGAATTTATACTGCAGTTGTCTAAACTGGCCATTTGGGGTATGTCTGCACGGCATCTGGAAGGTGTGATTTCCAGCACAGGTAGACAGACTCATGCTGGCTCAACTTGAGCTAGCATGCTAACCTGAGCTGCTGACAGTGCCACTGCATCTACACTGCTATTTTTTTAACTCCGTAATCCAAGCCTGCCCCGCTCCCTGGGTCTGAACTTGGGCTGCTAGCCTAAGCTGCTGCCTGTGCCTAAACGTCTACCCTGCTATCTTTTTAGCAGGTTAGCTCAAGCTGAGCTAGCATAAGTTTATCTGCCCATGCTGGGAATCTCGCCTCCCATTTGCAATGAAACATAACCTACTCCCTGGTCCAAATCTACAAGTTAAATTGAACTAGTTATATTGCCATGGGGTTTGAAAAATTGTGTGCCCTGTGTGATGTAGTTGGGTTGACGTAACCCCCATTGTACATGCATCTAGGAAGAGTTTTGTCGACCCAGCTACCACCTCTCAGAGAGGTGAATTAACTACATTGAGGAAGAAAAAACTCTTTTGTCAATCTAGGCACCATCTGCAGTACAGTGCTTCAGCACCGTAGCTGTGCCACTATAGCTGTTGTAGTGTAGACATATCCTAACACCGCAAGAATTAATGTCCAACCAGGATAATAGCTTTTAGATGCTATGGGTACACACTCAAAAGTCCTGAAATAGACACAATAGAACCCATGCCTTGAAGATCTTACTCTAATGGTACAGTAAATAATAGAGAACAAGAACAAGTACTGGCTGAACTGCTATATGAAACAGATTGATTAACTTGAGTGTAGACCAGGCAGTACTCAAGAGGTGCTTTCATTGTGGTTGTGGATACTCAGCCTGGTCAAGTTTGAGGCATGTTGGTGGGACATTTGGGGGAGAGGGGAACATCTGCCACTGCCCATGAATTTTTGTAAAACTTAAGGTTGGTCAGGGTTTCAGTCAATTACCTTTTCCCCCCCAATACTAATTCACTATTTAAGCAAAACCTAAATAAAGGTAAACTTTTTTTTACAGTTCTATGAATTTTTTTAGCCATTGTCTTTTAAATTACAAATCTTCCTTTCTACATTGTTTCAGGCCTAATTCAATGTTAGCAGCACTTCAAGAACATTGTTTCATAAATATGCTATAAAATCATTCTCCTCTGTGAATGCAACATAGTAGGATACGGTATGTGCTCCTATCCATAACCACAATGAGCAGCTTCTCACTAGTTGGGAAAGTACACAACTCTGAATCTATAAATACCCATATGCTGCTAGGGGAAGGCAAGGGGAGTAAGCTTATCTTCTAGTGAAATAATTACAAGCTGTAAGCTTTCAGATGGTCCCTTGAAGGTAGTTAAATGTGAATAGAATATTGATAGCCAAACAGTGTTTTATTCATTAAAGATCGTAGATATAAGTAATACTCTATAGAAAATACTAAGATACATACCTTATTTTGCTTAACAAGTGTAACTACAGACTAATCAAATGGGTTTCCATATTATCTGGCTTAAAAATGAATTCTGTACCAGAAAGGTAGTCTTTATCCCATTACTAAAGAATTATCGTGCTGTAATGACGTTTACTATTAACATTTCACAATTTTTATTAAAGATACTGGTGTTACATTTCTTGTGTTTTAGTACTTCATGATACTTTTAAAAGTGAACTGTAGTTTACACAATACCCATGATGTGTAGTCTTTGCTGTTTTTAATTTTTTCACTTCCTATTACTTCACAATTCAGTAATTTGCGATGGATGCCTATCTGATTAGTGTGATTTACAGCTTATGCTGAGTATGTGTTAGTAAAATAGTTGCAGTATCACTAATTCCTTTTGTATGGATAAGCCAGTCACGTTAGAGCTGTGTTTCAGTTTTTAGACCAAATATCATTACTGTCTTTTTTTTTTTTGGTCCATTTTTTTTTAAAGGGATTTGCCATTTGAGTTACAAAAGACTTTTGATGATGAGGTGGATGTGAAGGTAGAAGATAAGAAAGATGAGGTGTATGTATTAAAGAAGCCAATATTTCACCCCTTTTCTGGACAAGGTTACCGGTTAGGAAGGTGAGTAGTCTGATGGGATGTATGCCTACTGAGTAGGTTGAGGTAGTGGAATGATAACTCCTATCTTCATCCTTTGTGTGCTATTTATAGTAGTATTTTTCTCCAATGATGCTATCCTGCCATATGATTTAAATAGAAACACTGAATTTCCTCTTTAAAAGCAACTATGCAAGACTATATATAGTCTATGAAGAAAAGGTGAATATGCCATTCACTTAGGTTAGGACTACAAGGGGCAAGAGAATCTTGACTAAATGAGCAAGTTCCTTGGTATTCAGCCATGTAATTTATCCCAGTAAAATTGTATTTAAAATTACTTCATATGATACATTAAACTGTTTTGTTTTTTCTTTTTAATCCCAATCTCTTTAGTGAAGAAAGTCTAATGGTAGTTTTAAAACTTGATTGAGCTTATAAATACTACAAATGGCATTGTGGTTTAGAGGATTGATCTTAAAGATAGGAGCTCCTGGTGCATCTGAATGCTAAACCCAGAGATGCCACTTGAGTGCTGATCTGGGGACCTCTTTGCCTTAGTTCCTCTATCTGTAAAATAGGGATATTGCTAAACACATGGGGCCACTGTGCAGATTGTCAGCATAGTCCTTTGACAACTGTAACTATGTATGTGCCTCCAGTCTAAAAATATTCCAATTGATAGCTGCTCTTGTGAGTCTAAACAAATTAGTGAGAACTCTATGCTCTAAAACACTGTAATAAGGAGAGTTTTTCATAACCCTGATTGGGCCTGATTGTTAGCTAAGTCCTTGCCTTGGAGTCCATAATTAACACTTGTTTATATCACTTCAATCAAATTAATAATGCTCCAAATTGTTTCACACAAATTAAACTGCCTGTTAAAATGATGTCTGCAAATATGAAGGGAGAAATGGCAAAACTTTGGGCAAATATGAAAGCAGCCACCAAAATTGAGATAAACAGGAAAAGCAAAATCTGGCCTGAATAGTGCTGGAATTTGACTAAAGAGTTGAGACAGATTGCTGATTTAAGTGGTAGGAGGCAGGGTTGCTGAGTTATTTGTTGTGCTTTGGCATGCCTATAGCAAGTAGTGACCCTGCCTTCCAACAGAGGCAAACTAAAATCTGGAAACATGCTATTCTTAAACTTCTGATTGTTCTGTTTACTAATTTCATACAGTGAAACATTTTATCCGTTGCTCAGCATTTTTGTTGTTGAGCAAGCTAAGTTAAAATGTGTTTTCTTTTCCTGTTAGTCGAATCAGTGGTATATTGTAGCTTGTTGTCGTTCTAAAAGTAGTTTTGGAAACCTAGGCAATGCTTGGGGGTGAGTGGGATGGGTGTCATGCACTTACCATAATAAATTAACACTTGCTATCCTATAGAACATTGTGATTCATTAAGGCAGGTATTCATTATTACTGAGAGAAAAGGTGCTGTTTTCATTGATACGGTATAGGAAGGGACAGAATTCCTAAGGAGAACTGTGGGCTATCAATGCTGTAGTCCAGGATCTAGTGTGATTGTAGTCCAGAATCTGGTGTGACTTCAGCTGCACTATACAGTTTAGGTCCAGGTCAGCCTAACCTTTTTAGCATAGACCATCGTTTTTCAAAGATGTGAAAAATTCACATCCCTGAGCAGTGTAGTTAAGCTGACCTAACACACCCAGTGTAGACAGAGCTAGGTTGACAGGAGAACCCCTTCCATTGGCATAGGTGATGCTTACACTTACGGCAGGTCTTCACTGGCGGGGGGATTGACTGAAGATATGCAACTTCAGCTACATGAATCATATCTTCAGCCAACTTACCTGCTGTCCTCATGGCGGCGGCAGTTGCGGCACACTCCCCCGCTGACGCCAGTTTGCGCCTCTTGACGAGCTGGAGTTCCGGAGTCGACGGGGGTGCTGCTGGCGATTGACTTATCACGTCTTGATGAGATGCGATAAATTGATTGCCAAAAGATTGATGGCTACCCGCGGTACTGAAGACAAGCCCTGAAACACTACTGCACAGCTGCAGTGTTTCAAGTAGACAAGCCCTTATTCTCTGCACTTGCAGTTGTCGTTTATTAAGATAATTTAAAAGGGAATTGTAAAAAAAATCAAATGTACAACTGGACAATCTACTTAAACTTGTGACTGATATGTAGAGTGGGTTAAAGCTTCTCTTATTACTATCCAGCAGTCCTAATAGACATGCTACCAACCCTTCCATTGTTGAGACTAAGAATTAGCCCAACAGAAGATACGGTAGGGCAAATATTATAGTCTTGGCTTGAGCACATCTGCCAAAGACTTCCTCAGGCAGTTTCTGTTGAAAGATGAGATGGCAGGATTGGAACCAGTCTGTGACAGACACAGTGAAGAATATTCAGCTGAACTACTACATTCTTTTGTTCTGCAGGAGGGCTCAGTGAGACCTAGTTTTGAGTCCATTAAAAGACTTTATTATTAATGGTGTAACTAATAGTTATATGATTATTTTGTATTGTCTGTAACTTAATATGATGCTGGTCCACTACTGTGTTTTAATGATTTTGTGATTTGTCATTGAAAAGCTTGCTTCTCAATCCTGGTATGCTTAAAATGTAACTTGAAAATTATATCTCAGAAATACAGACTAAGATCTCTTGTGGCAAAAACAGATTTGCCCTGTAACCTCACTAGGATAAAACAATGTTTGTCATAAACCTTTTACCATTAGTGTGATCAAAGCACTAAACTTACTTTAGGGAGCAATCTTACATTGGTAGGGGATAGATCAAATGTTGTAATGTCTTTTGAGAATCTCATAAAGATGAAAAATGATGTAAAATGAACAAGCCTTTAAAAGCAATGTTGTTTCTTAGAGGTCAGGATAAGGATTTTCTCTCTTGGATTTTAGCCTCATTTCCTGCCACTAGAGGGCCTTACACATCAATTTTGCAAGAGGGTGATTCTAGGTACAGGAATACACTTGAAACTAGCTTTGTAATTTGTTCTCCATATTTGGCTAAATAGTTTGGTAGCTTTGAAGTATTTTTTTTGTGCAGTAGAACTAATTGGTCTAAGAATCAGTTATATAAGGAGACAGTTAACCACTTCATACATGGGTAGCTGAAGTTGCCCATTGTTAGATTTAGATGTATTTCTGTTCTTCCTCAATGCTGCACACTCAGCATTTATTTTCGTGGTCTGGAAAATCACTGTAGTTTAAGTGCTTTAAGGTTAAGCAAGAGCAACAGAAAGAACAAAAGAGCAGGGTATGAGAAAAGAGTAGAAAGGTGGATTGGTACAGATGGATGACTGCTGACAGGTGATTTTATGCTGATTTTGAATAATCAAATTAATCTGTAAGACTTTGTTTTTCCATTGTACCTGCGTATTACCTAAATCTAACTATTTGTAGTCTAAGTGCAATATAGCTCTGATCAGAATTACATGTTGTATATAGTTGTAATCTATCAGCCATTATACAATTAAAAAGTTAGGCCACATAAATAGAGGAAGCCATATTTAACCCTTAAAATCTAAAATTATTACATTGGTGGACCACTTATTGCAAGTAATATATACGATCTAGGACTAGCCTTTATTTCAGTGTTTAGAGATTTATTCTACAACTCTTAGAGCACAGCATCACTAATCGGCAATGTGTAATCTATTTTTTTTGTTTGTTTTCTAAAAGGTAAGTACCACACACGTCGGTTATGCCTTCCAACAAATTACTGTTAGCCTGCAAATTTCTTCACACTCCTTAAAGTGTTACTTTATTTCCCCCAGTGAAGGATACATAGGCAACGGAACATCAAGTCATGTTATTTAGGCATTTAATTCTACATCTTATCTTTATCACTTCAAACTCTCTCTCAATCTCTTACGTAGTCTTTATTTTCATTAACAGAAATAGGATATCCTCTCCCTTAACATCATGTTTGAAGTTCTAAAGTTGAAGAGTTGTTGCATCTCTCTAGTAAAGCCTCAACCTTAATTTGTATTCATAGGCTTGCTGAACATGAGTTGTTAGTAAACACTGATAGGATTTAGAACCTCCTAAAAATGTTTCCATTCAATCAAAAAAAATAGATGAGGTAATGACTGTTGTAGCTTATGACTTTGTGTACTGCATAATCTTTTTTGGCTTTTCTTTCCAGTGCGACTCCCAGAATAATTTCTAAAGTGAAAAAGGACCTTGAAGCTGAGGAAAAAAGGCCTTTTCCTTCAGTAACACTAAGCGAGTTGGAACCAGTCACTAATATCCAGATATGGTTAGCAGATGGGGAAAGGATAGTACAAATGTTTAATGTTTCTCATAGGTAAGATTATTTTATCACTGTCCTCTATAGGCACTGGAGGTGACTATCCCATTAACCCTTTTACATTAAAAATTCTATAAATTCTGTAAGTATTTATATGGCCCCTTATCTGAGTTCCTCTAAGATGCACAAAAATAAACATAAAGAAAGCGAGGAATACTTGTAGCACCTTAGAGACTGACTAGTTTATTTCAGCATAAGCTTTTGTGGGCTTTTGTCCTTCCAAGCATGTAGTAGAAACCGGTTCTGTATGTACCGGTGTGTGGTAGAAGGAAAAACAAAACGTAACTGCTAATGAATGTAGTAGATTGCCAAGTTAATTGATCAAGATCTGCTTAATACCAATTTATCAAGGTGTAACGGTTGGATTTGGGGGGGCATAAGTGGTGAGGGATGCTGCAGGGGGTCGGGGTGCAGGGTGCAGCAGGTGGCTCAGGGCAATGAGTGGCGGGGGCTCAGGGAAGGGAGTTGGGTGCAGGAGGAGTTCAGGGTGCGAGCTCCTGCCCGGTACCGCTTACCTAGAGTGGTAAGCAGGTGGATGGGGGGAGGGGCTCAAGGTTTCCTGCCTGTGCTGCTCTTGCTGCTCCTCCAGATACCTCCCACGAAGCTCCCATTGACCGTGGTTCCCTGTTCCTGGCCAATGGGAGCTGTGGGGGGCGGTGTCTGAAAGGAGGCAACACAGGAGTCCTCTGCCTCTTTTCACCCCGGGAGAGGAGGGACATGCTGCAGCCGCTTCAGAGAGCGGCGAGTGGTGCCACAGGGGGCAATCCCATGGGCCAGGTTCGGCCTGTGGACCTGAAGGTAGACAGAGGGGCACAGGGAGCTTGGCGGGCCACACGCAAGAGCCCCGCGGGCCGTGTGTTTGAGACCCTGGTCTAGGGTCAGATTGCTGGTGGAATCCCAACATCCTGCAGGAGGGAGAGTACTCATTTAGGTGTCCTGACAGTGTGGGTGGAACATTTCAAACCAGTTTATGGCTCATATGTCTACTGGGTGTCTAGTAAAACTTCCAAGCCCTGCAAGCAGCTGTGATAAGGCAGTAGTTCACTATACACACATTTTTTTAGGGCAGGCATAGGCAAACTTCTTGGCTTGAGGGCCACATTGTTGTTGAAAAATTGTAGAGGGCCAGGTAGGGAAGGCAGTGCCTACCTAAACAGCCCACTATCCAATCCCCATGCACTTCCTGTCCCGACTGCCCCCCTCAGAACCTCCAACCCCCCCTGCTCCTTGTCACCTGACCACCCCCTCCCAAGACCCACCACCTGAACTGCCCTCCCCCCCCGGACCCCATTCCCTGTCGACGTCGTCCGCCCCCACCCCCTGACTCCTATCCACCTTTCCGTCCCCTGACAGACCCCCAGGACTCCCATGCCCTATACCAGTGGTCGCCAACCTTTCGGTCCTCACGGACCACTAAAGTAAAAATTTTGAATCCTGCAGACCACTAACACCGCAGCACACACCCCCCCCTCGAGCGGCGCGGCCCCCCAACCCCCCCCCCGGCTCGAGCGGCGTGGTGCGGCCCCCCCATCGCCCCCCTCCCCCCACTCGAGCGGCGCGGCGCGAGACGGGAGGCAGGAGCAAGCCGGCGGTTGCTGGCCGCCAGGGACGGGGCGGGACAGGCGCCCGCAGCCTCTTGCCTGCCCGGAGGGGTGGCCGTGAGGGAGCCCGGCGCCGCGGACCACTGAAATTTTCTCGTGGACCACCAGTTGGCGACCACTGCCCTATACAACCTCTCCTCGTCCCCTGCCCGCCCTCTTCTCCCCCTCCCCCCCCCAACCTCTGCCTTATCCAGCTACCCCACAGGAGTGCGCAGCCCCTGCTGGAGCCAGCCACACTGTTGCAGTGCTGCCCGACAGGATGACAGACTAAGGGTACGTCTACAGTACAAAATGATATCGTATTTATAAAAGTTGATTTTTTTGGAAGAGATTTTTATACAGTTGATCTTGTGTGTCCTCACTAAGCGTGTTAAGTTGGTGGAGTGCCTCCACAGTACCGTGGCTAGCATCGACTCTTGGAGCGGTGCACTGTGGGTAGCTATCCCACATCACTGCAGTCTCCACTGCCCATTGGCATTCTGTTTTTTTGAACGGAGCTCTGCCTTCACATATTCTCCCCATATTGCGATCAGATCCAGTACCTTCCGTTAGCTCCATTCTGGAGCTCTTTTGCGATTCTGGGACTGCAGGAAATGAAATTCTAAAGTTCCTGGGGCTTTTCCTGACTACCTGACTAGTGCATCTGAGTTGTAAGTGTTGTCCAAAGCAGTCACAATGGAGCATTCTGGGGTAGCTTCCGGAGGCCAATACCGTTGAATTGTGTCTACAGTACCTCAAATCTGGAACAGTGATGTTGATTTTAGCGCTACTCCTCTTGCTGAGGTGGAGTACAGAAACCAGTTTTAAGAGCCCTTTAAGTAAACAAAACTGGGTGGGTTGTGTGGGTGGATTTAGTTTTAATTCAATGTAACGCAGCTAATTCTGATATACTGTACTGTAGACCAGGCCTAAGTAAGGAAGGCTTAGCAGTTATCAGCTGTCTCTGAATTCAACAAGATACTAGAAGTCTGAGAGGATCCATTTGTTAGAATTCACTGTCTCTTAAGTCGTATAATCCAAATGAGTCCATTACTATAGCGGATCGTTGTTAATAATATTTGAATTTTTGATTATTTTGATTATTAAGCCTCAATATTTTTCCTATTCCAAAACATATAGGATTAAAATTCCTAATATAAGTTTTTATCCTAGTGCAAATAAATTCATCTTAACAGTTCTTCAGACCAGTCTTATCTGGTCTGAGTAGAACAGCTCCTTTCACATAACCATATTGTCAGAAAACATTTAAAACTATTATTCTGTCATAACTTGTATTTGTGCTAGTGCATCAGTGAGCTTCTGTGGTACACACATATGTGCTGTAGTTAAAAATAACTTTTAGAAATATTAAGGCAAATTCAAGGGACTTGTCTTTATGGTACTATGATATTCTTAACCATGATCATAAACATGTTTTTTCATTGGAGAGCCAGGAAATGGCTAAAAGCACTCCATAGTATAAGCTGCTGCTGTGCTTGAGTTAAGGGAAAAACTGTTGTGTGCTTCTGACTTTAAATAGTTCAAGTGTAAATTCCACAACTTCCATATCTAACATGACTTTAGTTCTGCTGAAGGGTCCCAGGTGAGATGCCTGAAGTCACAGAGCAGGTAGAATTTCAGGGTATTTTATGTGCAGAATTAAGTGGAAACAAGAATGAAGACACTAAAGAATTTATGGTGTTCAGCTAACATGCCAGTTGCTGGGTCATAGTGAATACTATGGGAATGAATTGTGTAGATTACATATAGGGGTTTATCACAATTCACGGCTGCAAAGGAGAGTGTATATATAGTATATAAAAACTAGTTCCACTAGCTGTGCAAGAATCATACTTTGGAAACTGCCACAGCGCCTGCATACATGCTGCCTTGTGTGTGCATGGCTTGTGCTCAACCCCCTCACCTCTTGAAAACAATTGGCTCAAATGCTTAGGAGCATTTTAACTTGCTGGATTTTCTTTTTCCTTTTCAGAATAAGCCACGTCAGAGACTTCATAACAAAATATCAAGAATCGCAGGGAAGTGTTCCGTTCACCCTGACCACATCTCTTCCTTTCCTAGAGCTGCTGGATGAGACTCTCACTCTGGAGGAAGCTAATTTGCAAAACGCTGTTATAGTTCAGAGACTTCAGAAAACAACTGAGCCCTTCAGAAGTTTTTCATAGTTTTTGGTTTTAAGAGTACCTTGATTATAGAACTGCTGCAAATGATGGCCAAAAAATCATAAAGACTTACCTAAACAAATTAGCTTTCAACTCACCAGAAGGCTACATACAAGTTGAACTAAACTAGATAAAACCAAAAAAACCTGAACAGCAATATCTGAATGCACTGTATCATCTCCACAAAGCTGCACTTGTGTTAAAGAGCAAAATGTGTGTGTCGTAGTTTCAGGTATTTTCTAAGCATTTCACTGTTTGGAGACCGGCAATAATGAAGCAGGGGTAACGTAGTAAGATGGGGTCCATAATCTAAGTTCCTCCTAGTTAGAAAGCACTGATGGCCCTTTTAAAGGGATGTTTGGGTTAAAATAATGATTCTAAAAGACTTGTGTTACTAAAAGCAATTTAAGTGAAAATTAAGTCTTTTAATTTTATTTTTTCAGGTCAATTTGGACAGTGAAACTAAACCACTTGGTTTCACTCATGTTTCTATCCGTCAACTTCAGGTTATGATTCTCTTGCACTGATGTTTAGATTAGATGCTTCAATGACAGACTTGCATTTAAATGCTTTTCACTGTTTCCATAGAAACTCTTATTTTAAAGAAATGAAAAGCTACTGGAATTAAGTTTAACAAAACTCTAAATTTTGGGACTTCCTTTTCAAAGCCTGTATTACACTTGTGCACATGAGAACCTCTCAAGACAAGAATGAGTTGGCTCAATTGCATACTGTATGTGAGGTGCTACAACATAAACTCTTGAGGCTTGATATTCCTAATGGTTGAAGTAGCTGCTTGCTTCACTGGCAGTTCTGTTCCCATCCTCAAGACATGGAATATCATGACAGGTGTGCTGTGAACTATATGTGCCACTAGCAGCATAATCCATTCTGACACACGTAAGACACAAGTATGACATCCAGTAGTTCTAACACTAGACAAAAGATGGCTACAGAGAAATATACAAACTTCTAAATTGCCAGACATGGGCAGAGTTAATTTGTACATGTAAGTCTTTCAGTAACATTTTAAAACCCTTATTTGGCAATAAAGCTGTTTCCTTCTCCTCTATTCATTTGTTTGTTCTTTATATCAAGCCTCACTTTCTGTTTAAGTTTTGATTTATTTTGCAGCTTATATAATATGCCCATAGTCCACTTTTAATTCATGTCCCCATGGCCACTTACAATTAGTGTGCCATACATTACCTTTGAGAAACCAATATAAGGACAGTAGATTTTTGCATACAATTTTGCTAGCCAGTTTGCATGAATCATAAAGTTCAGTAGTGTGTGGATTTGTGAATGGTGCCATAAAGGTCTGTTAGATATGATTTTCCTGGACCCTTCAAAGAAGAGTAACTGGTTTTGTGCTGCATTTAAAAGGGGAAATTTAGTTTTATTCATTACTGTTAAATGAGATGATTTGTTTTGGGGGAAGTATAAGATTACGGCACTGCAGTGACCTTAGATCTGCATAAATCCAAGATTCTTGAACTCTGGATGACTTGATACATCACCCATGCTGAAGTATACAGGCATGTCGCATATAGCCGAAACCCCCTTGACTTCAGTGGTGGGCAAAACCGCCCGCCCTAAATAAAGTTTTTATATTTTTATTTTTCCCTATTTTTTGTTTTGGTCAACCGCGTAATGCGGAAATCGCGCACGTTAAATGCACGTAAGACAAGACATGACTGTGAAGCTGTCCAAACAACGAGTGATATTGTTTGAATTTTAGCTTCCCAATACTAAGTCAATGGAGAGACCTTTTAAAAACTATATCTTTAAAATTACTTTTTTTTTAAACAAATTTATTTTGCACCACTTAACAAAGTTAATTACTTTTCATTCAGCTTGGATAACCCAAATGTACAGCTCAGTTCTGCTTACTGTTACTTTCACTTCCTGACTCCTGTTAGCAGAGCACATGGAATGTTCAGTTGCAAGCATTCACTTTTTGACCCTGATGCTAGTAAGGGTTCTAAAACCACTCTCCTTTCATTTTCTAACAACATGGAATTTTGGGGTGCAAAACAGCATAATTATTCCAATTCCAGTAAGACCTGTGCAACTAAATCAGGTACACTCTTTTTAAAATAAAAAATGAGTTCAGTAAACACCCACAGTGGTATAGCTGACTTCTAATTTGCAGAGCTGCCTGTAAGACAGGGGATTCTCAAATTTAATGCATTTGAATCCCTAATATAAAACTATAGGTATAGGAAAATGCATGCATTTGATCATAAAAAGTCAATGTTCTATTACATATAATGTGCATGACACCTCTAAATAGCAGTATCCTGCTCCTGCATGTATAGACAAGCTTCTGAGCTACACAGAGTTCTTCAGGTTTAGGAACGGAGATATATATGCAATGTAGACACTAAGAAAAGTTAGTGCAACAGAGTTGAAGTACACAAAATCTGATTAAATGTAGGCACTTGTTCTTTACAAAAACATGCTAGTAGGGTAAGGAACAGTGTATATTACTGTGTTGCAATATTTGTTCATTTTTTATGCTACGACTCCCTACAAAGACGAGAGTATCTCTGTTTGGTTTCAGGCTCTGTGTGGGCTCTGCATGATTGTGGCTGCAGTTGCAAAAACAAACAAACTTGAAACAGTACAAATATGATGGTGGTTTGTGAATCTAAAGCCTTAACATAATTTGGAAAGTCAAAATAGCCTAGAGCAAAATGACTGAAAGATACTCTAAACTCTCTCCTCCCTACAACAAAGGTACAATTTAAGCAAGAAACTGAAAAAGAGATTAGACACCTGCATTTGTGTAATATTCCTCTGATTCTGTATTTCAACACCTGGAAACACTTTAAAACCAAATTAGAAAGTGCTTCATGTGCTGCGTTTAAAAAAAAAAATTTTTTTTTAATGGGGCATTGGACTTTTGCTGCGTTTAGCCTGTTTCTAGAACATCATGTGCATTACGGTTAACAAGTGAAAAATGCTGGTGGACTAGCTCAATTTACCGTCTGTTTTAAAGCCTCCATGGCAAGGCATTTTAACAGCCTGATCCAAAGCCTATTGAAAAAACTTCTGTTGCCTTCAATGGATTTTGAACCAGACCTAGATAAATATGAAACTGAAATTGTAGCCTAAACTTGACAAGGTGAATGAAAAATAAATCATACTGTCTGAAATCATGCTGGACTGTCTAGGTAATTTTTTGAAATGCATTTTTGGCAGTATAGGTTGTGGAGGGGTTGAATAGCAAAAGTTATTATGACTGTTCTGAAGTCAGGGAGCCACTGTTTAGAGAATTCAATTAAATAATTACAGTAGTTGAGCTGTTAAATCAGTCTGGCCCCTAGGTGCTGCACATGTGGATTGGTTTATGAATATTTCCGGGTGTGGGAATAATTCTGTTTAATTATAAAAAAGGGGTGAAGAGGGGAGTCTTACTCTGCATTGCAACCTGAAGTTCTTTCAAAATAAACTAATCAATTCCAGCTAGAGAAATCATTGCAAAGCTTTGCTAATCAGAACATTTAGTTTCATGCTTAAAGCAGAATATAGTAGACTCTCTATTATCCAGGATGATAGGGAAAAAATAATTCTGGTTAATAAAATCCTGGATAATCACCATCCATAGGAAATATGGGGAAGGGGGTTGATTCACCAGCCATCCTGTGCCAGGGGCAGGGGGTGTTGGTTCACTGGCTGCCCTGCGCCCTGGTAGGGGTTTTTTGTGTGTGCGCTTGGAGCGGCAGCAAAGCCAGAGCCAGCCCTGTGAGTTGCGTGTATTTTTTTTTTTTTTTGACATCCTTGTTATCCAATCCTGGATAATGGAGAGTCTACTGTATTTCTTTGCCTCTAGGGCAGCAAAATTGGTTTTAGAAAATTTGTTGTATAGAAACAAAATAACTCAAAGTACCCACATCCTAGGAGTAAGCTGACCTAGTGCTAAAACACCCATGCCACGTTTCAGCCTCTGGTGCCTATTTTTGATTGTCCAGTTGCTGGAAAACAGGTGTGCTGACAGACATCTGCTGTATGAGAGCCAACTAAAAAGCTACCTTGTAATTAACAATGCTGCAGTTGGATGTGCTGCTTCTTTATAAAGGCACATGTTGCAGGTGTTTGTTCTTGCATCAACTCAACGTGGGCTGATCTGGATCTTAAATTATTTTGATAATAGGAGCCTGAGCGCTTTAAAACAAGATCAGAGCTCTGCAGGTGGTCGCCTGAAGCCCAAGTAGCAAATATCTATATATATAAAAGTCAAGTGGTGTATGTATGTGTGTGTGTATGTATGTATGTATGTACGTACGTATGACTGCGAACTCCTCCCGCACCGTTTGAGCCAGAGACTTGAAATTTGGTACAGTGAGGGGTCTTGGGATCTAGATGCTGGTAAGGGTCGAAAAATTTTCGGATCTCACCTCTGACGCCCCCCAGGGGTGAAAGTCTTTCAGGGCCAATCACATCGGCTGGGCGGTTAGGTGGTGATGATGTCATAATACCCCCCTCCAACACACACCTCACTCGCTCAGCTCACCCCTCCCTCCTCCAACGGAACCCCGGAGATCCCTCAGTTCTCTGCCCCTCCCCCCTCCCAACGGAACCCCGGAGATCCCTCCGTTCTCTGCCCCTCCCCCCTCCCAACGGAACCCCGGAGATCCCTCAGTTCTCTGCCCCTCCCCCCTCCCAACAGAACCCCAGAGATCCCTCAGTTCTCTGCCCCTCCCCCCTCCCAACGGAACCCCGGAGAGCCCTCAGTTCTCTGCCCCTCCCACCTCAACCCCGGACTCCATCAGCTCTGTGCCCCCCCCCACCTGCGAAGGTCCCCGGAATCCCTCGGCTCTGGGCCCCCTCCCCCCCTGCGACGGATCTGAGTTGGGTTTGGTGGGACGGTAAGTGAGGTGGGGGTGTCGGGTTCGGTCGGGGGGTGAGGTGGGGGTGTCGGGTTTGGTCGGGGGGTAAGTGAGCCGGGGGGGTGTCGGGGTTGGTCTGGGGGTGTGGGAAGGTGTCGGGGGGGTGAGGGGTGTGGTGTGGGTGTTGGGTTTGGTCTGGGGGGGGAAGGTGTTGGGGTGGGTGCCCAGACCAAACCTGACACCCCCCCCCCCCGGCTCACTTACCCCCCGACCAAACCCGACACCGCCACCTCACCCCCCCCCACCAACCGCAACACCCCCTGACCAACCCCAACACCCACCCCTCACCCCTCACCCACCCCAACACCTTCCCACCCCCCCAGACCAAATCCGACACCCCCTGGCTCACTTACCCCCCGACCGAACCCGACACTCCCACCTCACCCCCCCAAGCAAACCCGACACCCCCACCTCACCCCCCCACCAACCGCAACACCCCCTGACCAACCCCAACACCCACACCTCACCCCTCACCCACCACGACACCTTCCCACCCCCCCAGACCAAACCCGACACCTCCCCGGCTCACTTACCCCCGACCGAACCCGACACCCCAACCTCATCCCCCCAAGCAAACCTGACACCCCCACCTCAACCCCCCACCAACCGCAACACCCCCTGACCAACCGCAACACTCACCCCTCACCCACCCCAACACCTTCCCACCCCCCCAGACCAAACCCTACACCCCCCGGCTCACTTACCCCCCGACCAAACCCGACAACCCCACCTGACCCCCCCAAGCAAACCCAACACCCCCACCTGACCCCCCGACCAAACCCGACACCCCCCCCCCGGCTCACGGTGCACTGTGTAGCACACAGATTATTAAATACACTGTTCGGTCGGGGGGTGAGGTGGGGGTGTCGGGTTTGCTCAGGGGGTGAGGTGGGGGTGTTGGGTTTGTTTTGGGGGGTCAGGTGGGGTTGTCGGGTTTGGTCGGGGGGTAAGTGAGCCGGGGGGTCTTGGGGTTGGTCGGGGGGGTGGGAAGGTGTCAGGGTGGGTGAAGGGTGGGTGTTGGGGTTGGTCAGGGGGTGTCAACTGTCTGCCCCCTCCCCACCTCCGACTGACCCGAGCAACGCCGGGCACTTATGCTAGTTTAGAATAACCGAGAATGAATTGAAATTAAAGTACATTTAAAGCGGGGAAATGGCCCTGGGCCTTACTCCCCCGTCCTCAATTCGGATTCCAGAGCAATGGAAGACGATTCTGGCCTGTCTGCTGCAGGCGGGGGCGCGGTCTGAGGTCTCCCCCAACAGGCTCTTCCACGTGGGACGATTCTAAAACTTGCACTTCACCAAAGAGGGGGCGGGAGGCGCCCCGGAGGAGACTGAGATGCGCGGGGGGGTTGCTGACCGCGCGGGCGCTGGGAAGGGAGTTGGCGGAGGCTATAGAGGAACAGGCGGACGCCGCCCAGCCCCGCTGCTCGGTGCCATTGACCCAGCGGGGTAACGCCTCGTGCAGGGCTCGCGCCTCGCCTCCAGTAAAATCCAGACTGACTTTATTTTGCAAGGTGTTTGGAGAGAGGTTCCCCTCCCCCCTTCCCCTAAAGCCCCGCGGCTCAGGGTTTGCAGCTCTGTCGGGGAAAGGGCCCGAACCCCCTGGGTTGCCGCTACCTGCCCTGGTCTGTGCTAAGAGATGCAGCCTGGGCCTCTTGCAGGGGGAACGACCCTGGGCGGGTCAGGCAGGTGGAGGCGCCCCCCCCCCCCCCCCCCCCCCGCTCTGCCTCAGCGCATCACGGGCTCGGGGGTGGTGGGAGACTTTTGCATGGGGGCTGCAGCAGCGCCCGCCGGGCCGGGGGTGACCCTGCAGGGAGCCTCGGTCTCCAGCCAGTGGCGGAGCAATAGCCCCATCCCCGGGCAGCCGCGGCTTCTCCCGCGGCCCGGCTGGCTGCGGTGGGGATCCCAGCGGCTCTGCCCGGCCCCGCCCTCCCCGGGCTGACCGGTGCTGAAAAGCCCCGCGGCGGGACTGCTGGCGGGGGCATGGCCGGTGCGGGAGGGGACACCCCGCAGCAGGGGGACGGGCCGGGGAAAGCAGCGCCGAAGGCCACCGGGCTCCCCGAGGAGCCGCCGCGGGAACAAGCGCTCAGCCGGTCGGCAGAAGAGGTGAGCGGCTGGGGCTGCCCGCCGGGTCCCCAGCGTCGCCCCTGGGGGCTGCTGGGCTTGCAGCGCTCCGGCCTCTTTTGCGCCAGGTCCTCCCCCCCCATACATCTGAACGAGCTCCCAGGGACCTCCCGGAGCCTCTTCACCCCAGTGCCCTGGGAATGACCCGGGAGCTCCGGCTAGCGGAGTGCTGGGCCCGCAAGGGGGGCTGGCTGGCTCTGGTGGTTGGAGATGCTCGGGTGGCTTCCAGGGATCATCCTCCCACCCTGTGGAGTATGAACGACAAACTCAGAGCCGCAGTGTAATTCATGTTCTTACTTTTCCGAAATTCCTGCCCCTCCAAGAATAAACTTCTTGGGTAGCAGCTTCTGAGGCAACACGGGGGGGAGATCCGATCCGATCCGAAACACTAGATGCTGCTTTTATTGAAAACTTTGTCACCAAACAGAAAGCAGAATTGGGGTGCTGTATGTCAGAGATGTTTTATCCAGTGGGACTTGAGAGAACACTAGATAGATATGTATGTAGAAGCGACAGAGTCCTGTGGCACCTTAAAGACTAACAAAAGTATTGAAGCATAAGCTTTCGTGGGCTAATACATGCATCCGACAAAGTGGGTATTCGCCCACGAAAGCTTATGCTTCAATGCTCTTGTTAGTCTTTAAGGTGCCACAGGACTCTGTCGCTTCTGCAGATCCAGGCTAACAGGGCTACTTCTCTGATTCTAGATATGTTTCTGTTCTTAGCATGGATCATATTTCCCCAAGTGCTAGATATTTTCAGTCTTGTAGCAATGTTGGTCCCAGGATATGAGAGAGACAAGGTGAATGAAGTAATATCTTTTATTGGACCAACTTCCTTGGTGAAAAGGCAAACTTTTGAGCTACACAGAGCTCTTCTTCAGATATTTTCAAAGTGCTTCCACAGAAAGTCTTTACCCTTTCCCCCTTAATGTTGTACTATACTCAGTATATATTTTTTCAGGAGCAAAGTGCCCAGTGTATCTCACTCCTTGGTTCTAGTTATGGGGGAAATGGAGTAATTCTTCATCCATCTTGTTTGTGAACATGTTTCTCCTGCAACAGAGCAAGAGTCACAGACTGAAGGGTGGAATTTGGGGGGGGAACCCCTTTACTGTGTTGTTTGTAGCATATGACTGGAGAAGTGTGTTGACAGATCCTAGAATATTGTTAGAAGTATTTGTGTCTTCCTAGAATGCAGTTCTCCAAGGAGGTAATAGCTATAAAAAGAAGATGAATATTTCTGTTTAAATTGCTGTGTGTGTATATTTGTCTATTTAGATCTGAGCAAGTGCATTCAGTTAAAAAATGGGACTATTGTTCCATTAACAGTGTAAGAAATTAAGCACACAAATTGGGAAATGCAGTTGAAGTTGAAATATCAACCTTGCTGCACAGAAGATTGCAGTGTTAAAATGTCATCTTTAATATTTATCCAGTAATACATTATAAAGTGGAATCCAATAGGTAGCACCATATACAGCTTTGTAATATGCCATATCCAGACTGGAAAAAAAAACGTTTTAAAATGGAAAAAATCAAAATGGAATAAACCATCCCTTTAATTTCTGCAAATTCATCTGCAGAGTTAAAAACATGTTGAGAGACGGGTTGGAGAGAAGCATTATATTGGGAAAGTTTCTCATCATGTGTTGAATCAGATAAACCTTCCCTTAAACTATCTTGAAGTTTCAGCTGCTCCTGTTCCTTCCCATTCCTCTTAAACCACTATTGGTTTTGTTCTGGACCTTCTTGATAAAGACGAGCTTGTGACAAAATGTGTGTACACCCAGCCACAGTCCATCCAGCTACTGAAATGTCTTCTTCCAGTTGCACATGATTGCTTTTGCTAGTTGTCTTCTGTACCCACGAGCACTTCATAATATTCTATCAGTTTCAGTTCATATTCACGAAGGAAGTAAAATTCCCAAGAAAATGAGATGGGTGTATGTATTCAGTTACAAGATTAAAGACTATTATATATTGGAGAGACTTTCAAACTTACCTGAATTAAAAAACATCCACCATTGAGCCACCATTCTACTTCCGAAGTGGAAACATTCATTTTCTGTGTTAAAACTATTTGCTTTACATTAGATTCAGAGATCTCATGTCCAGAA
This sequence comes from Sternotherus odoratus, assembly GCA_032164245.1. Classification (NCBI taxonomy): domain Eukaryota; kingdom Metazoa; phylum Chordata; order Testudines; family Kinosternidae; genus Sternotherus; species Sternotherus odoratus. Next base: position 13,935,990 of record JAVMKO010000003.1, on the reverse strand, counting down.
AGGACCATATGATAAGTTAATCTGACCTGCTGTAAAAAACACAGATCATCGAACTTCCCTAAAATACTTCTTAGAATGTATCTTTTAGAAAAAACTCCCTATCTTCATATAACAATTGTCCATTATAGAGACTCCACCAGGACCCTTGGTAAATTGTTCCAATCATTAATTATTCTCCCTGTTAAAAAATTACTCCTTATTTCCTGTTTGAATTTGCCTGGCTTCAACTTAGATATGTGTGATTGTTTCATTATTGCACTTCGTACAGTTTTTAACTGTACTGTAGTAAGTGCTAGGTTTCAAAGTGGATCTGAAGATAATAAGGAAAGAAGCTCAATCTTTCTTGCCCTTCTCCTCTTCCCGCCACTCCCATTTTTAAAAGTAAAATTTTCTCTCCCTTTGCCCTGATTCTAAAACCATCCATAGAAGCAACTTGAGACTTAAATAACTTTGTTCAAATACAACTTAAAAATATCTCAAAGCAAGCCAGATTTTCTTTCAATCCACGGAAACATGACTGAAGAATGAATTTACTAAATGGCTAATTCTCCTGTTTAAAAAAAATGAGTTTTAGAGCTATCATGGTTACTTGTACGGTATTACAGTTGTGCCTAAGGGCTCCATATTGAATTAGAGCCCTATTGTGCTAAGCAGTGCACAAACACATAGAAAGTGTTCCTCTTCTGAAGAGCCCAGAGGCTCATTTTTGAGATAAGAAGCAATGAGTGGGTGGCATTTACAAACAGAAGGTGATAAAGGGTAGGAAGGATGAGAGTAATATTGATTTAAAATCATGTGCATGCAAACCTTTGTAACAGAATCTCATATAGATCTGAAATGAAGGCTTGGCACCCCCTTAAAATGTTGATTTGTGCCTTGAGTGTGAGTAGGCTCTGATGGTGAGGGGAAAGGGCCAAATCTAACCTGGGATTCTCTTTCAGTAAATGATCTATATTCAGCAATGCCAGAGTAATTAGAAACCACTTTAGGTGCAGTTCATCAGAGCCTACCACTAATGTCACAGCCCAGTCTGGCAAAACAAATACAAGGAGAAGTCGGGACTGAATGCCGGTGGAGTGCAGTTTAAAATGCTGACAAAAGAAAACTGACACAGGCATAGCACTTAATTCCCGGAGACCAGTGGGCTACTGTGTTAGGCACCATATGATAAATAACTGAAACTTGGTCCCAACCTGTTACATCTTGCAAATTAAGTTTAAGTTGAGTCAATAGGTGGATATAATAGATAGGGGTGGAGCATAAGATAACAGTGAGACAGTTATCAATAGTGTAATAAGTAGTGGTCACAGTGACTCTAATCACTCTCAAGTATTTCACAGGTGGCCCTCATAGGTGAGTTTAAAGGAGGATAATGCAGTGGCCTGGTGCATTTCTTGCAGGGAGCTCCTTCTCTGCATAAAGCCAGTATGGAAGAAAGCCTGAAAGGGCATGTTGAAAAAATTCCAAATGGGCAATCAAGGGTGGAATCTTGCAGTTTATCCTTATATTTAACAGGCAATATGGGGGAAAAAAATCCAGCTTTTTGGATGTCCTGTAAAAACCTACCACACTAAGCCTTTCTCCAAGAAAATGTCTAATACACTTCTTGTCCTTTATAAAAACAATGTATTTGTATCACGGTAACATCTAGAGGCATCAACCAAAATCTGGAACCCATTGTGTGAGGCATTTGTACAAACCCATCATAAGACACAGTCCCTGCCTTGTGAAATAGATAAGACACAGAGAGTGGGAGAAAATAAGTGTTATTGTTCCCATTTTAGAGACAGGCACACTGAGCCTCAAAGATGAAGTACTTGCCTAAGGGCATTAAGGAAGTCTGGCAGAGCCTTACCCAAAAGACCATCTTTTGTCCCATTATGAGTGCCTTGGGCTGTTCAATATGGTCTTACAGTTTCAAACCTTTGCAGTGACAGGGCCAATTAAATCTCTAGTGAAAATTAAACATAAGGTGAGGGATTTGCACCCCGAGTATGAGACTTTCAAAAGTTTTCATCTTAGCAGGCTGCTCAGAACTCTTTTTTCCCCCCTAATGTACAACACTCTTAAAACAAGAATACTCCTGTGAGGGAAGTACTATCCTCACTGTACAGATTGGGAAAGTAAGGCACAGAGTGCTTTAGAGCAATGGTTAGAATTTAGGAGTTCTCAGCCATTCACTTTAACCACTAAATTCACTGCCTCCAACACCATAGCCCTTCTAAGTCTATGAGAGGCAATGTAGTCTAGCTGAATGAGCACAGAGGTCAGAAAACCAGGTTCTAATCCCTGCTGAATCTTTGGCAAATCATTTAATTTCTCTGTCTCTGTTTCCTCATCTGTCATGTGGCTTATTACTTGCAAGGATAGATGAGAATTGTTTAAGCAGAGTTTTAAACTTGCAAAACTCCCTGTAAGTGAGTGATATTGTACTGAATATAATCAGATTCCAGCAGCTCATTTTATTCAAGCACTGGCATACATAGTTATAAACAAAATTAGTCACAGGTGAAAGCCTCCATTAACTGCTGCTGAGACAAAAATGTTAACTTTGCTTGAAGGTGATCTGTACGTATGCTACTCAAGCAGCCTAGCAGTATCTAAAATTTCAATGAGACTTCTTAATCAAAAACCATAAAAGTATTGAGATCCTTAACTTTCTAGCCATGAAGCTGACTGGAGAAATGAGAGTTGCTCACAGTCTGGAAGTCTAATTTTTATTTATTTATTGCTAATTATTTCACAACTTAATATATTCTAATTTCAAGTTCTTAAATATTAACTATGGTGGACTGGAACTGCTATATGATAATTTTGAATATGGTATGTCAACTAGTCAGTGAGGTGAAGTTACTGTACAGGAAAGTCTAATAACTCAGTACAGTAAACCCTCGATTTAACGGACCCCGATTTAACGGACTTCGGATGCAACGGACAAAATTTCCGATGCATCCGAAATCCGTTATTGGGGGCTGCCGGCTCCCACCCCAGGGAGCCGGCTGGGTTGACAGCTCCCGCCCGGCTCCCCGCAGCGGGGACCCCTGCGGGAGCTGTCAAACCCCCCCCCCCGCCCCCCCGCCCGGCTCCCCGCAACGGGGAGCCGGGCCGGGGGGGGGCGTTTGAGAGCCTCCGCTCGGCTCCCCGCAGCGGGAAGCCGGGCGGGTGGGGTTTGAGAGCTCCCGCCCGGCTCCCCGCAGCGGGAAGCCAGGCGGGAGCTGTCAAACCCCCCCCCCCCCCGCCCGGCTCCCCGCAGCGGGGAGCCGGACGGGGGGTTGAGAGCTCCCGCCCGGCTCCAGGCGGGAGCTGTCAACCCCCCGCCCGGCTCCCCGCAACGGGGAGCCGGGCGGGGGGAGGGGGTGGGGTTGGCTGACTCACGGCTCCATATAACGGACTAATTCGGGCGGGGGGGGGTGTCCGTTGTCACCCGAAAGTCCGTTATTTAATAATTTAAAAAAATTATTAAATAACGGACTTTCGGTTTTAACGGACACCCCCTCGCCCGAATTAGTCCGTTATATCGAGGTTTCACTGTACAAGTGAATTAATGAATTAGTCTAGCCCAATAGGGGGCTGGTGGAAAAACATGTAGGAAAGCAACACAATGGATCCTGAAAAACAGCCTTATAAGAAATACTTAGCGGGAAATTGATGGACTCACTTCCAGACTCCAGCCCAGATTAACACAACTGTTTTGCCCATGCTGCAAGCCGAGTGTTCAGAGGGCTATAAACAATAAAAAGTGACTTAGTCTCTGGGCAGGGGGATGAAAAAGATTGAGCAGCTTTTAAAGGACACTCTCTCTGAAGCAGAGGGAAAGGAACTGTCCTTTAAGGTTTCAGAGTGGTAGCCGTGTTAGTCTGTATCTGCAAAAAGAACGGGGAGTACTTTTGGCACCTTTGAGACTAACAAATGTATTTGGGCATAAACTTTTGTGGGCTAAAACTCACTTCATTGAATGCATAGAGTGGAACATTTAGTAGGAGGATATCTATAACACACAGAGAACATGAAAAGACTGAGCTTGCCATACCAACTCTATAGCTTGCCATACCAAGAGACTAATCGGTTAAGGTGAGCTATTAGCAGCAGGAGAAAAAAAAACCTTTTGTAGTGACAATCAGGATGGCCCATTTCAAACAGCTGTAAAGAAGGTGTGAGTAACAGTAGAGGAAAACTAGCATGGGGAAGTAGATTTGAGTTTGTGTAATGATCCATCAGCTCCCAGTCTTTATTCAAGCCTACTTTAATGATATCCAGTTTGCAAATTAATTCCAGTTCAGCAGTTTCTCATTGGAGTCTGTTTTTGAAGTTTTTGTTGAAGAATTGCCACTTTTAGGTCTGTTACTGGGTGACCAGAGAGATTGAAGTGTTCTCCTACTGGTTTTTGAATGTTATGATTCCTGATGTCAGATTTGTGTCCATTTATTCTTTTGCGTAGAGACTGTCCGGTTTCGCCAATGTACATGGCAGAAGGACATTGCTGACACATGATGGCATATATCACATTGGTAGATGTGCAGGTGAATAAGCCCCTGATGGCGTGGCTGATGTGATTAGGTCTGATAATGTTGTCACTTGAATAGATATGTGGACAGAGATTGAATCAGGCTTTGTTGCAAGGATGGGTTCCTGGGTTAATGTTTTACTGCTTTCAGTGTTGAGAGAGGAGGGGAGGTAGGAACCTTATACCTAACAATCCCCTGAAGAGGTAATCATGGTTAGCACCTGGGAACTGCCGCTCAAGGCATGGTCTGAGAGTGGAAGAATCATGTGATTCCACTCCAAGGGAGGTGATAGCTTGAGGCCCAAGATGTGAGACCCAGATGTAGTTAGACCAGTAGCTGTGAATTGTACATGGAGATCTTGCTCTTTATCTGTATAGTCGTTGCTCAGAAACAAGGAACTTTCATAAAAATAATACACTCGTCTACACCTATTTACACAGAATAGTTCAAAGGAGCAAGCCCAGTTCTTGAAAGATTCTGCTGTCTATTAGTTCCTTACCAGTAAGTACTCTATTAGCTAATTATAAAAAAACCTGAACATTAAAATGCTTTCAGAAATAGGTAATACATATCAGAATAATAAAGCATTTTATTGGTGTCTTATTGTTTTATTATCTTAATCTGACTGCAGTGGAAGAATGAGGTTATGTGCATTCAATCCAGATATTTGGCCACAACCAAGGGAGACCTAGGATTAGCATTGCTGTTGGAAGAAACTTGAAAAGTATCAACAACTTTTTAAAGAGGGATTGAATTTAACAGACAGACTTCTCAGAAATAGTTTTAGTCAGGGTTTTAGTGTGTGGCCCCCATGGTGACTGGTACTCTATACTGAGATTAGTGTGTGGGTATTTCCCACCTATGTTTTCAGCTAACACTAATACAGTAAATCAGAGCTTTTAGAAACATCTCCCAATAATGAAGCATTCTCCCCTGTGAAAACACATTATCTTTCATTATTAGACTCTTAACACTGTCTCTGAAATATAATTTTTTTGTAATAGGGAACAATAACTTATTTTGTTCCTTGATTTTTTTTTTCATAATAGGGAACAATAACTTATTTTGTTTCTTGATTTTTTTTTCTGCCAGTTACTTTCAGCCTAACTGGGATATTTTTTGTTTAGCACTTTTCATCCCTACATCTCAAGGTGCTTCAACAAAGATGGACAAGTATCATCAGGTAAAATTTTCAAAAGCGCCTAACTGATTTAGGAGCATAACTCCTACTGAAAAGCAATGGGAGTTAGGCTCTGAAGTCACTTAGGTGCTTTTCAAAACTACCCATTCTGCCTATTTTTTAAGATGATGGAGTAACTAAGGCATAGAGAAGTTAAGTGACTTGACCAAGGTCACACTGGAATTCTGTGGCAAAGTGAGGAATTGGACCCAAACAGTGCTCACAGTGTGTGTGGGGGAAAGTTTTAGGGACCCTGAATGTCAAGCAGCTTGACTTAATTTAAATAATAGTGAGAAGCAAAGATATCACAACACAGAAGTCCGGTAACCCTTTGAAGAAGTAAGAGTTCTGCAACCCTCCTGTAATTCAAAAACTGGACCAAGACCTTCTGAGTCTGTGTGTAGAGCCTTAACTGAAAGACTATCCCTCCTCTCTGAATATTGTCTAAGTAGAATAATATGAGAATATTTATTGATTTTTGTGGTCTGAAAGAATAGATGCATACAAAGCAAAAAAAAAATCTGTTATCCGATAATTACTCAACATTTTGCTATCTGAATAATTCATTCTTGAGCATAGATAACACCGACCCTTGGCAAGTCATCCAAGACCCAGAAGCTTCCCCATAGATAGTGTCAATACATTAGAAAGTCTGATTGCTTCTTACCATATGTTCACGAACTACTGCATTTGAATGGTTCATGCCCACTTGTGGCCTTTAAGAAGTGTGCTTTTCAGAATTAGCTCACGGGAAGTCAGTGTACTTGGACTCCACTTCTGGTAACGTGGAACAGGCCCTGAAAGCTGAATCACAGTGTTCAAACTTGGGTTCCTGAAGTAAGGAATAGTAGCCAGTAGCCTAATTCTCAGTGGTGCTGAGCATTGAAGTCAGTGGGGTCTTTGGAGGTTTAGCATCTATGAAAACGCTGACCTTCGAACCCCTTAAATAAGTGACTGAATATGAGTTTAACCCTAAACTTGTGAAACTTTTACTCTTAATGTTTTGCATTTTCTCTTAATTTGTGTTCTTGTTCTGTTTCAGCTCAGACAGGAAGACAGACTCTCCGTTTGCAGCAAATTATGCTATGCAATAGGAGGTGCTCCAAACCAAGTTGCAACGAGTGCCACGGCTTTCTTTCTACAGATTTACCTGTTAGATATAGCCCATGTAAGTAGTGTGCAAAGTGCTTTCCGGCTCCAACTTTGTTCAATTACAATGTCAACACCTACTTAATTTTCCTGTATCTAATATTAAGATAATTCAACTAATATGCCTTTTAAACTGTATTCTGTTGGTTTTAATTGTTCAGTATCTGTTGAAACTCTTTTGAGTTTAGTGACAAAATTCATTTAGTAATTATGCTTGATTAGCTGGTCCTTATTTGTTTAATTGTTTGTCAGTCCCACTAAATAAACAGTTTCTCCAGCAAAGGTCTGAGCTCCACTTTTTCCATCCCCTCAACATTTTAGGGGTCAGATACCTCATTTTACGGGGATTATGCAGAATTCTTCCCCACACGGAGGATTGAGCCATTCTCTTCCAAATCCTGGTTTTGCTGTTCCTGTGGGATTATGAAGCCCACTATGTGAAACCTTTTATTTTCAATCTGAGCCATTTCCCAAGAAATTAACATTGAGTTAACCCATTGCAGTCTTCAATTTTACCATTAGAATTCCATCCATTTAATTTACCCGCATAACCTGTCTAGGTATGCATATAATCCCACACACCTAGAAATCTTGGGCCAAATTCAGAATTGCTGTAATGAGCTACAACTTGTATGCTCTTACAAGCAGGTGTGAATTTGGCCCTGCAGTTGTATTTTAATATTCGTATCATTGCATTTAGGGCCCTGGTCACAGTAAACACCATGGTAACACAGACCTCATGGTAGAAAGTTTATAATCTCTCCCAGTTTCCCTTCCCACTCTATGTGCTAGTCCAGAATCCACTTCCTTGCTGTCCCTTTGTGTTATCCGAGCAACGCCAGTGCATGAACCTTCTCATCTTGGGAATTGGCCCTGCTTTGAGCAGGGGGTTGGACTATATGACCTTCTGAGGTCCATTCCAACCCCAATATTCTATGATCTGAAGCTGTCTGTGTGCCTCTCATCACCATAGTACCTGAGCACCTGTATCTACCTCTTTGGCTCATTGACTGTCTCATTTCTAATTTCAGTGGAAGTTTATACCTTTTATCCCTAATCCATGCCTCTTAAATCCCTTCTCCTGCTGTTATATAATGGAGCTGGATGGAAAATAGTACATATTTTTAGTTGAAAAAAATTCAAAAGAATTTATTATTTTTTTAAGTTGGGGTGAACATTTTTCAGTTTTTCCAAAGGGGAAAAATAACAAATATTTATATAAATTTTGTTTAAGAATAAAGACCATTTTTTGTTGTTGGAAAAAAGTTTGGATGGGAAATTTTCAACCAGCTCTTATTTAATATTAAACTTTTCAGTCACTATGATTTAACTCTAACATAGCTTGGGATGAATTTTGTATGAGACATGCTGTCATAAGTATGAAATGCCTTAGAATTACTGTTTTGCCTATAAAGGGTTAACCTGAACAGGAGAGGGGATGAGGCAAGAGTTTGAATTCCTCGAGACAAAGGAGGGAGTTTTTAGTTTCACTTCTTCTGTCCATGCTATCGGGCTCTCTGGATCTTCTCTCCAGCTATGGAGAAATGATTCATCTCCTACTCATCTCTTTGAATAAGTTCCTAAATTAGACTGACAGTAAGTGAAGTTGTTGATTGTATAAGCTTGTAATCAATCTGTGGTGTCCTTAATCTCACCAGGGGGAGAAATCCTAGGGAAAGGTTAAGGAGGGGTCTGAGTATCTGTGAAGTCTGTTTAAGTTGTATGCTTTTTTTTTCTTTTCTTTATTAAACTTTTTTTGTTATAAAAAGGGTCTGGTTATTTCCCTTGGAGTTGTCCTAGCTTTGGATCGGGGTAGCCACGGCTAGTGAGGGTCTGTGTGCTTGAATCTCTCCCAGGTAGCAAGGAGGGGGGGTGGAGCAAAGTCTGTGTTCTTTATCTCTCCCAGGTGGCAAGGAGGGAGAGGGGGGTGTTACTCTCGGGGGGGGGGGTAATGTGCCCCACTCCATGGTTTTGGAATAATCACATTAATGGTGGCAGCGGGTCCCAAGCCCCAACTGGAGAAGTTTGGGTTTGGGGGGAAAAGATTTAACCTAAGCTGGTAGATAAGCTTGGAGTTTGATTGTCTTGCATGAGAGACCCCCACATTTTTACCCTAGAGTTGAGTGGGGGAAGGGTTATCTCTTACACATGCAATGCAAATGTGTGCAGTGTTTGCCTTTAACAAATCATGCTGTATATCAGAGGTGGGAAAACTACGCTCTGCGGGCCACATCCGGCCCACGGGCTTGTCCTGCCTGACCCCCCAATCTCCTGGCTGGGGAGGCTTCCCCCGCCTTCCACTCCTCCCTCAGAGCCTCAGCGCTCTGGGGGGCAGGGCAGCATGTCTTGCTCCACACTGCTGCCAGACATGCTGATGGGTAGGGGGGACAGAGCCGGTGGGTTGCATAACGGGCAGGGAGTCCCAGGGGGCAGTCTGGCAGCAGGAGGGGTTGGATGGGGTGTGGGAGATCGGGGTAGGAGGTCTCGGGAGGAGGTGGTCAGGGGACAAGGAGCAGGGGGGTTGGATGGGTCGGGGATTATGATAGAGGCAGTCAGGGGGCAGGAAGTGGGTGAGGGTCAGATAGGGGGCAGGGCCAGGCTGTTCGGGGAGGCACAGCCTTCCCTACCCGGCCCTCCATGGAATTTTGCAACCCCGATGTGGCCCTCAGGCCAAAAAGTTTGCCCACCCGTGCTGTATATCTTTGACATTTCAAACCTTATCCTCACTTTGTCTGTCTTTGCTCGTCCCTTCCTACTGAAACACTGAAGAGCAGAAGATTTCATAGACAGGCTAGTTAGACAGCAATGTGGCTTGAACAAAATTGATGACATGCATGTTGAAATGACTCTCTAGTCAGTTAGCTTGGTGGCAGGGCAATGCAAGGGTAACTACAGCAGATCCCTTACGTCCCCCTCTCCTCACACTCTCTTCTACCCCCTCATGACTCTGTTGTTTGTATGTAAATTCTTGCACTCCGTACAGATATGTAGGAATGACAATATCCTACATAATTAATAATAATCAAAAAATACACACTTGCTTGGTAAATTTCTTTTTTTTTTTTCATTTGATTTTTTTTTTTATATGGGAAAACTTTAAAATGTGCTTCATTTGACCAGTGTGCTCTCTTCTGTTCTTTGGCTTATACTGGATTTAAAGGTAACAGTTTACGTTATTCACTTGTGACCATAACTGCAACTGTTATTTAAAAAAACCCAAACTAGACGTGTTCCAGGTCATGCAAAGTAATCTCACTCAGGTTTAATTGGAAAAAAAAATGCATATAGAAATGTTGTATAGATAATACAGAATAAGTATTCAGAAGAAACAGTACTATTTTGGAATATTAACTGTAGTAGTCACAGTTCACTTCTTTGTTGAAATAAGCCCCTCATGCCAAAACCACTTTCACAATTAGCACCAGTTGGCACTCTTATAGGTAATCTCAGTAGAGATACTAAGTACTGAATGGGCATGGAAAAAGAACTATGCTCTTGTCTTCTCCAGATCAGGGTAGATATTTAGAAATGGAGTCTTGTGGGAGAAGCTTACCTTACTTCTATTTCTGCTGTAGCTGGTTTTATGATTAAACCACAAACTTCAATCTCCAATGTTGTCTGGCTGACACCTCTCCCCAGCATTAAATTCAACTATGATCTTTCTCCCCTCGCCTTTCCCCCATCACACACATTTTTGTGTCTGTATCTCAGTGTCTAGTTTTTCTCTCAAGACACATTGATGGTGGAGGGCTATTCATTATTTTTAATAGTAGTCAATGGGTGTTCTAAGTCAGCGATCACTACACTTTACGTAAAACACTGAGATTCTTTCTGGAAAGTTTCTTTATGTTGTTTCATTGAATGATGGATCTTGTTTAGAGCATTGTGTCTATACTTTCAGATTACCCCGTTTCATGCCTCTTTGGTGCTGTTCATTGGCAAAGCCTGGGGTGCAGTTACTGATCCTGTTGCTGGCTTTTTTATTAGCAAAAGTAAATGGACAAGAATTGGCCGGCTTATGCCTTGGTAAGCAGAAAAATATTTTGTTCTGTTTCTTGTTTTTTTTTCCTCTCTTTTTTTTCTATTTCCTTTAATGGCTTCATTGAATTAAACCTTTTTTTTTCTTTCTTGCTTTAGTCTTTCTCAAATGAGACTGATTTTAGTATGAACTAGCATAAGTGCCCGGCGCTGCTCGGGTCAGTCGGAGGTGGGGAGGTGGCAGACAGCTGACACCCCCTGACCAACCCCAACACCCACCCCTCACCCCTCACCCCCCCCGACACCTTCCCACCCCCCGAAGCAAACCCGAAACCCCCACCTCACCCCCCCGACCGAATCCGACACCCCCACCTCACTTACCGTCCCACCAAACCCAACTCAGATCCGTCGCAGGAGGGGAGGGGGCCCAGAGCCGAGGGATTCCAGGGACCTTCGCAGGTGGGGGGGGCACAGAGCTGATGTAGTCCGGGGTTCCGTTGGGGAGGTGGGAGGGGCAGAGAACTGAGGGATCTCCGGGGTTCCGTTGGGGAGGTGGGAGGGGCAGAGAACTGAGGGATCTCCGGGGTTCCGTTGGAGGAGGGAGGGGTGAGCTGAGGGAGTGAGGTGTCTGTTGGAGGGGGGTATTATGACGTCATCACCACCTAACTGCCAAGCTGATGTGATTGGCCCTGAAAGACTTTCACCCCTGGGGGGCGTCAGAGGTGAGATCCGAAAATTTTTCGACCCTTACCAGCATCTAGACCCCAAGACCCCTCACTGTACCAAAATTCAAGTCTCTGGCTCAAACGGTGCGGGAGGACTTCGCAGTCATACGTACATACATACACTCATACATACACCACTTGACTTTTATATATATAGATAGAATGAATATGTACAAAACCCCAGTCGTGTCTGCTTCATGTTTTCAGCTGCACAACCATAAAATTACAACAAGGGGCTTTCTTGGAAGCTCCCTGAAGAAACCACTCAATTGTTTAGAGATGGGTTGGAACTGGGACCTCAAATCCAAAAATCCTGTTGAATTTGGGTGGATCTGAATCTTCAGGCCCCTTTGTGGTTTTGATTCTGAGTTAGATTCTGCATCAAAGGGGGCTTATTTTCCATTTCTGGTTCAGATACATCCAAACTGTTGGAAGACTAGCCATTTGCTAGATACTTGTTTGAGCCCTCTCTCCGGCACTGCACCCATCACAATGGGTTCCCACTTCCTGCATGCAGGCTTGGCTGGAGCTCACCAGCTCTAACATGGTAGGCCCGTGGACCCAGTAGGGTATCTCTCAGGTCACCTTGCTGAGCTGTTTGCACTGCCCTAATGGTCAGTTCCGTTCTCATCACGGGCAGTGCAGGCTCTTCCTGTGTCAGCATTCATCCCAGCTCAACACAAGCCAGTCCCACCAGCCGTTTCCCCACTCATCTCAGTCCTCTTTCTTTATGTCTTCACTATCAGCCCCCCTACTTCAAACATTTAATTGGAGGGTGAAAATTATCATGATTTTTAACACGGAGCCAACTCCTGGGAGAGTTCAGAGCTTCCAGCATTGTCGTAGTTCACAGAACTTCATTCCCCCTTTTCATACTCCCACTTCAAGCCGCTAAAGGGGTGTAGCAGCAGCTTCAGCATGCTCAGGGGCTCCGGTCCTGCTCTCCTCTGAAGCACACTAAAGTCCTTAGACAGCTCTTGCTCTATTTTGACCTTCACTAAATCTATATGTAACAATGAAAAGCAAGTATCATGTACACTTTTCATGTGGTGTAAGGAGGGGGAAGTATACCCTAGTGTTGAACAGAAATATAAACATTAGCAATGGGGGAAGGAGGGTGAAAGGTGGGAGGTTAAACTGGAAAAGTATGATGCATGTTACAGGACCCAAATTCTCCCATGATGTGTCGTAGATTTTTTTTTCCTCCTCCCCCCCCCCCCCCCGATGGGTTATGGACTCTGGAGTCTTTTGCCTCTGTCTCTGATTTCAGTCCCATAGATTCACAGATGTTACTGTCAGAATATTTGAGTTAGTGACTAGATCTGTGCAAGTGACTGATTCCCTCCCCCGCAGTTTGTTGGCCAATCAGAAGATTGAAAACAAACAAACAAAATAGAAATCCAAGTTGACCCAAAAGAAAATTTTAAAATATTTAGTCAACTGAAAAAGGTTGAACAAAACATTTAGTTTGAAGGAATTATTTTTTATCATTTTAAAATAAAGTTGAAGTAAAATTTCAAATAAAAAATTGTTTTGAATTGAAAAATCAAAATACTTTGTTCATTCACGAGCACTAAACTCACTGTATGAAAAAAATTAAGCTAGAAGAAAATCATGATGAGGTAGGGTGCATTTTATAATCTCATCTGTTTTCAGAATCATTTCTCACTTCTGTTATACCCTGTAAATACTGTCTTTTCAGGACAGAGAATAATGTTAAGATGACTCGCAGCTTAGCATCACATAGACTTATCGGCCCCTTGCATTAAACTCCCTAATGTACAGCTTGCACTTACACTTCACTTATCTAATCAGGCCTTTAAAATATGCTTGTCAAACAGCCCCTGTTTTTCTGGAGGAATTGTTTTTAAATGTTGCATTATCATGGAAACTCCTTAACCCTATAATATACAACACTGCCCATTTATGCCAATTGAAGACCTGCTATTGCATTTCTAATTAGCTTAAAACACCTTTTCTTTGGAGTTTGATTTGATTATATTTGTAGAGTGAAATTATTACAGCCATTTAAGTTTTAAAGTGAACTAGTGAATTATGCAAAACTCACTTCTTGCCCCATATAATGGGTATTTAATAAAGGAAAGGTAGATTTTTTTATTTAAAAAAAGGTTAAGGTTTTATTTATACAGTAACAGGCCATCAAAGGTAACAAAGAGTCCTGTGGCACCTTAAAGACTAACTAAGTCTTTAAGTTAGTCTTTAAGGTGCCACAGGACTCTTTGTTACCTCTGTTATTCCAGACTAACACGGCTACCTCTCTGATTCAGGCCATCAAAGTGTTGGTAGTCTCCTTTGTACGTAGTGCTGTTTCAAAGGAATGAGCAGGTGCTGGGTTAAAAGATACTAACACAAAATGGTACACATTTGTTTCCTTATAGAGGGAACCACAGATAGTCTTGTGATTCAGCAAGGTGTTGAAGCACATGCTTAATTTTAAGCATGAGTATTGAAGTGAATGGGGAAGGGAAAGTGAAGGGCAACGTAATTGTAGCTGCCAAAATCTGAACATGCTCCCATTTTGGGGAGAGGAGGGAGGGTGAGTTTGCCCAACCTAATTGCCTTGGGATGCTTTTATCACATCCCCTTTTCTGCTTCAAGAGCTGACCCAGTATAAGCGGACAGAGCTGTGATCTAGAAACCAGGAAAGGCAGAGAGTACCAGAATCTGGCTACTTTCCTTGCTACTCTACACATTCAGCTCCCAGTGTTGCCTTTCATCCCATAGAGCAGTGTGGAAGAGCCATTGTTTTGCTGAACTATTTACCTACATTATTCCTTTGTAGTCCACTTTTTCAATACACCATTGCAAAATAATCAGCTGACCCCTAATGTCAATAGGAGAAAACTGTGAGAATAGGCCGGTTGTAAAGGGATTAATCTGTTTTCTCTTTTGTTTGAATTTTTATTGTGACCTTGGTCATCTAATTACATTGTTCAATTTCTGCTTTGCAAGAATACTGGAGAATGCTGTTGCTGCAGGTCATGCTGTGGGTAATGAATTGCATTTGATACAATAAATTTGAAAAGTGTTGTTTGTCTGATAGCCTTATACTAACTTGGCCTATTGCTGCCTAGAGGCTGTACCTTGAATTCAAGTTTCCATGATAGTTTTAAAAAAATATCCTTACTCATTAGGGGGAGTTTTGCCACTGAGTTAAATGGGAGCAGGCTTGGCCCTACAGTCATTTTTCTCAGGGATGGACAAATATAGGTCCTAGGCAGTTCTACAGTGTGATGTATGGCTGCCCCTCATCTTTTATACTGTCTCCAAACAAGTAAACAGGAGTCTATCATGCTGAAATGTCAGGTCAGCTGTGAAAGGGCTCAGCTGAGAGGAGAGATGGAGGTGCCAACAGGGGGGAAAAAAGACCCTTCGTAATAAAGGCTTATATGGCAGTTGGTGAAGCATGTTATAACATGTGACCATGTGGCTTGGTTCTCACTGGTGCT
The DNA here is from genome assembly GCA_032164245.1 of Sternotherus odoratus. Taxonomy (NCBI): domain Eukaryota; kingdom Metazoa; phylum Chordata; order Testudines; family Kinosternidae; genus Sternotherus; species Sternotherus odoratus. The sequence continues at coordinate 13,920,983 of JAVMKO010000003.1, read as the reverse complement.
TTTCAGTAAAGGTCTCGGGGTGTGTGGTGAGACTAAGTATTGACCTCGTGCTTATACCATAATAGCAGATACAGGTTTTTTCCCCCTGTTAATTGTAAATACATCATTAATTATAACTAACCTTCGCTCTTTTCCTTTAACTAACTGTATTATTGAACTCTGGGGACATATTGTTATGGATTGAATTGTGCTGATTATGCATTAATTGACTTAATAGTATTATATATAAGCTGTGTCAAATAGTGCATCTAAAGTATTTTGAAAGACTGCACAAAATTAAGTTACTGCTTAAGTAGGTGGTGGAAAAAATAATTTCTAATAAAAGTGACATGAACATGTACTTCATTTTAGGATGTTGGGGTGTACGCCCTTCACGATTGTGTCCTATTTCTTCATGTGGTACTTGCCTCCTTTTGTAGCAGGAAGAGTTGTGTGGTACCTGATTTTCTATTGTCTTTTCCAAGCATTGACCACAGTAAGTAGACCTAGATTTACAACAGTCTCAACAATAAAATGCTTTTGTTTTCTGACTGTGCTTTATGTGCCTTCTGATTTAGTTGGGGGAGGAGGGGTTACACCCAGTTTGCACATTGACTTTCAGTGAGACTTAGAGTTCTAAGTGCTGAAGCTACTATTGAAAATGGGATTTAGGTATCTAAATAACTTATTGCTTTTGGAAGGCAATGGAAAATCAGGCCCTCAGTTGTGAAATAGTTACTAATCGTCATAATTGGATATCTCTGAATGGAGAGGCTTGATTTCTCCGCATTGATTTTAACAACATGAAGGGGCCTTACACCAGGCTAGCAGCAATATGTAATTTATGTAGGATCTTTCATTTCAGTGGATTCCAAAGCAGTTTTCTGACAAACTGCACTCCAGGAATAATCAATAATCCAAGCCACCAGACACTTTTGAATGGATCCCAAAATCTTTATTTAGTTATTGTTGTCATTATAATTAGGGCTTAAATTCAGCTGGAGCGGTATATTTCAATCCCCCTGGAGTTTTTAAAGCATGCTGGGGGGTTGTGGTGGGCTGCAGGCAGTGTCTTCACCAGTAAAAAAAGGTGTGTTCTTTAGGATTTTATCTAGGGTGACCAGATGTCCTGATTTTATAGGGACAGTCCTGATTTTGGGGGCTTTTTCTTATATAGCCACCTATTACCCCCCACCTCCGTCCAATTTTTTACACAAGCTATCTGGTCACCCTAATTTTATCTCATGTTAGGTAAGTTAAGAACACAGCTTTTTTCCTAGTGAAGACAATGCCTAAGGGTTTTCAGCATCCTTTAAAAAGAGTGGTTTTTAAGGAGGAAGTTGAAGGAGGACAAAGCGGAGGCATGAGGTACTGTTATGTTATTTATGTGACTGTAGCACCTAGGAGGCCTAGTCATGGTCCAGGACCCAATTGTGCTAGATGTTGTATAAACACAGAACAAAAAGACCATCCCTGCTCCAGAGATCTTCTAGTCTGAGTAAGGGAGCAAATTCCTGTGCCCAATTACACATTGTTCCAGGCTAATCAGAGGAACTGAGTACACTACCCTGTAATCATGCTTTCCTATGTGGTATGCTTTCTTTGTGTAGTTATTCCAAGTACCTTATTCTGCTCTCACCATGTTTCTCAGCCCAGACCAGAAGGAGAGAGATTCAGCAACAGCATACCGTGAGTTTGACATGGGCTTCCTGTTTTAAATTGAGTGTCTGAGTTTGGTTAAAGTCTCTTTTATTGAAAGAAGTTTCCTGACACTTGTGTGGCCTAATACTGGGTTTCTAGACAAAGAATTATTAGGCTCTGATGGAAAAATGGGGCATCATAGGGGGTTTTTAATGTGCCTTGTAAATATTTCCATCTTCCTGCATGTTTTACAACTATTACCCTATTGGATTAGCCACAGACTTTCTTCCCAGGACATAAGATAGCCACAAGAAACTACTCTTATCTATAGTGTTTTCTGGATTTCTAAAGCCAGTTGTTGCTATATAAGTAATGGTTGCTAATTATAAGTGATCTGCAGAAGGGAAAAATGGGTGTTGATTATTTTTATAATGACATTTAAATAAGGCCCGAAAGTCTCTCTTTTTTAATTTCTTTTTGCCTTCTTTGGATATTTTACAATAGAAATTCAGGTCTTGTCTAATCTGTTTTTCATAGAAGACTTTGTGGGTGACAGCACAGCTGGTAGACTTGACATCATAGAAACAAGAAAATTAAATATGACCAAAATTAAAAATACCGAATCTGCGGGTAGTGATCAATCTATCAGGGATTGATTTATCGTGTCTAGTGTAGACACAATAAATCGATCCCTGAGCGCGCTCCTCGTCGACTCCTGTACTCCATCTCAGCGAGAGGTGAAAGCAGAGTCGACGGGGTAGCGGCAGCGGTCAAATTGCTGCCGTGTGGACAGCCAGGTAAGTTGACCTAAGGTATGCCAATTTCAGCTACTCATCTTAGTTCGACTCCCCTCCCCCGAGTGTAGACCAGGCCCAAAAAGTAAAGTGACTATCTAAAAATTATCTTATTTTGGTTACACTCATTGAACGGTAACACCTATCCAATAGTTTAGAAGAAAGACCTCTGTTAAAACAGTCAGTTGATCATAGAATCATATAAATGTAGGGCTGGAAGGGAACTTGAGGTGTCATCTAGTCCAGCCCCTTGCTGAGGCAGGACCAAGTATTAGACCTCTTGCCTTCCAAAAAGTTCTCCAGGAAAACCATACAAGACTTGCTGTTCCTTTTGAAGCTAATGGGGAAAAAAACCTTAAAACCCCCTTTCAAGCTTTCTTTATGTACCATAAAGAGCCAAATATTGGCACAGTTAATTTTACCTCCTCTTCACGTCAGCTTTAAAGTTGTCTTCCCCCTCTCACCCCGCCCAGTCTCTTCCCCTTATATGTGAGTATAACAGTCCATTCTTAGATATCCTGGCCAAGGACAGTGAAAGTGAAGAGAGAGGCCTGCTATTTTCCTTCGGCCAAATTATTCAAGCTCTGCATGAAAAACTATGTCTTGACTTGCCCGTCAATATTCCTTTAGTGCACTTAGAATTACCTGGCAGATTTTTGGGGGTGGGGGATTGCTTTTGTTTTTTGTATTTTATTTTATTTTTTTCCTTGGTTGTGCTTGTTTTCTTGCTGGCAAGAGGCTTTCTTCCTCCATTTGTCAGTCTAATCCTCAACATGCTGGCTAGACCAAGTGTAAAACAAAACTGTGTAAGCAGAATGGTATGGCCAAGATTTGAAGTTACAGATCCAAAATTTCAGAGTTATGGTACCCACATAACTCTTCCCTGATGTGGTACATATGTGATTTTTCATGTTATCTAATATTTCAACAGGAAGCATGGGCTAGTAATTAAACGACAGGATTGGGAATTGGGAGATCAGAGTTCTGTTCATACAGACAGACTGTGGGAGAAAAGGGAATGAACTTTGGGAAAGTCCCTTAAACAGTATGTCTCCATTCCCACCTGCAAATTTAGCATAATGCTTACCTCGGAGGGATGGTATGACACCAGTACATGAATATCTTTGAACACCTGAAAGGCAGCAAGTATAGACAGTGTTATCTTATTGTTTATGATTGGGTTTTATATATCTAGTTGTGCAGTGCAGCCAAGTTATGGCAGTGGCATGAATAATAACTGAATTTCCTGACTTGTGTGTGTGGCTTTTTTTTTTTTTTAATATTTCTTTGGAGCTGAGATTTCTTTCAGTGCTGATGTTGACAAGGGAAATGGTCTTTTTACAAGATCTTCTCAAAAACATTCCCCTCTTGCTCTTCTGCGTGATTCAAAGATCATTGGTTTTGATTGTAGCCTCTAGAACATCTGCTAAAGGAATCGGTTAAAGAAAAAATGCAATGTAATATATGATTCAGGCTATGGCTACACTACAGCTTAAGTGGACATAAATTATGTTGCTCAGGCATGTGAATTAGCCACCCCCTGAACCTGAAAACACATCAGGTGACCCATAAGATCACATCCTCCATTCCATGGTTGTCTCTGTTTGAGAAGCTAGCAGCAGTTGTTGGAAAGTCCCACTCTATGGGGAATGAAAGCTCAAAAAAAGAAACCTCTCTGTCTCTCTTAGGTAATGGCTCTACACCCACGTCACTCACTCCCTGCCAGCCATGTGAATGTAAGGCAAGAAGAATCCATCCCATTCTGTTGTTGACTGAATATCACCATATATTCCCCCTCAAATTTCCTCTCTTTTCTCTTGAGCAGTTGAATGGTGACATAAAATTTCCCCAGATGTTGGTGTTTCTCTCTTTTATATTGGCAAATATTTAGTTTGTGCCCCATTTTCTCCTCAGTTCTGAAATACCATCTTTCATCTAAACCTAAACAAGAGTATGCATAACACACACTTGAAACAAAAAAGCTCTTTGCACAAATCAGGAACTATCTCTTTAAGTCATGCATGTTTGGAAACTGAATCCAGTTTGATGGGATGCAATAATGAGAAACCTAAATTTTTGGATTTGTGCTCAGTACAGCAGACTTTCAGTCAGTAATGGCTAAGCAACCCACTTTAGGGGGAAAGAGGATGCGATAGCTATATTTATTATGCATCACTTAGAATCAGTGATGGTCAATGAATCACAGTTTGAGAAACAATGAACTAGGCAAACATGGTATTATAAAATGAGAGAACTGATTGGCTTGATCTCTCTGGAGGCTTTTCACTTAATGCTATAATGCGGAGATGTAATGGATTTTCATTCTCTATCCTTAAAATGATGCTGCTCTTAAGATACTTGTCTCCATGGCGGACGTAACTCCTGCCCCAAGACAGGAAAACAAGTTAGTTAGTTCACAGAGGTCATTTCCTACCCAGACAGAAGGAGAGTATTGAGCTTTTGGGCTGATTGAGGGGATGGTATTCAATTTTGTGATGGCATCAGCTGCTGCCATCACCAGTAGAAGTTCCTCTGATTTAAAAACCACAAAACAAAACAAAAAGAGGCCCAATACGCATGTGCAGTTAGCGTGGTCACATACACGCAGTTCTAAAAGTCTGGTCACTTTAGATACACAGTCACTTTGGATATTAAAATTGAGCACATACAGGCTTCATGTTCTTTGCAAACATCAACTAAGATTGACAGGGTAGCTGTGAGGTTGGTAAATATCCATTCCATTTACAGTTAGAAAAACTGGGTACAGAGAGAGTAGGTGACTTGCTAAGGTCACTATCAGACCCAGGATTAGAAAGCAGGTGTTCTGGCTCCCAGTCCTGTGCTCAGAGAACGCCTCTCAGCATTTAAGCTATATTTCAACTGTGGTCCCCTACATAGTTTAGCCCTAGCCCTATAGATCTTACATACGTTCTGTAGTAAAATAGAGACGGTCAAAGAATGGGAGGTGGAATTTCAACTCCATCAAGGGATGCTGACCAGTTGTAACTGATGTTCAAGTTTTGCTGGTGTTGTTGGTACCATTTGTGAATGTTCCCTGTGTAAAAGGAACATCACTTGCCTCAATCAGTTCACTCTTTAGTGAGAGAAACTAAAGGGCCAGGCTCAGTAACAGCGGGTGAAACAAGCGCCCCTCCTGACACATGTCTCTGCTTCCTGTTCCAGGAATGACCGTGGAAGTGCTTGGAACCTTGCTGGGAGCTGCGCTCCACGGACAGATTGTGGCAAGCGCCCATGCCTCCGACCGCTGCACCGTGAATCTCACCATCAACGCTACCGACTCTTCCAGCTCTGGAAGCAACGCTTCCCACCTTGCTGAGCCCTTGGGCCTCCAGTCTCATGGAGTAAGTGCATGTGGTACGAGGACATAAAATCCTTAGGGGGGGTTTCAGTGGTGTTACGGCACATCACCCCAACGGCTGGAGCCCAGGGCCCTTTAAATTGCTGCTGGAGCTCCACTGCTGGAGCCCTGGGATAGTGGCAGCAGGGCTCTGGGGACGATTTAAAGGGCCCAGGGTGGTAGCGGCAGCCGGAGCCCCGGGCCCTTTAAATAGCTGTCTGAGCCCTGGGGTAGCAGCAACGGGACTTCAGCGGTGATTAAAGGGCCCGGGGCTCAGCCGACAGCCTGGGACCCCCAGAGCTCCGTTGGCAATTTAAAGGGCCGTGAACTCCGCTGCAGTAGCGTCGGCTGGGAGCCCCTAGCTCTTTAAATCACCGTCAGGTCCCCGGCTGCTGCTGCTACCCCAAGGCTCTGGCAGCGGGGTGTGGGTGGCGATTTAAAGGGCCTGGGGCTCCCACTGACTCTACCCTCAGGGGCCCTTTAAATCGCTACCCAAGCCCCACTGCCAGAGCCTTGGGGTAGCAGCAGTGGGGCTTCAGCCCTTTAAAGCTCCACCAGAGTCCGCAGTCCCAGGGTAGTGGCGGCAGCAGGGAGCCCCCGGGGATCTCCGTTGGTGATTTAAAGGGTCCTAGGCTCCATTGAGGTAGCAACGGCTGGAGCCCCTGGGCCCTGTAAATCACCCCCAAACTCCAGGGCTCCCAGCTGCCTCTGAAGCTGGTAGCTCTGGGGGTGATTTAAAGGCCCGGGGCTCCCAGCTGATGCTAGTGAAGCTGGGGATATAAAGGCCTCGCCTCTTCCGGTTGAGGCCTCGCAATCCTGCTCAGGATTCTGAAGTACCTGTAAATCCTTTGTTACTTTCACCCCTGCTCAAAGCACAAAATTGCCATATGAATTGACAAGAGGTTTTCAAGAGAGGACTGGCTGGAGGTGCGGTAGGGCAGGATTGAAGTGATTTGGCAGCCTTGTGGTGCCTGCTTTCATTAGTGCTGTTGAGTAACCCCAGTCTTCCAAATCCCCTAAACCACAGTAAAGAAAAGAACCAGATATGAATAAAATACCTGAGGTCATGTGGGTATGTTTGTGTGTGAAAATCTTACTCTCATGCATTGTTGGGGCAGGGGGATATTGTGGGTAGAAAGGCCTGTTTTGCAAAGTGTTGAGGATTTTATCCTCAAAATAACAAAAAAATGATAATGTGGAGGACAAGAAGTAGTTGGGCCCAAATCTTAATTGCCTCCATTTCATGGATGTGACTCTATTGTTATAGTTACATGAGGTTCTTCTGACCATGCCATAGGGGACAGCACAATGACAGACAAACAAAATAATTACAATAATTATCTATGACTTTTCCCCGCTTGCTTTAATAACATAATAACAAAAACCAAAACAGAACACAAGCCGTAAGCAGACTACTACAGATACAATCTCTTCTGTGTGTGTTTCTGTGAAGCGCTCTCAAAAGAGATTATTAGACCAGTGATACTCAGACCTCAGTTTTCAGAGTATAGTATATTTATAAGCTTGGCAGAACTTTATTCTTATATTTTGATAATTTCAATGGCTAACATCAATGTTTACTTTTTAAGCATTTATTTCTACCTATATCAATTTAAAATAGAAAAATGCCCCAAACCCATAAATTGTACAACTGTGAAAATTTAATCTATTTAAATGTTCATGTTTGCAAGAAAATTATGGGGGGAAGGGCAGCTGGTGGGATCAGTAATTATTTGATGACTGTAGACGATGAGAGTCAAAAAGTTTAAGTTCTGTAATTGTCAACACACAAATTGTGAACATCATATACAGTCAGACCCCGGAATATCGCGCCCTGCAATAGTGCGAATCCATTTATAGCGTGGAAACTTTCACTTCGGCATCTTTTTGGGTGGACACTTTGAAGCTCATGGCATGTCCGCCAAAATGCCACCAAAAGCTAAAGCGTTTGGCTCAGCAGCACTTCAGCGGCGCAGGGAGCTCGCAACCCCCCGGGAATCGCCCCACGACTCTCCGGGGGGTCGCGACCCCAGTTTGAGAACCACTGGTCTAGACAAACCTCCTATAAATGAATGCACAACTGGTTGGAAAACCATACTCAGAGAATAGCCTGACACTTGTCGTGCCTCTCTTTGATCGAGACAGAGATTTCCTAGGAATATCCTTAATTAGTTTGAACATTTTCATTTAATTAAATAAATATAAACTACCAAAAACATTAGAATGTGAGCTTTATATTCTCCAAGCATCAGTGTATAAAAGTAATTGTAAATATCTCCTAAAATTTAGTAATGGTGAAATCAAGGTTGGAACATCATACACATAAATTATTATAATTTTATTAACTAATTTTGCTTCTGTATTGAGGTCTCGCTCATAGAGTATGAAGATATATTGGCTGCAATATGCTGATCACAAAATCTGTAGCTAGATTCATCTCATTTGCAAATCCAAACCATCTGATGCATGCGGCATATCTCTGACAGATGAATGTATATGTCTGTCGCTAGTCTCAACATAGTTGCATTTGTATAAACATGTCCTGGCTACTGACATACTAGACTTTTTGTTCATAACCATTTTACTATTTGGTAGAAATTTATACTTACAGGTCCTGGATTTATCCTGAAGTAAATTTTATTTGTAAATAGTCTGTAGCTGTGGAAGTTCTTCACACAAAGGAGATGAGCACACAGCTGTCTGTGTGCCCCTGGAAAGTTCTCCAGTTTCAGCCAGGCAACCAGAGAAAGACTGAGATTTTCAAAAGTGACTAGTCCCCCACTGCAACTTGAGACCATTGCTCCTTGTTTTGTCATCTTCCACCACTGAGAACAGCCTAGATCTATCCTCTTTGGAGCCCCTCTTCAGATAGTTGAAGGCTGCTATCAACCCCCCACCCCTTCTCTTCTGCAGACTAAATAACCCCAGTTCCCTCAGCCTCTCCCCCTAGGTCATATGGCCCAACCCCCTAATAATTTCCGTTGCCTCTACTGGACTCTCTCCAACTTCTCCACATCCTTCTGCAGTGAGGGGACCAAAACTGGACACAATACTCCAGGTTTGGCCTCACCAGTGCCAAATAGAGGGCAATAATCACTTCCTTTGATCTGCTGGCTATGCTCCTACTAATACAGCCCTATATGCCATTGGCCTTCTTGGCAACAAAGGCACACTGCTGACTCATATCCAGCTTCTCATCCACTGTAATTCCCAGGTCCTCTTCTACAGAACTGCTACTTAGCCAATCAGTCCTCAGCCTGTAGTGGTGCATGGGATTCTTCTTTCCTGAGTGCAGGACTCTGCACTTGTCCCTGTTGAACCTCCTCAGATTTCTTTTAGCCCAATCCTCAGATTTGTTTAGGTCAAATTTACCTACCTCTGTCTCCCCCTGCCCCCAGTTTAGTGTCTTCTGTGAATTTGCTGAGGGTGCAATTAATCCCATCAGCCAGCTCATTAATAAAAATGTTGAACAAAACCGGCCCCAGGACCAACCCCTGGGGCACTCAGCTGCGAACTAGACATCAAGCCGTTGATCACTACCTGTTGAGCCCAACAATCTAGTCAGCTTTCTATCCACTTTATAGTCCCTTCATCCAATCCATACTTTTAAAACTTGCTCACCTAGCTCCAGTGAGAATCAGGGCCGGCGACAGGGGGGTACTACAGGTAGAGCTGTACCGGGCCCCCTGACTTCAGGGGGGCCCCAGTACACAGCTGTACCCGTTGTCGTCCCCCCTTGTCGCCGGACCTGGAGAGCAGGGAAGGGGCGGCGCGGCTCTCCCCCGGACAAGCGAGCCTGGCCCCATCCAGGGGGGGGGGAGGGAGAAAGGGCGGCTCACGCAGCTCTCGCTGCCCGGGGGAGGGGGGGGGGAGCGCCGGCTGGGCTGGGCTGGGGGGGGCCCCATCCGCTGTCGGCTGGGCTGGGGGGGGCGGCTGGGCTGGGGGGGCCCCATCCGCTGTCGGCTGGGCTGGGCTGGGCTGGGGGGGGGCCCATCCGCTGTCGGCTGGGCTGGGGGGGGGCGGCTGGGCTGGGGGGGCCCCCATCTGCTGTCGGCTGGGCTGGGGGGGCCCAAACTATCAAAGTAGGGGGCCCCCAAATTTCTGTCGCCAGCCCTGGTGAGAATGACCACACTTCAGAATTACACTTGAGTTTCACAGAGTGATTTGTTTTAACTAATGAGTTGTTGTAACCCGTTCACTTGCTTGAGTCTCAGCATCACTCAAACTCGGCCCTGGGGCCGGCTAGCTTGAGTTTAGAGCATCACTTAACATGAGCTAGAGATTTGTGTGTGTAGATGGGAGTTGGAGTGAAGGTAACACTCAAGTATAACTTGAGTTAACTGTGCTGTGAAGAATCACCCTGAGTGTCTTAATTTTTGGATGCCCAGCAAAAGAAACTTTAAAGGGGCCTAATTTTCTATGGGTGGGAGCTCAGCACGTTCTGAAAGTCAGTGTTCTGAAATCTAGCTATTGCTTACTCACGGTCCCTATTATGGTGTTACCCAGGTGCCTCGCACTCTGTAATGTAGTTATCCTCACAACACCCCGTTAGGCAAGGAAATGCTATTTTCCCCTTTATACAAATGAGGAACTGTGGCAAAGAGAGATTCTGTGTGATCTGAGGCAAGTCACTTAAAGTCTGTGGTGGAGCAGGGAGTTTAATCTAGGTCACTCTAGGCCTAGGCTAGCATCTTAACTACTGGACCATCCTTTCTCTCCATTGGGCACCCTGACACTGAGGTATCCAAAATCATTAGTCACTTTTGACAATCTTAGCCCTGGCCCATAAGCAGTGCTGTTGGAAATGTGGTTTCAAGGTATAATAGCCAAGGCAATCATTAGCCTATGCTTAATTTGCACATAAACATGTAGGCCCAGTGCTTAATTTGTGTCAGGGGTTGCCCGGGCTGAGCCCCGGCACCTCTAGGCTTGGCAGTCCATAGCCCTGGCACCTCTGGGCTTGCTGCGTCCATTATGAACGTAAAAACTTTGCTTGAGCCCTGGCATCTCTTTCATTAAAAATTTAAGCACTGACCTAATTTAAGCACATAGCTGATGTAATTGGAAGATGTGGATGCTCAGAAGCACTGGGGATTGGGGCCTGCTATTGTTACAGATAAATATGAGATGTTAAAAGCAGGGCTGGTTTTGTTTTTCCAGAAATACTGTCAAGATCAGCTCGCACCTGGGTCTCACTTTACCTTAAGCTGAAAAATTTGAGGGAGTCCATAATAGTCATAACTTGTGCTGATCTCTGGCAAATATCACTCTGCCCTTCATAAAACTGTAGCCTGCTCTGGTCAAATGAGTAGCACGCTTATATCCTAACATTGCACAATCCTCATTGTTCTGTATGTAAATCTTGCCTGTGTTGGCATTACAATTATTTCTAGCTAGGATCTATAATTTGTCTTTCCTCGGTGTAGTGGTCTGTTTATTTTTGTTGAGCCAGAGCAGTGCGATCAGGCCTTTACTGTCCTTATGTGTAATAAGTCTCTTTCCTTTTAAAGAAAGAAGTCTACATGATTGCAGCGGGAGTAATAGGAGGGGTGTATCTATTCGGCATTGTCATCTTTTTCATTGGAGTAAAGGAGAGAGACGGTAAGTTAAATTCAAATACGTCTGTCTTTCAAAGTGATTCTTTCCCACTTAGCTTTGGAAAATATGACATTATTTTATGTATTCCACCCCTTGTAGATCCTTACGCCTTAAATTCAGACAAAGCAATTCCTTTCTTTGAGGGACTGAAACTCGCAATGAAGCACAGTCCATACTTAAAGCTCACAGCTTCGTTTCTTCTCATCTCAACAGCCGTTCAGGTAACTCCAGTCTTTGCAAGTCCATGCATTGGACTTGTTCTACCCACAGCATGAAAGAGTCAGAAGCAGCAGCTGGAATGTAAATGGCCCTAGACTTGCAAATAGAGCTGGTCATTGAGTAGATTGTGTTTTCCCCTCTGAGTTGATATGGAATTAATGCCCTGCTGTCATGCCAAGGGGTATTGTGTTGCTGGAGGTAAAGTCTTTCAAACAAGAAATAAAACCTAAAGCCCTGACCAGTTATTGAAGATTCTCTGGCTTTTTTTTTCCCCCATAAAAGGTCCAGTTTGGCTCATTATATTCCACCTACCTAAAATCCCCTAGTTTCAGTCAGCTAGAGAATGCTTTTTCACTTCTCCTAAAGGTGTTCTACACTGTGTGCTGCATTAAACCATTGCCCTATCTGACTGTGTTTCAATAGTGTCTGAAGTGGCTCCTATAGAGTATTTTGTGACAGACAGCACGGTATAAGTGTAAGACGATATTCCATCACCTAGGGGAAATACAGTACTAGTTCTAGTTAGAACTAGAGCCACAAAATTCAGATGTGGATGGACTGCTGTATTTCGAACTTCTCAAAAGAAACATAGTGAGGCAGAGTCACATTGATAGATGTTGTCTAATACCTGAAACAGAGATTCTCAACCCACCTTTCCCAAAGTTCAGTTCTATTTTGATCCAGGATTTTGAGATCCGTGCTCATCTCCATTAATCATTTAAATGTGTTTCCTTAGCATTCATTACCTTTAATCATTAGGGTTCTACCAGATTCACGGCCATGAAAAACACGTCATGGACCATGAAATCCAGTCTCCCCCATGAAACCTAGTCTTTTGTGTACTTTTACCCTATACTATACAGATTTCACTAGTGTTTCTCAAACTAGGGGTCCTGACCCAAAAGGGGGCCAGAGGGAGGTTGCAAGATTATTGTAAGGGGGTAGTGGTATTGCCACCCTTACTTCTGCGCTGCTGCATCCTTCTGAGCTAAGCAGCCGGAGAGCAACAGCTGCTGACCGAGGGCCCAGCTCTGAAGGCAGCAGTGCAGAAGTAAGGGCGGCAGTACCATACCAGGCCATCCTTACTTCTGCGCTGCTGCTGCTGGTGGCGCTGCCTTCAGAGCTGGGCTCCTGGCCAGCAGCAGCCGCTCTCCAGCTGCCCAGCTGTGAAGGCAGTGCCATCACCAGCAACAACGCTGAAGTAAAGATGGCAATACCGTGGAATCCCCCTCCCCAAAATAACCTTGCAACCCTTCCAACCCCCTTTTGGTCAGGACTCTTACAATTACAACACTGTGAAATTTCAGATTCAAATATCTAAAATAATGAAATTTTAAATTAAAATCTTATGATTTGAGACTGACCAAAATGGACCGTGAATTTGGTAAGGCTCTATTATCAACATCTTTATTCTTTTAAAAGCACATCATAATATCCATATTTTTGGCACTAGTCCATTAGTCCCATGACCCATCAGTCAACCATCCCTGTGACACCATGACAAGAGTTATGCTTATAATGTACTCAGACTTTGTTTGCCAACTGTCCTGGCAAATTAATAAGTCCTGTGGAAGGACTGTCACTCCTCCACGGCTTGTGCTTGTCACAAAGAAGCTCTGAAAATATGTTTGCCAAGAAATAGCCACGTTTCCTGTTGGCATGGATTTGGGTCCAATTAGCGAGGCTTCCTTGTGCATCTGACAGTTTTTGCTTTAGGGAAAACCTGAGAGTGAGAGACAGTAACAAAGACATCTTCCCTCGCATCAAATAATGTAGTCCGTCTAAGTGACAACAGGTAAGAGAAGATTAAGGCAGGCTCCTTGGGATCCAGACCCTTACAGCACTCACTCAGTCAGCATGTGGCACAGACAGACAGACACACCTGCAGACAGTCACCTATTGACAACACCCAGGGAGGAGGAGATGCACCCTTGGCCCATCTTGTACCCTCAGGTCTCAAAGAAGCGGGGGAAGGCAGGCAGCAGTTGGAAGCTCTTTTGCTCCAACTTGGCTGGTATGCGCAGCATAGGCTGCTGGCTGTCTGGGGGTTTGTTTTGGAGTGGGGGCAGAGGGTGAAAGGATAGGGGGACAAAGTGCTGGTGGATCTGATCCCAATATGGTGTACAGTAGACTCTCGATTATCCAGGATGATAGGGAAAAAAATAATTCTGGTTAATAAAATCCTGGATAATCACCATCCATAAGAAATACGGGGAGTGGGAGTTGATTCACCAGCCGTCCTGCATCGGGGGGAAATGGGTGTTGGTTCACTGGCTGCCCTGAGCCCTGGTAGGGGTTTTTTGTGTGTGTGCTTGGGGCGGCAGCAAAGCCAGAGCCGGCCCTGCGAGTTGCGCGTATTTATTTGACATCCTGGTTAATCCACATCCTGGTTAATCCAATCCTGGATAATCGAGAGTCCACTGTATTTCCAGTTCTGAAATGAGAGCACAGCGGACTCTGGCACAAGCTGGAGACGGCATTGGGGAAGGGTGCAGAAATCTCCCCATGGATACTCTGCCTAATTTGTACATAAACAAAAAAGCTGCTGTTAATGTCTTGGCCCGCAAAGGAACAGTAGTTCATCAAGCTCCCATGCAAGACACGGATTCTTCTCTAGGCCTTCCACCATCCCAAAATAACCAGAGATGGGCCTGGACCAGGACTTCCGTTCCAAGCCTCACCCTGACCTCTCAAAATCCTGAATGATAATTCTTGTGATTCACCTATTTGTATAATAGACAGGAACTGAATCGTCCAACCCAAACAGTACCCAAACTTGTGGGCATTTCTGATCCTGAGCCACGGTCCATGTACAAATTTAAGCTACATGATTAAGCCACTTCGAATTAGTTACTGCACTTCAGAGGGGTGTCGTGATTAATTTCAGCTGAGGGGAAGAGTAAATTGCTTAGGAGCCATGGCTTTAATTAAAAGATGCACGGTATTATTGTCTAAGAGGCAGTCTGTGGAAGGGGATTGCAACTTTTTTCAGCAAACTGTCTGTAACTAACCAGTTACAATAGGCAAACTCCAAGGTTGAAAATAGACTCCTCTCTCCTTCTAATAAACTAGTCTTCCATATTGCAACCTCCTATTTTGCTACATTCAGGTCCTGATCCATCTGTAACTTTACCCCAGCTTTACCTTGACATTACTCCAGCATCTTCAGCCCTTGGATTTATTTGATAACTGAGCTGTTATAGGTGATGTAACGAAATTCTTTTCAGTGTTGTCTTCATCCCACAGCTTGAGCAGAGCAATTTTGTCCTGTTTTGTACCCATGCAGCCAGTCTTCACAAGCACTTCCAGTATTTAGTGGTGACCATCTTGGTGAGTTGCACTGAAACAAATGAGCAGGTTTTTTTTTTTGGGGAGGGGGGGGAAATTGAGAAGCAGGGTTGAACTTTGTTTCTTTGACAGAGGGGGTTGTTCAACGGAGCAGCTTGCATCTAAGCAGCTCAGGTTAAGTGAAGACAAATTGTTAGCATCTGCTGGCTGTTGCAGTGAGTTTGATCACCATCCCATTCCTGGCAGACATTGTGGAACTTGTGGGGAGGGAAAAGGTTTGGACTATTCAATTTATTCCTTGGTGTTCACCTGTACCTCCGAGCCACTTCCTGAACCACTGTGCATGGAGGGAGGTCTGGAAGTTTAGCTTCTATTTCCCTCTCAGCAGTCTGATATGCCAAGAATTAAACAAGTTTCCCTTGTGCTTTTATACACGTGGGCCCTCTGTGTCAGGCAACCTGCAGGGATAAATATTGAAAGTATTCACAGATGCAGTGAATTCCTGTATAAAGGCATCAGGGCTGCTTCACAGATACCTTTACAGAGCCCTCTTCCTTAGCGCGCTCGGGTGGAGTTCTGTCCAGCCTTACTTACATGGGTGATCCTCTTGCAAGCAAGCTACAAGTTGCTCCTGTAATGCATGCCTCCCTCTGAGTGTACGTTGGTGAAATGCTGCAGCTCTCATGCTTCTGATGAAAGCCCGTCAAGGACAAATAGAAAGTTTGATGTGTAATTGTTCGGGTATCTGCCTGCTGAAAATGCTTCAAGGTCTAACCTTTCCCTTTCTTTTGTCTGGCCCTTTATGCACTGTACCTACCTTTGTCAGAGAAGGTCATGCTTGCTCCCCTCTGGGGCCTGGCTTCCCCCAGGAAGACTGTTTAGGGTATCTGAGAGGAGCCTTCATTGTTTCCATTCCCTCCCCCCCCCTTCCTCTTCAACCCTTTCAATGCTGGAAGGGACCTCAGTAGGTCATCTAGTCCAGTCTCATGCACTCAAGGAAGGACTATGTAATAATACAAGCTTGGGGGCAGAAGTCCTTGTATCGTCCTGCATTATGAGTACTGCTTGTCAGTCATGCACAGTGAAATACACATAGGGACCAGCCCTTGTAGGGGTGGGATAGCTCAGTGGTTTGAGCATTGGTCTGCTAAACTCAGGGTTGTGAGTTCAATCCTTGAGGGGGACGATTAGGGGCAAACAAATCTGTCTGGGTATAGTACTTGGTCCTGCTAGTGTAGGCAGGGGACTGGTCTCAATGACCTTTCAAGGTTCAATATATATAAAAGTCAAATGGTGTATGTGTGTATGTACGTTCCCTTACTCCTTCCACACAGTTTGAGCTAGAGACTTGAAATTTGGTATAGTTATAGACTTTAGGGTCCTAATCAGGGTAAGAATCGAAAATTTTTCAAATCTCACCTCTTACACCACCTAGGGGTGAAATTCTTTAAAGCCCATTAACATCAGCTGGGCAGCAGCTTAACAGCTGCTGTTCTCTGTGACATAGTTATGATGTAATAATACCCCCCTCCAACGGACCCCGCACTCGCTCAGCTCTCTCCCCCCTCCAACGGCCCCCCCACTCACTCACCTCTCTCCCCCCTCCGCCCTCCAAGGGCCCCCGCACTCGCTCAGCTCTCTCCCCCCTCCCCCCCCAACAGACCCCACACTCGCTCAGCTCTCTCCCCTCTCCCCCCCCTCCAACAGCCCCCGCACTCGCTCAGCTCTCTCCCCCCTCAGGTAAGAATCGAAAAAATTTAAAATCTCACCCCCCCTCCCCCCCTCCAACAGCCCCTGCACTCGCTCAGCTCTCTCCCCCCTCCCCCCCACATCTAAATGCAAGAGAATGAAATTAATTAGACAAAATGAGACTTCTGAACAAAATTTGTATTAATAAAAAACATTGTAGTCTTTTTACATCCCAGTTTCCAATTACAAATACCCCGAGCAATGCCAGGTATTTTTGCTAGTCCTATATAATAAAAGGCCAGAGGAAGTTTGTCCGAAGCCGTCATGCCCAGTAGAGACCGCCCGGACGAACAGCATGCTGGGAGTGGTAGTGCGGCGGCACAAAATGGCCAACCGCGCATGCGCCTCCGCGAGCCGTAGAGACGGCCCGGACAAACAGCATTAAGCACTTGTCTTTGGAATGACCATTAACAAATCACAAGGTCAAACTTTAGAAAAAGTTGGAATATTCCTTCCAGAGCCTGTGTTCAGTCACGGACAACTTTATGTTGCAATGTCTCGAGTTCGTACTTCATCTGATGTCAAAATTAAAATACTTCAGGGTCCCAAGCAAGGAAAGATATTGCCTAACAGTGCTAAAATTTTTACAAAAAATATTGTTTTCAAAGAAATATACTTTAAATAAATATAATTACAATATACCACTTAATATATATTAATAATCTGAAAATTTCCTTCATTAAGCACCTTGGCCCATGTACACGGGCTTTTACACTAGTATATGTGTGTGTGTGTGTGTGTGTATATATATATAATTTAAAGTTACCTACCTTCTATAATTGGAGTTCTTTAAGATGTGTGCTTCCTTCCTGTATTCCATTCCCTGCCCTCCTTCTCCTTTGCTTTGGATCAGAACACTTGATTTACAGTACAGATGGAACTGGAGTGGTGGACAGTCAGTACTGCCCCTCCCACCTTTGCATCAGAGCATGGGGACCAACAGACACTACTAGCAAGAATCTTCTAGTGTCAGGTGCATAAAGCACATGCATATCCCATAGGAAATACAGGTAGGGACCACACATCTCGAAGAACTCTGGTTACGGAAGGTAGGTAACCTTTCTTTTCTTAGTCTCTGCAAGTATTGTAAAGATATAAATGCCAAGGAGGGAGAGGAATTGTTTAGGAGGTGCAAGATGGGGTAAAACTAGGAATAACGAGATGACATTTTGGCTTTGATCAATTACAATACTGGATGTATCCACCCCCAAAGGAGTGAATTCTGTACTTACTTCAGCTTTCCTTTCAAGGATGGTGTTGTGTGTAATTCGAGAGAGAGAGAGAGAGGTTTTCAGATGTTTAACTGGAAAATAGTAGCATGAAGTATAATTAGTATTTGCCGGGGGATGGACTGAACAACCTAGCAGGTCATTTGTCTCTAATGTCTATGGCTTACGTTAAGAAAGGGAAAATTTAAGATGCTTATTAGAAGAAAAATTATGTTCTTAAACTGTATTTGAATAGTCTTTCTATCACTTATCACTTGGGAATAGTCACTTATCACTTGGGACATTTAATAGTGCACTGAACAAATCACTGGGGAATGTCCTGTATTCTTTTTTATTTAAATTCTTATATTGTACCCATCGCCTTGGTGATCTGTATTTCTGCATGGGACAGTTCTGGATGGTAAGGAGATGGATTAGAGGAGTCTTTTTCATTTCTAATTTCTGTGATTCTTAGTTGTCTGTTAGTGGTGAAGGGAGCAGGAATCCCATAGTCCTTCCTCAGTCCAAGTCCTTTGCATAGTACAGTATAAATGACACTGGAGACAATCCTAGACCTAGTCAGTACTATACAAATAGTTTTGCATTGTCCATAGGTTTCAGCAGCGGTGAGCATTCCGTTCTGGCAGTGGTTTCTACAGCAATTTGGCAAGAAAAGTGCAGCATGGGGGATTTCCGTAAGTAAACCATTATGAAAATCCATGCAACGTGGCATCTTGCATGTCAATAGCAGCTTCCTCAGGAACCATTCACAATTTTCATAATAAAAACCGACACCAGCTGAAGTTTGCCAGATTTCAAGATTTGTTTCAAACTCTGAATTGTACCATTCAGGCAAACTCCAAGTTTCTCAAAGAAATTTTCCAAGAGATGGGTTTGTGAGCGAAGACAAGATGCAAACTTGACCCAAAGTTCCACTTCGTATCTATCTCACAGAGATGAACCTGAGCACAGAGTTTCAGATTCAGATCTGAACTGCCCTGTCTTCAAGGCCTATATTGTCTGAGATTTGGATCCATCTTTAGCTTGGCCAAAGTTGGTGGTTTCAGCTGACTAAGTCTAACTCAGTCGTGAGGGAGGGAGTAGTGAAACCCAAGATCTAGCACAAGCCCCTCTGAACCAAAAGGATGAGCTCCCTGCAATGTTGGTTTTCCCTCTTCCTGCAAGTGTCCACAAAGTAAAATAAATAAATGAGCTGCTAGCATCTTAGCGATCCCAGAGGAAAGAAGCCTAATTTAACTGTCACAACTTCCCAAGGCAGAGCCAAGATGCCTGCCTGAACGTTTGCTGATTTTTTTATTATTATTATTTTTTTACCCCCTGACTGAGGGCAAGCAGCAGAGAGCGTTCACATTGCTATCTGCATTGACTCCTCCTTCTAGAGCTCATCTTGAGCTGTCAGCCTGGGCACACCAGTCCCTGAGGAGGAGGCAAGGAAGAAACTGAGAGCTTTACGCAAAACTCTGCCTGTAGATGACCCTTGGCATTTGGCTGTATTTCTCCCCTGAATACAGCTTAAGTGTTGTAATATTTTTAATAACCTCAAATACTTCACGGCTGTTGGAAGCTGTTGGTGTAACTAATAGCAGCAATTTGTTGCAGCTAAAATCTATATATTGCAGTGACATCTGATGAATTGGAGATGGGCTGAAATATATCTTCACATGGCTTCAAATACTTCTGATCTTTGGATGCTTTGAAATATGCATCTGAAATTCACAGTTCAGAACCATCCCCACTTCTGGTTAGCATGCCAGCAAAGGCAATTAGCAGAAGCTGAGATGAACCTCAAGGGAACAGAATTACCTCCTAGGCACTGTCTACGCAGCAAAGAAAAGTGCTTTCTTCAATCAAGTTGGCTCAATCAAGTCAGTTTACCACTACTGGAAAGCCCCCTCAACACAAACAAATCATGGTCTAGCACTTTTACCATTGTGTTAGCTAGTTGTGTTGTAGACTGAGGGAGCTGGATTGAAAAAAAGCACCTTTTTTGCAATGTAGACGCATCCTTGTATGGCGTGAGTACTTCCTGTTTGCTCAGTGAAAGCCCAAAGGCTTCCTTTGCCATTAGCTCAAGGGAATCTGTAGCTCTTATATCTGCTTACTGTCACTGTAAAAACAGAATTGCCTCACTGATTGCAACTGTGTTTCTGTCACTGAAGAAGGTTCTGAAAAAAAAAATTGGAGAGAGGTGGTTTCGCCACCATAATGTCAGGCCTCTTCAGGGTGAAGGGAGGAGGGACTTCTCTGAGGTGATTTGAAAACGGGATGGTTACCTGAAAAACTGAGCACCTGTGTAGACGCAGCATTATAGTATAGTTTTTGTATTCGAGATGATGGACACAGACTCCTTTTTTACCACTCCTCCTCACTTGTAACTTGGCTGGAGGGGGTGGCTTAGTGGCCTAAACACCAGGTATAAAATATCTAAGCTTCTTGGAACTACAGGTTCAAACCCCACTAGGGTCAACCCAGCCCTTTGTCCATCTGGAGTAAAGAGACTGTGTTGTGTATCTGGTGCATAGTTTCTAGGGTAGATACTTAAAAAATGAAGGCCATTTCTGCTCCACATGGGTGTTAAAGATCCCATGAGGTTCTTTCTGTAAAGGATTGCCCCAACATTCTTGGCCAAAGTTTCCCTTCCCTCTGCCCCACTGTGGTATGCAGGTTACTACTTTTTGGCCACAGGTGGCTCTATTTCCATAGTGCTGCTTGTCAATAGTTTGTGAAGCTCTTCTGGACGGAACGGAAGGTATGTTCTGATGATAGAATATTGCCGTTACTGCTCCTGGTTGGTCAGGGAAGAGGGGGAGAGTGATCACCTAAGTTTTGAAGGGGCCTTTTGTTTTAGAAATAGAAAAAATGAGATGCATGGGATGCTTGTTGCAGTGATTTTTTCTCCAGCATAGAGAACTCTGCTCCCACATATCTGCCTTCACACAAGAGATGCTTTTGAGAATTGCCATTTCAGTTCTGTCTGTCCTGAGTCATGCTCCTTCCTCACTAGAAAAATCAATTTTAAATCAGTATTATTATTGATTCAAAAACCTCTCTGGATGCTCTGGCTCCCGAGAGACATTGAGCACAGAGTTAATCATCCAGTTGTTTGCAGGCAATGTGTGATCTTGTATTGCTGGAGTGCTCTCTTGTGGTGAAGTAATGATTGTGCTATAAGCATTGCAGACTAATGCAAAGGCTGATTATACTGGGAACCTGTAGTCTCGAATGGTGATTTGCTACTCCTTTGGGTTTACCCACAAATGCCTGTTCCTTAGATGGGAAGTGCACTTAAAACGTACGACAAGCATCTCCTGTTTAAATGGATTAGACCACAGCCGGCAAGATGTCCAAGATCACCACTTTCCTTTCAGAAGAAATAAATAGCAAGCGCAAAGTAGAAGCATCCTCACTGAAGTTCTCTGCTCATGCCCTCAACCTACCCAAGCATAAAATACAGGGCAGAGAATCAAAACGAGCAACACAAACTCAAGAAGCTTTAAATGTTTGTTATTTAACATAAATAACATTTTCTGCAGACCTCAGCTTTGTGATGCATTGTGTCAGTTATTTACAGGAATGTGAAGTGATAACCCAAGACTGGTATGGAATGCAGGGACAACTGGGGAGCATGGCTTTTGAGGCCACATTTGAAATGGGGGAGTCCCTACGCTTATTAGCCCATTGTTTCAAATTGAAGCAAAGATGCCAAGCACTGGTAAAAATCAAATCCAGGTCATCCAAATTTAGATTTCCAATTCTGGAAATCTAGGCCTTGTGACTTACCCGAGGTTACGGTGGGAGTCAGTGACAGACATGGGGATGGTAGTGGGGTAAATTGTCCTGCGGCTAACCACTAGACCACATTACTCCTCCCTAATGTTAGTTATTTATACTTAGTATCCAGGTTTTTGAAAAAGTCACTGAAGACCAAAGTGCGCCATAGTTTCTTGTAAATCAGTAATTGATTTCACCTGTGAAATGGATTATTTTAAATCCAGACATGACTCAAAGCTCCTTGCAGTGCCTTGTCTGTACTGGAAGTGTTCCTGATGTTGAGAATAAAAGGGAGATGGGGACTTGTCACTTCTAGAGCCCTATGTGATACTATTTGTGTAATCTCGCTCCTGTCTTGTTGTGCAATACCCACTCCCTCATTGGGTCTTGCATTTTTACACTGCTCCCACCCGCAAAAATCTTAGATCCCACAAATCCCGCAAGAGAAACCGATTATTTAAATGGTTGGTTAATATATTATATAATATATATATATATATAAATGGAATTCAGACACAATTTTTACTGGTAAAATAAACACAAATCTTGCTTAAACCATGTAAACAATACTTGAACTCATTATAGCAGACATCAAATCTCTTTCTCCCCCTCACTTAAATTTAAGTATTAAAACCTTTATTTAAAATAAGGATTTTGTTTTCCCACATTCTGGGATTTTTCCCACCCACAACAACGTTCGTGTTACCCACGCCCACTGTTATGGGAGTGGGTTCCGCAGGACCCGTGGGATCCCGGTCCCACTGCAGAGCTCTATTCACTGCCTCTCTTTTGCTGAGTTAAGTAATGAACTAGGACTCTGTGGCAGAACCGTTCTCTCACCACACTGACGCTTTAAGCCAGGGGTGGGCAAACTTTTTGGCCCAAGGACCACATCTGGGTGGGGAAATTGCATGCAGGGCCATGAATGTAGGGCTGGGGCAGGGGGTTGGGGTGTGGGAGGGAGTGCGGGGTGTGGGAGGGGGGTGTGGTGTGCAGGAAAGGGCTTGGGGTAAGGGGTTTGGGCCAGAGGAGCGGTGCAGGGTGTACGAGGGAGCTCAGGGAAGGGGGTTGGGGTGCAGGAAAGGGCACACAGTGCGGAAGGGGGCTCAGGGCAGTAGTGTGGGGAAGGGTGCGAGGTGCGGAAGGGGGCTCAGGGCAGTAGTGTGGGGAAGGGTGCGAGGTGCAGCAGGAGGCTCAGGGCAGGGGGTTGGGGTGCAGGAAGAGTATGGAGTGTGGCAGGGGGCTCAGGGCAGGGGCTTGGAATGCAGTAGGGCATTGGGGGTCCATGCAGGGGGCTCAGGGCAGAGAGTTGGTGCGGGGTGCAGGAGGGGTTCAGGCGCCAGCCCAGTTCCACTTACCTGGAGTGGCTCTGGGGTGGCAGTGGCACACACCAGGGCCAGGGCAGGCTTCCTACCTGCCCTGGCCCCAGCCCCCTACTATTCCAGGAAGCGGCCGGCACCACATCCCTGTGGCCCCAGATGGGTGGGGAAAGAGGCTCCGTGTGCTGCCCTTGCCTGAGGGAGCCCGCGGGCTGTAGTTTGCCCATCCCTGCTTTAAGCTTTGTGGACCCTAGCAATATATAAACTGCTGTTTCACAATGCCACCTCTTCTGTGCGAAAAAATGTATTTTCCCTTGTATGCCATCTATATACTTTTCATCTACCTTATCTGCCATTTTTCTTCTGGTTCTTCTTTCCCTCTCTTAGTGGATGATTCCTTTTGCGGTCATGCTGGTTACAATCCCAAATCTGGTTTTGGCTTACGTGGTGGCCTTTGTCTCTGGTCTGAGTATTGCCGCATCTTTGCTATTGCCATGGTAGGCAAATCTTAAATTTGAAGAGTGTGTGTGTGTGTCTGTCTGTCTGTCTGACCGTGTAATCAGTCAGAACTGGGCAACAGTTACCACACAGTGGTATCTGAGAAATCAGTTTCCCCCTATATTTAGATTAGGAGAGATCTGTGATAGCTATGCTGTAATCAGTGTCGTGTCAACTGTTAATGTCTAGTATGTGTGTATATATGTGTAAATATAAATGACCTCAAAGTATTTGTAAATTAATTAGTAACCTAAATGTGTCTAGAACTCCTGAGAATAGTAAATTGTTTAGATTTAGTTTTTAATAGTACTTCAGAATTTATACTGGAAATTGCATACAAACCAATTAATGCTAAACAATTAAGAATATAGCATGGGCTGCCTGCACCAAGCTGTGGATCCCTGAAAAGCAGCCCCATGATGGAGAGCAAATGCAGGAGTATGCTCCAGGAGCAGGCTTAGGTGCTGACTCCTAGGGTATTCCGGAGCTTTGACTTTGGATAAGTAACTCTAAATCCTCGGCGTCAGTGGGAGAATAGGCCCTTTTAGTGTCCTAACACTGCTGCTTTGTTAATGCACTCTAGTTCGTTATATGATAGGGCTTCTCATAGATTCACAATCACCCAATATTTGTCAGATATTTTTGTACCTTTTTATTACATTTTTAAAAAGGTAAATATTGTAACCGTGCGATGTGACTAAAATTCTACCATGGAGTTTTGTTTGCTTACTAGATTACAACCTTGTGAACGGTGGTTGTTGTCATGCATTTCCTATTAAAACTTCCTGTCCTCCTGTCAATCAGTATAATCTTCTGTATTTGATTAGCTCCTTGTAGAAGCAGTAAATCAAAACTTCATCAAACTCATTTCTGAAAGAAGGTTTTCTGCTGAGTAGTTAAATTACCCAGCAGTGTCCTGCAAATGTTTTAACAAGAGCCCCCCTCAAAAATGTTCCACCTCGGTCAGCAAATTTCTATATTCCCTGGGTAAAACCTTCTACCCACTCAATTGAACCAATGAGGTTTTGCAAAACCAAATTCCAGCCTCCACTGCCCACCTTTACATTTAGATGGCAAAGCCCATGCCATCACTATTTTTTCTCTGTTGACGTAGCAGTGCAGAGTTAACACCCTCTTTTCTGCTTCTGAGTTCTTTGCCATCTGACTTTCTCTGTTTGTAATTCCCAGCCTAAATACCTTATCAAAAATAAGTGATCTCGTTTGCACAAATAATTCCACAAATCAAACCTCCAAGAGAAAAGGACCCGTAAACGCTGTGTGTTAAAGAGGCTCAGAAACTTCTGCTTGAGGCTTTAACAGTCTTCTTCTCTTGCTGGTCTGCAGGTCAATGCTGCCCGATGTAGTTGATCACTTTCGCCTGCTGAATCCTCATGCAAAGGGACCTGAAACCATCTTTTATTCTTCATACGTCTTCTTTACCAAGATGTCGGCCGGGATTGGATTAGGAATTTCCGCAGCAAGTCTGGAGTAAGTGATGTTTTATATCCACTTAGTTGCTGTATTAAAGGGCTCTGAGGTGCTGTGTGGTAATTGCCTTCTCACCATTCGCGAAAGCTGGGGGCTCAGAGACAGTCTGGTTGCCAGTTTGAATGTATAATGGCCGAATCCTAAACACAAAATTATCTGACAGGTCAGACTTCTGGTCACCAGGACACCTGGTGGCCTGTTAAGAACTATTTGGTTTTAAATTGCTTTCTTTAGGCAGCAGGGACTTAGTGGTTTGGACACTGGTCTATGAGTCAAAGGACCTGGGTTCTGTTTTCAACTCTGCCTTAGGCAGTCTTTGTTATAGAATCATAGAAGATTAGGATTGGAAGAGACCTCAGGAGGTCATCTAGTCCAACCCCCTGCTCAAAGCAGGACGAACACCCACTAAATCATCCCAGGCAGGGCTTTGTCAAGCCAGGCCTTAAAAACCTCGAAGGATGGAGATCTACAACCTCCCTAGGTTGACCTTGAGCAAGTCAATTCTTTGGCCCTCTGTTTTCCCTCCCACTGTTTGTCTAGTCTGTTTAGATTTTTATTTTATTTTTTGAACAGAAAATAGCATTTTTTTTTCCTAGGAAAAGCAGACTATGCCTTTTAAAGCTTTCATGTTGTCGAAAACCTACTATCCAATGGAAAAATGTCAACCAGCCAGATTAATGTCACAAGTCACTTTTCAAACAGATGGTAGAGCCAGTGTAATTAACCAGATATTTCTGAAACGTGCTTGAAAAGTGGAACTTGGCAGATTTAAGCTGTCCTCCAAACTCTTGCACAGTGTTGTGACCCTATAGAACCTCCCCTCCACACTGATCTTGACTTTGCACCACAGAGGTCATGTTATGTAGAGCAGGAGATCAACTCCCAGTTGGCAGTTGTGATTTCACGGTGTGTCTTCTGCCACTGCTACTCCACTTTCAGACTGGAGAAGCAAAATGGCAAAAAGGTGGGATGTGGTAGCCCCCATGTAGAATACACTGGGGACCACTTGTCAGTACCTATCTGTCCACAAGCTGTTATGAATTTGCAGCCGATGCTGCATTCCTTTTTTTTCCCTCAGGAAAACTCGTCTCTGTTTTAGTGACTACATACGGAGAGCTCATAACTGACAGAATTACTGTCAGCTGATTCACGCTACTTCACTCAAGTTAGCGAGCTCCCAGCAGTTTGCCATCTGCTGGAGTCCAGAGCTGACATTTATGGGAGAGCATAGGAGGTAGTTTGATGTAAAATGGGAATAGTTTTTCATAGGTGTATGTTCAGGATGAAACAAAATAATTCCACAAGTTGGCACTGAGCAGCCTAGGGCATCGGTAATTGTCATACTGTGCACACCCCTGGCCCTGAATCAGCTGATCACATCAGTACATGCTTAACTTTAAGCATCAGAATAATCCTCTCCCTGTTCAGCAAAGCCCTGAAGCAAGTCCTTGGGTTTAAGGAGGTCAGAACTTCCATTGATGCCAGTGGGGCTACGCACCTTCGTTTAAAGTCAAGTACATGCTTAAGAGCTTTTTCGAGTAGGGCGAGGATTCACTTATCAGACAAGCTCCGCTGTAGAGAGACTTGGAGAATTCAGTTTTTATTTTTTTATAATTCTGATGGATAAGATCAATATTTATTTTAAGCATTTTTTTCAATTTTTATCCATTTCAATTTTTACGTCTATGGGAAATTATGCGGGGAGATCAGACAATTTTTTAATGACAATAGATGTTGAGATTCAAAAACTTTATAGCCATTAAAACACAAATTGTCAACATCACATCAAAATATACAATGGAGATCTTGTTAAATCAAACTCTAATAAGTTTCTCAAGGAACATTTTTTCTTATTTTGCCTATGTGTATATTTTGTTTATTGTCAATGGAAATTTTTTTTGTCAGTTTGTGTGTCACAGTGAAATTGACATTTATCAATAAAAATTTAATCCTTCCAAGCCTAACTATATAGGATTTTATTTCACTATTGTCCCTCTTTGTCCATACAGTAGTAACAACAGCATGTAATTCCATGCGTTGACTGCATAAAGGTAATTAAATTATTTCAAAGAAGACATAGACAAGGAGTGGGAGAAAGGGGGCAAAAGGCTGAAACCTGCTCCCATTGAAATCAGTGACAGATTTCAGGTTGGTAGCCATAGGATTGACTCCCCTTACCTCAAAGGGAGCAGAAAAGATATAAAAAGGGCAAGAGGAAGTGCAAGAAGAAATAAGAGCAGATGTTTAGTTGGTGGTGGGAGGGCAGGAGATCGGGGAACACCCTTAGCCTGATCAAGTGCCTTTTGGGTAGGGGAATAACCACAATGTCTGTATGTGTGGTTTTTATAGGTTTGCTGGTTATAAAACAGGGATGTGCAGGCAATCCAGCACTGTGATCCTCACGCTGAAAATCCTGATCGGGGCGGTCCCTGCCATCCTCATTGTTACAGGATTGTCCATACTCCTCTTCTACCCAATCACTGAAAAAAGTCGAAAAGAGACTGAATTTGCACTTGAGCAGTTAAGGTAGGTTTGACTCAGCAGCACCATGCAATAATGTCAGAGCAGTCTCTCTTACGGGATGCCAGGATTCGGGGCAGGGTGCGGGGATATGATTAGCTATTCTCATAGTTCTGTGTTTTAAGATTTTTACATTCTGTAAATTAGCATAACATTACGTTTTTCTAGTATCTTACCTTTGTTGCAGAGTCCTTGTGTATATAGGTTGTCTTTGTAAGAGATTACTTCTGCTTCATTTCCCAATGTAATCTGCAAATTTAAATGATACAAAATATTGCACAGAAATCACATAATCCACTAGCCTTCTGTGGGTGAAGCTCAGCACAGCACCATTATACTAAAGTTTCACCTGGGAAGTGGAGAACAGTGTTTCCAGTGGAAATTAGAAGAGGATATTTCTTAGGGCATGTTTAATTATATTTTCCTTCGCTATCTGCAAATGGGAAAAATGTGACCTTTTTTTTTCTTTCTGGTATGTAAAGAAGGTCTGAAATCTTGTGGGAGGGTGAGGTTAAGCATTTGTTCTGCATGTTTTTTACATTCATTCATATCTTCTTTTCCCTTCCTTTTTTTCCTGGAAGACTCCTGGTCCAGTTAAAAAAGTTAAGCCAAATATCAAAGGTGAGGGGAGTAAACCCTCAGCGTCATTTAGCATATTTAAGATAATATTAAGTCCTCAAAATATACTGTAGAATGATCCCGCCCTAACCGGATGATGGACTAGGTAATATAATAGGTCTTTGCTGTTTCTCCTTTATATGATCTCAAAATACCAGATGTGGAAATTGGTCGAGACTATAACAAACATACCTTTCACCTTCTCTCTGTTTATTATTTGAGGTTGCTAAATTTTAGCCTGTAAATTTAGCTAATAGAATAACAGTAAAATAACAGCAAGCAGGGAAAGAGAGAAGCCTCTTCAGCTGCGATCTTCTGCTTTTTTACAGAAAGAGTCATCCGAGCACTGACAACCTTTCCAAAAATGAAGAGGATACCTGGATATGAAAGTTTGGAGAGAAGTGGCTTTTCAAACCGAAGTCTGACCTCAGATTCCAAAGCACTGTGCTTGGGGGATGGGAGGAAAGAAAGGAAAGTCTTCTGAGTTATCCCACTTATGTTTTATTAGAGGATACTGGAAACACCAGTACCCAAAAGTGCAAAGGCCTCTGGTACATTAATGAGAAGGACCTGATTTTGACTAACAAAATAGGAAGATTCTGAGGACAGCCAATAAGTATGTAAAGTTCCTCCAGTGTTCTGATTCCCTTAAAGTGGTGTTAGAAAGATTCAGTAGGTGGCACTCTTCCCTTTGAACCAAAGTCCCAGCACTCTACTTAACCACGTGTATAAGAGATTTGCTGAATTAAAGCCAAAATCTGCTTTTGGTTTAAGGTCATGGACAAAACAGAAGGATCTGTGTCCTGGTGGCATTTATCTCTGGAAGACACAAACATAAGCAGCTTTGTCCGTTTGGCGTCTGATAGAATTTGAAACCAAGAGATTATTATATTCTTAAATATGAGTTTTCTGTTATGCAAATAATATTACATAGCAGCGAAACTGTAGCAAACAAACAAGTTAGAGCTGCCAATATATACCTCTAGGTAATTTTGGTGTCTCTAAATATTCTACTTTTAAAACAACAAAAAGTCTCAGTAAAAGCCAGGTTGCCTAGTCAATTAAAATTTTTGAACTGGAAATGTTACTAGCTAGAGAATTAGCTCCTTAGTTGCTGTAAATCCATCGTTTCAGGTCAATGGAACTACATCAATTTATACAAGCTAAGGACCTAGCTCGGTGGGTTTTTTATAAAAGGGGAGCTGAAACTGCAGACCATGTTTGATTCGACATTTTTAAGGCTGCGTGTCTGTCACGGAGGTTATGGATTCCGTGACCTCTGTGACTTCTGCAGCGGTGGGTGTGGCTGGCTCTGGGGCTGCCTGAGCAGATCAGGCATCCCCTGGGCCAGCAGCAGCAGCAGCCGCTGCTTGGGCAGTTTGGGTATGGGAGGGGGCTCAGGGTTGGGGTACAGGGCAGTGCTTACCTCGGGGAGAAGGGGAGGTGGGCTGGCATGTCCCTGCACCTCCTATGCAGAGTGGCCAGGGGGCTCCATGCACTGGCTGCCCCCGCAGCTCCCATAGGCTGCGGTTCCTGGCCAATGGGAGTTGCGGAGCCGGAACTCATGGCAGGGGTAACACAAGGAGCCCTCCCCGGCCTTCTCGCCCCATGGGAGCTGCAGGGACACCTGGAGCCAGGTAGGGAGCCTGCCAGCCCCCCCAACCCTCCCCCCAGCACGGGTCCCAGGCCGTGCACTGCCACCCCCAGAATCCACCTCCAGCGCCAGCGGGAGTCCCAGGCTGCATGCTGCCACATGGCCTCTCCCCCAGCAGCAGAGGGTGTCCCAGGCTACACGCCACTGCCCATCTTGTCCCCAGCACCAGTAGGGATCCCAGGGCCCCCCCCAGCACCTGCGGCACCCCCAACCCCGAGAGCACCCGTAGCCCCCCAGTCCAAGTTTTAGCTAGAGGTATGAGTACAAATCATGGACAGGTCAGGGACCATGAATTTTTGTTTGCTGCCTGTGACCTGTCCATAACTTTTACTAACAATACCCACTACTAAAACTTAGACATTTTTTTAACTTGAGCATAGTCTGTGCAGTGTCTAGTATATCAGCTATGCAACTGGGTTTACAAATTGCAGACCTCAGCCTTGTGCAGGGTGAGCTTTCTGAGTTATAAAACCACATCTTAGCCCTGCTTCTGGCAAGAAATTTTTCAGGGTTTCTAATGGAGACGCAAACAGTCCTGATCTTGCATATGGCAATATTAATGATGATCGTCACAATATGGCAGAAATCTTTGTAGATGAAACGTATAACTTTATTTTTATAATTTGAATAGTGCTGAGTTTTTTTTTATCGTATTATCAAAGTTATATTTTTGTTCATAAAATAAATGTATTTTTCTAGGGTTTAAAGAAAAAGCACTGTCAATGGATTTGGAGAAGGAAGCAGTATCTTTCGTATCTTTTTTTCAAGGCTTAGTGTTTGCGCTGTGAACGAATGAACAATTTTCTTATCTTCTAGCAATTTTTTAAAAACTAAGCACAATCATTGTCTATACCCTAGACATTTGACAGAAAGAATCAGATCTCTGTATTATCTGTGCATATTAAATATTTACACTAAGTACAATCTGGATTGAGTAATAATTCTGTCTCTGCTAGAGCTGAACCTTAGAGATAAGGCTTCTATAACCCAGTTCCATATTCAGTCCATAATGCATGCAGGAATTTCCATTTGTCTTTTACATTCATACAAGAGCAGAATTTCAGTGGAGTTTGGAAGACCCCCAAGTTTGCAGCCATAGCCTTCTTGACTGGGAGCTCTTTTGGGGCCACTGGGACCATGGTTTGTTTCAGAATCTAAATCCTAATCTTCTTTTGGATTGGCCTTTCTGGCTTAGGCATTCATAAAGTGCAGAAATATGCAAGTCTCCTTGGGAGACTGCTAGTGAGGGAAGCTCTTGAGTCCCGCAATGAATGACACTTGTACAGTAATTTGAAACAATTGCTCAGTTTATGAAGGAGAAAATAGTACAGATCAGTGATTTCCAAGCTTTCCAGGCAATCAAATCCGTTATATTACAGCTCTCACTGTGCCAGTGCATCATTATCTGACAGGGTTAGAGGGATATTCATTTTCTAACAGTTTTTGTTTGAAGTGTAATCTTATAACCAAGGTTACAATCTTATAACCAGGTTTTCCCAACCACCTACAAACACCCTCCTCCCTGCCCCAGTTAGAGTTGGAGTCCAATCCTGCCCCCATTGGAGCTGGTGAAAACCTGGTGTTGATTTTACGGGGAGCAGGGGCAGACGTGACTTATTAAGTTGTGCATGCGCTTACTTAGCCCGCTCCTAACCTCAGTTCTATCAGCTCCAGAATTTGGAGGGCTCCAAGCTCCACTGTGGATTAAAGTGCATACAGCTGAATGGGAAACAAGCACTGACCGTGCACTAAGACCCAGGACTGAAACAGGGAAGGGAGACCCCAGAGAACCAATGACAAAAGTCTGTAGCACCCATGCTTGTATGTGTATAATGATTGGGATATACCAAATGAAGTGGGTCTGTATGTACATCCTTGTGTAGTATGAGGCTTTCTGGATCCAGTCTGTAGTGATTGATGCAGATTCCCTATTGATGTTCTATATTTGGGAGCTGCCTCCGATAATAAACACCCCCTTAGTGGTGGAGAAATGTGGGTTAACTGTGATCAAACAACTCCTTTCAACTTTATATATTTTTTCTGATATTGGAAAAACATTTCTGGGTTGTTAATATTCCACCAAAGCCTCTGGGGCTCTTTGCAAACATCATGAATTTCTGAGCTCTGGTTTTCCCTGACAGTGAACTGATACTTGCTAGCAACCCAAGCATCCCATCATCACGGGCGGGGGGAGGAGGAGTGTTTATTTTGCTTTACAGAGAGGTCACTAAAATGTCCACTGTTGCAATGGAAATGGGGAGTTGCACTGTTGCATTACGTGTAGGAAGAATTCCCAGATGTAAGTCCCAGCTCACATTTTGTGTCAAATGTCTTTCACTTTGGAAGTGATGCACTCCCCAAGACAGGCAGATCAATGGAGTTCATGTAATCGTTGGTGGGATGATAGTTTAATATTTCCATATTTTCTGCTCCAAGATTGCAAGATTCCAGTGCTTCATTATGAGCTTTTTGTTGTTTTTTCTCATTGAAAGAACATATTTTGGATACTTTAACAGCATGTGCTATATATCTCTTATGTCTATACAGTAACATAGGAATTGCAGAAGTTACAAAGAGTCCTGTGGCACCTTAAAGACTAACTAAAGTATTGAAGCATAAGCTTTCATGGACTAATACCCACTTTGTTGGATTGCAATTCCAGACTAACACGGCTACCTTTCTGATAGGAATAGTACATGTTCATAATCTATAAAAGGAGAACTTTCCTATTGATTCACATATAAGTCTGTACATCATCTTGCATTGAATCCAGTGTGTAAGACGCATGCAATGTGCATCACCAGTTGCCTATTTAGATAGCATATTAAACACATATGGCCAAGAGATGAATGTGGTAGACAAAAAGGCTATGTACTGATTGAAAAGCAAACAATTGGGGAGAGCTCTCAAGGTTGACACCTTCGACCATGGTGCTGAGGAAAGTTTTAATGTACTTTGAGGGCAAACTTGTGCAATGTTTTTTGCTTACATGTTAACTACTGTATTTTGAGTTGTTTTATAGGGTAATGTGATGGGGCGGCTGCCCATCACTGGCAGAAAAGGGGATAAAAGCAGCCCTAAGGATGATACAATGGAGGCAGCCAATTAGAAAGGGGTGGGAGGAGCAGCCAGTCATAGCCTGGCAGGTTCATATAAGAAGGGCTGAAGGGCAGAGCAGAGATCAGTAGCTGACTAGAGCTCCAGGGGAGAAGAAAAGGCTCCTGGCAGGAGGAAGGAGCACCTAGGACAGAGCAATGCTGCAAGCAGTGACTGGGGGAGATAGAGAGAGCTCCTGGCTGACTGCTAGGCCCTGCAGGCTGAGGCCCTGAGGTAAGGGCAGAAGCGGGTGCTGGAGCCACATGGGAAGCATTCCCAGGACAATGGACTGCAGTTGCCACTGAGGGAGTGGTTGGGTGGAGATAGCAGGTCCCCTGGAAGGGGGGGACAGTTGGAGGACAGTGTCAATGAAGAGGACGCTGCAGTCCTGGGAGTGGAGCAGGTCTTGGAACAAAAGTGATGGTGGCAGGTCATCACCATCTGACGAGCAGAGCGAATTCCCAAGACAGCCAGCAGGAGGCGCCAGAGTGGCGAGTGAATGCCGTCACAGGCGCCCTTAAACATTGTTAAAGTAATTTTTTTAAGTTCTGTAAGGTTTGGGGAAGCATTCCTTCCTCAATGTCTTCTAACACTGAGGTGCTATGCGCCATCACTCTGGTGGCATGAATACTCCCATGGTTTCCAGTGGTGACTGTTTTCTGGGGATAGGGAAGGAGGGGTAGTGAAAGCACTACACTAATCATCAGTGTCCATTTAGTTTTGTTTCCCTTGTCTGTATTGTCATTTAAATCGTTAAAGCCATAAGAAAGTTTCAGTTAATTTATCTTCTGATTTTTCATTCCGGCACTTTGGACAGTGACCGTTATTTCACAGCTCACTTCATTGTCACAACTGCTTTATTTATTTATTTTTAAGACATATTAGCACATTTATTGGCCAGGGGTGGAGATAGGGGTTGTGGGAGAGAGGAAATTGATTGCATTTCCATGGCACCAGCCTGTTAAGAAGTCAGCCATGTGTTGTGAATTCTGATACCCCATCCCAAGCCTGTGGGATGTATCATGTTGATCATATTCAGGCAACAAGGCAGACGCACACGTGAAGTGAACAGTACCTTTTATTTACATACCTACATCAACCAGAGCTAAAACAGTTTGTAACAGGAACAAATGAACAACAAAAAAAGTCAGATTTCCTGGATAGTAGGACCCAATTTCCTTTCCCCATGCCAGAGGCCTCCTCCTTCCCTTTACTCCATACATGACCCACCTCTAGCCTATTGCAGGTTTTCAACCTGTCCCTCAGGCAAGGAACATTAAAAGTCAGGCCAAGGTAAAACCAGCAACCAGCTGGCATTGTGGGAGAAAAATGGTGTTAGGTTGCTGATACCACAGAGTGGGTGAAGAAGGTTGGAGGCTTGTTCTTTTCAGTGGATGAAACTAGGAATGAGAAAGGCACGTACTAAGGCGATAAGTTTTGTGAAGTAGACTCATCCGTTCCCTAGTAAGCTGATGCCAGCAAACTGATTTTGTGTAGGCTATTGAGCTGCCATTGGATGATAACTCTTTCACTACCCACCTGAGCTGGATTTGAATCCATAGCATAGAGGCAAGTGGACTAGCCCATTATCTAATCCCCTCAGCCATCACTCCTTCACTTTCTTAATGGTCCACCTCTTACTGTTACTTGAGGAGTCTGGCTGTAGGAAGCTTTAACTTTTTTATTTGTTCCCTTTGAATTTGGGCTGTGAGAAGCCATTTATTTTGTGTTGGACTCTTACCACCCAAGGAATTACTTTAGCAAGCAGCTGGCTTGTAAGCATTGGTCAATTGGTTTCTACCCTGGACAGAAAATAGACTAGCCCTGTTGTAAACATTGTCTTAGCTATACCAGCAGCACTCACGCTATACTATAGTCTCTAATCCTCCAAAGCCCATCCTGGGTGTTGATTCATAGAATGAAATATGTTGAGAATCAAAATAGCCAGGGAAGATAGGTGGATGCAAATGAAGATTCATCTTAAAGTATTCCATAGAATGCAGGAGCTGAAGAATCCCTGAATAGGACAGTTGTGATTTTGCCCAGGTAAAGGAAACATTGTCAGTTCAAGTTTGACCTGAAGTTTAGTTTAAAGGAAAATGCTTTAAAAACATCTAAAATCAGTAAAAATATTTTCAGGATTAAAAAACAAACTGGAAACCATTTTTTATATAAACAAACATTATTTCATGACCCCCATCCTCCCATCAACTGGAGCTGGCCTATTTTTTTCAAACACAAAATGTTTTCATTTTTAAAATGGCCTTTTTTCTCAATCAGAAATGTTCATGAATGTTTTCTTTTTCACCATCCACTTTTTTCCAAAATCAAATTTGAAAACAAAAAATTGCAGTGGGTTGGGTTTTTTTTTGTTTGTTCCTTTTTTTTCTCCTTTCCCTTTCTTTAATGCAAAAAAGGGTAGAAAGGTAAAAAGGGGGATGGATGTGGATGGAAAGTAAAATGAAAAAATGTAAAAACTGAACATTTTAGAATAAAAAAATATTCCTTTTTGAACACTGCAGAAAGAAATTACTTGAATTTCAAAAAATGTTGCCCATTTGCTTCCCCCATTTTTCATCCAGCTCTATTTGCAATCCTATGTTCAACTCTAAGGGTATGTCTATTCTTACCTGCCGGATCGGCAGGTAGCAATCAAGCCAGCTGGGGGTCAATTTATCGTGTCTAGTCTAGACACGATAAATCGATCCCCGAACACTCTCCCGTCGACTCCTATACTTCACCCCCTCGAGAGGTGCAGGGGGAGTCAATGGGTGAGCGGCAGCAGTCGACTCATCGTGGTGAAGATGCAATGGTGAGTAGATCTAAGTACATCAACTTCAGCTACATTATTCACATAGCCGAAGTTGTGTAACTTAGATCCATCTCTCCCTCTCCCCCCACATAGACCAAGGCTAAATTCTATTAGCTGTATCCTGCTAGTTCTAGAGAACCAGGAAGTGAAACTAACTAAGGTTTTTGTTGTTGTTTGCACTGTTGTTATAACTCAGGATATTAGAGAGAGGAGGGAGTGGGAGGGAGGGGTAAGGTAATATCCTTTATTGGACCAACTTCTGTTGGTGAGATAAACAAGCTTTCAAGCTTCACAGGGCTCTTCTTTAGGTCTCCTTTTCACTATCCAAGCTGAGAAAAAGGCAAAGAGTAAACAAATGTGTAAAACTAAGTCAGATCAGTTGTTAAAAAGCTCATTTTTAAATACTCTAAAGTTTCTGTAATGCACCTGATAAATTTCTTTTCAAACGTAATTGTTAAGGAGAGGAATTGCCCCTTTTAAATTGTTTGTTACCCTTTGAGAGCCCCGTAGCAGCACTGAGGTTTCACTGGTCACAGCACACTGCAAATAAAAATCTGGATTAAGCAGCATAATAATAGTGAGGCAACTGCAGAGCAACAAAGCAGTCATTTAAATGGAATCCTTATTTCTGGAGACTTCATTAGTGGTTCGTACAACAGACATTGGAAAGGGGCTACTATTCTCAGCCTGCCTAGAAATTACATATGAAAAATTAAACGTGGCTGCTGGTAAAGAGCACTATTTCTCATTTCTTTTGAACATACTTTTGTATGAGGCAATAAGATTAACACTTAATCCTCAGACCTTTCAGCAATTCGCTTTATCGTCATTCTCTATTTATGGGGCCGGAGGGAGAGGGGGGAAGGATGGATTTATTATAACAGATTAAAAAGAGTTATACATGTATCATTTGACTTGGAGGGAACATAATCATATAAAATATTTGAAGTATTTTAAATATTTGATGTATACACCCAGGAAGAAGAGGAATTATTTAGTGAAATTAAAGTGGCCCATCTAAACCTAGGAGTCATGGGATGAAATAGAACAGTGTTTCCCAAACTTACAACATTCGCATTTTTCTTACCAGCATACCCCTTCTCCGGCAAAGATAATGAGGGGGGAGCCACATTTTGATAACACACTCCTAATTCATTTCATTCTGGATTAAATGTTTATTAGAAATAAATGTTCAAGTGTACACCATTCTTGTACATTAAATTTTAGTGAATTGTTTGCTGCTGCCAAAACAACAAACAACAACAACTATGATAAAATAAAATATTCTGCCGCGTACCCCTTAAAACCCTTTCACGTATCACCAGGGGTACATGTACCACACTTTGGGAAACACTGAAAATACAGAAATTAAGTCTACCCAGAAAAGTTACCAGATGTTAGATCTATTCAGCTGTGGAATACTCTCCCAAGGGCAGTTCTCTGTTCTCCCATAATGTAAGTAAAAGACCACATTCAATTAAAAAACGGCAAATTCAAAACTGATACAAGGAAAGTGACCCACAACAGGTAACTTAACTGGGGAACTCTTTGTACCAGTATATCATCTAGGCCAAAAACTTAGAAAGATTCAAAAAGAACCTAGACCTCTATGTAAAGAACAAGAATAGCCGGAATTATGCTCATTAATACTAACAAATTTTGGAAGAGATACTAACCCTTATGCTTCAGCCGTTAAACCATTCTCGGGCTATTGGGAATTCTGAGCTGTAATGTGAATGATAGATTATCCTAGCTCTGGTTAGTGGGAAGTTACCTGCATCTTCCTCTGAAGCATTTAGTACTGGCCATTGTCTGACACAAGAAACTGGATTAGATGGACCTCAGGTTGGGCAATATCTGTGTGTCCTAAGTGATTTGCTTGGCACATTGAAAACTAGACTGGAAAAAATTTGCATAAACTATCCAATAGGAATAATCCTGTATTGTACATTTGGATTATGTGACTCCGTAGGCCATTTGCACATCTGTTCTTTCTTGTTCTGGAATAATTGTGCAGGAGTCATGGGGTTTGTGAAAATAAATCACTGCAAATACAAATCTGGATTAAGTGACACAAAATGAACTCAGCAGAGCAGCAAATTTCACTTAAACTGAAACCTTATTTCTAGAGCTGTCAAGTGATTTGTACAATGGGCAAATGTGCTGCTGTTATTGGTGGAAGCATTGCAGTGAAGCAGTGGCCTCTTCTGCTGAAGGGTTGTGTTCAAGACTAATATAATTTTGATCAGAACCAGCAAAATAAGGAACCCTGGCATCTCAGAAACTTTCATTAAGGAGTGTGTGATCTTAAACCCAGCCACATAACAGCTCCTTCTGCTACTGCTAAAGATGCCGCCTGTCTGTACATTTTTGCCCCTGGGACGCTAGCTGTTTGCCAGTTTGTGTGGGAAAGGCAAGGGTACAGGGAAGGCTGAAAAATTATTTTTTAAAACCAAACTGCCCAGTTGAGTGAAGAACTGAACATATGGCTCCAGCACTGCACCTGCGGGAACCAGTCATAAGATGGGAGATACAGGACCCTGGCGATTTTAAATGCAAAGTAGGATAAGGTGCTAAATCCCACTCTAGCTGGGATTTCCAGAGGGGCCCAGAAGCATTAGGCACCCAGCTCCAAAGTACAGTAAAACCTCCATTTAACGGACTAATTTGGGCGAGGGGGTGTCCGTTAAATCAAAAAGTCCGTTATTTAATAAAAAAAACCCAAGCTGTTGGAGCAGCAGCCCGCCTGTTGCTGGGACCCGGGCGGCAGCCGGGAACCGTCAGCCAGCCCGCCCGCTTGCGGGACTCGGGCGGGAGCCGGCAGCCAGCCCGCGAGAAATGGATTTCAAATGCATCAGACTTGCTCAGAAATTTTGTCCGTTGCATCAGAAGTCCGTTAAATCAAGGTCCATTAAATCGAGGGTTTACTGTAATGATTTGGGATCCCAACTCCCTTACCCCTCTTTACAAATCCCAGCCTTGGTGTTTGTTTTAGTTCCACCTTTGTCCCTGAGATGACAGGCACCTCGTCATACACATTGCTCCCTCCAGCATGCGTGAGTCCTTTAACAGGCAACAACACAACAGTCTCCCCGTCACAGCTACACTTCTCTCCTTCTGGGGCTGTTGGCTTCTAAGGAACGCCGAACACTGCTAACTTCAAGGGCGGGGAAAGTGAGTGGTTAACAACAAGTATAAATATTGCAACTGCTGCATCAGCCTTCTGCCTTTCACTCTGTCCCTGTCTGATCCAGTAACATTTCAACAAGCTTTAACATCACTAGTATTATGGGCATTGCGTCATGCTTCATGTCAGTGTTTAGAAAGAGCAAATAGAGACTGAATCTGAAAACAGACAGTCGGGGCTCTTGTCTCTCAAAAACGCCAGCTTAAACTTGACCCCAGGCCTAAAAGGAAAGATGCCTCATTGATCTCATTCCAATTCCTCATGGGCCACTCTCCGTTTGCCAAAATTGCTGTGTTATAATTCAGAACAAGTTGCCATTTGTGCAGAATCTTCTGCTCGGCACATGAGCCTGGCATTTGAATTGGCTTTTCTCGGACGTGCGGCTGGCGTATGTGATGGCAGGACATCAGTTTGCACAACAGCTGGCAGCCATGCTCCTCCTTGGAGGAAATAAACGAAGGTGGCTGTCAGCGGCGATGTCTGCCAGTATTTTCAGAACAGTTGTTCTGCCGTTTTTTACCGGGATCCATCACAAATGAAGTACAGCGCCAGCATTCCTATTGTCCAAGGCTTGCAGCTTCCAGAATGCATGAATTACCTCTCTGCCCTTTCGTCTTGCCTCATCACTAGCAAGAGGAGGAAATCATACTGTCAAGTAGAGCTGGCTCTTTGCCTGTGTGCCTCTCTCCTCTACATGTCCAGCTTATGGAAAGCAGTGCTGGCTTGATTAGGAGTCCCCCTGGGAGTTCAAGCTTAAGTCTTTGAAGGAGCAGGCGTGCTAGCGGAAAACATAAAGGTCTGCACCTTTCATTTGGTTACCCATAGTTCTTGTGTTAGAAGGAGTAAATAACACTTCCTTATTTACTTTCTCCACACTAGTCACGGTTTTATAGGCCTCAATCATATCTCCCTAGTCATCTCTTTTTCCAAGCTGACAAGTCCCAATCTTATTAATCTTCCCTCATACCGAAGGCATCCCATGGTTGCCCTTTTCTGAACGTTTTCTGATTCCAATATTTTTTTTTAAGATGTGGTGACCACATCTGCACACTGTATTCAAGATGTAGATGTACCATGGATTTATACAGCGGCAACATGATATTTTCTGTCTTACTATCCATCCCTTTCCTAATGATTCCCAACATTCTGTTCACTTTTTAACTGCCTCTCTGCACATTGCATGGATGTTTTCAGAGAACTATCCAAAATGACTCCAAGATCTCTAATTTAGACCCCATCGTTTTATATGTATAGTTGGGAGTATGCTTTCTAATGTGCATTGCTTTGCATTTATTGACACTGAATTTCATCTGCCATTTTGTTGCTCAGTCATCCAGTTTTGAGACATCCCTCTGTAACATTTTGCAGTCTGCCTGCCTTGAGTAGTTTTGTATTAGCTGTGAATTTTGACACGTTACTGTTTACCCCTTTTTCCAGATCATTTATGAATATGTTGAACAGTACAGACCCTTGGGGGACACCACTATTTACCTCTCTCCATTCTGAAAACTGACCATTTATTCCTACCCTTTGTTTACTCTCTTAACCAGCTGACAATCCATCAATCCCAAGCAGGGTTCAGTTAGTGTTTCTCCTTGTGGCCTCTCTTCATTAGCTCACTGCATGGGTGGCAGGTATAATAGGCATGGGGAAGCTCAGGCCTCCCCAAACAGAATCTGGCCTGCTGCCTTTGAAGCGCTACCAAAGGGGTGCCAGGGCTGTGGCCCCGCCCACACTCCACCCTGAGGCCCCACTCTAGTGTCCTGCTCTTCCCCTGTGTCCCCTAAGGGGAGGGGGCAAAGGGACCCATGAGCCAGAGTCAGGTGAGAAAATAATATTCCTTTGCTTACTAAATTCCTTTAGCTTGAATATTAACTATCCATGGCTGAAGATTTATATTGCTCTATGGCCAGCACAGCAACGTCGGCACTTGAAGCTACAGTGTGAGTACAGTAGTTGTACTATTCTAATGGAACTCTTCTTGAAAGGTATTTCCTAAGATTCATTTCCTTAGGATTGGAAACACTGTTAGGAAGTTAAGAGGAAATCTGTTATCTAAGGCTAGTTCCTTTCTGTGGGTGAAC
The DNA here is from genome assembly GCA_032164245.1 of Sternotherus odoratus. Taxonomy (NCBI): domain Eukaryota; kingdom Metazoa; phylum Chordata; order Testudines; family Kinosternidae; genus Sternotherus; species Sternotherus odoratus. The sequence continues at coordinate 13,880,081 of JAVMKO010000003.1, read as the reverse complement.
TGTAATCCATTTAACAACAGCTTTAGCTCTATCTTTGCATTTCAATAAGCTTTAGTGTTAGAGGAATTTTGTTCTGTTCAGAAATTTTAAAGCCAGTTATTGTTTTTTACTGGTTGTTATGGAACTTGTAATATTGTGAGATACAATTGATATATGGAAGTTTGCATTATTATCTGGCTTATCAATTTTTCACTTATTTTGAAAACATTTTGGGGAAACAGAATATTAACTGTGACTTGAGAGTGAAAAATTCATTTAATGCTCAGGATATCTTTTTCAAAGGCACCAGCTGAATACACATTCTCCTAGGACTTCATATTCAATAAGGAGCCTTCAGAAATCTTAGATGAAAGAAAATGCAATAACCCCTCACCCCATACAAATATGGAAATAACTGGAGATTACTTTTTAATACAATTTCAAAGAGATTCTGGCACCCATCTTCTGTGCATTTCTTGATATAAACAGAATTGTCCCCAACAGCAACAGTACATCTGTCTCAAACATTTAGTGAAATTACAGTAATCTCAATACTTTAATAATATGAAGATCCAGCTCTATGAGAGAGGTATCAGGACCTTGAAAGGTCGTCAAATCCAGTCCCCTGCCTAGACTAGCAGGACCAAGTACTGTCCCCTGACAGATTTTTTGCCACAGATCCCTAAATGGCCCCCTCAAGGATTGAACTCACAACCCTGGGTTTAGCAGGCCAATACTCAAACCACTCAGTTATCCCTCCCCATTTATTTTCTTGTATAAACGACATGTATCGTCACTTCTAGGCACATGTATGAACATAAAACAACTCACTGTCACAGTATATACTTGACGCTGCCTGTATTGGTGGACATATTAGAAATGCCTATGATAGAGATGGCAAAAGAATTTAAAAAAAATACATATTAATGTAAATTTAAATTCAGATCCACCAACTCAAGCAAACACCTGCTAGAATAGGATTTGAAACATGCTCTAAGGATAACCACCACAGGCTGGATCAAGCCACTAGAGAAAGTGAATTCCAGAGTATGTGTGAGGCATGATGTCGCAAAGAAGTTTTACATTAATTTCTATCAAGGAAAGTGCTAAAGGGATTTGTTTTCAAAAGAATGTTTATGGGGGGAAAATGTGTTCTTGTTTTCAATGAAAGTATTTTTAAACATTTTGTTTAAATACTGGTTGGGGTATTTTATTTGTTGCCTATTAATGCAATAATAATACTTTGCACTTCTTTAGCATTTGCAACCATTTAATAAGCCTAACTAAACCGATGTGATGGGGTATTATCCCATTTCAGTTAAATTGAAGCAGAAAAAAGTTAAGTGACTTATCCAAAGTGACACAGTGAATCAGTGACAGCCCTGGGAATGGATTCTGGGAGTCCTGACCAGTCCCATGCTTTAAGCCTGTGGACAACAGTGCCTCTTGTTTTTCTCAGGGGCCGCAGTTCTAGGTGATGAGATAGATGACAAATAACTTGGAATTTTTTAGTGTTATAGCTGCAGCAGTTACTGCTACTGCTGTATTTATTTCAGGTACTATTCATATACAGTACAGTGGCAGCTATGCTGTGTAAAAGCTGAAACAATTTATAAGAGATGTCAAAGAAGGAACAAGACAATGTCCTTTTAAAATTGTCTTCATTGTTGATATTTTAAGAGGTCGTGGCTGCATCTCCTTATTTAAAATTTGAGATGTTTGGACCTTTGTTACATTCAGTCTTAGTTGAGAAGATTATGGATTTATGTGATTTCCTGCATTCAGGACAATTAATCACCTATCCTATAAATCTAAGGTGTGGCAAAGCTTTGGCCTTGTCCCTGTGGGTTCCGTGCTTCCAGGCGGTCTGTGCTAGCCTCAGAGGCTCACTGTGATCCTCCCTTCTCTCTTTGGAGACCAGGTCACAGCCTACTGAGCTATTTTCATCACAAACCAGTGAGGAGAAACTATCCTTCCTGGCACAGTCTCTGTTGTCTCCCAATTTCAGTGGTTAGCGGAGGTAGAAAGGGGGGAGCCCGGGCCCACCCTCTACTCCGGGCTCCAGCCCAGGGACCCTAATAGTATTAGTTAAGATGGCTGACCTTTTAGCCACCAAACACAATACAATTCCCTGGGCTACTTCCCCACAGCAGTCCCCCACTTCTTCAAATTCCACTTCACCTTTACCTCAGTCTCCTTCCTTATGTATATGTTGTCTACCACTCAGTCACACCAACAGCACAACTTCCTTCTACAGCTCCTGACTGGCTGCCGGCTTCCCGCTGCCGCCCCAGTCCAGGCAGCGGGCGGGCTGGCTGCGGCTCCCCGCTGCCGCCCGGGTCTAGGCAGCGGGCGGGCTGGCTGCCGGCTCCCCGCTGCCTCCCGGGTCCAGGCAGCGGGCGGGCTGCCTGCCGGCTCCCCGCTGCCAGCCCGCCTGGGTCCCACCAGCCGGGAGCCGGGCGGGCTGGCTGACGGCTCCCGCCCCAGTCCCAGCAGCCGGGGACCCGGGCGGGCGGGCTGGCTGACGGCTCCCGCCCCGGTCCCACCAGCCGGGACCCGGGCGGGCTGGCTGACGGCTCCTGCCCCGGTCCCAGCAGCCGGGACCCGGGCGGGCTGGCTGACGGCTCCTGCCCGGGTCCCAGCAGCCGGGACCCGGGCGGGCTGACTCACGGCTCCTGTGATAGTTTATTATACAGTAAAACCTCGATATAAGGGACTAATTCGGGCGGGCTGCTCGTTTTTTTTATTGTTATTAAATAACGGACTTTCGGCTTTAACGGACACCCCCTGGCCCGAATTAGTCCGTTATATTGAGGTTTTACTGTATTAATTTTCACATATGACATATGGACCGGAAATTTTGTCCGTTAAATCCGAAGTCCGTTAAATCGAAGTCCGCAAAATCGAGGGTTTACTGTATTTGAATGTGACATTACGTATTCAATTAAGTCTATAGCTAATTAATATGGTATATGTTTAGCCACGGGACCAACTCCTACCCGTCGTGTAGGACATGTAAATGACCTGAAACATCCTTGCCCAGAGAGAATACTTCTTGCATCACTCAACCCTCCCTTATAACATCGCAAAGCTACTGTGATGGTTGGATCTGGCTCAGAACTTCATGGCTTAGGACCACTGTACTATTGGCAACTTTTAGAAGATACAGTACCTGACTGCAGCACGCTTCTAACATGCAGCCAATGTTGAAGTTATGAATTGCTCAGATTTGTTAAAGATTGGATGAATAATTCATCTGACTTTTTGGTTAAACAACCTTGGAGGTGTTCAAGGAATCAGTACTCACGAGTGCATTTTGATTCCTTTTCATACAGCAGGTGTTCTTCTGAAAGAGCAGTATGTTGTTTACTAGATTAACGTAGTTAATTTTATAGGTAGAAATCCTAGAACCTTGTTTACAGAGAAGCTTGCAATCCTCTTTAGCCAGATCTAATCTAGCTGGGTTTAAGCATAAGATCTCTGCCTACATAGTTTTTATATGCAACAATAGATCAAAGCCCACAGGAACATGCTTTACAAATTTTGTTCATAGTCAATTTTTAAACTGAAAATAGTCTAATAATAGGATTGTGTTTAGACTTTAACAGTATATATGCCCTGTCCATGAACACTAAATTTGATTTGTTAATGACAATGTAGTTTAAATTGTATTGTTTGCAAGTGAACAAAGAACCATTCACTATTTGAAGGAAAAAGTCTAGTAAGTTTCCTGATAACATTATGCAATGAATTTGACTAATTCTGAATCTTTACTAATTTAATATAACCACACTAGTAGACACATATAGATGTGATGGCCAGTGCTGTACCACAACTAACTTTCCAAGGCTTATACAGAAGAGTAAAGACAGGGTAGAAGGGAAGGAGCAAATTGAGGGCGAGGAAAGTGGTAATAATCTTGCAGATGTTCCATATTTTGACTTCACACATGATCACTGGGTTCCCTGGGCTTGGCTCCCACTCAGTGGGATCTGAATACATCAGGGGCTTTGCTAAGATTCTCAGGTGAGGCTTCCCTTCAGTGCTGCTCAGATGGCCTGCTGGACTTCAGGGCTTGGCTCCTCCTTGAAATGGCACAGATGCCTTGCTGGGCTCAGTTCCTTTTTGGTCCAGGAGCGGGGAAAAAAACAACTGGTATCTCCCAAGCCCACCACCTCATGTTGTCAAAATTTGAGGGTTCTATTAGTAATTGGTACAGATCTTGATAATATGATTTCCCCCTTTCCTTTTTTATATTCCTTTCTTAGTTACCTTCTGCTAACATTGTTGTGGCATCACAATAATGTCACATATGATTAAAAGGGCTGATTTGGGGATAGAAGTGAAATAGTAGGTGTCTCAGACTCATTGTTTACATGCCAACCCTAAAAACATTTGTACTTGCTTTCCAGAAACAGTATAACTATACAAGTGCTAGTAGAAATGCACATGCTAGCATGAAAAGGGCTCAAGTTTTCATGACATGAGAAATATGCCCAAACCTTGTTAATCTGGTGCTTATACCATTGCCAACACGGTTGAAAAAGAGGAATGAAATTTTCTTGTGCAGATAAGACAATTTGTCTTCAGAGTTTCTGAATAAAAACTGTGACGAGTTCAGGATCTGACCACCAGTTTGTTTGTTTTTCTCTTTATTGAAGGCAAAAAAAACCAACCCAATGGCTGAACTGTCTACTTTTTTTTATTACAGGAGTTCTTCTGTAATCTAAAACCATAAACAAATCAGAGGCAGGAGGGTAAGGAGGCCCTTTTTCTGAACGTTGTAGAAAGCCAGATGTCTAGCCACAGACACAAAGGCCTGGTCTAGGATTTCTAGCACGAAAGAAAAAAGTTTAAAACATATTGGTCAGTAGAAGAGTACTAGTCTCCAAACTTGGTGTAAAGAGGGCCAAATAAGTAAGAGAACATTTATCAAGTGATGAACCCAACAAAGTTGTATAAGATCTAGTTACAAGAAAAACTCAACAGATGTATCAATTGTAATATACAGACAGTTATGTAAAGGCTCCCAGTCCTCTGTGACAATGATTTAACAACTGTCCAACTGTAACAGCTATCATCATCCTAATTCAAAATTACGTTTTACTTGTTGACTGTTCTGAAGAGCTGCTGGTGTCTAGACTTTTAGATGAATGTTCTCTTAAGACTTCCAAAGAACTAGTGATATCTAGACTTTCTGAAGAAATAGGTCTATACCCTTCTGTAGAACTGATGATATCCAAAGTTTTGGAAGAATGGGTGTCATAGCCCTTTGAACTGGCATCTCTTATGATAATCTCCTGCATGGGTCCGAACGTTAATGGAACAAAGCCTTCACTGTCAGTTGTGAGAACTATCCAGGTTGAACCTATGAGGACATTAAAATATCTATTTATTAACAATACTTTTATTTCGCAACTCAGTATATTTTAGGCATAAATAATATTACCCAACACTGACCCTTTGATGCAACACAAAATCTGAAAATTGAATTTTACAAGAAATGAATGTTTACTCTTTTTTCTAGCCAAGCCTAGAGGTGAGATGCATTTTTTTTTTCAGAGAAAATCCAATGTATGTATTGTTGTGTAACTGAAAATTAGAAAACAGCTGTGCAAAAGCTTAGGCTTAGGCCAACTTCTCTTAGGCCAACTTTCTCACCAGAAGCCATAGCTACAACACATATCTTGACACAACTTTAGATTAGGAACAGGAATGAAATTCTGAACGAGATCCAGATGTGCCTTTTTCTTCTTTTCTGGTCTCCTGTTCAAATTAAATATTCACAGGTCAAGCCAACAGAATATTTAAAACAAGATAAAGCAATATGTAAATCAGTCTCTTGTGTTATAAATATTTATACGTTTACTGCGAACTGAGCTAAATAAGGTCAACTGCCTTTTATAATCTTGACGTTTAAGTAAAACCCAACTCAACCCCCAATATGGCATAAAAACCCCATCCTGGGTACAGCGCTAGCCTTCTTGTCTCTCTGAGTGCAGCCCCTCTGATGTTAGGCCTTTTGCATTAATCTGCCCCTGGGTGGAACTCTAAAATTCTCACACTCTTACACCAGGACATGAGCTATAGTACCCTGTGTATCAACTGTGGTTACCAAGCAAGTCTGACCGGGTTTGGCACCTGTAATTCTTCCCTTGGGGGTGTCTGTGCAGAGAAGGGCAATAAAAAGTGATTCAGAGTTTGGAACAGGCTCCATTTGAACAGAGGTTTAAAAGACTAGGGCTGTCCATCTTACAAAGGAGACAAGGCAGAAGGTTTAAAACAAACAAAGAAGTACTTCTTCACACAACACAGTCAACCTGTGGAACTCATTTATTCCTGAGGGAATTCAGTGCCAAAAAATTAAATATTCTCTGCCAAAACATTTTAAAATCTGCAAAATTCTGCCTATTTTATTTGTCAAAATAATACTATATAATCACACCAATTTCAATTATTTTGGTAATTTTATTTCAAAATACCTGCCAGCCACTATATCTGTAATAAAAAAAATCCCCCCAGGAATAGAGAGTTAAAGAAACCCCCTAAGACAACCCAGTTCCTGTTTCTCTGCCCCCTTCTTCCCAGAACCCAGCAGGGGGCTAGACACCCACACTCCCTTCCTCAAGAGCCCAACTGCAAGATGCCCCCCACCCCTGGAACAGACACTCATGCTCCCCCAAGGCCAAGCTGCAGGGTACTCCCCAGCCCAGACACTCTCAACCCACACTCACACTTCAAAATGCTGCTGCAGGAGCGCCCCTGCAGCAGCGCTTTGAAGTTTCTAGTGTAGACGTAGCCTTCTATTTGCGAGCCAGGCTCTGCTGGGTCCAGAAGCCAGCAGCTCTGCAGCACATTTCTATGAGGGGAAAAAAAGGAAATTCTGTGCAGAACATTAATGCTGCACAAATTGTGCAGTGGTACAGAATTCCCCCAGGAGTAACGCATTCCCAGGGGATGTTGTGAAAGCCAAAAGTAGAACTGGGTTTAAAATAAATAAATAAATAAAAAAGAGCTAAGTCCATGAAGGATACATCCATCACTGGCTATTAGCCAAGATAGTCATGAATGCAACCCCATGCTTTGGGTGTTCCTAATGCTCTGACCCCCAGATGCTGGGACCAGATTGCAGGAGATGGTTCACTCGATAATTGCTGTTCTGTACATTCCCTCTGAAGTATCTGGCGCTGACCACCATTAAAAAAGACAGGATAACGAGCTATATGAACCATTGGTCTGACCCAATATGGCCATTCTTTTGTTCTTAAACAGCCTAACAATCAGGTCAACAAACAGAATTCATAAATCTTTACCAATTCAAACTGGATATGGCAATATTAGAGAAACAATCATTTACTGTATGTAACTAGTGATTCTGAAAGCAATGTTAGTATTTAAACATGACTAAATATTTCCCTACGTACACTGGCAGTGACAAATATGACCACTAGCTCAAAGGTTCCACAAAGTGTTTTTATTAGATACTGTGATATGTTTTAACATTTCCATAAAGATATATTTTATAAGGTGTAACATAAACACCCATAATAAAGATGTGCACATAATGTACTAAGCTGAAAAAATCAGCCAGTTTCATTTCTGTTCTTAGGTTTTAAAAAAAATGTCAAATTAATGTAATAATAGCTTGTTAATGCACATGCATACATGTTACTTCTAGCCTTATGGTTTCAATATAATTAAATAATTTTAGAAGGGAAAAATTCTTCAAGTCCCAAATCTCCTGGCCTGTTGCTATTTCATGTAATATTCTTATCAGTGTTACACTACATACATTCTTTCAAACAGTAAAAATGTTACTGGATCAGAGGTGTATGCTTTTGCTCTTTTTCACATCCAATAAGCAAGTCTTCTCAAATTTTATCTCATCACTTTTGCAGTCACAAAATAAAACCAGTTTGAAAAAAGAAGTTCAGTAGGAACATTTCCCAGCTGCTCCATTTATCTTTATTATGTAACACAGTGCAAGAAATGTCACAAAAAGATTATAGTTTAAAAGCACACAAATTTTAATCTTATGCTTAATACCTCATTTGAACCTGACTTTACAATTCAGGCATTTGAAGATATTACTACTAGTATGAGCAATATAGTCAGCAATATTACTCATGTTCATTTAAAAAATGAAAAAAAATCATGTTTTTTTTCCTACTGAAAAAAAGAACTTTTGACAATATAACTAATCATGCCTTTTTGATAAGACAGAGGGCCTACCCACTGGTGATCATTAATGATTCTATGGGCCTTCTTGTAAAATAAATTATGTTAATCTCACTGTCCTGGACAAATTTCAGTTTAGATAATTAGATGCTGCATTTCCAAAATATGTCTACGTTTCCCTAGTGGACTTGGCATAAACATCCATGTGCTGTTCAATAATCACCATGTTTCACCAGAGAGGTGTATACAGTATAAAGTTTTTTTAAAAAAAATCTCTCAGTATTAAAGTTGCTATATAAATACAAAATTGTATTCATAATCTTTCCTAGAATGTAGGCACTGGTGAATGATGCACAATGATTTTATCTAGTCATAGGAATATAAAACATATCTTAATTTTAACCACTATGTACTGAAAAATCAGTACTCCTGAACCTACGAAACAGTAGCCTACATCTTTAACAGTTGCGCACAGCAACATGCCAATTGACTTTTCCTGCAGGTGTTAAACTCTAATTGTTGGAAAATACTGTGCAGAACATTTCCAGCAGAAAAACATTTCATATCTCAAAGATGTATGTTTTATATCTTTGCCACAAACAAAACATCAGGTTGGATGTGGGGTATGTGGGGGGGGTGAATGGATAATGGCAGAGAAGAAAAAAAAAAGATTGATTTCTCTAGCCATTGTCCAACAGAAAAATAAGCATAACAAAAATTCCCAAATCTGCATTTGCTGTGTTAAAAAAGAATTACAAAATTTGGTTATATGAGAGTAGATCATAAAGTTGACAGGTTAAAATACTGAACAGGGTTTGCAAGAAATGATTAATTCAGACAACCAGACCTGTCAGTCAGAATTCTCTTTGTAAAAGAGCTACAAAGTCTGAATAAAAAAATGGGATAAATATGATTTTCCTGCACCTCCACCTATTAGCTAAACAAAGGCAAATGAACACAACAAAGCTTTGGACAGGAAATCTAGATTTCAGGTAAAAAGGAAGTAATTTTAATATAAGAACTTAAATTGGGTATGTTTTTAATATCTTTACATTGTTTTACACCTTGTCTTTTTTCTAAATAAGACTGTATTTGTTGTTAATCCAAACTGAGAATATCACATATCTGAACTTCATTGTATTGGATAAACAGAACTTACCATGTTGCATTTCGACAAGAGAGAGACTGAAAATCTGCTGAACTATACTTAGACGGAGTTTACCCTCACATAGAATAACAGCTCGCCTTTCATCTACCCCACTACCAGAGAGCTGCTTCTGTAAATACAAGGAAGAAACAATTAGGTATAGCTGAGTGTGTTTTAGTTACAGAGCTATTAAAATATGATAAAAAGAATGAGGAATACTTGTGGCATCTTAGAGACTAACACATTTATTTGGGCATAAGCTTTTGTGGGCTACAGCCCACTTCATCTTTAAGGTGCCACAAGTACTCTTTCTTTTTGCGGATACAGACTAACACGGCTGCTACTCTAAAATATGATATTTTCATCAAAACACCATCACATAGATTTGTTTTTGACAATAGTACACTTCCAAAAATCAAATACAGGCATGTTGTGTCTTGCGCGAGGGTTCTGTTCTGAGGTTACCGAATAAAGCGGAAACCATGTATAGCCGAAAAACATTGAGTTCAATGGCGGGCGAAATCACCCGCTCTACAGAACGTTTTAAAATTTTTATTTTTCCCTTTCTCCCCCCCCCCCCCTACATTTGTCTGGACCAACTAGTTTGCAAGTGTTACAGTCTGAAATTCCTTTGCTTATGATGAGAATATCAGTAACAATGGTAGCAAAGTAACTAAAATATAAGGTTAGTGTGCATGTATATGGGGAATGAGAGATTATGCCACATGGCTGACATGGAAGCAGTGGTAACAGTTCATCCTCACTTAGCTCAGTTTTTTGTTGCTGTTTTTGTTATTTGTATGTACTATGAGTGAATGTACTCTAGAATGAGACTCTAGAATGAGACTCTCGCAGAGCTATAAAAAGTAAAGATATCTGTAATCTTAAAATATATATCCACAAATAGATTTTACATTGCGCTTTCAGCATTAAAAAAGTTACCTGATAAGTGATGTTAATAAAAGAGGGCTCCTGAGAAGACGGGTATGGGGGAAGAAATTCCTTCCTGGATTTTAGAAGTTCTATTAGCTCAGAAAGGTGATGCTGTACTTCTGTAAAATTGCCGCATAATTTTTCTATGTTCATAGATAAATAACTTGCTTCTTTTTCACCTAGCAGAATGTTATTTTTAGGAGAATTTGAAATTTCAGGAACTACATCTGCCTGTCCTTTTGGAGATGCTGGTCTGTTAGAAAATTCAGTAGGTGTTCTAAGCCCTTGCAGGGCCAATGATCGATTAATTGGCTCAACATCCAAAGTTTCCAGAGCTGGAGGAAAACCCATGGAAATCTTTCTGTCTTCGATGTCTCTCTCAGTTGACAACAGGCGTTGCTCATAAGTAGGGCTTTTAATTTCTTCAATAAGTTTTCTTCTGCTACTAGGAGACTGAATAATAGCATGACCTGGTATCAGGAGTCCACTGCTTAGAGGATGAACTTCTGTAAAGAGAATTTCTGGTGGCTCTCTTCTCACAGGTATGTTTAAAAAGGTATTCAAACTGGAGTTACCACTAGTTCCTGCAGATGCTGAAGAACCCTCTTCAAATATTATTTCTTTGATCATCAGACGGATGACATACTTATCTGACCTTGAAGATGGCAGAAATGCAGGGTCAGTGAATTTCTGCTTTCCAACTAATATCAACAACAATTTATCGGTCAGGAAGCATAAGCCCTTTGGTCTTTCGCTTTTCTCAAGCTGAATTTGTTGAATACTGGGTAAATGGGATGAAGTCAAAGAATAGACCAAAATAATGTTACAAGTATTGGAGGCTACTGACACAGTATGAGTTTTATGTTCAAAAGCCATTATGTCAGGGACCAGAATGCCTGGGATGCTGACTTTTCTGGTAGTGGTAACCTTTCTTTCAAAAGTCACCAAGATCAGGTGTGAAGAGTCCTGGCCGCTTCCTGTTAAGTAGTCTTTGTGCCTAAGCTGAATAAGAGGACTGGAACTAAGTCTTTGTTTGCTGGAAAGGATATGGGTTAGATCCACAGGACCTGATGAAGGAGAAGGTACTGAAACAATGGGCACAGATTTTTCTGAGTCTAGTGATTTTTTCCCCACATCTATGGAGAACTCTTCATCACCACATAACAAGGTAGACGGTGAAGGAAAAGAATTTGTTTCACCACTAGCTGGGACTTCAAATGCAATACCTGAATTTAAGCCACAGATTTTATCTAACGGAAGCTCAGTAGCAACAGCAACTTGGGAATCCAAAGTAGCTTCTACAGCACAGATGTAGCCTCCCACATCAAATACTGGGCAAAAGCAGCAAGCATTTAAAGTTTTCTGAGCATCATCCCATATATAAGAATGAAGCGCACTGCCTATGGCAACTACTAAGCGATTGCCTTCCTTTGTCCAACAAGCGCAGTGGATGAGACCACTACCTTTGATATCAGCTTTAATTCTGGAGTTGTTGCGACGAACTGAGTGTAAAACTGAGGCATCCCGTGTAGTAAGCACAGCCAAGATCTCTTTCTTTGGATGCCACACACAGCCCTGGGGAAGCACTGGAAATGGCTCACCAGTTTCACAAATCTGAGAAACCAAGAGTTTATTCCTTTCTGAAATGTTATAGTTCAGCTGCCAAATAGTGATGTGCTTTTTATGCTGAACAGCAAGCAGAGTTGTGTCTGTAGAACATGGGCCCCAGTAAAGGCCATGAACATGTTCAAACTGACCAATAACACTCGAGTCACCAAACTTTGGTTCTCCATTGTGAAGGTGTAAAGCAGTCAGTATCACTTGCTTCCCATCCGTCCAGGCAATACCATGCACAGGGTGGATTGCCTGATACAAAGCATTAAGGCCAGTTCTCAGAAGTTTTCCTTTTCCCAGCTCCATTTTTTTCTAGTGAGAGGCATCTGTAATTATTGAAAACAAGAGACACATTAGCCTGGACAATTTGATCAATGCTGCAGTTAAATGCATTATATTGTGTCAGGTAAGTCAGATATGGGGGGAAAAAACACTAAGTCATCTAACATATATCATCGGGCCAACGCAGCATTGTTCCTTTTCGTACATTTTCTAGTATTTGTATCTGTCCTGGGAGCACTGTTGATAGTCACTAAACTCCACCTGTCAAAATTCAGGGCAACTGCATCTGTATTCCCCCTCTGTGGTCTAGCAAGGCCACTCCCTCTTCCAGCCTCTAGTCTTCACCTCTCTTGGGTAGAAACAAGAAGAGTTAAAGCCACATTACTACCAAGCTCCCAAAGACTACCAGAAAGATCTACCACACCCAAACAGTGTAGCTTTAGGACAGCATCCCATGAAGCTGGTGCTCCCCCGCTTTTGCGCCACTCTTCTACTTAGGGCCACCCAATGTGAGTCTTGTTCACTTGTGTTGCTGGAGGGAACACTGGCCCTTAATGATTTTTTGCACAATATTCCTAGGGCTTGTCTACATTTACACCACAGCGGCACAATTGAGCCACTGTAGCTCTTCAATATAGATGTTATCTATGCCGATAGGAAGGATTCTCTCATCAGCATAGGTAATCCAACATAATTTTCTAGTGAAGACTAGGCTGTAGACCCATTCTGGGCAACCTGCAGCCCACACGTGACCCATCAGGGTAATCTGCTGGCAGGCCACAAGACAGTTTGTTTACATTGACCATTCACAGGCATGGCCACCTGCAACTCCCAGTGGCTATGGTTCTCCGTTCCCATTCTACTGCCTTAGACACTAGGAAACATCAGCAACCATACTGCCTGTCTAGCTCTAATAATCTACCGAACCTTCCACCTTCTCAGATTCAGGTAAAACTGACCTCAGTTTTGCTAAGTGACCATCATTAACCAGTAAGACCAAAACTGCTAGTTGCTCATTCTTAAATACTCTGAATTACATGGAAACTCTGGTAGGTAATATTGACAGGTACCTCTTGCAAGAGAGATGCTAACATCCAGTCAGATATAATAAGACACATATACCATATGGACATTTCACTCTGTTGCAAAAGGTAAACAAGAAATTTTCATCTATCGTCAATAAACTTAAAAAAAAAAGTAGCACATAAAACAGCCCATTAGTTTTAGCTCCTTCCTTTTCTTCTCTGTACATGTCATCCTTCATAATAAACGGTGCTGTATAATTATAAGATACTGATAAACTATCTGAGATTTATTTTGCCATTTTCAAAAATGAACATGATTCAACAGATTACACCATAGGATTAGGAACTCCTGTATTCTACCCCCAGTTCTGATGCTGTACTCCTGAATAAGTAACTTAGACACCATTTTTAAATATGGGAGCCTAAAGTCAGGCACCTAAATTGTACTCCTGGGGGAATTCTGCACCAATGCGTATGCACAGAATTTATGTCCCCCACAGATTTCTTTGCTTCTCCATAGAAAAATGACTTTCTGACAGGGAAGCAAAGGGACATCACAAGAGTGGTCATGCAACCTTCTCTAGCAGTATGTTTTGTGGGGCCAGGGCAGCCGGCAGAGGTAAATCACTGTGGGTCAGGAGGCAGGACTGTGGAAGACTCGGATGGTGGCTCCTACCCTGCACCAAGTTCAGCTGCTAGTCCTGCTTGGGCTGGGGAAGACGGAACTTCCTCTTCCCTTGCACAGCATCCAGGGCTGGGTGAGACCCACCCCCAGATACCTCCCCAAGCTGAAGAAAGCTCTGCAAACTCCCCCTGTTCCCCCACCTTCCTGCACCCATCACTCCTTAGCTGCAGGGGGAGAGATCCCTATACAGGGAACTGCTCCCCCATCTGCCCAAACCCCCTGCATCCAGACCCCCACATACACAGACCCTCCTTCAGAGCCTCATCCTCCCACTGAAGCAAAACCGCCTGGACTCCCTGCAGAGTCCCATTACGACTGCACCCAGAACCACCCAACAAGCACCTGTGCATCCAGATCCCCCCCACACTCAGATCCCCCCCACCACATGCACCCATATTGCCCCATGCACAACCCTTTAAACCTACACCTGGATCCCCCCACACTAAGCCCTTCTGCAGCCTTGCTGAGCCTACCTTCCCATACCTGATGCACCTGGCACAGAGGGGAAGGATCCTGGGGTGTTGTTTCTGAGGCAGACTTGGGCTTGCATCTGACGAAGTGGGTATTAGCCCACGAAAGCTTATGCTTCAAAACTTTATAGTTAGTCTTTAAGGTGCCACAGGACTTTGTTACCTCTGCTATTCCAGACTAACACGGCTACCTCTCTGATTCTTGGTCTTTATAGTGTGTCAGGATTGGGTGCAGCCTGATTGCTGAGTCTATGTCCCAAGGGGAGCCTCCCAGTGATCTCCCACCTCGGTGCAGCCAGGGGCCTGTGCGCCCAGTGCCATGCTGGAGCTTCCACATTAATTTGACAAATACAATTGACAGAATTTTACACTATTGTGTGCAGATTAGGAGGGGGGGGCACTGAATGACGTGAGGAGTAAAACTGGTGGTTTGATTTTCAGCGGTGCTGAGCGCCCACCACTTCCACAGAGTCCAAGAGCAGGAGGGGTCGGGCATATGAATGCAGGGGACTTATTGGGGGATCTTTAGGCTCCCAGGTTTGACAGGATCAGTCCTGACATCGCTGTGCCTCCATCCCCGCTGTATCCGCGAGCAGCAGCAGGCGGTGACACACCTCCCCGGCCCCGCGGGAGGATCCTGTACCGCCAGGCGCTGTTGTCATCTGGGGGACGAGCTCTCTGCCAGCCGGGGAGACTCTTTCCGTCTCAGACTGGGGGTGCTGGGGCGCCCCCAGTCCAGGCCACCCCTACTCGGCCTGTGTTCCCTGGGACATGGGAGGGAGGCCGGGGGAGCTGGCAGGGACGGGCAGGTTCGTAGCCCCGTGATCCCCACACAGCAGGGGGTGGGCAGGCAGGAGGAGGGGGTTCCTCTCTCCTGGCACCTCCCCCCCCGTAGTCCGCGGCCCGCCCACACGCCTTTCTCCGCCCGCCCGACTTCTGTTCCCCACCTCTTCGCGGGCCCGCCCGCACCGCCTCCGCTCCCGTCATTTCCCTTCCGCCCCGCTCCCCCCACGCGGACCCGTCATCCTCCTTCCCGCCCCCTCGGGACACACCGGCCCGCCAGCGGCTCCTCTTACCCGAGCGGCTGCCGGGCCCGGCTCCCAGCGGGTGAAATGGCGGCGCCGGCACCCCCGAGCCCCGGCCGGAGCGGGACTGAGTCGTGGCGCCAGGTCTCTCGCCTCGGGGCTCTAGTAGCCGCTCTACCCCCACCGTTCGGCATTTCTATGCCCCCTAGCGGCGCTCTAGCTTCCTGCGTGAGCTCTGTGATCCAGTAACGGACTCCTGGGAGTGGAAAACTACAGCGCCCAGAATGCAATGGGGCGGGCGCCCGCCTACAACCCCGTAGATCCCTGAGTCAGTCAATGGGGCAGGCTACTCTCCATCTCACACACAGCAGCCTCCTCCTGTAGGGATTGGCCGTGTTTCCTCGCCTGAAGCTCCCGCCCTAGGCACCTGCCTGCCCCTGGTGGATGGAGTGAGAGCTCAGCTGGTGCCATGGGGTAGCAGGTCCCCCATGTGCTGAGTAGGCCTCACGCCTGACCTCACCACGGTCTGTCCACGTCTAGAGTGACTGGACAGCAAGTGTGAAAAATCGGGACAAGAGGTTGTGGGTAATAGGAGCCTATATAAGAAAAAGACCCCAAAATCGGGACTGTCCCTATAAAATCGGGACATCTGGTCACCCTACCTACGCCTCAAGGGTCCCTGTGTTTCCTGTGGGTGCTTCACAGGCTGCGTTGAGAGGAAGGCACGAAGGTCCCTGCACAGAGGGCTTGGTGGTTGAACACCGTTATTGCATCTCACTCACGGTAATGGTGCAAAAAGGGACACACACCTGATTTATTTCTCCCCCTTTTTGGATCACCTTTAACTCAATAGGGAATGTAGCATCTTTGATCCTGAATCCTCAGTCATAATATGACATAATATGTATACAGAGCCACCTAAAGACTTACCCACACTTCCTGCAGTTGTAAACCTTGCAACTTTGTCATCTCTCGACTGACTGCTTCAATGCAGTCTAGAGACTACACTTTACAGTCTTTTGAAATCTGAAGCAAATCCAAAATATGGCAACTTGATTTCACCTTTTCTTTGGGGTCTGTTCTGGTAGACATAAAAAGGTCTTAAATTGGCAACAAAAAAGGAGGATGCTAAGAAGGAAAAGTGATACAATCTCAGCATATGGAGAATGAAGCAAAACAACAGGGTAAAGAATGTGAAGAGAAGAAGTTCTATGCCAATGCTAGGCGTCTGAGTAACATGAATTGGAAATTCTTGTTGATGAGAAGAAATTTGGTACAATTGGCATTACTGAAACCTGGTGGTATGAGTTGCATGATTGGGATGTTAAAATCACTGGTTATACCACATTTAGGGAGAAGAAGGTGAAAGGTTGGCACTCTACATTAAAGGTGATATTACTTCTTTTAGAGTTACTAATAACTTAGAACCCCAGGATCCAGAATGCATATGGATCAATGTGTTAACAGCCAAGGAGAGTGTTCTGGTGCAGGTCTGTTATCACCAAATCAAACTAGAGAACAAAATGAGTTACTCCTTAAGCATCTGTCTATAATGTGTGGAAAGAAAAATAGTGTTACTACAGTAAACTCCCGATTATCCGGGCACGGGTTAACCGGGCTGCGGATTAACCGGGATGTCTAAAGGGGTCGGTAGGGGAAGCCCCAAAGCGGCAGCGGGCTAAGTCCTTAGCCTGCTGCTGCTTTGGGGCTTCTCCCACTGGCCCCTTACGAGCTGGGGTCTCAGCCTGCTTCCAGCCTGGGTGTAGGAAACCCAGGCTGGCAGTGGGCTGAGATCCCGGCTGGCAGGAGCCTGGGGGGAAAGCCCAAAGCGGCAGCAGGCTGAGTGCTCAACCCGCCGCTGCTTTGGGCTCTCTCCCCAGGCTCCTCCCATTGGGGGTCCTGCCACCTGCCCCACTCAGCTCCCACTGCCAGCCTGGGTGCAGGGAACCCAGGCTGACAGCGGGAGCAGACTGGGGCAGGGGGCAGGACCCCGGCTGGCAAGGGGCCAGCCAGGGAAACCCCAAAGTGGCAGCGGGCTAAGCGCTCAGCCTGCCGCTGATTTGGGGTTTCCCCCACTGGCCCCTTGCCAGCTGGGGTCTCAGCCTGCAGCCAGCCTGGGTGTAGGAAGCCCAGGCTGGCAGCAGGAGCTGAGACCCTGGCTGGCAGGAGCCTGGGGGGAAACTCTAAAGCGGCAGCGGGCTGAGAGCTCGGCCGCTGCCGCTTCTCAGCCCTCTGCCGCTTTAGACTTTCCCCGCAGGCTCCTGCTAGCCGGGGTCTGAGCTCCCTCTGCCAGCCTGGGCTTCCTACACCCAGGCTAGCAGGGGAGCTGACTGGGGCAGGTGGTGGGACCACCACCATCCCCCCACCACTCCCAGGGCGGCCGGCGAACCCCTCCCCCCCAGTAGATGCTTGATTATCTGGGATTTTATTAACCGGGATTAAGGTTTTCCCGATCATCCCGGATAATCGAGAGTCTACTGTATGTGATTCTTTAGCTTGGAAGGAAGATATATGCCAGAGGTAGTAGAATACATGCAGCCATTAGTAGAATATTATTAGAGCTTCTAAAAGTTATATATGATAATTTTCTAAAACAAAAAGGTATTGTGCTTCCCATGTGGTAACTATTTTGGAATTCATTATGATGGATAAAAATGAATTAATCATTAGACTAAAAGTTGGTGGTTTCCCAAAGACTAGTGACTGTGACCTAGTTACATTCAATATGATAAAACAATGGTCAGTCCAACCAGTAATATACATTTAGTTCTTCAAAAGAGCTAATTTCCCCAAAAGGAGGAAAATTATGAGCAAAATTGACTAGGATGAAAATTTTAGACAAAAATGTGAATGGATATTGGGACTTTTTAAAGAAAAGTTTAGATAGTCAAAAAGCCATGATACCACAATGAAGAAATAGGACAACTTTGACTAAAAGTCTATCCTGGTTCAATGGCAAAGTGAAGGTAACAGAAACAAAAAAGCAACATATAACAAATGGAAAAAAGCAAAAATAGCAATTAATACAAATTAGAAGTTACAAAATTTAGACAATTGATAAGGGATGCTAGCGATATTAGGGAATAAGCCATGGCTGGCAAATCTAAGGACAATAAGAAGGATATTTTAAAAGTATATTAGGAACTTCCATCAATGATCTGGAAGTATTTATCATTGCTGATAAAATATAGGGAGACAAAGTTTGGTGGAGGGGTAAATAATGAGGACAGGGGAATCATACAAAGCAATCTGGATCGCTCAGTAAGATGAGCTCATTCTAACAAAATAGATTTTAATGCAGCCAGATGAAAAAGTATACATCTAGGCAGAGTCATCCCTTGGTGGAGTGCGGGGCCCAGGACAGTCACCCCGATTCACCGTACACAAGGGACAGCTCTGCATCTAGGAACAAAGAATGCATGTGATACCTACAGAATGCAGGACTGTATCCTGGACAGCAGTGCCTCTGAAAAGGATTTAGGAATCATAGTGGACAAGGACCACCATCAGTTGCCAGCACAATGCTCTGGCAAAAAGGGCTAATGTGATCCTGGGATGTATAAATGGCAATAGTGAGTCAGGAGGTGATTTTACCTGTGTATACCTGTGGGAGAAGGGGAAGTGATTTTACCTGTGAGACCAAAGCTGGAAGACTGTGTACAGTTCTAGTGTCCACATCTTAAAAACTATGTTGAAAAGTGGCAGAAAAGAGCCACAAAAACAACTTGAGGACTGGAGAAAATGCCTTTCAAAGAGAGACTTAAGGAGCTGAATCGGGTTAGCTGCTAGATCAAGAGGTAACTTCATTACAGTGTGTAAATACAGGGAGAAAATACTGGATACTAAAGGGCACCTTAAACTTGTGGAGTACAGCATGGCAAGAACCAATGGCTGAAAGCTGAAGCCAGATAAATTCAATTGAGAAATAAGGCAAAAATTTCTAAAAGTGACTGTGGTTAACCATTAGAACAAATTACAAAGAGAGGTGATGGATTCTCCATCTCTGGATGTATTCCAGTCAAGACTCAATTCCTTTTTTTGGAAGATACGCTTTAGCCAAACACAAGTTATTGAGTTCACTACAGTGGTAACTGTGTGGACTATAATGGTTGTCAAACTAAATGATCTAATCATCCTTTCTGACTTTAAATTTTATCTATGACAATCTATTGGCAACTGGATGGAGTAGAAGGTGTTATTTCTGTACTAGAAAGCTCGAAATAGCATGAGTGCTTCCTACCTGACATGTCACTTGTTTCCTCCTGACATATTGCTTATCTGAGATCAGCAGGAGTGCTCAAGGTGAATGCAGGGAAGAGGGTTTCCTCCTCTCCTTAATAAGGCTATGGTGGAAAAGATTTGTCAAACAGCAGGGTCTTACAGTGAAACTTGTCAAACTCCAGTCTGATCTCCTCTGCAAGCTCATTCCATAGCTGAGAATTGGCAATGGGAATAGACTGGGAGCAGTGGAAGGATTGGAGCAAAGGAGTGAGTTGGGCTACAGTGTTTTGCACAAAATAGAGATTCTTCATTGCTGCGGCTTTCAGACCTAGATACTGTAAATTACAATAAACCAGTCTTGAGATGAATAAATAAATTTCTAATTTTTAAAAATTTTCTGAAACCTCAAATATCCTCCATACCCTGCCTCTCCACATAGATCTCCCCAATTTTTCAGGTAAGCCATCAAAAAGGGCACAAACTCCATTTTGTTTTCCCCTTTGCAGGTCCCCTTTAAAAGTAGAGAGGACAACTCAATTGCAGATGAACAACAGAGAACAATCCTGGAATAGAGATGAACAAGAAATTAAGTAGATGCATCCATTTCTTCCATCTCTCCCCAGGATGGGAGGAATGGAGACAAACTCCATTTGAGAGATGCTAGTCACTTTGTTTATGTTTTAGCTCTAAAAAGTGCCGGGATACCTCAGTGTCATAAGAACCTGAATAGAATAGAGTAGAATGCATAGAATTTATGGTTTTGTGAGATTGATACTGATGCAGTTTGAGGACTAATGGGTGTTTTCAAACCATTCATTAATAAGAAAACTTTTGCTAACTTGTTTAAAGAGGAAGTATAGTTAGCCTAGCAAATTTCTTAGCACTAGATATTTAAGAGATTTCTATTGTACTGTCTTTTTCCCTATATTTAACTTTATGTTTAACCACTAGGGGGCTTTATTGGTCAATATCAGTTTGTTGAGAGAAACTAATTCATGAGTACAATCATATTTCTGTAACCTTACAGTGAATTGTGCTTAGATAATTTGCATACCTGTATTCTCCAAAGCAAAGGTTTGATCTATCCTTAGATTGAATGTCAATGGTAATGTTCAGAAATTAAGGTTTTAAAACATTTTGTCTCTTCAGGCTGGGAGACCTCATTTTAACTGTGTGCCAGTGGATGTCTTCATATTAGTTATTTCTTTTTTCTTCTTCTCCTATCTACAATTATATGAATATTCAGTTTAAAATATTTTTATTTTTTAACAAGTTCAATATCTTATATGCAGAACTGTAAAGCAAAGTCATACATAGATGAATCAGATTCCACAAAACGAACATTATAAAATATTTCACATAAACATTATGAAATATTTAAAATGATATAAACATTATCATATGTCATAACAAACATAATATATTTACAACTGAAATTATATCAGATGTAAGATCACAAACTGAAATGGAATTAGCCTACCGGAGTGCTGAGATCCTATATAGTTAATCACATTTTTTCTCAGTTATGCAATTCCCTGGATTCTGGGTATGAGTATATTATTTGCATAACCACTGTATGGTTATTTTACAATTACAATACAGTATGTGAATCCCTATGCTCTGATTGGCTGGCAGCCATTGTTAGCCAGTCAGACAACAGTGATTTGCATAATCACTATGGTTATTTCTTAACAATTGTACTGCAAATATGCAAATCACTCTGCTCCCCTTGGTTCTTCTCTTCACCATTTTTAATCTGTTTGTCAACAACATAGATGATGCCTCAGTTTCTTCTGACCTTCAGCTGATGCTGAAAATCCCCAAGATTTACATGAAAGAGAAGGGAAAATAGAACAATTAAAAGACTGTTTAAAAAACAAAAACAGTGGAATTCATTTCCCATGTTCAGGCTCAGGCCTAGCACACATTTTGTCTTTGATAAATAATAATAATCTCTCTCACATTCAGTCAATGGGAATTTTGGCATTGCCTCTAATCTTCCACTCATCCCTCAATACCTGTAATTTAACAAAGTTCTGGTTCCCACAATAACCATCATAAATTTGTGCTTTCATTATTTAAATTACCTACATTGTGTGGTTTACAGCTTCTTCCTCTCAAATCAGTTTTAAATCACGACATAAATAAAAATATACAGCAGTCGGGGTGAGGAGAGCCATGCTGACCTGTAGGGAAGAAAAAATGGTTGGGGAAAGGAGAAGTTATAGTTGAGATCCCGGGGAAGAGGCAGGTAATTGAGGAAGAAAAGAATAAAAAGATTATTTATTTATTTTTAAAGTACCACACTACAGGTACCTGGTCCAGTTTTGTGATTTGTACATATTTTTTCTTCACTTTCCTTGTAAATTTAAGGTTTAAAATTTCAGCATAATAATAACTCGAGAGTGATTCCTGTTAACATCATCATAATTATTTTCTTTGAGCTCATTAGCCAGGATATGGTTATTACCTCATAAATCAGGTGTATTTTCAAGTTATCATTATAGACTACTCTGTGTCATGGTTCAGGCTCCTAGCTTCCCTGTGATAGGCTCCACTAAGGAGAATAAACTAACCCAGATCCATCTGTGGATGGTTAATTGGATAAGTAGCAGGGTGGTAGTTAATTTGTTAAAGAACACCAGGGCCTTACAAAGGGCTATGAGGGCGCAGACAGGAACCCAGAATAGAGAGAGGAAGCTCTTGGAGAAAGATTGCCTTAGGAAAGATAAGTAAGACGCTATTTCCAGTGTCTCCTGGGGAGAGGAGCTGTACCTAAGACACAAAGAGAGAAAGCACCAGAGGAGAAAGACTATAAAGCTCTCCAGGTAGGAAGGCTTGAGAGAGACCCTGAATTACCAGGAGAGAGATTGCAAAGCCGCAGGTAGTGGAGAAGCCTGTGGACTTATAGCAGAAGAAGGGTTGTTTACATACCATACAATAGGAAAAGACTTGTTCACAGACCATATCGTAAACTCCTCCTCCTCCTTGAGGGCTGTATACAAAGTGTATTGAGGCTGGGTCTCTCCCTTGGCCTCACCCATTGCCCCCGGTTGTCCCCCTGACAGGTGATTTAAAGTGTCCTAGGCTAGGGCCCCCGGCAGCCTCTGCTCGCTCCACATGTCTCCCAGCCCTTCCCTGAGGCCCCGGGGCAGGGCTTGTGCCTCTGTGTACTACCCCTACCCCAAGTGCCCCTGTGGCCAATGGGAAGCTGCGGGACTGGTACCTGGGCAGCAGCGTGCAGAGGCCCCCTGACCCGCCCTGTCTTGGAGCCCCAGGTAAGGGTTGCTTGCCCCGACCCCCCTTCCAGAGCCTGCACCCCCATCCCCTTCCTGCTCCCAAGCTTCCTCCAAGGGCCTGCAACCCCACCCCAGAGCCTGCACCAAGCACTCAAACTTCATCCCAGAGCCTGCACCCCCACCCCCTTCCCAGACCTCCTCCCCCACTCACTCTCTCCCAGAGCCTTAGGCAGGTGTGGGGCAGGTTCTGTGTGGCATGAATGACATTATTGGCCCGCTGGGAGGATTTGAGGACTGGCTCTGGCCTAAGGTAAATGATTTTGAGACTAAAAGGAACAGTTTCTTAGGTTACAGGCCAATGCTTCGTTCAGTCATCAGGTCCAACCTCAATCTCTCTCTAGAGTTCTCCAGGGTCTCACCATACTTACAGGCTGCATGCTTGACTTTCTTGCTCAGTCCATAAGTCTCTTTCATTCTGCTTTCCTTCACACTCGTATGCATGCTTACCCAAAAGATACTCAGACTCCTCCGCTCCAGCCAAAGCTACCTGATGGGTTCACATTTTTCACAACTCCTTTTTTCTCAGCTGTAGTTTCTCAGCTTGTGATTCTCTTCATAATTATGCTAATTAAAGGGTGTGCTCAGACCCAGTGTCAAAGAGGTTGATGTACCTCACAGCACAACAATACTTGTATGTAATTTAAGAACACCGGCTGATCATTGGTTAGCAGTCAGGACTTGAGCCCTCATGTTTCAGAGAGAGGATCATAGAATTCGAAGAGGGCTCTTTTCAGTTTCAGAGCAACTGAACAAAGAGGTACAAGCCACTTTCCCAAAACTCAGAAATATATAAAACAAAGAGTGAACAGGTTTCAGAGGGGTAGCTGTGTTAGTCTGTATCAGCAACAACGAGGAGTTCTTGTGGCACCTTAGAGACTAACACATTTATTTGGGCATAAGCTTTTGTGGGCTAAAACCCACTTCATCAGTTGCATGGAGTGAAAAATATGGTAGGTAGCAGATGAAAAGATGGGGGTTTCCTTACGAAATGGGGGATTGGTGCTAAAGGGGCCAATTCAATCACTGACACCCCCCCCCCAACTTGATAAGGCAACTGACATCTTTTCATGTGCTATCTACTGTATTTTTCACTCCATGCATCAGATGAAGTGGGTTTTAGCCCGCAAAAGCATATGCACAAATAAACGTTAATTTCTAAAGAGTGAACAGTTTGTAACAGAAGGATTTTTCTGTTGTGAAAAGTAATCATTTCAGAAGAATAAATGCAATTATATGGCTAGAGCCTTTTATCATGTCCAATTTTTCATTTCTTTTCTTCTAAAAGTTAAGAAAATTATCCCAAATATCTTCATAGGATGTTACATTCTCTTAGTATTCTCTTTTTACAAACCATTAATATTTTTCCAGTTTGTAAATGTTTAAGTAGTTTGAATTAAAGGAAATGATTGGGGTCTCTGGTTTGCCTTTTTTCCTGGAGCTATGAATCAGTTTTGTGTCCAGTATTGCACAGAGATATATTCCTTTCTTGGCTGCATACACTCTCGTCTGTTAAGACAGCATGGTGTCTGCTGACAAGTTGGATGGATCCTTGCCAAAGGACATAGGTTGTCAGGCACTGATGGTTTTTGGTGGCAAGTTTTCATAACATTGCAAATGTCATCTCCTCTACAGGAAGTGTTTCTGTGCCAGTACTGAAGTATTGGCACCACTTGCCACCAAACATTTGATTACACCTGGCTGCTGATACATATGTGTGAAAAAATAGTGGAGACATAAAGTTCAAGGACAATTTCGGCTGCTTGAAAAAAGAGGTTATATTGCAGTAAGTGCATCCAAGTGTCAGTAACAGCAAGACACTAGCAATTCTCTAAATAGATAACACCAGGCGAAAAAGTAAATCTCAGCAAAGTGAATCTGGATTTAACAGAGACATTGTGGAATGACCTCAGGTTGGTAAAAAATCAAAGGCACAAAATCACTAGCTCACAACCAGGTGTGGGTGTGTGCAGTGCTCTTTTGTGTGAGGTAGTGGAAAAGCAGCTCATATGTTCAACTTGAGTAACATCAGTTATGGTCTACCTACACTAGAGGACTGCACTATGTCAATGCTACATTTTAAGAATCAGAGAGGTAGCCGTGTTAGTCTGGAATAGCAGAGGTAACAAAGAGTTGCATCTTGCATCCGACGAAGTGGGTATTAGCCCACGAAAGCTTATGCTTCAATACTTTAGTTAGTCTTTAAGGTGCCACAGGACTCTTTGTCACCTCTACATTTTAAGGTTACTCAGCCCCTCCTCCTTGCAGATAGAGGCGGAGAGGGAGAGGCCTTTTTGTGTGATGTTCTTTTTGTCTTTGGTGTTGAATAAACTAGATCCTGCTGTTCAAGATATAAGATTTATTTGATTTATTAAAATCCTCATTCGGGGGAAACTGAGGCAGGGATGCAATGAGCTGCATTGAGCTGCCAGAGGGCACCTCAGGGGTGAGGGCTCCCATTACAGCCGGCCTCCAATCTTTTTTTGTTAGCCACTCTCATTGGCCATGTTTTTGCTCTGTACAGTACCATACTGAGTACAATTGCTGGTATAATCTGACCTTTAGTTTGGTGTGGAGACCTCTGTTTGACCAGATATTAATCCTTTCAAAAGTGGTGTTTGCTTTTCCTAATTTCGTATGAATATCTTTATCTTATCCACCTTCAAATGTCATCACACTTCCCAGTTATAGAACTCCTTTGCCCCTTCTATTTCTTTTCCGTTCACACACACACCTTTGCATCTGTTGTCCAGTTTCCTAGCTTCATAATCTTGGTTTTATTTGCATTTACTTTCAATCCAATTTTGGCTGCTTGCTCTTCTCTCTCTGACATAAGGGCAATAATTCCATTCCCTGTCGTACTTAGTAAAGCAATGTTGTCGGCAAAGCCAAGATCATGTAACTCATCTCCACTATCCCATTTTGCACCTTTTGTTGCTCATCACGCAGTGTATAGCTAATGCAAAAAGGATTGGTGATAATACACACCTTTGTCTAACTCCGGTTATAATATCGAACCACTCACCCAGCCCGGTATCTGATCTTACTGCACATCTGCTTCCATCAGATCAACTCCTTATGATATTGATCAGCTTGTCTGGTATCCCATGACTATTCCACAGTGTCTCTCTGTGGACACTATCTTGTGCTTTCTTAAAGTTGATTAAGATGGGGTTTTGCGAAACAATAGCTTTGCTGCTGATCTGTTGAAGAGTATCTGTTTGTAACATGATCTACAGCAGGGGTCTCCAAACTTTTCAGCCCGAGGGCCGCATTAACTATCAAATAGCAGTTCGGGGGCCGACAACACACTCGAGGTCCAAATGAAAAAGAATCAAAACATGGATGTTGTTTTTAATTATTTATTTAATATTATTTTATTCAGTTATTATTTAATAACACATTGATACACTACACATGAACACCTGTTCACTACACATGAACACTACACATGAACACCTGTTCACCACACATGAACACTACACATCAGTGCTCCCCAACCGGTGTGCCGCGGCACACTGGTGTGCCGGGAGGCCATGCCAAGTGTGCCGCGGCAAAAGCTCTGACCGCGAGGCTGGGGGGCGGGGGAGGCGGTGTGGCGCGGCGCTGCTCTGAGGTCCGCGAGGCTGGGGGGCGGGGGAGGCGGTGTGGCGCGGCGCTGCTCTGACCGCGAGGCTGGGGGGCGGGGGAGGCGGTGTGGCGCGGCGCTGCTCTGAGGTCCGCGAGGCTGGGGGGCGGGGGCGGGGGAGGCGGTGTGGCGCGGCGCTGCTCTGAGGTCCGCGAGGCTGGGGGGCGGGGGAGGCGGTGTGGCGCGGCGCTGCTCTGACCGCGAGGCTGGGGGGCGGGGGAGGCGGTGTGGCGCGGCGCTGCTCTGAGGTCCGCGAGGCTGGGGGGCGGGGGAGGCGGTGTGGCGCGGCGCTGCTCTGACCGCGAGGCTGGGGGGCGTGTCCCTCCTCTCCTTCCCTCGCTGGAGTCGGGTCACAGCAGCGTGACCCAGCGAACAAGTAAGCGCGGGGGGGGGGAAGCGGGGTGCAAGGGGGCGTTGGGGGGAGGCTGGGCTGGGCTGGGAGCGGGGGTAAGCAGTCTGCAAGGGGGCGTTGGGGGGAGGCTGGGCTGGGAGCGGGGGTAAGCGGTGTACAAGGGGGCGTTGGGGGGAGGCTGGGCTGGGAGCGGGGGTAAGCAGTGTGCAAGGGGGCGTTGGGGGGATATAATAATATACTATTATATATATATATAATATACTATTATACTCTTCAAAACGATATTTTGAAGATTATATTTGTTTTTTATCCAATTTTTGTATGTGGTGTGCCGTGGAATTTTGGGAGAGGCTATGGTGTGCCGAGGGTGACAAAAGGTTGGGGAGCACTGCTACACATGAACACTACACATGAACACTACACATGAACACCTGTTCACTACACATGAACACCTGTTCACTACACATGAACACTACACATGAACACCTGTTCACTACACCTGTTCACTACACATGAACACTACACATGAACACCTGTTCACTACACATGAACACTACACATGAACACCTGTTCACTACACCTGTTCACTACACATGAACACTACACATGAACACCTGTTCACTACACCTGTTCACTACACATGAACACTACACATGAACACTACACATGAACACTACACATGAACACCTGTTCACTACACCTGTTCACTACACCTGTTCACTACACCTGAACACTACACCTGAACACTACACATGAACACCTGTTCACTACACATGAACACTACACATGAACACTACACATGAACACCTGTTCACTACACATGAACACTACACATCAACCCCCCAACTGACCCACCCAGCCAGGTCTCTCCCCCCAAAACCTCCTTTCCTCCAACCCCCCCCCCAAATGACCCACCCAGCCAGGTCTCTCCCCCCCAAACCTCCTTTCCTCCAACCCCCAACTGACACACCCAGCCAGGTCTCTCCCCCCCCAAACCTCCTTTCCTCCAACCCCCCCCAACTGACCCACCCAGCCAGGTCTCTCCCCCCAAAACCTCCTTTCCTCCAACCCCCCTCCCCCCAACTGACCCACCCAGCCAGGTCTCTCCCCCCAAAACCTCCTTTCCTCCAACCCCCCCCCCAAATGACCCACCCAGCCAGGTCTCTCCCCCAAAAACCTCCTTTCCTCCAACCCCCCCCCCAACTGACCCACCCAGCCAGGTCTCTCCCCCCAAAACCTCCTTTCCTCCAACCCCCCCCCCAACTGACCCACCCAGCCAGGTCTCTCCCCCCAAAACCTCCTTTCCTCCAACCCCCCCCCCCAACTGACCCACCCAGCCAGGTCTCTCCCCCCAAAACCTCCTTTCCTCCAACCCCCCCCCCCAAATGACCCACCCAGCCAGGTCTCTCCCCCCAAAACCTCCTTTCCTCCAACCCCCCCCAAATGACCCACCCAGCCAGGTCTCTCCCCCCAAAACCTCCTTTCCTCCAACCCCCAACTGACCCACCCAGCCAGGTCTCCCCCCAAAACCTCCTTTCCTCCAACCCCCCCCCCACTGACCCACCCAGGTCTCTCCCCCCAAAACCTCCTTTCCTCCAACCCCCCCCCCCAAATGACCCACCCAGCCAGGTCTCTCCCCCAAAAACCTCCTTTCCTCCAACCCCCAACTGACCCACCCAGCCAGGTGTCTCCCCCCAAAACCTCCTTTCCTCCAACCTCCCCCCCCAACTGACCCGCTCAACCCGGTCTCTTCCCCCCCCCCCCCAACTGACCCGCTCAACCCGGTCTCTTCCCCCCCCCCCCCAACTGACCCGCTCAACCCGGTCTCTTCCCCCCCACCCCCCAACTGACCCGCTCAACCCGGTCTCTCCCCACAGACCGTTTCGCCGCCTGGCAGTGGGTGGCTCCTTGTTTCGCCACCTGTAACTGGGTGGCGGTGCGGCGCGTCCCGGCCCCAGCTCTGAGCCGTCCCTGGCCGGCGGCGGCAGCGGAGCACGCGGCGCGTCCCGGCCGGCGGCGGCAGCGGAGCACATGGCGCATCCCGGCCCCGTGGCTGGTTCCTGACCCCTGCCGCGGGCCGGATGAGAGGGCCTTGCAGGCCGCATCTGGCCCGCGGGCCGTAGTTTGGAGACCCCTGATCTACAGGGATGGAACCTAGCCTAGTCTTCTCATAACATTTCATCCACTGTCTTGTTCATTCCATTCAGTTCTATTCTAGCCAGTACTTTGCCCAGGATTGATAATAGCACAGTACCTCTCCAGTGCATGCATGGAGTAAGATCACCCATTTCTGGTTTTGCTAAGATGATACTGCTATTCACAAGTATTCCTCCTTGTTTTTACAAAAACTAATTTTCCCCTTGCTAAATACTCACACCTTTGTGTCAACTGTTTGAAATAGGCCACCTTGTTTACATTGGCCTCATTAACACTACAAAAGTAACTTCCACTCCTTCTTGTCAACTGTTGAGAATTGTCTACTTCCAACTTAAACTGCATTGGCTCGTTAGCACTGACCTCCCACTTGGTAAGGCAACTCCCATATTTTTTAATATGCTGTGTATTTATACCTCTCTACTATATGTTCTACTTCATACATCTGATGAAGTGGGTTTTAGCCCATGAAAGCTTATGCCCAAATAAATTTGTTGGTCTCTAAAGTGCCACAAGGACTCCTCATTGTTTTTGCTATTCTAAGAGGTACAGCACAGAACTCACAGCCCAGGGGGAATGGGTGCTGCTAAGGTGGCTTTAAACCATCTTTGTGCCTTCTTGACCCCCGGTCATTCTCAGGGGGGTGGAGTGGCCTCTGACATTAATTAGGGAGCCTGTCTAAGTTACAGCTGCCTCCCTGAGCTGCCCTGTGGACTGCACTGGTGCCTGGAATTTCCAGAGTGCTGCATGCAACAGCCCCACTGTTGACACACACGTCCTGCTTCCAGCCCCACACCCAACACATCTTCTACACAAGGGCTTGTAAAGAGTCCTCAGAAAGCCTCTCAAGGAATTCGCCCCCAGCTGGCTTTGAGATTTTTAGAGCCCTATATGCTGCTCTGTCCCTTTTACCCAGTGTTAAAGGGCAGAGATCTACCTTAGTATAAGAATCCGCTAAAAACCTCCACAAATTACCCAAATTATTTTTACATACTTTTCCCCCCAGCAATGCTGAAATCTTAAGGTCCAAGACCTCATGACCTACCAGTATTAGCCAGATGCAATTGGAAAAGGGGTAGGGAAAATTTTGCCTTTAAACATTGCTGGCCCTAAGCCATGTGATATTGAACCTTGAATCTTTCATTGGTAGAAGACTGATTATTGCCCATCTTGAGCCATGGGCCTATGTAATTTTGGAAGAGAAATCCCACACTTTGGGGGAATAGAAAGAAACATGTCTTTTATTGCTCACCACTGTGGAACATTAGAATACGTCCCAGGAGGAGATTAATGGGGAGTGCAAATGAAACGAGTTGTATAATAAATGCAGTTTATCCTGCAGATTTTACCATATGTTTGCTATATAAACAATGTTACCATGATTCCCAAGGTGCAAGGAAAACACTTCTCAGAGATATTCACAAAAACAAAAATTCAGACTGAAGATAAATCCTTATAACAAACTTAAGGACTAAAACTTGTAGTAAAAATTCATCCTTCATTCCTTGATTGCAAAGGATGAAACAGGTTTGCTTCTCCATACTTTCTGTCAGTGCATAGCCAGTATGACAAGCAGGAGCCCACACAGGAGGGATTGTACCACTTCACCATTCCCTTCCTATTTCTTGAAAAACAGTGAGAGTTTATTCAATTCCTTTGTTCCTTTTCTCAACCTCATAGTGATGATAGTTTGAACTTCCACAAATTTGTCCATCTGCTCCCAGGTTGTGCCTGTGTTACGTAGCGTCTTTGAATGTCTTTGATCCTTATTTTATCTTGTGTTTTTCTCTTTGTTGCATGATAAATAGTTGTTTTCTTAGGTTCCACTATACAGAACCTCATGGTAGATGAGACACTGAATTAGCTCTTTCAACAGTTATGCAGCTTCACATAAAAATCATGTATTTCTCCAAAATGCTGCAAGTTTGCCTAGGATCTACTGGAGCAGCAAACTCTTGCCAAGCCAAAGAAGTGTTGCTTTCTTTGTATGTTACTAAACAGAAAAGAACTTTAAAAAGCTTCCTTCAGTAACACCAGCTTTTAGTGCAAAATGTGTACCTGTTACTGCTGAGTTGCCCCACCCACTCCTGATATTTATTCATTATTGTCATCACATGATTTTAACTTGCCAAGAACTAAAGTACCAGCTACAGAGAAACAGTCTTTCCTCACCCACTGCTCAAATCCTGCCGAAAACATTATTAGTGTCAGAGGAAACACACAAATCTAAATATGATCCTGCAGAAGGGACCACGGAAGCCCAGGTAGATCTAAGTACTGTGGAACTGGGCCACATGTATTACAGTTTCAACGCACTGGATGTATGGGAGACCATTTTCTAGTCATGCAGTTTATGATATTGTGGAATATCTTTTTTTATTGTCTCATAACAGAAGGGCACTCTCATTCTTCATCCTGAAATTATGTCACGCTGCTTGGTGGTTGCATAGAAATGCTGTTTTTGCAGGAGTGACTTCCACAGACTTCTGAACTGTCACTTCCATCCCTTATGATTATCTCTTGCTTTGCTTTGAACATTAATGGAACAAAGCCTTCGCTGTCTGCAGTGAGAACAATCCAAGAAGAACCTATAAAGAAATTGAGAATTAAAGAAAATGAATGTACTGATGTGGTTCCATACAATATACAATCACACTTTAAAATATATAGTCCAGCACATTAGCCTTCCATTTCCTCGGCATTAAAACCTTGTCTATACTAGCAAAATTCATACTAGCTATCCACTGTAAGTGAAACTTCTTCAATGGTAATGGAAGTCCTCAAGTACAAAGAGTTCAGGCATTTTTACTAACCCTGCTCAGTGACAGTGAAAAACAAATTCAGTTTTTGCTAATGTGGATGCCCCCTAAACACCTTCCTCCTCAAAACGTTTTTGTCTAGCCTTCCACAGCTAATCTGTGCTCCAATTCCATCTACTTCTGCTCATCTTTCTGCTCATTCTTTCCTCCCAAATGATGAAGGAATGACAAATTAAAATCCAATATTAAGAAACTACCTGTGCTATATTTGTATTGGGGATAAATAGAAACTTCCATTTCGAAGGCTTTCAATCCAGCACTGTTCAGCAGCTCTGAATTCAGGTGACATGCAGAAGAAAAAAATTACTTTCTATTTTTCCCCACTCCTAATTATAATTAGGGATATCGATTAATCACAGTTAACTCATGAAATTAACACAAAAAATTAATCATGATTACTCAGTTTCAATCACACTGTTAAACAATACTATACCAATTAAAATTTATTAAATATTTTGAATTTTTCTACATTTTCACACATAGTCTGTGTTATAACTAAAATCAGTGTATATTATTTTTGATTGCAAATATTTGCACTAAAAATTATAAAGAACACAAAGAAAAGAAATAGTATTTTTCAATTCACCTCATACAAGTACTGTGGTACAATCTTTGTCGTGAAAGTGCAACTTACATATTTAGATTTTTTTGTTATATAACTGCACTCAAAAACAAAATAATGTAAAACTTCAGAGCCTACAAGTCCACTCAGTCCTACTCCTTGGTCAGCCAATCGCTAAGACAAACAAGTTTATTTACATTTACAGGACATAATGCTGCCTGCTTCTTATTTACAATGTCACCTGAAAGTGAGAATAGGCATTTACATGGCATTTTTGTAGCCAGCATTGCAAGGAATTTACATGCCAGAGAAGCTAAACATTTGTATGCCCCTTCATTCTTTAGCCACCATTCCAGAGGACATGCTTCCATGCCATGCTGATGATGCTCATTTTAAAAAAATGCATTAATTAAATTTGTGTCCTCACTCCTTAGGTGGAGAATTGTGTGTCTCCTGCTCTGTTTTACATGCATTCTGCCTTATATTTCATGTTATAGCAGTCTCAGATGATGACCCAGCACAAGTTTGTTTTAAGAACACTTCAACTTCAGATTTGAAAAAAAGTGAAGAATTTTTTTGAGATTTCTAAAGATAGCTACAGCACTTGACCCCAGATTTAAGACTCTGAAGTGTCTTCCAAAATCTGAGAGGAATGAGGTGTGGAGCATGCTTTCAGAAGTTTTAAAAGAGCAGTGCTTTGATGCAGAAACTACAGAAACCAACCACCAAAAAAGAAAATCAACCTTCTGCTGGTGGCATCTGACTAAGGTGATGAAAATGAATATGCATCACTCCGCGCTGCTTTGGATCATTATCAAGCATAACCCATCATCAGCATGGACGCATGTCCTCTGGAAGGGTGCCAAAGCATAAAAGGGTATATGAATTTTCAGTGCATTTTGCAGGTAAACATCTTGCAATGCCAGCTACAACTGTGTCATGCAAATACCGTTTCTCACTTTCAGGTGACATTGTAAACAAGAAGTGGGCATTATTCCTGAAAATGTAAACAAATGTGTTTGAGTGATTGTCTGAACAAGAAGTAGGACTGATTGGACTTTTTTATTTTTGAATGTTTTTTTTGTACATAACTGTACATTTGTAAGTTCAACTTTCATGATAATGAGATTGCACTACAGTACTTGTATTAGGTGAATTGAAAAATACTATTTCTTTTGGTTTTTTTACAGTGCATATATTTGTAATAAAAAATATAAAGTGAGCACTATACACTTTGTATTCTGTGTTGTAATTGAAATCAATATTTGAAAATGTAAAAAAAATAAAAAAATATGTAACTAAATGGTATTCTATTACTAACAGTGCAGTTAATCACGATTAATATTTTAATCGCTTGACAGCTCAAATTACAATATAAAGAGGTCTTGAAAGGGTTCAGTTTTTGTATGTTTGGTTTTTATTTTTGTTTGGTTTTTACCCTAGAAATATCAGGACTGTCAAGTCTTGTTCTTAGTGGGTTTGTGGGATGACTTGTCTCAGAAATGTGAATTTTGAGCTTTTTTTAGTCCTCAGTTGAAGAGAGAGGTTGTTGAATCTCTGACAAAGATGTTTGTTCTCCCAAGTGTTTCTTGGGCATTTGTACTAAAATGGTTAGAACAATAACAACAAAATTTGAAAATAGACTGAATAAAATCACTTCCCTTCTCAATTAATTATGTTTCACTTGTGTAGTATTTCTGATATCATAAACCTATTAGTTTCCCAGTTGTCCACAGAGTTTCTCAGGAAAATGTAGGGTAGACCTGAATTCCTAATGTTTTCTTTTTAAAAAGCAGAAGAAAGAAAGAAAGAAAAGCAAAACCATTCAGGTTTGCTTCATGCACGCATCATATAGACACAGAAAAGAATACAAACCTATTTTCTTTCCTTTCTAAGTCACACATTAAATACAGTATTGCTTTATTTTCAAAGGTATGTTTAGTACTAGTGGGTCTTTTCCCTAATGGGCTACCTATTATGTTATCCTAGGACACAACATACACGTGTATAACAATTTGTATGTCTATCCTTTGTTTTATTCAGTTGGACATTTCAGAAGAAAGAATGCTGACAGCAGTACCACTCTGGGAACCTCTGTGCGCCATATTATTAAGGCCTACTTGTCCTGTAATTATGGAATAGAGGACCTTGTATAGCATCATTTGATATATAGCCTACCTTTCTATGTTTCACTGTATATATTTTGATAGTTCTTATACATTTTACATTTCTACACAAAATGAAAAAGATTATGAAAAAGTGTAAAAACCCTAAAACCCCATGCTTGATTTTTTTTTTCAGTTGCAACATCGTGTATTTGGCAAAGCGAAATCTCCTTTCCTTATGCTCTTAACTAAGCACTTTCACAAGCGGCTTCACTATTTCATGTTGTCATGTCACCTATAACGTCATAAGAAGATTGTCATTCCCAACCATGAACCTTTAATCTTTTTCTGTTAATACCATTCTAATTCTGGACAGACTTTGGAGTCCATAAACTAGATGGAAATGTTGCCTCACAAACCAACAGAACTGCATTATTAGCCATGTGATAAAACCTGCTTTTTTATTCTCTTGCAAGTTTTTATCCCCATTCATTTGAAAGTCTGAAAAATCACAATTGCAATAAGTTAACACTCGTGTTATATTATATCCCACAAAATGTTTTGTTACGTGGAGAGAGGGTGGTGCAAAAAGTAATCTTAAAAATATCCTTTTACCTTGCATAATTATTACAGATGACCTGCAGAAGACTCAGACCTCCAAAGATGTGCTGTTACGAATGCTGTATTTGACAGGCTAT
This sequence comes from Sternotherus odoratus, assembly GCA_032164245.1. Taxonomy (NCBI): domain Eukaryota; kingdom Metazoa; phylum Chordata; order Testudines; family Kinosternidae; genus Sternotherus; species Sternotherus odoratus. The sequence continues at coordinate 13,844,908 of JAVMKO010000003.1, read as the reverse complement.
ATTTAGTGAGGGTAATGGTATTATGCTACTGGACTTAAAGCCTTCAGGGCAAGGCTAACTTCATTCCTGATGTAATTCCATTCATTTCAGTGGGTTTGCATCAGTATGAGTTTGGCCCACTATTGCAGAATAGCACTTCAAAATGTTCATTCAAAAGAAAAAAAATTGGAAACCATTGCTGCAAACTAAGGACATTTGTCAAAGTGCCCTATCTAATTATGTGGCATTAGACTGGGATGGAGCTAACATTTTTGTTAACCCATCTGTATACTTTTTTTGTTTTGTTGCAAACTGGAAAATCACCCCACATTTGTGGTACAGTCTGCTAATGTTCACAAACATGCCACTTGTGCCTAGGCCATCTCAGGGTTTTGTGTCAAAACTATGCAAAACTTGTGGTTTTACTGGGTTTCAATGCAAACCTAGGTGAAACTCAACAATTTTGATGAATTTTTTTATACTTTAAACTTTGCAGCTCACCTGAATCCCAAACTCTGGGATTGCAACCTCCCCCCACCCCCGATCAGTTCTTCAATTGATTGAAAAAATCACATAAATCCCTCTGCTCTGAATCTGGTAAATTTTGCATGGTTTGAAAGGAGTTCTTGGTTCAACAATTCCCTTTGCTCTTTACAAACTGACTTCTTTTTTGAAGAGTCTAACAGCACACTGGACAGAAGAGACATCTGGAGGTGCTTCTATATTTGCCTTCTGTAAAACCTGGGGCATCAAAATGAAGAGTGTCAATGTTAACTAAATTATCAGCCTTTCCATAGACTGAAAAGAGGCCGTCTCTGGCTTTCTTGTTCATTTTCATAATAATCTCTCCATGTCTTTTTTTTTTTTAATTAAACAGGTGAATTTAGTGCTTTTAAAATCAAAGAACTGGTAGTGCTGGTCAAAGATGGGAATTCATCACCTCCTCCCCATGTTAAAGCCACTTTATGTTGCTGCAAAGGGATCTCTCTGAAAATACCAATTCCAAAGATGGCCACCCCAGCAAGTGAACAGTTGGAATAGTTGGCTCTACTCCACAAGCTGCAGCCACCTCCAGTACAAATGGTTGGCTGACAGAGGGAGAGATGTCTTATGTCCCACCCATGCTTGGCTACTGGAGCTACTCGGTGAGACCATTGCAGCCAGGGTACAAGTTAAGGCAGCCCAAAACCAAACCAGTTTCAGGGAAACTCCATTCTCAGTCTTTGCACTGGTCTCAGCATCAGCACCAGGATGAATCAGGCCTAACGTAAGATTTTCCTAGGCTGCGCTGTCCTCACTGACAGCACCCATGCCAGCCCTCTGCTGGTCTCTGTTTAGCAGTAAGCTGCCAATCAAAGCATATTACATAGTCAGGAAGGTTTCTGAGGTACAGAATGGAAATTTTGGTGAGACAGAGACCGAGAGAGACAGAGACCTCAGAATAGCCAATAGCCTGGTAGATATAGGAGAGCCAAGATCAAGTATCTGATTTAGAGCAGGGATTTAAACCTAGGTTCCCCTCATCCCAGGTGAGTGCCCTAACCACTAGGCTATTGGGGCCAGGATTGCTTTTGTTCTCTGAAAATGTTTGAAATGTTGAAAATTTTCATAGGACAGGAAAATCCTCTCCCATCAAGCTCTAATTATGAGGAATATTTTTATTTGTTGGTGGCAACTGGGTGGGGAGGTAGGAATTTATTGTGGGGTGTCCCTGTGGGAGGGAAGCCACTCAAAGAGATCACAGCTACAGACCAAGGCAAACATTTATAATATATAGAACATATGATTAAAACAAGCCACAGAAACCATTTCAGAGGAGAGGGGGAGAAATACATGCCCTGCAGTGCCTGAGAAGCTGATAAACATTTACACACACGGATTAGATAGTTCAGGGACCCCGGAGAAGATTTTCCCGGCTCCTCCCCATCTTTACAAATAAACCACTGGTGGAAGGTAGAGAGAAGAGTTTGGCAGATCAGAACACTGGGCTCCTGTGCTAATTTTAGATTACACTAATCCCAAGAATATCCAGACATAAAATGTTTAATATCCTAGGAATGATTTCCCCCTGTCCACACCCCGTCCGCACCCCAGTATCATCAGGTACATGGCATGTTTGTGGAAGAGGGTAAAGGGGTAAAGATGCCAAAAGGCTTTAAAAGGAAGCATCCCTGTTTCCAAAGAACTTTGTCTCCTGATTATTTTCTCTTTCTCCCTCCACAGAGGAATCTAACCGATTGCTCTAGTTTCAGGGCAGCATGGCAGGGCACACTTGCTCTTGCCTCTGCTCAAGTCCACAAACAGCTCAGAGACATTTTTGCTGATAAAACACCCCATGCAATTTACAATATTTATAATTTAGAATATTGCTTTCCACCACATTTATACTCTGCACAGCCTTACTTACACCTACTGTCCTGGGGAGTCTTCAGCAATCTTTCCCTCCCTCTCTCTATCTGCTTCCTTCCACTCCACATCCTTTCTGTGCCTTTTGTACCAGTTGCATAATGGCCTAATTAGCCTATTAGTTCTCATGTAGGCACAACTCTTCTCAAGGAGGTCTGCTCTGCATAATGAATTAGAGTTACAGTGACCAGAGTGCTGGCCTTGGTACCGTTGCCCAGCACTCTGTCACAGGCAGCTATGCAATCATCACTAACATTTAAGTAATTTTGGGAGATGTTCTGACAGGGGTGCTGGAACAATGTTTATAGTGGGGTGCTGATGATGGAAACCAGTTATTTGGTGGTTGTTATTACTACTTCAAGCCAGCACTACTACATCCTGCCATGCTTCAGACAAGAAAAACAAGGGCTTATTGGGGGAAAAATGTCAAAATACCTATCTATGTTTCCAGGTACAACTTTGATATTGAACGTGTCTGTAACCCAGGCGCCAGAAATAAACAGAACGTACCGTGTTTCATTTCAATAATGGGTAGATCAAAAAGCTGCTGGACTAAACTCAGATGGATCTTGCCGTCACAAAGGAGAACAGTTCTTGTTTCTTCAGCAATAGCTCCATTTGAGAAATACTTCTTCGGACACATACAGGTAAAAGAAAAGTTCATGTTAAAATACTCACCACTTTTTACTTCAAGAATCAGGCCCTTCAGCTCCTTTATCATTTTGGGTTTTCATCTTCTCTTTATTCCCAACAATGTATCTATATATTTATGGTAACATGGCACCCATGTCTAATTGCAGTATTATAGGTACTGTCTCACCAGGCCCAAGCAGAGAGGGACTTATTTGGCTCCTGGCTCCCTAGAGTCATGTCTCCAGGTTGTAGCCTTTTATTTTCTTTAAAGTGAATTTAATAACATGGTATTACGTCACCGTGGGTTCAGCTCTGGTGACTAGTTTCAACATAATGAAAGTCACCTCTGCTACTTGATTCTGAGTTAGTCTCTAGGAACACATAAAGACCAAGGTTAGTGACCACACATACATTCGCCAGTACAAAGTCTAATCTATTTTATAAGTTTTAAATTATATAGAGACCTATGCACAAGTTACAAAAATAGTTATACTCACATTCTTAACAACAGTGTTAAGGTCTGACTGGTCTCTCATGGCATGATCCTCAGTAGAGGGATGGTTCCTGCTGGAGTCTCCCAGAGGGAGCTCAGTTTTCCCATTCTGAGCATCTCCTTTTTCAAGTGTGATTCTGTCTACACCCACATTCTTCATGTGTCCATAAGTGTCCACCCTCTTTTCTCTAATTGGTTGGGGACCCCAATTTTCTATAGGCTGTGTAAGTTCCCTTTGTTCTCACTAGCATTGACACACAACCTATATCCTGTGGTTCAAAACAAATACCTTTATGGTATTTTTATGATGTGATATTAATCTTCTGGGAAATTTTGTGCAGTTTTACCAGTTGGTACCTCTTTTCCCATAATCTTAGGCCAGCGGGTTATTTTTCAGTTATTTATGCCATTGTTTCTTGTCTCCAACACCTAAAATAGCTAAGCTAAAGTCTTGCAGATCTCAACCTACAGGTCTTGTGTTTCAGCTTCTCTTACTTGGTTACTTACTCAGTTCCTCTAAATACTGATCAATCTTATAATTATATAATCCTACAAATTAACTCTAATTAACATACAATGAATATTTGTAACAACAAATTGATTAATCATAAAATCACACAATAAATGGCTACAAAACAAAAGTCATTGTCTACAATGTACAGCTCAAAACTGCACCAGCTTCTTTAATATCATATTGCCTCAGAAATGTAACTACTTCTGGGGGAATACAGTGCCACTGGAAATGCACAGAATTTATGTCCACTGCAGCTTTCTTTGCTTCCCTGTAGAAAAATGATTTTCTGACAGCGAAGCAAAGGGAAGCCACAAAAGTACTCATGTGACCCTTCCCAGCAGTATGTTTTGGGCTCCCAGGGCAGTCAGCAGCGAGGTAAATCACTATAGGACAAGCGGGGAGGACTGGGGAAGACCCAGATAGTGGCTCCGATCCTGCACTGAATTCAGGGCTGGGGAGGATGGAACTTCCTCTTCCCTGCATGGCATCCGGGGCCAGGTAAGACCCACCCCCAGATTCCTCCCCCAGCTGAAGGAAGCTTTGCAAACTCCCTCTGTTCCCCACCTGCACCCATCACTCCTCAGCTGCAGGGGAAGGGATCCCTGTACAGGGAGCTGCTCCCCCATCTGCCCAATCCCCTTGCATCCAGACCCCCTCACCCTCCCATAGAGCCTCACCCTCCCGCTGAAACAAACCCCCCTGGACCCCCTGCAGAGTCCCATTATGACTGCACACAGAACCACCCAATAAGCCCCTGTGCATGCAGATCCTCCCCCCACACACACCTAGGTCCCGCACTGATTCACCTGCATCCAGATTACCCCACACAGAACCCATCAGGAGTACTGGGCCATGTGTGTAAGTAATAGGCCATGTAATGAACTGGGCCATTTGTACAAGTGTCTGTTATTCTCTTCTGGGTGAATTTCAATCTTGCTAAGGTGGGTGTGACCATGTCATCTACTAGTGATTGGCCTACAGAGTTTATAAGCCTAATGCTACTACAATTAGTAAGCAGGCTCCTTAATTCCTATTGTACGTGTGTGTTTATCAAACAGAAGATCTTTGGTCACACATTTGGCCCCAATACAATCCATCTGCACAGCTGCCAGAACAGAGTGACTGTAGAGTTGCCCGAATTAGGTGTCTTGGCAAGTCTGTACTATCTTTCTAAACTGAGATGGAATTTGCACTGGGAGCCAAACCAGCCAACCAGAGAATGGGGGAGTATGAAGATGGCATACAGCCAGCCTTGTCCTCCTCTTTGGTGCTGTGCTGAGTGGAGTTTAGCTGGACTAAGGACTGAGGCCTTTGAGTTCTGTTCCTACTGATGACTGCACATTTTGGTCCAGATCCACAGAGATATTTAGGCTCCCAACTTTCATCAAAATCAATAGAATTTAGGAGCCTAAATATCTCTGTGGATCTGAGTCCCAGTCCACAAGACCACCTGATGATTGTAAAATCTAAGCAGCTATGTAATTGATACATATGCTTATATATAATTTGCTGTCCGCTAATATCTAGAGACAAATTTCAGCATTATTGCTTTTCAAGTGACTCTCTGCCATGCTTAAATATCTATGGTTTGGATTATTTCCCCCTAAAACATACTACTGCATTTTTTTACTTTGAAGCTCATTTTATTTTCTGCCCTTATTTTCCATTTCTTTAGAACCTATTTTATTCCTCTGGCATCACTTGTGTTTGCAACACCTCCCAATTTAACATAATCTTCTAATTTAATTAATATGCTGTTGACCCACTCTGCCTCCAACTTTTCCTTTTGTATATTCAGCATGAAACCAACTGCAGCACTGTAACATTTTTGGAGAGAAAGAAGAGACATTATCTACCCTAAACTTAATTTGGGTTCTGCTCTAGTTAGTGTTTGCACTTTGTATCCTTTGATATTTCTTCTTGGTGTCAAACTTCTTTTAAAATCAGTTCACAGCTGCATCTTCTATTTCTGTATTTAGTAATCTGTTTCACATGTTAATTAACCTTTGGCTTAAATAAATGTCTCCTAATCTCCTTTAATGCTCCATTCCAGTTTCTATTCAAACTCTCTTGCTGCTTTTGATTCTGTCCACATCTCAAACAGTTTTGCTGCAGCCACATGCTCGTCTAGTCTATACCACACAACATTTTATGCTGTATCCACCTGCTCTTTACCCCACAGCTTTTTAAACCCTTCTGAAACCATGTAGTCTCCTTTCTTTCATTGCAGCACATTAAATCCTCCTGGTTTTCAGGTAACCACACTGGATTATAAATACCATCACAATGCCTCTGCACTTCTGTGAAATTACCTTTTCCACCACTCTATTTTAAATAACTCATGCAGATGATAGCTTAATATTATTTAATTTGTGTATTATGGTTGCTCTGAGAGGTCCTGTTAGCATAGGCAATGTACAAATATCTCTAAATAAAAAACAACAACCCTGCAGATATTGGTACTCTTGTCCCCATGCTAAAAATAATTAGCAATTTGTTATTGTGTAATGACTGGAAGAATAAAATCCAAGTAATTTGGAATACTTCAAATAAGTCTCCTTTCAGTCTTTTCCTTTCTGCTCTTAAACCACTGGTAATTTCTTTAGTATTTGTTTGTAGCCATAATTTATGAGACCTTCCTCCCCCCTGGTCATTTTAATTCCCCTCAAATTCTTCCTTTCCTTTTTGGTAATACTATATTGCACTTAGATTTATACATAAGGTTCAAGGGACTTAATTTTCAACAATGGGTGTAATGAGTGTCCCTGCAGACCTTTGCATTTGCACTCAAAAAATTGATATTCGAATATGCAGATCAGATATTTGTGCACAAAAGCAAAGTGATTTTTTTTTGTTCTTATCAGCTTGTAGCATCCAAACACTGTCACATTTTGCCTGAATACTGGTAGAAACAACAAAACGTCTGATTTGCTCTTGCATCAATAACTTATAAACAATGATAGCCCTGAGCTGAAAAATTCTGATCCAAAGGTAATCTTTCATAGAATTTGAGGGGATTTGGATGTAGTGCAGGCTCATTTCTTCACACCAGTTATCTTCAAGTCAAGAATGATCAAGACAAATTCATCCCAGCTCCATCTCAATTGACTACAAATCAGTTGATTATAATTAGTAAAGTTATGTTAGGGATGAATTTGGTGCATTATGTTTTTTAGCTTAACCCTGACAGCTCTTATTGTAGCCTCCCCCAAGAAGTGAAACACAATTTTATAGTATGACCTACTCTTTATAAAACCACATGGACTGTCTTAGACCAGTCTGTTCTGTCCAAGATCCTTTACCTTATTCCTACCCATGATTTTATATTTTTTTCCCCTTGGATAGACTTCAGAAATCCAGATTTTTAGTTTCACATTTCTTTTCCTTTCATTGCTTTTAAATATTAGTCTCACATTAGTCTCTCTCCAGTGGTCAGGCACTTCTGTTTATAGAGATAAATTAATCTCTGTTACATTTTATGTCTGACTGTTGAAGACTTCTGTTAGATCATGGCTCTTCCTCTGTTTTTAATTGCTCCAATTTATATGAGCCTCTTCTGATTGATCATTTAGTTTAAGTAACAGTAATGCACCTTTTCTTTGAGGAAGGCATAATGCTTTACATACATTAATCAATTTAGCCTCATAACATTCTTGAGAGGTGCTTGATTATTATTCCCATTTTATAGATGATGAAACCAACACACAGAGAAATTAAGTGATTTATTGGAGCCCACACAGGTAATTTGTGGCAGTGTAGGGAATAGAACCAAGATTTTATGCCTCCCACCCTTGTTTTTTAATCCCAAAATCATTCTTCCTCCAACTCCATCAAGTTTCACTGTTTATTCCTAGAAGCTGAATCTCTGATTCTGATGTATTGCTCTCTCTAACGGCTAAAAGGACTTGTAGTTTCAGTTTAAAAGTCTCTACTGTGAACTGCTTTATCCATAAACAAAATATATTGGAGGACTAAGGGAATACATACACAGAGATGACAAATATTTCCAGATACTCAAGTGGATATTATCTGCCCAGGCTTCTTTTGGCCAACTTCCTTTAATGTATCTGGTTCCAGCTCTCTCTGAACAAGCTTTTCCCTCATCTTCGCAGCTTAACCGCCACCAGATTTTACAGTTTTGTAAAGAGTCACATAGCTTATAGCCAGCCAGTCTCAGTATTGTCAAACCAAACTTTCCAAACTCATGAGTCAGGACCCAAAATTCACAAAGCTGCCTTAAAAGTTGCAAGATATTAAAATATGGGTTGGGTTTTTTTTCTCTTTGTTTTTGAACCTTTAGGGTACCCTCAAGTCACATGTTCAAGCTTTTCTCTGCAACCATGAGGGCTAGAAAACTTTTTAAAAAATGAAAGCTTAGAATCTCATGTAACCACATGTAAGCTGAAGCTTTAAGTAAAACATCAAATAGTGCGAGACTCACAATAAAATCGCAAGAGCTGGCAACACTAATTTGCCTGCCACGTCCCAAAAAGCTATTGTTATTCTGTCTTTCTTGGCAGCTTTCCAGGAAGTAGGCAGCTAGAGGTTTTCTACTGGAGTCCTGGGTTCTGCTTCACTGAGCCTTCCTGAACAGGTAAATTTGTAATGTACATGATAGGAAAAAGTTGAAATACTACATTTATACTATGGTATATATCTTGACTAGGGCTATAAACTGATTTTAAAAATTAATCGCTATAATTGTTAATAATAGAGTACCATTAAATATTTTAGGTGTTTTCTACAATTTCAAATATATTGATTTCAATTGCAACACAGAATATAAAGTGTACAGTGCTCACTTGATGTTATTTCTTATTACAAATATTTGCACAGTAAAAAACAAAAAAAATGTATTTTAAATTCACCTAATACAAATAATGTAGTTCAACCTCTTTATCATTAAAGTTGAACTTACAAAATGTACAATTATGTACAAAAAAACTGCACTCAAAAATAAAACAATTAAAATTTTTTGAGAGTGCATGTCCACTCAGTCCTATTTCTTGTTCAGCCAATCACTCAGACAAACATGTTTGTTTACATTTGCAGGACATAATGCTGCCCGCTTCTTGTTTACAATGTTACCTGAAAGTGAGAACAGGTATTTGCATGACACAGTTGCAGCTGGCATTGCAAGATGTTTATCTGCCAGATGCACTAAAGATTCATATGCCCTTTCATGCTTTAGCACCCTTCCAGAGGACATGCATCCATGCTGATGATGGGTTTTCCTTGATCCCGAACCAAAGCAGTGCAGAGCGATGCATATTCATTTTCATCACCTTAGTCAGATGCCACCAGCAGAAGATTGATTTTCTTTTTTGGTGGTTGGTTTCTGTAGTTTCTGCACTACTCTTTTATAATTTCTGAAAGCTCCACACCTCATTCCTCTCAAATTTTGGAAGGCACTTCAGAGTCTTAAATCTGGGGTCAAGTGCTGTAGCTATCTTTAGAAATCTCACAATGGTACCTTCTTCCCTTTTTTTCAAATCTGAAGTGAAAGTGTTCTTGAAACAAATGTGCTGGGTCATCATCTGAGACTGCTATAACATGAAATATAAGGCAGAATGCGTGTAAAACAGAGCAGGAGACACACAATTCTCCCCCTAAGGAGTGAGGACACAAATTTAATTAATGCATTTTTTGAAATGAGCCTCATCAGCATGGAAGCATGTCCTCTGTAAGGATGAAGCATGAAGGGGCATACAAATGTTTACGTTATCTGGCATGTAAATTCCTTGCAATGCTGGCTACAAAAGTGCCATGTAAATGCCTGTTCTCACTTTCAGGTGACATTGTAAATAAGAAGCAGGGAGCAGTATTTCCTGTAAATGTAAACAAACTTGTTTGTCTTAGCGATTAGCTGACCAAGGAGTAGGACTGAGTGGTCTTGAAGGCTCTAAAGTTTTACATTGTTTTGTTTTTTTGAGTGCAGTTATGTAAAACAAATGTAGGTTTTTTCTGAAGTTGCACTTTCATGATAAAGATACTGCATTATGGTATGCATGAGGTGAATTAAAAAGTATGTCAGTTGTTTATCGTTTTATCATTGTTTATCAATTCAACATTTCTTTTTCATTTTTACAGTGTAAATATTTGTAATAAAAATAACAATATAAATGAGCGCTGTACACTTTGTACTCTGTTTTACTTGAAATCAATATATTTGAAAATGTAGAAAAGCTTCCCAAAGTATTTAATAATTTTCAGTTGGTATTCTATTGTTTAACAGTGCAATTAATCGTCATTAATTTTTTATCCTGAATAATTTTTTTAGTTAATTGTGTGAGTTAACTGCAATTAATTGACAGCCCTAATCTTGACTTTATTAAGGCTTTCGATACTGTCTCGCATGACCTTGTCATAAACAAACTAGGGAAATACAGCCTAGATGGAACTACTATGAGATGGGTACAGAACTGGTAAGACATCCATCCTCAGGGAGTAGTTATCAGTGATTCACAGTCAAGCTGGAAGGACATATTGAGTGGGGACCCGCAGGGATCAATTCTGGTTCCAGTTTTGTTCATTATCTTCATAAATGATTTCAATAATGGCACACAGAGTACACTTATAAAGTTTATGGATGATACCATGCTGGGAGGGGTTGCAAGTGCTTTGGAGGATAAGATTAAAATTCAAAATGATTTTGAAAAATTGGAGAAATAGTCTGAAGTAAATAGGATGAAATTCAATAAGGACAAATGTAAAGTACTAAATTTAGGAAGGAACTCAGTTGCAGTCATACAAAATGGGAAATGATTGAGTGGGAAGGAGTACTGCAGAAAGGGATCTGGGGGTCATAGATGATCACAAGCTAAATATGAGTCAACAGTGTAACACTTGCAAAACATCCAGACATCATTGTGGGATGTATTAGCAGGAGTGTTCTAAGCAAGACATGAGAAGTAATTCTTCCACTGTGCTCCACACTGATTAGCTCTCAACTGAAATATTGTGTTTGGTTCTGGGTGCCGCATTTAAGGAAAGATGTTGAGACATTAGAGAAAGTCCAGGGAAGGGCAACAAAAATATGTAAAGGTCTAGAAAACATGACTTATAAGGGAAGATTTTAAAAATTGGGTTTGTTTAATCTGGAGAAGAGAAGACTGAGGGGGACTTGATAACAGTTTTCAAGTAGATAATACGTTGTTACAAGGAGGAGTGTAGCGGGGTGGTTACCCGCTCCAACCCTGGAAGGGTTAAAAGGCAGCCCTGTAGAGGGCTGCAGTTGGGGGAAATCAGCAAAAAGTCTGATTGGAATAGCATCCATAGCTGTGGCTGGTTAGTTAGGGCCCAGCTAGCCCTTATAAGAGGGTTGTGGCCAGGCGCTAGAGGCAGTCGCTCTCCAGGCTGGGAGGGAGCAGGGCCTGGCTGCCTGCAGGACAGGGTACCTGAGGTGGAACAGTGTTGGAGGAATAGGCAAGGGAGCTGGGGAGCTCCATCCTAGTAACTCCCCAGGCTGCAGGCCTGAAGTGAGGCCTAAGAAAGGTACTGGGCTGCAGTGAAAGGCAGCAGGACCAAAAAAACCCTTGCCTATGGTGACTGGCTTTTACACTGCAGTCTGCCCCAAGGAGTGGGGGCTTGATGATGGCTGGCAGTAGCCTAGATGAGGCAAGGTGGGGATAGTGGGTTGGGGATTCCCCAGTGTGGGGAGACCCACAGAGAGTGTAGGGGTATTGCTAGGGGGCAGCATCCCAGGTAAAAGGGCACCAGGGTCCCAGAGGGACACGGGGGGAGGGGAAGGGGGAATGACAGCAGACAGTGAGACACCAACCTGCAGAGGGCGCTCTGGCTGGAAAGGAGTTAATTCCCAGACAACCAGCAGGAAGCGCTGCAGGGTGAGTCATCACCCCTCTACAAGGAAGAAGAAAAATTGTTCTCCATAACCTCTGAGGACAGGACATGAAGCAATGGGCTTAAATTGCAGCAAGGGTGGTTTAGGTTGGACATTAGGAAAAAATTCCTAACTGTCAGGATGGTTAAGCACTGGAATAAATTGCCCAGGGAGGTTGTGGAATCTTCATCATTGGAGATTTTTAAGAGCATCTTAGACAAACACTTGTCAGGCATGGTCTAGATAATACCTGTTCCTGACATGAGTGCAGGAGACTTGTCTAGATGACCTCTCGAGGTTCCTTCTAGTCCTACAATTCTATGATTAATGATTATTTTTTGTTACTGTCTTCCCCCATTCAGTGACAAGGCGTGTTCCTATCACACTAATAAAATTCTTTATTTTCTGAGTCATATTGGTCTCTTCATTCATGAGTTTCTTTCACCAAGTATTACCTCAAATTCTTTCTTGTTTCGAAAAGTGCAGGTTAGTCAGAGTTTATTATTCAAAAGATAATATTATTCAAAAGTGCAAACTAAGTGAGAGACCATAACCATATATTGAAGTATGAATACAATCAAACCCCAATAAATCTTGTAAGAAAACTGAAGAAAAGTGGTGTGCTAAATATATGAAAATTCGAAGGTCGTTTCCAGATGAGGGCTTGAAATGCCCTAGCAGTAACTGTTTTCCAGCACATGGCTGGGAAACTGCAGTGGTCAAGTCCATGCTAGCAATTTGTAACATGCAAGCTAGTATATTTATGGGCAGAATATTGTTTACTAAAGTAAAGAGCAAATAGGTTTTTAAAAGCCCTTGGATTAGATGCTTTATACAATCTGTTTGTACTATAAATAAACAACATATTTTATCCCCACTCATCAGGCTGCCAATATCTTCAACTCTATTCTTTCCTCTTCTTAACCCTTTTACTTCATTTTAATCTTGTACATCCTCCTGTACCACCCGCATTCCTTCACCTTGGTACTAAGATCATCTCTATGAATTTAAGTCCAGCTATTGATGAGATAGTGGTGCAAATCAGAGTACACTGTCCACTCAGAGTTGTGGGTAGCTCAGCTTACTATCTATGGACCAGATTCTGATACTATCACTCACCTGGATTAGTGCCTTATTCCACCAAAGATCCCATTAAAGTCCATAGGGAATCTCTTGTGTACATACTCCTTAGTGTCACTAAGAGTGGCAGAATCTGTTTCTATGGAAACATGCTATGTAATGCAGAAAACATCCTCTCTTCTTTTTTAAAGGCAAAAATGTGCTTCATTCTCCCCAATCTACCTACAGCCTAGTACCTTCCTCCAATTTTTTCAGCTGTAGTAAATCATGAACCCTTTTGATAATCAGGAGGGAAATTTTGAATTGGATTGAGAAATCGAAAGGATGCCATGAAAATGATGGAAGATAAAGGTGATCTGACTGCTTTCTAGAGTGACAGACTAGTCAGGCAGCCTGAAGTTTAGAGAGCAGAGATTTAGGAAGACCATAAAAAATGGAATTGCAGTAGTCAAGATAGGAGGTGATTAATGCATGGATAAGGATGTAAGCGAAAGCAGAGAGGACATGGAAAGGACAAATTCTGATAAGGTTCTGAAACTGGTGATAAGCAGAAATGCAGACAAGGGAGATGTGGAAAGTAAAGTAACGTTAGAGGTTAAAGATGACTCTGAGATTTCTTGCTTTGGAATCAAAGTTAAGGCCTGAGTTAAGGAAAATGATACTTGAGTCAGAAACTTGGGGGCAAAAGAGGGCCATCTTACTCAAAAGAGTCTTCAGTCTCTGATGTATTCATGAATAGGGTTATTATTGTGTAACTCGGATCTAACAGTCAAGACAAGAATATAGGCAGCTTGGTATCCTATATGTCAAAGTGCTGAGCTCTTCTAGTGAGATATATGCATTGACTGCATTAGGAGTTGATGGTACTCAGCACCTCCCGTACCCCTTCCAACCTGAACGTCTTGCAGGATCATGCCCTTAGAGTTGATGGAGATGGAAATTTGGGCACCATGTGCAAAAGCCTTGAGAGTTTATTACCAAGAAAGAGATTAATTTACTACTGCCAATCTCTCTCACCTAATACTGTATACCTATTCCTTAGTTCATTTACTTTACTCCTCTAACCTTGATCTCTTGTCTATCCTCTGCCCTTGCTTTCCTGCTATTGTGCATGATCATGTCCCAGGTGTTGTTGTTTTTGTTGTTCCCATCCACCTGGAATGCTCTATACTCATCTCCTAACACTGTAAAACCTTGCTTTTCTCTTTCTCTTATAATTGATCAGGTCAGTGTTACTTGTACAGTGTCTGAAGGGTGCTTATACAAATAGAAATTGAATTCTATACATTATCAGTGAGTCTTAAGTGGGAAATCATGATGGCTAATAATCCAAAATACATTTGATTTTCTGTTTAATTTTGTGATATACCTTGTCAGTGATACTGATTTCTGACACAATACTGCTTGTGGACAAAATGCTGAGTTAAACAGTAGTCTTCAAGTTACAGCAGATGAATCTTATCCCTGTTACTGAGGTTTGCCTAAATGACAATCACCTGGAATCCTGATGGTCCAGTTTCCTACTGTAATTAGTTTCTGAATGGGACTAATTACTTTCTCTTTTTTTCTGGAGAGAAACTGAGTGATAAAATATCTTGTTGCAAAAAGCTCTCTGAACCAAATCTATACCACATTATTTTACTTATTTTAATTTTACTTTTTTAAAAAATTATTTAATAAAAGCCTGTTACTGAGTCTCTCGGCCTGCCCTCCCACAATACTCACAAAACCAGTCATCTCTATATGATGCAGGTGCAATAATATATGAAGGCCTGGCGGAATTAGATTTTTTTTGTACTTTTGACAGATAATATTGATACTTATTTTAAAGATTTTAAAATATTTTTATCAATTTGCATTTTCACAGTTGAAGGAAATTATGGGGCGGGGTCAGACAAAACATTCGAGGGTTAGACAACAGTTATTTAATGACAGTAGATGTTGAGATTTGAAAAGTTAAAGCTTTATAGCCGTTAAAACACAAATTGTCAATATCATGTCAAAATATACAAAGTAAATATTTTTAAATTAAACTCTAATAAGTTCACAAGCTTCATTTTTCTTACTTTATCTGTCTGTACATTTTGATTATTATCAATGGAAATATTTTTGTCTGTATGTGTATAGTGAAATTGATGTTTACCAGCATTTACTGATAAAAATCTAATAGTTCCAAGCCTAAATATATGCTGCTCAAGAGGAATGATTGCATCACCTCTATGACTGAATGCTATTACAAGCTACAATTGTGACAGCTCCAAAGTGAGAGTAGTCATCGGGGATCTTACTTTTCAGTGATAAAAAGCCCAAAATTCTCCAATAAAAAACATAAAATTCCGCATTTATCTGTGATTAAAATGAAACATTGAACTTTAGTTTGCCTAGTCACAATATACGTAGGTATCAGTTGAACATGTTGTTGATTTATTTACAATTTTTAAGTTGACAGCTGAAGTACCACTGCATGAGGCTGATAGTCCGAGCCCTGTCCATTCTCCTAATTATCCAAATTTTTGAAGATCAGTTCTGGCCCTGGTCCCAATTAGATCAGATAATTGGGTTTCCACTGTATATGTTTTTATTTTTTTTACAAAACATAAAAACTAAAGATTCTCTGTAAAAATGCAAATTCCACATTTTTCCAAGGCATGCAGATTTCTAGGATCCCTGGTGATCATGGCTCTCACTAGTGTCCCTAATTTATATAGAATATAAGCCTGGGGACTACTGAATAGACATGTCTCAGAAGTTACAGTTAGTATTGTCATATCAATCTGTAAAGAACATAGATTCCTCCTTACAGTTAGTATAACATTACTAAAGCAAATACCATTGTTGGAATTTACTATGCAGAGAAATTGACATTGTTAAATAATTTAGATTCAGATTTATCTTAAACCATAGTTTTCTAACTAGTTTGATGTATATTAACACTGTCACATAATAAAGTTCGTAATTGGTCATTAATTACTGCTTTTTTTAACTTATAATGATTTAAACCTTACTTTTATGTTTTTAAGTAGCCCTGTGGTTATATTGTGCTGTAGTTATTATTTTATGTATTTTATAATACAGTACTACCCAGATGCCTGCCTCAGTCGGGATTGGGCCCACACTGTGGTGAGTGCTATACAAACCCATGCAAAGACACAGACCTTGCAATGACGATCTTACAAATAAATGCTGTACTATGGTATTACAGTACTGCAGTGTTGACTATATTTAGAATGTTTACCATAGAAAGGTATTTATACCTAAAGCAGTAAGGCTATTTCTTGAGCCTTTTGCTCTACGAATACAGAGCCTGGCTGTAACTCCATGGCTGAGCTGGTCTCTGAGCTCAGAGAGTGCTAATCAGCTCGTGAAACTGGAACAAGACTCAGATGTCTGAATCCAAACTAATCAAAACATTTATTTTCTGAGAAAATTATTGGCTGTCTCTGAGGCAAAATATATCTGTGTCTCTCTGGACCTTGTTGCCATCAATCTCTTTTTCATTATCTTTGGCCTCATACTGTGATCTTGCTAGATCTCAGAAGCTAAAAAGGGTAAGACTAGGTCAGTACTTAGATGGGAGACCTTCAAAGAACACCTAAATGTGGAAGAAACCTATTCATTAAGCGAGCGAGACAAGGTGGATGAGGTAATATCTTTTGTTGGACCAACTTTTGATAAAAGATATTGCCTCACCACCTCTGTGTCTCTCATATCATTGGACTAACAGGGCTACAACACTGCAAACATTCATTTTGGCACTTTTTTTGAATCGGTATAATGTGGTGCTGTCTTTGGATGAGCTATGAAACCAATCTGTTCTTTTTGTAAACAAAGAAATTTGTTTTCCAATGAGGTCAGTCTGGCATCATTATACCAGCACCTAATTCACTTTGATTTAAAAGAAAAGCAAACATATTTCTTATTACTCGTGCAAAAATAGGTACATGCAATCAAGCACTTCGTAATTTAGATCTTAAGCCGGTGCTAGATCCCATAGCCTAAACTTCTGTTTGGAAAAGAATTGGCACCACTAATTCTAACCCAAAAGAAGGGGCTTCTTGAAAGACAATGAGATAGTAAATGTTCAGAAGGCAAAAGAGCTTCAATTCACTGTAAGGCACGGGAGCTTACTTTTCGGTGAATATAACACTAAAATATTTAATCTAGTATTTTTATATTGGAGTTTATGCAAATATTCAAGTTAAATTATTGACTAAATGAGATCAAACTCTTTGCTTTCACCTAGAGTGCCAGCACACTGTAATACTCCAAGATGGCAAGTAAATAATTTCTAAAATGTGATGAATGATGTTTGAATCAAGTGATCATTTCCTTACAGGATGTGTAGAGGAGGAATCTCTCCTTGGATGTGCACAGGGCTCTCATTAATGTAACAGGAAACCACTGGCGCACATCTGAGAATCAAATTTGACCAAGAGAGATATAATTTTAATATCACTACATAATAAAAAATAATATCTTATATTTCCATAATGCCTTTTACACCAAAGAATCCTAAAGTATTTTCAGAAGCTATAAGATGCATAAATAAATGTATCTAGTTTCCTATTATACTAATCTGAAGGGTGTCTCAAAAATAACAATCATAATAAAAATTAATAATAAAAATAATGGGCCAAATATTGAAGTCCTTAATCAGTTAAAACTCACACTGAAATCAATGGAAGTTTTGTCTGAATAAGGTCTAGATAAGGACTTGATGATTTGGCATATTACTTATTAGTTAATAATGTTAGCAGTTAGGTACCTACACATTTTTTTTAAGAAACCAAGTTTAAAAGGTAATATTTTTTTTTAAATGAAACTGTCCAGATGTGTAATTTTTAGTGGAGATACTAAATTAGAAGAGGGCCAAATTGCAAAGTTCAGCTCTTTCTCACCTGAACTTTGCAAAAATCTAGATCCAAAGTTTTGTTTCAGCCCATCAGAGATACTGGCAAGCTGCAAACTTTGGACCTGAACCCAGATCTGAACTTCATAGGCTTATTGGTGGGAGTAGCTGTCACATCCAGTGGGAGTGTTGTGGGCCCAGCTACACTGAAGTAATACAAAACCCTTTTGTACAGTGATAATTGTTAATATTCTGTGCTCCTTTTTGATATATGCATGCAACTCCAATTAGCCTCAGTGGTAGTTACATCTGAGCAATGAAGGAAGAAAAGACCCTGATTTCTTATGCACAATCTCCTATAAAATTCAGCCAACTGGTTGCAGAAATGCAACTGATTGTTTCAATGACAAGTTATTTCACAACTCTGAATCAAGTTGAGTATCAAGCTGTGATGAAATCTGCTAAATGGAATGTGAAAATTAAAATACATACCCTTGCCTTAAAATAAAATGTTTAAAAAGAGAATTTTTAATAAGCTACCCAATAAGAATGTTAAATTAATAAAAAAAAAATACCTGATAAGTGATGTGGACAAAAGGTGGCTCCTGAAAAGATGGGTATGCTAGAGATAACCTCTTTCCATTTTTAGTGGAGTCTGTTAGTTCAGAAAGGTGCAGCTGTAACTCAGTGAAACTGCCACACAATCTTTCTAGATTCCTGGATATGTGACTTGCTTCCTTTTCACTTGGCAAGTTGTTATTTTTAGGAGAAATAGAAGTTTCTTGAATCACACCCAGCTGCACTTTAGGAGACGCTGGTCTGTTGGAAAACCTGGCTGCTGTCCCAAGTCCAAAGAGGGCCACTGACCGATTAATTGGCTCAGTGTCCAACGTTTCCAAAGCAAGGGATGGGTCACCTGGGACCCTTTTTTCATCAAGGTCGCTCACACTTGATGATGAGCTTCGTTCATAGCTAGGACTCTTCACTTCTATGAGTCTTCTTCTGCCACTGGGGGATTGAATGCTACCAGGTATTAACAGCTCCCTGCTCAAGGGTTGATCTTCCATGGCAAGATTTTCAAAGAACTTCCGTTTTCCAAGAGTATTCATGGAGGATTCAAAATTAGAAAGCAGATTCTGAGTGGCATCGGACGGTGCTGAAAGCTCTTCTTCAAATACTAATTCTTTGATCATTAAACGAATAATGTACCTTTCTGAACTTGAAGATGGAATGAGAGCAGGGTCAGTGAACTTCTGCTTTCCAATCAAAATCAACAAGAGTTTATCTGTCAAGAAGCACAAACCCTTCGGTCTTTCACTTTTCTCCAATTGGATTTGTTGAATATTGGGCATGCAGGAAGAGGTTACGGAGTAAACCAAAACAATGTTACAAGTATTGGAGGCTACTGCCACAATCTGAGCTCTAGGGTCAAAAGCTATTATATCAGGGACCAGAATGCCTGGGATGCTGACTTTTCGGGTGGTTGTTACCTTTCTCTCAAAAGTTACCAAGATCAGGTATGAAGAATCTTGATTGTTTCCTGGGAGGTAGTCCTTGCGTCTCAGAGGAATGAGAGGACTGGGATCAGATCTCCGACGGTTTGCAAGGATATGGGTCAAATCCACAGGACCTGATGAAGAAGAAGCTACTGAATCAACAGCCACTGATTTTTCTGAATCTGTTGATTTTCTTCTTAGGTCCATGGAGTATTCCTCATCCCCAAGTGCCAGAGTAGACTGTGAAGTTAAAGAACCTGTTTCGGTGCTAGATGGCACATCAAAAGTAATGCCTGCATTTAAGCCACAGATCTTATCTAATGGAAGCTCTGTGGCTACAGCAATTTGGAAATCTAATGTAGCTTCTATAGCACAGATATAACTGCCCACATCAAATACTGGGCAAAAGAAGCAAGCATTTAAAGTTTTCTGAGCATCATCCCATATGTAGGAATGAAGGGCACTACCTATAGCAACTACTAAGCGATTGCCTTCCTTAGTCCAACAAGCGCAGTGGATGAGACCACTACTTTTGATATCCGCCTTAACCCTGGAGTTATCAGAACGAACAGCATGTAAAACTGAAGCGTCCCGTTTAGTAAGCACAGCCAAAATATCCTTCTTGGGATGCCACACGCAGCCCTGGGGAAGCATTGGGAATGGCTCGCCAATTTCACAAGTCTGAGAAACCAGGAGCTTTCTCTTTTCCAAAATGTTATAGCTCAGTTGCCAAACCGTGACATGTTTTTTATGCTGAACAGCAAGCAGAGCTGGTGTGTCTGCGGCACAATATGAGCCCCAGTAAAGTCCATGAACATGTTCAAACTGACCAATTACACTTGAGTCACCAAACTTGAGTTCTCCACGATGCAAATGTAAAGCAGTCAGTGCCACTTGCTTCCCATCTGTCCAGGCAATTCCATGCACAGGATGTATGGCCTGATGCAAGGCATTAAGGCCAGTTCTTAGAAGTTTTGCCTTTCCCAGCTCCATCCTTTTAAACTTCCACCCTAGAGGTGAGTATTCCAAAATAAAAAATCCACAGGATTCATTTGAGCATCTTGATGAGGAAAACGTGTCCTTCGGCTGTTGACTTGTTTCCCTGTAGGTGAATCAAACTGATTTTTTTCATAATAAGCAAGGAGCCTGAAATACAAACTCCCTCACACTGTGACTACAGCTGCTCTTCTAAGTACAAATCCAGGTTGAAAGCTGCTTTTACTATGCTTTTTCCTGGGAGGAGTTATAATCTTCATGTGATGTCTAACAAGGTTTAGCTAATTACTAAATGCTGGAAGTATATTTAAAAATAACACTCTAATACCTTGACCTTCAGTGAACGAAGGGCTTCTTTACTGAATGGAGGAGAGAGATCCTATGCTGTTAAGCCTTGGCATTAAGCTACAGCATGAAATAAAGACCTGACACTTCTTTACGGACAGTCTTTGAAGGAAAAAGTAAGATTTAAACATATCCATTATGAGTAAGGGCCAGATTCCCATCTCTGATATGCAGCACATTTTGAAGATTCCTAAGGTCTATAAAAGGGGGAATAGGAGAGAGCAATCATACTCACTGGTTATATAAAATGTGCGAGAGCGGGAGACAAAAAAGATAAGTAACATAAACTAGAAGCCTGGGCACCTGATCTAATTAGTGTTTGTTTCTCTGGATCAGATTCCCCGGCTTTTTATTTATGTCGCTTTCCTTTTGGTCTTCTTGGGTGCAAATATCTGCATATTTGTGCCCTTCTCCTGTGAGCCTACAGCCAAACCTGAAAAAGACAGATTGTGGATTCTCCATCACGGGCAATTTTTAAAACAAAATGGATATTTTTCTAAAAGATATTTTCTAGTTCGAACAAGAACTAATTCAGTGATGTCCTATGGCATGTGTTAAACAGGAGTTCAGACTAAATGACCCAGTGGTGCCTTCTGACTTTATAATCTTTTGCATCCTGTTCCACTAAGCATCTTTTGGCTGGGATCTTCTTGTTGCTATTGTTCTTACTGATGCACTTGTTGTGTCTTTTGCTCTTTACACAACAATAGTGATATGAAGAAACCACATGGGCCCAGTTGGATTTCAGATAAGTGTGTGCAAACACTTATTAGCTCATGAGAGGCCTAGCTATATACAACCTGCAGCTCTGGCTGGTTTCTGGCAACTTCTAAAAATATAAAACATGGTGAGCACCACCAAAGGGCTAACAGACTACAAGGAACACTACCCTGTTCCTATACATTATACTAGTATTGGCTTCTTCTAGTTTATTATGTGCAGATTGCATTTAAAATCAAAAGCCTGTCTGCATTATTGAGGAGAAGTCTGAAGTGATGAACGGCATAGATGACCTCAATGAAAATTAAAAAAACTTTCAGCTGAAATATACAAGTTGGAGGAGCACTTTCTCTCCGGTTTCTGAATCCTTGCTGAGCAAGCTTTGTTTTTGTCTATACCTGCAATTCAGTTTCAACTGTTGCTGACCAGGGAACTTCCATAATATACCCAAGGCTCAGGGTAAAACACTGCAGTCCCTAAGATTAGGAAGCCTGACTGTGTTGTGTTTCCATCATTCACCACGGATGGTTGAATGGGGTATTCAGAGGTTCTGCCAAATATAATGGTAGCTGTTTATCCACAGTGATTGCAGTAAATAAGGTCTTAGATTACATTAAAATGTTGTCCCAGCAACTCCACAAACTTGCAGAGTCCATACAGATTTTTGTGTGTGTTTTTAAGTCAATGGCTTGTTAATTGTTTCCCTGCCTTCTGGATTTGTTTCACTAACTCCAGTACTGGGATTCTTCAGTATGATTATCTCAACTAAACTCTGAGTGGCACTTTTGTTACCACAGCAGAGAATATTGCGGTTGGATGGTAGTAGCCTAAAATGGGGGGTCTGGCATACGAGCAATTATATAACCTTCCTCTGCCTCAATATGGCTGAACTGTTCATTTTCAGACTGAAGGCTACAACAGAATCTCTAGCGGGAAAAACCTGCAGGAGGGACAAGGTTATACAAGGAACTCTAATAGTCAAAACTTATTGCATATGTAGCTCATTGTCCCATAAGCCAGACAAAGCAAGTAAGGAATGTACAGCCTTCAAATTGTGCGGATGTGATGAGATGCAAGGGAAAATCCAGTGGTTCTTGGACCATTTGTGTGGAAGATCAGGCTCTCTCTGCTATTCTCTGGACCTCCTCATTTCCAAGGGCATACGTCTTTCTGGAGCCACACGGCCACTGCCTTCTCAGCCATGCCTGTGCCACACCTTCCCACCCACCCATATCTCCAGGGGCTACATGTTATGAGGAAAAGTTTGTGGGACCGTCTGCTGACAGGCATTCCCACAGGGGATGGTTCTGTGTAAAATGTCTGCAGCTGGCCATGATGCCCCCTCCAGCTGGCTTGTTACAGCTATAGGGACAACAGACTTACTGTGTTTATTTCTCTCAGATTAATTTACCCATGTGTTCAGCTATTATAATGACAAATTCAATAAAATGTCACTGAGGTGGTAATGAGGTAGCATAACACAATCAAGGGTGATTTAACTATAGAGTGTTTCTAGTTCTTCCACTGATAAGTCCAATTTTTTTAAAACTCTAGCACCACCTAACATCGCCTTAACCAACAAGTACACCAGATATTTCATATATTAGATCACATTGAAGGGTAGAATTTCGAAGTAAATTAGAAACAGCATTTGGTGGCTTTGAGGTTAATAAATTTGATTTATTAGTTTATTTCAGGAAAATTCAGTCCAAGACTGTATTATCTTTTCTGTTTAGGTCTTTTCAAAGGTTTCTGAGCCAGCTGCTATCAAGGAGAACCTTGATGGTAGCAGTAAGAGTAGTAGTAGTTTTTGTTTTTTTATTATGATTGCACCTAGTGCCATAGTGATTGCCAGGAACCCCTTTGTGCTAGGAGCTGTACAATCACAATAAAAAAAGATGGTCCCTGCTCCAAAGAGTTTTTAAATCTAAGTATGAGACATGAGGCAAGAGACAATGGATGGGTACAGACAGACTGACGGGGGAGCATAAGGAAACAACGAGCCAGGGTTGGTCAGCATGACAGGCTGTGATCTCAGCATACCGGGAGCAACTTAACCATTGTCCAGTTTTTTGTAGATGTCCTGGCAAAGAAGAATTTTAGGAAGGGACTTGAAGGAGAATAATGAGCTAGTTTTGAGATGTTTATGGGAAACTCCTCCAAAGAGTGAGGAGTCGCATGGGTGAATGTACAAAGGTTTGAAAATTTAACAGGAGGGCATTGGAGTCTGGCATCTTAGGCTATCCAGCGAGAGGAGTCAACCTCTCTATAGTGAATGAGAGATGACAGGTACAGCTCCCATGGAAGGGTGGTGTGAGTGGAGGGCCAGTCCTCATGGGGAGGAACAGGACTTGCCCTCGTGTGAATCCCTTGAGTTCCTCACAGATTCCTGGAAGTCTGCCAGGTTTTGGGCAGGCCCTGAGATCTTTCCGGTAAGGAATGAGGGAACCCCACTACCAACGGGATAATGTATGAGGATCTTTGTATGGGGATCCTAATTCAGGCTTTCTTCTTCTCAGACCCATCCCACAGACTTTTCTGTGGAAGGGAGTAATGTGGGCAAAAGGTGTCCATGCCAGTGTCTTTACTCTGGCGCATCTTTGACTGCATGAGGTTTGCATGAGTTTTCAGGGGGTTAATTAGACATCAGGGGGTGCCGGAACAGCTGTGTGTATATAGTAGAAGATTACTGAAAATGATAAAAGAAACAAATAATTGAAAAGGCTACAGAATTTAAACCAAGTGCCTTCCCAAGTTCTACGTGCATGCAGTATATGAATGAAAGTCTGACTCAATGTACTATGACTCATCATATTTTGCTTCTTCAGCCAGGAGAACAAAAAGTAGAAGTAAATAGACAATTTCCCCTCATTCAGACTGTGCATATTTCTATAACCAGAACAAGTATTTAATATTTTTTTCATGGGAATTTGGTGTGCACCGATCTCTATGACACACAAAACATAGATCTGTCATTGGGAATTGTCATGGCAGCACTATTGATTTCCTTTAAAATCTCCTCTCTTACAGCAGCAATGTTAACAATCTGGCACCGACTTAAGACCAGGGTTAGCGTGACACACAAAGTGAGGATGACTGTCAAGCTCCTGCATCGAGAGTGAGCCAGATTCGGATCTCATTAGTAGCATTGTAACTTCTGCTTCACACTGGCGTAACTAGGATGAGAACATAGCCCCTTGATTAGAACATTTTATATTCTACCAGCTGGCAGTTTTCTCTCTTACATAACTGTTCTTATTATAAGCCATCCCCTGTGAAATATGGATCATCTTAGCATTCAATGTGAATGGAAGGTGCTCAGGCCCAGATCCTCAAAGGGATTTAGGTGCCTCCTGATGAGATTTAGATGCCTTTATAGATCCTCAGAGCCACATGGGAAGTACTAAGCATCTCATAGGATCAGACTTAATTTTTTTTCTTCATTCATGGTAAAACAGAATAAAACAATAAATCTTTCTAGGCCAAATCCTGCTCCAAATTAATTAAATCAGTGGTAAAACTTTGGTTGACTTCAACGGGAGCAGGAACTAGCCCCATATGGAATAAAAGCTTAACAGTAAAAGATTCTCCAATATTAATGCAAAGGTATAAATGGTCTAATACAACGTGATATTTTTAACGTTCAAAAAATACTACTCTTGAAAGCAACCCACTCCATTTTAAATTATTTTAGTTGAGGTATCATTTAATGTAATAAAGTCAAGAACCTTGAGTAACTTTCTTTAATGCTTGTATTTCTATGCCATTCAGAAGGCATTCATTTTTAAAAATAGCCTAGAAACAGAGTGTGAAAATGTGCACAATTAATAAGGATACATAATAAGTAACCTGTCAGAGCAGATCTACTGGTGACAATATGTAAATCATATCCATCATCCATGATGATATTTCTCTCTGCCATTATTGCTCTCTGAACTAGACTTCGCCCACTCTGCTGCCAGGAAGATTTTGTATGTGGATAGCAAATTAGAGTGAGACCTATGTCATTTTTTAAATACAAGTGTTTCTTTTCTTTTGGCAAGGTTCCTTGACTCTGGTATAATCTGCAGAGAGAAACCCAAAGTTGAAACAGTTCCCTTCTAGCTCTTCTTTCAGGTAGGAAGAGATAAGGGGCACTTCTTCCAGGAAGTGGCTAGGGGTAGGGGCTTGACCCCATCTCCCAACCTGTAATTCCCTGAGATCCACTGGGATCTCAGGGAAGCCACCAGCAGCAAACATCCACATGGAGATGTTTCCATCACACTGCTGCTCTTTGGTACAGGAGGCTCTGGCAGGAGCCATGCTGTTAGGGGCTCCCTTGACCTTTGGTGCACTTGGCACTCCCTTTGGGTGTGGTTCTGAGTATGGAAGGAAACACTGAACAAGTTATAGTAGGACAGTACAGCAAGTATGTAAGGACCGGTCAGTCCCCCAACACTTCCCATAACCAGCCTGCAGAGCTAGACCATCATGCACAGGGTGACCAGATAGCAAGTGTGAAAAATCAGGACAGGGGATGGGGACTAATAGACACCTATATAACACAAAGCCCCAAATATCGGGACTCTCACTATAAAATTGGGACATCTGGTCACCCTAATCATGCAGTACCTGAAGAAGGGTTTCTGCAGGATTGGAGAGAAGGGGACCAACCCATGGAGAGGGTACTTCTCCCCCACACCCAGCAGAAAACCATGGGCTCAGGCTCTCTGCAGCTTGCCAGAGTGCTGTACCTCATGCCACAATAAGTCAGGAAGTAAGAGGAGGGGCAGATGAAATAAGTTACCTAAATAATGTCACATAGCTACTTGGTTGTTAGGCACATGCCATGGTTACAAATATGTTTCCTGATATGTACAGAAATCCTCAGCAGCATCAGCCCACTAATACCCTTTCTGGGACACGGCTCCCCCTTTACTAACACTCTCCCAGGGAATGATTTATTCTCCCTCCCTATCCAACCACTCTCACAACTATCTGATCCCTCCTTCACTTCCTCCCTCACCATATACCATTTCCCAGCCCTCTCTCTATGGAAACCCCAACCAAATCATCCTATGAATACTCCATACTTCCCCTTGACAATCAAATTTCTCCACATCACACCCAGAAAGGAACATTTCCTGAGTGTGAACTGTATTCAGGTTTGGAATAGGCTCTTAAGGAAAATGGTGGGAACCTATTGCTTGGAACTGTTAAAATTAGACTGGGCAGAAGATTACCAGGAAATACACTTTAGGGAAGAATCCTGTCTTGGCAAGGAGAGAGGATTGACTGATCTAATGCAGGGGTTCTCAAGCTGGGGGTCACGAGGTTATTATGTGGGGAATCGTGAGCTTTCAGCTTCCACCCCCAAATCACACTTTGCCTCCAGCATTTATAAGTGTTAAACATAAAAAATGTGTTTTTAATTTATAAGGGGTGGGGGTTGCACTCAGAGGTTTGCTGTGTGAAAGGGGTCACCAATGCAAAAGTTTGAGAACCACTGAATTCTAATGGATGTTCTCCATCTCTAACTCATCATTCACTGACCACATTATTCCTGGCTTTAGTGACTGCTTTCAGTCTGTCACTTTGTTTTTTATTAATAAAAGAACATTTTCTAACTTTTTGTTTGCTTTCAGTGAGAATGTAAATTTACTTACTGTGAAGTGACATTTCATTGAATGCAGTTTTAAGATTAGCATCTGCGTTAGTCTGCATCTGTAAAGAAAATGAGGAATACTTGTGGCACCTTAGAGACTAACCAATTTATTTCAGCATAATATTTTGTGGGCTATAGCCCACTTCATCGGATGCATAGAATGGAACACACAGAAGTAACACGCATTCATGCTGAAATAAATTGGTTAGTCTCTAAGGTGCCACAAGTATTCCTTGTTTTCTTCACTGAATACACATTATCAAATAATTTTAGAGGCATTTTGCTATGCTACAATTTGCATGCTCAGTTAGATCATTCTCATTTGAGAATGTCTGTTGTGACTTGTAAAAAAAGAGAAGAGGATTTCTAGCAGAAGAATTATACCATTTTGATGACAAATATATACTAAACCTTATAAACGTCACTTAGATGACCTAGTCTTCACTCTAACCCTGTTTACTCTAGGAAAATTATTTACTGTTGACAGGGGTGTACATAGGAATTTAAATTTTACCACTCCTGAAGGGGCACTTTCTGCGGCTGCAGGGCTGAAGGAGCTGTCAGGTCCCACTGTGGCCCTGGGGCCAGAGAAGCTCTGTGCCCTTACTGATTATTGGGGGGGGGGGGGAGGTGCTCCTGCTTCCCCCCCCTTATGCACACCCTTGATTGGTGGCAAAAAGTGTCAACTCTGGAAGTTGACTGTCTGGGTGTTTAAAACAGTTTGGCTGATAGTGTAAACAGGACCAAACAGAACAACACCCATTACAGAAATTGTGCAAGATGACAAGTTCCATCAGTAATGCAGAAGATGGTTTGGCCCTGTCTGTTCTGGAAGTTAAACCATGTTCAGTGCTGGTTGAGAAGAGTTCTAGGAATCCATCCATTTTCAACCAGTCATTTTCCTAATGTAGAGTGCCTGGAAGAGACAGGTGTTTAAAATATGCTATGGTTTCTGTAGCTAGTGAAGACCAAACCTGAGACATTGCCTACAATTTAGGGAAATCTTCCACCATTGCATAGGCATATTTCCCTTGGTGTTAGCAACAGCAGGAGTACTCGTGTAGTCTGGTTGCCAGTGTTTTTGCCATCATTTCATCTAGACTTGCTCCACATATGGTGAATGTATGGTAGTAAAAATGCTGGTGGCCAGTTTACACTAATGCTTCTACTGCTGTTGTTGTTGACAGAGCTGTGCCACTGGTATGGCAATGGTGGGATATTTTCAGATAAATCTCAGTGTAGATGCATTCTAACTATATTAGATACTCTTTACCAACCCATCATTGTCTACATTAGAAATTACTTACCAATTATTACCAACAGTAGACAACTGTCCAGTATAGATGTTTCCCTCTATGCTTGGTGGTTTATAAAGTGGTTTCAAACAGTGATGTATTAGAATATTTGTATCACCTTGCTGGTAAGAATCTTGTTTTTAAATAGTTCACCTCTAAGCTCTGTCTGCAGTAGAAAACAGAACTGTTGTGGACAACTTGTCCCCATGAACTAGTATTGAAAACAATTTATGTACAGGTGCAGACCAGACAAGACTGCTTTGGTGGAACTGTGTCATAATCATGCTTTGAGAAGTGGTATTGAAAATGGTTTTTGTCCTGTCTAACGTATTTCTCAAATTGTTGCTTAAAACCATTGCCTGCAATGGTTTTCTCCTGGCAGTAGACTGCGCTGTAGTTTAGAGGGAACCTTAGAACTGCAGAAAATATAGAGGTTGTATTTGTCATATAGCAGAATTCAAAAACTTTGTACCAGAGAGGAATTGCTTAATGGCCTAAACATAGCTTTGCAGTACTTTGACTCTTTGAAATAGTAGGATCAAATACTAGTAAGGCTGATTCAGCCTTTTAGCCTTCCAAGGTAGTTAAAGGCTGAAGGGCTGAGTCAACCTCGATAAAGAACTGAGTACCATGAAGATAAGTGTGGGCATGGGTACGTGTTTTCCAGATGAGAAAAACTCGTAAATCTGAGTTTCTTAGTGGACATTAAAGATCCCTTAAGAACATAAGAACAGCCATACTGGGTCAGACCAAAGTTCCATCTAGCCCAGTATCCTGTCTTCCGACTGTGGCCAATGTCAGGTGCCCCAGAGGGGATGAACAGAAGAAGTAATCATCAAGTGATGCATCCCCTGTCGCCCATTCCCAGCTTCTGGCAAACAAGGGCTAGGGACAATATTCTGTCGTATTATCTGGCCTTTTCTTAATGATTCCCAACACTCTGTTTGCTCTTATGATTCAATATTTTTCACAACAGTAAAGGTTTGCCTTGGTGTTTTGGACAATTTTTTTCTCCTTTACCATTTCTATGCACTGGTTTGCTTGTTGCTCTCCATGCTGCAGGTGGTTGCATTTCATTGATGTTGTATGTACTATGGCTTCAAGTTAAAAGGCGAACATGTAAAATATATTTAGAAAGAACAAAAATAAATACCACTTTGTATATATGAATCTTTGATCTAGTTCCAGTTATTCATTTATTTGAGGGATTTAGAATGTCAGTTGGTTTCTCTTCCATAGTTAAATTTTTCCAGAATAACAGAAGCTTGTAGTTAATATTGGTGGTTTCTTGGGTTTTTTGTTTTTGTTTTTCTATAATAGTCTGAACTGCTTCCAATGTGTCTAGCCTGTGATATTTCCCCACCAATAAAAATAGCAAAAGTATAAAGAAAAGAATTTTGACACAGAGGGTGTCTAACGTATTGCATTGTCAAATGTGACCTTTTACAGGATGACTCCATTTTAACTCCTAGTTCTGTATCAAGAAAATGACAAAGCTGAACTAAATATTTTGCTTGTTTATAGGTGAGTGATTTCTCTTCATTTTTGCTCTCTTTGCAAAATGGATTTGTTTAAAAATTCCTTTTGTCCATTTTCTGTTTTGAAAGACCAAATGACAGAATAATCCTAATTCTCTCTGGGTTAACCCCATAGGTTGTTATTATTATTCAAATGACAGTAGCACTTAGAGGCTGTAACTTAGATCAGGGTCCCATTGTGTTAGGTGGTATATAAGAGACAGTTTCTGCCCCAAAATTATTTACTAAGTGGACAAGGCAGAATTATTATCCCTGCAGAGACATTAAGTTACTTGCCCCAGGTCATAAAGGAATCTGTGTCAGAATTGGGGAATGAATCCAGATCTCCTGAGTGTCTTAACTCTAAGGCCATTCTTCCACCTCCACCCCTTTTTGACTGCTGATCATAGGAGAAGGATTGTGATTAACATGTTTTGGCTATGTGAGTGTGTGTATATGAGTGAAGAAATTACTGTGTCAATGCTAAATAAGAGAAATGAGTTGTTTATTTACTTTTGAAAGTGGTTAGTCATATTTCTCCCCCATGGAAGTGAGTTCCATAGTCTAGGTCCAGCCCTTGTGAAAGTTCTCTCTTTTAGTCATGAGCTTTCACATACTGGTCCACAATTTCATGGCTCCAGTAGTTATTGCTGGAGGTCCTGGTTAAATGGAGGTCCTGCCTGTGGATCTCTCTGGTAACTAACCCCAGTCCCATGAAAGGCTTTGAATAGCAGGACAAAGACTATGAACTGGACTCTTTATCCAATGATGTCCAGCTATTATTGTGATAGAGACCACATGAGCACCTTGCTAGATAAGGACCCAGTGCAAAGGACAGAATCCTCAGATGTGTTCTTGTCAATGTGCACTGCTAAGCAAATGGGCCACTGGGCTTTGTAGTAGCTGAGACATTTTCAGGATGTATTCTGTATTTTAATGCAACTCCCAGTCAGTTTAGGCAGTGGGAGCCAGTTGCGGAGGCGATGTGAGTGACAGAATGTCCTCTTCCTCTCTCCTATGAGTAGCTGTCTTTTGAAGCAAGAGCCATTTGGAGAAGGAAATGCCCCCACATACAGACCCATCTTGGGGGATGTCAGATTCAACAGGGAGCTGATTCCCCTGAGCAGCTGCCACCGACATTATGGCAAGTTCTAAGGCAGGTGCAGTAGAGTTCATGACACTAATACTTATAAGCAATATCAGAATCCCTATGGACAGCCCTATGATTAACATAGGCACTCAGGGGACTGTTTTTAAGTTACAGAAAGTTATAGTGGTTAAGAGAAAAGTGCAAATACAGATGTAAAATGTCAGACCAGTACAGGCTTGATGCAGAGGGACATAATTCTTCCAGTTAAAAAACAAAAAGGATCAGACCATTTTCCAGAACCATAGAAAGAAAATTGTCAGCAAATTATGATTCCCTAAGAACTAATGGGGGATTCATGTACAAAGTAGTGTCGGGAGAAACAGTTTTTCAGACACAAGTATCTGAAATATGTGTATCCCTCACAGTTTTTAATCCAACATGATGGGAACAACTAACCATTAAATACAGATTTAAAAAAATATTTAAAATATATTTTAGTGCATATTTCAGACACACACGCCCCCCGGCTGCCCCATGAACAAGGAAACGTGCATCATGCCAAACTGGAGCATGAGTGGTAAACATTACTGTCATTTCAATATATCCTTGGGGCAGTAAGTCCATGCCCTGTCCTCCCCCCACCCCACCCCATCCCCCTGCACATCTGCATATCTGGCATTTTCATCCCTGGTGACTATCTCCTCCTCATTTGATTCCTCATGATGTAACCAGTAATGAAACTTGGACGGCTCCAAAAGCCCCTGGGAACAGCTTGCACATTCCACAAGCTGGTTACGGGGCATAGGAGTGAATTAGAAGCCGGGGGCATTGGTGACACTATGACATATCACAGAAGCTCATAATTAGGAAGAGAGTAGGAGCCTAGTGCACCAGACACCAAAAGATGTACTGGGGCCATTAACTGTTGGATTGGGGACTACTGAACGGACTACGTCTGCCTTGAAGGGTGCATTTGGCAGAGGCAGTGCATTCTTCTAGGTAGACAGCACTAGCTTATTCCCCAGCACACAAGGGTGCACCTTCTGCAAGGCTATTTAAGGAGTATGTGCTGTGTGAGGAAGGAGCAAATACTTGCTGGGAGGGAATAGTATTACAGGGCTAAGTCCTTAAATGCTTCAGGCAGCAGCAAATCCCAGCCAACTACAGCCTGGCAGGGGCCTGCCCCCCCCCTTCCCATCTCCCAGCCCCTCTGAGGGACCTGCCTTTCCTGTGCAGCTGGGAAGGGGGATTGGGTGACGGAGTAGGCAGCCCCCACCCCTCCCAGCTTTTGCATTGGCTGGAAGCGTGTGATGGGCAGCTGTGATGCTCCTTGTCCGTCAGCTAGGAAGGGGAATGCGTTCAGCAGAGGGTCCAGCTGAGCCGTGGCGTGGGGAAGGCAGGGCAGAGCCCCGCTGAACACAGAGGGTGACCCGGGCAGCAGCAGATCAGCCGTGCAATAATGGGAGTGGAAATTGAGACAATCTCCCCTGGAGACGGTAGGGTTCCCCCCCCCCCTCTCTCGGTTTGCTTTGAAGTGGTGCTGCTGGGGTGACTGTGATCACCAGACAGGGAACCCCCTGGCAGCGAGGTGGGGGGATCCGGGATCAAGGGGCAGTGCAGAGAAAGGGTTTCTTGGGGGGGGGGGGGAGAGTCTCGGCTCGGAGGAAGGGGGAGTCCAGGGATCTCGTGCATCAGGAGAGTGAGAGAAATCTGAGAGCAGAGGGAACCCGGGGTTCTCTGGCAGCAGAAGAGGAAGGAGTCCCGGGGTCCCTGGGAGAAGAAATAAAAGACTGCAGGGGAAAGAAGGGTGTGGGGGACATCCCTAATACCAGGGAGGGTAAAAGCCGGAGGGTTCTGGTATCAGATGTTTGGGGGGTAGGGCTCTGGGATCAGAGAAACAGGAGGGAAGCCGAGTAGGTTCTCTGGGATGAGTAGGCTACAGTATCTGCTGCTCCTTTGATGGCAACAGCAGAGGCAGTGAATGGTTTGGGATATTTAAATGGCATTTGCTGACAGCTGCATAAATCCGAGTGCAGTGAAGTAATTTAGTAACGAGAGCAAATTATAGTCCAGTGCACACCCACTTTAAAATGTGAGCCTTAGCAGTCAGCAACCACATGAAGAAACTTGCACAAGTACAGCTGAACACTTCCACTGCCTGCATCCGACGAAGTGGGTATTAGCCCACGGAAGCTCATGCTTCAAAACTTTATAGTTCGTCTTTAAGGTGCCACAGGACTTTGTTACCTCAGCTAAAGCAGGTTCACTTCCGAATCACACTCTGGATCAGGCATTATCGGGCAGCAGCAGCAAGACAGTTAATTTCTGTAAAGAGGCTGGAAATCATCACAAATTAATGATTGTGTGTGTGGCTGTGGTGAAAGTTGGCATTTAACGTGGACGGTAACAAAGTTTCCCAAATTTATTTCCAAACCTTTTCATGGACCATGGGCCATTTATGTCAGAATCACTTCATATGGCACCAACATTTTGACAGGACCAGCTGTTTTTTCTCCCATTTTAAATACTATTTTTGCACCTATAACACTTTATAATAGCACCAGACTAGAGAGTGTATTAATCTTTGATTTTTGGGATCACTTTTTCAGAATGGCTGCTCCACTCTGATCCTAGAACATCATCCCATAACTTTTGAAGACAAATGTCATTACCAGGGATCCTAGTTTTCTGTGATTAACCCCCCCCCCCAAATTTGCTAATTAAAAAAAACACATAAAAATCCATGTTTTTCTGTGATTAAAATGAAATGCTGAACTTTAGTTTCCCTAGCCCCAATATATATTGGGATCAGTTGAACATAATGTTTTATAAATATATTTACAGATTTTAAGCAGGCAGCCAAAGCCATGCCGCCTGGGGCAGACAGCCGGAGCGTGCCCATTCTTCTGATTATCTGATCTGGTCTCAATTAGATCAGATAATCAGGGTTCTACTACTTTTTAATGTCTTCTCCATCTACTGTTCTTTAGCTCTGTGGGCCAGACTTTGCTCCAATTTATAGTGCTGTAAATTCAGAGTAACTCCATTGATGTACATACACTTACAATAGAATAACAGTAAGTGAGGGCAGAATTTAGCCTGTTATTTTATTATTCATCTCTAGAGTCTATTGGTATATGGTTTGCATGAAAGATACTCTTCAAAATAAAGTTATAAATGTGATTTCTCCTGGTTGCAAATCTTAATCCAATCCAGTTGATTTAATGGTGTCATTAAAACCAAAACCTGTAAGCACTATTGCTCTCACATCTACTCAGAAATCAATTTGCTGTAGTGACTCGTTGATGGTCTTAACATCTTTGGGCCTAATTCAGCCTTAGTATAAGACAATACATCTCCATTGACTTTGGTGGTACAGTATTACACCAATTTATGCCAGGATGAAATATGGGCCACTGATCACTTGTATCACACTTTCTGATCTACTTCCACATTGAATGATGCGTTATCTAACTATTTCCATCGTACCCAGTGGTGTTATTAATTGTGATATTACAGTAGTGCCTACTGATATCAGGGCCCCATTGTGCTAGACTTTGTACAGGCAGGTAGAGTATGTTTACATCGCAATGTAAGCCCAGGATTAGTGGGAGTCGAATTCACGGACCCTGGCTTTGAAAGCTCAGGGTTTGAGTGTCCACACTCATTGGTGACTTTACGTTAAGAACTTTTGACCCTGGGCCCCCCAACAGGGCTCCAGTCATATTCCAGACTACCTGTATCCCCGAGTCCAACCAATCACATCCCAGACTACCTAGCACACTCCTGAAATGTGACCACTCTCTAGTCCTTTGTGGGGCATCATGGGAAAACTTGACTGTCCATCCGGCACATCACAGGAAGTTGTTGCAGCCCACCAACACAGTCTTCTGAGCAGTCCTTTTGGTCTGCACGCTCCCAGCAGTCAGAACCAGGAACATGGAGTCATCATTTGAAGAACTTCTCTTGCGTGGGCTTTTACTCCTGTTTCAGGAAATGGGCAGAACTTTCATGAGATGCTGGTGGACATTTTAGTAGCATTTTCTAACCCACTGAAGGCACTTGCCAGAGCTAAGTGATGGAGGAGGAAGGGGATGATATAGATATCGAAAACTCGAACTGGCTGATGCTCCTTATGACTTTTGGTATAGCTGCTGATGCCTTCTACGTAGACCAGTGCTTCTGGAGCAGGGCCACATGTACAGACTGGTAGGATCACATCGTCATGCAGACGTGGGATGATCAGCAGTTGGTCCAGAACTTTTGCATGAAGAAAGCTACATTTCTGATGCTTTGTGAGCAGCTTGCCCTGATCCTCCAGCATCCCAACATTCACATGAGGGCAGCCATATTGGACCCGAAGCAGGTTGTTATAGTTATCTGGAAGCTGGCTACCCCAGACTGCTGCGGGTTCGTTTGCGAATCGTTTGATGTTGGAAAGTCAACTCTGGGTAAAGTGGGAGTAGAAGTTTCTGAGGTGGTCAGGCATGTGATTAACCCAAAGGTGATGGGTATAAACATTCTGTAATGGTGATTCCTCGATTCAAGGATGATCTCTACCATGGATGTACATAGGGGTCCTGAGATGACTCAGGAGTTCGATCCTGTAATCACAGATCTGCCCACAGTAGGTACAGACATTTCCTGGCAGATCAGCTGCCTGCTGGGTGAAAGTTCTTTCTTTTTCCTTCCTTTGGGTCACCCTCTTTTCAGCTTTGAGGACAAGGTGCTTCTCCTTGAACTGGGCCACTGCCCGATGGAGGATGTGATACCATTGGGGTCAGTTAGTGGCTTCTCCTCACAGCTTGTGGTGTCCACGTCCGTTTCCTTGAGATACGCTTTGTCGCACTTCCTGTGACCACCACGCGATCTCTGACTGTAGGTCAGCTGAGAGTAGAGGGCTTGTTTTGAGAGGCGAGAATCTGGCATCCACACACAATGTCCAGCCCTGCGGAGTGGGTGCAGAAGTATCATTCCTCCAATACTGGTGACATTGGCTTCAGTGAGGATGCTGGCATTAGTGCGGTGATCTTCCCACGTGATGTGAGCGGTTTTCCACTGGTCGATAGTCTACCTTCATGGACAGGCTGGGACACTATTCCCACCAAATGGCATTGTTATAAATGGAGTTACTGTCCCCACTGCTGTTCTGGGGAAACCCTGTATACCCGCTTTTTTCCCTGACCTATGAAGCCATATATTGATCTCGGAGGGCCTGGTAAAAGAAAGTGTAATTACATTCTCCAAAGGTGTCGAATGGTGGTTGAATGTGCGTTTGGCAGGTTGAAATCCTGCTGGCATGGTCTACAGACCCATTTGGACTCCAGTGTCATCAGTGATGTCTCCGTTATTGTGCCTTGCTGGGCTCTTCACATTCTTTGTGAAGTCAAAGGGGAGCCATTTGCCCCTGAATAGACCTATGATGATAATGGACGGCTGAACCGGTACACACAACCAGAAAGCACACTGATCTCACAGCTGGAACAGGCAATGGAAATCAGGGATGCTCTGTGATTCCACGTTATGGATTTGCATGGACCAGTGGAAGAGGGAGAATAGTACATTTATGAATATTTGTGTATAGCAATGTTTACAATAAATGAGGTACTGTCACATCGTGCACTGAAAGGGGGTGGCACTATCACAGTACACAGTGAACAGGGGAGATATTGATTGTCATGAATTTTTATGTCGGATGACATGACTGTTAATGTAATGTGTGTGCGTGGGGGGGGGAGCAGTGCATTTACTATTGATTGCTGTACATAGCTGGATGGAGAAATTGTTTGGATGCAACTTTTGTCTTACCCTGTGTTTATTATTCAAAATACACATTATAAGATGTGATGTAGTGAGCGCAATAAACATTCCTAATAAAATACAAACCTTTATTTGTAGTATAAAAATAACAATATTAGAGCATTGCCAGGCAGGCCTGCATTACAAAACAACAGTAATAAACCAACACCACAAGCAGTAATAAAACAAAGTGCATATCCCACACACTGAACGGTGCAAACAGGACCATCAAAAAATCCCCTAATTTTGCGAGTCAACTAGCATGTTCTCCTTTCCCTTTCTTGTGCATTTAGCATGCACTATTCACCAGTGCCTGGCTGAGGAGGCCTGCAGGGTGTGGGAGACTGCCAGGGGAAAGAGGTATGCTGGGGACTAGTTTTGCCCTGTCCAGCTGCTGTTAAGTCCTAGTTGCATGGGCCGTCCAACCATGGAATTGTCCAAAGTGCTCCTGGTATGCAGCTCGTGAGACTGTGGACTGGACTCATGCCATGGGACACAGCAGGAGCCTGCAAGCTTGCACCTACTAGCGAAAGCAGCCACTCAAACAGGTTTTTCTTCTGTGCTGCGTCATCCTTCTTCAGCCAATGTTCTTGCTCCTGGAACGGATATGCAAGTGTCTGCTCCCATGGTACAATTCGGTCCTCAGCATATATGCTGCTGAAATATGCAAATTTATGGTGATGAACAGGACATCTATGAGGGGAGTGGCTGGTCAGCTACAGAGCTGACTCTGGAAAATACATCTTTCCTCCAAATGTGACTACCTCGCTGGAGTTCCTGCTACGGGAAAAGTTTGCAGCTATCGGCACGCAGATTGCCCCATGCAGGACCCTCTCGCTCCACACCCGGATCCCCCCACTCTAAGCCCCTCCACACTTGGATCCTGCCAGGCTGAGCCTGCTTGCCCCACATCTGGAGCAGGAGAGCAGGGCTGGGTGGGTGTGTGAGACTCTGTCCTTCTTCCTCGCTGTGGAGCCATATAGATGTGCTAATATGCCCAGTAAGGAATCTGTTTGTCAGAAAACATTTCCTGAATCTTTTTTATTGTCTGTCTTGTGTAAGGGTCGCGTCGGCGGGGCGCGGCCCCCTTCCGCCGGTCTGGCGGGAATTCCTGGATTGGGTCCGGCGTTCGCGGCCCTGAGGGGAATTAGCTGGGTCGCACGGGGTACCCTCCGATCGGGGCTCAGGCCCTTGGTTGGGCCAGTCACGAGTCCCTCAGTCCAGGGCTCAGGCCCTTGGTTGGGCCAGTCACGAGTCCCTCAGTCCAGGGCTCAGGCCCTTGGTTGGGCCAGTCACGAGTCCCTCAGTCCGGGGCTCAGGCCCTTGGTTGGGCCAGTCACGAGTCCCTCAGTCCGGGGCTCAGGCCCTTGGTTGGGCCAGTCACGAGTCCCTCAGTCCGGGGCTCACCCGGGGTCCTGGCAGCAGGAGCTTCGCAGCGGTCAGTGGGGATCCCGGCCGAAACACACTGACATCGGCTCCTCCCCCGGGCTGCTTCCGTTCCCCCCTTCCCCAGGTACCTGGGCTGTTGCGGGGTCCTCCCCGGAGCCGAGGGTCATCGGCTCTTCCGGGTCGCTGTCGGGCGGCAGGTCGGGCAGGCTCTCGGGGTCGCTGGTGTACTCTGCTGGCGGTTCCTCCGGGTAGTAGGCCGTCGGCGGTGTCGGGGACGGCGGACCCTCCGCCGGGTAGAGCTCCGGAGGCGAGGTCGACGGCGGGTCCCAACGGGGTTCCGGGGGTAGCTCCGGTCTTTCCTCGGGGCAGCCGGCGGTCTGAGTCCTCAGCCAGTCTTCCAACCGAGGGTCGAGGGGCTCCTCTGGGTAATGGCCGAGGGGCAAGCTCGGCGGTCTCTCCCAATAGTGGGGAGACTGCTGGAGAGGCGGGTTCCGGTACGGGGCCACTCCTGGAGCGGCTCCCTCCACCGGTGTCGGCCGCCGGACTGAGCCCGGCGGCCATCCTTTTCTAGTTCCGGGTCCGCCCCCTGACCCTCGGGGGCGGGGCTGACCCGGCGCTACTGCGGCGTCCCCCGGCGCTGGCTCCAGACCGCGTGGCTCGCGGTCTGCCGGGAGCCGCGTTCCCCCTCTCCGGCTCCCGACCTTCTGGGGGCGGGGCTCCTGCGGCGTCCGTGTGGCTTTCTCCGGCCCCGGCCGGGTGCCGCCTCGGGCGCGATCGGCCGGGAGCCGCGGCGCCCCGCTACACTTGTTACAGACATACTTGCTGACAGGTATTCTGAAATAAATTACCAAAAGAATTGCAGATGGTGTAATTCATACTGTGTTATTTTGACAAATAAAATATTCAGAATTTTGCAGAATTTTAAAATATTGTGCACATCATTTTCAATATATTTGGTTTAGAATTTTTAATTTTTTGGTGCAGAATTCCTCCAGGAGTAATCTTCCAATCTAAACAGACCAGGTAATAAATGTAAGGAGCACCACCACTACCATTTTGTATTGTGATTCTCTGGTGAACCTACCTGCCTCAGTGCTTGGCCTATTATAGGCTCTGTCCTCCTGCCATTTGCAGTTCATGGTGTTTGGCTTTGGCACACTACCTTGCTCTGCATTATTGGGTATCTCAGCTCATAGCCTATACAATGCACAACACATTAGCACACTACAGTCAGGCAGAAGAGGCAACAGAAGGCAGTCAGGATCAGCTCATGCTGCTACCTGAATCCCCAATTTCTGGTTTCCTGACCCTGCTGTTCTCTAGTGGTGGGGCCCTCTGATGGATTGTGGATCAAAGTTCTGGGGAACCTGGGACCTCTGTCTGCCAGCTCAGATACACAAATCAACGGTGTGTGTTTTAACTTGCCATCATTGGGAGGGTTTTGAGTGCATCCTGAAAAATTGACCTGTAGCTTTGTAGATGTGTCCAAGGCTGTTGGCAGGGGTTAATTTATCAATGGTGGGGAAATTTGTACTGTATGAGATGGGATTTTTTTTTTTAAAAAAAAACACCATTGCCGCGTGCTAATTATATGTGTTGTTATTAAAGTAGATTTAAGTAAAAGGTATTGGAATTAGGAATGCAAACACATTACTTTACCACATCATACTGGGATCTTATTCATCCGTGAACAATAGCAAAATATAGGTTCAGTGAAGTTAAAGATGATTCTAATTAAGGCAAGATTTATTCACGGGTACTTTTGGTAAAAGTCCTGGACAATAAATAAAAATTCCCAGGCTGGCCTGTCCATGACTTTTACCAAAAATACCCCGGACTAAATCTCTACTTCTGGGGCCCCACTGCTTGGGTGGGGGCTGCTGGTGGGGGCCCTACTCCAGTGCTGGGGGTTGGCTGTCCCCTGGTCGCTGCCCCTGGGAACCGCTGACCGCTCTCTGGAAGGCCTCTGGGCACCCTCAGGGCCGCTGCTCCAGCAGCCCCGGGACCCACTGCTACTCAGCTGGTCCCCAAGACTCCCACAGGACTGCTGCTTAGGCATTCCCTGGAGCCAGCCACATCGGCAGTTCCCAGAGCAAGCTCCCCTGGGTCGCCCGAGTAGTGGCCAGTGCGGCTGGCTCTGGTACGGCCCCCACAACGGCTGCTCAGGGGCTCCCCAGACCCACCCCCAGGATTGCTCCTCGGGCAGTCTGTGGAACCAGATGCACTGGCCGCTGCTTGGGCAGTCACCAGAGCCAGCTGCCCAGAGCCTCCTAAGCAGTGGCCGGCGCAACTGGCCCCAGGGACGGCTGGAGCAGCTGGTCCCGGGTTGCTCCAGCAGTGGCTGGTGTGGCTGGCTGTGGGCTGCCCAAGGAGCTGTCCCAGGAGCTTGGGAAGCCCTGAAGTCAGCTGCACCATTTGCTACGGAAGTCATGGAGGTCGCAGAAAGTCATGGAATCCCTGACTCCCCTGACCTCCGTGAAGGAATTGCAACCTTAATTATAATTCATCGTGTCTTTCCAGGGGCCATCCTTCTGCAGTTGTAGGATGTAGTCTGCTGTCAGAGGACAAGTCAGATGTTAAAGCTAGTAAGAAAAGATACTAAACTTGACAGAAAGGAAAAATCCACATTAACATAAGAAAACACGTCTTCCTAAACTATCCTAAAATCATGTCACTCACATCCTGAATATTGATAACTGAGATAAAATGACACCCAGACTCAAAGCAAACCTAGAGTCTAATTTCCTGAGCCCACCTCTATTAAAGCTAAACTTTCCTATACCAGAGGGTTAATCAAAGACATTAAAAATATACTTTTCTATTTTTAACAGGACGGACATTTCCAAAGAAGGGTCAGACATGCGTGGTACACTACACAGGTGAGGCATGTTCTCAATGTTCCTTCGAGATAGCTTTGCACTTCGGGAACCATTTGTCATTTGAGATTTCATGATCATATTTTCCCCCCTTCCTTTGCCCCTTTTTGGCCTTTTAATAATTTCCTGATGAGTTTCCCAAAGGCATCACTCTTGACTGGGCAGCTCCAACTACAATACCTATGTGTGCATGCTAGTCTTTGTTCAGTGGAATGTTGAATAGCGTATGGTTAATAAATGACACTCTGGCCTTGATTCTCCGCTCCATTACACTAGCCATTGAAAACAGTGGAGAAAACATGTTACACAGTGGAGGATCGGACTCTCTATCTCCATCATCTCTGACCCTGAGATCATTAACTGAGATGCAATGATATTCCTTCTTTCTTTTGGCTTTATATAACAAAAAAGCATGTATCCCAGACATTAGGGGTAAAGTCACCCCTGTGCGGGGGTGTGGGGGGAGTACAAAGACCTACTTTGAGGATTTAAATGGGTCTCAATGTTACATGTTGATGCTCTTCCATTGTGTATAAATTCTTAGAGTCATTGGGCTAAAGAGATTGAGTATAACTATGTAGCCTAGTGGTTAGAGCACGCACCTGAGAGATGGGAGACCTGGTGTTTAGTCCCCCTACGCCAATGACTGTTGTGTCTTGTGTATTTAGATTATATGCAATTTAGGCCAGGGACTATCTCTTACTGTGTGTATATAATCACCTAACACATTGCCCTGGTCTCAGTTGAGTCTGCTAGGTCATATGTAATATTTATAATAATAATAAGGGTATAACAGTGACCTTAGTACTGGTGTAGCTCAACATTAGGAAGGTATTTTCTATTGCTCAGCATAGTTTCTTAAGATTAAATTCAGTGAGTTCTTAGTGTGGGGACTCTGTATCAGAATCGACCTCCCGGTGGCTATTGAAACCAATCTGGGAAATTTTAATTGTCTGCTAAAAGTCTGGTCGGCAGCACAGTGGGCTAAGGCAGGGTCCCTTCCTGCCCTGGCTCCACATGGCTCCTGGACGTGACTGGCACATCCCTCTGGCTCCTAGGATCAGGGGTGGCCATGGGAGTCTCTGTGTGCTTTCCCTGACCTCTGCAGCTCCCATTAGTCAGGAACCGTGGCCAATGGGAGCTGTGGGGGAGGTGGCCTGCAAGCCGGGGCAGCATACAGAATCGCCTGGCTGCCCCTGAGCCTAGGAACGAGACATGCCAGTTGCTTCCAGGAGCCACCCAAAGTAAGTGCTGCCCACATCCCTCCCTCCCTCCCATGCTCACCCCAGTCCCCTGCCTCTGCCCGGTGAAAGTGAGGGAGGGAGGGGGAAAGCGAGGGTGGGGATGGAGTGAGCGGGGGGTGGGACCTTCTGATGGGGCAGGGCAGTGGCAAGGCCTCAGGGAAAGGGCAGGGTTGGGGACAGGGCAAGGGTGTTTGGGTTTGTGTGATTAGACACTTGGCAACCCTAGCTGGAGGTGATGGAAGGTTTGGCTTTCCATTAAACAAGATCTCTGAAAGTTCGAGTTTTTGTCACATTTGTTATGACTTTGAACACTTTGTCTAGTGGCTAAAACATAGGATTGGGAGTCAGTAATTCTGGATCCTGCTCCTGACACTGCTGCTGAGTTGCTGTGTGACTTCAAACAACCCTTGAAGACTTAGGCCCAAATTCAGCTTTTAATTAGAGCAGGGCAGCTCTTATTCATAGTCATTGTAACTGAGGGTAGAACTGAGCCCTTAAT
This sequence comes from Sternotherus odoratus, assembly GCA_032164245.1. Classification (NCBI taxonomy): domain Eukaryota; kingdom Metazoa; phylum Chordata; order Testudines; family Kinosternidae; genus Sternotherus; species Sternotherus odoratus. Next base: position 13,802,204 of record JAVMKO010000003.1, on the reverse strand, counting down.
CTCTCTAAATAAAATGAGGAAGACTTTGTAGCACCTCAGAGACTAACCAGTTTATTTCAACATAAGGTTTCGTGGGCTATAGCCCACTTCATCGGATGCATAGAAAGTTCCATTCTATGCATCTGATGAAGTGGGCTATAGCCCACAAAAGCTTATGCTGAAATAAACTGGTTAGTCTCTAAGGTGCTACAAAGTCTTCCTCGTTTTATTTACGGATACAGACTAACACGACTGTTAATCTTAAACTTAATCTCTCTGTATGTCTGTTTACACATCTGTAAAATTGGGATAATACTGCAGTTACCCACTTTGGAGTAATATTGCAAGTCCCAGTTCATTAATGTTTGTGAAGTGCTCTGAGATTTTTGTTTGACAGGTGCTACAGCAATGCACAATATATTATTATTTATTTATGAAACTAAACATCTTTCAGAGCAGCATTTTGCTGATGGTCACAGACCTAATTGATGTCTACTGGGAATTCAATCTGTTTCTTTTTAAAACACTTAAGATTAGATAGATCTTCAGCTGGAGTAATCACTACAGCCCCTTGACTATTGACTTCAATGGAGCTACCGAAATTGGCCCTGAATTTAAATCAGAATTAATAAATGATGCTCGTCTTTTTGTTGTTATTGCTTTCACTAGTGATCTGGGGGCACATTGTTGTCATTCCTTTTTCCGTATGTTATCAAACATTTTGTATTTATGTATACATTACCAAATGCTTTGCCATTTTTGTTTCTGATGGGTGAAAGCCATGGTTGCAATTGTGAAATTGCACACGTCTGCTGTATTATATGCAGATTATTGGTAGTTTATGGAATATACTTGATTTGATCATGATGAAAAAAGAAAAAAAATCCATTTAACACAACACTGATTTCTATGGAATTTGATTATATGGCTCTGCCAAAAAGAGAACAATTTTCTGTGTATTTTATGGGCCAAAATCAATACAGCCTTTAAAAAGTATTCTCATTATAATGGTTGGAAATCTATGGGCATAAGGCCAAATTCCCACCTCATCAAGACTGATAAAAATCAAGAATAATGCTACTGAATGGAATGGAGTTACACAAGTCTTTCTAGAAGAGAATCTGGTCAATATAGCTTAATGTTTGCATGGCTTGATATACGTTCATCCAATCTGGAAGTGTTCTGTGTCAGCATGAATGCAAAAATCTGATATTAGCCAAATCCTGCTCTCAGACAAACACACAAATACCCATTGACTTCAGTGAGTGTTGTGCTTGTATATCTAAGAAAAGAATTGGGCTCCAAGCAAGGAATTTAATCAAAATTCTTTGTCTTTAATTAGCTGTCTGGGTGATTTTGGAATAGATAATGAAAACAGAAATTAGAGTTAGCATTAATAAAAACTGTGATATAGCAAACAATATAACTGAGGCTTATTGCCAGAACTTGCCTAGCTATAAGGAACTTAATTGTTTACAAAGCTTTTCCAAGATATCTCGTACCATAGGATATGATGTCTGTTCATATGTGTGATGCCTGCCATTCATTGTATTTTCTCATACAAGTCATATGCCTCTTTAAATTGCCATGGCTTGAAAAGATGGACCCTTTTTTACTTTGGTGAAGATCTTAGTGGCAGCTGATACCCAATAAAAGTGTGTCTCAAGTCTTCTCTGAATCATAATTGAAAAGGGTGGTTTGGCTTTCAGCGTGAAACATGCTCCTCTGAGACCCCACAGACACAGTTTTCTAAGGGGGGTGCAGAAGGGGCAGGGTGGCATCAGCGCTTTAAGCAGGGTCCTTTTCCCACTTTGCGGGAGCAGCACTTTAGCATCCCTGCCCCTTTTGTGCTCCACGTTGGCAGCCCTGCCAGCTAGAGCTGGTTGGGATTTTTTTTTGACAAAACAAAGTATTTTGTCAGAAAATGCCAATTTATCAAAACCAACATTTTTCACAGGAAAGGTTTGGCTTCTACAATTTTTTGACAGGAAAGTTTCTCAGGTCCACAATGGATGTTAAAGAGCAAAAAGGAATCTGAGTCAGGGAGAGCAGGGCTTGAATATAGGTCTCCCACATTCCTGATGAGTACCCTAACCACTGAGGGCTTGGCTATTTTGGGGGTGGGTTTCTTGGTTTTGAATGGTCTCAGTATCATCCCAACACAGAACAGCAAAACTTGTGAAATCTAAAAAAAAACAATAATGCAGGATGGGAAGACTGTTTCCCATCTAGCACTAACTGCTGCCTGTTGTATGGATAAACAGAAGACTTCAGTCTGCAGGGCTGCCCAACCACCTTAAAACTCATGTGAGAAAAACAAAGGACCTAGTTTCTTTTATGCAGATTTAAGAAGACAAAAGGGATATTTCTGCAAGATAACCAAAAAGAGGCTTTCTGCTTTGTGGGTGACTTTGCTATCCTTGCAAGACGGCTCCACGGTTTGGAGACTACTCTTTCTGTGCTGAGGGAGCACCCATTGAACTCAGTAGGAGTTCCTTTCAAGGAGGATTTGCTTCATCAAGCTGCCTCCCTGTGTACATTGAAATTAAATTGCTAGAAAATAATTAAGCCCCCTGCTCTGTTCCATGAAAAAGCTATAATAAGCTGATACTGAGTCAAGAAAAGTTGCAAAGGAGCTTATGTAAGGTAACAAAGAAGTAATAGCCGCTGTTCATCAGGCTTTTTGAGCTCGGTACTAATCTGGGGCAACACACGCTTGCAGAATAATTGACTGCTCTTTCAAATGGAGAGTTGCTGGCTCCCATTTGCACATGTTTATAGTGACCACAATTATGTTCACTCTGCACATTTATGGCTCATGTAAATTTAATGGCCAGGATCTGAAAGCTTTGTAATAATTGATGCCAATTAGAATTCCAGATTCAGATCTTTACCAAAATGAAATAGCTTTCTAATGGGTTTATATACAAAGAGTTCCACAATTATTAATACTTCTGAGGCAGTATTTACCCAGTGCCATCATGACATTAAGGGCTTTATATTGAAAGTACCATCTTTCAAAGAAAATGTAAAACGTAGTCCTAGCTGTTTGAGGGTATTATAAATCCTACATTACTATTTCATAAGAATGTTGGCCTCAGAGTCCATGTTCCCTGCACATCACATGGCACAGAGAATCCTTAGGACACCACATGCATGGGATTTCTGGCAAAGCCTGCGGACCTACATAATCAGAGGGCCAATGGATCCACATACACCTGTATCCATCACCTAAGCAGGGATGCAGTAACTGTTGGGACTACAGAAGCCTGGAGACCGCAGCAGCTGTGAACTAGCTCTGATTCCACACTGTGCTTTAGGTGGAAGTAGTCTATCTCCCCCTGATTTGTGCCTATCTTCTTAGTCCAGCTCTAGCTTCCCATTCCTGACTTGGCTCATTAGTCCTATAATATATAGGTTCATATACTGTCCTCATCACCATGGTACCTGAACCCCTTCCAGAAGTGCATTTAGTCATGTAACTACTATCTGTCCTATGTGGGTTGTTCTTTCTCTCATCCTCTCTCCAGGGAGAGAGTTGTGTGTGCAATATAATGTGTTAGTTGGGTAGGTTTGTTTTATTTTTAACTAGCAAAAATACCCGGCGTTGCTTGGGTCCGTTGGAGGGGGGGAGGGGTGAGAGAGCTGAGCGAGTGGGGGGGGGCGTTGGAGGGGGGAGAGAGCTGAGCGAGTGGGGGGGGTTGGAGTGGGGATGGGGGGTGAGATTTTAAAAAATTTTGATTCTTACCTGAGGGGGGAGAGGGAGGGAGCTGAGCGAGTGGGGGGCCCCTTGGAGGGGGGAGAGAGCTGAGCGAGTGCGAGGGCCGTTGGAGGGGGGGAGAGGGGAGAGAGCTGAGTGAGTGGGGGGGGGCGTTGGAGGCGGGAGGAGGCAGAGAGCTGAGCGAGTGCGGGGTCCGTTGGAGGGGGCTATTATTACATCATAACTATGTCACAGAGAACAGCAGCTGCCCAGCTGATGTTAATGGGCTTTAAAGAATTTCACCCCTAGGGGGCGTCAGAGGTGAGATTTGAAAATTTTTCAATTCTTACCCTGATTAGGACCCTAAAGCCTATAACTGTACCAAATTTCAAGTCTCTAGCTCAAATGGTGTGGAAGGAGTAAGGGAACGTACATACACACACGCACGCATACACCATTTGACTTTTATATATATAGATATACAATGGAGAAGGCATGTTAGTTTATCTAATCCATCTGCTACTCCAGCATTGTTCTCTGCAGTACATTTGCTAGTGCTTTGTACTGTCTAGTTTTAAATCTCCCAAGTGATAGCTACCTATGCTACTTCTAAACCCTTTAAAGTTGGTGCTGATGCAGCATTCTTTGGAAATGAGACAAGGACACACTTTGGATTTTCTGATGAAATCATAGAGAAAATCAACTCACACCCACAGGACTTGTGACTGAAAGCAGTGGTCACTGACCAGGTACTCTGGGAAAAGTTCAGTCTGACTCCTCCACTGGCAAGAAAACTTGACAATATATACACCCCTGAACTTCAGGAAGAAGGGCTGGCTGAAAACTTTGTGTCAAAACTGTTTTTCAGTGGGACATTCTGTTTTTGACTAAACAAAACGTTTCATGAAAATACCTGCTTACCGTGGAAAATGTTTTCTTTTGGTTGAAAAACTGAAAAGGTTTTAGTTTGGGGCCAAAACCCAAACAGTTTTATTTGGAAATGTTATGGCCGTGGCTCACAGGAGTTGTAGATTGAGTGACTCATGCCTCCATTCTTGGGTCTGAGATGGATGTACTAGCCAGATTACATTTCCCATGGTGCACCATGGCCAAGGACTCAAATAATGTGCCACAGCAGCTCAGAAAGATGAGAGATTGGAACATCATGGTAAATGTAGTCCGGCCAAGTAACTTGGCCCAACAAAGATAATGGAGCGCGAGGTACTCAAATGTCAATTCCCTTGACACAGCACAGTAGCATTTCAAATTGAAATATTTGGTTTTCAGCTGAAAGTTTTTGACCATTTTTTTGTTTGTTTTTTCACTGAAAATTCAACGCTTTCTGCAGAAAAACCTCCACTTCCTGACAAACTCTAGGTGGTCCAAAATCCAGGTGTAAAATTCATTAGTTGGCTGCTCTCTCTGTAATGGTCTGAGTTAAAACCTTGTATCTGAGCCCCCCCCAACCCAATTATCAGTCTTTATTAGAGATTTGGATCTGCATTTTGCAATTTAGTGTCATCTCATATTGTAACCCAGATTCATCTTGCATTGTTCCTGCTCCAGTGTCTGTTCGGCATAGAGAGAAATGAATTTTTCTTATTCAGTAATGATCCCATCTGTCCCATCAGTTTAATTCTTTCATGTTTGTATTGCTTAAAAGTTATATAAAATGGTGGCAGTCCCACTAGACATTCATTATTTTATCTCCCTGTTCACTCTCCCTCTCTCTCATCCTCACAATCACTACATAAATGTATTTTATTTATTATTCATTGTGTCCATTTTATAGGTGAATCTGATCATGCATCCTCTTCAAATTCTAAAAGAAACTGCATTCTTCAGTCTCCTGGTCTTGTAATTGCAATAGGGAAATCAAACTGTAATGTCTGCAGTACTCCAATACCCTGAGCATTAGTCACTCATATATATAATTCTACTTTTATGCTCTGATTAATCTGTTCTCATTCTAAAAAGGTTCTCCTTTTTCTTTGGAAGGGATGTAATGAGCAGCTGGCAACAGCTCTGAAAAGGCTATGGTTGCTTCCTCCCTTGTTCTGCCAGGGGAATTTTTGGACCAGGTAGACAGTGGCATTGATAGCTTGCACCTTCAGGTTCATGCCCTTTCCTGATTTTTCAGTGGTGTCACTTGCACCTTGTCTCCAATCAAGTGAGCAGTGAGGCAGGTGCACAATTCCTGCTCTACTCCCCGAGCCAGTCAGCAATGTTTCTGCAGCACACAGCTGAATGCTATCGTCTGCATTATCTAAGTGATTCCCTTTTTCAGAGCATCCTATTCGCTTCCTGGCCTGAACCCAAAGACATGATCCGGTTTCTGAACCTTGATTTCCTGAGTCAGTGCTTGAATCTAGTACCTACCAGGAGAGGCAGTTAAAGGGCCACCGTGTCAAAATGAAGAGCACATGTTAAAAGAGATCCTTAGCTGGGTTACTAATAATACCTTAGATTCTTTGATGTGAAAGCCTTTAAATATCTAATTTCCTTTTCCATATTTGTGCTTATGATTCAAATTCCTGGATTCTAACAGAAATTTTAAACATCAGGAGGTCAAATCCAAATACTAGACCAAATTCTCCATTGATGTAAGTGGGCACATTTCCATTGTAGGCAATACAGTTCCGCTCGCTTATACCAGCCATGAATTTAGCCATTGCAATAGCAGACTAAAATTTAAACTTGGATTTCAAACCCCTCTCCCCCAATTCAGGAGTGCGCAGATGTGACATTTTGGTTAGTTCCATTACAATACAGATGTCATTTCACCTATGTAGCTAGGTTTTTTACCATGCCCAACACTGTAGTATCTGAGAAGCTGAGATATGATATCTAGCTATCTAGAGTCTGAATCTCTGATTATGTTTTTGTTTACATTTCACATTTCTTTCAGTTTAGACAGTGAAATTAAACTCTTAGATTAATTTCCTGGGTCTTCTCTAATAGTACTTAGCTCTTACGCAGTGCTTTTTATCTGTAGATCTCAAATCACTTTACAAAGGAGTTCAGTATTATGGCCCTCACCTTACAAATGGAGAAACTGAGGCACAGAGCGAGGTAAAGCAACTTGCCCAAGCTACCCAGCAGGTTAGTGTCAAAGCTGGGAATAGAACCCATGTGTCCCAATGCAGTGCTCTACTCAGTAGGCTCCATTGCCTCTCTCAAGCAATTCCTTTTTGTCTTTCCAGTCCTGCGGTGAATGTGTAACGCTTCGAAACAAATTATTTAAATTGAAATGGCCTGGTGGGAAAATTAAATTGTTATTCTTATTAGATTTTGTGGGGTTTTTTTAAATCAAACCTAATTTGGGAGCCAAATTGAAATGGAAATTATTGTTTTTATAAGAGTTGTAAACAGATGCAGGGTCTGATCCTTTCTTGTTAAAAAGAAAAATGAGGTCCTCTACAATAATAATTCAAAACACTACAAAAGCATAGCTAAAGCCATTACTCTACCACCTATTACATTACTGGGATATTACTGAAGAATACTGTAGTGTTTTTAGTAAGGTCACGATCAATGCACACTCAGAGCTCCTATTCTTTTTGTGAAAGTTTGAAATGGGTAAAAATAAATAACAGAATTGGAACTTTAGTGAGCTAGAAAATATAAATGCAGAGCCGGGGATGATGGAGAGATGAAAATAGTTGGAGACGCTGGATCTTACAGAGAGCATAGAAATTATAGTTCCTAAGGGACTTCACACGATAGGGGTGGTGTGAGAAGAAATTTTAGATAACTACAAAATTCCACAGTACAGTAAGGGAGATCTTATTGGATGTCTTCTGGCTGGGAAACCTCCCTCTGATTCATTCTGCCACTGTTGGGCCAGCCGATTTGTAGACTACAAAGCATTTAAATGTTGTCTGTTGTGTTAGTAAGTAATGGACATTGCCAACTCATTGTGTTTAAAGTGGACAGTCAGATAAGAATAGCAACAGCTCTTCAACACTTCCCAAATTTATTTTAAATTTCAAGCACCTCTGTACATTTTGCGGACAAGTAGCTGTGTTGAAAGAACAAGGGTACCGGGGGCAACAGCAATCTGAGCCTTCTCTTTTCCCCTGAGAAACCAATGTACAGTGCAGCCCACCAGGGTGTCAGCTGATAAAAGCCAAGCAGATGTTTCTCATGAATGATCTCTGGATTTGGTGTCATGGAGCTGGCTGTGCAAGTGAAGCCAGACATTACCCTGAAGCACAGAGAATGAATTAATCTCTCTAACATGGATTCTTCCATTGCACCACCCAGTCTGTCTCTCTAGGTTCTCAGACTGTGCCCAAGAGAACCCTCCCGTGTCCATCCGCATTCCAGGGCATTTTGGTTACTCTAAGCTATTTTAGAGAAGTCCACTGATTATTGAAGTAGATCTGAACACTTCCAAATTTTGGGGTAGTGTGGTTCTGAATTTAACCTCTGGGCATGGCACCAATCCCTATTATGGACTGAAGCTCACCCTCAAGCCTGAACACCTTTACATTTTGGAAAAGTTCTCATCTAGTTATACATTTTGTGGGTTGGGCCTATCTATAACTGACTAGAACACAACAAAGTGAGAGGGAAAATAGAGAGGAAAATGGGAGGCAACATGGTCTAGTCAGGGTAGAGTAGTGTTCTGTGAATAAGGACATTTGAGTCCTATACTACTCTACTACTGATTCACCACATGCATCTTACTTCTGTGTGTTCCATTCTATGCATCCGATGAAGTGGGCTAAAGCCCACGAAAGCTTATGCTGAAATAAACTGGTTCGTCTCTAAGGTGCCACAAGTATTCCTCGTTTTCTTTATGGATACAGACTAACACGGCTGCTAATCTTAAATCTGCCCTAATCCAGTCACTTAGCCTTTCTGTTTAAATCTTCCCATTTGTAAAATGGGTAAAATAATTTTCTGAAGCTTCACAGAAAGTGTTTGTAAAGCTTAATTGCTATTTGCAATGCCTTTTGAGTGCCTCCAATGGAAGGCATTAAGTACAAAGAATTGCTAAATTGTGCTATGGGAAAGAATGTGTACTCCTTTAGGATGGGGAAAGAAAAAGCATAGAGAAATCACATTCTTTGTAAATTTATTTATTTCAATTAAAAATCATGGACATAAGAGCTGTGACCGTATATGTAAATATTTATAGACATTTTGAGGTAACTGGAGTCACTCAAAATTTAGCTAAACCAGAAAAGAATGACTATTAAATTATCAGATTGTAAATTGTATAGAAAGGATAGATTCAACCAGACAAGAGGGAAGATTACATTAGAAACCAAAGAGATTATTATTTACATCTGAAGAAAGAAATGACATGCAGCTGACAACTGTAGGAAGATCTGAGATTTTCTTCTTTAAATTGAGTCCGAAGAAGAAAATGACTTAAAACCCTTCACTAATATCTTCCAGCAGGCCTGGGAATTGCTGCTGGATGAGAATGCAGTTTGAAGGATGTTTATTAGAACTGTCCAAAACTCATCCGTTTTAGCTCCCAGTTTGCCAGAGATTTGAGTCATGCTTTGGTACAGAAGGAGAGTGAAGTTTCATCCGTCCTCCCCCTCTGAGTTTCATTTTGTTTGGATTCAAAACCTCTGTAAGCAACACTTTAGCAAAAATGATGTGGTTTGCCTGGTTTCAAGTAGATTGATCACTAGCAACTGCATGGAAGGAGAGTGACGGCTTCAGACTTATCAGAGATTTGTTCTCAACAGTGGGCAAACATTTTAACAGACGGGCTGAATTTTGGCTTGTTAACTTAGAGTTATAATGAAGAACTCTTACAGCGCTAATGTTTAGGTTAATGTTCTGGTAAGATAAAGCCTCTAGGAAAAAGTACCAGGACACTAACTGCACCAGGACACCAGCTGTGTAGCTCCTATTACCATTAGTAGTCCTTGCATGTGTTACATGCCTTGAGAATCTTTTGACTTCAGTGCCAAATTGGCCTACTTGACTTCATTGAAACGTAAAAGGAAGAGCAACTCTGTCTGCAGGTGGTATCATGACTCTGGATTCTTATTTTATTCACTGATGTTTAGTTAATCCAGCAAGATTCAAATTCTATTTTAGACTTGTCATATTCCTAGAAAATGTATTGGACATAGGAGATACGTTGTTGAGTAATTGGTCCTAATGTTACCATCAGGTTTGGGATATTTGTGAGGGTGTACTGTGAAGCTGATACATATTTCCACCACCTGCTCCTCCCCTTCCGCCCCCCGGGCATTCCCTAGCCAAAGGGACAGCCATACATGAAAATACTTCACAGTGTGAAATGTCTCTGTGCCATGCTGAAATTAGGTTCCAAAGGTGCTGATAGGTAAATAATTACTCATGAGATTAAGTGCCTACTGGTACAGCAACTTGTCTTTTCCCTTGCATTATTAGAGTCATACAGTATTGAAAGGTGCAGCTCTCACACACGCAATCATTGGGGCAGTAGAACAATGGAAAGAGGCAAACTTGCCAAGGGGAATGAGGCGGAATATTTCTGATTTGAGATAAATCTTTTCTTTTTGCCTTCCTGGCCTTTGAAATCTCCTGGGAATGAGCCACCCTGGGGCTCCTGCCATTACAGACTCCAATCCTTTTGCTGCGGTAAATACTGTGAGAGAAGTGGTTCCGATGTTAGCCCCTTTTCAGTATTTTACATTGTTGTGGCAGGAGTCCCTGGCTGGCGCTATTACATACAGGCTCTCACAAGTTCTTGTTCTAAGTGTTACTCCTCAGAGAATTCTGCACCAAAAAATTTTAAGTTCTGTGCACAGTATTTTAAAATTCTGCAAATTTTATTTGTCAATAAATAAACGAGCAGTGGAGCCAGGCCACCGGCTGCACGGAGGTGGGAGATCATTCTGCAGCTCCCTGCTCCTCCGCCCCCCAGACAAGGACTTGGCGGTGAGGCTGCACCTGACCCTGACACAACACCAGGGCCAGGCCTGTCCCAGAAACACCCTGGAGCCAGGCCCCTCCATGCCAGGCACGTGAGATGTGGGCAGGCAGGCTCAGCCCAGCAGGATCTTAGTGTGGGGGTATCCTTGTGTGGGGTGAGAGGGTTCTGTGGGGGACGGCTCAGTGGTGGATCTGGATGCACAGGCCCTCACTGGGGGGTTCCAGGTGCAGGGGCAATGGGACTCTGAAGGGAGGTCCAAGAGAAGGTGGTTGGGGCTCAGAAGAAGTGGTCTGGGTGTGGGGTTAGCTCATCTCTGTGCCTGCATTATGGTACCAGAAATTGGGAACAGAAACCTGTATGGGTCCAACAATCACCCAGTCCAGTGTGGTGCTGAATGTCCTCAACCCCAGAGGGAGCCGACTTCAGTGGAATCTAAGGGCCCTCAGCATTTTGCAGGAAGTGTGCCGTATGAGGAAGGACTGGACCCGTACTGAGAACTGGAATCAGTTATGTTCACGTGCAATCTGTTGCCCAGCTTGCAGCTGAATTGGTCGCCTCTTCTGGTAAGAAGTAATTAGAGCCTAATTTAAAATGCAACTAACAAAGTACTTCTCAGAATGGCCCACTCAGCAAAGCAATATCACATTTTTCATTGAAGTTATTTTCCATCCTAAGCCCAGGGTCATAATTGTGTTTCTTACATTGCTTTGGCTGATGTAATTTTACTGAATGATGCTTATTTTGCATTTTTAAATAAAAATAGCTGCTGTTTTTCTTACTGCTTTTACATTTGCTTCGATTTCCTGGGATTTCCCTCCCTTCTCCCCTGCCTCACCATTGCTTTAGAGATTTATATACAGGGGTGTCAGGGGTGTCAGACCCACCCCCAGATTTCTCCTCCACATTTCCTAAACCAGTCACTCCTCAGCTGCAGGGGGATGGATCCCTACACAGGGAGCTGCTCCCCTATCCTCCCAACCCCTGTGCACCCCCTCATACCCAGACCCTCCTGATGAGACTCACCAGCCCTCGCACCCAGAACCTCCCCCCGATGAGCCCCACTACCTCTGCACCTGGACCATCCCAACAAGCCATCCGCACCCTGACCCCAACCCAACCGAGCCCCAACCAGCTTCATCTGGAACCCCACCCCACTGAGCCCCACTCCCCCAGCATCTGGACCCCGCACTGAGCTCCAAACACCCAGACCCCCCTGCTGAGATCTAACCCCCCCACACACACACACCCAGACCCCTTGCTAAGCCCCGAACACCTTCACCTGGACCCTCCTGCAGAATCCCATTACTGTTGTACCAAGAACCTCCTAACAAGCCCCTGTGCATCAAGATTCTCCCCACACTTGTACCCCTCCCCCTGAGCTGCTTGCACCCAGAGTGCCCCACACAGAATTTTCTCAACCCACACCTGGATTCCCCCACACTAGGCCCCTCCACACTTGGATCCTGCCTGCCCACACCTGGTGCACCTAGCATGGAGGGGGAGGGACCTGGGATGTTTCTGGGCAAGGCCCAGTCCTTGCATGGTGTCAGGGTTGGGTGGAGCCTCACTGCTGAGTCTGTGTCCTGGCGGGTAGCTCTGTGCTCCCCAGTGCCATGCTGGGGCTTCCACATTTATTTGAGAAATAAAATGTGCGGGATTTTAAAATATTGTGTACAGAATTTTTTAATTTTGGGTGCAGAATTTTTTATGTTTTTGGTGCAGAGTGCCCTCAGGAATAAATCATTGTGGAACAATTACTAAGGGCCTGATTCTTTAGTCTTTACTCTTTACATCTTTACTCACATTCACAAATACTTTATTACCTACGTAGTCCTGTTGGAATGAATGGGATTACTACCAGAACGGGACACTACTAAATGTGAACCAGTGTGTTGAAACCAGGGCCCTAGACCTACTCAGTTTTAGCTTCCCTCTCATTGTAATGGTTATCGTATTACTTCCTTGCTTCCCAGAAGTGTTGTGAAGATAAATGAATGGATGTTTGTCTAGTTCACTGAGAAGTGCAAATTATTATAAGTATAATAACTAATAATAAAGTAAGTAAAATAATAGCAAACAATATGCTCTAGTTCAATTACAAGATATGGACTTCATACAGGAATTACTGGGTGAATTATTTGGCCTATGCTATGCAAGAGGTCAGACTACATAGTCAAACTGGACATTTTGACCCTTAAAGTCAATGAGTATCTGAAAGTATTAGAGATCCTGAGTAGGAGATGGCAGTGCTGATTGGAGAGATTATCTCCAATCTTTAGTTTATAGCTAACAAAGAATGTGGATTCAGATGCACTTGCCAGTCACAGTAAGGAAAGCAATTTGTATAGTCCCCCTCACAACCTTCTGGACAAAAGTCCCCTCTCACATGCTGACATGATAGCTGACTTGACACTTCACTGGCCTGTTTTTCTGGAAGACATTTAAAAAAGAAGTTTAAAGGAATTTTCTGAACTGTTCTGCAGCATCAATTTAGCGCAGGCACAGTGAGTTCTAATGTTACTGTAGCAGTTGCTATTTTCAGTAGCTAATTTTAGCCGATTGAAGCAGAGTCGTACCTTCAGCTCCGCTTTGCAGTAGGATTGCTTAATGTGCGCTATGGTGGGGTGCTTCCTGATGGAGTGTGCTTGTTTATATGGGTTGCATATTGCACACCCTTCGGTGCCATATCCTGTTACGAGAAAATCATACATTCGTAAACAGCATTAATAGTTTATTCTCATTCAAGGATAGTTGTGTAGATTAACAATAAAAATTCCCATTCTGGCAGTGGGGCTCTGGTAGCAATTTAAAGGGCCCAGGGCTCCGGCCACTGCCAGAGCCCCAGGCTCTTTAAATCGCCAGCCCGGGGAAGCCAGTTTGGTTTGGCTTACTTTCACTTCTGGAATTAGTATTTAGCAACTAGACAGCCAGGATCCCTCTTCTCCCCTCCAGGCAGCCAGAACCGGGTGTGGGGTGGAGATAAGGGAGAGAAGACATGGAGTTATACAGCACCATAAAATAGTCACAGGGAAGACCCTGAGGGTGCTTTGCAATGTGATGTGTTAATTGCACAAGGCCAACATTGCAGTGGGTGGTCAGGACATTGGCCTGTGTTTGTTTTGTGACCCTCAGCAGGGCCATGCAGTGACAAAGCATCTCTCCAGCTCTGCAAAGCTGAATGATACTGCTGTACAGTTACTTTTTCTTAGAGCATTTTGTTGATTTTTTTTAAAAAGAAAAGATGACTATAAAAGTATTGGCTTGTACATAATGAGCTGGATCAGAGTTCAGGGTAACTTTATGAGAGCTCAGGACAATTTTATAAACCTTATATGAGACATTAAAGACTTTCGTTATTTAGCTTCACAGTAATAGACTTTTTATTTTGTCTGTTCTCTTTATATACATGTTTTGCTGAGAATTTCTGTAATGTTCTACTTGTCTGACCCTGTGCTGAACTGTTTTTGTAGGTGCATCGTTTTGTTTTAAGTGATTCTAAAGCTTCCAGGAAAAATCTTTTGCCTTTGATTTGATGCCACCAAGGGGAGCTATTCATTTCAGGGTCCTTATTACTATAGACATGCTGCTGCAGTGAGCAGACAGTGGCAGTCTCTACAGAACTGCCCCGGGGGGGGGTGGAGGGGGAGGGAGATACCAGTGGGGCAATTTGCCCAAGGCCTCCACGAGAATACATGTTACTATAGTATTGCAACTTTTTTTATGGAAGGGCCCCCCGAAATTGCTTTGCCCCAGGACCCCTGAATCCTCAGGGTGGCACTGAGTCTATGAACTTCAGATATCAAGTATCTTAGCAAAGCCATTGGCTGTGAAGATCCGCCCCAACACTTCCAGTTCACTTGTCTTTATCAGAACTGGTCCTATCTGGTTTTGTGTATATGGTAACAGAGCAATGCCTGGAAAGTGTTTAAGAATTAGCAAGTTTTAATCACACTAAACCAAAAATTATAAATGATCATTTACTTGTTTCCATTTTGTGTAGATTTAAGGCAAAATCCTGCTCTCTTGACTCATATGACAGATAATCCGTAGAGAATCTGCATTATTCTAGTTTCCATCTATTCATAGCACCCTCATTGTCCCCTCTATAGGGAGTGGAGAATATTATTATTATGATGATATTTGTATCACAATAGTATCGCAGGACCTTGTTGTGTGAAATTCTGAACAAATCGATAATAGGAGAAAATCCTGGTCCCAGAGAAGAATGGAAGAGAGAAGGTTGCAGTTGAATATATGCAAATATTAGTATGCATTTGCTTTTTATTTTTCAAATTATATCATCATAACTAAATAATGTGAGAGTTAACTAGCCCCATCTGCCTCATAGCCCAGTCATCCATTTCTTGTAGGTGTCATGGCTGATTTCTTGTTGGTGTTATGGCTGAGGTGGGTCTTGGAAAGGGATTTGAAAGAGAGGGAGTTGGCCTGAGAGAGAGAGAGAGAGAGAGAGAGAGAGAGAGAGAGAGAGAGAGAGAATTCAGTGCACACACTTTGGAGTGAAAAACCACTGTGTGTCTCAGAGAAAATAGTTTTGTCCTGTGTTTGCTTTGAAAACTTAGCTTTCCGCTGGCAGCCCTGCACATTCCCTTGATGTGGAAATGCTGGTACTACAGTATGTACAGTATGAGCATGCAGCTATTAATACCCCCCTTAGGAAGGGAAGGACTGGGCAGTACAGTATGTGTGAAAAGACATCTTGTACTGGTGGTATCGTGGCTTTGTGACTGAGTCATTCCATCCTGTCTGATGCCACTGTAGACCCCAGTCACGTCAGTGATGTAAGCCAACACGCCAGTGTTATATTAAGCACCTAGGGCAGTCGCCCAGCTTTCCCCCTTCTGTCTCTCCCCACTTTAGGTCTGTAAATATTCGTACTGTCCCCATCTATTGTTGGCACAGAGGCACCAGAAGAAAGTTCTCTTAAGCCTTTCTTTGAATATTTGGCTGTGTGCCAGTGAAAGTTAAACCCAAACATGTCAGCCTCTCACGGCCCCTGGTGAATTCTTTCTTCAGTAATAAATGATGTCTGTCTTCAAGACAGGAATTTCCTAAGGGCAGGTTGGCGCTGCCCAAGGGCAACTTTCTGTCGTACTGATTTAATAGCATGCGCCGGCACAGTAAGCACCAGAACAGATTATTATTTTTCTCCCATTTGCACATACATCCTGTTTGGATCTTGGTACTTTTCCTCTGGCACGTAAGGGCTGGGGGAGGGGGGGCATATGTTTCTACAATTAATCCATTTGCTCTGTGAGTCAGAGTCTCCTCATGAGTTTATGAAGGAGATGGTATGACAGGATAGCCTAATTTTGGCAATTAATTAATTTATGACTATTAGTGATAAATATGCCCAATGGCCTGTGATTGGATGTTAGATAGGGTGGGATCTGAATTACTATAGAGAATTTTTCCTGGGTGTCTGGCTGGTTGGTGAGTCTTGCCCATATGCTCAGGGTTTTACTGATTGCCATATTTGGGGTCAGGAAGGAATTTTCCTCCAGGGCAGATTGGCAGAGGCCCTGGAGGTTTTTCGCCTTTCTCTGCAGCATGGGGCACAATTCACTTGCTGGAGGATTCTCTGCACCTTGAAGTCTTTAAACTATGATTTGAGGACTTCAGTAGTTCAGACTTAGGTTAGGGGTTTACTACAGGAGTGGACCGGGGAGATTCTTTGGTCTGCATTGTGCAGCAGGTCAGACTAGATGATCATGATGGTCCCTTCTGACCTTAAAGTCTATGAGCTGTTTGCTGTCATTAGTGGACCTGCCAAATTTCCCAATATGAAGGAGTTAATGTGAATGTCACCTACTGGCCGGTTAGCATGTAGTATCATGAAGCTTCTCTGTTCCTGCCCCCCTCAAAATTCACATCTCTGCAAGTATTTACAAGCAACCAGAAATGAAGCTGTATAACAGATGTGTCAAGGAGGCAGCTCTTGCTCAGGCGGTTTATTGTGGAAGTGTCTCGGGACCACATATAAACATTTCTATCAGGACAGACTCAGACTTGATTGGGTACTCAGACTTGAGTCCAGTGGTTTTGGTGAACTAACACAAACACAAGAAACCCACCTAAACTAAATCTTCTTTCGAATTTGGGGTCTGTATGAACCCATAAAATTATTTATTATCATAATGAAACCAGTGAGGTTCATTGCCCTAACTGCCCTCAAAAGACCTCAGCCTCCCTTTCTACCAAGTTGATCTTTATGTGCCTACAATGGCATATCGAGTGTTCTACAAGCCTCCTTCCTCCTGAAGTCTATGAGAGGGGCCCATCTTGCGTCTGAGGTATGACTTTGGCAATGCCAACTGATGAAACATCACTATTTTAATGCTTCATGTACAGATCTTGTCTCTGTAACAAAAATTCATCTACGCAGATGAAGTATACTGAATATTCTGTCTTTAAAATGTTATATGGAAGAGTCTGGAGATGTGTCGTGTCATCTCCCTCCCTTTTCAGAAGGCTATGGATGCCAGGACCAATGAATGAAGAATTTGGATTCAGCCGAACCACAGTGCGCTCATGTTATTTGCCTCTGTTATTAATCCAGATTTATCGTTTGAAACATATTCTTTAGTGATCCTTCCAGGGTTCCTGAGCTCTGGGTTCTGCAGAACACTTGCAGACTACAGCTCAGAGCTATTCGGCCACATGAGAGAACATGACATGGTGTGAGAGGTGGGCTATTTATTATTAATTTGTATGATGCAAGAAGTGCAGGTCTTTTCATTTGGCAAGTGCAGAAATAAATGGAAATGGCAAAGAATGAGACAGCAGGTGCAGGGAGCCAGGGTCTCATGCTTTGGGTTCTAGGCAATCAGGCCTGGTGGTTGGAGCAGTGGGTGATAACAGGTACCAAGGATGGAAGCCAGAGATAGTCAGGACCAGGTTAAGGGCATTGCTGAAACCGAGATCTGGGGACAGGCCATAGGACAGAGTCCAGACAAGCCAAATCAGGATCATAGGCGGAGTCCAAAAGCAGGCCAAAGGTCGAAGGCAGGCTAGAGTCAGTCCAAGGGCCTGGGGGGTAAGGAGGTGGGTCCAGGTCTGGAGTAGAGTTGGAATAGGGCATGGAGAAGGCAGAAGTGAGCTGGAACAAGGCTCAGATGAGGCTAGGACAAGGACAGAATCAAGGGCAGATAGCACATTGAGGCAGCAGGAGGGTTCCTAGTTGAGCGGTGGTGTTGCACTGACTAACTTGTGTCTCTGGGGATGAGAGGGACCTGTGCCTGGGGAATCATCTGACCTGGGCTCTGCCCAGGGATTGGTTGCTGTGGAATGCCTGAGAGATGAGTTGCTGCAGGCTTGGCTGGAGATGCGAGTCATTGTAGCTGAGTGACCAGCCCTGGTCTGGCGATGGGTTCGCCTCACACAGGGAGTCTGTGAGCATGTATGAGAAGGGAAAGTGGAATGTTGGCGTTAAAGGGGAAAATTAAGACTACATCCTAAAATCCACAGCTGAGGTAGTCACAATTATATGGATCAGTGCAAGTCCCCCCCCCCCCCCCCGTATTGGGCCAGATTCTTGGCATAGCTCTATTGACTGCAGTAAAGCTACAGTAGTTTACCACAGCTAAGAATCTGTCCTGTTCTCTTCAGATAGTAATGTGGGAGACAACTGGAAGAGACTGGAGCAACACTTCCTAATCTTTATGAAGGCTTCTTGAGTAGAT
This sequence comes from Sternotherus odoratus, assembly GCA_032164245.1. NCBI lineage: Eukaryota > Metazoa > Chordata > Testudines > Kinosternidae > Sternotherus > Sternotherus odoratus. Next base: position 13,783,933 of record JAVMKO010000003.1, on the reverse strand, counting down.
TAAAAAAGTAGAGGATTTAAAAGAAGCAGTCCTGCTTCAAAGTGTTTAACACATTACCAGAGCAAGCAGGGGACAATGAACGTATTCTGAATGAGATCTGAACAATGTTTGGGATTCTTGTAATCTTAAAAATGCAAAAGGCATAGATTCTGGCATCATTCCTACCCGGAAGCACGTGGGATTGATAAGAAAGCAACAGAATTAAGAGGGAGAGCTCAAGACAGGGAGTTTGGTAGCATTGTAATCGAAAGACACAAATGAAGATGATAACAGCAAAACATTGAAATGCTTGTATAGGGCTATTAAACAAATCGGCGCTCAGGATAACATGCTCTGATGAGAATCTGTACGAGCATAGTGAATATGCCTCAGATTCAAAGTTAAAAGCTGTGGTTAAAAACAGGGGCTGTGAAGTTGTTGCACTCAAAAACACACCTGACTCTCCTCAGATGTCACAGAAACGGATCTACCTCAGAGAAGGGATGCTAATCTGTGGCGGGAATAGACTCAGCCTGCACTCTTTTTCCAGGGACATTGTTGAGATAACCAAAGTCCCAAAGCAGATCCAGCAGAAGCTTGGTATTTTACTCCATATACAAGGAAGTTTCCTGTAAAATTCAGACTCGATACTAGGACTGAGGCTAATATTATCCCAGCACATATTTTAAACACATATTCGGGGTCCAGTCTACATAGGCTAATTTTATGCTAGTAACATGTGGTGTCTCTAAGACAGAATCTGAAAGAGAAATCACCTTCACCGTAGCAACAGTTTTTTACAAGGACAGTTTTTTACTATTGAAGTGTCTAATAACTATTGAATAAAGAAGCTGGCACTGATCTCAACCTAATTCAAAGAACTGGAACTGTATGCCTCTATGCACACACCATCAAAGAAGAACTAGTGTTGCCAAAGTGTAAGAAAATATATGTCGGAGGAAGGTACAAGCCATACAGCACCAGGCTGGCTACACACTCACTGTGCTTGGGGTGTCAGCCCCCATGATCATTCGTCGTTACTGTCTGTTTCTAGCAGGAAGCTCCATAATGCGATTCTCTCTCTCTCCGTCCCCCCCCCCCCCCGCTGTCTCCCAAGGTTAGGCATCATTTTTCCAGTTACTTTTTGGTTATGTAACCCCCTCCCCCCAAGATAAAACGGCACTTCAGGCGATTTTAGGGATGGCTGGATTTCTAGTATAGTACATCCCAAGTGAAGCAGCTTTGATGGATCCCCTGAGAAAGTTGCCACAGGATGACATAATCTGGCAGTGGGCACTATAACCAGACAAGATACTGCAGCAACTGAAAATGACAGGCTGCAGCGCACCAGTAGTTAAATTCTGTGATCCTAACGAGGAGCTCACTATTCAGACAGATGCATCTAAAGGCTGTTTAGGAGCCTGCTCATTGCAAGATGTATTGTGCCTATATTATGTAACAGGGGCAGAAAACATTACACCCAAATTGAAAAAGGACCGTTGCATTTTCCACCGAAAAATGCCATCCCGTACTGAACAAGGTGCTTGTAACAAGGTCCTATTCCCCAGCCTCCAAAGGACCCACAGCCCAACCAACAGCCTCTTTTATGCAGTTTTGTTGTCCAAACTTAAGTCAAATCAATAAAACCACAGTTCCCTGGGCTACAGCAATAAAACCACAGGTCCCTTCAACTGCTCCTCCCAGGGGATGCAGTCAGATCTTACTCAGCTGGGCTCCCTATTCCCAGGGAGCAGGTAGTGAGAGCTCCTCACCCTGGCTCCTCCTCACCTGATCTCTCTGACTCTCTAAGCCCAGGTGCCCTATTTTAAAGCTCAACTGGGATCAGCTGATCACTGACAAAGGCACTGGCCTTGTTCCTTCTTAAAGGGAAAGTGTCACCCTGTGACAGTGCTGAAATCCAAGTGCAATCTGATCATAGAATGGTAGGACTGGAAGGGACATTGAGAGGTCATCTAGTCCAGTCCCCTCTACTCATAGTAGGAATAAGTATTATCTAGACCATCTTTGACAGGCGTTTGTATAACCTGCTCTTAAAAATCTCCATTGATGGAGATTCCACAACCTCGCTAGGCAATTTATTCCAGAGCTTAAGCACCCTGATAGGAACCTAATGTAAACCTCCCTTGCCGCAATTGTAGCCCATTGCTTCTTGTCCTACCCACAGAGGTTAAGAAGAACAATTTTTCTCTCTTCTCTTTGTAACAAGTTTTTGTGTACTTGAAAACTAATATCATGTCTCCTCTCAGTCTTCTCTTTTCCAGACTAAACCAATCAATTTTTTTCAATCTTCCCTCACAGGTCATGTTTTATAGACCTTTACTCATTTTTGTTATTCTTCTCTGGACTTTTTCCAATTTGTCAATTTCCTGAAATGTGGCATCCAGAACTGGGCACAATACTCCAGTTGTGGCCTAATCAGCACGGAGAAGAGCAGAAGAATTACTTTTCATGTCTTGCTTAGAATACTCCTGCTAATACATCCCACAATGATGTTTGCTTTTTTTTGCAACAGTGTTACTCAGTCAACTCATATTTAGCTTCTGGTCCATATGACCCCCAGATCCCTTTCCTCAGCACTCCTTCCTAGGTAATCATTTCCCATTTTGTATGTGTGCAACTGATTGTTCCTTCCTAAGCGGAGTACTTTGCATTTGTCCTTCTTGAATTTCAGATCATCATAAATCACTCGAGACCATATTCCTGAAACCCCTTGGGAAGCCCCTTGAAACACATGCTATTGCAACTACAGAGAGATGATCTGAAAGTTTTACACACAACTGGTAAAGAAATGCTGATCTCAAAACACACAATCTAAGGCTGTAGTGTAGCAATCTACAGAATCAGATTCTGAACTCTTTGGAGAGAAAGCTGTTTATGATACTGACATCACCTTGATATTAGGTACAGGGATGCTACACAGATCACAAGAGGACACATTAAAAGACACTCATCCACAAGCCTTGGGAAAACCTATATACAATAGCTGGCCGTGGAAGGAGGAGACAATGCCCTGTTTGAGCATTAAAACACATGATTGCTAAGAGATAATGTATAGCCCGAGAGTGGCCCAACGCATAATGATACTTATTGAAGTACGTAACTTATGTTAAGAACACAGGGCAGCCAATCAGAATCATCGGGCGGGAGGGATAGCTCAGTGGTTTGAGCATTGGCCTGCTAAACCCAGGGTTTCGAGTTCAATCCTTGAGGGGGCCATTTAGGGATCTGGGGCAAAAAATCTGTCAGGGGACAGTACTCAATCCTGCTAATGTAGGCAGGGGACTGGACTCGATGACCTTCAAGGTCTTTCCAGTTCTAGGAGATTGGTATATCTCCATTTATTTATTTTTTATTTATTTATTTATTATGGCCTCACTAGATTCCTAATACATCAGAGCACAAAATAGTTGCAGGTATCTTTGCCTTCAGCAAACATTTGTGATGACATTAATGATGGAGCACATGCAGTGGTTGTCATATTTATAACTCCAGATATTCCAAGGAGTTAGAGAATGATCACATTCCATTTGTAAGCAAAGAAATGGGTAACGTTGCAAGGTCTTGCAGACTTGCACTCACATTTCAATCCAAGATATCTGCATGGCATGGCAGAGAGACCCATTCAAATAAAGAAATAGGTGTTTAACAGAATAACTGCATCAGATAAAGTTTCACACTCAGCTCTTTCCAAGTGTGGAATGGAGGGCTCCCAAGCACAGCTCTGAGAACAAATCTTCCCTCATCGTGTGTGTTACTAGACCCCTCCACCTCAAAGAAAGCTCTTGCCTCACTGAAGCCATTGCAAAACAGGTGGAAAAAACACAGTGAACAGACAGCCATACTCCTACCTGTCTTCTAACTCAGAGATACAGTCTGCATGGAACTCTCACTAGGCTGGCTATCAGGAAAAGTAGTAGATATATAGTTTAAGAGCCCCATTCATGCCATGTCAAGATGCCTACAGAAAGCAGAAGGCATCTCTGACCCTGGTCAAGCTACATCAGTAAAGGATACAAGGCAAACACCTGCAGTGGAGGGATGAGCTCAATACACCTCCCTAGTATCAGAGACAGCCTCTAAACTCTCAGACCCCGTCACCTCAAGGCACAGCACTCAGATCACAAGCTGTGATAGGCAAATTTACTAGGAATGGATGAATTATTAGGAGCCTTAGGGACACGGACTTGCAGAACTCTTCACAGGAATTGTGTTTGGATACAGACAGAGCCCATGATAAGGAGTGAGCTCCATTGGGTCACATGTTGACAACCTCTGTCCAAGGCAGATGAAGATACAGTTGTGAGCAGTTATCGATAATGCAACAGATGGCATGTGTCGAGTCGGTGATAATGGTATTGTTTGTTATATAGTGGAGCTTATTGTGTTGGGAGGGAGGGGCTATAAAGTGCAAGAAACAGACACAATGTTCTCGGACCATGTTTTTGAAGGAACATGTACAGTGAAATATTCTCCTCGTTTACAGTAAATGGCGATTTCATGGGAACCAGGCAGACAACTGTCTTGATCTTTCTCGAGATTTTGCTGTTCTTTACTTTGGAGAGTAACTTCTGTAGAAAATATTATAATTCAGTCTAATCAATTAATAACAATAAGAACGAATCTCTTAACTTCATTTATTGCTCATGAATGGTATTGGCTTGGAGCCCTAGAGACTGAAGCCCACTATTTGTCTATCGCAGGGGCTGCGGGAACCGGCGGCCAGCACATCCCTCGGCCCACACCACTTCCTGCAGCCCCTGTTGGCCTGGAATGGTGAACCGCGGCCAGTGGGAGCTGCGATCGGCCAAACCTGCGGACACCACAGGTAAACAAACTGTGTTGGCCCGCCAGCAGATTTCCGACAGGCCATGTGCCAAAGACTGCTGATCCCTGGTCTATAGAATAGGTAAAGCACATGCAGTGGCACTGCAAGCTTCCCTGCACAGCCTACCCCCTCCCCTCCCGCCCCATCCCAGCAGACCTCCAGGGCTGAAAGGGTAGATCAGTCTCAATCCTTAGCTTCTCTAATGAGATGACCTTTATCATGCAGACGCTTGTCTGATAGGAACTGAGATCACTAACTTGTTTCATATAAGACACCAAACAACCTTCAAATGGCAATCACTTTCAGTCTCTACTAACCTGGGGTGATAAAAACCAGTGGGCTACCAGTGAAAGACTCTCTGGTCCATAACCAGTCCTGTAAGTGATGCAGAATTTTTCCACGCCTCCATATTTTCATGTAGTGTCATCATCCATAAATTGTTTGTTTTGGAGCCTGAAGTTTTCCAAGCTCCCATTGCATCAACTGGTGTGTTGGTCCAGCTGTTTGTGAAATACTTTCCCGTTGTTCCTGTTGAGCTCACTCACCACATGTTTGTTTCTGTTTTCCCCTCTGTTATGCCACCAAGATATGTGCTGTGATTTTTGTCTTTGTTGTTTGTACATGCTTTTGCTTCCATTGATGGTGTCTAAATTGAATTCCCATACAAATGCCCTTTGTTTCAAAGGATGCTAAGAATGATAGTACTTAGTTTTGCTTTGAAAGATGGTACAGTTTGTTCACATTTTATTTCTATGGAAGTCAACGGGAGCTTTATCTGGCTAAACAATGCAGAGTCACCCTACATTATGTCAATCATAGCTCAACTTTGGATTTAGAGAGCTCCTGAAAATAGGTGTTGGGGTCTCTTGTACACAGAACACCTACTACTTCCTATCCAGTGTGGGTCACAATCTCTCTCTTTCTTTGCCCGTCACAATGTTTGCCCTTAAATGGCATTAGAGGGTTTTTGTAGACTGGGTCTTTACCAATTCACATTACAACTCTGATCATTAAACATTGCTTGCCTTTGATTTTCAGTAACCAGTAGGAAACACGAAAACATGGTAAAGTTATATGATAGATATATATATAAATATATGTATATCTGTAAGCAGAGTCAGGATCAACTCTACCCTGACATCTGGTGGTGAGTTGTGGTGAGTTGTGGAAAAGAACTTCAGGGGCTGATCTCATTTGCATAGGCACACTACCCTGCCTAGATGGTCACTTTGGCTTCTATGGGCTCCCCCGTTTCTCTGTTATTGGGTAGGAAGAATAAAGTGTTGTTATCCTGATTATGTAAATCAATGACAGTGGAACTGTGCCTGGCCTTTTATCACAGAGGGACTCACCATCAACTAAGTAGCACTTGCTAGGCAAGGGACATGGGTTTCAAAACCCAGTGAATTGAGAGGTTTGGGATAGGTATTTGCACCTGGGGGTATGGGCCCCTTCTGAGGGCCCTAAATGCTAATTGCATCCCCGGCTCTCTACTGTGTAAATAGCAGAGCTAATTTTGATTCCATTAGGAGCCTGGTTGCAGAGCTGAATTCACTTTGGGCCAATGATGTACCAGCACTGAGGTTCCCCTACTATGAGCTGAAATCACTGAGTACTGTGTAAAGTAGTAGAGGGGGCTTAAAGATATATTGGTGAGAGGATGGTTACTGGAGAGGAGCAGCTGGTGGAGAGGAGTAGCTTGCAGGACGGCTACTGGAGAGGAGCAGCTGGCAGAGAGAAGCGGCTTGCAGGATGGCTACGGGAGAGGAGCAGCTAGCGGAGAGGAGTGGCTCGCTGTGAAGGCTGCAGCCGACTTCCAGAGAGGTGGGGCTTCAGCCATCAGAGCACGTAAGGTGCCCCTTTACCTCTCCCCCTTTCCACACAGGCTGGGGGTGGGGAAACTCTGCAGATGAACTTTTGAAATCTGGGGCTGCACTGACCAGGGACAGAGACTTTGGGATTGTTGGACTTTTGGAACTTTGGGTGACTTTTGGATGGCTGGACTCAAGAACCAAAGGGAAAGGACACAGCCTAATTTGATTTGGGTGAGTTTTTTTGGCTCATGGTTTGTCTTATGAATCCTGTTTGTGGTGTTTCCCTAACATAATGCCACATTGTTTCTCTTTGTTATTAAAAGGCTTTTGATACACTCAGACTCTGTGCTTGTGAGAAGGGAAGTACTGCCTCTTAGAGGCGCCCGGGGGGTGGGGGGTGGTATATATTTGTCCCAGGTCACTGGGTGGGGACTCAAGCTGGTTTTGCATTGTGTTTAGAATGGAAACCCTAGATACCGAACCTGGTCCTTGTTGCTGCCAACTCTGATGGGCAGAAGGGTTATGTGCATATAAATTATATTTTGATTATTCTTTAATTTTTTAAAAGATGGTTTTATAGTAAATTTTGTCATTATCCTTTTTCTTTTAGATACAAACACTTCCACATTAAAGGGACATGGTCAAGATAAAAACATCAATTTAAAATAAAATGTTCTCAAGCAAACATTTCTCTTTATAGTGAGACAAAACGTCAAAAATTGCCTCTCTTTGTACCTGTGCAGTTTTGTCCACACAGTCCCTTGCATGCACTGGTTTTGAGCGCTCTGACATATGTGCACAGATGACAACATTGCAAATATGAGCCCCATTTGTGTGCACAACCGGAAGGCAAATTTCCTAACTGAGATGTAGTCATATGTGGGAAAGTCCTACTAGGAAGTGGTGGAAGTTCTATTGCTTGGGATTTTTAGTTTAGTCAGAACAAGGGCAAATGGACAATAGAGAACAGCCCTGTATTATCTTGGCCGGGGTGATCCAACAAGTCTTTTCTGATTTCTAGATTTTCTGAATCTCCAAAGGGAATTACAGACAGAGGCTGGATTGAAGCCCCTTTACAAATTTGTCCCTCCCTAAATTTGGGACCCCAACTACTCAACAATTTGCCCCTAAAATGTTTATTTTTCATTCTCTTTGCTTGGGATCTCATGGTTAGTCTAGAAGAATCTGTGTGGCTTGTTAAGAACATGAAAATAGAAACAAGCACATAGAAATTCCTATTGCTCTTGAGAGGGCCTACTGTCTAATGTCCTGCAGAATTGTGTCTGGGCCCCATCTGTCAAAATAACAGCTGCCACTTTCCCACCGAGTTAGTTTGATAAGACCATAGAATCAAACGTTACAGCCGGAAAAGACCTATTTATAACAACAATCAGTGCTGCTATAGCCCCTTTCAGCTGAAGCCCTGAAGACACTTTAGAAGTATTACTCACTTAAGCCTCACTAGACCCCTGAGTTAGGGTACACCTCAAAATTAATACAGTTATTCCTGGTTGTGCCACCAATTCACTGTCCAACATTGGTCAAGTCACTAATCCCCATTTTATAGATGGGTAAACTGAGGTTTGGTTACTTGGTCAAGGTCCCACAGGTAGTTGATGGCAGAACCAAGTTGTTAAGACTCTCAGTCCCCTGCTTTGATCACAGTCCCACACAATTCCATCTCTTTGCAGGATTGCTCCTTGCAGGATAGTCTCTAGGGCTTGGTTCACTTTAATTTTAATTGATCCTTAGCTGGTGTAAATCTGCTGAAGTCAGTGGAGTTGTGCCAGTTTGCACCAGCTGAAGATCTGGCCCTTTACCAGCAGCAGCAGCGTGGATTGAGTTAAAGGAGATTGTCTCAGCTGACAGTATTTCAGCATGTAGTCTGAGAGTTTACTGGCAGAGGGATATTTATAACACTGCTGGTGTCTGCACTGGGCACACAAAGCACCGTTTACGTTGAAAACAAGATTGGGAAACACTGGTCTGTGTGAAAGCAGACTTGTTCCCAGCAGCTGGGAAGAATTAATTATACACAGTTTAACAGATTGGCACCTTTGATCAGTATAACTTATATTTTTTAAGAAGATGATAGATTGTGTAACAATCTGGAAAAATAACGTGCTGGGACGAAGGCGCTCTTTGGAAAGTTGGAGCCAATGACAAAGATAGAAGGTGTAGATGTATTAATGTACAGTCATAAAGCAGGATGACACCTCTGACCATAAAATGCTGATGATATTGTATATACTTTGTTAATAAACCCTTGGCAGGGTTCACACAAAGGCTGGAGTTAACCATTATCATGTATTATTTATAGAGTGCTGTCAGTATGCACATTACTGTGCAATAAGTGACTTCTAAACAGGTCCCCGAACAGACAGTCTGAAGGACCTGCGGCAGACTGATCTAGAGGAATACGTTTGGGATGCAAATCAGGAAGGCCTGAGTTTTAAATCACACTCTGCCGGTGACCCACTGGGTAGCCTCAGGTAGTCTGCGCTGCAATAAAAGACCCGCAACATGGCTGCAGCTGGCCTGGGTCAGCTGATTTGGACTCGCAGTGATTGGGCTCCAGGGTTGTAAAATTTCAGTGTAGATGTTCGGGCTCAGGGTGGAGCCCAAGCTCTGAAACTCTGCAAGGGGATGGGATGCGGGAAGAGGGGGTCTCAGAGCCCGGCCCCAGCTTGAAGCAGAATGTCTGCACTGCAATTTTATGGTCACACGGCCTGAACCCTGCAAGCCCAAGTCAGCTGATCTGGCCTCCGAGACTCGGTGCTCTGTTTTTTTTATTGGAGTATAGACATACCGTTGGGGTATGTCTACATTGTACATTAAACCCTCTGACTCAGGTCTGAGCCCAAGCCCTCCTTCTGTCCATGCACAAATCAGTCCGATGCAGGTCAGCAACCAACCACTCATGACCTGGGTCCTAGAATCTGCTAGGGGAGTGGGTCAGAGCCTGAGTCCTGCTGTGACTTGGATCTAGACCCTGTCATTTTACAAGCTGCAGTTGCAGCTGGGGCAAGCTGCAGACCCAAGTCAGAAGGTCTGCGTAGTGCAATACAGACATGTTAGTGTGGCTGTGAGAGTTTGGTCCAGCAATTGTAAGCCCAGGTTTACAACGCAATGTGGACGCTCCAATGTGGGTTTGGAAACACTGAGTCCACAAGCCCAAGTCCCACTGACCTGGATTTATCATGCAGTGTAGACATACCCTTAATATCTCTGTCCACCCTTGACCAGGCTATTAGGGCCTTACATAAAAGCGATGATTTATTTCACCCGTCTGCACTGGAAACTGTAGATATTTGTGCTGAAGTGAGGCTAGGATTGCCAATTTTGGTTGGACGTATTCCTGGAGGTTTCATCACATGACATAATCTTTAATGAAAGATGAATCTTTAATTCCTGGAGATGCCAGGCCAATCCTGGAGGGTTGGTAATCCTAAGTGAGGTGCCATGAAGTCCTGTGTGCTCTTATCCCACTGGTGCCAGTGATAGCATGTCTTCTTTTCCAACATGGAATCTGTGACCGGAGGAGATGGTGCGTTAGTAACTTTCAGGACATTTGCAGAGGAGAGGATATTGCATAACACCTGCTAATCCTATTATCCAGTGTCCCCAAAATAAAATACATTTCTGAGATAACTTCCCAATATGTATCAAAGTGTTAGATGCCCAAGATGATTATACTAGTGTTTGACTTCTGCACTGTGCATGTTTTATATATGTCTGAGATCATGTTTGAACTGCATTGTCAGTGTCTGGTTTATTTAGAGATTATTAGTGACCTCAGAGTATTGATTGTGTCTTCTTTCATGGCTCAAGCAGTCGGCATCCTTTTTTGTAAATATTAATTGTTTCTTTTTAACATTTTTCCTCTCTTTTCTTGTATTTGTCTTGCTCTTTCCAAAGAGTGTCTCTCTGTTGCACCCAAATATTTAATAGCTCAGTGTTTGCTAAATCCTTCACAAGGTGTTATTTTGCTGCTCTGTTCGTCACCAATAAGGTTTTAGTAAGATGATCTTCCACATTAGAAGCATAACCGCGTTGTGCATAAAGTGAATTGAATGTGACAAAGAACTTATCAGCAAGGGGACTATAGGAAAAAGGTTATTCTTAAGACATTCATTTAGGGTAGGAGACATAGTTTTTTTATAAATAACTAGCAAAAACACCCGGCGTTGCTTGGGTGTGTTGGAGGGGGAAATGGGGGTGAGCGAGTGCGGGGTCCATTGGAGAGGGGGAGGAGGGAGAGAGCTGAGCGAGTGGGGGGCCCATTGGAGACGGGGAGTGGGGAGAGAGCTGAGCGAGTGGAGGGGCTGTTGGAGTGGGGGAAAGGGGGGAGATTTTAAAAATTTTCGATTCTTACCTGAAGGGGGGGAGAGCTGAGCAAGTGCGGGGGCCGTTGGAGGGGGGAGAGAGGAGAGAGCTGAGCGAGTGGGGGGCCCTTGGAGGGGGAGAGAGCTGAGCGAGTGGGGGGGGCATTGGAGGGGAGAGGGGGGAGAGAGCTGAGCAAGTGGGGGGGCCACTGGAGGGGGGTATTATTACATCATAACTATGTCACAGAGAAGAGCAGGTATTAACCTGCAGCCCATGTGAATGGGCTATAAAGAATTTCACCCCTAGGGGGCGTCAGAGGTGAGATTTGAAAAAATTTCAATTCTTACCCTGATTAGGACCCTAAAGCCTATAACTGTACCAAATTTCAAGTCTCTAGCTCAAATGGTGTGGAAGGATTAAGGGAACGTACATACATGCATGCATGCACGCACGCATACACCATTTGACTTTTATATATATAGATGAATGCTTCCCAGAATCAAAATACCATGTTAAAAGGTTGGTGCCAAGGGGAAATCCATTAATAATATTTCTTTTCATGGTCAAGTTTATTGTCCCCGAATACAGAAATATTGTCCTCTTAATCCAGTACCCTCCCTCCTAGACATACATAACCTTTGGGAAGCTTGTCACTAGTTTTGGCCAATGGAATCCAGTGTGCAAGGTTGCCAAGTGAAGCTTTCAGCACAGCCTGTATTCAGGAGGGAGTGCAAAACAGTGTGAGAAGGAGATTTGGTAAACCAAAGTGTTGTCAATCCCACCCAGGAAAATAAGGTCGTTGTAGGGTATATGAATCAGAGAGGTAGCCGTGTTAGTCTGGAATAGCAGAGGTAACAAAGTCCTGTGGCACCTTAAAGACGAACTATAAAGTTTTGAAATATAAGCTTTCGTGGGCTAATACCCACTCGACGAAGTGGGTATTAGCCCACGAAAGCTTATACTTCAAAACTTTATAGTTCGTCTTTAAGGTGGCACAGGTCTTTGTTACCTCTGTAGGGTATATGACATTCTGGCACACAGAGACGTAATAGAATCATTGTCAATTTGTATTAGGAAGTATGTCCACCAAGATTAGAAACTGGAGATGCTCACCAGATGTTCACATGTACATACACACATGTACCAGAATAGTGAACCTATGACACAGTGTCAAGTCCATTGGCAGGATACCTCAATTGCCAGCATGTGCATCTATGGACAGGAGGAAGATCAGCGCCATTAATGTGTGCATGATGGTGGGATAGGGAGACTGAGAAGGAAGAGGGTGCCTGATTATATAGTTATTTTATCCTGTTTTATTAGACATTAGAGGCTTTCCTTTCTTTGGGCAAGGTTCTGCTACGCACATTCACATGGTGCAGTACCTCACTCCTTGGGTAGTCCCACCGCAATACTCCTCAGTTCCACTTTTATTCCTCAGCCACAGCCAAGGATCTAGAACACAGAGCCCTACCCCAATATAATATAGTAATATTACTGTGTAATCTGCTACAAGTGCATATTTGATATTTATTGGGTAGATGCAAACTATTTCCATGGCTGTACATGCAGTGTAAAATATTGATATAAAAATGTATTGCACGGTTTCGTAGCATGCCCAGTAATGGCCCAATTAAAACACACTTGCTCTCATAAAGTAATACCTTACTCTGCAAGTCATCCCACTGATTGCAATGGGACTACTCATAGAGTAATGCACTACTCAGCATGAGCAAGGATAGCAGAATTAGGCCCTAAAACAATGTCTTAATTTTAGGCCAGGGGGCAGTAGAGGATCAGTAGCTGTCCTTTCTGTTGATATAGAAATCCAAGGTAACTCATTTTGGCCTTGAAGCTAAATTTACACTTTCTTCCCTTTTGAAAATATACAGATCTATAAAGCAGTTAAGACAGAATAATGTCTTTCTATGGAATGAACTAGACGTTGCATGTCATTCCTTTGACTATGAAGCCAACCAACATGCAAGGCTCAATCATTTTGCCTTGTGGTTGTACACAACACTGGTATATGGCACTCTGTAATGCATTATTGAATAGTTGTCTATTGTGTCTCTGTTGGCCAATGTCAGCTGCATATTAAATAATTGATTGTGTTGCTCTCCCTCTGTATTCTGTATATATAACTAGCATAAGTGCCCGGCGCAGCTCGGGTCAGTCGGAGGTGGGGAGGTGGCAGACAGCTGACACCCCCTGACCAACCCCAACACCCACACCTCACCCCTCACCCACCCCGACACCTTCCCACCCCCCCTGACCAACCCTGTCACGGGGTCGGTCACTCACCCAGCGGCGCCCCCGTCTGGTCGTCACGGGAATTAGCTCTTTGACCCCTGGAGCGCCCTCTGTTGGCCGACGTCCGCTTCTCCACACTGGCCCCGTGCCCTTCCCGCACCCCGGAGCCCCTTGCTGAGGGTGCTGCACCCTGCAGTACCCCCCTGGTTTTAGGGTCTCCCCTCCCCAGGGAACCCACCACCCACTATCCCCAACTCGCCTCAGAATGTGCCACTGTCAGTCACTACTTGCCCCTGCTCACTGGGGCGGACTGCAGTATCATGGCTACTCATCACCGGCAAGGAGGGTTGGCCTGCTGCTGCTATCTCCGGCCCTAGGCTGCTCCCTGCAACCCTGGTAGTTCTGGGTTGGACCTTGTATCAGGCCCGGAGGCCTGGGGCTCGTGGCTAGAGCCCACCCAGCTCCTTCTGCCCTGCCCCAGCTCTGCCCTAACCCAGGTACCTGGCTTCCTCCTGCAGCAGGCCTGTCTCGCTCTGACTGCAGAGGAGACTGCCCCTGCTTCTCTGCCTCCCAGCCCTTATATCCTGGCTGGGAGTGTTTGGGGCGTGGCCACACAGCTGAGCCCAACTCCCAATCAGCCTGGGAGTTTGCAGGCTAGCCTCCCAGGCTATTTCAAACCCCTTTTGGGGCTTTTCCAAGCCCCTTTCAGTAGGGGGCGGGTGGACACCCCGCCACAAACCCCAACACCTCCCGGCTCACTTACCCCCCGACCAAACCCGACACCCCCACCTCACCCCCCCAAGCAAACCCGACAACCCCACCTCACCCCCCGACCGAACCCGACACCCCCACCTCACTCACCGTCCCACCAAACCCAACTCGGATCCGTCGCAGGGGAGGGGGGGGCAGAGCCGAGGGATTCCGGGGACCTTCGCAGGTGGGGGGGGGCACAGGGCTGAGGGATCTCCGGGGTTCCGTTGGGAGGGGGGAGGGGCAGAGAACTGAGGGATCTCCAGGGTTCCATTGGGAGGGGGGAGGGGCAGAGAACTGAGGGATCTCCGGGGTTCCGTTGGGAGGGAGGAGGGGCAGAGAACTGAGGGATCTCCGGGGTTCCGTTGGGAGGGGGGAGGGGCAGAGAACTGAGGGATCTCCGGGGTTCCGTTGGAGGAGGGAGGGGCAGTGAGCTGAGTGAGTGAGGTGTCTGTTGGAGGGGGTATTATGACATCATCACCAGCTAACTGCCCAGCCGATGTGATTGGCCCTGAAAGACTTTCACCCCTGGGGGGCGTCAGAGGTGAGGTCCGAAAATTTTTCGACCCTTACCAGCATCTAGACCCCAAGACCCCTCACTGTACCAAATTTCAAGTCTCTGGCTCAAACGGTGCGGGAGGACTTCGCAGTCATACGTACATACTTACATACATACACCACTTGACTTTTATATATATAGATACAGAAAGGAAAGGAAAGCAGCTTAGCTGCCTGCACTTGCCTTTTAAATATCAATACAGACTGAAATATATAGTGGCAGCAGAAGCTCAAAAGTAACCATCAGTCTTTACCGCTCCTGTAATTTGAGTTAGTAATGGTCTGTCATGGCACCAAATGCCAATCCAATGATAGTTTTGTAAAACAAGACAGAGTTCCTGGCACAGGATTGGTATCCACCAGCAGACCTGTGGGGCCCAGCACCCTTCCTCCCCACACCCTCCCCCCACATCTCCCCTGTAACCATCTCTCCTGTGCTAACATTCTTTTAGAAATACTTAGGAACTTTTCTTAGGCCTGGTCTACACTGGGGGAGGGAATCAGTATAAGTTACGCAACTTCAGATACGTGAATAACATAGCTGAAGTCAACGTACTTAAGTCTACTCACTACGGTGTCTTCACTGCAGTGAGTCAACATCTGCCATTCCCCCGTCGACTCCGCCTGTGCCTCTTGCTCCAGTGGAATACAGAAGTCAAAGGGAGAGGGCTCAGGGGTTGATTTATCGTGCCTAGACTAGATGTGATAAATCGACCCCCACTGGATCAATCGCTGCCTACCGATCTGGTGGGTAGTATAGACATACCCTCAGGTTGGGGTTCATGTCCGGACTACACCTCCGGGTGTGGAGCCTGTCCTTCCCACAAGCATTCTCCCCTCACTGTCTTCCAAGTGGCCATGCTCTCCAGCTGCCAAAGCCCAAATATGGGACAGAATCAATGTGTGACAAAGACCCCCAGTGAGGGGGACAAGAAATTATTCATGCAGAAAATTTGAAATTCTGTGGGATTCCTCCCATTAGTGTTCATAAGACTTTTGCTGTAACCTCTGTACCGAGTGTTTATTTCTGATGCAGATAATTTTTAACAGTTAAAAAGTGAGGAGTCATGAAGTTTTGGTGGAACGGAGTTAACTTTGGAACTGAAATTAGGGATGCTGAGAGGTATGCATGCACCCAATACATGGTCCTTCCCCTTGGGCAAGAGAAGAATGAAAATGATGAGCTTAATCCGTTGTTTACCTGGGAGCAGGTAGTACCCTTGACTGACACAGTGAAAAATTCTTGGCTGTGAAACCATGTGAACTGTACCTTTGCAGTGATGATGAACTGGCATATGAATGTGTAAGATGAGTGGGGGCAGATGAGTGGCCTATTTACCTGCATGCATGTTAGCACTTTGTGCCCTTTGGCTATTTCTCTGGGAACAAGTACAAGCTACTGACTGAGCTTGCCAAAAAAAAAAGAAGAAAACACAGAAAAGTTAACTGCTGCTTTGACCCTCCTTTCCAACACTGATGCACACTTGACTGCTTGGTTCGTGGTAGAATGGAATATGGTTCTCTCTCAATTTCTACAACAAGCTGTAATAATTTGAATGACTCCTACATTTCTGTGCTCTAAATCAAGTGTAAGCATGCCAGAAAAAGATGTGGGCATCTTTGTAGACATCACCACAAAGGTATTTGCTCAATGTGCAGTAGTAGTTAAAAAAGCAAACTAAATGTTTTGATATATAAAGAATGGGATAGAAAATAATACTAACATATTAAAAAATAGTAGATATGGTGGTATGCCCTTACCTTGAATACAATGTTCACTTCTGGTTACCGTATCTCAAAAAAGCTATTGCAGAAATAATAGGGATCTAGAGAAAATTATTAGACAGCATGAAAGACTTTTGTATGAAGAGAGGCTGAATAGATTGGGATTGTTTAGTGTAGAGAGAGTACATGGTACAAGAATACAAAATAATGAATAGAACAGAGAAGGTAAATCATGTAACCCTGGTTACCTTTTCATGTAATGCAAGAACATTACAAAGAGACTTTCAATTAAATTGATGAGCAGCAATTTTTAAACAATGCATAAGCAATCTCTGGACCTTATTGCCACAAGATACATTGAGGCCAAGACCTTAACTGGATTTACAAAAGGATTATACAGAAAGTTGGATAATGTAGAAATAGAATATGTGTGTGCATCTATGTGTACATTTAATGCTTCGGGGAATAAGACAGCCACTAATTGATGAAGTTTATGAAGAACCATACACTACGAGCAGGTTGTTCCATAATTTCCTTTTGAAGTTTCTTGCCCTTTTCTCTGAAGTAATGACAACAGCGTGTTGGGGCAAGGTGTGTGTCAGGCCCGATGTGAGTTGTGGCATGGTGTTCCTCTGCCAAATGGCACTGAGAGGCTCCCAGGGTCACAATATCCTGTCTCTGACTGGGGCCAGTTCTAAAAGTATCTAAAAGATGTCATGTGATGTATCATATGCCAACCGGTAACACACTGGTCATTAATATTTTTGTGTGGTGCACATGCAGGCAGTGTATAATTAGAGATACGTGATGGAAATATGTTCTTTAAAGGTGTTTTGCAAGCAATGCATTATCCCAGCCTGTCCCACAAAGGAGCGTTGTTTCACCTGTTTTCCTGTCTCCAGTGTAAACTGAGCCAGGTAATATCTCAAAGGACAATGAGAAGTACATCTATATATAAGGTAACAAAACTACCAAGCTAAATGAGTAGGGAATGGAGCCTGCATCCCCAGGAAATCTTCGTGTCTCATGAAACAGAGACTTTGGGAAATATAAGAAAGGGCAGAAAGCCATTTTGGCATTCATCACCTCTGGGACAAAGTGGGACTTCATCAAAAGTGGACCCTCTTGCTTGAAAACTCAGAGCAGCTGGAACTGACTGTAAGTGAGAAACCTGTTTAGACAAAGATTGTAACTTGCTGAAGTTAAGTTTTAGTCACTATAAAAGCATGTTTTGTTTTGTTGTGCTTGTAACCATATTTGTGTCTTTTTCATTTACTTATCATTTTAACCTCTCATTTTGTTAATAAACTTACGCGGGTTTTATCACAAAAGTATCTCAGTGCTGTGTGTTAAACTGAAGGGGGAAGCCTTTAACTAAACTAACAGGCTTGAATGTGCTTTCTTTGGAGGCAGAAAACTTAACAACTTCTGTGAGTATCCAGTGAGCTGGACAGACACTGCAGGAAAGATGTTATTGGGGAGATTTGAGACTCGAAAGGTATTGGTATCACTCTGCAAGGGGTGGTTGGTGGAAGCCAAGATGAGACCATTGTGCTGTGAGCAGGCTGCTGGTGTCAGGACTCTGAGCCAAAACTGCACAGCACAGAACCATCATGGGTTACAGGACAGGTGGTGACAGAACTCCTTACTGGTCTGGGTGAACCCCAAAACATCACAGATACTGAAGTGGATAGTCATCTGGTCTGAGTTAGTAGGACAATTCCTGTCTTTTAAAAATTGATTTAAATTTGAACATCCAAACATTTGTGAGCATCATTGAAATGATCTAATATTGTGGCATTTGCTCTAACGTCTAGAGCTTCATCACCACTAATTAATATGGAAACTTTTCATTCTTTTCTTTCTTCCTGACATCTGGGTTTCTATAATAACATTGACATTTGATGAATAACATTTCTAGGAATAGAGATTTGTAACTGTTTTCACTGGAACAATTACAACTTATGCCTTTCACCAGGAGATATAACTTGGTTGATCATGTAGTGGGTCAGTTATTGAAGCCACACTATAATATAATGAAATCGCTAATATGTATTTTCTCAAGTTGAGTCATAAAGTCATATTTCCTAGTATATCTTTCTGTGACTTTTCCTTTTCACTTGATAAAGTTGTTTTCAACTAGAAACTTTCTCAGGCCTTTGCTTGTCTACGTTACAAAGAAATACTTGTGTTCTGCGGTAATAGCCCCAAACACTACAGTATCAGTATTGTTAGCTGTTGTGGTTTGGGCCATTATTGCGTAATGCTGTAGCATTTTTATAAGGGGGCATTTTGAAGCTTCTTTAACTTGAAGTCTGCTACAATAAGTAACCCGTATACAAAAAGACAGTGAGACTACATGATGATGTACTGCTGTAATAAAGGTTGTATTAAACAGCCTTTCCTAGTAGAAGCTATGTATATATTAATAACATATATGTGTTGAAAGAGTTCATAAATACGTTTTGTGAGACAGAGTTACAGTTGTCAGTAAGCTTTTGTATGGTGGAATTTTGTTGTTGCTATGTGAAAGTAGGAACTGTAAGGTTAATAGAATACTCATTTAATTTCCCTACTTGGTGATTTCCATACTGCTTAATGCTATGCCTTTGGAATTCTTTTTAGATAAGATTACTTGTATAAAAGAAAAGGAATACATTATGTTGTAATATTCTATAAAGGCTATACTGGTTTCATGTTGAACAGACACATTTGTGTATATATAAACTTTTATATTCACAGCTTTAATCTGGAATCAGTATGGAAAGAAACTGTAGAAGACCAGGGGGGCAATTTTTTTGTCAGTTACTCTGGTGCAGATTTGCAGTAACAAGTCAACAGAATTGTTTCCTATTTACACAGATTTAACTGACAGCAAATTTGTCTCAAGATTCTGTGGCAGAAGGTATGTGGCACTACAAGAAAATGCCCTAATTCCATGGTGTTGCAGGGGGCTTATCTCGTTGCCGGAGGAAATTCACTCAGGTTGTAGCACTCCAGAGAAGTAGCATCCAATGGAGAGGTACACATATACTCATTCAAACTGGATTCTCCTGAGGCCAACAAAAAAAGAAAGGGCTTTTGGATAAATAGCCTGAGTTTAATCTGATTCAGGGCCTTTTTTCTTATCTTTGCCCCCTTGGTTATTTAGCTTGTTAGCAGGTGTGTTTGTACAGTGCCTACACAACCGGGCCTGGCCCCAGGCTTGGTTGGGGTTTTTAGCTGCTACTCAATACAAAATCATTACAATATAGTTCTACGATCAATTACTTCCTGTGATGCCAAAGGTTCTCTTGCCTTATAAATCTTGGATTAGCCTTTTTTTTTTTAAGAAAAGGAAATATGCGATTGATCTAACCAAGACATCAGTCTTCACTCATCCCCTCAGCACTTAACTTCAAGCTTAGTCGGGACTGAAATCATTTGTGTTGTTTTGGCAGGGATGCTACAGAATGGAAAGAAGTTTGATTCCTCCAGAGACCGAAACAAGCCTTTCAGGTTCAAGATCGGCAGACAAGAAGTCATTAAAGGATTTGAGGAAGGCACTGCACAGGTACAGAAGGATGAGACTGGCTGCATTTCAAATTAGCTGGAGTGCATGCCGCAAGTTCAGTCCCATAATGATGGTTTAACATCAGGGTAGGCAAGTCAAAATCACAGTCTATAGTCCTGGATGGTTTTTCTGATGATGAGATGTATACTAATGTAGTATTTCTTAGTCTTCCATTGATTATCCTAATTGCGATGGCCAGAACTCAGGGGTTGATCATGATGGCTAGGTTTTGCCCATGCGTCTCCACATGGGCTATGGAGGATGGAATCCTCTCCTGTCTGTAAATCACTCATTATCCTCAACCTCCTGAGCTCCCCCTCTACAAGGTAAGAGGAGGGTTAGCTTATAGATCCACCTCGTCAGTGCAACCCACCCAGCTCCTACAATGATCCAGCATGGTAGTGTGTCATGGAGCAGCATCTGTGCAGTTGCACAGTAGAAGGCCAGTCCTTCTGCATTTGATGCCTTACACTGAATTTGACCCTCACTGAATAGGATACTGAACTGCACTGTTAAGTCTCTAAGACATTCCACTCAGAACTGCACAATTTAATGTTCAGTGATCAGTGTTAAACCTAGGACAAGGACGCTGCCCTTAAGTCATTGTCAGTGTCTGTAGGCTGTGTGGCCGTCCCTTTTTGTCAGTCTCTGAGGGAGGCCACACCTCTTCGCTGTCGCATACCAGTAAAGGTGTTCAATGTGGGGAGTTAGCATCACCTAATGCTCTGTCCAGTGGCCGGGCAGAACAGTACAGCGGTCTGTGAGCCCCAGGCCAGGTCAGGGCAGTGCAGCTATGCAGTCTGTAAGCCCCATAAAGTCTAGATGCTCAGGTGAGGGTGAGCACCCAGAGAGTCTTGGGGCTCACTCAAGGCTGAGCGCCAATAACAGCAGATGGGGCTCAGGCAGGGTTGCCTGAGGAGCGCAGGCCTCCTGGCCAAAGGAGGGGAGGACTGCCACCCCAGGGGTGCCATGGCAGGGGGGACACAGGCCCGCCCAACTCTACCACATCCCAGCCCAGGGCCCTAATAGTGACGCAGTGGTCTGCCACTGGGCTAGTGGGGATCCGCCCGCCACACAGTGACCTTGTATCAGGCCAGCTCCCAACCAGACTGTTGCCTGGTTTCCCTGGACTGTGTCCTACTCTCGCCCCTCGGGTGTACCTGCATCTGTCGCCTTGGGGAGCTCTGGCCAGTCTGCACGCAGCAGCCCCAGCAGCTGCTCTGCGTCTGTCAGCCAGAATCCAGGGGAATCCGGCCAGTCCTCAGGCACCAGCCCTGGCAACTCTTCAGCATCTTGGCCGGCCAGGAGTCTTGGGAGCTTTGGCCAGTCCTCAGGAGGCAGCCCCAGCAGCTCCTCTGTGGGCTCCAGCAGCAGGCGGGATGCATCCATCTCCTGTGGTAGCTCCCGCACAACTGAGCTGCTGGGCCCGTATTTTGGACTTGCCCTTCCTGTCTCGGCCTTCTGCTTCCGATGGGGCGGACGTAGCTCTCCTGGTTTGGCCCACCAGGGGGCGTGTTGTGGTCCCTCCCTGTCAGTCTCTGAGGGAGGCTACGCTTCCTCGCTACAGTGTCATCCCAATAAAACCCAAATGAAAGCGATTTTAATATAATGCATGTTTCCCAGAGGCACCTTAGCTGCAGTGCCACTCTACGCAGAGAGAGAAGCTGGGCTGTTTGACATACAGAGCTAACAAGGCCAGGGTGCAAAGTCATTGGGTCCCAGAGCTCAGACTGAATGAAGGATTTTCTTGAGTTTGTTACTAATCCATAAAATGAGGTTGGGGAACAGGGCAAATAAGAACCAATCTGGATGCCAGTACAATCCGACCACTGTGCCCTTTCAGATGTGAATGGACAAGAATCCGGTTCCTAACCTCATTACTCCCATCTCTTGAATCAGAAATGGCTTGAGGCTAGGAGTTCATTCTAGGACTCCCGGAGTATTTTTAAGAATGTTCAGGTCCTTCCAACCGTCAAGTTTCATGCTCTAGCAATGGTAGTAAAATGTATTAGTTGTATTATGGTAGAACCTAGAGATAAGATCAGGATCCCCCTGTACCAGGCGCTGTACAAACATAGACTAAGTGACGGTTCCTGAAGAACTAATTAATGAACCAGTGGTTCTCAAACTGTAGGTTGCGACCCCATGTTAATGGGGAGCCCAGGGCTGGCTTAGACTTGCTGGGGCCCAGGGCCGAAGCTGAAGCCCGAGCACCATCATCTGGGGCCAAAGCCTGGGGGTTTTAGTTCTGGGCACCAGGACTCAGATTACAGGCCCTCGCCTGGGACTGAAGCCCTTGGGCTTTGCCTCACGCCCTGGGGCTCGGACTGGCTCAGGCTTTGCCCCCCCTCCCCCGCCCCTTGCCAGGGTCATGGAGTAATTTTTATTGTCGAAAGGGAGTCACGATGCAATGAAGTTTCAGAATCCCTGAACTAGACAAATCAGCAAATGATTGGAGGGAAGGGATATAACACAGAGTGAATAATGTGGTGGTTTGCAAATGTCCTGTGACATGCTTTTTGTTTAGTGATGTAAATGTTGGCACAGAGAGACAGGATGTGTAGATGCTTAGTCCTGGGACTAGCATGAAAACTCATGATGGCGTCCCAAAAATAGCATGAATCTGAAAGACCATTTAAGGTCAAAAAGGGGAACAGATTTATCCCTGTTAGAAGCCGACTCCACTAAAGCTCTGGCAGTGATTCCACATAAGTCAATTTATAGCCCTGAGAACACCCCCTCTACCTTCCCTAAATGAATTATGTAGCCTAAATCCTTTTCAATAATCTGCCTAGAAACAAATTACCCTCTAGCTCCGCCTAGTGGATTGTTCCACTAGGAATTAATAACAATTACTGAACACTTTGCCAACACCTTCCAGCTCAGGATCGCAAAGTGCCTTGGGAACATGAACTCATTAACTCTTGGAACTCACTTATGAGGGAGGTTGGTAGCATTATCCCCATTGGCTAGATGGGGAAACCGGTAGAAAGAGGTTAATGGGCTGAAGATTGGAGACAATGATGTCAATGGAAATGGGAGATGCAAAGCACTCTGGAAATCACCTGGTGGCTTCAGCACAGCAGTTCTTCACATGCGTCCCAGTCAATACAAGCACATGCTTACAGGCCTTACTGAGTTGGGGCCTTTCTGAATCCAGGCCTGTTAGATGTTGAGAGTCTCTTGTGACTTGTCAGTGTCTGTAACTCCCATTGCAAGCAGCAGGTGTTGCGGGAGCTCTGCGGCTCACAGGAGGTCTTAATAAAGAAACAATGGGGACCTACGCTGCTGCAAAAGGGTATTTCATAAGGATACAAAACTTGTACTGGAGGATTATTAAATATTGCCAATGAGAGGACGTTATCCAGTGGTAAGGGAACAGGACTGGGAGCCAGGCCATCTGAGGCTAAATTGTTGGGACCAGATTTACACAGGTATTTGGGGCCTGAAGATGTAAACAGGCACTTAGCAAGATTTACAAAGCATCAAGTGAGTTAGGGGCCAAACTCTCACTGACTTTGCAAATCTGCTGCCTTGGCTACTGTATTTCTCCTAACACATTCTTTCCCCTTCTCCCTCCCCCTCTCCAACACCCAAATACTAGATGAGCCTAGGACAAAGAGCAAAGCTGACCTGTACACCCGACATGGCGTACGGAGCCACGGGCCATCCTGGAGTCATCCCTCCCAATGCTACCCTCATCTTCGATGTGGAGCTGCTCAGGTTAGAGTAAAGCCTTTCAGGGGAGCCGGGTGAAGACATCTGCTGATAATCATCCATTCTTCTCCCCTTCCCTATGGTAAGAGGAGGCTGCACTGGAATCGCAATCTTCCCTGCTTGCCAATAGCCATTGTAATGCCAATAGCGCCTGCCCTTCGGTTGTTTATCCCTTTCCTTCTTTTTTGAAGTTGTGTCCGTATTTGTCTTCTATTAGAAGCTCCTTTGCTCTGAGAAAAATTTCCACCCTTGTAACATTTTTGAGTTGTACATTTCATTTAATTTGCATGTGATTAAAATTCACAATGGTAATTAAATATATATATATATTCCTTATGGGAAAACCACTGCCTTACTGTACACAAACCAAGACAAAAGGTGCTCAGACATCAAATGTACATCTCGTACATGAAGGGGCATTAGCCAAACAGAGTTACCTGCGCTGCCACTTTTTTCTCAACTTGTACGTGCTTGCTTGCTGCTGTTTTAAACAAATGTCTCATTTGAAAATTTTAAAAAAATAGGGAAACAATAAAATCTTGATACTTTACCATTTCTGTGCTGTTTCTTGTCCTTCACTTTTAACTCTCTTTCACACACACAAACGAATGAATGTCTGCCCGCCTCCACAGCAGCAGCATTACACACTAACGGTTTGCTTTGTGGCCCTGAGCAGATAAGCATGCTGGCTGTCAGAAACAGAGCTTTGAAATGGGCTAGCCCCATGCCTGTAGCTGAGTTCAAAACAATGACAAGAGTGGCCACTTGACTTCAGAGGATTATGGGATGTTTCCAGAGGCCAATCACAGCACAGTAATGCAACACATCATCCACTGACATCCAGGCATTCCAGCCAGGGCGCAGCAAGCTTTATGCTTCTTGTGGAGATGGATTAGCAGGAGCACTCCGGCTACAGTGCAGGTGCTAGAAGTGCCTTGCCAGTGTGGACACCTCAGGAGTTAGAATGCATTAAATCAGCCCCATGCACCCTAACTTGCAAGAGTAGCCAAGCTCTTAGGTGCATAGCACTCCCCAGTCATTGTATAGGAAGCGAGGCACCTAACTCAGGCTTTGTGGATCCCATTGTTGTTCCGGTGATTTTCCAAGTGTGGCAATGCCTAAGTCCCTTTGTGGATCTATGATCTAGCACCTTCCAGCTTTTGCTAGGATTTTTATCAGTTAAAACTGTGCCTTTCAGGCTTCGTGAACTGAATATATTCTCTCAACCTCATTGGGCAGCTCCTCCGACCTCCACTTCCTACTGACAATAAGAGTGGAGGCTGTTCAGCACCACTATTAGGTCTCCAACGAACTCCCTTAGATCGCTCGTTACAGCGGGTTGAGAAAGCTTTCTCATGAGCCACTCTTTCTCCCCTTAGTGGAAGCACAAATTTTTTTCCTAACAATTTGATTTTTAAAAATATCTGAAGGTCAGACTAGCTGTGCTGTGGGCTACTTAGGGAAATGAAGTCTAACAAAATATAATCCAGCATTCTAATCTTTACCAGGCAGCTCTTTATTCAACTGCAAAATGTGTTAGTTTATTTAATTGCGTCATTTATCAACACAGCACATAATTATTACTCCTATATAATGGACTGGAAAGACATACCATAGTTGCCTGTGTAATCAGATATGCTTATATTACTTATTTCTAACCACTTTATAGATGGAAAAACAACCTTGCAGGCATAATTTCATATCCTACTTCCTGAAAATTAAGCAGAAAAGAAATGCACAGATAACACAATTGTGGAATGCACCGCTGGTAACATCTGCCTTGAATCACCTCCCACCGCTATTCCTATAACTGAACTCATTTCCCTGTCCTTTGATACTACATTTCAAACAAAATCTTGAGCAGACCTCATCAAAATAATCCTCTGGGCATTTGATTTCCATTCCCTCTCTCTTGTAGGTACAAATCATTTCATTTTTACATGTACAGGGACACTGAAAACCCTGAACAGGCACCAGAAGAAATAGTAGTATGAAATGGAATATTTAATGAAAGGCCACAGCAAAGCTTTCATAGAAATCAAAAAGCTGCTGGTCTTAAGAGTTTATTGAAAGAATTTTTATTACTTATTATCCTACAGAATTGCCTTTAAAAAAAGTTCTTAGCCACCAAGGTTTCATCAAAATCAGACTCTGCAATGCAAGCAAAAGAATTCTCTTATGGACAGAGGAAATATATTTGCATACTGTTTAAAATACGCAAAACTGAAAGATGAAGTGGATCCAAATGCCAGTTCTTCACGAAATTAGTAAGGGCACAATCAGTCAGTGTTGCAATCCTCCAGCGCCTTGCAACCAAAAAGGCTGGGACACATGGTACCTTGTCTAGGTCCTCATCGTGCAATTTTCTCGAAGCTCCAGGACAGCTAAAGGTGCTAACTTTGGCTCTATTAACCCAATTTCACCCTAAATTACTCCAAGATATTGGGGTTGGGGGGAGAAGAGAAACTTACTTCTGAAGCATCATCTAAAAATCACAAAAGGAGTTGGCCTAAGAACCGAATTTATTTTTATTTGTTGGGTTTGGTGAAGACTGCTGGCCTTTGAGTAGATTTAGGACAGAATTAGTTAATGCTGAACACATTAAGTGTGCATAGCTTTGGTTCATATGGCTGTGATGGGGGAAAAGAGCAGGCAGAAAGCCACAGTGTAGGCAAGACAATAGCTGGCCAATGCAACAATAAACATGTAACTGCATAAATTGTCACAGTGGATTAGGCTGGTGGCCACCTGTGACTAGTGTGACCACTGAGATCATGCAAATATACCCCATCTTTGCTTTTATTTTGTTTCCAACCATCACTCCTTTTTTATTTATTCAGCTGGGGTATCTAGTCATAATCCTAAACTGAATCATCTGTGGCAAGGAATGCATCCATTAATTAATTTGTGTCATATCAGCACAGGGGACCCTTTATTGGAGTGTACAGGTAACAAGTCATAAACAAACAGCTTGATTTTCAATAGGGAGGGCCAGACAGGTGGGGTAGAAGGTTCAGACTATAAGGAAGAGATATCTTTCTGCCAACACATCTAACATGTTAACATGTTCCTCACCATGCTCTAGCTAGAGACAGAGCCTCAAAGGATGTTAATCTGAGGCCCCGGAGGGAGGGGCAAAGGAGCTGTCAGACTCTCCTATAAATCAAGGAATTAGTAATTTTCTGTCATACCTTGCCAGAATTAGTCACCAATGTAGAGTTGAAAGACTGCCTCCTATTTCTATCTGATTGCTCTAATGGGCGACGTACAATTCATCTGGTAGTTAAGCAATCACATTGAAGTACCATAACTGGCACCCCTTGCGGTAATCAAAGCAGAAGTACTAAAAATTGAACAGGCCTTACAAAAAACCCTACTCTATGGAAGGCTGTTCTGTGACTCAACAGGTCAATGTTGGAGACCAATTCTGTCAATCTAGCCCCTCACCTGAGCACTGAAGTAGGTGTATTTTAGTGTGTGTTGTGACGGAGTCAGTCCAGAAGGGTATAGGAGAGTGCTGGAAGGCAGGTATATCAGTCTCAGGATGTGCATGTCTCTGTTCCCTGGATAGCCAAACAAAGGCTACTCCAGGCCAATCAAGACACCTGGGGCCAATTAAGAAGGTTCTAGAAAGCAGCAGAAACAGCTAGCCTGATTGGGACACCTGAAGCCAATCAGGGGCTGGCTGAAACCACTTAAAAACCCTCCCATTTAGTCAGGTGGGTGTGGGTGTCAGGAGTTTGGGAAGCGTTGGAGCAGAGAGCAGGTTGAAGGCGTTGGAGCAGAGAGCAGTTTGGAAGGAGGCCCTGCAGTAAGAGTGAAGCAGAGTGTGAAGAAGCGGGGGCTACTGTGGGGAAGTAGCCCAGGGAATTGTATTTGGTGCCTAAAAGGTCAGCCATCTTAGCTGATACTATTAGGGTTCCTGGGCTGGAGCCCGGAGTAGAGGGTGGGCCTGGGCTCCCCCCCTTTCTACCTCCCCTAATTAATCACAGTGAAACTCTGAGGCTAGCACAAACCACCTGGAAGTGCAGTACTCACAGGGAGAAGGCCAAAGCTTTGCCACAGTGTATATGCCTAACATACACAATTATACAAAGATGTCAACATTTAAGGTAGTATGGGAGGTAGGCATACAGATACCATCATGATGGGCACTATGCAAGATCTCACCCCAATTTTAATCATTAGTCTGATGATGTTTACACTCATCTTTTAATCCCTCCAACATGTTAAAGAGAAAAGATTCTGGTAAATTAACATGGCATATAGGAAGATTTGCAAAACTGGCACACAAGCAAATTTTGGTTACACAAATGTTAGCTTAATTGAGGTGGGAATAAAACTAAGAGCAAGTAAGCAAATTTTGAGCATTGGCCAGTAAATTTTAAGTTTAAGAACTCATGTATGGTGATTCACCATCCTAAAGGATCTTTATCTATATAACAACAACATTTACATGTGGCAAAACATGTCTTTATATGTATCTGCATCTATAAGTCAAAACAGCCAAGTTATTTATTAACACTTCATTGCCCCCACCCAACCTGCTTCAATATAGCACATCAGCTTTCCACCCTGCATCCTCTTTTTAGCCAGTCACTGGCAACAAGATAACTTCTTATAAGACTGTCTACTAGACAGTTGGATATATTATGGGGCAATTCATATTTATGACTTGTAATCCAGACCTCTATTTACAGCCACTAGTTAAGAGAAGAGCTACACAAGGCAGAGATTTTTGTTTAATATAAGAAGCAGCCTTATAACAAACACAGGTTTCCTATAACAAAAAGGATAAGTTGAGTCAAATATTCCCATAGGGAGAAAAAAAGTAATTTAGATACAAATGTTTCGTAAGTGTCAAAATATACAGTACTAAATCCCTTTTCTATACAAAAATTGTGGGTTTCTTCCCATTCATTTATGGTGCTTTATATGGGATGAAATTCACTCGTGTAGCAAGTCTACACAAGGCCACTTACTTAGCTTTCATATTTAGGGTAATGCACAGAGTCTAGTACAAGCTATCTAGCGTGAGGAATTTCACCAGGACTGAATCACAAACTTGGTCATATTACTGGAAACAGACATTATGGTTATTCAGCAATGAATGACAGAGGTCTCCTCGATATCTAGGAGAAAGTGTGTCCACCTAATGGAATTACTAAAATTTAAGTAATTTGACCAAATCCAAAAGTGAACTACATTTATTTAGTAAATTCCAAACTTAAAATATCAAAGCTTCAAAATGAATAGTCTATGCATGAAGCATAGAAGTAAAAGGGTCAAATGAAAATAATCACACTTGGTTAACAGTCCTTATGAGGTTCAGTCCGAAAACACTATGGCAAAAGTTAAAATAATCATTCCAAAAGAGCTCATCTTTATTTTGGTGGGTCTGTGTTTATTCCGTATTTCTCCTTGAGAAGTTTCAGCTGCTCTTCTTTCTTCTTTGTGTCCATCTTTTGGAATGCCTGAAATAAAATCAACAAACTACATTAGAGAAGAATATTCTTTACAATTTATCTCTGAGTTTTCAATGAGGCCTATTAGTTACACTTCTTAGGAGACAATACTACAGTTAACACAAGTTACCATGTAATTACCAATGTTCAATTAATATATGGAAAAATATAATGATTTTAGGAGAAGTGAAAATAATTCTTGTCACTACCCTATAAAGCATAATTCCTCAATACTGGACAGTGCTCCAAGGAAATGTGGCCTAGAAATCTATATGCTTGTCATTGGGCAGAGAAACAATGTCAAGAGCTCAGAGATCATTTCTTCTAACCAAGATCTTTGCCTCCTTTGGCAGGGACCCCAAAACGAAGCCCGTAGGAAGCAATGCTGCAATCTGCTCTTTACAGCCCACCTTGCTTCCTCAAGTCCAGTCCAATACACATTTTCTTTGCACACACAAAAATCCAAAACGCTAAAATGAAACCCTGTTAACTCATACAGGCCATCTCCGTCCAAGTTCAGCATTGCTCCCTAGAATATTTAAATCAATAGCTGCAATAAATCCAAATAATTTTCATTTTAGACTAGAATGAAAAATTGATAGCATACCATATATTTAATAGTTATTTTAGAAAAACAAGTATACTTGCCCTGTTTGCATTGTAGTACAAGACAACAAGGTATCTGTTGCACACATTGAATCCTGACAGATGATCACAAGCGTTCTTGGCATCAAATATGTCTTCATAAACTACATATGCTGTTCCTCTAGTCTCTGGAGTGTTTCCACTGCAACGCAAGACCAGTTTTAATATTAAAACAATATGAATATAAAATAATTCCATTAACAATTAGCAGTGACAGCACAGATCATGTTACCTAATACAACTTTAATAAAAAGCAAGATTTCTAATGACTTTTTCTAGACTTTGAGATACATCCCGGCTTTCCACACCAATCTTCATTTCTGGCTCTAATTTTGTCAAGTGTGACAGCAGCAACTAGTATGCATAGTATGTTCCAAGGTCAATTCAGCTCCTCTCTAAGAATGATTATGAAAGCCTTTGCTTTGCATTAGGGCTGTCATTCTCGGAAAGCCAGGAAACTGTTACATCGGTAAATTGCTTAAGAGGTCAATCTTGTAATGTCAAATAAAATGTTTAAAGCTGAAGTACTGTGTGTTCTATCACTCCAAGATACCACGAAACTAGATGGATTGCTATTTCAGCATGTCACACAAATACAGAATGTCTACACTGCAATTGAAAATCCACAGCTGGCCCGTGAGCGCGGACTTAGGCTAAGGGACTGTTTAATTGTGATGTAGCTGTTCTAGCCCGATCCCAAACATCTACACCACAGTTTAACAGCCCCTTACTCTGAGCCTGAATTATCTGACAGGCCAGCCATAGGTTTTTAATTGCAGCTCTCACTGGCCACGGTTTGCAGTTCCAGAACAATGGGGGCTGTGGGAAGTGGCAGCCAGCATGCTCTTCAGCCTGTACCACTTCCTGCAGCCCCCACTGGACTGGAACAGTGAACCACGGCCAGTGGGAGCTGCGATTGGTTGAACTTGCGGACGCTGCACATAAACAAACCGGCCCGCCAGCAGATTTCCCTGATGAGCTGCATGCCAAAGGTTGCCAATCTCTGATCTATCCTATTCCTAATGGTTCTTAACATTGTTAGTTTTTTTGATTGCTACTGCACGTTGAGCGGATGTTTTCAGAAAACTATCCACAATGACGCCAAGATCTTTTTCTTGAGTGGTAACTGCTAGTTTATACCCCATTATTTTGTACGTATAGTTGGTATTGCTTTCCAATATGCATTACTTTACATTTATCAACACTGAATTTCATCTGCCATTTTGTTGCCTGGTCATTCAGTTTTGTGAGATCCCTTGTAACTCTTTGCACTCAGTTTATATTATTTAGTCTCCAATGGAATTAATCTTTCCCAATTCAGTACTGTTTACACTGCATTGATGTATTTCACATCTATTCTCTTCTTTGTTTAAATGATTAGACTATGCTACCATATGGAGAAAAACTACAATATTTATAGCTCTTCCAGTTTGACTTCAAAGGCAGCTCTGTGATTCACTGAAGGAGAACCTTAAAGTTCCACAAAGCCAGGACCGTTAGATCAACATCATTTACTATACTATTGTAAATTCCCACCAGGTAGAAGGATCTGTTTTCTCCAAAATAACTCTTTAAAATATTTAAAATGAAAACTAGCCATGAACTTTGTTCACACTGACCTCTGTCTTTGATATACTAAACTGTGAACCAAATTTATTCAAAAGCCACTAGGAAAAATGGCAGATCCTATTCAGTGAATGTTTTTATTACATTTTTATTGAGTACCAACAAAAATGAAATCCACTATATAAGAGTTCTTCACAAGACTGCTGGTTTGTCTAGGAGAAATAGTCATATGGCTTATTTCACGTCCAATTGCACAATCCAGTTTCATTTTCCCCTGCTTGTCAACTTTTATCCGCTATGAAATGCACTTTTTAAAAGAATCAGAGAGGTAACCGTGTTAGTCTGTAATTGCAGAAGTGACAAAGAGTCCTGTGGCACCTTAAAAAGACTAACTAAAGTAAAGCTTTCGTGGGCTAATCCGACGAAATGGGTATTGGCCCACAAAAGCTTTACTTTAGTTAGTCTTTAAGGTGCCACAGGACTTTTTTTAAAAGGGATGCTTACAACTAAAATCAAAACAAAGGAGTTTGGCATCACATTTCTGCAGAAAACAATTTCCTGCTGCTCATACGGATGAACATTTGGAATACTTCCTACAACTGTACCTGATACTTACGGCTACATTTTTGTAATCAAAAGACTTACACTCTGATTTGTCGAATAGGTCCATATTTTCCAAAAATATCATACATTTCCTCAGCTGTGATTTTGTATGGTAAGTTTCTGATATATAAAATCCGATTGACTTCAGGAGGCAGCCGAATCTAAAATAGAGACCACAGTTACATTTAGAATACTCACTTCTGGAACTAACACATCAAACGTAAATATCTCCCAGTACCATACACCTTCAGTCTCATGGACCCTTTTGTGATCACACAACATCCACTAACAACTACAGCACTTGCTTGTATGGAAAAACATTAGGAAAGAATCTGAGGTATCTGTAGCTCTATTTGAATGAAATTTAGTAGCTGGAAACCAGAAGAGCAGTACCCGGTGACCAGCAAGCTCCTTGTGGACCACAGTCTACTCTGAGACCCTATTGTCTAAAACAGGGGTAGACAACCTATAGCAGGGGTGCCAAAGGCGGCACATGAGCGGATTTTCAGTGGCACTCACACTGCCCTGGTCCTGGCCACCAGTCTGGGAGGTTCTGCATTATAATTTTAAATGAAGCTTCTTAAACATTTTAAAAACCTTATTTACATACAACAATAGTTTAGTTATGTATTATACACTTATAGAAAGAGACCTTCTAAAAACATTAAAATGTGATACTGGCAGATGAAACCTTAAATTAGAGTGAATAAATGAAGACTCAGCATACCACTTCTGAAAG
This sequence comes from Sternotherus odoratus, assembly GCA_032164245.1. Classification (NCBI taxonomy): domain Eukaryota; kingdom Metazoa; phylum Chordata; order Testudines; family Kinosternidae; genus Sternotherus; species Sternotherus odoratus. Next base: position 13,751,394 of record JAVMKO010000003.1, on the reverse strand, counting down.
GTTGCCGACCCCTGGCGAGCCACCGGGGCTGGAGCACCCAGCTGAGTACAGTAAGGGGGGGTTGGGGTGATGGTTAGGGTGGAGGCAGTCTCAGGAGAGGGCAGTCAGGGAACAAAGAGCAGGAGAGCTTAGATGGGGGGTGCGGTTAGTGGGGGGTCCTCGGGAAGGGTCAATCAGGGGACAAGGAGTGGGGGCAGGGGTTGGATGAGTCAGGGGTTCTGAGGGGGGCAGTCAGGGGGTGGGAAGTGAGGGGGGGTCGGATAGGGGGGCAGGTCCAGGCTGTTTGGGGAGGCACCGCCTTCCCTACCCAGCCATGCAATTTTGAACCCCAATGTGGCCCTGGGGCCAAAAAGTTTCCCCACCCCTGGATGAGATCATCCGACGGGTCCCTCCGCCCGCCACCCCCAGGACACGGGTGGGAAGTGCTTGGCGGCCCAGGACTAACGGGGGCGAAGCGATCCGCGGGTGAGCGGCGGGCTGGGGCCCTCTCGGAGCGCGGAACAAGCCGCCCCCGACCCCCACGTGAGCTCGTCGCCCCTGGGCGGCGGTTTGGGCGCCGGGGGGGGGGTGAGGGGCAGCGGGACGCTCCCCCGCCCCCGGCAGGCGCGAGCGGGCGGGGAGCGCCTCAGGCCGGGCCGGAACAGGGGGGCGGGACACTCACGTTGGCTCGCTTGGCCGCTTGCATCGCCATGGCGCCGGGCGGGTCGGGGGCCTTCGCCTAGCAGGGAAACAACAGCAGCGCCTCCGGCTCGCTCCTCTCCCTCCGCCAGGCGGGCCCGGATGCTATCCCGGCCTGCACCGCGGGCGCAAGGGGAAGTGACGCATGACAACCGGAAGGAGCCGAAGGAAGCAGGTCCGTTTAGGGGCTTGGCGCGGGGCGGGGCAGGTTGGGGGAAGTGACGTAACGGTCACGTGACTCTGGTCGCAGTCATTAGTTTGCCTCTGACCCCTCCCCCACTCCTCATCCCACTAGAGATGGGTGGGCATGACTCTTACTCCTACCTCTGTGCACAGTCATCCATCACACCTAAAAACAACCCCCTGAGCAGGCACGTGTTTGCACTGGAAAGTAAAAGTAGCAAGATGATGTCCTTGTATCACATAACTTTCTAGTCCAGTAGGCCCAGGTTTTAAAGGTATTTAGGGGCTGGTTTTCACAGGGGGGGGGGGGGATCAACAGCAGATACACAACTTCAGTTATAAAGTTTTGAAGCATAAGCTTTCGTGGGCTAATACCCACTTCATCCGACGAAGTGGGTATTAGCCCACGAAAGCTTATGCTTCAAAACTTTATAGTTAGTCTTTAAGGTGCCACAGGACTTTGTTACCTCTGCTATTCCAGACTAACACGGCTACCTCTCTGATTCTTAACTTCAGCTATGTGAGTCACGTAGCTGAAGTTTGCGTATCTGTAGCCGACTTACCTGCCGTCCTCACGGCGGCGCGCTCCCCTGTCGACTCCAGCTTGCGCCTTCCGGCGAGCTGGAGTTCCGGAGTTGACGGGGGCGCCGTGAGCGATCAATTTCTTGTGTCTTCACCAGATGCGAGAAATCGATCGCTAACAGATCGGCGGGTAGTGAAGACCAGCCTTAGGTGTGGCCGGCTGTGCTCTGCATCACAACACCTACTGCTTTAGGAGCCTAAATCTCAGTTACAAAAGGGATTTGGGCATTTAAGAATCTAAATTCCATCAATTGTTGGGGACAGTTAGGGTGGGGGGTCTCAGAAGGGGGTGGTCAGGGAACAAGGAGCAGGTGAGGCTGGGTAGGGTTCTGGGGGGCAGTTACGGTGGTGGGGTCTCAGAAGGGGGCGGTCAGGGGAGAAGGAGCAGGGGAGCTTAGATGGGGGCAGGGTTGCAGTCCCAGGGAGTGGTTAGGGATGAAGATGTCTTGGAAGGGGACGGTTATGGGACAGGGAGCAGGGGTTTGGATAGGAGTGGGGTCCCTGTGACTGGTTAGGGCGGGAGGTCTCAGAGGGGGCAGTCAGGGAACAAGGAGAAGGGGAGATTGGATGGGTTGAAGGTTCTGAGGGGGTGTGGGAATAGGGAAAGTCGGATAGGGGGCGGGACCAGGCTTCCCTACCCTACCCAGCCCTCCATACAATTTTGCAACCCCGATGTGGCCCTCAGGCCAAAAAGTTTGCCCACGCTTGGACTAGATGATCTAATGGTCCTTTCTAGCCTTAAACAGTAGGAATATATCTTTCAATGGAAATGCAAATAGATGGTTAAAACAAATGGCATTTTATTCAAGACATTCCAAGGCATGCAATGCAATTTGTGAGCTTAGACTGAACTACACATTAATGCAACACATTTCATTAATCTACTCAGTTTTGATGCTGTGTATATGGTACATGTCCTGTGAGAGATGCCTCACAACTCAGAACTGAAGAAGAACTTATTTCTTACTAGGAGACTGGGTAAAACAAAGAAAAAAGATACTGGTAAAATGAAGAAAATCACCTTAACTCAGTCTCTTGACATCACCCAGCTGTACTTTTGATGATATGAAGTTATAGGGCCTGATTCTATGATATGGTGAGCACCATCAACTTCTACTGGGGATGTGGGAAAAGGGCTCAACTTCCAGGAAAGTCACTGTGTGTAGAGGGTACTCAGCACCTTGTGGGAGACGCTCAGCATCTTGCAATATTAAACTCTTGTAACCCATCCAAACTAGAGCCCAAATGCCACCACACATGCATGGATTTATGAGCTGTAATTTTTGTGCATGAAGATGGTGGAACTGACAATTTAGGAGGCTGTTAGGTTGCACTGGTGGGATTCACATGCTGTGGATTATCCTTCTCTTTCAGAGTCTTCACCACGCACTTAGACTACTGCAGAATAATGGACATTGTCTTGCTTGCTTGGATGTGCTTCAGTACAAATTTCCATCTGGTTTTCTAACAAACCAGTCTTCATAAGCTTGATCAATTTTAAGTTGTTTGCAGATTTAGTTTTCCTTATCTTTGAAATAGTCCGCTAATGGGAAAAAACCAAATAGAAGACATTTTCTTTTTTAATATTTGCCATAATGGAAATGCTCCACTTGAAATCAACACTGGAATTTACTGTAATTGAATGAAAGGGATCATAATACAATTTACATCAGCATTTGCATCTGAATACTTAAAATATATGAATACCTACACTTACTATTAGTAACTCCAAATATATCTTCAGTGTGTCATTTGAAATAAACAGAATATTTCTTATTGTAAGATTGTGACATTAATAAATTCTTCTCTAAACACCCCTCGTTCAGATCAGCAAGCACTTTACAAACCAACCATATGCAGAAGTCTCCCCTTGAACTACATAAAGTAGTTATATAGAGAGAATATATAAAGCTACTTTATTTTCTCTGGAGAAAAAGATTACACTGAATAACAAAAAAAGATATGCAAAAAATAAACCTCTCCAAAGCTCTGTCTGACCTACCAACCACAAGCTAAGTTTACACTGCAATTACAGGTGAAACTAAGGGGATACACTGGAGTGCGCTAGCTTTAATCTAGCTTGCTCAGGTACTGTAGCATCAAAGCTGTGGCAGTGCAGATTTCAGCACAGACTAGCCGTAGGAATAGTTATCCATGGTTCTGGGCGAGCTTGTACAGTCCTGGCTGAAGCAAGCACTGTATGTCTACTCCAGCTGCAATCACACCCCATGATTGAAGAATAAACATACCCTGAGGGATTGTTTACACTTAAAACACTACAGCCCCACAGCTGGGCCACTGTAGCACTTCAGTGTAGACATTACCTTCGCGGATGGGAGGAATTCTCCCATTGGCATCGGTAATCCATACCCTTGAGAGATGGTAGCTAAACTGATGGAAGAATCCTTCTGCCAACATAGCACTGTGTACATAGGGACTTAGGATGGCTCAACTATGCCACTCAGGAGTGTAGATTTTTCACAGCCCTTAATAATGTAGTTATGTTGACCTACTTTTGCTCTCTACTCCAAGCACAGGAACTGAGTAACTAAGAATCAATAATATTAACTATAATGTTTTCAAATGGGTTTTATTAAATTAATCCATAGTAGCCCTACTAAAAATTAACTATAATTATAGGATTGTAAACAGTAAAAGCTTTTCTTTTTAAGATTTGATACAGATACCTTCATGTGTTTATTCAGTGGAAATTGACGGAGATTGATGGCATGTTTCCAACTAAACAACATAAGGTCCACTTTACTTTTCCTTTTCATGGGCTTTCAAGATTTTCTGAAGTCCCAAATGTTCCAGGAAGTTTGCTAGAATGAAATGCTGCCCCCCACTTGTAACATATCTCTACAAGTTACGTTCAGACGTACATGCACATGAAATAATTACCCAGTTTCTCTATAGCTTCCACACACACGCTGGGATACATGCCCTCAGAGTAAGTAGCAACCAGGATGTATGAATCTGTTTTCACAGCTATCAGACCTGTGTCCTCCTAGATAAAGAAGAAAACTGGTTAAAAGTTGCAGGGTTCTTTTAAGTATGTATACTATTTATCAATGTATGCTAGACAAGGATGTTTTCTATCTTTAAGTTGTGTGTCACTTTGAGGAAGAGAAGATACTGTTTTAGAGCCTAAATCAAGACTGATATTGATAACAGATATAAAGTCATTTAAGAGGATGTTTTATATATATTTGTATATTTTAATCAAGCTAAGCAATACCTGTGTTGGTTTTCTATTATACTGCATGTTTCCACCTTTATTCATAAATAATGCTTACAAAGCACTTTGAAGAGATAAAGTGCAATCCGGGTGCTAAGTGTAACCCACAAAAACGTGATTGTGTGTTGTGTATAATTTGAAAGAATCCAAAAAGGGTCTCCAAACTATACATATCTGAATCTCATTCATTTGCAATAATGAATGGAAGTCCCATCGGGAATTACTGAATTTTCTGAATTAGGATGCAAATGTGTGGGTTGCCCAGCATCTTCTGGGGGTTGCTGAGGACACTCAGCCCCCATATTTGAATTACATGATGTCAATTACTGAGTTAAGCATTTGCGTCATGGGATGTGAGGATTAGCCAGTTTAGATGCATGTGCACCTACCACCACTCAGCTATCTTTGAGGTGGAACATGTGTGCAGTTTCAGAGCTAAGAAGAACAGGGTAAAGCTGACTGTAGTGACTCAAGAGCGTAAGTACCAACCTCCGGGCAGAGTGTTAGCAAGAAGGACACTAAACCTAAATTGGTTGTGAGTTCTACTCTTAGACTGCACCAACCAAGTATCAAATATAAACTCCTCAGGCACTATACCACCTTTCAATGGGGTCACAGTCCCCTTGGGTACGCTGATCTATCTCGCCGCCCAGGTGAGCATACCTTTGTGACACCAAAAATCACATCAATACTCTGGTCATTCGAGAAGTGACAAAGAGTCCTGTGGCACCTTAAAGACTAACTAAAGTACTGAAGCATAAGCTTTTTGGGGCTAATACCCAATTCGTTGAATGCATCCGACGAAGTGGGTATTAGCCCATGAAAGTTTATGCTTCAATACTTTAGTTAGTCTTTAAAGTGCCACAGGACTCTTTGTCACTTCTGCAATTCCAGACTAACACGGCTACCTCTCTGATTCTGATCATTCAAGTTACTCCCAGTCCCAAAGGACCTGTCACTTAGGCCTTGGTTACACTGGCACTTTATACCGCTACAAAGCCTCCAGGAGCGCTATAACTCCCTACCCATCCAGACTGGCGAGGCACGTAGAGTGCTATAAACCCACAGTTATACTGGTCCTGGTAATCCTCTCTTCCCCGAGGATTAACAGCTATTGCGTATTCACTGCTCCGTATTATCTCCAGTCTGAATGGGTATTAACACTACAAGCGCTTTTGAGTGATCTCTGGAGACGCCCCGAGCCATTTAAGGCAATTGAGGTCTCTTCCCTTTGTTTTGAACTGGAGGAACTGGCTGGAGGAATGCGGAAGTACCTTTTCAGAGTTTCTCTCTAAACTCGGCTAACCAGTAATGCAAATGTTTACGAAGTGAGCCTGTGTGAAAGAGAAAACTAGCAGGCTCTGAATTTCAAAGGAAATGTGTCTCAGCAGCCGAAAATCCACTCGCTCCCTCCATCCGCATACACACAACACATTCCCCCTCACTCCCCTTGTTTGAAAAGCACGTTGCACCCAGCTGAATGCTGGGATAGCTGCCCATAATGCACCACTCCCCATGATGCTGTACGTGCTGCAAATGTGGCCATGCTATACTGCTGGCGGGTCTCAGGGTGGACAGGTTATAGCGCTATCCCTATAGGTGTGTAGAGGGCAGGTATAACCAAAACCACTATAAGGCTGTAAGTGTAACCAAGCCCTCTGCCAGGCCAATTGCATCTTAGGGTATGTCTTCACTACGACATTAGGTCGATTACCTTGCAGTCGATTTTTGGAAGCATATTGTATAAAGTCAATTTTGTGCATCCCCACAAAACACAGCAAGTCGGCAGCTCTGTCCACACAACTGTGGCAAGTGGCAACATAGCGAGTGGTGCACTGTGGGTAGCTATCCCACAGTTCCCGGAGTCCCCAGCAGGCACCATTTCGAGTGCTGCACTGGGTAGGCATTTAATTATTTCACACTCTTTTTTTCATGCCAATGATGCCATTTTGAGCAGTGCACTGTGGGTAGGCATCTCATTATTTCGGGCCCTTTCTCCGTGTTGACGCCATAGCAGTGCAAGCATGGAGCCTGCACAGGTCACTGCTGCAGTAATGGCCATTGTGAACATCTCGCGCTTTGTTGTGAACTTTATGCTGCATCGTATGCACAGCAATGCAATCAGGAGACTGACGACAGTGATCTGGACCTGGACCTGGACACTGACGTCTTTGAAAGTAGGGGGTCGGACAATATGGCAATTTTGGTGCCAATGGGGCAGGCTCATGCCATGGAACGCCGATTCTGGGCCAGGGAAACAAGCACTGACTGGTGGGACCGCATAGTGCTGCGGGTCTAGGATGACTCCCAGTGGCTCAGAAATTTTTGCATGCGTAAGGGCACGTTCCTGGAACTTTGTGACTTGCTGTCCCCGGCCCTCCAGCGCAAGAATACCAGAATGAGAGCAGCCCTCACAGTTGAGAAGCGAGTGGCGATAGCCCTCTGGAAGCTTGCAACGCCAGACAGCTACCGGCCAGTCACAAATCACTTTGGGGTGGGTAAATCTACAGTGGGGTCTGCTGTGATGCAAGTAAGCAGGGCAATCATGGATCGGCTGCTATCCAGGATTGTGAACCTGGGACATGTGCAAGCTACAATAGAAGGCTTTGCCGCGATGGGATTCTCTAATTGTGGTGGGGCTATAGATGGGACTCAAATCCCTATCTGGGCACCGGACGAGGGCGCAGAGTACAGAAACCACAAGGGGTATTATTCTGTGGTCATGCGAGCACTAGTTGACCACAAGGAACGTTTCATTGACATGTACACGGGATGGCTGGGAAAGGTTCATGACACTCGTGTGTTCAGGAACTCTAGGATTTTTCGACAGCTGGAGCAAGGGACTTTCTTCCTAGACCAGAAAATTATTGTGGGGGGTGTAGAAATGCCGATCGTTATCCTTGGGGACCCAGCCTACCCCTTAATGCCCTGGCTTATGAAGCCACACACAGGATCCCTGGACAGGGATCAGTAGCTGTTCAACTATAGGCTGAGCAAGTGCAGAATGGTGGTAGAGTGCGCATTTGGCCCTCTCAAAGCGCGCTGGCGAAAGAACAGTTACTCACCTCTCGTAACGTTTGTTCTTCGAGACGTGTTGCTCATGTCCATTCCCACAAGTGTGTGTGCGCACCGCGCATGCACGGCTTCCGGAAAGTTTTCCCCCAGCGGTACCCGTAGGGTCGGCAGGGGCGACCCCTGGAGTGGCGCCGTTATGGCAATGTATATATGCCCCTGCCGACCCTTCCCCGCTCAGTTCCTTCTTGCCGGTACTCCGACAGAGGGGAGGCGGGTGGGATTGGGAATGGACATGAGCAACACGTCTCGAAGAACAAACGTTACGAGAGGTGAGTAACTGTTCTTTCTTCTTCGAGTGCTTGCTCATGTCCATTCCCACAAGTGTCTTACGAGCAGTTACCTCGGCGGTGGGAGAGGAGTAGACCTAGTCCCTGCTGCCAGGATAGCCTGTCCCATGGCAGCGTCCTCCGAAGTCTGTTGTACGATGGCGTAATGCGAGGAGAAGGTATGGACTGATGACCATGTCGCAGCTCTGCAGATGTCGCCAATCGGGATGTGAGCCAGGAACGCTGTAGATGTGGCCTGGGCTCTGGTTGAATGGGCTGTCAGTGGCGGAGGAGAAACGTTCGAGAGGTTATAACACAGCGTGATGCAGGATGTGATCCATCTCGACAGGCGTTGCGAGGAAATCGGCAACCCCTTCATCCGTTCTGCCACTGAAATAAAAAGTTGTGGAGATTTACGAAAAACTTTAGTGCGGTCTATGTAAAAAGCCAGCGCCCTCTTTACGTCTAAGGAATGTAGCATTCTTTCCTTATTAGAAGCGTGGGGTTTAGGAAAAAACACAGGGAGAAAAATGTCCTGATTTAAGTGGAAGGGAGTAACCACTTTAGGGAGAAAGGCCGGATGAGGCCGTAGTTGGACCTTATCTCTATGGAAGACTGTGTACGGGGGCTCCGAGGTGAGCGCCCTGATCTCCGAGACTCGACGTGCAGATGTAATAGCCACAAGGAAGGCCGTCTTCCATGAGAGATAGGAGAGTGGGCAGGAGGCTAGGGGCTCGAAGGGGGGCTTCATGAGGGCCGTCAATACCAGGTTCAGGTCCCACTGAGAAACAGGCCTTCGCACCGAAGGGTACAACCTCTCCAATCCCTTGATGAAACGTCCCACTAGGGGGTTACTGAACACCGATGATCCCCCCACTTCTATGTGAAAGGCCGAAATAGCCGCTAGGTGAACACGAATTGTCGATAGGGCTAGACCTTGCCTTTTAAGGTCCAAAAGGTAATCCAGAATCAATGGTACGGGAGCTAGAGTGGGGTCTACATCTTTATCCTGCACCCACAGTGAGAATCTTTTCCACTTGGCCATGTAAGTAGTACGAGTCGATAGTTTTCTGCTACCCATCAGGACCTCCCTAACATGATTAGAGCACTGGCGTTCCGAGGCGTTTAGCCACGGATATTCCACGCTGTGAGGTGGAGCGCCTGGAGGTTGGGGTGAAGCAACCGCCCGTGGTCCTGAGACACCAGTGTGGGAAGGAGAGGGAGGGTTATAGGTGTGGACACTGATAGAGACAACAGCAGAGTGTACCAATGCTGGCGGGGCCATGCCGGTGCTATTAGAATCATGGACGCTCCGTCCAGGCGGGCCTTGAGTAACACCCTGTGGATTAGTGGAAACGGTGGAAATGCATATAGAAGACCCTCCCTCCAAGGGATCTGAAAGGCATCTGCCTCTGACCCTGGGCTGAGGTTCATAAGGGAGCAGAATCTCTGGCATTTCCTGTTGGTCCTCGTGGCAAACAGGTCTATGAGGGGAAGTCCCCACTGTAGGAAGATTGAGTGCACAACGTCCCCCCTGAGAGACCACTCGTGACCCCGAAAGGAGCGACTGAGGGTGTCTGCTAGGACATTCTGGACCCCGGGGAGGTATGCGGCTATGAGGTGGATTTTGTGTGCGATACAAAAATCCCACAGGGCCAGGGCTTCCCTGCACAGGGGAGAAGAGCGAGCACCACCCTGTTTGTTGATATAAAACATTGTCGCCGTGTTGTCCATCTGGACTAGCACACACTTGCCTTGCAACTGGTCCCGAAATACCTGGCACGCGAGGTGCACCGCTCGCAATTCTCGGACGTTGATGTGTAGGGACAGCTCGCTGTGAGACCAGTGCCCCTGAGTCCTGGAGTCTCCCAGATGAGCTCCCCAGCCGAGGGCCGAGGCATCTGTCCCTAGTGTGATCGTAGGCTGGGGTTTGCGAAAGGGGACCCCAGTGTTGAGAAAACTGGGTTGGAGCCACCAGTGTAACGAGTTCAGCACGTGATGAGGGAGGGTGACAATTAGGTCCAGTGGGTCCCTGCCCTGCTTGTATACCGACGCCAACCAGGCTTGGGGTGTACGTAGTCGAAGTCTTGCGTATGTCACCACGTACGTGCAGGCTGCCATATGCCCCAAGATGACCATGCAGTTCCTGGCCGTGGTGGTTGGATATTGTAGTACGGATTGGATTAAGTTCGTTAAGGTATCGGCCCGAGCCGGCGGGAGGAATGCCCTGGCTCGTTGCGAATCTAGCACTGCCCCTATGAACTCTATCCTCTGAGTAGGCTCTAGGGTCGACTTCGGTTCGTTTAATATGAGGCCTAACCGAAGGAACGTTGTCCTGACGAGATCTACATGTTGGATTGCCAAATCCCTTGAGTTCGCTCTGATGAGCCAATCGTCCAGGTACGGGTAAACATGCACCTGTCTCCGTCTGAGGTATGCTGCTACTACCGACATGCACTTTGTAAACACTCTTGGGGCGGTTGACAGGCCGAACGGAAGTACTGTAAACTGGTAATGTCGATCCGCTAACACGAACCGCAGGAACCTCCTGTGACTGGGGAGTATGGAAATGTGGAAGTAGGCGTCCTTTAAGTCGAGGGAGGCGAACCAGTCTCCGTGATCCAGGGAAGGGATAATGGTTGCTAGGGAGAGCATGCGAAACTTCAGCTTCTTTATGTAGGAGTTGAGGCCCCGCAAGTCTAGGATAGGTCGAAGGCCTCCCTTGGCCTTCGGGATAAGAAAATACCGGGAATAGTAGCCCTTGCCCCGGAATTCTTGAGGAACCTCCTCTATGGCACCCAAAGTCAGAAGGGTCTTGACCTCCTGAACTAGGAGTTGCTCGTGAGATGGGTCCCTGAAGAGGGACGGGGAGGGTGGGTGGGTAGGTGGAAGGGAGGAGAATTGGATAGAATATCCCACCTTCACCAGGCTGAGGACCCATTTGTCCGATGTAATTTGGGACCACTCTTGGTGAAAGTGAGATAAACGATGCCGGAAGGAACGGAAAGATGGATCGTCTGATACTGTATCGTCGCCCCCATGCGTACCTTCAAAAGTTAGGTCTAGCGTTGGGAGGTTGTCTTGGCCCCTGGTTCTGCTGGCCATTACGGGATGAAGAGCGAGGTCTTCCCCTATTGTTTCCCCTTCCGCCTCTTCTGTTCAAGTCTCGCCTAGGAGCTGGCTGATAAGGGCGAGGATGCTGTGTCTGTGGGGGCCTGAACGGACGTCTGAGTGGCTGTGGGGTATGAAGGCCTAATGACCGAAGCATAGCTCTAGAATCCTTCATAGAGTGGAGCTTCTTGTCCGTATCGTCAGCAAAAAGACCTTGCCTGTCAAAAGGCAGGTCTTGGATGGACGCCTGGACCGGAGGGGGAATGCCTGAGACTTGCAGCCAGGCACCTCTTCTCATCACGATTCCGGTAGCCATTGATCTAGAGGCTGAGTCCGCGGAATCGAGCGCAGCTTGCAGCGCCGCCCTGGATATTACCTTGCCCTCTTCCAGTACGGCCTTAAACTCTGACATAGAGTCCATGTGGATCTTTTCCTGAAACTTGCCGAGGGCAGCCCAGGAGTTAAACGCGTAGCGACCTAGAGCCGCCTGCTGGTTGGCGATCTTGAGTTGCAGGGAGGCAGATGAGTAAACCTTCCTGCCATATAAGTCCAATCGCTTCGCATCCTGGGATTTGGGTGTGGGTCCTGTGTGACCCTGCCTCTCTCTATGATTTACTGCATCCGCCACCAGGGAGCCCGGCGGTGGATGAGTAAACATGTGTTCGTAACCCGCTCGCGGTGTGAAATAGCGGCGTTCCACCCCCTTAGCTGTTGGTGGAATGGACGCGGGCGTCTGCCACAGAGTGGTGGACATTGAATTGATCTTTTTGAGGAACGGCAGGGCGATTCTCTTAGGTCCACCGGGAGCGAGGATGTCCACTGTTGGATCGTCCTCCTCCTCCACCTCCTCCGCTGGAAGATTCAAATTATGGGCCACTCTCCTTAGGAGGTCCTGGTGTCCCCTTATGTCCATTGGTGGGAGTCCGGATGTCGAGGAACCCGCCACCGCTTCATCTGGAGATGAAGATGATGATGTGGCGAATGGGGGATCCTCTTGAGCCGGGTGTTCGGAGGGTGGGCCCATTACAGAAGCAGCCGAGGAATGGTGTCCCAGGGAAGCTTGGTACTGACCTAAGCCCGACGGTCCCGGTACCGGTTCTGGTTCCTCAGTTTCCCTGTCCGGTGGAGGTCTAGATACAGTGGCCGAAACAGGGCCCCGGGGCACCGAAGGGAGTGCCATCGTCACTGATGGCGGGCCTTGTGGCTGCTGAAACGCCCACGGTGGCCAGAAGGGCCACTGAACTGGGCCCGGTTGCTGCTGAGGCCACGGTGCCGAGTGGGAGGATCTCCTATGTCTGGAACGGTGCCTATTAGAGCTGTGTGAATGATAACTACGGCCTGATCTATAGGAGGGTGCCCTGGTGCGGTGGCTCCGACTCGAATGAGAGGACGCCTCAGATTCCGACGCCGAGCTGGGCCATGGCGGTGCCGTGCCCTCCGGTGCCACGAGGTATCCTTGGTACATCGTAGGCTTGCCCGGATAGGTCATCGGTGCCGGCGGGTGTAGCTGGGAGCCTTCAGCGATTGCCCGGACTGGTAGCGCCGAGGACCTGCCGGCGTCCGGTGCTGTCGGTGCCGAGGTAAGGGGTGGTCCCAGTACCGGTGCCGGCAGCCTGGGTGGAATTATGGGAGTGACCGACCCCGCTGGTGCCGGTGTCCCGAGCGATGCCGGTGCCGTCGGTGGTATCGGAGCCGTGAGAGGAAGGGCTGCGAACGGCGGTGCCGTGTCATCTCCGCCTGTTGACTCAATCAGACCCCGAGCCGCTTCGAAGGTCTCCGGGGTCGACGGCGCCGGGAAGTCCTGGATGTGCCCGTGCAGCGCTGCACCATCGCCTGATGCGTGCGCGCGCACCGGGTCGGACGTCGACGGCACCCTCCGGGACTCATCTAAGTGGCCCTGGGTGTGTCGCGTCTTTGCCTTGGCCTTACGGGCCGGCGATCTGCCTCTCTGCTTCTTCGGCGGCACCGGCGATTGGGAACGGTGCCGTTTGGGGCTCCCGGTGCGCCGTGGGGATCGGTGCCGGTGCGAGTTTTCTTTCCTGGGCACCGCCGGGTCCCGTACCGAGGCCGGAGCACTTCTAACCACCTTGGATGGGAGATCCCCCTGAGGCTGTAGGGCGGATTCCATCAAGATTAGGCGGAGGCGATGATCTCTCTCCTTCTTAGTTCTAGGCTTGAAACCTTTACAAATTGCGCAGCGCTCAGATTGATGGCCCTCACCGAGGCACTTCAAGCACTTAGTGTGGGGGTCACTGTTTGGCATAGGCCTCCCACAGTGCTCGCAGCTTTTGAAGCCCGGCGCGCCAGGCATGCCCCGGGGCGAAAACTGAAAGAGCACCTTATCTATCTAAGAACTGTTAATCACTTACACTAATAGAACTGTTTAACCTAATTAGAACTCTGAAGTAGATTCACTAACAACTATCAAAGGGTTGGGATACCGCTACTAGCTACAGGGGATTCCAGCTAACCGTCATGGGCGGGAAGAAGGAACTGAGCGGGGAAGGGTCGGCAGGGGCATATATACATTGCCATAACGGCGCCACTCCAGGGGTCGCCCCTGCCGACCCTACGGGTACCGCTGGGGGAAAACTTTCCGGAAGCCGTGCATGCGCGGTGCGCACACACACTTGTGGGAATGGACATGAGCAAGCACTCGAAGAAGAATCTTACTTACTCACTCAGACCTCAGCGACACAAATGTGCCCATTGTTACTGCTGCTTGCTGTGTGCTCCACAGTCTCTGTGAGCAAGGGGGAGACATTTATGGCAAGGTGGGAGACAGAAGCAAATCTCCTGTCAGCTACTTACCAGCAGCCAGACAGCAGGGAAAGTAGAAGAGCGCACCAGGGGGCGCTGCACCTCAGAGATGCCTTGAAAACCAGTTTTATGAGTACCCAAAATGCTGTTTGAAAACCCGCTCCCTTGCTCTGCTCAGCCTTAAGCCTGCCGTCCTTGCACCCTCTTTCCCTCACCCCTCCCAATGCTTGCAGGGGAAATAAATTCACTGTTTTAAAAATCATGCATTCTTTATTGCTTCTTCACAAACACAGGGGATGACTGGCAAGGTAGCCCAGAGGGGGGAGGGGGGAGGGGGGGAAGGAGGGAAAGCAGCCATCAGGGTGGTGGATGTGAGGAGGGGGGACAAAGACACAGCACATTTTAAAACTTTTTTGATAACGTCAGCCTTCTCCTCCTTGTGCTGACTTGTGGGGTGGAGTGGGTCGGTCCCCATAGCCTCCCCTCCGTGTTCTCACCCCATGTCTGGGTGGGGAGGCTATGGAACATGGGGAGGAGGGAAGGTGGCTAGACAGGGGGTGCAGAGGAGATCTCTGGTCCTGCTGAAGCTCCATCAGACACCGCAGCATGTCGCTTTGATCCTCCGTTAACCACAGCATGGCATCCATCCTCCTTTCCTTGAGCCTCCTGCCATCTCTCCTCCCGTGCTGCTACTGCTTCCCTGGACTCATTACGTCATTCCCTAGACTCTAAAAGGCTTTGGCTCCATGTATTCTGGGACTGTAAAAATGTTTCTCTCCACGCACTCTGCCGAGCACCCTCAGCGCGGGAGGACGGCATTAGTTCTCCAAACATCTCGTCACGTGTCTTTTTTTTTTCTTCCGTATCTGAGCTAGCCTCCGAGAGGGGCACATAGGTGGGAGGAGAGACACATTTGCAGCTGTGTAAAAAAAGCAGACAAGGCAAGGTTATAAGAAAGATACATTTTTCGGCACACAATGGGAATAGTCTTTAACAGTGAAGCAAACTAGTCACAGAGCAGATATGCTTTCTGTACAAGGTCGCATTTTTAATTTAAATTGACTGGCTCTAGCTTTCTTGTTAACACATCACTACTGAGACCCAAGTTGCTGAAATCACCATGCAGCCAGTCATGGTACGCCCTATTCTTTCGGTCTGATCTGTGATCCACATTCTTTACAGCTGTGCTCTCCTTCCCTATGTTAACCAAACACACCCCGCCGCGTGGGTCCCCTCCTCCCCCCAACCACGTGGCTAGCATCATGGAGGTTCCCTGCAAGCGAACAGCTAGCGCCCACTGTGATTCCTCCCCCCCCTCCCCCAAACACACACATGTTGCCTAGGCTACTGGATGCAGGGTCCCCTAGTTACAGTCCCGTATTTCAAACAGGGTACCTTGAACGACATCACTCTGCTGAGGATCACACAGAGAGACAGAGAATGGATGTTGCTGGAAGCTGGTACCCGGGACCTGCCATGCTCTGTTATTCTATGGTACCAGACTACTTGCTACTAGCCTGGCATGGAAGAGTGTCCTACCATGGAGGACGAAACACGGCTGCTCTCCCCAGAAACCTACTGAGAAAGGTTCAACGTTATCTGCAAGACAGCTTCATGGCAATGTCCCTGGACGATTTTCGCTCCATCCCCGAAAACATTAACAGACTTTTCCAGGAGTTGTACTAGCAATGAAAGCATTCCAAGTCCTTAGGGCAAGTTAATCATTAATAAACGCTTCCTTTTTAAATCATGCCTTATCTTATCCCTAAAGGGACACTCACCAGAGGTTCCTTCGCCGGCTGGGGTACCACCTTGGGAGGGTTGGGAGGCTGCTGGCTCCTGGGTGATAAACAGCTCCTGGCTGTCTGCTAACAGGGTCTCTCCGCTTGCCTGCTGCTGCTCTGTGGTATTTCCTTCCTCATCACCTTCATCATCATCTGAATCCTCATGCCTCAGGAGTAGCCCATCTGTGGAGTCCACGGACAGTGGTGTGACGGTGGTGGGGGCCCCCCTAATATTTGATTCAGTTCGTTATAGAATCGGCATGTGCGCGGCGGTCCCCCAGAGCATCCATTTGCCTCTTTGGTTTTCTGGAACGCTTGCCTCAGCTCCTTAATTTTCACATGGCACTGTTGGGCGTCCCTGTTGTGGCCCCTTTCCAGCATGGCCTTAGAGACTCTCGCAAACGTGTTGGCATTCCGTTTGTTGGAACAGAGTTCCAACATCACGGATTCCTCTCCCCAGATAGCGATGAGATCCAACACCTCCCGCGTGGACCATGCTGTAGCTCTTTTCCTATGGTTGGTCTCCTGTGATGATGAGCTCTGCATGGTGAGTGACCTGTGCAAGTGAGCTCGCCATGCTGGCCAAACAGGAAATGAAATTCAAATGTTCCCGGGTCTTTTCCTGTCTACCTGGCGGGAGCAGCAAGTTGAGAGTGCTGTCCAAAGCGGTCACAGTGGAGCATTGTGGGACAGCTCCCGGAGGCCAATAACATCCCCATGCGTCCTCACTAATCCACAGTCGACCCAGAGAGGTCAATTTCAGCGCTACTCCCGCTGTCGGGGAGGAGTACAGAAATCGATTTTGAGGGCCCTTTAAATCGACGCAAATGGCGGCCGTGTGAGGACAGGTGAAGTTTTATGTCGACTTAACGCTGATAAAGTCGACGTTAAGCCGTAGTGGAGACCAGCCCTTAGAGCTCACACCAAAGACAATGCCTGAAGCAAATCCTATAATAAGCTCTATAAACATTTATTCAGTAGGAAAAGGAAACAAGAGTTTTTTACAAGGTTAAAGCAGCTAAACATATACTGTATACACAAATGAGTTGCCATCTTAAGTTTCAAACAGTTATAGAAGCTTCTATAATAAGCAAGCTCTATATATCCTTTAAGGTTAACCCAGGCTAAGCCCTAGGGTTTTCTTGCTTATGCCTAATAAACCTTGCCCTCCAGAGTCCACGCAGCATAGAGATAATCAGTTTCTTCAGTCTGGGGTTTGTTATTTCCCTCTGCCATGTGCTCTGAGCTGCGAACTCAGCTGAAGGGAGAAATCCACTTGCATGACTCATTTTCATGGGTGGGAAAGGGAGGGAGTAGAGCAACAAAATCTTTTGTCCCCTTTAACTAATAATCCATCTGCTGTTAATGGACTGTTACTGTTGGGAAAGACATAACACCTTCTGTTGCAGATTAGCACTTCATACTAGTTAATGTCTAACTCCTGTCTTGTTGATTTAAAGAGTCACAAAGGCTTATAATAGATAATGCACTCAAATATTACCTTATAACAGGGGTCAGCAACCTTTGGCACCCAGCCCATCAGGGTAAAGCCGCTGGCGGGCCAGGCCAGTTTGTTTATCTGGAGCGTCTGCACGGAGCCCCACAGCTCCCACTGGCCGCAGTTCGCTGTTTCTGGCCAATGGGAGCTGCGGGAAGTGGCGCAGGCTGACGGACATGCTAGCCACTGCTTCCCACAGCTCCCATAGGCCGGGAACGGCGAACCACTGCAGGGCTCCAGATAAACAAACCAGCCCAACCCGCCAGCAGCTTTACCCTAATGGGCTGGGTGCCAAAGGTTGCTGACCCCTCCCTGCCTTATAATATGGAATACAGAAGTTATACGTGAGAATGCAGGCAGCAATTCAAAAGCATTCAGTGAAGTCCAAACACTAAAAACATTCTTATAATTCTAATACCTATTTTAACAATACTAACGCACAGGTGAGCCAGACTCATTCCAGCCATGTATCTGTCATGTTCCACTGTGGCCTGGGGACCTTGGCATGAGCTGGCACCTGGTCTGCTAGCCTCACAAATGTTACATAACAATTAAAAAGGAAGAGAAGCATACCTCATCTAACTACAACTGCAAAGTGGCTGGGAATCTTTGCTCTCCTAATGTAGTTAATCAACATGGACCTGGGCCAGAACACTGGGATTAACACTTCTACTTTTGTTTAAAAAGAGAGAGAAAGAAAGAGTTGAGCTCGTTAGTGACAAGTCAAGATGATTCTCTGTTGGTGTCACTGGCCAGTGAAATTACTTAGAAAACCTGGCCACCTTGTTTTACACATCTACGCTTCCACACAGCTGGAAATAAGACCGCCCATAATGAGAAATCTCAGTGCCTGGCTTATCCTAAAAGCCAGAAATAGTGACTGTACCACAAATAGTTTGAGTGAAATATTTGCGATAACAGAATTCAGTTTCTCTTCTCAGTGATAGAAAAGAAATAAAATTGCCGGATAGTTTGAGCAGGATGGTGGAAGGTATTTCTGTTTTCATCTATGTTCTATGCTTGGCGTTTTCCTTGTAGAGATGCTGTGCTGTGCATTAATTTGTTTGCCCTATATATGTAAATGTGCTGTGGATAGAAAAGAGGCAGCATTTTGTGTAACCGCTAATCAATTTGGGGTGTTAACATAAACAGGAGACATGGGAAGGAAAGAGGAAAACTACCAAATGCTTTTTTCAGTGCCATAAATGTTAGTGGCTTACATTTTTAAGATAGATGGAGCACTCATCTGCTCGGACACATTTATAATGCTTCTCCTTGAAGTAAAGTCCTTCCTTTCGGATTTGTAATAAGTTCTTGAAGAAAGCAAAGATGAAGAGTGAGGCATGCTGTGGCTGCAGCTAAATGGAGAAAATGGGACATTTTGTTATGGACTAAAAGGTCAGACTTTTGCAATAATTAAAAACACACCTCTTCTGTGATGTCCGATAATTCACCAAAGATTTTGTAAGTAGATCATGATGACACAAAAAAGGAAAATGTCTAAACAACTTTGAAGTTGGGCTTTTAGTCAATGTAAGAATGAATTGTATTTTCAGTGTCTGATTTAGGAACTGATTCGCAAATGCTTGCACTTCCCCTCTGAGTAGTCCCATTGATTTCAGTGGGACTAATGGTAAGCAGTATGCCCAGCAGTGTTTATAGGATTAGGCCCTTAGGATAAAACCTCTCCGGAGCAGAGGACTCTGCCTTGCTCTGTGTTTGCACAATGCTGAGCACAGAGTTTGGCACGTTCAAATACTAATAGTTTTGAGAGACTCCAGCAAGTTAGCTTTTCGGATCAAGATGGAGCATTACATGCTAGAATCTATGAGCAAATCTTCAGCTGGTGTGAAATGCCATAGATCCACTGAAGTCAGTGGAGCTATGGGAATCTACACCCGCTAAGAATCTGCCCCAGTCTTCATCAGCCACACTTCTAGAGTGAAGATGAAGGTTTAACAATTTAGATCCTTGTTGACTGCTACTGTCCTATGGACAACACTTAAGTGCTCAGATACTATGGTGATGAGACACAAGTAAATAGACAGATTTGATCCCCTCTGTTCCAATCCTATATAATAAAAGGCCAGAGGAAGTTTGTCCGAAGCTGTCATGCGCAGTAGAGACGGCCCGGACGAACAGCATGCTGGGAATGGTAGTTCGGCGGCATAAAATGGCTGCCGTGCGTGCGCCGCCGCGAGCTGCAGAGATGGCCCGGACAAACAGCGGTAAGCACTTTGGCCCGTCCCCAGTGAGGTAACGGCACAGTGCTGAGAGGCAGTGGTAGAGAAGGAGGGGAACCCCAATGAGGTAACAGGGCACGGTGCAGTGGGACTGAGGGGCAGTGGTAGAGAAGGAGGGGGACCCAGTGAGGTAACAGGGCACGGTGCAGCGGGACTGAGGGGCAGTGGTAGAGAAGGAGGGGGACCCAGTGAGGTAACAGGGCACGGTGCGGCGGGGCTGAGGGGCAGTGGTAGAGAAGGAGGGAGACCCCAGGGGAGAAGCAGGGCACACTGCAGCGGGGCTGAGGGGCAGTGGTAGAGAAGGAGGGGAACCCCAATGAGGTAACAGGGCACGGTGCAGTGGGACTGAGGGGCAGTGGTAGAGAAGGAGGGGGACCCAGTGAGGTAACAGGGCACGGTGCAGCGGGACTGAGGGGCAGTGGTAGAGAAGGAGGGGGACCCAGTGAGGTAACAGGGCACGGTGCAGCAGGACTGAGGGGCAGTGGTAGAGAAGGAGGGGGACCCAGTGAGGTAACAGGGCACGGTGCGGCGGGGCTGAGGGGCAGTGGTAGAGAAGGAGGGAGACCCCAGGGGAGAAGCAGGGCACACTGCAGCGGGGCTGAGGGGCAGTGGTAGAGAAGGAGGGGGACCCCAGTGAGGTAACAGGGCATGGTACAGTGGGACTGAGAGGCAGTGGCAGAGCGGGGGAGGGACTCACTGAAGTAACAGGGCATGGTGTAGGGGGACTGAGGGCAAACACCATTAAGCACTTTGGCCCGTGTACACGGGCTTTTACACTAGTGTAACATAAATAAGATAAAATAAAATTAGACAGGGGAAGCATTAGTTTTGCCATACAATACAAAAGTGCTGCTATTCTGCTGTCATGTTTGGTACCTTCTTGATCACGGAACAAAATCAACACAATCAAAGATGACTGATGCAGTCCAAAGCATGAAAGAAATGGAGTTCTGCTGATATAACAGCTTTCCTCCAAAGATCTAACATGAGTGCTTTATAACAAATTCATTCTCACACCACACTTTTTAGTAAGTAGTATTTGGTAAGTACCTAGGGCCCTACCAAATTCACAGCCAGGAAAAACGTGTCACGGACCATGAAATCTGGTCTTTTGTGTGCTTTTATCCTATACTATATAGATTTCACAGGGGAGACCAGCATTTCTCCAATTGGGGGGTCCTGACCCAAAAGGGGCTTGCAGGGGGGTCATAAGGTTCTTTAAGGGTGACGGTATTGCCACCCTTACTTCTGTGCTGCCTTCAGATCTGGGCATCTGGAGAGTGGTGTCTGTTAGCCGGGCACTCAGCTCTGAAGGCAGCACCATGCCGCAGCAGCACAGAAGTAAGGGTGGCAATGCCCTACAATGCCATCCTAACTTCTGCGCTGCTGCCTTCAGAGGTGGTTGACCGAAGAGCGGCAGCTGCTGACTGAGGGCCCAGCTCTGCCAATACCATACCATCCTTACTTCTGTGCTTTTTCTGGCAGCAGCTCTGCCTTCAGAACTGGGATCTAGCCAGTAGCCACCGCTCTCCAACTGCCCAGCTCTGAAAGCAGTGCCACTGCCATCAGCAGCACAGAAGTAAGGGTAGCAGTACCGCAGCCCTCCCTACAATAACCTTGCAACCCCTCCACAACTCCTTTATGGGTCAGGACCCCTAAAATTACAACACTGTGAAATGACGCAGGCCCGGGCGAGGAGATGGGGCTGGGGATTTGGGGAAGGGGTTGGAATGGGTGTGGGGAAGGGCTGGGGGCAGGAGCGGGGGGGGGGGGGCAGGAGCACTCACTGGCGCTGGCTAACGTCGGCGCCAAATGTAACTGATGGTTACCTATCCAATCACTAACTTAAAAGCGTGTGGTACATTTCTAAATTTTCTACCTTCAGTGTCACTTGCTAGGATACTTTCTGTTTTCTTACATTAAAGCCAAGGGTTGATGCCCACACAGTTTCGTCCTTTATTTTGATGATGGCGGCGTGTTCCACATGTTTTGTTTTGAGGAGGCAATCATTGAGCAAAGATTGAACTTGGTTCATCATCCTTTAGTTCTGTGAAAGAAATCAGATATAGGTAGGGGTTCATTTCCTTCCAGTTGTGCTTCCGAGGCCTGATCCTCCTCCCATCCAGAATTTCATTTAGCTCCCTTTAGGAGGCTGATCCAGAGTAAAAAAAGCTGAGAAATGCATCAAAACTTGCTATAAACATCAGGTTAGAATGGGAATCGTCTGGAGTGGGGAGAGTTAGTGCTCTTTTCAAGTTACTCTCACAACATGCCTAGATGTTTCTGTTCAAATGATCAATAGCGAAATAATTGACAATATTAACATTTAAATTGCTATCATTAGGCTCCAGAATTAACACGTGGTAAGGACAGTATTGGTGGTACAGTATTATACATGTTTTAGAGTTATTGTTTCAGGCTGTTTATCTGCATAGTCAGCCAGAAGATGACACTGAATCAATCATATTGGAAGATTTACTTAGCAACGGTAAGGAGAAGAAACTATAAACTGATTGGCCTATCAGAAAATTGTATCTCTTGAGTACCGGTGCATTCCAAGCCAAGTGTTAGATGTGGTAAGGATTTCAGATTGACTGTGCTTTACATGACATTTCATCTGGATGATGATGATGAAATAAAATAAAAATGATAAACATGTTATCACTGTACAGCACAACGATTAAATCAGACCACTTCACCTTGAATGGTTCCTTGAAATACCAGTTATCCATTTATGCAAAACAATCTCGTCCATCTTGTATTTAACTGTGACACTGAGTAAGTTTCCCAGAGCTCTGTGTAAGATCAAAAGTTTGTCTCTCTCACCAATAGAAGTTGGTCCAAGAAAAGATATTACCTCACCTTGTCTCTCTGATAAATCAGACTATATGGTTTTGTGAAGTAAATCACTATTAAGTAACCGTATAATAAATTGTAATGCAACATTTAATGAACAAAACTGTTGTTGGATAATCCTGACAATTATGCAGTTAATTAACCTAAATATTTTATACACAATTATATAAAAATTATGCCTTAGTCAAATGAATTTGAAATGCAATTCATTTGCAAATTTGATACCATCAATTTAGGATTGAAATTACAAAAGCAGTTTCTCTTCTCTGGGTGTTCACACCTCTAGTTCAGCTGCTAGCAGGGCCGGCGACAGGGGGGTACAACGGGTACAGCTGTACCGGGCCCCGGACTTCAGGGGGGACCCCTTTTCCGGGGCAGGTACGCAGCTGTACCCCCTTGTCGCCGGGGCTGTGAGTAAGGCGCGGCTCGAGGCAACCGCTGCCGCGCTCACCAGCCCCCTCCCCCAGCACCCAGCAGCCTCCCCCTGCTCCCCTTTGCTTCTCCCGGCCGGGCCTTGCGGCCGCAGCGCATACGGGGGTTGGGGCCCGCGGGAGGTAGGAGACCGGCGGGGGGGGGCACGGGCAGTGGGAGTCCGGCGAGGGGGGGGGGCACGGGCACGGGCAGCGGGAGACGGGGGGGCGGGGACCCCACGGGCGGCGGGAGCCCTCCCCTTCCCCGCACCCATCGGACCCGCTGCGGGTGGCATCCCCACTCCTTACCTAGCCGAGCAGTGCTGCAGCGCCTTTCTCAACTGGAGGGCGGGGCCTTTTGACTCAGTACCCTGATTTGCTGAGGCGGAACGCCTTCTTTCCTGATTGGTGGAGTGCCCTGTCCATCCTAACGGAGAGGCTCTGGCTGGAGTTGCCATGGGAGCGAGGAACGCGTAACCGCCACACAGGCGGCGGGATACGAGCGGTATCGTCACTGACTCGCCCCGCTCTCCGCTCGGGCTGGGGGAGGCTCTTTCCCCAGTCAGGGACCGTGCGGTCCGGGAATTCGTTCCCGCCCTCCGCTCTGCAGGTGATTAAAGGGAGGAGATGGGACTATTTCCCCCGGCGGAGGGTTTCAGTGCAGGCTGTGGCGGCGAGGCGCCCCTAGCTGTGTCCCGGGGCAGGAGGCGATCACACCGAGCGGGTAACACCTTCCCCGCAGGCGGGGCGGGGGGAGCCGTGCCTAGGTCACATGGAGGCCAGCGGCAGCACGGCTGCAAAACAGGGGCGAGCCCCATCTGTGCCCAGGTCATCGCTGGACCCTGCGTGTGTAAGCTGGGCAAGTGGCCTTCAGGGCGCGGGGATGCAGTGCCCCGTTACACAGATGGGGAAACTGAGGCACAGAGCGCTGAAGCGATTTGCACGCAGCCAGCCAGTGTTAGAGCTGGACCTAGATCCCAGGCATCCTCTGGAGCGCTCTAACCACTCGCTGGCACTGCTTCTCTTGAACAGGAGGGAGTGGTATGGGTGCCTGGAGACTAAGCAGCTACTTCTTCCTTCCTTCCCCAGTCCCTGGGTCAGTGATGTCCTGCCACATAAAGACAGTCTTATAGGCCTTAGTACGAGTGCATGTTATTTGCAGGTATGTGGCTAAGGATACTATTTTACTGATAATTAGTCACTGCAACTGGTAAACTATTTTCCCTCAAACGGTCCAAGAAAATTCACCTTTGGCCAGAGACCAGGAACTGATTTGTAGCTGACTAGGACTTTATAGAAGAAAGTTGTGATTTACTGAAAAGAGAAACTTGGCAAACGTAGGAACCCATCTTTAAATATATTGCTCTTGGCAGAGCAGTTTAGGAAAGCACAAGAACACTACACAACAGGTTAGGACAAGGAATAAACTAGGAAGCCTATGCCAATTGTAATTATAGTAGGGAATTTTAGTTAGGTAAAATTATCTCCAGGGCTGAAAAACATCATGATTGATTGTAACTCATTTGATTTTGAGGTTAAAGGGACAGTGACGAACCATGAAACTGACATTTGTTTAAATGTCATTCATGTTGACAGTAATTCTTCTTCTTTCAGAACTTTTGTCAATTCTATCACAGCAAGTTTGATTTGTCCATTGTTTGAAAACTAAACTCTTACTCCGTGCACTCTAGTTTCATGTGCTCATGCTTATTTTAATGTTGTCTCCAGCCTGACTCAGTAACATCCCTAGAGGCAAGGGGGGGAAGTTTGGATGAAGACTGGCTCATAAGGGTTTACTGTCCAGGATCCCAAAGCATGTATGATGTGCAAGCTCCCGAACAGGTGAGCAGCTCAAGAAATTGGTTTCAGCACCCCAGGGCTTGACAGGGTCCGAGCTAATCTGGGACATTAAGAGACTACATAATATCTGAAGTTACTGGATCAAGACTCCTTCTAGTTCTGAGTAGCATTTGTTAGGCCTCCCTGTGAAAGGAATAAGAAATCCACTGAAGAACTCCCAAACTTATTTCTTGGTTTTTTGGTGGCCCAAAACCACTAAAAATTGGCAAAAAAGAAAAAAGTGAAGAAAAATAGAATGAGAATGCATATCTTTAATGTAACGGTATTAAGAATTTATAGCAATATGTTTGTACAAGATCTATGGCTTTGAAATTGGCCCCTCTCTGGAACTCTGTTGAACAGTAGCAGCAAAATTACCTGCAGAACTAGGGAAGTGAGACGAGCAATTGCATTTTCTGTGGAGATAGCACAATAGTGCACCCGTAGGAAGTGTGTGCTTGAGGCATTAATCTTAAAAACCACAATTACATACCAGTTTACAGCACTTGTTCATGGATATCACTTTTGGGGCTGTGACCTGCAGACTAGGCAAGGATGTAGCTTTATCCCAATAGCTGTTTCTCAGTTATTTTCAGCAAATCCTCCAAAGCTACTTCTGGAAAAGCCAAGAAGGAAGATAGGTCTGGGTTGATTTAAATTGGTGGAAACATCCATACAAACAGGTGGATTCTGCATAGGAAAAGAGAGTGAGAGAAGAGATGTGAGAGTCCTGACTTCTTGGGAGATGTTTAATTTGCTCCTTCTGTCTTCTGCTTGAGCATGGTGAAGTGGCTAGGATAACACATAGCTAAAATCACTTGCAGCTTTCTGGAAACTATACGGCCATAGCCAGCCCACTCCACTGTTGTCCGTACCCATCAGGAAGAACAGCCAGCTAGTGTCTCTATCCTGTTTGATCAGTGGTCTATATGTGTATCTTGCATTTCTTGTGCTAACTGGAGTGGTCTAGACTAGACACTTAGCATTACTTTCAGCCTTTATACTGGTAAGTGAGCCTCATAGAAGCAGCATTGCCCATTCTCAAGGATGACATGATTCTCTCTGCCAGGTGAAAATAAAGTGGATGTTAAATGTTTATTTTATTCTTAAAATCGGAAGGCTGTCTCCTAGTTTCAAGTAAACACAAAACTGTCTCTTTCCAGCCTGCCCTTTCAGACTCTCATCTAGCCTCTGTTCAGCATCACGTTCTCCAGTCCAGAACCTGCTAAACTCAAAAACCTGAGAGTATCTCAGACAAATAGGCCCAGGGCTAATGTCAAACACCAGAATTTGGCTTCTCATAGCCAGAGTCCAAACGAAACAGTATAAGAGAGGACTAAAATTTCATGTCAACCTGAGTCTTTACGCTTGTGCAGCCAGAATCTATCCCTCTCCCTGGTCCTTGTAACGGGCAGATACCTACAGTAGGTTGACTTCCTAAAGCCGCGTCCTATATATCCTCCGTTCTCATGAAGAATCATCCCGAGCTGGACACTTTCAGTCTCTCTTAAGAACCTAGCCATGCAACAAGGACAGACCTCTTCTCTTCCATGCACAAACATGGTTGTCAGACACTGGGTGGAGTTTTATGTGATTATGTCCCTGTTGTAAGCAATTTTGCTTTAGGTAACTTCATGGAAGGGAGGCCAGTGTGATTTTTTTTTTTGTAAGCTTGGACAGTATAATATTCTGGTGCTTTCCTCATTTTAAGCCGGTCCAGGGAGTCTCACCGTCAGTGTCCGAGAAGATCCTAACAATAAGCACTCTGTGCACAAGAAAATCTTCAAAAGATTGGCTAATGCAGGAGCCTTCAACTCCTTTGCAGGTACACAGGATATATTTTCTCTTTCAGAGGGAGTAGTTAAGTGCATCATCCTGCTACGATCTCAGATGTAATGATTCTTCCACCCAGCTGCACGTCCATCAATCTTTTTATTTTTATTTTGTTTTATTTATACACAATGAGAGGGCTTCATAGTCCTTGTGCGGGCCCTTGATGTTATTTACATACACAATTAGTATGTTGCACAACACCCTCAGTTACATCTACTTTCCCAGCCAACAATTACCAGACAGAAAATAGACCCTGAAGTACATTCACCACAATATCTATTGCTTTCCAAAATCAGGGAGAATAGATGTGTTTTCATAGACTCATAGCTGAAGGTCAGAAGGGACCATCCTCCGATTCCAGTGGTTCTCAGCGAGGGGTATGCATACCCTTGGGGGTGTGCAGAGGTCTTCCCGGGGGTACATCAACTCATCTAGCTATTTGCCTAGTTTTACAACAGGTTCCATAAAAAGCACCAGCAAAGTCACTACAAACTAAAATTTCATATAGACAAAGACTTATTTACACTGCTCTGTATATTATAGCCTGAAATGTAAATACAAAATTTATATTCCAAATGGTTTATTTTATAATGATATAGTAAAATGAGAAAGTCAGCAATTTTTCAGGAATAGTGTGCTGTGACACTTTTTTTTTTGTACCCGATTTCATAAGCAAGTAGATTTTAAGTGCAGTGAAACTTGGGGGTACTCAAGACAAATCAGACTCCTGCAAGGGGTATAGTAGTCTGGAAAGGCTGAGAGCCACTGCTCCGATCTGACCCCCTGGAGTGTGCCCTGAAACTCAGCAGACTCAGGCTGTGTTTGACCAAATGGAAAATGTTCCAAAGTTGAGGGAAGAATTCTTTGCCCTCCACACAGCTGATTGCACTACCTACACACCAGGTCTCTGTAGAGCAGGGGTGGGCAAACTTTTTGGCCTGAGGGCCACATCTGGGTATGGACATTGTATGGCGAGCAATGAGTGCTCACAAAATTGGAGGTTGGAGTGCAGAAGGGGGTGAGGGCTCCAGCCCAGGTTGCAGGCTCTGGGGTGGGGCTGGGGATGAGGGGTTTGGGTGCAGAAGGGTGCTCTGGGCTGGGACAGAGGGGTTTGGAGGGCAAGAGAGGGATCAAGGCTGGGGAATGGGGTTGGGGAGCGGGAGGCAGTCGGGTGCAGGCTCTGGATGGCGCTTACCTTAAAGCATCTTCCAGAGCCAGCAGCATGACCCCTCCCCGGCTCCTATGCAGAGGCACAGCCAGGCAGTGCGCAGTGCCCCATCACTTGGGGTGGGGGCAGTGTGCAGAGCTCCCCGGCTGCCCCTATACATAGGAGTTGGGGGGGGTACATGCCGCTGCTTCCAGGAGTTGCGTGGAGCAAGGCAGGCCTCCCACCTACTCCCCAGCGGGAGCTCGAGGGCCAGATTAAAACATCTGGAGGGACGGATGTGGCCTGCAGGCCGTAGTTTGCTCATCCCTGCTGTAGAGGCTATGGGGTGGCAGCAGAAAGAAATCTGCTCTGGGGCCAGCATGGTCAGCTGGGGGGAGAGGAGGGAGCTGGTAATCTATTTTACAAAGCTTCGTAATCTACCAGTTGCAGATCTCAGTTCTAGTCTATGCATCCTTGATCCTGAACTGCAACTCTGGAGGGGATAGTGAAGTGTGTTTGTAGGAAGTACCTATCTATCCATTTCCTAATGGTTCGTAAAATCCTGTTCGCTTTTTGACTGCTGCAGCATATTGAGCAGATGTTTTCAGAGAACTATACATAATGACTCAATCTCTTTCTTGATTGGCAACAGCTAATTTAGAACCCATTATTTTGTATGTAAGTTGGAATTGTGTTTTCCAGCGTGCATTACTTTGCACTTATCAACAATGAATTATATCTGCCATTTTGTTGCTCAGTCACCCAGTTTTGTGAGATCTCTCTGTAGGTCTTCACAGTCAGCTTTGCACTTAACTATCTTGAATAATTTAGTATTGTCTGCAAATTTTGCCATCTCAGTGTTTACCCCCTTTTCCAGATCATTTATGAATATGTTGAATAGCAGTAGCCCCAGTATAGATCCTTGGGGGACCCAGCTCTTTACCTCTTTTCATTGTGAAAACTGACTATTTATTCCTATGCTGCTTCCTATCTTTTAACCAGTTACTTGATCCATGAGAGGATCTTTCCCCTTATCCAATGGCTGCTTATGGTGCTCAAAAGCCTTTGGCATAAGACCTTGTCAAAAACTTTCTGAAACTCCAGGTACACTATATCAACTGGATCCCCCTTTTCCACTTGCTTGTTGACACCCTCAAAGAATCCTAACAGATTGTTGAGGCATGATTTCCCTTTACAAAAGCCATGCTGATTCTTCCCCAGCATATTGTGTTCATCTGTGTGTCTGATAATTCTATTCTTTATGGTAGTTTGAAGCAGTTTGCCATGTACTAAAGTTAGACTTACAGGCCTGTAATTGCCAGGATCATCTCTGGAACCTTTTTAAAGTGACAGGTTACACAATACAGTTAGTGTTTTTGCAATTTCATATTTGAGTTCCTTCAGAACCCTTGGGTGAATACCATCTGGTTCTGAATCAGGGTGGTAGCCGTGTTAGTCTGGAATAGCAGATGGTTCTGGTGACTTATTACTGTTTTATTTGTCAGTTTGCTCCTAAATTGCTCCTCTATTGACACATTCATCTGAAACTGTTCCTCAGATTTGTCACTAAGAAGAATGGCTCAGGATGTGGAATCTCCCCACATCCTGTGCAATAAAGACAGATGCATATAATTCATTTAGCTTCTCCACAATGCCCTTGTCATCCATTAGGTGTCCTTTAGCATCTTGGTTGTCCTGTGGCCACTCTGATTGTTTGGAAGGATTTTTGCTTCTATTCTGCTTTAAAAAAAAAAATGCTGGTAGGTTTTGTGTCTTTAGCTAGCTGCTGTTCAAATTCTTTTTTGACCTGCCTAATTATACTTTTACACTTGACTTGTCAGAGTTTATGTTCCTTTCTATTTTCCTCAGTAGGATTTGACTTCCAATTTTTAAATGATGCCCTTTTATCTCTAACTGCCTCTTTTACTTTGCTTTTTAGCCATGGTGGCTTTTTTGGGTCCTTTTACATTTTTTAAAAATATGGGATATACATTTAATTTCAGACTCTATTATGGTATTTTTAACAAATTTCTATGCATCTTGCAGGCATTTAATTCTTGTCTGTTTCTTTCAATTTCTGTTTAACTACCTTCCTCATTTTTGTGTAGTTCTCCATTTTGAAGTTAAATGCTACAGTGATGGACTTCTTTGGTATTTTCCCCACTACAAGGATGTTAAATTTAATTACATTATGCTCACTATTACTGAGTGGTTCAGCTATATTCACCTCTTGGACCAGATCCGCCACTTAGGGCTTGTCTGCAAACTACTGCTTAAGTCGATGTAACTTACGTCACTCACAATGTGAAAAAGACACCCCTCTGCATGACATGTTCCATCAACTTACAGCAGTGTCTACACTGCACTATGTCAGTGGGAGAGCTTCTGCCTCTCGTTGAGATGGAGTAATTATGCTGCCTGGAGGGGGTTCTTCCATTGGCATAGCATGTCTTCACTAGATGTGCTGCAGTGGTGCTGCGCCGACGTAGCACAGTATTGCAGATTAGCCCTAAATCAAGAATTGCCTCTCCCTTGTGGTTTCCAGGACTCGCTGTTCCAAGAAACCATCATTAATGATGTCTAGAAATTTTCTCTCTGCATCTCCGTTCTGAGGTGACATGTTCCCAGTCAATATGTGGATAGTCTAATCCCCCATTATTATTGAGTTCTCTGTTTTTGTAGCTATTCTAATCTCCATGTGCATTTCACAGTCATCATTATCCTCCTGGACAGGTGGTCAATAGTATATTCCTGCTGCTATTCTCTTATTTTTCAAGCATGGAATTTCTACCCATAGAGATTCTATGGTACTGTTTGATTCAGTGAAGGTTTTTTACTATATTTGACTATGCTTTCTTTCACATATAGTGCCACTCCACCACCAGCATGATCTACTCTGTCATTTCTAAATATTTTGTACTCTATTACTTTGTCTCTTTGACTATCATCGTTTCATTGAGTTTCTGTGATGCTTATTATATTAATACCCACATTTAATACCAGGCTTTCAAGTTCAGCCATCTACTCTTTCTGGGTAATGTGTGCCATAAAATAGACAAGACACACTTCAGAATTTCCTGGCTTGATCTCACAACTTCAGTGTTGCTTAATGTTAGTTTTCTGCATTCAGAAATAACTTCACCAAGCACAAAAATGTGGCCATCTCTAAGGTAGAGCACACAGAGGTTTAATAGTGCTCAGAAACATCGTACAACTGTAACAGTAAGGTAGTAGAATTTAGTAAGTCAAAGATATCTTCAGAACGGATGTCCTGACAAACACTGTGGCATATACTGAAACAACTTTGTCCCGTAGGATAAAATCAACTCACTCATTTCTTCTGAAGGTTACAATAGACAGTATCACAGGGAGCATCTGTAAAACTGACATTTTTCATCTTCTTCAGTTTGATTTGTTGCGATATGCACATGTAGGTAAATATTCTGGCAGCATTTAGAAACTCTTGGGGAGTTTGGTTGGCTGCATTGTAAGACAATTACCCTTTGAGTGTGGGCTGTAGCTTTTGACATATTTTCATTTTTTTTAATGCTGTTTCCAGCCCTGTTCAGGAGCATCTAACATGGGTGGTTCGGAGAACCACTGGTTACTAAAGCTGAAATGTCCAAGGTCCCAGACAGAGTATGACCTGCAGACTCCAGAACAGGTGGGTGACAATTCATTTCTTCAACCATGGTTTTCACTCTACTAAACCTAGAATGGGGCACGTGAAACCAACATCTGTAATGGAGTTCCCCAGGAGTTTTACATTGACATGGCTTTGAAGAATATAAATACTAAGGGTGAGATTCTAACAGGTGCAGACTTGTAGCAGGCCAGCACAGAACTTCGTAATCCAGAGTGAGTGGGAGCACCAACCATTGTGCCCTCTCAATCCTGATCTGTTCCATGAGCAGAAACTGTCCTTGGCGTATCATAAGCAGCTCCGGGGCCTGGTTCAGTTATGCCAACTGCCCAGTAGCTGCCCTATGAGCAGCAGCCCAGCTTGAAATCTCTGCAGTGCTCTGGCCTTCAGCCCCATCCTTGATGTGTCCCTTCTGTCCCTAGCCCTGCCCTGGTACACCTCTCCTACCTCCTGCACAGCACCTACTCTAGGCCCTGTGATGGGATTCTTGGGAGGTAGTGTTACAATTGTCTTCAGCAGTTCCTGTGCTGGGGGAATCCTCTTACAGCAGAACTGGGGCCTTTAGGGCTACCTTGCGCTGTTCTAATCCTTTCATGCAGTACAAAAGGGGCAGGGGTAGGGGTGAGGCTCTGACCCCCAGGAGAAAGGAATTGCTGAGATTTAGGATGGCCCAGTAAAGGGACAAAACTCAGAATAATGGGATGGAACTGAGTCGAGATAAAATGTAGACTGTCAGAACATGTTTCCTAAAAGTGATTGATTTGGGGTCGTCTGTAGTATCCCAAGAGAAGTGGTTGCAGCTCCGCTGCATGAACCTATTAAATTAAACTGAACAAAACAGTGGAGACTGTTTGCTACCATCTGATCTTGAATGGTACATTGGGAATGGACACAGTAAACTAACTCGGATTAATCTTGGCCAAGATCTTCGTAAGCCTATGTTTCAAAACTGTTGAGTGCCCTCAGCTCTCACTGGAGTCAACAAGATTAAAGTCTTTAAAGCTTCTGCAGCCAAAGGCTTTTCCATTGTTTTGGTCTTGGAGAGAGACTAATATTTCCCGAGATCCGAATTTACAAGAGCCTCATGCTTTTTATTTCCACTCTTCATGAGCTATCCTCCCTATCCATTTCCCCATTGGCTGAATCCTGCTGCAACAAATGTGCTCCCTCCCCTGCCCAGGGAGTAGTTTAAGCAGCTCCCAGATCCTAGCTAGCATTGCAGTACTTTCTTCATGCTCATTGCCAGTCAATAGAAGGGTTTTTCTGGTTACATCAGCAGCCTCAGCACCTTGTTTTGTGGGATATCTGGGATGCACCTGGTCAATACTTGGATGGGAGAACTCCCAGGAAAACCTAGTGGGCCAAATACTATAAAGCCAGAGCAGGAATGTATTTGGCCCAGCATGCTGCAGAAAGTGGTATTGTTGACTGAGTCTTCCAGATGAACCAGCACCTGTGCTGTTGGAAGAGATGTAAAACCAAAGACCCAGTTCTGTATGGACATTAAATATGCTATGGCTATTTCTGCAGGAATAGGGGTGTTAGCCCGGGGGTCCTTCCAGATTCCAGTTTGGGTAATAAAATTCTGCCTAAATCTATTTGCGGCTGTTTCAGCTTGATAAGGTGTCATAAAGTTCCTGTCCTAAACCATTGCTGTGCGCTGCTAAGCTGGTGCTGCAATACTCTACACAGCGGTGGTTAGTGAAGTGTGTAAGGCACCTTAGGATTCTTTGGGGTAAAAGGTGCCATAGGTATGCCCCAGGTTGTAGAGGAATTTGAGTGGGAAAGACGAGCAGTGTGATTTTTGTAAACCAAAACTGCTTTGTATGCAGACTTTTTCCTTCTGTTACATCTCTGCAGAGAGCCACCTCATCTCTGGCTCAGAGCAGATCCCCAAGCACTTTTGGCAGAAGTGCATCGGAGAGGAAAAGAACTTGTGAAGATTGGCTAACGCGGAAGCGTTTTTCTCAAGTGCAGGTAGGCGAGAAGCTGTATTTTTGCAGGGAGGGGGAACGAGTAATGAAATGCAATGTCCTGGAAAATGTCTGCTGTCTGGACAATAACTCGTGGTTTGCCACCTTTGGGAAGAGCAACAAAAAGTTCCCAAGGGAGATGTGTTTTAGGGTGGAAAGGTAACTTCCATAGTCAAAGCATCTAGTTTGAAGTGGTTCCCTGCAGCCGGAGGCTCAGCAGGATTCACTTGGCCCCATCATCATCCTGTGACAGATCCATTCAGTTCTGTGCAGTCTCCTGTGTGTGGGTGTTTTGGATCAGACCTTAACAGCTGGGTCTTGTCTGCTGTTTTTAGGCATTTGTTTATAAGAGACAGGAGTTCTCGTAAGAGACGTCTGTCATCCTCAAGCAACATTTTCCATCCCTTTACTGTTGTACAGTGTGAGTGTTAGTTGCTACCCTCCACACCAGAGGTAGCTGCATTTTAATGGTGCTATATAAATAGAATTAGTATTTGGATTGAAAAGAGCACTGTAAGATATTATTAAAGTTGGCCTGCAGTTATATAATACAGGTCTATCAGGTTTAGTGTAACATACTGAATGTCCCTAATAACCAAGGTAAAAGGGTCATTCAGCTTATTATGAAATACAGAGTTCTCCTTCTTTGGTTGCCTGTACTCGCTGCTCTCTGACTCTGGTTCCTGCTCCATGCATTGTTCTGCTGATATCACATCAGTAAGAGAACCCTGCTGGAGCATGAAACCAGTTTACAGATGTGAGATCTTTTTAAACTCAGTGTGGTTTTGCAAAACGAACAATAAAGAAACAGATTTATACACATTGGGATATAAAATAATATACAGTAGAACTGTGCAGAATCATGGAAGGTGAGAGACTCTTTATTTACTTGCATAGGCCAGCTCCAAACACCAGCTGTGTTCCATCAGTGATGTGGTACCATCAGCATAGTAGGTGTAAACAAACATAACCCAGGAAATTCTAAGTTAAGACTAAAACTTCATTCATAAATGTTGGTGTTGAGCATGGGGATTGCAATAGAGTTGGCTTGTGAAATCACCTGCAAGAAGCCATGAAAGGCTGCAAGGTGAGTGAAGAATAACATTTCAGCCCCTCTCTGGCTTTGGTCTACACTCAAAGTCTTGTCCTGGTGTAACTACAATGATTTAAAATTGATATGGTTATACTGTGCAAACCCTTAATGTAAATACACTTAAACTGGTTTAAACCTTGCATTTAACAGGTCAATTTTGGCATTAAGTAGGTTGGTGTAAGCTAAACCGATGTAAGTGAGGTTTCAATCAGTTTGTGTGTATCTACACTAGCAGTTTGCATCAAAGAAATTTAATTCATTGTAAATTGAGTTAATTACACTGGGGCAACTTGTCGAGTGTAGGCCAGCCTTTAGCTCCTTACCACAGCTGTGGCCTTTACCCACAATACCGTGTGAAGTTTGAGTCTGAAACTGATAAATGTTTCGCATTTTAATGAACTTATCATTGATTTTTAAAGGTGAAGTTTAAAGTTTGTTGTTAGAATTTTTCCTGTACAATGTAGAATTGTTTTTTTCTTTTTAAATTAATTCAGTACTGTAAATGGTGATGGGCTGACAATCCTGGAGATCAGAGTCCTCTGTCTATCCCATAACTTCATCTCCTATGTGCCTCAACCATGCTCTGGAGGGATGACCTCTGAGTGAGAGATTTGTTCAGTCTCTGTTGTGCGTTCATTCTTTGGTCACGGTGCTGACACGACTAATAAGGATACTTGCAGTGGCTGTGGCACTAGATTAGACCTTAAGAACTCATTTAAAAACTAGGTTGAGAAGATCAGTTCAATTGAAGGTTACAAATGTAAACTTTTTTAAAAAAAAGTTTCCGGTGTGCTGTAATTGACAATCTGTTAACAGCTCCTCCCTGTTCTTGTTTTCAAGGCTGTGGATTGAGTTTAGAGATGGGGGTGTTTAGTTGGGAGGTATGGAAGGTATTTGCGTAAATAAATATTTGGGATTTACAATACAGATGGGTTAATAAGCTGGGAAGGGAAAAAGGAAATGAACCATAAGATGAAATCTTTCAAGGAGGTTTTCTTCTCAGGGGGGAGTTCTCCCGTATTCTCTCTCATACTATTTGCTTTTCCTTTCCATGCTAATCTGAGCATCTAAACACAATGCCTAAGAGTGCCTTCAGCCCTTCCATCTTTGCTGATCATAGAACTTGGTCTACTGTACTGATCATTGTTATTTTGAATTCAGAATTATCTTGACTATTAATGACTAATTTTTATTCAGCATTTTTACTTCCTAGTTTTGCTGGTATTTTGTTAGGCAGTATCTAATGAAGGCCAAGATATTATTGCTGCTACCCAATCCATCTTGGACAGAGAAAATTATTTTGTAAAGGTAAGGAATATATATTTGTCCTCCTCATTATATCCTGATAACTAGACAAGAAAACATATGGGTGTCAAAATTCCTCTGCTCATCAACAGCTGATGGTAAAATGTAAGTTGTCAATAGTATCTTAAGACCAGTTATCTCAAGATATGTGACCTTTGAGCCAAATTCTGCTCTCAAATTTTCCAGTGTGAATCAGAGTAAATAGATTTTTATCTGTGTAATTTAGACCCCATATCTTTACTTGACTCCTTGTGCCTTTCTTTCCTCACTGGAAGAAATGTGTAACTCAGTGTCATTTTGCCTACAGCTACCTGAGCTCTGATGTTATGACCCGTGTCTTCCTCTGTGCTTCTTTCTCCATAGACTGCCAAGATTTCAGTTTTGCTGCTATAGATTTATCTGTCCTCTTGGTCACTCGTAGCTCCTGCTGCCTTTGGTGCCAATCCCTAGCACTCCACAATCATGTTCAACTCCCAGATCATAAGATTGGCTTAAAAACAGATTTTTTCACCTCCCTTGGATTTTTCCACCTTTGGGGCATGGGATCATTTCAGCTTCAACATTCAAACTTAAATATGCATACAAAAATACAGGCCTCCCCGTTCACTGCTCAGAGAGGACTTAGCTCACCCTGTTCTATCTCTTTGGATGTGGGATGCTGACATTTTAGCCCTAGCTCTAACTAGCCAGGCTGGGAATTCTTCCATGTCCCTGCCCACAGTTCTCCTGTCCCCCACAGCTTCTCTCTGTATTCACTTGCCCCCATATTTCTGGCTTTTCCCTTCTGTGCTACCTCACTGTCCCTTGCACCTCACGTTGCCCTGCAGCCCCATATTCTGTGTGTCCTGATGCTCTAGGAAAGAGATTAAAACTTTATGGTAAATTACTGGTGTGCTTAATGCTGAATTTGCTGTGGATTCCCAGCCCATTTGACACCACCCTTTTCCTCTTCTGCTAGGCCACCACACAGGCCTCTGAAAGGAGGATGCACTGAAGACCCTAAACATGGGTTTATACCCCATTCCTCACTTAGAATAGCAGTATTTTATATTGGGTCCTTCTTTTTGGTCGCTCAACTGCCCATTTCCACCTACCCTTTTGTTCACCCCAGCACATCTGGATTCTGTTTTCTGTATAGACTTCTGATAGCTCTGAAAGATGAGTGCTTCATAGGTTACCTAAATACATTAATATCCTCTGCCTCTGTCATGTAGGAGGTGGACAAGTATTTGAAACACAGAGATTTCTTAGAGCTGAGAAGGAAGGAGATGCAGTACAAGAAATGGCTGGAGCATGTTTCAGAGCCGCTGCTGCAGAAAATTGAGGACAAAGTTGACAGCCAGTCAAGTGAAGAAATAGAGGAAAGGAAACGAAAGCAGCTCTCTCTATATTTAAACTACTGTAAGAAGAAGGTATCTAATGATTTTATCATTGTAAGTGTTGCACATCGAGGGTTGTTGGCAACACCACGCATTGCTGACCCATTGACGCACTGTGGCACACCCTTGGGATCCGCATTGGTCTTGTTTGTAACTGATCTTTGTTCCTTGCTAACAACATAATTGTGGTTTAAACTAACAGCTATTGTGTTAAGCTAATATGGTGAAAAAAAATTACATATCTGAATGATTGGATTGTCCCGTGTACCAGATACATATGAAATGGTTCCAAACTGGATTTTCTGTAATGAGAAAACGGTGGGTTTTACTTAGTGGGCTGTGAAACATTAAGCACGTAAGCGGTGTGCTAAAATGTCCTCCCCAGAAGAGGTCAAGGACTGAATGGGTCAACAGAGACTGAACATACTCTCACCCCTCAAGAGTTGTACCCCTCAAGAGTTGTACCCCTCAAGAGTTGTACCCCTCACCCCTCAAGAGTTGTACCACCCCAGCATGGTTGTACAACACATGGCCATAGCAGCATGGGGAAACACTCACTTCAGTGAAGTAGTAGGACCACAGGCTGAGGTGGTGCCAATGTAGTATCTTAACAGAATTTTCAAGGGAGAGTGACATGCTCAGAGTAGAAAATATAATTCTTTTGTAAATTTCACACTGGTAGTGGGTGCTTTGAACACACAGCAAAGCTGCTGCTAGAGTTATACTTGAGTGTCTCAATAGAAAATGGTTAAATTCATTCTCTGGTTCATGAACTGGATGTAGCAAATGACAGACTTCTTCACCAAATACACTGAACCAACAAAAAATGATGCTATTTTAGACTTAATTTTGGTAAGTACTGAGGACATCATAGAAGAGTTGGCTGTAGGAAATAAGCTTGGATCGAGTGATCACAAATCAAGTCAGTTTAAATTAAAGGGAATAATCATCAAAACCAGGTCAACAACTAAGGTTTCTCAGGAGACTTTAAGGAACATAATTAGTAAAGTCAACTGGATGGAGTGCTCAGGGATTTAAATGTGGAGAAGGCTTGGACTTTCTTAAAGTCAAAGGTGCAAAAACTATTTGGAATTTGAGTCCCAAGCAAGGGGAAAAAACTTGTAGGGCAGCACTCCAGATGTAATTGGGTGAATAATCACCTCAAAAAGGATATTAGGAGTAAGTAAAGACCCTAAAAAGAATGGAAGAAAGGATTGATCAAAAAAGAAACAGCTTTTGGTGGTCAAAAAGTATAGGGATAATGTGAGAATAGCCAAAAAGCAAGCTGAGTTAGAGCTTGCAAAAGGAATTAATACAAATAATGAAAGGTTCTTCAGACATATAAATTAAAAGAGAAAAAGAAAGGAAGAAATGGGGCCTCTGTGCAGTGAAGACAGAGTAGAGATTAAGGCTAATATACATATGGCACAAAATGATAATATGGAGCATTAGGGCGAAGGTAGAATGGCTGATGGGAATAAATGTACAGAAATGGATATTACAACATGAGAGATTAAAGCAAAACTCATAAGAGTTTACTGCGCTCATATCAGAGGAATTGGATAATCTCCATCCCAGAATACTGAAAAAACTGGCACATGAGATTGCTAATCTGATAGTAAGGATTTTTAATAAACCTATCAAATCTGGGATGGTACCATATGACTGGAGAATAGCATAGGTAATACTATATTAAAGAAAGGGCAAAAAAGGAAAATTGTCAACTACAGACCAATTAGTCTGATCTCAATAAATATACAAGGCTTTAGGAAGGAATTATGAAGGAAAGAGTAATTAAAGATATGAAGTAAATGGAAAATGGAATAAAATTCAACATTGTTTTCCCAAAGGTAGGTTGTGCCACACTAACCAGATAATTTTCTTGCATAAGATAAATTATTTCAAAAGATCAGGGACATGCAGTAGATCTAATCTGTCTGGTCTTCAGTAAAGCATTTGATGCATACTACATGGGAAAGTATTAATTAAGATAGAGAAGATGGATAAGGAACTGGCTAAAACGAGGTAATGTTGAAAGGAGACCATAAGAACGGCCATACTAGGTCAGACCAAAAGTCCATCTAGTCCAATATCCTGTCTTCCAACAGTGGCCAATGCCAGGTGTCCTAGAGGGAATGAACAGAACAGGTAATCATCAAGTGATCCATCCCGTCACCTATTCCCAGCCTCTGACAAACAAAGGCTAGGGACACCAACCCTGCCCATCCTGGCTAATAGCCATTGATGGACCTATCCTCCATGAACCCATCTAGTTCTTTTTTGAACCCTGTCTTGACCTTCACAACATTTTCTGACAACATCCATTGACTGATTGTGCATTGTGTGAAAACACACTTCATTTGGTTTGTTTTAAACCTGCTGCCTATTTATTTAATTTACTGCCCCCTCGTTCTTGTGTTATGAGAAGGAATAAATTACACATTCTTTTTTTTCCCTCCACACCAGTTTTATAGACCTCTATCATATCTTAATACTCTATTTTCCAAGATGAAAAGTCCTAGACTTATTAACCTCTCCTAATAGGGAAGCTGTTCCATACCCCAATCATTTTTGTTGCCCTTTTCTGAACCTTTTCCCACTTCCAATATATCTGCACCCAGTATTAAAGATGTGCGTGCACTATGGAGAACTATTGGGCTGGAGGGAGGTTACTAGTGGATGGGTCAGTGGGTCTTGAGACTGATCTTATTTAATATTTGCTTTAATGTCATTGGCACGAAAAGTAGGAGGGCGCTAATAAAATTTGCTGATGACACAAAGTTGGGATGTCAATACAGAGGAGTATTGCAAAATTTTATGGACGAATTGGATGACCTAGATCAACAGAGTAATAGAAATGGGATGAAATTAAAACGTACAAAGTTCAAGGTAATTCATTTAGAGATTAATTATAAAATTTTATGCTGTAAATTGGGGCCTTGTTAGTTAGAAACGGCATGTATTAGTCTGCCACAGGATAACTACGAGCCACTCACATAATGTGGCCAGAAGAAAGGAAAATGCAATCCAGTAGAGAGCGAGAGAGACATATTAATGACATTGTACAAGCACTGGTAAGCCCTCATCTGG
The DNA here is from genome assembly GCA_032164245.1 of Sternotherus odoratus. Lineage (NCBI taxonomy): Eukaryota > Metazoa > Chordata > Testudines > Kinosternidae > Sternotherus > Sternotherus odoratus. The sequence continues at coordinate 13,711,408 of JAVMKO010000003.1, read as the reverse complement.
AATAATGTGTATAGGTCTGATCACTCATGTCAAGAAAATAGGTGCAGAGAAGGAGTACTAGGATGATCAGGGAATGGGGAGCATATTGTATGAGAGGAGACAAAGAGTTGGCTTATGTAGACTAGCAAAATGAGGGCTCAGAGGGGATATAATTTCTCTCTATATATACATCAAAGGGGTAAAGGCCAGGGAGGGCAAAGAGCTATTTAAGATAAAGGACAATGTTGACACAAGAACAAATGGATAGAAACTGGCCAAGAGTAAATTTAGGTTGCAAATTAGAAGATGGTGTCTAACCATCAGAGGAGGAAGGTTTTTGTGCAGTCTCCCAGTAGGGATAGTGGGGGCAAACAATGAGTATAAAACACAGCTTGAGATGTTTCTGAACAGGATTAAATGACTGGGTTGCCTGCACAGAACGATACTGGAATTTATTATCTAGGGAATTCCTTCCAGTCATCCTTTCTACGCAACTTGGATGCACAAAACAGTTAGAACAGTCACTTCATCTACCAATGGTAAAATAATCATTTACACTTACAAAATGTCTTTTCAGTCAAAGGAAAGAAGTCTTTTAGGAGCTCTACCCATACAGCATCATGGGAATGCAGCCAGCTGGGTATGAGAGCAGTAAGCAACAGGCACACTACGCTCCAGTAATGAAACGTTGGAGTTTGAGATGTATATGGAAAGTGACATGGGAGCTTTAAAAGTCCACACAGAGCAAACAGAACCTCAGTTTCTAAGGGTTAATCAGAACATCCCACACAGTAAACAGCATGGAACTCCTCTGATCTATTTTGGAAGGATGAAGGGCTTGATCAGACTTTACTGACCGCATGGGATTCAAAACCTCAGTTCAGGGATATAGTGTAGACACCATATTCAGGTCTGCAGCCAGCCAACCTCAGACTGTGATCCAGTAGGATCTCACAGGCTGGGCTGGGTCAGTACTTGGATGGGACTCCTCCAACGAACACCCAAGTGCTGCAGGAAGTGGTGTCTATTAATGAGTCATTATGTCTCCAGTGCCTCATGCTGCTGAATGAGACCCTGACCACTTGTCATGGGATCTTTAACAATCACCTTTTTCATAAAAACTAGAGTGTCTTAGCCAAATTCCAAGTGAGGCAATTCCACCCTGCCTAGCTCTATTCCACCCTACAGCTTCAGCTAGGTATAGTATTCTCCATGCCTATAAACTGCTATGGAGGGGTCTGCCTGGCAATGGTGGGTGGAGTGTGGCTTATAGAACCTGCTTTACCTTGTCGGGGGGTGAGTCTTGTAAAACCCTGAGATCTTGGAAGGAAAATACCAAGTGGGGTAGAAAAGCTGAGGCCCCTGAGCCATTGCGCTGGGTTAGATAATGTAAGCAACCTGCCAACATATCATGACCCGGCCGGCCGGTATCACCATTTCACCACTTCCTGGAGTTCTCAGGGAATCCAGGGCACATTTTCCTCAGTGAAAAGCCCAGCTCCCCTCTTGTATCATGAATTTGGGGGCTTTAGCTCCACCTTACAACCTGTGGCTGCGAACCCTCTAAAATCCCCTATTCTTGGTTATCTGAGTGCATGGCCCTGTACAGCAGTGGGGCATTAATTTGCATTCATTGTGTTCATTTGTGAATCACTTTGAGGGGCTGAGACATTGCTGTGGTGTAGATAAAATCCCTGATGCTGGCTCACCTTAAAGCTTTCTTGTTCTGTTTTCTCTCTTTTTGTCCATTTCTTTCTTTCTGCCTTTCTCTCCTCCTCTCCCTGCCATTAGCCTTCCCCTTCTCCTGGCCCCCCTGCCACCCTAGCTCACTGCCCCTCTGTCATCAAGCTGATGCCCCTCTCCGTCTCCATCCCTCTCCCTCCATTCTCCGGCTTCTTCCTTCAGGCTCCCCCGCCCTCTCCCACCCCTTTCACTCTTCTACCACTCTCCTCTTCCCCCCGATCACTTGTCCCCACCTCTTGCCCATTCCATCCCTCAGCTCTCCCTCACTTCTATCAGTCGCTCCCTCCCTTCCCCCTTTTTATCCAGTCTCCCTCTCTCTTCTTCCGGTCTATCTCATCCCATACCTTCCAAGTGCCCCCATCTCAGTCTTTCCCTCTCCCCAGATCTCTGCCAGCTCTCTCCGCACAGCTACACTCCTCCCGTCCCCCTCTGCCATCATTTCCCCCTATCCCTCCAATCCCTTCATTGGCCCTCCATTCTCTACCTGTCCTTCCCCCCATCCCATCCTGCCAGACAGCCTTCCTCTGACTCCCCACTCCCCCACCTTCTCCCTTACCCCCATCCCATTCCGCCAGACAGCCTTCCTCTGACTCCCCACTTCCCCACCTTCTCCCTCCCCGCCAGTCCCACAGCCAAAGCCAGGGGTAGCAGATGAATGGCGACATGGCCTGAAGATAGAAGTGGCTCTGCTTCCATCAGGCCACAGTTGGCTGAAGACAAGGGTCTACTCAGCTGCACCAGGCCGGTATCATGGGCTCCATCTTTTCAAACCACTCAGTTCTTCAGCGGCAGTGGATGTCACTTTCCTCTCCTGCTGGACTGTTGAACTATGGCCTGCGGGGGGATGAGGGGAGCTCCGCTGCACTTCCCAACAGCGAGGCAGGGATATGGAGGGGAGTGTGCACCGATGCTTTAGAGAGTAGCAGAGACATCATAAACTATGCCTGTGCTTCCATTTACGGTTGTACGTGGGACTTGCCATGAAAGACTAAGCTCTCCAGGGCAGTTACGTAACTGTACAGCACCTAGCGCAATGCTGAGCCTGATCTGAGGCCTCCAGGCACCACCATGATATAAATATTAAATAAAACTCACAAAGCAAGGGATGGCATGAAACATTGTGAGAAACTGCTGCTGAGGAGTTAGAGCTGTGGAAACAACAGACTCCTCCCTCCACAGTACACTCATGTAACCCGTGCCAGCTAGGCCTCAGCACTGCTACCTCCAGCCACTGCATCAGCAACATCAGCCATGACCTGAGCTATTTGTTTGCTTCCTACACAGGGCAAGGTGGTTTTGGAAGATTATGATTCTTCAGAATACGACCCTCTCTTCCTGAATACACATCCCATCTACTTGAAGGTACTGCTACGTTTTGGCTTCTGGGTGCACCCTCTGATCAAGAAAAGTCTAACGGCAGATGAGGCAGCCATTGTTACTGATTTGTTGCTCTTAGGGTTGGTGATACTCAAGACGGTCGTTCAGTTTGGCTCCGGGTGTTTCCACTTGCATTAGTTTACAAAACTGGGTCCCAGTCCTGCTGCCATTGAAGTTGAGAATCTGACAATTGATATTAGTGGAAACAGGAGAACAGGCCCTGTTCCTTCCATATTAAACTTAGTAGTCAGCTGGGTGACTTTAAATGTTTCCAAAGTTTTTGTTTTAGATACTCAAATTTACAAAGGTCACCTGGGCTAAAGTCCTTTGACCAGGGCTTGGTGTGTCTCACAAGAGGCTGGGTGTGTTTTGTATGTAATACTGAATCTTGTTTGGCTGTCTTGCTGGGTGAATAATTCTACATTTCATGTGGCTGTTTTTGGTGGGAATTTAGTTTCCTACAAACAGTCTGATTGCTCCAGATGTAGTTGGCGGTAGCCTACAGATATGGATTCTGTTAGTGGGTCCAATAGCAGCACTCCCATTGCTAATGCTTTGGGCAGCCTGAAAAGACTCTGCAATACTTGTACCGAACCTGGAAGATGGGAGAGGTAATGAGAGGGTGCTTAGTGCAGGAGGCTGGCACTTTGGCTGTATTCTCAATTTCCCTCAGCATTGCTCAGTTGCTTAACACCTCTGAAAAGCAGGTTACCAACCGGTTTATGCCTCCGTTTCCCATCCATAAAGTAGAGCTAATGCCACCTCCTTACTCACAGGGTGTTCTGAGATGTAATTTTTGTCTGTGCCACTCCGAACCCCTCAAATTAAAGTGTTTTTCTTTGTGAAAGCGTATGAAATTCTGCATTTATTATAGGTGTCAACTCCACCTTTACACAATCCACTGTTAAAAGAGGTCCAAGGAAGATTTCTTGAGGGCGGGCTTATCCAGCAATGTGAGACAGGTACTTAATATCATCCATATTCTTCAATTCGCAGAAGTTTCACACACTAACGAGTGCCGTTCTGGCTAGCAATATTGCTGCTGTTCACATTAGTTATTGTTCAACTCCCCTCAGGAAGAATATATTCAGCCAAAGAAATGAACAACCTATATAAGACAAAGCTGCCATTGCTTCTTCTAGGCCGGCAAAATATGGATGCAGCTGAGTGGCTGAGAATACCTTCAGGATACATAGAAAGTGAAATTCGTCAGAGGAAGAGGTAAAGTCCAACGAATCTGTTGAGTGGCAACAGATGTGTCCCCATTCCTTTCCAGTCATAGATCAAAATGCTTGGAAGGGCAAATGCAGGTGGTTTTATTGATGAAGTCTTCTTATTTCTGTACATTTGCTTGAATTTAGTGCTGGTGAAAGGGGCTGGAGAAGAGGTGTGTGACGCTACTTAAGTGTGGGGTGGGAACAGCAGAATTCCTGTTCCGGTGTCTAAGGAGCAAGGGAGCTCTGAACTAGATGGGTTATGCCGAGTCATTTCTTGCATTGCTCTGGGCCAGGTCTGGAGGCCAACCCTACGATTTAGTCCCTTCAGGACAAGGGAGGATGCACAGTTAAGTGAGGATTTCATCTGGATGAGTCTGAAGGCTCTAGAGTTTTGCTGCTGTCACTAGTGTCGGGCTCTTTATGAGCAAGGCAAGGCATCTGATTTACAGCTGCTCATCAGCTTGTTTTCCATTTGATCATTATCTTGAGACAGTTTTGAGGTTTTTGCTTCTGGCACCCCACATCCCCAACCATGCATTGTCCCTTGTGCTCCCAGTCAGGGTCTCCCTTCTCACTGCTGTACCCTCCCTTCCTTGGATTTAGGGACAGTGTCACCTTCCTCCGGCCATAGAGACTTTGGTGCTGAGCAGCACAGAACTTCTCCCATCGGTCTACGCTCTTGGTCCTATGGGCTGTTACTGTCCCTAAGCTTTATTCCAGCATCCTGTGTAGAGAGAATTTGTGGGTAATAGCAGGTTCATTCACTGTATCCAATTTTCCTGTTAAGAGAACATTTGCCAGAATGACTTGGTGCAGTAAACAGCTGGAGCAACAGCATTGTTGATTTGGAGGATTCATTCATGTGACAAAATGTTAATGGCTGTTACCAATCTGATTTCTGTTAAAGGCAAAGAGTGAAGAGAAACCATAACGCTGGCACCCTGGACTTCAAGGCCTGGGCTGACAGCACGTGTCCTCCCACCTTTAGGAAAGAGGAGATGTATATCTACTAGGAAGTTACAGTTGGGATGTGTGCCCAGGATCTTCTGCCAAAGCAACTGACCACTTGCCAGTCATCTTGACGAAATGCAATAAAATCGGCTTGCTAACCATTCCTTTCTGAAGTGCCAATTGCGTAAGAGTACCAAAAAAAAAAATGCTAAATACTCTGTGCCACATGGATTTCCAGCCCCAGTAACCGTACTGCACAGACTAAAAATCTGTGATAGGTAAAATGGCAGGAGCTTCATTTAAAAATGTCCCTGCCTAGAGCCAGGTGACAATACTAAAACACTGACGTTTATTGCCATGGTGTGAAATGTTTGTATTGAAAAGAGAAATAAATCACCAACATTTTCCCTACCTTCCCAGCCACTATATAGCCTGTCTTTTTAACAACCCCAGAGACTACCTAACTACACAGACAACAAGCAAGACAGGAAAATTCCTAGGATCTGCACATTATGACATAGGGTGCTCTGTTACCACTCCAGGTCTGATTTACTTCAGATGTCAAAATGTGCAGTGAAAATGTAGTAGGGAAAGCAGGTCCCTGAGTTGTTCTTTTCATGACCTTGAGGGAGACCAACATTCACTAACTAGTTCTAGATTGTGTTTATTTTTCAGTAGGCTAGAACGCTGAGGACGGGGCACCTTGAGACTCTCAAAAACAAACCCTCTGTATGAATATCAAAGCCCCCCTCGCAGGCCAACCTCAGTTTGATGGGGGACAGGTAAGTGTAGCTTCTGAAGTAGTTAAACAGTATTCTCAAGCAACTGTTTGAGCTGGTTAAAACTTCACTGTTAAAACTTTGTAAGTGAAAATTAAACATATGCGTGTGAAGTATAAAATAAAATTTACTTACTAATATCATGCCACGTTTGAAAGACTTTCTGCTGGAGACTTATAAAGTGCACAAAACCGAGATGACTTTTAGCAACAAATGATCATAGAAAGATTGAGGTTCCCCTCCCCTGGGAAATGGAAGGCGCATATTCCTGGAAAACCAGTACTTACCACTCCAGCTGTATTAACGTCTGCCAATATTCTTAGTTTCAATACCTTTAAAATATTGGGCCATTACACCCGTCTCTCTAGGGTTAGGCTGCAATTAAATACAAAATGCAGAGGTTTGGCGATCACACCTTATTTTCTCACAACACAATGCTGTCCCCTTAAGATGTATAAAACATGATTCCTGTCAATTAGACAGACACAATCTCTCAAAAGCTGCCAAGATTGTTTTTTATTTAGGACTAGAAAAATTGAACCACAGAAAACTGTTAAAAGTAACAGAGGGTCTGACTTAAGTCCAGCAAAGAAAGGGCATTCAGACTGGTAATGGGGTTTGAAAACTGTTAGGCATTATTAGGTATTGTAGCACCTGGGGGGATACAAATTCACTCATTACTTGGAATTGAATGCAATGCTTAAATGTCCACAAGGCAAATTCAGGATGTAATAACATGGTTACTATTTGTCAAACACTTTGAAAAAGAAACCCCCTTTTACCATTCCTGATTTTTATGTGAGGAGGAAGATCTTGCTTGCAACAAATTGCAGTTCTACAAACCCCTGCTGGACTAGCAGTTCCCATAGCAAACAAAATTGACATTTTAATAGTATTTCCTTAAATTTAGTCCTTGTAAGTTACTTCCCATTATTTCCCATTCACCTGTACAATAAAATATATATATTTAAAAATCAATATGCATCAGTAAATATATGTAGACAAATTACATTAATAAACTTATATTTTTCACTCTATGTACATGTTGGCAATGACAAAGCATAAAGATGCACATCCCACGGAGATCTGCAAAACCAAGTAATTTTACACAAATAATTTAAGAAAATTAAAAGTTGAAAAATATTCTTCCACATTATTGTAGGTCGCACACAGTATTTAAAATAAATAATTTTTTCTACTTACTCTTTTTAACCACATTGTCTCTGCCAGAAGTGATTAATACAACCGAACCAGAAAAAAAATCAATCTGCAATTTCTTATTCAGTGCAGAACTGTGTCAAGTAAAGAACTGCATTTGATTATTTTTTAAAAAAACATACAGCATTTTAGAGCCTCCTCAAGTGCGAAGGCTTCAGCTTTTAATCCCTACAATTAACACCCTGAGAAGGGAAGATTCCAGTGGACATCACTTTTCAGATTTCAAATGGAATGATTCTAGCCTTCAACTAACCCAGTCTAACATATAGACTGAGGAATAAGTGGTAACATTATATATACATATATTTTGATGCCAAAATACTATTTAATACTTTTTATGGCCCTGAAAACGGAAACATTGGCACCCGAACACAAAAAATGTCAATATTAATCAACAAAAAGGCACTGAGCTACAGTATGTTATATACAGTAAATTTTGCATTTGCATAGATCACCAGCAACTTAGGACACAGCAAAGAAATCATATGCAACGGATAATTAGGAAGAGTGATGGTGCAACAGGAATTCTTGCTCAGTAACTGCCTTGGGGCGACGAATGATTTGTAAAATGCTTTCAGCTCTGGTGGAGGTGGCCAAGCTGTCAGCTTTGTCCTTTGTAAAATAAAGGTGTTTTCTTAAAGGAGGGTTTTCTGCTCAAAGAGCTGCAAATCAAAGCGGACCCAAACCTCCCCGGTTGGAACCTCATGCAGCAGTAAACGTTTAGTTGTAGGTCCCTTGCTCTCCTGTTCTGTTCTGATTTTTGCTACTGGAACTTCAGTGCGACCCAAGAAATCTGTTGAACAAATGTAAGTTAACAGCATTAGCTATAAATCTTAGATTAGAAAACCTGAGCAAAGAAGTCAAAGCACTAAGATTAGACACACATTTAGAATGGCTCAATAGGTCTATGTAAAAAAGAGAAATGGACACCTACCACAGATGTCAGAGCTGAGAAGGACCTCTTGGATCATCACCTAGAGCTCAAGAGTTTCTCAAAGTGCCTAGTGCACTTTCCTTGGAATCCCCTAGCCATGACTACTTCCCATAGTAGACTAGATTAGTTTAGATTACCCCATGTTCTGGGAGTCCCTAAGCCTGGGATTGGAGAACGGTATGGATCACTTGATAATTGCACTGTTCTGTTAATTCTCTTTGCTGTATCTGGCACTGGCCACTGTTGGAGACAGAATATTGGGCTAGATGGACCATTGATCTGACGCAGTACGGCCATTCTTACCTTCTGTTAGGCAATTCAGTTGTTCCCATTACTGTTAATATATTTATCATATAAGGCTTGAATTTGTATGGTCGTAGTAACTCCCAGTCACGGGAAGTAAGAGACAATACTAAAGCACAAGTGCTCCTTCTTCCATCTTTACTTCCTGATTCAGGCCTGACCCTGCCTTACTCCTGAACAGATCAGCCTGCTGCTCAGCCGTCTAATCAGCCTGCACAATTTAGAAGATAAAGGGACTTTCTGCTAGATCGAGCTCTAGAAGCACTGAGCTAAAAAATATTAGAACTGATACTTTGCACTTATGTCTTTGATCTAAGGATCTCAAAATGCTTTACAAACATAATTTCTGATATCATCCCTTTCAAATCCAAATATTCTCATCTTAGAGCTTGTCTTCACTACCCGTCGGATTGGCTGGTAGTTATCGATCTGTTAATGATCGATTTCTCGCGTCTCATAAAGGCGCAAGAAATCAATCGCCCGCGGCGCCCCCGTCGACTCTGGAACTCCAGCTCGCCGAGAGGCGCAAGCTGGAGTCGACGGGAGCGTGCCGCTGCCTGCTGCCGCTGTGAGGATGGCAGGTAAGTCGGCTGAAGATATGCTCACGTAGCTGAAGTTGCATATCTTCAGTCGATTCCCCCCTCAGTGAAGACCAGAACTTAGGGATGTAGATAGAAGCTCAGTGACAGGCCCAAGTTTTCACAATGACTCCGTTGCCATGCCAAGAAGAAAACCAAGGGGTTAACTGCCTTAACTCAGCCACTTTAATTTCGATGTATATATTTTATTCTCTCCATGAGGAATGATGATTCCGAACAACAGTTCTACAGGAGCGTTTACAAGGATACAGCTTCCATCCTGGCAACCTTATGCATACTGCTATAGTACACAGTAGTACTGTGTGTATAAAAGTAAGGTTCGACCTTGAAATGTCACTGAAAATGGCATTGGGAGTTTATTATGAGTCAATGATTTCCATATCAAATGTGCTCAGCTTCCAGGTAAAAAAATGGTTTTTCTAACTGCCGGCTCTGCCAATGTAACCTGGGATCTGAGACTCAAACTGAGTTCTCTCTCATGCATCATAACCAGCAATCAAGGGAACACATTCTGCCTTCAGCGACACCTCTGCAGGCCTCTTTTTCTCCAGGGGCTTAGACAGACTGAAAAGAAACAATTCTGTTGTTGCTGGACAAGACCGAATAGAATCCAGCTTGATCACCCAGAGCTATATTGACTTTGCAGGGCTACTATCCCTGTTGAATAAGAAAGTGTCTTTTTCTCAGAATGGGATCACATGTTAAACCCTTGTGGCTATTTGGGAGGAAAACAAGCAGCACAATTAAAATGATCAGAGAATTCTCCATGTCCTGGAGACATGTTTACACCTACCATCAGGTGAGAACTGATCCCGGTCAAACATGGTGATACACAGCACATCCTGATAAAGGTCCTTAATGAAGAACTGACAATTGAAGTTCCACTTAGGGTTCAAAGTGTCCTGCAGCGCCCTGGTTGAATAGCTCTGCGATCCCATGCTGATTTCACAATACGGATTGCTTTTCCCTAAGCACAGAACAAACAGTGAAATGCTTTTCCCTAGGCAGATCTAGCACTGAAGAGTCTTTATTAATAGGAAAACACCAAAGAACCAGACGACAGCCAAGGCTCTCTCATGTTTCTCCTGTTCTTCATCTTACTCTTCAAAGTAATAGTCTTCTTCAGTGGCTGGATTTACATAAAGCCCAATACAAAAACCTCTCTTCTACTGTGATTGCTGTTTGAAGGTGCATTCTGCGCGGCCATCCCAAAACCTTGGGTTGGGCAACAGCTATTCACTAGTAGAGCAGAGACATTACCTCACTACATCAGTGAGAGCCACCTGCAGAAGCTGTCACTGAAATCTGCACTTTTGCTGGACTCAATGAACTCTTAACCCTCCTCTGGGAATGAACTAGCCTTCCACCCTGAAATTATTACCATTAGGTTTACAGGCTTTCAACTCTGTGGCTTCAATCACATGTACCATCAAGCGTCCTATCCCTGAGCTCTTCTGTGAGCGTGCTGGAAAAGAAAATCAGAATTAATAAACAGCTTGACAGTACAAATAAAACTGGCAACAATATTACCTTAATTTGTCCCATTTGGAACAGGTGATGTAGTCAGTTGATATGTAGAGTCCCTTTCCATTAATACACGAGCTACACATTCAGCCATGCAATAGCACCAGTCGAGAGTTAATCATTTGGAAGAGGGGCATTAGCTCAACCATCTTGGAAGCTGCTCAAGAGATGACCCTGAAATCCCTCCAGGCACACGAGAGCCATGCGCCCTTTTAGGCCAGTGCCCACATTTTGTACCTTGATAAGCTTTTTCCCGTTTCTTCTTCTCGGTTTCGATATACTGCTCTGACGCTCCTTTGATCTTCTGGACCCAGGCCGTCCTGTGAAAATTAATTCCTGCAGAGTCACTTGGGAGCCAAGACTCTTGCTGTTATTGCAGCAAAACTTAATACATCTCACGGTCTGTAACTAAAGTCCCACTGTTTTGTTCCCTTCTTTTGAGCTAACCTGATCTTAGGTCTCCTTGAAGGTGAGGGTCCCACCATCATCTATTCATTTTATGTAAAATTATAGCTAACTGTAAATGGATACACTCAGGAACAAAAACTATAGCCTGTCCTTACAGGAGGAGGGCCTCTATCCTGGGAGTGGCGACTCTGAAAAAGATCTGGGGGTCGTAATGGATAATCAGCTCGACATGAGCACCCAGGGTGACACTATGGCCAAAAGAGCTCATGAGATCTTGAGATGCATAAACGGGAATCTCAAGCAGAAGTAGAAAGGTTATTTTATCTCTGTATTTAGCACTGGTGTGACTGCTGCTGGAACAGTGGTGTCCACAATTCAAGAAGGATATTGATAAATTGGAAGGGGTTCAGAGAAGAGCCATGAGAACGATTATGAGACTGTAAAACCTGCTTCATGTGATATACCAATTAGATTGTGCTCTTGGGAGTCTAACAAAGTGAAGGTTAGAATGTGCCCCCTCCCCCACCTCTTTGTGGCCATCTTTGGAGTAAGGGGCACTAGCAAAAGCCTCACTGCCCCCAACTACCAGGGGAAATAGTCAGAAAAATGGTCTCTTGCCTACCCGATGCAATCCAGAGCAGTGGCAACAGCTCCCTCCTTAGCTGGCACGTGTGCTCTGGTACTGGTATGTGGGGTGAGCAGAGATGAGTGGGGTGAATCTCATGGAGACTGAGAATTTTGCAATTGATTTTATGGAGAAAAACTTTTTTAGTGTAATTTAAACCTTCTCCAAAGGGTGACTCAGTTTTACCCAAGATGTTGGTCTAGACACAATGAAGCCTGTGCTAATTATGTATCAGGAAAAGGACATGACCTAAAAATTAGGCTGGCACATGTGGGTGGTCTATACATGGAATATTACACACAAACCCCTGATGTTTAAAGAACATTGTTAAGATGGCAAAGCCAACCACTCAAGAGTTGGAGTTTGGAACGGGTCCCATATGAAGAGAGATTAAAGAGGCTAGGACTTTTTAGCTTGGAAAAGAGGAGACTAAGGGGGGATATGATAGAGGTATATAAAATTATGAGTGGTGTGGAGGAAGTAGATAAGGAAAAGTTATTTACTTGTTCCCAAAATAGAAGAACTAGGGGGCACTCAATGAAATTGGCGTGCAACAGGTTTAAAACAAATAAAAGGAAGTTCTTCTTCACACAGCGCACAGTCAACCTGTGGAACTCCTTACCTGAGGAGGCTGTGAAGGCTAGGACTATAACAGGGTTTAAAAGAGAGCTGGATAAATTCATGGAGGCTAAGTCCATAAATGGCTATTAGCCAGGATGGGTAATGAATGGTGTCCCTAGCCTCTGTCTGTCAGAGGGGGGTGATGGATGGCAGGAGAGAGATCGCTCGATCATACCTGTTAGGTTCACTCACTTCGGGGCACCTGGCATTGGCCACTGTCGGTAGACAGGATGCTGGGCTAGATGGACCTTTGGTCTGACCCAGTATGGCCGTTCTTATGTTCTTAAGAGTTAGGAAATGTCACAAATAGGTTACCCGTGCACCCTTAGTTCAGTCCCTTTGTGCCTCTACATTATAATATGGTCTTTTAACTACGTGATCAGGTACTACTTTTTCCTCAGGACCTCTAACTTTTGAGTGGACGATATTGCATCCTTAATGATCTTCTTTTAATGCGATTTTTTGTGTGTAATTTCCTAGGTTTTGAAAAAAGCAAACTGAAAAAAAATTAATTCCACTAGTTGACATCGTATCGATACATGGGTCCTCAGCAGGATTGAAACCTTTAGATACACTACACAGAGCTCGTCCACTTCAGCTAATGGAGTTACGGATTGCAGTAATAAGCTGTCATTCTCTATGTGGAACAGCACTAGAGGGAATTGGACACACACTGCCAGTGGGTTACACAGATATTTGCTGACAGCAGAGGTATGGTGAGACTCAGGGATTTTGAGTTCCATTCACGGCTCTAGGAGGGAGATTCTTCTGCTTATTCTCCACAGCTTGACCGCTTCTGCACCATCCCCCCATAAACCTGTCTGTCAGAGGGAAACCACAGCCTGGAGCATGCTCCTGTGGTAGACTGCCTCAGTTTCCCTTTTTCAGAGTCCCCAGTAACGCCACACCAGGCTCTCTTGCCTCAAGAATATCCCTCCTTGGGGCTAATTTTATTACAAAACATGGATTGTGCAAAATGTAGGTCCCAAAATGTAGTCCATGTAGCACCATAGTGCGAGTGGTCTATCAAATCCCAATACATCTCATCCATTAATCCAGGGGTGGGGAACCTCCGGCCCGCCAAATCATTTTATCTGGCCCGCGGCCGCCGGCCGGGGGCGGCTCCACGCTGGGGCTGGGAAGCGCCGCGCGGGCCGCTGCCGCTGCCGGCCACAGGTGGCTCCACACTGGGGCCGGGACACGCCACGTGGGCCGCTGCCGCCGCCGCCGGCCACAGATGGCTCTGCACTGGGGCCGGGAAGCACCACGTGGGCCGCTGCCGCCGCTGGCCACAGATGGCTCTGCACTGGGGCCGGGAAGCGCCACACGGGCTGCTGCCGCTGCCGGCCGGGGGCGGCTCCGTGCTGGGGCCGGGAAGCGCCGCATGGCCACCCTCTGCCAGGCGGCGAAACAAGGAGCCGCGGGGAGCCGACGGTCGGGGGGGGGGAGAGACCGGGCTGGGTGGGTCAGTAGGGGGGGGAAGGAGGTTTGGGGGGGAGAGACCGGGCTGGGCGGGTCAGTTGGGGGGGAGGGAAGGAGGTTTGGGGGGGGAGGGAAGGAGGTTTGGGGGGGGGGGGGAGAGACCGGGCTGGGCGGGTCAGGCAGGTGGCAGGACCCTGGCTGGCAAGGGGCCAGTGGGGGAAACCCCAAAGCAGTGCAGGGCTAAGGACTCCACCTGCCACTGTTTTGGGATTTCCCCTGCTGGCCCCTTGACAGCTGGGGTCTCAGCTCCCATTGCCAGCCTGGGCTTGGGGGTGGGGGGGGGGAGAGCGGCCCACGGATGACTTTATAAGGGTCAAAATGGCCCTTGGCGGAAACAAGGTTCCCCACCCCTGCATTCATCTAACAAATACCACGTTCCAGTGTCTTCTGCCACACCCAGACTCTGTCCGTCCTCTTCTCTCCCTCTGCCAGGACAGTCACCCCACCCCTTCCACCTGGAGTGCAACCCCCCTCTTCCCAGAGCAAACTCCACAGCCTTTCTGGTGGGAGATCATCCTCACCAGGGAAGCATCCTTTACTCCCCACCCGGCTCGCTCACTGTTCTCACAGCTCCAGCTCTCCAGGTATGGAGATGCCAGTGGATAAGTGCCTTCGCTGCTCCTCTGCCTTCAGCCCTCTCTGGCCCTCAGCTTCGGCTCTCCAGCTTAGACATCAGGAGACACTTCCTTCTGCTGCTGTGACTTTCACAGTCTCTTCCAACCCTCTAGATCTGGCTCTCTGGCTTGGGGAAGTCAGCCAGCGAACTGCTCTTGCTGCTCTCCTGCCTTCTCCCAAGAACCACCTACAGCTTCCTTCAGGGTCCTCTCAGTTATCCTGGTATCTGACAACTCTCACCTGCCCCTTTTCTCCTGACAGATTCTTGCTATCTCTGCCTCCAACTCACTAAATCTTCTCTCAGAAGAGCAAAGGTGACCTTATTTAAGCCCAATTAGGAGGCAGCTAATACATCACACTTTCTCTTAACTGGTCAGTATCACACTGACACTGTCCTTGTCCCAGCCCTGTCTTTTCTCCACCATTAGGTCCTTTTCCCAGTCTCAGTCTCCTCATTCTCCCTCCTTACTGAGTCCCAGTCTCACCCGAGGCTTCTGATCCCTGTTCCAGTCTCCTTGTCCCGCCAACCCTCCTCCCCAACCTTGGCCCTCCTCCTCTAACTTCAGTCCTCCTCCTCCCTCCAGCTTCTTGTTCCAGTCTCTTCGCCAAGTTGAGCTCCGGGAGAGCGGGGGAGGGGCTGGGAGCAGCCTCATTTTCTGGAGATCAGCCGCGCTGAGCTCCAGAAGAGTGGGGAAGGCAAGGGTGGGCCAGAAGCAGCCTCCCCCACTGGAGCTCAGGTGGGCCAGTCCAGATGGTCTCACAGGCCGTAGTTTGCCCACCCCTGAGCTAAGAAGAGCTGATGGCTTATTACAAAGCCCCTTTTCCCGCACCAGCTTGTAACTCCACTGACTTCAAAGCACTTCATCCTGATTTAGACCAGCACAATGAGGCCATAACAGGCTCTCGCTCTGTGTACTTGCAGGTGAAACAATTATTTACAAGTTTCCTGTGTGCTCTGAGTCCAGAAGGAAGCCCCCTGAATTGACAGACAAATCTTTACAGGCTTGATAGGGAGCCAACTCTCGGCTGAACACTCACCATGGGTCTGATCTAATACCCAGTGACTCAATGGAAAGCTTCCCCACGCCTGCAGCTCGTCATGTGTGTCTGAAGTGAGTTCTGCACAGTGTAAGCACTCCCACAGCCGTGTTCAGAGGAGTAACCTGGTAGAAGCACTGCTGCCTTTGCACTACAAAGAGCCATTGGAGTGTCTGGCTTAAACACGTTTTTCTTCCATAGGGTCCACCCAGGCCCCAAAAGGCATTTCCGGTCCTCACCTCTCATTAATGTTGTCTGTTTTCAGTGTGTAGACTCTGTCAATGTGGGAGATATGGAAAACTGGCTCATCACTCGAAGGATCGGTTGGCAATTTCACTAGGACTTCGTTAAGGAAAACAGGCTGAAAGAAATGCAGGAAAGGCAAACCTCGCTGTGGCCAACTCACCGGGATGATAAGCAGAAACAAAACTATGATGTTTAAATACATCTTCTTTTGCTAAAGAAAGTGAGCACCCCTCTCAGGACTCCAGAAAAACAGAGAGATCAATATTTAAAGATTTTAGAAACTCTTCCTAGTACTAAGAGATAAACCAGCGAATACAGGGCTAAATCACACTCTTGGTTACCTAAAAAAAACTGTTTTGTGAAAGGGCAAGAGCTGTATAGACAGAGAGACAGCATGGACTAAGGCAAAACTGGGAAACAGGAGTTTCTGCTTCTTACTCCCAACTTCATCACAGACTTAGCATGTGGCTTTGGATAAACCACTTAACCTCTCAGCATCTTGGGGTTTCCCCATCAGAAAATGGGGATACTTATCTACTCTCCTCAGGAGCACTGTGGGCACTCATTGGGAAGCAGAGATGGGGTCCCATATCAACATTTAGGCTCCAAAGCAAGTGGCCTAATTTTCAAAAACACTGGGCACCATGCACCTTGTCTTCAAAGTCAGTGAATGAATGAATATTTATGTGCATTTAAGAGTCTTGCCTCTTTCTGACCAGTCTGGTCACAGAGTACTGTGGAGGTACTTGACTTTGAAGCAGAGGGAGGAGTTTATAAAATCGGTTCCGGGGGAGGAGGGGGAGCGCTCTCTTCAGCATACTCACAATCCCCGAATAGAGGTTGTGTGTCCACTGAGAGAAAATCCCCACACAGTCAACGTTCAGTCCCAAGGAATGAAATTACACCCAATACAGTCGGGACTGTGCAATACTCAGTACAATCCTGAATAACCAAGCTGCACTAGATAATGTATCACCGCAGAGAGAGAGAGAACAGAATTCCTATTCAGAGATCAAGAACGACTGATTTGCTTTTTAACTCACTCACCATTTTATACATTTTGAACTGAGAGTGGGACTTGGGGCTGAACAGTTTATCTGACCCTGACGAAACAAACTGTTTGACCATGTAGGTAAGGAGCAGGAAGTCATTGAAGAGGAAGCCATATAGTTCCTTATTGCTCTTGGTTTTGTAGAGCTTGCCGCTGTGCAGGAGCTTTCGGGGACCCAGGCAGTTTGTAATGGAGTTGAAAATCGGTTGCTGAGAGAGAGATAATCAATCTGTGAGCAGCAAGAGCAGCTGGGTAGTATGTACATCATTTCCTGTCTGTCTTCAGAGTGATTATTGGTTATGACCCTCAATATCCTACTCACTTTGTTTAATGCATGTCGAATTCTTGTGTATTTCCCCTACTAGTTTACAGTACATGGGAAAGAATCCTAGCAAGTCCTAACAGACATCAACTTCCTTATAATCTGTAGTGGTGTCAGCCCTATTGCCAAGGTAAAACATTAGTTTAAGGCTTTAAGGCCACAAATGCAGGGGTCTGACTGGGCCGGTGAGCTGAAACTGTTCCCTAGTGGCTGCCATCTTGTGCTCCGGAATTCAGTTTAAAAATAGTTTCAAGGCTCTTTATTGTTGTGAAGAAAAACTTCAAAAGCATGGACAAAGAGTAATACTACATAGGAACCCCTGCCTCAGTCTGCTGGCAGCTTAAGCAAAATCTGAAGAGTGGGAAATTGCTTAAATTAGTATTAACTGAAATTTAATGGTACCAGTGTAAAATATCAGCAATTTCATTGCTGTGCAAAGCATGCAAGAAAGGTGAGGGATAATCCACACAATATGCTGAGTGGCATCTCCCTTGGAGATCACAATGGGTAGAGTTCAGATAGTATTAGCTGGCAGAACATGCCACTGCCACTTATTTTTTCCTACTTTGTTTCTATGTAAATTCACTTTAAAAGGCTCTACAATACAGCCCTATCTATGCCAGCCACTCAAGCACAAGCTCAGGCAGTTACCTCAGCAAGTCCTTCACACTGTACATGGGACTGTATCCACTCCAGCCTGTCTGAGTTTTCTTTCTCACGCACACCTTCATTAACTTGAGAACACAGCTCTTCTGCGCGTTCCAAGGCAAGCTTGAGATTACTGTGATCTGGGTGGTTTTCTGAGGTATTCTCAAGAATCTGGTTGGGATCGGAAGGGAGGAAACAGAAACAGAGATAAACCCCTAGTAAGGACAGGTGCCGGATGTGATTCACTTATAAAGAAATCCTTATTATATGACAATGCTGTCTTTGTTTTTACAACCACAGTTGCACTGCTATAGAAATCAAATTTAAAATGCTACAGGATTCAGAATTGTACAAACCCAGGATACTCACACTCTTTATGAGCAGAGGGTAGCGTGTAATTCTCTGCATAGGTTTCAGCAGGAAGCTGGAGAGCGGCATTCCTTTACAGCGAGGGTCAGAGGCTAGTTTCTATGGTGTAATCCAGAGACATTGCATTACGGATCAAAAAATATACGTAACTCTTCGCATCGCTGCATTGAACAGTGCCTGATGGAATGAATCTTCCCAGTTACTGCAAGCAATCCTAGATCACAGTGCATTTACATTTAGAACTAATGGGAAAGACTTATAGAACTTTCATTCTACTGAGGGTATGTCTACTCTGCACTTCAACTAAAATCCCGCGGCTGGCCCATGCCAGCTGACTTGGGGTCCCAGTGCTTGGGCTAAGGGGCTCTTTAATTGTGATCCAGTCTCCAGGACCATGTGGAGAGGGGGAGTCCCAGAGTTAGGCTGCAGCCTGAGCCTGAACGTCTACACTGCAATCAAACAGCCGCATAGTCCCAGCCCCATGAGCTCCAGTCATCTGCCACAAACCAGCCATGGGTGACTAATTTCAGTCTAGACAAATCCCGAGATATTCTGCCAACATAAGCCAGGCAAGTGAAGCTCCTGTAGTCACCAAAACCCTATCATTTAAAGCGGACTTCGTTTTTATCTTACATAAGCATCTGGGAAAGTTTGTTAAAAAACAAAAACGCCATGACAAATGTTCTGGCATTTTTCCCTTCACTGCTGATTGCCCTTCATCAAAAACATCTCATCAGTTGAGCTGCAGCAGTAGTTCCTTACTCTTAGTTATTTCATGTCATGTTATGCTCACTGTTAGCCTCGTGGCGCATGTCTCACTTTCGTGAAGTCCTCACTGCTTGCAACCGACGAAGTGGGTATTAGCCCACGAAAGCTTATGCTTCAATACTTTATAGTTAGTCTTTAAGGTGCCACAGGACTTTGTTACCTCTCACATCTACTAGCAGTCCAAAACAGCACAACCCAGCACCAGCTCATTGACTTTGCCAGTGATGCAGGCTGTTGAAAACAAGCAGTCCCAATCAATCATTGCAGTCCCAATCAATCAGCTCCAACCTCTTTTGTAGCATGTATCTTGAAAGTAAGGCAAACACCAGCTCTGTAACTTTGAAGGTGCAGCAACTATGCTGCATTAAATGTAAAGCAGTGGATTGGAAAATGGAATAAAACACTCGCAAGGGAACAAGACTAAAGAACACGTTCCACAGCAACTGTCACTAGCCGCAGATCAGATTCATAGGAAAGCAGAGGATTGTATCTATGCATGAAGGATTCTGAAGTCCTGCAATTTTCTGGACAAGTCAACCTTTGATTGGACAGGCTTTTGGAAACGCCCTGCCGTCGGGGAAAGAAAACCGGGATCCAATATTGAAGCTAGTGATTAGAATACCTTTAAGAAGTCTTTGAACTCTGTTTCGTCATCTGTTTTCTGTTGCAGCAGTGCAGCTCCATTGAGTTGACAACTGCAGAACCGGATATAGGCCTGCATGTGAGAGAGCTCTGCAGCCAGGATGTCTCCAATCATCTGCACAGGCATTTTTTCTCCTCCTGTCTTCTTACGCACACGCAGGGCTCTGCAGAGGAGAGAATTTCACAGTTTGACTCTGTAATTCAAAAGTGGTCTAATCATGGTGTTAAATATAGCTTCCATGTACATGTCCGGCCGCTCTTATCCAACCTTTAACATTTACACATGGAGCCTCAGAATTTCCATGTCAGACAAGTGGATTCCTGATTCCACTCAATATCATTGAGTCCCTACAGAAAAACCCCTCCTTTCCAGCACTGTTAGGCCCCGAATGGATCACAAATCTGACTGAACCCTGGCACTGCATGCTGTACTGACAGACTTGCATAACAGCGTGATATCTGAAACAATGGGAATGCTTCTTCCTCCCCTTTGAGGCGTTTTTGGACAAACGTTTTTGGACAAACAGTGCAACCACTGGCCTCCACAGATGCTTAGACTTTAAGGTCAGATGGGACCATTCATGATCATCTAGCCCAGGAGTTCTCAAACTTTTTTTTTTTTTTTTGCTGGGACCCCCTTTGAAAATATTTCAGGCTTTGATGACTCCCCCACAAAAAGTGGTGATTTCCTTCGTCTCCCGCCACAGCATGCCACCTTTGCTTCTGTGCTGCAGCTGGCAGTAGCGCTGCCTTCAAAGCTGGACACCCAGCCAGCAGCCTCCTCTCTGAAGACCCTTCTACTATAGTCTTGCAATCCCCTTTTAGGTCGGACCTCGTTTGAGAAATGCTGGTCTAGTCTGATTTAACCCCATAGCATCTAGCATCATCCCACCTGATAATAAACAATTAACAGGTTTGTCATTGCAAAAATTCACTCTCAGGAAACTTTGAAAAACAGGTTTTATCTATTTTCCTCACATATCCTTTATTTCTAAGACCCTCTGTTAAAAGTTCATCTGCTCCCGTTGTTTGTTCCTTTCCCTCTCATATCCCTTTCTTTGTGACATTATACTTAAATGCTCTGAATTGACATCGCAGGATTATCATGTAGGAAATAATCTGTAGAAGTAGAAACACTGAGGGTTTGTCTACACTTAAAATGCTACAGTGGCACAGCTGCGCTGCTGTAGCGCTTCAGTGTAGACACCACCTATGCGGATAGGAGGAATTCTCCCGTCGGCGTAGGTAGTTCACCTCCCCGAGAATTGGTAATTAGGTCAATGAAATAATTCTTCCACTGATCTAGCACCGTCTACCCCGGAAATTCAGTCAGCATAACTATGCCACTCAGCATTGTGGATTTGGAGTGGAGTAGGAGAATAAATAATTATTTTGGGGAAAGCTTAGACATTAGTAAGCTCTCATTTAGGAGGCACACGTGCTAGCTGTACTCACTTAAGTAACTTTGTATTAGACATTATGAGCTCCTTCCAGTTAACAAAGATCAATCCCATTTCTTCTTCTGAGAGACAGCCTGATTCAGCCATTCGTTTCTGGAAAACCTACAGTCAAAGAACAGACAGGTGAACAATTTTGAACAAAGAAAGCAGAACACGGCCATATTCTTAAATTACTAATGGCTTGAAACTTAATGCACTAAAGCATTCAGAACTTTGTGGTATCCACCCATTCATTTCTCTAGAGAATCACTGCAGACAAGCAGACACTTTAATAGAATTTTTTCCAGATCACTTCCTACAGATGTTCCTACGGATGCCCCTTCTTCCAACAGTAGTGTCCCATTCGGACACCAGCATCACCTCTTTGCTAAGTGGTAGAAGGTGTCAGGGCCTTGCAGGTGGGCTTCACCATGGCAAAGAAATCAGGAAGGCAGAGTCTGGACATGCTCAAACAGAACTTCTTTTATTTACACATACACAGCCAGTCCTGGAACAGTGACAGTTAACTAGCATACAGGTGAAGCCCTTCTTTCAGGAGTCTCGGCCCAACACCAATGTCCGGTTTCCAGAGGGAAACTCTGCCTATCTAGATCTCTCTCTTAGGTATTTATAAGGCTCCACATGGTCACACCGGAGGTTTATGGCAGAGCAGGGAACTGAGCCCAGCTCTTCCAAGCCCGAGGCTATCACCCTAACCACAGACCAGCCTTGCTTCATGAATTTAGTCTAATCAGAGCCCAGTGTGGAGAGTATTCTCTGCTGGTGCTTGCACAGCTCCTGTCCAAGAACCCACCACCTTTACACAGAATTTTGCCTAGTCCAAACTACCACAACAGCCTGGCTTCCTGAGACTTAACTTCTGCCCACATGCGAAGAAAAAATAATTTGGAAAACGAGGTGTAGCAGCACCTCCTGGTGACATCTGCCATAATGTTATAATTAGAGAGACTGCTGGTGAGCGAACATTGCTTTCTCATTGTGAATCATTCAGAAGAATTAAAGATGCAGTACAGCAGAGAACTGGTAGGGCAGAAGCGCACAGAAGATAGATAGGAACTGGAAAGAACCGTTACCCAATGAGAATTTATAGCACGTAGCAATACATTAATTTTACAAGGGATGGAGAACAGAAAGCAAGTGGATTGGAAGATGATAGATAGTAGAGGAAGACAGCAAAAAATTCTCAGTCCGTAAAGCTCTTTGTTGACTTGAGCCCTATGGATCTTAAGATATGATGTCTAGTTGAGTAGTTGAAATCAACATTTGAATTTACAGGCCTGGAGGGGTTTGTCAGAGAACTGGGGCAGAGCATGGTCCTAGACTCTGGAACTTGCTTACCGCTTAGAATGCTAGAGCGTGAGCTCAGTCTCTGGGGCACATGGAATGTCCCAGATAACTCCTGAGGGGAAGAATGAGGAGGATTTCAATATTGCTATTGTGTCATCCTGACCACTGTTTGATATGTATCGTGACAAAGTTCCTCCTCTGCCTTGGTGGATCCTGCACTTATTGGTGGATTTGCTTGCCTCAGAGGGTCACAGATGCCCTCAGTTTGGCTACTTTCATGGCTCAAATCTGCCGTTCATGCAGCTAACCTCATCACTGGCCAGCATGGGGAAAAGGAAGAAGAACAATGCCTGCAGTCTCTGCTGACCCACCGAGTGGATCAGGGAACAGACCAGAGACCTTCCCCTCTGGTGGAACCCACAGTCCAGGTCAACTCCTCCAATGTCTGATCAGGAGTTGGGAGGAACCCGGGCCTGCCCTCTACTCCGGGTTCCAGCCCAGGGCCCTGTGGATTGCAGCTGTCTAGGAGAAAAGAGTTCCTCAAGTGAGAGAAAATGCAGTACTTGCAAAAATATTTAAATTGGTGTTTTGCTTTCGGACCCACAACTGAGGGTAATGCCAGAGAGAAAGGGGTGTTTCTCTAGGGGAGGAAGATAAATACTGAAGCAGCAATGTAGTCCCAGAGCAAGCAATTCAGTAACTGGCTTGAATGAAATTTGGGAAGGCACTGGGGATAGGCTAGCTTCCTTCAAATATTCTGAAGACAGTAGCAAAGGAGAACTTGCAGAGTTATTTAAAAGACGACTACAGACAATGGCTGTCTAAGGACTTATTTGCCAGCCATGACATGACATGCCAGAGAGGGGTGTTATGTAAAGTGTTCTAACTGCCCCAAAGGACTACATTAATGTAAACTAGGTGCCTTTTACACTACACCAGCAGGGTCTATACAGGACAGCTGGAATGCAACCAGTTAGAAAGCTCTAAAAATCACGTCATTAGAGCATTTTGCCTGCACAATGTAGACGTGCACTGAGAGACAGAACAGCAATTAATTGCACTGTTTTTACAATGCAAACTTGGCAGCTTTCCTTTAGAAAACACAGCAATTCTCAGTATCTGGAGAGCTGACAAAGAAAATCTACTCTGCCATGTTGTATGTTGTTAAAACATCAAAGCCTTCATATCTATGGGCTGATCTTCACTACAGGGAGATTGATACTGCTGCAATCGATGCCACAGGGATCGATTTAGCAGGCCTAGTGAAGACTTGCTAAATCGATGGCAGAGCACTCTCTGTTTGACCCCAATATTCCAGCTCTCGAAGAGTAAGGGATGTCGACCGGAGAGCGTCTCCCATCGACACAGCACAGTGAAGACACAGGGATAAGTTGACCTAAGCTACGTCGACTCCAGCTATGTTATTCATGTAGCTGAAGTAGTGTAACTTAGGTTGACTTACCCCCATAGTGAAGACAAGCCCTAAAACTACATAGATTTACATAACTCAGCTATGAATCAAATATTATAACAATCAACTAATAAGGGAAAGACACCGAAGATAAGAAACTTTGCTTGGACAGTTGTTTAAAACACCTTTTGTTTCCAAGTAACTCTCACCTCTAAGACAAGCTGAAGATCGTCCATGTACCTCTCTTCAGTCTGGATCAACTCATGAATGTAGCCCTGTCTTTTCCTTTCCATTGGTTGCATAGTATCAAGAGTTTGGAGATCAGCACACCCTAGAAAATTAAATATTTCAAGTCATTCAGGTCCTATTAAACTTGCAAAGGGTGATGTTCAGCTTAAATAAATGGCTACAGTATCATATACTTCAATGAAGCTACAATCATTTACCCCAGCTGAGGCTCTAAGCCCATAATACATATAAAATGAATTATGTTGGTAATGCTTACTTTTCTAAACCAAAAAAACTGATCATTCTCACAAACTAGAGTGGTCTCATGTCTTAGCAAAAAGGAATAGATATATGTAGTCAATTCTCATATTACTCAGTCTTAGTTATTTTTATAACAGACACAGTGGTCACTTATTGCTTGATTTTCAAAAGCACCGAGCTCCTAGCACTCCAGCTGAAGCCAATGGGAGCTGCAAGTGATCAGAACCCTGAAAAGTAGGCCTTAAAATGGCAGCACATTTGCCAAAGTAGCTACTGCTCTTTGGTAACTGAAATCTCAGGCTTTCCACTCTGTTTAGAAAATACTGACATTCTAATAGCAATGATTACACACCATTTACTCTAGTATACACGAAACATTCAATAATTAGACCTCAACTACACCTATTCATTAATGTTAAAAACACTTTATGATGCAATATCCTTGAATTAAAACCAAACAAGTTTATTCAATTAGACCCTGCTTCAGCAAACCAGATAAGCATGTGATGAAGCACTTCACGCAATAGGGATGGATTTAAGCACATGCCTACACATGAACAGCTACACTGAATCAGACCGGTGGATCTATCTTTTCTCTGGCCAGCATCAGATGCTTCAGAGAAGCAGCAAGAACTCCACAGCAGGCATACGTGGAATAATCTGTGCCCCCAAGAAAGTCGCATCCTACTTACAGACTGGTTTAAACCCTGAGGTGTAAGATTTTTATCCCCACCAAAACTCTTTTTTAGCATGAACTATGATAACTCTCTGGATAATCGTGTTATTCATGAAAGCATCCAATCCCTCTCTGAGCCTTACTAAATTCCTTCCCTCAACAACTTCCTGAGGCAATGAGTTTCACAGTCTAATTAAGGCTGGAGTGAAAAAACTTTCCTTTCAGTTTTGAATCAGCCGCATTTCAATTTAATTGAATGTCCCCTTGTTCTTCTATTGTGAGACAGCTCCTGATCTCCTGTCTCTCTACCATTCATTGTCTTCTATACTTTTATCATAGCTCTGCTTAATTGTCTCCTTTCTAAAGAAAACAATCCCACTCTTTTCAAAGGGCTTTGGAGTGGTGCTCTGGCTCCGCTCCAGCTCCAGGCAAAAACCTGTAGCTCCACTGCTCCACACTCCAGCGCCGGGCTCTGCTCCAAAGCCCTGCTTTTCAATCTCCATGAAGATAGGTTTCCATGTGCCTAATTGTTCTCGTCTTTCTTTGAACCCTAGGTAACTCTGCAACGTTCTTTCGGAGGGCTTGTCCATGTGGGAACATGTTAGTGTACACCATGGAATTTTTATTGCACACTAGAAGAGTCCAGATGGCCAGTGAGTGCACTGCAAGCTAGTGGTCTGCCGATACCCTGGCTTGCCATGTAGATAAACCTGAAGATAGTGTGACCAGTACTGAATACAGTATTCTAGATGAGGGTGTATATTTTTCTTCTCCATTCTGTGCCATAAGTGCTTTGCTGAATTGGACCCTTAATTGTTAGTTTATAGAAATAATCAATCTACAGTGGAGCCTCTGAGTTACCAGTACAAATTTGCAAAGTTCTATTGCATAGTGCTGCAGCCACATGCCTTGGATGTTTATAATTAATTTCTAAACTGAAAGCAAAGAGATGGGGTATTTGTTTTTACATTGTAAATGGCTGGATGTGGGAGATGTATAAACAGAAACACATGAACATTTAATTATATGCAAATAATATATAGCCAAAATGTTCGACTATTAACAAGAGTCCAAACTAACTCGACCTTTAAGTTTCCTTTTCTTTACAAATTTAATAAATGCCATATTGAAGGTGGCTTTTTGAAAACAATCAAATCAAATAGATTGAGGTCTAATATTTGCATCAAAAACTAGAAGAAAAAAATAAAGCAAACAGCTTTCCAATTAGATTGGAAAATCCACAGGTTGTTTACATGGCCAAAAAGGGTTTGAAAAGGCAAATAGTCCAGACATCTTATGACAAACATCCAGATAGCCACAAAAAACTTCTCCACACACAGTATTTATAACTAAGTTCAGCAGAGTTATTATATAGCAGGGGTCTCAAACATGCGGCCCGGGGGCCACATGCGGCCCGCAAAGCCCTTCCCTGCGGCCCGCCAAGCTTCCTGGCGCCCCCCCCTCCCCCCCCGGTCCCCCCATAGCAGTTTGCAGGACGGAGGGGCCTTCTCTGCTGCCTGGCTGGGCCGCGCGTGTTTCTAGCTCTGAACTTCCTATATTGCTCTTGCTTTGTTTGCCAATCAGCTGTTGGTGGTGCCTAGTGCTTTCCAGGAGGGAATGGGGAGCTGCGTGCTCAGAGGAGGAGGTGGGGCAGGGGTGGAGTGGGGGCGGAGCCTGGGCAGCGAGGGCAGGGTGTGTGTCAGTGGTGCGGCCCTCGGGCCAGTGCACTAGTCCTCATGCGGCCCTCATGGTCATTTGAGTTTGAGACCCCTGTTATATAGTATATGTTGGGGGAGGGAGGGGCGGTCAGGAGTAAGCAAAAGAGAGAACCAATACCATACGGAATAAATCAGAAGCCACTAATGTCTATGAGACCAAGAATATGACATGCAAGAGAGAAGTCTTCATATACTGAATTTCCTAAAATCAACTTCAGGTTCCAGTTCTTAAGGATGGAAAAATTTTGAATCGACAAACCGCAACTTCATCATAAGCAAGCCATAACCAAAAGACACTTTAATAATACTAATACTTATCTCCTGTTCCACCCCTGGGCATTGTGACTTCTGAGCAGTTACACAGAACTTGTGCTAACATTTGTTCTCTTGCTGTGGTTCCCCACCCAACAAAGAGAGAGAGGCCCCGCAAATCGACTACTGCTTTCTGGCAACATAAGCAGCTCTTATTTCCACATTCAAGAAATGCGTCACAAGCCCAGTGACAACAGTGAAGGCAAGAAAATAAAAGACTTAAGGGTAAATGGACAAGTCTGATATATTTCCTACATAAAGAGACAAGATCATGTTAAAAACCATAATGTTAAAAGGCCTATTTCTATATTTATATTGCAAATATTGGGCAGCTTTCAATCTTTTTCATACTGTGGACTCCATCTTTACAGAGAAATTGTCTCACAGACCCATCACCATCATTCAACAGCCTCATGACAATTAGAGCAATTACTTACATGAAAAATTAGTACTAGGAAAACAATACATTTTTAGCGGTCTTCAATGCAGTGTAATACATAGGAACAATGAGGAGGGGAATGGGGACAGGAGAGGACCATATCTCCAGTCAGCTCTCTGCTGATCACCAGGAAATTCTCCATGGACCTCAGTTTGGAAACTGATTAAGGTAGAAATAAGTTAAAAAAATCTAATTTGCTATTTACCACTGGTGCTCTTTCCTTTATACATTTTTAATTTGGACAATTAAATTAGAAAAGCCATATAAGCAGTATTATTATTATTAGCAGTATTTCCAACTCCTGCCATAATGTGTGTGTGTTTTTTTTTAATAGTCCCAGCTCCTGGAATTATGAGAATCTCAATTTTCATAAAAATGTTATAGCCTTGGGTGTTGCAGAATAAAAG
The DNA here is from genome assembly GCA_032164245.1 of Sternotherus odoratus. Taxonomy (NCBI): domain Eukaryota; kingdom Metazoa; phylum Chordata; order Testudines; family Kinosternidae; genus Sternotherus; species Sternotherus odoratus. The sequence goes on along the minus strand of JAVMKO010000003.1, from coordinate 13,683,750 downwards.
CTACAAAACAAGAACCCAAAAATATTTTTTCCTAAATAACTCACACTTTTTAAGACAACTCAGTGATTTTGGGGAGGGCCTGACTTATGGTTTTTTAATATTTCTGGTTGCCAGTAGTCTATTAGACTCATGGTAGTAAAGTTAAGCACATGCATAGAAGTGTACCAGACTTGGTTGGCTTTAGCTGTTTGTCGGTTACAATCAAGCCAACTTACAGAGGAGGAGGAATCAAGATAGTCATCAGATCAAAGCAAGTTTTAAAAGATCTGATATTTCCTAACCTACTAGAGCTCTAAGTGATTGACATCTATCAATTTGAGATTTCAGCTCTTTCCTGTGCTCTGTGATGTGAAATTCAGTTCCAGTTCTGGTGGGATACGAGATAAAGACCTTAAAGCAATCAAAGCATGTTCACACTGGTAGTGCTTTTTTGTCATTTGTCAAGACTTACTAAGGCCTTGTCTACACTACAAAGTTAGGTCAACGTAAGCTGTTTTTGTCAAACTCACTGTGTGTGTGTCTACACTTAAATCTGCCTCCCACCGATGTGAGCTCTCCATTACGGTGACGCAGAAACACCACCTCCCCGAGTGCCACTGAGCCATGGTCAATGTATTGTAATCAACACACTGCGAATGTAGACACTGTGTTACCTATGTTGACCCTAACAGTGCTCCAGCAGCTGTCCCACAATGCACAACACCGACTGCTCTGGTCACAATTGTCAACTCTACTGCCCAGGGCTTGTGGAAACCAGAAGTCCCTCTCCCTTAAAAAAACCCTGCAAATTTTTGAAATGCCTTTTCCTGACTGTTCATCTTGGTGAGTGCACTTAGCAGTTCTCTACTGTCATGTGCGACTGCCCAGCTGACACGCTCCAAATGTGCTCCCGTCTGGAGTAGAGAGGAGATATTGGATCGTCTGGGCTTGGAGGGAAAAGAGGCTGTGCAAGCACAGCTGCAGACCAGCCATAGAAACGTGGCCATCTACTAGTAGACTGCATGGGGAATGCAGAAGAAGGGGTGCAACAGGGATCAGCAGCAGTGCTGAGTGAAAGCAAAGGAACTGCGGCAGGCATATCAGAAGGCCGGGGAAGCCAACAGTGGATCCAGTGCCAAGCTACACACCTGCTCCTTTTACAAAGAGCTGCATGCTATACTTGGTGGAGACCTCACCATGCCACATACCACCATGGATATCTCCAAAGAGTCCGAGTCACAGGCCCCCTGGCATGAAGAGTGAAGATGGGGGGCATGTGACTGGGGGAGCCAGCTATGCCACAACCCTGGACCTGTAGGAGACTACACTTCAGTCGTCAGTCAAACATGGACAAGCCCGTTGCAGGGGAAAGCAGCTCAGGTAGGTGTGTAATTATATTTCCCATTTCAGTGACAGCTCTGCCCGGCTAAGTTGGGGATGCCATCAACTTTTCATTAATTTATTCATATGAGAAGAGCTAGTGGTACAACAAAGAAGTAGAGCTGTTATCTGCTTTTCATTGCCCGTTAGGCAGGGGAGGCCTTGAAGTTGGGCAGGGGAGGCCTTGAAGAGCAGTTTGTTTATGTTCACAGGGATCCTTGAATCCTCCTGAGAGATCGCAATGAAACTTTCACAGAGGAACACTTTAATTCTCTCCCGAAGGTTCCTGGGGGGTGGCAGCCTTATTTCTTCCTCCATGGTAGGACACTTTCCCAGTGATAACTTCAGTAGGCACCATTGCAATATACAGACTAGCAGCATACGGGTCCAGGTGGCTTCGGGACGCCAGAAGCAGGTATGCTGTCTGTGCCTTTGTTACCCATAGAAGCGAGACACCAGCTAAAATTACCAGGGCTTCTGGAAAATGATGTCAGCATTCAGTGCCATAGCCCTATACTCCAAGTTTCACATAACTGAGCAATTTCCTCCTCATTTCCCCTGCCCCTGAAGAACTATTCTCACCATGGCTGGTGTTGAGAGTGGGACAGTGCACAAGCACTCCAAAGCAGAAGGATTAATAAGCATGTCTTGTTTAAAACTTTAGGGGAGGAAGGGAGTTCTGAATCTTAACTCCGTGACTATACTGACAATGGTACCTCTGTGTGTTTTATCTGTAGCTGCTGCTGTCGCAGCCTTGAAGGGTTCCCCCTCAAACCCACAGAACGCCTGAAACAGATGAGGAGAAAATGTTGCATTAGATGGCAAACTGAGGGCCTGGAGGAGGAATACTGCGGATTGTATGGAGAAGGAAAGTGGGCAGGAAAAGGAGAGGTAGATTCACCAGGACAAAATGGGGCATCTCCAGCAGCAAACAGGCTGCAAACTGTTGTGGACCTACAGGTTCAACAATCATGGACTTGCCTCCCTTTGCAGTCAATGGAGAACTCCTTAAATCCTCCCCCACATCTCAACCCCGCCCAATGTTGCATGTGGCATCAGAGGCCACATCTCTTTCCCTGCCACTCCACACCAGGGGATGTTAAAGACAACCACAACTTCACATACTCTTACCTGTAAGAACCACAGTTGATTTATGTGTAGCTAAAATGGACATAAATGTTCCTTCTCCTTCCTTAAGCTGTGTTCCATAAATGTATTAAGGTTTTAATGTATTTGCTTTTAACTTGGACAGAATTTTTTTGAAAGTGTTTTTGTTACTGAATAAAACTCCACTGTTTTGCAAGTAATTCATCTTTATTAGTTCCCAACATATGCTGCAGAATGCCTGACAGTAGTGAAAGTACCCACTTAGTTGTTATTGTACACTGTGCCACAACTCATACGATCAGTGACAACTACCATGTAATAACCATAGAAGAACAGCAAGCACCACAAAATTAATAGAGGTAACAAAGAGTCCTGTGGCACCTTAAAGACTAACTAAAGTATTGAAGCATAAGCTTTCGTGGGCTAATACCCACTTTGTCAGATGCAAGCTGAAGTGGGTATTAGCCCACGAAAGCTTATGCTTCCATACTTTAGTTAGTCTTTAAGGTGGCACAGGACTCTTTGTTACCTCTGCTATTCCAGACTAACACGGCTACCTCTCTGATTCTTGACAAAATTAATAGGTGCACTGCCAGTGTTATATTCACAGATGTACGCCAAGCACCGCACAATTCCTACTGGGGCCACAAACTGCAGAGACAGGTAGAGCACAGTACACTATACCATATTACTGTGGCTTGCTGTTAAAGTACTCTTTCAAAACCTCCCTGAGACATATAGCTTCGCACTGAGCTATTCCGATAGCCCTTCCGATAGCTGTTCAAACTCATCAGACAGCCATTCGTTCCACCTCTGCCCTCCACCCTGGCGGCAACTTTTCCCCCCTTTGCTTCACAGATATTATGCAGAACACAGCAGGCAGTTATAATCATTGGGATATTTTTTCTCACTGAGGTCCAGCCTTGTGAGTAAACAACGCCAACAGTCCTTCAGTCTACCCAAAGCACATTCAACTATCATTCTGAGCTGCTCAGCCTGCAGAGAAATCTTTCCTTGGTGCTGTCGAGGTGGCCAGTGCACGGCTTCATGAACCAGGTGAACAAGGAGTAGGCTGGATCCCCCAAGATCACAACTGGCATTTCAATATCATCAGTCCACTGATTGGGAATGAAGGCTCCTGCTTGTACCTTTCTGAAAAAGTCCTGTGTTCTTCATGAACCTTCCCTGACCAGCCAAAACTGATGTTGGTGAAGCATCCACGGTGATCCACCAGCGCTTGCATAACCATAAAAAATAGCCCTTTCTATGGATGTACTCCATGGCAAGTTGGTTTGCTGAAAAAATAGGGATATGATCGCTATCTATTGCTCTACCGGAGTTTAGGTACCCCATGGCTGAAAAGCCATGATGTCCTGAACATGGCTGAGAGTCACAGTCCTGTGTAGCAGGAGACGATTACTGGCCCTTCACACTTGCATGGCGACAGCATCCAAAGAGGATTGTCTAATTCCAAAATGATTTCCCACTGATTGGTAGCAATCCAGGGCTGCAAGTTTTCACAGTGCAATCACCACTCACTTCCTCACTGTCAGTGCAGCTCTCTTTTTGGCATTCCTGCACTAGAGGGTTGGGTGAGCTCAGCACACAGATTCAGGAATGTGGTCTTGCCCATCTGAAAGTTCTGCAGCCACTGCTCGTCATCCCAAGCCCGCATCACAATGTGATCCCACCAGACAGTGCTCATTTCTGGAGTCCAGAAGCAGTGCTCCACCGTTTGCCACTGCTCTACGAATGCCACCAGTAATCTTGAACTGGTTCTTATGTCCCACAGAAGTCCACACTCCAGTAAATTGTCATATTCTCCATGACTCTTCCTGCGGCTCTGCAAATACCAGAGGATCGTCTGTCCTGTGCTTGCAGAGCTGTGCAGGCGCCATGATTCTGTCAGAGATGGCAGACAGTGACAAGTTCCATTCGGGTTCATGGGATTTTCAAAATAGGAGTGAAAATTATGGGATACAGATAGAATTATGGGGTGGAGAAAGTTGTATAATAGGAACCTGACCCCACAGTCCCAGTCACAACTACACAATTGTTTCTGCCCCACTCTCCATTGCCAAAACTTCCCCTAAGACAGTGTACTGGACAGTGGTGAGTTGCACTCTTGGATACCTACCCGGGATGCACTACACATCAAAACAAGCACTCCTGTTGAGTTGTGCAGCACGGACAAAAGCAGCCACATATGCGCACACAAGCAACATACTAACCAGAAGCGACGTGTCAGTGGGTGGGTGGGCAGTGAAAGGGGCGGGGCCAGGGCCAAAGCAGAAGAGACGGGGCCAAAGCCTCTTCTGGCTGCACTGGGAAGCTGCACAGAGCAGTGACCAGGCAAGCGTCTCCATCCTGCTCCCTGCTTGGGCCTGGATGCCAGGGAGAACAGCTGAACATGCTTGGGGGGAACCGGTGCAGCAGGAGGCAGAGTCCCTCCCCCTGTAGGTATCATGGAGTGGGAAGAGGGTGGGGGCGATAGCAATGGCCCCAGGCTGAAGACAGGGCAGAGATATGTGGGGAGGTCATAGGTCCTCCCCTTTAGCTGGTGCCCCCACTCCCTCCACCCAGTATGGGGAGACACCAGTCATCTATGATACTAACTGCAGTGGCTTTATGGCAACATAACTTGCATTGACAAAGCTTGTGGTATTAGACATGCCCTAAATCCCGGATCTTTGAGCAATGTAATTTTCTGTCCCTGTTGGAGGTTATATCCCCTCAACAGGAGAAGCCAATGATTGTATTATCTTAGCTCATGTTGCTGTTTGCTTGTTACTACAATTGGTAGTAAAGTCCACGTACTTGCTAACAAACTCAATGGCCAATGGAAGTGTTACTTACGATGAGATCAACTTTGGAAGGATAACTTTTTTTTTTTTTTACTTTGAATAAAATATAGACATAATTTGAAAGATAAACTGAGTATTTTCAGATGTAAAATACATTTAGAAAGGGAGTTAATCTAACTGGATATTGGATTTAACCTGCATTTACAATGCATGCTCTTCTGGTCAGAGGGTGTCTACAATTGTGTTTATAGAGTGTCTAATACAATGGGGCCCTGTTCTTGATTGGTCCTTATGCCCTACTCTAATAAACCTCATTAATAACAGACATGGCAGAAGAATCTTGATAAGCTTTGCTTGAGTGTGCTTCACAGAACAGGAAGTCATAAATTGTTGTATACAAGATAAAAGTTCCAACTCATGAATGAAAAATCACGTAACCAGTTTGATTTCCAATACCTCAAACACTGAGTTTTGGTCAGTTAGCTGCATTACAGCTCTGTGACAATAATTCACCTTTGATGAGCTAATCAGACAGTGGACACTAATCGCTAGATTGACAGATGACAATCTTGATTGGTTGAGAGTGAGTAATTGCTTTAGTCTGGACTGTAACTTCATCTCCTCTTTGGAAACTTAATTCATCCTTTTTAAATTTCTAGCCACAATAGATCAACTTTTGAAGGCAACAATAAGTAGATACAGTAAAACCTCGATTTAACGGACCTCGATTTAACGGACTTCGAATGCAACGGACAAAATTTCTGATCCATATCAGACCGCAACCCCTCCCGGCTGCCGTCCCGGTCCCTTTCCCAGGCAGCTGGCTGCCGGCTCCCGGCTGCCGCCCCGGTCCCAGCCGCTGGCGGGCTGGCCGCCGGCTCCTGGCTGCCGCCCGGGTCCCAGCAGCAGGCGGGCTGCGGAGCTGCCGCCCCGATCCTGTGGCAGGCAGGCTGCTGCTCCGACAGCTCTGTTTTTTTTATTATTAAATAACGGACTTTTTGATTTAACGGACACCCCCCCGCCCGAATTAGTCCGTTAAATGGAGGTTTTACTGTACTGATTTCTGTTAATATGAACATTACTGAGGCAAAGTATGAACAGTGACAAATCTTAAACATCCACCTCACAAATTAGTGAATCTTGAAGTCAAGAGAGATCAAAATCTTATTACACTGGAACTTTCTAATGAAGTTTGTTTTACAATGATCAAAATGTGTAAATATTGTGTAGCTGGTGCATCCCATAATAGATTAAACAAAGACAAGGACACCACAGTAAAATAAATTTGAAAGTTTATAAATAGGTTTTAAAATGATTCCTCATTCTCCAATTATTTCCCTTCCTCAAATGCACTTCTATGAAAAATACTGTTTTCTGCTAACACCACAACTAATCCTGTCTTTAAGACTACAGGGTACGTTTCCCAGTCAAAAAGTTGTCTATTCTGTCAATAGGTTTGAGAATTGAATGAGTAAAAGCATATTTCAACTAACTGAATTTTTGAAGTCGGTAGAAACTATGTCAAAGGGAAGAACGGCACTTTGTAGAGAACAATACTGCACTTGAATGGAGATGGACTGGATGATATAAATCTTGTCCAGCTCTAACTTCTGGTATACTTCCATATATTTCATCTCTTTAGGTTTTAAATAGGATTGTATAATAATGTTATTTACTTAATGCCAGAAGGGCAAGATTTGTGCTCCTGATTCATATCGGTTTTAGTTAATATTTTCAAAATCCTGGACAAGTAATTAGATTCACAGGCCATTTCTGAAGCAGTTTCAGAGATTTGTTCATCTCTCAAAATTAAGTCAAGCTCTGAATACAGCCTAGTAAAGAAAATATTAAAAACAAGAGCATGGGCCACTTCCATCTTGGAAAAAATAAGCACATGCCTGAGTCTTGTTAAGTGCTTTCCTGAAGGTCTGACTGCACAGAGCAAACCAATGTGGATAACTGCTTCACACCCTCTTTGCCCCCAATGAGGGCTACCCACAGATTAAGTTACTAAATGTGAGTAAAGGGAGCAGAGTCCAGGCTTTTATAAATATGCATTTATTACACGGATTCCCTTTTTCCAGGTCCACCCTAGCAAAGGAGGACTGCAGGACAGTATGAACAGTTACTTGACTTTCCCCTCCTCTTAAGCTTTTTGATGTGCTGAGACATTATGCCATTACAATTGTAATTTTAAAAGTGAAGTATAAGCCTGACGTTAATGTAGCATATAAGCCAGAGCCACTTCATCAGACATTTTATTTTTTCATTTTTCAATCCTTGCTAGCCTACGCTATATACTGTCAAATAAGCCCAATCATCCATTGTCACACAATCTAATCATTTGAGTAATGTGACCTCTGTCAACTACTTGTAACCAGTAAAGTTTACTCACATGAATAAATGCGGGGGGAGGGAGGAGGCCGAAGGAATCAGGCCCTTAGCAAAAAAACTCTGGCAATTTTAAATCTAACCCTCTCTGATCAAAACTTTCAATATACTCCCCTGCACTTTAAACAGAAGTAGGATAGGCTTTAGAGAGGAAAAAAAATTGCTAACCCATGCCAGCTGATTAACATATTTTTTTTAAGTAGGCTATTTAAACAAAAAACAACACACACACAATCTACATCTTTTATGTGTCCCTTTAATAAAATACATTTGCATAGTTCTCTTACAGGTTTTTTAAAAACAAAGATGAACAAAGTTTTCTCATGCCAAGCATATCCTGCATTTGCATGATCTTAATGTGTATCCCCAACCATTAATACTACAGCCTGAAAACAACAACAAAAGATATTTCAAGGCAACACACACCATTATGTAACAGTTTAACAGTTCCATTACATTAAAGTGTCATTATGCTATAGCAGCAGTCAGCACCACCGTGGGCAAGGGTCTTTCAGCATTCCTATAACAGACGCTTATTTACAAGAGTTTATAACCTCACTGAATATGTCACTCTGGGATCCACTTTGGTGAACAAAGCCTTGGGCTCAGGGTAACTATTCACTCCTTGATAGGGGCAATTTCAATTATTATTAGGAAGCAGAACTTTTTACAATGGAACTTCTACCTTTATGCTTCTACAGGTAATAAAAAACTATTAATACTTAGCATTTATATAGTGCTATGTATGCCTTCAAAGTGCTTCACAAGCATTAACTATTCATACATCTGTCCCTGCAAGTGGATCCATCCTGGGCTGTGGGTGAGTGCAGGGGATTGACCTGTCTGGATCTTACTGCAAGAGAAGGATCTTGGCTTTGAAAGTAACATTTGCAAACTAGGCTCTTACAGAATTTGGAAACATTTTGACATCAGCTACTGTGCAGGTACAGTAGCATTTGTGTTCCTGCCCCTTCTAATACTAGAGGTGTCTCTCAAATTCCCTTGTAGGGCTCCACATCATGCCATCCTCCTTTGTGTCAAGAGGGACTGGACCCTCTACAACTAGTTTTCTTAAATGGCTGGAATGGTGGCTGAACCTATATATCTCTCCAAGCCTGTGCCTGAGGGACACTGAATCAATGTAGCCATTGGGATGCTCATAGTTTTAAGCATTGAAATTAAACCCACATAAGCAAGGAAATTAACTTTTAAAGCTAACATCTGTTTAGACTAAGCTGCTCCCATCTGTATTCCTGTATTGATATAGCAGAGTTCTTTAAAATCTTGCCTTAAAATAAGTATTCTGCACAGCCTCTTATCTGTAATCTAAAATGTGTATTAAAACAATCCTTCTGAACCATTTCGTGACCAGACCACATAGTTAACTGGTGCATCAGGTCTAACCTGAAAAATCTGTCTGATGTAGAAGATAAACACTGAGGGAGGGACTATGGCCTTTTCCATCTTTTTACAGTGCGGAGTTCACAGATGATGCTCAAATAACACTGCTCTATGCAGTGCAATTTTAGCCATGTCAGTCCCAGGATATTAGACAAGGTGGAAGAGGTAATATTTTATTGGACCAACTTCTTTCTGTTTGTGTGAGAGAGAATTTTTTGAGCGATACTGCCTCATCCACTTTGGCTCTCAAATAACACTACAACATTTAATTACAACAGGAAAAGCCCATGGCAGCATGTATCTGAACTCAGTCCTAGCACCTGTAAATTCAAACTGTATGCAGCTCTGTGTGTTTTAATTGTGAATGCTTACTTCCAGCTATAGGTTTACATGGGTCAAGCCATACAGATATAGAATACTACCCCTAATATTCAACTGCAGCTGTGCATAAGTGAATATTTTAGCATTATTTATTGCTGAAAAATACCATATTATTTCTCAGCACATACTCGACAGGGCACACATTTATTTATTTATTTTTACTGCGGTCTTTTAGTAACTTGGCAATCAAGGCAACAATTTTATTGGCTAATTGAGAGTGAGATCTGGTCCAAACTCTCTGGGTTAACAGCGCCTTGACTTTTGAATTTTTAAAAGCAGGTGGGTCCCAAAGACACCCAAATATTAACCTACAATAAGTGACAATTTGATACGACTATTGTACCAAAGCAGCACACTTCTGCCTGTATTAAACAGATCTGCAAAATCAGAAAATTAAGAGACGGCAATACAGGGCAATTAGCACATTTTAATAGAAACAGCGTTAGCTAAAAATCTAATTTCAACATGAAAAAGACATTAAGGTAGCTAGAACATTGCTATTTGAGCAATTAATTAGCAGATTATTTGCCTCTAATTAAAGTTAATTCATTTGATAACAGAATATTGAGTTAAAATACAACTGGACTAAAAATCCATTTATAGTTTGATGAAGGCACCTTACTGTAATTTGTATTGCACAAAATATCTCTCTTTGACCTAAGGGACACATATACATTACTTGATAAAAGTATATTAAATACATAATATTTCACTCCTTTCATAGAATTTTTGGAAGAAGGCTTTTAAATCTCTGCAATTGTATTAACACTTTTTCCTGATAGTACCTCACAACATTCATATATATTGTAAACTTACAGTAGTTTGTAAACAATTTCAGATTGCATAAACCACGTTTGTTATTTCAATCCCAAATTCAGAAAGCAAACTGAATTTAATACTGCATCTACTAGAAATTCTCTGTGTTGTATGGATCATAGAACTGTTTTATTAGATGAATGGTCTGACCTTTCATTTTAAAAGCAACTATAGGAATTCTATTTACCAGCTTGTCTTTCCCCTTTTTAAATTCAGTGCTTCTAAAATATGCAATATTTATAGCCCTGGAGACAGAAGTCCTGATTTTATCCACATAATAGAGACAGCACAGGCAGTACAAGCTTACTTACAACACTCTTGCCACTGTGCCCCTCAAACCCTGACCTGGAAAGAATACCTCTGAACCAGGAGAACAGATGGTTCAGTTTCCAAGTCCATTTAAATCCTTGTCCTTTCTCTTTCAGCTGACAGAGGTGTCTACTAGTGTCTTTTCTGGTGGCAGCATATATTATTGTGGACACTTGCATAGGAGGAACTTGATTGAGACCACCAATTTGTTTTGTAATAAGAATAAGAACAGCTTTCAGGTGCCAAAGATTTTCATTCATTATTGACCTGAGCCAGATCTGAACAGGTGTCCTAAAGATGAAAGGCTCTGTATCCAATTATCAGTCTTCGGAGCCATTCAGTCCTGTACCAGAACTCTTAATTTAAAAAAAACAAAAACGAGGGGAGATTGGTGAGTCTGACAGCACAGAGGCAGCATGGCACCCATTGTAGTAAGATTAGAGGATGATGTTCACCAAAACAGATGACAAGAAGTGTGTTGCAATGCTAAAATGTTTGAGAGAAGGTGGTGGCCAAGGGATAGGACACATCCACCCAAAGTAACTTGCAGGCCAGCCCACAAATAATAGTAGCCTAGCTTCCCTTTGCCTTGAGAGAAAATGCCCTAGTGCTATTGTGATGAGATGAGAGAAGATAACAAAATGAAAGCATCCTCCATTCCACCCTGAAACTCCTCTCCTCACAAGAAGGCCAATTGGAAGGCTGGACTGAATCAGACAAAACAGTTCTATGATCTAAAACCTAAACCACATGGCATACTTGTAGTCACAATGGCACTCTGTAATGTAGAAAGGTAGGCCAGGTTTCATTTTTTGGATGAATCATATACGTTGGCAATTTTAAAAGCTCACTGTGTACAGGATTAAACTAAGTTTATCAGAGTAGTAATCAGCAAACATTTTAATTCTGCAAAGTATCACAGGTTACATTACAAGACGACATCTGCCCATATAAAACAGCTCAGCTAACTTGTGCAAAATAGTGGGTCTTTGTGTGTCTGAAATCCCACCACGCAAGGGATACTTTGATATGCATGCTAATGATCTAGGATTATCAATACAAAAAGGAAAAAAACACTAGAGGAAACCAGAGTGGACAGCAGTGAAAGCCACACAAAGACCCACTATCCTTTCTGGTTTTACAAATTAATTGTAACAGTAGATTATAAAATACAAAAAACTAATTCTCGTGTGGATCTAACATTCAAACGAAGCAAATGGATTGTATCAGATATTTGAGCAGGGCTGTCCACCCTGCCTCCACGCTATAGTCAAACTTGGATAGTGGGTCTCTGAGGTGCTTTCACACGGGAAGACAACATTGGGTCCTAAAAAAAAAAAAAAAATGAAGGATAAAATGAACACAAACACAAATCTGAGGAGTGAAACATGAGTACTAAGGACAAAAGAAGACAGAATAACACTGAAAGGTTAGAAAGGAATGACTAACATTCAACTTTCTTAAAATAAAACATCATACCTTCCTATTCTTTCAATTCTATATTTTGTAAGCATACACCAGCAATTATTTGTGCCTAAAAATAATTTTAATTGGTCCATGGACCACAGTTTGAAAATCAGGGAGATAATACACTAGGATCTTCATCTGCTGCTGTAAAATGTCCTGTGTGTGTCAGATTTGCTTACCCACTTTCAAATACCATCACTTTCCACTGACTATAAACAGACACCAGGAGAAAAATGAAAGGAAACATGCTGGTTACAATACTTAAGCTGGAAATTCAATTCCTAAATTTGTCTTTAAAATATATACTAGACTTCTCAAGCTGTGTTCACTTCTTTGAGGTTTTAATTTCCAAACAGGTCCTTGGCACAATGCATCAAACCACTTCTGTGGGAAGACTCCCCCACTGATTTCTACAGTACACATATGCTAGTTTCTCCAGTCAATGTAAGTAAGTACAAGAAGCTTATTTTAAAGAAAACCAATTATGCAGTTGGTAAACTATATGTTTTAAAATGTTGTTGTGATTTTCTTCATTTTTAATTCTCCCTCAATATTGTTCTTCCAATCACAAACTACAGACATCAGGGAGTTGATGTAGAATTCCCCTTTGTACAGCTCCGTGCCATTTTTATATAACTGAAATATAACACTAACGTAAAAATAATACCTTCGTTTTCAAAATGAGGTTTGCACATGTTTGCTTGCATGCATGCACTTAAGTTACCCATGCAATACCTGATGTATGCAGGCACATTTGGTAGCTGCACACATAGCAAGTAAGATGCTTAGCTGACCAAGTGTGTAAATAGATTTACAAGTGACCAAGTAGATTTGCATGGTCACTTGAGGAATATACATTCTTAAATTCAGACACGTGATTCTTGACACCAGGGATTGAAATCTGGGTCGTTGCAGACAACCACTCAAGATAGAAAAAAATAAAGAGCGCATCCTAAGCAGAAATTTAGAAGAAGTTTTACCTCTCCTCAAGCCCTACTGCCTGTTTCACTTTCCCTTCCCACTTCATTTGGTTCTTTTTCACACATTAGCACACTGTCTGGTCTATTTCCTTATACGATCCGAGCACAGAGTGTTCTTGTGACTATTGCCCTGCTCGGACATTTTGCACCATCTGGCAGGGGAAGAATTCTGAGCTTGAAAGTAAACTCCCTAGTCATGGAGCATATGGATTATGGATAAAGCTATGTTTTAGTCACAGGTATTTTTAGTAAAAGATCACAGGCAGTAAAACAAAAATTCATAGCCTGTGGCCTGTCCACGACTTCCACTATACACCCCTGACTAAATCTTTGGGGGTGAGGTGCTAGCCTGGAGGTGCCGCGGGTGCTGGGGTGGGGACGGTGGTGTTCAGCCTTGGACCCCTGCTGGTGTTGGTAGAGAGAGGACTGGCAAGTCCATCAGGCACCCTACCTGGCTCCGCACCTTCCCAGAAGTGGCAAGATCCCCTTCGCTCAGCTCTTAGGTGCAGGCGTGGCCAGACAGCTCTGCGCACTGCCTCCACACAGATCGCTGGCTTCGCAGCTCCCATTGGTTGGGAACCGCGGCCAATGGGAGCTGAGGGGGCAGTGCCTGCGGGTGGAGGCAGTGTGCAGAGCTGCATGGCCACACCTCTGCCTAGGAGGTGAGCGAGGGGAGATGTCATCACTTCCGGAAAGCCCTCCAGGTAAGCGCTGCCCAGAGCTGACCTCACCCCATCCCATGCCCCTGCCCCCTTCCATACCCAAACTCCTGCTGCTAGGGAATGGGGGCGCAGTGGCCTGAGACTGCCCCATCAGCAGCTGGTGCGAGGTGTGCAGGTGCTGTATGAGTTGCCACCAGGACAGGTGTACTGGCTGCAAGAAGTCATGGAAAATTACAGAATCCATGACCAACTCGCAGCCCTAATTATGGATGATGTAGTACAACTACACTTATATCCACGAAAGTGAGAACTTATAGTAAATATGATGTTATAACATTAGTATCTGTTAAATTTTCCCCTTCATGCCTCCTACTAAAAATCCCATTGAAGTTCCATGTCCTTCACAAATTCCACTGAAAAATTTCATGCATTTTCCTCTCCAAAAAAGTTGGCTACGTTGTGTGGTATATAATGTCTAGCACAGGGCTGCACAACTCGGAAAGCAGCAAGGGCCATATTACTGCAAAACAACCAGCTGGGGGCGGAAAAGCCCTGCCCTCGCCCCGCCCTCGCCCCGCCCCCATCCGTTTCCCCACAACCTCCCCACTTGGCTTGCTCCACCCTTACTCACCCCCCTCCCCTCCCCCCCCATGGGCTGCACAGTGAGCCCGTGTGGGCCGCATGTTGTGCAGGCCTGGTCTAGCAAGTGGCTGGGTACCCAACTCAGCTGAAACACACGAAATCACATTAGCACCAAAAGACTTTGGCTGTAATTTCTGAACATGTACTTCAATCACTTACAAGATTAAGTTCCTGAACCTCAAAACATCAACAGGATTGCTTCTTGAATCAGAGACTTCTTGATAGAGACAACTGGAACAACCAAGGACTAGTGAAAGTGTTCACAGCTGATGGTTGCTGACTGCTATTGGTAGGCCCTCTCTCATTCACCTACTTCCAAAAGAAAATGTTGTCCACGATTGGCAATTGTTTCTGTGGGGGACGCTAGTACTCAAGATCCACATTTGGGAGGAAGCCAACTTAGTAACACGGCAATGAGTAAATAAGAACTGCTTATGTGTCTAATATGACCCAATTTCAGGACTACTTTTGTTGGAATTCATAATATGCATAAACATCTTGCACTTACTTCTCATGCTTCATCTATATCAGGGATCGGCAACCTTGGCACGTGGACCCCCAGGGTAAGCACCCTTGGTGGGCCCAGCCAGTTTGTTTACCTGCCACATCCGCAAGTTCGACCGATCACAGCTCCCACTGGCTGCGGTTTGCCATTCCGGTCCAATGGGGGCTACGGTAAACAAACCGGCCAGGCCCGCCAAGGGTGCTTACCCTGCAGGGCCGCATGCCAACGTTGCCGATCCCTGATCTACATGAATCCCAGTACTTTAAATACACCCCTCCCTCCTAAACCCATACACTCCACCATGCCATCACTGCAGGACAGCCTCCATTGGAATGACATATAGGAACGGTTGAATAGTACACATCAACACAAAAACACACTGCAGAGAACAGGAAGTAAAGATCAGTTCATAGCTGAAAGGGACATGGAATTCAGTTAAGTCAAAGGCATCTATTTAAACTGAAACCTAATCAGGACACTAAGATTTCTATCATTTTGGGAAATTCATCTGAATTTTTAATGGTCACAAGTAGTCAGGACTTTGGTTTTACACCTGCCCCAAAATAATTTAGCAAGTAGTTGGGATTCTGTCTATATCCAAACAAAAAACTCTCAAAGCACCGAGTTAATGCCAAACCTGTATCTGTTTAAATCACTTTATACTATATGGTATTAAGATATAGATCCACTCTGAATACTTTTTCTATGCTGGGACAACTACAAATGGTAGCATTTGCAACACCAGAAGGGAAAGTTTACTTTACTTTTGCCATTTTACAACAACAGCTGCTGCCCGATCAAGAGATGAATGGAATTCATGGAAAAGCTAGTGTCTAGTATATAAAATAGAAATTAAAAACTGATGCAGGATCTCCTGGTGCCAACTAGAAGGTGTCTATGTGTGCAAAGAGTTTTACAGAAATCCTCTTGGTCAAATATCTGCATAATAGTTCTCCAAAGGGTGGCATGCAAAGTCACTACCAAGAGCCAGTAGCCCATTGGTGGTCATAATCATTCCAAAATGTATATACAGATAATATTTAAGGAGTTATGTATCTATACAGGAAATTATGTTCTTAAGGTCTTGGAATTAAGGCAGGTCAGCAGAGAGAGAGAGAGAGAGACACCAAGAGGTGGCAAACTTCAGAAATGTTCCTTTCAGGCAGGAGGCAGCAGATACCTGCCTCACGGTCTTGTCATTTCGGTATTGTATGCCTCACGCTGTAGGCCTATTTGCATACTGCGCCCAAGGAAAAAGAAGAGACTGCAACAGCTACGAGCGAGGAAATTCACAGCATGAAACAAACAGGTTGGGGTGTCCTGTTTATGACTAAAGACAAGAGATTGTAAGGAAATATCTGGGGGCACAAGGAAACAAACAAGGTCCTTTACAAGCTGACAGAGTGCTTGGCTCGTGAAAGCAGGGCCACAGCCCACAATGACTGTAAATGTGGCATGGATTTTGGGTGAGCAATACTCTACAAGACATGAGAGTATCTTGTTAATTAAATCTGACTGAGAGACTCATTTCAAATTACCAACTATTGTGAACAATTTAAAAGCAAGGTTAATGCATCACAGGTGTAATGTTTATTTAGGGACCTTTAGGCTACTAAACTTTGACTGAACAATGGAGTGACAATATTTTAGTAGATTTGTCAAGTGGAAGAGTGAAGTTTTGATGTACTTACTCATCCATTAGAAGTCTTAGGGCTTCTAGTTCTAAGCACAAAATAGATCTAAACACACTAATTGAATGTTAAACCTTAGAAATGCAATGCAAAATGCTTTCAAAAATTATTTCTTACACTGTTGGCTTGGATCAGAGTCTGTGGTCATCTTCACATAGTTTGAAGGAAAGAGACCTGTCACACCACTGATTTCTCCTTGCCACCAATCTGTATCGTCTTTGCTCAGTACATTAATGATCTGCCCCTTGGAGAAACTGAGCTCATCTTCATTGTTTGCCGAATAATCATACATTGCTATCACTTGACATACTAGGAAGAAAAAGAATATTCACAACAGGGGTTAGCACAACTTCTAGTACAAGGTAAGTCAGCATTAAGACTGCATAAAGCCCACAGAAAATATCTATGAGACTAAAACCATGTTCAAGGACAAACCAAAAAACAATCCCAGAAGATTTTATCTTGATGTGGGAGTACAGTTTAACTGCCCTGTCTTCTACTTTTATTAATACTGTGGCGAGTGATAGATTAAATTAACTTTGGTCAATTTTTCTCGTTAGTTCCCAATTTTACAATTCCATCTACTCAGGTACTTAGATGGTTCCAGTCACCACAGCATCTGTTCACCTTCCAAATATTCAAACATAAAAGTAAGTGGAACATCTTTCTCCCCCTTTTTGCCCAGCCTGTCAGAGAAACAGATAAATTAGTTTATAGTGGGTATTTGTGTGTTAGAAAAAGGTCTGTGTGTACAAAGAATGCATTGAAAGCGAAGTTTCAGAGAGCGGTTTTGATCGTGGATGTCTGTGGAGCTCTTGTACAAACACCGCAGAAGGTAGGGAATTTGCAGACTTTGAGGAAGTGGAACCAGGGAAAGCTGTTCTCAAGAACAGCCAATCAAAAAATCCATGTGGAGTCAAGCTGCATCTGCCCACCCTTAGAAGCAGCATAGCATACAGTTGTAAGGGTACTGTCAATTACAGCAAAGTTCCCAGAAGTCTTGCTGCCACGTGAAAGCAGGATGTGCAAGATTGCAGTCTACTTTCATTAGTCAGCCAGGCTAAAAACTTCACGGCATTAGGTGAACTTTACAGATTTTTGGACACAGTCTTTCCTCTGTAGGACAGAAAAAAAAGGTGTATTCTCAGTGCAATAAACAGTAGCAGAAGATGGCACATTCCAGGACAGAAGCCACAGACAGCCCTGTTTTTTGATGAAGAAGTAGTTTGTTAGACTGTATGTTCCTTGGAACTGAGGCGGTCCTCTCCTGTGTTTGTTCAGAGTCTGGTACAATGGTCCCCAATACTGACTGCATCACAAGGGTAATAGGTGACAATTAATCAGACTATTAACACTATACACAGACTGTTACTTGGTGTAAAGGAAAGAATAAAATTATTCCAAATTAAATATAAATTAGATTATTTTCCTACCTGAGAGAGCAGCAGGAGTAGTTCTCTCACTGCTTGGACCCAACAATTTAACATGATTGGCAGGAAACCATCCTTTCTGCCTCTTTTTCCCTCTTGCCTGTAAAAAAAAAAAAATGTTTGAGAATTAAACAGATAACTGACCATGGATTGTAATGAGCATCCCACCCACACAGTTTCTCAACTAAGAATCACAAAAAACATGCCTATAAAGTTATTAAGCATTGAATGGATCTACAAGACAAAATCTGGTTTACATTTATTACTAAAAGCGTATTTGAATATGGCTGCACTGTAATTTGCTCAGCTGAGGAGAAAGTTCGCAGTCAAGATTTTCAGAAGTGATCAGTAATTTTGGGTGCTCCACTTGAGACACCTTACAGAGGCCTAATTTTCAAAAGTAGCTGAACACTGACCTCTGAAAGTACAGCCTCGACAAAGTGTCTCAGACTGGGCACTCAAAAATGCAGGCCTCCGATGTCACTAGTCACTTTTGAAAATCTTGGCCTTTGAATTTAGCACCACTTTCCATCAGATAATAGAGTGATTGTTATCTGAAAAGAAAGCTTGTATAGTTGAATCGATTTTTTTTTAACCTTCATTTTTTCTGTCTACAACAGAAAGGTTATAGCAGGAGCAGAATATCTCAGAGGTGGTATTCCTGAATCTTGACAGCTTTGCTCACATGATGAAAGTGTGTGCAAGCAATGATATTATAATATAAAATATGAAAAAATAATCAGTTACTGCAATAAAATATGAAATTCACCCAAGCAAGACCTGACAATTGGCCATCTCAGGTTTTCCTCTCTTTTCCTCCTTCTCTCTCTGGGGTTCCATCCTGAACGACAGCCCAAACTCCTTTTCTAATAAAATGCAAACTACTACTAATTTCCTATATTTTTCTTGCACAGATTATATATTAACTTTTCCATTGCCAATAGCTCCCAAGGCCTGTAGAACAGCTAAATGATATTAAAATGATACTGTGCTCTTTGAAATTACTACTGTGGATAGTTTATGTAGTTTGCTTTCAGAGCTTTCTGGATGAAAAATGCTCTGTGAATGCAAGGAATTAGAATACACTACACTAACTTCCCTCCTGCTTTTAAGAGGTCCTACTATTTCATCAGAGGATTGTTACTATTTCATATTTTAACAAAGTTAGCACTGTTTTATTAGTTAAGTGGTTCTTCTAACACTAACTGTTATTTTTTATTAACTGCCAATACTGAACCCCTACATTCTGCCAGGGTTAAAAACAGTGATTTTCAGTGACAGAAACAGGCCCAGCAATATAGGTTTTAACTTACAGTGTGATGTCCAAGTACAGTTTACAAATGGCAAAAAGAACATAAGAGCTTCTCACTTTTTAAATTAAATCACAAAGATTGCCTTCATTCAGTCTGTGAAGATTATTTTTTCCTTTAATTACCTGTAATTCTCCTTGCCACCATCCACTAAGGTTTTTCTTCAAAATAAGTATCAGCTGTCCTGGAGCCAGACTAAGCTGTTCTGTACCTGATGCAGTATATGCTGTAGTCACCTGGGCAATCTCTGAAATAAGAAAAAAAACAGGTGAGTAATGAACAAATACAATAAGCTGAAGGTTTGTAAATTACATCAGACTCACCAGGTTTCTTATTTACTGTCCCAGTTCTGCCAGCAGTACCAGAACCCTACAATCAAAAGGCACAAGATTTTAATTTGAAGTGCTAACAGCAGAATTTACAGCAACTTTCTTTTTTTATTATTCTCCTTTTGCCACAAAATGTTTTTTCTGAATTTTTTCCCTTTAGTTTGAAAAAAGACAAATCGCTTTCTTGACCTAGGCATTTATGCCAGATACACCAGTAGAGAGCTACAATTTAATACCCAAATTTTAGCATGTGAACATACTATCTAGATACAAGACAGACAGTGTAAATTGTTGGGCTTTTTAAAGTCTGAATTTTAGCAAAATACAGTAAACTTAAAGCAAGAAAGTTTAATTTTGTCTCTATAAGTAACAAAACCCAAAACAAAAACTCACATCTTGATCCTTAGGTTTGACGTAGTTTGATGGAAAGATTCCAGTTCTGTCAGCAATGTTTCCTGTCCACCATTCTCCATCTTTCTGAGTGACTAGTATTTCTTCTCCTTCAGCAAAAGTCAAATCACCAGGTTCGGAACTTGTATAGGAATAGAGTGCAACATACTCTGTTCAAACACAAACAGATACACACACACACAGAAAGTGCATTAGTTATAGTGAAAAAGTGTTTCAGCTGTAATCAAGAGAGGCCAAACTAAATTGAATGTCATCAAAACCCTAATGCAGTAAATATAACAAGAGGCATGCTAGTTAGTCACTTTTTAAAAATCTCTCCTGCAAGGGTTGCTCAAACAACTTCGTAGTATGGACCAACCTTCCCTTACCCTTAAATTGCATCAATCATCTCACCTTCCATTTGCAATTGTGCAGACTATCTCTTGGGTGTGTATGCACATAACATTTCTGTGACAAATGTAGCAACCACAGATAACTGCTCACATGGAAAAGTAATATATTTGTAGTGTCTGAATGTGATTTAGCAGATGGAAATGAGGAGAGTTAGTACTATGTGAACGGTGAGTGCTCTATGGATGATCAGTGGTCCACAGACCACACTTTAAGAATTGTTACATGTAAGAGATTTCAGCTAGGACCCACACTTCAGCACAATCATTTATATTTAGAAAAGCCGTAAGAGGAAATACTCCATACACATGGTGAACTCCATAATATCAGATTATCATGGTAGACATCAAAAACCCTAGTGACTTTTCTAAGCAGAGTTTACACACATTCTGTATAGTCTGAAATGGTGGGAAAATGGGTAAATACAAATCAAATTTAGAAGTTCAGAGATTGTTTCACACAAATTATTTTTCCCATTACAACTTATACTTTCTCCACTTAAATACATAAAAGGAAAAAACCAATACACGTAGGAATCTAAAAAGCACATGTGACTATCAGATTTCTATAACAGTCACAGACTTGATCAAGGTATAATTCTATGCATATCTATTATTAATTTACATGCTATTAAACAAAAAATAGTTTTATAATTTCACAACTGAGAGTATAATTGCATGCTTACCTTCTCCATTTGTATAAGATGGTGTACTAGGCTTTTTGTTTACAGCTGCATAAATACTTTCAGGTCTGTAGACAAAGATTGAAGTGATTTAATCTGGCTGGTTTAACAAAATGTTCTTCAATTAGTAATAAAGGTTTAGTACAGTGTAATTTTTGTATTCTTTGAGAGACAAAAACCTGCAGCCCAAGCATTGTTTCATTCTCAATCGGCATATACTATTAATGCTGTTGCCTCATTATATTTTTTAATTAAGCTGTTGCAAGTGGTCACTAACATTACTGCAATATCTCCTAATATTATATAGGTCATGCCCAAGGAATATTAGAAATACTGCAGTAACAATTATTAGCAAAAGCTAAACAATAAAAAAATATAATGGGGATCAAGACAGTTTACTCCAAGAGCAAAGAATATGATTTCAATTAATCATATGGAAGACACTTAATTTAAACTACAGGGTTTGGAAATCACAAATTGTGGTGATCAAGATGTATACAAAAGCTTTATTTTAGGTGTAACAACATGACATTTATTCAAAATTTGCGTTATTCTAGTAGATCACAAAAAACTTAAAAGTCAGGTATGTGCAAAGATCATTTCAATTACCAATCTGCAATCACCTCTAGGTTGGAATGAAACAGCCATTCCGTGGCAGCAGCACTATACAGATTTTCAGCAATTAGCTGACCTGTAAGTTTGAATACTAGGACAGTCTGGCACTACTTTTGCCAGCTAGGAAAAACACCACTATTTCTACAAGATGCGCCATGGGAGTTTATAATGATTAATGGCAAAGCCATCTCAATTTTGAATGTCATCAAAAAGTTAACACCTCCAGCAGCGGAGTGCCAGCACCATGCTGAGACACTGAATCAAGAGGAAGAAGCATGTCACCTGTTGAGTAACCACACACCACTTTTTTCTAGCACCCAGCTTAAAAGATCTCCCACATACTGAGCAGGCCCCAACATTACTTAGCTTGTGAAAGCTGGTTAAATTACAACCCCCGATGGCATGCTGCAGGTCATGCATGCTATTTAGTTCCCATAATTTAAAGTATCCCCATGTTTTTCACTCTATTTTCAGCTGCTGAAATCAAAAATACCAACAGTCTCACTTACTCCTCTCGTTTGTTTTCATTTCCAGGCAAGATCTTGACATAGGATTTAGGAAACCATCCCCTTCCTCCATGCACCTCTCCAAACCACCAATTTTCCTGCTTCTCTAGCACAGTAATTATATCGTTTTTTGAAAAGTTCAAGTGGTTATCTTTTTTTGCAGTCCAGGAGCAA
This sequence comes from Sternotherus odoratus, assembly GCA_032164245.1. Lineage (NCBI taxonomy): Eukaryota > Metazoa > Chordata > Testudines > Kinosternidae > Sternotherus > Sternotherus odoratus. The sequence continues at coordinate 13,661,388 of JAVMKO010000003.1, read as the reverse complement.
AGTGCCTGTGCTTTTAAATTCTCCACAGCTTGTCCCTTTTCAAGTAAAAATACAGATGTTAATCAGCTTTAGTACCTATTACTTCTGCAAGTTTCAAAAATCGCCTCTTGTACTCTAGGTGCATTCATTCCTAAATGCCAGTTGAATGATTTGCTGTCCTGACCGCAGCACTTTGCACTGCCGTAGGTGGACACCAGAGTGGTGTCTGGACTCTGCTCCCTACTGGCCAATTAAGTTAGAACTGTCTTATACATGGATCAGAGAGGTAGCCGTGTTAGTCTGGAACTGCAGAAGTGACAAAGGGTCCTGTGGCACCTTAAAGACTAACTAAAGTTTTGAAGCATAAGCTTTCATGGGCTAATACCCACTTCGTCGGATGCAAGCAGTGGAAGTATCCAGGGGCAGGTATAAATAAGTAGGCAAGAACCAGGTTAGAGATAACAAGGTTAGTCCAATCAGGCTGAACCAGCTTATTATCTCTAATCAGGGAGGGTGAGGTATTCCTCTAGCAGTTGAACTGGAGGTGTAAAACAGTGAGAGAAGAGAAACTGTTCTTGTAGTTAGCTAGCTAGGGGTTAGGGAAGGGAGTTGAGGCATGGGGAGAAGCTCAGGGGTGCAGGTTCCAAGCGGCATTTACCTCAAGCAGCTCCCGGAAGCAGCAGCATGTCCTTTCTCCGGTTCCGAGGCATGGAGTGGGGCCATGGTGCGGCTTTCAGGAGCCACGTGCTGCAGCCCCTGACCTAGTGCCCCGGTTGGAGCACCGGAGCAAGGCCGAATTGTGTGGTGCCACCCCAACCCAGCTCCCCAGAAAAGCTCACGGTCTGGCTTAAAACAGCTTGTGGGCAGGGCCATAGTTTGCCCACCCCCAGTCTAGATCACTGCAGTGAATTGTTAGAAAAAGTGTAACTCATCTATACAAAAGTATATCAGTATTGTTAACATGAACCTAAAATACATAAAATTCTCACCAACATACCTGTCCATGAACAGGAGAAACAGATCCTGGGGACACAGTACGAGTAAAGGCGGATGTTTTTTGCCATGCTGTATCAACAGTTAGGCTTGAGAAAGGTACGTTTTGGTAATCAGTGTCTTCTGCTAATCTACTTGGTGAAAGTGGTCTGCAAATTTAGCACAAGCACAATTCTTCTTAGAAAGTACATTGGCAAGACCTACTACTTTTTACGTAGGAAAAATGCACGTGCTGCCCAGTGCAACTCAGAAGATCAAAGTTTAACTTGCTGTATTATAGCTCTTCCTCAAAGTCACTATAATAAATTTTCTACATTTAATTTACAGTAATTCACAATGCTATTACATAACATATTGTATTTTATCTAAAATTAGAACTGTCAATAAACAAACTTACTCTGGAGGAGCTGAGGTAGTAGACAAAAATACTGTAGGAGGAAGTAAGGCCTTTTTAGGAGATAAAACTTTTTCGTTTTCTGGTATTTTTTCTACATAGTTGCATGGAAACCAGCCAAAATGACCTTGAAAGCTCCCATATAGCCAACCAGGCTCTCGCACGGTTTTCTCATCAACCTGGGGGGAGAAAAGCAAGCCAAAAATGAGATAAAACATTTGCTGTGTCAGCACATGCTACAATTCTATGGATTTAACTGGAAAAGTTGTGACCATAGGGATCAGACCACATCATCTGCATTGTCACCTCATTTATAATTTAGCCTTTTAAAAAACCCCGCTAAGAATCCCTTTGCCTAATAACATACTGTCCCAAGCTGTAGAACAAGGCTATTTGCTCTTATAAAGCTCATAATTACTTTTTAAATGGGGGGAAAAAGGATGAACTGCTGGTTTTGTATTATAATGCACTCTTAAGGACATATTTACAAATGTTTTATTTAAAGGCTAAAGAGGACATAACATGCCTCTGAAGTTAATGGAGCTTGTTGGAAAGTTGTTATGATTACCATAATGATTATTTGTGTTATAGTAAGACCTCAGACCCAAACAACATCAGGATTCCATTGTGCTATGCATGGTAGAAACACAGAGAAAAGGAAAGGGGATTCAAACAATTTTTTATATAACTTAAGTTTCTTCTGGCTAAGATACTTAAACAAATGTGTCCATCTACTGATCACATCTTAAATTAAACACAAAGCTTTTTAAGCAAAATATTTTATGAGGATCTGAAATTATCCAATAAATAGTTGCATATTTCTAAAAGGGATATCAAAAGTAAAAGAATGCCCAGCTAATTATATCTTGAAACAGATAACTTTCTTACTTCCCTCTCTCATGCAAATATAACTTAACACCATAAAACCAAAATCTAATATTTAGAGATTCAAGAATATTGGATTAAATTGTTTTGTTAAGTAGAACTTATTGGACAGCCTCCAAGCATGGCTGGGAGTTGATAGCAAGATGGAAGGTTTGGCCATGGATCTGACTGAGCAGGTCAGGATGGAAAGGAAACTATATGGGAGGCTGAAGTGACAGAACAAGGATATCAGAGAACCAACACTGCCTCATCCATGCGGGAGTAACAAGAATGAGCTTGGCCTGATCTGCTTTGAGGAGACAAAACGGGTGCTTAGCCTGTGCCAAGGGAGATCATGTGGACTGTCTGAAGCCCAACCCTGATTGCTTCCTATTGTGGGAACTATCCCTCTTTCTAGGGTAGTCCCACTATTTCAGGGGGAAAGGTTGCAGAAAAGGAATACCGCGGGTGATATTGCTGCTTCTGCTGTCCCCCATAGTGGCATCTTTGTGTGGATGTCATGTACACTTCCAAGGACCTGATGATAGCCCTGGAATCCTTGAAGGAGTGCAAGGTGCTACCAGTCTTGTCCAAGAACAAGACTTAGCCATCAAAGGGCAAGTCCTTAATGACTTGATGGATGTCCAGAGTGATCCCAGACTTCTGCAACCAAGATGCCATCCTCATAGTTTACTTCCTCAGCAATGACCCTGGCCACAATGTCTGCAAGTCAAGGACGGACTGCAGGAACATTTTGGCCACCAAGCAGACTTCCGCAATGAATGCTCAGAACTCCTCACACAAGACCTCGGGCAACTGGTCCTCAAATTTAGCCATGGCTGACCAATTGAGAAAACAAAACTTGGCCACCAAACCTTGTTGATTTGTGATCTTAAACTATAATGACGATGAGGTATAGATCTTCCTGCTCAGAAGATCTAACCACTTGGAGTCTTTGTCCTTGGGGGTAGACTCAAACCAACCTTGCTGGGCCACTGTTTACCGCTGTTAAATCCAGGGAATTTGGGATCAGGTGGGAACAGAACCATTCAAATCCCTCCATGGGAACAAAGAAGAGCTTTTCCATGCACTTAGTCCCTGGTGGTACCAAGGCTGATGTACCCCATAGGGCTCTTGCTGACTCAGGGATCACATCACTGATCAGGATAGCCACTCTACCAGAGACAGCAGGCGGTAAAATATCCACCAGTTTGTGTGTGTTCTCTGCCTGGATGTCCAATGATGCGGGAATATGGCATAAGAGGTTCTGGTATGCCTTAAACTCGTCTAGAATAGGTGGTGAGGATAAACCATTCACCAGAGCATTAACCAGCGACAAGGTCTCACCTGAGTCAAAACTGGCTTTCGCTCCTGGGAAGATGTACCCAGGAGAGAGCTGACTGCTGATGTCTAGGCTTGCAGTTGATCTGACTATGTAGGTGACTTTGGCTTTGAATGTGATGAAAAGTGGGATCTCTGATAATAAGGAACATCCCACTGAGTCCAAGGCCACTGATACCGGTAGAGCATTGATGGCTAATAAAGGGACCTTCTTCCCAGCCATGGAGTACACACCAACCCTGGGAGCCATACTGTTCCACTGGCGGCCCGAGGTTCATTGGGTGATGCTGAGTGGGGGGATGATGACTCTGACTCGGAATGAGGGCCCTAAAATCTCAGCAGTATGAGTGGAATGATGCCCAAGAGAGTCAATAGGTGGCCTGATTCATTTCTTACCCAGAACCAAGTTGGAACTGATATCCCCAATGAATGTGGTTCTGTCCATATTGAGCATGCTGGTGCCACAGGCAGTGTTGGTTCTGGTGCAAACAGTGGTCTGAGAATGCCCAAATGTGTCAATGTCAATGGTTGCAGTGTCAAATGCAGTGGGACCAGAAACGGTCTGGGTGCCAAGGTCCCCTGCACCATTTCCAGAACTGGCTCCATCCCCACCCTCCTGAGGAGAGTGTCTGGACACAGTGCCAACAGATACAAAAGTTCACCGGCTCACTCCATCAGAGGGGCCAGAGTTGGCACAGCCTTGGGAAAATCCTGGACCAGTGGTGAGGTTGGGCGCGAAAGCAGTGGAGGTCTGTGGTTTCCTGGCAGGCTGATGACATGGACACAGTCAATGTCACTACTAGACTCCCTTGTCACTACTACACTCAGTGGACACCCAAAGGCTGGAACCAGGATCAACGGTACAGGATTTGTCCCTCCCACTGAGTACTGGGGAAACAGAGGAGTCACTCTGTGACCTGGAGCAGTCCCAATTGGTCTTATGAGATCTCTTCCTTGGTGCTGTGAATGGCTTCTCTGCCTCTTTAGCAAGGCACCTGCCCCAGAACAAGAGGTGGCAGCACTCTCTGAGCCTAAGGGCAATCTCTGACCTGAGGAGGGCGTTGGTACCAGATCAGGCCGCATGGCCTGTTCAAGCAGGTGCAACTGGAGACAAAAATCCTGTACCGACCGAGTCCTCTTTTTAAATGATATACACTCTTTAAGGTGAGCCTTGCCGAGGCAAAGCAAGCACTGCGTGTGGGGGGGTTGCCGTTGGGGATCGTCCTGTAACAACAGTGTTTAAACTAGGCTAAGACTAAATGTGAGGCTGTGAGACTACAACCACACAGACCTCTGACTCCAGCCACAGGAGGAATTGAGAGGGTTGGAGCAGAGCTGCCTCATATAGCCAAGGGAGGGGCCACAGCCACAAGGTGCGAGAGCCCCAGCCCCTACAGGGACTGCTAGGCAAGTCTCTGGCTCCTGTGTGCTGGCACGCATGCACACACCACATCTGCATCTACTCGAAGAACCACCATGCAGATAAGCTACCAGAGAACACTATTTAGATATTTAATTATTTGGTAGAAACCTTCACACCTATTCAAACCCAGCAGGTCAGGTACTTAATAATTCTAGCACCACAAATAAACTTGTTTTGTACACTTTTATCTATGACAATGTTTACTATGTTTGCATTGCTATAGGCAATTTTTTTTCCAGCCTTATATGCATACCTGCAAAATGCTACACTAGAAATAGGAGAGCAGTGATTATTTAGCTTATTCTTGTTATTCATTTCACAAAGTTTATAACAGCGATAATGATTTCCAAGCTGGGCATTTCATAGTAATCAGTACCAGTCCTTGACCCTCGACTCCTCTATAACATGTCAGTCTTAGAGGTGCATATCGCTTAAATCAATCTTACTACCCCTTCCTCAAAAGAAGCAATTAGTATAAATTTGAACAGATCTAAAATGTGTGTTGAAAAAAAGCATCAATTTTGATGAAGACATATGTCAATGATTTTTGTGGTTAGTTTAGCATGAACTACTGGTCTTACCTGAATTACATCCCCAGAATTAAAACTCATCTCGTCATGGTTCCTTGCTTCGAATGAGTATAAAGCTCTGTAATTCACCAAGGCAGCTGAATTCTTAGATTCTGAGGCACTAACTACCTTACCTGAAAAAAGAAAAAGTATTATTGGTATTTATTATTTTGGTATTTAAGTAGTGCCAAGAGGCCCCATGCTTGTTCAGGGCCCCAATATACACTGATATAACAAAAGGATGGTCCCTGCCCCAAAGACCTTGCAGTCTAAGTGTATGGTGAGAGATAACTGGGTACAACAAACAGATGGAAGGAGAAGAACATCACAGACTATTATGATTAACATAATAAACAGAAGGAGCAGTGGACACAGATCTGCTTAGTCAAAATATGAAGTCTGTCTTCCTTCCCATCTCTTTTTGTTAAGTATCTTCTCCAGTGTTTTGATATTTTCTTTCATTTCTGTATAGAAGTTTTACACTTCCTTCAAACTGACGAGAAAAGGCTACCTGAACACTAAGTGGCCTGAACTCAGGTGACATTCTTGTCAAGGAGAAACTTAAAAGCCCAGAACAGCAAAATATTACATATTTGTATTTGAGATAGAGAAATTTAGAGACTGAGACTAAGTCTATAAGTAATTCTACTAAGACAGTCACACTAACACCATAACAATGGTTAACAATTTGCGCCCCCCCCCCCCAAAAAAAAAGGATTATGTAATTCTGCTTTCCCTGACTAAGTCAACGGTAAAACTACCATCAAATTAAATCAGAGCAGAATTAGGCCAACACTAAGCATTTTTCAATATCCTACCCATAATGCCATGCTGACCTCAGTTCTGACCACCATCTAGTAACTGAGGTTATGATACCTTATAATTTCTCTATCAGTGTTATTCAATGCATCAATGTTACTTTAAGGCTGTACTATTCTCATTACTTGATTCTTACCTGTTCATTGACTATCACAAATTGTTTTAAAAGAAATTATGAACATCTCATGCCACAACATGTGGTGAGTATTCTGTTGCATAGACAAAGTACTGTAAAGCCAAAATGTTACTGCTCCAAGTGTCCAGGATTTGTTAACTGAAAGCACTGAAAGATTTGTGGTCAGACCCTCTGTTGGTGTAAACTGTTATAGCTCATCTGACATCACCAGATTTACACCAACTGTGGATATGGTCCATCGTCCCAACATTAACTTTTAAACACAAGTCCTACAATATTGTCATTATTTTACAATAACATGTCTAAATATGAAGAGACAATATTCATTCAAGACAACAAGGAATATTTGTAACAAAAAATAAAATCAATAGGTTAAGTTTACCTTCACTTCTCCACGTAGGCTTAAGATTTCTACCCTCAGTCTGTTTCAATAAGTCTGCAAATTTCTCATTTAAGTTTAATTTTGAAGTGTGTTTCTCTGACTCTTGCAGGTTGGCTGTATGTTTTCTTCTCTTCTCTTCTTCATGCTCTTTATGCTTCTCCTCAGCTTCTTTTGCAATCTGTTCTTGCTTCCTTTTGTCTTCTTCCAGTTGTCTCTGCCTTTGTTGTTCTGTTTCTCTCTGAATCTCAGCTAGCTTGTTCCTCTCCTCCTCATGTTTCTCCTCAGCCAGTTTTTGCAGCTGGAACTCCCTCTCTCTCACCTGGGCAGCTGCCTCCTCAGCTTTTTGTTTTTCTTCCTGAATTTTTTCCTGCATTCGCTCTTCCTGTAGTCGCTTTTTTTTCTCCTCCTCTTCCTTTCGGACATTTTCCTGCCATAGGTTCTCCTTCTCCTGTTTTGCTTTCCTTAATGAAAAGGGAAAAATAAATACATAAATAAATAAGTGAGAAAGTGTTTATAGGATTAACTACAGTTAGTAACCTGGAAGTCACTGAAGCCACACGCAAAGCTTGAGTGGCAGAGCCATGGCTAGAATTTACACAGGGTGGCCCCTAAATGTACAGTACCACCGCTCCACACTGTAGAGTACAGTGAAGAAATGCTGGTTGACTAATCAAATAATAATATGTTGATGAACTCAAGGTCCCCACTTCGAGAGGAGAGACAGCATATCCCTGCTCAGTCCCCAAACCCAGAGTGCAGACACTTGACATAGCAATCTCCTTCTGTTCAACAGCCACATGTCACCAGTGTCTAAAACCAAATGCCAAAAATTCTTCCAAGTGCCTGCACCTTTAGCACTTTGGAGACAATGGTTTGGGATGGCTCTGGGGTATTCGTTTGCTCTCTGTTCCCCAATCTCCCTATGTCCTCCCAGCAGGATCTCTCCATCCTGTTCGATTTCCTCTTCAGTTTCTGTTACCCCCTTACTGCAGACCAAAAACCCCTGGGATAGGTACATGTCTTCTCAAGTGTTCACAGAATCCAGCACATCTTAGACATTAATAAAATACAAATAAGAAAGACTTATGGTCTGAAACCACTGTTCCTTGACCTTTCATGCCGGAGAACTACTTCTGCAGTACCTCCATGATCAAGGCTGCTCAACTTGATGTGCAAAGGCAGAGCAGAAAATGAAACATCAACCTATCTATGGTATTTCTCAGGTACCAAGCATTTCAATATCCAAATCCCACATGAAAAATGAAAAGTTGTTCAGGGACGGCCATAAAAGACTTTGGTCTATGGCCATTTAAACCAGGGACTATTATCTTGAAGTGTCTCAGCCAACAACTTAGCTCCAATGATACTCTCCCACACTTTTTTTTTGGGGGGGGGGGGGGAGGGAGGAGTGAGGGGAAACGAAGGATGGCAGCAATCGGTCAGCCAATCAGTAACTAAACCACACAGGGCTCTACTCATACAGGGTTAGATTATCAAAAGTGCTCAGCACCCACAATTGAGGCCAGATTTTCAGCAGATCTCAGGTCCCATTTAGGCAGCTAAATGAGATAGTCAAGTTTTCACATGCACTCAGTTCCTCAGCTCTTTTGAAAATCTGGTGCCAAAGCCCAAACCCTAAATTGTAGTAAACAGAAAGCCAGTGCAGTTCCTGGAAAACAGTCACCACTGGCCTCATTCTAGTCTCATTTAAACGAGTATAAATTCCCAATAACTTCACTGACAACAGTTATACCAGCATAACCCCAGTGTAAATGAGAAGAGTATTTGGTATGAATATGCTATCCCTACATATAAGCCTCTGAACAGGTGGGCAGACACATTTAGCACCAGCTGTAGCCTCACACAGAGCTCTTTATGGTAATCCAGTGTAAACATCATAAAGGCATAACATGATTGCGGCAAGATTCAGATCAGAATGACATGAGCGCAGCCAGCTAACCAGATAACTGAAAAAACTTTTTGGCCAACAATGCCACTTGAGATTCCTGGACCGATCAGGCAAGGGGTAGGAAAAGTTGACAACAGAATCTGGAAAAAGATGATACAAAATACTGTAGGAACAAAAACGAGATCACTTATGGACAAAAGGAAGGAACCTTTTCCATATAGGTAAATGTGAACATTTTCTTGCTCATCAAGCAAGAAACCAATATAAAATCAGAGACTGAAACCCAAAGAGGAAATTAAGGATTAATTTAGTCTCTTACCCTTAAAACTAGTAACTTGCTGACACATTCACCTAGTTTTCAAGATCATCATATTGAAATTAGACAGTCACAATGTTCCTCCAATTTCCATAAACATATAGGGACCAAGAATTTCACACTGTCAGAGTGTGAATGGCAACTAAACTACATTTGTTCATTTAGTAGGAAGTGCTTTTTAAGTAGAGGGAGAAGATGTACAGTGACAGCAAAACAAGGTAGAAAATATGATTATATAATCTTAAGTGTATGGAAGCTGTGTACTGGAGAAGAGATTAAAGAGCCCAATTACAAAAATGGATTCTCAGGTTATTTGACACATCAATCTTTGAGAATAACACTTCTCATCAAATTATTTGTCATATTAAAAAGGGTAACAGACTAGTTCCTACATGTTAAGGGGAAGAAAATTCAGAACTTCAGAAATCATTGTATTCCATGTAAAAATTCAGAAGGCTGAGTTCATGTAGTGCTGCTTTCTTAGTTAGGATGCATATTTTAATCAGATTTTAGGTCTACAGGTATCACCATCTTAAATTCACCAATGCAATATCTTGTTTTTAAAACTACAGTATCAGTGTTTTATGATTTTCAACCATCTTACCTTGCAGCCTCATCCTCCAGTCGCTTTTTCTGTGCAAGCTCAGCTCTTTTTCTTTCTACAGCTCTTATTTTCTCTTGTTGGATCCTGTGAAGTTGCTCAAGGGCTAAGTGCTGTGTGTTGTAGCTTTCTCTCAGTTCCTAATGAGGAAACACAATGAAGTATATCAAAGGACTGACAAATCCATTTTTCTACGAAAGTAACCAGGCGTATTAATGCTTTGCGATCCAAGTTTTAATACAAATGGACAGGACAATCTTAAGTTAATAATGGATGTTGAATCTCATTGGAAAGAAAGAGTTTAACGAATAGGAGCATATAAAAATAGCTGGTGGATCGGCAAACTCCTATGCCGCCTTTACTTGCACAGTGCATCGTTTAGCCATTCATCTGCTGGAGACTGGAAATCTGATGGAGGGAAAAAGAATGGGAATTTTAAATTAAGTACTTAAACCCAGAGTCATCTAAGGATTAGAAGTACAGTGAAGTAGGTCTTCAAATGATCTCTAAACAGTTGCCTGGTGGAGATAGCCTTTAAACTACAAGTAACATAAAATAGTACTGGAAATTTTAGGTGTACATCTCCTAAGATGGAGGCTTCCCTTCACTATGTTTTAATATTTTCTTTATTACCCACTGCTTAATTTAACAGAAGGTCCCTACAAAAAGAAAAATAAATATAAAGATTTGCTAATTGTGAGTGAAATATATAATCTTTTCTATAATCAAGACTCAAAGAACTTTTAGTTATTGGACTGATTTGTTATTTTAAAAAAGACATAAGTCATGTTCAAAATAAAGTTCAGACCATAGCATTTCCTCTAACTAGGCTCAAACCAAAGTCTGAAATAATTGGCATGGAGCTTCGGAATAACAGGCCCAAATTGGAATCTGATGCACTGGTGAAAATAATGCAATAGTTTTATCACCATTGAAAACCATAAACACACAGATACTAGATTCTGGCTATGTATGGTCCTATGTCTTTTAAAGCTTTTAACAGTATTTTGTTTAAAATGTAACACACTCCCATTCCCTCACTTTCTAATTCCCTTATGTGTCTTTTTATAATGAATTTTTTCACACCAGATCATTTAAAATTGATTGGGTAATTAAATTTACAAAAAGAAACATTAGATATCAGCAATAATTATCTAGTATACTCTTTAACAGGTCATTAATGTATTTGTAGGACACTACAATTAATCTTTTTTAAGAATCACATTGTCTTAGATACACATACTAATGAATAAGTGGAACACAGCCTTTCTTATCAGATTATTTATCAAAAGAGGGTAATTAGGAATGGTGTATTCCCATTGCAAAATCTGACACATTTCCTAAGAGGTCTAACTGTCAATATAATGTAATTAATATGAAAAAGATAATACAATAAAACCTCCATTGCATAGTGAGTTTCTGCAGCAACAAACTAATCCTCATTACCTATAACAGGCAAATTATTCCATAGAGTTGCACTGACAAAGGTGGGTAACAATTTTTCTTCTCATTTTAAACAAAGCTTGAGGATCACTGTGAAAAACAGTAGAATTTTATTCCAAAATCGAATAGTCCATTAAACAATTGAGAGAGTAATTTACAAAGAAAGGGAAGGATACGAAATTTAAAATGGATAGTTGGCTGAAATACAATAAGCAAATGAGTTCTGTGACAACAGCATAGAATTTCCATTGTGTTAAGGAGAAGATGTATGAAAGCTGTATTACTAAGTTAAAACTGGTAGTTTGGTAGCATCATATTACAGAATTATGCAGATTAACCGTAGGGTTGCCAGATGTCCAATTTTCAACTGGAATGCCCAGTTGAAAAGGGACCCTGGCAGCTGGCCGTTAAAAGTCTGGTCAGTGGCACAGCAGGGCTAAAGCAGGCTCCCTGCCTCCCTTCACTTCATGTGGCTTCCAGAAGCAGCTGGCAGGTCCCTGTGGCCCCTAGGTGCAGGGGTGATCAGGGAGACTCTGGGCGCTGCCCCTACCCCAAGTGCCAATTCCGCAGCTCCCACTGGCTGGGAACCACGGTCAGTGGGAGCTCCAGGGGCGGTCCCTGCAGGCGCAGGCAGTGTGAAGAGTCCTCTGGCCCCTCCACCTTGAAGCTGGACATGCTGGCCAGAGTCCTCTCCCATATCCAAAACCCCTCTTCCCCTGGCCCCATCCAGATCCCTCACCTCTTCCCCAGCCTGACAAAAATGGGTGGGGGAGAGTGAGCAGGACAGAGCCTTGGAGAAGGGGCAGGGTTCTGGGTGGGGCCAGGGGAAGAGGGGTTTTGGGTTTGGGAGAGGACTCAGGGCTGCGGTGCAGGGGGGGGGGTGAGGGCTCTGGCTGGGGGTGAGGGATCTGGTGTGGGGCTGGGAATGAGAAGTTTGGGATGCAGCAAGGGGCTCTGGGCTGGGACCAAGGGATTTGGAGTGCGGGAGGGAGCTCAGGGCTGGGCCAGGAGGTTGGGAGGGAGTTTGGATGCAGGAGAGGGTTCAGAGCAGGGGAAGGGGTTTGGGACACAGGAGGGGGTGAGGACTCCAGCTGGGAGAAGGAGTAAATGTTCATTTTTCTGCAAATCAGAAAGTTTGGCTACCCTAGTTAACTTGGACACTGATTCAATTTCAGGACTCTTCTGAGTTCAGACCAAATAAATCACAGAATTGACTCATAGCTGACGTGTTGGTGAGTCTGTGTGTGTCTGTGCGTGCGCACAGGTAGATGAGTGAGTGAGAGAGAGAGACAAATGCACAGGAAGAAACTGTAAGTGTTTCTATCAAAAAGGAAAGATACTTCTTTGGTGGATATTACCTTATCTGAAAAGAAAACACAGTACCTAGGTAATAAAGCTAATTTAATGTTAATATATCAGTCCATTAACAAACAAGATACATTTCAGTATTTTCTGGCTTTGCTTTATAAGCAAGTTTAAGTCATTATTTGGCAGAAGGATTTAAAAGCAAGCAGAAAAGAAAAGAATATTCATTCTGGTTTTGAAAAGTTTTACTTTTAAAGAAAGATGTTCAGCTGAGTATTAAAGAGAGAATATACCCAAAAAGAAAGGGAAAACAGAGAAAAACGGTGAAATAATTAAAAGCAAAAGAGCCAAAGATTAGAAAATAACCTTAAGTAAGAGGAAGAGGTTGTTGAGACAGCTTAGCAGAGACAAAAGGCACTGAAGAACAGAATCATCCATATTCTCACACTGTAAGATAAGGCAGATAAAAAGCCAATTAAACTTTGTAATGATTTAAAAAATATATTGCAGGGAAGACTACATTGTTGATGCAGTCACTGAACATAACTGAATTGTTCTCACTAACCAGCAAGCCATGCAGCACACGTGTGATTCCAAATGTAAGTACCAATATTGTGGGTGATGTTTTCTTTATTAGAAAAAAAACGTTCTGTGAGTTTTTTCCCTTAAACTCTTCAACAGATACAGTGTGGTCCTTCCTCTAGCCAGAAGGGAAATCATACAATTTATTCTAAAATTCACACCAATGCCACTATGAATAAGCCAGCAAACAGAGCAAAGCGACAACACCCTTGTCAGAAAGTTGGATGCATCTGTCAGATAAACTGACAATATATAAGTCACACGGCCTCCTTCAATTACCCTCTGCACATTCTCTCTTCTAGTTAAAGGAATACAAGCATCTATGTGTATTGCCAAAAGTGAATATGCTGGCAGATTTAGTATTTTCTTCCAATAAAAAATAAACAATTAGGATACTCTATTTACAATCTGAAAAATGGTCACCATACAACCTTATTGCCACAGCGAGAGAACCTGCAAGGTGCTCAACACCCTCAACCCAAGTTCCCTCTAAGTTCATTTAAGTTCCGGCCCCAACCCATCCCAGCCACAAAGTACTGGGTTTATAATGGCTGCAGGCCCACACTCAACAGGGGCCCCACCGGCCCAGCCCTTCACATGCACTGTGGCTCAACACCCGCAACACCGACTCTTCTCCCCTCCTGCCCCTTCCCTCCGCTCCGCTAGGCCTTTCAGCCCAGGACTTCTCTCCCCAACCCTTGCTCCTCTCAGACAGCTGGCTGAGGGCTCTTCTCTCCACTCCTGCCCTTCATCATTGGCAGGCAGCCGGGGCGGGAGACGGGGAGGGGGGAGAGGATCAGAAAGTAGCCCACAGCTGCTGCCGCTCTGGGCCGCCAGTGAGAGATGATCTGCTGTTTAAGCTGTGGATCATTACCAGCGGCCCCGGACTGCAGACCCAACCAAGCCTGTCCCAGACCTGCTGCCGCTGGAAGAGAGGTACCCCATCCTGGTCCCAACCCAACCCAGCATCGGACCTGCCACAGCAGGGAGAGGCGCCTCTCCCCCACAGCCCAGGTGTTGCTGCAGGGAGAGAGAGCTGGAGGGGAGGGGGGGAGTTTTTTCCCTGCCATAGCCCCAGGGCAGCCTGCTCCCCAAATCCTTCATTCCCAACCACCCCAGAGCCCTAACCCCGTTCCCCCACATCCTAACCCTTTGCCCCAGTTCTGGGCCTGAGAATGAGGGGCTCACCTTAAAGCCTGAACCCCAACTGGAGCCCTCACCCCTCCCGCACCTCAACCTCTGCCCCAGCCCTGAGGCTCCTCCCACACTCCAAATCCCTCAGCCCCACCCCTACATGAATTTTAGGTCGACTGCTGATGCTCCCCCGTTGACTCTACCTACGCATCTCACTCTGGTTGAGTCGACGGGAGCGCGCTCAATTTATCATGTCTTCACTAGATGCGATAAATCAACCCCCGCTGAATCGATCTCTCTGGAGGTAAGTGTGGACATGCCCTAAGAGCGAGCAATGAGTGTGCATTTTAACATGATGAATGCAGAGGAGTGGTAAGCAAGAGGGAAAGGGTGTTAATATCCAATTACACAAATTATGGTTTTGAATTAGTTTCTAATTGTGCATTTGCTAGAAAATATTTGGCAATGCTTATTTTAATATTATAAAATTGGCAAAGACTTTCAGAAAAGGTATGGCATAGGGGGACAGCAAATAAAAGTTCAGTGACCGGAGGAGGAAAACATTGCTTACTAACTAAAAATGATACATTTGCAGAATGCGCATACCTTGAGCTCATTGTTAAAGGTATCCATTTCAGAGAGTTTAGCAGCAGTTTCCTTTTCTAGGGCATTTAATTGCTCCCGAAGTCTTTGGCATAATTCTTCCTTTTCTAGGAACTTCTTGTTCACTGAACTGATTCCTGTATCTGCATCGGAAAGATCATGTACTTTTACAATTATTTCTACTCGTATTACCATACTTTTCAATAACCATTTCCTTTTAATTTACATTCACTCCCACTTCAGAAACTACTTACTTATACCACTTCTTGTGGTACATTCTCATACAGTTTCTAGTACAATTGGGCCTTGATCCCTGACTGAGGCATCCAGGCGCTACCGTAACTCACATAATAAAGTTTGTATGATATCTACTCTTTATATTGTATTAGTCTGATTAAATGCAACTCCTGAGAGCTGACACTTTGGCCCTCATTTGCCACTCAGTTAACAGTAGTGTAAAACTTCCTACATTTCTTTGATTTAAATGGAGTTACTCCTGATTTTACATGACTAAGCAAAAGGAAAATCTGGGAACAAGGACCATGATTCCTGCCTCTACTATAGTCTGTATTGTCTATGTTTAATGTTGTAGCCTTCTTTTCTTATCAAAACATATTTCTCCCCACATTTGTTAGATGCAGGAAATGGTAGAAAGTAGGGCCAACAAACAGTTCTGAATATTTATTGGGACTTGCTAAATCTATGATAACTATGAAGGGATGGTTAATAATGACACAGACAGTAGCCTTCCCAGTGAGCAAAGAAAAGCTAGTACAGAGCAAGGAGTTTATTTGAAGGCACTTACTAGGAGCGTTGTCCAGCTGCATGTGTTTTATTCTCTCATTTAATAACTGCTTTTCAGGAACTAAATGGACTAGTTTATTCTGATATTCCTATAGATATATAAGAAAGAGGTCCAATGTATTTTTAAGAAAGGTTAATATCTGTTTACATGGCACCAACCACAAACAAACAATTTTTCAACATCACATGAAGTAAACAAACTGCATGATAGTGCACTGGTATATTTTTTCCCCCGTAACAGGGAAAAAATTATATCAACAATTAGTATAGCTGATTATTGATATAATTTTGCTGGAAATCAGTATAGCTACACCAGTGTTAATCCCATGTGTAGACAAGAGAAGAATCAATACACAATGAAGAAATATCAATTGCTACTAACTGCAACTGTGTGTTTTGGGAACAGGTGAGCTTAAATCTTTTTTTAAGTGTGATGAAATAATGCAAAAGCAGCTTTAGGATTTTTCACATTAAAAGTCAAACCCTAGAATTTTAAATTAACACTCCCCCCCCAATTTTTTTTTTATCAATGAAAAACTTAGACCTGATTTTTGAATTACATCAATTAATTGTTGGAATGACTTAATGAACATCAGCCGTTGTATCTTCCATACATGTTCCATCATGCTGATTCATTCAGTGATCTGAAAACATCTGAGATATTCTAGGCAGAGTGCTGCAAAGGTCTACCACCTTCACTGGAAAGGTGAGAACAAGAAAACACCCTTGGGAGTTTTACTTCTTTTTAGAAATATAAAATGTAGATGAAGAGGCAGAAATCAGGTAGGAATCTTATTGAACCCTGCAAAATATCTTCCTATATAATCACTGCTAAACTAGCACATGCTACTGAAATTACATTCAAAACCTCACTTCTAGCCTTGTAAAATTAATATCAATGATCATGAATGTAGATATTGGTTTCCCTAATGGCTATACATAATTTTAATAGGCTTTGTGCAACCACATTCATTGGCCATTTCTACTTAGTTTTCTTTTCTGCATCCTAAGCATTCAATTCCTTGATGTTATTGAACAAATCTTTCCTATAAGACACACTATTGATGCCACTACAACTGTTAAAAAGAAGCAAACGGAGAAATGAAAGAGATCTTTAGGTTTAACAGGAAATCACATACCTGAAGTTGTTGTTGTAGCTGTTTGATTTCTACAATTCCCAAATCACATTTTTTATCTAGAGCTTCCAGCTCACTTTTCTGAATTTGTTTTCTGCTTCGAACATCCTGAAGTCTGCCTGTGATCTGCTGATGTTTGCCATTCTACAGAAAAACAAAAAACATTAAACCACATGTTAAAAAAATAAACCAACAACAAAAAAAGTTTCTCTATCAAACTTCTCTGAAAAGATCATTTCTGGCTAAAGGTACCTTAAAAACAATTTTTAGCAAAAACACTGCTTTGATTGCTGAGCCAATACTAAGTTAATTTCCTGATCAAGAAAAAGTTGTACTTCGCACTTTAATGTGCATTTTAAGATTCTTGTACAGTTTTAAAATACTGTATAATCACTCAAATACATTTAATATCATGTGTGCCTCACCAGGGCTTCTAATTCAAGATTAAGGCTCTTCTTTTTAGAGGTCAACTTGACAATTTCTTCTTGCTCCCTGTTTCTCTGATTAAGAAGATCTTGGCGTCGAATTCTCTCCCATTCAAGCCGTCGCTGGCGCTCAAGTTCCTGCTTTGCTGCCTACAGATAACAAGTTATATCACTGTAAGCTTACAATACCCTTTAGAAACTCTAAAGCCAACCAGAAGTTTTATAGTGTTCATATCTACACATATATTCTGTAGCTAAATTAAGCTAAGATTAAATATTTCCAATTTAACAAAAAGTGTCTGATGTACAGACAAATGAAAGCTATGTATGTATTTTCATACTTAACAATATTTGCACAGTTTGCCTTTTAATGAACAAAATCCACATAAAAACATCTTGAATACTAAATATCATCATTAAAGAGGACACCACAAAGGCTGGCAGTTCTTGAATTAGACCTAGACCTTGCATATTCAGGTTTGTTTACATTCTTGTGCAATGTGATCTGCCATTCTGTTCTATTTGTGAGAAGCACAAAAGTAAAACATATAAGAATTCTGCTCTTAAAGCACAATCTTGTATATTTCAAATATCTTCTATGATCACTGCAGGGGAAACTGCCAGAATAATCAACTGTGAAGAAAGATAATTGGGTATAATGTAATGTATAATTCAGATACAAATTTGGTTTCACTCCATAGTCTTGCCTCTAACTGACAACAGAGCTGGACACTGATAATGACTCAGGAGGCCCTTAGCATGATTGGTCACAAAGTGGATGCAATATTAATGAGATGGTGGACAAACCAAGTAAACCTAGATTTGTTATAGGATCAAAAGTAAAATAATATAAATTTCAAGCTTCAGTCAAGCCTAGTTTTGGGTTACAGTTGGTTTAGAAAGAGAACTGTAAAAGAAAATGTGGCCCAGACTACGAAAGAGTCTTGAGAACCTGAGTTTTAGCCACGTTAGGGGTTATTTGTAACAATAGTAGGCCAAATATTTCTGACAAAAATGTTCTCTCTCCAAAATGATTTGCAATAGTCACACAAGGAGTGCATGTCCAAGCCAAGATTCAATGAGTGCCTAGTTCTCAGTCCTATGTTCAAACTACTAGACCAAGCCTGCTTGTCTAGAGGTAATGCAAGTTCAAAGCCACACAAAAATTACAAGTCCCCAAATGCACCAGGGAATAGCTTTACCAACTGTGTACCTGAGTGTGGGTGTGTACTACTTGAAGCATTAAAAATAAAAATAATAATAATTAAATACATAAAATTAAGAAAACTACCTCCCGCCTTTCTATTTCTTTTCTCCTCTCTTCCTCCCTCTGTCTTTCCAGCTCTCGTTGTCTCTCCAAGTGCCTTTCCAGTTCAAGCTGCTTTTTCCGTTCCTGCTCCTGCAGCTCCCTCTCTCTGCGCTCCTGTTCTTCTCGTTCTTTCTGAGCCTTACGTTCCGCCTCTCTCTGCTGTTGCTCCAGTAGGACTTGACGCCGTTTCTCCAGTTCCATGTTTCCTTTCTCATAGTTTGCTTTTCTCTTGTCCTCAAATGTAACTTAAATAAGGCACAGAAGTTAGCACTGTTTTACACAGAACAATGGTCCAAAGCCGGTTCCTTACTTACAGTGCTAATGCCTACCATGTTTACCTATTAGCTAGCTCAGAACATCGCACCACGCATAATTTAAGCACCTTAAATTGAGAAGTCTTAAAGTATCTATCCTCTTTTCACATACCACTGACTTTCTTATCATTTTCACAAGTTGGCACAATAGTAAAATTTCATTAGTTCTGACAGCAAAAAAAATGTTTTGGAGTAAAACATATTGATTGACCTCCCATAAAAAACAGTGGCTAGGTAGGATTGGTGGTTGAAAGCAGAATACAATTTAACATTAATAGACATAAAATTATGTCTGTCTGTCTAGGACAAACAATTTTTTACAAGCTAATGGAGGGTTGCTTTCTTGGATACTGACACTGGATAGGAAAACGGCAAAGTTACACAGCTCATCTTTCTAAACCGTTCTTCACTATACAGCACATACCGTATTTTTCGTCTTATAGGACGCTCCGGCCTATAAGACGCCCCCTCGTTTTTTAATAAAAAATCCGGACCAAAAAAGCGCCTCGCTCTCCCGTCCCCGCCGCGCGGGCGGGCTGCCGAGGTTCCCCCCTCCCCGCCGCGGGCGGGCTGCCGGGAGCGTCCCGGTTCCCCCCTCCCCGCCGCGGGCGGGCTGCCGAGGTTCCCCCCTCCCCGCCGCGGGCGGGCTGCCGGGAGCGTCCGGTTCCCCCCTCCCCGCCGCGGGCGGGCTGCCGGGAGCGTTCCCGGCAGCCCGCCCGCGGCGGGGAGGGGGGAACCGGGACGCTCCCGGCAGCCCGCCCGCGGCGGGGAGGGGGGAACCTCGGCAGCCCGCCCGCGCGGCGGGGACGGGAGAGCGAGGCGCTTTTTTTTTTTTTTTTTTTTTTGCCCTATAAGACATTCGCCGTATAAGACGCACCAACTTTTCCCCCCCCGTTTTGGGGAAGAAAAAGTGCGTCTTATAGGGCGAAAAATACGGTATGTCACACAAATAAGGAGCTCTTCAACAGGCAGGTAATCTTTAATTTTGCTTAGACCCAAACTGTTAAAACAGCAGCAAACAAACCATCATCAGGGTCAATAACTGCAACATAATTTTTTTTTTAAACGGGGTGGGGGGGGGAGAGAAATAGTTTAGGGGCCTCTGGGATTACCTTGCCAAATGGAAATAAACCTTTCCCATACTCTGCCACCAAGAGGGTGCCTCTATTACTCCCTCCTGGCTGCAGCAGACAGGAAAAGAGTCTGATACTATAGGTCATTGTAAGCTACATGTTCCTTGCAGATACTGTGGCAAGGTCAAGCTACCTCAGGTTCAAAATGCTGCACTAATATGGAAACAAGGCAAGCACCAGTAACTTTCAGTTACATGGAATTTTGCAGTGGTGTTCCAATGTTTTGACCATGAAGCTTTCCAAGACTTTCATTAATAATAATGTCACTGATACTTCCTATACCTAAAAAACAGCTCCTCAGCCTTACATTCAAAATGTTTTCTTAACTGCCTTTAGATGGCACCATCAGGACAACCTTCCCTCTGTCCAAGGTAACAGGAGTTCAGCTCCTGAAATAGTAATGCTGTACTTCTTTAGCCCCTTTTAGGTTTCTAAAAGATGTAATACTCTTCAAAGAAGAGTGATACACACTAACATAAAACAAAATCTCATTCTTACCAGGCTGTTTCTTCTGGGGCTCCTCTTCTTGCATTCGCTGGCAAGATGGCAGAGTTCCATTAACATTTTCAGCATATTTTCCAGCTCTAGGAGAGAAGTTAGTTGTGGGGGGAGTTGAATTCAGGCTATTCAATATTCTTTACGTTAGCTCTGGATTTAAGTCAGGTCTCCCTGTCCTGGGCACTTTACCTGAAAGGAGGAGGTACCAATTCAGGAGGCAGGGTCAATGGCAGAGGCTGCCCAGCTTTGGCCATATCAGTTAGATGCATGGCTAACACAAACTCATCAGCTTTCAACTGTCCATCTCCATCAATGTCAGAGAGTGACCTAAATAAAATGGGAGAATGTTATCGTCAGTGCAATTGAAAATCACTTGGAAGAGATAACTCAAATTAGTTATTACAGAACAATTTCTTAAGGCACAGACCTTGTGGGGTGAACTGGTAAACAATCCCTCATCTTAGTAAAAACAATAGCGGATGAAATAGAATTTTATTATTTTATTTTACAGTTTAAATAAGAATTGGCTTTTATATAGCATATGTTGTCAAATGATTGCAAAGGCACCTGGCAAACATTAATCAGGTCAACATCACTATGCAGTAGGTAAGTGGGAAAAATGAGGATGAGAAAGGCTAAGTGACTTGCCCAAAGTAAAATGACAAGTGAACAGCAAAACTGGAAACCAAACCCTGTTCCATACTCAAGCCACTCTCAAGATGACAGCACCCATTTAACTCTGTCTCAGTTATTTTCTCAGGATATAAAGCATTATCTTAATGTATGCCCTGATACTACAAAAGGGATCTTCATACAGGGCTCCTCCCTCCCTTGTGACCCCTTGCCTAGGATTCTCTCTCAACACAAGACAGTTCAACTGATAATGCTGTGCGGCAAGGCTGAGCTGCTCCAGAGCTCTGTGCAGGTGGCAGGTGCAGGATCAAATACACCCAATCCCCAAATCCTGCTTTAATGGGCAGGCTGCATATGCACTAGTATCACTACCCTTCTCCTACATGAAACATTGCTGAAGAGTGAAGGAAAGGAACAAGAGGCTGTCCACAGAGACACAGACAAGGATCCCTTAAAGACGACTGTGATTGGGCAGGCAGAAACAGTCCTGCAGAGCTGGCTACAAAGTGTTAATTGGGAGGGGAGGAGGGCGGCGAAAGAATCCAACAAAAAATCAAAGTAAATAAAAAGGTGATTTTTCTTCTGTTTATTGACCAGCTCTACCCATGGGCAACGTTAAAAATGACACTCTCCTTAATACCAAAATAAAAGATAGATAATTACTGACTTTTGGATAAATTGTGACTTGGACTGCATATCTGCAAAGCAGACCTACTTGGAGGCTACGTGGCTACAGCTGCTCTGAATTCTCTACACCAAAGAGGAGGTTAATAGCACATTCACTGCACCCCCATAATGCACCACATAACTGAGAGGCATACTACACAATTTGCTTCTGATGCAGGCCAAAAGCAAATGACTACCTCCTGCACAAAGGGAAGCAGGGAGGGAACAGTGCTCCAGCGGGTTATCTAATGCTAATCTAATCCACAAAGCTTCTGAGGATTCCTGCAAAAAGGCAAAGTTTATATATCACCCCTTACTCATAGCTGTGTTGAAAAGCAAGACCCAGCCCATAACGTACAAAGTTCAAAGATCTGTTACCCAAGTCTTCAGAAGATTGTAATTTTTTCCACCACCATAACAACAACAATTTTAATCAATAGCAATATACAACAATCTGCGTACAACTGTTACAAACCACTAATGGACTGAAGAAACACTTTATTTTAATGTAAATTTAGGTTCAAATTTAAATTAACAATTTCTGAAAAAATCTCAGATTTGTTTTGTTTTGCCATTCTAGTGAGAACTTATTTTTACCTAACACTGTTGTTTCTCAACAAATAAACCCTCTTCTTCAGTGTTTGCAATCCAAATAATGAAGCACTGACCCTGAAAGCAAAACTGACTTTGCCGATTTACATAGTCCAGTATGAATAATAAATGGCAAACTGGACTTTTAAAACATTGCAGTTTTAATAAATTATTAGCAAAATGGGTAAATAACATCTACTGGGTTTTATAGTGTATGATTTTTAAATGGATCTTAGCCTTTAACACTTGTTGGGCAGAGAACAAATTACAATCCCTACCACAATTGTGTAAGCCTCTCATCAATCAATGAGTAAACTTACCAAATGGTAGCCAGCTGAGTCTGAGATAGGTTTGACTGCAGAAGGGCATTCCTTGCTTGAAATCCTTAGTGAAATACAGATTAAACTATTAAGAATTCACATATATAAATCTATTTAGAACAAAAGACAGATATTAAGTGATGTGTTGTAAACTGGAGCAACCCACGTTTATTCTTAATTTTACTTCATCAGTTTGTGCTGAAGGTTTATTAATGATGGTAGTCTGTATACTGTATTATATCTCTCTACCTTTAAAAACACAAACCAAAGACACAATGATCGTTAATGTCCTTGACCAACTTTTCTCATTCAGAAAATCCCACCACAGTTTATGGTGACCTTCACAGCTATATGTAGAATGCAGCTGACTATTTGCAAAAAGTTAGCACTGCTAATGTGGGGGCTACTTACCTTTCCCTGCTAACAAACTATGTAGATTGCTGGGCAGAAACCCTCAGTTTATAGGAAAATGATAGTAAATGCTTAGCACTTCTTATGCTTAGATCGAAGTCCCCTATAAAAAGTGGAGAGGAGTTGTTCCCATTTTATGGACAGAGAAACTGAGACACAGTCAGAGGAAGTGACTTGTTCAAGGTGGCACAGCAAGTCAGTGGCAATGCCATAAACTGAACTCCAGGTTTACTGACTTCTTGTCCACTTCTGTATCCACTGGACCACAATAATCTTTTGGTGATCTACTAAATAAATATTTTATGGAATGCTAAATAAATATTTTAGTAACTTTGAATGGAATTTTTCATTAGCTTTGAAGTGATTTAGGAGCACAAATGCCATTGAAAGTAAAAGGGACTTGTGCACCTAAATCACGTAGGCACGTATGAAAAACTCATCCTGTAACATCTCAGGGAGTGAGGCACATTGCTTGTATTGTTTATAAAAAAAACAAAGAAAATAAAAAAGCATGCATTTAATCCATTTCTACTCTGTGTACACAGTACAGTTCATGGCACAAAAAGCATTTTGCAGGTGTCCTTTATTTCACAGTCATTTTAAAAGATATTCAGCCTTGGATGGGGTGATTGCAGAGCATTTGCTGCTGTTCTGAGTGTTCAAATGAATGAATCAAGAACCATACAATCATTTACTGAATGTTTTCACAATCCGCTCCCTTGTTTTTTCCCTGCCTCTAGCCCTCCTTTCTCACAAGTGTTTCTGGAATGCAACACAAGTCAATTTTTCAACCCCCCATGTGTATGTGATTTTGGGTAATGAATGGTGTCCCTAGCCTCTGTCTGTCAGAGGGGGGTGATGGATGGCAGGAGAGAGATCGCTCGATCATACCTGTTAGGTTCACTCACTCCGGGGCACCTGGCACTGGCCACTGTCGGTAGACAGGATGCTGGGCTAGATGGACCCTTGGTCTGACCCAGTATGGCCGTTCTTATGTTCTTATGTAAATTTAAACAAGTTACAGTCACTATTGCTAGGCTAAATATTTAGGAAGGTAAGGCAGGGAGAGATTTATTTATTCCCCAATACATCATATGCAACCCCTTAGCTAGTTTTTTTTTTTTTTTAATGTAATCACCCTAAGGGAACACTGTTTTAAATTACAGTGGGAAAAAAGTGAGAGGACATGCTAGTCTGTAGAACTCAAGCAGTTTGACAGATCTGTAAAACCTCAAACTCCATAAGATCTGTGCCCCCTTGTTATTTTTCCAGTAAGGACGGCAGCTAAATGATATATAAATACTGGGACTATCCCTTAACCATTTTTTAAGTCCTACAACACTAACTATCCTCCAGGTATTCACAAGTGTGGCTATATTTAATAATAAATAGCATATTTATATTATTCAGTTACTTCTGCCTTTTGGTCCTTCAAAACGCTAACGTCAATGCTATCCATGGCCGCATGTTTATGACCTAAATTACGTTCCCTCTATTTTTTTTATATCCATGTGCGGAATGAATTTTATTATGTGCACCAATATGGAGGTGATGTGTGGCAGGGGTGGGACTGAGGGTTTAGGAGTGTGGGAGGAGACTCAGGGCTGGGGCAGACGGTTGGTGTGTGTGGGGGGGGTGAGGGTTCTGGCTGAGGGTGAGAGCTCTGGGGTGGACTGGGATGAGGGGTTTGGGATGCAGAAGGAGGCTCAGGGCTGGGGCCAAGGGTTGGGTGTGGGGTGAGGGCTCCAGGGTGGGGCTGGGGATGAGGGGTTCGTGGTGTGGGAGGGGGGCTAAAGGACTGGAACAGAGTGTTGGAGTGCGGAGGGGTGAGGGCACCAGCTGAGGGTGCAGACTCTGGGGTGGAGCTGGGGATTAGGTGTTTGGGAAGTTTTTAATATGCCAGAATGAATCAAGAAAAGGTAGCATTGGTTAAACGTTTAACCATTGTTGGTTAAACGACAGGTCTCATCTTTTCTGTACTATTATAGGAGTTTAAAGGGGTTAGAAGCCATCTAAACCACAGGAGTGCTTAATATATAGGCTGTAGCATGTCTAATAGATTTTTAGGGAGGACTGCTAAAAGTAAAAAAGGAAGGTATTATTTATTCATCCCCCAACAGATACACTTACCCACTAATCCCCCCAAACCAACAAAAAACAGCATTTCAGGTCAAAGAGCTGTTAACACAATTCTGCCTTTAAACATTTTCTCTTGGCTCATATGAAATTGTATTCAAGAAAAAGATTAGGTTTGCAATACTACATTTGATGGTCTTGATGTCACCTGAAATGTTTAAAAAAGTTTCAGTTGACTGGGGGAGTTTTGAAAAATATCCCTCAAAACAACAGAGCAGAGCAAAGATAAGTCCAACTGGTTAAAGAATCTGAAGCACAAACTTTGAAACCAGCAAAATTCAAACTTAGTGCAGACTTGCAAGACATACTCAAAACTTTTGTTTACAGATTAGTAAAGTGAGACTGTCTTGTGTAGCATAATATGGGAATTCTTTAAATTTAACGTACACATGAAAGCTAAACAAGCTATCCCATATAGTGACACTTTTATAAGCCAGTTTTTTGTCTTGGTAAGACTCAGACCAAAAGATTAGAAAAATGGATGGGTACTTAGGATGAAATCCAGACTCCAGTGAAGTCAGTTATAAAATTCAGATTAACGTCAAAGGATTTCACCATTAATTAGAAAAAACTGTTGTTTCTTTTCAGTCCAAATGCTATACTAACCTGATAGGTATCCACTCATGCTTTTATCAAGACTGTTAAATTTCTGCCTGTATTTTAATCTGGAGGCCTGTGGAACTGCCCAGTCTGAGGATCCAGTCTTAGGTGAATTCCCAGTTAGTGAAGTGGTGGAGGAAGAATTTGAACTGCAATATAAACATTAAAAAGACAAAAATACATTATTCAAAATTCCATTGTTTAATAAACAAACTTTAGATAGTATGCTCCCTGGAACAGGGGCTGTCTCCCCTTACTGGTTTGTGCAGCATTTAGCACAATGAGCACCCAAATCCTTGCTCTCTATCATAATAGAAACATTATATAATTTTAAAATCCTGTTTTTCATCTCTACTATGCAACTAAAAAAAGAGGAATTACACGCTTATTACATGCAGCACACAGTGTTTACTTAAGCATTGAAATGGAAAATTTAACATACTGAAAAACAGTCTTCCCATTCAAGTAATATGTCTATAAACAACATGTTGAAGAATTTGTACAGAGTAGTATTTAAGAAAAATATGGGGGGGGGGGAGAAAATCAAGACCTAATTAATAAAAATCCAAGAGTTATGGAAAGCAGGGAGAACACATCCCAAGACATGTAAAAGCCTACAGCAGGACTCTGAGGACTAAGGACAATGAATGAGTAGCAAATTTAAGTGAGGAATGAATTAAATCAAAAAATGAAACCATGAATGTACGAAAAATTCAACCAATGAACTGACTTACCTCTCAAAACAAAATATCTGCAGCTTCTAAAGTCACTCTTTGCTGCCAATACCCTAAACCCAATAGCCTCACCTAAACTATACTTTTCCCCCCTAAAACTTTGTACTGCTATTACCACCGGTTCATAGTCATTGAAGGTAGCAAGAGTGAGAGTGCTGATTTATACTAAACCTTTCCAATGCTACATTGCATAAACCTTCTCTGAATGTTGACAACATCATGATTAAAACATGAGACAACAGTACTATGGTGGAGCTATGTTGCTGTAGCAATAGTGAGGAGCTCTAGTGGGGAAAAGATAATATAGAGATGGCCAAAGAGACCAAACTTTTATTGTAAACACGTTTGGCACAAACAAACAAGGAAGGTGATCACAAAGATTTATGATCTCCATTACTTCCAAAATGATCTCAGAAATAAATGTTTGCAACAGATAATCTTTTAGATAACTTTTGTAAATTTCCTCAAAAAAGAACATGCTGCAATATTGACAGCTTCCATAACACCTAATTCTTGGACTGTATGTTTTGCCTCTTTTTATTTAACACTACTTCATTCCATTTTTTTCTGACAGCACTTTTTCACGTTTGAACCCACCTCCCACTTTGAGTATCCTGATTATATTTATTGACAATGTTATTCAACTGCTCATATCCAAAACACAAATTAATCTTTTGTTCCAATTATCTCCTAGATCTGTATCAATGTTCAGAAATATCATGTCTATATATGCTGTTCACACATCTCCTTATCTTTGTTTGTAAATATGAACTGTTATATTGTATTTTTTAAAAAGGCATTTATTATTAAAGTTTAGGACTTGACATTTTAAGTATTAAGTTTCATACCTACTAGATCCTAAATCAATCAGAGATTGTGCCTTCTGTATATTAGTACCACCAAACCCTCCTGCCATGGGACTGAACGAACCAGTAAGAGGCAATGCTGAAACAAAATAGAAAAATAAATGGATACCAGTTAATAATTATTTGGTAGAAAAGTCCCTATATTTTTCTGGAGGCAAGAACAACTAAATAATGTTAAATTTTTACACTAATAATTAATTACAATCTGCTTCATATAATTAAAAAATTAAGTATAATGCAGATTTTCTCTTTACCTAGAGAGAACAACTCTTTTTCCAATCTAAAAATAACCTAAATTAGGAATATTAGAGTGTCCAAAATTGAGTAGTTTACTGTGTTGTACTTACTCGAAGAGAAAGACATAGGTAAAGGCTGAAGGAGACTGGATGTTCCATTTGGCAATGATGATGTGCTGATAGAAGGCATCAGGGGAGTAGAGATAACCAAGGGAGGAATCGAAGTCACTGAGGTCAATGATGACATGGGAGCTAAAGGTGCGATTGTAGGCATAGATGTTGGCATGGACAGATTTGGCATACTACCCATTCCTAAAGGAAAAATTAAATAACTATTATTGAACATTTAAAGCTGCAGCAGCATCCATAGACCTCAACTAAGAGTGGGTCCATTGTGCCTGGTAAATGCTACACAAATTCAATATAGGAGACAGTCAGCTTGCAGAGATGCCTATACTCTAAAATGTACATTTACATTCAATTATAAGATCTATTTTTCTCCACACTTTGAACAGCTCTAATTCAAGCTTTTCAACCACAGTGTATGCTGCATGCAGAAGAAAACACAAATGAAGAAACAAACATGTGCTCAAAATATATTTAGCTAATGTTTCCAATACCCAGCCAATAATAATTTCTCTATAAGCCTCTTACTTATAGCCCAAAAGGTAGGCAACCTATGGCATGTATGCCACAGACGGCACGCAAGCTGATTTTCAGTGGCACTCACATTGCCCAGATCCTGGCCACTGGTCTGGGGGGGCTCTGCATTTTAATTTAATTTTAAATGAAGCTTCTTAAACATTTTGATAACCTTATTTACATACAACAATAGTTTAGTTACATAGTATAGACTTATAGAAAGAGACCTTCTAAAAACATTGAAATACATTACAGTAAAACCTCCATTTAACGGACTAATTCGGGCGAGGGGGTGTCCGTTAAATCAAAAAGTCCGTTATTTAATAATAATAAAAAAATGAGCTGTCGGAGCAGCAGCCCGCCCGCCACAGGGTCGGGGCGGCAGCTCCGCAGCCCGCCCGCTGCCGGGACCCGGGTGGCAGCCGGGACCCGTCAGCCAGCCCGCCCGGGCACCGGCTGGTGGGAGGCGGGCGGCAGCCAGCCCGCCAGAAATGGATCAGGAATGCATCAGACTTGCTCAGAAATTTTGTCCGTTGCATCCGAAGTCCGTTAAATCGAGGTCCGTTAAATCGAGGGTTTACTGTACTGGCATGCGAAACCGTAACTTAGAGTGAATAAATGAAGACTTGGCACACCACTTCTGAAAGGTTGCTGACCAGTTATAGAACCTCAGGGACCTAAAATAATGGACTTTAAAGGTGTGACAATTTATGTGTAGAAAAGCTGTCACTGCTGCAGGACTGAATCCTGCTTGTCCTGAGCCTTTGTCTGAAGTATTCTTGAAGGAGAAATTCCACATTAGGTGAAAAGAAGGAAGTGTCTCTAGCTAATGGTTTTTTATTCCCCAAGGAAGCTGTTGGAATTTACTTAGGGCACTGGCATCATTTAACGAGTACTGGGGAAAATGGATTGATGGGAGAGAATGCTGGGTGAGGTGGTGAACAATACATGAAAAATTAATTTTTGTATGGTTCTGAAAGTCATCACATGGTTATCAATGCTGCATATTTACAAGAGTCTATACTTGTGTATATACATATACACATGCTTTAGAGCTAGTCAGATAATTAAAAATAGCTGTGGAATGGATACATGTATACACATAATTTTAGAATTTGTATACACACCTGGATGCATAGGATACATTTTGTAGTCTAGCGGACATTATTTGGTTTATAAATGCTTCACAGTATACAGTGTCATACACTAAGAGACTGTAAAGCATAAGCTAAAGAGAAAGTAAATATCAAAGTAGATCTGATCAAGTACATTTAATTAAGCCATTTGATGAACTTCAAAAATGTTTCAAATAAAACTATTCCTTGAGAGATTTTAAATATTTGCCTACTCTACTTTTAAAGCGTAATTCTAAAAGAGCAGAAGTTAGCATCTTGGATAGAGAAGGGAAAAGAGTTCTAGGTCACATGTAAGAACAGTTTTCATGCATCTTACAAGCCAAAGGTGGAATGATTGAGTTGGGTACTCCTTTGTGAATTACACTGTAGGCAGCTAATAAGCAACATCCATCCAAAATTAAAGGATAATTCTTCAACCGCTTCAGATACATTTTTCTCCAAAGCTCTTTAGATCACTGTATCCTGTTTGCAATCATTGTTTCTCCAGTCAAATGATCTGCAATGATCTCATCTGTTATATATAAATATGAATGTATCTCAATACTTCTTTTGGGGGAAGAGGGCTGAATCTCTCAACACCAGTAAATATATTAAATAGTCATAAGTACCAAAGCGAGCAGAAATTAACGGAGAAAATACTGGAGGTTGCTTCATGATAGGTGGGAGGACCACAGGCAAGTGTTGACCTTGTAATTTTAGTTTGATGAGTTTCATAGCTATGGAGAATTCCTGCTGATCCATCTTCCCATCTTTGTTCAGGTCTGCAAGAGCCCTTAAAAAAAACAGGGGGAAGGAAACATTAACTTCTGCATTCAAAACTGAATGCTTATATAATTTAATTTATTGCCTTATTATTCTATTTCAGGGGTCTCCAAACTACGGCCCGCGGGCCGGATGCGGCCCGCGAGGCCCTCTCATCCGGCCCGCGGAGATATTTTTGGCTCCGCGCTGGGGCCTGGAAGCGCCGCGCGGGCCGCCGCCGCCGCCGCCAGCCGCGGGGCCTGGAAGCGCCGCGCGCTCGGCCGCCGCCGCCAGCCGCGGGACCTGGAAGCGCCGCGCGCTCGGCCGCCGCCGCCAGCCGCGGGGCCTAAGAAGCGCCGCGCGCTCGGCCGCCGCCGCCAGCCGCGGGGCCGGGACGCGCCACGTGCTCGGCTGCAGGGACGGCTGGGAGCTGGGGCCGGGACGCGCCGCACAGCCACGCAGCGAACCGGTCTGTGTGGAGAGACCGGGTTGAGCAGGTCAGTTGGGGGGGTGAGAGACCGGGCTGGGTGGGTCAGTTGGGGGTGGGGGGTGGGAGGAAAGGAGGTTTTGGGGTGAGAGACCCTGCTGGGTGGGTCAGTTGGGGGTGGGGGGTGGGTGGGAGGGAAGGAGGTTTTGGGGTGAGACCCTGCTGGGTGCGTCAGTTGGGGGGGGTGGGAGGGAGGAAAGGAGGTTTTGGGGTGAGAGACCCTGCTGGGTGGGTCAGTTGGGGGGGGTGGGTGGGAGGAAAGGAGGTTTTGGGGTGAGAGACCTGGCTGGGTGGGTCAGTTGGGGGGGGGGGGTGGGAGGAAAGGAGGTTTTGGGGTGAGAGACCTGGCTGGGTGGGTCAGTTGGGGGGGGGGGTGGGAGGAAAGGAGGTTTTGGAGTGAGAGACCTGGCTGGGTGGGTCAGTTGGGGGGGGGGGTGGGAGGAAAGGAGGTTTTGGGGTGAGAGACCTGGCTGGGTGGGTCAGTTGGGGGGGGGGGGTTGGAGGAAAGGAGGTTTTGGGGTGAGAGACCTGGCTGGGTGGGTCATTTGGGGGGGGTTGGAGGAAAGGAGGTTTTGGGGTGAGAGACCGGGCTGGGTGGGTCAGTTGGGGGGTGGGTGGGGACCCGGGGGGAGGGGGCCGCGGGAGGCAGGAGACGGGGGGGGGGGCGCGGGAGGTAGGAGACCGGCGGGGGGGGGCCCTTGGGCGGCGGGAGATCGGCGGGGGGGGGGCGCGGGAGGCAGGGGGGGGGAGCGCAGGTGGCGGGAGACTGGCCGGGGGCGGGGGGGGGGCCGCGGGCGGCGGGAGACTGGCGGGGGGGGCCCCGTATGGTCTGCCGTACGGGGCCCCAAAATTCCTGTCGCCGGCCCTGCCCCCCCCCCCCCAGCCCTCTTACACCCGCCTCCCCCCCCCCCCCGCCCTCTTATCTTGTCGGCCCCCGAACCGCTATTTAATAGTTAATGCGGCCCTCGGGCTGAAAAGTTTGGAGACCCCTGTTCTATTTCCTTGCTAACCGGATATTGATTTTACAGAAAATTATAAATGACCTTCCACAATGTGCAAACCCTTAGAAAATCATAGATCTTGATTTTTTTGCACAGAGCACAAATGTTTTTGTTTACATATGCTAATGCAGACCATCTGGCATCTTCTTATGTGACTCAATTTTCTAAAATTATCATACATTAAACACCCAGTGCCCAGGAAACGTGCAGACTGTTTGGTAAAGTAGTACCTTCATGCCCAGTGTGCAATGCATATTGCATCAATTATGGCTCAGCAACAGACAAATAGATCACATTCAATGAAGATCTGGCATTACAGGACATTAATGTAAAAGACTTGGCACTTATTAAAAATCATTAAAATAGTTACATAGTATACCTATATACTTATCAGACAGGTAACCGTGTTAGTCTGGAATTGCAGAAGTGACAGAGTGTCCTGTGGCACCTTAAAGACTAACCAAAGTATTGAAGCATAAGCTTTCATGGGCTAATACCCACTGCATGCATGCATCCAACGAAGTGGGTATTAGCCCACGAAAGCTTATGCTTCAATACTTTAGCTAGTCTTTAAGGTGCCACAGGACTCCTTGTCACTTCTATATACTTATGGATCACTATGTAGAATTCAATTAGTATGTGAATTTTATTTTTAAATTTTAACGCTCACATATCTCTCTTGTGGCACTTTCCCAAACTGAATATTATAAACAGCAAATAAATACAATGGACAGCTCATGCACTGAGAAAATATTCCCAGGAATTTCCACTTTCCTTGGAAAACTACTTCATAGAATCTAATAAATTTTATTGTCAGAAAATTTTCCTGATACTTAAATTTCCCTTTTCTTAATTTCATTCTATTACTCCTAGTTCCTATATATTCCAACATACTATGAAAAAGAATTCCTATACTTTTATTGTATTTACACCCTTTACATATTTGTAAATTATATATGGTTATACCACCCTGAACACGCCCGATCCCGTCTGATCTCGGAAGCTAAGCAGGGTCGGGCCTGGCTAGTACTTGGATGGGAGACCTCCTGGGAATACCAGGTGCTGTAGGCTTAACACCTGGCAGTAGGTATAAAATGCCTCCAACAACAGATGGAACGATGCATCGGTTGGGGTATACCCCAGTCATATCACTGGTTGTGTCCAGTCTAAGCGGACCCTGCCATAGTGTGGGAATAACGCTAGGAAAAACACATATTTGTAAATTATCTTAGTCACTTACATATCTCATTCATCATCTAGCCAAGATGCATATATCCCCTTATGTTTACTCAAGAGTCAGTTCCACTACATCCTTAATTACTTTACAGGTCTCTTCTCTAAACTTTCTTTAGCGTGTCTGCATATTTCCAGCAATGAAATGCCAGGCCAAAACAGAATATTCTGGTGTGCACTCACTAATCACAAAGAGGGATCATTACCTCCCTATTTCATGAGCTGATGTCTCTTCCTATGTGGACTAAAACTGCAGTGGCTTTTTTCAGCTGCTATCTTACATTATAGTAACTCTGTCATAGCCAATCCCAGGCCTGGTTGATGAAGGAGAAGGGCCGGCGTCAGGTTAGAAGTTGGTCATTAAAGTTTGCCATAAACTAACACTATAAGTCCCCAAATGAATGAAAATGAGGGACTGCAGGTTTCAATGATTTGGTCATATCAAGCACAGTCCTGACAACTATGTAGATAAGAGAGTCAAACAGATCAAGATTAAAGGAAACAAATAAGCCAACTCAAGAAGTGGTGGGATGTTATCAAGGAAGACACATTAGCACGTGGTATAATATACGGCACTGAACAGAGCACTTTAGAGGGAGAGGACTTGGAGAGCAGACCCTATTTGATGGAATTAATGCAAGGAAGATGATGATGTTACATTAGAACATTAAATGCACTTTACTATGTATAACCCAACTATACAACATTAGAATTTGCGTCTTACCAGGTTTCTCCTTGTGCTTCAGCTATTTTCCACTCCCAACTTATTAGCATGCATTCCCCTCCCTCCCCCAGCTGAGTCTCATTTTATTATTTCTTGTCCATATTTCAAATCTAGTGACTTCTGATTTAACTGTCTCTACTGCCCTTTCAAAGACCATTCAATTTAGTATCAACCAGCAAATTCATTAAACCAATTGTTTCTCTCTTTTTCCATATTATTTAAAATATCATACAAGACCTAACAATGAACTTTGCGGCACTTATAATGTAACATCACCAGATGTCTCCCCTAATTTGATATCCTGCTGTTTATCATTTGTGATATTAAAGCCAGTTTTTAATCCATATGACAGTGCTCATGGTCGATCAATCTGAATTTTGTGAGTAGGGTTCTGTAAACAGGATCAAATGTTTGATTAAAAAAGCAAGTGTGGCCACTATCCTGTAATCAGATCCGCTCAGACAGACCTATTCAACCAGGCACAGCCACACTGAGTCTTAATCGCAGGATCAAGGCCTAAAAGTGTAAATGTACTGTATTCCCTTAAACCACTAAGTATGTAAGAAATGCAATCAAGTCTGACTCTTTACATAATGTAGTTGGAAAGTGGTCTTTCAACTGGCAACATAAATCAAACCAAAATCTATACAACTGAGCCAAGCATCTCCAATCCTTCATTATTTATATTTTATTTATTTTTAAAAGCCATACCATATTTCAGCTAGGACTGATGATGGTAGACCTGACTGCAAGAAAAAGGTGCGTGCTTGATCACCTGTGATAAAAGAGGGAAAAACACAAATCTGGTATTAATACTCTACAAGAAAGTCACAGATATTTATTAAAGCCAGAACTTTCAAAAGAGCTCAGCATGCAGGGAACTGAGCTCACTTGAAAATTTAGAACTATGTAACAAGCTCCTGGTGCTGGCAGTTTGCAGGTACTAATGGATTTTGTAATCTTGGCTCCAAGAAGTGGGTTAAATGAGCTGTAAACAGCTGTTTTGTGTGTCATAAATCAACAGCAGCCAAGAGCTTGCAATGATACAATATAAACAATGGAGTATTCAGTCTCAGCCTCCCTTGACTGTTTTTTTGTTGATGGTGGTGGGAGTAAGGGGGAGAATAGTATATATATTTTTTTATTTCAGTCTAATTTGGTCCACTACTATCTCTTCCATCTACAGGAAAAAACTGTACATAACACACAATTTCAGACAGATTATTACAGTACAGACCCCTTTACACACAGATGTCGGGAGTCAAGCCATCATGATTGCGTGTTGACGGACCACGGGTTAAGAGGGCCATGCTAAAGTATCTTAAGATATCTACATATACAGTACACGTATTATTATCTAGGATCACATACATATTCAGTGTCCCAAATACTGCAGGATTTTAATTCTGTGGGAAATTCGTTCACAGCCAATTCATCGGCTGATCCGCTTTCTCCAGAAATCAATAATTTCAGTATGCCATGACGCTTTTTAAAACAACTTTTAAACCCCTTGCTGGCGTGGAATGATTCATCTCCCCTTAAATTTCCAAATTTTGTCACTTGGGCTTCAAGAACTGGCCCACTTAGCGGCATTCCTTTCAGCCTTTCCTGAGCAAATATATCTCTCTAGTGTGACAATGACTAAGAATGAGTGATATGTCTTTACCAACATTGGCGATCAAAAGGAAGAGGAAACGCTACTAGGCCTACAACACGTTTCCACACTGCACTTCCTGTCAGTGAGGTAGGACTGGTCTACAGTATGCAATTATGTAGAATTTAGCCGCGTTATATCAAAATAAAACTATATCTGGCCACACAACCAATCCGGTTTTGTCGACTTAAAGGGCTCTTTAAACCAATTTCTGTACTCCACCTCAGGAAGGGGAGTAGCAGCAAAATCAGCGTTGCTGTTCCAAATTTGAGTTACTGTGGACGCAATTCGATGGTATTGGCTTCTGGGAGCTACCCTGGAATGCTCCATTGTGACCGCTCTGGACAGCACTCTCAACTCAGATGCACTAGCCAGGTACACAGGAAAGGCCCCAGGAACTTTTGAATTTAATTTCCTGTTTGGCTAGCGTGGAGAGCTCATCAGCACAGATGACCATGGAGTCCCAGAATCACAAAAGAGCTCCAGCATGGACCGAACGGGAGGTACTGGATCTGATCGCTGTATGGGGAGAAGAATTCATGCAGCAGGCAAGTGCCCTGGCAGCCAGAAACTGTTCTTTAATACCCTCCCAATGCAGGCTCCTGGACCATGAAGTCAGAGAAGGCAGCTCTCGTGTGTGTGTACCTTTGTAAATATAATACAGTAAAACCTTGATATAACGGACTAATTCGGGCGAAGGGGTGTCCGTTAAAGCCGAAAGTCCGTTATATAATAAAGTAAGTTTTCCGAATGTGTATGTTAAAAAATTGACAAATTAGTTAGTTTACCTGTTTTTACTTATGTAGACACGTTTGTGTAATTAAAATTAAGTATGTATGAAAAGTTTAATTTCACAGAAAAGTTTTTTATATGTATTATTACTTATGTACTCACCGTAGTTTTGAGACTGTAATAAACAAGTATGTGATCTAAATCGAAATAAACATTTTTCCAAAAATACACTTTAATTATATTTAACTAAACAAATAAACAATGTTCTTAAAAACAAAACAAAATTTAAATTTTATAAAAACACACAAAAAAATTCCTATTTATTCGTCTTCGGATGATGATATATCCAGACACTCCCGTTGTGGCGTGACGTTAATGTTCAATGTCGAGGCGCTTGCTTTAGGTAATCCTGCTTTGAAAAAACTATCGAGTTTTGTTTGAACTTTTGAAGTCTGCTGTTTTTTTATAATTAACTCTCTAAAATTACAAAAATGGGTGTAATAAAGCTGAATTTCATTATCTGATGAACTGTCAATAAATGTTATTAGATCGTCGAGATGCAATCTAATCACTGATAACTTTATTTTTGGGCGTGTTGTTTCTTCTTCCTCATTATCTTCACTCTCATCCTCTTCTTCCAAGGTCATAACCTCATCTATTTCACTTTCAGTCATGATGTGATACCCAGGGTCACCTTCATCTTCTAACCACTGTAAAACATCTTCCTCAGCTGCTACTTCTCCACCGATATTCTGTATTGTCCTACAGTAATGAGTAACCTCTAGCCCTTCTAAATCCAAGTCTGCATCTTCGTCGTCAAGCAAATTCTTTCAACCATTTTCCAATGTTTGCACGCTCACTTCTTTCCATGCTGCAGCAAAATTAAAAATTGCCGATTTTAAACTGTAACTCTAAGTTTTGTAAGGTACGCTGTCCTCTTGTATCTTCTTCATTATCTTCAGCCTGCAATACAACCATTACTTCCTCTAAAACCTTTTTGCGGTATATTCGTTTGGTTGCCAGAATTATCCCCTGGTCCATGGGCCGGATAAGTGGTGATGTATTTTTTGGCAAAAACATACATCTAAATTTGCCATCTTCTGAACATAAAATATTTTCGGATGGATGAGCAGGAGCGTTGTCTAAAAGCAATAAACATTTCGCATCTACCGGTGGTATTCCAAGCTCTTCGCCTTGAAATTTCCTGAATGCAGGTACAAATTCTTTAAAAAGACCAGTCTTGGAAAATGTCCGAGTTGAACCATGCCTTTTTAGAGTTATAATATAAAACGGGCAGATGATTCATTATAGTTTTTAAAACTCTAGGTTGACGAGATTTGCCAACAATTACAGGTGTCAGTTTATGCGATCCATCGGCGTTGGCACAAAGCAGCGCGGAGATCCTGTCCTTGCTGATTTTTCTTCCAGGTGTCGATTTTTCATATCTGGAGGCTTGTGTGTTTTCAGGCAGAGAACGCCAGAACAAACCAGTTTCGTCAGCATTGTAAATCTGAGACTGTAATAGCATTTTGTTATTTATACGTTCTATTAATTTTTGCCTAAATGGTTCAAATATCTTCTGTTGGAGCACTTGAAGCTTCGCCGTAAATTCGTTTGTTCATAATTCCGTGCCTTTTGCGAAAGCGCCAAAGCCATCCATCACTTGCTTTGAATGGTGTGTTCATATGATTTGCTAATTTAATTGCTCCAGATTTCAATTCAACTGCCCGAACTGGAACCCCACAAGAACGTTGTTGTGCGTACCACTTCAACAATGCTTCTTCAACTGAAGTTTCACATGCCAATTTCATAAGTTTTCTGGGGTTGGTGTTTGCACCTACATCACATATTAATGCAATTTTTTTTATTTTGTCTTTGTTTTTTTTAAATGTCCGATAGTTTGCTTTTTTATGACATATTGCTCACATATACGAGACACGGACACCCCCGACTCCAACTTTTGTATGACTTCTAATTTTTGATTTAGCGTTAAATTAACTCTTTTCTGTTTGTCCATATTTTAAGGTTAGGGTTACAACGATGTGTTTTACTGAGCATACATAATTTTAAATTTATACTGAATAGGTCTAGTAAATGCGTTCACCAGTCACCGCAAGTAAACAAATGCACACGGCTGGGGCGTGGCTTAGCGCACGTCGGAACATTGGCCGGCACGCATTAAAACTGCTGCAGAAAGTCACGCCAGGCGACAACAGAACCAATTACCATGTGCGATGCAGTGTGATCACGTGCTAATCATTTGCCGAACATTGTTTACGAGCGGTGACTCTTAGATTTAAATATGTAGACTACAGTTGTAGATATGTAATATTTATTTATGTCGGCGAAATTACTACAGTGTTTATTCCAACATATGGCCTATTCGCTAAAATTTGTTAAAAATAACAGTGAATTAATAACAAAAAATAACCTGTTAATTTAAGTATGAGCAAATCTTGGTTAAAAGTATTTTAAAATTAACAGGGTGTTAATTTTACCATATGACATACGGACCGGAAATTCTGTCCGTTAAATCCAAAGTCCATTAAATCGAGGTCCGCAAAATCGAGGGTTTACTGTACAGGACTTAAAAGCAAGCATGTTTAATGTTTAATTTGCCCTGAAGACTTGGGATCTATTTGCGGCCACTATAGCCGTAGTTAGACATGCCCTTAGTGAGCAAATCTGTAGCAATACATAGCAAGTTCCTGTTCCACATGTTAACGAGTCTCATGTGTTATATAGGTAGCATTGGGAGGCATGGTGCTACCGCGTATTAAGCGGATCTGCACATAAACGAGTTGCGCATAAACAGGTCTGTACTGTTTTACTCAATATTTCCAGGAAGGGATATGATTTGCTATGCAAATTAATAGCATGTTTCACACTTAGTATGGATCACACTGTTAAATACATCCAATAGTTTAAAAAAAAATGTTGTGTATGCATATTAGTCAGTTTTCAAGGTTTAGCATTCATGGTTATGCAGGAAAAAATAATCTTACATTCACATAGTGCCTTTTATCTCAAAGTATGTTACAAACATGTAAGTGATCCTTCACCACTGAATTCCAGCCTTCTCTGGGATGCAACACAGAAGATTTTTAACAATGAACAGAAACTAACATTTTAGGAGAAGAAAATGTTCAATGCAACTGAAAATGCCAGAAGAGCATAGGTAGGCAGAATGCAATTACCCTAGTTGGGACTGGGGAAGGCACAGAGGTTAACACTCAGTTACTTGTGATAAATTCCATAGGCTTTTTAATGAACACAAGTTGTCAGTACAGTAAAACCCCGATTTAACGGACTTCGGATGCAACGGACAAAATTTCCAATGCATCCGAAATCCATTTTTCGGGGGCTGGCTCCCGGGTCTCGCCTGTGGGCGGGCTGCCGGCTCCCGCCTGCGGGCGGGCTGGCTGGGTGCCCGGTACCACCTGCGGGGGGCTGGCTGCCGGCTCCCGCCCGGGTCCCACCTACGGGCGGGCTGGCTGCTCCCGGCTCCTGCCTGCGGGCTCGCTGCCGGCTCCCGCCCGAGTCCCAGCAGCGGAAGGGCTCCCGCCCACGAGCGGGCTGCTGGCTGCCGCCCGAGTCCCAGCAGCCAGGACCCGGGCGGGCTGGCTGGCAGGTCCCGGCTTCCGCCCGGGTCCCAGCAGCGGAAAGGCTTGCTGCCGGCTCCCGCCCGCGAACGGGCTGCCGGCTTCTGCCCAGGGTCCCGGCAGCGGGTGGGCTGCCGGTTCTCGGCTCCCGCCCGGGTCCCGTGCTACAGTAAAACCTCCATATAACGGACTAATTCGGGGGGGGGGGGGGGGCTGTTGCTGCTGCTCCGACAGCTCTTTTTTATTATTATTATTATTATTAAATAACGGACTTTCGTCTTTAGCGGACACCCCCTCGCCCGAATTAGTCCAATAAATCGAGGTTTACTGTACCTTAATTTTACATCTCATATGAAAGCATTAAAACTCCAGCAACAGTGTCCCTCAACACCATTCAGAGGGAAGAATGCTACTTCCTCAGTCAACAATGTCATTTGCTGCAGGAACTTCAAAAAAAAGTCCTTGGCAGCCTCCAAGCATTGACCTCGCCTGACTACTTAGTTTATAGAACTGGAAGAGATGACATCAAAATGTGGTTGGCTGCGTTCGTGCAGAGGTTAATAAGAAAGATATCCCCTTTTGCAGGCATTCTATGCCAGATTTCAGATGAAACAAAGCTTATAAGCCTGTGACCTTAAGAGTTTATTGTAAAAACCTGTGCTTTGTGTCAAACAGCATGGTTATCAGTCATACAGCAAAAAAACAGCTGAACAAGGATGAAGGTTTTCAAACTGTTTTACACAGGTACTTTAATGCACACAGAAGTTAATGTACAACAAACTAACCTGTAATATATCCTCCTATGGGTTTAAGGCTCTCAAACTGCTTGTCGTGCTTTGCTCGCTCTTCAGAGGTGATAGCCCACATGTTTGGGCCGCCTAAAAAATAATACATTGAAAATATTATTTAAAAATAAAGTCTGTCAATTGTGAAATTAAACTTTTGTTCTCAGGAGACAAAATAGATCAAGAGCTTCAATGACACACCCTGCTCTCTTTGGCAAGAATACTTCTGAAACACAAACTAACTTTCTTCCCAGATGTAGAAGTATTAACGGAATCAGTTCACCAGCTGGCTTGCCTTATACCACTTTGAAACAAGCTATGCTGTTTTTTGAAAGCTGGTACATAGCAGCTTCCTTCCACTACTGATTGTTTACAGCTTATGCAGGAAGCATGTTGCTCATGCTACTTTGTGTGAACCAAATATTTCCTTGGTTCACTGGTAAATAATGTAGTTTAAAGACTCTCAGAAGGCTAAAACATTGCAGCTGCCAACTGCAGGACTTTTGCTACTTCTCCCCAACACTGTAAAATCAAAATGGTTGTTTTAAAACAAAACACACTTTTGTTCCATAAAGTGGTGAAACTGTGCATCATCTTTTAAACTTGATATCATATAATTTCACTTAACCTTAAAGAAAACTACATATAAAACAACACCATCCCAAACTGACAATTACCCCTTTGATTAGTCTATACATTTGTCATAATTATAACATCTGTTCTTTGTGTTCTGTTATGTAGATTAAAAACTCCACCGTTGTCTGGTCCCAAGTCCAGAATGCGAAAGGAGGAGGGTTGTGCGCTGGGTTAGCAACCCGCCACATAAAAAAACACCTGCTACAGAAACACCAACAGATTTATCAAAATGTCTTCTCATCATGGGTGATCAGCTGAGGACGAAGGCAGTAATGCCTGCTATGACAAGGAGGAATGAAAGACAAAACGTGGAACGAAATCAGCTGGCTTGCCCAAGATCGAGAGGCATGGAGGAGATTTGTTGGTGCCTTATACTCCAGCGGGAGTGAAGAGGATTGATGATGATAATATAGATTAAAACAAGAGGGTGGATTTTCACAGCACCTAATTCCACCCAAGAAAGAATGGGATATAAATATGGAAGGGATAAGCAATAGTTAGAAGTTACTGAGCAGGACGCAGCTATTAAAATTAAAATTTATTTTTAAAACATGGCCAAGTGTGGGGTAATATTTTATTTGGGGAAACTTTTCATTCAACCAAACTGAAACCTGAACAAAATTCTCAAGGAAAACCCCAAAAGCATCACCAAAGGTAATAAATAAATCCTAAAAATTAGCTCATAATTCACTATCAAGGTTTCCATAAAACTATTCAATTGTCCCTCAAATAATTTCTCCGACTCACTGAAAAACAAGTTTTTAGTAGGACACTCAGCAAGATGCTTTGAAAGTCTATAGAATACTTCCAGTGCTTTGAAGTTTTGTATGTACTGTTCCAATTTCAAAATTGGGCATGTTCTTAATTCTTTGGAGGGATCCCTTCGTGATGGGTTGTCCAACTGCTCCAGGGTGCCACCTGATCTACTGGAGTCCCACTGAGCCCACCCATTCCACCAGCCTGGGCTCCCCCTGCACCTCGTCCTGCTGCGCCAGGCCCTCAAGCTTTCTCCAGCACACACGCAGGCTGGGACACACCCAGTTGCAGAAAGATACACAGACACTGAGATCAGCTATGTTTGGGAAGATTCAGCTCAGGGATTGCCCAGCACTCAAGTGCATACCTCCTTTGGGATGCAACCCCAAAATTATATTGTCTTGCACTAAATAAAATCCATACAGTGTAAGCTCATGAAATCTGTCCCCTCCCTCAATGTGGAAGATGATATTTCAGCTTTCCTCCCACCCCCATCCCAGGTATGAATGACACAAACTGGTTTTAGAACAAACAAAAAACAAGTGTATTAACTATAAGAAGTAGATTATGTGATTATAATGGATAGCATACAAATCAAAGCAGGTTACTGAGCAAATCAAACAAAACACGCAACCTAAACTTAATACGTTAATTTAACTGGTTAATAGAAACAAATTATCACCATAAATGTTGTTGTATGCAGGTTGCAGAGTTTCTTAAACTGCACTGGTTGCAGCTTAAATCTCCAGATATTCCTTTCACAGGCTAGAATAGGCGTCCTCATGTTAAGTATCCTCACACCTTGTCAGCTGATATGACCCATCTTGATTATAACTACAAAAGTTTTTTTTTCTCCTGCTGATAATAGTTCATCTTAATTAAATAGCTTCTTAGAATTGGTATAACAACTTCCACCTTTTCATGTCCTCTCTCTCTGTGTATATCTATATCTATCTATCTATCTATCTTCCTATTGTGTGGTGCATTCTACGCATCCGATGAAGTGGGCTGAAGCCTACAAAAGCTTATGTTTAAATAAATTTGTTAGTCTCTAAGGCAGGGGTCTGCAAACTTTTCCCCCTGCAGCCTCTTTTTGTGGAAGGAAAAGTCTGGCAGCTGCTGGGGCGGGTATGTCCGCCAAAATGCCGCCGCAAAAACCGGAAGCTGCCGGTGGTGGCGGCATTTTGGCGGTATCAAAATAGCCTGCCCGGGAGTTCCTCAGTCTCCTGGGCGATCTTAGCGGCAGGGTTTCGCTCACCCTTGGGGGTGGTTTCGTGCACCCCAGTTTGACGACCACCACTCTAAGGTGCCACAAGTATTCCTGTTCTTTTTAACGGATATGGACTAACACGGCTGCTACTCTGAAACCAATCCCTCACCTCTCTCTAAAAGTGCAAAGTTTCAAAATGTTCAATGAATAAAAGATTGTTGGGGATGGAATAGATCTGGACAAGGAGAAGTCTGCAGATAAATCTGAGAAGGGAGGGACAGATAGTAGAAACAAAAGTGAAACTGTTTGAGCAGCATATTGAAGAAGTCTTGAGGTTTTTTTGAGCAGACTTCATTGATTTGAGATCTACCATACCATGCTCTCACTAGAAGGGAAAACCTATAATGGCAGCAAGCCATAAGAGAAACCCAGTTTGAGAATATTTTAATGAAGTTCCTCTTACCTGTGGGTAAGACAGGCATGCATGCAAACAGTGCAACAAAGAAATGCAAGGGCTGGCTGCCCGAATAAAACAACATCATAAGAAGTGTTTCTTAGGAGGAAGCTGTGTTGAAGATGATGAAAGGAAAATGTCTGAACATGCAGGATCTTCAGGTTGCAAACTTTTTTATTTCATAGTTATTTCTTAAGGACTGCCCGTCTTCCTTCTAGACTGTTCTTGAATTCTCAGGTTTGAGCAAAAAATACAGTAAAACGTCCATTTACCGGACTAATTCGGGCGAGGGGGTGTCCGTTAAATCAAAAAGTCCGTTATTTAAAAATTAAAAAAAAAAAAAAAAAAAAAAAAAAAAGAGTTGTCGGAGCAGCAGCCTGCCCGCCACAGGGTCAGGGCGGCAGCCCCAG
This sequence comes from Sternotherus odoratus, assembly GCA_032164245.1. Lineage (NCBI taxonomy): Eukaryota > Metazoa > Chordata > Testudines > Kinosternidae > Sternotherus > Sternotherus odoratus. The sequence goes on along the minus strand of JAVMKO010000003.1, from coordinate 13,617,580 downwards.
CCCTCGGGCGGGAGCCGGCAGCCCGCCCACCTGCTTCTGGGACTCGGGCGGGAGCCGGCAGCCCGCCCACTGGCGGGACTCGGGCGGGAGCCGGCAGCCAGCAGGCGGGACCCGGCAGCCAGCCAGCCCGCCCGCCTGCAGCCGGGAGCCGGCAGCCAGTCCGCCCGCTGCTGTGACCCGGGCGGCAGCCGGGAGCCGGCAGCCAGCCCGCCAGAAATGGATCAGGAATGCATCAGACTTGCTCAGAAATTTTGTCCGTTGCATCCGAAGTCCGTTAAATCAAGGTCCGTTAAATCGAGGGTTTACTATATAGTTGTTTCTCTATGGTACTATCATTTTAAATGCAGCTGAAATAGGTAGATCTTCCTTTTACAATATCACCTTTAAAGTAGTACTGAGTGTCAGTGACTGCAGTGAATAATACTAAACGAACAGTATAGCATTAATAATTAAATAACTGCATTGACTTATGTTTAGGAGAATCCATCCTCAACATACAGGATTCTGAAGACTATCCATCTTCAAGACCACCATCATTTTCTATAGTTTCAGAGTTATCTGCCAATGACAGTGTTTCAGTCACAGCACATGTCACATAGCCACAGTATATTACCTGTAGCAAAAAGAAAACAATAATCTCCAGAAACGTAAGTTTGTGATAAAAACCAGCAGATTACAAAAAGAGGTAACTGATGAAAAATTGCCCTGCTTGTTTACGCAACCAACTCTCCTTTTCGTATGACTGAGAACCCACACTTCATTAACACGGTTCAGTCTATGTAAACTTGAAAGCTTGTCTTTCACCAAGAGAAGTTGAGCCACCTTGGCACTCACCTTGTCTCTTTGACAGCAACAATACATTTACTGTTATTCTGAGCAATACGCACTTTTCATTAGCCTTTTGCGATTTTCAACATGCAACTCTCCCCCCCTTTTTCCCCCATTCTTAAAATTTATTACATAATGGTTTGCTCACCCAATGGCAAGCACTTATTTAATTAACGAACCACAGAATTAGAGATATGAAGGACTGGACGGCACCCGGAGAGGCCATCTAGTCCAACCCCCTGTGCTGAGGCAGGACCAAGTAAGCCTAGACCATCCTCGACAGATGTTTGTGTAACCCCTGTTCTCAAAAACCTCCAAGTACTGGGATTCCACAACCTTCCTTGGTAACCTATTCCAAGTATTTAACCATCCTAATAGTAAGAAAGTTTTTCCTAATACCTAACCTAAATCTCCCTTGCTGCAGAGTAAGAAGATTACCTCTTATTCTATCTTCAGTGGACATGGAGAAAAACTGATCACCATCTTGTTTATAACAGCGCTTAACATATTTGAAGACTGGTATGAAGTCCCCTTTCCCTCATCTTTTCTCAATATTAAATATGTCCCCGCCCCCCTTCTTTTTAACCTTTCCTCATATGTGAGGTTTTTCTAAACCTTTTATCATTTTGTTGCTCTCCTCTGGACTCTCTCCAATTTATCCACATCTTTCCTATACTGTGGCCCCAAAAACTGGACACAGCACTCCAGCTGAGACCTCATCAGTGCCAAGTAGAGTGGAACAATTCTCTCCTATATCTTACATACAACATCCCTGTTAATACACACCAGATTAGCCTTTTTCACAACTACATCACATAGCTGACTCGTATTGAATTTGTGATCCACTCTAACTCTCTGATCCTTTTCAGTACTTCAGTACTACTGCCTAGTTATTCCCCATTTTGCAGTTGCGCTTTTGATTTTTCTTTTCTAAATCTAGTACTTTGCAATTGTCCTTATGACTGTTTAGGTGTTTCTACTTAATGAGAGGTTACATACACATTATTGCTTCTCATCTACATACCTCAAAGTATTTTGCAGAAGTGTGTATCATTCTCCCCATTTTACAGATTGCAAACTATAGACACACAGGATGATTGGAGTCTGCGGGCACTACCCCAATACAAATAATAAGTAAGTTGCCTATGATTTCACAGAGTGTGCATGACAGAGCTGAGAATACAACCCTGGTTTCCAACTCACAGTCCAACAGTTTATCCAGTAGACCACACTATTTGCCCAGAACAGACATTCTACCACCAAATCATACAATACCTTACATATGTCATGCACCTTTAACTAGCTCATCTGCACCTCTCCTCTAATCTATTTCTACCAAGACTATTTGTAACAATCTAAACTTCAAAATTATTTTCATATACCAAAAATTTTTGTGTGGTACTGAGATTTTATTGGCATTCATATGGGATGAACTGCATAATTCAGACTACTTCAATTGAAGAATAAATGGTAGAAACGGATAATCCTGTTTTAATGGAAATAGCATTAGTAATTTTAAAACAGGGAAGAAGAATATAGACTACATAAACAGAGGAGTTTCTACAGAAAAGGTTGTTCAATGTTTACCATGAAATTTCAGTAAAACTTTAAACCTCTCTCTACCTAACTTGTTTCCACTGCACTTAATTCTGATTAAACAATATGAATGAATAAATACATGCTCTCAAATGTGCTTCACAAGGAAGTGGTTTAACTAAAGACACAGTAGACTGCAAACTCTCTGAGGTGAATCTCCTTAAATTGATTTGGCTTTGTTCCTCCCTAGAGAGCAGGGGAGAGGGAGCAGAGTCGACGGGAGAGCACTTGGCAGTAGATTTATCGCATCTAGACTAGACACGATAAATCCACCCCCGCTGGATCGATCGCTGCCCATCAATCCTGCAGGTAATGTAGATAAGTCCTAAGGCCTGGTTTACACTAGCAGGGAGAGTCGACCTAAGATACACAACTTCAGCTATGTGAATACCTTAGCTGAAGTTGACACATCTTTGGTCGACATACCTGCCGTCCTCACGGCGGCAGCGGTCAACAACGGGCTCCCCCATCAACTCTGCCTTGCGCCATTTGGCAAGCTGGAATTCTGGAGTCAATGGGAGTGCCTCTGGGGATCAATTTATCACGTCCTGATGAGACGCGATAAATCGATCTCCAATAGATCAATCTCTATGTGTCGATCCAGCCGGTAGTGCAGACAAGCCCTAAGTTTCTTTCCTATCTGTCCAATTTAGTGGAAAAGACAATGTAGTACTCATCTTGTTTTGGCTAAGAATTCATATATGCAATACATAGATTTATTTTGTTCTACCCTTTACTATTATACTAATTTTAAAGCAATACTGAAACATTACTTCTGGATGCAACTACAGTTGCCATTTACAGCATAACAGTGTGTTGGTAAATAGCACACTAACGACATTACACATTTGATTGAAAACATCCATAACATGACTATATAACTAAATTTTTGTCCTATAGTTAAGACTCAAAATATTTTTATTTTGCATGTAAGACACCTTATCCTAATTATCCTAATTTACCTTAATTCTGTCGTCGTGAATTTCTAAATTAGCTACCAGAAACTCTGAGTCTTTCTTATATTTATCTCTTCAAACAACTAACTAGACAAATTGAACATTTTTTGCCCAACTGTCAGATTTTCCCCCACTTGGCAGACAGAGCATGTTTTGCCTCTAACCATTCCTTTTCATTTTTGGGTAGCTATCAGGTAACATAGCATAAAATTTCCAATTTCTCAGCAGATTTAGCAATATGTTTCTTTAAGGCAGACTATTCCCTTTAGAAACAGAGAGATCCAACTAACTAATACATTGTCAGAAGTTGCATAGCAACTTTTAAAGTTTTATCTGTAGTATGTCTTTGAAAGGGAACTGAAAAAAACATGAGCTTCTGCATTATTTTGCATGACAACAAAAGATAAAATCAAGAGGGAACATATTTAAGATTTATCTGCATATTTTGAGCACATTCTGCATTGATTATGAATAATCAATTAATTGAAATATTTTAGTTTAAACTAAATATTGAACATATCTAAATTAAAACACATCAAAATCCTATGCCATATTATACAAACTCAAATACCTATTATGTTAATTAATGGTTGCTTAGTTTATTCCTCATCTGAAGTCATTCAGTATTCAAAATACAGTCACGTATCAGCATGTAATAACCCCTTAAATTATCTAAAATTACTAGATGCTCCAGGCATATGTGCACTCTTAATTATACTGCAGTACAAACTTGTGCTGAATTCCTCCTATTCCTAGAGTAGAGACTATACATCAGAAGTCATAAGCAACAGTAAATATGCTAGAGCAAGTTGACCAAAACATTGAGGCATATGTTGCAATCAGCTAATAACTAATAATATTGATATTATATATAAAGACAAAAAAGCACGCTCCGACCACACATAAATTAACCCAGACCAAGCTACTTACCATTCATGGCTGTGGGAAACTGAGCCATCATGGTCCTGAATGTGCCTAGCTAGCTCTTAGCCATCTGCAACATAAAAACATTGTCTCATTAATAATGCAACAAGGGCAGAATACAGCTTAGTGCTCGTGCTGAGCAGAAGGAATCTCTGTCTTCTTTGGCTCACACTTCCGGAAGCAAACAATGCAGGGTTTCAATCTGCTACTCAACATACTAAATTTGCATTTGGAGGTAGGTGGGAGATTTTTGTAGGTGGGAGATTTTTACTTGGTATGCAATGAAGTCTTGAACCTAGAAGCAGATTCTTAAAGGTAAATGGCATTCATTGTACTGTGTATACTGCATAAGATACAGACACAACTGGAACATATACTGTACAGAACAATCCTTCACTGAAAGGAAGATGGACTAGATAACCTCACAGATGGTTTTTTCAGCTTGAACTTCCATGATTTACATTAATATTTATCAAAATTAAAATTATAATTGTCATACTTGAAAATAATACTTCTGTTAATAAAAGAAAGATCAGTATTGAAATGTAATAGTTCAAATATTGGATAAATAACTTTCCAAAGAACTTACAAAAGCATGATTAGTGGAAATGACCCTGCATACTTCATTCTGCAAAATAACTAGCTCTAAACAAATCATGCAGCAGTCTATTTTCCAGCATATAAAACTGAATATTGTTATAAAGTCAATTTTTTTATATATTATCAAAAACAAAAAGTACAATCAGAGGGGTTCTTTATATAACATTCTTTCAGAATAAGAAATGTTAAAATGCTGCCTGTCACATTTTGTTTTGCAAGTCTGGTCACATTTCAAGAGTATTTAATAATTTATTTATTAGTTCTTCACATTTGCAAAACATTAATTCTCAAAACATTCCTCAAACTTAGGCACTGTCCCCGTTTTACAGCTGGGGAGCACCCATAAAGAATTAAGATGACATACACAGGGCATTGCTTCAAATAAAATCATTTCATTTTGATGTGGAAAATGACACAGATCATCACCCTTCACTACGTAATTGTAAAAGCAGAAACTACTGTTCACTAAGGAGCCACAAAAGCTTTAAGCCTGGAAACACTTTTGTAGTAATGGTATGTGATGTGAAATTCTCCATAACAAAGTGGCAATTTTATAAGGTTAAAATATGAAAAAATACAATAAAAAATTTGAGGATAGGGAGCGGAGGAGGCAGGGAAGAATCTACTCACGAAACAGCACTAGCCAACAATAGCAGAATCCTGCAGTGCAGTTACTCATTCCAGTGTTCAGACACTTCTAACATTCTAATTTCTGTATCACATTTCACATAACTATTATGCCCACCCCATCTTCAGTGATTACAAAAATACCTGTTCAAATACATTTTCAAAAAATATTAAAGGTACAGAAACATTTTTTTATTTTCTGAATGGTATTGCTTTTTCTGGCATATCTGATTGTTATTGATTGCAAAAAACATGCAGTTGCTTCCAGAACCATTCAAAAAATTTCCTTGCAGCATATAGAGCATTTACTACACACTTATGCACTAAATGGAAAATTATTGATTTAAATTAGGAATCACTCTGTACCAGTACTCCACATGTATATTCTGTACACAATATTTATAACGGACTAATTTTAGATAAAGAATTTGTCTTCATTGGTTGGTTTGTGCATTGCATTGCCACATGTTGACTGTAATGCATCAGCCATCCCCAAATGAGTAAAAATCAATGTTTTAATCTAAAGTTAACCCATTATATACTGCTTATATACTGTCTAGTAAGGAAAGAATTACACAGTAAAACTCATTTTTATACAACTCTCTTCACAGTTGCATCACAAAACACTTTACATTCTGTTTTTTAATATAAAAATGGAAATGGATGGTGAATCCATTGATTAATCAACTGTGATACTAGGGATCAACTGAAGAAAGAATAGAGGGAGGCAAAAGAAAGGCTGAAAACTAAATGAATTTGTATAGTTTTAGGTTGCCTCCAACATTTCGTCTTATGTCCTGAAAATGACATAACAAAGGATAATGCCTCCCTATTTATAACTTTCCAGCTGAATATAAAGTTCTATAAAATAAGCTGCACTTTTAAGAACTGCTAGAAAAGAACTCTAGGCTGAGATATTGCAATAGGACAAGTGTGAAGAACCCACCTGAAATCAATGGGGTAAAAGTCAATAGGGCTGTGCATGGACACAAGGGTCAATCCGTATGGATCTTATTGCAGGATTAGGGTATAAAATTTTAACTGATTAAGCCTATACTCAAACTATTCATTTTTTCCTCTCCTTTGCAGCTCACTTTTTAGTTTTAAAATGGGGGTGGGGGAGAGAGAACTCCCGACATTCCACCTACCCCAATACTACCAAAAAAAAATTTGGCTTATTTTTTAATCTTAGGGTTACGAAGCACATCAAACTATAAAATATATCCCTCAAACAACCCTTGAGAAAAAAGCCTAAATAAACCTAGACCTTGGAAATGCTGCATATGTCTAACCTCAGGCTTTTTGGACAAGACGCATGCACCGGGAAAGCAAAAGTAATTTCCAAACTAGAGGGCCCTCTTGGAGAATGCTCTAACTCCAGTCTTCATATACAAAAATCTAGCTATTGTCAACTTCAAGTACCCCACCTGATCTCAACTGCCAGGTTAAAAACCATGAAGCAAAAAGCAGCCTCTAAGATCCCATCTAACTGCAGAAAGCTAGTGTGTTTTGCATCCCTGTTACAACATGGTACTGCCAAACAAGTTAATAACTGTAAAGAAAGCAAAGAATACTTGTAGCACCTTAGAGACTAACTAGTTTATTTCAGCATACGCTTATGCTGAAATAAACTAGTTAGTCTCTAAGGTGCTACAAGTATTCCTCACTTTCTTTAAGGATAAGGACTAACACAGCTGCTATTCTTGAACCTGTCAAGTTAATAGCTGTGTGCATTACAAGACCATACCATATTTCAGCCATGTCTCATACTACTGTACTGTATGTAGATCAGTGGTTCCCAAACTTTAACAAACCATGAAACCCTATCACTAAAATGTCAAGTCTCATGAACCCCCTCCTAAAAATGAATATTTCCAGGGATTTTCTCCCTTACCTCAGCATAAATTATAAAAGCAGTGATCTTGGAGATATAAAATTTGTTTTATGAAATGCTTATTACACTTTATTAATTATACTTTACCATTACAATATCTGTATTACATTACAAAAACGGTAACCGCCAGAAAAGTGGGGGGCCACCACAAAAAAGAGGGACCCAGAGGGGGGGCACCGACGCAGGGGCAACACATGACCCTCGTTGCTCCCCAGTCCTGGCACACACTGGCTCCTATGTTTCATCAAGGAGTATCAGATATGACACAGCATGAAGGTATTTAAGAAGCCAACACAAAGAGTTCCTCCTATACAAGCTTTCAGGTCTTGAGCAGTCTAGGTGTTGAGCAGTCCAGGCAAACAAACAAAGCTTAAACTTGTTTTTAAATTATTATGAACACCACCACTAGCTGCCTATTTGATTTTAAAAACAGCAAAAAAATATCCACCTCTCTTTCTATTTTGTATAGGGAGTCTTGAAGTTTAAATCCCCTCAGTGTGATAGATATTGCTTGCTTTGATCTGCTTAGCTCTTGGAAGTCCCCAAGGCTCCGGGCTGATGGCCCCATGCTGCCTGGGGTCCCTAGGGACAGCTCTGTCCGCCATTAGGGATTTTTTTCCCCAAGAACCCCCTGTAACATTTCATGAACCTCTAGAGGTTCTCAAACACCAGTTTGGGAACCACTGATCTAGATCCTATCACACAGTAGCTTTCTGAAATGTAAGACCTAAGATGCACCAAATCTAAACCTTTAAGTTATAACCCAGGTAGTGAAGTGTCCCATGCCTGAAAGTCCTGAGAATGTGGGAGAAACTGCACCTTACACATAAGCAACCAGACTTCAGAATGTAGAAATGTAAAGGGATCCAGATAGAGTTCCTATGTCTCTGCATCATCTCTTGTGTAGCACAGTTCCATTAGAGCCAGGCTGCCAGAATCTTAACAACCATGAAGGTTTCTGAACCCAAAAGCATGGGGAAGAGGGTTCGCCCCCAATATGAAAGGATGAGCCAGCAAACAAATTCAGGTTGGTCTATATTAACTTCTGTTCTTTATTTATTTGAGTGTATTATTGCAGTGCCTAGAGGTGCCCAGTCCCCCTCCCCCCCATAAAACTGGATGGGGGAAAGGGGTAATTCAGTGCAGCCCAAATAGTTCTACTACCGCCCATATTTCCAACCAGGCCACTCATTGACCCAAATTCCTCACATGCAAACCCCATAGAACTGTTTCCATGGGTAAGAACATGCTTGCCACTAAGAACAACTCCCACTCTATGCAGTCAGTATCCCTAAGGTTTGGATATTACTCAGAAAACAAAGTGGATATTAGTTTATTTTCATAAATTCCAAGTCTGGTAATCCATTAGTCACTATATAACTACATCCCAGCATCCTTCATAATCCAGCAGTTCCTCTTATTCTCAGTTGATGATGCACTTTCAGTGAAAGATACTGATCTACACTGGACTTTCTAGATTAGAAATAACTCTATAACTTTTAAATTACAACAAACCTGGAAATTTCCAAAGAACTTTTACATAATATTACAGACAGACACACTGCTGTGCAAAAGAATCCCTAATCAGAAGAGATTATAACCAAGTAACAAGCAGGTTACAACAAACACAGAATAGAAAATTACCTTTACCAATGAAATATTCCGCACAAAATTGTGTTTGCTTGAAGTGTTTTGGAAGAAGGAATTTTATTTAGCAAAAATTAACTGTTAAGGTGTTCCAAGCATAGGACATAAAATATGGAGCTGGTAAAGGAGATGTCTTAGCAAAAAAGTCATCAACTATCTCACACCAGTAAAGCGTAAATAAAGGCTGGCATAAAACCAAAGCCTGAAGTTTACACCAACTGTAATCCAACTCGGGAACCTTTTGATTAAAAGTTTAATGTCTGGAGCATAAGGCATCACATATGATGAAAACAGGAAAAGTTGGACATCAGTAGGTTTAAATAACAGAACTGACACATTCTTGTAAACAGATCACCTGACCAATCATAATTCTGTTTTCCTAGCCTGACCAGTTCAGCTGCAGTTCATTTGCAAATTTGACACAATCAATACAGGACTGAATAGGGATTATGAATGGCTTGCTAATTACAAAAACAGTTTCTCCTCTCTCCGAGTTCACACCCCCTATTCAGCTGCTAGAAGAATAACCCACCCTCCCTGATTTGAGATAACAAGCTGGTTCATCCTAATTGGAGTAAACTTGTTACCTCCTACCTGGTTCTTGCCTACTTTTCTATACCTGCCCCTGGACACTTCCACTGCTTGCATCCGACGAAGTGGGTATTAGCCCACGAAAGCTTATGCTTCTATACTTTATAGTCAGTCTTTAAGGTGCCACAGGACTATTTGTTAGATACAATGATGGCATTTTTCACTAGCTTAACTATCCTTGGCTTATCCTAACAAGTAGACAAAGCTATCTCGAAGAAAAACATGTAGGGTTAGTCTACACTACCAAGTTTTATTGACAGAACAAGGACTAATGGTCTCAAGTTGCTGTTGGGAAGGTTTAGATTGGATATTAGGAAAAACTTTTTCACTAGGAGGGTGGTGAAGCATTGGAATGGGTTACATAGGGAGGTGATAGAATCATCTTCCTTAGAGGGTTTTACTGTCAGGCTTGACAAAGCCCTGGCTGGGATGATTGAGTTGGGGATTGGTCCTGCTTTAAGCAGGGGGTTGGACTAGATGACCTCCAGAGGTCCCTTCCAACCCTGATATTCTAGGATTCTATGACAGCTATGTCAGTTAGTGGGGGGTGGGGGGAGAGGAGGGAAATCACACCTCTAGTCCACACTGCTATGCCAGCAAAACCCCCAGTGTAAATGCAGTTATGCCACCAGAAGTGCTTCTGTTACATAGCTAATGTCATTGAGAGAGCTGGTTTATCTATGCTGCAGAAAAACCTCCTTCTGTTGATATATGCAATATCTATGATAGAGGGCTGTGTGGCATAGCCACATTAGTATGGCTATTCTGGCAAAATATTTGTAACATAGACAAGCCCTTATTTGAAATCTCAAATTTTGCTGATTTCCCTATTCTGCCAGTATGTTTATTCAGGTTCAAGAATAGCAGCCGTGTTAGTCTGTATCTGTAAAGAAAGCGAGGAATACTTGTAGCACCTTAGAGACTAACTAGTTTATTTCAGCATAAGCTTATGCTGAAATAAACTAGTTAGTCTCTAAGGTGCTACAAGTATTCCTCGCTTTCTTTATGTTTATTCAGATTCTGAAGCTTCTATTCTGGACGTATCTCTTGGAAGTCTAACCATTAGAAAAATCTCCTATTCTTTCTCATACGCAGAAATTAACACTGGAAGCCCACCTGTCTTCTTGATAATGCAGCAAATACCATGGAGTACACCACAGCAATATTTTTCTCTTCATGATGCAGAAGATCTTCTCTTCAACTTGTTCCAACATTTGTCCCAGAAAAAGTTCAAAATATAAGTCCATGGATCAAAGGTGCTTAGTGCAGTTAAGCAGAAAAAAGATATGAATTGTATGAGAAATATATGGGATGTAGTCTTCTTTACCCAACGTCTCAAAATATGCTGGGGGGGGGGGGGAGATTATTTAAATCTGGATTCACATCTAAAGTTAGAAGAACTAATGCTATTTTTAAAATAAAAGTATAAAGTACACCATGTATACACCAGTAGCTAGCTATAACTGTTATTGGCAAGTTTAGTATGGTTTAACTGAGGAAGCTATATATCACCCAGGAAGCAAGACTGTTGAGCTTTGCTTTTTAAAAGAATAAAATATTTCTAACAGTCTTCAGTTAAGACTCTCAGTCCACAGTGTGATAGAGGCCTGGTACCAAAAACTGTTTTTAAATACAATTGTAAATTAGCATGATTAGGGTCTTAGTGTGACTAGGGAGCATATTTAAAAGTGTACATGCCTGAAGATATTAGGGTATATAACTAAAAATAATCTTGCATGGGAAAAGTAAAATACCCATAAAATACCTAACCTGCAGTTTTATGATTTTATCTGCTTCTTAACAGTTTTATTTTAATTTTCAGAAGGGTGATGGAAACCATAGACAGTATATTATAGGGCACAATGGACAAAACAGATGGGGCATTCAACTGGAATTTCTCCTTTCAACTTTAAACACTAAATACCAGGGTATATTAACACTTAAACCATTAAAACAACAGCATATGTATTTAAGGCTTTGTAATGGATTAGGTGCCACTTTATCTTGTATTGCAGCCTTAAATACACTAAATGATACCTAACTTGTCCTTGGACCAAGAGCACATATCTAGTAGAATGGTAACCGTATAACCTTAATTCGTAATAACTGGCTACACTAAATTATTTCTGTATGTATGTGTTTTAATTGAAGGGTGGTTTGTAATATCTTTATATAAATTATTTTAAATTATCAAGATTATTGGCTTCCAAAAAACTGTGCCAAAGGCAGTGTATTAAAAAAAATCAGATGTGGTTTGTAATGTCATAATATGCTGCTGGCCATAATGGGATTTTTTTTGCCCTGCAATAGTCATATTTTTAGAATTGATGGGGATGTTTCAGAAGAGAAAGGCACATCTCCTGTTGTCCACCACTATTACTTCACTTTGTAAGATTTCAGTATTGTTGAATCACTTAACTACATATAGATAACATGAGTCATGATTAATGCCAAACACCTCATAAGCTTCATTTGCAGATAAGTAGGTAGCAAGTGCAACATCAATAGAATTACCAACATATTTTAGCTACTACTTCTAATGGCTGAAATATTACTAAGATCCATACCAAAACACTACAAGCCAAGATCACTGCTGTTGTATGTAGAAGACCATTGTTTCATTTACACCCACATTCAGCGGCAATGTTTTTGACTCTATTTAAAGTTGCACAAAATGAAAAGCTAATTTTGCAGTAAATGTTCTTTTTAATTTTGACATTATATAATTCCAATGTGTTGTGCTGCTACTGTCACCATCTTGCTTCATTTGAATTCCATGTGGTATTCTGAAGAGCATGTGAAAAGCTGTTCTCAGATATACACTAATAAACGTCTCATCCATTATTTCTTCATTCATCTACAGGACACAAAATTAATATATACAGGCTACATTGTATTATTGCTGGGAATGGTTTTACATATTTCTAAGTGATAAAAATATGAACTGTGCCTATTTTTACAATATGTGAACCGGATACCATATTTCTGATATATCTTTTATTGCACTCTCAGTCTGAACAACGCAAAGCTATTGCTGGTCTCCGCCCAGGCCTTTTAATCTTGTACAAACTGCTCACCCTATAGCACTAACAGAAAGATGTTACCATGTCTTCTTTCTAAATAACTATGAAATGTGAACTACAGCAAAACATGCATTTGTACAGAAAGAATCAAATATAAAGAAATAAAATCAACAATTCTGTTTGTGTTTGAACACAAATAGTACACGGAGATAAAGCGACACAATAGAGGACTTTGCATAAAAATGTCCTAACTTTTAACCCTCAGACTTGAAGCATAACAAAAATTAACCTCTGTACAGCACTCATCTCCAAAGCGCTTTAACAAACATTGACAAACTAAGCCTCAAGACACTTCTTTATCCTAACTTTCCAGCTAAAGAAAATGAAAGAGGTTAAGTAACTTGCTCAGTGTTGGAGCTGGAATTAGAACTCAGGAATTCCCAGCCTCTTACTCTTGAGCTCAGACAACATCTCTAAATCTTTAAAGAAAAAATATACCATAATGCACTATTTTACTCACTGAAAATGTTTTTGAATCCACTTTTTAACAGTGCACTTTATTATTTAGCAGTGAAACATTTGTTTTCAGAAAGACTCAAAGTCACTTCTCTCACTTTCCAGTGCTAGCTAACTAAACAAGCACTATGAGCCTGATTCAATGCCATTAAATCAACAGAAGCCTTTCCACGGACTTCCATGAGCATTACCTTCAGTCCCATATCTCCTAGCACTGTTTACCTTTTAACATACACCACCTGAAGAAAGAGCAGCTACAGAAAAACTGCAGCACCAAATAACAGGGTGGTGTAGTTATTATTAATTGTAGCACATAGGGCCCTAGACATAGACATTAATGGTGTTGTAGAAACACAGAACAAAAAGATGGTTCTTGGTCCAGGAGGGTTACAATCTAGATCAGGACTGGGGAACCTGTGGCCCGCGGGCCAGATCCAGATTATTGCTTAATTTCATCTGGCCCCGTCAAGTCTCGGTGCCCCCAGCCATGGACGGAAGCCCCAATCCTCAGCATCGCCCCTTCCTGGTGGGTGAGCAGAACATTTTATATTTCTCTCTCTAAAAAATACCCTAAATTAAGTTTCTTTTTACTTGTGTGTGGCTTGCCACTGATTATTCCTGTGGGTCAATGGCCTGTGATAGAAAAAAGGTTCCCCACCCCTAAGCTAGATGAATAAATGAAAGACACACACAGATAACAAGATGTTAATAAATAAGATACTGAACAATTTTTAAAAAGTAAACTTGGACTGTCCTGGCATTCAAACAGTACCATACAGGAGACTGGGATTTATGATAAGTCCTTAAGTTCCATGCTTAGGGGGTACTCGGGGCAAGATTTTCAAAGGTAATGAGGCACTCAAAGATGCCTAGTAAGACTTTCAAAACACCTGGGCATGTTAGGTGCCTAATTCCCATTGGGAAATCAATCTAGCTTTCAAAGTACAGCAAAAGCTGCATGCTCAACCAAGGTGGAATAGGTGTGTTGCATCAGCCGTCACAAGACTGGGGCACAGGGAAAACCTGGTCTCCAAGATCTTTCAAAAATACACTGGATGAGGCTAATGTTGAATGAAGTTAATATGTGTTTACAGTTTAAAAAAATAGACAACCACTGTTTCATTTTATAGCCAGAGGTTCTCACAATATATAATCCAAACAATACTGCTTTATTGACAAATACATACACAACCTAAGAGGATCTTTGCATAGTATATAAAATAAACCAGTCACAAATAAAAAGGGATAATTAATCAGTCATCTTCTTAGTACGGTACTGGGGGCATTAAACCCCAGCACCACTCAGCCACAAAACAAGAGATCCACTGTAAAACATTAAAAGGGAGGAATAGGTCCTTCATATACTCAGCTGTTCAACGTTATTGAATTTTTCCAGACTAGACAACGCTCATCATACATTGGAGATAGCATGAAAACAGAATGGAGAAAAATAGCAAGGGCCATCATCTAGATTCTAGAAGCTGTGGAGAGAGATGTATGCTGAAGCTGTAAAGTGATTTTCAAGAGTTAAAAGAAATAATCTGAAAACAGAGAATGATAAAAATAGAAAATGCTAAGGCTAAACAGAAACAAAAATAGAAAAAGCACGATTTAAACAAATAATATCAGAAAAAAGTATTAAATGTTTCATAAAACTAAACAAATGGCAACAGTTAAAATCAAACTGATAAAAACTGAAATAGGAAGGAGTAAAAATACTTTACAAGGGAAATAAGACAGGAATAAGACTTTTTTAAAAATCAAGACACTTAGGTATGGAGTGAAATGAAAAGGGAGGACTAGTCAGGAGTCAAATTATGTTTTTAAAAGCATAATATTATGCCCTTTCCCCATTCCATTTGCCACTATCCTGCAAAGTGATCTAAATGAGAACATCCCTTAGCAAGGCAAGGGCTCTTGTAAATTGTCAATTACAGTGTGATCTCTCCAAGGCAGAACTTGTGCCCAAAATTTAAAAGAGCAAATAATAATTCTAAATAAGTCAATTTGGGGTGTTCAACTTCAGTCTCCTTACTTAAAGAGGCCCAATTTTAAGAGGCTGGGCGCTCATTTTTGGTGTCACAAGTTAACACCAAAAATCACTAGAAACTTTTGACATCTTGGCTATTATTTTTTTCCATTTGCCTGAATGGCACCTAGTATACTTTGAGTGCTCAGCGAATGAATACATGAATAATACTGCAAGACAAATAGCTAAGTAAAAAATTATTATAGCAAACAGAACTAGAACTTCATATTCAGTAGTTTATATCTTATTATGAAATTTAACTTAATTCACATAAAGTAATATGATGGAATAAATAATATTTTGAAAACCAATCTAGCCATTTGCATGGACCCTGTTAGGGACAATATCCAAAACTCACAAAAGCATTCTTAATAACAGCCCTCTATGAATTTGGTTTATTTGACCTTGCCCACATTAAGGAGGGGAAAAAATCAGTTCCCTTAATTCATCACTGGAGCACTCCTCTGGGGGGTAATTAGATTACATGACGATAAACATGCATAAACCCTATCTACAGGACAGCTTCTACTTTTGCTATCACTAGAACCTATTATTCATTTGTATTACAATAGCACCTAGGAACCCTAATAAAGCATCAAGACCCCTTTTTCCTCAAAACAAAGCCAGAAAACAAAAAGTCACTGTCCCAGAGTGGTTACAACCCTAAGTTGACAGTGTATATACACATTACAGTATCACCAGTGAAGAATTAAGGGGCCAAATATTGCACATGTAGATGCAGTCTTGGAGTGTGACTTCATTTTAGGGCAGCAGTCACTCAAAAGTCTCTAGAGAGACAAGCATGATCCAGTGTTCTGAACAAAGAAAAAAGAGCCAAGAACTCCTGAGTTTCAATCCTAGCTCTATCACTGACTCCCTGCATAAATTTAGCTAATTTATTCTTTGTGCCTGTTTCTTCCTCTAAAATGAAAGTGACGCTTAATGGTTTAACATAGGTTTTATGAGGACTCATCTGATGTTTGTAAAAGCACTTTTTAAATGATGTGCTAAGTATTATTAAAAGTAAAATCTTTCAAATTTTGCAGTGTGACTTGTGTCACACTCTGTCTGCAAATTATATATTTTTAAATTATCCAAATTATATTAGTGCCTGAAGGAAACAACCAGGTCTCCTAAATGGTGGCCACATTTTATTTTCTGATAGAAAATTATAGTGCCAAAATAAAAAAATGGACAGAAAAAAACCAAAACCATTTTCTAAGGCATTAACCATGGAAGTTAGTTTTCATCAGCTCTTAATTTTTTCAAACTACTCATTTTCTCAATAGCCTAAGAAGCAAACCAATAATTATAATAATGTTCAATAAGATTCCCAATATAGTCCACCTACCTAACCTTCCCAGCGTGTTACCTTCTTATAGATTGTAAGCTCTCTAGGCACAGATGTTGTCTCTTGTGGAGACGTGAACCTGTTGCTGGTGCTTAATACCATTAATGTTAATCATTGCTACCATTTTCATTTCTTTACAGACTACCAAACATACACACCGATTATTGGGTTTACCAGCCACACTTTACGACTGAAATTATTATACCAGCTCCTAGGAACAGAACATTAGTTCCCATAGAAACATGTAGAAGTGCTCTAGCTGCATCAATAATTTTACTCCTCTGACTTCCAAGTCAGACAGAACATGTGTGGGGGAGATTTGTAAACAATCCTCACTTATTTCTTACATCTTTTAAAATTAAAGGGTAAAACCAACAGAAGTTGAATCACTCATCAGCTGTGTTCAAGAGCACAGAGGAGTAAAATGCTGCACTGCCCAAAGAGCGTGAACAGTTAAAAAAACCAAAACACTTTTCATAAAAGAGAAGAGTGCACATAAAACTTACTCTTTTAAAAAAGGAAAAACTTTTAATGCAAAAGAAATGTCTGCTTGGTCTAATAAAAGGCCACAAACCTGAAACATTTCCTCATCCGCTGCCCATTCTGGTGCCAACGTTCTATTTCAGTTATTGTGGTTTTAAACTTTTGTGCTGCACCCGGCTACACACTGTAATAGGAGCTAAATAAAATGAACAAAATCTGATTTCCTCCTCTGCTACACTGTGCAAGAGGTGCTTACACTGGAGAAGGCTGAATCCTAGTCCCACCTCCCAGAGAAAACTTAAAAGAAAGAGGGGGGAAATCTCTCCCTTTCCTAGTTCTATTAGGGTTCCAAGCTAACAAATGAAGGAGAGAAAGCAGATCAGAGGTAGGACTGATGGGCTGGGTCATATGGGACCTCCCCATCCTCAAGCAGCCTCCTGCCCCTTAAATCCTTCACAAGCCCCCTCCAGCCCTTCCTCATACCTCAAATCCCAGTCATGTGTTTGCCAGGCCATTCCCCACTTCCTAAAGGTCACTGTTCACAACAGCCCCCAAACCACTCCCTCGAGTCCCTCTCCAACCCCCCCCAGCCAAGGGCACCCCTTACCTGCTCCCTCCCCAAACCCCTCAACTTAAGAACCCCCCTACAGCTCCCTTGGCTCCCCCCCATCAACGTCAACCCCAACTCCCTCCCCAGCTCCCCCCCCCCGCAACCAAAGGTACCCCTACCTGCTCCCTCCCCAGCTCTCTCAACTAAGGACCCCTCTTACTGCTCCCACTCCGGACTTCCTCATCAGCAAGGTCACTCCCCACCTGCTCCCTCCCCAGTCCCCTCAACTAAGGACCCTGTTACTGCTCCCTCACTGGACCCCCCCCCCATCAAGGTCACTCCCCACCTGTTCCGTCCCCGGATACCCCAACCAAGGGCACCTCCTCCCTGCTCCCTCCCCGGGCTCCTAACACCGTCATGACCCTGCTCCCCGGATCTTGCCTCCCCAGACACACTCCTCTAGCCAGGGACCCCCCCCCCCTTCCTCGCCACCCCCTCAACCTGCCCCGGCGCGGGGCTGCCCAGCCTCGTCCCCCGCCGCGCGAGCTCTGTTCCCTCGGACCCTCCCGGCTCCAACCCCTCAGGCCGAGGCCGGGCAGCGCGGAAGGCGCCAGGCCGGCGCTGGGCCCTGCGGACGGTACCTGTTGCTTTGCTCGGGGCTGGCCCCTTCCCCTCCGCCTCCTCCGGCTGCGGCGCGGCGGCGTCAGCCCGACAACATGGCGGCGGACTCGCTCGCGGGAGCGGGGCGAGCTGCGGCAGGAGGGGGAGGGAACAGGAGCCGCCCGCGGACATGGGCCAATGGAAATGTGGGTGCGGGGCCAGGTCCGAGACACGAGCCCGCCGGGCCCCTGGGTGCGGCCCTGAAGCCCCGGGTATAAGCCAGAGGGGCCCTGGGAACAAAGTGTTTTGCACCCCGGGTACTGGGCCAGCCCTGAAACAGGTTAACAGCACCTCTGAGTGTGGGACCAAAGCATATGGCCTAACAGCACCCTAGGGTGCAGGGCTCAGGCTCAAGACCTGGGCTAACAGCACCCATAGGTGTAGGACCATGGCTAACGGCCCCAGGGTGCCAAGCCAAGAGGTGTGACCCAGGAACTTCTCAGTGCAAATTGTCCAGAGCTTTACAGAGATCTCTTGAGTTGGAAATACTCATAATAATTCACCAAAGGGTGGCATGGGAGGTATCTACTGAGACTCAGTAGCTCACTGGTCAACATAATCACTGTGAAATATATGTATGGCTAATAACTAAGGAGTTGTGCTTCTATCTATATTGAAAATTATGTTTGAAAGGAATTTTAGGCTGGTCACGAGAAGGGAACATACCTTGGGCTTGCTCTTTTCAGAGAGGAGGTAGCAGAGGCTTGTCTCTGGTCATGTGTGTATTGCACACTCTGTCTTGCAATGGATGTCTATTTGCCTACTAAGACAGACCAGGTATAAGATTGCAAAATCTATGAGAGAAAACATCTACAGGAAAAAACAATCTGCATGGGTGTGGCCTGTTCATGACTAAAATTAAAGGATTTGTATGGTATAACAGGTAATACAGGGAAACACAAAGACTCTTCCATCAAAGGAGTAAGCAAACAACTGACTTGTCTCATGAATGGAAAATCAGTCAAGGGTGGCTGTAAAATGCCAGAAGGACTTTGGATGAATATTGCTCTATAAGACATAAAAGTATCTACTTACATAAGTGTAGGTTCTAGAACGTGTGCTATGATTTTACTTTATATGTAAACACCTGCTTCTAATAATTCTTCTTGCTCTTACTAGAATCTCAATCCTTTGTTAATTAAACATGTTTCTTTTTACTATTATCTTATACTAACCGCAATACCTGGCGTTGCTCGGATTCTTTGTAATTGGAAACTGGAATGTAAAAAACTACAATGTTTTTTATTAATACAAATTTTGTTTTTATTGTATATCAGTACATTCCATAAATTACTATTGTAATGCTTCATCATAAACAACATTTTTTGTTTTGTTGTCTGGGGTAAAAATGAATAATCCTTTGGGAGTGCCCACTCTAGAGTAAGCCATATATAGTTGACCATGGGAAAAGCAAGGTGATTCCAAATTTACCCCAACACTAAGCTCTCTGGGTATCTGTATGATTACATCATACTATGTCACAAAGAACAGCAGGTGTTAACCTGCTGCCCAGCTGATGTTATGTGAGCTGTGAAGTTGATGTTAATGAGCTTTAAAGAATTTCACCCCTAGGGGGTGACAGAGGTGAGATTTTTAAAATTTTTGATTCTGACACTGATTAGGACTCTAAAGCCTATACCTGTACCAAATTTCAAGTATCTAGCTGAAATGGTGTGGAAGTAGTTGACTTTTATATATATATACTAGCGAAAATACCCGGCGTTGCTCGGGTCAGTCGGAGGTAGGGAGGGGGCAGACAGCTGAGCGAGTGCGGGGTCTGTTGGAGGGGGAGGGGCAGAGACCAAACCTGACACCCCCACCTCACCCCCCGACCAAACCCGACACCCCCACCGCACTTACCCCTCGACCAGCCCCGACTCACATTTTCACCCCCCCACCCAAACCCAACACCCCCACGTCTCCCCCCTACCAACCCCAACACCCCCTGACCAACCCCAACACCCACACCTCACCCCCCGTAGACCAAACCTGACACACCCACCTCACTTTCCCCCCCAACCAAACCCGACACCCCTACCTACCACCACAAACAAACCCAACACCCCCACCTTACCCCCCCACCAAACCCAACACCCCCTGACCAACCCCAACCCCCACACCTCACCCCTCACCCACCCAGACACCTTCCCACCCCCCCCAGACCAAACCCAACACCCCCGGCTCACTTACCCCCCAACCAAACCCGACACCCCCACCTCACCCCCCCCACCAAACTCGACACCCCCACCTCACCCCCCGACCAAACCCGACACCCCTAACTCACTTACCCTCCGACCAAACCCAACTGGTCCGTCGGAGGTGGGGAGGGGGCAGAGAGCTGAGGGATTCCGGGGTCCGTCGGAGGGGGGAGGGGCAGAGAGCTGAGCGAGTGTGGGGTCCATTGGAGGGGGTATTATGACATCATAACTATGTCACAGAGAACAGCAGCTGCCCAGCTGATGTGATTGGCCTTTAAAGAATTTCACCCCTGGGGGGCATCAGAGGTGAGATTTGAAAATTTTCCAACTCTTACGGTCATTAGGACCCTAAGACCTCTAACTGTACCAAATTTCAAGTCTCTAGCTCAAACGGTGTGGAAGAGGTAAGCGCACGTACATACACGCACTCACGCATACATACACCATTTGACTTATATATATATATAGATAGATAAGCACTGTTTGTTAAATGGAGCCATTATCTAAGGTGTAACTAGTAAGCTGAGGTGTACTGTTCCTTTGGGAGCAGTGAATAGTGTGAGTGTCCTGTGGAGTAGGGGCTGGACACTCCATGGAGATGGGGGGGGAGGGGCGGGGGTGGAAGAGGAACGGGATGGGGGAGAGGGAAGCGTGTCTATTACTAACCTGCATGCATCTGACGAAGTGGGTATTAGCCCACGAAAGCTTATGCTTCAATACTTTAGTAAGTCTTTAAGGTGCCACAGGACTCTTTGTCACTTTTGCTATTCCAGACTAACATGGCTACCTCTCTGATTCTTGACATCTGCTTCTAATAATTCTCTTATTTGAAAATATTATTGTTTCCCTTTTTATATCTATTGTTGGATTCTCCATTTCTTGATGTCTTCAGTCAGTACTAGATGACTTTCTGGAAGATGTGCTTTAATCAAACAAGTTATTAGGTAACTGGATGAAATTCTATGGCCTGTGTAATAGAGGAGGTCAGATTAAGTGACATAATAGTCCCTTCTGGTCTTTAAAATCTGAGGTTTTATTATATTGGCTCCTGGTCCAGAGATCTTTTTGGATCCTTATTTATTTGTGGATATTCATGGAATAGTAGCAACCAAGTGTGATTTTTTTTTCACCTTCCATATGTTTTGTGCCTGAAGTTTCCTTTTGGAAGTAGATGTTACTTGGTAATGTATGCCTTTGTCATAGATTGGATTACTGCAGTGGGGTTCTACATGGAATTATTCCTTAAAACCAGGCAGATATTTCAGCTACTGTTAAATTTGGTAGCCCATATTTAAAGGGTGTTACGTGATGTCTGATGTGAACTGGCTTCCTAGTAATTTCCAGGTGTAATTTATATTATTTTTGGTGTATTGGTTTTGAGTTACTATATATTTGGTTTTTAAAAATTATTTCCAAGGAATGGTGCACTCTCTAAACAGGGCTAATTATGTAGCTTGCCCTATTATTGATATTAAGACTCCTTGTGATATTAAGACTCCTTGTTTACTTTAAAGAAGTACAGTCTAATTCAGGGGTTCTCAAACATCATTGACCCTTCTGACAGCAAAAGTTACTATACAACATCAGGAGAGGGGACCAAAGCCTGAGCCCAGTCACCCAGGGGCCAAAACCCAAGCCCCACTGCCCCATGTGAGGGGGGCCAAAGCCCCAGGGCTTCAGCCTCAGACAGGGAGCCTGTAACCTTGAGCCACATCACCAAGGACTGATGCCCTTGGGCTTCAGCTTCTGCCCTGGGTGGTGGGGCTTGTGCTTCAACTTTGGCCCTGGGCTCCAGCAAGTTTTAACACCAGCCCTCGCAACCCCATTAAAACAGGGTTGCTAACCACTTTGGGGTCCTGACCCACAGTTTGAGAACGGCTGGGCTGACTTACTATTTCTATCCCTGTCTAAAAACACTACGCAAAACGAGCTAAGTGAGTTATTGCAATATAATTATAAATGCACATGCTGCTTTACATAGATAGATCAAGTAATGTCCTCTATCTCAGAGTTTACAGTGAAAGTTAGTCAAGAATATACAAAGGACAACATGTCAGGTTAACGAGGTTATTAATAATGAGAAGGTCAGACACAGCAGCACACTCACACGGCACTGTGACTGCACATGCTCCTAGGGGCTGGGCCCCTCTCACGTCCAGGAAGCCCCTTCACCTATCCTGTGGTGAGTGCTGGAGGGGGGGGGGGGAAGAGAGGGCTGCCATCATGTGTGTGTACCTCCTCCCTCTACCGCCCCCTCAGCCTGCCACTGACACTGCTGCTCCCTTTTGTAGCTGGCAGTGGCCAGCGAGGGAGTGCAGCGCAGAGCAGCAGGGCAGCCGCCCACGGCACAGGCAGGAACACACAGCGGTGGCGGGCGGGGTGGAGGACACTCCAGGTGAGGCATGCAGGCAGCAGGCAGGGCTGGGGGAGAGACCCAGCCTAAACATTGATGGAGCTGGGCTCTGGGCCCTGAATTTTCTGAAGCATGGCCACCCCGGGCCCAAATAACTCGCCACCCCTGGACAAGGCATCTCTTTTGAAATAGCTTGGGAAGCAGCAGCAGCAGAAAATCCAGGTCCAGCAACTTATGGAGCTAGAGCAGCATTACTTCCTCTACTTAATTAACTGGGAATGCCCTGGCACCCAAGAAGCAGAGGTGTGTGTGGCATGCCCGGTGACCCTGAGTAGGGGAGGCACCCTGACCAAGATGGGTCCAGAAGGAGATCCAGAGGCATACCTGGAGGCATACCTGGTCCATCATTGGGCTGGCCCTCTGGCGGATTGGGAAGGTTCAGGTAGCATATAGGGCACTAAGCTTCCCCTCTGGTGGAGATCATGGATGACTTAAAGCTGCTGTTTTGGATTGTCTGGGCCTCACAGAGGAGTGGTTACTGTGGACAGTTCTGGGCCAAAACATTTATTCTCAGTTTTCGCAACTGGGTGCTGATGCAAGGCCTTTGGTGGCGCAAGACTTCTGGGACTTCTGCTGTCGGTGGCTAAGGCCAATATCCCAATCCTCTGGTGAAATCATTGAGCTGGTGGTTCCTGAACAGTTGTGCTAGGTCTTGCCACCAGGACCTCAGGAGTGGGTTTACTGGATTCAGGCAGCCAATCTGAAGACCACAGTATGTTCGGTCCCTTTCAAAGAGGACGAGATCAAAGTGTATTAAGGAACTGTTAATGTGCACCAGGATGTAGAGCATATAGAGCAGTCTAAATAAGTCATTGTATGAAATTTTAGTTTGTACTGACTTCACTAGTGCTTTTCATGTAGTCTGTTATAAAACTAGGCAAATATCTAGATGAGATGATGTACCTCCTCAAACACCTCTGTGTACCGTACTCCTGATTGAGAACCATTGTTCAAGGCTATATGATAGGAGAAGGCAGCTATTCTGCACAGCTATATACTTTAGATTGATATTTAATACAATTATGTTTTTTTTATTTCAACTAAGCTGAAAGTTGGTGATGGATGTGGCTACATATTTCATAACTGAACTCTGCAGAGAAGTGTGAGTACTGTTGCTGAGAAGACTTTATAGGACCTTTTATCAGGACTGTTGTCTTAATAATTCTCTCTGAAAGCACTCATTAATTATTGAATCAATAAATGGTGAGATAAGAACCACCTTTGAAATAAATTACACAAACCCTCTCAGAACACTTTATGAGATGCTGTAAAAGGGAAAGTTAACGGGGGTTGCACATTTCTGGAAAAATGTAGAAATAGCATAGAGGACACAAGATAAAAGCTGTAAGAACAGCAGTGTATGAAGGCACAGTATACATAACATCAGAAGTGACAAAATAAGGATCTGATTGTCAGGGAAAACAGATCACTTCTGGGTGTTACAACATTACTATTGAAGTACAAAAAAAACCTGTTAAAAGAATGTGAAGGTTTCAAAGTCAAGCAGTCAAAATCTTCGAAATGCCAGAATTAAGATTGCCTGTGTAATTTTAGATTTTGTCTCACTTGAAAGTTTTTTCAGATTAACTTTAGTTGTTTTGGGATAAATTGTCATGCATTCATAAACAGTTTTTTATTTTGCATTATCTGGTGTCTCAATCTGCATTACGAAATCCATTTTGAAAGCAAGTTTCACACATTTTGGGGTGAGTTAGCAGGCAATGAGGTAGATGTGGATGCATCCCCATTTCAAATAAACTTGAAGCTTTTGCATTGCAAAGAGCTATGTGGAGGTGGAGTGTGAAAAAAAAAATCAGGCTCCCTGTTGGCTTTGCCCACTGGAAGGGATCCTACGCCCTGTTGATCGCCCTGTTGATCGGGAAGGGAGTGGGAGGAAGCGCAGTAGGCTGCTGTCCAATCAGCTTGAGGGGCAGCTCCTTTTTTAACCATTGAAAGCTGGGGGAGTGGGCTTTGCTGCATACCTGGGTCAGCCTGTCTCACATATGTGCCCTCTACTCCTCCAGGATAAGTCATCTTGATGGGATGTCATCAGTCTGTTTAAATGCTAGCTCACAGACATGTGCTTGCATTGTGATTCCAGCTCCCAGACAGATCATACAGCATATGTTTCCGCATGGTCCCATGCTGAGGTTCTGGACTTTCTTGTCCTCTGGGGTGAGGAAATGGTCCAGTCTCATCTTAACAGCAGTCACCAGAATGCCATACATTTCAAGTCATGTATTTCTTCCATGCTGCCTGACTGCAGCTGTTTGACAATGGAGCTGTCTTACAAAAGCCAGATGCATGATGGGATGAAAGGAGAGGAATCATAGGAATTTATTAATTTCAACCCTAGATTCAGAGTTCCAGTAGAGATCTTACAAGGTCAGGTGGCCATATTCCAGGTTCCCCCAAAAAAGAGGATGGGGGGAGTGATGGGTAAGGTACAGTTTGGGAAGCTAAAGGGGTACCTGCAGCAGAGGTACTTACTGGAGGGGGGGAGGGGCAGTGTCACTCCCTGGCAGGGTGGCTGGAGCTAGCCCTGGACACAGCAATAGCCCTCCGTTTCTGTGGGCCCCCTTCGCAGGCCTGGGATCCAGCCAGGTCCAGGGTGGGCAGGATCTGGCAGCTGTGGCTGCAGGGGAATGGACCAATCAGTTACCAATGCAGGGGATGGACCAATTGGGGCTCCTTCTGAGCTGCAGCCTCTGCTCTACACAAACCCCAGACACTGCCTCTTATTTGAAAAATCCCGTTGGATAGGGGCTCAAAAAAGAGGCAATGTCCTGGAAAACCCAGATATCTGTGCACTGTTAGAATAATAGCAGAATGCATATAGCTTAGTGGTGAAACATTGCATCAGGGGATGTCTATCTGCACAGAAGGTGGTGCTTATTTCAAAAACACCACCACATTGTGTGGACATAATGATGTGAAACAAAAACAGCTTAAGATGGGATGACAAAACACGGCTAGACACTGGACAGACCACTTTAGAAAGAGTTATTTCTGAAACAGTGTTTACATTATGAGAATTAACTTTCAAGTATGGACAAGCCCTTAAACCAGTTTCCTCCTCCCCCCCCCCCCATGTTTGTGTACATTATGATAGTCTTTAGTCACATAATCACGTACTACTATTTTCCACAGTACCAGAACCTCAATCAGTGCCCAAGACAGACAGTGCACTGTCAGGGTAGCTCTGCACTGAATACAGAATTGGTTTATTATTATGTGGCAAATGTCTCTGTTATTTTATTATATTTTCAATATAGCAACTGCTTCACAAATGTAACATCTTTGCACCATCCCTCTCAGGAAATGTGGTATTATTATTATCCCCATTTTCCTGATGATACTGAGATTAAGACAAAAATCATTGTCCCCCATTTTTGAGTGCCCCTTTTCAGATGCCTAAGGCCTTATTTGTGAGAGCATTTATTTTTCTAGGCTCACACCACCACCTGAACTGCAACTGTGAGCACTCAGCCCTGCAAAGCTCGCCCCAAGGATCTCGCGTCCAGCACCTGGACTGTGGGGAACATCTAATCAGTGCCCGTGGAGAGTTTGGGGTAAGTGACTTGCACAGCAGGGACGGCGTGGTGGGCTGAGTCAGGAATAAAGGAAATTCTCCACGCAGCTGTCAACTGCCTTAACCACAGACTGGTCCCTTCTCCTTCCTGTGATGCCTCAGTCACTGCGCACCTTCCAGCTGGCACCTGCAGCAAGGGAGGCGCTCCCCTCCCCCTCCGCAGCCTGCCTCATTCCCCTCACCCCCTTCTACCCCAAACAGCCTCTCCGACGCTTCAGGCGCATCAACTTCCTGGGCTAACCCCCTCCCCCTCAATCCAGCCTGTCAAGGGTTAAATGAGGAGCCGCCCCCTCTGGCTGACTGGCCAGCGGCCTACTCCGCCCCGCCCACCCGATTCTCAGGGGGCGGGGCCATCAAGTTCTTTTTTTCCGCGCGTCACTTCTGCGCCGCGTATTACAGAAGAGCGATGGTGCGCATGCGTATTATGGGGAGGAGGGGGGGCTTACGTTTCCGGAGTAGGCTCGCGCCGTCGCGTTGTGACCGTTACCGGCTAGAATGTTTAGGAGGCCCCCGCGGAACTTCCGGGGCCGCCAGAGAGCCGCGTCCAGCTGTAGCAGCAGCGAAGGGGAGCCGGGCGGAGAGGATGAGGAGCAGGGTCCTGCCAGGCCCGCCGCCAAGAGGCAGCCGGCCCCAGAGGGGCCAGCAGGGGACATGGAGGGTCCGGAGGAGGAAGAGGAAGTAGATGGCGGCGTGCCCAGAGGCGGGACACGGGGGGCGAACCCCAGAGCGGGGCAGGCGCGGGGAGAGAGGGCCCCGCTGAGCTTCGGTGCCGACGAGCAGCGAGAGGGTAAAGTCTGACGCCGGCTCCCTTCCCCCGCGCACCCTGTCTGTGTGGGTGGGTCTGTGTGGGTGGGTGGGGGTCTGTGCGTGTTGTGTTGTGTTCCAGGTGTGGGAACGGGCACCAGGCTGGTATCCAAACAGTTGTGCCCTCTGTCCGGGTCCCCTTGTTCTGGACTAGCAATGGCAGGGGACAGCTGGCTTCTAACTTCCCCCTTGCCTTGCTCCCCCTTCACTTTCAAGGGTGGACAAGCCCAAGTGTTATGGCCTGGTGCCCAGTCCTGTGCTTTAATCACTCAAACGCCCTCAGGGACTGGGGGCTTCAAGAGACTGGCTGGACAGCAGAGCTCCTGTCACGTTAGTAGTTCCCTTGGTATCTCTGCTGGGACTTGCACCTGTACCGTCTACACCACTGCTGGGAGGGCGCTTCCCAGCACAGGTAGACTGACCATTACTGGCTCTACTTGAACTTAAAAATGGCAGTGTGGTCATCGTGGGACAAGTGGCCGCTCAGGCTAGCTACCTGAGGACCTATTCAGGGGTTGAGTGGAATTGTACAGGGCTGAGGTAGCCCAAGATGCTGCCTGTGCCCCTGCAGCTGCAATGTTATTTTTAGCATGCTAGCTGGAGCAGAGAGCCTGTGTATCTACCCTCCCTGGAAAGCATCCTCTCTCAGCTTCTGTGTAGACATATGTAAGCGGGGGAATAGTCCCGCTGTTGTGGGGAACTCTCCTGGCTTCTATACTACCCCGGTGAAATGGGCTAGCGGAAGGATCTGAGTCCTCGCTCCCACTTCCTTTACCCAGAGGCCTCCTGACCTTGAGGACTCCCCTTCCACTCTCCTGTCTGGTGGAGTCCTCGTAACCCCAACAAGGCTGGGCCCAGGATTTCTGGGGGGCTCAACCCCAAACCGCGCTGGGGTTACCCAGGTCAGAGGCTAGGGTGTCCCCATTCCGGGGTGCTCCCTCTGCACTGGACACTTCACTGACCCACATAAAACTTACAGCAAATGCAAATTATTTAATTAACAATTTATCTTAAAAATGAACAAAGAAGAAATAGAACAGTTAGGGAAATCCTGCCCCGTGGCAGGCAGCATTACACATAATGTCTCTGTAGTGTCAGGACAGTTTTCAGTCTGTTCTTTGTAGGGCCCAGGCCTCCTCCTTAGCTGTGCTGCAGGGTTGCTGTGACTTGGACGCTGCCTCTGGTGGGGTCCACACCCGCTCCCAGCCTCTGGACGGCTCCAGCCCAGTTCCACCCTCTGTGTCAGCTCCACGCTGCCTCAGCACGACGACTGCTGCTGCTCTGCCTCCAGCCCCTCTGGCTGTTCCAGCTCTGCTTCCAGCACAGGGCTTCTCTGCAGGCAGCCCCTGTGTCTCTGCCCCCAGCACTGACCTCTCTGCCTCTGGTTTCTGCAGCTGCTCCCAGGGCAGGTCTGTCCCTCTGGGCTGAGCTCTGGCTTTGGGGCTGCAGCTCTGCTCCCAGCACAGGGTCTGTCTCTCTGGGCTGCTTCCCTGGCCCCTCTGGATCTGGCCCAGCTCTAGTCTCCAGCTCAGCTCTGGCTCCTCTCTCTCTGGCCCAGGCAATTCCAGCTCACACACACGGAGGACGGGACCCATCCTGCCCTCCTGACTCCTTGATTGGCCCCCCGGCCTTGTCAGTCAGGAGTGCTGGCCTCTCCCCATTGCCCCTGGGGACCGCCAGTCTCAGGGTCCTGATTGACCCTCCCCATTTAGGTCCTGGGAGCTAATAATGAAAACACCCCACTGAGTGTTAGTAAGGGGCTAACAGTTCCCTTACACATAAACTAAAATGGCATTCGCTATTGGGTTGCTGAATAGCAGAAGGATGGGAGCAAGTTCTGGGGAATTGAAAGGAGAGCAGGTTGGGAGCTAGAGAATTATTGGGGTGTGTGTGTGTGGAATGAGGAGAGTATAGAACAAGGAAACTGTGAGGTCTACTGGTTTAGTGATAGGGACAAGGAGTTAGCACTTCTCAGCCTGGTTTGGGCACTGACTCTTTCAGTGGCCTGGAACAAGACACTTACCGTAACTTTTGTGTGTCTATTTCTGCATGTGTGAAGTAGGAATAGTACATTTATAACCGATTGTTATGGGGCTTAATTAGTGAATATTTCTGAAACTCTTTAAAGATTAACAATACTATACATGCTTATTTAAAAGTATTTGAAAAGTGGAGAAGAATTAGGAAGGTAGAAAGGTGTATAATTAGACAAGAAGATAATATGTATTAAGTGATGCAAAGACTAATAGAGCTAATGATGTGATAAAGGAGGAGTTAAGTATGCATAGCCAAGTCCTGGCTATTTGATGCTGCAAGACACTGCAAGATGTTGTTAAAGTTGGCTGTGCCTAAATATATGACTCGTGAAAGGTTTTGTGAAGGGGCGAGTCTGTACTTTTTTGCATGTAAACTCAAATACAACTGATCTCCCACACTAACGCTAGGCTGATCGGCAGTGATACTGGAGCTGCTGATGGTCCTTGGTGACTTCACTATGCAACATGATTTTTCGGGATTGGTTTGAAACTTCATGGCTACCTAACACTCATAGGACTGTCTCATATGAGTGGACCTTACAACTATAAGGCTGCGCACATTCTGGATCTGATGTTTGGGTCTTGGTTGTTTTATTATTTACGCTTATATTGTGATAATGCCTAAAGACATTGTACAAACATATAACAAATGAGACAGTCTCTGGCCCAAAGAACATAGAGCCTAAAAGACAAGGGTCAGGAATGGCGTATAAAGGAATAGATGTTATGATATGGACTGAGACCCAGACACCAAACTCACCTTAATTTCAGGGGGAGTTCAGTGGTATTTAGGCACCTAAGACATGAGGTGACTGTTGTTTCCTTTGCTTAAGGTTACTTTGTCCTGATAACGTAAGGGGACCTGTTTGAATGGTCAGCTTTATATAAATCCATGTTACGCGCACACCTTGAATACCGAGTGCAGGTGTAGTCACCCCATCTCAAAAAAGATATATTGGAATGGGAAAAAGCTGAGAAAAGGGCAACAAATGATTAGAGGTATGGAATGACTTCTGTATGGGAGAAGATCAATAACACTGGGACTTTTCAGCTTGGAAAAGAGAAGAGTGGGGGGGGGGGACATGATTGAGGTCTATAAAATCATGACTGGTGTGGAGAAAATAAAAAAAGTGCTATTTACTTCTCATAACACAAGAATTAAGGATCACCCAATGAAATCAATAGGCAGCAGGTTTAAAACAAATCAAAGGCAGTATTTCTTCACACAACACACAGTCAATCTGTGGAACTCTTTGGCAGAGGATGTTGTGAAGGCCAACACAATAACAGGGGTCAAAAAAGACTAGATAAGTTCATAGAGGATAGGTCCATCAATGGCTATTAGTGAGGATGGGTAGGGATGGTGTCTCTAGCCCCTGGAAGCTAGTCAGAAGCCTCTAGTCAGAAGCTGGAAATGATCGACAGGGAATGGATCGCTTGATTACCTGTTCTGTTCATTCCCTCTGGGGCACCTGGAATTGGCCACTGTCAGAAGACCGGATACTGGGCTACACGGACCTTTGGTCTGACCCAATATGGCCGTTCCTATGTTCGTAAGTCTGATTTCACTAAGGGAAAAATGTTCATCTGAGTGACCGCTCTGTGAGCAGTTCAGTAGAACTCTAGAATATTGTGTTCTTCTCAATTGTTACAGTAGCCCATAAATGTCCTAATCATGCTTTATACGTGAAATGAGGTGAAAGAGCTAGAGCACTTATGGTGACACTCTTGAACTAGTCTCACGTAATGCACTGTAGATTTTTAAAGACCATATGCCATGATCGTACTCATGTAAACCACTGATTATTGATTTTATAAGTGTGTATTGTAATCTTTTACACATACCTCTTCAAAATTCTCTTGTGATTCTTATAAAAAACTTGACAATAGTTAGGCTGTAGACTCAGTACACCAATAGCTTATCATGTTGACTAATATTGTCACGTTTACTTGTACTACCCTCTCTGTCTGCAGCCATTTGTTGTCTCTTGTCTTCTACTTAGATCATAAACTTTTGGGGGCAATGACGCTTTTTTCCTGTTTCTGGACAGCAGAGTGTGGTCCTGGTCCATGACTAGGCCTACTAGGCACTATGGCAAGACAAATAATAAAATGTTTCAAATGTGGTGATGTTGCTTTGTAAATATGTTTGTACACTGATCATTTTTTCCTTCCTACAGAGGGTGAGGAACTCTTTAAAATAAAGAAACCATCTATTAACACAATAACATTTAAAATGCAAAAGAAGGAAAACCCACATGCTGTAGTCAGAGAAGCTGAAAGAAGCAAAAGTAAGTGCGTAGCTACTTTATTGGTTATATTTTAGATGTTTGTAAGGCATTTTGAGATCCATGAGGGAAGGGTTAATTACAAGAATGAGTTTATTGTTGAAAACCATTGAATTTAAATGCATATCCTGAAACACATAATGTGCATAGAGTCTAATCCTGTATATAATTGTCATCTGCCAAACTCTCATTGACTTTGTAGGAGTAAGATTGGGCACTTAGGCTGACCTTGAGAAGAGCTGACGGCCTGGAACACCCATTGTAAATGAAGATTAATGGAATTTGTAACTGCCTAGTAGTCTAGGGATTTGGTCCTAGGCAGTAGTTTCTCGATGATTTTAGCATTTTCATCTTTTAGAAGTGGGCCTCAGATTTCATTATTAAGGGATGGCACGACCTGTTTAAAAACTAGTCATAATCTAGCAATTTACTGTTACTTCAATAACTTTATTGAATATATATATTATGGAATTATAACAAAGATGTAGTAACAAATGTTAAATACTGACTGTTTGTAGTATGCTGTGATGGCCTTTTTGATGAAGGTGTAAATCATGTTAAGAATCCCCTAAAATCATCTGAATTTAGAATAAAAATTGAAGTGAAAAATACATGAATTTGTATGATGATGCCTTGCTTTACCGTGTCCTAAAATTTTGCTTTTGTTAAGATTCATTCTGTAACTAAAAATACTGCCTTAAATATTTGAAGACAATGGGATTGCTCAATGTGTGAATTTTAAGTACCAGTAATTCTTTTCAGGGTCTATAGTTGATAACTTTGTTAAGAAATATCATAGATCTAAAACCATTTTCTAGTAGCTGAGAAAAAAAAATCCTGGGTCTTGGTTTTTCTCCTTGAATACAGAAATCTCTCAGTTGGAATCTAGAATAATTAACACTACTGATACCTGTGAGACAGAAGACGAGGATGAGTACTACTCATCAGCCAGTGAAGATTACAATAGTTCAGCCTCTGAAACCCAGTCCAGCCCGCCACAGAAAAGGAAGGATTTATTAGCAGGTTTGTAACTAGTTACGAGCACTGACTGCATGCTGCACAAGGTCTTGTATATTGCAGAATATTCAAAGTACAGTTTAAAACAATGGATGCTGTTACACTAATGTATATTTAAAGTAACTTCACTGATATTGTATATCAAGGACATTTATTTCAGAGTTACACTGGTGTAACTGAGTGCACAATTTGCTTTACAGTCTATTATCAAGCTTGTCCCTTGGGATAGATCTTAAGCATGATGATATGATAGAAAGCCCTGTAATATATTTATAGTAATGGAGCAAAAGAAAAGGTAAAATTATATCAGTGATTTTTTTTTTTAATAACTCTGTGCTGAAACAATAGTCTATTGTAGATCACTCACCATAAGTAGGCATGTGGATAGAAGAGAAATAATGGATTCAAGGTTATGGTCCTTTCTAATCTCTTATTTTTGTTTTTAATAAACAGGAAATGAAATGCAATAGAACTTTATTAATGCAGCATTAAGGATGACTGTTTAGAGACAAATTTTGCAGTCTTGGATTATTATTAAAGTACTTATAGCAGCAGTAATCCTTTTTCATTTTCATCTATGATATAGATTACTAGTTTAGCACATATTTTCTTTTTCCTTACTGCTCATATTTTAGTTTGCAGCCTAAAGCATGCTTTAATAATTTTGCCTTGATTATATTTTCCTATTTTTGAGACTTAAGACTGGCAAAATGATTGAAAACTATTATGCTTACAACATGCACATCCATTTATGGCAT
This sequence comes from Sternotherus odoratus, assembly GCA_032164245.1. Taxonomy (NCBI): domain Eukaryota; kingdom Metazoa; phylum Chordata; order Testudines; family Kinosternidae; genus Sternotherus; species Sternotherus odoratus. Next base: position 13,584,199 of record JAVMKO010000003.1, on the reverse strand, counting down.
AGATACTGGAAATTTTTATTTAGGTTGTAGTGACTTTTAAGATTACTGTGGCTTTTGTTTTGAGGGTCTGAAAACTACTGGACTGAAAGTTAACATTTCGTTCAGGAGTGGGCAAACTTTTTGGCCCAAGGGCCACACCTGGCTATGGAAATTGTATGGTGGGCCATGAATACTCACAAAATTGGGGGTTAGGATGGAGGAGGAGGTGAAGGCTCTGGGGTGGGGCCAGAAATGAGGAGTTCAGGGTGCAGGAGGAGGCTCTGGGCTGGAGTGTGTGGGGAGGCTGGGGGCTCCAGCTGTGGTGAGACTGAGGGGTTCAGAGGGTTGGAGGGGGATTAGGGCTGGGGGTTGGGGCACAGGAGGGAGTCAGGGATGCAGGCTCCAGGTGGTGCTTGCCACTTCTTCCAGGAGCTGCTTGAGGTATGGCTCCTACATGGAGGCATGGACAGGTGGCTCTGTGCACTACCCTGTGCACAGGTGCTGCCCCTGCAGCTCCCATTGGCCATGGTTCTCAGCCAATGGAAGCTGTGGATGCAACGTGTGGAGCCCCTTGGCTGCCCCATGCATAGGAGCTGGAGCGGTGACATGTCTCCGTTTCTGGGAGCCATGCGGAGCCACGGCACATATGGAGTGAGGCAAGCCCCGGACCGTGCTCCCCAGCAGGAGCTCAAGGGCCAGATTCAGACAGCTGAAGGGCCAGATGTGGTCCCCAGACTGCAATTTGCCCACCCTGATGTAGTTGGAGCAGCAGGGGTATGGAAGTGGTCCTCAATATCTGTGCTCTTTCAAGTTTGTGCTCCTTGGACTGTAGAAATAACATGCACAATTATCTCAATTTATCGTTAACAACGTGTATTTCAGAAAAAAGCCCCAAACTCCTAATATGTTGCTATACTTTGGAGAAAAAGCATTATATAATTAACTTTTTGTCATGAGGAGGAGTAGTATTGAATTTTGCTCTTAATCTCTTACCTTAAGTTCTTTCTGTTCATTACAGGTAATATACCTGATGCAGCTTATATCCAGGTTGCTCGTAGGAAACGTCAGTTGGCCAGGAGTCAGGGTGACTATATTCCATTGGACGCATCACATCGTGCTCCAGTCTCTGAGAAAAAAACATGCAGAGATACAGACAGTGAGGATGACTCTGACCATGACACGATTCTCCAGTTTGCTCCCAAAACAAAAACTCTTAGACAGAGGATGGCTGAATATGTAGGTAAGTTTATTTTATCAGAGTTAATTGTAGTTTTAATCACACTGTTAAACAATAGAATACCAGTTAAAAGTAATTAAATATTTTGGATGTTTTTTCTACATTTTCAAATACATTGATTTCAGTTGCAACACAGAATACAAAGTGTACAGTGCTCACTTGATATTTTTATTACAAATATTTGCACTTGAAATACTATTTCTTTTGTTAAAGTGCAAATATTTGTAATAAAAATATCAAGTGAGCACTGTACACTTTGTATTCTGTGTTGTAACTGAAATCAATATATTTGAAAATCTAGAAAAGCCATCCAAAAATATTTATATAAATAGTATTCTGTTTAACAGCGTGATTAATTGTACCTTTTTAATCGCTTGACATCCCTAATAGAACAATAACAATCTGTATTTACATATTTAATATGGGTTATATACAGTTTGATTTGCAAAATAAAATATCCCAATGTGTTTTTGTAGGGCACGGTATTTTATGCTTGCACTGGCTCTGCAGCAGCAGTTAACTAAAACTATAGTGTCGGGACTTAATTTTCAGTACAGATCTATTCCTGCCACAGACTTTGAGAATCCCGTCTATACTGTTCTTTCTGCCTGTCCTATTTTCTCAGTAAATACATGTAGGAACAGCAGCAAATGTGTTTTGGGGATGCTGGTGGGAGTGCAGAAAGGATGGGGAGAAAAACTGCTACTGATCATATCATTATTCATCCTTTTTACTTCCAGTACCCAAGAGTGATGAAGCAAGTGAAGATGATGAAATACAAAACTTGTGGGAAGAACAGCAACTAAAGAAAGGAGTCAGACTCCCACAGGTGATGTGCTTTCTCTTTCACTTTTGGTGCTTTTTGCTGCTATGCATGATAGTTTGTTCAGGGCCGGCTCCAGGCAGCAGCGCTTCAAGCATGTGCATGGGGCGGCTAGCTGCAGGGGGGGGGGCTGATGTTTGCCATCAGGGCAGCAGTCAGGCTGTCTTCTGCAGCATACCTGTGGGAGGTTCGTGGCTGCCGCGGATTCAGCAGCATTTTGGCGGCAGGGACAACGAGGCTGCGGGACCCAAGGACCTCCTGCAGAAATGCCTGCCGAATCCGCAGTACACCGGACTACCCACAGGAGTGCCACAGAACTTCCGTGCTTGGGGTAGCAAAAGGCTTTGAGCCACCCCTAAGTTTGTTTTGGGAGCAATTTTAGAGCTGCTTCTTCCTTGGTCACTGGACATGCGAATTCATTAGGTGGAGGAGACTATAAGTAGGCAAAGTCTGTGGTGATGCAGACCAGCAATTTCTCCTTGCTAGCTGATCAGAGGAACAGCATTGTCACTAGCCTCAGGGGAATGGTGTATTACCCACACTATTCGGTGCCGAGGGAGTCTCTTTGGAACGGCAAAGAATCTTAGTCAGCTAAAAGTCGAGAGCTAAAAAACTCTGAGCTAAAAATCTGCGGTGACGTGAAGGATTTGAAAAACTAAAGTACTCACAAGCCAAAACTGGAATCCTCTAAAAGCTACACTAGTAAACTATCAACAAGGGAAGAAATGTTAAATGGGGGAAGAAACACTGTCATAACGCTTGCTTACTGTGCCCCTCCCCCTGCCCTCTAGTACTAGATTGGTTAGTTAACCTTACAAAGGGCACTTTCCTGTGGGATTCAGCGAGGTTCCATCTTGTTTCCTTTTCTGTTCAATGTGTACATGGGCATTTGGGAGGCTTTGTAAGAGAATATTAACTATAGCACTTCCAATGTGCTGATGACCAAATAAATATTCCTTTAGCTAGTTTAGGTGAGATTGGGGCAGGTAAGAGAAACTGGCTGTCTATAGCTCAATCTGGATATGATTGAATGGATGCCGGGTTTCTTCCTCCTATGTGTTTACAATCTGGTATTATTGGATACCCAGCTCCTATTAGACCACTGTATGGCAGTTTTCTGGAAAGGCATTTTTTCCTCTGTCTGGCCAGCAAATTACAACCATTTCTTTCAGGTTCAGTTTATTGCCCTTATGCATTACTTTGTCACTTCAAGACTAGATTAATGTGATATTATCTACATTGACCAGACCTTAAATTGACTTGGAAACTGAAACCGACCTAGAATGCAGAACATCTTTTCATAGAATCATAGAATATTAGGGTTGAAATAGACTTCAGGAGGTCTTCTAGTCCAATCCCCTGCTGAAAGTTTTTCTAAGTTGTGATTGGCTGGAATCCTTCTTTGTTACAATTACTTGTAATTTATTCTTTCAAATTGTGGAACCTGTCATATATTCACCTATTGTCACAAAATTTAGAGTTTACTTTATTTTTACCCTACAGTAAATGCCTATTATATTTGCAGTCTGATTAATATTGTTACCCTTCTATATTATTAACTGCTTAAACCTCATGAGAAGATCATGAATTATTCCCAGAAATCTTGCATATAACAACATGGTTCTAAAACAAAATATAAAGGAAAAAAATTAGAGCATATTTACTGTTTGGCTGTTAAGACAGGATTCAACCATATTATCTACCAGGTCTCAGTTTTCAGGATGGAAGTGTTCTGTACAATCCTCGAAATTGTAGGGATTTATCAGTTCATGAAGAGAGAGGAAAAACACATAGCTCAAACTAAAGAAATATCTGGATAATCAGCTTTACCTGTGTATACATTTTGCACAGGAATAGTCTAATTTTTTAGAAATTTGTGCTACAGGATGTACATATTAACAACTTGCTGTATATTCTAATCACTAAGCCTCCTAAAGCTTACAGTTTGAGGGAAAACAAGTTTATGAAAATTAACAATGCTAATTCTCACAGGGAATGAATGTAAACAGTACTCTACATAAATCTCCACCCACGAAAATAAAGTTTGATCCCTCTGTTTCACTACCACCTGTTAACCTGGAAATTGTAAAGAAGCGACTGACTACAAGGTAAGTCTTGCTAGTGTGAAACATAAGTTTTGAGCATCATATGTTACATACAGTGTGTTGTAATGTCTTTTATGAACAAGCGTATCTCATTCTGTTTACTGTTTGACTCGCTCTTCTACGTACTAGAGGATTGTAGCATTTTTGTTTTATGTGTAATGTACTTGCTGCTGTATCCAGAATAGCACTAAGATTTTTGTTTTGCTTGGTGGTAGACATTGTGACAATGTCTAGGTGGAGTGTTTTTTGTTAAAATCTCTTCCACTGTTCAACCACTAGTGCAGGGCCATGGGATGGAGTACTAATGTAGACTAATCAATGGTGTTTTCATCCCAAAGCCAACATGCTCTGAGAAGGGCTTGATGAGATGTTGATTAAAATGCTTTCAGCTCTTCTCTGTTAGCACCCCCCCACTGTTGCTAAAACTGGTAATGCAATCATGGGAGATAAGATTTCAGCTTTGTGCTGTTTTAACACCAATTTTAGGTCCTTGTTCTGTGAAGAGCTATGCACTTATGCAGAGCCCTACTAACATTAGCTTTAAGAATTGTGGCTAAATTGGCTTAAAGAATTTTGCAGCAGTTAACCTTTTCTTGACTAATTTCCTGGAGAAGATCCAGTTAAATTCTGGATTCACTTGAATATAGGGCTGGTCTTCACTCACGCGACACGGGATCGATCTTCTGGTGATCGATTTATCGCGTCTTGTTAAGATGCAATAAATCGATCGCCCCGGGCTCCCCCGTCAACTCCGGAACTCCAGCTTGCCGGGAGGTGCAAGCTGGAGTCGACGGGGGAGCACGCCGCTGACTGTCGCCGCCGTGGGGACGGCAGGTAAGTCGGCGGCAGATACGCAACTTCAGCTACATGAATCTGCCGTCGATCCCCCACCCCAGTGAGGACAAGCCCATAGAATCAAATTTAAAAAAGAGAGTGAGGATATTAGGAACATAAAAAATTAGGTCACCTACTTGCAAGCCAGCAGGGATAAGGAAATAATTTAATTTGACTATAATGTGGTGTTTAAAGCGTGTATAATTGCAGAGGGCTGAATTAAAAGTAAGTGTGGTGTTTTCCTTTTTAGTTTCATTTGACCAGCTAGTCAATTGTAATAACCACTTTTCTGATGTATTGCTCAGATTTTCAAAGTTGGAAGCTGAATCCCACTTCAGGAAAATGAGACAAACTGCAGCCCACATTCAATCCTGCCTTGTAGTGCTAAGTCTGTCAAAAATGAGCAGGCGCTTGGAGTGGATTGTGCAGATTTTTAGGATATCAGGTCTTTCCTTTCTTACATGAACAGATAAATGACCAACAGTATTAACGTTGCAGTATCATTGGCATTGAAGCTACCACTCATGTACATGAAAGCTGAGATGGGAGAACAGTGGAAAGGCCAGTCCACACCCCACACATTGGGAAATGCTGGCATGGTTAATTCTTAGTAGACTTTTAAATTGAGTGGGGCTAATGAAAGGAAGTGCTATCATTACTAACCTAGAACTAGATTTTCTGCATAAGAACATGAGTGGCCATACTGAATCAGACCAAAGATCTATCTAGCCCAGTATCCTGTCTTCCAATGCTGGGTACTCCAGAGGGAATGAACAGAATGGGTAATCATCAAGTGATCCATCCTGTCGCCCATTCCCAGCTTCTGACAAACAGAGGCTAGGGACACCATCCCTGCCTATCCTGGCTAATAGCCATTGATAGACCTATCCTCCATTAACTTATCTAGTTCGTAGTGTGGGTTTTTTTGTTGTTGTTGTTAATCCTGTTATAGTCTTGGCCTTCACAACATCCTCTGGCAAGGAGTTCCATAGGTTGACTGTGCATTGTGCTACTTCCTTTTTGTTTATTTTGAACCTGCTGCCTATTAATTTCATTTGGTGACCCCTAGTTCTTGTGTTACGAGAAGGAATAAATAACACTTCCTTATTTACTTTCTCCACATCATTCATGATTTTATAGGCCTCAGTCATGTCCTCCCTTAGTCATTTCTTTTTCAACCTGAAAAGTCTGTCTTATTAATCTTTCCTCATATGGTAGCCATTCCATACCCCAAATCATTTTTGTTGTCTTTTTTTTGAACCTTTTCCAATTCTAATATATCTTTTTTGAGGTGTGGTGACCACATCTACATGAAGTATTCAAGATGTGGGCGTACCATGGATTTATACAGAGGCAATATGAAAAAAATGTTTGAGAAACTGCAAACAGTTTTTGTTGTTTACAAATGTTTGGATTTTTCAGAATAACATCATTACAGGACCTTCATCGTGCACACCAGAGGGAGCATGAAAAATATACACAGGACATTGAAAGCTCAAAGAGTACCATCCAGGAGTTAGAGAGGTCTTCAAATGCAGCTCTGAATTACAAATTCTACAGGTCTATGAAAACTTATATGGAAAACCTTATAGACTGTTTGAATGAAAAGGTACCTACTTTTTTTTTTTTTTTTTTTTTAAACTGGATGAGATGAAGTTTGTGATATTCGGCAAATAGAATAGTCACCTTCTAGAAGTTAACATTTTGTTGCTACAAAGTATGGGGAAATGATATTAAAGGGACATCATAACTTTAAAAGAACTTCTGTCAGAAGTTCATCTTTTATGTAATGCTTAAGATTGTTTAATGAGACTAAAGAAAATACTTAATTTTCTTATTTTCAATTTGTTGTCTTGGGGGGGGGGAGGAGGATAGTAAAACTAGAGTGGTGATTGTAAAATCCAAGTATTGTCAGAGGGAATTTGCTGTTTTAAAAAAAGTAGTTTTAGAAAGAGAATATTTAAAAGGGATTGATTTTTTTTGTTTTTAATATAATACCCTATGTCATCACTGTATTGGGCAGCTTTGGTATTTGACAGATGGCTTGAACACCATTTTAGATCTTGTATTGCTCTGCCAACAACCAGATGTTTTCAAAATAAAAATATTGGATTAGAATAAGGATATGTGAACACACACATTTAGTTATAAATTATGCTGCCTTAGGTAAAAATTAAATTGAAGGTCTTACCTAAATCCTCAGTTTGCATCTCAAAACTTCCATAGGAATGTACTCAATATTCTAGAATGGACGGGGTGAAGGTTTCAAGTTTAGATTGAGATGGATTAGCAGAGCTGGGGGGAGGAGAGTTCTTTTACACCACTTGTATGTGCTATATCTGAGTAGCTGAAGCACACCTATTTGCTGAAGCCTTCCCATCATAACCATCATGTGCATTTTGAATGGAGGGGGAGGGAAAGCAATGCTTCTTACAATCTGGGTGCGGCAAAGAATACACCACCATTATGCCCCAGGTGGATACTGCTGTGTGGCCTAAGCTTTAAATACAGTAATGCAGATGCTACCTTTAAAATCTCTATTTTAAATATCAGAAAGAGGGAGAATAACTGCTGGCTGCTCATGAAAATGAGCAAGGTATTCATTCCAAAATCTTAAATGGACAAACAATTCTCTTTTTGGACATTTCACAACTTTATTTCAATGATTAAATAAACTGTAAAAGGAAAGTAAGGCCATGTGAATTAAAAGCTCCAACAGTCTGCTGAAACCTTTTGGATGAGAAAATTCTCTAATTTCTCTTGATAGGAGGATAATTCTCTATCTTCCTAGTACTGGAACAGCTGAGTTAGTTTAGACTGGTGATGATTTTTAATTAGCCTGTAAAGCTCCCCTGAAATGAACCAGGTGAGCCATGCCTTTTAAAACATGGTAGGATGGATTTGTGAAAGCTAGTGGATGTCAAGGTCTTTAGTAGAGGTGATTCAGGTAGGGGTATCCATGTTCTGTATAATTTTTACAAAAGTGGCTCCTGTTAATGGAACCTACCTTCATCTTAGTTCCTTGTGGATGGATGTTTTGAGTCTAGTCATGTTTACTTAAATGGCAAAAATAAGATTTTACTGCTTTTATTCCATCTTTATCCCTGCAAAGCCCAACATAGAAAAGGTTGATTTGGTATCTATTCCATCTTGTTCATCGTGAACAAAATTGCTTACTAAGCTCCAGTGTAAGACTACACTGAGATTGAGATTGCAAAGGTGTCTGATAGCCTAATTTGAAGACCATGAGATGTAATACAGGTATAACTGAGGGTGAAATTTTGGCCTACTGAAATTTTATTACTGGTAATGCAGTGTGAAATGCAGCAACTTGATTACGGGAGTATCTATTGAGCTTGTAAGGGCAGCAGTTAGAAAAAAGCATCTTTTTACTTTCAAACTGAACACATTATTTGCCATTCTAGGTATTCTGTTTATTTTCTTCGCACATCTCAATAGATGTTACTTCTCAGCTTATCATGAACTAATCCAGAAAGGTCTAATCAGAAGGAACAGGAACTTGTTACTTTAACCATATACAGTATTTCTTCCCAGTTTTTCATCATTGTTGTGTATAAAAATAATTGGGGAAAATACTTCTACTTTTGTACATTTTTTGCTTACAGACAGTTTTTTTGTAATTCTAGCAGTCAGCTGAGAATAATATCTATTTGAATACATTTCAGCTACTTCATATTAATGAACTGGAGTCAGCTATGCAAATACTACTTCAACAACAAGCCAGAATTCTCTTGAAACGTAGGCAAGAGGATCTGAAAAATGAATCTGCTTCTGTTCAGCTGCTATCAAGTTAGTGTAACTTCTTTTAAAATAAATTTTCAGCAACTGAAGCTTTTGCACTTCTTCTTCAACAGAAGTTGGTGGGGGGGAGTGTGTGTGTTATTTATATTTTTGTGTGTGTGTGTGTGTGTATTATCTATCTCTGTCTATCTACACACACATGTTTGTATATGCAGATCAAGATACAGTAAAACCTCCATTTAACGGACTAATTCGGGCGAGGGGGTGTCCGTTAAATCAAAAAGTCCGTTATTTAATAATAAAAAAAAAATGAACTGTCGGAGCAGCAGCCTGCCCACCACAGGGTCGGGGCGGCAGCTCCACAGCCCGCCCGCTGCTGGGACCCAGGCGGCAGCTGGGAGCCGTCAGCCAGCCCGCCCGGGTCCCGGCTGCTGGGACCCGGGCGGCAGCTGGGAGCCGTCAGCCAGCCCGCCCGGGTCCCGGCTGCTGGGACCCGGGCGGCAGCTGGGAGCCGTCAGCCAGCCCGCCCGGGTCCCGGCTGCTGGGACCCGGGCGGCAGCTGGGAGCCGTCAGCCAGCCCGCCCGGGTCCCGGCTGCTGGGACCCGGGCGGCAGCTGGGAGCCGTCAGCCAGCCCGCCCGGGTCCCGGCTGCTGGGACCCGGGCGGCAGCTGGGAGCCGTCAGCCAGCCCGCCCGGGTCCCGGCTGCTGGGACCCGGGCGGCAGCCGGGAGCCGTCAGCCAGCCCGCCCGGGTCCCGGCTGCTGGGACCCGGGCGGCAGCCGGGAGCCGTCAGCCAGCCCGCCCGGGTCCCGGCTGCTGGGACCCGGGCGGCAGCCGGGAGCCGTCAGCCAGCCCGCCCGGGTCCCGGCTGCTGGGACCCGGGCGGCAGCCGGGAGCCGTCAGCCAGCCCGCCCGGGTCCCGGCTGCTGGGACCCGGGCGGCAGCCGGGAGCCGTCAGCCAGCCCGCCCGGGTCCCGGCTGCTGGGACCCGGGCGGCAGCCGGGAGCCGTCAGCCAGCCCGCCCGGGTCCCGGCTGCTGGGACCCGGGCGGCAGCCGGGAGCCGTCAGCCAGCCCGCCCGGGTCCCGGCTGCTGGGACCCGGGCGGCAGCCGGGAGCCGTCAGCCAGCCCGCCCGGGTCCCGGCTGCTGGGACCCGGGCGGCAGCCGGGAACCGTCAGCCAGCCCGCCCCGGTCCTGGGTGCTGGGACCCGGGCGGGAGCCGGCAGCCAGCCTGCCCTCTGCCTGGACCCGGGCGGCAGCCGGCAGCCAGCCCGCCGGGCTGCCTGGACCCGGGCGGCAGCCGGGAGCCGGCAGCCAGCCCGTGAGAAATGGATTTCGGATGCATCAGATTTGCTCAGAAATTTTGTCCGTTGCATCCGAAGTCCGTTAAATCGAGGTCCGTTAAATCGAGGGTTTACTGTACAAGTGAGTAGCCCACTTGTAAGACCGGGAACAATTGATATTGGTGGACACGGTCACAGTGAGAATTCAATAACACAAGGCAGCACTAGTGGAGGGCTAGTCTGGTGCTTTTTTATCACTAGATCTAGGTTCCAGACCAGATAATAATTATTCATAATACTTAAGGTTAGAATAACTTCTTTAATTGGAATAAAATTATTGCCTAGTTTCAGTTTTGACTTACAAACTAGGAGAAGTCTCTAGCATTCATTGTCACCTTCAGCACTGTCAGTAGTGTGTTCCATAAGACATTCACTTGGATCGCCTACAGATGCCAAAAGCAATAACTTCATCACTCACACTGACCTCAGATTGTGTTATATCAAGAAACTGGCATATCAGAGTGTTAAACAGTCCACACAGATGTAATGTTGTTTAACATTGCAGAGGTTCCTGCAAAAAAAAATTTCATGCCATTTCTAAAATAATAAACTGTAGAGGGGGGCAGAAAATGAGTACAGACCACTATTTTGTAGTCCAGAAAATGGAAATTCCAAATTAGCAGATAGATGTTGTTCTACAACTATTTCAATTCATAGGAAAGAATGGCAAGTCAACTGATGACTGCTTGGAAGATGATGATGAAAAAACACAGCAGCTCCTGAAAGAGTGTGAGGCTCGAAGGTAATTATAAAACGTAAATTCATACAACTTGGATCACACACTGTTAGAGTAACTTCTTATTTTTCATACATAGTGAATGTAAATATGCAGGATTTCTAACCGTGAAGCTTTTATTTAACATTTTTCTTGAATTCTGTCTAATTTATTACTAAAAGGAATACTGACTACTTGCCTTCCAAAACTTGAAAGAGTATACTTTGATGTGTTCCTTCTTAATCTTCACTCTCGCTTGGGATCTGAGCATCAGTGGTTTTGTTCTCAGCAGAGAACCTAAAGCATTGGTATTAAGAAAATTTCTTATGAGATGATGGGGAAAAGCTACTATTCAATATCATTTTGTGGGCATCCAAAATGCTGTCAAAAAGCACCATGCCACCAATAGGTTGAGGATCATAGAATAACACAAAGTGGAAATGAAAATGACCTGTTAAATCATCTCAGTAGCTCTTCCCCTCTGCTCATAAAATAAGGTAGAGTTGCAATAAAATAAGGTAGAGTTGCCTCTAGTGTACATTTGAAGAGGCATTGTTTTTGGAATTAAAATAGATGGGAAAATACCAAAATTAAGCTTCTTATTGTACTAAATATTTAGAACAGTTAAGTGATCAGTAAAAGTATTACATTACATGAAAATAAATCTTTGATATCAAACAAGCTGAGCATTTTCCAGAAGCAGCTACGTGGGTTCTGGAACCTGCAGCCTGATGTGACCCCCTTTCTTTGTTTATAGTTAAATTGGAACTCAACTCTCTTCACTTTTATGTTAAAATAATCTGCCTTCATAAAAGTTTTCTCTCTTAGCTATAGATATGCTGAAGGGTCTCTAATGTGAGTTCATTACAAAATATAGGACATGCAGAAGGGAAGCAAGAGAGAGTTTTGGGAAAACTGATCACCATGATGGCATGTCCAGTGATGATGAGCTGTCTGCAGCAGAGATGATTGATTTCCAGAAAAACAAAGGTCAGTGACTGCCTTGTAATGAGCAACGTCCTTCCATATTTCTAAGTTGCTTTTGAAAAAGAATGTTTTTAAATTACTACACCTGAATTGGAAACTGTGTCATGCACTTATAGTGAGGAAATAACACTGGAGCAACTTCAATTATTAAGTTAACTTTTTTTGTTGGTGGGAATAGGAAGAACATATAATGATGTGTTGTGGTGTATTGGTTTTGTCAATATGAGTTTGGGGTGGCCACATTACTTGCATAAGTGAAGCCATAAGTGAATTATATAGGTTATCCTCAAAGAATTCTGACAGAACATGATGCCACACTTATTTTTAAGTGTATTTTATATGCCGCTTATTTTTAAAGAATTTTTTTTTTTCAGCTCTGTAGTCTTCCCTTTTCCCCCTGCCTCCAACTCCCCCACGGTTAAAAGCAGGCTTTTTTAATCACCTTGAGTATAGATTCAGAGATGAGAGGACAACTATAACGTACGGCGCTTCTAAAATAGTTTTTTCCAATGAATAATAACGTTGTTGTTTAAAGTCTGAAATTTTGATTCCTTCTAAGGTTAGAACAAATCCCACACTGAATAGCTGTGGGATTTATCTCCCCATTGCTTTTTGGTATAGCGCTTGCAAGATACTGATCATTCAAACCTGCTACTAGGTCAAGACTGAACCTTGTCTGACCTGAGTTTTATGCCAATATAGGGTTTTTGTTTGTTTGTTTGTTTTGTTTTTGTTTTTTTGAGTGGTGCAGGAGGCCTATATCTTGGGGGGAGAATTTAAAAAATAAATATCAACTGTTAGAAGCTTCTCGGGAAGTTGAACTATTTAGAATAAATTCTAGCAGCGACGGAGAAGTGTTAAAGGTTCAGTTTAACACATGGATACATCCTCAGTGTATGCTGTCTATGCATATTCTGTTTGTTTGTGCATCCATATATATATTTTTAGTAATATTTCTCTATATACAAATGTATTTTATCCACAGATGATATCTTACAGGAGAGTAAGAAAATCTGTGAAGATGTGCATGAAGATTTTTGCAACATCAGGAATATCCTGTTGAAATTTCAGCAGTGGAGACAGAAATGTCCTGACTCTTATTATGATGCTTACATTAGTTTATGCCTACCGAAACTCTTAAGCCCATTAATCAGAATTCAGTTAATAGGCTGGAATCCTCTTGAGGTATGTTCACTAGTACATTTTTTTTCACTTATCAATTGGCACACTGTACTTTATTATACACATGCTGTGATAGCATTCCATTTGCTTCTGTGTGCAATTGAGGGTTGGTTCTAATCTGTAAAGCCCTGTGTTATGTGGGGCTTCACTACTTTCGGGATCTGCCTTTATCCCTAGGCATCACTTTAATAACTGTTATCTATGGACTACAATGCATCTAATGGCTGTTCAATAGACTTGTATGTGGGGACTGGAATCTGAGTGTTTATGGTGAAGGGTTTCCAACTGGAATTTTCTGTCTGTGGGGGGGCGGTCTGCCAGAACATGAGTTTGCAGGTGTCAATGAACAGTGCAAGAGTTAGGTCAAATATGGTTTGAGTGTGAATCATTTTGGTATATATTCTAATAAAATAGTTAAAGGTGTGGAATGGTACAGTAATACTTTCTCCTGTCATGCCTTACAATGGGTACATTAAAAAATCAGTAAAGATGTATTGTGTTACCCTCGTATTTGAAAAGTCTGGCAGGGATTTTCAAAGAAGACCTAACTCATCGAACTCCCTGAGTTTTTTTTTGTTTTTTTTAATGAGATCACACATCTGATTGATGAAGGTAGTAACGTTGTTGTAATGTACTTAAACTTCTGTAAAGTGTTTGACTTGGTACCCTGTGACATTTTTGAGTGCAAAACAAGAACAGTATAAAATTAAGATTACCCACATTACATTGATTAAAAACGAATAGATGTCAAAATGTAATTGCAAATAGGAAATTCTCAAGCAAGTGTGTTAGTAGGGATCGCTTGGTCCTACACTATTTGACATTTTTATCAATAACCTGGAAATAAAAATAAAATAAAATATTTATAGGATGGGGGACTCTATTGTGAGAAGCAGACACTGAAAAAAATTGGGCAGTCTTGGTGGATAATCAGCTGAACTGAGCTCCTAATGCAATTGTGTGGCCAAAAGGGCTAATGCAGTACTTAAGTGTATCAAGGAACCTGAGGGGGAGCAGAGTGGTTATTTTACCTCTGTATTTGGCACTGGTGCGACAGTTGTTAGAATACTGTATCCAGTTTTGATGCCCACATTTCAAGAAGGATGTTGATAAACTGGAGAGAGTTCAAGACATGCCTTATAGTGATAGGTTCAAGAATCTCTATTTATTTAGCTTAAATAAAAGGTTAAGGGGTGAGTTGATTACAGTTTGTAAGTATCTACATGCAAAAAAAAAAAAAGGCTTTTCAATTTAGTAGAGAAAGATACAGCGCAATCCAATGACTGGAAGTTGAAGCTAGACAAATTTAAATGAGGTAATTTTTGACAGCGTAACCATTGGAACAATTTACCAAGGGTAGTGGGATTCCCTATCATTGGCAGTTTTCCAATCTTTATTTTGTTTTACTAAAAGATATGCTCTAGCAATTATTTTTTGAAAAGTTCTGTGTCCCCTGATATACAGAAAGCCAGACTTGGATGATCACAGGCATTGTGATCTACAAAGAATTCAACATTTTAATCCTAATTTTCTTCCTAGTCTTCTTGCTTAGCCATTGCACCTTCTGCCTTTGCAGCCAGCATCTTTTCTTATCTATCTTTTTGGTCTTACTCTGTTGTTCAGATAGTTCTTCATAAAGTGAAAGATCCTTTTTTTGTATTTTGCCCCTGATGTTCTGGGAGGGAATTGACATTGGGAAATCCATCAGTGAAAATACTTTGACAAAAATGCCTTTATGTGAGTCCTCAGTGGCCCGATGCCTCTCACTGATTGTTTTTGTTAAGCAGAGTTTCATAGATCTGAGTGAGATGCCCTGGTTCAGAGAGATAAAAGAATTTAGCGATGCCAAAAATTTGCCTCAATCCAAGAGAAATGATGACCCTGATCAAACAATTTTGCCTACAGTCACTGAGAAAATTATTCTTCTTAAAATTACAGGTATGTTAAGACTGGCTCAATAGTGTTAACTATAAGATAGGCAATTCAATTTTTTGCTTTCTTGTTCAATTTAACCAGTATTATTTGGTTACTAATAATGGTAAAGTAAAGCTAGATTTCTTGTTGCTGTACATAATCTGTTATTTAACTCTTCAGGATGAGGCCATCGGGCTGTGGTGCAAAGCACGTTATAGTAGGGAGGTTGTCATTCAAACTGTAGATTTCTTTGAGAAAAGTGGAAAGGAGAAGGGGGTTGCCATATGAAAACGAACATCATAGCTATTGTAAACGACATGTTTAGTGTGACACTCTGACTTTCTGGTGGTGGCTGAGCCACAGAGAGATGTCGAGCCTACTAAAGCTTTGGCTAACCAACTTAGGGGTCTCAGTTCAGGAAGGTAAAGGCTTCTGCTTTACGAGTTGGATGGCCCTTTCTGCCATCAGTGACTCACCGAAGGATGTTGTGTTACACTGATAATAAAAGCAGGCAGTTTGATATCAAATAGGAAGCAGATATGACTGTTCTAGAACCATTTTTGTATGTTTTATTCTCACTGCCTTCCTTGTCCAGTGTTTATGTAGTGAAGTTAAAATGAAGTGCTATATCAAATATTTTCCTTTTCTAATTTAAGCAGTTAGTTCTTGAGACCCTTCATATTTTTTACATAATATTTGGTAAGGGTCTATGTATGTCTATAAATAAGGTATTCTGAATTATTAGACTCCTAAAGTCAGTAGAAAGTTGTATGTCATTGCAGATCACCACCTGTTGAATTAATCATTAATTACATAGGGTGCACAATATATTGTCTATATGTTTCATATGGCCCCTCATCATAGCATCTAGGTACCATGTACATAACTGAGTAGGAAGTATTTGTCTGTCAAAACCATACAGGCAAATGTACGTTTTTGAAGTGTACCTATGAATGTACAAACCTATTAATGTACAAGTATATACAAAATTAGCAGAACTCACTTGCAAAATGTGCTTTATATTCACTGAATACACTGATTCTTCAGACAAGTAGCTCCATTATGTGTATGGGTATATAAAGATTTGTATGTATTTACTAGTCTACATAAGGAATGAATTACTACTAAGGGCATTTCTGCTGTTCGGCGCATCCTAAGCTACACAGTGCAACCCTCGGGACAGATGAGGGAATGTCAGGCATAATCTAGGTTGCTTAAAATATATATTGAATGAGGAGCCGTGTATCTATAGCTGAGTCAGACCAACTTTCTGTTCTTTTATTTATTTATTTATTTTATTTATTTATTTTTAAGTCTCAGTTATGGAAATAACCTTGATAAAAAGAATGTCTCAATTGGCCAGTCTCTCTGTCTTAATTAGCCTCTTGAAATCAATCTACAATAGATAAGTTTGAATGGAGATATGAAGGGGTTGGACCAAACCCAAGAGGGAGTTCATTGTCTGAATCCAGAGATCCTCACAGTGCCTGCCACATATCATCTGTTGTCCTCACCCAGTATGGCTGTCCTTCTGGTCTAAAACTAGAATTGGGTGTTAGAATGTGAGAACCATGTGGGAGACTGAGTCAAGTAGTTGGAGAAATGACCCAAGTCAAGATTAGTATTCTTGGAATGAGTCAAATGAGATGGACTGGAGGTGGAAGACTGTAGAGACAATGATTTTGAGAAAGGAAAGCTGGTTTGGGTGTGTTGTCTGGATGTCAAAAAAAAAAAAAAAAAAAAAAAAAAAGTATTCCTTGATAAGTCTTTGATTGGATACCACCTGATGGAAGACCAGAAAAGAGGAGGACAACAGATGATATATAAGTAAACCATTAGAAAGACATTGCCATTATGGAAACTGACTATAAAGGAGGAAGAAATGTGGTATTAGACTGGTAGAAAGACTTGGTTTGCTTATGTATCACAAAGCACGAGAGCATCTAATGAGAAAATCTGCTTATGCTTATTTTAAAGATGAAGAATGAAGTAACATTATCTTTTGCATGGTGGAAACTTGTATGCAAATTAAGTATCTCCTGTTTTGAGTAACATTTTAAAACAAGCAATTAACTAACTACTTGTACATTTCTGAAATGTTTTTTTTTTTGCAGGCTTTGTAGAGCATGTGTGGGATCCTTTGTCAACTTCACAAACTGTCAATCTAGTTCAACTCTGCAAAAATATCTTTGAAGAACATTCTCTTTCCAAAAATGAATCCAGTAAAGCAAAACAGGTAAAAAAGCACTGTGCTGTTAGAGGCCAGAAAAAATGTTATGTTTTAAAGTCATAAATTTCATACTCTCCTACTCTTGCTGTATGCATTTATCGTATAATTCTAAAGTTGCTGGTATTTGATTAACCTTTGCAGGTCACTTGAAATAAGCAAAAATGCAAAGCTAAAATTTATGCTCTCAGATGTGCAAGTGTAGCTCCCTTTTAGTCTGTTGGAGATGTGTACATCTTTGGGCAGAAATTGGCTCTTGATACTAGAAAAATCATGACTACTTTTTAGTAAGAGGTTCATCATAATTGTAATCTTTTTGCTCTTCTTGAAGATGAATCTTCAGGAACTTTTAACTTTGAATTTGATTTTTTTTTTAAAGGAATTTACATACACAACTTTTAACTGTTTAAAATCTTAAGGATGCTTCAGAGCTTAAATCTGTTTCACTGGTTTAGAACTACACTAGTACTAAAGAAAAACTTTTAGAAAAGCGCATTCACTATGTGGCTTCCTTTCTAGAAGGATTTGAATTTATTAAAAATGGATAATCATTCTACTAGTGAAAAATCTCTCTGATGTTAAACATTTTTATAATTGTGCACTCTGAATTCATGATTCTCTACTCCAGTATGCTAGTTCCATTCCTATGTACATTCAAGGAATTTCACCATCACAAATTTGGTGAAATTGAGTAGAAAATCTGATCTTGAATATGAAAAGATATGTGTACTTGTCCGCCAGATCACTGCTTCGAAATTGCAGAAATCAAATACAGTAGTACCTTTTTCGACACATTTTTTGATGCTTTGGCTAAAGTCAGAAAAAGTAGAACTAATAATTTACTCATATTTTAATTTTGATAAAAGTGTAGAGAGATACTGTGTAAAGCTGTTAGCGGGTAGAAAAAAGTAACTATCTGTGGTATTGCTTATGATACAATTAGTTATGTAGAATTTTTCAGTTCTTCTATGTGATGAACCTATTGTTTAACCACCAGTTTCATTTTGTAGCTTATAAGCACGTAAGGATGGCCATACTGGGTCAAACCATAGTCCATCTTGGCCATGTTCAGAGACAGATAATGGGCAATACCAAAGCGTTATGGGAGGTGTACAGAATAGGGTGGTTATGGAGTGATTTACCCCTCCCTTGTACTTCTAGTTATAGACTATGTACAATCATTTTGCTAGTAAAATAACATACAGCAAATGGAATCATTTGGGGAAAATTAAATTATCTTGCAAAACGCCACAATGACAAATAGTCAAAGAGCATGGGAGTGTCAGTTAAAATTGCAACCAGCTGATGATGATAGCTAAGAAATATATAAAACAGGTGGCAACTGTTTTATTATAATTTATTATATAATATAATTTATTATAGACTATCACATTCATCTAAAGGGAAATGCTATCTATAAAATTATATCTTACACTATATCAGCTATCATTTAAATGTTTTTTTGTGGGGAGGGGGGCATTGATATGTCAATGAGAAATCTCCAACTTTTTTAATAGGATCTGGTAAACTCAATTGTTTCAAGAATGAAGAAGTCTGTAGAGGAAGATGTCTTTATTCCTCTGTATCCTAAAAGGTAAGGCTAATTTTATAAAATTACCAACACTTCATTGGAAGTGAGGGGTCAGTTTAAATATACAGTCAACATGAATTGCAAACTACTGGAATGGAAAGTTTCAGGAAAACTTCCTGAAATAGCTACAGTTTCTAGTGTGTGCTATGTCTTAATGAGTCAGGTTGGGGAGTGCTTACTCAATTTGGTGAGTAGTAACTCACAGAAGCAGTCCTTTTATTAAAGGAATTGAAATCCGTGGGACTTCTCCTGTGACTAAGTGCTCCACAATGTACTAGCTCCTCAGTCTGGCCCTATGTATTAATTGGTGATTGTTAAAAGGATGCTTTGGCCCAGCTGTCCTGTATTTCCCCTTTGATTCATCTCCTCCTCACATTCATGAATTTGTTACTGTTTCCCTTCAGTCTTTTCACTGTAAAGAAAAATACTCAGTTGTTTTTTTAATTTGCTTAATCCGATTTCCTTTATCAGATTTGTTTATCACTATTTGGAATGAATGGAAATCTTTTTAGGAGAGACCCAGGAGTGGAAATTAGGATAATGTTGGAGAACATGCATTGCAAAAACTGATATAGGAAGCTTGTAGAGTATCTGTCCTCTGTCTGTCTGGCTCTGTACAGTGCTGGGTCAGTCTGATATCAAGTGTGACTAAGTGTTTTCAGTTGCTACTTTTAGTAGGGACTATCAAGAGACTAGTGGTGGGTTCCAGATATAAAGTTAGGTCTCAGCTCTGTTATGGATCTTCTAGTTGTGTCCCTCTTAATTTCAGTTCTCAATCAATAAACATCCTTCAGTACAGTAACTCCTCACTTAAAGACTTTAAGTGAAACGATGTTAAGTGAATCCAATTTCCCCATAAGAATGTATGTAAATAGAGAGGGGGGTCTAGGTTGCTGGGGATTTTTTTACCATACAGTACAGTACTATAGTGGGGAGGTTCCCCCACCTTACATGACACAGGCACAGTCCACTGGCACTGCAGACAATGAGGCAAGGAGGCTGAACGTGTTGTAGGCTAGGAGAAGCATGTTGTGCAGTGGCAACTTCCCCTACTCTGCAAGCACCAGGGGTGGGGGGCTCAACCCTTGGCCCACTCACTACACCCCTTCCCCCAAGACCCCACCCTTAGCTCGGCCCTCTTCCACACCCACTATTCCTCTTTTACTCTATGCCTCATCCTCCCTCCTTCCCCTTCCCTCCCCGCCTCCTGCCCTCAGCAATCAGCTGATTTGTGGCACCCAGGAGTGGTGAGGACACTGCACACAAGCTCCCCCTCCCTTCCTCCCCTGCTTGCTCCCCGCGGCAAGCCAGCTGATTGCCGGGCAGGGGAGGAGTGGGGGAGGTGCGCTGCCTGCAGCAATCAGTTGGTTTGAGGGTTCAGAAGGGAGGGGGAAGGAGGAAAGACTTGGTGCACAGCCTCCTCCTACTCGTGACAGTCAGCTGTTTTGTGGTGTTGAAGGCAGGGGAGGGGGAGCAGTTGATTGCTGCGGGCAGGAGGCGGGGGAAGGAGGAGGAAGGTGCTGATCCACAGGGTTTCCCAGTGGGCGGGAGGCGCGGTGGGGGGTCGGGAGGCTGCCCACTGTGGACAAAACAAGCAGCCCAACAATGTTCTAGCGAAACATTGCACAACTTTAAATGGAGCATGTTCTGTAATTGAGCAGGGACCTAAGAGCAAAACAACGTTAAGTGCGGAGTTTGGCTGGATATGTTTTCTAAACAGAAATCATGAAAATGTTTTACCAATTTCCTGTTTATACTTTCCATGACCAGTTCTGTGGAAGACCGAATGTCGCCACAGTCAAAGTTCCAAGAAAGACAGTTTTGGTCAGCTGTAAAGGTAAGCAAGAGAGGTACCTAATTTCTTCCTGAAAAATCATTTGGGCTAAAATACTTCATGCTTGATCTCAGCTAAGAAATATATATTCAGGGAGTTTTGATATCCTGGGGATAGTGCATTGTACTGGGAAGGATATACAAAGTCCTCAATAAGAAATAAGAGAAATCATAGAAATGTAGGGCTGGAAAGGACTTTATAGATCATCTGGTCCAGTTCCCTGCACTGAAACAGGGTAAAGTACTATTTCTAGAGTAGACCACTCCTGACATGGGTTTCTCTAGCCTGTTGTTTAAGAGCTCCAGTGATGGAGATTCCACAAGATAACTTTTGTTTCAGTGCTTAACTACACTTACACTTAGGAAGCTTTTCCTAACGTCTAAGCTAAATCTCCCTTGCTGCAATTTAAATCCATTACTTCTGGTTCTGTCCTCAGTGGTTAAGGAGAACAATTTACCACCCATTTCTTTATAACAACTTTTTATGTACTTGAAGACTTAGCATATTCCCCCTTGGTCTTTCTCTTCTCCAGACTAAACAAACCCATTTTTTTTCAGTTTCCTCATAGGTCACGTTTTCTAGACCTTAAGTCATTTTTGTTGCTCTCTTCTGGACTTTCTCAAGTTCATCCACATCTTTCCCAAAGAGTGGTATCCCGAACTGGACACAGTACTTTAATTGAGGCTTTATCAGCTGAGTACAATAAAGAATTACTTCTTATGTCTTGTTTTCAGTTCTCATCCTGCTAAAAAGTCCCAGAATGATGTTTGCTTTTTCCCCCCAGCAGTATTTCATTGTTGTCATATTTTGTTTGTGATCCACTGTAGCCTCCAGATCCTTCCCCTAGGCAATCATTTCCCATTTTGTATTTATGCAATTGATTATTCCTCTTTAAGTGGAGTACTTTGCATTTGTCCTTATTGTATTTAATCCTATTTATTTCAGACTATTTCTCCAGTTTGTCAAGATCATTGTGTTGGTCCTGCTTTTGAGCCAGTTGGACTAGATGTCCCCCTGAGGTCTCTTCCAACCCTAATCTTCTATGATTCCATAATTTTGAATTCTAATCCTGTCCTCCTAAACACTTGCAACCCCTTTCATCTTGGTATTGTCTGCAAATTTTATAAATGTCGCTGTCATTTTTCAAATAATTTATGAAGACATTAAATAGAACCAGACCCAGGGACAGATTCCTGCAAGACCACATTTAATATGCTCTTCTCGTTTCACTATGAATCATTTATAACTACTCTGAGTACAGTTTTCTGACCAGTTATGCATGCACAATTGTAGTAGGTTAATCTAGGCTGTGTTTCCCTATTTTGTTTAAGTAAGGTTTTTGATACTAAATTTGAGCTATATCACATCTACTGCTTCCCTGTATCCACAAGGCTTGTTGTTCTTTAGCAGGGTATCAGGTTGGTATGACGTGGTTCGTCCTTAACAAATCCATGTTGACTGTTCCTTATCACCTTACTGTTTTCTAGGTGCCTACAAATTGTTTTTGCTTTATTATCTTTCTAAGTACCAAAGTTAAGATGATTGGTCTATAACTTCCTGGGTTGTTCTGATTCCCCTTGTTATAGATAGGTACTATATTTACACTATCCCTGTCCTCTGGGATCTCTCCCATCCTCCATGAGTTTCCAAAGATAATCACTAATGGCTCAGAGTTTTTTCCTCTGCCCAATCCTTAAGTATTCTAGGATGTATTTTGTCAGGCCTTGCTGATTTTGAAGACATCTGACTTGTCTAAGTCAATCTTTAACTTGTTTTTCCCCCTGTTTTAGCCTTCAGTTCTTTCCCATTTACACTGATGTTCTGCATTTGTCTTTCCTCCATTGAGTAATGGGCCTACCCTGTCCTTGGTATTCCTCTTGCTTTTAATGTTTTTGTAAAATATTTTTTTTGTTATCCTTTTGTCCCTACCTAGTTTAATCTCGTTTTGTGCCTTAGCCTGTGTACATGCTTGTGTTGTGTTTTTTTACATTCATCCTTTGTAGTTTTGATCTCATTTCCACTTTTTGTATTTCCTGTTTTTGTTTCAGGAGTGTGTGCTCTTCAAAGATAATTGGTTGTGAAATAATGGTTCTAAATGTGCTGTCCTTAGAATGTACTTATCCATTTGTGTAAATGGATGGATGATCCTCCCCATCTCATCCCAGACAAGGGCCAACCCTGCATATTTCCTCTTTCCATCACTTGCTTCAAAAGCCCACTTGAGAGGGTCAACAAGATTTGGTGGCCTTTGGACTGTGTGCACCGTGTCAGTTTCCAAGCCCTTTCCCTCTGCTGACTGCACTGCACTTCTGGGGCTCCGTACCCCAGCACACCACATCAATGTATTTTCTTAATATAAAAAGATTGAATTTCCCTCAACTCGAATTTGGGCCTGTATGTGGTCCCATAAAAATGTGTAACCAAAGTGTTACATTATGGTTTTATACTTCAGTTTACCTCCTATCATCAAGTGTGTGCATTCTAAGCCTCTTTATCATTTCAGCTGCTGTCTAATATTCTTCTTTGGGATGGGATCATACAAGAAGATACACTACATGAGTTAGGACTAGGCAAGCTGCTGAATCGATATCTCCTTCTGATACTCCTTAATGCACCACCTGGACCAGATAATGTGGAGAAGTGCAACAAGGTAAAAATTGTATACAGGAAAAAGGCTTATATTGAAGAGAGTTTCCATGATAGAGATCAGTGTCTGAAGATAAAATAAGTAACAAACATGTCTATAGCTTTTCAGATAACTAATCTCTTGATGGTTTTAGAAAGGTACAGTCAAAATATTCAGGCCTGAAACTTGGAAACTATTACAGTCCAATGGAAAATATCTTTTTTGGATCCCAAGGGTGAAATCCTCGGCCCCATTGAAATCAGTTTAACCATTGATTTCATTGGAGCCAAGATTTCACTCTCTATGTATCTTTATAAAAAATCTAAGTGTGAGCTGGTCATGCTTGGCTAGATCACCCAGCTACAATTAGCCTGTAGTGATATGAAGACTCACTGCTAAGGCGCCTCCTGCTGGTAATCCTGAGAATTAGCTTTTTTTGCAGAGTATGGAACGCCCTCCGCAGGCCTAGGTCTTGCCTGCTGTTGGCCCCATGTATGTCCCCTTGTCCTGGGCTTCTGCCCCAGCTGTACTCCCACACTTTGGGCCTCCCCTCCCAGGGGAACCCCCAACCCTCTAAACCTACCTTGCCTCAGTGGCTGCTGCCAGTCATCATCTAACCCCCACTCACGGGGGGTAGTCTGTAATGGCCACTCATCATTGGCAAGGGGTTAGGACCTGCTGGCTTTCCCTATCCCCGGGCTGCCTCTCTGCAGCCCCAGTACCTTTCATAGGCCTTCAACAAGGCCTGCAGCCTGGGGGTTTGCCAGGCTGGAGCTCCCCAGCTCCCTTTGCCCTTCCCCCAACACTGCTCTGCTTCAGGTACCTTGCTCCCAGGCAGCTAGCCCTTCCCACTCCAGCGCTAGAGTGAGACTCCTCTTAGCTCCTGGCTCACAGACCCTTTATAGGGCTCGCTGTGGCCTGATTGGGCTGGCCACAGCTGTGCCTGCTTCTGCAATCAGCCTAGCTTTTTCTTTTTAGCCCATGCCTACTGGAGTTGGGCAGCCACCCCACTACCTAGCCATTTAACTTACACAATGTTGGTAATGTTTCAAAGTCCATTGAAGAATGGAAAGACCTCCGTGGAATTCCTTCAAGTCTGGTTCAGGCCCACTACTCACAAAGTTGTATGCTTTCTTGGGGCAATAGATTATGCTAATGCATAGAGAGATTTGGTGAAACAAAAGTCGCATTGGGTTTAAGAATCCAGAAAATGTCAGTGTTTGACTTCAAAGTAGATCTTCACACCATTGAGAGGATGGAAATCCTGGGTTTTTGCTTTCAAGTGTTACAAAGAGTGGAGGGTAAAATAAACAATTTCTAAAAAAGAATACTGTCGATTTAATGATTTAATCCCTTGGTCCAGAATAAGTATTTTCATAATGCTGGTTGTTTAATGTAAATTCAGTGGCTGGAGTTGTCTATCTCTAGCCACAAAATAACTTATCAATGAACCTCTTGGTACTGAGGATGAAGGTGGTGGCTTCTTTGAATTGGGCAGATTCTAACTCCTTGACCTGAGAGATTAATGCAAGTTAATGTATGCCTATTTGCTCTACAGGTTAGCAATTCAAATTAGCAATAACTAATGGTGTATTCTGCTGGCTAGATTGTTAGAGGGCTTTCCCTTCACCCTCTCCACTGATTCTTGTCGCACACAAAGCAGAAACCAGAAGTTTGAAGTGTGGACGATGCAATGTTTATTGGGGTTAGTTTCCAGCAAATGTGTTCCATACTCTGATAATGCAGTGTTTTGTCCCCCCATCCTCAGGAGGCATAATTATACCTGCAATGCACGTCCACAGTCCCATCCCTTAGAACTTAGGGTCACTTTCCATTTTGGCTCGGGGTCTTAGTCCCACCTCTTCTGTATGCCATAGAAGGGGTAAGGAGTAAAATCAGGGACGAGCATTTGTAGTCAGTCTTGTAGTGTTTAATATAATTCATCGCCTCTTTTCTCCCCCCCCCCCCCCTTACCCAAGTTCGTTTGCCCCTTCTGCCTGGTTGCTTGATTTTTGCCTCAACCCCTATCCAAGGCAATCTTAAAGTGTTACTGGGAGCACACTTTAACTGTTCTTATCTGTTCCCATTGTACTAACAAATCCATCTGAAAAGAGAGAAGCAACATCAGTGTCTTTGTCCTTTGTTTACACGTTAGTATAAGAGTATCAAAAAGTCAAACCCAAAATTCTATTCCAGGCTCACACAGACCTATATACTAACATAGATAAAATTATGTCTATAGGCAGTCTTTTTAATATGCATACAAGCATCAGAAGCAAAATGAAAGGTGTAAAAAGGTGTGTAATAAGTTTTTCTCAGTCATTTTTGTATTATGGTTGATATTCCTTACACAGAAACACAAAAACCTTTAGAATAAACATCAGCTTATAAATTAGTGAATCTGCTGAGTATGCCAAGACTAACAATACTCCATTGAAGTGATATCTGGCTTTACATCTGTCCCATCTTTTTATTAATTACAATAATGGAGCCAATTAATGGAGAAATAAGAAGTGTGAGTTAATGTATTTAAGGATTGTCTAATCTTTTCCAAATGTTTTAATGGAACAGGTAGTTGCATGTCTCCCAGAAAGATGGTTCAAAGAGCTTAAAAACGGATCAACTCTCCCTCAGTTGGCAAACTTTAGCCAACATTTGTTGCAAAGCGCACATACACTGCACAAGAATAACTGCAGGTAATCTGGCTTTTTTTAAAAAAAATTAATTACTTCTACATATACTGTGTGTCATGTTAACTTTTTTGTGTTTTTATATTTACATGGTACACTTCAAAAGGAGTCTTGTAGTAGTATATATATATATTGATCTTTTCATAATAATGCATTTCCATTTGAGAGATATGGAAGGATTGTAAATCAAAAGCAAATTAAAAATCTTGTAATGGACACACAAGAATAATGGAAAGGGTCTATGTTACATACTATTGGTAGCAGTGTACAGACATGTGACATCCTATATTACATCATTCCTATAACCCTGGTCCCTCTGTTTCTAGAAAATTGAGGAAATAATCCTATAATGTTGTTCCTAAAAGAGGTTGGATATCTGTTGTGATTCTCTGTGTCCTGCACGCTGAGTTGTGTTATTAGTGCTTGCTTTATATAAGGAATTAAATTATTAAAATATGGAATATCTAATCAGATTATTTTAAAATTCATAAAACGTGATCTAATAGAAATGGAAGATAGAGATTTGTTAGCTTTTCCTGCCCAGCCTTTGGACACTGGAGTGGGGAGGGATAGCTCAGTGGTTTGAGCGTTGGCCTGCTAAACCCAGGGTTGGGAGTTCAATCCTTGAGGGGGGCATTTAGGGATATGGGGTAAAATGGGATTGGTCCTGTGGGGGTTGGACTAGATGATCTCCTGAAGTCCCTTCCAACTCCAGAATTCTATGATTTTATGAATATAACCAATCACCATAGCCCAGGATCATTTTCATTCATTTCAAGGATAGTTTCTTATCTGCATTTTAAAAATTCACACACAAACTATATGGGGGTCAGACACTTGAATATTGTACATTTTCCTTCACTTTTTTAGTGATGAAACAAGAAACCTGATTCTTCTGTTGGTGAAAGTCAACGCCTTGCATGTTGCAGAGGACTTCGTTGAGGAATATAAACTGGAACACCTGAAATCTATTGTCCGAAAGCAGAATTCCAGCGAAAGGACTAAAATATAAAATTTAAATTTCTGTAGCCATTTTGGGGTTGATTTAAAGCAAGATAAAGATCAAGCTAAAATACTGTTGAAAGTTTCATATGGACAATGCAACTGATGACTTAGGGCTGCCCTTTCTTTATTCTGCCTTGTTGAGCCTGGATATTTCATGGGACTTAAAGGCCCTGCAAGTAATAGGCTTATAGTTTTGCGTTTCTTGTGCACCCAAAATTGAGGGCAGTGAATGCAAAATCTTGTCCAGTGCATGTTGCACTGGTTGGCATCAAGTTAATTGAAGATGAAATGGTAATCTTAATTCCTGAATGACCTTGCTTTTGCTGGATTTAATTCAAACAGAAGAAATGTTTTAGTTCCAACCACAGGGGAGATAATGTTTTATTCCTACTTAAAGGATAGTGAAAAGATCTGAAAAATGTCTCTCAGAATTGGTATACTATAAGTAAACAATCTTGTGTAGAATTTCCAGTCTTGAACTGTGATCTCAGTATTGTGTAATATCTCTCTCTATCTCAGGGAGAATACTAGGTCCCTTCTCTGGTGAGATTCCAGTGAGCATCTTCATGGAGATCTGTGGGAGAGTTAGTCCTGCAGGGTTTCAATTGAATAATAGCAATAGAATAACAGGGACAGCTGAAATAGAAAACTAGGGATAACAGGCACCTGTCATTTGCACACTAGGTATAATATAAACACTGGTAACATCACAATGCAAGGATGGCATCCACTGTATGTTCTTGTCTTTATAATTCAGATGCTGATGTGGATTGTGCTAAAGTGTTTGTGGGCCTGGGCTCACCTCTGGTATTTTTCATCAAAGTTTCTTTTTACTGATCATACACACTTCAGTTGTGGGCAGTGAGATGCATGAGTCATTTAGTGTAGCAACTTCAGAAATTCTTTTAATGTGAATTTTTCACATTGTTTTCAGAAATCTGACTAGTGTCTGAAAGTCTTGCTGATTGCTGTTTTTGCTCTCCCCTGATGTGTACATACAATCTATTGTAAAATATTCTGTGTTTTAAAGAGAGAATTTTGAATATACATAACAAAAGTAATCTGCCATGGAATTGAAAGAGAATTGGTTATAGAAGTCCAGAGCGTGACAAGTTTTTTTTTGATGCAGTCATTTGTATCTGCATTTCCCCAAATGGTATTAAATATGTAATACTTGGTTTTTTTATAATAGATTTTCTTCCCTGTGGACATGCTTTTACAGTTTTTTTAAAACTGTGTATTTTTATTTTTGTACAGTAAATGAATATCAATTGTAAATTTCTAGGTACTATTTTTTATCTTGATTGTTTAACTCTTTTATACAAATGGGCTTCATAAAATAAAATTTAGTCTTGCATTTAGTTTCATATATAAACAAGAATTAATATCCATTCTGGGTATTAATTGTATTTAATGTACATGATTTAAGCAACATATCTCTAGAATGTGCAGAGTCTACAAAATGGTACACAGTTTCAAGACCATATTTTGCTATGATTACTATAATCAACTTACTAATGATGGGAAGATATTGTGCAGCAATTGATAACATATATTTTTTAAATAAAGATTTTTATTTTTTTTTTTACCAGCAGGACCTATGAAATTAGGCAATAGCTAATCAATATAAGCATGTAATTTGCCCTCCTTGCCTTCCCTCCATATTTGTTGGTATGTTGTCTCAAATTAGACAATTCTTTGGGGAATGAGCACCTAGCACAATGGACCCTTGATAATGTAGATGATGTTGCACTAAATGTAACATCCTTCAATGTCATTATTAACTTTATGTTCCTGGATGGTGTTGGAGGTGCTATTTTGGATGATATAAAAGATGGTGGTCATTAGAGGTTAAAGAACGGATCAGATGTATGGCAAGAGTAAGGGGATAAATTCATGGCCAGGATAAATTCGTTTGTGTTACTGAATTCTGCATGCTTCAGTTTTCCCTGAAGTTTCAGTTGCCTATCTAAGTTGTCCTCTAATAATAGAGCTGTGAAACAGTACAGCTGTTTCACCAGAACACTGCTCCTACTGAAGTGTAGCTGATGTGACAAGCATATGTGCCTGCATTTTGTACAGCCCAAGGCTAATGTGTACTTACTAAAATGGCCTTTTAAAAACGTGTCTGGTTTTTGCAATCCTAAAAATACTAAGTTTCTGCTTAGTGTATTTTGTACCAAAAGCTTTCAACCACTTGACAGACGCCTACATTTCCCACTGTTTTTGACAAGCCATGTGACACTTTCAGAATTGTCGGTTTCCCAGTGTACAGAAAGCTTATTGTAAACTCAAGCCTATCCTATAGGTTGCAATGGGGAAGGGTAAAATAGCTGCTGTTAAAAGTGTAAAACTCCAATCCATCCTCCCTTTTAAAAATTGTAATCTAGGCATTTGTGTGGTCTTATCCTTCCTACTATCAACTTTAACTACATCTCTTCTCCCGCTGTGGTGTTAACTAAAAGGAGTAGCTAGTTGCTTGGTTACATTCAGTGTTCTTAAAAATGATTGAGACCCAATAAGCAACCATAGCTAAATTTATTGTCCAAAGACAAAGCAGTACACTATGAAAAAGAGACATGCAAGCCCTCCTTATGTCTCAGCATGTTTTTACATGGAAGGTATGTTGCAAAGATGCACATTTCCACTAGAAGTATTTATACTGTGATTTTTTACAAGCTACAAAACTCTTTACATGTCACTAAAATCCAATCCACCAGTTTGTAAAGGGCAGCTCTTTGTTTTGTTCTATACCTTCCTTACCTCTGTTTTGGACACTACATTCCAAACCAGTTGGGCATAGCGATACATCCACTCTGTGCTAGGACGTACCATTCACGGATCCTCGTTTTAGAAAATATGAAGCCTGACAATGTTAAAGCTGACGCCAGCTTTGCAAAATTTGGGGGGATACTTGACATGAGTGAACATAAGTGGCAGAAGATCATAGGTGGATTTAACTTCAAAACACATATCTAATACACATATTTAACTTCAAAACACATATCTAATACACATATTTAACTTCAAAACACATATCTAATAGTAATACCATGCTGTGACATTCCCCAGGGTGACCGGACAACTGAACAGCTGTGTCCCCTCAATATTCCAGTCTGATGCGCCTTTTATCCTGCTTTGCTGTGGGAACAACCACTACTGGCCAGTGACCCATACAGCTACTAGCATGCAAAATCCTATTGTGACATTCCCAGCTATATTGCATAAATGCTCTGGCTAGCCACTCATGACTTAGGGCATGTCTTCACTACCACTTTAAATCGATGTTAACGACGTTAGGTCGAAGTAAACGTGTACCTGTCTTCACATACATGCCCTTAACGTCGATGTAAAGGGCCTTAAAGATCGATCTTGGCACTCCAGCCTAACCAGTGGCATAAGGCTAATCTCGACGTTCCAAGCTCGACCGTGGGCTAGTGAAGACGGAACCCGACATTAATAGCCTCCAGAGGCTGTCCCACAATGCTCCATTCTGACCGCTCTGGACTGCCTCACTACTGCTCCACTGTGACCGCTCTGCACTGCACTCTGAACTCGCTGCTCTGGCCAGGTAGATAAGACCCGGGAACATTTGAATGCCATTTCCTGTTTGGTCAGCGTGGCCAGCTCACCTGAACTGATCAGTCGCCATTCAGAGCAATCAGCACTAGCCGCCATGCAGAGCTCAGCATCACAGGAATCCATGATGAGCTCATCTACCCTGGAGACCAGCCAGAGGAGAAGAGCTCCAGCATGGTCCACTCGTGAGGTGCTGGATCTCATCGCTATCTGGGGAGAGGAATCTGTGATGTTGGAACTACGAAACAACAAACGGAATGCCAACACCTACGGAAGAGTCTCCAAGGCCATGCTGGAAAGGGGCCACAACAGGGACACCACACAGTGCCGCGTGAAAATTAAGGAGCTGCGGCAATCTTTCCAGAAAGCCAAGGAGGCAAATGGGCGATCAGGGGGCGCGCCACGGACATGCAGGTTCTACAATGAACTAAATGCCATAATGGGGGGCGCCCCCACCACCATCGCGCCGGTGTGCGTGGACTCCACCGATGGGATCATCGTCAGGGAGGAGACTGATTCCGAGGAGGACGAGCATGAAGAAGAAAATCTCACGGAGCAGCAGGAGCCCAGCGGAGAACCCGTGTACCCAGAGAGCCAGGAGCTGTTTGTCACCCTGGAGCCAGTACCCTCCCAAGCCTCCCAGGGGGGTAAGTGTTTCTTTTTTAAGGGATTACATGACGCGTGATTTTGTAAAGGAAGCATTTATTAATGAGTAACTTGCCCTAAGGACTTAGCGTGCTTTCATTGCTGGTCAATTTCTACTCAAAGAGTTTGTCAATATACTCCGGGATTGACCATAAGTCCTCCGCGGACATTTCAATGAAGCTCTCCAGGAGGTAGCGATGAATCCAGCGCAGCAGATTTCTGGGGAGAGCTGCCTTATCTGGTCCCCCGTGATAGGACACCAACCCACGCCACGAAAGTAGTAGGTTGTCTGGTATCATTGAGCAGGCTAGCATTGCGGCGTATGGACCAGGACTTTGCATGGACTCAAGGAGCATGCGCTCCCTATCTCTCCGAGAAATTCTCAGCAAAGTGATGTCATTCAGGGTTGCCTGTTTGAGATACGGACTGCAATTAGTCGGGAGATAAAGAGTCCCAGCTGCAAAGTACTCTTTTCTGCTGAGGACCGACGAACCGAGCACCCCCCCCCCCCACGAACGCTGACCGCCCCCCCCCAGCCCGTAGCGTTAGCTGGCAGGGAATCCGAGCCGTCTGCACGCGGTCTGAAGAGCCCCAAAAAGACCTTAGCCCTTAGCGAGAGATTTTTTGGCATTTGCTTTGCAGTTTGCGGTTTCAGTGGGAGCCAGCCACGCGGTGGGGGGAAGGGGGCGGGGTTACTCTACAGTATGCAGGCGCCACTTTTAACTTACCATGGCCGGCTGCACGGTGATTTCAGAAGCCGTCTTGGGCTGAGGCACGCATATGTGTCTGAGATGCTCTGAATTTTCTGAGAGCTTGTCAGTCAGTTTTAGGTGTACAACATGACCTTGTACAGAAATCATATCAGGCCTCTGAATACTGAGGTTGCAAATGGAATACTACTCCCATTGTGTACAGTCCGAGACTGCCTCCTAACCTTGAATGTATCTGTCTCATAACTTTCAAACTTTCTTTTCCCACACTTGCCCACAGATGAACAACAAGTATCTCACAACCCCCCTGCCTCCTCATCACGCCGTGCACCGCAGATAAGAAAGCGTAAAAAGAAAACGCGAACGCGCGATGAGATGTTTACTGAACTCGTGGAGAACTCGCGCGCTGAGGCAGCCCGCCAGACGGACTGGAGGGAAAGAATGATAGAGGCAAGGGATCGAGAGATTCAGGCAAGGGATCGAGAGATTCAGGCAAGGGATCGAGAGAGAGAGGCAAGGGATCGAGAGAGAGAGGCAAGGGATCGAGAGAGGCAGGAATGGAGAGCCGCTGAACAAAAGAGGGTAGAACGTGAGGAAAGACGCATGGATGCTTTCCTCCGCATAATGGAGGACCAGAGCGACATGCTGCGATCTCTGGTGGAGCTGCAGCATGACCAAAGACCACCTCTGCAGCCCCTGTGTAACCACCTCCCCCCCTCCCCAACTCCCATAGCTTCCCCACCCAGACGCGGGTTGAGAACACGGGGGGGCAAGCTCCGTGGGCCGCTCCACTCTACCCCACAAGCCAGCAGAAGCAGCAGCAGCAGCAGGCTGACATTCTCGGAACACTTTTGAAAGCTGCTGAGTCTTGCCAACCCCTCCTCTCCACCCCCCCCTCCTTTGCCCGCTCCTCCCCACTGCGACTGCCGGTTTCCCTCCAGGATACCAGGACAGTGATCCCCTGTATTTGTATTTCCGAGTAACCAATAAAGGAACCATGATTTTTCAAACAGTGATTTTATTTTCTCTGCAAGCATGGGGAGGGAGGAGGGAAAGCATGGGGAGGGGGGAGGTAAAGCATGGGGAGGGGGGAGGGAAAGAGGGTTCAAGGGCAGGAGGCTTACAGCACAGCAAGGGAGCAGATTCTCAAACGCCATCTCGGGCACTGATAAAACTGTCTTTCAAGGCGTCCCTGAGGCGCAGGGCCTCACGGTGGGCTCTTTTACTTTCCCTGCTGTGTGGCTGCTCATAAGTAGCAGAAAGTAAATTTGCCTCTGCCTCCCAGCCCGCCATAAACGTTTCCCCCTTGCTCTCACAGATATTGTGGAGCACAGAGCAAGCAGCAATAACAATGGGGATATTTCTCTCGCGGATGTCTGAGCGAATCAGTAAGGAACGCCATCTCCCCTTCAAGCGGCCAAATGCACATTCTACGGCCATTCTGCACTTGCTCAGCCTGTAGTTGAACAGCTCCTGACCCCTGTCCAGGGCTCCTGTGTAGGGCTTCATAAGCCAGGGCATTAGGGGGTAGGCTGGGTCCCCAATGATCACGATCGGCATTTCGACCCCCCCCACGGAAATTTTCTGGTCGGGGAAGAAAGTGCCTTGCTGCAGCTGTCTAAAAACCCTAGAGTTCCTGAACACTCGAGCGTCATGAAGCTTTCCCGGCCACCCCACGTACAGGTCGGTGAAACGTCCCTTGTGGTCAACCACTGCTTGCATGACCATTGAGTAATATCCCTTCCGGTTTCTGTACTCGGCGGCCTCGTGGTCCGGTGCCAGGATAGGGATATGAGTCCCATCTATAGCCCCACCACAGTTAGGGAATCCCATGGCGGCAAAGCCATCTATTGTGGCTTGCAGGTTTCCGAGGTTTATAACCCGGTGTAGCAGCCGCTCGACGATTGCCCTGCTTACTTGCATCACAGCAAAGCCCACTGTAGACCTACCCACCCCAAACTGATTCGCGACTGACCGGTAGCTGTCTGGCGTTGCAAGCTTCCAGAGGGCTATCGCCACTCGCTTCTCCACTGTAAGGGCCGCTCTCATTTTGGTATTCCTGCGCTGGAGGGCCGGGGACAGCAAGTCACAAAGTTCCATGAAGGTGCCCTTTCGCATGCGGAAGTTTCTGAGCCACTGGGAGTCATCCCAGACCCGCAGCACTATGCGGTCCCACCAGTCCGTGCTTGTTTCCCTGGCCCAGAATCGGCGTTCGATGGCATGAGCCTGCCCCATTGCCACCATTTTTGACAGATTGTCAGTCGCCCTACTTGCAAAAACGGCAGTGTCCCTGTCGTCCCCGCTGTGCACGTCAGTGTCCCTGTCGTCCCCGCTGTGCACGTCAGTGTCCCTGTCGTCCCCGCTGTCCTCGTCCATCTCCTCCTCACTGTCATCGGGTTCCAGAAAGCACGGTTCTCCCCGGATCGCATTCCTCCTCTGCAGACGGTGCAGCAGGAACTCAGCAACCGTGATCGAGGTCCTCACAACAGCCATTACTGCAGCCGTGGTGTCAGCGGGCTCCATGCTTGCAATGCTATGGCGTTAGTTCGGCGGAGAAAGGGCGCGAATTATGGGATGCCTACCCACAGGGCACCGCTTGTAATGGGGGTGGGCGGCGCGGAAAAAGGGCGCGAAATTTGGAAATGCCTACCCACAATGCTGCACTCGAAATGGTGCCTGCTGGGGGATCAGGGAACTGTGGGATAGGTACCCAGAGTGCAACGCATGTCATGTCGACGCCTGCAAAAGTTTTGCAGACAGACACTGTCGACTTGCTGTGCTTAGCTGTGCGTAGTGAAGACACACAACATCGACTGTATACCGTCGCGTTCACAAGATCGACATAAAGGAAATCGAACTACTGCTGTAGTGAAGACATACCCTTACATACAGGAGACACCAGCGTAGTCTGAATCCCAGACCTTTCCTTGCATCTTGTATTGCCAACACCTCCTGGACAATACAAGCTCATAGAAAGTGTCATTTCATCAATGGAAAATTCTATGCAGACATCTCAAGTGAAGGTTCCCAAACACTTCAATCCAAACCCACACTGATTTAGATAAAACAACAAAAAGTTTAACTACAGAAACGTTTTTAAGTGATCACCAATGATGAAGCCTAAAAGTCAGAATTTGTTACAAAGAAAACCAGCTGAACTGAAAGCTAATAGCTAACTTAATAAGCTCGGTGAACTTAAAAGCAAAAAGGGTTCTCTCACCATATGCTTAAAGCAGACTGGTTAGATTGCTTTAGCCAGGATCTGCCTTCCAGTTCAATGGTGTTTCCTTTGTTTTCATGTGTTATAGCTGCTGAGTAGTGATGAGGAGACAGAGGTAATCCTGTTGTGTTATCTCTTCTTCTACCATTCTCTCCTCTGAGGATTATCTCAGCTAGGTTGCAGGTGACAGCTACTCTGTTTACATGGGACCTCCAGCTGTTTGTAATAGGTGAGGTTCTTGCTCAGACCTTTAGTGCCCCAGACTGGCTACTTACCTAGGTGATACTATAGGTTAGGCTATAATAATTCATCTGATTTATGCTGATGTGGCCAGGCCCCCATTGTGTCTTGTCTCTGAAAAACGGGTTTAGGCCTGCTTTTCTGACGCTGGAGCATGTTTCAGCAATGTTATACAGTAGCATCTTATAACTTTATATACAATGTTGATACACATTTTACTATGATGATACTCAGCATATTACAAGTTTTCAAATACCTCACATGACATACTTTGTACAAAATTTATCATCATTAAGGCTATACTTCAGTCATGGGTATTTTTAAGTAAAAGTCGTGGACAGGTCACAGGTGCTAAACAAAAATTCATAGGTTGGCAAGCTCTCTGGTTGGCACCATATGTCCCTGCAGCTCCTAGGGGGAAGGGAAGACCAGAGGGGCTCCCTGCACTGCTCTCCGCCATGAGCTGCAGTTCCCATTGGCCAGGAACTACAACCACTCGGACCTGTAGGGGTAGAGCATGTGAGTGCAGGCAGCACACACAGACCCCTTGCCCCTCTGCCTAGGAGCTGCAGAGACATGCCTGCCACTTTCAGAGAGGTTTGCCCCAGCCCTAAGCCCCCTTCCCTCACCCAAACTGCCCCAGCAGTTGCCAGTGCTGTTGGCCCAGGGGTTACCTGATCTGCTTGGGCAGCCCTGGAACCAGCTGCAACGACTGCTACCGAAGTTACAAAGTGATGGAACCTTGACTGCAGCCTTAATCATAGTCTAGTAAAAATGGTGAGCACAATAGGATACTGTCTGATGTGCATGACAACTATGATTACGGTGTATACTATGCCTAACATATTGGCTAACAGTAGTCATCTTGAGTCACCCTTTAGGTCTCAGGCCTCCAGCTGTCACCGCTGTATGGACAGAGGCCTGTTCCCCTCTCCTTCTGTACCAGCTATCACAGACACACCCTGGCCAGTTTGTCCTTCACACCTCTCCACAAAGATTTTGCCCTCTTCAGTATAATCTTATGTCAGTGGGGGTTTTGTGTGTGTGAAAATCAGAGGAATGTGGCTCAATTGAGTCTGACTCTTTATTCTTAAAGCTGTTTGCTGGGCCTCTTGAACCCAGTAAATGCAATTCAGCATCTTCCTCCTGTATGTTCTATTCTGTGCATCTGATGAAGTGGGTTCTAGCCCATGAATGCTTATGCCCAATTAAATGTTAGTCTCTAAGGTGCCACAGGTACTCTTCATTCTTTTTGAGGATACAAACTAACATGGCTATTATGCTGATACCTAGCTGGAGCAGGATATAGAGTATTTCATCAATGACATCAGGGACACACCTTCTAGAAAGAAGGAAGTTGAGGACTTGGACTGGCTTTGCTATGAGAAGTAGGAATAAGTGTTAGTTTACTAAACAGTGGGTGGGGAACAGGAAGAGGAAAATCAACTTCAAATTTGTTAAACTAATAAGTATGATCATCTGCATGTCTTACAAGCCCAAACATGAAAGCCTGAATCTGACTTTTGGATGTTTAAATACCACAACAAAAAATTGAAACTGTCATTCTGATAATTTTGTCAAGTGTTTTATCCCTCTCTTGGTCCATGTGTTCTTGAGGGCAGGGACAGTCTTCCTGTGTGACATACTCCCAACGTTCCAAATGCCC
This sequence comes from Sternotherus odoratus, assembly GCA_032164245.1. Taxonomy (NCBI): domain Eukaryota; kingdom Metazoa; phylum Chordata; order Testudines; family Kinosternidae; genus Sternotherus; species Sternotherus odoratus. The sequence goes on along the minus strand of JAVMKO010000003.1, from coordinate 13,547,285 downwards.
AGTGGTTTCACCCAAGGCTTACTTAACTTTTAGTGAATCCTACCTTCCTGTCTGACTAGTTGAGTGATATCGATGAACAGGAATGTAGGATTACATCTCCATACCTACTGTATTTAAACAAGTTAGGAATGAATTGGGGGGAGAGGGGGGAAGAGTGTTTAGGACACAAGACAGATGGCTGTGAAACCAAGAACAGGAATATGTTTCTAGAGGCAGAATTTGGAAAAAGTCAAGTCAGTCTACTAAAGCAGCAACTGATGGAAAGGCTTAGGCCAGGTCTACACTACGCACCAGATTGGATTGGACTGGCTCGGCAGGTAGAGATATTCCCCGAGCCCTCTCCCGTCAACTCCAGCTACGGGAATAGCATAGAATTCCGAAGTTGCATATGTTAGGTCGATCTCCCCCACCCCAGTGTAGACCATGACTTAGTTGAGGCAGCTAATAAATGGATAAAAGAAAGTGATGGGTGGAAGGCTATGTTACATGTCCTTTTGCAGCTACTGCCTGAAGCCAGTGAGGTGGTTATGGCCTGTTGTCAAATAAGTAACATGAAAAATGTAGCAGTGAGGGTCAATTTTATTACCATAAAGCAGGGGTTCTCAAACTACTTACGTTTGTGACCCCCATTCTCTCTTCTGCTGGCACGTCCGCCGAATTGAACTCTTCCGGTTTCGGCGGCATTCGGCAGCTACACAGCGTTTCTCTCGGTGTCTGCAGAAATGCCGCTGAAAGTGGAAGAGTTCAGCTCAGCAGCTTTGCGGCAGACACACTCCAGCATTCGGAGCATCCACCGAAATGCTGCTGAATGCATCAGGAGCTTGTGACCCCCAGTTTGAGAACCTCTGCCGTAAAGACAGAAAATGCCTGGAAAAGTACTTTGGTAAGAGAGTTTCTCAAGAATTTACTGGACACTGGGACTCACTGTCCCAATCAAAAGTGGGAACTAAAGGTGGTTAAAATCACTGCACTGTCTCTACACAAATGCATTATTTTTGAAAGATTAACTTTATTATACATTCTGACTATATACACAAGTCTTACACAATTGAGGAATTATATTAAATTCGGTGGCCTCCCTCAGTAATCTATCGTACAAAAACAGCATCATTGTTTTAGCTCATCATTCACTTCTTGCCATATTCTCTTCTCTAATTCTGAAGTATCGTACTCCTGCAGCATATCAAACTCGATCCAGGGCATGCTCCACTTTTGTGCTGCTTTCATAGTTTCCTCAGGTAGTTCAAAGTGGATTCCTTTAATGTTAAATTTTGGTCGTTCCCAACGTTTTGACCATGGTTTAGGTTTCATTTTGACTTTCAGCTAAGATTGGAAACAAGTAAAGAATACATAAGATACACGTCTGCATAGAACATTGACTCTTCTGCATTAGGATGCATTTTCAACTTGGTACTAGTTGTCTTTTTGCTCTAAAAGAAAGCGATGCCAAGTCTGACCGCACGATCAGTTCTGAAGAGCTATGGATCAGTTCTGTTTGGATAACTGGAATTTATTCCTGAATAAACTTAGGCATGAACTGACTATGTGCACAACTGTTGCTGTAGACAAGGCTCATCTATTTTCAATCTACTTTTGAACCCCACTTCTGATCAAAGTTAGTTGTGGTCTTATCTCAAAACGTTTTTCCTCTTCAAGAGCAGGGCTGTTAGTCCTTAGTTTACAATCATAATCACTTAATAGTTCAAAGGGAGAGGGAATATTTTAATTGTTACTGAACAGTTAAACAGTCATCCATCATCCTCAAGCTGCACATGTTCATGCACAAGGTCAAACTTCCAAAATATTTCCCCCCCCCCAACACCCTCTATTTTGTTTTCCCCTGTAGTCTGTCAATGCCTTTTTGTATTGAGTAGCCCTAACCTCTACAGAACCCACTAGACAGAGGCATATGCAGGCCACACTGCTTTTAGCATAGTGATGAGCTTTAGACAAGCATTTAAAGTAGATGGGTATTAAACTCAGACAATGGTGATTTCTCTGCTACAGGGGTCTCAGACACATGACCCACAGGGTTATTTCCTGTGGCCTGCTTACTCTCCTCCTCCCGGAGTTATTTCCTGCAGTCCCCAAGCTTCCCTCTCCCCCCAGCACACTGCATCTCCACTTCTCTGCCTACCTCCAAACAGCTGTCTGGCAGGGCTTAGCGCTTTCCAGGGGGGGGGGGGGGGGAGGAGCGGGGAGCTGCACATTCAGGGGAGGAGGCAGAGAAGTGGTGGGGTTGGGAAGAGGCAGGGCCTCATGGAAAGGGTGGAGGGGGGGCAGGGGTGTGTCAGTGATGTTGCCTTCAGGCCAATGTATTAGTCCCCATGTGGCCCTCCTGGTGATTCGAGATCCCTGCTCTAATAGATAGTGCCATATGACACAGTACACGATTTGCATACTTTAACTGGCATGGGGTATGTATCCCACTACCTTCTAATCTACACGTCTTCCTGAGCTAATGAAGAGGGTAGCTGATGTATTTGATTTCTTTCCATCTTTTGGAAAGAAATGATCTACTTTACATCCACTACATTTCTATCCTCGGCATGACAATTAAGTTGTTGTTCACTAGCATTCCTCCCTCATGTAATTTTACACACAGATTCTCCTAAAAAAGATGACAATTTAATATTCAAATCTTTGCAGGGATGTCAGGCAGACAGATCTAAGTCCCACCTACAGAACACACACAACATGGAGAAAGCTTCTCCACATAACCCCCTGCACATGCTTCAACTCTGAGCTAGAGAGCCCACCTTTAGAAGTCGTTTTATTTTTTTATGCCCATCAATCCTTGTTAAAACAACAGATACTAACTGCATTGTGGAGAATTAGTCTCTATAAAAACAGAATAAGATCAAACTTGTTTTACATATGACACCTGATAACCGTTCAGTGGGCTTAGAGAACTAGATTCAAGATAACATTAGATATGAAGTGTTTATATTTTATTATAATCACTTGAATCACCACCTCACTTTCCCACGAAACTACCATCACACCAGACTCATACCTTGTTTACAGGAATTTCATCATTAGCTGAATGGGGCACAGGTTTCATGTTAACATCAAAAGTACTATATTCAGGACGAGCATCCCGTAAATACATCAGGTTGTCATCTAGTCTCTTCTCCAGCTTCAAAACCTTGATCTCCCGGATTCGAGGATTGTACAGTTCATAGCAAAACTCAACACCTTAAGAAGACAAACAATTATTTAACTTGTACCTGAGAATCAGGGGCCATAAGAAACCTACTCTAGGTTTGATATATTGCGGTTTAGTGTTTCAGAGCCTTATATTAATCAAGGATAGTGTTTTGTTACATTTTGGGTCCATTTTTTGAATACAGGATTGTATACATTTCTCTCTGTGATCTAGACTAGTTCCAGAGGCACTTATAGGGAATAGAATTTAAGAGGGAGCCACAAGCATGGCTTTTAAATTACTCAATGTGTTTTGGGTACAATGGTGATTCACCTGTGATATATTTAAGCAAAATAAGGAATGACTAATTCCTGCTTATATTTATAGTAATGCAGACAAAGCAATGCCTGTATTGCCCTACAAGGACTTTAAAGTGCACCAGAAAGGAGGTGTGATGCAGCAGGCTGCTATATTGGTCTACCATTATGGAGACGTAGAGTCAAATGTAGTTTAGGTTAGAAATGAGGTGAAGTGGGACTGATATGACAAGTGAAAAATAAAGATTAAGCTCTATGGAGCCTAGACTGTATTACTCTGTTTGCACAGTGCCTAGCACAGGAGTAGGCAAACTACGACCAGCAGGACCATGTTGACCGGCCCACCTGAGCTCCCAGTCCCTTCCCGAGCCTCAGTGCACTTGAGCGCCCAGTGGGGGAGGCTGCTCCTGGCCACTCCCCCGGAGCCTCAATATGCCACGCTCTGGGGGGTGGGGCTGTGCGCTCCTCTGGGAGAGTGGTGCAGCGTATCTGGCTCTGGCCGGCTGCCAGCAGCATGGTAAGGGGGCTGGAGGATTGGATAAGGGGGCTTGAGGATTGGATAAGGGGCAGGGAGTCCCAGGGGGCAGACAGGAGCTGTTGGATGGGACGGAGGTTCTGCGGGTGGTGTGGGGGGGGGACCAGTCAGGGGATGGGGAATGTGGGGGAGGTTGGATATAAGGCATTGGAGTCCCAGGGGTCTGTCAGGGGTATGAGGGTGTGGATGGGGGTCAGGGGAGTGGGTGGGATCTGGGGGGGGGGGCAGTTAGGGGACAAGGAGCAGAGGGGCTTAGATAAGGGGTAAGGTCCTGGGGGGGGGGGGGATTAGGTACAGGGAGTCTCTGGAGGGGGTGGTCAGGGGACAAGGAGTAGAGGGAGTTGCATGGGTCACAGATTCTGAGGGGGGAGGAAGTGGGAGGGGGTTGGATGGGGGTGGGGCCAGGCTGCTTGGGGAGGCACAGCCTTCCCTGACCTGGCTCTCTGTACAAGTTTTCAACCCCAATGTGGCCCTTGGGCCAAAAGGTTTGCCTACCCCTAGCCTAGCACAATGGTACCTCACTCTCAGTTGGGCCCTAGCTGCCACTACAAAACAAAGTGTTTTTTGTAAACCTATCAAGAAACAGTATTATGCAGTATTTTCTTTAATACTCTAATACAGGGGTGGGCAGACTATGTCCCATGGGCTCGTCCTGCCCAGCCCCTGAGCTCGCCGGTGAGACTCCCCTGGCCCCTCTCTCCGCCGCATGGGCAGCACTCTGGGGGGCGGGGCTGCATGGCACCATGTCTGGCTCCGGCCACTGCTCTGAGCGGTGTTAGGGTGCTGAGGGTTGGATAAGGGGGCAGGGAGTCCCAGGGGGAAGTTGGGGACAGGGATCAGGGGCGGTTGGTTGGGATAGAGGTTATGGGGCAGGGAGGGGGCATGGTCAGGGAATGGGGGGAGGGGAGGTTTGGATGGGGTGTGGGAGTCCCGGGGCTCTGACAGGGAGCAGGGGTGTGGACAGGGGTCGGGACAGTCAGGGGACAGGGAGTGTGTGTGTGTGTGGGGGGAAGTTGGATAGGGGCTTGGGTTCCAGGGGGTAGTTAGGGGCAGGGAGATCTCTGTGGGATCCCAAGGGGGTGGGGGAATCTCTGAAGGGAGCAGTCAGGGGACAAGGAGCAGAGAGAGAAGTTGGATGGGTCGGGAGTTCTGAGTCGGGGGTGGAGCCAGGCTGTTTGGGGAGACACTGCCTTCCCTACCTGGCCCTCCATACAGTTTTGAATCCCAATGTGTCCCTCAGGCCAAAAAGTTTCCCCACCCCGTCTCTAATACCATCCCAACTGCAAACAAGATTTGTATAATATACCATTTCATATACAGTTTAATATACCATTTCATATACTGCTCCTCCATTTAATAGTCCTAATCTAAGAATGAAAGCTGTATGAAGACATACCCTGCCCTTCTATAATATTCCGAAGCACAAAGGTAGCACCAAGTCCTGTTCCTCCTCTTTGAATGCAAATTCCTACAAAACGGCTGGTTTTGTCACTGGCATACGGATCTGCTGTGGTAACAGAAAGGATGCTTCCTGTCCAAAGAAGAGACTAGTCAGTAAATCATTCCTGGAACATGGAGGAGGAGTCAGATTTTAAGTGCACACATTAACAGACACACACAACTAAATTCATCTTTCTAAGAAACTGACTGGATTTACAAAATGTAGGCTTAAATATTTATATCAAATATTAAAATTTCTTTGCCTTTAAAGATTTAGTTTACATCATTAATGCTATTTACTTGTGTCTATAAACAAGAAAGTTATAGACAAAACTTTCTTGGACCACATGCACACTGCAGTGTTTAGGTTTAATGCATATAGCGAATGTCTGCATTTAGAAAACTAACCTGTGTTTTCACTGAATTCAAATGGCAATATGTCTGTTAATCATACATTCTATTAACTGATCCAACACTGTCCATTAAATTTGGCAGCAGAAAACAGTAATATTGTTATAAAGTTATGACATTCTTTTATTTAAATAATATCCATGATCAATACTGGAAAAGTTATTCAAAATCCTAATGCTGTTAACTGACCAACATAGAACTCTGGAATGTCGACCACTTTTCGCCTTCGTATCATGTCAGTTCTTTCAATATAGAACTTAAAAGGATCTGTTCTCCCTCTGGGGGGAATAAATTCAGGACTCAAGAACCTGTGGAAAAGTAAAAACCTTTATGAGTATAAGACGGAAGTAACTTGTATTAAAATCTACAACTTACCATAGTAGTGAAGTAAAAATATTTGGTTTACACATTAAAGACCTCTGTTATTCATGTGTGCAGGTTGCCTTCACATTGACATAAATAATAGTTTTTGCAGTTCCTGATCTGAATGCTCCAAATTTCTTTCAATGAGAAGATGTGTAGTTTGTATTCAGATATTTTGCAGCTACAAGTGCCTACAGTGCTCACTGGCCTTTTGGGTGCATAATAATTTGCTATCACTTTTGAGCATTAGAACTATAGAATCTTTCATGGTTCAACTCTAACCCATGTTAGCAGTGAGTACTTAAGATTGGAGGCTCATGGCTGAATAGTATTGTGCGTGAAACACGTTGTAAAGTAGGAGTCCACAAGACACACCATGCGTGAGACTTTCACCCCCACTCCTCTATGTGGGATAATGGGGCCAGAAATGCATAGATGGACTATAAACCCCCCCGGATCTGGCCGAAATTGCCTGACACAGAAAATTAGGAAGACAGACGGAGAACTGCTTCACAAACCCTGTTATAGGGGCATGGCTGTGCAGTGGAAGCACAGCACACAGAACAACAGAGATTCTGGTCAGTGCTGCTGTCCATAGGGTAGCCCAGGGAGGCTACCATAACTTAGCTTCAAAGGGCTGCTCTGGACCCCGGAGGGCAGAAAAGGTGGTTTAACTTTGGGGGGGGAGGAAGAGGGCAAATCCCTCTTGGATGTAAGTTTTAGGAAGTGCAACACAGACTCTTATCACTTATGAAGACAGTTTCAAGTAATGAAAACCCTTGCCAGTCTGAGATGACTGGCTAGGAGCTGAACAGATATGAAAAGGGGAGATGGACTGAATGCTCTCCTAGGTGTCAAAGTTCTGAATCTAAGAAACTCTCCCCACTCCTAGGCTGATTACACACTAGACTTCTTTGGGAAATCTCCCAATGTTGCACTACTAGCAACAGTGCAGAAACATTTTAATCACCATCACCTAATGTTGCCCAGAGCAGGTTAGGTGATACAGTAATAGAAATACTCATGCCCTTTCTACATTCGTGTTTTCACTGAGGATACCAGCAGCAGTGGCAGCAACAATTTACAAAGGGTGACTTGCCCAAGGACAAGCAGATAGTCAGCAGCAGAGCCAGAATCATAACCCAGGTCTCTAAACTTTAAGTTGCATGTACTTTCTCCCAAGAACAAACTGTTGTACTGAAGATACACATGAATTTAACATAATGAAGCTAAACAAAACACAACCTAGACTTGCATGTATGTTTATAACTACATGGCCTTATCCATGAATCACTATTTTTTGTTGATGCACGTCACAGGGAAAGGTATTTTAAGCCAATTTTTTGACAAATTGTCTCTGCTTGGTTAACAACTAAATTGGCTTAAAATGCCTTTTTTGTGGATGCAAGTCACGGAAATAGTTAAAAATAGTTGTAGTTTACAACTAGATGGCCTTATCCATAACTGTTCCATTTCTTCACTTGAGTTATTAATTATACGAGCACTTCCTGAAATCCACTAAGCACCATTATACAAGGGAGTAGCAACTTTTAAGAAGTGTAACTATGCACTGCATTAAGCTACAGAGTATCCTACCTTCTCTCTGCTACCTCTTTACGTTTGTCAACAATAACTGGCTTTGGAGGTGGCTGAAATTTTGCAGGTTCTCCATGGTTAGCCCTCAGAAGTTGAGAGGAAGAGAAGCACCCTTCAAAGACAGAAACAAGATGGTGCTGAAAATAAATCGATTACAACCAGGAGTAAAAACAACCCCGATAACAAGTATGCATACAATTATAGTGTAAGCAACTCTCAACCCTTCAAAATACTATATGCGTAGCAACATTCAGTGTGCTTCCTCTGTTCCTCCAGTACCATAAAGGCAGCATTAAAAGATCATGCCTTCCTTTGCTAGATGCTCATATGATAGAAGGAGACTGAAAAGCTAATTCAAGAAGTTTTAGATGAGTTAAAAGGAAATTAAGAAAAATGATATATTTCTTCTAGTTTAAGCATCACATTTTAGAACAGCTTTTCAATGACTTTATTCAAGTGGTCATGGAAAATATTTTCCAAGTTAAAATAGATTTAGATGAGTTTGGGCTTAACCTACAGACTTTAATACTTTCTCCTCAGTGATTTGTAGAAGTCTCAGGTAATTTTATGGTTTATTACTATCTGAATATTGGGAAAGGACTTATTACTGCACTATCACATTGAAAGTACAAAACTACTCTTGCATGCCTTGATCCTCCAAGATCCGCACAGAGCTCACTGCAAGATCAGACACTTAGAACAAAAAAAAGGGATGAATAAAATAGTTCATTGAAATATCTCCCTCAAAAGCACCATAACTCCTAAGTGCTCTTTGATTGAGTAAGAAACACCCAGGATTTATAATACACTTATCAGCTCAGCAACTAGTAATACTCTACAATTTCTAGTACACTGCCACATCTAAAATTTGTGTTACAATTTACACCATAGGCTTCTCAGCTATCATCAGGGCCTTTGTAGAAGTGAAGCAGCTGAGGCCAAATAACTTGTCCACGGGGTCACACAGCCCATAACAAAGTAGGGAACCGTGCAACCTGAAAACTAGGCTAATCTAGACCATTGTGAATTTGGAAAGAAGTTTGAGGGACTTTTTATGGAGAAAATGAGCCCAAGGACCCTGCGTGAGGATGTAACCCAAAGCAAAGGCATCTGGTGCCAGGCCCATTCCAGGTCCAGAGACAGCGCTTCCCTCCCGGGGAGTCGGGGGGGGGGGGGGGCTGGAAGCAGGGATCCAGGCAGCGCGCTAGCCCACAAAGGGGGCAGGGAAGGGCACAGCCACCCAAGCACCCCTCCCCCCACTAAGCAAAGGGGGCAGGGAACCAGGCGCTGATGGGGGAGCGAGAACCCGGGCAGCGCCCCCGACAAAGGCGGCAGGGACTCGGGGGCTCTCCACACAGCGGGGGAGGGGCGGGCAGGACCCGGGCAGGCCCGCCCGGGAAGGGGGCGGCGTGGCAGGGACCCGGGCAGGCCCCGCGCGAAGGGGGCAGGGGCGGTGAGGAAGGACCCGGGGGGTTGAGGGCGAGGCCCCGGTTCCTTACGGCAGCGCGCGCCGGGCCGGGCGGCGGACGCCCTGGCGAGGCCCCTCGCGCCCGCGCAGGCGGCGGCCATGATGGCTCCGGCTAACTTCCCCCGGCGCATGCGCGCGCGGCCACAACCCACCCTCCCCCCACCGCGTAGCTACGGCGAGCGCAGCGTCCCAAACCACCCGCGGAAGCGGAACGAGGCTTCGGGGCGGGTTTCTGACTCGGGGGACCGCTGGAGGAAGGGCGCCCCCCACCCCCTTTGGGGAGAGCGCGCCCGGTCCCAGCGCTGCCCAGTGGGGGAAGGCGAGGGGCTGCTGGGAGATGGGGCAGCCCTGGGGGGCGAGACCCCGTGCGGGGTATTCCCAGGCGGGAGGCGAAGCCCCACAGTCGCCTCGATTGTATGGAAGGTCTTGGAACAGTTTTAAAGGAGGAAGTAGTTAAGGACGTAGAGGTGATTGGGATAAAATACAACCTGGTTTTACAAAAGGTTGATCGTGCCAGACCAACCATATCTCCTTTGAGCAGGTAACAACTGATTGTTTTAGACAAAGGAAATGTAGATCTGATCTGTCTGGATGTCAGTAAGGCATTTGATACAGTTCTACATGGGAGAGTATTAGTTAAATTGGAGAAAATGGGGATTAATATGAGCATTGAAAGGTGGATAAGGAACTGGTTAAAGGGGTGACTGCAACAGGTTGTAATGAAAGGTGAACTGTCAGGCTGGAGCGAGGTCACTAGTGGAGTTCCTAAGGGAGTCCCTGGACTCTGCCTGCCTGCACCCCTCGGTCTCTGGGGAGGGCCAGGCTGGGGACAAGACAGATTCAGTAGTGGGGGGAGCTGGGGACTTAAAGTGACCTTGCACTCACTGTCTCTCACGCTTCCCTAACACACACACTGGCTCTCACACCAACATACACTCTGCCTCTCACGAGTCACAGTCCCCCAATACAGATTGTCACACACGCACACATAACATTGGCTCTCTTACACTCACACGTGCCCATGTGTGCACACACACACTTGTATAGTTGTTGTTAGTACTGCTTGGTACTTCCTGTCAAAATGCTCATGGTGAGCCAGGAGGAGGGCCGTGGGTTCTGACAAGATGGAGCCCCCAGGTGACAGTGTGAAACCTGCCTTGAGCCACTTCCACAGCTTCTGCTGAATACAAAGCTCCCTGTGTGTCCCACAGTGGATCTGCTGTTGTTCCCCTGTTAACCTCAGTGTAGGGACATGATGCCAGAAAGGGGCTGAATGCAGATAGAGGCAGGCCCTAGCACATGGCACTACAGGAATTTTAGGAAATGCCATAGGCAGCCCTGAGCAACCTGTCTATGCAACTGCATAGAAGTTAGAATGTCCAGGAGCCGCTCTAAATTATTGATTTGGCCGTAATTAGGAGAGCAGAACCCTAGTCAAAACTTCTCCTTTAGCTGAGAGGAGAAATTCTTTATAAAGAATTACACCACATATCACCTGGCACTTAGGCTTTGTCCTCCCGTGTGTTTGCTAAACCCTCCAGTTTGGGTGTTGTCTGTAAATCTGACCAAAGTAATGCAATAAAAAAAGGATGTGACAAGCCATGCAAAGTGTGAACAGCCATGCAAACTCTTTAGTGAGTTTAGTTGTAAAAAAGCCTCTGGAGACATGTAAAAAGTCCTGGACTTGACTGCAGTTCAAAGACTGACGGAGGCTTTCCCATTGTGAAAGAACCTCTCCATGCACTTGCCTGGAAAGGTTCTGCATACTGCCTATGGGTCACAGTTTAAGAATAATTGTTCTCATTACTCCTGCTGAAATAGAATTTAATCAACTATTTCATTTCTATGAGGGAAAGTTATCAAGCATTTCAAAGTAATTAAGCACAGAGGGTTTAATGGTGGCTACATTGCTCTCTAGATCCATTTGCAATATTCAGCTGCTTTTAACATTGCTGTTTTAGTTAAATTTCCTTAGGTGTCAATAACAGGCTGCACATCTCTGATATAACATGGCACAAATTAATGGGTACATAGGCTCTGCATACAAACCCCAGCTCTTAAGTGAATGATTATAAATAATACACCATAAATTAAATTTTGCAAGAAGTTTCTCCAGAATATGTCTGAATTTATCAACAAATTAGATCAAGCATGATGCCTATGATGCTCTTGTGTTCCTGTTTATTGGTGGCAGCTAATGTTGTGGTCTGTGTGAGCCATCAGATTAGCATGAGATAATTAGCATGCTCTGTGAGAGAATGTGTTGTTTCAGCTGTTTGGATCCTGACCTGTCACTGGGACAAAGGCAGGTACTACCTGGCATTCTCCGATTTAATACAACTGGACTAATAACATTGTGAATTACACTATTCCGAAGATTTGGGTGTCAGCAGGGGGCACTCTAACCTTGAAAAAAAGTGCCATCAATAAGAACTACGTATTTTACTTTCAGCAAAGATTCCTCTCCCTAAGGATTTTTCAGTGCGTGGCAATGGGCCAGCCTGCCTGGTTGAGAGGGTAGAAAGATGCATAGGGTGGGGGTGGGAAAGTAATTTGGGGATAATCCAAATAACCATGCTAATCAGGGAGGCCACCAAACAGGCAAAAAATAGGTGCGTAGGTCTTTTTCATAAAGAAAAGTAAGGACCAAGGGTTTACAGACGAACAAGCCTTTTAGCACTGGATCTTTCAACATAAAAACAATGTATTAGTTCCTTGTTCCACCGCTGCTGAGTGTATTCCTAACAGCATCATAGTTCCTTCACACCATCCTTAAATTCTATCACATATTTATTTCATCACATGCCAATGTATGATTAGTTCTTACAATATATATACTTTCTTTTTTCTTTTTTTTTGTCCTCTCTATTTTTAGATATTTATAAGCAAACTAGAAACTCTTCCACCTTGACTCAATTTTCTTAGCAGATGGGAGAGGAAGGGTTCCCTTCTCAAATTACCTCCTACAAGGAAGGAAACAGCATGAAAACCAGCATGATTTCAGGATTATAATATGGAAACAGTCTTTTATAAAAACAGTACAGTTGTTGGTGGTAATTCACAAATTATAAGGCCAAAAGGGACCATCGTGATCATCTAGTCTGACCCACATCATGCAGGCCATAGGAGATCCATGAATTAATTCCTGTTCAAACTAGACTAGGACTTTGAGAAAAAGCATCCAATTTTGATTTTAAAATTTCCAGTGATGAGGAATCCACCACAACCCTTGGTAAATTGTTCCAGTGATTAATAACCCTCACAGTTTATTCCTTAAATCTAATTTAAATGCATCTAGCTTCAATTTCCAGCCACTGGATCTTGTTATACCTTTGACTGCTAGATTGAAGAGTGCTATTTTCTATTCCCAATGTAGGTATTTAGGGACTGTGATCAAGTCATCCCTTAACCTTCTCTTTTAAGCTAAATAGACTGAGCTGGTTGAGTCTTTCACTATAAAGGCATGTTTCCCAATCCTTTAATCGTTCTTATGACTCTTCTCTGAAACCTCTCCAATTTTTCAACATCTTTCTTGAACTGTGGATGCCAGAACTGGACAAATGATTCCAGTAGCAGTCACACCAGCGATATAACTTCTCCACTCCTATTTGATATTTCCCTATTTATACATCCAACCACTAATGCTTTTGGCCACAGAGTCACACGGGAAGCTCACATTCAGCTGATTATCCACCCAAGTCTTTTTCCAAGTCACTGCTTCCCAGGATACCTCCCTCCCCATTTTGTAAGCATGGCCTACATTCTTTGTTCCTAGATGTATGAATTTACATTTGGCCATATTCAAAGATATTTTGTTTTCCTGCACCTACGTTCCCAAGCTCCCTATCAGCAACCTGTCCTCTTCATTATTTATCCCCCCTCCAATGTTTGTGTCATCTGCAAATTTTATCAGTGATGATTTTATGTTTTCTTCCAGTTCACTGATAAAAATGTTAACTAGAGCAAGTCCAGTAACTGATCCCTGAGGGATCCCACTAGAAACACACCTGTTCAGTGATTCTCTGTAATTATGGTTATTGGGTGAAAAAAATAGCCCTGGGGTTAGGGCACTAGTCTGGGGTTTAGGGAATCCAGCTCGACTTCTTTTGTGAGCTCAGGAAAATCACCTTGGCGCTCTGTGCTTCAGTTCCCCCTCTGTAACGTGGGGGGTATGTCACAAGACGATTGGCCTGTTGAAGAAGGAATGGGTTAGTTGCCTCCCATTCAGGCCTGTTGGAGGGCACCTGGCTGATATAGCGAGCCAGGCAGCAGTTAGGGGAGAGGAGAAGAAGAAAGCTGGTGAGGATGTCTGAGAGCAGGAGTTAGAAGCTGTTACTGAAGTGGGGAAGAAACAAAACTGGGGAGCCCTGGTGGGTAGAATATTCACGTGAGGCCTCTGAGGTAAAGAGGAAGAACTCGCTCAGCTAAGCTGACCTCAAGAGCAAGAGGGTGAGCCTGGAGAAGCTCAGCAAGGCTTGTGGGTAGAGAGGTCTGGGGAGTGTTGCACTGGGAGCCCACTTGGATGAGCCTTCAGCTGAGGGGTGTGGTAGGACAACTGTAAAAGGTATAGTGAATGGCTAGGAGTGTAAGAATCATGAAATAGGTCTTCATTCCTGGGTCGCTGGCCTGGAGAATGGGCCTTGAACTGAGTACAATGGAATGGGAGAACTGCTGCCTTTTAACTGGGTTTACTTTGGTGTTTATGAATGGGTTCACATTAGAACTGTACTAACTGTGCCTAGAGGTGGCCTTGAACTAGACTGGTGAGTTAGCTGCTGGTTCAGTCTGCAGGGAAAGGATGGGCAAATTCAGCCACTCTGGGGACAACCAGGGGAAACTGAGGCAGGATTTGTATTGCTGTGGGTTAGCTGCTGAGCTTAGCTGCTGAGCTTGGCCTGGCAAGACAAGCCCTGTAATGTGATAGTAGCCCTCCTCTTTTGTGAGATAAATACATATACCGTATGGGGACTAAGTAGAAAGGGAGGGGCTATGTTGTACATCTGGAAGGATGATGTAAATTTCAGCTTCTGAAATATACTATGTTTGTAGCCTAAAATTTCAAGGATTGTGACTCCAGTTAGCCACCCCAAGCCCAGTTGTGACTTCCCCAACCCAGCTGCCTGGGCATGGATGAGTGGTTGTGGAGAGTGCAGTGAGTTCTCCCGTGGGTTCGGGGCTCCTGGAATTCTTTGGAATGGAATCACAGGAGCAAGCAGTAAGTAAAATACCTAGTTTTGCTGTTTTGTCTTCAGTCAGAAAGAGACCCTTATATACTCTGAATATAGAGAAAGTGAGTTTTCCCAGAGTATATGGGCAATGTTGATTGTTGTCTACTCCTGGTTGTGAATCATCAGTCTATTATCATCTGAGGCTGAATTCCAAAACAATGGAGTGGAGCCAAATCCTGGAAGGGCTTTCTCAGCTTATACTCAGATCCTACTTGGACAACACCCACTGGCTTTTCTTAAAGGGAGAATGAGTCTTGGCTACATGAGGACATTGGAATTTGACCCATGGAAAATGTGTAGTTGCAGTAGTTTTGCCCTTCAAGCAAAACTTAGTCTTAGATTGATTTGACAGCAGAAAGTGATGATGTTATGTTTAATTAAAATAAAATGAAAAGTTACCCCCAAATGTCAGAAATAAGCTAGATCAATAGTGGGGTCACTTTCTGACACCGGTTATAATAGGAGAAGCCAGACAGAAACAGATCCCTTCCCGCAGTCTGTGCTTCATTAGAATAATGACCGTTCAGCCCTAACCAGGTGCACATTCTGTCAGTGCTCCATGCTCAAAGTTGAAACACCCAGGCAGTCAACACCGGAGAGGAGAAGGTTTAAAAGAATGGAACATTGGCACCTTCCAGTAAGTTCCTCTGCTCTTACAAACAGGATCCGGTGCAATGTCTAGCTTGCTTCTTAGCTTCTCAGAACATGGCACAAGCAACGGGCATGTCTTCACTACCACTTTAAATCGATGTTAACGACGTTATGTCGAAGTAAACGTGTACCTGTCTTCACATACATGCCCTTAACGTCGATGTAAAGGGCCTTAAAGATCGATCTTGGCACTCCAGCCTAACCAGTGGCATAAGGCTAATCTCGACGTTCCAAGCTCGACCGTGGGCTAGTGAAGACGGAACCCGACATTAATAGCCTCCAGAGGCTGTCCCACAATGCTCCATTCTGACCGCTCTGGACTGCCTCACTACTGCTCCACTGTGACCGCTCTGCACTGCACTCTGAACTCGCTGCTCTGGCCAGGTAGATAAGACCCGGGAACATTTGAATGCCATTTCCTGTTTGGTCAGCGTGGCCAGCTCACCTGAACTGATCAGTCGCCATTCAGAGCAATCAGCACTAGCCGCCATGCAGAGCTCAGCATCACAGGAATCCATGATGAGCTCATCTACCCTGGAGACCAGCCAGAGGAGAAGAGCTCCAGCATGGTCCACTCGTGAGGTGCTGGATCTCATCGCTATCTGGGGAGAGGAATCCGTGATGTTGGAACTCCGCAACAACAAACGGAATGCCAACACCTACGGAAGAGTCTCCAAGGCCATGCTGGAAAGGGGCCACAACAGGGACACCACACAGTGCCGCGTGAAAATTAAGGAGCTGCGGCAATCTTTCCAGAAAGCCAAGGAGGCAAACGGGCGATCAGGGGGCGCGCCACGGACATGCAGGTTCTACAATGAACTAAATGCCATAATGGGGGGCGCCCCCACCACCATCGCGCCGGTGTGCGTGGACTCCACCGATGGGATCATCGTCAGGGAGGAGACTGATTCCGAGGAGGACGAGCATGAAGAAGAAAATCTCACGGAGCAGCAGGAGCCTAGCGGAGAACCCTTGTACCCAGAGAGCCAGGAGCTGTTTGTCACCCTGGAGCCAGTACCCTCCCAAGCCTCCCAGGGGGGTAAGTGTTTCTTTTTTAAGGGATTACATGACGCGTGATTTTGTAAAGGAAGCATTTATTAATGAGTAACTTGCCCTAAGGACTTAGCGTGCTTTCATTGCTGGTCAATTTCTACTCAAAGAGTTTGTCAATATACTCCGGGATTGACCATAAGTCCTCCGCGGACATTTCAATGAAGCTCTCCAGGAGGTAGCGATGAATCCAGCGCAGCAGATTTCTGGGGAGAGCTGCCTTATCTGGTCCCCCGTGATAGGACACCAACCCACGCCACGAAAGTAGTAGGTTGTCTGGTATCATTGAGCAGGCTAGCATTGCGGCGTATGGACCAGGACTTTGCATGGACTCAAGGAGCATGCGCTCCCTATCTCTCCGAGAAATTCTCAGCAAAGTGATGTCATTCAGGGTTGCCTGTTTGAGATACGGACTGCAATTAGTCGGGAGATAAAGAGTCCCAGCTGCAAAGTTCTCTTTTCTGCTGAGGACCGACGAACCGAGCACCCCCCCCACGAACGCTGACCGCCGCCCCCCCCCCAGCCCATAGCGTTAGCTGGCAGGGAATCCGAGCCGTCTGCACGCGGTCTGAAGAGCCCCAAAAAGACCTTAGCCCTTAGCAAGAGATTTTTTGGCATTTGCTTTGCAGTTTGCGGTTTCAGTGGGAGCCAGCCACGCGGTGGGGGGAAGGGGGCGGGGTTACTCTACAGTATGCAAGCGCCACTTTTAACTTACCATGGCCGGCTGCACGGTGATTTCAGAAGCCGTCTTGGGCTGAGGCACGCATATGTGTCTGAGATGCTCTGAATTTTCTGAGAGCTTGTCAGTCAGTTTTAGGTGTACAACATGACCTTGTACAGAAATCATATCAGGCCTCTGAATACTGAGGTTGCAAATGGAATACTACTCCCATTGTGTACAGTCCGAGACTGCCTCCTAACCTTGAATGTATCTGTCTCATAACTTTCAAACTTTCTTTTTCCCACACTTGCCCACAGATGAACAACAAGTATCTCACAACCCCCCTGCCTCCTCATCACGCCGTGCACCGCAGATAAGAAAGCGTAAAAAGAAAACGCGAACGCGCGATGAGATGTTTACTGAACTCGTGGAGAACTCGCGTGCTGAGGCAGCCCGCCAGACGGACTGGAGGGAAAGAATGATAGAGGCAAGGGATCGAGAGATTCAGGCAAGGGATCGAGAGATTCAGGCAAGGGATCAAGAGAGAGAGGAAAGGAAGCGAGAGAGAGAGGCAAGGGATCGAGAGAGAGAGGCAAGGAATCGAGAGAGGCAGGAATGGAGAGCCGCTGAACAAAAGAGGGTAGAACGTGAGGAAAGACGCATGGATGCTTTCCTCCGCATAATGGAGGACCAGAGCGACATGCTGCGATCTCTGGTGGAGCTGCAGCATGACCAAAGACCACCTCTGCAGCCCCTGTGTAACCACCTCCCCCCCTCCCCAACTCCCATAGCTTCCCCACCCAGACGCGGGTTGAGAACACGGGGGGGCAAGCTCCGTGGGCCGCTCCACTCTACCCCACAAGCCAGCAGAAGCAGCAGCAGCAGCAGCAGGCTGACATTCTCGGAAAACTTTTGAAAGCTGCTGAGTCTTGCCAACCCCTCCTCTCCACCCTTCCCACCCCCCCCCTCCTTTGCCCGCTCCTCCCCACTGCGACTCCAGGATCCCTCCAGGATACCAAGACAGTGATCCCCTGTATTTGTATTTCCGAGTAACCAATAAAGGAACCATGATTTTTCAAACAGTGATTTTATTTTCTCTGCAAGCATGGGGAGGGAGGAGGGAAAGCATGGGGAGGGGGGAGGGAAAGAGGGTTCAAGGGCAGCAGGCTTACAGCACAGCAAGGGAGCAGATTCTCAAACGCCATCTCGGGCACTGATAAAACTGTCTTTCAAGGCGTCCCTGAGGCGCAGGGCCTCACGGTGGGCTCTTTTACTTTCCCTGCTGTGTGGCTGCTCATAAGTAGCAGAAAGTAAATTTGCCTCTGCCTCCCAGCCCGCCATAAACGTTTCCCCCTTGCTCTCACAGATATTGTGGAGCACAGAGCAAGCAGCAATAACAATGGGGATATTTCTCTCGCGGATGTCTGAGCGTATCAGTAAGGAACGCCATCTCCCTTTCAAGCGGCCAAATGCACATTCTACGGCCATTCTGCACTTGCTCAGCCTGTAGTTGAACAGCTCCTGACCCCTGTCCAGGGCTCCTGTGTAGGGCTTCATAAGCCAGGGCATTAGGGGGTAGGCTGGGTCCCCAATGATCACGATCGGCATTTCGACCCCCCCCACGGAAATTTTCTGGTCGGGGAAGAAAGTGCCTTGCTGCAGCTGTCTAAAAACCCTAGAGTTCCTGAACACTCGAGCGTCATGAAGCTTTCCTGGCCACCCCACGTACAGGTCGGTGAAACGTCCCTTGTGGTCAACCACTGCTTGCATGACCATTGAGTAATATCCCTTCCGGTTTCTGTACTCGGCGGCCTCGTGGTCCGGTGCCAGGATAGGGATATGAGTCCCATCTATAGCCCCACCACAGTTAGGGAATCCCATGGCGGCAAAGCCATCTATTGTGGCTTGCAGGTTTCCGAGGTTTATAACCCGGTGTAGCAGCCGCTCGACGATTGCCCTGCTTACTTGCATCACAGCAAAGCCCACTGTAGACCTACCCACCCCAAACTGATTCGCGACTGACCGGTAGCTGTCTGGCGTTGCAAGCTTCCAGAGGGCTATCGCCACTCGCTTCTCCACTGTAAGGGCCGCTCTCATTTTGGTATTCCTGCGCTGGAGGGCCGGGGACAGCAAGTCACAAAGTTCCATGAAGGTGCCCTTTCGCATGCGGAAGTTTCTGAGCCACTGGGAGTCATCCCAGACCCGCAGCACTATGCGGTCCCACCAGTCTGTGCTTGTTTCCCTGGCCCAGAATCGGCGTTCGATGGCATGAGCCTGCCCCATTGCCACCATTTTTGACAGATTGTCAGTCGCCCTACTTGCAAAAACGGCAGTGTCCCTGTCGTCCCCGCTGTGCACGTCAGTGTCCCTGTCGTCCCCGCTGTGCACGTCCGTGTCCCTGTCGTCCCCGCTGTCCTCGTCCATCTCCTCCTCACTGTCATCGGGTTCCAGAAAGCGCGGTTCTCCCCGGATCGCATTCCTCCTCTGCAGACGGTGCAGCAGGAACTCAGCAACCGTGATCGAGGTCCTCACAACAGCCATTACTGCAGCCGTGGTGTCAGCGGGCTCCATGCTTGCAATGCTATGGCGTTAGTTCGGCGGAGAAAGGGCGCGAATTATGGGATGCCTACCCACAGGGCACCGCTTGTAATGGGGGTGGGCGGCGCGGAAAAAGGGCGCGAAATTTGGAAATGCCTACCCACAATGCTGCACTCGAAATGGTGCCTGCTGGGAGATCAGGGAACTGTGGGATAGGTACCCAGAGTGCAACGCATGTCATGTCGACGCCTGCAAAAGTTTTGCAGACAGACACTGTCGACTTGCTGTGCTTAGCTGTGCGTAGTGAAGACAGACAACATCGACTGTATGCCGTCGCGTTCACAAGATCGACATAAAGGAAATCGAACTAATGCTGTAGTGAAGACATACCCAACGATTGAACCTTATAGCCCTCTGCAAGGGAGAAAAGTACTCTGATACCTATTCTCTAGACCAGAGGTGGGCAAACTACGGCCCGCAGGCCACATCCAATGAGGGACCGTCCTGCCCGGCCCCTGAGCTCCCGACTGGGGATGCTAGCCCCGGTCTCTCCCCCGCAGCCACGCAGGAGGCAGCGTGTCATGCATGCAGCAGTAAGACATGCAGTGGCAAGACATGCTGCTCTGAGGGGCTGGGGCCGGGGGATTGGATAAGGGGCAGAGGGTTCCAGGGGGCAGTCAGGGGATGGGAAAGAGGGGGTTGGATAGGCGTGGGAGTCCCGGGGGGCCTGTCAGGGAACGGGAGTGTGGATAGGGGTTGGGGCAGTCAGGGACACAGAGCAGAGAGGTTGGATAGGGGGTCGGGTTCCGGGGACATGGTTAGGAGCAGGGGGAGTCTCTGGAGGGGGTAGTTAGTGGACTGGAGTAGGGGAGTTGGATGGGTTGGGGGTTCTGAGGGGGGCAGTTAGGGGTGGAAAGTGGGACGGGGCAGATGGGGCAGGGGGCAGGCTGTTTGGGGAGGCACAAACTTTCCTACCCAGCCCTCCATACAGTTTTGCAAACCTGATGTGGCCCTCGGTCCAAAAAGTTTGCCCACCCCTGCTCTAGATAGATCAAGCGAGGCACTTGATCTACTGGCCACACAGCAGGTTGGTGGGAGAACTGACATAAAATCCCTGCTCGTGAGTATCCCCTGCTTTGAGCCTTGTAGATTCATTTACTCCTGTGTGAAGTGGCTCAGATCCTGCTCTGTGTTAAATTTGCACTGCCCTCAAGCCAACTTAGCCAGCCACTGGAGGATTTATTCTCCTTAGGGGCATCCCCAAGTGGGGCAGAGCTGCTGCAGCCCCACCAATGGGTACTGGGGTGTGGTTGGGGGAAAAGAGGGCCTGTCTGAGGTTTCCAGTTATCATCCCATGTGACCCAGGTATCTCTAGGTGCCATGATAGCTCCTTGGGATCATTGGGAACTGCAGAATCTTAGAGCAGGCTGGTTCAAAAGGAATCCAAATTTTATTAGGCTAAAATGACCTGCCAGCAAAGTAGATCTTTCTGAAAAATATAGTTCAACCGAACACAAATAACTAGGCTCAATGCAAGGGGAACTGAGTGAAATTCTATGGCTTTGCCATACCAGAGGTCAGATAATGATCTAATGGTTCCTTCTGGCCTTAAGAGTTATGAATCTATACATTAAAATAACACATCCATCAAACAACAACTTTTCTACTTTATTGAGGCGAGAGGGAGAAATATTCTTCTGCAACAGCACTAATTTTGCTTTCTTTGGAGATGGATTTTAAAAAACATCAGCTTGTTCAGTCCAAAAATCCCTAGGACTTCAGCAGTTGTGACATGTATGTTCTCTTGGATTCACTTATGGTTAACCTTGCCATACTATTAATGCTTTTTCCCCTTCGCTTGCAAAGCACTGACTGATGAAGCACTCATTAAATACCCTCACCTTTGCCTGAGGTTCCAGGAATACCTGTTGCTGCGGGCATTGCTTTTGTGGCACATAACCAACTTGTTGATACAAGCTGTCTTTAAAATGCCAGACGTGAAGAATAAGCTGCTGACTATTATATAACTTTAGGGGAGGATTAAAAAACAGGTGCCAACGACTAACGTTGCAGGGAATGGGAGATACATGAAATGTGAACTTTGACAGTGGTAAATTTTGAAAATACTGGTCATGTATTAATAATCAAGTCTCTTAAAAATCCCCTCAAGGAGTCTTTAGGTAATTAAGAACTTAAGATGCAATTTACTGCTGTGACTTCTCTTTGAGTTTGAATCTTGGCTTTGTTTCAAAGCATGGAAACAGGGATGTGACACATAGCGTGGTTACCGGTTACAGAAGGGATGATTAATCTGTGCTACCTAGGGATTTATAAACCCTCATATTCTCTTCCATAAAATGTGCAATGTTCAGCATAGCCATAGCTGAAGTCGACGTATCTTCGTTCGACTTACCTCGGCGTCCTCATGGTGGCGAGTCGACCGCTGTTGCTCCCCCGTTGATTCCACTTCTGCCTCTCGCGGCGGTGGAGTTCTAGAGTCAACGGGGAGCGTGCTCCAGGATCGATCACTATCTGCCAATCCGGCGAGTAGAGTAGACTTGGCCTGAATCTTTCCTCCTATGCAGCAGTCTCTTGGGTCCTCAGGAGTTCAGTCAAAATTACCAGGGGACAATACTGAGATTCATGGAATTTCTGTGCCCAAGGTTGGCTGTAAGTGCAAGCAATAGAAATGAGTGCTTGGGATCATGGACTTTAGGGAACACCATCAAACTAATTTATGGATTAGTCCAAGCTACCCCTTTGGTAATAACACCAGTGGAGGCTCCAGGGAGAACTGGCCCGCCCTACTCCACACCTACCCTATTCTAGCAATTTGGAGTCCTTCTGTTGCTCAGGGCTCCATAAATCATAAAGATGGCCCACTCCAGACCAGCCAGAAAACCTGAAGAGTTGAAATGTCCATACACAGCATCCTATTTCTTTAGATGCTTTAAAAATCAGGATGGATTACGAGAGAGAACTCATTCATCTTGAGAGGCAAGTGTAAACTGAAGACTGGTGGGTGAACTCACAGGTACCTTTGCATTTCTTAGTCAATATTTGCTCTCTTTCAGTTTATAACCCTATTACTCTCTAGGTAGGCAGGAGAGTTCAAAGGCAGAACATTTTTTCCCTTGATTAATGCATCATTAGGGCTTGTGGGTTTGCCATGGTGAATTATACCTATCCTCATACCCTTGTCAGCGGGGGAGGGCAGACGACGGAGGGAGGGAGGGGAAGTAGCAGAAGTAATAAATCCATGTCAAAATTACTCAAAGTCACAGATTCATATTCACTGAAACAAAATGAGCTAAATTGTAGTTACATTGCTGCAAGATCTTGCTGGTAATGAAGTGGAATTTGCACCGATACCTTTTATTTTGCAATAAATCCCATTTAAAACCAATGCCAATGGGCTCAAGTGAGTGTTGCAGCAGTGCAGGAAGTCAAGCTGGGTAGAGCTACTGGTGTTTCATCTTATGCCTGATCTTCCACTGAAGTCAATGGGAGAACTTTCATATACTTCACTAGGAATAGAAGGGTGCTTTTCAAGTACTGCTTTCCTGCTTTATTCTGTAAAGGTAGCAGGAAGTGCTTAAAGCAACAAGACATAGATGCTGCTTTAAGCTATGTAACCCCCTGTCTCTTCCCTTTGTCCTCCCTTCTCCTCCCCAAATCCAGAGAAATTCTACCACAAGCTGTGGATTCCTTCCTTTGACCATGTGACAAATCACTAGCCCTGTATCCACATTCAGTTCACATGGTGCCTCTTTTCAATACATGAATGTATTTTGGTTTTCAGCCTAAGCTTATGCAACAAGACATAGTTTTTTTTTGAAGAGGTTACTTAGAGGCAGGCAGGTGCGCTGTCGCTGAGTTAGTGAGGTGAAAATAAGAGAATCAACCTGTCAGCACAGGGGAAAACACTGCAGGGAGGCTGGTACAGTATCTCCAAGATGGGGTGGGCAGATTAAGTGAGAAATGTATTTATTAGGCCATGCTGTGACGTACTGTTTCAGCTAAGGTCTGTCCCTTCAGTACATTTGAGTCTTGTGCTTTTCACTGATGAGATTATCTGTGAACTAGCAGCAACTGCCATAGTGACAGCTGTCTGGTAGAAATCCTGTAGATTAAACAATAAATGGAGAGCGCCGTAGGACCTGCAATCCTGAGTCATGGTGAAAGGGTACATTGGAGGATGTCACATTGCTGTACTAAGTACATGCTACTTGTTAAATTCTAGCTGGAACTCAGTTCCATACCTGGAATCTATGCACTAGAATTTGTATACAAGCTTGTCAGGGCAGGGGCTGTCTCTCTCTGTTTATAGTGTGTAGTACAACTGGGTCCTGGGACCAGATGTCAACCGATCTCTAGACCCAGCTGCAATACAGATTAATAATATTCTCTTGAGTACTTTTACTTGTATGTTAAACAGCACAGCTACCTGTGAATGGACCTTTCAAACACAAATGATTAAAATCTATATATATAAAAGTCAAATGGTGTATGCGTGTGTATGTACGTTCCCTTACTCCTTCCACACCGTTTGAGCTAGAGACTTGAAATTTGATACAGTTATAGGCTTTAGGGTCCTAATCAGGGTAAGAATCGAAAATTTTTCAAATCTCACCTCTGACGCCCCCTAGGGGTGAAATTCTTTAAAGCTCATTAACATCAGCTGGGCAGCAGGTTAACACCTGATGTTCTCTGTGACATAGTTATGATGTAATACGGTAATACCCCCCTCCAACGGACCCCACACTCGCTCAGCTCTCTGTCCCCTCCCCCCTCCAACAGCCCCCGCACTCGCTCAGCACTCTCTCCCCTCCCCCTCTCCAACGGCCCCCCACTTGCTCAGCTCTCTCCCCCCTCCCACAGACCCCACACTTGCTCAGCTCTCTCCCCCCGCCCCCCTCCAACGGACCCCGCACTCGCTCAGCTCTCTCCCCCCTCCAACGCCCCCCCCACTCGCTCAGCTCTCTCCCCCCTCAGGTAAGAATCAAAAAAATTTAAAATCTCACCCCCCTCCTCCCTCCAACGGCCCCCACACTCGCTCAGCTCTCTCCCCCTCCCCCCACTCCAATGGCCCCCCCACTCACTCAGCTCTCTCCCCCCCCCCACGGCCCCTGCACTCGCTCACCTTCTCCCCCTTCCCCCCCTCCAACGGACCCGAGCAACACCGGGTATTTGTGCTAGTATATATATATATATTTATTTATTTGCCTGTACAGAAGTCCCTGGTCTACCTCCTCCAACTGGTGGGTGATTGATGAATTTCTACTAATGTGAGTATGTATACATAAACAATCAAATCAGGTGTATTAATCTAACAGCACATCTACATTGCAAAAAATAACAACAACCCTGTGGCTGCATGTTTCAAAACCTGGGTCAACTGACTTGGGCTTGTGCTACAGGCTAAAAATAGCAGTGTAGATGTTCCTGCTCAGGCTGGACCCTACACTCTGAAATCTGGTGAGGGTGGATATTGTAGGAATCAGCCATTTCAGTGTGGCAAATGGGTAGAAGACCCTTAAGCAACCCTGGCCTACTCCAAATATTCTTCCTAGGCTCCCATCCCCTGCCGTCAATGTTGGAGAGTTTAATAACCACCACGTCATCTGGGGATACAGAGTCACATCAAAATTTGACCATTTGGATTGGGCCTCACTTGATGACCTCCACCTCATCCATGATCCAAAACAATGAGGTACTTTTCATTCCTCTGACCTCACCTGGACCACTAGCCAGTCACTCATCCACTTTGAGCTGCTCTCTCATTTGCAGTGCTTGCCGAACCATCTGACAGCAACTTCATCAGTAGAATGAAGAACCCAAAGACCACAGTGAAATCTAGTCAGTTGACACCTTGTTGACAACATGCACCATTGACTAATGGAGACCATATTGACAAAGTGGGTTGCTGTGAAGACCCCATGTGTATATGCTAGTTGCAAATATTCCTTGACCAGTTTGAAACCTGTTCATCAGAGTCCAAAAGAGTCATGGCAGGTCAAATCCTGGTGGTCAAATAGTTGAATCAATGACAGCGAAAGCATTCCAAGCATCTTTATCTGACACTCATCAGGTGATTTGCTGATTAGATTATTCCTGGTCCTGACTTTGGCAGCAGTCTTTTACAGATGACTGTGGAAAGTCAAAGAGCAGAGTGACACCAAGGTAGACCTATTTTGCCTTGTGTTTCCTTTCAGTTGTTTTTCCATTGTGGTTCACTGATATTAATGGAGTTATACCAGGGATTAATGTGACCCACTGTGGAGAAAGGTATGTCCTCTGATTCCCTTTTTCATACTAATCTAAGATCTGTCAGTTGGAGCTTTTAACTTAATTTGTTAGAGGCATAAAAAGGAGTAAAGTATCTTAGTCCCCTGGATAATGATAACCTTGAGGCAAAAGCTGAAGCGTTCTGAGTTGTCCGTGAGGTAAATCATCATACTGTACATTTATATATGTTCTTAAGCATTCACTTCCATTAATACTCACCTTTTAAAAAAGCTTCACTGCGGGTGTTAAACTTCAATGAAGCGAAGGGGCCAGGAAGCGCCTGGGGGAGCCGCCGGCCAGGGACGCGCGGCCACCATTAGCCGGGCGGCGAAAGGAGGAGCCGCGGGGAGCCGACGGTCAATGGGGCGTGGGGGGGGGAGGCTGGGCTGGGGGGCAGGCAAGGTGGCGGTGGGGGGGGGAGGCCAGGCTGGGCAGGCGGGGAGGGGGGCAGGAGACTAGGCTGGATGAGGTGGGCGAGGCGTGGGTGCGGGAGGGAAGGAGGTTTGGGGGGGGAGGCTGTGCTGGGCAGGTCAGGCATGGGGGGCAGGAGGCTGGGTTGGGAGGGGGGAGGAGGTAAGGTTCGGTGGGGTGGGCCGGGCAGGCAGAGGTGGGGGAGGAAAGGCGGTTAGATGGGGGGGAGGCTGGGCGAGGGTAAAGGAAGATCACCCCCTACACCCAGGCTGATAGCGGGAGCTGACTGGGGCAGGCGGCAGGACCCCGGCTGGCAAGGGGCCAGCGGGGGAAACCCCAAAGCAGTGCAGGGCTAAGCACTCCGCCTGCCACTGCTTTGGGGTTTCCCCCGCTGGCCCCTTTCCAGCTGGGGTCTCAGCTCCCGTTGCCAGCCTGGGCTTTGGGGGGGGGGGGAGGAGGGGAGCAGCCCATGAATGACATCATAAATGTCGAAATGGCCCTTGGCAGAAAAAAGGTTCCCCACCCCTGATCTAGGCCAATGGGTCTGATTTTTCAGAGTTGTTGAGCATGCAGCTAGGGTGACCAGATGCCCAGATTTTATAGGGATGTCCCAATATTTGGGGCTTTGTCTTACATGGGAGCCTATTCCTGCCCCCCTCTATTCCGATTTTTCACATTTGCTATTCGGTTACCCTACCCACTGCCCGCACTGACTTCACCTGGAGATGGGAGGTCCTCTCCGGATTCAGTCCTCTCTGGAAATCAGGTCCAATACATCCTGTATGTTTATGTATAATCAGGCACTATGAACTTCTCGGATTGCCCAAGTATGTACCAGTCTTCGACAGACATAGGCCTAAGGTTTAATACAAACAATAAAGTGATGAGCATGGTCTCAAAACCTAGACTGATTACAGGATTTTGCATGTGCATGGAATGGAGCATGTACATTTAAATAGATCCCAACAAAACAGCTTCCTGGATACCATACGTCATACTCCATAGTAATCCTGTGGAGTGGGCAAACAGTCAGTCCCCTTGGTTGAGATCAAGAGCCATGTCACTTTAATATATGATTAGTCCCTCTGTGGGGCCTGGGCTCCATTAGGCTTTGTCA
The DNA here is from genome assembly GCA_032164245.1 of Sternotherus odoratus. Taxonomy (NCBI): domain Eukaryota; kingdom Metazoa; phylum Chordata; order Testudines; family Kinosternidae; genus Sternotherus; species Sternotherus odoratus. The sequence goes on along the minus strand of JAVMKO010000003.1, from coordinate 13,520,063 downwards.
CCTCTACATTTGTATGATCATATTTATTTCCAGCCCACAGATAAGACACATAATGCATGTTGGTATATCCCCTGGGAAACATATTTGGAGGGATGGTCAAATTTCAGGGTCTGTTGCTCTTAAGAGGGAGTTACAGATTTTCACTAATCTACCAATTAATATTTATCCTTTGGGACCATAAACAATGAAGGAATAATCCTTTGTCTCTGCTGCATTTGGGACAGGTGGCCATTTTCAGTTTGAAACTCACAGCTGATGCTCCCATATGCCCTAAGGATAAGGCATTTATGGAGATAAGTTTAAACTTAGCTGCTCAGCTCTAAGAGGCTGATATATTGTTTCTTTCAGGAGAGTTATTTCTGTCTGTGTGGGGTCTTTCCAAATGTACTCAAAACCAAAGTCCACACACCACAAAGACACTAAGTCAGCTCAAAACTGCTCCCTACGTTTAGCCACTCTTGAGGGTCCTGACTTCGGACCTCTAAATCCTTTATCACCAGAGTCTCTCTCATCTCCATTATATCACTGACTCAACAGACCCCACTTAATCAACAAGATCAACACCCGCTAACAGGGTGGGCTGCTTCAGGTAAATACTGCCACAATATTTCACTTTCCCAAACATTATAGGAACTGCTGGTAAGTTTCTAGAGATCCTATTACTGCCTATTTGTCCTGCCTGGCAAGCAGCATAGAATATGGTGATCATGATGAACTGTATCTAGAAATAGGTGCTGATTACCTCAGACCTATAACCATTTTAGCAAGAACAATACAGACAGAAATCAGATGTAGATCTTAGTAGCCTATTGTGCCATAGATGATAATCTCTCTTCTCTAAACTCTGGGAAGCTACAGCAGATTTACCAGCATCTGGGATTAAAGTTAGAGGAGAAATAAAGTCTAGTGAGGGAGCCAGAGGAATGTTAATTGCCAGGGGTCTGATCCTGCCAGGAATTTCACATGGGTGGACCCCTCCATCAAAATCACTGAGGATCTGCGTGGGTGCTGGAGTCCACCTGCGTAGAGCCCACAATATTGTACCTGATCACTTTTACCACAAGCACCTGCTGTCAGGTGCATATCCACACTCTCAAAAAAAAATATCCTTTGGGATAAAACTTACTCTGCTTTCTGTTAGTTGAAAGAGGAATGTTTCTGGAAAGTTTGGCTTAATTGCAGTGGCTAGGCTTGAGACATAAGCATGAACCACATGTGGTTTTCACTTAGGCCAGGTCTCATCTAGAGGCAATAAATTGGTTCCCGAGTGCTCTTCCGTCGACTCTGGAACTCCACCACTGCGACAGGCGCAGGAAGAATCGACGGGGGAGCGACTCAGCACCGGGAAGATGCTGAGGTAAGTCAACCTGAATACGTCGACTTCAGCTCCGCTATTCACGTAGCTGAAGTTGCATATGTTAGGTCGATCCCCCACACCCTGCCCCAGTGGAGACCAGGGCTCAGATACATTGTTCGATGCAGGCTTCCTTTTTTAAAAAGAGAAATAAGTAATTTTTTTTTTTTAGTGGAAAAATAATCTGCCATGGACTTAGGGCCTGAGCCTGAAAGCTGGGCTTCACTCTTGTAACTTTTCTCACATGGGTCCCAATGCTGCAAACGTTGACATAATTGCTTAGCTTTATTCAGGTGAATAGGCCTCATTGAAATCCGAGGCCATGCATCTGCAGGACCAAAGATTAAGTTGCGTGGTTTTCAGAAACGCTGATCATCCGGAGCTCCAATCACCGATGAGCTGGAGGGGACTCGGGAGGGCCCCTTGTTAACAGGAGGAGTTCAGCTTTCATTTAAAATGGAAAGTATCCTGGACACTTCCACTGCTTGCATCCGACGAAGTGGGTATTAGCCCACGAAAGCTCATGCTTCAATACTTTAGTTAGTCTTTAAGGTGCCACAGGACTCTTTGTTACCTCTGCTATTCCAGACTAACACGGCTACCTCTCTGTATCTTGCTAGTTTTTTTCTTCCTTGGTAAGGTAGCGTTGGAAGTGGAAATTAACTGGTAGGGCTGAGAAGAACAAGCAGGTGTGCTCTCCTTGGGCAGGAGTTTTGGTGGCCCTTGCATGCTCGCGCACACTACTTGTCAATTGAGTCTATGGGGTTTGGGTGTACACCTGAGCATCATCTCACTAACCAACTTCCCTCCCGCTCACCCCGATCCTAAGGCTGGGTTTCTGCAATGTGGAATTTGCTATGTTTGAGAGTGTGGAGAGATTGGCAAAAAAATTATTTGTAAGCAACCACAAATGCTAAGGCTGGCTCTGCGGGTTAAAATCCTCTGTTCTTTTCTGAGTCTGGGCCTACCAGCATAGGTTGTGTAGGTTACATCTTGCTGAGGTTAAGACAGCTGATATTGCTACTGTCTTGTGTCTGAGCCAGCCTGAACAAGGGCATATGCACAACGTAGAAACCACATCAACAGCTCCAGTGGTGCAAGAAGAGGGGGCTGCCACAGTTGCGCTGAGTGGCAGTCCTGTTGCTTTTTCAGGGGGTGGGGAATAGTGTAGAACTGATGGATTCTTTTGGAGGGAAGGAGTATTTTACCCTGGGAATGTTACATCTGTTGCTGACATAGGCCCCAATCCTGCAGTGAGCTTGACATTGGTGGACTCCTGCGCCTGTATGGATCTCCTGTCGTCCATCCACTGACTGCTGCCGCCGTGAGGACGGATGGTAAGTCGGCTGCAGATACGCAAACTTCAGCTACGTGATTCACGTAGCTGAAGTTGTGTATCTGCAGTTGATCTGCCCCCTAGTGAGGACCAGCCCTTAGATGTGTCAATGTGGATTTAAGTGCTCCCAAATTTGAAAACTCTTGCCATGGCTCTGTGTATGTGAGGGAGAGGATTTCAAACTATATAGTAAAATCAACTGGGTTTTTCCAGAATCACATTGGGTATTTAATGCAAAATAAACCTCTCAGTTGCTCATCCTTGCCTAACTCTTCTTCCCTATCATGACTTCTTGCTGTCTGCTAAGTAGCTGCATAGCAGTGGTCAGGAGTGCTGAAAGTAGGGGTGTTGCTGCACCCCCTGGGCTTGAAGTGGTTTCCTTCATATATAGGGTTTACAGTTTTGTTCAATGGCTCTCAGCACCCCCACTACAGAAATTGTTCCAATGCCACTAGCAGTGGTTTGGAGCAAACTTTGTGTTCTGGGTACCCTGAAGAGATTGAAGGGTGGGCTTTAGGACCCTGAGAATGCCGCTCAGGTAGGTCTGTCTCATTCGTCAGTTTCACTCACTCTGGGATCCATTCACTCACTCCCAGCGATGTGTGTTCAGTGAATGCTTTTGCTTCCTGTCTGGTTGCTGTGATCATTCACAAGCCAGGGGACTAGTAGTGATCTCTCTGCAATGAGGAGTATCAGGCTGGGTGGAGGAAGAGATTTATTTTCTCTGGAAGAAACCAAGCAGTTGAGGATATTTAAGGATGAGCCGCCCAGATGTGTCTCCCACGTCTACCTTTCTCTTAGGCGTAATGTGCTTGACAGTTCTCAGGAACTTTGCTAAGACTTCCTCAGACTTCTCAGGTAGGAGTGAAACTCTAATCCTTTGGAGCGTATTGGTTATAAGTGAGAGCTGGTTATACATATTCTTTAAGAACAACTCCAAGCAGGTCTGAAATAGTTCTAGTGAGAGCAATTTTTAATTCTTTTAAAATATGATGAAGCAGATCTTCATTAAAAGGGTTTCAGTTATTTAAAAAACTTCCTTAGCAACCCCAGCTAAAATATTTCAGCAGAGATATTTCTGAATAACTTCAGGAAATGGGGGGGAAGGGAGTTATGTAAACTTTCCTAAGTTTGTGGTGTTGGATGGAAATATGTATGTGTGAGAGGGTGGGAAAGGGTTAGGTTACAGGACTGGGAAGTTTCTGGACACAGGTTAAAACTAATACAGCAAGATCAAGACGTTATATTATGGACTAGATTCTGACATCTTTGCTCACGTTAAATAGTACCTTTAATCAGCAAATAGTTCATTACAGTCAATAGGAGTGCTAAGAGAGTAAGATGCTACTAGCTGTGAGTAAATGGATTGGAATCTGACCCTATGTTTACTTGTACAATGCTCAGAAATTACTGGTACTCACCTCTAAAGACATCTTTGTCAGTTTCACTTTTTTTCCACAGCCTATAACATGAAACTTTCACAGTAGTCACATGTATTGCATTTTAAAGATGTGAAATGCTATATGTTCTATGACTATTATATACAGCTGTAGTAGTCACATTAAAATTAGATTTCTGCTGCTCTTCCTTGTGGCTATGTAGATGTGTCAAAGCAACTCCAGCCTATAAAACTAAAATGTAGATCTAATTTTGCATGAGATTAGGAGTAATCAGACAGCTCATTAGTGATGGAATTCTGAATGCACTTGTGTATTTCTTGGAGTTTAAGAACAGTTCAAGATACTTTTATAAAGAATGTTTTAAAACTTGTTAGTGGAGGAGAGCCGCCTATTATAGTTTGTTGGTGGAAAAATGTCATTAGTGAGAACTGTGTCATCAAAAGATTTAGACTGAAGTACACGATCGCAGTTTCAATACATCACAACATTACAGCTTGGTTCTTGGGAGCCGATGCCTTTGCATGTTGCAGAGGGATTTGTGTTCTAAAGGAGGTGTTTATTGTGGAGTTTCGGTTGGGGACTAGAATATGGTGGGTTTTAAGTCTTTAAGTGTATTGAAGGGGCTGACCTGCCTGCGATTCAGTCTCTTTTGGGGGCAGATCAATTCTGTGGCTGCCATTCAGAGCAGATCTGCCTGTGAATGGAAAGAGCTGAGGCACTTCCAATTTATAGTAGTTTGTTCCCTTTAAAGTTTCTTTAGCACCGAGCTTTCTCTGTATCTGTCATTCAAAGCAAGCTGGTACAGAGTGGATGTGTGTGGGGTGGGCTACTTAGGAACAACTGTTGAAATGGCCTTTTATATTTCAGTTCCTGTGCAGAAAGTACTTTATTCTGTCTGTTACTACTTTGAACCACTTAAATCCTATTTCCTGTCTTTATTAAAATCATTTTTTACTTATTAATTAACCTGGAGTATGTGTTGGTACCTGGGGGGGGGGAGGGGGTAAACAGCTGTGCATATCTCTCTATCATTGTTATAGAGGGCGAACAATCTATGAGCTTTATACAGGGCAAAACAAATTTTATTCAGGGTTTGACCCCATTGGGAGTTGAGCATCTGAGTGCCAGAGGTAAGGATACCTCCTGCCTGTTTCCAGGAAAGCCCACAGCTGTTAGGGGACGTGGCTCAGACCGGGCAGGGTATTGAGGTCCTAAGCTGTTTGGGCAGGAAAACTGAGGCAGGAGTAGCCTTGGCACATCGGGTGGCAGCTCCTAAGGGTGGGTGATCCCAACCCGAAACTGCAGAGCTGCAATTCATTTGCAAATTTGACACAATCAATCTAGGATTGAACAAGGATCTTGAATGGCTTGCTGATTACAAAAACAGCTTCTCCTCTCTCCGAGTTCACACCTCCAATTCAGCTGCTAGAGGAATACCTCACCTTCCCTGATTTGAGATGACAAGCTGGTTCAGGCTGATTGGACTAACCTTGTTACCTCCTACCTGGTTCTTGCCTACTTATTTATACCTGCCCCTGGACACTTCCACTGCTTGCATCTGACAAAGTGGGTATTAGCCCACGAAAGCTTATGCTTCAATACTTTAATTAGTCTTTAAGGTGCCACAGGACTCTTTGTTACCTCTACTAAAATATAGACACTTCACAGCTCAGCCAGCCTTACTGGCAAGAGCATAATGATGTACATTGTGATCTTAAGGCACTAGCATAAATGTCAGTTGGGCCAGTGGTAAGGATAGGCACAAAGTCAGCCCAACCAGAAAAAGAAAGTCAATTCAACAGAGTGTGGGGATGCTGGCATAGAAGGATGCAACTACTTTGAAAGTGGGTATGAGAAAGTGAGTGGTAGCAAAATCATTTCTTATGGGATACCAATGAATTCAAAACTACACCACGCGCAATTAAAAAGGAGAGGTCAGTGGTCTAAGCATTAGTGTGGCAATACCTAGCGCTCTTTCAACCACTTATTCAAATCCCACCAAGAAAACTCTGTGCTTTGGCAGTTGCATGAAATCTAATGGTTGTGGAAGTTTTCAGTGAGATCCATGGCACCTGTTTTTGTCCTTGTCCAAAGTCTCCCTTCTCTTACCCACTTGCTGCGCTGCAGGTCGGTTGGATGTTGCATTGAAATATTGATTGCAGGGTCTTTGTCACTTGGTTTCTCACACTGTGGATGCTACCATAATGCTGCTTTGTGTGTTAAGTGTTTTGGTATCCTTGGAATGAAAGGTACTAGATAAAACTACAATATCCTCTTAACAGTATCTAGCACTTACCTACCTTCCCATCCACAAGATTTTTACATAGATAAATACAAATAACAGTTTCATTATATTGCCACCATCCTTGATGATGGGACAGCCCAGTTGACACAGCACCAAAGTTTGGGATAAATGTGGTGTCATCTCCATAGAGCAGTGATGGCAAACCTTTTTGAGCCCGAGTGCCCAAACTGCAAACCAAAACGACTTGTTTTTTTCAAAGTGCCAACACTGCAATTAAACCTGAATAACGAGGTTTTAGTTTAGAAAAAACAATTGGTACAGTTTTTCAAACTAATTAACAGCTTTTGTTTAAAAAGAAAAACACAATAACAGAGCTTTCCATTAAACATTTTTTTTATTGAAAAAAACAAACAAAAAACAAAACACAAAACAAAAAAAACCAACTGTTCACCCCCCCCCAACTGACCCACTCAGCCCGCTCTCTCCCCCCAAAACCTCTTTCCCTCCCACCCACCCCCCAAATGACCCACCCAGCCCGGTCTCTCCCCCCAAAACCTCCTTCCCTCCCACCCACCCCCCAAATGACCCACCCAGCCCGGTCTCTCCCCCCAAAACCTCCTTCCCTCCAACCCCCCAACTGACCCACCCAGCCCGGTCTCTCCCCCCCAAACCTCCTTTCCTCCAACCCCCCAACTGACCCACCCAGCCAGGTCTCTCCCCCCCCAAACCTCCTTCCCTCCAACCCCCCAACTGACCCACCCAGCCCGGTCTCTCCCCCCCAAACCTCCTTTCCTCCAACCCCCCAACTGACCCACCCAGCCAGGTCTCTCCCCCCCAAACTTCTTTTCCTCCAACCCCCCCCCCAACTGACCCACCCAGCCCGGTCTCTCCCCCACACCGCTTACCCCCGCTCCCAGCCCAGCCTTCCCCCAACACCCCCTTGCACACCGCTTACCCCCCCCCCGGCGCTTACTTGTTCGCTGGGTCACGCTGCTGTGACCCGACTCCAGCGAGGGAAGGAGAGGAGCGACACGCCCCCCAGCCTCGCGGTCACAGCAGCGCCGCGCCGCACCGCCTCCCCTGCCCCCCAGCCTTGCGGACAGAGAGCGCCGCGCCACACCGCCTCCCCCGCCCCCCAGCCTTGCGGACAGAGAGCGCCGCGCCACACCGCCTCCCCCGCCCCCCAGCCTCGCGGACAGAGAGCGCCGCGCGAGCCAGATGACAGGCTCAAAAGAGCCACATCTGGCTCGCGAGCGGCGTGCCCACAGAGACAGCTCGGCGTGCCGGCAGTGGCACGCGTGCCACGGGTTCGCCATCACTGCCATAGAGGGACACTGGCTCCAAACGGGTATAAAATGTGCATTCTTGCTCTTGTATTTTTATTAAGGCAAATCAGATACGTAGATAATTTGCTACCATCCAGAACGGGGAATTATTGATTTCCGGGAAAGAGAAGCTGGACTCTCCTGCAAAGGGCTCTGCACGTATGTTTGGTCTCTTGCTGTTTGATCGCGGTTGCCATGGCTGGGAGAGCAGAGCACGCAGACCCTTCTCTGGTGGGGCTGTAAAAGGCTGCCCTGGGGCATAGGAGGGTCACTGGGAAAGCCGGACAGCCAGCTCCAGGTTCTTCCCCCACCCGAGGTCCCTGTCTGAATTTCATCAGCTGTAGGGTCAAGCGATCTGTCCCCGAGTGGCAGTCCAACACGCTCACAGTGTCTGTCCCCATGGGCTCAATGGCGTTTGATTTTATTTCTCTCTATTATCTCCTGCTTAGAGCCATCACCCAGAGCCAGTGTTAGCCATTCGGGGCCCAAAGCAGGAATATTTTCCACACCTTCCCCCGCAATACTAAAACAAAAGTGAACAGGGGTCCCCTGGAGCTGCTCAGGGCTCTATGTAATTGCTTAGACTGCTTATGCCTAGTGCCAGCTCTGCCCTCACCCTCTGAAAACCTGTGTTGTAGCCACCTTTCTCCTGGTTGGGTAGGGCTGACCTGGACTCACATTTGAGCCCATTAACGCTGCTTTCTGATCTATCACTGTTACTGCCGAGCACCAGGAGGGCGTGACACATCTCCTTCCTTTCCCACCACGGGCTTCCATAGCAGTTCCAAGTGTTAGCCGTTTGGGGAAGCTGAGGGCAGGATGGGGATTTAGATGTAGGTCTCCTTGGGCTGGTCTCCACTAGGGGGGGAAATCGATTGTAGATACGCAATTTCAGCTACGTTAATAACGTAGCTGAAATCGACGTCTCTACAGCTGACTTACCTCCCACCCTCACGGCGGTGGCGGTCGGCGGCGCGGTCCCCCGTCGACTCCAGCTTGTGCCTCTTGAGGAGCTGGACTTCTGGAGTCGACGGGGGAGCCGCTGGTGATCGATTTATCGCATCTTAACGAGATGCGATAAATCGATCACCAAAAGATCGATCCCTGCCGGCTCAAGTGAAGACAAGCTCAGAGTGTGTGTAGAACAGGATCCCGCCCCTCTCCAGCCCCCCACCCCCCCTCAAGGAAAGCAGGCCCGTAGTGCTGCTCCAAGGAAAAATGGTTACTGAGGATCCAAATCTGTAGTCCCTGCACAGGGAAAACACACCTTGGTCTGCATTAGCACTGCAAGTATTGCTGTAGGAACTAAAGACCCCGACCATAGGTGCCGGAAGTGCTGCTGCACCCTTGGGTATGAAGCGGTTTCCATTATATACAGGATTTATAGTTTGGTTCAATGGCTCTCAGCTCCCCTGCTATACAAATTGTTCCAGTGCCCGACTGAGCCCATTGTGCTAGGAGCTGTACAGTGGCAGATAGTTCCTGCCTGAAGAGAAATATAAGTAGATAGCTGATGGGAAGGGAAGAGAGATGGAGTGACTTGCTCTGAGTCTAGGTCATGTGAGTATGTTGGTGGCAGAGCTGGGAACAGAACCCTGGTCTTTTCACTCCCAGGGCAGCATCCTATGGTAGACCACGCTACCTCCGATTTCCACTGGATCGCTACTGCCAGAGCAGCTTGAATGGCCAAAAAGAAAAAAAGAAAAAGCCGGGGGGTGAGAGGGAGGGCGGGACGGAGGACAAATTAAGTATGTGTCACATTTGGGGCTCTTGTAATCTGAGATGTAAGAAAAATTCCTTTTATGTGAAGTATTTGAACTATGTAAAGAGTTTTGAAGGTTTTTGTGATAGTTCTTTAAGCAGCAGCGTGTGTGGGGGGATGTGCGTGTGTGGGGGAGGGTAACGGGGCATTCTGCAGCCACTTCTGCTAATATCGCATGAGCCACAGCCTTGACTGATCTTTTTGTGTTTCCACTAAATTGTAAATAAGACGAGGGATACTTGTGGCACCTTAGAGATTTGTAGGGTGACCAGATGGGAAGAGTGAAATATCAAGACACACTCGGGGGGGAGGGGGAGTGGGGGGCGGGGGGGGCACGAGCGGAGGGGGGCTGGAGGAGCGGGGGGCGGGGCACGAGGGAGGGAGCAGGAGCGGGCCACAGCGATGGGAGGCTCTCTGTCTCTGCGGGGAGGGGGCAGTGGGCTCTCTACCCCCCCCCCCCCCCCCGCTGCAGCATGCGTCTCCGGGAGGCATAGCAGAGAGAGCTCTCCTGGCCGTTGCCGTGGCCCGCCCACCTACCCCTGAATGCAGTCTCTGCCGGGGGAGATGCTGAGGGGGGAGCAGTGGACTATCTGCTGCTGCTCCCCTCACCCGCTGTCCCACTCTCGGCGCTGGTTGCATGCAGGGGGGGTCCACTCTGCCCGCCCTGCACGTTCCACCGCTGCCTGTCTCTGCGGGCGGGGGGAAAGGCACTGGCAAGCCGGCAGCAGCAGCAGGTTCCTCCCCCACCTCTCCGGGGGAGGGCGGGGACCTACGGCAGCCACGCTTGGCCCGACCTCCGGCCAGGGAGCACAGGGCCCAGCCAAGAAGGGGGGTGAGGGGGGCTCAGCTTCCCGCGCTCGCTCGCCCCGCGGCAGCTGATAGGCCCAGCCCCCAGCTGGGGAGCGCAGGGCCCAGTGGCTGCCGCGATCTGCCTGTTCCCCCGGCCTGGGAGCACGGGGCCGGTGGCGTGCCGCGATTGTCTGCCCCGACCGGGGAGTGGGGGCTGGCGGCGCGCCGCTAACAGCCCGGCCCCGGAGCACGGGGCTCCGCCGCAGAGGGGAGCGGGGTCGGGCCGGCAGCCAGCCAGCATGTGGCTGCCTGGGGCAGTGGGCGGGGCTGTGCTGCCTACATGAGCCCTGCGCGCGCAGGGCTCATCTATAAATTCCCGAAATCGGGACAAATGGCGTCCTGACCAGAGTTTCGTCGGGACGCGGGACAGAAGGTAAAAAATCGGGACTGTCCCGATAAAATTGGGATGTCTAGTCACCCTAGAGATTTGCCACATCGTACTTCTCATTGGTGGATCTAATGCTGAGGTCCCTGTGCTTCTAGACGGTCATTAGGGAACTAACCTCTCCACGCTTTAGCGTTTGTGCATTGAAGCCTTTAGTGACGGTCTTGCCTCCATCCTCTTCCAAAAAGAGAAGAGCTATGAACAAATACCCAAGTGGGAGCAGTAGTAGCTTTTCTTATCTGAACGTCGTATCATCTCTAGTCTTCATATGTCATCCGAATACTTCTGGAGCCTGTCCCAGCTAAGGTCTTCAAAGGGTTTTACAAACATTAATGAACCCTGGGAAGTAGAGGGGGATTATCCTCATTTAACGAATGGGGTAATTGAGGCACAGAGATTTTGGGGTCCAAAGTCACATCTGAAGTCTGTAGCAAAGCTAGGACTAGAATGCTGATCTTAGGGTGACCACACAGCATGGGTGAAAAATTGGGACAGGGTGGAGGGGTAATAGGAACTTGTATAAGAAAACCTCCCCAAAATCAGGACTGCCCTGATAAAATCGGGACATCTGGTCACCCTAGCTGATCATCTGGGTCTGTGCATTAACCCCAAGACCCACAGGATTAATAGTCAGCCAGATGAAATCCCTGTGCACACTTACTTGTTGATTCTTGCTATTCTAAAAACTTATTTGTTTTATACTCCTAGACTTTAAGACCATAGGAGTCCACTGTGATCATCTCGTCTGACCTCTTGCACATCGCAGGCCACAGAAACTCCCCACCCACTCCTGTAATAGACCCCTAAACTCTGGCTGAGTTACTGAAGTCCTGATATCATGATTTCAAGACTTCAAGTTACAGAGAATCCACCATTTACTCTAGTTTAAACCTACAAGTGACCTGTGCCCCATGCTGCAGTGGAAGGTGAAACCCCCACAGGGTCTCTGCCAATCTGACCTGGGGAGAAATTCCTTCCCATCCACAAATATGGTGATCAGTTGTACCCTGAGCGTGTGGGCAAGACTCACCAGCCAGTACTGGGGAAAGAATTCACTGTAGAAACTCTGAGCCCTCCCCATCGTCTCCTGCTGTTGGAGATACTTGCTACTAGCAGTCCCAGATAGGCAAGTTCATCACCATCCCTTCCATAAAGGTATGATGCTCAGTCTTCCATTCTTGCAGTGAGTACTGCTGTCCAAACAAAACGTGCCCTGCCCTTTGGATTTGTGTCTAAGCTGATCGGTTGGACCCCTGGAGGCCCCCGTTAGCACCAGGGTCCCACTTTGCTAGGTGCTGTACAAATTCCTGCTGTGAATTCACCCAGAGGCTTAGGGAATGAGCTCACAATGTTCTAAATCAGAGAGGTAGCCGTGTTAGTCTGGAATAGCAGAGGTAACAAAGAGTCCTGTGGCACCTTAAAGACTAACTATAAAGTATTGAAGCATAAGCTTTCGTGGGCTAATACCCACTTCATCGGATGCAAGCAGTGGAAGTGTCCAGGGGCAGGTATAGATAAGTAGACAAGAACCAGGTAGGAGGTAGTTCACACCTCCAATTCAGCTGCTAGAAGAATACCCCACCCTCCCTGATTTGAGTTAACAAGCTGGTTCAGCCTGATTGGACTAACCTTGTTACCTCCTGGTGTGGATCCGCTGAAGAACAGCAGCTGGCCAGAGTGCTGCTCATTGCAGGGCCTATATCAGTTGGGGGTGGGGGCAGCCTTCAAGTCATGCTCACCTTTGGATTTCCTAGTCTATCACTTGTATCTGCACCCATCGGAGTGCCTTATGCCTTCTCCGCATTGGGGATTTGCCCCGGTTTCAGCCATCCTTGCAGCTGCACCGGCAGAAGCCCCTAGTGCAGACAAATAGCAGCTTTACTTGTGCTGACAGAGCTGGGAACTGGGGTAAGCTGCAGGGTGTAAATTAGGCCTTCTTGGTGTTTATCCTGCCCGCTGGGGGTTATACCACTGCTGCTACACGGGGGAGCCGGAACTGGGAAGACCAGGCCTTAATGTGCAGGTTCCTTGGGGCACTGTCCTGCACCTCACTTGTGGTGCAGGACAGATGAGAACGGGACCGAATGTGGCTCTTAGTGCTGCCTTAAAATGCAACAGCTGAAAGCTTTGCCAAGAGCTGCGGCCTGTGTACCCCAGTGGTGTGAGTATGTTACAGGCCCTCCACCGAGGACTTAAGTCTGTCACAGCCCCCAGCTCCAGCACTCGTTAGCTCAAACTGTAGCAGCTGATGTTTTTAGCTCTGGAGGTCCCTGGTTCAACCCTGCCGTTGGCCATCGCACCTATAGTGGTCACAGCAGTTCTCTGGGGCAGGGACTTTCATTGATTATGGCTCTACCGCACCAAGTACAATGGGGCCCCAACCTGATGTCCCCACGATAGAGATGTTTGCTAAGAACACCTCACCTGGCGGCCTGGCTAACTGCTCTGCAGCTTTTGGGAACCTCCCTTGAAGACCTTTCCCTACGTTTAAAGGCTGCCAGCCTGTGTTTTGTTTAAGCAGGGCTGGCTTAAATGGTGAGGGGCCTTTGTCACCTACCTGCTAATTGGCTCGTTGTGTTTGTCTGAGCTGATGGGGGTGGGGGGCTAGCAGAGGCAGGAGAACAGCCCCCTCTCCCTGCTTGCATTTAATCAGCAGGTAACAATGGCAATTTGTTTGACAAGTCCATTCACCAAATTATCACAGAAGTTGACAGGCTAACAGCTTCTGAATGGCATTTCAGTAGACTTAGATATTGGGTTTGGAGAGGTGAATGGGTTCAGTGAGGTCAGGGGGAGGCCCATTATTCAAGCGTGTTGAAAACTGGGCAGTGAACGGAAGCCGCGTGTTAATGTGAGGGAAAGGTAGACAGCGTTTTGTTCTCAATGGCTCTAACACAGCTGTGTAATTTGGTAAGGTACAATGGGCAAACAACCATATCTTAATAACCTCAGACAAAGCCAGCTAAGCCCCTTGCCTTCCTTCTTAAATCCCCTCCTCGCCCAATGCTCTAATCCCCTCCCCCCCCCAGTCTCTACAGAGGCTGAAGGACCTTTTCTCTTAAAACCCAGTTTGTCCCCTTCCACAGTGTTTGGCCAAACCAGCCTCATTGGGCTTCTCATGTGGTGTGCCTTCTGCGGACTTAATGGATTTTAAAGCTAGAAGGGACTATTATGATCATTTGGTCTGACCTCCTGTATAGGATTTCACCAACTGATCCCTGCATCAAACCTGTAACTACTACTATTTGAGCTACAGCAGAGGGGCCATGCTGATGTATGGTCTGTGCACTGATTTATAATCTAAACCAATTTAACTAAATTGCTATAACCCCTCTCAGCTTGAACTCTTAACCTGATTTCAGGCCTTCAGACCAAGTTATCTTAAGTCTACTACTTCTGGCCTTGGAATCTATGAATCAGCCAAACTGATTTGAAGCCACTCTTAAACTGAGATAAGAGTGATCATGCAGCCTTCTGCACTGGTTTATCTAAACCAGTTTAAAAAAAAATCGCAGCTTATCTTCAATGGTGCAATTCTACATGTAGACAGGGCTCTTGGTGTGAGTTAAGTTGTCCAAAGGGTTTCAGATAGGAGGAAAGAGGGTGTATATTCTCATGCAGGAAGCTGTTTATATGGTATTGGCAGATATCTGGGGAAAAAAATCATGCTACCAATCCATGGTCACCGAAGACTTCATGGTTGTTGCTATGCTGAGCACAAAGACTGTTTGGGAAATCATGGTGCCACAGGAGAAAACGTTCCTTTTCCTGCTCCCAAAATGCAGACCCTTAACATGTGAGTGAAGGGAGAATTGTTGGTAGCAGTACTTGGTCCACTATATGGTTGAGTGGTTCTCTTCTGTAGAAGTCAATGGTCATAGTTGCCATTGATTTTCTGTGGCTAGTGCTCAGATCTGATGGTGATGGGAGACAGTATGAAACCCCAAAGTAGACAGTGGGGAAGATACTCACTAGCCAATACACTGCAATACTCTAGATCAATGGTCTTCAAAGTGGGGTGTGTGCACCCCAGGGGGTGTGCGAGACCCCCCCATGGTGTCCCGGCGCCGCTGCGGGATCAGCCCCCCCGCTACTGAAAGCGGAAGGATTCTATTTGTGTCCCGCCGAAATGCCACTGAAAGCGGAAGCTTTGCATTCGGTGGCATTTCAGCGGACACCCCCCCAGGCCGCGAGAGGACTCGGGATTGCGGAAGGGGGCTGCAGACAGAAAAGTTTGAGAGACGCAGCTCTAGATATTTGTAAACAGAAGTTAAACTGAAATGTCACCTCTTTGAGATGCTGGAAAAGTGACTGACTGCACCTGGAGGCGTTATCTGCTTCAACTGTTGCTTTAATTTTTTTTGCTGTTTAGAAACAGAGACCTGGATTCAAATCCTGATTTTCCACAGATTTCCTATACGATTTTGGGCAAATTACTTGGGTCTCTCTCTGCCTCTGGACTCAAGGGTCCAGGCACCTTCATTCTCTTGTGTGCGGCCACCCAGGTGCGCACCTTAGAGGGAACTATCCGAGAGCATCTGAATGGAGGGAACCTTAGAGGGAACTATCTGAGAGCATCTGAATGGAGCTCTCAGACCACAGTTTGAGAACCTCTTCTCTGGGTCTATGACAGAGCTCAGCCTGAGAAACCCGGCTCTTTAGCTCAGGCTCGGCTATGAAAGCATCAGCAGCATTCTGTTCCTCCCTGGGCATTAGCAAGAGAATTGTTTGCCACATTACAATCCAGTCTCCCCTGTGCCAGTTGATGAGGTGCAATGTGGTGGCACAGGAGTCAGTGAGGCCTGGCTTAGCTTATGGAACTTTGTGACCTGGAGGCAGAAACACCTGAGCCCTGCACTAGCAGCGTCGGTCGAAACTGGAGTACAGGTTTATTAGTGTGGACAAGACCCCAGAGGTGATTTTGCCAAGTCACATTTGAAGCACGGGGAGACACCTGAACTGTCATTGCCCTTCCTGAGCCTGTTTTGTGACTAAATGGAGAACTCTAGGCTCCGGAGCTCTGACCACACGCACTAGATTTGCCCATACAAATTAAAGTGTGTGTGTGTGGGGAAGAGGCTGGTTGGAGGATAATATCTGAAGTTGAACAGAAAGGTTCTACATGCCAAGACCTGAGTTGGGGCAGACTTGTTTGTCCCCCCAGCTACAGTGGATGACATCCCTGACACCTAAAGCTGTGGAAGGAATGCTGCTCCCTGCACTACTTTAGGCATAGTGGATGTTGTCAGTTGTAACAGAAGAAACCCTGAGGGTCGAACTGCTGTGAAGTGAGTGGTAGAGTTTAAATAGACTGTATGCATATTTCTCTACTGACGAGAACTGGGCTGCTGACAAAACTGTGCTTTGGAAGAGGGACACGTTTCTCTTTTTGAAAAAGTCCGCTGGGTTATTTTTAACTGCGTAGATAAGAAGGTGTCAAGAGAGCCAATTTGCAACTCCTCCCATTTCTCACACAGTCTGTCCGCAGGAAAATGAGGCTGCGGTAAGTTTCCTCCCTTTGGTTTGTGCTAAAGGTGCAGATGCCAATGAATTAATGGAAAAATGTTTATTCAGTTATTCAGATGACAGGGTCAGGTGAACTTTAGCCCCAGATTAAAGACTTGTGAAAGCATCTTTCATACAATCTACATCCAACAGAACTTCAGTGAATTAAAAGGAATCTATAGAAACAGTTTGAAACAACCAAAAATCCCTCTGAGCTGGCATCCTCCTGCAGTGTTTGCAACCAGAATATGGCAATGTTTCATTAATGATGGAGAGTCTGCAAGGGAAAGTGACTGTAAACAAAAGTGAAACTGTCTCTTTTCATTGTCCATATACAATGCAAAACAAACAAACAAAAAAACAGTATAAATAGTGGAAATGTAAATTTGGGGTTATAAATTCATTTTGAATAGAGGGCACTACGTTTTAGAGGAAACAATATGGACCATAATTGTCAAACTTGGTTTCTAAAATTAGGTACCAAAATACACATGTAGCTACTTTACTACATGTGTATTTAGGTGCCTAACTTTAGAAACCAATTATGGTCCATATTAACTTCTCTGAAGTAGATAAATGTGGCCTGATTTTAATGGGGTGCTCAGAGTTCAAAATCAGGCCATTCTTTAATTTAGGCACTTAAACAGTGATTTAGGCGCTCATCATTAGGCAACCAAGTCTGAAAAATGTGGCCAGGGTTTCTAACATAATTGTCATTCCTTCTTGCCTAGAACTTCTTAAGCTCTGTCCATTTTGTTGTGTATTAAAGAGTGCGGATGCATATAGGAAGTGATCCAATACCCGTGGAACCCATGTGTCAAAGGAAGTTCGATGAGACTTACAATTTACACAGTATTACTCATGTATTTATCATCACTAGTTCCAATAGGCTTAACTCCTAACTGTAACTTCCATTAATGAAGAACTGTAATTGGTAGTGAGCTGAGCACCATTCCATACGGACAAGCAGAGTCAAATTCTGCAATGACTTATGTTGGTGCAGTAGCTCCGTTGACTTTCCTAGTGTTTTGCAGGGTATGAATAAGCACTGAATTTGGTTCCAATTCCTCCTCTTGCTGATGAAATTTGATCAAGAAGTAACAATTCTGCATTGTTCTAAGTATTCTTGAAACAAAAGTTGGAGATTTAAACTCCCCTGCCCCCACTCTTTAGCTGCTGCTTCTGCCTCAGGAAGGATCCTGTGCTGTCTCTCAGCTCTGATTCAGACGTCGGACTGATCTGAGCATGCCTGTTTCAGCTCACTGAGTGAGAATGAGCTCACATTCATAGTAATTAATGTCTGTACTTCTGCTCTTCCAGCAGGTGTTTACTGCTCGGATGCATTAGACTTCAGGCGTGTTTCTTCATGTCAGGGGGATACAGTGATGGTTTGGCAACTCTGAGTCATGTACACAATTGAATTATAACTAGGGACAGGGCAACTCAAATGCATCTAGTACCCATAAATGCAGCCAGTGGGTAACCTTGTCTTTGGCACAGGATGTGGACCACACAGACTTCAGGTGGCATCCTTTAATGAGGTCCCTTCCAATCCTGATATTCTATGACGTCCTCTTGCAGCCCCAGTGAATGACAGGATAACACCTGAGCATGGGCATGCTCCAGGCCTGGGTGCGAAAGGCGACTTTCCCTGTCCGGGCTGCTCTCAGCTGGGATGGAACCTGACACCGCAGCAGAGAACAAGGAGCCTGTCTCTCCTGTGCTCCTCCATAAATGATTGATAGGATTTTTGAAGATCTTTCTTCTATGTCATCTTGTTTTTCCTACTACGAATATACAGTCAGAAACATGCCTTTTCAAAGTTACAAAGTTTCCAAGCCAACCCCCTTAGCTATAGGTAAATTCGCTACAATGAAATGCTTTACATTTTAGAAGGTTGGTCATTGTTGAATTTTCTTTCTCTCTAGATTTTATTGTTAGGGTAACCAGAGAGAGCAAGTGTGAAAAATTGGGACAGGGGGTGGGAGTATTAGGAGTCTATATAAGAAAAAGACCCAAAGACTGGGACCGTCCCTATAAAATGGGGACATCTGGTAACCTATTTATTGTTCACATCACCCCTTATAAACTCCAGAAGTTGATCTGATTCTTCCTGAAGCACGGCTCTCTTTTCACGCATCTTTTGTTTAGTTAGTTGCTGCTTTTGTTGTGAAAGCTCGTTCACTTCCTGGTTTGTGTGCTCAAGCCAAATGAAAAATCAAAAGTGATCAAAACGTTTATAAAAATGAGGGTAGAGCAGCGAAGTGGATCCCCAGTTGATGATGGTGCACGCATGTCTGGGTCCCAAGCTGTGCTTGTATTTAGTTTATTGTTAGACTAACAATAAGGAGCAGCCTTGGTTCTTGTTCAGTGAAATAACTCGGATGGAATGAATGGCATTGAGGAAAGAACAGTTCAAGGCAGACCTGTATTTGCCAAAATGATCTAGTTTTAGCTACGCTATATCAGGCAGAGACTCCTGGCAGCATAGGTCTTGTGTCAGCCCTCGATACCTGACAGTGGGCCTTTAAAGTAAGACCGCTCAGTCGCTGACCGCAGTATTGCGGGAAGCGACCAAAGCCATTTCTATGCAACTTCTGCTGTTTTGTTTTTCAACTTTGCCTTTGCTCCTGCTCTGGGTTTTTTTTTTTTTTTTTTCTCAAGGCACATTGCAAAATATGGCAATTGTGTGAGGGAAAAATATGTCACACTACAAATGCAGGAAAAATATATTCGCCCCAAATTGGTCCTGTGGTATAATGGGATTTTTTTTTTTTGCCATGACATGTGACTCTTGCTAACTGGTAAGCAGGGTTGTAAAGAGCTGTTCAGATCCATGAGGAGATGAATTATTAACATCTCAATAATGGGGTTTCCTTGCTGAAAAGGTGGAAATCACATTCTCTTTTTCAAATTCTGCCGTTATGACTGAGGAAGGGTGGGTAGTAGGAGGTTCAAGTTTAAACTGGCCCAAGTGATAAGATTGTTTTGCTTCCTTAGGCTGCATGACAAAAGTCCTCTTGGCAAATTAAGCCAGGACCTCTTCTTCGCGGCAATGGGAACCAATCTCATTAGAAAAGAGCCAGATCAGTGGAAAGTCCAATCTACCAGACAGATTCACATTCTGACCCCAGCAGGCTTGAGGTGCCTTTTGTTCATGTAACCTTCCCATGCCTTTCCTCATCCTCTGTACATCAGAGTGATGGAGCGATTGGGAATTGTTTCTGGGGGGGAAGGGAGGTAGCGGACAACGTGGTGTCCAGAGACGAATCACAGAGTGGTGTAAACGTCTCACTTAGTTTACAGCATATTGAGCCCCAGCTTGGTGGAGTGCACTGAATTTCCAAGCTCCTACTAGAATGGAGTTGTCTTAGGGATTAATGTGGCCCCTATTAGATAGAAGTAGGGCTCTACCTGACTTCCCATCGTAACCACTGGCCACTTGCTGGTCAGACATGGCTGCCTGAATCATAAAAACAAGGACTCCCAATGAGTTCTGTACAAGCCCAGACACGGGGAACTACCTGCTTTTGGAGGAAAAGGGTGAGGGGACACCCTCCTAAGGAAGAAAGGGATCAAAGTTGTTCTTCAGCTGCATCTAACCAGTTGCCCATTTCTCCCAGGAGATGTTTCTAACACCAAAACCAACTAAGTGGTATTTCTGATTTTCAAGACAGCCCAGGACCCAATTTATCCTCTCTGTCTCCAACAGCACACTTCTCCAGCAGATCTCTGCAATGGCTGTCTATCCCCAAGGGCCAGTAAATCTAACCCTGTCCGACACTGAAACGAGCTAGTGGAGACAGCAATTGCTAGTGGCACTAAGCTGAGTGGAGGAGCAGAATCTTGCAGTAAGATGAGTGGTTGCCTGTGGACTGGCAGATTTTTGTTTCAGCTGGATTGCTCCAGTTCTCGCAATAATTCATTGCTGTTGGTTAGTGGCGTGGGGGGACCAATGCCATATACTCACTTGAGTAGCCTTTTCCTGTGTGGGTGATCCCATAGGAATCAGTAGGAGTGCTCCCAGGACTGGGGATTTGCAGGGCTGGACTCATGCATGTAACTCCATCAGTGGGATGTTGGGAGGTGGGACAACAGGGAGCGGCTCTTTACCTCTGCGCTAGGTAATGGCATTTATTTAATAAGGACAATTAACAGACACGCTGCAGTAGCTTCCTCACAACATTGACAAACGTGGAGAGGGCTTATGATTTTCCGTGAACGTTTGGCCTGGGTGGAAGTGTCCAAACAGGCATCTACTCTCCAGACAACAGCTATTTACTTCTCCGTGACTGAATTATCAATAACTTTCTTTTTGCCAGGCTTGAAGAAGAGCTCTGTGGAGCACGGAAGCTTGTCTCTTCCACCAGGAGAAGTAGGTCCAGTAAGATAGTACCTCTCCCAGCTTGACTCTCTAAAGGCTTCCATTTTCTTTATGGATGAGGGGGTCTGATGGATGACATAAAGGGGCTTGAGGGTAAGTGAGAATCCGGACCCCAATATATTTAAGTTTAGATAGCGCAAAGAGCCTTTCACCCCTTCCATTCCTACTCAGGGGCTGGGCATAAGGGTCATTTGTGACATGATGAAACGTGATAAAATCAGTCCCTGATACATGGAGCGCTACCTGCCGATATGACATATAGTATAGCCGTACCCTTAGAAATTGAGACTGGCAGCCATGAACACCTGGGCTCCAAATAGTAGCACCCTATCTCAGGCACAATTCTAGCCTCCGTAGTGGTGCAAAAGAGACAGACAGCCGCCTTAACGCTGCATACCAGGAGAGATAGGGTGAGTTTCTGGGTTGTGTAAAGCTGGTGTAGCTGGCTCTAAGACACATCGCTGCACCACCCTGGCACAGGGGGTGTGGCTGGAGGTAAAGTCTAAAGATGTTCCCACGTAATCCAGCTCTAGCTGGTGTAGTTCAGAGCAGCCTGTGCGGCCTGGCTCAGGCTGGAATCAGGCGAGTGGAAAGAGCCACTTTCCTCTTTCCCTTCCCCCATGTGCGCCAGGTGCTGGCCCAGGGGATCTGGCACCTCAGCTCCAGTACGGTGACTCTCTTCTGTCTTTGAAAGTTACCAGCATGGACTATGGTGATTAATAGCCCCACAAATTAACTGGCAGTTTAACGAAGCACTCGTTAAAAAGCACAATCAAGTGCTAAGTTACTGTAGTGTGGTAGCACCCATGGCATGCCAGGCACAGGCACTTTCCAAACAGTCACTTCCCTGAAGAGTGTGTCGTCTAAAAAGACAAAACTGGGGAACAGGGATCAAAATGCAAATCTCGGGGGGGGGGGGAAGTGAGGGAGCGGGGAATGACAGTGGAAACGGAAAAGTGAGAACATGTGGTCATCTGTGGATTCTAGAACTTGGAGACTGAGAAGAACTTTTAGATAACTTTATTCTACCCATGGCCCTTACACTACGTGTGTATAATATACTAGCAAAAATACCTGGCGTTGCTTGAGTCCGTCGGAGGGCGGGGGTGGGGGGAGAGAGCTGAGTGAGTGGGGGGGGCGTTGGAGTGGGGGGAGGGTGGTGAGATTTAAAAAATTTTCTATTCTTACCTGAGGGGGGAGAGAGCTGAGCGAGTGCGGGGGCCATTGGAGGGGGGAGGGGGGAGAGAGCTGAGCAAGTGGGGGGGGGCGTTGGAGTGGGGGGGGAGGGGAGAGAGCTGAGCAAGTGCGGGGGCCGTTGGAGAGGGGAGGGGGGAGAGCTGAGCGAATGGGGGGCCATTGGAGGGGGAAGGGGGGAGAGAGCTGAGCAAGTGGGGGGGCGTTGGAGTGGGGGGAGGGGGCAGAGAGCTGAGCGAGTGTGGGAGTCGTTGGAGGGGGGAGGGGGCAGAGAGCTGAGCGAGTGCGGGGTCCGTTGAAGGGGGGTATTATTACATCATAACTATGTCACAGAGAACAGCAGGTGTTAACCTGCTGCTCAGCTGATGTGAATGGGCTTTAAAGAATTTCACCCCTCGGGGGCGTCAGAGGTGAGATTTGAAAAATTTTCTATTCTTACCCTGATTAGGACCCTAAAGCCTATAACTGTACCAAATTTCAAGTCTCTAGCTCAAACGGTGTGGAAGGAGCACGCACGCATACACCATTTGACTTTTATATATATATAGATGTGCTGGTAGATGTGATTTCCTGGTAGAATCAGATTCGCTAAGTTCATATGTACATACACTATATGTACCGTATGTTCCAGCGTATAGGACGACGGGGCGTATAAGACGACCCCCGAGTTTTCCAGTAAAAAAGCCGGATTACAAAAAAAAAACAAAAAAAAAACAAAAAAAAAACCACACACAAAAAGCGTGTGTGCCCCGCTCTCCCGTCCCCGCCGCGGGCGAGCTGCTGGGAGCGCCCCGCTCTCCCATCCCCACCGCGGGCGGGCTGCTGGGAGCGCCCCGCTCTTCCGTCCCCGCCGCTGGGAGCTGGTGGTCACCCCATTACATGTCCACATTGGTACCGAGCATAAATAATTCCATTCCCTTCATGGTATTTATCCCTCTGATATATTTATAGAGAGCAATCATATCTCCCCTCAGCCTTCTTTTGGTTAGGCTAAACAAGCCAGGTTCGTTGGGTCTTCTTTCATAAGACAGGTTTTCGATTCCTTGAATCATCCTAGTAGCCCTTCTCTGTACCTGTTCCAGTTTGAATTCATCCTTCTTAAACATGGGAGACCAGAACTGAACACTGTATTCCAGATGAGGTCTCACCAGTGCCTTGTATAACGGTACTAACACCTCCTTATCTCTACTGGAAATACCTCGCCTGATGCACTCCAAGATCTAACTTTTTTGTGGCCCCAAGCAAAAAAAAAGGGGGGGCTGCAGTGCTTCTGCAGTGCAGCTGGAGGAGGGAAGGGGGGGCAGTGCGGCACTACCGCAGTGCGGCAGGAGGAGCAAGGAGGGGGGGCCGCACGGCCAGAGGAGCAAAGGGGAGGTGGCGTGGCCGTAGCACAGCCGGAATGCCACCCCTTAAAGAGCACCACCCCAGGCAGGTGCTTGCCGGCCCTGCCAAGACTGCATTAGCCATATCACAGCCATATCACATTGGCGGTTCATAGTCATCCTGTGGTCAACCAATACTCCAAGGTCCTTCTCCTCTGTTACTTCCAGATGATGCGTCTTGTCTTAGCTGAACAGTATAAATAGGTCACAGTGAATTGCATTTCTCCTTACCCTCTGATGGGCTTACTAATGACTTGAAAGTGGCCAGGAAGAAAGATGAGTGTTTACACTGACTTTAACTGGCCAGTGCAGACTCTTTGCCCCTAAAGTATAGATTAGTACATACCTGGGAATTCTGGCACATGGCTACAAGTAGTGATTATTCACTGTATTTTGAAAAAGTGTTGGGTTTCTGAATCTGACCTTTTGGGTGGATAAAGAGAAGGATTATCTGCTAAGGAAGCAATTATCCACTCTCTATAATTAATATCTCCTCCTTATTCTCTGGTGTCACTTGACCTGGAACCAGAACCTATTCATGTTGCTAGCTTGTATAATTACCACCTTTAAAATGAGAGACAGAGAGAGGATCATGGGTCCTAAGAAACCAGCATAGCGGAAATGGTGAGGAAATGTGGGATGAGAAAAGCCCCACAGTACGGGAAGGTTAGAAAGTCCATATGGTAGACGGGGGGGGGGGGGGGGGGAAGAAGAAGGAACTCTAGGGTTGACATTACTAATTCAAACGCCAATGTATAAAACAATGGAAATCTAAATGATAAAAAATTAGGTCTGTCCTTTGGGTAACAGTAACCTTTTAATGCCAGTGTGTCTCTTGGTATGAGGATTAATTATGCTCACTTCAGAGAAACAGGCCATCTGCACAGGCCTTTTGGAAAGGATGCTGTTTCTGCCCATTGTGCTGTGTTTTCTGCCGCCAGAGTTTAAAATGCCATCTTGATCAGGTAGACTGATAAGCCTGGGGGCTGGGCTACACTGGGGTGGGGAGTCAACCTAAGATACACAACTTCAGCTATGCGAATAGCTACACTGGGGTGGGGAGTCAACCTAAGATACACAACTTCAGCTATGCGAATAGCTACACTGGGGTGGGGAGTCAACCTAAGATACACAACTTCAGCTATGCGAATAGCATAGCTGAAGTCGAAGTATTTTAGGTCGACTTACCTGGCTGTCCTCATGGTGGCGAGTTGACTGCGGCCGCTCCCCTGTCGACTCCGCTTCCTTCTTTTGCAGAGATGGAGTTCCGGAGCGTGGAGTTTCGATGGGGAGCGTGTACAGGGATCGGTTGCTACACTACCCACTTAGCTTGGCATCCTAAAAGCAGTGAGTCGATCGCTGCCGCTCCCCCATCAACTCCGCTTCCGCCTCTTGTGGCGGTGGAGTTCCGGAGTCGACAGGGAGAGCGTTTGGAGATCGATTTATCGTGTCTAGACTAGACACGACAAATCGACCCCTGATAGATTGATTTGCTACTTGCTGATCTGGTGGGTAGTGTAGACCTGCCCTTAGATAGTGATTCACAAGAGGTCTCATTTTTGGATTGTTTGCTCCCCATCTCTGTGGTGGCAGTATTTATTGTTTGTATTATCATAGTCCCTAGGGGCCCTAGTCAGAGATTAGGATCATATTAAGTTACCAAGAGACCAAGAGGTTTTTGAGACAAGAGGTAATCCAAACTGCCAGTTATTTTTCATGGAAAATGATACTTAAAATGTTTATTGTTTTTGTGATGGAAAAAAACCAAAACAGTCTGAACATTTTTTGTACAGAAACATTTTCAGTTTAAAACCCATGAAAACTCGAACCAAAATGAGAATTTTCCACAACCATTTTTGGTTTTGTTTTTTAATGCAAAAATGTCATGGTGAAAAAATTGTTAACGATAACATTCCCACCAACTCTAATTGACAGGTATAACTGCTTTAGTGCTTTGAAAATAAAAAAGCCTTTCTAAATGCTCACTATTAAGCTCAATAGCTTCTCTCTTTCACCAACAGAAGTTGGTCGAGTAAAAATATTACCTCTCCTCACCTTGTTGCTATAATATCTTGAGACTAACACGACTCTAACTAGGGTTGCCAACCCACCAGGATTGTCCTGGTGTCTCCAGGAATTAAAGATTAATCTTTAATTAAAGATTATGTCATGTGATGAAACCCCCAGGAATTCGTCCGGCCAAAATTGACCCTAACTAGAACACCACAGCAACTGCTATTATTATTGTCCAGATTTTAAATGAAACCCACAAGTGTGCTCACCCTTTAGAAAATCGGGGCCTATGTTCTTGTAATATATTGGCTAAGTATGAGATTTTCATCATTCTTTCGCTTCCTCGTGGTACATAGTAAAGACCATATTATGTGCCTGAGAGATTCCTGCCATTCCATAGTTTTATGTACTGGTTATGTGCATAAATGTGTGCAAGAGAAACACATGGTAAGTGGAAGTGAACCGTGTTGAGGTATAAAGTCATGGAGGCCAGCAGTGTAAAGCTTTGTTCATTTCTCCAGAAGGTGCCAGAGGCGTCAGTGCTAATGTCATGTAGCCAACAGCTCCAGTCAGGGAGATGAGCTTGTGTTCTGCAAACTTCTCCTGTAGGGAAATAACCACCCTGCTGTACTCCCCTCATGGGCCAGGGCTGCGACAGTGCTGCAGATACTTACCCTGCCACCATGATCTTAGCAGATTGGTTTTTTCACAATGCCTTAGGAAACAAAGCAGTGACCCAAAATACCCACCGAGCTATGTCCACAGAGAGTCAGTGGTCACCAGCTATGCAGGGGTCTCCAAACTTTTCAGCCCGAGGGCCGCATTAACTATCAAATAGCAGTTCGGGGGCCGACAACACACTCGAGGTCCAAATAAAAAAGAATCAAAACATGGATGTTGTTTTTTATTATTTATTTAATATTATTTTATTCAGTTATTATTTAATAACACATTGATACACTACACATGAACACCTGTTCACTACACATGAACACTACACATGAACACCTGTTCACTACACATGAACACTACACATGAACACTACACATGAACACCTGTTCACTACACATGAACACTACACATGAACACTACACATGAACACCTGTTCACTACACATGAACACTACACATGAACACCTGTTCACTACACATGAACACTACACATGAACACCTGTTCACTACACATGAACACTACACATGAACACCTGTTCACTACACATGAACACTACACATGAACACTACACATGAACACCTGTTCACTACACATGAACACTACACATGAACACCTGTTCACTACACATGAACACTACACATGAACACTACACATGAACACCTGTTCACTACACATGAACACTACACATGAACACCTGTTCACTACACATGAACACTACACATCAACCCCCCAACTGACCCACCCAGCCAGGTCTCTCCCCCCAAAACCTCCTTTCCTCCAACCCCCAACTGACCCACCCAGCCAGGTCTCTCCCCCCAAAACCTCCTTTCCTCCAACCCCCCCCCCCAAATGACCCACCCAGCCAGGTCTCTCCCCCCAAAACCTCCTTTCCTCCAACCCCCCCCCAAATGACCCACCCAGCCAGGTCTCTCCCACCAAAACCTCCTTTCCTCCAACCCCCAAATGACCCACCCAGCCAGGTCTCTCCCCCCAAAACCTCCTTTCCTCCAACCCCCCCCCCAACTGACCCGCTCAACCCGGTCTCTTCCCCCCCCCCCCCCCCAACTGACCCGCTCAACCCGGTCTCTCCCCACAGACCGTTTCGCCGCCTGGCAGTGGGTGGCTCCTTGTTTCGCCGCCTGTAACTGGGTGGCGGTGCGGCGCGTCCCGGCCCCAGCTCTGAGCCGTCCCTGGCCGGCGGCGGCAGCGGAGCATGTGGCGCGTCCCGGCCGGCGGCGGCAGCGGAGCACGCGGCGCGTCCCGGCCGGCGGCGGCAGCGGAGCACGTGGTGCGTCCTGGCTGGCGGCGGCAGCGGAGCACGCGGCGCATCCCGGCCCTGCGGCTGGTGGCAGCAGCGGAGCACGCGGCGCGTCCTGGCCGGCGGCGGCAGCGGAGCACGTGGCGCGTCCCGGCCCCGTGGCTGGTTCCCGACCGATCTCCATGGGCCGGATGAAAAATTGGGACTCTCCCTATAAAACTGGGACATCAGGTGACCCTTTTGGTCTCACCAAACAGCAACCGGCTGGATAACTTTCCCGCTTCTTTCTCCCAATCCTGATGCTACTGGCTGACGACGAATCATAGGCCCAATTCCTATCTCCACCACAACCACACTGTTACCAGCCTTGGGATCTGCATGCATTGCACTTGGGTGCATGGAGAACAGCTCATCAAAGCGCCTTGCCTTCTTTGAAGTGCACCCGTCTTACCACCTTTCCTTAATCCCGCTGTGTGTTCTGCATGGGAACTGTTTCCTTCCCCAGTACTGTGCCTGGCCTGGGCATGACCTGCCCCTGGAAAGCATTGCAGATCTGTGCTTTCTAATCTACACAATGCTTCTGTTCTTTGCACCCTCACATCAGCTGAGATCTCTGCTTGGCTGGGAGAGTTGGGACTGCAGGAAATAGCTGGATTTCTTCTGTGCAGCTTTTCCTGGGGTAATTGAAGGAAAATTTAATGAGTTGTGCAGGGATTGAGAAACATTTTCATTCCTTTCCTTACCAGAACCCCTTTCCCTCTCCCCTAACAATAAGACCCTAATTGGCCTGACAAGTAGAACAGCTTCTTTCTGAGTGAAACCCACACTCTGTTTCTGAAAGGAATTTGCTTTGAACTCTGCTCCCCACCCTGTATTGTCTACACCTCCTACTTTGTGACAAGGGGGATGGGGAGAGATCAAACATTCATAGGCCTAGGAAACAAATGCTAAGTCCTGTCTGTCATTAGGAGACATTTAACTCACTTGAAGTAAAGCTGTCAAGATGAGTCTGCATAGTCAGAGCTGAAGAAGCTGAATTTTGTTTGAAGAGTGTAGGGGCCAAATGATCTCCAGTGTAACACCACTGAAGCCAAGAGTTGTACCGGGGCTGAATTGGGCTCTTTATTACCATCTTCCATGCATGACAGGACTTCAGAAACTTTAAGCAACAGAAGCCAGGACTGAGTGCTAGTCCAGCCACCAAGTGACCATTCTGTGATGATTCCCTGTGCTGTAAATCGCAGCGATGTTGTTCCAAGTTAAAGGGACCCATGTGGGTTTCTCGTTGTAAGTGAAAACGGAGGAATGGCCATACTGGGTCAGACCAATGCTCCATCCAGCCCAGCAGTCTGTCTTCCAGGAATGAACAGAATAGGGCAATTATCAAGTCATCAATCCCTTGTTGTCCAGCCCCCCCGCATCTGGCAGTCAGAGACTTTGTAATATCCTTTAGCAACAAGTTATTTCCCTTATTTAGTAAGGATCACTAAGAGGATCAAGGGTTTTGTGCTAGGTGCTGTACACACAAATAACAGTCACTGCTCTGAACACCTTGCAATCTAATTACGACACAACCGGTGGATACAGACGGACAAGGAAGCACAAGGAAAGAATCAGACAGTAAAGGAGTTTGCAGTCTCAGTGACCATAGCTCATTACAAATCTTCTGTGACCCAGGTGAAATGGGACACCAGGGCTAAATTGTGCCTTATACCCTCTTAGGTGCTAATTCCTTCCACTTTACAATGCACAAACTCCCAAACTCTGTTCTTCCAATTCGTATTCATGACGATGATGATGAAAAAGCGTCAGCTGGGCCATTTAAAATAACCAGTGGAGTGGTACCCAGTTGCTCCAGAGATCAGTTAATCTGATTCAGATATAATACAAAAGTGAATAAGCTGCTTTTGCTCAGAATGACTGTGAACATGCAGTGACTCACTCAGGCCTGCTCTGCACAAGGGGTTTGTATAAATGTTGGTTTGGGATGTGATTTTGAGTTCCTCTGCAATATAGTTATATCAGTACAGCCCCTAATGTGGATATAAAAATATACCCTTCAGAGGTATATTTTATTCTCTTTCCCATATGAGGAAAAATTAACCTTTATTCTGTCTGTAATATGAGGCCTAGCAGGTAGAGCAGTGGACTAGAACTCAGGAGACCTGTTGTGTTCTCTGCTCAGCCCCTGGCCTCCTTTGTAACCTTGAGCAAGTCATTTTCTAGCTCTGTCTCTCAGTTTACCCATCTGTAAAATGGGGATAATGATGCTGACCTACTTTTGTAGAATGCTTTGTGATCTACTGATGAAAAATGCTATATTTGAACTAGATGATATTATTGTTACTGGTATAGCTAAAGCAGGACAACTATCATGTGCAAACAGACAACCTAGCTAACCTCTCTTGGAGTGTTTCCATGTGCAGCGCATTAATGTGTTTCTTCTCTGTCTTCTGACTTTTTTCAGATCCCTTCCATCTCTGCCTCATTTCACCCATCTTTTTCCAACTCCCTATTATTCCTCTCTGTTGATTGCCACGTACTCGCAGGTGTGAAAATGCAGACTTGTTATTTACCAGGCTGCACGTGGCAACAGACTATATGGTAAGGGATGCAAGGAGAGTCTGGGTCACGACGCGAACTGCAGACACACACACACACAACTAAAATTAATCAATTTAAAGTTTTATTGGGGATAATTACAAGGGGTAAGGGAGCAGCGTTTGATTAACTAATAGACTTAATTAAACTTAAAACACACAATGACTAAAATACCTACTAACAATATTTATAAACAAAGATACAGCATTTAGTAATAATTGATACTTACAAATACAAAACAACGCATGACGACCGGCAAACGTAGAAGCTCTGTTTGAAACACGCGAGCTGAGAGACTTCGAGGTGATCAAGCTCGGATACGGGGGTACACAGGATTTGTTTTCTTTTTCTTCTCTCTGCCTGCATATTGCAGGGCAGGCCAATAAGTACCAACTATGACATCACAGTACTGTCATGTGGGGAGGGCAGAAAAACTTGTTTGTGTCCGTTTCTGATTGGCACGAGTAATGTTTATACCAAGTAAGGGGAGCAGGTGCCTAAAAGTCTGTTTTTGCCTTAAGGTGAGGGTCTTGCATATTCTTATAGAATGCACACGAAGCTGAATGACAAAGGCAGAGGCCAGGGCAAAACTGGTAAGGGCAAGATTTTTTGGATGCAGACAGAAACTGATCTGAACACTCTCAACCACGCTCTCCCTTTTTGGTGATTTTATTCCTGCCTTTGGATACTTCCACTGCTTGCATCCGATGAAGTGGGCATTAGCCCACGAAAGCTTATGCATCAATCTTTAGTTAGTCTTTAAGGTGCCATAGGCTCTTTGTCACTTCTATAATCCTACAAAAACACTGGATTGGTTGGGTAGTGCAAACTGAACTGAGGGAAGGGAAAGGGGCCCTTATCTTATGGCAAGGACTCTAACCAAGTGTCCCTTATGCTACTGGTTCCACTTCACTGGGGATCCTGCACCACTGGGAGGGGTCTTTGATGGGACTCAATCCAGAGGTGGCTCCTTGGTGGATGCAATGCATAGGGGGCTCTTTTCTGAAGCCACAGAGAAGAACTGCAGAGCTGAGTGCCCTCTGGTGAGGCCCCTGGACCGAGCCACTAAAGAAAAAGCTGAAATCACGTTCACTGAATTAGGTGGCAGAACCTCCCGGCAGGACCTGGCAGCACTCTCCAAAAGACAGGAGACAGGCTTATCCAGATTTGCCTCAGGACTCTGGAACTGCACTGCGTGCTGACACCAGACCCAGAGTGGGGTTTAGTGAAGGTGGAAGTGACATGCCAAAGGGTCACTTGTCTATTGGACATTCACCCTAGCAAGTGGGACACCAAGTTAATTGACTGCTGCCAAACTTACCATGAGGGAGTATCTCATTCATCATTTGTCCAAATGTTCTGTCACTGTGTTTTCTCCAACAGATGCCGTGTTCCCATTCCCCCTGACAGTTATCTATGTTTCGTGCATAGACTAGGGGTACGGCTATACTACCCGCCCGATCTGCGGGTAGCGCGCGATGTATTGGGGATCGATTTATCACGTCGAGATGAGACGCGATAAATCGATCCCCGAATCGATGGCTGTACTCCACCTCGGCAGGAGGTGTAAGCAGAGTCAGCGGGGGAGACCCGCCGGTATGGGGACGGCCAGGTAACTCCAACTAAGATACTTTGACTTCAGCTATGCAAATAGCTTAGCTGAAGTTGCGTATCTTAGTTCGAATCCCCCAATCCCCAGTGTAGCCCAGGCCTCAGTGCTTGTGCGTGGGGAAGTATTGCCTATTAGAGTTGAGTGATCTCAGAAATTCTGGGTGAGAGCTCAATACGGTTAATTTTAATAGGCACCTCTAGCTGCTTGAACTCAGTCTTGTTGCTGCTGTGATCCACACGGCAGAAGATTTCCAGTTATAACAGGACTCTCTTACCTCCCAGGGGTGTTGTAAGGCTAAACTCATTAGTGATTATCAAGCACTCTGAGGCTATGGTAATGGAGGCTGTCTAAGTAGGTAGATCCCATTTCTTCACCTCCTCTTATACTACTCTTGTGCTTCACTGGCCCTGAATACACTTCAATGGGAATCCACCCTGGGATCCAACATACCTGTCAGGCTCTTGAATCAGCGACTGCAATAATGTGTCATGAATTCTATCTGGCATTGTCCTTGCCCTCCTTTGTGCCCTGTTGTATAATGCAGCGTGGGTGTAGATGTGCACTAGAGACCAGTCGTATTTGCGTGGCAGGAGCCTGGCTTCTCATCTCAGCTTTCATTCACAAAGGTGTTTTTTCTCTTGAAGTAGCAAATATGCCCTGGCTGCTGGTGGGAAGCCTGTAGCCATTTCAGTCTGCTCTGCTCAGGAGGTGGTGCCAGCTATAGAGTCTCTCTCCGCTGAAGGATTGATTTGCGTGGGGAGGAGCAGAGGGAGTTTGAATGCCAGCAAGAATGGCTGTGTAATCCAAACTTTCTTGTCTTCTGAATAACCCAGCCACAGAGCACAATCGGACTTTCAGTGATGTGGAGGGAATCTTATTAAGAGGTTGTAATGCAGGAAGAAGACTGGCTTTTGTGAGTAGTAAATGAAGGAGTTATTAAAAAGGAAGGCCGTCTGGGCAAAGCTACCAAAAGCCTCATTGATATATTTCAGGTTTGGGCATGGATTAGAGGAAAAATCCACAAGAATCTGCTTTTCAGCTTTTTCTATTGCCAGGGTTTGAATGGGACATTGGATATCCCCAGGGTCCTCAGAGACAGCACAAATGAAAACAGAACAGCATTCCTTCAGGAGCATGCATTAAGGATGGGACATCTGTTTTGCATCCAAACATTATTTGACAGCCTAGTTAAAACTGATGTTGTGACAGTAAAAATGCCAAGTATGCAAGTAGTTTCCTTTCAGTTTCTAGTGCAGCCAGGCAATGGGAAAATGAATGTACACCCTGGGGTTGAGTCATCATTGGAAATTAAACAACCTGATAGTGATAGACAAGGCCATTCATGTTTGGCAGTGGTGATCTCTATGAATGAGATAAGGAACAATTATAATGGCTAGCACTTTTACATCCACTGATCTCAAGGTGGGTAAGCATCATTAGCCTTTACTTTTTAAGTATGGGGAAACAGAGGCATGGAGAAGTTAAGACTGGGATTTTCAAGAGTGGACAGCTGTGTCTCTTAGACTCCTTTTAAGATCCATGTCATATGCTGGGGAGGGATCGATCTTTTAGCCATCGGCTTATCACATCTTGTCAAGACGCGATAAATCGATCGCCAGCGGCAGCCCGTCGACTCTGGAACTCCAGCTCACCAAAAGGCACAAGCTGGAGTTGACAGGGGAGCGCGCCGCTGCCTGCCGCCCGCCGCCGCCATGAGGACGGCAGGTAAGTCGGCTGTAGATACGCCGATTTCAGCTATGTTATTAACGTAGCTGAAATTGCGTATCTACAGCTGATCCCCCTCCCCCCAGTGAAGACCAGCCCTTAGTGCAGAAGTGGGCAAAGTACGGCCCGCGGGCCAGATCCGGCCCGCGGGCTCCTCCAAACCGGCCCCCGAGGTCTGGCTGGGGAGGCTGCTCTTGCCCCTCCCCCGCGGCCTCAGCTGCTGCACTGGGGAAGTTGTTCCCCCGTTGGCCCCCTCCCGCGTGGCCTCGGCAGGACACGGTACGGAAACTGCTCCAGCCCCTCTTGCCCTGTCTCCCTCCCCCGCGGCCCCAGAGGGCCGCGTGAGCAGCGCTGTTGGGCGGGGCTGCGCGACAGCGTGTCCAGCTCCCGGCCAGACACGTTGCACGCTCTGGGAGATCAGCGCAGCCGTGTGTCTGGCTTTGGGCCAGACACGCTATTCTAGGCAGCGGCGAGGTAAGAGGACCGGGGCCAGGCAGGTTACCTAAAGGGGCAGAAGGTGGTGGGGGGGAGGGAGGAGGTTGGATGGCACATGGGAGTCCCAGGGGGCCTGTTGGGGGTGGAGGTATAGATAGGTGTCAGGGAAAAGGAAGCTTGGATAAGTGGATAGGGTCCTGGGGGGTGAGTAAGGAAAAGGAGACCTGTGGAGGGGGTGGTCAGGGGCGAAGGAGCAGGGGGGCTTGAGGTGGGGTCTTGGGGCGGTGGCTAGGGGCAGGGGGTCTCTGGAGGGGGCAGTCAGAGGACAGGGAGCAGGGGGGGCTTAGATAGGGGGTGGGGCTTTGGGGGGCCATTAGAGTAAGGGATCTCCAGATAGGGTGATAAGGGGGCGATGGGTTGGGGGTTCTGAGAGGGAGGGGGTAGTCAGGGGGCCAGAAGTGAGTGGGAGTTGATAGGGGGCGGGGCCAGGCTGTTTGGGAGGGCACCGCCTTCCCTACCCGGCCCTCCACACAATTTTGAACTCTGATGTGGCCCTCAGGCCAAAAAGTTTGCCCACCCCTGCCTTAGTGACTTGATCTATGTCATTAAGACCGTTTGACAAGTTTAGCACACGTTGAAGCACAACTTGCCTTGACTAGTGTTTCTAACACGGGTAACAGATACTGCAGGGTTGGTTGAACTTTGATTAGCAGTATCATCATCATAATGGGATGATATTCTAATAGTGAGGCAGGATTAATAATCTACTGTTGTATAGAACTTATTTTACAGGGATAGTCAAGGACGAGGGCCACATTTTATTTCTCCCAGCAAAAACCAGAAAAGAACATCCCTGAATTTGAATATGCTTTGTCAACTGGATGTTTCCAATCAGATAACTGTTCATTCTTTCACTTCCAAACTTTACTTTTGGGTTGTCATCATTATGCCCCAGGGTTAACACACAATTGAGATGAATCATGCTGTTCATGTGCCTATTAGGACTATTGTTTCATTTTGTCTACCTGCAGACTTGCATTGGTTTAAATGCAGGAGGCTTTCTTTGTAGTCATGAGATATAGAAACAATTAAAAAAAGAAAAAGAAAACATAAGTCTAAACTCCGTAGATATTGATGGGACTGTTTTAGAGTTGCTGGTGCCACTTCTTGCCAGCCCCATCAGACCTTTGACCTACTTTTAGGTGACTCCTCACTTAGGGCATGACCCTGAAAGCTGGCCTGTGTGTGTGGAACTCCTTTGAAGTCACCCAAGAGGAGCAGCTTGCAGGCTTGGAGTCTTGCACGGTGATTAAGTTAAGTTCCAGGAAGGGGGCTTTTTGGTCGTTCCTTAGCAATAGGAAAGGGAAGGTAACGGAACTTCCTTTCTGAAGGTTTGTGTGTTCAGCTTGGGCACATGAATAGACAGTGTAATGGGTCTGGAGACAACCTGTTTGGAATAGACGTGAACGGTCAGATTTGAGAAATGCATTCCTAGGTCAATATATGTTTAGTAGCAAGAAAGGAGGAGATACACTTTTGTGCGCAAGCTGATTTAAAAAGAAAGGGTACCTGTATCAAAAGGGAAGGAGAATGGTGACAAAGCTCTAATGACTGCACACCTCTTTGTGTCTATGGGTTTCCAAGATTATGGGACACTCATTCATGTCAGAGGAAGGATGGCCCAGTGGTTAGGGCTTTGGCTAGAATTTAGGAGATCTGCGTTGAACTCTCTGCTTTGCCGTAGACTTCCTGTGTGACCTTGGGAAGTCACCTAACCTCTCTGTTCCTTATCTGTAAAATGGGTGTAATCGCACTGCTCTGTGTCCCAGGATTGTTGGGAGGATAAAGACATTAAAAAGGCTGTGAAGTACTTTAAGATCGATTGATGAAAAGTATCAGAGTAACAACCGTGTTAGTCTGTAGCTGTAAAAAAGTAGTGGGAGAAAAGGGAATGTGACTGCTTTTGTAGAAGTCCACGGAGAGGGCTGCTGTCTTCCTCCAGAACAGTGCTGTAGTAAGACCAGCAGCTACCACTGTATACTTGAAAGGACCAAGTTCCTGATAATGGTGACCAGGCGTCTGGTTTTGGACCAGAACAGCCAGCTGAAAAGGGATCCTGGCGGCTCCGGTCAGCACCACTGACCGGGCCGTTAAAAGTCTGGTCACTGGTGCTGCGGAGCCAAGGTAGGCTAGTCCCTACCTGTCCTGGGGCACCGAGCTGCATTCCTGAAGGGGCCAGCAGGTCTGGCTCATAGGCGGGAGGGCCATGGGGCTCTGCGTGCTGCCCCCAGCCAATGGCAGGTGGAGGGGATGGTGTCTGTGGGCAAGAGCAGCACGTGCCACGAAGCCTCCTGCTCACTGCCTTGGTTCTGCAGCACCTCCGACTGGGAGCCGTCCAAAGTAAGCCTGTGCCTCAACATCCTCCCTCAGCCCTCCCAAAACCTGGAGACCCCTCCTGCACCCCAAGCCCCTCATCCCTGGCCGTAGGTCAGAGCCCGTATCCCTTCCTGCACCCCAACCCCCAATCCTGAGCCTCCCCCAAACCCAGAGCCCACTCCTGCATCCCAGAGCCCTCACCCCCCCACCTCAAACTCCTGCCCTGCCCAGAGCCCCCTCCCACACCCTGAACCTCTCATAACCTCACACCCCAGCCCGGCCCACCCCAGAGTCCTCACTTCTCCTGCACCCCAACTCCCTGCCCCAGCCTGGAGCCCCATCTCACACCCTGAACCCCTCATTTCTCACCACATCCTGGAGCCTGCCCTCCCATTTAGAGCCCTCACCCTCTCCCGCATCCCAACCCCCTGTCCCAGCCTAGCGAAAGTGAGCGAGGGTGAGGGAGAGTGATCCACCGAGGGAGGGGGACATAGTGAGGGGGGGGGGTCATGGGGCAGAGGTGGGGTAGAGGGCAGAGCCTCAGGGAAGGGGCAGGGCTAGAGTGTTTGGTTTTGTGCCAATACAAAGTTGGCAACCCTAGATCCTGATCCAGCAAAACACGGAAGCCTTGGCTTCATTTCTTAAACATATGAGTAGTTCCAATCATTGACGTCATGTGTACTTAGAGTTAAATGCATAAAATGCTTTTCTGGATTGGGGTCCAAATGACTGCCGGGTGCAAGGTCCTGTCTTAGGTATGATTCAGTTTCAGAAGCACTGTTGGCTTTGGAATTTGGAGTAGTTTCATTTGATCTTGCACCCATCGAAGTCTGTCCCTGCAGCAAGGGTGTATGTGAGGTTATTGACCTTGTATTTCCCCTCCCCAGGCTTGCAATGTTTATTAGGCTCCTTGGTGATCAGCCCTGGAGGCTGGCATGTTTTGGATCACTATTGTGGTTTTATTCTATCACAGTGATCCAGCAGGCCTCATGCACTCCAGTTGCTGCCTTCACAAAGCTTTGAATGACAGAATTCTTTTTATTCTTCCCTTGTTAGAAGTTTGTGGTTTATGAGGCTAAGGGACCTTTCTGAGTGAAGCTTTCATTGCGTGGTGGTAAAGTGGGTTACAAGAGTGTAATTAATTTCTCTGAGGTTCATTTCAAATAAATGGGACTCTTTTCTATTGTACCTACAGCAGAACAAAGCAGGCTGTGGGTTTTAAAATAAACTTTCATGAGCAAATATGCTGCAGGCAAACAGTGAATAGCTACAGGGGCATGGAGTAAAAACACAGAGGAAATTTACTGAAAACATGAGTCTTCGTTTAGAGACTGTTTAGGAATTGAATTTGCTCAGTACATAAGCCCTTCCTGACAATCTGATACCTGACAATAGCCATCCCAAGGAATGAGTCGGCTGTCCACTGACAAGAACTGCGCTGGGTAATTGCTGTACCTAATGTATCCTCCAGAGGCTGTACATTTGTGAACAGTGTCTAGTTATACAACTTGTCATAAGTTTAGTGCCCATGGACCCCAGATGAGACTAGGGTCCCATTTTGCTAGCTGCTGTACAAACACACAGTGAGAGACAGTCTCTGACCTGAAGAGTTTCCAATTTAAAACAAGCCAGACAAAGGGCAGGAGTGGGAATGAAGACACAGAGTGGAGAAGTGACTTGTCTGAGGTCACAAAGCAGGGACTAAAGCACGGGGCGCCTTATACGCTAGATCACGCCGTATGTTATTTGGGTACAGCCACAGCTTTGCTGGCCGGAGTTCTCCTGCTTACCCAGAGACATTTGTAAATTTATATTTAATTCTGATTTTAATGATTGTAGTTCTGTCCGTTCAAGGAATGGGCATATTGTGTGTAAATGATTTAAAAGTGAGTGTATCCCTATAAATTAACAGGATTCTGCAAAAATAACTTTTTTGGGAGGGGACAGTATTTCATCTCTACCATTATTACAAAGGTCTTGATCCTTCCAGGAGCTCTGTGTAGTTGGAACTAGACATCTGTTTGCATGGAGATTTTTGCAGGAGTGTGTGTGTGAGGGGGCTAACTTGTCACACTGAGGTCACAGATCAAATCAGAGAGATCTTATTACAAATCTAGGTTAATGACCTTTCTTGTGATATGCGGCCCAACCTTCTGCTCCCACTAGCATAGTAGAAGTTAGACAGGTGTATCAATATCCAATCATGTCCCAGTTATACTGCATGGAGAAGCTTTGTATCTCAGCAGATGAGGATGAAGCCAGATTTCCGTAAGTATGCACACGGTGTCAGTATAGTTAGGGTCCAAGGACTATGGCTCAAGGCATTTACTGGAGATTAGCTACCTCCTGAAAGCTCCTTATGAGTAAATCATAATGTAAATCATTAATATCTGGGAAATGCCCTTTGTTTCTATCCTTCATAGACACATTAAGTTGGATATTTGTATGATTGACAGGTAATGAATAGATGCCATGTCCATAAAAGAACAATCTCTCCATAGAATCAGAGAGGTAGCCGTGTTAGTCTAGAATAGCAGAGGTAACAAAGTCCTGTGGCACCTTAAAGACTAACTATAAAGTTTTGAAGCATAAGCTTTCGTGGGCTAATACCCACTTCGTCGACCATTCTTATTCATCTCTCCTCAGATATGAAAGCTGTTTCATACCCCTAATCATTTTTGTTGCTCTTTTCTGAACCTTTTCCAATTCCAATATATCTTTTTTGAGAGGGGAACGACCAAATCTGCATGCAGTATTCAAGATGTGGGTATACCATGGATTTATATAGGGACAATATGATATTTTCTATTTTATTATCTATAACATTCTTAATGAGTCCCAACATTCTGTTAGCTGTTTTGATTGGCACTGTACATTGAGTGGATGTTTTCAGTGAACTATCCACAATGACTCGAAGATCTCTTTCTCGAGTGGTAACAGCTAATTTAGACCCCATCATTTTATATATATAGTTGGGATTGTTTTCCAATGTGCATTACTTTGCATTTATCAACACTGAATTTCATCTGCCATTTTGTTGCCCAGTCACCCAGTTTTGCGAGATCCCTTTGTAACTCTTTGCAATCTGCTTTGGACTTATCTGTCTTGTTCCTTGTGGATGGGGGCCATCACTTTGCCCAGGTGACCGCTCCATTTGGGTTACATTAGGCTCAGTGAGGGGCATCTGAGTGGAGAGGAAGTGGGAACCTTAACTTTATACCTCAGGCCTAGATTTTTGGGAGACCCTGGTTTACTTTATTTCCACATCGGGGTGGATGGGGAGGAAATGAATATCTGCCGTTTTCAGTGCCAGAGCAGCTTGTTTGCTTTGTGCTGATAGCTGAAATAATAAAAATGCGACACTTGATTCACTGCAGCTGGCAATGATGCTTCAATACATGGTGCTTATTAAGTAGGTACGTAGAATAGCAATGATCTTGGATGAAAACACCTGGCTATAAGATCATGTTTGTCAGTGGAAGAAGTGATGTTGTGGAATCATCAGCTCTCTTTAAAGAGGGGAAGGTGACGCGGGGCTCTGGATACTCTCACCCTGTTCATTACAAAAACCTAAAAGCAATTGTGGGTAGCAAAACTGAAAATGAGTCATTCAAATGGTGTATTAACATCCACGACTGCTGAGCTTGATTGACTGCCACCTTTCAGAGTTCTTGGCATGGTCTCAAGGTAGGAGAAAATGCAGCAGATTCATCCCTGGGGTAACTCCCTTGAAGTTAATGTTCTCTGAGTGTTGGACTGTGAACTGGGAGACCTGGACTCTTTTCCTGGCTCAGCCAGTAGCCTGCTGGGTGACCTTGGGCAGGTCACTTCCTGTCACTCTGCCTCCATTTACTCATCTGCAAAATGGAGGTAATGGTACCGACAGCCTTGGTATGGCACTTTCAGATCTACTAATGAAAAGCTCTAAATTAGACAAGTGCTGTTACGGTTACATTGGGGTTGAATTTGGCACCATTATGTTGAATTGGGAAGGGTGGATGTTCTTGTGGGTAAGGCTCTGGACTAAGATTTGAGATATTAGGTTTGATACTCATTGACCTTTGGGCAAATTGGTCCCCTTTTTGAATCTCAGTTCCCCCTAGGTAGAATAGGGCTTATGCATCTCACACAGGAAAATCGTTAATATATGTGAGGTTATCCAGTTCGATGGGGCACCATACTAAATGACACTGCTGACTTCTGCCCAGCACTGCTGGTTATATGTCTGTAAAGGGCACATTCGAGTTAAGCGGAAAGGATAAAGTCTCCAGAGTGAAATGTTCAAAATGGAGTCTAGGCACCAGGAGAACTAGTGTCTCACACTTTTAGTCCTGTCTACACTAGGAAATTAGCATGGCATAACGATGTCACTCAGGAGTGTGAAAAATCCACACTCTGGAGTGAGGCAGTTGAACCAATCTAACCCTCAGTGTAGACAGTGCTAAAGTGATGGGAGAATTCTCCCATTGACCGAGCAACCACCTCCCGCGGAGGTAGAATACCTATGCTGACAGGAAAACCTTCCCATCGGCATAGGTAGAGTCTTCATTGAAGTGCTACAGCAGTGTCGCTGCAGTGTTTTAAATGTAGACAAGGCTCTTAGTATTGCACAGATGCCCTTAGCAGAATTCAGATTAGGGCCTTGTTTTGCAGCTACACTATATGGCTGATTTGGGGCAATTCCCCTGGTGTAGACCAGGCCTAGGAGTTACTAATTTAAGTAGCTGCCGTTGACAAGAGCCCCTAGGGTGGTGGTCTTTTCCGTTTCATT
This sequence comes from Sternotherus odoratus, assembly GCA_032164245.1. Classification (NCBI taxonomy): domain Eukaryota; kingdom Metazoa; phylum Chordata; order Testudines; family Kinosternidae; genus Sternotherus; species Sternotherus odoratus. Next base: position 13,479,479 of record JAVMKO010000003.1, on the reverse strand, counting down.
TACACTGTATTCTACCAGTTTATTACCACGTTGTATCATAGGAGCTTTGACTTCTTACTCCCGTTCCCTGTAGCATGTTGTGCCTCTTGATAATGAAAGATTAGAGCAAGAGAAAGCCAAGTAATTAGTTACCTTCTCCCACGGAGGAGCTTATGTTTCAGTAATAGAAATTGACTTAATCCTAATCTTCTGCAAATGTCACTCCTAAGAGATTTACCAAGGCTCCCTTATCTGGAGGGAGCTTCTGAAAAGGCCAGTGCAGTCTTGCCATCTCTTGTACTTTTGATGTTCTTGGGAACCTACCTAAACCTACCTATTGTAACTCCCATGTGAAATATTACAAGTTGTCTCCAGGGGGAATCTCTGAAATCACATACACCTTAATAAGTGAATCATAGTTTGCTAATATGCTGAGAGGAACAGAAATTTGACTGATGACAAAGATGGGAATCAACACCAGTGTCAGGGCAAAAACAGTTTTCCTTGCTCATTCTCACCATTTACTCTTCCTCACCAGCAATCACATAGTTAAACTCCCAGGGTTGTAGAATCATTAGCTTGAGGTTTTAGAAGCTCCGTGAAATATTGCTTTGACACCAAGTTGTTGTTGTAGCGTTATCTGTATCTGGAATGTACCCTTGCCTAGACAATTGCAGTCTGTACACCCTCGCTAGATTATATTGCTAGATTGCATTATATGTATGTTGATACTTTTATAGAGAAGAATAGACTATGTATTCATAAGCTGTTGGCATAATGTAGGTGTTATCAAGGTCGGCACACCAGCTGCAGCAAGAGGGCACTGACCTATGATTGATGTAATGGTTTGCTGATGCGCATGCTTCAAGTAGGTCTTTACCTCACTCCACCCATTCCCCCTTCCCTTTGTAATATACTCTATAAAAGTTTGCTTGGTACCCACAATAAACGGAGCTGCTAACCCCCTTTCTTGACCGAGAGGAGGGTGACTAAGTTTCCCCTTTGATCAAAGTTGAGTTGTGTGTTTCTTCAATGGTCTCTGACTGTTTGTGAGCTACTTGCCTCAACTCCGCCACTGCTACTCGGAGTGTAAGGTAAGGGGGAGAGACGCGCCATTAATTTTCCCCTGACACCAGCATCAGGAGGTAACAAAGGACCCACCTTGGTTCCCAAGTTCCCTTCCCACCGGAGTCTTGGATGACATTTTCTCCATCATATTTGTATGGCATTTAGTGGCAGATATATGCCCAAGAATCATCTACTTGGTGGTAATACAACACTGGCACACCACCAAGCTATTATAAACACTGTAGACTGAGGGTACAATGCATAGCTCTCTTCCACTTACCCAACAATGGCTTCCTTTCTACCCTTTCATGCACCTAACCACCAATCAGGGAGAACCTGAAACTGCCTCCTTAGCATTCTCCACCTTGGGGCTGCCAGGGATGGACATATGATCTATGAAGCCAAAGCATGCAGGTGGAGGAGTCCCAGCCATGGATTACTTTCTCTCTGAATACGGAGGATGGAAGGAAATTAGGCCTTGTGTTCCCTCCTATCCCACTGCCTGAAATGGGGAAAAAAGCTGTAAGTTGCTGATGCATCATGGGACTTCCAGCAATTCTTGTGCTAAAAACAACCCTCTGAACTCCCCTTCTCTTTACAAATCTCACATCTTTGCTCCCTTTCCTTTACCTATTAATCCTTTTCTTCCTCTGCGGTATTTCACTCTGTAAAGTGATTTGAGGTAGTGTACCAAGTGGCATAGGCATGGTCCATCTTACTATTGCCCTTTCCAATGAACAGAGAAATCCAGTCCCAGTCTTGTTCAGTGATAAGCTGCTTGGGACGAAGCACAGTTATTAATGTTCTCAACTCTCATATGTTCTGCTGCTGTATCTGCCTCTGAATGGAATGGACAGAATGCAAGAGAGACCCCACTAAAGGTATGCAGTGTGCTTACTACTCGATCGCAGTTGTATCCAACAACTATACTGAAATTTGTCAGAGAAACCAAGATGGGACAGTTTGGGAGATTTCATGGTCCAGTTACCATTTAATTAAGCTGCCCTTATTATGCCAGTGGACCAAGTAGCAGCCTTTTTTCCCAGCTATTTTTAGTTGCTTCTTAGGATGAGCTTTTGGACTAATTAGCCCAGATGAATTCTCCACCGAAAGTGGATTAGGGAGAAAGAAGCGAGTGCTGAATAAGTCTTGAATGCCTGTTTTGACAGGGTTACTATTTTTCTCTTTTATCCCAAACCTGATCCATCTCTTTCCTTTGTGGGCTTCAGAGCCCGTGACAAAGGCCTGACATATCCCTCGGAGGCCTCTTCCCCACTTTAAACTGTCCTTAGATTTGTTATTGGCTTGGTCATCAGTAATTTATTTTCCATGAGAAGCCTCTTCCCCCTCGCCCGAACGCGCACACCAATTCTCCAGGAGAATCAGGAACGGAAGCGTTGGCTCCTTTTAAAATTAACAGAGTCTTAAAAAAATAATTGGGCTGGGAAAAAAAATCTCTCAGCTGTACATGTGTATATATCAGTGTTAATAATATGTAGTGCTTTGTATCTTCATAGTGCCTTATAAACGATGAACTGCTAATCCTCACAGTGCTCTCTGAGGAAGGCTGATGGTCATATCCCTACAGCACAGATGGGAAACTGAGGGTGTCTACGCAGCAATTAAACACCTGCAGCTAGCATATGTCAGCTGACTTGGGCTCGTGGGGCTATAAAACTGCACTGTAGATGTTCGAGGTCAAGGACCCTGCAATTAAAAATTTGTGTGAAAACCTTAATTGAAGTCAGATTTCATAATGATCTGAGTTGTGACTATGGCAAATGTCTTGATTTTCGATTATCACCAAGTGGGATTAGCCTAGGGCTGACTCATCACTCTGTCTACCTGCACAGGCCAGATTGGAAGGTAATGGATTAGGACTCGTGATTAATAAATTAATGCAGGGATTCAGTTGGTCAGTTGGGGACTGTTAAATGGGAGACAAGGGAGACATAGGGGTTTGGAAGGAAGACGCCCATGATCTAACAGAGGCGAGCCAACCTGTGCCAAGGGGGTATATTGCAGCTTGGGAAAAGCCTCATGGTGTTGAAGCTGCAAAGACACTGTGTATAAAACACACTGTGGTGAGTTTATGTAAGGGCTGGAGCTCCGTTCTGTTAGGTGCTGCACAATTGCACACAAAGACACAATCCCTGCTCTGAAGACTGTATAATCTTAGGCTGGATCCTAAAAACTGAATTGTGTGGAATGAGGATTACTTGTGGCACCATGTGGGTGAGTCTTTGTGCCAGTGTAGAGCCTAAATTACTTCAATAGGGCTCTGCGTAGGGATGAGACCCTGCCTAGGGGGATCAGCTTAGAAACTGGGGCCTATGAAGATAAATGACATATGAAGGCTATATAGGAGATGGATACAAACATTTTACTTTACTCCGCTGAAGTCTTTCTCTCTTTTCTGAGGTGCCTGTTTCCACGATATCTAAGTGATGTTCAAAGTCAGTGGGAGTCTTGCCATTGATCTCAATGAGAGTAAATCCTACTCATTGACTCTAATGGAATTACACATATGAGTAAGGGTTTGCAGTTGTGATCCAGGCTTCTGAGTATAATCCTGTGTGCTTCACAGCACGGGGGGTCCTTCTGGTGTGTACTGTTGTGCTTGTGTACTGTTGTGCTGTTGTGCTTGATCATAAAACTGAGATGGGGAAAGCCCTTCCCCAGACTCCAGGTTAATGGGAAGTAGAACCACTTTCCCCCTTTGTTATCTTGTGTCCACAGGCTGTTTTAAGTTGATGGTTAATGGGCAGCATAGCTTGGAGAAAGATGATCGTTCTGAGATTTAATACTGACATAACAGGTAAAGCGTGTTGTATCAATTTGCTGTTCTGGCCCATTCCCAAGTGACATGCCAACCCCGATACAAAACCCTCTATTGTTTGCCATCAAGGCCATGCGCATATAGCATGCTGCAGTTCTTGTTACGAGAAGCATCATAAGATTCAAAGAGAAATACAATTATAAGGATTAAAACTAATTCTCAGTTGTTCAATGGAGCGGACTGCAAATGGTTATTAAAGTCTTATGAGCTGCTTACAACAAGAAGGGGATGAACTTTATACCATGTGCAGGGGAGTGAGATTTCCAAAGCATTACAACCTTTAATTTAGAGATTTAATCTACAAGCAATTAATGTAATGTTCTTTCTGTTTTGTGACTAGGGAAACTTTAGTTCATTCAAACACTCGGTTAGGGTCACAATGATTCCAGGAGTAATTTGAATACGGTAGAGGTCAAAAGACAAAGGTTGAGTTGGTTATTTCATTGTGGGTCAGAAGGTCATGAGCTGGTAGTTCGAGCAAGAACTTATTGATCAGTGAGCTATAGGATATTAATATGACTTTTGAGGGGAAGGGAAAGCTGATTCTAAAGTAGCTTTCTTCACTATCCAAACAGATTATTAATAATGTTGTTGTCTGAGACCTGTCACTTCGCTTGGCATCATACAAATATTGAAGACATGGTTCCTGCCTCGAAATATGGATAATCCAAACACTGCAGACACTTGGTTTACAGTAGCTCTTACACAAATAGCCCCATTTGACTACTCTAGCAACCTTTTGTAGGGTTGGGCCCTCAATCATATGTAAATGGTTTAGCCCAGTCAATTCCTATGTCCATCCTTCAAGCGGTGCAGTAGTTTTGTTTTTGACAGATGTTGGGCCTGTGCTTGGTGACTGAAAATGGAAGCCCTCACGGAAGTGAGTTTGGAGTAGAGTGAATCAGAGCAGATTTCAAGGGCCCCAGATTTCAGGGGCATTTAGGTTTGGGGTTAGGTTTCACTTTCTAAAGCTAGGGGCCAGCCACAAAACTCCATGGTCCAGCTGTGCCACAATAACTGGTTTTCTCCATATAAAAGCCAGGGCAATTGCCTGGGGCCCCATGTCACAGGGGCCCTCATGAAGTTACGTTGCTCAGGCTTAGTCTTCAGCCCCGGATGACAGGGCTCTGGGCCCCGGCTTTCGCCCTATATGGTGAGGCTTTGGTTCTCTACCCTGGGCCCCAGTGAGTCTAACATTAGCCCTGCTTGGTGGGCCCCCTGATACCTGCTGGCGGCCCCCTATGGGGCTCTGGAACCCTGGTTCAGAACCACAAGAACAGTATATGACCATGCCTGACCATATATGGTAGCACATATGCCTTCATCTTATATATAACTCCCCAAACAAACAGGCAAGGTATGTCTCTAGCCTACTGAAATATCATTATAACTGAGCCTACTCAGTAGCAATAAAGATATTTTCAAAAGTGCTCAGTGTTGATCTCACTCTGTTCCTATTTAATGTCAATATGAGAGTCAATACCATTGACTTTAATGGGTGGGGGAGTTAGACCAATGGTTATGAAAATCCCAGCCAAATGGTATATTTCTTATATTTCTCTGGTAGTTGACTCTGCGTTACTTTGTTTGCACTCACTGCAGAGCACTGTAAGCCTTCATCCTCAGTAGATAATATATATGTATTTTAGATCAGAATCACCCCTGTGAAACCTGGTGTTTTAGTCCCTCCTCTGTTCACAAGCCTGGTGTGCAGAGACCCTAGGAAAGAGCATGCAAAGTTGATAGGACACCAGGCTGGGCATCAGATTTCATTTTCTGCGTCCGCCACAGACTCCCTATGTGATCTTGGATAAGCAGCTTCATTTCTGTGCCCATTTCTCCATTTGTAAAACTGTAAAGGGGGACGCTGCTGCTTCTCCAGCTTTGTAAAGTGCTCGTAGATCCATGCTTGAAAAGTATGAAGTATTAGAAAGCATGATAGAGATCAGCAGAAGTCAGAATACTTCTTCCCACAAGTAATCTGTCCGTCTGGAACCTGAATATTGTTTATTATGGAAGTCCCTGGCCCTTGGGAGTTGCTTTCCCAAAGAAGCCAGAATCAGCTATAGCCAAGAGTACCCAAGGTAAATCGGGTCCTTCCAGCTCCTTTCAGGCAGTGAGTCCAGAGGGGCCAAATTGGGATATCTATTCCAACAGCCTCTGTCCTTTACCCTTCCACAGGGGAGAAACTCTCACAGCATCCTGATGTCATCAACACTCAGCTGCAAACTGTAGATATTGGACATACCGTATTTTTCGTCCTATAGGACGCTCCGGCCTATAAGACGCCCCCTCGTTTTTCGATAAAAAAGCCGGACCAAAAAAAAAAAAAAAAAAGCGCCTCGCTCTCCCGTCCCCGCCGCGCGGCAGCCCGCCCGCGGCGGGGAGGGGGGAACCTCGGCAGCCCGCCCGCGGCGGGGAGGGGGGAACCGGGGCGCACATTCGCCCTATAAGACGCACCAACTTTTTCCCCCCCGTTTTGGGGAAGAAAAAGTGCGTCTTATAGGGCAAAAAATACGGTACTTTCATTTGTTTATTGCCTGTGATTGTTAGTTCCCCTTCATCCCACTCCTCTCCTAATTTGTGTAACCCTGCTAATTTTCCGACTCCATCTGGATCCTGTATTTCAACCGGGAGAGAATGAAGTTGGTTGGAATTTTTCAACAAACCGTTTTCACCAAAAATGCCAATTTGTCAAAACTAACATTGTTTGTGAAACCGCATTGGTTTTGACAAATCTCCCGACTTGAACATTTTTTGGGAAAAAGAAAAATGTTAAAATATCCCATTTCAACATTTTCAAGTCAGAGGTTTAGGGTTTTAGAATTTAAATGATGAAATGAAATTTTAGTAAATTTAGGTTTTAAAAAAGGTCAAAATTAAAACAACACTGTTTAAAATGATCAAGATGAAACTTTTTGCAGATGTGTAGTTCGCAAAAGCTTTCAAGATTTTGACTTTTGGGGAAATTTTTATATCTTGAAAATTTTCCCTGGATTGGAAAACCATTTCTTTATCTCAGCTCTAACAGATAATTCTGTTTGACCCCTGTGCCTTTTGTGGATAGTATCTGGGGAAGTTCTAGCTGTTTTCTAGTGCAGCAATTGCTTGATTCAGGCCAGAAACAGCTCTGTTTCTCCGTGTGGGGAGGGTGACCTCTGCTCTGAAACCATATCCAAAAAGTTTTCCCCTCCTTCTCTCGAGGGGAAGCCCAAGATATATGCTCTTGATTTATCCCCTTGAAGGGACTGTTCTGCTTGGCGGGACTTGAGGCATCCTACTGATTTCTTGGTGGTGTTTTTATCCCTCTGATCTTTCCCCCAGCCTAACCTCCGGGTCCAAGATGAGAGAAGGTGAAGGGAAGTCGGAGTTACAATTCATTTGACATTTGGCTACTCCATCTTTTGCATATCACTGTGTGGCTGACAGGATGTTTCTTGTAGAAAATACCTTGCATGCTAATCTCTGTGCATTAGCTGATCACAACATAAATGCTTGTCCATTAATCCACTGCCTTCCTGTGTGTCTTTCATCTCCTTGCTTTCCAGCATTCTCCTGTTTCATTCCCCCCCCCCCCCTCTTTTGTCTTTAACTCCTTTTTAATACAACCTAAGTCAAGTTGATAGCTCCAGGCTGTGGAAGCAGGGGCAGATATTATAAGCAGATGGATAGACGATGTTAATAAATATACCACCCAAAGTTGAAAGCTATCTTTCCTGCAAGGGACTATCTAGATTTGATTTTCTGACAGACATATTTCCATTGACATCAATAGTTTAATGACTTTTGTATAGCACATTAGCTAAAAGTATACAATATACACCCAGATGATTCTGATGATAATACTATTGGTTTGATTTTATCTACTCATTACATTGGCAGGTTGTATGTTAGAAGTTTTGAAATGTACTAAGAACTAGGTATTTTCTTATTATTTTAATTATTTTTGCTATTGAGATTTTTAGTATCTTATTTAAATTCTCTAGCTGCAATAACCATATTTGAAACGTATGCTAGTAATGCTATTTAAATGAAGAAGGTTAGAGCTGCAAACTAGAATTCAATCAGAGAAGCCATGAATTATTACATTTTAAGAAAGACTTTATATAGAGAAGCAATTTTGCAGCTATATTACTTAATTACCAAAGCCATTTTCACTTAAACTTTCTACCTCGTAATCACTTGTCTGCAACTATTTGATCCTGCAGTGAAGCTGAACTTGTGATGTCACAGATTTCTTGGCAGCTGATTTGTCTTGTCATAAACTAAGGATTATGACTTCACTGCGGAAGAAGTAACTGAGCTGGGAGGGAGAAACCCCATTTTATTTACAACCCTGTGTGTGTGTCACAGTGTGTGTCTTCACTAGGAAAAAGTGTGTGTTCATACCTCATGTTAGCTACACATGATAACTAACATGAGGGAAAATCCTAGGGAAGACAAGGACGTTTGCAGGTTTCACATGTATTAGTATGGGAGATCGTACGGTTTATCTTCACCTACTAATTAGTATTTAAACTACAAACCACCCTAGTTTCACTGGGCTTTTACATCATATTAGTTACCGCATGTTAGCTAACATGAGGTAAGAACACCCATTTTTTCCTAGTGAAGACACACACTGTGGGTTCTAGTGGGCAGGCAGCAATAGAATGAACAATGCTTAGGGGATTTGTTTTCACCTCGCTTTTTTTCGTTTTTCTCGTTTTACTCTGTACATTTCCAAAGTTGGAGAAGTTTTGAAAATATACAGTAGACTCTCGATTATCCAGGATTGGATTAACCAGAATGTGGATTAACCAGGATGGCAAATAAAAATACGTGCAACTCATAGGACTGGCTCTGGCTTTGCTGCCGCCCAAGCACACACACAAAAAACCCCACCAGGGCACAGGGCAGCCAGTGAACCAACACCCCCTCCCCCCCGGCACAGGGTGGCTGGTGAACCAACCCCCTCTCCCCATAGGATGGTGATTATCTGGGATTTTATTAACCAGAATTAATTTTTTCCCTGTCATCCTGAATAATCGAGAGTCTACTGTATAGCATGGAAAAAGGAAAACAAGGAAAACTCTAGACCTCATTCCCTTCACCTGGAATAGTCCAATTTGGTGACTCTCCAGGCATGCTGCAAAGGACAGCTGTTTGATAAGGTTTCTGGGGTGGCCGAGGGTGTGCCTAGATGATGAAGAAGGATAGGTCGCTAGCTGGCCAAGTTCCTGTGGAACTGACTATTTGAATGTAATTCTACATATTGTATGATTCATTCTGGTGGGGCACCAAGAGTTTTGAATAGGTGCCTTTATTTAAAACCTAAAAAAATAAATACCTAAATATGTTCATTCTGTTGCATTCAGTGTAAAAAAATAGGCGAATGGGAGGAGAAAACAAAAATTCAAATTTTCTGTTAAATGTCAGATTTTGGTTTTTTTGGAAATTCGATCCACAAACAATTGAAAACTTGCAAATGAAAAGTTTTTGTTCAAACTTTTTTGTGGGGTAGTGGAAAAAGCATTATTTTGACTAGCCCTAGTATCAACTCTTGATTTACAGTCACCTGGGCCAGAGTTGAATCTAGCAGTAAAAGGTTCTTTGACATGAAGCAACAACCCATGAAGACTGCAGATCCCAGCCCATAGGTGCTAGAAGTAGGTGCTGGGAGTGCTGCTCCACCTCCTAGTTTGAAGTGGTTTCCATCCTATAGGGTTTTACAGTTCGGTTCAATGGCTCTCAACATCCTCCCTATAAAATTGTTCCAGCACCCCTGTCCCAGCATGCATTTCTGAGCCTGAAACTGGACAACCTTCTATGGCAGAGATGGGCAAACTTTCTGGCCCGAGGGCCATATCGGGGTTGCAAAATTGTATGGAGGGCCGAGTAGGGAAGGCTTTGCCTCCTCAAACAGCCTGGCCCTGCCCCCTATCTGACCCTCACCCACTTTCCACCCCCTGACTTCCCCCCCCTCAGAATTCTCATCCCATCCAACCCCATCTGCTCTTTGTCCCCTGACTGCCTCCTGGGATCCCCTGCCCCTTATCTAAACCCCTGGCCCCGCCTTCCTTACATACTGCTCAGAGCAGCGTGTCTGGCAGCCGTGTGGCCCAGCTGGAGCCAGACTCGCTGCCGCACAGGAGTGCTGCCTGCATGGCGGCATGGCTCCAGGGGAGGAGGAACAACAGGGGAGGGGTCAGGAGTAGCCTCCCCAGCCGGGAGCTCATGGCCCGGGGAGAATAGTCCCATGGGCCTGATGTGGCCTGCGGGCTGTAGTTTGCCCACCCCTGTTCTAAGGGTTTGCTATGCAGCAATCATGGGTGATTACAACATGTGCAGACATATTTGATCTAGCTTTGACCTAACTAACTCGGTTATCAGTAGCAATGGAGCCTCAACTAGCTTCAGTTGCCGAAGTAAGTATCCAGGGTCTTGGCCGGGCAAGCACAGCCCACACTGAAGCTTGTGCTGCTGCAGCTTCACTGCTCTTGGTACCCAAAGTAGCGAGATTACAGCTCGCTCGGGTAAGTGTACATATGTGGAAATCATACCTCCAACTGAAGTGTAGACACAACCTAAGAGAAGGGACTAATTCTACTCCCCAGCAAGGAACTCTTCATGGAGGTAACAGAGGGTACTCAGTGGGCTTGTCTTCACTTGAGCTGGCAGGGATCGATCTTTTGGTGATCGATTTATCGCATCTTGTTAAGACGCGATAAATCGACCACCAGCGGCTCCCCCGTCGACTCCGGAAGTCCAGCTCGTGAAGAGGCGCAAGCTGGAGTCGACAGGGGACCGCGCCGCCGACCGCCACTGCCATGAGGATGGGAGGTAAGTCGGCTGTAGAGACGTCGATTTCAGCTACGTTATTAACGTAGCTGAAATTGCGTATCTACAGTCGATTTCCCCCCCTAGTGGAGACTAGCCGAGTGAGGGCAAGGGTGGCAGAACTGGGAGATGAGACTCATGGCAGGTTGCCAATGAAATCCATGGGTTGGTAAAAGTTTGGGCACTACTGGTTGATGGGAAATTCATGACAGAAATCTTAGAAATGGGGTTATTTTCTTTCATTATTTGTAAGCACATTTCTATAGCAGTCACTACTTTAATGCTTCGGTAAATCTATCACTGAACATACAAATAAAGACCAAAAAACTCAGCAAGGTTTGGGGATCATGTTGCAATGCTTCATGCAGCTGCATTTCTTCCATGACAGGCTGGGTCTAAAGGTGAAACTTGCATTGTCTTGAGTAGCAGTTGATAAAATGAACCCTTGGCCATTTTTATAAAGATAAATGATGTTGTTGGTCAAGGGGTCAGGTTCACAGGGAGGCCTGTTCTTACCTCCCTGGAGTCTGGTGCAGGGCAGTTTGTTTAGCTGAGAGGCGTCTCTGATGACAGAAAATTGAGAGGCACTGAAATGTTGCCTATTGCAATGATAAACCGCACTCCACCTTTTAACTTAAAGGAAATACCACGTCTGTCAATGCATGCTGAGAGGTGACTTGATAATGGTTTAAAACTACCTTCATAGGGAAAATATATCACAGGCTCTTTAACTGAGCAGAGAAAAGCAAAACATTGGGCTAAGTTTAGGGGTAACTGGGTGGAATATTGTATTTTGTGATATACCGGAGCAGAGGTCAGATTAGCTGAATGATCCCTTCCAGCCTTAAATTCTCTGAATCTATTTCATTAGTTTGTAGCAACATCTTTTGGGCTTGGATACCTGGTTTTAAGGTTTTTACTTCGTTTAAGGAGGTGGAGATCAGTTAACATTAGAACTGGTGTCATAAGTGAACAATTTCAGCGAAAAGTTTCAATGTGAAATTGTGGTGAGTTCCCTTTAATCTTTAGAAGGCAGGAACAGGGAACATATTGAGTTGAGGGTCACAATCGGTCAGTCAGGGAGCGCTGTGTGACTTGCATTAGTTGGCTGTGATGTGGGACTCTGTAGTAAAGTGGTCAGGATAGGGTTAACTGCATTTCTTATGGTTGGAACCATGCTGCACTCATTTCTTCCTGTTTTAGTCCAGGGCCATCTCCCTCCTCCCCCACTAGGCTTAGCAATTCTCCCAGTTTCGCCGGGAGTTTCCTGGAATCAGGCCCTGTCTCCTGGAGGCTACTGAAGCCAATCTGGGAGATTTTAGAAGTCCAGCGGCACAGTGGGGTTAAGGCAGGCTCCCTGGCCCCACGCCGCTCCCAGAAGCGGCCGGCATTGTACCAGCTACCAATGGGAACTGCAGGGACGGTGCCTGAGGAAACTCCTGCCTCCCCGCCACCTAGGAGCCGCTGCTAGAGGGAGGTGCTGGTCACTTTCGGGAGCCGCCCAAGGTAAGTGCCACCCCCCTCACCCACTCCCCCAGTCCTGAGCCCTGTCCTGCACCCAAACTCCCTCTCAGAGCCCACACCGCCTCCTGCACCACAACCCACTGCCTCAAGCTCAGCCCAGAGGCCCTTCCCACACTCCGAATCCCTTGGCCCCACCACCCAAACCCAGTCCTGCACCCCTCCTGCACTCCAATCCCCTGCCCCAGCCCAGTGAAAGTGAGTGAGGATGCGGGGGTGGGGCTCCGAGAAGGAGCAGGACAGGGACATGGCCTTGGGGAAGGAGTGGGGCAGGGGGCGGTGCAATGGTGTTTGGGTTTGTGCAGTTAAACAGTTGGCAACCCTATTCCCACTCCATTCTAGAACCATAGAATATCAGGGTTGGAATAGCTCAGTCCAACCCCCTGTTCAAAGCAGGACCAATCCCCAAACTAAATCACCCCAGCCAGGGCTTTGTGAAGCCTGACCTTAAAAATCTCTAAGGAAGGAGATTCCACCACCTCCCTAGGTAACCCATTCCAGTGCTTCACCACCCTCCTAGTGAAAAGGTTTTTCCTAATATCCAACCCACTGCAGCTTGAGACCATTACTCCTTGTTCGGTCATCTGCTACCACTGAGAACAGTCTAGATCCATCCTCTTTGGAACCCCCTTTCAGGTAGTTGAAAGCAGCTATCAAATCTCCCCTCAGTCTTCTCTTCTATAGACTAAATAATCCCAGTTCTCTCAGTCTCTCCTCATAAGTCATGTGCTCCAGGCCCCCTAATCATTTTTGTTGACCTCCTCTGGACTCTTTCAATTTTTTCCACATCTTTCTTGTAGTGTGGGCCCCAAAACTGGACACAGTACTCCAGATGAGGCCTCACCAATGTCGAATAGAGGGGAACAATCACGTCCCTCGATCTGCTGGCAATGCACCGACTTATACAACCCAAAATGCCATTAGCCTTCTTGGCAACAAGGGCACACTGTTGCCTCATGTCCAGCTTCTCGTCCACTGTAACCCCTAGATCCTTTTCTGCAGAACTGCTGCCTGGCCATTCGGTCCCTAGTCTGTAGCAGTGCATGGGATTCTTCCGTCCTTAGTGCAGGACTCTGCAGTTGTCTTTGTTGAACTGCATCAAATTTCTTTTGGCCCAACCCTATAATTTGTCTAGGTCCCTCTGTATCCTATTCCTACCCTCCAGTATATCTACCACTCCTCCCAGTTTAGTGTCATCTGCAAACTTGCTGAGGGTGCAGTCCACACCATCCTCCAGATCATTGATAAAGACATTGAACAAAACCGGGACCAGGACTGACCCTTGGGGCACTCAGCTTGATACCGGCTGCCAACTAGAGCCATTGATCACAACCCGTAGAGCCCAATGATCCTGCCAGCTTTCTATCCATTTTATGGTCCATTCATCCAGCCCATACTTCTTTAACTTGCTGGCAAGAATATTGTGGGAGACCGTATCAAAGCTTTGCTAAAGTCAAGGAATAACACATCCACTGCTTTCCCCTCATCCACAGAGCCGGATATCTCATTGTAGAAGGCAATTAGGTTAGTCAGGCATGATTTGTCCTTGGTGAATCCATGCTGACTGTTCCTGATCACTTTCCTCTCCTCTAAGTGCTTCAGAGTTGATTCCTTGAGGAGCTGCTCCATGATTTTTCCAGGGATTGAGGTGAGGCTGACTGGCCTGTAGTTCCCTGGATCCTCCTTCTTCCCTTTTTTTAATGATCGGCACTACATTAGCCTTTTTCCAGTCATCCGGGACCTCCCCTGATCACCAAGATTTTTCAAAGATAATGGCCAATGGCTCTGCAATCACATCCGCCAACTCCTTTAGCACCCTCGGATGTAGTGCTAAAGGAGTTGGCAGATGTGATGCAGTGCGGATTCTGTTTGATGCAGCAATAAATAAATAAAGCAGCAAGTTCCCAGCCTGCAGTCCTATGAATTGACTTATTTTGTTGCTCTCCACAGTCCGTTGGCCAAAGGGATCAGAGTGAGAATGGAGCTGACTGACTTGCTTCTCCCTGTTTTAAATCACAAACCAAAAGAGACCCATGAGATTCATTCCCAACTTGAAATACTCTCGCTCCGCAGCACAGGATATATTTGTTATGTTTTATATGAGATGGCAGTGTACCTGGTGTGCCTTTAGTGGGGATTTGGACACCCACTGCCCATTAACTTCATTGGGAACTGAGTGTCCGCAGTTCATAGGCAGCTTTGTAACTCTCAGCCTTTGCCTACAAGCTTGTTGAGGAGGAAACCTGCTAATTCCTTGGCCCACAACACTGTGCACACAGGTAATTCACAGTGCTGCACAATAGGTGAAGTGTAGATTGAAAACTTGCCAGTAGGGAATTTTCCTCCTTCTCCAAACTTGGGCCAGCTTTTGAGTGGTGAAGTTTGCGTGGAAGCCCAAAGGGTTGGTTGCTCTGCTTTTGTTCAAAGCTGGCCCCAGAACTGGTCCTTGGTTCCTGATTATTATGAATGGTGAAATCAGCAAATGCTTCCATAATTTCATCATGGCATAAAATGATGCAGGGAGTGATTAGCACAGTGGCTATCTGCTTGGATCTGGCTGCTTCTGTGTTCACTTGAGCTGCTTTTAATCCAAATAATAATGCAGTCCATAAACAGGCATAATTTCTACTGACCTCAGTGGGAATCTGGCCTGAATAAGGAGCTGGTCAGTGATGTAGTTTAGCAGGGAACTGGTTAAGACAGACATGTGCTGCGGGGATGCAGTTGCCGTCACAGGTGTGAGGCCCAGAATGCTTCAAAGTGCAATTCTGCAACAGAAATCCCCTTCTTGCAGCCTATTTGTTAAAACAACTGCTTTGTGTCAAAACAGCACAAATAGCCTTTGGCCAAAAGCTTTCTAAAGTGCTCTTTCTTGGGGCCATTCTGTTTTGCCTATTTGTAGTCCCTATACCAGGGGCTAGAGCATACTAGGCGGCTTAATAAATTCCAGTGTCGGCTTTCCATTGTCTCTTTGTTCTTTGTTGCCAAGGAAGCCAAATATTATTTCTCTCCTTGAAAGAAGCTCCTAATACGATGGAACTGCATCAATGGGGAAGGGGAGAAATCCCTGTGGAAAAACTGTTTTCCCTCCCCCCTTTGCTTTCTGCTTTTGCAGGGGTGGCTGCAGGGATGTAGCTAAGTATGGGCTGACCTCTTTCTCTCTGGCCAGAGCTTCAGCTGGTGGAATTGGGTGCAGCTCCTCTGAAATCAACGGAATCTTTACACGGGATCTGGTTGTGTAGGCCATGGAACTCATTATCTTCAGGCAGCAATTCTATTGGTATTGAGTGCTTCCACTCACCCCTGTGTTCCAGGCCAATCCTTTCCCCATTTGATTGAACTTTTCATGGCACCAATCCCTATGGCATAAAAATGCCACACGTTTTCAAAATGAACATCTACAGGTATCTATCTTAGGCATTTCTATGGTGCCTGTTACTGTAGTGTCTGAGTACCTTACAATCTTTAATGAATTTAGCCTCATAATCCCCTTATGCAGATACATAAATATTATCATCATATCTACAGAGAACGGAGGCAAAGTCGCACAGGGAGTCAGTCTGTGGTAGAGTAGGGAATTGAACCCCTATCTGTGAGGGTAGCAGGCTCCCATGCTAACCGCTGGACCAATCTTCTACTAAATCAGCCTCCCCTGTTCTACCTGTTTCTGTGTCAAAACTGCTTGGCCTGACTGCCTGTTGTTTATATACTGTGTCAAACACCACTTCCTAGCATCACTGTAAGGATGGACCATTCCCTCCTTTGTGTTGCTTCCTTTTCACATCATGTACCTCCATCACATCAGGTATATTCGGAGTATTTAACTACTGACTCCATTGGGCATCTTTTTGTAGCCATCCCTTTGAAATGTACACAGCTGCAAAACAAAGTAATATAAAATGTCTAGTCAGCCAAATCGCTGAGTGAGAAATTTAAATTGACTTTATCTACCACACAATGGGCCTTCATCCCACTCTGGTTCTAGTGATTATGAGCCCATGGGACTGGAATGCCCATGTACTGTGCCCTGGTATTGACCACAGTTGATATGTTAAGGGTCAGTGTTTTGCCAGGTAAAAACCTCCCTCCATAGCATTGAGTTGGATTATTAGGAAACAAAGTTGTTCAGTGTTCACACCCAGGGACAGCTCCAGGCACGAGTGCAGCAAGCATGTGCCTGGGGCGGCCAATGAAAGGGGGCAGCATTCTGACCGCTGACAGGGTGCCAATCCCGCTGATTCGGCGGCACACCTGCAGCAGGTCAGCCGAAGCCGCGGGACCTCCGGACCTGCCGCAGGCGAGCTGCCGAAGCCGTGGGTCCGGCAGGCCGACCTGTCAGCGCCCGGAATGCCGCCCCCCTGCTTGGAGTGGCCAGAAAAGGTAGAGCTGGCTCTGTTCACACCAATTAAAATAAAAAACATCCCAGCATGTCTGAAAAACAAACATCCCCAGCTTAACTTCCCTGTGATGAAAGGATCTGAAGCCAAATGTTTATATTTTTAAAGCCATTCTGTAACCTGGTGGCATGATTCAGCAGGAAAAAAAATACAGTTGCTATTGGCAAGGTCTTTTCCTTGAAGAAGCTATTTGTTTATAAAAGGAAAGCACAGTGAGGTGGTAACAGGCAGAGACAGATTTGGGTTCAAACGAGGTGAGTGGCCACTTCCTCTCATGAAATGGTCCCTCTTCATGAGCACCTGAATGAGGAGAGGGGCATGGTGAGTTGAGGTTAACTTCTCATCTGCTGGAGGTCACGTGGTGCTCTGTCACTCTGTCTCATTGGGTTAGTTTTGCCTAAATTGAATTAAAAACATTAGTGTATGGAATGTGCCCTTTGGCTTTCTTAACACTACAAAATACAGTAGAAGTGACAAAGAGTTCTGTGGCACCTTAGAAACTAACTAAAGTATTGGAGCATAAGCTTTCATGGGCTAATACCCACTTCGTCGGATGCAAGCAGTGGAAGTGTCCAGGGGCAGGTATAAATAAGTAGGCAAGAACCAGGTTAGGGATAACAAGGTTAGTCCAAATCAGGCTGAACCAGCTTGTTATCTCAAATCAGGGAGGGTGAGGTATTCCTCTAGCAGCTGAACTGGAGGTGTGAACAGCGAGAGAAGAGAAACTGCTCTTGTAGTTAGCTAGCCACTCATAGTCCCTATTCAGACCTGAGTTGATCGTGACAAATTTGCAAATGAATTGCAGCTCTGCAGTTTCTCTTTGCAGTCTGGTCTTGAAGTTTTTTTGCTGCAATATGGTGACCTTTAAATCTGTAACTGTGTGTCCAGGCAGGTTGAAGTGTTCTCCTACAGGTTTTTGCATATTGCCATTCCTGATATCTGATTTGTGTGCATTTATCCTTTTTCATAGGGACTGTCCAGTTTGGCCGATGTACATAGCAGAGGGACATTGCTGGCACATAATGGCATATATTATGTTGGTTGATGTGCAGGTGAATGATCCAGTGATGGTGTGGCTGATCTGGTTAGGTCCTGTGATGGTGTTGCTGGTGTAGATATGTGGGCAGAGTTGGCATTGAGATTTATTGCATGGATTGGTTCCTGATTTAGAGTTATTATGGCATGGTGTGCTGTTGCTGGTGAGAATATGCTTGAGGTTGGCGGGTTGTCTATGGGTCAGGACTGGCCTGCCTCCCAAGGCTTGTGAAAGTGAGGGATTGTTGTACAAGATGGGTTGTAGATCACTGATGATGTGTTGGAGAGGTTTTAACTGAGGACTGTAGGTGATGGCCAGTGCCAGAGGACAGTCCCTACGAAAAAGGATAAATGGCAAATAGCAAACTCTGCTATTGCCCATCTCTTCCTCTCCTCAGTATATCTCTGCTTACTGCAGACAATCATATCCAGATGCTAACGTATTTACTGTGGCTAGTTCTCTGAAAACATCCACTCAATGTGCCATGGCAGTCAAAAAAGCTAATAGAATGTTAGAAACCATTAGGAAAGGGATACTTAATAAGATGGTAAATATCAAAATTCCACTATATAAATCCATGGTATGCCCACTTCTTGAACACTGTGTGGAGTTCTGGTCACCCCATCTCAAAAAACATATATTAGAACTGGAAAAGGTATAGAGAAGGGCAACAAAAATGATTAAGGTATGGAACAGCTTCCTTACAAGAAGAGATTAAAAAGACTGGGACTTTTCAGCTTGGACTAAGAGAGGACATGATAAAGGTCAATAAAATCAGGGATGGTGTGGAGAAAGTGAATAAGGAAGTGTTATTTACTCCCTTCACATAATATAAGAACCAGGGGTCACCCAATCAAATTAATAGGCAGCTGATTTAAAACAAACACAAAAGAGCATTTCTTCATACAATGCACAGTCAACCTGTGGAACTCATTGCCAGGGGATGTTGTGAAATCCAAAACTAATGGGGTTCAAAAAAGAATTAGAAAAATTCATGGAGGATAGGTCCATCAATGGCTATTAGCCAAGATAGTCAGGGATGCAACCCTATGCTGTGGGTATTCCTAATCGCTGACTGTCAGAAGCTGGGAGTAGACGACAGGATGACCACTCGAGGATTGCCTTGTTCTGTTTATTCCCTCTGAAGCACTGGCACTGGCCACTGTTGGAAGATACTAGGCTAGATCAGCGGTCGCCAACCAGTGGGCCGCGGACCACTGGTGGTCTGCGGGAAAATTCTGGTGGTCCGCAGCGCCGGGCTCCCTCATGGCCGCCCCTCCGGGCAGGCAAGATGCTGTGGCGCCTGTCCCGCCCCGTCGGCCAGCAAGCGCTGGCACGCTCCTGCCTCCCGGCTCACGCCGCGTGAGCCGGGGGGCCCGAGCCGCGCCGCTGGAGTCGGGGGTGCGGGGGCCGAGCTGCACCATGCCGCTGAGGCGGCGGGGGGGGCGAGCCGCGCTGCTGGAGCTGGGGGGGGGGGGGAGCCCTAGCTGCGCCGCGCCGCTGGAGCCGGGGCGAGCCGCGCCGCTGGAGCCGAGGCGGGGGGGGGGGGGAGCTGCGCTGCGCCGCGCCGCTGAGGTCGGGGGCCCGAGCCGCACCGCGCCGCTGGAGCGGGGGGGGGGCCGAGGCGAGCCGCGCTGCGCTGCTGGAGCCGAGGGGGGGAGGGGCCCGAGCCACGCCGCTGGAGCGGGGGGCAAATCGAGCAGGGGGGGGGCGCCACGCAACTTTAGTGGTCCGTGAGGACCAAAAGGTTGGCGACCACTGGGCTAGATGGACCATTGGTCTGTCCCACTATGACCTTTCTTATGATAGGCGTACAGTAGTCATGCTGGGATTTAGTTGAGTACCTCTGTTTTAGGAGTATCGCCCCCACCACTGTGGGATCTGAGCCCCTCTCAGCAGAAGCACAGTTATCCACAGATGGGGGACTAAGGCACAGAGAGGTCAGGTGGCTTGTCCCATGCCACCAAGCAGGCCAGTGATAGAGCTGGGAATCAAGTTTATCTGTCACTTTGCTGGTCCCATGAATCTATTAGGGAATTAAGTAGTCAGACTGTAAAGCTCTGTGGTTCTGACAGGCCTAGTAATGGTAACAGAGTTTCTCTTATTTGACTGTACAAGAGAAGCAGAATGATATGAATGATCTGAAGAATGTTTATGTCCTACTTGTCATACGAGAGGCATTTATCTTTCTATTCCAAGGTGCAGTTGGGAAAATGTTTTGGCTGTAAGGACCCAGTTCCATGTTTCTATGCTTAAATATACCATTTAGGCACCTCAGTGCCTACATAGGGACTTTGGGGACCGAAGTTTGAAAATGGTCCCTTACGGAGTGTTGCAGGGTACCCTAAGAGTCCCTTAGAAATGATGCTCACACACAGTGGCTAGATGAATGAAAGTGGTGAGTTTATTGAAGGTAGCGACTATCTAGCGCTGGGAGCCCCCACTCAGCGCGGCCGCAGATGGGAGACCTGGCACAGCGGAGCACTGCCCAGGGAAGAAGCCCGACACACAAGGGCACACGGACACAGAAATACTCATGCTCATTTGCATCTCATGCATAGCTCATGAATAACTAATCACATGTTCTGCAATCCTGCCTCAGTTTACCTGTTTGGTTTCACACAAGCTGAGATTCACACAGGGTAGGTAAACAGCTTCCCAGCTGCGGCTGGGGAGAGGTTTCCCATGAGATAAGCTCTAAAGCCAAGGCCGTTCCCATAGACACGCAGTAGAAGCGAAATTGCGCCACCTAGCGATTGCCGTCACATTAATCTTCCGCTTACTACATGGAGGAATAGGAAAAATATTAAAGAGATGCTAATCAGCAGGTTGATCACTTTGGCAAAAAGCTACTTGCACTCCATAGTGTAAAACTAACAAAACAGGCCACAACCTCTTTCTGACAAGCATTTGGGAGGTTACAGAGAGGGGATGTCACACCCAGGATTCAGTACCACTTGTTCTAATATAACTGGAAACCAAAAGAGAGCCTAAAAATGGTGAAGGTACAGATCCTCTGCTATGGAAACTGGCATTACCTCAATGAAGTCACTGTCAGGCAGTTTTTACCTCTGCCGCTGGGTGTAATGTACTAGTTACACAAGTATAGACATAATAAAGAGAAGAAATGTAAATGTATTTGAATTGTATAGGTGTGTGTAGTATTTGTGAAAGGTGTTGGACTCACAGTCCTGGAGACTAAACCCTAATGCAGTGATTTTCCAGACGGTCATCTGTGGAATGTTGTTCTGTAGCTAGAGAGCTGCTTGTTCCATGGCACCATCTTTACTCCTTGCTAATTGTCAGCAAAAGACAGCAAACCATATGTTACTTTCCTAATGCAATCACTGCAGTTCCCATGGTGTTTGCTGTGATGAGACTCAAATAGGAAGAGAGGGAAGAATAGCTGGGGGAAGGAAGTTGGTCTACTAGATGATATCTATGATCTGGAGCAGCCTATGTAAAAGTCTCGGGGACGGATCCTCAGCTGGGACAGAATGTCATAGCTCCATAGACTTCCGATGTGCAATATAATTGGAGACCAAACTGTATTTTAATAAGACATCTTTCCAAGGCTTAGCACGATTCAAGAATGCAGTTATAACAGATCACATTTTGCCTTGCATGATGGAAAGATATTTCCCTGACACAGTTCAATCTATGTCATAGGCAGAGTCACCAACATGACTGCATTTGTAGTATAGACAGGATCGTAACTATATAATAAATCCTTGATCCTTTGGTCACACTTCATTGCCTGCACTGAAAGAAACTTTCTAGTACAATCCTTGTAAAACTTTTACTGTGCTCAGTCCAAAATAACTCTCTCTAATGTACTTCTCCCAGCTTAGGCATACCATATTTTGTCTGCTTCTATTCCTAATGTGTGTGTGCATATATATATGTGTGTGTGTCTGTGTGTGTGTATGTATATGTGTGTGTATATATATATATATATATTAATTGTTGCAATTTTTGCTGTTATGGAAATCTGTAGTTTCAAACAAAGGGGGAATAAAAGTAAACTAAATTCAGGTAAGACCAACAGAAGGTATTATTTTGGACACCCAAGGAGTAGAGTTTGATGCTGACACCAGAGTAACTAAAGCATTGATGGATTTATTTTTAAATATATTTTGAGGCCACTTGTACCTTTCTTAACCAGATGTCTGACCACACAGCATTGGTGAAGTGCATTGGCCAAGGGAGGGAGTGATACAGGAGGTTCTGAGAGAATGCAAACCATTAATTTCTCAAGTGCTGCCCACAGGCTCAATTTATGTCTTTCTTGACCCTGTTCCCAGCTTTGTGGCTTGTTGACTTTTCATCTGTTTTAATAACACTGTTAATCCTTGTATCTTCAAGCAGAAAAATAACTGCTTCAGTTTTTGGCCTCTTAATTAGTTCAGGACTCAGCAGTCTCTTCTATTTTGTTTATCTGGCTGTCAAAGAGCATTAGGAACCTTTTGAGATGTATTTTCCTTCCACCTGTTCACATGGAAATATATATGCTTTAAACATGATATTTAACGATGTTTGACTTGATAAATTCTGGAGTCCTCCTTATGTTGCATATTATAGAGACATCGTGTTGACTATACAGTAATAACATTCACAGCATAGTGGAACAAGAGAAGGTTGTGATGTCGCTGACATGTCAAGTGTTTGTTCCCTATCCGTTTTTTAAGTGGCAAGTGCCTAATTGACACATCTCAGCTTCTTTCTCATCTCCATCTTCACTTACTTCAGTGCAGTGTTATGAAGCTAAATTCATTTCTGTCTGCACTTTATAACACCTTTCCTGTAAGTATTTGCAGAACAATTTACAAAAGTAATATGATTATTATTGGGAAAGATTGATTTTTATTTTTATTTTTTTCCTATGTGTAGCTGTTTCTTCTTTCCATCATAACTGCCTAGGTGTGGTCCCATCATGCTCATCCAACTGAAAACTCCCACTGATATCATAGGAAGCAGGATTTGAATCCAAGCCGCTCCTCCTCTCCTCTGTATTTTCAGTCTGGTGGTTAGATGTAAGGATTTCCTGTGTCTGACTCTTCCCATACTAGCCCCTCTAGTGAGTGGAGTAGCCATCCAGCTCTCATCCAGCTTCAGGTGCAAAAGATGCTCTCCTGGAAAAAAAACCTATCAATTGCGTATATCAGCCAGACATTAACCCGCTAATTAACTCAAAATCCCGCTAATCTAAATACTATCAGGCAGTGGAATTTTCCTAGGGTTGCTGATAGAGATGCTGACTGGTGGATGTGTTGGATTTTACCAATAATACAGACTAACACAGCTGCTAATCTTAAACCTGTTGGATTTTACCGAAGCTCATTGTCCTATATCTCATTGACACATTGACCCAAATCTCTTATGCACCACAGGTCTCCTATAAATGATCTTGGGACTACACCCAAGACTGGGTCCTCAGCAAATAGAAAGCATTGTACACCCTAACTTGTTCAGACTGCCACTTCCCCACAGCAGATATCCGAAACCAAATTTGCAAGTGAGCAGAGGGCGGGTATAGCTTCTGTGGTCTGTCGTCATAGGCTCATAGACCCAGCCCAACTAATGAGCAGTGTCCGTGAAAACCTTACCTACCTCACTGACAAAGGGCATGGTTAGACTGGCGCTTTGCACCGCCAAAACCCTCCTTTAGCGCTATAATTTTCCTACCGAACACTTCAAAGGGAGATTTAGCGCAATGACTCCCCGTTTACAGCGCAAGTGTTAAACCTCCTTTTCGAGAGGGATAAGCCTTTTTGCGCTAACATTGTAGCGCAAGGGTGGGAATGTGGACACCCATGGGATCTCTTGCATGCCTCCAAGCCATGGAAAGCTATCAGCAACCCATTGAGGGCCATCAGCAAGCCATTAAAGACAATGAACTTGCCATGTAAGGCAAATGACGTGAGGTTTTGTTTTTATAAAGGCGGAAGTAGCTTTGCAGTTTCTCTCTAACAACTAACACAGCAAATAACCAGTGAAAATGCTTGCAGACGGAGCTGTGTGTCTCAAATAGACAGCCTGTCAGTTTTCGCTAAGGAAAAGTAACTGACAGCCAGATCTCATCTCCCTGTGAACAACTTCCCAGTTCCCCCTCACCCCCTCCTTTGCAAAACACGTTGCACCCAGCTGAATGCTGGGATACCTGCCCTATCCCGCAACTGCTACTGCCGCAGAAGCGCGACAAATGAAGCCATTATTTTGCGCTACAAAGTTTCAATTTG
Source organism: Sternotherus odoratus (assembly GCA_032164245.1). NCBI lineage: Eukaryota > Metazoa > Chordata > Testudines > Kinosternidae > Sternotherus > Sternotherus odoratus. Next base: position 13,455,581 of record JAVMKO010000003.1, on the reverse strand, counting down.
TACAGTCTCTAGTGCGATACCTATTGCGCTACATTGGGAAGCGCTACAAATTAACACCCTACAATCTTCAGTCTAGCCATACCCAAAGAGTGGAAGATCTATCGCTTCAGATCAGAGTGTTTCTGTGATGTGGGGAGGATAGGAATTGCACCGCCATTGGGAGGAAAATCTCATCAAATGAAGGTAGATTTCCACACACAGATTTTCTAAAATCCTCCTAGTGTGGAGGTGGCAGAAGTAAATAGATTCCGCTTTGCTTTTGGAGCAGATAAACCATCCCCTGAAGAACTTCTCCAGAACATGAACCATTCCACTATCCTGCTTGCCTCCTGGTTGACTCTGAACAATGGACATGATCCAAAATCCACTGAACTCCAGAGAGTTTCTTTTTTGTTCCTTTTTGAAAGCTGCAGAATGAAATTGATGCAAATGTTTCATGCAAAATCGTTCCCATTTTATTGATCAGCTCTTGTAGCGAACTCCCTCCACACATCTTTATGCTGCCAAGATCCTAGATCAGCAGTGTCCAAAACATTTGCCACTAGCCACATGTGGCAAATAGACTATTGAATTGTAGTGGAGGCGGGACATGATGTTGATCACTGTAAAATGTTCTTGTCACATTTTAAACCTAATTAGATGATCTGTGAACTCATGGACATGTGCTGAGGGAGGTGAATGGTTACAGACACCTGACCTCTTTCCCTATTGCGTAATGCTGTGTAAAATAATTGACTTAGTAACATGCAGATAAATTGGTTTCTGGCAGGCCTTTCAAAGGGTATTACGCCGCCTTGCTTTTAGTTTAACATGATGTAAATATGCCAGAAAGGGCAGAAATGCTGTCAGTCTCTTGCCAAAACACCCAGAGGTTCCTTTAAGAAAAGTTCAGTATCAACATGCCTTGGCAGCTGGCTGCATGCAGGGATACAATCCTGTCTGAGTTCTTAACTTCTGCTTCAATTGCTGCTGCCAACAGCTGGTGGAAGAATCAGTGCTGCAGGCTTGTTTTCATAATTATCTTCATTTCCATCGTCAATTAGATCTGCGATGATGATCTCTGGGGTTTAATTCTTTTGCCATAGAGGATTGTCGCTGGTGTGGGGGAGTGTCAGGAGTATTTTATTTGCATGTTAGGGCTGATCTCCACTAGGGACGCAATAAATCGTCCCTCTTAACGAGACGCAATAAATCGATCACCAAAAGATCGATCCCTGCCGGCTCAAGTGAAGACAAGCCCTTAGTGTATATGCCTTCAAAGGCAACAGCACTGGAAGTGTAAAGCAACACTAGTGTAAACTTAGGGCTTGCTTACACCGGGAAATGTACTGGTAGAATCATACACCACTATAATTATACCATAACTCCCCTGGCGGACACACTTCCCACGTAGACAAACCTTTGTTAGGGGAAACTGTTACTTTACCACAGCGCCAAAAGTATTACTGCTTCATTTAAAAGAATACTGTTCCTGCTGAATGAACTCTCTTATTAGCTAGTTACGATGCAGTATCGGAGGCTGCCAGGAGGCTGTCCCATGATGTATTTGTGTATGGATTGCGTTTAGGGAAAGGCTCTGCAGAAGCAAACAAGAAAGAGAGGGGCTGCTGAGAGCTGGAATAGCGAGTATTGTCTGTGCAGAAGATAATGAGCATTGTGATACGGAGGAACCAGTTGTTTCTCCATATTTAAGGCCAACTTGAGTTTTGCATCTAAAGTGGCGATTGACCCTTTGTTTTATATGAAAATATAGTGTATCTGCCCCCAAAATCACAGCACAGAGTACAGAATGATTTTGAAATAATTTATAAGTAAATCTGTTCATTAGTTTAGGATTTAAAGTTAATTTTAACATGAGTCCTTTTAAGAAAAGTACAACTTGGTGTCACACCTTAGTTTTGGTATTGAACATTCTTAGTAACAGAATAACACCAATACTTCAAACTTCCCTTATAGTTTATACACAATCTTTCAGCGTGTTTAATCTATATGTGATATTATATGTAATTTTTATCAATTGTATTTTCCTCTGTTATTTTCATTAGTGGATTTTTTCCCCTTCTGTCTGATCTATCCCTACTGCTTCTCTCGTCCACCTGCTCCCCCAGAAAGAGAGCAAGCTGCAGTCAGAACCTAAGGAGAGATTTCCCCTCTTGAATGTAACTATTCTTAAATTCTTAAGTGACATTTAAAAAAAGGTAGATGATGTGTGTGGTCACATTCACTTTGGGCATTTAATTCCTCCTGGTGAAATTCCTGAGGGGAATTAAATGGCACAAGCCAAAATGATTGTGTGTGGAATGTTAGAAACCTCAGGAAATGTTTTCAGTCCCCATCCATCATTTTGGGGAAGAGAGGATATTGCCTAGAAGGGTAGAGTGGTCAATTGGCTGCCTTCAGCTACAGTGAATTTAGTACTCTGGAAAGATGCTAGACTGGCAGCCCTGACAAATGAAATGCATAAACAGATTCTCTGTTTTTTCTCCATACAGCCCTGTCAATGAATCTGTGTCTTGTTCTGGATTGAGCCCACCTTCAGCTTGGTCTCTGCTCCCATTGTTCTTAGCCTCTCTTCTGAGACCACCCAGGTGCACCAAGTATGTGGTATGGCCATCCATAGAGACCATTAGGAATGGATCCGGGGTCACCTGTTTATTTCACATAGGCCACTGAAGAGGCATTAATAACTGTCAGCTGTCGTCATCATCTAGCTCAGGCGTTCTCAACTTGAGGCTGTGACCTTGTGTCAGGGGGTCCCACAATCATGCACACCCCACTTTGCTAACTAGCAGAGGGCTCAAGGCTACATCTTGCTTAGATGGGAGCAAAGGTATGGAGATGGGTCCCCAATATGCTAAATATTTATCATAACCACTGATCTAATAGCTTCGTTTACTTTACAGAAGCCAAGTGTGTGAGGCTCCTTACAGCAAAGGCAGAAAGCTATACTCCCAGCTCCAAAGACCTTACAACCTATGGTCCTAATCTTGCAAAGAGATCAGGCAGGTGGACCCTTATGCCTGCATGGAGTCCCACTGAAGTCAATAGACTCTGACGGGGCAAGAAGTTCTGCCTGCACCTTTCTCGGATCAGGCAATGATGTTAAACAAGAGGTGATGAATAGATATAACAAACAGAATGTAAAGAAGCCATTATGAAAAAAGTCCTAGATAGTGTACTAGGGCTAAAACCAATAGAATTGTAGCATGATGAGTGGAATAGAAGAAAGAGGGTCTAAGGTTTAGGAGGGACCTAGTTTGGTGTGGCACCATGGGGCACAGAAATACGGTCACAGGCCAAGATGTTCTCTCTCAAACGGTAGAACTTCAGCACGTAACTGGACACTCAGCACTCTTGAATTATTCTTTCCTATGGCTCTGTGCCTGCCTGTTGCATTACTAATTACTAATAAAACAGGAGTTGCATATGAATGACTCGCATCCTATAGAATTGTGTTTCCAACCCCATGAGTTCAAAAATCATGAACCTGGTTTAAAAACCCTGAGGGTTTTTGGTTTTTTTTGCATTCCTTTTATTTGCCTTTTAGTTTTGGATCCTTTAGAATGCGCTCAGGTCATGATTTCAAGTTTTTCTCTGCAACCATGAAGGTTAATTTTTTTAAAATTTGAAGTTTGTATGAGATCACATAATTCCAGAACTGACGCTTTTTGAAAACTATTAAATATGAAACTTAAATGGAAAATGAAATCCTTTCTATAGGGTTTTGGGATCATCCTATAGAATTCTGTGGCAAGGGTATTTATTATAATAATAATAATCTATTACATTGCATAGAATGGTTCACGACTGTAGCAAGGCGGCAACTCATCCCTGCGGTGCCTCCCGCTGGTACGTCCAGGGAATTAGCTCATCCAGCCTCTGGAGTGCCCCCTGCAGGCCGATGTCCTACTTGCTTCTGGCCCCGTGTCCCTCCCTGGACCCCGGTGCCCTCTTACCGAGGGTGCTGCACCCCTGCAGTACCCCCCCACTGGTCTTAGGGTCTCCCCTCCCCGGTGAGCCCCCACCTTCTATCCCCACCTTGCCTCAGTCTAGGCAACTGCCAGTCATCACTTACCCCCATTCACTGGGGAAGACTGCAGTACCATTGCCATTCATCACCGACAAGGAGGGTTGTCCTGCTGCCTCTGCCTCTGTAGCCCTGGGCTGCCCCCTGCATCCCCAGTACCCTTTGTTGGGCCTTCATCTAGGCCCTGCAGCCTGGGAGTTTCCAGGCTGGAGCCCCCCCAGTTCCTCTTGCCTTGCCCCAGCCCTGCACCACTCTAGGTACCCTGTCTAGCTTCCCCAGGAGCCAGGCCTGTCTGCCTCTACAGCTAGAGGAGACTCTAACTCTCAGGCTCCTGCCTTTATATAGCCAGCTGGGTCTGTTTGGGACGTGGCCCCCAGCTAAGCCTGCCTCCCAATCAGCCCAGCTTTTCCCTAACCAGCCTGGGAGCTGCCTGCCCCCAGCCACAGCCCTTCCCAGGGCTGTTTTAACCCTTTTTCTGCAGGTGTGGGACAGCTGCCCACTATAGAAAGGACATAATTTTTTATTAAATTTTATAGGAGTTTTTTATAAGAGAGTCCAAGGATTATCCAACAACCCTCACTGTCGATGTGGGCTAGATTCGAGCCAGCAACCTAGAAGTGAACCAACCCCTTTAAGCTGTCCAGCTCCCACCACCAGTCATCAAAGCAGAACTTTACAATTACTGCTGAGTATTTAAAAATGTTATGAAATGTTTGAATCTTAAAAGCTTGGCACTGTCCCTTTAAACAAAATACTAGAGTAGCTTTTTACAAGGTCTTTTTTAGTTGTTCTTGTTACTTTGGATCCCAGTCAGAATCTATACCTGGCAGAAGAATAAATCAGATAATGGACTAGATAAGGTTGATTTTTAGGTCAAAAGTTTCGTAGGTTCACTTGCAATATCACCTTGTGTGTGTTTCCTGCTCTGTGTTGTATTTTATAAGTAATTACAGGTGGAGGGGAGGTGGGAGAAGTATTTTGTCCTGCAGAATCTTTGTAATAGCAAGCTTTAGTCTACAGTAATAGTAACAAAGCAAAAGAAACATCAGTGTGTTCATATTAGGCCATGCTGCTATTTGAGAGAGCTGATTTTAGTATTTCAAACAAGATTATCAGCAAGACTGCCTGGTACAAGGCACATTCATATAGACCTACTTACTCTGACTTGAAGCCTGGCCTTGGGTCACATTTTGAGTCCTGTTTGTCTCTCTTATTCTTAGTAATATACTTTTCTATTCTTCCAGATCAGCAGTTTCAATGAGATGTTATTGGTATCAGTGCTCTGCATATAAAAAGTCTTAAAGTTATGCTAGTTCATAGCACATCTTAAAACCATGCTTGTTTTGGGGTCATCCGAACTCAAGAAATAACATCTGAATAATTTAATTTCTCTGTTAGTAAAAACTCTCTCATATTCCATTGTCTCAAAAAACATCCAAAAGGAATTTTATCTAACTTAAAAATTCACAGTTTAGAAGAAATACAAAAAATTGCAACCCAATTGGTAATTTGTAAAGATTTATAAATGCTTGGAAATAGGGTGTTAGAGTTAAAAGATCTACCCTGTGCACAGAGCAGTATTATTGATGGGGCAGTTGATTGTATTTACTTAGTGTGTTTCAGAAAATGGAAAATCGATTGTTTCTAAGGTTATAGGTCTATGCCAGTCAAATTAATTATTTAAATTAAAGGTATCCTGGCATCATGTATTCATAATTACAGCCGGTGAAAAGTTTTTTGTCAACTTTCATTGACAAAAATAATAATAAAAAAAGACTTTTCAAAGGAAATGAAAATTTTCAGAAGCAGCTTTTATTTCTTTGAAAATATTTGGGGATTTTTGGGTCAAAAATGGAATGAATTTTAATTTTGTTTAAAATTAAAGATGTTTGGTTTGTCTTCCTCTTGCCTCTTCTTTCCTTTACCCCATTTTTTTTGGATGGTGTGTGTGACACAAAATGAAAACTTTTTTTGGGTTAAAAATTCAGAACGGATGGTTCTTTAATCAAGCAGAAAAAGGTACAACAAAATCCAATGGTTAGACGCTGAAGCTAGACAAATTCAGATTAGAAGTCCAAGGACATTTTTAAAATGAGAGTAATTGATCATTGGAACAGCTTACTAGGGATGTGGTGAAGTCTCCATCACTTGCAGTCTTAAGTCAAGACTGGAAATCTTTCTAAAAGATATGCTATTGCTCAAATAGAAATTAGGGGCTTGATGCAGAAATTTATTGGGTGAGGTTCGGTTACATAGGAGCGCATGGTAGGTGATCATAATGGTCCTTTTTGATCTTAAAATCCTATGGAATGCACATTAACATTAGCAGAAGTATCCAGAGTGTATCTGAATTGGACCTTTAGAGGGTTTTTTCTTGATGTAACATGTAGATCGAGCACATTGTTGATAGAGGATTTTTCTTAGTGAAGGGGAAGGGTGTGTTCTGGTGGCTGATCAGGTGTTGCATGTCACCAGGTGCACCGTAAAATCAATTGCATCATTTGCTGCACACATGTTTATGACATCAGAATCAGATACTGCGTTGCAAAACTGAAATTTCACTTCATAGAAACAGGAGAAATGTGGCCACCAAACCCGTAAACACTAGTTTCTAATGATGTACACATGTATGCTGTATTCTTGTCCTATCTCGGGCTATGAGGAAAAAAAGCTGTTCTATAATTCTGTTCTTTTGTAAGCTACTCCACCAGTTACTCTGGTTTCATAAAAAGGAAAAGCTGTGTCTCTATAAGAGAAAGCACTCCAAGTAGGCAGGGAGGTAGGGCAACCACATCAGGGTAATGTTAAGTCATGTCATATCAAGTGGCATCTGTAAAATGATACATAATATGCTCTATGAAACCTTTATTGTCCCCCAGAAAACATATGTCCTAGGTATTTAGACTTGGCTTTTACTTGAGAACTGAGCAGCAATTCCCTGAAGAGGCAGATCTGCGGGAGTAAAAATGGTTGTTGGGGGAACTGACAAAATTGCTGGTTGGTGTAGAATTTCTTTCCCCAGCCTCTGTTACAACCAGCACAGAAGTTTGTGTTTGGAGTGTGGTGGTGAAGGGCTTTACTAATTTGCTGATGATGTGCTAAGAGTCAGACTCCTGCCCTGAGAAAAATCCCATTCAATGTGATGATTGAAAGGGACATTTCCTCTATTTTGTTGTAATGTACTCTTGTTTACATCTTCATCCTTGGAATGTGAAACCAGCTATAAAACCCAACAAGAAACCTTTGAACCAAACAGAAACATCATACATCATGCCTAAAGATTGATTTATTCTAAGTAAGTTGTAGCCTACAAGGAATGATCCCTCCCTCTCCCCCCTCCCCATCCCAAAACTACAAGTGAAGGATGTGGAGCCCATTGTGTTATTGCTACCCTAAATGTTCAAAAATCATCACATTTAAAAAGAGATTTAAAAAAAAATTGTTATCCTTTTTACTTGCCTTCTGATTTTTGTGCATTTAGAGTGCATTTTTGAGTGTTTAGTATGCATTTAGAGTGGGTTTTGAGCATTTAGAGTGCATTCAGGTCACATTAGTTTCACTAGTGTTCACTAGTGACAAAGAGTCCTGTGGCACCTTAAAGACTAACGAAATCTTTAAGGTGCCATAGGACTCTTTGTCACTTCTGCAATTCCAGACTAACACGGCTACCTCTCTGATTCTAGTGTTCACTAGTTTCAGCCAGCCCCTGATTGGCTTTCAGGTGTCCCAATCAATCTAGCTTTCTTCCCTGCTTTCTGGAAGGATCTTAATTGGCCCCAGGTGTCTTGACCTGGAGCCACTACCATTTGCTTACTCTGGTAACAGGGATTTGTTTAGCCTGGGGCTAATATATCTGTCTCCCACTACTTTCCTACAGCCATCTGGCCTTGCCCCGTCACATTCCCTATTTTAGCCTCTGATCCTACCTCATTTTCAATGGTGTTCACTATGTTAGACGTCCAAACACTGCTAAACTTTCTGGTGAAAACTGAAACAAATAAGTCATTTAACACTTCTGCCATTTTCACATTTTTATTATTGTTTTTCAATAATTGTTTTTCAATTGTTTTCAGTGAGGGGGCATTGAGTAACAGGTCTACCCTGTCTTTGGTCTTCATCTTGCTTCTAATATATTTATAGAATGTTTTTTTGTTACCCTTTGTCTCTAGCTAGTTTAATCATGTTTTCTGCCTTGGCCTTTCTAAATTTGTCCCTACATACTTGTGTTATATGTTTATACTCATCCTTTGTAAATTGATCTAGTTTTCACTTTTTGTAGAATTCTTTTTTGAGTTTCAGATAATTGAAGATCTTCTGGTTAAGCCAGCAGATCATAATAGCCTCTTTCTTTTGAATTGCCTGGGATTCACTTTCAGATACTTTCAACCCACCAAAACGCCAGGCTAGTAAAATAAAAAATAAAAAAAATATGGGTTGTATAAACTATATTTCCGTCAGCAACTTGCAAAACCCTGCTAGTAACTGACTTTATTTTTATCTCGAATGTTGCACATTTGTGAGCTAGTCATTTATATTCCAGTTGATAGTGAGCAGTGTAATTTTCACTGCAACGGGCAAGGGAGATAGATAAGAGGATTGAATGAATAACATGCTGCTCAAATTTCTTTAGATTGCATTTATCTGCCTACCACCAAATTCTATGCACCAGTTAACACCTATTTGATGCTATCATCCTGTAGGATTAAAAAAAGTGGTCCCATATAGATATCCAAAAGAGATTCCCCAGGACCATGTGGGGAAAGAGGAGAAAGTTTTCCATTTATCTTTTGTGCCTAATATCTTGTTATCTAAGCAACACTGAAGTCCCAAGATGCTTGACAAGGGCTGTTCTTTTAAATTTCAATCAATGAACATTTCATCAGCAGCTCACTCAGTTTGAGGTCTCTACACAGTGATCGGTGAAGAGATCACCCTAGCACCACCCAGCCCCTGATGCTAATGCTGAAATCAATTCAGATGCTCACTTTCCTAACCCCAGAATGCAGAACAGTGAGCCACTGGATAAGGAAAAAAATTGCATTTTCAAAAATGCTTTCATTGAATTGGGAGTAGGTTAGGGAGATGGGGAAGGGGGAGAAAGAGAGCATAATTCTATCTACACACCTGGTCCTTTCTGCTTTGCATGGGAACACAGACAGGCGGGTGGTCCATCTATTTCAGTATCCACTCTCTGACAGTGGCCAGAGCCAGATGCATCAGAGAGCATGCTTTGGTTGTCATTAGCCAGTCACCATCAAAGGGCTCAAGCAATAGTTTTAATTAACTTGAGCTTGAATGAACTTGTTAGGTAAAAATAGCAGGTCCTATTCACCGTTCCACACCCGAGTAGTGCGGAGTTGGATTAGGGCTCACAAGCTGTCAGAGACCAAACAATATAGACACCCAATACATTGATCAAGGGGCTCACACCCTCTTCAGCTCAAAAGCTTGAGAAGCATGTGGCAACTTTATTTGTGATATACAGCGGTATATATAGACAAGTGTAAACAAAGTGCTTAACTGGTCATGATGAGCACGCGTGATCAACCAAGTTTCTCCTGGTTGTATCCAGTTAAAACCAATGTTATAACTGTCCAAGAAATGCTAATAAGAGAGATAATAGAAACATGGGTGCCGGGGTTGCATAAGGGTCAGAGACTGCTGTTCAGGTCAGAGTCAGGGCAGAAAGTTCAGATGGAGCCAGGGCAAGGTTCAGACTCAACAAACGCATGTTATTCTGTTGTTGCCAAAGGAAAAGAGGAGTAATGAATTGCTTCAACATGTGATCTGCTCTAATTGTGGGGATTGAAAGCCATCCTGATTCTGGATATATTGACACGGGAGACATGCTGAGGGACGGCTGCTTTGAGAGACTAATCTCCTAAAGCAAGGGGACTCTTTACTGTAACACTTTCCTTCCCCCGGAGCATACGAGAAGGCAGGGAGAAGTTCCTAATAACTTGGAAACTTATTTTTTTCAAAGTTTGTTTTTTATTATTAATTTTCCTTATCCAATCGACATGCTTTATGGTTGCCCACTGAAGGGAGAGCAGCTATCCCTCAGACTCCAGCATGCATGGGGACAAAGCAATCACCATGGTGCAGATCACTTGCTCTCTGAAGTAGGAGACAGCATCGAATAGACCCAGTTCATTTTACACCACCAGAGCTTCCTTGGACTAGGAATAAATATATTTTAAAATTAAACAGCGCTCTTGCCTCTCTTCTTATGTGGCCAGGTAGCTTATTCCAGCCATTGGGGCTGCATCCCGGAAACCTCTTTTTTTATTGGCAAATTTTGCTTCAGGTGCTTGAAAAGTAATAGGTTGATTTGAGCAAAGGGGCTATTCAGAGTAAATGTTGAGGTTTTACAGCAATATAATTGTTTAATAATAATAGTAAAAGGGGGGGGGGGGAGTATCTAACACTCTATAATCAAAGCTAAATTGTGGGGCCGAGCTACATTGTTCTTTAACCCTGAGGTCCCTGAGGAGGATTATATTTGTCCTGGGCATCTTGTGATCTCTGATCCATTCTAGCATGACGGCCCGCTTACCCACTTGTCTAGTCTGCTCTGTAGTTGAAAAGGGAGGGGGATTGTGGGAAATTCCCACAAAAGGGACCACTAGGATCATCTAAATCATTATATGATTTATGTATGAAATCTATCTTCCCCCCCCCCCCAGTTTTGAACATTTTCAAAGCTCTTTTTTCTCTCCCTTCCTAAGTTTTTGTTTCTCCTGCTGCTTGCCCCTCCCTCCCCTCTTTAACCTTTATCCAGTTACCACTGAAAAGGTTAGAGAAGAGGGCAGGAAAAGGAAAAATAATAAAAAAAAAAAGGGATGGGGTGGTTTGGGTTTGCTGGACAGTTAGTCAGATTTCTGCCTTTCTAGGAGGAGCAGGTTTTGGGTTCCATGCTCAGAAGTGCTAGCACCCAGTCTCTGTTGCAGACACACAGTCTCCCTCCCTGCTGCTACTTGGGATGGGAGAGGGGCAGATGGCTGCAGAAGAAGATGGCTCTCGCCATGGGGACCAGCTGAGAGATTGGGAATGGTTCCCAGCAGAAGCAGGTAGCGGAGGGTACTAGGTAGGAATCCTGACCCAGTCCCCTCTTTCAATGGCTGTAAACTGTCACTGGTTTCTAGACACTGCACTTCCAATTGACTAGGGTAAACCCTGAAAACTGGCAAGCTCCCAATTTGTTTCTGGCTAGTTTATCAAGCAGAGCTGTATTGGCATGGGGTTTGATCTTGAGTGGTGCCAGATAGAATTGGGGAATGGTTCCCTCCCCCCCATCCTGTGAAGATTTTCAGGGTTTTCCTTATCAGGATGAAACCAAGACCTTTCCAAGTTTTTCATCAGAAAGAGAGAGACCAGCCTCTTTCTGGTTTTGACCGGAGTCCATCCTGAATGGGGTAAATCTTTACCAGCGAAAATCTAATTGAAATTGGTGTGTTCCTGCAAAAAGTTTGGATTTTAACAAATTGGCAATTCCTAACAAAAAACCTGTTTTGTTGAAAATGTCCGTGACTAGTTCTAGTACTGAACACCCATAACTCTCATCTATCTCAGTGGTGGCTGAGGGTAAGTCTCCTCTCTGGATCAGTACCAGAATGCTTAGCCCTGAAGCCTGAGTGTGGCGGATGCAGAAGATGTTGTCACAGGGACTTCTCTGTGATGATCCTCTCAGTTACTTTCACTTTGTGTAACTTTAGTGAGACTCCGTCCCTGGTGTTTGATGGATAAATGACCTATTCTTCTTAGTGCTTTTACTGTGATATGTGATTTTGTAATATTCCCTGGGAAAGATTTTGTTCTGTGGAGCAGCTTCCTTCTAGAAACTCTGGAAACTCCAACTAAGAAGGGAGAAAACAAACTTTTTATGCCATTGGTTAAAAGGGAAGAAACAACCAAAGAAATTAAAGTACAGTTTTGAGAGAGACAACTGAATTTAGTGGTCTGAGTGCTGGTCTAGGAGCCTGGAACTCCTGAATAGTAACCTCAGTTCTGCCGTGCACACTCTCAATGACCTTGGGCAAGTTACTTAATCTCTGCGTCCATTCCCCAGCTGTGAAATGGGAGATGATGACATCCTCTGCAGTGCAGTGAGAGTTAATTAGCTGCATTTAGTTAATTTGTGTCAGCACTGTGTAACTAAGTATGGTGACCAGTGACAGGAAGCTAATGGCTCTTGTCATCTTTTTTTGCCAGGTTCTATATCAAGTGTGTTAAAGAATTACAGTGACCATGCCTGCGATGGAGAATATGTCTCCCTGAGATGCCCTCACAGAACCACCATCAGCATCCAGTCTTCCTTTTATGGCCGAATTGTGCCAAGTCATCAGATGTGTCCCTCCCGATACCTACAGTCCTATGCAACTTTAATTAAGGAAGATGTTGCCTGTTCAGTTGGTACTTCCCTTCAGGTATTGCATGTTCAATTGCATCTCTTTAATTCTGGGTTTCATCTTCTCCAGGCCAGCCAGCAGCTGTCTTGTGCATGATGCCACCTAGATCCATGCTCTAAAAATTATCATGCTGGGTAACATTGGCCATCTTACACTGTGAGAGAATTAACCACTGGAGAAGATTACCAAGGGCTCTGGTGGAGTCTTCATCATGGACAATCTTTAAATCAAGGTCTGATGTTTTTCTAAGTGAGATGCTCTAGTTCAAACCAGAATTGAGGGAAGTCCTATGGTGTTACTCCAGAGTAAGTGATCAGTTGTTCCTTCTGTTTCTATAATCTATGAATCTATGAAATTGTTAGTAAATAGTTTGTTCTTGCAGTGTATATAGGATCGAATTATGTCTCACTGGGATGTTCCTGAATTTTGCTACAGCCTTTGACTTTAGTGATCCAGGAATGTGTTTAAAACACAAATATATTGCAAGACCAAACTGTTTTAACTGTGTTGGGGGATCAACTACCTTTTAGTTGGATCTCCCAACATGATAGTTTTTTTAATTGTAGACAGGACTTCCTGTAGGGTTAACTTACATTTAGTTTTAGGGTTTTTTCTTTTAGTGACTTGAAATCCAGGTAGAATCTTTGGTTTCCTTTTTCTCCTGTACTCATAGGGTCAAATTCTCAGCTGATGTAAATCATCAGAGATGACTGAATGATAAAGAGGAATTCTGCCCATATGACAGTAGTTAATTTTAATCACTCATTTATATGGAAGATACCTGTCACCAGTGTGTGTGACTGTTTTGTGACTGATTTGTGTGACTACCACAAATCAAAGAACCCTTTCTACATTAAGTAGGATTGGAAAATTTAGATGTTGACTCCTCCATTGATTGATGTTATTGATTTCGGTGAGGACTACTCATGGGGATAACATTCGGTACATGCATCAGTTTTTCCAGGATAAGGGATTTGGATTGCAAGCTTTTGGGAGCAAAGACCTGCACTTGTATTCTTGTATTGTATTTTGCGTTAAGTGCCCTGCATATTTATAAGCCAACATCTGAATTTTCCAATCCTATTTAATGTAGAAAGGATTGAGCTCACTACCCTGTGTTTAGCAGTCCAATGCGCAAACTACTATCCCTCCCCTCTTGTAATCCCTTTGTATTAATGAGTTACATTTAATTCCCAAAGGATCCTCACCACCAAGAAGTACAGTTTGGAAGCCTTTTCTGTGATAAAAGGGAAAAGGCGGAGGTGGATTATGTTGAGATTTACCACTGTTAATCCAGGCCTCCAGCCTAGTCCTTGGGGTCAAGTGCCAGAATCCCTTGCTATCAGTGCTTGTTTTCATTTGAAACAAAATGTTCGCCACATGGGAATGCCTGTCTGAAACATTATGTCAGTGACCCGAAGCTACAGAGTTCTGTTGTTTTAACATAGTGAAGTCCAGTTCGATGTGAGCTTTCCAAATGCATAAAGACTTTGAATGACAAGCAGTGAAGGGCCATTCATACTGGGCTTTCCGTCTCAGAGTGAAATGACTGGGTCTCTGCTTCGCTGCTGGGCCAAAATGAATGAACGGGGCAGGTCAAAGAACAGATTAAAGATGTGTAGAAAATCAGACATTATATGTCTGTTCTCAGCTTTGTGGTACATGCTCAAACAGCTACCGCTTAGGCTAGGGTTCCTGGGATTTTAATACCAGTAATTTGAGGTTCACTGCGGTACCATCTGGAGGAAAATCAGAAAAGCTTCTGTCATTTTTCTTGAAGTATCTGTTGCATTTTTCATATGTTGCAGTGTGGAAAATGACCACCCATTTTTTCTCCTTTTGGGCCAACTTTGGACCTATTTTACGCTGCAGCAGTAGCAGTACAGTAGTGGTGCAAGCCAACCACTAACACTGGCCTGTATTCTGTTGCTTCTGAAATTCCACTTTGATTATTTCTGAGAGGGAGATAAGAACTGTGTCCAGGTGCTAGTCAGGAATATACTCAGGCACTATGGAGATGGGTGCAGAATAGGAACATATGCAACGTCTCCTCCTTGGCTCTGCAGGGGACCCAGGCAGTTGGAACTATCAAGTTTTGCAGGAGGCCAAAAGTATGAGGCGACAGCTGTGTCCTATTTATCGTGCCTCCTGGCCATCTCTTTTCCTGCTTATGAGTAAGTGGAAGAGGCAGTCAGAATCCTGAAACATTAAGTGTCAAGTATTAAATACAAATGTCTAAATTGTGCCCACAGAATAGAGACCTCTGATCACCAATGGTAATTGTGTGCACCAAATGCAAAATTCTGTGGCTGGAAGAGGTATTTTCCTTTTTTGCACATGCCTGTGTAGTTACCACTGCATAAGCCTCAGTAGAGCTGGTGAAAAACAGATTTTTTTGGATCTGTGTTGGAACCGGGGGAAAAAAAGGGTATTTTGGGTCAACCAGCAATTTTTTTGTTTTTTCTTGATGAAACAAAAAACCCTAAATATTTCATTTCCGATTGATTGATTGAAACATTTTATTTCCTGCAAAATAAAATGTTTTGTTTAATTTTTGAGTGTTTTTACCTTTTTTTTGTGTTCAATCTAGATAAACTTCAAAACCAAATATCGTTTTGAAACAAAAAAATTAAATGTTTCATTTAGAAAATGTTGAAATGAAACATTTCAACTTTTGGGATTTCCCCTCCTCCTCTCCCTTTTTTCCAGGCAAAACTATTAGCTGAATTCTTCCTGAATTTGTGAATGGTTTTGGTAAACCAAAATTGCATTTTTAGCAAATAAACTATTCGCTAAAAGAAAAAAAAATTCACCCAGCTCTAGTCTTGACAGATGGGTTTCCTATGCCCATATTTTGCTTTGACAATATAGGTATCTATGTAACCCACTAGTCAATGCATGTTATATGGCTCCTTCCAACCGATCTACAGAGGATATGAGTCTGTTACAGTCTCCTGTTACAGAGTCTGTCTCTTTAGATCAAGCTATAATGACTCATGGTTCTGTAGGGCCGTGGTTCAAACCTGAATGTTTACCAAGATACCAGCCATCAGTCACACCTATCTCTGAACCTGTGGCCATAACTGTTCCTTAATTTTGTCTGCCATCGAAATGTAGCTGCCAAGTTCTAGGTCATTCTTTCCATGACAGTTTTGCAGATTTCTGGACTAGATTCTGGACAGCTGGTGTAGGGGGTGGTATTAAGTATTCCGCCTTGAACCACTAATGCAGTGCTCACCTGAGGAATTAGTGGCTCATGTGAAAAGCATCTAGTGTTACTGCTGCCCTCTACGTATGTGACAGCCACCACACTAGGGACCGAACAAGAGCTAAAAGCATGAGCTGCTACAACTTCAGGCACCGAGGAGCCCCTGTAACACAGATCCACCACGGGTAAAGGAGGGGCAGCTTTAAAACCCACCATAGCACCACAAGTTTCCTTTGAGGGCTGCCATGTCAATGAAGTACATGCCCAGTTTCCAAGACCTCCATGTCCTCAGGGTGCCTTTCATCCTGAGGCTCTTTCTGGCTTTTGCTGGTCCTTTCTGATTCCTGTTGTGTTGTCTTAGAAGATAGAATAAGTGGGCCCAGGGAGTTCTAGGTAGCAACATGACCTGTCATGATACCACGCTAAACAGTCAACATGGTCCAGGGTTTTAAAGTCTCGGCCTGCTTCGTCCCAGGGCAAACACATCATTAAACATTCTTTAAACCTTCAATTAAAGATCCAGGAAAGAAAGAAAAACAGTTAAAGCATTTGAAATGTAAAGTATTTAGCAAAACTTTCATCTTAATAATATCCCGTATTCCCTTTCCCTTTAGCGGTAGAAAGTTTTTTAAAGGGAAAATAACCCTGGCTGGTGGTCTTATAGGTGGTATTAAAGATGATAATAACTGTCCATTTGGGAACAGAAAAGAGAAGTTAGCTGAGATGGGCTGAAGCTGTTATTGTTGCTGTAGTTGTTCTTAGATAACAAGACAAGCACACAAAATGGGAGCGAAAGGAAGAGCAAAGATAGAAAATGCAGCTTCTGTCTCTGGTTCTGACTCTTACTGGCAATTGGAGAAACACTGGCCCGGCACAAAGTTTTATCAGCCACTCTGGCAAACTTATACCAGCATTGGGCTGCTTAGGGCATTGCTTACAGCAGGCTTACAGCAGTGTGGTAAAAGGGAGGGTCTTGGCCAGACTCTTAGTAGACAGAAGATATAATGAGAGGGTTGGAAAGAAAAGAAATAAGCTGGGGAAGGAAAATCATACCCAGGGGGAGGAGAAGAGAAGGGGAGACAAAGTTTCTTATCCCAGATGGTGTTCAGAATTTAGCCAAAGTTGACAGAAGTGGTGATATCATCAAGGTCCTTCTCTCTGGCCAGGACATTTGTGATAAAGGAAGCAGGGGCAGCTCCCTTTTATGGACATCCAGCTAACCAGCTAGCTGTAAAATCCCTCTTGGTAGCTGTTCTCTGCTTGCCTTACCTGTAAAGGGTTAAAAAGCTTCCCTGCCTAGGTAGGAGAAAAGTGTGTGTGTGGGGGGGAGTGGGCACCTGACTTAAAGAGCCAATGGGAGGGCTAGAAGTTTTTCAAAATTAGGAAAAAGTTTTCCTTTTGTCTGTTGTTGTCTCTGGGCTGCAGGGAAATGGAGCAGCAATGCTATAAGCAGGAATGCTGTGCAAGGTTTGAACCAGGTATGAAAGATTATCGTCCATACCTAGAAGGAATCATTGGGACAGGGAATGTGTAGATAGGCGCGATTAGGTTTATTTCTTTATTTTGGCTTGTGGGTCTTCTCTGTACTAACCCCAGATGTTTTTTGTTTGCTTGTAACCTTGAAGCTGAACCCCCAAGAAAGCTATTTTGGGTGCTTAATTTTTTGAATTGCTCTTTTTAAATCTAGCAAAAGCCTAACTTTCAGATGCGTATTCTTTTTTTTTGTTTGTTTTTAATAAAATTTACCTTTTTAAAGAACAAGATTTGGATTTTTGTGTCCTAAGAAGTTTGTTGCCACCAGCATATGAACAGCTAATTTCCTTTGTTTTCTTTCTTGGCTCTTCACCCGGAGTGGGAGGCGGGGTGAAAGGGCTTGAGGGCGTCCCACAGGAAGGAATTCCCAAGTGCATCTTCCTGGGTTCCAAAAATAGTTTGCATTTGGGCTGTGGCAGCATTTACCAAGCCAAGGTCAGAGAAAGGCTGTAACCTTGGGAGATTAATACCAACCTGGAGTGGCCAATATTAATTGTTAGAATCCTTGCGGGCCCCCACCTTCTGCACTCAAAGTTCCAGAGTGGGGATTCAGCCCTGAGAACATCTCTCAGAATTAGGACAGCAGAGGTCCAGTGGTACAACAGTGGAGCCTGGCTTTCGAGGAGATGGTGGGGGTGATGATCATGATTGTGAAGCTTGCTCTTTCCTGTCCATCTGTCTCCCAGCCAGCAGTGGTTGTTAGTTTTATTCTCCCCCACAAAGTCTTCTCTTTTAAGGAGCCTAAAAGGAGTGATGGGTGTAAGAGCCCATACCTCATTATATTGTTCACCAGTTAGGTTTGATTTCTGACTCCCCAATATTGGTCAACTGACTTCCAGTTCCACACTCCTCTTGTTTACCAGAGATTAGTCTTAACACAGTCCTTGAGTATATCAGCGGGGTTTTTGTTTGAGCTAATTTAGTCATTCTATCTCCCTTTTGCATTTTTCCTCATCCACATTTATGGTTATAAGTTACTGTGACATTTTATGCATTTTCACTCACTTCTCACAGTGGAAGTCATGGTTAAGGTAATTTCATAGGCTCAATTATTACAACATTCACCACACTGTAAGTGGTGGAGTGTGGCCACTATGCATCACTGCTTCCCATAATGGAAGTTCCCCCATCAAGGACATCTGCCTGCCATGGTTTGCAGCTTAGTATCTGTTTCCAGATTCTGCTAGTGGTGGGAGATGGTGAATAACTTCAGCCTCTTTTAGCAATCGCGGTGAATTGATTGATTGGCCCGTTTTTGTTCAGAACCATTTTCAGATTATTTTTGGAGATTTCAGATGAAAGTAAATGATGATGGGATTTTGTGGGAAAAGGGGTTGTGAGTCTATGGAGGCAGAACGGGGACACAAGCACAGCTATGTAAGGGCTTTGCCTTCATTTAAAAAATTGCTGTGTTCTCACCTCATTCATTCGGATACCTCCAGTAATAAATATTTCCAAGGTAAATTGTAAGTTTCTGACCGCAGAGACAGTATCATTTTATTTGTCTTTATAGCTCTTAGCACAATGGCATCCCAAAACTGACTGAGGCCCTTGGCTACTACTGTTTATGAATAAAATGAGTTTATTAAAATATAACCTTCCCTCCCCTACTATAGCACGTGAAAACAATTCTAGCCATGTGAGTGTATGTGTTTGTATGTTTGTGTAGTAGAGTGGTTCTAAAACCAAAGTCCTGGATCCAAACACTCCCAGATTATGGGAAAGTTCAGATCTGGATCCAAAGTTTGGTTGGTCCTGTGTGTGTGTGTGTGTGTTAGTGCTACATAAAATACCAATCTGTATGCATAGGCATACATTAGTCTTTACACTAATACACAAGGAGCAATATAACTGTTGCCAGTTTGTGTGGCCCAATCAGAAATAAATAAATGTAATTAAAAGCCCCATAAAAGTATTGGCCAACCCCAAAATGCATGAATTTGACTTGCAAAATATGTGCGAAAGATTTAAAGTAAAATACACAATGAGAAGAAATAGAGGAAGAAGCTTGAAATGATATGGGATTCTTAATACATTTATAAATCTTTTGGTAACTCCATGTTCCTGAGTCAATATTCTTGATGTTATTGATTTACAGAATTAAACGTAACTCAGGGCTTGTGTGAAAGAGAGTTTAAAATTTAGTTTACAATGTGTGAGATTGCTTGTTATCACACACATTATGCTTCATGCCAAGTTGTTATCTGCAATATCCTCCTATTAGCAAGGTGATAGAGAATAAAACCCTTGTTATCAGGAAAATAAAAGGCACTGTAGAGATATTGCATTCCTGTTTCTACACATTTGTCAAGTAGAATGCAGGCTAAATTCTACACTCAGACATGCATGCATACGTCCCACTGAAAAGAAGGGGAACTGCACCTCAGGGGGCAAAATTCAGCCTTGTGACTTATTTGCCTGAAAAGAAAACCGTGTGTGCTGCATGCTCTGGAGATGAATCATGCTTCTCTCATTAGAAACATTAGTTAGCTTTTGGGGAAAGAACACTTGGCATTTCTTCTGTGTTTAGTTTGTGTCTATTTCACCACTCCGAAGAATGATTAGTGACATGGATCACGAAGGCTGCTGAGGTGGTATTTCCATTTGTCCTTTAAGTGAGATACATGACGCTTTCTCTGTCACCATATCCTGCTGCTTTTCTACCAGAATGGGAGGCAGTCATACAGAAGGGAGTGGATTCCTTGCATTTTAACCACAGATTTATCTGAGACATTCTTTCCCTTCACTGACAAGGTTTTAATAATATGAAGCAAGGGAGGGCAGTAATAGGGCTTTTCTGCTGATGGGACACTCAGATAAGCTATTCTGCAGCTACACAGCTTCTGAACCAGGAGGCAAATGTTGATCATAGGGTGATGGGGATGGAAGCTGTTTTTCCCCAAACATTTTTTCATGAGCCTCCGAGTGGTCACGTGGCGGGTCAGCACTAGAGCTGGGAGTAGAACCCAGAGCGCCTCAGTCCCAAGCATGTGCCCACTGGACCTCTCTGTATCTTGGTAGAGTGTGTTAATATGTTACAGTGGTTTATGTGCTGTTTCCATTTCAGCCTCTGAACATCCCGAACTCTTCAACGAGCTTTAATGCTCCAGGGCTTTGAAAGGAGCTATGAGGCAGTGCTTAAAACACATGATGCTAGCTGCTTTACAAAGGCTAGCATCATGATCAGTGAGTATATGCTCTGAAAAAGTTACCGTAATTTCCAAACTCACCCTAAAGTCGCAGAACGGATGCAATTTATCACATGTACAGTGCCGAGGCTGCATTGTGTTGGGAATGGAAGTATAGCTCCCCCCCAACGTATATAACAGGTTAAATATTTGTACGTGGCTAAAATGTTGGATGTGACCTCTGTGCAGAAGCAGCGGCTAATGTCTGCCTATTTAGTCTCTAAAATGCCTTATCCGTGAAATCTTTGGCTTCACTGAAGTCGCTCTTCAAAGCAGTCTGATTGCATACCACAAGGTGATGGATCATTTGTGTCTCCAATTTCTATCTCGGCCATCCCGCCAGCTGGTGCGAGATTGTTCCCCAGAATACATGCATTAGTGCACTGTCCAGTCGAGATGTAAGAGTTCCAAGTACTGGGGCATCCATCACGCCCATGGGAAAGTGTTTGACAGCATCATGGGTCGTTGCCAGTGAGTTTTCTTCTGCTGTGCATTTTAAACATTCCCTTCCTGTAAGCCCATGACTCCTGGTTATAGTCTCATTTATATTTTTGTCAGTATTATGTCTTCTTCCTTTGAAGCTGACACCTTTAATACAGATTGTTATTGAGTCCCTCGCCCTTAATTAATGCCAAGCCAATATAAGTCAGTATTTGTAAGTCAGTATTTATAGTAGATGTTTATCAATCCATTCCCCTTCAACCTGCCAAATGTATTCCTTCTTGAGTGCTTCACGTCTGAATTAATACCGGGGGATTCATTCCATCTTAATCTTGCTCCAAGACCATGTTAATTTCACCCTGGTATGTTTAGACAGCAAGTGACAGAAAGGTGCACGTGGATACATGTTCTAGGCCAGCCCAACATAACATCGCAGTTTACTTAGATGGTAATACCAGACCCAGACCCAGGTCAATATACAAGTCAGACCCAGGTCAATATACAAGTCAGACCCAGGTCAATATACAAGTCATGTTACCCACAAATTACGCTGTTGCCAGTCCTTTCGAATCTAAAATCGAAAAGTTTATTTATGAAAAGAAAGAAATATCTATGAGAATTAAAATTGGTTAAATGGATCAATTACATACAGTAATGGCAAAGTTCTTGGTTCAGGCTTGTAGCGGTGATGGAATAAACTGCAGGTGTAAGTCAAGTCTCTGGAGTACATCCACAACTTGGATGGCTCATTCAGTCCTTTGTTCAGAGCTTCAGTGTAGCAAAGTTCCTCCAGAGGTAAGAAGCAGGATTGAAGACAAGATGGAGGAGATGTAGCTGCCTTTTATAGTCTCTTGCTATGTGGCCTGTGCTTCAGTTGTTCCAAAAACAAGCTATCCAGCACATGGTATGGAAAACCCTTAGAGTTCTGCATGTCTTGCTGAGTCACAAGGTGTATCTGCCTTCTCTCAGTAGGTCAGTTGTGTAGCTGATGGTCCTTAATGGGCCATCAAACAGGCTAGGGAGTGATGATACCAAATTATCTGGTGTGTCACCCAGAATCATAGCACAGGTTTGAAATACAGACAGTATAGAAACAAAACTTGTAGCTTTAAGTACAAAAATGTTACATGCATACAGAGAGCATAATCATACCCAGCAAATCATAACCTTGTCTTTGACACCTTATTTGACCTCCTTTATACAAGATTTGGTGCCCCTACAGGACCTTGGTTGCAACAATTATCTATATGGTCCCAGTTTGTGTCAATAGCACCACACTAGCATAATAGGTCTCTGATTCCTGATAGGGTCTATAGTTGCTATCGCTATACAAATAATAAGTAATGATGGGCTACCACTCACATGGCAAGCTGCACGATATAGAGGTCAGATTATAGCAATTGCTTGATATTGCCTCAGATAGGTACCTCATGTCCAATCTACAGTGATAGTGATTCCTCGATTAGTCCTCCCTTTCCTGCCCCATCTGTAATTTGTTCTATTTCCCCACACAACTCCTATCAACATCCTCTGACTCTCTGAACCTCACCGATTTGCGTTAAGATCTGCGAGGTCCTTTGTAATGACCGCTATTTCTTTATGTACATTGTTCAGGATTAGTTACAGATTTTTTTTCTTTTAAATCTGAAACTCTTGTTTGAATTACAATTTTAAAAAATATTAATGGGATGAATTTACAATAATGTATATACATTCATAAAAAATCGACAATATTTAAAATTGTATGAAACCCAATTGTAAGAATAACCCAAATGAAATAACTCGTACTTGCGACCAGTTGATAGGGAACCTGGATACTCCATGCATTGTATCAATGGGTAATGCAGAGAGAATAAAGGCTGTGTCATTTGTTACTTTTAGTTGCAAATCTTGTGGCCTCGCTAAGTAGATGTCTGGAAAATGTGTTGGTGCAGCTATGTGTAATTTCATTGACTTCAGTGGGGTCACACCAACTTACACAGGACTGAATTTGGCCCAATAAACCTTGTATAGCTATAGAATAAGATTTGAGGATTGTCACTCTGAAGCCTTGAACGTTGGCTGAGTCAGTGTGAAGTGATGGAAACAGCTACACGCGTGGCTGAGGGCTCTTTTTGTTCAGACTATCACAAGTTTAAATCGTCACTGGGATTCTTGGTCTGTTACCATGAAACTGTTAAGTTCTCAGCCATATTTGGCTTTTTTACGCTTTACTACGAGTTGCATTCGTACGACAGCATGGGCTTTCACCTAGTATATATTTTAAGATACTGATACCCTGTGTAATATTCCTATTAAATATTTATGCATGATGAATGCACATATCTCTAATTTAAGAATGCAGCTGACTCTTTTGATTGCTGTGTCTCTACGCCATGCTACTTGAAACATCATTTAGTGTGGGCCTTTCCTGTTGTTTCACACTTGGCAGGAGTCATGCATGTTCTAGAGCAGTGGTTTTCAAGCTGTGGATCTCAACCTGGTAGGGGGTCGCGGAATGTAAAGCACTGGGTCGCAGCGGGCTCTGGTCATCACTGATGACTGGGCTATTAAAAGTCTCATCGGCAGTGCTGTCCGGCTAAGGCAGGCTATAGTCCCTACCTGTTCTGAGCCAGCAGCAGGTCTGGGTCTAGGCGGGGGGGCCATGTGACCCACCGACTTCACGTGCTGCCTCTGCCCCGAGCACCAGCCAATGGGAACCAGCCAATGGGAGCTGTGTGTGTGTGTGCGCCTGGCGGAGAGAGCTGTGCGGAGCTGCTTGCGTGCCTCTGCTTAGGAACCAGATGTGCTGTGGCTGCTTCCAGGATGCAGCGCAGTCTGTGGTGCCAGGACAGGCAGGAAGCCTGCCTTAGCCCCCATGCTGCGCTGCTGACTGGGAGCTGCCCAAGTTAAGCCCATGTCCCAACCCCCAGCCCTGAGACCCCCCCCCAACCTGGAGTTCCTTTTTGCACCCCAAACCCCTCATCCCTAGCCCCACCCCAGAGCCTGCACCCCCACCGAAGAGCCCTCCCCCTCTCCCACACCCCAACCCCCTGCCTCAACCCAGAGCCCCCTCCCACATCCTGAACCCCTCATTCCAAGCCCCACCCTGTAGCCCTCACCCCTGCACCCCAGCTCTCTGCCCCAGCCCTGAGCCCCTCCCACACCTCAATCCTTCATCTCCAGCTGCTTTGGGTCATGGGCATCAACAATTTTCTTCAACTGGTTGCCAGGAAAAAAGTTTGAAAACTATTGTCCTAGGGTCACCCGTGTGCCTCTCTGCTGATGGATGTTCTAAGCAGAGCAGCCCTGGGGTGAAATCCTGGCCCTATTGAAGTCAGTGGGAGTTTTACCATCGACGTCAGTGGGGTCAGCATGTCATCCTGGGTGCATTAACTCCATCGACTGCAATGGAATTCAAACAGGAACAGGTTTGTCCTGAGGTGTTAAACTCAGGGGTGGGGTGTGTAAAATGAATGATGCTCGAGGCAAGTAATTCTTGGTGAATATCTCGAAGAGATAAAAAAGTGTGTATGACTAGGCAGTGGGTTTTTAAAACACCTTCTTGCAGTGACCCAACTGAGTTTTTTTTTTTTTAAAAAAACTTTGATATCCTCTAACAAGGAACTTCCCCCTCTTCCCGCCAATTAGACAACACAATGAAATTTATCAAGTGTGTAGCTTCTCAGCACCCACTGGAAAGACCCAATTTTGATCTTGCAGCAGCTCTCACATTAAGAGCTAGGTCATTGGAGTGAGATTAATAAGAGGCATAAGTCACAGGGTCAGACTGGTGTTTGTTTTGCTTCAATTCACCTGGCTTGCTTTCTTTCCTTATCTCTCCTAAATCTCATGGCTTCTCAGCTCAGTCATGGAGCAGAGAATGGAATAAACTGCCAAGATTTCCCTTGTGGGCTCTGGCTGTCAGCCCTGAGGCTTGATTTACCACTGGAACCCCATTATAAAATGGCACAAGACAATTAAGGAGTCTTCCTTCCTCTTGTGTGCCACACAAGGATTCCTTCTCCTCCTCCGTTAGGGTGATTTTTATAATACAATGTGACTTTATTTTGTACTAGCTGAGGGCCCACCAGATCATGCTTATGTCAGAGTCATGGTTAATTCTGCATGTGAAGTCCTATTTCTATACATGTCTAGACTGTACAAAGGTATTTTTCCCATTTTGTTGTTGCCCCATTCCACCTCTTCAGCAGTGATTTGTTATTCTCAGCTCACAGTGACTGGGAGCAAATCCAGCAGGAAGTAGAATGAAGGAATAAACAGAAAGCTTCCTTTTCTCAACTTCATTTGTTGCCACCTGTGACTTTGCAAAGGAAAATGATGCTCAGTAGATTACTAAACAATAAACAAATTGCCTCTCTGGTAAGAAAGTCCCATGACATGTCCGTTGTGTCAGCTGATCACCCACTGACTGATTTGAAAAGGCAACACCACTTTTGACACTTGTAACCTTTTTGTCTAGTTTAGGGCAAATGTAGATGAGAATAGCAGGGAAGAGATTTTCAGTGGACATGTGGGAAGGCAAAACTTTTATTAACATAGCATCCATCCTACAGAATGTAGCCAAGGTATATTATAGAATTCAATGATAAATTCCAGCTAAAGAAAAGTTAATGTAAGAATGGGTCTGCATGTTTAATGCAAAAACTTTTAAAATCAAGAGAGGGTTTTTTGTAGCATGATTTGCATTTCTCCTTTTTTTAATGAAATGCTCTATGACTTTTATTGATAATTTTATTTAAAAGATTACATCAACATTTTTTGTTTAGCAAAGCCCAGGTTTTAGACAGAAAATATGAATAATTTTGATAATTTTTTCAGCAATCTTTTGACCAAAATCCCTATTTTAAACTACACCGTATAAAAAAACTTCAAATTTTTGAATATTTTCCATGAAATAATTTCTCCCGTTTTTGACTAGCTCTACTTAATGTTGAAGTTGCACAGTTACATATTCAAAAGTTTTCACACTCAATCTTAAGTTTGCCCCTAACATCCCAAGTACAATCTTGCAATTGCATGGTTAATTTCTCCTATGACCTTTGATACACCAGTAGGTAGAATGCTCGAGTGCTGTGTACTACTCTGTATGCCAGACAAAGAGATCCAGGAAGTTATTTATGTGAAAAATATGGTACATACTGGAGATTAGTCTATAATAAGGCAAAGGCATTATGAAAATGTGTTAGCATGTAAAGACCACCTGCATTCATAGTTAGCTTAGCTTTGTGGTTAGTTGCAGCAGTCTCTGCATTGTGCCCAGGGAAAGCTGTGTGTGTACTGGTGGTACATAGAAGGTGGGTTTTTCAAAAGTGTTCCATGTTGACTTAACTTAGTCCCCCTGAAATCATCGGTAGTTTCCCACTGGTTTCAATGGGAGTAGTTAGGTCAATGCTGACTGGTTTTGAAAATCCCACTTGGATTGTATAGATTTTGGCTACTGACTAGTGTGTGCATTTTGAACGTAGTGAAAAGACTATGCTGCGTGAGTTAAACACAGAGTTTTCATACCTTAGTTAAGTAACGTACTGTCCCCAAACTCTCCTAGGTGCCTCTTCTTAGTGCAGCCTGTTCCCAATCAGCGCCCAGATTTTTCATCTCTAGATCTCCATAAAATAAATAAATAAAAAAATAAAAAAAGATATTGAAAAGATATTGAAAAGATCCTGAGTATCTTCTTTGTTCACTTTGCCCTCAAAAAATGGCTGAACCATCTTGGTTTAAAAATAAATAAGTAACTTCAAGCAGAGACAAAGCCTGGCAAATGTCAGCCGGAAAGGTGAGAGCTTCCAAAGTGTCTGAACAACCAAAAATACTGGGGTTTAGAATGGAGCCTGCAATGGACCCTAAACTGGAGCAGTCATTGCTGTGCCTGTTATAAATATGGGAGATGGAGAGATGAAGGGGTGTAGGCTAGGGAGGAAATATATTATATTATTTTTAGCTGAGATTTGAAAAAAATGGAGACCCACTGAGCTAGTGAGAAAGTTGGTCTGAATGATAGAAGCAGGAGAAAAGAAAGTGTCGGCATGGGCAGTAGAGTGGTGGGATTATGGAGAAGGATAAAAAGCAGGTCCATGTGAGAGGAGGGTACAGAAAGAGAGAGACTGGGAGAGTTTTTTGAGACACAGTTTGCCGAAGTTTCCTTGTATGTGAAAATTAATCAGGTTGGGAATGGAATTCATAGCTCTGTTAAGCAGGGACTTAACGATGCCGATGAATTACCTCACTCTGTGGTCTCAGTCAAAATGCTCTGACAGGTTCATGTGTGTCAGACAAACATTATGGTAATTTTAGAGCTTTAAGGGGCTCTGCAGAAGTATGTAAATACCACCTAAGTCATCTCGCTGAACATAAAACTTAATTATTGAGCCACTTACTGCTGCTCCCCCCTTTCTGCTTTAAAGGATCATAGGGATAAAAATCATTAATCTTTCTTAATGAAGCCATTTTCTATCAGGAGACAGAATGTCTTTCCCCTGTGGATTTTCAGATGGAGTTTTATAAGGGGTGTTATGAATGGAGAAATGTAATTCAAAGAACATGAGACGTGGGAGAACCTATCAGGCTCACAAGCCGGGCGTGAGTTTAGCTAAAATGAAGCCACTGGAAGGGGGGAAAAGTGAGCCCCATTCAAAACTAAGTCAGCGGAGTAACACTTTCCTACCACCTCTACTGCTAGTGATTAGAATGATAATTGCTGCACCTTTTCTGTAACTAACAAAAGAAGGCGTTTTAAAGGGTGCAGTCCAAATCCTGACCTCACAGTCAAATTAACAGCCAAATTGTCAATAGCTTCGGTGAGGCTGCGATTTGATCCTGTACAGTTAATGATCTGGTACTCACTGTGGCAACATCAATCCTCACTCCTGAACTCTCCGTCTCTCAGACCTCGCCCACACACAAAGTTTCACTATATTAACAAAAGGTGTGTTTTTAAATCTCTTTAGTTAAATCACTGGAAAACCCTGCATTTTTTTTGCCTGATTAAGCTAAATTGACAGAATCCATTCTTAAAGCAAAGTCTACCCAGAGCTTAACTAAATTGGTGTAAAACAAACCTTAATTTAACACAATGCAAGTTTGTGTTTAGACGAGGGTGATATTTTTAAAAGCACCCAAGTGGCATAGGAGTCCTATTTTTAAAAGTGCCTGAGGAGCTTCTATGTCACTTAGATGCTAAAATTTTACCCAAGGCCTCAATCTTTCCTAAAATGTCCAGTGTTGTGCTTGTTTCCCTCTCACACTCATTCACTTAAATCTCAGATGCCTGCATTATGATCTAATCTGGGCTGCTAGTTGGCATTTCAGCAGTGCCATCCATTGGAATCCCCCACTGCCTCTGTGGTGCAATGTTGCCACTCAGTCTGTTTTGTTTGTACTCCCTAGGCCAGGTCCTCTGCTGGTATCTATCAGGCCTGGTCTACACTGGACTCTGGGGTGGGGGGGAGTGTTGTCGACCTAAGATCTGAGGTAAATGAAGCTGTGCTAAGTTAAGCTAGCTAGGGATCTGGCCTGTTCGGTGAGCTTTCTAATGTACAATCAGCACCACAATAATAAGTCTGGGTGAACAACAGATTTCAGGGGGGTCATTTGTAAGGACTTGCCTGGATATGGCATGAAAAATAATCTGAAATTTAGATTTTCAATGAGGGGCAGATATTTGGATTCTCTTTTCTTACCTAACAAACACCCTGATCCACTCATTTCATTATCTGGTTGGCTTGTAGCTAGGGTCGCCAGATAGCAAGTGTGATAAATCGGGATGGGGGTGGGAGGTAATAGGAGCCTACATAAGAAAAAAGCCCCAAATACCCCGATTTTATAGGGACAATCCTGATATCTGGTCATCCTACTTGTGGCTGGAATGCCTTTATGTGGGAACATGGGTATAAAGTGATTGTGGTGAATTTGTGTTTCTTTGTATTATAGTAGTGCCTAGAGCTCCTAGGTGAGGTCAGGGCCCCATTGGGCCAGGCACTATCCATCCACACCTTGTGAGAGACGGGTCTGGATCAAAGAGCTGCCCCAAAGAGCTTGCAATCTATTGAGGCCAAATTCATTTTTGGGATAATGCTGTTGCATGAGGCTGAACCTGGCCATTTTTACTGGGCTTTTGTGTGTGCCCTGAACAAGGCTGGGACGCATCCCTGGAATTCCAGGGCCCTGAGGATTGGAGGCCTCTTCAGTGCAAGCTCATCGTGCTATTCAGTGAGGCCAAGCTCACACTGCTGCTTTGAAGCCTTCCTCCACGCAGTGCCCTCTTGATAGGTACTAAAGTGCTTCTATTTTTCTGTTTGTTTTTTGTCTGTGTGCCCTTGTCCGTGTAGAAAATGCTGGATGAGTGCCAGGACAGACGGAGCTGCCAGTTCCTTCTCAATAGCCGGCTGTTTGGTCTAGACCCGTGCCCTGGAACCGGCAAGTACCTCATCGTATGGTACAAGTGCAGGCCAAGTAAGTATCTCTCCAGCCAGTCTGGTTGCTTTTGTAAGATCAAAGTTATCCCTAGCTTAAGCCTTTGCAGTGTGGCTTCCTAGCATTCTCTTTTGTGGGGATTTTCACTACCTTCTGCCTTTATTTTCAATGTAACATAAACCATTTGGGTACAGAAGAGCCCTTTCCCCTGTTCTCTCAGGGCATTGCTGCTAGACTTTTTCCTTCTCCTTGGCAGTCTGCAGTAAGGATTGTTTTTGCAGGGGCTAGAGAAAGCTTTTGCTGATCTTCAGCTTATTCACTCCCCCAGTAACATTGTCTTCCTTGGGTGGACTGCTCCAACTTCATATTTGCAGAGGTTTCCACTTTGCGATGACTAGATGTGAGGCTGCACTTCAGAAGTCATTAGTACAACCCAACCTGACAATATGACAACAATCCACATGGCCCAAACTTTCAAAGTTGTGTGCCTGAAGTTATGCACCCAAATAAATGGACAGCTGGGAACTGTCTGCCCAGCATCTCTGCTTGAGATGGATTAATCTGGCTGAATAGGGAGGCCCAGAGATGATTCTTTGGTACATTAGAAAGTGCCCTTGATTAAAATCCCACTTTCTGTCCGCGTCTTTTCTGAGTTCAGCAAGTGTCTTTAAACAAGACATAAAAACTAACTCAGCTGTTCTCATTCATTCTTCAGCAAGGAGTAGAGCGCGGACCAATAGAGACCTTTGGACCCTCCTGCTTTGGCAGATATTGTGCATGATGTTCTCACTGGCAAAATGGACATACAGTGCAGCCAGTGGTCCAGGGAGAGGATGAGCAAGGTCCTGCTGTGATATTGACCTGATTGTTAGTTTTTTCTCTTTGTCTTGGTGTTTTAAGCAGTGGATGCAGCTCTTGTGGAGTGTGAACTCTGTAATTATCCATCAAACTATTTTAATAAACAAGCTGGCAGCTAAAAACAAACAAAAAATCTCTGAAATAGGAACCACTTTTTTAGCTGCCTAGCTTTAGGTCCCCATGTTTAAAAATGTTGGCCTATAACTTTATTTTGTATAGCTCCTTTCATACAAACCAGATCCCAAACCTTTTCGGAGAGTTAAAAAATACAGTTATGAAGTTATCACAGCCAGTAATAGCAGAGGGGGAGAGGAAATTAAAAAAGGTGTGGGCAAGGACGAAGAAAGATCTCATTTCAGAGATTTCAGAAGAGATTTTAAAATAGACGGTGAGCTGACAAGAAGGCTCTTGCTGCAGCATCCTGAGTCCGATACTGGTTGAGCTGGGGGAGCTGGCAAGATCTGTCAGGAATCAAATGAAAAGTGGGTAATGAAATATCGGCACCACCTATGTTACTTGTGGTCTTTGAGCAGGTGAATGGAAAGTGCATCTTCGTATGAGAAATGTTGCTGTATAAAATAGAAATGATTAGCATATTGTTCTGACAAGTTTCTATTGTTCTGCATCAGCTGTGTTGTCTTGCACTGTGTATAGTGTGCTGAAGAGGAATGTCATGAAAAGGTCTCAGGATTTGTATGCAGGTTCAGGTGAGGAGTGGAGACTGAGCTGAACTTTGGAAGGTGTCATCGAAGCCCCTCTGAACATGAATATTTATAGCTTGGAATGCTCCCCTGTTCAAACGTCTGACAGGAAATGGCCTGTGTGTGTGAGCTGAATATCTCAAGTGTTGGGGCAAAGGGGAATCTTCCTGAAAGACAGCAGAGCTTTGCTAGGTTGCTTGAGTTTATTTTCCCCCAAGACATTTTCCATGCAGCTATAATTTTGCAGGGTGAACCAGGGTCACTCGATACATTTTATTGTTTCTCAGTCAATGAGCAAACTTTTCCTGGGAGTCTGGTTGGTTCGTAATACCATTTATAATGCGTTTTGCATTTGGCTTGCACGTCGAATGGCAGCAGCATTTTGAGCTAGCCACAGAAGCGTCAAGACTTTCTCTGCAAGGTAATGAAATAGCAGGGGTGTCACAAGACACAGTGCTCGTATGTGTTGATTTGTAGTCACGTTTTTAATCTGCACTGCTTTAAGGGCAGAATAAGGTGAGCTTTGATCTTCTTATGAGTTCAGTTAGTGAATGGCAGACATACCACCGGGAGAACAGGTCTGGTGATATTTTAGCTACTTTGGTGATTCTTGTGGGCATTAAAAAAGCAAAAGATGTAAATACAAATATTGTAATATTCTAGGGGAACCCAAATGTGAAGCCCTAATAAGTAGCGAGATCATAAGATTTAGTCCTGGAAGCTGTGGTCCAGTGAGATGGTGGGCATCTCTGTGGAGGACGGAGCCCCCTCGTCTCTTGTCATTAATCACCAGAGAGTATTCACACAGGAGACGTAAAGGCCCCAGGGAAGCGTGCACACTAGGACGTGAGCTGTTATACATTTATCAAGAACCACAAACAGCATGTCAGTGCTCACAACTACTGCCTACAAATACTTGGATACAGTTTGCCCGGCACATACTTTGTAGTGTTCAGAAGGCAGATCTGAAGCATCCAACAGGAAGGTGTGAGCTTTCCTACGCTGAGTGCCATGCTGGAGACCTGCCGGGAGCCCCAGCATTGCCCCCAAATAGGCACAGACATTTGTATTTTTTGTTTGTTTTAAATAAAAAATAAAAGCCTCAGTAACCCACGGGTGAGTGTGTGTTACAAGTTCTAGAGCCTGTAACTGTAGCTGTGGCTGCTTAGTTCTTTAGCTTAGGCTTTAGTAGGTTCTGCTTCTAACTGGGGAGGTGGCTGGTTCAATCCCTGGGGTGGGGGTCTGCACAGCTTGTAGGAGTGGCAGTTATTTTCATCTTTATTAATGAATGAATAGCTTGTTTGAATTCCCCCTCCCCCCAACATAGATGCCACAGAGCACCTTTGTCGTTACCCTGCAGTTATTGGGTGATGGGGGTCGTTGACTGCATGTTGCCCCAGGACCAGACTTATCACACCAGGGGTGTTAACGCAAGGCGCAATGGAGTTCTGCTCCCATCTTCCTTGCAAGTGAGTTTCAATCCTGCTTTGCTTTTTGAACCAGGTGGCTGCATGTTGGTTTTGTCTTCCTTCCCTTGAGCACCATTTAAAGGGATGGAATGTGGAGCAACATGCCTGTCAGACTGTTTGGCTCGGGGAGACCAGGCCATCCAGCCAAGACAGGGGGAGATTTAAAAACCTCTCTCGCCCCTGCAGCACGAGTCTGCCTTGGATTCCAATGCTGCTTTCCTAGGGAGACAGGAAGTAATGCCAGAGACCTGGCACTGGCAAGTTACCGAACTCCCCTCTTGGAAAGGAAGAAACTAAAAAGAAATAGTCTAGCTTTGCTCTTCTTCAACCACTAGTTGTGAGGCGCAATGTAGGAATCACTGCATGAAATTCTCTGGCCTGTACTATGCAGGAGGTAAGACTAGATGATCAGAATGGTCCTTTCTGGACTTAAACCTCTCTGATACCAAGGGCATGTGTCTAAATACACACGTCTTCGGCATGTACTTAGCTCTTTCCCTAAATGGCAGCTGCACAGTAAGTCCTGTATAGTGGCAAGAGTCTAGACTGTAGCTAGATGTGTGTGTATGGAAGTGCTGGGGAGATCAGAAACGGTCAATAAAATGCTCCACTCATTCTAATCTATGGCAGCTTGCTAATGACTGGAAGTTACTGCTGCTGTGTGTTCTCTGTCCACATCACCACTGGGGAGATTTTTCAAAAGCATCTCAGGGGTTCAGGAGCACAGGGCCCATTACAAGTCAGAGGCCTGTGCTCTTAAATCCCTTTGGTGTCTTTGCAAATCTCACCTGTTACCAGCAGCCTCAACCCAGAGGCTTCGAGGTGGGTCCCTCTAGCCCAGGATTGGGATGTTGAGGGGGGCTGTGTGGAGAAGCTAGTGCTGTTGCAGCCTAGGCAGTAGTTTTTCTACAAAGGTCTGATCCAATGTCTATGGAAATCCATGGACTTCAAGGGGCTTTAGGTCAGATCCTGAATGCACGGAGGATTTCAATCTGCAGGGCACTGTTCAGGAACAATCTTTTACGGATTATTTCTCACCAGGGTGCAGGTAACACACTGATTTCGTTTAGAACCATGATTTGTAATTACTCAGTAATCTGAAGAAATATAATTAGAGGGAATTGCCACAGTATTTAATTGGCCTCAAACACATGCCTTCTAACTGAAATCTTGATTCACCAATATTAGTAAAACAATTATAGGGTTTGTTTATTCCCCTCAAATCGGGGAGACATAATGCTGTGTAGGATCTTGTATTGCTGTAAACCAGAAAATAATCATTCCGTATGCCATAAATCTGACTCTCTGGCAGGGGGAATGGCATAATCTAGTGCTTGCAGTCAGAGGCAAAGGGCTTGTCCTCACAGGGGGGGAGGGGAATCGACGGCAAATACGCAACTTCAGCTACGTGAATCACATAGCTGAAGTTTGCGTATCTGCTGCCGACTTACCTGCCATCCCCACGGCGGCGGCAGTCGGCGGCGCGCGCTCCCCTGTCGACTCCAGCTTGCGCCTCCCGGCGAGCTAGAGTTCCGCAGTCGACGGGGGAGCTCTAGGCGATCGATTTATTGCGTCTTATAGACTTATTGCGTCTTATAGACGCGGTAAATCAATCGCCAGAAGATCGATCTTCGGCGCTAGTGAAGACAAGCCCAAAGAGCAGGACTCTTGGGTTCTATTCCTGCGTCAGCCTATGGGACCTTGGGCAAGTCATTTAACCTCCCCTGCCTCAGCAAAATGAGGATACTAATGCCTAGCTGCGTTTGCAGGGCATTTTGTGGTTCTTCAGATGAAATGTTTTGTATGGGAGCTGCAGATTTGGTGCTCAGGGTGGGGGAAGCACACTGAGAACCCCTCTCCCCCCCGCAATGGTCACAGAGATGGTGCGAGCAACGAGCGAGGGTGGGAAGCCTGCCTGAGTCCCGCTGAGCTGCCGCTGGTGGCGGCCGGGGTCTACCAGGCCCTTTTCAATTGCCTGGATCCCTGGGTAGTTGCCCCCTTTTCCCCGTCGGTGGGCCTGCCCATAAAACATGGCAATAGATTTTGGGGGAACCGCCTCATGGGAAGCATTGAATGTACCATCGCACATTCAGTTCCCTTAGGACCTGATCCTGAATCTTTGAAGCCATTGAGAGCTTTGGCACTGACTTCACTCTCAGTACCACTGTCACACAGGCTCAGGATCATGCCTTTACTAGTTAAATCCTGAGCTCAGGCCTCTGCCTGAAAGTCCGAGTTAAATCACACCCATCCATAAGACTTGCACGCCGTTGACATAATTTGCTGCACACTATGCACGAGAAGAGGGAAGAGCGTTGGAAATAATAGTTTCTTTTGGAGCTATAGAAATCCCAGGCGCCTTTAACACTAGTGATTGATTTTAGCGCTGGGTTAGATTGGTAATTCAGTAGCTATCAACCCAGTCATAAAAGCATTAGTCTCTCTCGGGAGACAGTTTTATGGGTGGCAGGAGAAGTTCATTGTATTGTTCGCTGCATTGCTCTTTGGTAGCTCATGCCTTATAAGCAGCCCGGCGGACTGTGGACTGTTAGAGTGGCACATTCTCCTGGCCTTGCTATTGAGAGTGTAAAATAGGCCCTGAACTCATCAGCTCATTCTTGCTCATCTCTATTATTTCAAATCTGTTTCGATTGGCTAGGGAGTGGAAATTTATAAGGGTAATAAACCTCAAGCCGCAAGCGCCACGGTGATGAAAAGGCGTAAATAAAAGAATGTTATAAATGTCAGAGAGCAGATCGGTGAGCCTGGGATCGGACTGAGCCTTATAAATGAAACTTTAATACTTTCAGTTCATTCTGATTAAGCCACTCTTATGCAGACATTTTCAGATGCTGTCAAATAGCCCCCTCCCTGAAACACACTAATCACTCGACTGTCAGGAGCAGGATTAAGAGAAATGCATGATTTCACTGTCAGTGAATGCAGAAATTATTGTCAGTCAGTGCACGCACTGTGTATGGGAGAGGGTCACAGAAAACCCATCTGACCCAAGTGAGAATGAAAAAATAAAGGGCCGGATTTTTCTCTTGCCTTTGCCAGTGGAATCCTATTGATTTCAGAGGAGTTTCTCCTGACTAACTCTGGTACAAAGGAGAATCCAGCACCGAAATGGGGGCTCAGGCCAGTTTCTATTTATGTGAATACAAGGACTCCCATTGTCTTGAAGGGGTGTTGGATCAGGACTTTGGTACCCAGATGAAAACAGCTTTCAAGGCAAATTCTGCATTCTTTGGCAGTTCCCTTGCTCAATTCTGACATGAGTTGTGTAAATAATAAAGCTGTGACTTCTTTAGGCTCAGCTAGTCGTCCCCTGGTGTCTGTGTTCTATGTGTTCCATTGGGATGGGTAGTGGTAAAAAAAATCCTTTTTTCAACCATGGGTTTTTTTTTAGGACTTTGATGAATAACAGTACATGAAGACAACTCGTTCGCTCCTAGCTGCTCTTTACAGAAGCAGATGGGTAAAAAGTATTTCCCAAAGCAGTTGGGAGGTGGGGGGGCCTCAGGTACAATAGACCAAAAATAATTGGCAGATCCTTAGGCATTGTGTATAACTGTCATAACTTTATGTGCTGATGATCGAGATTGCATTGTGGCAGATATTTCAATTGTGACAAACGACTCTGATTGTTGTGGGGAGGTGAGGGGGAAAGTTTGTTTATACAATTAGTCACAGTGACATAGGAACTCCCGCTGACTCCGAGAGGAATAGGAATTTTTTCACAGTGATTAACCAGGACAAACATGTGGAGAAACCAGTATCAGATTATTTTAGAATGAAAAGCAAAAACAACTCCCCCCCCACCTCACTCATAAAGCAGAATCAAACTGTATTAGGGTCGCCTAGTAGCAGCTATAAATGGTACTCCAGTGGCAAAGAGTTCAAGATACCCTGAAAACATCCATTTAAGAGTAACCAAAAGGGAAGGAACACATATCATTAAAGAATCAGAGAGGTAGCCGTGTTAGTCTGGAATAGCAGAGGTAACAAAGAGTCCTGTAGCACCTTAAAGACTAACTATAAAGTTTTGAAGCATAAGCTTATGTGGGCTAATACCCACTTCGTCAGATGCAAGCAGTGGAAGTGTCCAGGGGCAGGGATAGATAAGTAGGCAAGAACCAGGTAGGAGGTAACAAGGTTAGTCCAATCAGGCTGAACCAGCTTGTTAACTCAAATTAATTACAAAAACAGCTTCTCCTCTCTCCGAGTTCACACCTCCAATTCAGCTGCTAGAAGAATACCCCACCCTCCCTGATTTGAGGTAACAAGCTGGTTCAGCCTGATTGGACTAACCTTGTTACCTCCTACCTGGTTCTTGCCTATCTCCTGGCCCTGCTCCCCAGTGAGTCAGGACCACTGCAAGCTGGTGCAACACCTGTGCTCTTTATTCCCGTGTCCGGTCCCCACCACCAAGCTCCAACTATTTGCAGGTTGGCCCAGCACAGGTCTCAGTGGCAACAGGCTCCTTCTGAGCCTACTCTCCCCGCCTGGTCTCCACCCTCCCTCCACACTCACTTCCTCTCAAGCTTTTAGCTCTGGTTAGTTAACGAGGCTGGCAGGTGTGGCCATTTTCCAGGCCAGTCCTCGCTAGTGGCCCAGCCACAACCCATTTCCCCTGATTGGGGCTGGAGTGGCAGGAGCTGATTGGGGCTTCCCCTGCAGTGTCCTGTCACACACATACACGGGGTTTATAAAATTAAAAGTACCGGGCCCAATTTTCCCCAGACTTTTGTCCTAGGCAGCCCCCCGCGAGTACAGAATAAATCAGAACTGGATTAGGTTGATTAACTACTAATAATTCTTCTTCCTAACATCCATGTGAGCAGGGTAAGTATGGTTACCATGATTTTATATATTTTTCCGATGGGGATACTAAAGGACGGAGTTCAGTTTACACAAACAACTTGTATACCAGCTTATTTAAAGTGGAATTACTCCTGATTTACATCAGTGCATGGGAGAAAAAAACGAGGGGCTATGAGTCAGTCGAAGAGCTGGGATTGGAATTTTAGTTGTCCCGGGCTCTAAGTGTTAAATTTAGACGTCATCTCACAATATAGTGTCTACATTTCAATACCATTCTTTTGTTCACCCTTTAGATCACCCTATAGCTTTGTCTGTCTGACAGTAAAGTCCAGCCCAGCACATCTGAGCCTGGCTTTGAAAATGAAAGGTAACAGTTCATTTGCAACACTGCCAGCCTTTTCAAAGCAGACTATAAAAAGACAACCGCTTTAGTCTAATGAAAGTGACAGGCGGGAAAGTCTCCTTTTAAATGCTGCAAATTGGATGGGGGCATCACAAGGAAACTTTAAAAGGAACCTGACAGGGTCGTCTATAAAGAACAATCTTTCCACTTGTCAGGTGAGTTTCAAACCTCCAGAAATTATCGGTGGGTGAGTTTTCAGGATGCCTTTTGTTACTGGCAACATTTTTGCTCTATAAGTAACTATATTGTCTTATTAGACTTAATGTTAAGACTTTTAGGGAATGCCTACACTGCAGTTAAAAACCCATGGCTGGCCCTTGCCAGCTGATTTAGGCTTGTGGAATTCGGGTGAGGGGGCTCTTTAGTTGCAATGTAGATATTTGGGCTCAGGCTGAAGCCTGGGTGGTTGGACCCGGAGAGTGGGGAAAGGAGGGGTGTCCCAGAGCTCAGGCGCAGTCTGAGCCCAAATGTCTACATCTCAGTTAAACAGCCCCATAGCCCAATCCCTGTGAGCTCAAGTCAGGTGGCATGGGTCAGCCACGGGTAGGGTAGACATACAGTCAGTTGACTTTCTGAACAGTTAACTACTTACAGGCAGGCATCAGGTTAGCTCCCTTTAGTCTTTAATCTCCACCCAGTGCAGTTAAAAAAAAGAAAAAGAAAAACTGAATCAAACCATTTTCTGAATTTTCCCGTTTGTGAAATGTGCTGGATTATTTGCAATTTTGGGTGGTGGGTGGAGCCCACCAGAACAACAAAAAGCCCACCTCTTAGAGGGTTCTCAAATGGGAGGTTGCAAAGTTATTACATGGGGGGGGGGGGGGGGATCGCAAGCTGTCAGCCTCCACCCCAAACCCCACTTTGCATCCAGCATTTATAATGGTGTTAAATATATAGGAAAGTATTTTTAATTTATAAGAGGGGGTTGCACTCCGGGGCGAGATATGTGAAAGGGGTCAGCAGTACAAAAGTTAGAGAACCGCTGTCTTAGGCCTAGACCTCTCCATTTAACTGATTATGGAATGAAAAACAGGGAAGAATGTGCAGGTCACAGGCTCGAAACAAGGGATCCAGTGGGGGACATGCAGCAGAGGACCCTGGACAATGCCCACTGCATCAAGGGATCCAGGGAGTCCGTGGATGCCTCCCAGAGGAACTATTACTGAATGCCTGCTGGCCTATTAAATCCTGAATTGATGGACAGAGCCCACCAGGCAACTGAAGGCCCTACCTTAGATACAGGAGGGGCTACAGGACTGAGGACTTAGCTGAGGATGGAGGAAAACAAATGAATAGACCGGAATGGAGTAAAGATCCCAGGTACAAAACGAGGGAACCTGAAGCACTGATTAGAATACCCTGGACAATGTCCACAGCTCCATGAAGAAGTTCAAGGAGTTGATGGATGCAGCCCAGACAAACTCAGGTCAGCAGATATCAGGGCGATTTGAATTCTAGGAGGCAGTGGGTGGAGGCCACCACACTAAAGGACCTCCCCCTCTGGTGATGGAGGGAACACAAGACCCAGAGAACAAATCATTAGTTGCTAAAACAATGCTACAACACAAATGGAAGCACAGGGCAAAGGTTGCAGATGGGGGGCCACCAGGCAGAAAACTCAGGACAGTACCCAAGTGAAGAGACCATGAAACTTGAAGCTACATCGGTGGTGCCTCCCCTGGGCACTGACTGGAGGAACACCAAGACTTCTGATTGATCAGAACTTCCTATTTAAACACAAAGAGCGACACATAGAAAGATGTGAAGAGAACTAAATAAATGTGCAGCTTGTTTAAATGACACAGTGAAGCTGGCAGGGGTGATGATAGTGAAGTAACAGGAAGTAGTAGAAAGGTATAAGCTACAAGGTAGGGAGAGTTTATTCTGTAGGGTTGGATGAGGTGGAGTGAAATTGAGTAGTCTTATTAATTTAGTAAGTAAGCACTTACATCTTTCAAGTAGTCTTATTAATTTAGTCATTTGAAACTGGACAGGACAGTGTTCTTGAGAATCTTCTGTAGGAAATAATCCTGCAGTGGCAAGGAGATGGGGAAGGTCTCCTACTACATCTTTTCCATTTCTAACTTTTCTGTGTCTGTGCTCTAAACGGCTGATGAATATGTATTTCGGATGCCACGTCTTCTCTGCTCTTTGAACTGTAAAACAGGCTCAGCAAATATACACCCCAAGGATTGCTCCCAACACTCGCCCATATGGTCATTTGTTTTTTTTAAAAAAACATAATGTTACATAAGTTTTCCAAGTAAGTCATTTTTAAAAATAGTTGCAGGCTAAATCCACCTCTGGAATTAAGACCTGCCCATCACACACTGTAAGTGCTGATCTCCCTGAGAGCTTTCGGCACTGAAATCTTTCTGAGATTGAGTCTATTAATGTTAACTTTTGATCTTCCCAATTGCAGTCACTCATATAATTGTTATTGGCCATATGTGGAAATGTCCACGCTCCGTTGATCCCTTCTGAGTAATTTGCTACAGTCCAATGAATTAACATCCTTGTACACATTGTCTACTTAGAGGAAATCTTGTTGGTTACTCTACAAATTGCAAGGGCCAATTTTTCCGTTAGAAATGTTTATTGCTACTTTTCCTCAATTGTTCAATCTACGTTACAATCACCTTGTATAAAGATCTTTGAACTGTGTCTAGAAAAGCCTGCAGCTGTTTCCTCCCTCCTCCCAATCTCTCTCTCTCTCTAGTTATATTTGATCCAGTGTCTCTGAAAACACACCAGCAATAAAGGGTATATTATCCTTAGCAAATATCTGAATCATTGCAAATCTCAGTTGCCCTACAAATGACTGCACTGGGGATTAGAGTCAAGTAAGCCATTTGCTGAATATCACTGCCACCTTTCCTCTTCCACTTAAGCACATTTATTTTTCAGGGGGAAACATGAAACCCGCCAGTACGAACACTTGCATTCGGACTGAGTTGTACACATACTGTAACAGTTTGAGTAGGTTTAGGGCCAGATTGTGACTGTCCCCTGAGCAGGTGCACGAGAGAGAGAAAACGTAAGGCACATTCATCCCCCTCGACCCATGCAGCCTGTGCTAGTCTAGTCCTTTCCTATATTTATATGAAGCCACTGTTGCCACTTACTGGTGTTGTGACCTTTGGTGTATCACTTCACCTCTCCATGCCTCTGTTCTTCTCCACCCCCCATGTCTATTTAGACTGAGACTTCTCAGGACAGGGACTGTTGTTTACTAAGGGTATGTCTACACTACCCACTGGATCGGCGGGTAGTGATCCATCTATTGGGGGCCGATTTATCGTGTCTAGTCTAGACACGATACATTGATCCCCGAGTGCTCTCCCATTGACTCCTGTAC
The DNA here is from genome assembly GCA_032164245.1 of Sternotherus odoratus. Classification (NCBI taxonomy): domain Eukaryota; kingdom Metazoa; phylum Chordata; order Testudines; family Kinosternidae; genus Sternotherus; species Sternotherus odoratus. Next base: position 13,414,745 of record JAVMKO010000003.1, on the reverse strand, counting down.
TTCACCACTGTGAGAGGCGCAGAAAGAGTTGACGGGGGAGCAGCAGCAGTTGACTCACCGCCGTGAAGACACCACGGTAAGTTGATCTAAGGATGCCGACTTCAGCTACGCTATTCTCGGAGCTGAAGTTACATATCTTAGATTGATCCCCCCCCAGCGTAGACCAGGGTTAAGCATTTGTAGAGTGCCTAACAAGATGGGGGCTTGGTCTAAGTTGTGGCCTCTGTGTGCTCCAGTCCTACAGATACTTCCCTAGTCTCTGGTAGATGCATGCAAAGTCAGGGTTTGTGCTGCCAGCATCAGCTTTGCAAGAGCAGGACGACGTCCTGTGATCTCCGGCTGTCTGTCTGTCTAGTCAGATTTGAGAGCAGCTTTGTGTGTCTGTTTGTACGACAGGCAAGAGCAACTCCCAGCCTGAAGCAAGCTTAGGACAGCTCCTAGTGACTCACTAGGGGAAGGCTCCTGTTGAGCTCCAGTGGCGCTGCTGTTGCCTGCTGACCACAGTGGGTCCAGCTCTCATTCCATCTGTGTTAATGGGCAGGACACACGTGTGGGGGGTTGAGGAACAGGAGACCTGGCTTCTTTCCTTGTCCCTGCCACAGGCTTTCTGCCTGGTCACAGACGAGCCATTTAACCTCTTTGCATCAATTTCCTTATCAGTCAAATGGGAATACTACTCACCTAAGGTACCTCTTATGGATGTTATGAGGCTATATTAATTAATGTTTCTAAATGCTTTGATAATTCCTGGTGGAAGGGGCTATACTAAATGCAAATGATCATCTTCATTATCATAGCAAATATGGTCATTGGATGGGGATTCTTCTGATCTCTAAGGCCATGTTGATCTCTGAACACCAACCAGCAGACCCCACTGTATCTACCAACGTATGCTCAAGGGGGAAGGAATCTCTTCCCAGTTGGCTTACTTTCCCCTGCCCCGGTTGCTCTCTGCACATTGCTGTGGATCAGCTGAATAATGAGACGTTCTCTTTCTTTCCAGATGAGTACAAGAGTAAAGTAGCATGTGAAGATGACAAGCTGAGACTGAGCTGTAAGAAAAACATGGTCATAGCCATTTACTCTGCTGTTTTTGGAAGAACTCAAGGAGGCAGCCTGGAATGCCCATACCAGAATTTAGGGATGCCTACGATAGGTAAGAAAGGCAATGGGCCGTACATAGGGTGCAATGCTCCATGCTCGTGAGTGATCATTTCATTAGTATTAGTGTGAGCTTGCTGGCTGGTTAGGAAAAGTGAGAGAATTGCCTAGTCAGGTTAGCTCCAGGTTTGTAAACCAACCTCATCTCCACCCCTGGCTAGAATGCTGCCCCCACTAACCACGTCTCCACCAGGTTCATGTCACTTTCCTCTTTCTGTCATGTTTGGTGCCCTTTGATTTGCATGGGCAATGACACTAATTGCCCTGGCAGAAATAGGCCACAGTTGAATATGGATTTCTGTGCAAACATGCCAGGTTTCTCTAAAAGAAAATGCGGCCCCATAACTGATTGTGCCAACTTCATTCTTGCTGGTAAGTGTATTTAATGTGAATAGACCCACTGATTTCCTTTTGCTGCACGATGGAGGTCCAGTATCTCCTGGAATATGTTGAGCCTGCAGGGGAATCTCAGGAGTTGGAAAATAAGGGAAATTTTTTTTAGCCGATAAATTTTTTTATGGTGTGTTTGGTTTTTTTGGTGAAAAAAATAAAACCAAAATATTTTGACTCAGAAATGCTGCTGTGCAGCCTCACGTGTAGAGCCCTGTGTAAATTATGATTTTTTAAAAGAAAATTTGTAACTGTAAATGGCAAAATATTGAAATTTATGGTGTTGACACGGAATGAATTTTACAAGTAAATTTAGTGAATTTCAAGGATGGAATGAATTTTACAAGTAACAGTTAATTTTGACGAATGTTATTTATAAAATTCATGCTGTCCTTAAAACTGAGCAGGTAAAGTAATTTTTTGTAGACATTTTCCTTTAAAAATAGTTAAAAGAATACGGTTTGGGGGCATATTCTTGATTTCCATGCTCTCTGTGAAATTGTGATTTACATGGGACCCTACTCAAGAAAGGTATAGTTTGAATACCTCAAGTTCCCACTCTCTTCTGTGGACATGGCCCCTGGTCAGACTATCTCTCCCATGATGCATCACAATCTTGACCTCTTGGTCCATCATGGCAATCACATGGCCACAGTACATCATGGGCTATGCAGTATGGCTGAGGAGCCCGGCCAACAGAGGAAAATGGGAGAATGAGGAACCTGAACTATAACACCTTGGAGGCAGCGCATTGGCACTTGAGAATGAAAAAACTTTTTAGATTTTGGTCCCAAAATATTTTGGCTTTTGGGCATGTTGGTTATCAATGAAAAATCATTTTTGGTGTGTGAAAATCATTTTTGGTGTGTCTTTGGTGACAAGAACACATCTGAACTCTTTAGGTTTAATGAAGTTTCATTAGCCAAGCTATCATGCTGCTGTAGTGAGGATACTTTTTGGCAAAAACACCCCCATGTTTAGTTGAAAACCTAAATTTCTGTCAAAAACAGTTGTGGCAGAAACTTTGTGACCAGCCAGGACTAGGAATGTAGTTGGGATGGAGAAATGGGAGGGGGAATATTGTTAGTTGGTGCCTGATGTGTTGGAGGTCATAAAGGAGGGGAGATTTGGGCATCATCATTAATGTGCTCTAATGGCACAAGGTGGGAAGCTGTCAGGGAGGGATGTAATGGGAGGTACTGTGAAGTCCTTTTGGGAACAGAGTTATACTAGCACGGTGTCAAGACACTGCCAGAAGAAACAAATTGTGGATGTTGAGCTCATCAAGGAGGGACCAATATCCTCCATAATGGAGGTCAACTTCTTAGAGCCCTTTGATATGTGTGTCATGCTCTCTATCCTGCATATAAAATGGAGCCCAGTGGAGAGAATTTGGGAGTCCCAAATGCAGGGTGCCTCACTTAGACTAGGACAGGATGGTCTAGATAATGCTTGGTCCTGCCTTGAGTGCAGGGGACTGGACTAGATGATCTCTTGAGGTCCTTTCCAGTCCTACGATTCTATGAGCCACACAGAATTTTGGTTTGCACTGTGAATAGATTTTTTCAGGATTGGCCCATGCTTGTTCTTTACTAGCTTTTTAACACAATTTGAACTGTGTCCTAGCTCAAGGACGGTCCTAACATCCATAACTTGGCCAGATGAATCATGTTAAAAACCAGTTGGCTGGAGTTATGTTTAAAGAAAGTTGAGATGTGGTTCCCAATTCAGCTTGAACCCCAGTGTAGACCAATCACAAATGCAAGTGTATGTGTATGTTATATATACTTTATCCGCGTATATATGTATGTATGTGTGTCATTTATGTATATCTGAGACAAGAACACATCTGAACTCTTTAGGTTTAATGAAGTTTCATTAGCCAAGCTATCATGCTGCTGTAGTGAGGATTTTTGTCAAGTTTAGCAGACTAAATATTTGAGTCTACTCATTGAGTGTCTCATTCAATATTCTCTTCCCTTCATCATGCCCTGAACCATGTATACACTGCAGATGAGTGTATTAGCAACAGATGTCACAAACTGCCCGGGGCTAAGACTAACTAGAGTTTGTATTTAAAGTTGTAGGTTTTTTTTTTTTATAAAGAAGAAAGTTAAAATGGGGGGGGGGGAATCCTCAAAGAAAGCTGCTAAATTGCATCACATTACGGTCGATTTATGGTACCTTTAAGTAGCTTCTTTTCTCCCAGGCAATCTACAGTTGCATACGTTCATATGCTAAACATCCATAAATTTAAAAAACACACAAAACCATCTGTTCTCTAGCCAATGTGAAATGAGTGTGATGCCCTTGGTCTAGTAGGGTTGCCAGGCGTCCAGTTTTTGACTGGAATGCCCGGCTGAAAAGGGACCCTGGTGGTTCGGCTGTTATAAGTCCGGTCAGTGGTGCAGTGGGGCTAAGGCAGGCTCCCTGCCTGCCCTGGCTCCGAGCAGCTTCTGGAAGCGGCCAGCATGTCTCTTCAGCCCCTAGGCATAGGGGCCAGGGAGGCTCTGTGCTCTGCCCCCATCCTGAGTGCTGGCTCCGCAGCTCCCAATGGCCATGGTTCCCAGCCAATGCAATCTGCGTGGGTAGTGCCTGTGGGAGTGGCCACCGATCAGAGTCCCCTGGCTGCGCCTCCGCCAAGGGGCTGGGTATGCTGGCTGCTTTTGGAAGCAGTGTGGAGCCCCATTGTGCCGCCGACCTGCAGCAGCCTGAGGTAAGTGCCACCTGCTGGAGCCTGCCGCTGGTCAGAACCTCCTCCCGCACCCTAACTCCTTCATCTGTTCTGAGAATGCATGCAGAAATGGACACATCCTGGTGGCACATTAATGGAGTCAAGATCTGCTGTGTGAATGTCACTGCATTTTATCCTTACCTGGGCGCTCTATGGGAGCGACGAAGGGCCACATTCTATTCTGAGTGGCATTGGTGCAACCTCACCGCAGTTAATGGGACTGGTTGCATTTCTGTAGTTCAGAGCAGAATTTGTCCCATTACAGGCAAGGATAGAAGGTGCCAGAGGAGACCGAGCACAGCTCTAACTGCGTGATGATAAATTGTGGAAGAGGATGGGAAGGCTATCGGAATTCATTGGCTGTCATATTGTCCAAAGTCATAGATGGTTTTCCAAACCAGCCGTTAGTTTTAAGTGAGGTGCATATTGTAATGATTTCCTGATGCCCTGAGAAAACTGTTTGATTTTACAATCAGCTAATTTAGAGAGGAAGATCCACCCTGCAGCTTTGGCTTGCCAATTACATTTAATTACAAAAGATGATGTACTATAGAACAGTGTGATGGGCATGGTAGAAATGCCTACATAGTTAGATAGTTGCAGTCTGACCTAGTGCAAAGAGCACTGGCCTGCAACGCAGAAGATCCGGGTTCTTTCCATAGCTTCTCCGCTGGTCAGCTGGGTGACTTTGGGCAAATCATGTAACATATGGGCCTCAGTTTCCCAATCTGTAAAATGGGGTTAATGATACTGACCTCCTTTGTAAAACACTTTGAGCTCTGTGGATGAAAGTGCTTTATAAGAGCCAGGCAGTATAGTTTAAGGTTAGCAGTCGTGTTAGCCTGCGTCCGTAAATAAGAAGAGGAAGACTTGTGGCACCTTAGGCATTATAGTGTTACCCTGGAAACGGACTGATGGCTATAGACTGTGGAGCAATTCTAAAAGTAACGTCTTGATTGAGGGCCATTTTACTGAAGCTAAAGTCTGTATATCTGGAATGGCTCAGTACTAAAATAATGGTGTAAAAATATGTTTTGTCTTGTTAAAAGTCGGGCCTGCCAACTGTGAAATCTCCGCGTACACCAGACTTCGGGGGAGTGGGGTTTCTCCTGGGGGACATTTAACAGCTAGCAGGGAGAGGAAATGTTTCTGTGACACAGGAGGCAGCGTAGGTGGCTGCCTAGAGGTGCCGGACAATGAAGGGAATGAGATGCAATGTGCCGTACACCTGGAAATACCATGATCTCATGGTTGCTGAGAGGAAGGAGGCGAGACTCCCCTTCCCCCTACATTTTGGAGTGTTTCGGGGCTGGGTGTGAAGGGAGAAGGCTATGGATGAATGTACCTCTCTTGTTTCCATATTGCCCTACACTCCCGGAAAAAGAGGCTATGTCTACATTTGAGCTGAGCAGTGTGACCCCCCAGCTTGCATAGATGTACTCAGGCTAGCTAAAAATAGCAGTGTAGTCAGGCCAGGCTGGTGGCTAGCAACCCAAGCACGTTCCCCCTGGATACCGTAGGTATGTACTCAGGCAGTTAGCCCGAGCCTCTGCCTTTGCAGGCTAGCTCTACTTGAGCTAGCGCAGATACATCTACGTGAGCTGGGAATCACACCTCCCGGCTCAAATGTAGACGTACCCCGAGTGTGTGTGTGGCTGGGGAGGGGTGGGTGGGTCGGAAAGGATAGGCAGGTGCTCCTTCAAGCCTTTCCAGCCCCCCCACTTCTGGAGCGTGCATCCGAACCTGTGTTCTGCGGTGCTGGCTGACTAATGATACTGCTGGGGCTACGCTTAGTCTCTCCCTGGCGTGACTGGGCAGCCTGTCCTGCCTTCCTTTCATCTGTTTTCTCTATGAAGCCCCTAGGGGAGGTGGCTCAGATGAAGGTGGAAGTGGAGGTGCATTGCAGCAGTGGTTCCAACTCCTACGCTGGCTCCCGATGCGCATAGCACAGGGATCACCAATGTAAAACACATTCCTGGCCCAAATCAATGAAAAGCACATGCACTCCTGCACTTCGCTGACAAAGCTGCATATCCCCAACGTCGCTGCTAGAAATAATATACGGTGTGCACGGATACGTTTTCAGCACTCCCAATTCCCATCAACAACCACAGGAGCTATGTGCGGAGCTCCCCATGCCTGCTTCGCAGAATGTTCTCCCTCCATGAGTCTGCCTAGCACCGCAGGCAGCTATGTTCCTCCAGAAGTAGATTAAAATGTCATGATTTGTAAATCAAGGCTTCCGCTGGGCTCTGCAGTTTCTCACAACCATGCCATAAGTAGCTCTTGTGAGACAGCCTTTGATTCCAAATGTCAGGAGTGAACTGACTTTACAGATAAACGATCTGCTTCAGACACCAGGGAGACCTCCATTCCCCCTTAGCTACAGTCTGCTTACATTCGGAGTATGCGAGAAAAGTGAATATCATTCTGGGGTGTGTTAGGTAACTGTCCTGCTCTACTCAACACTGGGGAGGCCTCCGCTAGAGCACTGTGTCCTGATGTGGGCAGCAAACTCTAGAAAAGCTGTGGAAAAATTGGAGAGAGTCCAGAGGACAGCAACAAAAATGACAAAATGTTTAGAAACACTGGGCATGTTTAGTCTTGAGAAAAGAAGACCGAGAACTTGATAACATATTTGAAGAGTCGGGGCTGTTATAAAGAGGAGGTGATCAGTTGTTCTCCATGTCCACTGAAGGTAGGAAAGAAATAATGGGCTTAATATGCAGCAAGGAAGATTTAAGTAAGATATTAGAAAAATCATGCTATCTATAAGGATAGTTAAGCTCTGGTATAGGCTTCCAAGGGAGGTTGTGGAATCTCTGGTATTGAAGTTTTTTAAGAACACATTGGGAAAACAACTGTCAGGGACAACCTAGGTTTACATGGTCCTTCCTCAGTGCTGAGGACTGAACTGATAATGTCTTGAGGTCCCTTCCATCCCTACATTTCTATGATTCTTGCTTTCAATGCTGTTGTAGCCGTGTTGGTTCCCGGATATCAGAGAAAGAGAAGGCAGGTGAGGTAATACAATTATTGGGCTAACATCCGTTGGTGAAAGAAACAAGCTGTCAGGCCTGAAGAAGAGCCCTGGATAGCTAGAAAGCTTGTCTCTTTCACCAACAAGTGTTGGTCCAATAAAAGATATTAACTCATCCACCCGGTCTCCCCTCTGATTCGGTGACAATTTATCAATTTTGAATTTCATGGCACTAGGGGTTTGCATAAAGCCGGAAGGATTGGGCTGTTAGCAGAGAAGACTCTTCATGGGCAATAGACACTGGCCAAATCTGAAGTGATTTTTATTCAGCCGCTGTGAGTTGTGGGTAAGCAAAGAACATTGCATTTGTTTTTAAGATGAAAAAATGGCATATTTCACTCAGTTTAGCAGATTTTACTTAAACCTTTTAAAAACAAAATGCACTTTTGATTGAGGCCAAACATGGAAACTTACAGCCACAAAAGAGAATTTTAAAGAACGTTACAGGCATATAAAAACAAGGGACATTATGGAGAGGGAAGGATGGCCTATTGGATAAGGCTCTGGAGTCTAATTCCTGGCTCTTCCACAACCTTTCTGTGTGACTGGGCACGTCAGTTAAAGCCCATCTGAAAAATGGGCATAATCTCTACTGCACTTGGGTGATGTGCAGATAAAATTAATTAACGATTGTGAAATGCTCGGATACTATTGTGGCTATATAAGGCTAAGCACCTAGATGAATGGGAGTCTGAACTTAACTATAATAAACTTTAACTATATAAAACTATAATATAAATAGCAACTACATAGTACTTTCAGCCTTTTAAAGTAAAAGATGAACTGCATAAAACACCTGTGATTCCACCACTCGTGGGTAATATGGGAGTCCCACAGTCGTGCTTGATAAGCTTGTATATCAAACCACAACATGTACCAAACTACCTCTCTGTCTCACCTATCTATAACTCTGCTTAGCTTAGGAGAGAAAGATGAGGGTAATAAGTTTGTACCCTAGGGCAGTGATTCTCCACCTCTCTCATCCCATGATCTCCTGTTACAACACACAAAGCGTCATAATCCACACAACGGTTTAACCATAAAAAAGGCAAGGTGGTCGTGCCCCTGTAAAACCTGTTTGTGACCCAGAAGTTAAGAATTCATGCCATAGGGAAATGTACCTTCAAGAACAGAGGCTCATGCAGAAATGGGAAAACCCTGCAAAACAGCTGACCCCCAGCTTGAGTGCCTTGGTAACTCTTAAAAGACCGTGCAGGAATTTAACCTTATTTGTAATTATTTTAATAAAGCTCCTGCAAAGAACACTGCAGGGCTAAGGAGGAGTGGGGAAGAAATGGCTAGTTGAGCCATTTACATCCCAAAACTTCAGTGAAGTATCAGTGATGTGGATCCTTTGCCATTTTATCCACTTTTACATGGTCTTCGTCTGAATCTGTTCACATGACTAGATCAGGGAAAGCTAATTCAATGATTTGACTTTCCCGACTCATATCCAAGGACAAGCTCATTATTGAATCAGGGAAGAACTTGGAACAGAATTTACAACAGTTGCCCTTTGATGTTCACCCTTTTATGGTTTCATGTACAATACTAGTTGATCACTCTCAATAGCTCCTAAGAATTTACACAGCCAATTGTTTTGTTGCTGACAGGTGTCCATGGGGTAGAATGTACCTTCAGTGCTGCAGGATTTATGTTTTATTATTTCCATTTCAGAGATGAGGAAATGGAGGCAGAGAGGTTAAGGCTCTGAGCAAAGTACTTAATCACACACTTAACTTTAAATAGGGGAGCAGTACCACTGACGTCATTGGAAGTAGATATATTTTTAAACTTAAGCATGTACATCCCACTCTTTTGGGTTGGGGTCTAACCCCAAGATTGGTTTCAAAGGGGATTTAGTGTCTTTGAGGATTTCGGCTTAAAGATTTGTCTAGTATCACTGAGAGATTGTGTCAGAGCGGAGACTAGAAATCTGCCTATGGTCAGAGTGTGGAATGCTGGGGAAGACACAAGGGAAAAACTGCAGTTCATTCCAGGGTGGGATGTTACCATCATTTGCTTCAAAAAAGCTGCATTGGCTGAGAAATGAAATGATCCTTGTGACCAAATGTACAAATTCTCATGAGTGTCTGTATGGGAGAATTTACAGAGAGAAAATGGATGATGTCATGTAGCTTGAGGCAGTTCATACAGTGGATGACTCCATCTCTTATCAGCTCCAATGACATAGAAACAGGGCAGTGAATTCTGAAGAGGAGTCTTCGGGTTCACTGCAAATTCCCTGGCTTTTGTCATTTCAAGGCTGGACTCAGAAGGTCATTTCAGTTTGTACTTAATTTCCTTTTCTTGGTGCGGACGTGTATGTGAGTTGAACCAGAGCCATCATGGTACGTCATGTAAATACCTATTATATTATTTACCTGATATATCTTGTGGTTCCTTTACCAATACTAGACTGTAGTGCACACATATGTATATAAAATGTGTACACTACATGTGTAAAATTTTATCTCATGGCAAATAGGAATATTTTGAATACCTAATCAGCCAAATTCTCATTTACATTCAAGTGCCTTTATACTATCATGGCAATATAAAAAACGCCATAAATTGCACATATTTTTGTCTCCCTTGCACAGTGATTTATGCTTCCAGATAGATGTAAAGAGGCCTTAGTCTAAATTTGAATCTGGTCCTATATATTTAACTTACATTTAATGGAGCAACTACTTTATATGAGTTTAGCTGATTATTAAGAACATGTTTTTTGAGCCCGGACTGTAAATATCTAATTAAACACAGGTATGTAGGTATGCAAGGTAAATGTCAGTTGGGATTTAATTCATATACTATACTTTATGAAATCTAAATGAAATCCTTATTGGGATGCTAATTTCAATTGGGGCAAAGGGCTACTTTCAGAAAACTTTTCAACATTGCATAATTTGCCTGTTTTACTTTTTCTTTTAAAAACAGAGTAAGTAACTAAACTTAATTAAAAAAATTGAAACTAATTTTGGGTTACATACGCTCATATAAATATGATTTATATAGCAAATCGTTTTTTTGCCATGTGTCAAGGCTGATTCCCCACTCCGGCACTATGAGTGCAGAAGGTGGGGGGGCCGCAAGGATTCTAAAAATTAATACTGGCCACTCCAGCCTTGTATTAAACTGCCAAGGTAACAGCTTTTCTCTGACTTTGGGTTGGTAGATGCTGCCACCACCCAAATGCAAAAAAAACCCTTTTGAGAAGCCAGAAAGAGCACTTGGAAATTCCTTCCTATGGAATACCCTGAAGCCCTTTCACACACCCCTCTGGGGAAGAGCTGAGAAAGAAAAGCAAAGGAAATCAGTTGTTGCCACCAGCTAATTAAACAATATGTGCACAAACCTCTTAGGGACACAAAAATTCAACCGTGTTCACTTTTTTTTCTTTCTTTCTGTGTGTATAAATACATCTTACTTCTATTCCATTCTATGCATCCGATGAAGTGAACTATAGCCCACGAAAGCTTATGCTGAAATAAACTGGTTAGTCTCTAAGGTGCTACAAAGTCTTCCTCATTCTTAAAAAAGGTAACTTTTATTAAAAACAAAGAGAGAATATACATCTGGAACTTAGTCTTTTTGCTAGATCAAAAAAAATCACAAAAATTAAGCATCAAGATAGCTCTCCTGAGGTTCAGCTTAAAGGTTATAAGCAAAACAAAAGCACCTGGGGTTAGCACAGAGGAGTCCACAAGCCAATAAGAAATAATCCTAATCACATCTTCCTAGACATTTCCTGATTTATTTACATAGCTGGGATTTCAGATAAACAATTCCTAGGTATGATTTTATGGTTTTTCACACCTGGCTTAAAGCTTCCTACAATACAGTTCAGCCCTGTTCCTGCTCTCCATCTTCTCTCTCCGAAGAACAAAAAGACAGACAGACAAAGGGAAAGTTTTTTCCCAATTTTAAAAAGTTTTAGCCCCCCAATTGGCTCTTTTGGTCAGGTGCCCACTCCCTTCTTGGATATTAGCCCACAAAAGCTTATGCTTCAAAACTTTATAGTTAGTCTTTAAGGTGCCACAGGACTTTGTTACCTCTGCTATTCCAGACTAACACGGCGACCTCTCTGATTCTTCACTCCCTTCTTGTTACCTATGGGCTTTTTAACCCTTTACAGATAAATCAAATAGAGAACAGCTACCAAGAGGGATTTTATAGCTAACTGGCTGACTGGGTGTCTATAAAAGGAAGCTACCCAGCCCCCCTTCATTATCACATCATGCCAATGATCTTTTTTGTTATGTTGAAAAAAAAATCATTAAAATAATTTCTTTCTGGGCATTTGGGATCATTTTAAAGCCAAGAGCCTGCAAGTGCAAATTTTTACAGCCTGGTTATAAGCCCCAGAAGAAAATGGTTCATAATGGAAATGCTGATGCAACTTTAATTTTAGTGGCACTAGTAGGTTGTGCTATAACATACAATATACCATTTGAAGAAATAAAAGGGGCATTTGTTGCAGTTTTTAGTAGGGTTGAGTTCTTTGTTTATTGATTTTGTAAAAGACACCCATTTCCTTAGTACTTGATAGTAGTTAAAACCAATATGAAATAGATTTAAAAATGAAAGGCCAGATTCTGATCTCACTGATCTTGCGCTAGTGTAAATCGGCAATAACTCAATTGACTTTCATGGACTTACTCGGGATTTACACCCTTGTAACCAGGTTCAGAATCCTGCAAAAATGGTTCAGATGTCAGTCAAGAACTTGTCCAAACCGAAGCTTTCCTGTGAACCCCTGAAGCTTGAGACACCTCGGTACTGGGGAACCTTCTGGGGGCGCGGTTTTTGGAGTGTTCAACTCCAGATGCGCCCAGCAAAAAGTGACGTGCCAGATTGTGTTGATCACTGTGGGTAGCAAGGAAAAAGGTAGCCTGTCAAATAAATAGGTCCCAGACTATTTGGAGCCTTTGGCCCCAACTCAGCAAAGATATAAATAAGTGCTTAAGTATAACTGCATTCAGCAAATAATTTAAGCACATGTTGAATAGGGACAGACAGATGAATTTGGGACCCTTATATAATGATCGATACATTGAGCAGCAAGATCATTGTCTTGTTACAGTGGCTAAGCAATCAGCTAATAATGTCACTGATTTTACCTTTTAGTTTGAATGCCCCGTAGCTGACAACTAGCCACCTGATCAGAAATTCCTGGTTCTATAAGACTTCTTAGAGCCAAGGGGCAGGTTGTTTTCAGATTCCAAATATAGTCCCCAAGCCTGCAAAAACTTACATGTGCTTAACTTTACAGACTGTGAGTAAATCTTTGCAAGTCTCCGGAGCACTTTTTATATGAATTAGGTCTCAAGACATACAAGTAAAAAAGGATTTCAGGTTACATTTAATCAAACAAATCTGAATTTAAATATAGTGTCAATAATAAAACCTACAATTGATTCTTTACTGGCACATTTGTAGATATAAGCAAAGTTTAAAGGCTACTTTCTCATTTTTGGCTGACAGTGCTCAAGTTTCTTAACTTTCATGAAGTGTATGATAAGTAATTTTCTCCCTTTCAATCATATTTACTTTTCAGCAACAGCTGGCCTTAGTATCACACCTTTTCAACTCTGAGAGGTAGATTTCTTACTGTAATTACCCAACGGCGTTCAGTAATTGTACAAATATTAAATGTTAAATGCAGTTGCATTCATCACAAAGATTCCCTTGCTATCATGCATCTTGTATTAACATTTCCCTTTTGTTAATGCCAACCGTTCCACCCAACCAAATGCACTGTCAAGGATTCCCACTCTGAAATGGTTTTCATTAACAGTCTGTCTCAGCCATTGCCAGAATTAGTCTCTCTTACACACTGCTTTAAGGAGTGGGATTTTTTTTGCAGGCTTTACCAGGCCTCTGGAGGGGATTTCCATTGTTCTGGTTTCTGCAGTGACAACATCTTAATTGGTTTGTGTCTCTGGACTCTTTTAACTGTCTCCTGGTTTTCCCTTCTCTGCCCACTGCACTTTTTGATCCCGTCTCCTTAGAGATCTTCATTTGTTTTGTTAACCCGTGGTCTTCAGGAATCTCAGTGATGCAGGATTTTTTGTGGCTTGGCTTTTTCACTCTTACTTGCTGTTTTAATGCCTTTATAAACTGCCTTATAAACTGCTGTGAGGAAGAGACACCCAGAGTATTTCTTATATGTATTTCTGTTGCACCCTTTCCTGTGGCGTCTGGGCACCACTCTATTTGCAGAGCTATGGCTATATACAAGCTAGTTCTCCATTTTGTAATTACTGTAGCACCTAAGACCAGGGCCCCACTGTGTTAAGTGCTGTACGAACACTGAAGAAAAAGACAGCCTCCACTCCAAGGAGCTTACAATCTAAGCATAAGACAAGAGACAGCAGATGGATAAAGACAGACAGATGGGGGAGCATGAGGAGACATTGAAAGGCTGTAGTAGGCTCGTCTGCTAGCAGAAAATTTAAAGTGATAGAAATTAAATTCCTTTATTAATTGTCTTTTTGGCTACACCTGCACTGTACATCTCTTGCAGCAGTGTGTGGGACGTGTGCAGCTATTACCAGCAGTGAACATCAGGCTGCGTCCACACTATGGTGTGTCGCTACATGCATAGGCGCCAACTCCATGGGTTCTAGGGGGCTGGAGCACCCACAGAGAAGAGTGGTGGGTGCTGACCCCTACTAACTGACCCCAGCACCTCCCGCCTCCTGGTGGACCCCACAAATCAGTGCCTTCCCCTTCCTCCCTGCACCTTGTGCCCGCCGCGATCAGCTGTTTCGTGACACGCAGGAGGCTCTGGGGGGGAGGAGGGAGGAGCAAGGAGGAGGCTTGCTCCAGGGAGGGGATGGAACTGGGCAGGAAGAGGTGGGGTGGGAATGGAGCGGGAAGGGGGTGGGTCTTTGAGTGAAGGGGTAGAGTGGGGGTGGGGTCTGGGGCAAAGCTGGGGGTCAAGCACCCTCTGGCACTTTGGAAAGTCAGCAGCTGTGGCTACACGTGCATCTCCAGAGCAATCTGAGCCTTTCCCTGCTGCCTCCCACTGGCCAGAGCTTTCCCTGCTGCCAGAGTCCTTCACTGGGGTGCAGAAAGACTCCTGCAGCAGGGAGCTGCCGGCTAGCTGCAGGGAACAGCTGGAACATTTCCCCACTGTAGGGAAGGACGCCTGCAGCGGGAAGCCAGCAGGACACTGCACTGCTAAAAACAGCAGGGTACACAGGGAGGCACGGCTTTGCAAGTAGAGAACTCTGTAGGGTCCATACCCACAGGATTCTGAAGTGTCTTTATTCACCTAAGCACTACCCCAGCATCTCCACTGCTATTTATACCCCTGCTGTGGGGCACGTAGTATATGTATTCTACATGGTGCTGAAAGAAGTGTGCAGTGTAGATAAACCCTTACATTGACTTTTACATATGCTCACACCTTAGCTATGTTTCTACACAATGGGGGAAGTAGAAAACCTTAGAGATTTGGTGCGTCTACTGGAAGAGATGTGACCGGTGCCATATGAAGTCATCTTTTACAAGCTGTCATGCCAGCGAAGTCTGCAGCCGGAGCAGGGACCATAAGTGACACTATAAGTTTTCTAAGCTTTTTTATTTTAACTTTGTATTAAAGCAAAGCTTCAGTCGGATGTTACCATACATACAACATTGAACATTCCCTGTTCAGGATCAGGTTAATAGTTAATACGTTTTGTGCGAGGGTTGGACGCTATGTCAGTAACAACTAGAGCAGAATCTTAAAAAGAATATGAGAAACTTAATAGGGAGAGGGAGACGAACTCCTTTCCCTTTCATAACATCTTCTCGCAGAGAGAGGCAGTTTCGGGTCACTGGGAGGTAAAATGTGAAGGGAGTAAGAACTCCACCCCAGTAGCAAGGTTCAAATCACTTTTCCCATTCAAATCTTTCTCTCGCTCTCACTGAGGTTTGCTTTTCTCATTTTGGCAGACTTTAGAGCAGATAACCACAATGCTGATTCAGACCTCTTTGCAGGAACCAAATTTCTTTCCTTGTATTCATCTGACCCCTGACTGCTCCTAGTCTACATCCTTGCCTCCCCCTCATGGCCCTAGCAGGTATCATTAAAAATACCCAGGGCATTAGCAAAACCTCAGTCTTGGTGGGTGTTCTGTACAGGAGAGAAATCCCTTTCTCAGCCCTGTAGGCTGCTTTCCGCTAGAGATATGTCACTTGTTAATTGGACGTCTCTGAAGGGAATATCCCTCTTACATATTTCCTTCCACATTCCCCTCAGAGATAGTAAGCAGAACTAATAATTTACTGTAGGTTATGATTCTGGATAGAGGCACATTCTTGATCCCTGTACAACATTAAGTCATAAAATCATATTATTTATTAGACATCTCCACTAAGCTTTCAGTTCCCAATTCCTCATTCTAACATATGCCTTTGGAAAAGAGGGACTTATGCAGTGTTGTTCCTTTCTGAGGCCTTTAATTATAGTTCATCAATGGCTCTTCCTGACAAGGTAAACTCTGGGTTTTGCAGGACAGGGCGCAAATGCAATCTGCAGGTAAGTGTGGGGAAAAAACAATACATCTTTAAAAGAAAAATGGAATGAATACTTGCTTGCTGTGCTGAGCAGACAGGTTCAGAGAACATCCCTTTACAGATGGGTGGGAATTGTTTCTAGGGCTTTTATTTATTTATTAATAAATCAGAGATTTTGTATGATTCGTGTGTCAGACAAAGGCATGTTGGACTAATTTACAGTAGGGGCTATGAAGGTTTGGGATGCACTTATGAAAGAACCATTATTGCACTGAATCATGAGTAGGGACCTACCAAATCCGCAGCTCATTTCAATTTCACGGTCATAGGATTTTAAAAACAGCAAATTTTATCATTCGGCTATTTAAATCTGAAATTTCACGATGTTATCATTGTAGGGGTCCTGATCCAAGAAGGAGTTGGGGGGGTCACAAGGTTATTGTGTGTGTGTGTGTGGGGGGGTGGGTTTGTGGTACTGCTACCCTTACTTCTGCACTGCTGCTGGTGGAGGTGCTGCCTTCAGAGCTGGGCAGCTGGAGAGCACTTGCTGCTGGCTGGGAGCCCAGCTCTTAAGGCAGAGCCGCCGCCGGCAGGAGCTGCAGTGCAGAAGTAAGGGGATGGCATGGCATGGTATTGCCATCTTTAGTTCTCTGCTACTGCCTGCAGAGCTGGGTGCCTGGCCAACAGCTGCCGCTTTCCGGTCGCCCAGTTCTGAAGGCAGAGCAGAAGTAAGGGTGGCAACACCGTGCCCACCCTAAAATAACATTGTGGTCCCTCCTGCAGCTCCCTTTTGGGTCAGGACCCCCAATTTGAGAAATGCTGGTTTTCCCCCGTGAAATCTGTATCATGTAGAGTAAAAGCACACGAAAGACCAGATTTCACGGTTCATGACGTGTTTTTCATGGCTGTGAATTTGGTAAGGCCCTAATCATGAGCAGCAAAACATTTCCTGCACTGGTTTCAGAGGGGTAACCATATTAGACTATATCAGCACAAAGAATGAGGCGTACTTGTACATAAGCTTATGCCCAAATAATTTTTTTAGTCTCTAAGGAGCCACAAGTACTCCCTGTCCTATTTCCTGCACACACTCCACAATGGTCACACGCCTACGTGCTATAGCGATATTTTTTAAAGGGAAATTTTCAAAATAAAATTAGACAGAAAAAATAATCCCTCACCTAGATTATTAACACTAGGGTGAATAGTCACAGATGATCTAGAAAAGAGGGTAAGCAGTGAGGTGGCAAAATTTTTAGATACAAAATGACTCAAGATAGTTAAGTCCAAAGCTGACAGCAAACAGTTACAAAGGGATTTCACAAAAATGGGTCAATGGACAGCAAAATGGCAAATTAAATTCCATGTTGATAAATGCAACGTAATATATATTGGAAAAAAATAATCCCAACTATACATATAAAATGATGGGTCTAAATTAGCTGTTACCACTCACAAGAGAGATTTTTGGAGTCATCGCAGATCGTTTTCTGAAAACATCTGCTCAATATACAGCAGCAGTTAAAAAGCTAACAGAATGTTATGAATCATTAGGAAAGGGATCGATAATAAGATAGAAAATATCACAATGCCACTATATAAATCCAAGGTACACCCATATCTTGAATACTGCATGCAGTTCTGGTTGCCCCATCTAAAAAACAAGCAAACATTAAAATTGGGAAAAGTGCAAAGAAGGGCAACAAAAACGATTAGGGGTATGGATCAGCTTCCATATAAGAAAAGATTAACAAGATTGGGACTGTTCAGGTTGGTAAAGAGATGACTCAGGGGGGATGTGATAGAGGTCTATACAATCATGAATGGTAAGGAGAAAGTGAATAGGGCCGTGTTATTTACCCCTTCACATAACACAAGAATGAGGGGTCATCTGATTAAATCAGTATGCAGCAGTTAAAACAAACAAAAGAAAGCATATATATCTGGACTGAGGTTGAGATGGTAATAGGAGATAGGTAATAGTCTCTGGGTAAGGATAAAAAGGTTAAAAAACCAGAGTGATGTCATGGTAGGGGGTCTACAGACCACCTAACTAGGAAGAAGAGGTAGATGAGGCTTTTATTAAAACAACTAGCAAAATCATCCAAAGCACAGGAGTTGGTGGTGATGGGGGACTTCAACTACCCAGACATCTGTTGTGAAAATAACACTGCAGGGCACAGATTATCCCACACGTTCTTGGAATGTATTGGAGGCCATTTTTTATTTCAGAAGGTGGAGAAAGCTACCAGGGGTGAGGCTGTTCTGGATTTGATTTTGAGAAATAGGGAGGAACTGGTTGAGAATTTGAAAGTGGAAGGCAGCTGGGGTGAAAGTGATCATGAAATGATAGACTTCATGATTCTAAGGTAGGGTAGGAGGGAACACAGCAAAATAAAGACAATGTTTTTCAAGAAGGCAGATTTTAGCAAACTCAGGGAGTTGTTAGGTAAGATCCCATGGGAAGCAAGTCTAAGGGTAAAAACAATTGAAGACAGTTGGCAGTTTTTCAGATCCATTATTAATGGCACAAGAGCAAACTATCCCACTGTGTAGGAAAGATAAGAAGAATGGCAAGAGACCACCCTGGCTTAATCAGGAGATCTTCAATAATCTAAAAATAAAAAAAGAGTCCTGCAAAAAAGTAGAAACTAGCTCAAATTACAAAGGATGAATATAAACAAAAAACACAGATATGTAGGGACAAAATTGGAGAGGCCAAGGTACAAAACGAGATCAAACTAGTTAGAGACAACGGGTAACAAGAACATTCTACAAATACATTTTTAGCAAGAGGAAGACCAAGGACAGTGAAGTCTTGTTATTCAGTGGGGTGGGAGGAAGGGGAATAATAACAGAAAATTGGAAATGGCAGAGGTGCTTAATGGCTTCTTTGTTTTGGTTTTCACCCAGAAGGTTGGTGGTGATTGGACGTCTAACATAGTGAATGCCAGTGAAAATGAGGTAGGATCAGAGGCTAAAATAGGCAAAGAACAAGTTAAAAATTACTTCGAGAAGTTGGAGGTCTTTGGGTCACGAGGGCCTAATGAAATACATCCTAGAATACTCAAGGAGCTGACTGAGGAGATATCCGAGCCATTAGTGATTATCTTTGAAACGTCATGGACGACGGGGGAGATTCCAGACTGGAAGAGGGGAAATTCAGTGCCATGAGATGCTGCGAAGGCCAAAAGTATAAATGAGTTGAATTAAATGAGTTCATGAAGGATTGGTCCACAAATGTGTATTAGCAAAGATGTTCAAGGAGCTGATCCCATGCTTCAGGTGTCCCTAAACTTCAAACTGCCATAAGCTAGGACTGGACTTCATTGATAACTGCTCTGTTTAGAATCAGAGAGGTAGCCGTGTTAGTCTGGAATTGCAGAAGTGACAAAGAGTCCTGTGGCACCTTAAAGACTAACTAAAGATCATGTGCCAGCAATGCCCCTCTGCTATGTATATTGGCCAAACCGGCCAGTCTCTACGCAAAAGAATAAATGGACACAAATCTGACATCAGGAATCATAACATTCAAAAACCAGTAGGAGAACACTTCAGTCTTCTTGGCCATTCCATTAAAGATTTGATGGTTTCAGTTTTGAAACAGAAAAACTTCCAAAACAGACTCCAATGAGAAACTGAGGAACTGGAATTAATTTTCAAATTGGATACAATTAACCAGGGGCTAAATAGGACTTGTGAATGGTTCTCTCATTACACTAATTGATTGCATTTCCTGAGTTAATTTTCCTGACACAGAAATCCATTTCAAAGGGTGTTTTTTTCTCCTACTTGTAATGGCCCATCTACATTTAACAGCCCTCTTAGAATTGGTATGCTAATGTACCTTTTTTTCCCCCTTTCCTTTCTGTGTGTATAAATGCATCTTCTGTTCCATTCTATGCATCCGATGAAGTGAGCTATAGCCCACGAAAGCTTATGCTGAAATAAACTAGTTAGTCTCTAAGGTGCTACAAGTATTCCTCGCTTTCTTTACGGATACAGACTAACACGGCTGCTATTCTTGAACCTAACTAAAGACTGAAGCATAAGCTTTCGTGGGCTAATACCCACTCCATCGGATGCATGCAGTGGAAGTATTCCTGCCTCTGGATACTTCCACTGCATGCATCCAATGAAGTGGGTATTAGCCCATGAAAGCTTATGCTTCAATACTTTAGTTAGTCTTTAAGGTGCCACAAGACTCTTTGTCACTTCTGCCCTGTTCTGTTCATTCCAGCTGAAGCGGCGGGCACTGGTCACTATGAGCGGACAGAATACTGAGGTAGGTGTACCATTGATCTGACCCAGTATGGCCAATCCTATATTCTTATGTTTGTGACAATATCCCTTGAAACCCTGACTGTCTTGCTGGGTCTGCCGGAGTCTGGTTACCCTTTTAGAAATGGATGCTGGTTAGCTGTTGTACCAAGGGGAAATTAAAATGTGTGGCAATGCATAACCAAAGTACCTGCTTTAAGTAAATGAGGATGTGACTAATAGAGACTGGCTTACATTTGGAATTTTGCCAAGGGAGGCAATAAAGGAATAATCATGATAGCAAAGAGCTTTAAACAGACAAAACTACATTAGTTGCAGTGAGTCTGATAATAAGACCACTGTATTATTAAGAAACAGAGAGGTAGCCATGTTAGTCTGGAATAGCAGAGGTAACAAAGAGTCCTGTGGCACTTTAAAGACTAACTATAAAGTATAGAAGCATAAGCTTTCGTGGGCTAATACCCACTTCGTCGGATGTATTATTGAGACTGATTCAAGTCTTCACAGTTTTAAAACCAATTCAGTGCTGTGTGTGAGGTGCTCACATAGGGCAAAACACTTCCCCATAGCTTTGTGGCCTCACTAGTCAAACCTGACATTTGATTTGGGTTTTACCAGCTCAGAGGTTAGGCAGATTAAGAGAGAGCAGATCCTCAGGGTTATATTGGCCTAGCAACTCTTTAACACTGAATGCAGCCTGAAGGATGAATCATCTGGTGAGAGCTCAGATTAAGGACTGTGAAATGAAACTCTGCAGCAGGAGAGTTTGAGGGGATCATATGGCAGCCACTAATGCAAAAAATAATTCAACAACAATGGGTCCTCCCTGTCAGTCCTTCAGCTGGTGGCAGAAGCAGGCAAAAAACCAACCCACTCCCAAATGCTTGATGAGTTAAATGATTGAGTGCAGAGCACAATGGAATGGCTAGCAAACTCATTTTATACGCAAAGCGTTTTCACATTTAGAAATTTCACTGGAACTGAAATAGCAAACTGCATATCTGCAGTGCACAGAAACAATACAAGACTGCTCTGAAAACAGAGGCTTACTCTGTTTGTCCTGTGTAAGTGGGGTCTGTTTGAATAACTATCCTATGTAGCAACTTGAAGTGCTTTTACTCTATGCAATAAGATTTGATCTGTATTATCTCTGGGGGGATTTAAAAAGCTCTCAGCATTGACCGAACATGGTTCCTCAGCAATTGACCTCAGTGGGAGCAGTTAGATGAATTCTAAATGTTTTTGAAAGTCCCAAGATTTTCAGATTTTTAGATTTCTAAAATGTGCCCAGTTACACATCTTTGGACACATGTATGTTATTTAACATAGCAAACACTAACACAGAACAAGAGAAAAAATAGACATTTCCCCAAATTAACACACTACCTTCCTCCATTCAAACTACTGCACCTGTCCCTCCCACACGTGTAGGCAAGAGCTGCTGTGAAAACACACCAACCTTTCTTCTCCCACTACAGAAGTGAAGAAAGTCATTTTCCTATTTAGCATTCTAGTCGCACTTCAAGATCAGGGTTTGGGAGAAGAAGTTTGGATCTGGAGTCTACAGGCAATCTGGACTCTGAATATTTTGCAGTGCGATGATGATTTTATGCCACCATGTTGTAAAAGAACACAACACCGTACAATAGTGTTGTGTTCGTTTACAGTAGTGTTGTGTTCTTGCTGTGAAGCTAATTCTGCAGAACCCACACTTTAGAGCAGGGATCTCATCACCACGAGGGCCACATGAGGATTAGTACATTGGCCCGAGGACCGCATCACTGACACCTTTCCATATAAAGCTACAAAAGTCTACTCCCCACCCTGCTACCCTCTGGTCCCATCCCCACTCCACTTCTTTCATGAGGCCCCGCCTCTGCCCCGCCCTTCCCATCCTTCCCCACCCCTATTCCAACCCCTTCCCCAAATCCCCGCCTTTTCTCTGCCTCCTCCCCATCACGTTCCGCTTCCCACTCCTCCCCCCACCCTCTAAAAAGTGCTATGCTGGAGGCAGGCAGAGGAGCAGGGGATGCGGCACGCTGGAGCAGGGGGGGAGCGGCAGGTGAGGGGAGGTTGGTGGCCACAGAACATAACTGTGGGGGAAGCTGGGGGGCGGGGGAGGGGGACGGTGGCACGTGGAGTGTGGCGGGTCGCAGCAGTGTTTGAGACCCCTGCTCTAAAGAGGGGACTGACACCTGTTTCCTGTCTCCTGATCTTTGCGGATGGGCTGCAAGCCTGTGGATGGGCTACAAGCCCTGAAATGATACAATCCCGTAAGGAGTGTGTATGTATTACAGGTTCCCCCTCTAGGCCAATTTGCCATCTGTGAGTCTGTTACAGCCCTAATTAAACAATCCCTGGCTCATTTGCTCAAGTTGTAGCAGCTCATGATTTTAGCTCCACGGGTTCCTTGTTCAAGCCCTGGTGTGTTTATTGACAAAGATCTTGGTCGCCACACTTGCAGTAAACCTCTAACCTCAGAACTGAGGATCAGTCTGGCTGGTTTGAACCTCAAATGCTTTTTATCCTTTGCTTGAACCATTCAACTAGACCTCCTCAAGATCCACATTTCTGGCTTTTATTGGTTTAAAATTGTGCTCAGAGGGATAGCTGCCGTGAGCTACACATCTCCCTTCCAAGAGCAGCCAGTGTACCCAGGGCTGGCTCCAGGCACCAGCCTAGGAAGCATGTGCTTGGGGCGGCACATTTTAAGGGGCAGCCTTCCCTCCAATCTCGGGGCGGCACATTCCAGCTGCCCTGTTTTTTTTGCTTGGGCGGCAAAAAAGTTAGAGCTGGCCCCGAGTGTACCTTTCTGATAAGACAATTAGGTAACATATTGAAAGTGCACAAATGCCATTTCATTGGTGAAAATGGTTTCTTCATTTATTTCTGACCATGTGGAGATCTCCGGATGAATTCCAACACTAAGTCCTATTTAATAAATAGAGGATTTTTTGAGTCTGTCAGTGCCAGAGGGTGCTTAATAAGAATGATCTCCGGTGCGGATTTCACTGAATCAATGCCAGAAATAACATTCTTAATATTTCCACTATAGAATTTATGTCATTTGAAAACAAGCCCCGGGTATTTTGGGACCTTCGCATTACTCTCTGCATACATCATGCAACTCAGCTTGAGCCTTTTGAACATTTTTACAGTGGTGCTCCTGGAACCCAAGTAAAACAAAAGTTCAGAATATCACTTCTAAAGCTCTGCGCATCATGGAGATTTATGAGAGTGTTGTAATCTCATGTATCACCCAGCTGTCTCTCAGACATGTCATTGACAGCTTCACTGTCACTTAACAAGGGATTAAAGACTCTAGATTATGACATTTTGACATTCAGCTGAATGGCCTCCTTATCACCAGCCCTTTGAAGTGTTTGATGAAGCTGGCCCTGTTTGGATGGTCTGATGGCTCGCTGACATTTTTTCATTCAATGTGTAATGCCGGGGATTGGCACCTGGATGATTTCTCACCTTGTCGCTTCTGTGAGGGCCTGAACCATTCTTGTTTTAACTGCATAACAAGTTTATGATAGGTCTATCCACTTTCTAACAGTAGAAAACAATCTTCCCAGTAAACATTTTGCCACATTTGCAGTGGAGTCATTGAGCCAAATTCTGTTTTTATTGACATTGGTGTAAATCTGAAGTAGTTCCATTAATTTCAAGAGAATTGCTCTACTGTTACACTTACATAAATGGGAACAGAATTTGGGATATTCTGTGTCCTCTTGACCCTATTGAAGTCAATAGGAGTTTTTCCAGAACTTGCAACCTGGACATTGCTGGGCGCTGAATTCCCAGCACACCCGCTCTGCTCTCCAGTCATGCCTGCAGCTTGCTCTGTATGCACGTGGCTTGCAAGTGGGTCTTTGAAAGACAGCTTTAATTTCTGCACTGGGGGAACCTTTCCCCAGTTGGAATTGTGGTCCAAAGTCCTTAGAATTCATGTGCGCTCTGGTCATCTGACATTCTCTTAGGTTAGCCTATAGGGTGGATATGTCTGTAGTGGCTTGAGCACTGAACTGACCCTTAGGGGACCTGGCTTCTATTCCCAGTGCTGCCACTGCTCTGCTGAGTGATGTTGGGCAAGCCACTTCATAGATCCTGTGCCTCAGTTCTCCCATCTGTAAAATGGGGATAACAACACTGACCTCCTTTGTAAAATGCTTTGAGATCTATAGAAGGAAAGTGGTCTGTAGGATCTAGGAATTATTATTATCTCTTTAGTGGGTCATTTTTCCCCCTCTAAAAACAAACTTGCTTCATTTGTAACCTTGTTTATGTAAATGAGAAAGAAGGTTCCTGGTCTCTTTTCCCCTCCCATCTGCAGTAGTTTGGTCACCTCTTATCTAGCACAAGATTTTGAATTGATGAGTTTAGAGTTGTATCCTCTTCATAGCACAGGATCGGAGGCCTTGAAATATTTCACATCAATGTCAAAGTGCTGATCTGTTGTTCCTAGCTTACATTTGATAGGTTTTCTCCCAAAGGTTCTGACAAGGATGACGTGCCTCCAGAAGTGTTACCTATCGTTTTCCCTTTCAGAGTGTCAGTCAGCCACGGCTCTCCAGCTCATGACCAGACGCTGCCATGGAAAAAGAAGCTGCAGTGTGTATGCCAGCACCT
The DNA here is from genome assembly GCA_032164245.1 of Sternotherus odoratus. Classification (NCBI taxonomy): domain Eukaryota; kingdom Metazoa; phylum Chordata; order Testudines; family Kinosternidae; genus Sternotherus; species Sternotherus odoratus. Next base: position 13,389,993 of record JAVMKO010000003.1, on the reverse strand, counting down.
ATGAATTCGGAGATCCTTGTTACCCAGGTGTCCACAAGCATCTCAATGTTATCTACACCTGTGGTAAGCTTCTTTAACATTCATTTGGGAAACATGCTGGCTCAGAGACGACCCGTACCTGCCGATGGGGGGAGGGAGGGAAGGACAAAGTAAGGTCAGCGGCTTCAACAGATGCTACTGAGCATGCTCAGTACATGTAAGCATGCTTAGTACAAGCCAAGCAGTTATATCTAAGGGGGCATGTGACCCCCCCCATGTGCCCTCTCCATGTGTTGCCTTTGTTCTGGTTCATGAACTAAGAGGTCAACCTATTGTGGCAATGCATGGAAGTTTGTCATTCACCAAGCTGATTGTGCAGTGTATGGCAACTCTGTTTGGGAATGTAGACTAACTAGCAGCCTCCGTGGATGGTTTAATGCTGAGTACTTCCTGTCAGCAGATTGATATGAAAAGCAGAATTTATGGAAAGAATGTTCTTTAAATTCATCCATCACTATCCCACCATATGAGCTTTGGTAAAAGGGGTAGTAACTCTGCTGATGCTCCCATTCTGAGTGGACACTGGCAGATTGTTGTATTTGCTTGCAACAAAATTTTGGTCTCAAGTAGGTCTCTGGTTCTCAGTTTCTATCATTTTAAACAAAACAAAACAAAAAAAGAAATATCTTCAGCCATTAGCACCCAGCGAGTTAATGGAAAAACACCCAGACATCATCAAACAAACCTTGGGGTATTTACTATCCAAAGTAGTGTGATTAGCGATAACTATTATATAGTCTCTATGGTTCCATGTGTCATAATGTTAGATGTACACTGTGGTTCTACTTAACCAGGCACCAGGGTTTCACAGTAGAGCCATAACTCTTCCTCCCCATGTTTCTATGGTCTCAAAAGCAGCATCAGGTCCATCTTTGTCGGTGATGGAATTTTACTGATTCATAATGTTTGGGAATTATTTGTGTAGGGGCAATTTGCTGAGGGAGGTTGTTCATAAGTCTGTTGCTTCCTTTGGCAGTAGCGGACAGGGAAGTGTATTTTGAATAGAGGTAGCAGAGTGGATGTGGACACAGCTCTGTGAATTTTCCAACTGGGGAGTGCCCTGTGACAATATTAGCTATCTTAAAGACCAGTAGGGAGAGGCTTCTTATGGTGATGGAATAGAGTCTGATCTGATGCAACACGTTAGCCTGAAATCCAAATCCAAACCAAAATGAGCCTAGAAGATGCATTTCCAAGTGGAAACCTCTTCCTGATGCACATGCCACATTGCTGGGTTCCTGAATTATGGGCCTGATCCGAAGCACACTAGCATAAATGGGAGCCTTTCTTTTTAACAAGCTTTGGATCAGATCCTGTATTCCCAGTTGCTAGTCACTGTGTCAGGTTTCCCCTTTTAAGATGCCGCCTGATGTGCACTCAGCGCTGACAAGACCTGTAGTATTGTGTCCAGTTCTGGGACCACACTTTGCGAAAGCTGTGGACAAATTGGAGAAAGTCCCAAGGAGAGCAAAAAAATGATTAAACCTCTAGAAAACATGACCTACGAGGAAAGATTGAAAAATCTTGCTTTGTTTAGTCTGGAGAAGAGAAGACTGAGGAGGCATAGGATAACAGTCTTTCAGTAGGTAAAAGGTTGCTATAAAGAGGAGGGTGAGAAATTGTTCTCCTTAATCACTGAGGACAGGACAAGAAATAATGGGCTTAAATTGCAGCAAGGGAGATTGGGCAAAACTTCCTAACTGTCAGGGTAGTTAAGCACTAGAATGAATTGCCTTGTGGAATCTCCATCGGTGGAGTTTTTTAAGAACAGGTTAGACAAACACCCAGCAGGCATGGTCTAGAATAATACTTAGTCCTGTCCAAGTGCAGGGGACTGGACTAGATAATCTATCAAGGTCCCTTCTCATCCTACATTTCTATGATGATATCCTTTGCTAGGGCTGAAGAGGATACATGCGTGACTCAGTCAAAACTCCTACAAAATCCTCCCAGCCCCAGCATTTATACACTGCTGTCCTCTAAATTGTCCAAGGGAGGTTTTCCACTGGGTTCAATGGGTGCAGAGTCCAATTTCTATTCTAAAGATGGGGCAGAACAGGTGTGGTATTGGGAAATGTGCTTTAACTTCCCAGACAAGAAGTCTTGGGGAGGAGCATTGGAGAAGCCCATGTTCTCATTCACAGACACGGTGGGATCTGCATCACTGAATAAAGAGAATCTCTTTCAAATACTTTTGGCTCAGTGTGATCATTGAACATCATCACAGGTACCTTTAGTTTTTTTAAACAGCAGGTCATGGAAGTTCAACCCAGCTATTATACAGGCTTTAGACCATTCTCCACTTCCATATTTTATTGTTAAATTCCTCTTAGGCATCTAGAGTTATGTTGATTGGATCTGGTTTCAAGTTGTAAGTTAATAATTACAGGTTTCATCTAACTTGTTGTCTAACTCCAGATTTTAACCGTGCTTGAGTAGTTGACTGTAATTATTCCAGCCGTCAGGAGGGTCCTGTATTATCTCAGGTCAGCATAATAGGATCATTTCTCAGTCCTCTGAGTATCATGTTATATCCTTTGCGTTTTGTATGAAACTCCTATAGGTATAAATTAGCTGCACTGGAAATAGTACAAGTTATTTTGTATGTAGAAGATGACCGAAACAAGCAAGTAATTGGCAGTCAGATTAGATAGTGATCTCTCAAGTACATTAGGATTCCATTAGCCGAGTCAGGGAACAGATGAAAACCCTCCAATATAAAAACATTCCAAACCTGAAAACCGGTAAGGCTGAAATATTAAAGTTTGGTTCGGTGCCAGATTTAGAGAATGGTACAGTGTGGAAGGTGGGTTTTCTCAGTGTTCAGCTCCCCACTACGGGATTACAAAAAAATGAAAGAGAGCAAAGGCAAGTAAATTCAGGTTAAGCAGAAAATACTTGTGTTGGGGCCATCTTTTGAGCATAGCACCTTTAACCAGAGCAAGTCACAAAAGATTGAGTGCAGCTCTTACTTTAAAATACTAAGCTGTTAGCTGGTGGCAACAAACAAGGAGGTGTGCAAACAAGACTAAAGACTGTATTTCAGTTTTAACGAGAGGTTTAAACTCTTTCTTATAACGCTACATAGCATTGCAGTCTACAATCAGTGCTGCTAGAGTGTTTGGGGTCATTGTTGTTTTTGTGATTATTATTTGTAAGGATTTCTTTGCTCCTGGCCTCCTCCTTTCTCTAAATTTCCCATTCTGTCCTCAAGGGCTCTTTCTTTGTTCCTTTTGACCTTGCAGTTTCCTTCATGTCTCCCTATTTTCTCCAGCATCCTCAATTGGGTGCCCTATTCCAGGTCCTGGCAGCTTCGAGATCTAAGCCCTAGATCAGCAGAGCACTCAAGTATGGGCTTAACTTTAAGCAATGAAAGTTCTCGTGTCTATTCAGGAAACCACATAAATGTGTGCTTACTGTTCAATCTGTGTTTAAATGCCACTGAAGATAGGCAAACTCTTCAATTCCTTTCTGATTAGGCCTGGGATGACTCATATACTTAAAGTTAAGTAAATGCTTCAGTATTTTGCTGAATTGGGACCCAACTGATGATTAAAAAGGTTCATTTTCTACATGAACGTTATGATGATCTCTTGATTTAATGAAAAATAAAACCCCAAATTCTCCCCTACCCCCCGCCTCCACTCGCCTAGCAGCTTTTCCTCCACATGGCTTCTTCTAAGTAGCTTCTTTCAGTTACATAAAATGGTGTTTCTCATGCTTTCAGAGTCAGCTTCGCTCCTAGATATCCGCTAGAAGTGCCCCTGTTTCCTGAGGAACCTGTCCCAGGAGACAGCTTTGGTTCTCTATGGGAACAATCATTTCTTGGTTGGGCATTGGACTTGATGGCCTAAATGATCTCTTCCATCACTAGTTTCCATGCTCTTCAAATAGGCACTTTAGCCAGAAATGGGTTGGTGGTAGAACAGATGACTGGGGAACTTTGAATCCTTTTTTTAATTTAAGAGTGTTTCAGCAGATTGGAGGTTGGTGAACTTTTGAAGAAGCACGTATTTAGGTTTGACTGATTTTTACCCAAATTCTGCAAGTACCAGAACTCCCTGCACCGGGCTCCCTCCTTGCAGAGTCCCTGCTGGATGGCATAGCATGCATATGCTGAGGAAAGTAACTACTAGTTGGTGGCTGCTGTTGTACAGTAGGGGAACGAGATGGGCAGGGAGCCAGACAACAGCCTCCATCCACTTTCCCTGCCAGACAGAGACCCCTCGTGCCCTGGCCCTTCTGAGTGGCCCTGTGCTCACACCCACCTTTGCCCTTTATTTCTGGTTTTTATCGATTTCCCTCCATTTAATTTTTTGTATAAACACTGATATATTTGTGGGAAATTTTAAACAAAATAAAAGCTGAAAGCCAACACCTTAACTGTATGAGATATTTTCAAAGGAGATGAGTCTGTCTCTTGATTCACCAGGCACCAAATGTGAAACCCCACAGGAGGAAAGACCCAGCATAACAGAATATCTATGAACAATTGAAAATGGTGTGGGATCATCTCTGTGCCATCCTTTTCTATAATTCCATCTTTCAGATGTGAATTGTGACCACTAATATGACAGAGTGATGGATTTATATGTAAAGTTGGGTGTAAAATGGAGGGGGTATCCCTCGTAATGAGGCAGAGTTACGTTTGAATGGGCAGTTTAGTTGTGTGACTGCCATCAGCTTCAAGGGAAGTAGAAAGGCTAAAATCCAACACAGCACTGTGAGCATCTGAGGCCAAAATGTTTTATCTAGAATGGGTAAAATGTTTTGACAAATAGTTTATTCTACAAATAATGTAGTTTTGGGCTGACTGAAACCATTTGAGTTTTTGTCAAGTTCGCCAAATACTTTCAACTGAATCAAAAGATTTGAAAAGTATCAAACTCTCTAGAGGTAACAAAGTCCTGTGGCACCTTAAAGACTAACTATAAAGTTTTGAAGCATAAGCTTTCGTGGGCTAATACCCACTTCGTCGGATGCATTAGCCCACGAAAACTTATGCTTCAAAACTTTATAGTTAGTCTTTAAGGTGCCACAGGACTTTGTTACCTCTGCTATTCCAGACTAACACGGCTACCTCTCTGAAACTGTCTAGAGTAGCGCCTGAGCCTGAGTGCTAACATCAGGGAAGACAGTGAAGAAACTGGGAACAAACCCCAAACTGGTGGTATGTTCTATAATGAGATTTCACCAACCAAGTAACAAGTGTGAAGGCCTAACGCACTGTAACAGCCTTAACATGGAGTCACAGACAGCCCCTTTGGGCATTCCAGTCTATCTTGCTACCCAAGCAAGCTTGCCTTTGTGATAGATGATCCCCTACACCAAAAATCACAACAGTATTCAGGTTAATCCCAGTCATGAGGGACCAGTCACTTACCCCAGATTAATTGTACCTCAGATCTCAAACCAAAGACAATGCTTCTATCCAATCCTATAATACTATCTAAAGAAAGAGAAATGAGAGTTATTTACATAACTAAAGCAGGTAAACATACGTGCACATATGAGATACAATCTTAGGTTCCAAAAGGTGATAGAAGCTGCTATAATAAGTGAGCTCTATATATCTTTTAGAGCTAACCCAGCAAGTACCTGGGGGATCCCTTGCTGATAGTTAGAAATATTGCTCTCTCCAAGGAGCAGAGTGATAACAGTTCTTCCTTGAAGGGAATTTGTATGCCCTTCCCCCAATGTTCAAGCTGTGGTGGGATGATGGCTTGTGTAAGTACCCGATTCATGGGTGTGGAGGAAGTACTCAACAAAGTCTTTTGTCCACTGATGTTCCACAGTGGCTTGTCTGGTGTCAATAGGATTTCTTTCAGAGAGGAGGAGATGATCCCTCTTGTGGTATACTACTAGCATGTCACACTTTGTAATGCTTCTCGCCTGACTGGGTGGTTTTACGGTTTTAGAAAACATTTTACAGAGCACACACTTAAATATTACCGTGTAACGTGGGATACATGTTATTATAAGTAACAGTAATACAGGTAGCATCCTAGAGGTTTTTCATAAAGTCTAAACACTAAACACATTCTTACAGCTTTAATATGTATTTTAATACTAACACACCAGTGAGCCAGACTGGTTTCCAGCTAGACATTTGTAAGTGTTCAGTGAGGCCCAGGAGCCTTGGCATAAGCTGCCACCAGGTCTGCCACCATCACAAAACATTTCAGAACAAAATTTTTCCTTTGAACCCAAATATTTTGTTTCAACTTTCCGGCATTTTGGCAAAAGCAAAGGACTTACAAAATGGCTGGAGAAGAAGGTGGCCCAGCTGCTGCTTCCCTTATAAGCTTTAGTCCAGTGGTCAGGGCACTTACCTTGGATGTGGGAGACCTAGGACCAAGTCCCCACTTCACCTGGTATGAAAAAGGGATTTGAACTTGGGTCTCTCACACTGTAGGATGGTGCACTGAGAGGAGGGACGTTTTGCTATGGAGCTTTCTCAGTCTCCTCTCTTGAAGCTCTTCCCTTCATTATAAATAATTAAATACTCATTGGAGCAGGGATTTTAATTTGAGTTGCCCATAACCTGAAGAGAGTGTCCTAACTACCAGGCTATATGGTCATTCTTCCTATCTTTTCCCTGGCCCAATGACAAGTTATTGTCATGAATCACTATGACTTGCCACTATGAATAACAATGCATATTTCAAACACACACAAACAAAACCCCTTCAGTAAATATTTCCAGTTTCTGATTGTCCATTTTTCATCTAAAAAATCAGAACATTTCATAGGAAACAAATCTTTCATTAAAATGTTTATTTCCTTCAAAAAGCCATTTTTCATAGGGGGGGGGGGGAAACATTGACAATTTTTGGTACAGCTCTAGTATTAATGTTAACTTGTGTCCTCACCGAACTCTAAATCTGAACAATTACATTCTGCCTATTTAAATGTACTCCGTAAGATTTAGTATTTTTCAGTTTGTGCTAGAAAAACATGGAGTGCCCACCTGAAGAGGAGGTGAGCTCTAGCCTGTGATCATTCCAACCTCCTGTCTGAAATTGGCACACTCTGTGTGTACATTGGTGTTCCACCCCAGGTAGTTGCACTTTTGCTGTGGGAGGAGACAATTCTATATCTAATTTCTTTAAAGATCTCACAGATGGACCCAAGCCCCTCCAAACACTGCAAAAATTTGGAGCTAGATCTGATATTAGTGATTCAGGCCAAGCTCTATAATATGGATCCAAACTTATTTTCCCTATGGCTTCCAAGTTCCCAGAATGACTAAACATAGGCTAATGGTATGTAGTATCATCAGACATGGAGTCTGTCTCTGTCCTGTCCTGGTCTAAGCAATCATGGAACGGACTGGTAATTATGTAACAGCTCCCACACAGGACACGTCAATCAAGAGGTAAACAGAAAGACAGAAAAATTACCAAAGCACCCTAAAAACAGAGGTAATCATGCCTGTACGAATATTCTAATTATGGTAGAACAAAAAATTCCACCTGCCTTTATGTCCATCTGGTTTTTCATTCATGCCGGTGATGATTGTGAACTGTGCCAGGTCTGAGCTGCCAGCAGCGTGACTCCTGGCAAACTGCAAAGCACTCTTGCAAGATGACTCCTGAGTATTGTCTTACAGAGTCCAGGGAGTACTGGGCTAAGTTCAACTGCAGTGAGCCTCCAACCAATTCTCAAGCTGTTGTTAAACAAGGGCCTTTATTGGGAAGAAGATGGGGGTCAATATAATGGCAGTAAAAGGTGCAGTAATTAGCTAGCTTCATATAAGACTCATAATTATTTGTTTGCAATAATAGGATTTACATATTTTAGCTCAATAAGAGATGGGAGTGGAGGGCACCAGAGCAGAGATTAGTGGCAGAAAGCTAGGAAAAGAAGGTTGTTTGGGAGGAGGATCTGAAGGAGGAAGAGGCACTGATTGGGGGAGACGGAGTTTCTTCCAAGGATAGGGAGAAGCGTGAATAAAGGTGTGGAGGAGATGGAGATGAAGCTGAAGCTATTCTGCTCGGACATAGCACAGGGCAGGGGGGAGGAGGGTGTAAGTGAAAGAGTTATGGAAGAGTTTAAATATAATATGGAAGGAGACAAAAAGCCATTGAAGGGATTCAGCTGGAAGATGAGACAAACTACATACATCAGCCTGACTTTAACTGGTGTCCCAATAGGGATTAAACTATGAATCAGCACTAAAGGCTTGTCCTCACTAGCGGGGGGATCGATGGCAGATACACAACTTCAGCTACGTGAATCACGTAGCTGAAGTTTGCGTATCTGCCGCCGACTTACCGCCCGTCACCATGGCGGCAGCAGTTGGCGGCGTGCTCCCCTGTCGACTCCACCTTGCGCCTCTCGGCAAGCTGGACTTCCGGAGTTGACGGGGGAGCCGCAGGTGATCGATTTATTGCGTCTTAACGAGCCGCGATAAATCGATCGCCAGAAGATCGATCCCGGACCGCTGTAGTGAAGACGAGCCCTAAAGGAGGCTGGTATGTGGCGAGTGCTTAATGTACAAAGAAACTACCTTTTGGAAAGCTTGTATTCTTCACATGGTAACGACAGCAGGAGGAGGAGTAATGTTTGATCAGTCAGTTATTCCCTAGCAGACTGTACACTGTGCAGTTTTATTTTGCTGTGCAGAAGCATTTAATGTGGCAATGCAGATTTATATGAACAACAAGCTACAGCGAAGCTAAGTGATGGCAGGGGAGCTGGGATAAAGAGACGAACGTGTGCAGTAACTGCAAAATGTAACCAAAGTACTAGTTCAAACAATGGAGGAGCAGGGCTTCTAACTTCTCTAATTGCAAGAGAGGCATTTTTCATACAGATCATTCTGCTTTGGATGAAATGGGCCCTTTGAACTCCCTCTTTCTTCCTTCAGCCACATCTTCCTTTCTCTCCCTTCCCCAAGGCAATGATTTTTATCTCTGGGTCTGTTTCTTTTCATTAAAAATTAAAGGGTTTCAGGACCTTTTTCTTTAGGTGAACCATTACCTGCTCCACCTCCAATGCAGAGCTCAGCTGCCTCAAAGCACTTATTTGTCTTAATCTATATTAGACGCACTCTCATTCTGTACCGGTAATAAAGAACTACTGTGTTTAGGCCAGCTAGACCTGACCTGTTCAGATGCTTCTGTACATGAGACTCAAATCAAGCTAGTGAGTTGTTGCTTCAGCAATGACAAGCAAGGAAAACACCCTGTAGGACAGAGTAGCTAAGTGTGACTTTTCCTCCTTCATTAAAGGTGACCAGCAAAGGAAAAAGTAATTGGGCTGGTGCTCCTTTCTTTAATTATTGGGGGTGGGACCGATAGGGTGCCTATTATTAAGGTTCCCCAACATTTCCTGTTATAAGATCCTATATCCAGTTGCTTATTGTTTATTTCCTTCAAACTTTGCCAGACTTTAACCATTTGAACTGACAGTTTCCGTGGTGGGTGTCTGCCTCCGCCTGAATTTTTTAAACACTTCAGCCATGATGAATGGCTCAGCTATTTCTGAGAATGAAGCTATGGAAAGATACTTTGTGATGGTTATGTTAAAGTTTTGAGAGCTTTTCAAAGAAAATGTCAACTACCCCCAGGCTTAGAGTAGGGACTTAACATCTGGCAACATGGTGTCCTGTGTGTCAGACACATGCCTTTTGCCATCCCAATGAAAATCCACCCAAATTTGGCCAAGTTGTAAGCCGATTTTTATATTACAGTTTGCACATGCTTGGTAGAGACTGCTTCCATTTTAGCAGCGAAAGTCTCCAAAGATCCCATCCTCACTACGCATGCTTGAGCCTTTCACATCCCCACAGAGTTCCTGAGCATGCTCCCACACAAGACTACAAGGACAAAGCCAAACTCAGCCCTGGGGAAATTATTTTCTCTGAAAATATTTTTTTAAGTTTTGTTTTTGTTTTTCCACACAGATAACTACACTGTTTTTTGGCCTTTTTTAAATAAAAGAAAACATTACATGGGTCTATAAAGCACATTTTCCAAATCCATAAATTTTAAGCGTAGAAGGGACCATGATGCTTGGCCAGCCTGGCTTCCTGTCTAAAACAAGTCATAGAATTTAACCTCTGGGTTCCTGCATCTAGCCCATTGTGTTGTGTGGGATGTTTTCTAGTTAAATGAAACATTTGGGGGATTTCTCAGGCCTTGGCTACACTGATATCCTCATGTAAGGTACGTGTAGCTACAGGCTGCAGTGAAAGGCCAGCTGTGTCCTCACTGCAGTGTGTGACAGTGAAGGGTGAGGTGGGGGGGGGGGAGAGATAGGAAAGCCCCTTCAAATGGAGGCTTCAGATACCATCGATGCTCACTACATTTCTGCCCTCCCTTTTAGACATTGTTTAGCCCAGCTATTCATCCTCAGCTCCTTTAATCTTTCCTCATAAATCAACTTGTCCAGCTTCTTAATTGTCGCTTTGTTGTTCTTCTCTGAATCCGCTGCCATTTATCTCTATCTTTTAACAAATACACTAAACAGGCTTGCAATTTTCTTTCCCTGAGGCTGGCAAGGCTTTGCCATTCCTGGGCCTTCTCTTAGCAACAGCGTGGATTCTCACATTGCACAGCGCCCCCCGCAGGTATCTGGGCTCACTGCACTAGCCCTTCAACTGGGGGACAGTTGCAGGTTTTCTGCTGATCGGGATTTCAATTAACTACTGTCAGGCAGGGGAATCCTCTCAAGTCAGTCACAGAACAAGAGCATTAAAAAAAACCAACCCCCCCTCAACAACAATATCACAGAAGGATGCTGCTAGTTTTCCTTCTTGGTGGTTTTCTACTCACCTCCCCCTTTACTCAGGACTGCCTTGAATACAAGTGGGACTTCATGGTGGGAGCTATGATGTTAAATCCCTCAAGAGGTTCTTTAACGGAATTCCTAACCCAGATACTGGGGGACCCTCCCTTTCTTTATAAACCATCTGAACAGTTGCTTTGGAGGAACAAAGGTCCTGGAAGCTAGTTAATTCAAGAAAACAGTCCCGAGGTGTCAGTGCATTAGGTAAATATGCGAGTGGATTGAAGTCATAACCAGAGCCTCAATTGACAGATGAGTTCCAGTGTACAGCTCCCCCTGGAGTCCATCAGCACTGCTTCCTGGGTGACATAGGTAACCATTTGAGAGCAACACGAAATATACCTTCCTCCAGAGGCCAAATGTCACAGAGCTCAGAGCCCAAACCTGCCCAGGGAACAAGTCTGACAGAATATTTTGCAGATGTAACATGCACTATGCTGACTATGGAGTACGCAGAGCAACTTGAAATGTAATTTCCCTTATTTGGGCCTCTGAAATCCTGAGAGTCTTCCTCAAATCTCTTGAAAATGTCTCATGAAACAAGTGGGAAATGCACTTTCACAAGTGAATATAGTAGACACATCTTTTTGTTTTTAATTTGGCCCAAATATTGGCTTCAGAGTCTCAGGAGAGTGCAGAAAAATAGGGTGTTAAGCCTCCCCCTTCTTTTAGTTTAGATAGTTTCTGGTGGGGACAGTATGGCCCAGTGCCAGTGGCTGGGACATAGAAGTTGGAGTGTGGAGACCTTGCTTCTGTTCCTGGCTTCTGCTCTATGGCCCTGGGAAAGTCATTTCACCCATTAGTGCCACTTCCCACCCTTCATTTGCCTGGACTAGTAGGTAAGTACATCAGGGCGAGGACTATCTCACCAATATGCTTGTACAGTGCCTTGCAGAATAGTGCCCCATTCTCAGCTCTTGGACAGTACTGTCATAGTCATAGTAATTTTCCAGGCCTTATTTCCAAAACAGGCATCTAAACTGAAGGCCTCTTAATTTGTATTTTAGGTGCACAAACTCACATTTAAAGTTAGGCTTTAGGAACATAGGATTAATTTGAGCACCCAAATGTTGTGATGCCCTAATTTAGATGCCAACATTCAGAGTTGAGACTCACATTTTTTTTTGCCATGGAGTACTCGGAAACGCTAAGGACCATGTGTTAAGATGTTCACATCTTACATTCCCCTTATTTTTATGCTAGTTCACTAGGCTTTCAATCCTTGATTGTCCAACATATTCATTTCCTAATTTGCTGTGTAATTTTCACTTTCTATGGAAAAAGATGTATTATTGTGGTTGTCACCTTGATGGAAAAAATAACATTAAATTCTTACTTTACTTGTATTTTAATTTCCCTCCCAAACTCTACCATATTTAGCTCAGTATTACACAATACTGCTTACACATTTCTTAAAATGTCCTACATTGATCAAAGGGTCCAGCTTCCGTTGCAGTAAGGCTCTGCCTGATTTCCCATACAGAAGAAAGGCAAACATTCTCCCTTGTGTGATTAACCATTATTAAAACCTTCTGTTCATGTGTCATATGTCCAGAAAGAATGGGGGTAGAGAACCGCACAGCTCTGTTGCTCCTTTCTGTCAAATGGAGTCAGCTACCCAGTGAACTGGGGCAGGAATTTGTGTAATGTAAATTTCCTGTCAGCACAAAACGTTTCCCCGTCTGTTATGGTGCTAACAACAAATTGATTCCCCTTTCCTCCTCCTCCTGCTTCATCCCCTAACCATGCTTAATTAGAAATGAAAGTGCATTTGACAGCAAAGCAGGGGAGACTGTGAAGGTACAAATCTGTGTTTACATTCTCAATTTTTCCTTTGGTTCCCATCTAAAACCGTGATTCTCTGCTAGCAGCACATACAAATGTTCACATTTAACTTAGAGATGCTGATGCGAGCTTCTAATAACAAGACAAGCAGCCACTTTAAAGAGCCCAGTGACTGACCTATCTTCTGTTCCCAGCTGGCCAGGAAGCTGAGCCCCTTCTACAAAATGGTAACTTGGTCATGGCTGAGCTATTTGACCTCCAATCTGGATTGCTGGAAGTCACTGTATTTAAGAATGAGCACAAAGACCTTACAACGGCTCCCACTGGCCCAGATTGCAGGAATTTACTTACTTGCCACTGCTACTCACTGAGACCACATCACCCCAGTACTCCTTGTCCTGAACTGGCTTCCCACAGCAAACAGGGTTGAATTCAAGGTCTTGGGTCCTGTCATTAAGGGCATCTATGCCATTGGTCTAAACTACCTAACAGGATCTACTCTACTGCACTACAGGTAATACAAATAAATTACCTTATCACTTGTGGGCAAACTCTTTTCACAAAACAATCCCTTTATATCTGACCTCTCAGTGCTCATCCTCAAAGAAAACCTTCACAATACCTTTCAAAGATGAGCCTGGGAGCTTAAATTCATAACTCCAATACACCATGGACTTAATAGAGACACTGGTTTTGTATGCCATTACAACAATCTGTAATCCACTAACCCGTTCCTCAGCAGAGGTGTTTATTGCCCACTTCATCTTGAATGGTATCTTGTAATGTGTTAATCATAAGGAGTTAACAATCTGTTTCAATTTATATTTATCTGTGAGACACTGATGACCTTTCCGAGACCTGAAGAAGAACTCTATGTAGCTTGAAAGAGTGTCTCTTCCACCACCAGAAGTTGGCCCAATAAAAGATATTACTTCACCCACCTTGTATCTTGCATACAAATAAATAATATTCTGTTTTAGTGTTTTCTACTGTGACTTTCGCTGTTGTATCTAAGGGCTTCCCAGGTAAATTAGATCTAAATTTTGAGTGCCTAGGGACATAATGGAGTCGTGGGTAAGGAGGCTTTGCTCAGGTGATAGTTATTTACTTATCAACATGATCCTTCCAGTTATAGTAGAACTCTTTTGTCTGTGAAGAGGGTCTTGCAAAAAGCCCTAAAGGTGATCCAACTCTTGATCTTTTCTGGAAGAACCTTCACTGCTGAACCACCTTGACAGAATGCTTAGTCTCTATATGGATCTCAAATGCTTTGTCCTGGCTTTGTGAGCTGCATTTTCCTGGAGAAGTATAGCTGTCTTGGTGGATCATGGATGGCAATGTGGTCGCTGATGTAGCTGGGTCTGACTCATTAATGGATTTGAAGATTGGGACCAAGGCTTTGAACTGGGAGGGAGTATCTGGAGGGAAGGGAACACTGGGCTGGTGTACAGATGGTGGTCTGTCCTGTTGTGGTGTAGTGCAGTTTTAACTACGTGCTTATTAGATACCTTATTAGATACCCTCCAATCCTCTGGTATACTAGGTGATTTTAATAAGAGGCTACATATTTTTGTTAGCAGTCCAGCAGTTTATCTAGGTGCCTAATACCTTTACCAAACTGGTCCTTATTTCCTAAGGGTTTGTCTACACTCCATTTAGATACTTGTGGCTGGCGTGTGCCAGCTGACTTGGGCTTTTGGTGTTCAGGGGCTGTTTAACTGCAGTGTAGACGTTTGGGCTCAGGCTGCAGCCTGAGCTCTGCGACCCTTCCATCTTATAGGGTTCTAGACCCCAGTTGCCAGCTCAAGCCCAAATATCAACCCCACAGTTAAACAGCCCCTTAGGCCAAGCCCTGCGAGCTCAAGTCAGCTGGAACAGGTTAGTCTTGGGCATGTAATTGCTGTGTTGACATACCCTCAGCGTCTTCAGAACTCTTGAGTATTTATCCGGTCCTGGTGTCTTGTTTCTCTTTAATTTACCAGTTCGTTTCAGATCCTCTTTGACAGTTTAATCTTTGAGAGTACAGGAGAACTTCAGTGAGGTTGTTCGTAAGTCTGAAACATTCGTAACTCTGAACAAAACGTTATGATTCTTCTTTCAAAAGTTTACAACGGAACGTTGACTTAATACAGCTTTGAAACTTAACTGAGGAAGAAAAATGCTACATTTAATCATCTTCATTTAAAGGAAACAAGCACAGAAACAGTTTCCTTACCTTGTCAAATCTTTTTTATAAACTTGGCCTTCAGAAGTTGCTCCTCTTCAAAAACAGGAAATGAAGAGACACATAACAATGGAATTTTGAGTCTTCCTTTCTGCTCTCTGTGCCTCAGGCATGTCTATACTGCAAGTGAAGGGGTGTTGTGTGCATACTGGGTTAGTTTTAATCTAGCTAGCATGGGTAATAATGGTGGCAGTGCGGCCTTCAACCTGGGCTAGGAAGCAGAGTGGTTCCTGGCAGATTTATACTCCATGTCCATGCTGACGGCCTTGTTGCCACATCTACACATCTGTTAAATGGGTATGTCTACCTATGCTAAATTGACACCATCAGTTGCAGCACAGACATATCCTAAAACAAAAACGTACTCACCTATTTTGACTATAAAGGGTTTGTTTAACATTTTGGGGGGGAGCACTGGAAAGTTCTTATTTTTTCAAACCAAATCACCTCTTGCTAGTATATGTTCTCTACCCAGACACCTGTGCATATAAAAAAGTGGAGAGAGAGCGAAAGTGCTGTGTAGTTAATTATTTCTGCCATTTATCTGCCTTCTAAAATAATGCACAACAAAAATGGAAGTAGCAGTTTGAATTTTATTTGGAAACAGGAAAAGCCTCTTCTACATTTAGGGAGTTGAAAGGACTTTGAGCCCCTTTGAATGGCGTTTCCTTTTCCGCAGCGGTGATAAGAACAACCCTTCACATTCTTCTCTTTCTAAATGAGACTTTGCTGGCACAAAAGAGGGGATTTGGGGTTAAGACATGTGTCACTGCACTGAAAACATGATAGTGTTCAAGCAAAACTCTTTGAGCCACCCCGTGAATAGCAACTAGTCAGAGCGAGAGAAGGCACAGGGCAATATTTACGTATCGTTCTGCTGCAGTTTTGCATTATGCACAGCAGATCTGCGTGACACAGTGAAACTGAGAAGCTCTTTTAACTTTAACGGGGTAGAGCCTCTGCTGCAGGCAGCTTCCATCTGGACAGGGCAGTGCAGGAGCCTGTCAGAGCACTGCCCCAACCCTAGTCTCGGCGCAAGTCAGGGCAGCCTATTTAGGGCTGTTTTCACTTGTGCCAGCTGGCTGCGATCCCCGGTGTACCATATGCCAGCTGGGAACTGCTGCAGCATGTTGCAGTGTGGCCACTCCCTGTACCCTGACAAGCCCTCCGTGCTGGGTGGTGTGGGGAGGAAGGCATAGGAGCCAGCTCTGCTGTTCAATGCAGAATGGGGGTCTTCCTTATGCTAAGGGCATCTCCGGCAGGGGACTTGCAGGAAGTTCCTGTTCCCTTTGTGTCTCGGGTAGCACAAAGGAAGTGGATTGGGGCAGAGAATTTCCCAATATGTCTAGAGGGCAGTTATGACTTGCTATTGTTGGAGGCCTGAATTCTTCCAACATGTGCTGTACACATAGTAACTGCTGTCCTCGAGACAGATAGGGACAGATTTTCTACTCTGGCCTACTCCATTTGTGCTGCCCAGGGGACACAACGGAAGTGGAACCTTCCTGCAGCTCCCCTGCTGAGGAGGGTTCTGCTGATTAGCTGTGTCTGCACTGAGAGTCGGTTTACTTGTGAGCAGGCACCTAGGAGAGGAGAACGAAGCCCGGTGTTTGATTTTTTGTTTGTTTCAGAGGTGTCGCTTATTTCAGGGCAAAAAAGGGGCCTCAGTATTCAGGGGACTAACATGTTTAGAGAGCTTTTGGCTCAAAGTATCAGGAAAACCTTTCTAACGACAAGACCTACGATACTGTGGAATAGCCCCCAGGGGAAAATTGGGATGGGATCAAGACCCTTACTGGAGAGTGTGCGGTGAGGGATAATCCAACCAGTAAGCCTAAACTTAGTAGATGCTTTCCATCCCCAATTCATAAAATAGTGAGAGAATGAAGGAGAAATACAGTACAGTCCCAGCACACTACAGTGAATCGGACTAGCTCAGAAACTGTTTTCATATTTTTCCACGGATTCCTCTCTTCTTTCCTTGCTATGAGGACATCAAGGGAAAACCTGCCAATGCCAAATGTTCATTGAATGGGATGTGATGACACAGCAGTTCAAAGTGTTCTTTAATATCCTCCTCCCATGTTTCCCCCTCTGCATGGATCAGCAGCTGCTCTGCTGAGACATCCCTTATCTGGTCCGTTCAGATTTGGAGGAGTAGTTGTTTCTGATACTAATTACTTGTCTGATGATTTCTTGGCCTACATGGAGGCTCTGGGGGAACAAGCAGCACAGTGCAAGGTTGAATACTGTAAAAGGCTCTTGGGGGCCTGATTTTCAAAGGCATTTAGGCACCTATTGATGCAAATAGGTGCCCACTTGGATTTTTCAAAAGCACCTAAGTAGGTTAGATACCTAAGTCCCGCAGATTTCAGTGATGGGAGTTCAGTGTCTATCGTACTTAGGTGCTTTTGAAAACTCATCCCACCACCTTTCTGCAGCTAACTACCTTTGAAAATCCCTTGGTCAATGCGGGCTATATTTTGAATCCTGGAAGGATTGCTGCTTTTATTTTTATATATATATATAATCTTTCCACAAATTGGGATGTAACCACCCACATTCATCTTTTCTGACATGCTTCACAGCACCCTGAATGGCAGTGAAAGGAGACCACTGTTGGGGTTCACAGCACTGAAGGAAGCCATTTTGTATAGATTGGACCCAATTGTGCTTTGTGTGGAACTCCCATTGATTTCAGTGGTAGCAGGGCTCACTAAAGGAAGAACATTGAGTCTTTTGATGATGATCTAGGAAGAGAAGCAGTCAGAGGGAAAGCAGACAGGTTATTACCTTGCCTCAGATTCATTCAGTGGTACATTTCCATTCCCTTCTTGGCTTTCTTATTTAGCCTCGACCAAATTCTGGGCCAAGTTCAACCATGGTGTAGTGAGTGCAGTTCCAACTGACCATCCACCCACCCTGAGGTTATATTGTAACTGCGATTAATGGGTTAAACCAGTACGGAATGGCTCCAAATAGAGCAAAAAGCCATTCTGATCAGAGACCCAACCTGTTTTGTAGGAGTCCAGGTGAAACTCTATGTGAAGTAATTATTTCTTTTGTTGCCATAGGCATATGTGACCCTAAGTACCTCTGTATTCAAACCCCACACACTCTTGTGATAGTCTTTGGACAAAATATACCTTGTGAGTTATTATTTGATAATGAATAACTCACTGGTCATTAATATTCTTGCATGATATATTAAGTGTTCTGGATATATGCTGGGATTACGTCTAAAATGTGTTTAAACAAGGCTGGGTCTGCAGGCAGCCCAGGGAGCCTCGTTGCTTAGAAAAGGCAAAACAACATGTTTTGTTTTTTCACCCCAAATGAAATATTGGAATCCCCATTCCAAGGAACAGTTTGAAATGGCCAATGTGGGACGATTGCTTTTTGGCCTTTACCGTGGAATGGGAATTCCAGGTTCTGATCACCTCTAGTCATATCCTCCATGGACCAGACACAACTGGTAACCTCTAACACATGCATCACACTGGGTTACACATACAACAGACAGCTTACTAAATAGGGCGGACCAGCAAGACCACTTTATGCTGTGTTCAAAATCTTTCCCCTCATCTACAAACCTTTAAGTGAGATGGGGCACAGCTGTCTCAGCGCCCATCTCTCACTGTATCTGGCATAGCAGATGCAGTCATCAGGGGAATTTTGGATGGTGGAACCCAACTGTACTTTATAGAGACCAAGGCAAGTGTTTTCTTGGTTGAAAAGCCCATAGCTATGCAACTTGCTTCTTATCAAGTGTAGCCCAAGTCATGTCCCCTTAAGGGCACAGTACAAAACTCATCTCTCTGTGGAAATGTTTCCCTAAGAATTGGGCTGGGTGGCCCTCTGCTGGCTGACCATGCAAGTGAGAGGTTCTGAGGCTGGAAGAGATCTCTACTCTCTTTGTAGATCATAGAAGGGTCATAGAAGATTAGGGTTGGAAGAGATCTCAGGAGATCATGTAGTCCAACCCCCTGCTCAAAGCAGGACAACACCAACTAAATCATCCTAGGTAGGGCTTTATCAAACTGAGCCTTAAAAACCTCTAAGGATGGAGATTCCACCACCTCCCTAGGTAACCCATTCCAGATACACCTTGTGTTTGAAAATGTCTAGCACCTGGACACGCTTTACATACAAGCTGCCTTTTCAGCTGACAGGAGATGTCACAGTAAGCTGGTGGTACATATTTTGTAGGCTGAAAATGAGACTGGTGTATAACCCTCAAGTGCCCATTCTGTAAATCTTAACTGCTAAAGCAAATGTGAGAGAACACAGTGAAAACATAGCTGCATTTTTCTTGTGCTATGTGTGACATTCCAGGATAGCCGCCTTCTTCTGTAAGTAATGTGACTTTCAGTTAGGTCAATGGGCAGGTTGGGGATAGGCTTAAAAATACTCGGTGTGTGTGCGTGTTCTGGAGCGCACCTACTTCCTGCATCTCTGATGCTGCCACGCAGCCTCAGCAAAGGTGGATGATGGACAATCGAGTTAATTATTTATTACTTAGATTATGGTAGCACATAGGAACCCTAATCAGGGTTCAGGGCCCCATTGTGGTAGGCAGTGGACATACAAGTGACAAAGATGACAGTCCCTTTTGCAGAGAACTTTCAGTGTACAAATGGACATCTGGAAAAAAGCCTCTTTAAACCAGTACACTAGTCACTCTGGAGCCCAGTGGAAACTGTGCCCCTAAGATAGGTAATTGGTTTTAGCCTTACAATGCTTTAAAGAAAAGAAGGCTGTGGGTTGATATCTGTCATCATTAAGACTAGCACCTGGAAACCAAGCTGTTCAAATCGGATAGTATTGTGTACATGCCCTTAACACCAATGTTTCTTTTGAACCCACGTGTTTGGGTTGCACTTAATTTAAAAAGATAACACTTGCCTGTAATTAATTCCAGTTTAGTTTGATTCCTGTGACTTGATTTAAAGGCACCTAGGGCAGGAGTGTTTTAGGGCCCTGAAAGCTTATGCTCTGTGCAAATATCAGAACAAGACCATGCAGTGAATAGAAATTGCTGCATTTCCCAGAGATTGGCTAAGAATAAGCCTGAGAAGAATCTCTTTCAAGGAACAGGAGCAGAGGAACTGTTGTAGCAGAGCAGATTAGATGTCCCTGCAGTCTAGGGTTCTGCCTTGGACAGTTTCTACTGTAGGATGGAAGGCAAAAAAAAAGCCAAAAAAAAAAAAATTCCCACAATACACTGGCCAGTTTTACAATCCTATACCACACTCCTGGTTTCTTCAGATAATGCCCTGAGGAAATCAATGGGAGTCTTTCCACTGAAGGCAGTAGCATTTGGATCAGGCCAGGAATGACTCAGTTCTGTGTTGGGTGTGTAATAAATGTAATATGTATTAATAATCCTTCTATAGAAGAATTTCTGGTTTTTGAACTTTTCTCACCTGGCTCCTGTCCGGTCCCTCTGCATCACAAGTCCATAATACTGCCTCATCAAGCAGGTCAATAGATCTTTCAAAATGGATTGAAGAACTTGGTAAAAGGAATTGGAAATACTGTGGTATTTCCAGTCCACTTAAACATGTATATTTAAACATAAAACTGGAATCAGACTGGAGCCAAGAGTTTAATCCCCTTTAAATTGATGAACCTAGCATCTGATTGTGCATTTCTTACTGGTACAAGCAATTCTTACTCCTGAATCTGCTCAATGGGTTTTGTGATTAGGGGCTCCCTATGTGACAAGGGCTGTGAGATCTGGTCCCTAGATTATACTTTCAGCTTTGTGCATGTGGTCTAAACACCACTGGATGTTGGACAATTTAATACAGTGATTTATTTGTGAACTTCCTGGAGTGGGTTACAATCTCTAGGCTACAGGTAAATGGTTTTTGGTAATATATTTAGCAAGTGATAATGCAGACCTCAAGAAAATATGTAGAAGAGAGGAAAATCCATTCCTTTTGGCTGGGAAATTGAATGTGTAGAGCCAGAGAGTAGAAAGTTTAGAGGGAGGGATTTCCTAGGCTTTCCTTCCCTGCAGATAAATCACAGACTTATTGATATGCTGTGTAAATCAAATGGGGCCCACTATTGATCCCTCTGGAAACCACTGCTACCACTGGCAATGATTCAGAATAAACAGATTCACGGAGCCCCAGAGGCAAAACATATCTGACGTTCTCCAGCCCCAGCTGGGTGGTGATGGGGACTATATTCAAAGCAGCTGAAATGGCTTGTGGCTATAGCTTAGACGGCTGTTTACAGTGTTTCTCAGCTGCCTCTGTGCCATCTGCTCCTCCCCAACATTTCCTATGTACAAGATTTGTTTTTTACATGACCATTTCCACTTCCTCATTTCCCAACTTGTCCCTTAGCAGAGAGCTAAATATCCTGCCTTTTCCCCTGGATCCAGGCAATAAGTGCTCATCTCCAGTAGAAAGATAGGTTGTGTTGGAATATACGTCCTAGAAGAGTGGTGTTAGCTAACATGACGTTAAACATGACTTTGCAATCCGCATCAATAAGGCAAATCACGTTTAACATTGGGTCCGCTGATTGTGGGTGACCCTTACTGGGACCAGGAGTTCTCATGGGAACCTGGTATAGTATTAAACATGATTTATATCTGCCTACACAGACTGCAAAGTCATGTCAGTTAATCTGACTTCTTGAGATCAGGTTCTAACCTGAATTAATATGCTTGTGAAGCTGAGCCCAAGACACTCATACATCTGACTGCCTTGGTTCTGGTCTGCTTCCAGGCATTTGTTAGGTGACTTTGCAGTCCATAAATGTTTTTCTTGTCACAATTAAAGAGGATGAAATTCCAGGATTTGTGACTTTCACTTTCCCCTTTAGCACCTTATACTTGGTCTCAGAAATGGGGCTGAAAGTTTTAAAAGAAATATTGGAAGTTTGAAAAAAACAAAACAAAACAAAACAAAACTGAATGTAACTGCGTCATTCTAAGACACCTCTAGCTCTGCTTTCATTTACATGTATGCCCACTGTCTTCATTTAGGAAGAGTATTTCTAATTTTTAGGAAGAACAGGACAATTTTTAAAATTTTGATCCATTTCAAAGAGGATTAAGAGGGTGTTCCCTCATTTTCCTTTCAAGTTTCAAGTGTTAATCACTGATGAAAATATTGAACAGAACCAGACCCAAAACTGGTCCCTATGGGACCCCATTCAATATGCCTTCCAGCTTAACTATAAACTATATGCGAAGGATCAAATGCTTTGACAGAAAGTTCTGATTTTGAAACATAAATAAAACATGTTGGTGCCCCTTCAAAATAAACTCCATGATGGGGGAGTGGCGAACTGGATAATGAATTTACACTGACCAGGTTTCTGACTAGTGCAAGATGGTATAGTTTTGGGGTGCAAGACTGGGGACCTGGGGGAACTGTTGGAGGCTTCCTATTGATGGTTCATGAGTGGCTGGGAGATCATTCATGTAACTCAGTTGGGTGTGTCCCTGCCTGAGGATGTCTGTACAAGTGCAGTGCCTAGCAGAGGATTGTAAATTGACAAAAGCTTCACAGTGTGAGAGGGATACACCAGGTTGGTGGGACAGGGGACACAACAGTCCCACAGTCCAGGCTACTCCCCGGGGACCCCATCACAACCTAAAACACAGACTTCAGAAGAAGGCTTGTTTGTTATGTATTTGCAGTTGGAGCCCAGAAGGTGAGAATTAGGGGTGTCACCTGCCAGCAATTATGTGAAATCTGTAGTAAAACATACATAAAATTAAACTGTAGGTCACGCATTTCAGATGTTGGCAGGGGGAAAATAATAGAGAGCATAAAATATCTGCAGCAAAATCCAAGATACACACGTGACTGCAAAAGATCAGAAGACAGCCTAAGTATCTGATTTACAACACATACATTGCAGAGGCAGATTAGTAGCATGTGTCCAGAATTTATAGAGAACAGACTGCACAGCGTGTGATACCACACACATAGAGAAATAGCACATTGAGACTTCATTCTTTTGGGACAAAGTTTATTTTGAAGGGGCACCAACATGTTTTATTTATGTTTCAAAATCAGAACTTTCTGTCAAAGCATTTGATCCTTCGCATATTATTGCTTGAAAACATACTGCGTATCTAGCCAAATGCTTCTAAGGGGATATTTATTGGATACCGGCTTAAAGGAGGTCGAGCACTAAATGAAGGAGGTCTTTTAAACTATCGCTATTGTCTGCTTTTGCAAAGATCTCCCCCCATGCCACAGTCACTATTGGAGATACTTCAGACTTCATGAAAACATCCCTGCGTTTCTTGAAGTGATCTAAGCTGGCTGAATAACCGTGCCAGTCACCTCAATGTGAAATATTTATTTGGGCTGAAATAAGATAGTGACTGGCAGTCAGAGTTGCAATTCACATCCTTAAAATGGGGAATTTAGGATGGGAATTCTTAATTAAAAAGTGGAGATATAAATGTATGTCAGCAAGTCTTACAATGCGGTGTTTGCTGTCACGGATGACAGGCACAACTTTTCTCCTACATTTTAATAAGAGCAAACAGGATTTTTCACTGGAAAATACGCACACTCTCCCAGTATGAGAGCAGTAGCATGGTGAAAATTCTAGCTCCTCCGTCGTTCTGGTTCAGGACCCTCTTTCTCCTCTGCCTGGTGCTCTGTTCTTGTGCATGGATGGAAATCTGCAACATTCAGCTTTCCTGTTAAAAGGGGATGAAGGCCCTGAGTTACCTCTCAAGGCAGGTGAAGGCATCTTAAGGTCGTGGTTGGACGAGTTAGCACTAATGCATTATTGATAGCTAGGGGGGTGGCAGGCTGACTCGGGAAAGCTGCTCACTCACCTCTGAAAAAATATCACACGACTTACTTAAAACTTGGCAGCTCTGCCGCATGAGCATCAGAAACGGAGCTGGTGAAGGAGGTCCAAAATGGGGCTGTGGTCCTTTGCAACGCTCCTTAATTACCAATGGTGGGCTTTGAGGTGACTGCTTGGTATAGATGCACTAATGTAGGTGAGTCTGGAGCAGTCCCGCACAGGGGTTACCGTATAGCAGCTGACCTCCTGTGGACTAGTCATTGACATGCCAACTAGGAGCGCACCCTACAGCTCTTAAATAGTGCCATGCTAGTGCTCAGGTACCAGGGGAGCTTTTCCTCACCTCACCCCTTTCTGCTCCCTGGCTCCTGAGTTATAGTCTAGCCCAGAGGTTTTCAATCTTTTTTTTCATTTGCAGACCCCTAAAAAATGTGAATGGAGGTGTGGGACCCTTTGGAAATCTTAGACATAGGCTAATATAACATCCCTGACGAAGTAAGTTATGCCGACCTAAGTGTTGGTGTGGACAGTGTTTTGTCAGCAGGAGATCTTCTCCTTCTGACGTAGCTACCGCTTCCCTGTGGGCTTAGAGCATATTCGCCAGAAGTGCGACAGCAGCGCAGCTGCACCAGTGTGTTGCTGTAGCTACTTTTGTGTAGACATAGAGTTAGTCTGCGGACCACCAGGGGTCTGCAAACTATGGGTTAGAAATCGCTGTTCTATGGTAGTAACAACATTTCACAGACCCCTTAGACATAGTCTGTGGAACACAGGTTGAAAACCCCTGGTCTAGCCCTTTGAAAGGTATGATTTCAAGTTAGTTTATCTGTCATGACAGCAGGATGCCATTGCTGGTAGTGGCCTTCTTAGACAAACTTCAAGCATTTAACACTTTGTTCAGCAAAGCACAATGAATTTGTGTACTTAATTTTTCCTTGTCTCTCCAGTATTGATTCTTACTTGGGTTTCTAGACCAGCAAGCTTTAAACCAGAATGTATCACAACAGCCATTCTCCCCCTGACTTCAGTGACCAACTCAGGCCTTGATTTGTGCTTGACTCGTTAGAAAATCCTCGTTACATGTTGGTGGCTTTGAGGTATCTATGGATTGGTTTGGAAATTGGGAAGACCTAAAAACAAGGAGCTGAGCTGAGCAACTGACTCTCTAGGATCCTCTGATGTATTATAGGGCTGGTCTTCACTACCCGCTGGATTGGCGGGTAGTGATCGATCTGTAAGCGATCGATTTCTCACGTCTGGTGAAGACGTGAGAAATTGATTGCCCGCGGCGCCCCCATCGACTCCGGAACTCCAGCTCGCTGAGAGGCGCAAGCTGGAGTTGACAGGGGAGCACACTGCTGATTGCTGCTGCCTTGAAGACAGCAGGTAAGTCGTCTGGAGATACGCAAATTCAGTTATGTGATTCACGTAGCTGAAGTTGCATATCTGCAGTCGATCCCCCCCCCCCCCGTAGTGAAGACCAGCCCACAGACCTGACCCTGCACTTCTGTTTGTTTTCCAGCAGTGCATGTAATAGTCAACTGTAGATTTAGTATGGAGATGACTCTCAGGTATGGGCCATACGAGGAAGGGTGGGAAAGGAGATGTGTTTTTCCTAGACATTACCCCTCTAACTAGGGTTGCCAATTTTGGTTGGACGTATTCCTGGAGATTTCATCACATAACATAATCTTTAATTCGTGGAGATGCCAGGACAATCCTGGAAGGTTGGCAACCCTCCCTCTAACATCTTCAAAGTTAGGCCCTGCCAGCTACTAGGGGCACTACACAATGACATTTTTGGAGAAAATATAGTATTAAAGTTTCATAATCGGGTTGCAACATTCTGGTAGAAAGGAAGGATCGTCTGGTGATTAGGCTACCAGCATGAAACTCAGGAGATCTAAGTTCCATTCCCTGCTTCACCACACACTTCCTGTGTGATTTGGGAAAGACACTTAGCCTCCTTGTGCTCAGTTCTCCATCTGGAAAACAGGGATCGTTCTTCACAGGGCTGTTTTGAGGATGCATACTCTAAAGAGTGTGAGTTGTTGTGATACTATGGTAAGGGGCTCCACCTGAGTATCTAGATAGAATTTCAGCTAAAAGGTCTGTTCATTTGTGTTCGTATACAGCATTTGATCCTTAATCAGTGGCCATCAACATGAATCAGTAGGGAATTGAATGGTTTTTACCAAATGGTTTGGGACGTGCTATCGTTTATTCAGATATGTCCTAGTTATTTAAGACAGTGGAGGCAAACAACTCATTGTCACTGACACTGATTCTGGGAGATGTGTTTCTCCCATTGCAACCTCTTCTTGTCTTCAGCTTCTCATCATATATCCACTGATGTGAAATCACTCAGAATCCACAGCTGTAATTTTCTTAGTCTTTTGGCTGCTGCAGAGGAACACTGTCAAGTGGTTAAAGTACAGTACCAGGAGCCCAGATACCTGGGTGCTGTTCCAGACACTGCCACTGACTCACCATGTGTCCTTGGGCAAAGCACTTAGCCCAAGATTTTAAAAGGTGACTTTGGATGCCTTAGTTTCTAGGTGCCTAACTTGAGACATCCCAAAATGGCCTGATTTTTATAAAGTATTGAGCACCTATCCTCTGAAAATAAGGCACGTTTGGAGTGTCTCAAGGTGGGCCTGCAGAAAGCGAAGAATCCAAAATCACTGTGATTTTCAAAAATCTCAGCCATAGGGCCTGATTTTCAGAAGAGCTCAGCTCCCATTTGGGTATCTACATGAATAGCCAGATTGTTCAAAACACTTCCCAGGTCGGGCTGAACTCTTGAAGAGCCAGATCTTGATCGGTTCCATGTCATAGCAACTTCATTGAATTCAGTGGAGTTATTCCTGATTTATTCAGTATCAGACCCTTAAACCTCAGTGAACTGCAGGTTCGCTATTAGTAAAATGAGGTTAATCATAGTCCCCTCCCTTTTATAAAGCTTGTTGAGCTCTTCAGATGACAAGCTCTGTGTGAATATAAAGCATGGACATTATCTGATAAGTATTTTGCATATGGCTCATGGATCTGTACCTATTTCTGCCACTGAGACGGGTGATTCCTCTCTTCTGATTCAGTGCCTAAGAGCACAGCATATGCAATGACTGCTGAACAATCTTATGAAGGGGACGAATTTCAGTGGCTTGGATATACTTGTGCGGTGGAGTCCCCTGCGCGTAAACAGTTTTTGAACTGAGGCAGAATGTGGCTTTTGTCACTCAAGTGTCTCAGAGCTGCTGTTGGACAATTATCACATTTTGAACGATCTAATTTCAGGGCAGCTGGTTCAAGGACACACCTAGTCTCTCCACAGCATCTTGAAGAGAAAAACTTCAACCTGGAAGGTTGGGGTTTTGGGAGGGAGGAGCAGCTTTATTTTTTCTCATTTACTTCATTGTTTTCTTACCTTGATTTTTTTTTCCTCTTTATTTTAACTCCGCTAAAGATTAAGGTTAAGGTTTAGCTCCCCTTAAAAGTTCATCACTAGTGCCTCTGGAGCTTTCTGTTACTGTCTAATGGCTGACCAAGGTCAGGGCAGGCGTCACCAACCTGGGGCCTAGAGATGCCAACATTGCTGGGCTGGCTAAATGACATGAATAACTTTTTCTCCAGGGCCCTCAGTGCCCCCCGTAGTCATATCAGGCTGGTGATCAAAAGGCTGAGCTGTGATCCAGAAACTGGTTCTTAACATTTGATTACCAAGGTGACTAGTGTGGTAGGCTATGGAAAGACCTATATTTGACAACAGTGGCTCTAGGCATTAACTTTGTAAGTGCCAAGTTATCTAACTACCGTTCCTATGGCTTAGCTGACTTTTACCAAGTTGGGAAAAATCCACAAGCAGAACTGAGAGTAGAAGTGACATCTTTACCTCGCCTCGTCTCCTTTCATTCCATTTTAGACCTCAAACTGTCGAATGGCATTAGGAGACATTGCAGGATGAGAACTGGAAGTCAGTATCGTTGGATTTACTGGATCATTCTACTATATCATGACACTAATATCAACTGAACACATTGTGAAGGGGGCAAAATTCTATCCCAACAAGGCAACTTCAGGAATCTAGTCCATGGGGAAAACCTCACCGATACAACTTGGAAAAGTTGAATAAGGAGGTCTGCATGATATGCTCCTCTGGGAATTAGCTAATGAGCTTAATGGCCCATTGGCAATTATTTCTGAAAAGCTCTGAAAAAATGGAGAAGAAGCAGAGTACTGGGGAAAATGTTAAATGTACTGTAGTACAAAGGGCCCACATGAGGCTGTCCTACACCAGGGTGTAGGTGGTATGACCTAGTGGTCAGAACAGGAGTCTGGCCCAGTGGTTGGAGCAGAATCAGAAGTCAGAATTGGAGGTGTGGTCAGGGGACAAACTGGTGGTCAGAACTAGGTGTCAGGAGCCAGAACAGAACCAAAGGCCAGAGCCAGAGTCGTGGTCAGCAGACAAGCCAATGGTAGGAGCCAGGGGTTCTGAAGAAGGTAGGGACTAGGGCTGGAGCGGGAACAGGCACAGGTTGGGTCAAGGGCTAGTACAGGAAGCAGGCCTCCCAATCAGGGAGCACAGTCACTTAGTGAGGGTTTATTGACCCAAGTGAGCTCATTGGGTTGCTAGGTGTCTGTGCCCTCAGCCAGCTGAGTTCCTGACAGAGGCCGTGTAATACTGATCACATCTTGCTTAAGCCTTAATATGGCTTCTTAAATGGGATGTAAATGATGCATAGGAGAGCAAGAGCGAATTTCATCATTACAGAACAATGGAGCAAAGGGTAGGAGATGAAAATCTGTAATCACTTATAGCAAAACTCACTCTGTGCAGGATCCTATGTACAACTCATATCCCTTAATATGGTTGTTTAAGTGGGATGTAAGACATATGTAGGCCCTCAGCACAAGTTAACTTCACCCTCTCAAAATAATGGAATGAGTAATACATGAATAGATATAGAAAATATGCCAGACATGACCTGATCACTTTAGTTTGATCCAGTTGCAGAAGTAGTAGATCAAAGGAATGTGGTCATTAAAACTGTTTAAGGGAAAAGCATGTTCAAATATAAGGCACTTAATGTATTGTCTCAGGAAGCCGTGATTGAAAAAAATAAATTTAGACTGACTTGGAGATGAACAGTATTAACTGAAAACTGCCTGGAAGGACCAAAAACAAAGAGTAACGATACATGACAATAAACTGGGAAAGGTATCTCGTAGGGTGCTGCGGGTGCATAATCAACATTTTCAACATCTTTATTAATGGTCTTGAAGGAGGAGTAAATATCACATGAATTTAAATTCAGGAATGATACTAAATTTGGGGAGCGTGCCACCTGTGTCGCGTACTGCCTAGTCCTTTGGCCACTGGTTGTTCTGATTTCCCTTTTGTCTGGTTCTTTGATGGACAGTTTCTTTCTTCCTTGAATCTGGGTGGTGATGATTCTAGTTGTCCAAGAACTCCTCGGCCCTCTGTGGCTCTGTAATAGACTTTCCCATCTAAGAATCTTTTCTTCCAGCACAGCTACCAGCTTCATACAGAGGAAGTCCTTTTGGCTCCAGGCAGGAAAGAAGCATGGTACATTCATTGCAGGTCACAGCCACTGATCCACCAGAGAGTAGAGCCACATCTGGAAAGAGACACTTACATTTTCTGCCCAAATGCCCTTCTGAATGCCCCTGCTTGCCACTCCTGGAGCCAGGCTTATATTCTAAGCTTCACTGTTCAGCTCCTCCCTTGCTAACAGGGAAGGATTAACTATTCAAAGACTTCAAACACTGAGGCTGATCAAAGACTCAGGGGTCCTACCACACGGTCCACACCGAGACACAAAGAAATAGACCTCCCTCACCTGTCCTGTTCAGGGGCCCACTGTCCATCACACAGTCCTCATGGAAAACAAACAAACCAAGAAAACACATGCCTCACCAGTTCCCTCTGCCTCCAAGCACAGAGTCCACAGCTATGCCCTCCAAAACTCCTCTGTTTGCCTCTCTCGTTTGCCTATTATCTGAAACTGGACAGCACCAAGAATTCTGCATTTGTGGGCTGAGGTGACTTTAAGCCTTCCCCACACATAAATTCTATGATCCTGATCCTTTGTTTCTTGCTTTCTTGTCTTACTATTGGTGGAGACGCCTGTGGCCTGCTAATGTCTGGAGAACTCAGAACCTGCTGTGCTAGCCCTAAGAGTCACGTGAATGCATTTGGACCCGTATTGAGATTACTCGAGTAGGACTTGCAGTGAGCTGTGTACCAGTGACTTGGTTTACGTCTGTGAGTTTTATGATGTTGATGTAGCTCTCATTAACAGTCAGATCACAGCAAATTTGTGTCAGAACTGCCTGATGTGATGCAGAGAGACCTGATTCAATAAGCACTGATTCAAGAAAGGTAAAGCACTGAAGCAGCATATTGTATATACCATCTATCAAAAGCACCTTTTAAAAATGCCAGCTGTTGGCATTACATTTTTTGGACACATTGCGAGAATGCCAAAAGAGGCTCTGGTGAATGCTTTTCTCTCAGTGGCTTGTAACATCTGGGATAAAATTCCACTAACTGAAGGGTGGCAGTGTCTCAGAGACAGACAACCTATTACATGGGTGCATCAGGTCTTTTCCACATTGGACTATTGGCCCATCAAGCCCTTGCAGTGACACAGGAATGGACCAAATGGTGAACAGTCACTACAGCCAACTGTTCAGCTAAGTGTTGAAGAAGAAGCAGCAGCTATTGGCTGCAGGGAATACCCATAATGCTCAGTGGGGTGTTTCTACCTATGACCATCACCTCTCCTTGGTCTGACATGAGAAGCATGAACTTCTAGGTAATATTTCCCAGCAGTCTTTTGATGATGATGACGTTCCGGTGACCAAAACCAGCTCCACCCTCTCCAGCTATTAGAATTCAACAGATGCAGGCTAAGAAGGAGAGGAATTATTCATTATAAACACAATGCTGGCACTTAGAGGTGACATCATTCTAGGTGGGCCTGCCAAGACAGGCTAGTTTACCTGTAAACTTAGCGTTATTCTTTTATTTTATAGATTGTTGCCAAAGTTGCCTCCCTTCTTGTGTTGCAATTCCTTCTTTTTTTCCTGTGGAAAAGTGTGCAGTGGGTGTGATGCTAGTTAATTATTACAGTGAGGTGACTCTTAGCTGGTATGTGGAGCTTTGTTGTCTTGCCAGATGCAGAACAACCCTGCGGTTTGGGGAGGTGTAGCCTGTCTTAGGAGCTGATTTCAAAGCTGTTGACTTAATTGGAAGACCTCAGTGGCAAACTAAGGAGTGCAGCTGATGCATCACTGGACAAGATTTCAACAGCTTTGAATGAGTTAGGAGAAGGAAGAGAGGTCAAGAATTATTCTGGTATCTGACCAGAACATGCAGTCAGGGATAGATTCTCCCCAGCTGATGTTCTTGCATGAGCTATTGTTCTTCAGGTGCACTTAGTGTCCACAAAAGGCTTCAGTGAATTTCCCAGCCTTGCTTTGTTCCCAACTAGGATGCCCCTTTCTTGGGTTGCTTGGCCTCCTCCAGGACTTTCAATAGAGGAGAGATTGTTTGAAGTACCATGGCCACTCCCTGTGGACTTTCCACTATGAAGAGTCTGGTGTCCTTGTTTATATTGACTTCTCTTGGCAATAAACTAGGGGAGAGTCTTGCAAAGAAGCAGAATTCATGACAGTGCTACACTTCTCAGCTGGAAGTTCTGTAACAACGCTCCTCCTTTATTTTTGGGACTGGTTGAGCTTTGATGAAGGCTAACAAGAGGGTAGCAAAGTGGCCATGCAAAGAAGCCACGTGCTTCTGCCCATTTCAACTGCCCAACTTTATCTACTCCAAGGTGTTGTCTCTCCTGCCACCGTTCAGATTAAATGCTTCTGTGGCTGCCCTTCAAACGTGGCAGAATGCTCAGAAGGTACAGGAGTACCACCTCTGTTTTCTCTGACAATGTTGTGCTAGTTTGTGAGGTCTCCCAGATAAGCAGGTGATGAGAGGATGAAGGTCTCAGGAGTATAAAAGAGTTGCCTAGTTCTGAGCAGATGAGAGTGAAGAATCCACAAGCAGGATTTTTACATTTATCTCCAGACCAGGCACTTCCTTGTCTCTCTTTGCAAAAAGAGAAGCTTCCCTTCCTAGACTGTGTGCTTTTGGAGGAAGCCCTGCTTTATTAACTGGAGCACAAACCTTTGATTTCTGGGATATACAGTTTAATCGGAGATAGGCACTTATAAACATGCTCCTGTCCTGAGCTTTGAGCTAGAGACCTATGCCAAACTTTGACTCGGGAGCATTGGAAAGATGGCTGGAGATATCTCTCTGTTGCTTCCTTCTGCAATCCACATACATTTTTCCCTTCAATGTACTTCTACTACTTCTCTTGTGTTCTAAATCCCATCATTCCAACCTTGCAGCTGTTTGAAATGTGCTCGATATAGCCTCATCAAGTTACCCTTTGTGGAGGTGTTCTACAATCAAAACGTTTTGGAACACATTACAGTGCTTTATCACATCTAAACTTGTCTAGTGCTCTTACTTCAGCTTTGTTCTCTACCTTGCTAGGTGTGGACACAACACTATATCAAGCTGGGAAGAAAATGATTTTGAACCTCTGCTTTACTCCAAATATACTCTACCAGTGGTAGTGGCTTTGAGATGTCAAGGCCTAATTTAAGCTACTTCAGTACAAACATGTGATGAAAGTTTTTACTGAGGGTATGATTAGACTACAGGGTATAGCGCTGTTTTTTATAGCGCTTCCCTATTTAGCGCTACAGGTGTTGCGCTAGAGGGTGTACACATTAAATCCCTCTAGCGCCAAAGACTGTACACATTTGCAGAGCTTCTGGCGGCAGTGAGAGTAGCGGGATAGGGCAGGTATCGCAGCATTCAGCTGGGTGCAATCTGCTTTGCAAAGGAGTGGGGTGAGGGGGGACTGGGAACCTGTGCGTAGGGAGGGAACTTCCAGCTGTCAGTTTCTTTTTCAAAACTGACAGGCT
Source organism: Sternotherus odoratus (assembly GCA_032164245.1). Classification (NCBI taxonomy): domain Eukaryota; kingdom Metazoa; phylum Chordata; order Testudines; family Kinosternidae; genus Sternotherus; species Sternotherus odoratus. The sequence goes on along the minus strand of JAVMKO010000003.1, from coordinate 13,357,334 downwards.
CTGCACACACACCTCCCTTCCCTAACCATTTATTTGGGGGGGTTTCTCAAACTTTGTGTGTGTGTGTGTGTGCTCGTGCTCCCCGGGGGGTCGCGAGCTCCTGCCACCGCAACTCACGGCGGTGGGGCGGGGGGCCTGCATGCAGCTGACCGTGGTGGGGACCCGGGACAGCGGCTGGGAGCGCCCTGCCACCACCCCCTGCCGCCACCGGCGGGGACAAGGCAGCCCGCCCACAGCCCTGCCCGCAGCGGCGGGGACCGGGGCAGGGGCTGGGAGCGCTGCAGGGTTGCCGCTCGCCGCGGCGGGGAACCGGCAGCCCTGCCACCACCGGCGGGGACAAGGCAGCCCACCCGCAGCCCTGCCCGCAGCGGCGGGGACCCCGGACAGTGGCGGGGACCCGGCAGCCCTGCCGCAGCAGCGGCCCAGGTTTTCGAATTTGAAATGGAATATGGGGGAGGGTCTGACATGGGGTCACCTGAGGACGGGACAGAAGAGTTTTAAATGGTGGCCAGAGAGGATGCAATGGGGATTCTGGGCCAGGATGCTGGAGGCTCATTATAACGCAAGGGGTGTGCACCTTGCAACCCTTGCGCTAAAACGGCAGCGCTAAAAGCTTTATTCCTCTCGTTTTGAGGTTTACCAGAAGCGCTATAAACTGTCAGTAAAAGCGCAAAATGTGTCTTGTAAGTGTGTTCTGGCAGTGCAATTGTAGCGCTAAAGAAGGGTTTTAGCGCTAAAAAAGCCCCAGTCTAACCATACCCTGAGTGTCAGACTTGCATTCTGTGAGACCCGAGAGAGGTCATTTCAACTGAGAACATTTCGCCAAGACAGTGATTCTACCAATTTCCCATCTTTCTTTTCAGATTTCCTCATCCATATGTTTGTGTGTGTTTTCAGCAGCTTCTCTTTCCCCCTTCTTTTATTTGTTCTCTTTTCTCCTTTTATTTTTGCTCTTTCATTTTCCTTCCCCCTCTTCTCTTAATTTTCAATGCGAACAACAACACACGTTACTCAACTTAGAATTCAGGTATTAGTCTGTCTCTCTTGTTCTTTTCTCCTATCTGCTATGATTTAGGAACAGAGCTGGCTGAAATTTAAAAATGTATTTTTTGGGAAACCAAAACTGTTCATGAATTCAGGTTGAATTCAGTGAATGGTTTTGGCCAAAATAGATATTTGTAAAAGTTGAATTGGTTCATTTCAACCTTTCCAATCAGTAAGGCCCCACCTAAGTCAATGGAGCTACAGATTTACACCAACTGAAGGTCTGGATTTCTAGCTGTTGCAATTGGACTGGAAGCTGACTTTTGCTGCATGATAAAAACAAACAACGGGAAGTGAATCTCAGCCTGTGTCAGTACAATATAAGAACAATACCTAGCTTCCGAATAGCATTTTGATCCATTGATTGCCGTTTTTTGCTAATCCCTTGAGGGATTGCTTAAATCAAGTTTCATTGTATTAAAATGTGACTTTGTCTCAATATGTTACTACTAACCTTCAGCTTTGAACTGGGAGTATTTAAAAATGGATTTGTTTTTCCTTGTGTAAGCAAAGCTAATTTATACTATTGAAAGCCATTGATGGGGGGAGGAATAAATAAAAGGAAACCAATACATAAGCGATAGCTCATGAAAATACCTTACATTATCATAGCGGTGTGGCAAACCTGCCCTTTAAAAACAAGAGAGGGCTCAAACAATGTGGTGATACAAAAACTCAGACAGATGCATAGATGACTAAGAATGGCTATACACATAGAAATCAACATCGCAGCATATCAGACTGATTGGGAAAAGCCTGAACCAGGCATGAAGAGAGACTGCTTGTGTTTCCATGACATAGGGTCATTCACACACTTAGCCACAAAAGGAAGAATTCTACAAACCCAGAAAGTTCAAAAACACAAGAGTTTTTTCCCAGATTCTTCTCTTCTGATGCTTCAGTCTCTTTCCCTTCAAATGGGGCAAAAGAAAAAAGATACTTTTAAGTTTCACCGGCTCACTTAATAAACTAAGCCATAATTGTTAGAAAAATAAAGCCTTCGATGTAATGTAAACCTTCTGAAGTAAGTAGAGAAGGTGCCATGGAGGCTTCCCTGCAGTTATAAATTGGGAAGCATTCTCGATCTTCAAGACAACGTAGAAGAAGAATGATGTTTATTTGCAACCAGTCCCCACAAGTTTATAGTGCAGGTTATGGAATTACCCCTGGATTCCTGTTCTCCTTTATGATAATCCTTATCTGTCTCATTTTACATCGAAACTCACTTCATCTCTTGGTTTATTTCTGTGATTAATTGACATCAGAAACTCCTGTTTAATAAGGCTAGCAAAAAATTCATCAGAGTTGGGAATGTGTGATTGTTTCCTTTTAAACTTGCATTTACTGTATCTTTGCTTTGGGAGTTTTGTTTTTGTCTTTTTACTTACAGATTGCAATGGATGATGATAAAAAACAAAGGACTTTATTCCAATTAACCTCTTTCTCCAAACCCCTAGAAAATTCATCCAAATGGTCTATTTTCTGCCACAGTCTGCAAGACCATTTTGCTAGCTCGTGGGATGACAAAATAATCCAAATCCTCCAAATGCAAACATTAATGTTTGCACATATCTATCAGAATTCACATATGGCCCAACCGGTGACAGATCACAGAAAAAAATGTGAAGTAGGACCAAAAGTGATAAGTGGGGGTAGAGGTCTAGCCAAAGTCAAGTACTGGGGAGTTTCAGCTGTAGAGAGCTGATGCTTTGAATTATATTATAATCAAATGATTGATTATAACATAAATGGGTTTGGGAGTTACAAGGAATTGCAACAATGGCTTGGATAAATATGGTGAAATTTGCTTGAAGAGAATTTTTATTTATTGCACATCCATTAGGTTGGACAGAAAGGACAACATGTGCTTATAAGGTTAATGATAAATCCATCTGAAGACTAAACTGGTCCGCTGATTTATAAGAAAGGCATTCTGAGGTTGGACTTTTCTTCAAAGGGAAAGAATGGGTGTAATACGGTTGGAGAGACAATTTTTATTTGTTTTCAGATGGGGGTTTGAAGTCACCTTTGCTCCTGAGCTAAAATGTTTAGGATTTTGAGTCTTATGTTGCCTTGCCTATTTTAAAAGATCATTCACCCATCAAAGTCCTTGAAGCAAGTTTCTGCAAGTGAAATTTCTCATATAAAGAATAGCACGAGGAGGTGCAGATTGGCCTAATCCTGTAGAAAAAGTAGGAAATAATATAACTCTAGTGCGAAAACTACAGCAATCTCAGTGTGAACCTAGCAGAAATTTCAGGGCTAACTGAAGATCAGATCCCTGGGAAATTGTTTAGTTTGTGGATTCAGAATTTTGAAATGAAATGGAAAATGCAGGAAAAAAAAGAGGTGGGGAATCTACAAGACTGACTGGAATTTACCAGACCTCAATACTGTTTTTATAAACGGTTTAAAATAAATAGCTGGGTGCCTTGCACCGAGAAGGGATTTCTACTGAGTCATAAAACAAGATGGGAAAATGTGTAATAAAAGTAATATATTTGCATTCCCGCCTACATATCTTTTGTTTGGGGATCTCAGTGCACTTTACAAACATCAATGTCATGCCATTGGTTTTCAAATGAAGCTTCCCAAAAAAAAAACCAATGGGGGGAATTCTGCTACCACCTGCCTCCCACCAAACAGTGGTACAATATGGCCATAATTAAGTAAGCCACCAATGGAGGAAGTTGTTTTATTTATCCCTGGAGCTTCACCAGCAGCTTGTCTGAGAGAACAAAGCCTGATGGGACTGAAGAACAGGTATGTTAATTAGTGTTTTGGAAACAGATGACACGGTATACGTTTTCACAAAATCTCCTATAAAATGTGTCCTTCTGAGACATCCCTGTTTTCTTACCAGAATCAGGTTTTGAGGTAAAAATTAAAATGTGGTATTTATTTGCAAGCTAATGGAAGAGAAAAGACTGAACTGACTCTATTATCCCTATATTTTCCATATGTTGAAGGTGTTATTAACAAAAGACTTAAGGATAGCAATCAGTTTTATCAAAAAGAAGGTTGAGAGGTGACTTAATTACAAGGGGAGCAAAGGGCTCTTTAACCTAGCTGGAAAGGCATAACAGGAACCAATGGCTGGATCTTAACGCTAGACAAATTCAAATTAAAAATAAAGTACAAATATTTAACAGAGTTTGATTGACCATTGGAATAAAGTACCATGGGAAGTGGTAGGTTCTGCATCTCTGGATGTCTTCAGATCAAGGCTGGATGTCTGTCTGGAAAATATGCTTTAACCAAACAAAAGTTGTTAGGCTCAATATGGAGGTAACTGGATGAAATGTGATATACACCAAGTCAGACTATATGATTTAATAGTCTCCTATAGCCTTAAAATGTATGAATCTATGAAGGAGATCTTTTTATTCTGGAAATATATTTATTTTGTGATCGTGAAAGGATTAGCTCTTGCAAGTGGAGCTGCAGAACCCTGCTCCCACTTAGGGCCCCATTGACTTTGCTGGACATCAGCGTGGAGGCAAGGGCCCACACTAATGGCATGACCAAAGCCTTCAAGATACAGTCCCTGCTCCACAATGTTTTCAGACTGATCAAGCAACTCACAAAAGATGGGGGATAGGGAAGCTAAAAACCTGCAGTTATTTGAAAGCCTTGAGTCTAGTTCAGCGGTTCTCAAACTTTGTGAGACCGCGCCCCCTTTTCTTGATCCGTCGGCGCGGCGCGACCCCTCCAGTCACACCGCGGGTGGGCTGCCGGCTGCACTCCGGCCCCAGTCCCCACAGCGGGCGGGCTGTCGGCTGCGCCCCAGCCCCAGTCCCCGCTGCGAGTTGTGGCGACAGGAGCTCGTGACCCCCCGGGGAGCGCTCAGCGACCCCCCGGGGGGTCGCGACCCCCAGTTTGAGAAACCCTGGTCTAGTTTGTGCTTATTGAAAGTCTAAGTGGGAAATAAGCACCTGTTTGGCACGCTACCCCAAAGCTTCGCCAACCTAGAAATAGCTATTAACTCCCAAATTAACAGCCACATGTAATTGTCACCATTGGATCCTCTTGGGGGAGACACTAGATTTGGAGCAGGATGCTCTGGATGGTCACTGAGAGCTTTTCCACCTACAACTTCTATTTTAAATTAATTCTAGATCTGAACTATCATGAAGTTCAGGGGTGTTGGGATTCGTGGAGCTGGTTCAGGCTCATCCTTTACTATAAAGTACTATACTGGAGTCTAATCCCTCTTCTGTCGCCTTCCATTGTTTATAAAATCATTGAGAACCTGACGGAGGGTCAAGTTCTCTCCTAATTTGCACTCTGGGCAGTCTCGTTCATTGACTTTGATGGCATTACACTGGTGTAGGTCAAGCCAGGATTTGACCTTTAAACTGGAAGTAATAGTAGGTTTCTCAGCTAGCTGAATGACAGACTAGAAGTCTTGATGTGAAATTTGACACAGTTTTCGGCCCCTGTCCCAGACATCTGTTTTGAGGGGGTAACTGTTGTGAGTTTATTTGAACTCAGTACAGGGCTCTGTTTATATTTCATTGATGGATTGAAAATAACCTCTTGTTAAGGTAGTGACAGCTGATACCTGAAGATTGAGCTCAAGTCATTCACAAGAGCCAAAGAAATACACTGAGGGTTATGGAGGTCGAGACCCTTGTTTAGATCAAAGCACATGTTGGACATTGTATAAATGCCAACTCTTAAAGTGTTCTTATTCAAGGCTGAAGTCAGGAGTAAAATGATACTATGCCAATAAATCCTTTACTCAGCTCTGCTAACACACTAGCAAAGACATCAACATAGAGCTGGAACAGAGAGGCTTCCAACTTATTTAGATTTAGTGGAACTGATTGACTGAATACAAACCTAAATGCCCTGAAGTGTACAGCATCAATAAGACTATTTCTGGAATACTATGTGCAGTTCTGGTGTCCCCACTTCAAAAAGGATATTGACAAACTGGAGAGGGATCAGAAGAGAGTTACAAGACTGATCTGAGGACTGGAAAAGCTGGCTTGTAGTGAGAGACTAAAGAAGCTCAGTTTATTTTGTTTAAGAGGTGATTTAAAAGTCTACATGGGGAGATTTCTGATACTAAATGGCTCTAGCAGACAAGCATAACAAAATTCTAGTGCTGGAATGTAAAGCTAGACATACAGAATAGAAGTAAGGTGCAAATTTTTAACTGAGGGTTATTAGCTATTGGAACAGATTACCAAAGGCCGTGGTGGATTCTTCATTGCCTACTGTCTTTAATTCAAGTTTGGGTGTCCATTTCTAAAAGAGATGCCCTAGCTCAACCAGAAGTCTTAAAGCAGGAATCACTGGGTAAGGTTTTTTGGCCTGTGGTATGCAGGAAGTTGGCTTAGATAATCATAATGGTCCCTTGTGGCCTTAAAATCTGTGAATCTATGAAGTTTAGTGATGAATGGACCAAGATTTTTGCATCAGACCCATCTTTAATTTGCGAGAGAGAGAGAACACAAACAATTCCATATACAGTATCTATATTGAAGAAAGGGGGGGAAAGTGATCCAGGAAACTACAGGCCTGTTAGTTTGACCTCAGTTGAACACAAAGTCTTCTCCTCCTCTTCAGCCACTTCCAACTGATAAGTCCCAGGTTTAAAGCAAAAATTCTTGTTGTTAGTCTAGAAGGAGGAAATGTGCCTAGACTGAAAAAACAAAACAAAACAAACAAACAAAAAAGGTGGTTCCCAAACTTCCTACTAAGGTAACCTGCCACCTGCATTTTTTTTTAGTGACCCTTTATTACATATATGTACCCTCTGACCCGGCACTGGACCCCTGATCCCGGTTTGGTGCAGAGGGAAGGCCTCGGGAGGAGAGGTAGGAGAGCAAACCTGTCCCATGTTCACACCGCAATGGCCTGGGCTCCTTGTTTCGAGCATTGTGACCTGGTGCATGGGGTGGCAGCGCTCCTTGGGTTTGGCCTGGCCGCCCCTGTCACGACGAAGGGGCAGCCGGGCCAAACCTGAATGGTACTGTGATCCCTGTGCACCGGATTGCAATGCCCCAGAGTGACAGGAGCTGATGCTGTGGGGGGAATGAGGGGTGGGCTTGCTCTCCAAACTCTTTCCCTCTCTTCCCCCCACCTCCTGGGGCCTCCCCATGCATTGAGCCCGGAGAAGCATATGTTCACCTCGCCCAGGATTGGGTTAATTTGGCTATGACAACCCATCTGGAATGTTTCTATGACCCACTGGTGGGTCAGGACCCACCATTTGAGAAACACTGCTGTAAATTCTTTGGGGCAGGGACTTTTTCTCACTGTGCATGTACAGCACCTAACACAATGGGGTCTTGATCTTGACCGTGGCTTCTAGGCACTACATAATGAATAATAAATGCCTTCTGGAGCGCCTGAGGTGCAGAGGATATCAGGGAAGCTGATCAGGGTTTGAGATTATTGTAGCTGTCGGAACAGAGTGGAAGGGAAGAAATGACGAGATTTGGATCCAGCTGGATGCAAAGGCAGAATGAGATGGAGAAGTCATGGATGCCCCTCAAACTTCAAGCTGGGACGGTGGTAGGACAGTGTAAACTAGAGAGGGTGCAGCAGAGAGAGTGTGTAGGAAAGATACTTAATACTGAATTGAAATCTACCCTGTAGACAAAATACATCCCAGCCTTGCTAAGTGAAACAGCATATAGGATCCATTAGGCAATGGTTTGAGCACGTGCCATGAATAATTTTTCATTTCCACAGGTCATGTGATGTTAAAGCCATTTGCTGGCCAGATATTAGCTGCACTCCGTGCTCATAGCAGTCCTGTGCACCCTGTATGTGGTTGTGGAGTCTTTCTTGCTAGGCTAAGCAGAACAGCCCAAACAGCCCTGCCTGTTATCCCTTCCCCTGCCCTGATGTGTTCTCAGCTGGAAGTGATGCTGCATCTTTCTGAATGACTGCGTGCAACCCCGACAGAATCACACAGGCTCTTGCAGCGCGGAGGTGACACTCGGGGACAACTCATAAACTTTCTTTGTTCTGTGCAGCCCTCAGGCACGAGCTATAGCATCTAGGGCTTAGCTCTTCCCTGGCATAAAGCCACTGGAGACAAGGGAGTTAGGCCAGGGGAGGGAATTTGGCTACTAATATATGTCATCCCATTGTTCCTCCTCAGAAAGATAAACTCTGGTGGTAGTTTTCTCTCCCACCCATTTACTCCCTTCTTTAATAAAACTTGTTACTGTGATGCCTTTTTTTTCTCTTCCAGTCAGCAGGTTTTCTGGCTGGTTAATGAGGGGAAAATAACCCCCTCCTTTATGTCAGGGGCCAAGTTTGGATTGGAGCTTGGTTTAGTTTTTCGTGTCATTTCCTGTTGCTGTCCTCTGAATGGGAACACGATCTCTCTCTCTCTCTCTCTCTCTCTCTCTCTCTCTCTCTCTCTCTCTCTCTCTCTCTCTCTCTCTCTCTCTCTCTCACACACACACATACATACATACATACATACATACTGGGCTCACTCCTCTTGAAAGGATGTGAGGAGGCAAAGACAACACACCTCATGCTCTCTCCTGTCACGCTGCATTCCAGCCTTCTGCTCTTCTGCTGGGCTCAGCTTTCTGCCTGCTACCGGGAAAGAAGACGACGTGGAAGGTAAAATAACTCTTCTTTACAACAGAGCTCGGTACTTCATAATTCTCAGGCGTGGGTGAAAGTTGGTTGTGAATTTTGGAGTCAAGATCTAAAGCCTTGGTGACTTTTTTAAAAACTCTCCCCAGTGGTAATTGCAAAGAGATAGCAGCAGGGGTCTACTAAAAAGGCAAGTTTAGAGGGCTGCAGTAATGATATAGGGCTGTTGTTTGCTCAGGTAGGATTGCCAGGGAAATGCAGGGGTAAGCCTCCTTGCTGGGAGAGGAGTGCTCGGGAAGACGCAACTGCTGAATCCAAACACTGTGTGTGTTTCAGTCCCTTCCCAATAAGCATTTTCTGTACAATCTTGCCGTTTGCAGGAGAGCTGGAAAAAGCTGACTGTGGAATCTCAGAAATGAAGGAACCGTGTGTAGGTCTCTGAGGTCCACATGATAGAAGAGGGAAGTATTTAAGAGGACTGTTATTTATGTAGTTCTGCAAACACGGATGGCTTGATATGTTGCCTGATGGAAGAAAATAGCAGTTATGGAAAAAACAGCTTGGGGCAGGACAGAAGCCGTGAATGTCTGGGGGGAAGGGGGAAGAAATAAACGCTGTGTGTACAGCATTCTTCACCTAGATCTTTGTCTTTTAGCTGCAGCATAGGATTTCCCCTGGCAGAAGATTTTCCATAATACTTGCTTACTCTAATGTTCAGGGGTGGGGGGTGGAAGGATGCAACCATGATGGTTGTTATAAAAGTCACTCCATTTAACTAGAAGGAACATCCCAATCTCCAGAATTTTCATCCTATTCACTATAAAATTGTGCAAAAATCACTCTGCCTCGGTAAGTCCAATTGGCAACAGCTGATATTTTCCTTGTTTGCTCATAAAATGCACATTTATTTTCTTTAAAAAAAGGGGTACAAATGTTTTCCTTTTAAAGCTGAGCGAAAGTAATGTTATGCGCTAGTTAAGCCAGTCCTGGCTCTCCCTTCCCACAGCTTCTTGGACAAGCAGCCTTTTAAAAAACTGGCATATCACTTCTGGAGCATATGCTGGAGCCAGTCCATGGGGCTGTCAGAGTTCAAATGCTTTCTTGAGGTAACCAACACAGGATAGTAAATTTCAACGTGTCCCTAAGTCTGGGGGGAAAATAGCTTGCAAAGCAGTTTACATCAACAGATAAAGTACATGCTCAAGAACCCCTATGTTCTTCACAGAGAGGATTAATCATTACCACCTCCAGCTATTCAGAAGAATATAATAAGAGCAATGACATATAAATTTTTTTTTTACCAACCATTAATTAGACGTAGGAATGAGAGCAGAGATCTGGCCTCAGGAAAAATCATCCTAATTATTTGTGCATACACCAGGGGTTTACACAGAAGCATTGGTCAAGACATGTTACTCCCTCACTTCACTTTCATTTTACAGTTCCCTCTCTCCTCCAAGAGTTTGATTACTGCTGGAAGGTGCCATAAGAATTGTTGTTGTGCCACAGATTGGGCACCTCATACACAATAGCACTGCTGGCCTGACATTCCTAATTTCTGACCTAGCTGAATCACGGATATTTCAGTCTCCTTGCCAATCCTCAGCTTTTCTTTCCAGGCTGCCATCCACGGTGGTGGAGGTTGCGGCTGAGAACTGGCGGGGGGCCTATCAAGTCACTTCACATAGACCAGCCAGGAGCCGTTAATTACTTTCATTAACTAGCAACCTAGGCTGGAGTCAAGGTGAACGTTCAGGCTCCCAGGATCAGTCTCTTGGGTCACCTGGTTCCGTGCTTCGGATGGGATTTGTGGGGAGGTTAATTTTAAAAACCAAATAGGACAGTGAAAATTCTTTTGATTCATTCCCCTCTCTCTCCTTCCTCTGATGCTCCTTCACTCCGAGTATTGCATTGGTTACTCCCATTTGCTGACTGGCTTTCACAGGGTCCACTCCCGCCTCTCAATACAAGTGATGGAACAAATGACATATGAGCCAACATAGCAGAGGGCAGGAGAGAACCCCTAGTCTCACTCACTCCTATAACTAGGGGGGGGGGGGAGAGAGTACTTACCTAGGGCTGTATTTTGCATTCCATATCATGGGATGCAATCGGCCTACAGGTCCATATTTCCACAAGGGCTCCGAACTTGGGAATCTTGGCCAGATTTTCAAAAACCATATTGTATGCTGGATTGTTTTTACAAAATCTTCCTCTATATATCAGAGTGGGAGCTCTTTGGGCTGAGCACTTCTACTCCTAAATGGGAGCTGAGGTCTTCTTTCATTGTGGGTGTTGACTACTTGAAAATCTGTCTCCAAGTGCTTTGAAAACTTGGTCTACAATTACATGCCGGGAGCTTGATTCATGTAAGGCTAATATAATTTGACCATTAAATATTAGAGATCTGAATCTGATCTCACTCCAGGTTTGCTCTCCATTGACTTGCATGAGTTTACTCCGGATTCACACCAGTCAAGGCCAGATCAGAGCAGGCTCTATGTTTCTAGCTTAGGCTGTGACCTGCACACAGGAAGAAAAGACAGAAAAGAAACCTGCTGAAGATGAGAGTATGATGGGAATGAGGTGGTTCTGCGCATCGCCAGCACATTTCTGCTGTTTCATTGACCTTCTTGAGCAGGGGGTTGGACTAGATGACCTCCTGAGGTCCCTTCCAACCTTGATATTCTATGATTTTATGATTCTCTGATAGTGGCACCTCCGTCTACATAAAATGACCTAGATCAGCTATTCCATCCCCCTGCCAATGCACGAGTATTCCCAACAGCACATTTTTTCAGGCTTCATTTAGTCTGTGCTTAATGAGCAAAGGGGTGAGGCTTCAAATTCTGCCACTTACCTGATGTCTGTCTGGAAATATTTCCTGTTATGCAACCTCAGTGCTCTGTTTCAGTTTAATCTCATTGCTCCAAGTAACATCCCCTGAGCACCACCCTAAATAATTCCTCCCCCCAGGGCCAGTTCAGAGTGGCTGGGAAACCTGTGTTGTAGGAGGCCTCCGCTTGGAAGGGCCTCCACAAGAAAGCAGAGTTCTGCGTGTGTGCTTCATCCAGACCGGCTGTGATAAATGAAGGCGGGGGGAGGAGGGTCCCAACTCCACCCCTTTCCTGCCCCCATTCCAACCCCTTCCCCAAATCCCCAGCCCCGCTTCCTCCCCAGGGCGCACCGCATCTCTCTTCCATCCCCCTCTCTCCCAGGCTTGCCTTTTGCGCAGCAAGTCTGGGAGATAGGGGGGAGAAGCAGAGGGGCAGCGCACTCAGGAGAGGAGGCGGAATGGAGGTGGGGGTGGGCTGGGGCGGTGAGGGTTGTAGCCAGTAACTGGGGGCGGGCACAGAGAAACCACTCCCCGCCCCAGCTTGCCTCTGCCTCCTCCCTCGAGCGCACCGCTACTGCACCGTTTCTCCCCTGCCCCCCAGGCTTGTATGAAACAGCCGATTTGCAGCAAGCCTGGGAGGGGGGAGAACCGGATCAGCGGCGGCATGCTCACAGGGGATGGGACAGAGTGGAGGTGAGCTGGGGGACAGAGCTGAGGTGAGCTGGGGCGGGGAGCTGCCGCTGGGTGCGCTGTACCCGCCAATTTTTCTCCATGGGTGCTCCAGCCCCAGAGCACCCACAGAGTTGGTGTCTATGGCTCATGGATCCCTCTGTGCTGACCCCAGGTGCTTTTGTTTTGCTTGTAACCTTTAAGCTGGACCTCAAAAATACTATTCTTGATGCTTAATCATTGTAGTTGCTCTTTTTAAATCTAGCAATAGCCTAAGTTCCCAGAGGTATTTTCTTCCTTTTGTTTTTTTAATAAAATTTACCTTTTTTTAAAGAACAGGATTGGATTTTTGTGTGCATCTTGTTTAATTAGCTGGTGGCAACAGCTGATTTCCTTTGTTTTTCTTTCTCAGCTCTTCTCCGGAGGGGTGTGTGTGTGTGAAAGGGCTTGAGGGTACCCCACAGGAAGGAATTCCCAAGGGTGTCTTCCTGGATTCTCAAAGGGGTTTTGTACTTGGGTGGTGGCAGCATCTACCCATCCCAGGTCAGAGAGAAGCTGTAACCTTGGAAGTTTAATACAATCCTGGAGTGGCCAGTATTAATTTTTTACAATCCTTGTGGGCCCCCACCTTCTGCACTTGAAGTGCCAGAGTGGGGAATCAGCTGTGACAGCAGAGGTTCTCAAACTGAGGGTTGGGACCCCAAAGTGGGCTGCGACCCTGTTTTAATCATGTTGCCAGGGCTGGCTTAGATTTGCTGAGGCCTGGGGCCCAAGCCCAAACCCCATTGACTGGGACCCAAACCCGAGGGCTTCATCCCAGCGTTGTGTGGTCCAAGTTACAAGCCCCCTACCTGGGGCTGAAGCCCCTGGACTCCTGCTTTGAGCCCCCCCACCCAGAGTGGTGGGGTTAATCTTTGGCCCCCTAACCTAGGGCGGCAGTTCTTGGGTGGGCTCAGGCTTCAGTCCTCATTCGTGGGGTCGTGTAGTAATTTTTATCAGAAAGGGGTCCCAGTGCAATGACGTTTGAGACCCCCTGGTCAAGACGGTACAATGGTGAGTTAATTAGCTGTGCTTTGTGATGATGACAAGGCCCTGACTGCTCCTGGGCTGGACCCTTTGGAGCTTCCCAGAGGCCTTGTGAAGACCACCTAGTGAGACACGACAGCAGGGGACTGGTGATAGTTGATGTCCTCTGTGTGTGTGTGTGTGTGTGTGTGTTCAGGGGTGGGGCGGGAGTTGATCTTTCCTCTTGAACTACCTTCTGCCTCAGAAACCCCACTTAGTTGCTGCTGCTGCCCTTGCTGCCCTTGATGGAGGCTCCTCCAAGAACTCTTAACCTCTGCCTGGATGCTGCTACCAGCGTGTTGCCTGCTTCCTGCCCCTGACTCTGCATTCCCTCTCAATTGGAATGGTATCCCTGGGCTTGGGGGGGGGGGGGGGGGGATTGAACAACTCCCTGGGGGAGGGTTCCCCAATCAAAAGGGTCTGCAGGGCACCTTGAATGTACTTGATCTGGCCCTGGGGTCTATACCTGTCACGAGTTTGTACTCTTATCTCTGTCTTATAACTGTTACAGCGACATGGGGGGGGGGGAGTAATGTGCACCTTTGTTGGTGCGTTGCACTGAGGACAATGATGAAGTGTGAGTCTGAAGGGTTGTCTTTGGCAATTTTTCTGTGGCCCTGCTTATTTGGACAGGATAAGTAATAATACCACTGCTCTATTTGTTTGGAATAGTAGTTTTCCCCTCTTGTGACAAGGGATCATACCCCCAATTTCAGTTGAATGCTCCCAGGTCTTGTATATACATTAGCAAACTTAATATTGCATGTGAATGATCATGTGACAAGCCTAACATTTTCAATGAGTAGCAAAAATTCTAGCTCTTGGCCAGGAAATGTTTTGTTTTTTACCTTCCTTCCCTGGGCCTGTTTAGCATTAAAACAACACAACATGTTCTGAGGTTGGTTTCAAACTACTTTTGGGTGCTCCCTGGCTGGATACTAGCCGTCTCTCCTGGGCTAGCTGATCCCACTTTATTCATCTGCTTGGCTGGTGTATATCTAAGGCTCCTATCATTATGGTTTCAAAGGATATAGCTATACTGCATTGGAGGTTTGCCCGCAGCACATGTAGACATACCTGAGCTAGCTTTGATCTAGCTAGCTTGAATAACAATAGTAGGGAAACCGTGGCAGTAGGGATTGTGCTGCTTGAGAACATTCTCGGAGTACAGTCCATGCTGCCATGGCTTCACTGCTGTTATTCCAGCTTGCCAAGTCAAAGGTAGGCGGGCTATATAGAGGTTTTTAAGGTCAGGCTTGACAAAGCCCTGGCTGGGATGATTTAGTTGGGGACTGTTCCTGCTTTGAGCAGGGGGTTGGACTAGATGACCTCCTGAGGTCCCTTCCAACCCTGATATTCTATGATTCTATATCTACTCAGGCTACAGTCACACCTCTGCAGTGTAGACAAGCTCTAAGTGCTGAACACATAAGTTAAGGCAGCTTTTATGTTATTGAGAAAAATCTGAGCTCTCAGTCTGTTTTAATCATTTTTTTTCATTCCCCCCCCCACACAATATCATGACTTTTCTGAAGATGGAGCATTCTCGTTGGCTGGGGAGGCTCAGGTTATGGCTCTGGTCATGCGATAGTGTCTGTAGCAGACATAAGGTACACCAAAGAAATCCGGATCAACCTGGTGAGGTCCCTAGTGGTGCACACTTTGAAGAAGGTCCCCATCCACTCCAAAAAAGGATTTTCTTTCAATGTTTTACAGTTAAATGCATGTAGTGCTGATAAGAGGTGCTGGATTGACGAGACTGGAGTCTTCTGGCTGTTCAAGCTTCCCCACAGTGTGCCTCACGTCTGTTTGAGATGGGTCTGCTCGGGGAATGAAAGGGTATTTCAGCCTCCATGCTCAAGACCCTGGATTGGGGCTTTTAAAGAGGCTGCAGTTCTGGTAATGGTTTCTGTGATGTGGTCACTTACTTGCTGGGAAGTGGACCCAGACTACCAGCTAATTTGACCCAGGCCACCAAACAATGGTTTGAGATGGATGATTTCCCCTCATTACTGATCTGAGCTGGAGCTGAACTGGTGAATGCGAGGTGAACTGCGTCTCTTCTATTAGCAATCCCCTCAGTCTCCCTCTCCTTCCCGAGAAGTGTTGTTTTTGGTTAATTCAGAGAAGTCTGGGTCTCTTACCTCCATCCTGTGGGAGGAAGTCTGGGGCTGGAATTGTGTAATAAATGCCAGATTTCTCATTGCGGTCGACAAAGCCAAACTGAGTGGAGTAGGCCCGGCCTATTGCCTTGCCAGTTCTTCCTTTCATGAACCCCACTATCATTCTGATTAACTTCTGTTGGGTCACTGTTCTTCCCCAGTGAGAATAAGCTTGATCTCACAACAGGATTAATAGTCTAAGTGTTAGATATGGGATACCTGGACCTCAGTGATCTGAAGGAGGGAATCCCGTTGTGGTAACTCAGACCTTCATTCTTCTGATGTAAGTTAAACAGAGTTCCTAGCAGTTTATTGTGTGTGGGTCTTTTAGCTGACTCCTTGAAAAGCAAGACCTTCCCTACTCTATGCTGGGCATTATAGAGCCATTGGGCTTTTTAAAATGGGTAGGTTTCCTCCATTACCCTTGGCCAAAGTTTGTTCTTCTTCCCCACCATCCCTTGTACAATGTACTCGCTGTCATCTTCTATCCCAGAAGCTGCTGCTTTTCACTAGTGATTTCTTTGTACCTGTAGTTTGCAAAGTGCTTTAGGATCCTCTGAGGTTTTTTATGGAGTATGAAGAAAGAGCTGGAGATCTGGATTCAGTTCCTGCTCTCTCTCAGATTTCCTGTGTGACCTTGGGAAAGACACTTAAACCCTCTGTGCCTGAGCTCCCAATCTGTAAAATGGGAATAACAACACTCAATTTCTCTCTCTTTAACTGTTTTACCTGCTTAGATTGCAAGCACCTCAGCTTCTCTCTTACACTGTTTTACAGTGCCTAGCACAGTGGAGCCTGATCTTAGGTGGGGCCTCCGGGTGCCACCATAATTCACATTAAAATTACGATGCTTTTATTAATTAAACCTGGAATTTCTCTGCGTGCTCATCATTCATTACACGCTCCAGGGCAGCAGCAATGATACTGGGAGAGATCATGATACCTGTTTCTCCTACTGAATAGTTCCTTGCTTCTTGAGCACTTATAGGGAACATGGAGTCAAATACTACTCACTGTCAGGTTGTCCCACTCTGGTCCAATGAAGCTGCCTTATCAATTAACCTAGAGAATTCCTTATATTTTACCGAACACTCTATTTCTCACATGATAAAGCTCAATATTGGGTTTTGCCTTTTTAAAAAAAACTTGTGCATCCACTTGTTCTAGCTAATGGGTTCAAAGATTTTCTTTTTCACTCTGATATCAAAATCCTTTCCATAGCTGGTACATTGCATAACTGTCACATTTAAATATATGATCTACAGTTCAGTCCTCCCCTCCCCCCCCCCGCCCCAGACATATACACTACATTTGTCCATAGTAAACTGCAGCTTTGATTTTACTACATTAGTGACCATAAAAGACTCAAATTCCTCTGACTCTGGTTTTGTTGTTACTCTTTATTTACTCTGACTAGTGTTTCCCAAAGTGTGGTACATGTTCTGCTGGTGGTACACGAAAGGGTTTCAAGGTGTACGTGGCAGAATTTTTTATTTTACTTTATCATCTTTTTTTATAGCAACAGAAAACAATTCACTAAAATGTAATTTATAAGAATGGTGTGCACTTGAACATTTATTTCTAATAAACATTTAATCCAGAATGAAACCAATTAGGAGTGTGTTATAAAAATGTGGCTCCCCCTCTCATTATCTTCGCTGGAGAAGGGGTACACTGATAAGAAAAATGTCTCAAAAGGGGTACACGAATGTTGTAAGTTTGGGAAACACTGCTCTAGACAATGCTCCAGTTTTGGAAGACTTGGCAGACTCTGAAAGCTGAAATTTCATATTTATTTTGCTTTCCATTCCTTTATAAACTGTTTATAGCTACCAGAGTTACAACCTGATATGATATATTTAATGGGTTTTGAGATGAGGGCTTTACAAAGTGATATAAAGAACTGTAGCAGGTCCAGTGATGAGATTCGTATTTATTATTAATATGTCTAGGTGCTGTTTATACACCTAATAAAGGAGAGGCCTTGCCACAAAAGTCTCCTGAGCTAAATACAGAAGACAGACAAGCAGTGGCAGAAAAGAAGAAGTATTGTCTGTTTTACAGAGGTGGGACTTGAGACAGGGAGAGATTGATTGACTTGTCCAAAAGTTTTTACCTTCCACCAACAGAAGTTGGTCCAATGAGAGAGATTACCTCACCTGCCTTGTCTCAAGTCACACAGGGAGTCTGTAGCAGAGCCAGGAATTAAACCCAAAGCATCTGTGTACTAGGCTAGTGGCTGAACCATAAGCTTGTCCGTTTGTCTTTCTTGCTTTAAAAAAATAGTATTTTCTGTTACTGGGTACATTTTAGAGGCAAGAAAGCTGCTCTCCAGAGGTGACATTATGAAGCCATGAATATAATTCATCACTGGTGGTCTAGCAATACCGAAAATACAGGGATAAATGTTATTAAGACTAGGGAAATCCTGCCCTTCTCCCCTCAGTTAAAAACTGATTTGTATCCAGCAAATTATTTTATCCTTTATCCTGATGCCCTATATTAATCTTGCACTAATCCCACTCCCAAATTCCCCCTCCCCCGACTTGAATGGGAGCTCTAGATATGAAACAGAATCTGTTCCTGACTGTATAGTTTCAATGTAGAATCATGCTATTTAAAACAATAGTAAATATATAGAATGCACTGCTTGGACGTTGTCTGCCAGAGCAGTGGCATCTTTGAAGACCCCCAGCCAGGCAAACCCTCCCGCCATGTTGGCCATCCCTGATGAACTGCTTCAAAATTGCTTCCACTATTTAGAAAGCAACAATAGCAGACTACTGATAATACAGAAGTACTCTATATGTACCATACCTATAGTTAAGTTCATAGCCATCTTCTGATTAGGTCCTGTGTGTCTGCTTGGGTCTATAGTTGATCTTCTCCATTTGGTTGGCTGGCATATCAGCTTGCCAGGCACAGACCATCCCTTGTACCACTAATAAAGTCTTTTAGTTGATATTTGGGAGATGATTACCCGCAGCTCCAGTCATTCTCCCTGGTGTGGGAACTGGATCGGGACTCCTGAGTTCTAATCCAGTGACCTTGGCAAATTGCTTCATCTGTTTATGCCTTGGTCCTCTGAGATATGAAATGAAGATAATGGTACAGCTATATCTCACAGGGGTGTTGTCAGAATTCAATAATGTTGCAAAGCAGTATGTAAACACTCTGCATTATTATTATTATTTATTTGTCATCACTGAATGAAATAAGGAATGGTAAGAATGGAAGCAAGAGGCTGTCAATGTAAGATTTCTCCTCCCTACTCTGTTTTTATTTTCACACAGCATAAAATACTCAGTGACCCAGCACCAAGGTAGCCTGTTGTATAATTTTCCAGAATTGTCCCTTTGAGGCAGGAAAAAGCCAGTTCCATCCAGTTCCCCAGTTTGTCCAGGGCAGAAATGTAATTGTACTGCTGCCTGCCAAACATCACACGGCGAAGAAGAAGAAGGAAGGTCAAAGAATAGCTTGTGAAATGCCGGGGAACAACATGGAATGGACCAAGTGAATGTAGGTGATTCTAGGTATGTTTTGAGAGTATTAGAGACCTTTTTCTCAAACACAAATTTGCTGATTTTCTTGATGTTACACTTGGGATGAACTTGACTCATCCATCATCCTATGTCCTATGGGATTTTAGCTGTAAACATCTCACTAGTTGTTATAAAAGCAGTTGGAGTTAACCGAAAGCACAGTGGGCCTAATTCTCATTTACGCTTTTCCCCCTTTATACCACTCCGACAGTGTAAAGTTGCCTCGAGGGGAATACAAGTGTAAATTATGCTCCTGCCAGAGTGTGTAAAGAGGTCGTAGCTTAAATGAGAACCAGACCCATTAAAGAGATCCCCTGCCATCAGGTGAATACATTTTGCAAGTTTATGGTGGAGGTGATTGCCAATTCTAGTCCTCCTCTATCAATCTGGGTTATAAGGAGAACTGCAGATGTCCAATAAATGCTAGGCTGACAGAGCCAGTTTTAGGTAGGGAGAGGCACACTGACTGATCTGTACCTGGAAATGAACTACCGGCACAGATTGCTCCAGCAGTTCATTTGTGTAGTTGCAAATTGTAGCCTCATGCATAAATGCTAAGAGGGGCTTTCTGAAAATCCAGTTCCTAAAAGCCCTTTAGACAGGGCTTAATTTGTAATGAAAGAGGTGCCGGGGCTCAAGCAATTTTTTTACGTTCACAACTGATGCGGCAAGTCCAGAGGTGCTGGGGCTCTGAACCGCCATGCCTGAGCCTTGGCAAGCCCGGGCACAAATTAAGCACTGCCTTTAGGAGAGTGAGTCAAGGCAGTCTGACTGAGACAGTTCAGATATAGAATAAGTGGGTACGGAGGAACAGTAAGAGGCAACCTTATAGATAAAAAGGAAACTGCTGGCATCCCCCAGTATGTTTTAGAAAGATATGGGTGTAGGCAACGAAATAAAGAAAGCTAGTAGGCTGGAACAACTTTGTATCACCTTAAAGGTCATACAAGGAATAGGTGTAAATGAATTCACTCTCTGGAGCAAATTCACCACTGAGTCTGTTCTAGGGACACAGGGAGTTGGCTTCCTGCATATCCACTCAGGGGCAGTAGGGGGCCATTTGGCCCCAGCACAAATTCAGGCTGCCACAAGAGCGTCCCAATTCATGCCCCTATTGCAATGGCTCTTCTGGCCTACTTTGTGCCCTGGGGCCATGGGGCAGCCATGAACCTGGCCCTTTCTGCGTATTGAACTGATAACAAAGAGGTGTGGTTTGAGCACAACTTTGTTAGCTAAGGAACCCTGAGGTCTAATCGTGATCTAATATACCTTAGGTGAGCCAATTAACCCATCTTTAAAATGGGAGTGCTGATCAAGAGCTGCCTCCCCAAAGAATCAGTAGTTACAGCTTGTAATGTGCTTAGCATATCACAAGTGCTATCTGACTGCTCAGTATTAATAATAAGAGAGAATGGAGAGATCTGCATGAATGTGTCTTGTGTAAGTTGCTTGAGGAAAGACGTGCTGTCCATGTAAGAGGCCTCACAGCATGCAACTTCTGAAAGCACAGAAACAAAAGGATAACTGGAGGTTTTGTTGACCCTGGATGAAGAAGAAGAAGATTCCTAGCCATGTCTCAGAACAAAACTTCAATTTCATGAATGTTTGTTCTTGTGTTTAATGAATGTGCATGTTTGGCGGGCACTGATTCTCCATACTCACATTGTGGGATTTCCCTTTGTTTTATTCTAAATTTGAATCTATTTTACTTCTGGGAAATTACAAGAATAGGAATTGCAAGAGTCAGACACAAAGCAGGCAGTTGCTGTACAAAATTTTCTCACAGTACCCATTTCCTGATTTGCAAGATTGGAGCCTACTTTTGAGCACAATTTGAGCACAAGCTGTATCAGAAATGCTTGGCTGGAACATCATGACATTGTCATTGTCTGATACCAAGTAGCCCATTTGCCTTCTGAAACCCTTCCTGGGCCCTTTTGGTCCCACCGTAGGTCCATCTCCTCACCTCTGTGCTATGTAACGAGAGATTTTATAGCCCTTAGCAGCAGCTCATCCTCAAAAGTTCTAATGATTTATGTTTTTTAGATGTATGTTACATTTTTATAGCACAAATGGTGGCGAAGTGAATGAAGTTATCCCAAAAGAATTAAAATGGCTTCCTTGGCAGGAAAACAGAGGGAAACCGGCCTGTTGCCTCTGCTCCTGTGCTGACTCTAGATCTAGAGGGAGATCAAAGTTACTGCGTGAAAATGTTTGATTATATTCTCTTTACTACTGGTTAAAGTTTACAAACTTCCCAACCTCTGCCATTGATTTGAAATGGTTTCTTGGCACTAGTGATTTGTGGTTTGAAAAGCTCTGCAGAGTCGCGATAATTTAAGTTAAAATCTGACACAAATGAATGTTCCCTGCCTTCTCTCCAATCACTTCTCTCCCCGCACTCCAGCCGATCCCCTCCACATGGGGAATCTCACATTGGACCTCCCCTGTCCATTAAACTCAGAGAAGGAAGAGGCCAGTTCTGGACGGACAGGGCTGCAGAATCTTTGCAGCCAGACGGAGCAGATGTCACAATCTGAGGAAATGGTACTTTTCAAATTTTCACTGAAAAATTAACTCTGTGGCCGACTCAGCTAAATCAATTTCCCCATAAAGGAAAGCCGCTTTCACCTATATTCTGTGCCACATCATGCCATTAAGGCAGAGCCCTGGGTAGTAGGCAGTGGGAGATGTACTTCTCAAGGGGAGTGAGGGGGAAGGCCAGGAGCAAGAGTGTCTTGGGGAAGTCCAGTGCTTCCCAGTTCTCCCCGATGTACCAAAGGAGTGCAGCCACACTAGCATCCCTTAGAACGGTGCCGCTACCTCTTAGGCTGCCAGCGGGGTTAGATGTTGCAGAGAGAGGCAGAGCCATGGTCCCACGCTCCTCACTCTTATGATTCTTTTGAGGTGTCTGGCAGTCAAGGGGACACTAGCAAGAAGCAGTCCTTCTTCGAGTGCAGTCCCTGTGGGTGCTCCACTCTAGGTGTCGGTGCGTCCTGGCGCCGTTGATCAGAGATTTTCAATAGCCATGCCTGGTCGGGACGCAGGGGCTCAGATGGTATCTCCCGTCTCACTGGAATCTTCCTGAGCTCTTGCGTCCCGCACCCTCCTCAGTTCCTTCTCAACCGTCCTCGGCTGAAGACGGAATTCAGGGCAGTGCTGCCCCTCTTCCCTGGTCTCTGTAGATAAATTTAACATAGAATAGAAATCGTTGTTAGTTCCATCCTATTTGTTTTTCCTTCCTTTAGTGTAGTTACTCAGTTATTTAAATAAAACGAAAAACACCCCACACTTTTTGACTTCAGGGCTTGTCTCCTGCTGAGACACTCCCCCCCCCCCCCCTGTCATTTTTCACTTCTCAGGAGATCACAGAGATTGGAAACGTGGCTGGCCCCTACTTGGGGGTGACAAGGCTGGGCTGGGATAGTCCTGCTTTGCACCTACACAATGGCAGTCTGGCCTTAGCTAGCACAATGGCTTGTGGTAGTTTCGCTTCTGTTCTTTCCTTCAGGTGTTTATTAATAGGATCAACATTGTGCTGTCCTTCTTGGAAAAGTTTACTGTTCCCCAAAGCATTTGTCCTTAAGATCATATCAGTCTGATTGCCATCTAGGCAGGTAGACCAACTGGGCTAAGTCTCGAAGAGCCCTCGAAGAGTCTGAAGAGCCCTCACTGTTAAGCAGTGCCAATGAGCTATGGTCATTTTCCCCCTCACAGCTGAGGGAAAAAGTAGTTTTGCAAAGAGTGGCGCAAACTGCCAATGTCAGCAATGAGCGCAAGTGATGTAAATAAACTCAGAGAGAGAGAAAGCTGCATAAATTCCAGCAGCGGAGAATCGAAGGGCAGAGAGCTGCACACTAGCTTGCTTTTTGTGGGATGGGGGTGGTTAGAAAGCAGGGGAGGGGGGAGGTTTGGTGATGGAATTAGGTTGATTTATCTTTCCCAGGGTTACCAACGCAGATCCCAATGCACTGGGAGGTGTTTCTCCTGGCCCATAAATAATCCTGTTTGTAATAAGATATTCCCTGCATTGGTTCCATATTTTCCCCCATCCGTCCTCATGTTAACCTCTCAAATGCCAAGTCATCAATATGCATGTGTAAGGCTTGTGTGCTCTATGGAGATTTTGCAACATCCATTCAGCTTAACCCGTGTTATCAGTCATGCAAGCCATAATGTAGGTGGGCCATCAGTTACCACCACCCTTTTGAGCACGGTGGGGCAGATCCTTTGTTAATGAAGCTATGACAATTTATACCAGCTGAGGAGCTGCTGCCTTAGACTTGATTTATCACCACTGATGTCCATGGGGCTTTGCCCCCGCGTTTACTGGTTGTCATGTAGGCCTGCTCAGACCAGTCTAATCTTTACCATGTGTAACACACCAGTAGCAGACAGAGTCCCTCTACACCAGGGCTCCCAGCATTGCAAACACTAGGGGAGGGTAATCAGTACAAGCAACAAAGAGAAATGTTAGAAACACCCCCCCCCCCCCCAGCATAGACAAGACTGTGGACACCTCAGTAAAGCTGTTGTTTTCAAGGTGGTCTCAAGGCAGCACCCACACGTCTGAATGAATGATCAGTGTCAGGACATATGTTGTATAACCAGCGGGGACGGGGTGCTTTGAACTCTGCCAAGTTGATCTGCTGTGCTGCTGAATTCCACGCCGTTGGTGGACAGGACACAGTCTCAGGGTAAAGTGTTATGCAGCATTTTATTTAATCCTAGCTAATTCTGGGCAAGGCCCTGCAGGAAAATTGGCAGTTGGGACTGTGTGAGGCAACTTCTGTCTTCCCAGTTCAAACCAGGACAGCTTTGTCTCAATTCCTGTTCCCTTGCAGGGCAGAATAATTACTTGATGGGTAAAAGAAAGGTCCCACCAATTAAAAAGGAGGAGCGTGAGTTGCCATGGGATGAATTATCCTCTGTTTAGGACCCATCTTCTCACTTGCAGTTTCCCTTGCAGGTTGGCTCCATAGTGGTTAAACCTGCTCCTACTGGATATAGTAGGTATAAATAACAGATGTAATAGTGTGGCAGGAGTACACCGCCGGGCACCCTGATCATGCATGTCTCCCCATGTGGGAGAGAAGTCTCCAACTCTGGTGCCCACAATAGCAGGCCTCCAGCCCGCCAGCTAATTGTCCCTTCGGTCTCATCTCCAAAACTGTCTCTTACCCCTGTGTCAGTCGCTCCTGTGGTCTAACTCCTCCTCCCCAGTAGCAGCTCCAGGCAGCAGGCCCATCTCCCCACAACTCTGCAAGAACAGCTCTCTTTACGTGACAGGCAGAGCTCCATCCTGCTTCCTGGCCTGCCAGCCCTCAGTTGAACCAGGCTTTCTTCTCTTGTTCCCTCTCCAGGCTTGGCATTGACTGCAGGTATAGCAGGGTGGGGTTAGTTGGGCCCATAGACTCTCCTTCACCCCTTCTCTGATGGTGTGGGGCCTCTCTGCCCCATTACAACAGACTACAGGAAAACCTGTCTGAGAGATTACCCTACCAAGCAATCTCCTAGCCCTTGAAACCACTCCTAAGAATACCTGAACATAATGGAACTAATTGCCTCTTGCCCTCCCTCAGACAGATTTTTGCATAGAGAGTGCAAATGACTTCTCTGATTTTGTCATGTTTACATGCACTTTGCAGTGGTATAAATGACCACTCAAGGTACAGGGCCACCGAATACAATTCTTTTCCACTTCTAGCAACTGATATTTGTTGGTCCTTTAGTTTAAGAGGTCATTTAAGGTAAGTTTTCCCTGTAATTCAAATACAAGTGGTCTCTGAGATATTGGTGGTTGGGATTGTGTAGGGAACCCACTCTACAAAAACTTCGGCCTCCTAAACTTGGTTACTAGCCATATTTGTCACATTAAACCCAATACCACTATCTGGCCCAGAAAGTGGGTGGAAGGGGGTCGAAAGCAAAACACTACTGCTACTGAAGAATTAATGGATGAGAAAAAATTGAAGTGCAGAAAAAAAAAGTTCTGTGAAAAAGCTGTTGTTTAGTTTTACATTATTTTAAAAAGAAAGACAACTGCCATTTTCAGCTCAATCTCCAGTTTGAGTGGGTGAATGGATTTGCCATTTGAAAGAAAGTCTAAGCCTCTTTTGCAAAATTGCTTGAAGACCTATTTAGAGATGTGTCTGAGTGGCAAAGTTCACTTCACCCAAAGTTGCAGGGCACTCAAGTCCAGCAATTTGATTCAGCCTTTGAGAAATAGTGGTGAGACCCACAGTTCAGTATCTGGGGCTCTGGCAGGCAGCAGAGGTTCAGATGTAAGCATTTGCTTCGGTCCTCCTCTCCATAACGAATTCAGTGTCTATATGGTCATCTGGAAGTGATGCCATTAATGCTGACACAGTGATCCCTCTGTCTCTCTGGCAAGCCACATAAGTCTTCCATCTGGGTATGATGCAATTTCCTTTGTCTCTTTGTTAGATTAAACAGGCTGCCCCGCTGCTCCCTCTTCCTTGAAGACTATTTATTGCTTCTGGAATTAATAATTTTTAGTATTTGAAGGTTTCCTGCAGATGGATCAAGAGAAAATAGAACATTGCAATCATAGGGTAATTAAATCAAGTGTATACTTTAAAAAACTACCCGCTGCCCCCTTCCTATTGTGTATGGATCTATTCTCGATTGCATACCAGGGTTATCATTTCAAAGTCAACTTTGGCCAATAGGGTTCATACCGTTTCTTTACTAAATGTACTGAGAAAACTGTTTCAGAGTGGTAGCCGTGTTAGTCTGTCTCAGCATAAAGAATTAGGAGTACTTGTGGCACTTTAGAGACTAACAGATTCATTTGGGCATAAGCTAGAACCCATTTCATCCGATGCATAGAGTGGAACATACAGTAGGAAGATTGATATAGATATAGATAGATATAGAAATATATACAGAGAACATGGAAAGATGGGGGATGCCGTACCAACTCTAAGAGACTAATCAGTTAAGGTGAGCTATTATCAGCAAGAGAAAAAAACACTTTTGTAGTGATAATCAGGATGGCCCATGTCAAACAGTTGACAAGAAGGTGTGAGTACCAGTAGGGGAATACTTAGCATGGGGAAATAGATTGCAGTTTGTGTAATGATCCAGCTACTCCCAGTCTTTATTCAAGCCTAATTTAATGGTATCCAGTTCGCAAATGAATTCCAAACCTTGTTAACTGTTTGAAATGGGCCATCCTGATTATCACTACAAAAGTTTTTTTCTCCAGCTAATAATAGCCCATCTTAATTGATTAGCATCTTAGAGTTGGTATGGCAACCTCCACCTTTTCATGTTCTATCTATCTATCTATCTATCTATCTATCTATCTATCTATCTATCTATCTATCTATCTATCTATCTATCTATCTATCTATCTATCTATCTATCTATCTATCTATCTATCTATCTATCTATCTACTTACTGTATGCTCCACTCAATACGTCTGATGAGGTGGGTTCTAGCCCATTAAACCTTACGCCCAAACAAATTTGTTAGTCTCTAAGGTGCCACAAGTACCCCTCGTTCTTTCTGAGAAAACTAGCATATCAGATAACTGCATGGATATAAAAATGTGTATCTGCACCATCCACAGAAATTGTCTGGGGATGCAGTTATCCACAGATATCCATGGATTTGCAGGGTTCTACTTACCATTGCTGGGCTGAGGCTCTGAGGCACCCTCCCGCCATAGCCTGGTCAGGGAGAGCCATGCGGGCAGCTGTGGGGAGCCTGCATAGAGTTGCAGAGCTTCCAATTCCCATCAGGCAGGCAGGGAGCTTCGGGGCGGGGATATGCTCAGGGGTTGGTGGAGGGTCCGCCATGGCTCCCCGGCTCCATGGCTGGGCTCTGCGCTGGCCTGGCCGGGGAGGGTGACCTGTGGAGCTGCCGAGAGGCTGCTTGGGCCCCCAGCCCAGGCAGCTAGAAGGTCCACTGTGGCTCCCTGCAGCTGCCTGCCTAGCTCTTACTATGGCCGGGCTGCAGCTCGGAACCGCCCTCTCCGTTGGAGGGAGCCACCCTGGCAACTGGGGAGAGCCTGGATCCCTCCCCTTGCCCTGGGTAGGGAACCTGGGGGGCAGGGACACAGGCCAGGAGACGTGGAGGGACCCAGGCTCACCACAGCTGCCAGCATGGCTCTCTGGCTCTGGAGGGGGCAGCTCAGAGCAGTCCGGCCTCAGTAAGAGCTGGGTAGGCAGCTGTGGGGAGCCCCATGGTGGACCCTCCACCAGCCCTGGGTGGGGGGCCCGAGCAGTCCCTGGCCTATGTCCCTGCCCCCCCAGACTTCCCCGTCCAGGACAGGTGGAGGGTCTGCGCCGTGGTTCCTCACAGCTGCTGCCTGGCTCTTAACCATCAGAGCGCTGCACAGATACAAAACTTGTATCCACATCCGCAATGCTATCTGCAAAAATGGTCCATGGATATAAAACGGACACGCACAGATTCGCAGGGCTCTCCAGATACCATTGCCTGGTAATTGTTGGCAAATTTCTTAGTGGGGATGCTAGCAGCAGGCACTCCCACCCTGCTCCAAATAAGATTTAACGAGTTGAAACGTGCCCTCTTCCTGGGATCTGGCTTCATCGGTAACTTAAATACCAACAAAGCAACATAAACCTCAGCCTATGTTTTCTCGTGCTTAAAAACAGATAGACAAATATGTCCGAAATGGTGTTCAAAGAAAAGCTGCTGCCATGCTGAGACCTGCAAGAGAAGAGTTTCAAACACAGAATAGGACAGAGCTAGGAGCGACACTCTGGACAGAAAGAACAAGGGCCTGGAACAGTTGCAGACAACAAGGGTGCAGGGTCTCTCCTAGCTCTATCCTATTCTGTGTTTGAAACTCTTCTCTTGCAGGTCTCAGCATGGCAGCAGCTTTTCTTTGAACACCATTTCGGACATAGTTGTCTATCTGTTTTTAAGCAGCGAGAAACATAAAGGTTTGCAGGGGATTCACTCTCTTTAATTTGAGCTCCTCAGTAGTGTGAAACCAGTTTGGTTACATTGGTCCTGTAGCCAATGGACAAGTGTCCTCTGGGGAAGAAGGATGGTTCACTAGATAGGGCACGAGCCTGCATTGTGGGAACTTTGGGGTCTCTTCCATAGACTTCTTGTGCGACCTTGGGCAAGTCATTTAATTTCTCTGGACCCCTGAGTCCCAGGTGTGAAATGGGGATAACAGCACTTCCCTGTTTCAAAGGAGTGTTGTGTGGCTAACTCCATTAAAGACTGTGAGGTACTCCATTATTATGGTGACGAGGGACCATATGAGTATTCAGATAGATAGTTACCCACACAATTAATGCACAGTGGGATTTTACTGGTGTTGTTCTCAGCATAGAAGCCAAGGGCTGGGAAAGCAAACAAGCATTCTCTTACTCCTAGCGCTGGCGTCTTCAGCCCAGGGTTGAGGTACACTGGTGAGGGGGCTAGCACTGCCTCTGGTATTTCTGTTCTGTGATGGAATAGAAGACTTCAGACTCCAGGCTTGCAATCAGGCTAGGGTAACCAGACAGCAAATGTGAAAAATCGGGACAGGGGGTGGGGGGTGGGGGGGTAATAGGAGCCTATTTAAGAAAAAGATCCAAAAATCAGGACTGTCCCTATAAAATCGGAACATCTGGTCACCCTAAATCAGGCACCTTCTCCCAGTTCTACAATGATATAAAAGAATGTGTCTGAGAGTCATACTTATGCATTTTAACAACCTGTAATGTGATCTAATTGCTTTGGATAATGAAAGCAGTTTGGGGGAGGATTTGAATCGAAAGGGAGATCTAGTCATCCACTAGACCCAGACATTCCAGGATGCTTGGTTAATAACACACCATGTCTGTGGCTATTTTCAGTGCTCTAGGGGTTGGGATGTTTAAGCTCCGTTTGTGATAATTGAATGATTACTCAGTCTCCCTGGGAGACATCCCAACCACTGATGTGTTATTGGCCAGTTGATGGGCAACAATAACCAATGAGGGAGAAAATGGTGCTTATCAGAAGCAGCTCATCATTTGATAGTTATCCCCTTCAGCAGAAGCTAGGGGGGAATTTTCACTTTCCTGGATCCTTGTTTAACTTGAAGTTGTTTGAATTAAATATCTTTATTTGACAACCCACATGCCTTTTCTTTGCTGTTAAGCAATGTAGCTGGGCTCTCTGTACACAGAGGTCTGTAAAGCTGTTTTACTGAAAAGGATCCATATTTGGGAAGATTGTGAATAAAGCTAATAAATACGTAGTGCTTATATGATCCTGTAGATGACGAGCATAATAATACCTGGCAGGTACCTGCCTCTGGATACTTTCACTGCATTCATCCGACAAAGTGGGTATTAGCCCATGAAAGCTTATGCTTCAATACTTTAGTTAGTCTTTAAGGTGCCACAGGACTCTGTCGCTTCTGCAAATCCAGACTAATATGGCTACCTCTCTGATTCTTGGCTCTTCTATAGCACTTTTCATCAGTAGAGCTGCAGCTTTGCAAAGGGGAGGTATCGTTTCCCCCCATTTTATAGATGGGTAAACTGAGGCACAGAGAGCATGGGACTCAGAGTCTGAAGATTTGGGTCCTATTCACAGCTATTCTATTGACTCATTACGTAGCCTTTGGTAAACACAGACCTTCTTGTCTTGAGAAATTCACTTAACTAATCTAACCTTCACCTTCCCCACTTACTACCTTTCATGAAGCGCTTAATAGACAGTGCTGTATAGAAGCCCGTACAGTGATGAGTGCAGGATAGAGCTTAGCTAGGCAGAGAGAGATGCTAAGTATTATTGTAGCACCTTTCATTCACGGATCTGAACATGTCTCACAATTATTATTATCCTATGGACCAGGACCCAATAGTGCTAGGCTCTGAAATTAAAATGTACAACACTCCTTGAAGGAGGGAGGAATTATTATCCCCATTTTACAAATGAGGAGGCAGAAACACAGAGAGACTAAATGATGTCCCCAAGGTAAGACAGTAGTGGAGGGGGGATTTGAACCCACAACACCTGACTCAGCTCCCTTATTCAAACTACTTGAGAATGCTCAGTCTCCAGTCTCTATTAACACAGCACAGTGTATCTAAAATGGGGCCAGCGTCTCTTTACCAAGTAGATTCAAAGGGCCACATTTTTGTGTGTAGGCATCTAACTCCTATTGAAATGAATACGAGTTAGGTGCCTAAATACTTTCTAAAAATCTGGCCCATTGAGCCTTTCCAGCCTGCCACCTATTGAATATGTATCAAACTTCCTTCCAGGAAAGCTTTTTTTAATTTACCATGAAATTGAAATCAATATTTTAAAATTACATTTTAATAACATTAAGGTTATGAAACAAATAAAGGGGAAAAGGAGAAAGGCGGCTATTGTTCCCGTTACATTTTATTTTCTTACAATCTTACCTGTTAAGAATTCCAGGGTTGACTTGGGATTTCCTGGCTTTTATTGTCGCTTGAAATGCAGGGTTTTAAATGTAATTGTAGACCTGGGCCGGACAAACACACACCTTCGAAGTTGATTTGTGGATGTCAGATGATCAATACACGTTTTAAAATACAGTTATTAATTTCTCAATGGCTAATAGGGGAACCTTGCAATAAATGTCCAGCTATTGCCCCATAGAGAATAATATGAATTTGTGCTGCTTGTCTGTCTGGCTAGTCACAGGTCTGACGGAGCAGATGGAGTCCTCCCCGGATGGGGGATGGAGCACTGCGTTGCACAGGAGTTCCAGTGGGGAAGGGCAGCTATGGCTGGGGATTCAGACACTGAATTGGTCCATCACCTTGACAGCTGGGTGATTAATGTTAGAGGTGGACTGTAGAAAGGGGGGTTAGTGATTCAGCGTATGGTGCTTTTCCTTGGAGTCAATACTGAACCGATGCCTCCAGCCTGGTACTGAGGATGGTCATTTCTCCTGTCACGATTCACAAGGGCGTGGCTGTAGGCTGCCCAAATTCCAGTTGAAGGGCTTGTCTTCACTTGAGCCGGCAGGGATCGATCTTTTGGTGATTGATTTATCGTGTCTCGTTAAGACGTGATAAATCGACCACCAGCAGCTCCCCCGTCGACTCCGGAAGTCCAGCTCGTGAAGAGGCGCAAGCTGGAGTCGACAGGGGACCGCGCCGCTGACCGCCACCGCCGTGAGGATGGGAGGTAAGTCGGCTGTAGAGACGTCGATTTCAGCTACGTTATTAACGTAGCTGAAATTGCGTATCTACAGTCGATTTCCCCCCCTAGTGGAGACCAGCCCTACGTCATTGCGTTCTCATCTCAGAATATTGCCCCCTGGGTTGGGGACAACGATCTCTTTCTCACTTCCTCTCCTAAGGTATTGTGCAGTGGATCCGCGCTGTGTTAAACAGCAGCTACAGAGCTGGGGTTGGGGCAGTGCTTGCTCTTATATAGGGCCTGAGTCTACAAACCTTTATTCACCCCTTGCACCACTGCTTGCAAGAATAAAGAATACGCTGGAGGTTAAAGATTTGCAAGATTGACCTCATTGCTTGTAAAGCAATTTGGGATTGTTTGTGCTCTAAATGTAAGATAAAAACAATTGCATATCACCAGCTGTGAAAGCAAACAGGGAACAAGTTCAGAAATGCCACCTTATATTAACACTAGCCTGAGCTGATGGATAACCACTAAACAACTTATATCTTTTAATCACAGTATCCGTAAGTAAAACTAATCATTATTCTGAGGCTATTCCTGTCAGCTAAATCCAGTATATTTTCAATCATTTTTTATTGTCAGAATGGTGCACAGAGCGGTATTTCATCTGAGAATTGTGCCCTATATAGTCATTATTATTATTATTTACTACTAGCAAGTTGAAAGGATATAATCTGTGGAAACGTTTGAACGTGAAATAAAAGAAACTAACAAAAAAAAAAGAAAAAATTAATACGCTGGCCCTTTGTGGGGGAGGAGCACTGAGCTCTGGTTTCAAACCTGTGGCCCTTTCAAGAGGACTCCAAAGCTGGGAGTTAAGAAAAGCAGAATTCCTGTATTTTTGCAGAGCTGGTTAGCAGGAATGTGTTGTCTGGCAGGCTGCGGCTGTGCTGCTTTGGGCCAAAAAGGGGAGTGTTCTGTCTCTTTAAAAAATCTGGCTGCCACTGAGCGCTAGCAGACAGGGCTTCTCTGCTGGTTCCTTTTCCAGTCTTGTCCCCACCTGGGTGTGTGTTTTGGGGCGGGGGCTAGAACTGGTGTGGGGGGAACCGTGGGGGGGGGGGACGATAAAGGAAATGAGACAACCTTTTCCCTCTCACTGACTCAACCAACCCACCAACTGTTTCCAGTTACTCAGCAAGCAAGCCTGGATCTGTGTGTATGCGTGTGCAGCGTGTGGAGTCAGTGACAGACACGAACTGAGCAGAGCGGCTGTCCTTGGTGGCCTGTGTTCTTTAGGTGGGTGCTCGGGCATTCCTGCAGTGACGATTTTCTAATTCACTCCTTTGGGAGGCTGCCGTCAGTATCACACTAGTAGCTAGGTTTGGTTTTCTTAAACTGGGAAAGCAGGTGTGGCCGTCTGCCTGGATTTGTTGCTGGTTACAATCCTTGGCTTTGTCCTGTGCATGCACTCGCTGTGGCTCTGTGGTTGCTGTCACTGCTGGTCTGAAGAGACAAATTGAACAATTTGTGGTCACAACCTGTAGGATCTGTAGCCCCCAAAAAAGCTATCTCCCTCCACTTCCCGCATAACCATCTGCTGGAGAGGGGCCAGGGCACTTCGCTTCTCATTGCCCGGAGGATTCAAAGGTAAGACTGAGACTTTCCAAACTTTGCAGTTGTTTTGTCTTAATCTAGGATCCTAGGGAAACTGGACTGGCTCTTTTTGCTCCTATTTAAAGTTTGTTAGAGCTGGTTTGAGATGCTGCACTGTAACCTAACTAGTGAAAAGAAAAAGTGAAATATTGATGTTGCCAGAGAGAAAAATACATAATCAGATGTTTTTGCAACTAAAGGACCTACCTGGGTGTAGCTGATGCTGTATGGTTTGTATATAATTCAGCGAGGCAATTCCAATGCATACGATTTCCTCTTGCTCAAAGCATTCCTTCACTGTTACTTCTTTCCTTTTTCTTCTTGCTTCACTTGCTCTGGTCTCTGCTTTAAATTAAGCCCCCTATAAATGTGTGCTTTCTGATTATTGCAATGTGCCTGTCTCTGAATAGTAGGTCATTTCCTCCCTCGCTCTCCAAACCACTACACCTCTGCTTATGTGGAAAGGAAGGTGGTTGGCTTTTTTCTTTGCTATGCCTGTAATTACTGCCTTTGACCCTCAGGCCCATGGGATAAGATCTTTCTCAAATCCAGATTGTCATGTTGAAGTGATTTACTTGTCTCATCTTTCAGAGCCCCCCTCTCCTGCCCTCCCCATTACCTCTAGCTGATTCTGTAGGAAAAAACTTTCATTCTTGCTGTTAGAAGGACTCCCTCGGTCTGTTTGAAATGTCAGGTTCACATGTGTCTTTCATAAGAGGGATTTTGGAGACAAGAACTCCCCTGGAAGGGTTTGGGCCTTATTTTTTTCATTGTTGAGTTTGTCACTGGAGCATGGGACAGGTGATGAACGTTGTGCATGAAATGGATGACTGATGTAGCCGTTTTGTATGCTCTGGATGTAGCCTGCTTTAGTCACCTCTGAGGTGTTAGCAGTGTTCTAAAGCCAGGCAAGTGCTCAGGCAGAGCACAGTGACTGAGCCGTGCCACATTGTGCTCAG
Organism: Sternotherus odoratus; assembly: GCA_032164245.1. Lineage (NCBI taxonomy): Eukaryota > Metazoa > Chordata > Testudines > Kinosternidae > Sternotherus > Sternotherus odoratus. Next base: position 13,323,723 of record JAVMKO010000003.1, on the reverse strand, counting down.
TGCTTGGGAAAGAGGTCTTGGTCACTGAGTAGGAGCTGGTAGGACTGGAATAAATAGAGCTGGGAACACTAGAGTTTCACCCCTGCAAATGGTCCCAAATTGTTCAACTGGTTTTAAGCACATTCCCCATCTCCATTCAACACAGATGGGAAAAGTTCTGTCCATCACACCAGCTTTTCAAGGGCATTTAGGGACCAGGTGAAACTGAATGCCTCTACTTATCCCCAGAGCAAGTACAGCACTCAACACTACCCTACCCAGTGGCACTGATGTGCCGCATCCATCACCTCTTACCTTGCTATCATCAGTGCCCGTAGGGTGTATACAGGGAGCACCTGACAAACTTCTGGCAGGTAGGGTGCTTTTACAGATGAAGAACTGAGACACATGGTGACTTGCGCAAGGTCACACCAGAAGCCTTTGGCACAGCAGGGAACTGACAGCAGATCATTTGAATCGTAGCCTACTGCCCTAACCATGGGTCATCCTGCTTCGCTAACTAGCCTACTGGGGTAGTAGAGTCTCCCTGGCCAGTGTTTGAGAAGCATGGCCTGATCGTCAGGGCATGGAAGTGACTGGGAAACTGAATCTCCATTTGTAGTTTTGACTCTGACATTGACTCCGTCTGTGGCCTTGGTCAATTAACTTCCCTTCCTGTTTCTTCAGCTGTAAAATTGATATGCCTGGTTTTCTAGCACTGAGGGTTAATGAGTTAGTGTTTGTAGATCGCTCTGAAGCTGAATGCATAGATATTATTCATTCAGTCCTTGGTCTTTCTGCTGAGGCTGCTAAGAAGGGTGTTAATTATTGTCAGTTTATGAGATGGTTTCAGTGTGATAAACGTAAAGACATAGAGCTATGTTGTAATTAACTAGGGACTGGCCAACACAGTGTTGATTTGCCTAGTGAGATACTCAGTTATTGTTAGAATGAACTACGGCTACTGTTATTTACGGCCTCAGTTCAGAAAAGAACTGGAGCACATGCTTAACTCTAAGCATGCCCTTAATCACTTCCTAAATAGGGATTCTTTCCCAAAATGAAGCCTAGACTGTGCTGATAGTGATACTGTGCTCATTTAAGGTTGCACCAGGTGTCTTTTCTGCTCAGCTGCATCATTCCAGGTGTAGCTCTGGGGGGCACTGTGCCCCCAACAGGTAGAATGCGTACTTGGCTCTCGTTAGTAAAAAAGCCTTTCACTTTGCTCTAGAGCAACAGTTCTAATTCAAGACACTTTCAAACCTACGTCCAGAGCAGTGACTCTTTCAATACTCCTGTAAAGCAAAATCAGTCCTTCAGGAACAAAACAGGGGACCGGGGGTTGAACATCTATTCAAAGAAGTCAGTTGGCTGTAGATTACCAACCCACAGCATCTAAGGAATTAAGACACACATCCTCAAAGATATTTCGGCACCTAACTGCAATGGGAGCTAGGCACTTAAATATCTTTGTGGATCTGGGTCTAAGCAACCAGAGTATCAGTAATTAGAGAATTTCCAGGGAAATCTTTGTGGTAAAGCCCAGGCTAAACAAAGCCACCCGACTGGTACTGGAGTCAGATGGGCAATTAGAGTTTGCGTAGTGGGATTAGCAGCATCTAATCTGTTGTGACAGGGAGCACAAATTTACATCCCTGGAGGGCTCCTTCCTGTGCTTTCCCTGGTTTCCTGAGGCTCATGGATGTTCACGTATTGTTAGCTCTTTTCAGTGGCTGTAGGAACGTCTGTCCCTGAAGTTACCTCAGTCACAAGAGCTGAGACAACAAACCCACCAAAGTAACCAGATCCTAAGTATGATTGTACCCATTTTGCAGGGGAGAGACTTTGCCACCCTGGTGAAAATTGAAAATGAAATGGATTTCCCCTTTGATGCTGGGAAGAGAAGCCTGTAAAGCTAGGACATTTTAGGCTGTTTGAAAGCGCAATTCCGTCCTGGTTTGAATTGTCCAGTGGCTGGTAGTTGTAGACTTTGGCTGCCTTTGGAGAACTTGTTTCCAAATGTAACCAAACACATTCGTTTCCAAAACCAAGGGCCAGCTCCAAAACCAATGTAAACCACTGTTCAGTGGAAACCAATGGAGCAATGCCATTGCCAAGAATCTGCCCCTAAGCCTTAACAGACAAGTAAAAGGATTCACTCGGGTAGTATTTATTGTGTAGTGAGATTACTGTCGTTCCACCTCCCTAGGCAGCTGTATCCGCCAGTCCAGTGTATTTTTATGCGCACATGGGATATTATACAGGCACTTCATAAATCACATCCTGAAAGCTCATACTTTTGGGGGGGAGGGGAGTTGGCAATATTACAAGTCAACTAAGAGCTGTCACAAACTGGTATCCCCAATAAGGGAAAGCTTTCCAGCGTTTTTGTACGTAACCAGTAGCTTGAGTGGTTGGATTGCGTGCATCTTTTGGCAGGGCAAAAGTTGCATGCTTATTAATACTGATTGATTATTTCACCAGTCTGAGGCTGCTCTGTCTCTGCAGCTGTGCCCTGAAGCAGGGAAGTCAAACCCAGGCAATCTAGCCAGACCGCTCCGGTTTTATTGGAAAGCGCTGCTTTCATTGTGAGAACAGCTTTTTACAGCCCGTCTGCTCCAGCAGCCCCTGCTTTGCGCTCAGGAATGCGAGGGGCTGGAGGAGAAAGGAGCTGGACAATGTGATTTTGACTGGAACTCTGTGGGGGCGCGAAAGAGGGTAGCAATGAGAGTAAGAAAATAATACAACGTTCTGGTAGGGTGAGGGAAGGACGAGAACGTTGAAAAGGTCCATGGTAATGGGAGATTAGCTCCTCTTTCCTACCATTGCCTCCAGTTCTTATCATGGACTTTCTTGTGTTTCTTGTGATTCTTAATATAGTGTTTAAAACGCGATCTCACTCCTTCCAAAGTCCAGGGTGGTGTGGAGCTTGGCTTTCGTACAGGCCCCTTTCTACTTGCATTGCCTTCCGTGGGACATGTTGTTCAGTGAGGACCGCCCTTAAAGATCTTTGTTAATTGTGGCTCGTGTGGTAGCAGCCGGAGAAATCTTCATATCGGTGATCTCAACTTTTACGTTCTCCTTTATCTTCTGTGCTGACGCTAGAGAAAGAGTGTCGTGTCTGCCTTGTTTCTTTTTCCCTTTGCCTAGCCAAGATGATGCATTGGTTAGGCATATAATATAAATGATTTGTCTTAAGCTCTACACAGCGTCCACAGTTAACACAACTATGCTGCCTGCCGGAGTCAGATCGCTGCTCTTGCGATGTTGCTCGATGTTTGGCTATTTAAGTTTTTGGCATTCTACAAAATCGAGCAGGTGATTTATACATGTTAGAGTATGGAAGCTCCAGTCCAAATTCTGCCCTCACTTATGACCCATGCAATCCTACTAACTACAGGGGGGGTTCTGCAGGGTTTGGGACATGGTAGAATATGGCTCTCGGTGGCCCCCACTTCAACAAATGGACAAGCAGGAAAGAGAGAGAGAGAGAGAAATGAGTCTGAGCTGCAAAATTCAGCTGTGGATCTGAACTTCCCCAAGGGTTGTTTGTGGTGGGATCCAGAGGTTTACCATGGGCCCACCTGTAGTGATGAAGAAAAAAGAACATTTCATTATCATTGGGTCACAACACAAAAGGTTAAAGGCTTCACTGGGACAAGGGACTCCTTTGTCAAGAGCTAGATGGATCCCCACGAACAGCATGTAACAGTCACAGTTCTTTCCAGTATGACATTTTGTTGGCTTGTGGCCTTTTCGCTTTTACACGATTGGAGGATGGTAATTAAATCTTCAGCTTTCTCATGAGGTACGGGATAAATTTTTCAAATGTCTAAAGACAACCCACCCCTCATCTAGGCACACATACATACACTTAGCCCCTGGATATTCTTCATGCGTTGTGGACCTGTACAGTTGATCCCAACGTTGGCTTGTAGTTTACCTACTCTGGTTTTGTATAGACCAGCTTTCCTGTCTGTGTCCCAAAGTCATGTCCTTTCCTTGTATTGGCCCAGAGGTTTACCAGTGCTTTGGTACTGGCCACAGCATGATATGATGGCTCGCAAACAGGCCTCCTTCTCACGGCTGTACTGGAGAACAGAGGTGAGTGAAGGTAGGGGTAATGTGGGCTGAGGAAACATAAACCTCACCCTATGAAAGTGAATGGCTTCTGGTCAGGGACAGAGAATGTGTAGATAGCAAGAATGGACACAGGTAGGTGTCATGGTGGGTTGTGGGAAAGGATAGGAAGATCAATGATAATCAATGGTTGTGTGGGGCCTTTGGCCAGTGTTTTACTGGGGATGCCTTGAATTAGCAATCAATGAAACTAGCTAACTTGTAGTCTTCCTTGTACCTCCCAATGAGGTAGCTGCCTTACTGTGGGCCATGACCACGGGCTTTGTGTCTGAATGGGGAACATGCTAACAGGAGCCATCAAGATCAATAGCAAGTTTATGCTCTAGTGAAAACAAACTCTAATGAGATTCTCCAACCATCGTAAAGCACTGGGCATTGCAGGACACTACTAATTTTGTTTTCTGTAGTATTGGAAAGCATCCTGGTTCAGCTTTCCACTACTGCATGGCATTCAGGTGAAACCCGGCAAGGCGAACAGTGCATCTTTCATGAAAATGTCCTTTTGGGTTTCATTCTGGAACCAGATGAAATCTTCCTTCTCCAAGACTCCAAGACTCCTGGGCCAGCACAGAAGAGTATTGTGTGTAATGACTGTTAATATTCCCACACCCTTCCAAATGGCTGCTCTATTACAACCAGGTTTGTCTGGAAGACAGAATTGCTACAATGCCTCAGTTGTGGTGATAGATTTAAAAACTATTTTTAACAATTAGGTGATTACAGCCTATTATTTTGCTTGACATAAATGACAACCCTGTGGAAGAACGTACAGTGTTACATATAAGAAGAGTGCTTTATAAGAGCAATGATTGTCTATTGTGATTGTATTAGAAATGATAAAGGCCCAACATTTCTCAGTTCTAGGGTGTTTTGGTTTGGGCCCATTTCTGATCTAAATACATGTGTCCAAATAAATGTTCATGCACCCACAAATGCACACGCATACATACATATAGGACCAAATTTTCCTCTGAGTCTCTAGCTGGTCTCCACATGTAAAATTGTAAGCACACACAAACACATAGGTGCAAACATTTGTGTGCACACCCAAACAGTTTGAACACTTGACCCTACACTAGTGCAAAAATGTGCACCTACAAAAGCTAGGTGCAGGTGCCAATTCTAGTCTTGCTCTCATGTGAGTTGTAGAATGGTTCTGTGTGTCTACAAACTGTGCATGCATTCTGGGGACTTGCTATTTTGTGCTTGAAGCTCAGAGCTCATAGAAATACCTGCGTTATGTTTGAGAAAATCAGCGTGTTGCCCTAAATATTTAAATTTATGATGATAATTACAAGGATGTGAGGGAGAGATATTATTTAGAATGTTTAATTATTAAGCTAAATATTAGGCTTTCCTCCTGGAAAACTTCCGTGCATCAGTACCTTCATACAGGTGAGTAAACAAAATCACTCACTGGCACTAGCATGTGTAAAGTTACATACTTGCACGAACAAAGGGGAGTATTTGTGGTACCTTAGAGACTGACACATTTATTTGGGCATAAGCTTTCGTGGGCTAGAACCTACTTGCATGAGTGTTTGCAGGATTGGGGCCTTCTTGCTTATCTACATGGGGAAGTTAGTGTGCAGTGAGCTAGGGTGTGAATTTAAAGCACACTAGCGACTCTGCACTGATTCCCCAGGTGGGCTCTCTTACTGTGCACTAACAGTGCCCTCAGGCAGTTTAGCTTCATACACTTAAGCATGTAGCATTAAGCTAATCTGCACACAGGTACTCTGAGGCCTGGTATGTGCCACAAACTTACATCGGTATAGCCACATTGCTTAGGGGTGTGACAAATCCACCCCCCTGAGTGATGCAGTTATACCGACCTAGCCCCTGGTGTAGACAGCGCTTTGTCAATGGGAGAGCTTCTCCTCTCAACACAGCTAATACCTCTTGTGGAGGTGGATGAACTACTCTGATGGGAGGAACTCTCCCATTGGCATGAAGCACTAAAGTAGTGCAGCTTTCTTAGTGCAGACCTGCCCTTGGTGTGCAATAAGAGTGTTCACATGGGGAGTTGGTGAGGAGCTGCTAGTGCGTACCAGCAACCGTGGGCTTCCCCCTCCATGTAGACAAGCCCTACATCTGTAACATCACTGCATATTTAGTCCCACATACAACTTTCCTTTTATTTCTGTTATCTGCTCCCACCTCTGGTATCTTCAAATGGAATAAAATTACACTAAAAAGAAAGTTTCTTGATGCTAACGTCTGTTGACCAGTCACCCTTCAACTGAACCTTGAAGAGCCCCCGACCGCCCCAGTCGGTCTGATGCTGCGGCACGGTTAGAGTCCTGTTGCTATGTCTCTAGGCTGGTTGTCAGTTTATTTTATACACTGCAGGTGCTCTGGGATGCTGTTTTTCAGACTTCAGGCTTGCTGCACATCGCTGCTTCTCTTGGGGCAGCAAGGTGGGCTGACAGAAAATACTAAAAAAAAAAGTAAAAAGAAAAGAAAAGAAGAAGTCGTCGCCTTTCCCCTGAGATGGGTGACACTTCCTTTGGGGCTTTACTGGAGAATGGATGCTGCTTGGAGTTTGGATATGTGCTGATAATCTGACCACGAACTTCATCCACACCACTGATTTATTGGTGCTGCTGCTGTTAGTTATAGTATTATTATTATTTGTATTGCATGGACCACGACACCACTGTACCAGGCGCTGCACAAACACAAAACAAAAAGATGGGCCCTGTCCCAAACAGCTTGCCGTTGTGTACAGTTGCCTGGCTTTACAGGGTTTTTTGTGTAGTTAGGGAGATTGTTGTGCCTCTGACTCTTTATAGATGTAGATAATCCCTTAGGGTAGAAAATGAGGTGGTCACTTCTTAGATGAGAAGACATTAATTTCTCTTAGGGCTGGTCTACAGTAGGGGGAGGGATCGACCGAAGATATGCAACTTCAGCTATGTGAATAATGTAGCTGAAGTTGGCTTATCTTCGGGTGACTTACCTGCCGTCCTCATGGCGGCGGCGGTTGGTGGCGTGCTCCTCCGTCTACTCCAGCTTGCGCCCTTTGGAAGTTCCGGAGTTGACGGGGGCGCCTTTAGCTATGGATTTATCGCATCTTAATGAGACGCAAGAAATCGATCGCCAAAAGATCTATTGCTTCCCGCCGATCTGGCGGGTGGTGAAGACGTACCCTTAGTGTAGAAACCTTTCTGTAGAATTGACTTCAGGTACATTTGTGTTAGAATTTCCAGATTAGAACTATTTGCATTAGCTAAATAAGAAACCTGTCTCTTGTGGTTTTTCTCCTTTGCGGTCAGTTATTTGCATTTCATCTGTACAATGAAGAATATTTATCGCTTGTGAAGTTTTGAAGTGCCCAAAACTCTAGATCAGTTCATGCTAGCGTGATGGACTACCTGTGGTGGATGGCTAGTCCATCACTGTCAGTCAACTGAGTTGCCATGCTACTGATTTTTTCCCCCTTCCACGGTATAGCATCAGTGATTCCAGATTGCTCCACAGTTTTGGGATGTCAAAACTGGTGTACCTGGGAATGATTTAGCTCTGCAGCATTTGAAAACCTGGAGACTATATTCTTTATTGACACAGAGAATGAGGTCAAATAGTAACTGAACAGAGAAAGAGAAGAACATATTAGGGCTTTGATCATTCTTGTTTTTCTCAAATGGCTACATTGTGTGTCATAGAAGCATACAGATTTAAGAATCCAAACTGTGACACCGTGCGTATTGTGTATCTGCATCATACCAGTGTGTGTGTATGCACCCACTTCACATCTCAAAATGATTTTAAAGATATGCATATTTTTGAATCATGTTGTTGAAAATAGCCTGCTCCATTGCTTGTCTGTCAAAACCCCAGTTCCCTCTAAATGCAGTGTAAAGGAGGGCAGGGCAACTCCCTACACTTTTTTCAGTTTGCGATCTCTGGAAATGTTGCGGGAGAAATGAAACTGTAAATCCACACAGGGTGATAGTCACAACTGGGTTTGCGCTGCCCTGTTTGAAGGGAAGTTGAAGATGATAAATCGTAGCCAGGTATCCTGGCTTTGGCTCTGATGCACAGTACATGTGTGATTCCCATTAAAAATAGAGTTACTGAGTGCAAGTGAGAGCGAATGAAAATAACAGACACCTGATAGGTAATCAGATGCTGCAGTGATGCAGGCCGATGTAAGAAGATCACTAGCTAGAATAAAGCCGCCTATGTGAAATGAACACATGCCAAATGGTTTTGACCAGGTTAAAGGGAGCAGCCTGTGCCCCTCTAGAGTTGAACTTAGCACCGGGTTTGTGTATATATAGACCCCTACCTTCATTTCCCAATTAACATCCCCTGTTCCATGAGAGGGGCTTAGCCTTTCCACCAGTTTACTTTCTTTTTCCACTGGTGCAGTGGGCAGGCATAACAGGTATAGCGCCTAGCATGATGGAAGCCTGATCCTAACTGGGGCGTCTGGCAGTACCACGATATAACTAATAAATAAGAATAAAAGAATAAAGCACAGATAGTGGGGAAAGACAGATGATAAATGCTGGGAACGATGTGTGTAACCTCTGTCCCTTCTGTGCCCCCTCAACTTACAAAGGGGAATTTTAGTGGAAGGAAAACCCTGCAAACCTTTACTCATTGGATTTTCCCTGGGACAGGCTGCTTTTCAACTTGCTTTAACAAGGGAACAAAGTGAATGGGCATGTTGAATGACATGATCAAAGAATATCACTGATGTCGGAGACAGAGAAGGCATGTTAGGTTGCCCAGTTCATCACCATGCTGATGTGGGATGGGTCCTTACAGTATATTTTCTAAGGCTGAGCTGTTCTAAACTGGATTTAGACACTGCATTGCCGTTAGTTTTAATGGCAGCCATGTGTGTAAATTCCCTAATTGGCTTTGAAAATCTCAACCTATGGCTTTGTCCAATGCAGCTTAAATGAGACTTCCACTACTTTACTTGGGAGTTAGTTCTGACAAAGCTGACTGTTATGTCCCCCCCCCCTGAAATTCAATCTAACTTTCTTTGTTTGACCCCATTGCTCCTTTTTAAAGGCCTGATCCAACAAAGCACTTAAGCATGTGCGTAACTAAGAATTTGACTGGTCCCACTGACTTTAATGTCCTTAGACGTGCTGAAACCAGGTTAAACTCAATTTGTGCAAATCACAGCTTTCCTTGGTGACACTCATGATTTGCCTCCGGTGACGGAATCCGAAGCATAGACTCACCCTTAGAATACTGGGGAAACTCGTCACCTGAATGGCTTGAAACATCAAATCCCACACAGTTTTCTTTAAAGATCATAAAATCATAGATCCATTAATAGATTCATAGATCCTTAAGGCCAGAAGAAACCATTAGGTCAACCAGCCTGGCCTCCTGTCTATCACAGGCTCTTACATTTCATCCTGTTGTACTTGACTAAAGCATACTTTCCAGAAAGGCATCTAATCTTAATTTAAAGACATCAAGAGATGGAGAATCCGCCACTTCCCTCGGTAGTTTGTTCCAATGCTTAATCACCCTCACTGTTAAAAATGTGTGCCCAATCTCTAATTAGAATTTATCTTGCAACAGCTTCCAGCTGTTGATGCTTGTTATACCTCTCTCTGCAAGAACGAAGAGCCCTTTAGTACCCAATATTATCTCCCTGTGAAGGTACTTAGACACTGTCATCAAGTCACCTCTCAATCTTCTTTTTGATAAACTAAACTGATTGAGTGCTAGAAGTCTCTTGTCGTACAACATTTTCTCCAGCCCTGGGATCATTTTTGCGGCTCTTTTCTGCACCCCCTCCAATATTTTTACCATCCTTTTTAAAATATGGTCATCAGAACTGTACTCCGTCTCACCAATGCCCATATACAGAGGTAGAATGCCCCTCCCCCCAAACCTGTGCATGGGTCTCATTAGCCCAGGGGTCGGCAACCTTTCAGAAGTGGTGTGCCGAGTCTTCATTTATTCACTCTCATTTAAGGTTCCACGTGCCAATAATACATTTTAACGTTTTTAGAAGGTCTCGTTCTATAAGTCTATAATATAGAACTAAACTATTGCTGTATGTAAAGTAAATCAGGTTTTAAGAATGTTTTAGAAGTTTCACTTAAAATTAAATTAAAATGCAGAGCCCCCAGATTGGTGGCCAGTGTGAGTGCCACTGAAAATCAGCTCGCGAGCCGCCTTTGGCACCCGTGCCGTAGGTTGCTTATCCCTGCATTCGCCCTTTTTGCCAGACCACTGCACTGGCAGCTCATGTTGAATTGCTTGTCCACCATGACCCCATAGGTCCTTTTTGGAGTCGCTTCTTTCCAGGATAGTCTCCTATTCAGTAGACATGGCCATCATTCCTTGTTCCTAGTTGTATAACTTTGCTCTGGCTGTATTTAAACACTTCTTGTTTGAATGGGCGCACCCTGCCAAGAGGCCCAGAATGCTTCTGTGTGACAGCACTGTCTTCATTATGGTGTTCTAGTTCCATCCATAAGAGACTGTCTGACTTCCTTCTCCTCTTCCCATTGTGGTGATTGACTGTTTGCTGACACTGGTTATGTATGCATGACCGTGCTACTGAATGTGCTCAGGTTATGACCCCAAACGCACTGCAAGGAGTGCAAAAGAGATTCTCTGTTAGCAGAGGATCTTTATATCTGATCAATTCAATTCAAGAGTTTTTAATCAGATTAAGAATCAGAGAAGTAGCCGTGTTAGTCTGGAATAGCAGAGGTAACAAAGAGTCCTGTGGCACCTTAAAGACTAACTAAAGTATTGAAGCATAAGCTTTCATGGGCTAATACCCACTTCATCGGATGCAAGCAGTGGAAGTGTCCAGGGACAGGTATAGATAAGTAGGCAAGAACCAGGTAGGAGGTAACAAGGTTAGTCCAATCAGCATGAACCAGCTTGTTATCTCAAATCAGGGAGGGTGAGGTATTCCTCTAGCAGCTGAATTGGAGGTGTGAACTCGGAGAGAGGAGAAGCTGTTTTTGTAATTAGCAAGCCATTCAAGATCTTTTGTTTGTTTGTCCTGTCCCCTCCACTCTCGCATTCATGCTCTAAAATCACGGTTTAATTATATTTCAAAAAAATTCTCGGTTTCCATTATTTTATTCCATTAGCTTTTGAATTTATTGGAAGGAATCCCAGGTGTGCTAACTTCATACTTCCTCAGTCCTCTAGGGGCCAAATTCACGACTGGAGTAAGTAGGCCACAACTTCATGGATGTAATGACATTTTGCCTGCTTCCACCTGGGTGGATTTTATCCTCTCTTTTGAATTTGAAGCCAAGTCAGTGCATGCATGAAAGATGCCAGTAAAGCATAAACTTGCAACACACAGTGCAGTTTTTTTGGTTAATGTCCTAAAGAAGGAGCTCAAATTGTGAGTGATGATTGAATGGAACCGAGGGGTATCTGATATGCAAAAACACAGCCAAAATTACCCAAGAAAATTCTGGATTTAACCATTTCAGACGACCACTAATCATGTCCTTAGCTCTTATAGAACAGATTTGTTGTGCAAATTGCCTTTACAGATATTATTACTCATTATAGCCCCCTTGTAAAGAAGGATGGTGTTGAGTTTATAGGGCTAGCCTAGTACTCAGAGGAGCTGGGTTCTAGTCCCTCCTCTGCCATGGTTTTTTTTTTTTTGGAACCTCAGGACAAATTTTCAGAAGAGCTCAGCTCCCATTGAGGCACTAGAATAAGTGCCAGATTTTCAAAGTGCACTCAGAATGTGAGGTACTGCTCTCCTTGGAGAATCTGGTCCCAGTCTGCACGTGAACTATTAAAAAATTGCCCCATAATCGCTCTCTGCCTCCTCTCTCTATCTTTACAACAGGGATAATAATATTTCCTTTTCCTCACAATTTTTTTGTTTGTGTAGCATCCTCTGTGTCTGTATATGACCTAGCAGAGTGAGGCCCCCATCTTGGTTGCGGCCTGTAAATGCTACTTCTGTATCCCTAACTGTTTTCCTTATTTTACAGTTGTAGGCTCTGAATCAGATTGGTTAAGGGACCTGCCCAGAGTCAATGTCAATGTCTCTGAGAGAGTCAATGTCAGCCAGGATTGGGACTGAGAACGATTGTGCTTGTTTTTCTGTGTCCCTATGAGCTGCCAGAAGCTACCAGTCTTCTCTCACTTTGGGAGTATTTATGGGACACGTGAGAGTTTTCAGTGAAATATGACTTGTGCAACGGTGAATGAAGCCTGCCCTGTATTTTCACACACAACTTGGGACAAGACTGGAAAAGGTGTTTTGCTTTTTGGCAGATCTGATTTGATTTTTGGCTGGTCGGGTAGAATTTAAGACCTTTCCTCCCCGTTAGCTTTACCCTTCAGCAAAAGATTTTGAGCCAGATTTCTTAGGCCAAGATATACCACTCAGAATGTGGCTTGATGTTTCTTGTGCAAGTGGAAATATACTGCCACATGGCCTGGGACTATTCTTCATGTCCAGAACTTCTGGAGATAAGTCTTAACTATTGGTAAGAGAGAAACATGGCACTGGAAACATAGGTGCAGATGCTTTATTGTATTTAGGTGCCTCACTCAAACTACTTTTGAAGATCTGGGCCAACGGTTTTATTACTGAGGTGGCATCCTTTCTATCAGCACTGGCTTTGTAGCACACCGTTGAGATGGTCCATGCAGGATTGCATCACATAGGAAGGAAACACTGCAGATTAAGCCGGTGCAGTGTTTGGAATACAACAGTGTTCATTTTCCAGGGGAAAGAGATGACTGTGGCCAGTTGTGATTGATAGGACTGAAGCTATTTAGAGACTCAAGCGGGAGATACTTCCCCTTAATGGAGGATTTATTTGATTCAGGCAGATTATCAGATCTGGTTCTGCGCCCCTGGAGTATTTGAATGTAATATGCAAATCCAATTAACTGGGTCAGGTCACTGGTCATATTTGCTGTGTTCTCTATCCTGTTGCAATCACACACAGATAAATAGTCACCAAACAGTTAATTGCTGCTAACATTTTGCTGCCCTACTCACATTGCTTGTTGTGTTTATAAGTGGAAATCTAGTACTGGCAAAGGGTGCTGGAATTGACAGCCTGAGGTCCTCTATTAACCCCCCAAACAGGTACAGTGGTGTGAGGATACCCCTCAGCTCCATCCATCTGTCTGTACTCTAGAGGGGCCATGTCTTGGGTTAAGAGGCAAATGCAGTCCCCACCTTAGGTACTCCATGAGTTTTGTCTTTGGCTGCTAAGCTGTGACTAACAACAAGGATGCCAGCTAGTGCTAGCTGGGGTAGTGAGTTTGTCTACTGGGAACTGGACCAAAAGCACCAAACTTATTTCACATAGATCCTTAAGAGACTATTTTATCCCATGTTCCACTGCTTGTCAGTACCCGGCCCAAGCTGGGGAAGCTAATGATTCAATCAGCGGACCAAATATGGTTGTGCATGTGCTAAGAAGACGACCTCACAGCCATCAGCAACTGCCTCTTCTGCCTAGTATTTGGCTAGGCTGATATGATACTTAGTTCTGCAGTTCTGCGTGGGATGATAGAATATCTGGCATAAGGACTGATCTGGACTGTTCTTTTTTGATCCTTATCTCGACAGAACCTCCTTACAATTACTTTGGTGGTGTCTCATCTACTCTATGGGCCTGATCCAATGCCAATCGAAGTCAGTGGAAAAATTCCCATTAGGTTTTATATTGGTCCACTTACGAGGATTCATTAAGTTGATTAAGGAAAAAAACCTTCATTAATTCCTTTATATTTTTGTCTATGATTACTATATTATTATTAAATTAATAATAGTTCTATCATAGCACCTAGAAATCCTAATTAAAGACCAGGACTCCATTGTGGCAGGTGCTATACAAACATAGAACAAATGCATCTTTTTCTTGTGGGTTGTTTCCCTGGTTTTCCTGGCATAGCTAACCAGTTTATCCCTTGCTGAAAAGGCCATGATAAGCATCAGGCGAGGAACACGTGGGGAACTGCAAGCTTCCCAAAATGGACATAAGGATAAGAGCAGAGCTTCCATCTTGCAGGGCATTTTGCATCTCCTGAGATACACTTTGGTGCTAGCCAAGCTCCATCAACACACTTGGGAACCAGTCACGGAGTCTACATACAGCAAAATGTTTGTTACAAACACGTCATAAAAAGAAATTCCGCTGTACTTTCAGTCAGTGACAATAATCTTATTTGAGGAAGATAAAAATCCTGATCATCAAAATCTTTGGGTAGCTTGATTGCTTTCATAGATGCACAGTTAACATTTTTATTTTAGCTCTCTGTGATTTATATAATTTAATTAATATATTAAAAAAACTAATAGTAAAAATATCCCCTGGGTGTGAGTGGGAGCAACTTTAAGGGCTGAATTTGGCCCGAAGAGACTATTTTATCCCATTATCTCTCTTTTTAACCTGACTCATCTCTTGATGGATGAGGTGTCCAGGATAATATCCTTTAACAATTACTTGGGCTTGCTGTTTCCTCCCCAGGCTCTAAAACATCCTTTTTCTTCTTTGTCTTTAGAGGGAAAGGAGTAGCAATGAGGAGAGATGTGTTGATATGCTTCCTTCCTGTTCCTGAGCAGTAGCAGCACTACATTGCCCTATGAAAATAGCTTGATTAAAAATGTTTAATTTAGGTGGGTAGAATTCATTCTTCACTCTATGCGGTGGGCAGGATTCTGTTCCCCCTGTAGCTCCAGGGAAGTCAATGGGGTTTGTACAGAGGGCAGAATGTGGTCTGTGCCCCTAGGTACCTCTAAGTCAGTGGTTCCCAAACTTTAACAACTCACGAACCCCTTTGACTAAAATGTCAAGTCTTGTGAACCCCCTCCTAAAAATGAATATTTCCCTGGATTTTCTCCCTTACCTCAGCATAAATTATAAAAGCAGTGATCTTGGAAATATAAAATGTGTTTTTATGACATGCTTATTACACACTATTTATTAATTATTCTTTATCATTACAGTATTTTATTACATTACGAAAATGGCAACACTCTTCAAAGAACTCACTTTTGTAGCTTGTATCACTTTTGATTAAGCCTGTTATAAGACAGGGCTCTCATCAGAGGTGCCAGTAGAAAAAGAAACCTGGGGGGGCACCACCAGAAAAGGGGGGGCCACGGAAAAAAGAAAGAGGGACCCATGGGGGGGTGCGCTGATGCGGGGGTGCCATGTGACACCCCCCTCCCCCCCGGCCTGGCGCCTCTGGCTCCTATGTTTCATCAAGGAGTATCAGATGTGAAACCGAATGAAGGTATTTAAGTAGCCAACTCAAAGAGCTCTTCCTACACAAGCGTTCAGGTCTTGAGCTGTCCAGGCAAACAATGCACATTACAACAAAGCTTAAACTTGTTCTTCATAATAATTTAAAAAACAACACTAGCAGCGTATTTCATTTTAAAAATAGCAAAAAAATATCCACCTCAAGGCGTCTTGAAGTTGAAATCTCCTCAGTGGGAAAAGTCATGAATCAGGAATGGGAAAACTCCTTTTGGGCTTGATTCTGACCTGACTTATACCAGTGTAAATCAAGAGTGACTTCACTGACACAAAAATTACATCCCGGAAAAGAAAAAGAACAAGGCGGTGGAATTGCATCAGTTTGAAACTCGTGTGATGATAAAATCAAGCCCTGTCATGACATGAGTACATCATACTTTTCTCAAAAGAGATGTGAAGCCAAAATTGTGTACAGAACAGATTGCTGCCAGTGCCTTTGCAGGTAAATTCTAGTATGTACGTTCACCACAACACTGCCGTTTTACTGAATGTATTGTATGTTACAGAGTTGATTCCAAGGTTTGTTTGCAGAGCTAAACTGCAAATTAGGCCTGTGTAGACGGATTGACTCATGGCTGAATGTGGTGCAGCAGCTTGCTCCTCTCTTGTGCCACCTGCTGACAGTCACTGCAGCCCTGTGGTGGAGCGCCTCTTCTCATGACTCCGCCCTTGGGTCAGGTCACTTTAAAATCTCTCCCTTTCCGAGGTATCAATATTGCAGACTAACAGAGTCCCGTATGCCACTGGTCATTGTAGCCAATATGATGTCTTCTGTTCCTCTTCTGTCAGAGTAGTGGCCACAGGTGTATCCTCTTTTAACCAAACTCAAAATTGAAACACAAACCACAATGATGGCAACTTATTCCCCCCTCCCCGGTCTTAAACTTTTAATGTATCCTGGGTTTGCCCCAGCTTTCCATTCCTCTGCAGAACTCGGACTCTCAAGAGTCACCTCCCTGGAGTCTTCCCTCCACTCTGGATCCTCTACTCCATCCTACTTGTAGGATGATCTGCCTGTCAGTTGGCCTTCTTGCAGATCTGCTGCGGGAGTCGCCTTCACCCATGTTACCTTCTCCCATCCAGGCCCATCCCAGGTTGTAAACTCCCTTCTGAACATCTTTGCGGTTTGAACAGTTGAACATCTTTGTGACTTTCTTCCCTGGAGGTCCAAGTCCTGCCGTTTTTGTTTGCTTCACCCCAGTGACTTCTCTGCATCTGTCCAGGTTCCACTCTCTGTTCCTCAGAGACAGATTGCATAGTTCTTTCCTTCTCTCCTTGAAACCTCTTTCTAACATGGGCTTCCTTTCTTCATAGTGACCACCCAGTTGGTCTTCATCTTTAATTAGGTCTGGTCCACCCTTCAGGTGCAGAAAAATGGGTTAATTGGCCTTTTAGGTCCAAGTTAACCCTTCTGGAGCCAGGATAGGGTACACAGTAGACTCCCGATTATCCAGAATTGGATTAACCAGAATGTGGATTAACCAGGATGGCAAAAAAAAATACGTGTAACTTGCAGGGACGGCTCTGGCTTTGTTGCCATTCCAAGAACAAACTAAAAAAAACCGTCCAGGGCGCAGGGCAGCCAGTGAACCAACACCCTTTCTCCCTGGCACAGGGTGGCTGGTGAACGCCCCCCACCCCCATATTTTCTATGGATGGTGATTATCCGGGATTTTATTAACCAGGATTAATTTTTCCCCTATCATCCTGGATAATTGAGAGTCTACTGTATACCCCATCACAGCCTCCCCTGGAGGTAAATATGTGCACAAAAAGTACTTTTTTAAACAATTATTTTGCATAGATTTTGTTAAATACGTGAGTTTGGAAAGGACCTTGACTCATCCTCACATTTTGCAATCAAGACATTTGTGGTCTTAGCTGATACCATTTAGCTTTTCACCTTTGTGATGCCTGAGTGAGTTCAGCTACTTAAATGTCTTTAAAGCATTTATTGCAGCTGTGAAAGTACAATTATGCAATACAAATACAATCATTCACACCTACAGATGCACGGGTGCAAAGTGAGAGGCTGCTTTTAATTAGAGTTTACCATTACCTCTTTGCCAGTTGACTGACTTTGAACTTTATTTGTCTTAGCCCTTCCCTGGCCTGGGATGTAATTGGAAGAGGACTATTTGCTCAAGGGTGAAGAAGACAGCTTTCATGCAAGATTCTTTTTTGTTTTTAAATAAAAGAAATAGGCTTAGTTTCTGTTTCCTTATTTTTCTTAGAGGAAAGTCGGAAGCAACCCAAAGAAATGAATTAACTACTTACAAATAGGAGTCTTTGGCCAAATTCTAGCCTTGGTTACTTCCTTTACCGCCCTACTTTAATGAATGCTCGAGGTGTAGACTCATTGCAGAATTTGGCTGATTTACACTTTGGATCTTCTGATAGCCTTGAAGGGCATGTTTCTACTCAGAGACCACGTGTACCTGATGCTAAACTTAAGATGAAACAGCTGTCTTTTCCCACTGACAGAGCTGCTGCTTTAATCTTTGTTGAATGCTCTTTTCCTTACTGCTTCCATGAATCGGCTCACTTCTTGTGCCAGGCTGATTTTGAACTCTGGAGCCACATGGCTAAGCTCATTGGGTTCAATGTCACTGGCATCTAGGATACCCGTAACACTC
Source organism: Sternotherus odoratus (assembly GCA_032164245.1). NCBI lineage: Eukaryota > Metazoa > Chordata > Testudines > Kinosternidae > Sternotherus > Sternotherus odoratus. The sequence continues at coordinate 13,305,704 of JAVMKO010000003.1, read as the reverse complement.
ACTATGACAAAGCGTGACCATAGAGGTGTCTTAATGTAGAGTGTACAATAGAAGTATAAGGTTTCTTTAGCCAGTCTTTATTTCTCAAGGAAGAAGTAATAAGAAAGCCTTCTGAAGAGCCTAGGGATTAAGATGCATCTTGTTTTTGTTTTGCTTTTTTAATTTCCTGAGTGCAATAATCTTGAAGAGGAAGCAGCTAAAATGGCAATATGCTAACCAGGCTACACAAAGAGACACAAGATGGGCTGTGCTTAGTAAAGGACACTAGGGTGAAAAATCGGGATGGGGTTGGGGGTAATAGGTGCCTATACGGTATAAGAAAAAGCCCCCTAAATCAGGACTGTCCCTATAAAATTGGGGCATCTGGTCACCCTAAAGGTCACTGATGGTCTTTCCAGCACCCATCTCATCTTGGGTCCTTGAAGGCACTGTGCTGAAGGCTTCCTTGTATAGAAAGAAGTTAAGATGGTGATTATTGACACTGCTCATCTGTTGCAGGGACTAGGCATGATAGATTCTGTGGTTTCCTCCTTCATAAATGGTCAAAGACTATCTTCTGCTCCGCCTTCTGGATGGCTTCAATGGCCCAAGTCCAGATTGTCTTTAGGGTAAATGAGGTCAGAATTTTGCCCTGAAGTCACTGTCTAGAGTAATTTGCCTTCCAAGGGCCCAGTCCTGCAAAGCCTCACCTTCATGAGGATTATTAAAGCCAGTAAGGCCGTTGGTTAGCATCGTACTGAGATAGCAGCCTTAATGAAGCTGAACCCTTACGCGCAATACAACTGACTAGAGTGACGACTAGGAAAAAGCAGCCACGTGTGCATGAATAATGCTGCTTGTTGTTTTGGATGAGCAACTGATAAAACCAATGGCAGTGCAGAGGATTTAATAGGCTAAGCTTCAGAAACAAATATTTGTGCTCCAAACCCTCATGTTTTATTTTTTTTAATCATTATTATTAAGAACTGGAAAGCTGCCAAGACCATCCAGCGCTCTGTTTTCCCACAGCTTTTTCTGAGCTCACAGATTACCCTTGGCATGGAAATAACTGTGGCATTAGTTGCATAAGAATATGCAGTAGGTGCTCAGTAATGTCTTTCTCTTTTCTTTCCAGGATAAACAAAAGCCTGGTTGAATGTACTGTGTGTTTTGGTGTATGCTGCAACAAGAAATTGACTATAATTTGCTGTTCCAGAAAACTGGCAGTTACTTGCAGAGCAATTGCACTTACGCTTGAATGTATCTGACTTACTGTTCCCCCAAGACCCAAAAGCAAGAAATGTTATGTGTCGTGGCTTTGCCTGTAAAACACATACGCTGTGTAGGTACTTCTCACAGAATCCATCCCAAATCATTTAAAGGCAAAGATTTAATTAAAAGGCAAAGATTTTTGCCATTTAAAGACACCTTTTAAAAACAGGATTTTTTTTTTTAATGCTCTCATCACTTAAAACATCTAAAGGGATTTTTCTCAAACTTCCCAGGAGGATTCACTTATGAGCTTAGGCCAAGCTTAGGAAGTTTCAGCCTCAAAGAAGAATATCTCAAAAGTGATGACCATATGACTATTAGAACTTATATAGAAAACAATTTTGCCACTTCAATCATAGATCCTTGGACTTCAAGACCAACAGAGGCCAGTTTCCTGGATAGGACAGGTCATTGATTGTTATCCAGTACTTCCTGCATCAAGCTTGATAACCTGTGCTTGAAGTATAGTGTATCTTGTTCTAGAGCAGGGATCGGCAACCTTGACACATGGCACCGTAAGCGTCTTTAGCGGGCCCTGCCGGTTTGTTTACTTGCTGGTTTGCCGATCCCGGCTCCCACTGGCTGCGGTTTGGCATCCCAGTCCAATGGGGGCTATAATTCCATAGTAATTATTTGTACACATGCACTTGTCTACAACAGTAACAGGATTTCTAATACAAGAACTAGCGTGGTAAAGGATTCTAGCGTGGTAAAGGATTTACTCTATGGCTAAATTTCTAGTCAGAGTGTAATTTCCAGCTCAAGGTGATCTACCCATGCTGATCGAGTAAGTAGAAAATATAAGCAGGGCAATGTGAGCAGCAGGAAGGGCTAGCTGCCCCAAGTGGGTACCTGTCTAAGAGGCTAACGACATACTTGGGGTGAATAGCCGCTCCTGCTGCTCACCCCAGCTTGCATGTCTGTGGCTACACTCTGTTTTTAGCATAGTCGCTCCATCAGAGCTAGTGCGGGTATGTCTCCTCGGGCTGGAAATTCTGCCTCCTGCTCAAAGTATAGACATACCCTCTGTCTCTAACCACAGAAACCTCTTCATATTCTTTGTTCAGATTTCAAGACTATTGATCATTCTTCCCTTCTCTGGTGTTCCAAGCAAGACTTGGGCATCTCATGGGACCATGGGAATTGGCATAGTGAATAAGAATGGTCAGTGTCATGTCTCTGATGGTAGCCAGTATTAGCCCATTGGTTTGCATGACATTGGTCTAACAATGACTTCACTGATAGCTTTTACACTGGAAAATAATAGCATGGGGAAATGACGATGTAGACGTTATAGGCTCAGTCCTGAACACAATGCTGGCCTCTTTGTGCCACTCCTGGGATTCAAAAGAATGGAAAACTCACACAGCTCCTCAGCTGGGGATTCCCTAGCATGTGGGACTCCATGGGCAGTGTAGAGCAGGAGGGAATGCTCTCTTACAGTCCTTCCTGTCCAGGGGGCATGATGTAGACGTTTCAGGTGGAAATAGGACATAGTCAGAGTGCCGGTGAGCTCTAGCAGTTCCGGGCCGGTGGAGGGCCCTTTGCGGGAAAATGACTGGCTGAGTGGTGTTTGTAACATGCCTACGAATTGAGGCCTCTGTAACGGCCTGTGCATTTCTGTGTGATAATGCAGAGCTATGTTACATTTGGGAGCATAGAACAATCTCACAGAGCTGAGATGTGTAAGCACTGGGATGGAGAGTGCCTCTTTGTATCACAGGTTCTTTCTTTCCAAATATAATATGTACATAGCACCCCAGAGTACTAGACACTTTTCCACTGTGCCCTTTGGAAAGCAAAAGCCACAGCAAGCAGCAGCCTTATGAATCATTGGCAATAGATGCTATGTCTCTTGGTATGAAATTCAAGCTGGTGAAAAAAGAACTAAAAGAATAACCACGAATACGAAACGAGAAGAGGAAAACAGCCCGAGGACAGGACGCACTAAGGTTTTTGTTGATCGCAGATAAAGCTGTTTGTACATTCAAATGCCAAATTTTAAAAGATGGAAGAAACATGAGAGTCAAAGATGTGAAGCACCATATAAAATAGTCGTGTGGGGATAGTCAGAAAAGTGAATCTAAAAATGACACAATAGGCTTATACATTAATTTGTTTAAGGACTCCGTGGCAAATTTGCGCAGTATACAAACAAGTATACAAAAACAAACTGTTTTTCCTCTTAACTTCCAGTCCTGTACACCCTGATAGCTGAGCTGTGTTTTTTGTGCCCCTCACCTTCTCACCGGTACTAAAGATTATGCAGTGAAAATTTAGCTGATCAGCTGCAAGACACAATAGAATCCAAGGGACTCAGATACCACGACGATGACTATGGTATAAGAAACTAGATAGGTAGGTAGATACTGGAAGCTCTTCCATAGTGGTATTGATTCTGAGCTGCTACCAGAAGGTAAACAAGCTTGGTTTATCAACTAAGGAAGCAGATATTCTAAACACACGTAGGACTTGATTGAAAGCCCATTGAGAGCAATGAAAAGACTCCCAGTTACATCAGTGAGTTTTGACTCAGGCCTCTGAGGAGATGATCCCTGGCTGGGATGATTTAGTTCAGGGTTGGGCCTGCTTTGAGCAGGGGGTTAGACTAGATGACCTCCTGACGGCCCTTCCAACCCTGATATCCTAAGAGATAGAAGGGCTACTGCATGGGCAGTCATGGCATAGTTATTTGGAATCCATACACACAGGCTGCCGTGCATCATAGTTTTTAACTTTTCCCCAAAGCACAAAACCTGAAATTTACTCCATTGCCATCCGAGATGTTGAACATTTGCATCTGTTTAAAGCACTGTCCCATAGTGAATAGCAACCCCCTGGAGATACCGGAGGGACGCCTCTGAGTCATGGGACTGATCTATGTAGGTGGGTTGCAGGGAGGGACTTACAGGATGACAGAGATTTTCCCAGAAAGTCCCACTAGATTCCCAGAAGGCAGTTGGAGATTCAGGAAAATGGACTTACTCCAGGCTGTGTGAATCATTTCCATTTGTCAGAGGTTTGGAACACTTTCATACAAAAACACTTTTGTTGAAGGTCAAGTACAGTAGACTCTCGATTATCCAGGATGATAGGGAAAAAAATAATTCTGGTTAATAAAATCCCGGATAATCTCCATCCATAGGAAATATGGGGAGGGGGGGGGGTTGATTCACCAGCCATCCTGCCCCCGGGGGGAGAGGGTGTTGGTTCACTGGCTGCCCTGCGCCCTGGTAGAGTTTTTTTTGTGTGTGCACTTGGGGTGGCAGCAAAGCCAGAGCCGGCCCTGCGAGTTGCGTATATTTTTTTTGACATCCTGGTTAATCCACTTCCTGGTTAATCCAATCCTGGATAATCGAGAGTCTACAGTAGTTATTTTTTTGGGGGGCGGGGGCGGGGTTGCTTTTATTTTCAGGATTATACACCATTGTACTTTGGTCCCCAATGCCTACCTTTTAAAATAAATGGGTGAGATGAAAAAATTGAGATCTTGACCACGTGTGATCATTAATGATCTGTTCTGTTTTCACAAGAGTAGAATTTTTTACATTCCAGCTTACTGGGCAAACTCCACCTCTGGGACTAGTCCACCTAAAATCTTCTGAAACTTCAGCTGGGTAGGGTAAGAACACCTGTCCTGAACAGTTGTGTGACATTGCTGCGCGTTACTTAAAGCAGCGGCATTTTACATTAGAGGCTGCTGCATTCTTCTGTAGTGGAACCACTGGAGCAGTTGCTACTTATAATTTATACGTTTGTAAAGGTCTGCTGCTGCTTGCTTTAATCATACAAGTGGTCCCATTTAGTTCAGTGGGGCTGCTTGTGTGAGTAATAATAATAAATGGAGATATACCAATCTCCTAGAACTGGAAAGACCTTTCAGGTCATCAAGTCTAGTCCCCTGCCTACACTAGCAGGACCAAGTACTGTCCCCTGACAGATTTTTTTGCCCCAGATCCCTAAATGGCCCCCTCAAGGATTGAACTCACAACTCTAGGTTTAGCAGGCCAATGCTCAAACCACTGAGCTATCCCTCCCCCCTAGAGTGAGCAGAATTTGGTCCTCAATTTGTAAAGAGCATAGGGATATGAAAGGCCCTGAACACTGTAAATGTAAACTGATGTCACTATTATGAATAATAATAAATGCACCAGGTGGCTAAATGCATGATTGGGGCATTGTAGTCCAACATACACGTTCTTTTTTTAAATCTCTGCATTGTGATTGTATTGTGCAGTAAGTGGCGTGCACGTCCCCAAACCCATTCTTTTAACAGATTCAGTTGATCAACAAGTTAGTGGATTATATTTTTGCAGCATGTAGAACCCTTTCAATCAAGTGGTCTTGAAAGTCCACATGGCTCACATGTATATAAGACCGAGGCAAAAGAATCATTTTCTCTCAACTGTTCTAATTCACAGATGGTCCTTTTTTGATAAATGTGGATCAACTGTGTATTTTCATGGTTCTAACCTCATCCCCTCTCAGGAATTTACCCTCCTCTAAAAAAACTGGGGTAAATTATGGTGGGAGTTTATCCATGGTAAGATTTTTGTTATCTAAACTTTAGATTCTAAAGAATATGTTGAGCCTCAACAATTGCTGGCCCCAGCCTGCCCAGCTAGAGTCTGGCTGTACCGTAGTTTTCCTCTCTGAAGTCACAGTTTATTCAGCTTGTATGTTCTTTAAAGCATTAGCTGCAGGATTTGTTTAATGTTTTGCAGGATCTATTTTAATTATATGGAACTTACAGAACAAACATCATGGGCTGAAATGCACAAATGAACACATTGTAGAGAACTGGAAACGGACAAATCCTTGTCTGCCTGTTTTAGGGATGAACTTTCAATGTCCTTTCCTCCATTCACCCTCCATATATATATATATATATAATTATGTGTGTGTGTGCATGCGCATGTGCAAATGGAATTGGCTAATTAGCTGGGTAAGGGGGGGGCGTATTTTGGGAATGTGGGGGTGGCATTCTTTAGGGTAGCACAGAAGGACAGATCTAATCCTAAGGATGAAATTAACGAACAGAGAGTGGCTAGGGCACCAGTTTGGGATTAAGGAGACCTCGGTGCAATTCCTTGCTCTACCACACACTTTCTATGTGAATTTGGGCAAATAACCTAGTTTCTGTGTGCCTCAGTTTACCACCTGTAAAATTGGGGGTGTCATGAAGGTAAATGCATTAAGGATTGTGAAGCACTCAGATACTATGGCAATGGGCCATATGCGTACCTAACATTCATTGAAAATTTCAGTTGAATGTCAGGGTTAACTTACTGAGAGGGAGATGTATTAGGCTGTAAAATTGTCTCCCAAAGGAAGTGGTCAAATCCCCAGCATCTGAGTGTTTAAAACTAGACCCATGAAAATGTGCTGTAGGGGATGTTGATGAGCCGGGAGATGGGTTGATGGATGTTCTTTCCATCTCTTACTTCTGTGATTCTGAATGCAGCTCCCTGTTAGCTCCTGGTTTTTTGCCCCATGAGAGAGATTCTAGAGCACCCACCGGTTGAAAACAGCAGGTTAGATAGTTGTGCCAACATGTTATGGGAAGTTAAGGAGCTTGACCCTGGCTGAGTGCCTGTTCTATGTTGCACACTCTGCTTTTAAATTTGTTCCTTTCTGGGTACAACTATGCTGGAATAAAAGCCCTGTAGCACAACCTAGTCTGGGTCAGCTGACTCAAGCCCTTGGGGTATGGGGCTCAAATTATCTGAGATTTCTGTGTGTACATTTCATAATTTTGGAAGGTGCTTAGATACCATAGTCATGTGCTGCAGCTGAGAGATTAAATAGAGGTGGAAGTTTTCATATCCCTTTACCAGTCTTGTAATCTGTAGAAAGCCCCTGAAGTGATTCAGTTTTTAATGTTCATGTTATGTGTAGAGCCCGGGGTACCAAGGCCTGTTAGCATTTCAGCTGAAGACTATCTGGAGAACATTTCCTCCCCCACTCTTCCCTATACATGCCACTTGCTTTGCTCAATTTTTGATTGGATTGCTGTAGGTATTGGTTGACTGAACTGCACAGACTGTGTGTGCGCCATGCCTTGTCAGGAGGCCTTTGCTTAATGTTGAAACAAGACAACATTCACGTTACATTTTTTGATGGGAAGTTTAATGTCAATTATTCTTCTTGACAGCTGGCTAGAGCTGAACACCACACATTATGTCAAATTAGTTCCTCTTCCTCTTGTGATAACTTGAGGGGTGCATTTCAAAGGAACCAGATGTTTTAATCTTTCTTGGCTAGCTGGCTGCCAGACGTCTGGGATATGGAAGCTAACTGGAAATTGCATGGATGCTGAGCTTTAGAGGGACTTTTGCTTTCTGACTTTCTTTCTAACGCCAATATCTGCCCTGCATGTTATCATAGCATATGGAAATTAGACCCCAAAAGACCTCTTGTATTAGGTCACCTAGACCATCTCGTCAATGCAGGACACTTCCATTCTGCATAGTCCCAGGAGCGTTAGCCCCTCTAGGTAGGAAAGATTGTCTGGTGAGTAGGGTGTTAGTCTGGGACCTGAGAAACCCGGCTTCAAGTTCCAGCTCTACTACCGCATTCCTGTGGGACCTTGGGTAAGTTACTTAGTCATCCTCTGCTACTGATTTCAGTGGAAGTTTGGAGCCTAAATACCTTTGAGAATTTTGGCCTTAGTTCTCCATCTGTCACTTGGGGATTGTAGCACTTTCCTACCTCAAAGGAGTGTCATGAAGGAGCAACACATAAGACTGTGAGGTGCCCAGATACAATGGTGATGGGCGCCATCTACCCAGGTAGGCAGTCAATAGTAAATGGTGGGGCTTTCCCCACTTCTCGTGGGAGGCTATTGAGGAATTCCTGACTGCTTTCCGAAGGTTCTTCTCCTGCTCAGGAGAAGGTTTATCACTCTTACTTCTTACGGACAGGATTTCCGAGGGGATAAGGTTACGGGCGTAGCCTGGGTATCAGGGCATTAACTGGGGCAATGGTGGCTCTACTATTCCTGCTTGTGCTCAGGAAAAGGAGGTCAGCGGTTTCCCCCATTTCATTCAGATTGTTTACATGGAAATAGGGATCCAGCCTGCCCCATTCTCTGTTCCACCCTAGACATGGCTGCACGTCAGTGGTGTGGGAAAGTATTTTCTTGTAGGCCATAAAGAGCTGGTCCAAAACCAGAAAACAACTTTTGTAAAAATTTCTGTGAAATTTTACCCTCTTTTCCTTCATTGTTTTAAATCTAACTCTCCTGACAGTCCATAATGATCCAGATGCAATCAGAGACCCTTTGGGAGGCAAGACACTCTATAGCAGGGGTGGCCAAACTTACTGACCCTCAGAGACAATCTTCAGTCATTCGAGAGCAGGGGCGTGTCTGCCAGAGCTCAGGGTTTCAGACCCACTCCTGCTGAAACCCTGAGCCCCACAGATGCACCCTGCAGGATTGAAGCCCTGAGCTCCCTCTCCCTGCTGGGCAGAAGTCAGAGGCAGTGCATTGGGGGAGTACGTGGGGTCATGTGTCCTCCCCATAGATTTTTGCCAGGGTTTGCTGGCACTGCTCAGTCACATGGTTCCATAGAGCCCCCTCCTTGCATGGCAGTTGCTGAAGCCGGCAAGCTGGGAGCTGTGGCCATAGGGAGAGGCAATAGCAAACACCTGGGCATTGCAGGGAGAGCCGCTGCTTTTGCTGCTGCCTCTCCGCATGGAGCTAAAGCAGGGTCCCCTCCCTGCAGCTCCCAGCTGTTTGCCGCGGCCTCTCCATGCAGAGCTAACACCTGAAAATCAAGCCCATTTATGGCATCTCAAACTTGACACTCCAAATTGGTAGTTACTTTTGACACTCTTGGCTGCAAGTCACTATTTTTAATCCACCCTACATGCTTCCTGGATTTTCTGCCTGTTCCAGTCTTTGGCATTCCCCTGGCTTCTGGTCAGTTACCCTCCAGAGAATATGTTTCCTCCCCTACCTATGCTGAAGAGATGTCTTGCCACCCCGGTTGTCTCCAGAAACGGCTGTGCCAGCTCGTTGATATTCACAAGTTAGGGTTTGGGTTTTTTTTACAGTGTCTGTGCCCTGACCTGATGAGATTCTGCTAATAATGCTAAAAGTGTAAGTGCCGATGCCTTGGCTGCCGAACATGAAAGGGTGGCCAGCAAATGCAGTTACAGTTTTCAGCCTCGGCAAAGACAGCAAGTCTAATACAGCGTAAAGCCAGATGACTGGATTACTTCCTGACCCTTAGCTTTTGTAGTCGTTCTGGCTAACCAATAATAAGGGTAATCAGATCTCATGCTTCAAGGTGTCAGCTAATTACTTAGCGATCAGGACGGACTTTCTCTCCACGTGCAGTGTTGCACACTTGGCTAGGTCCTTTTTCACACTTGTCTCTCGGGTGTTTTTAGCTATATAATAAAGTTATGCCTTAATTTTCAGTGTCCTATAGCTTTAAATCTCTAAGGTCTCTGGTGTCTGCAGAAATGAAACCACCATTTGGTGTTGATTTTAGTGTAGGGTGTCATGGAAAGAACACACATAATTCTGCTTTCTCATGGAGACTTTACTTTTTGTTTTCTTAACCCTAACATGTCTGGCAGGCATTTATGTTCTGCAGTTACATCGGGTTTTGGCCACTGCTGGAGACACTACCAGGCTAACTGAACTGATGTTCTGGCGCTATGTGGCAAATGCTAATTTGACCAGATCTTCAGCTATTGTAAATCTGGATAGCTCCACTGACTGCGGATTTACAGTAATCTTGTCACCGAGGGGAGAAAAATACCCTGCTCTTACGAAGACTTCGTGATCCAGAGCAAGAAATATAGTGTTATTTACTGTTACACTGGTTTGTAATTGTACAAAGGAATGGTTCATTATTTGCCTTAATTTCTCTTCAATAGCACTTGAAAGAAAAGATGATATGCTAAGGTAAAGGATCCGAAGGGGAAATAGTGTTTACCTATCTCACAAGGGCTTAATCTTAAAAAAGCACTTTGAGAAGAACAGTGTTACAGCACTACAGGAGAAATAACATTGAAATAAATCCATTGATTGCTTTTCATTTTTGGATGTTAAATCAGTGTCCTCAAGAGACTTGGGTCGTCTCCTAGATCTTTTCCCTCCACATCATTTAAATATTTAGACCAATCTAAAGAATTATTTTATTGATAATGAATATTGTTGCTGTCTTAAGACATTCACAATACCTTGCATTCCAATACTGAATCTGGCTCTCTGGGTATTCATAGCACACTCCTGCTGGTGGTAAATGAGCATGTCTTTGGTCTGCTTACAGTATAATTAAACGTGAGCTGAGTCTGTAGCATAATGCAGTAATTCAGTTTATTACCAGCTGAAATAACCCATCCTAACCATTGTGTTGTTCTTCTTGTGCTTTTCTTGCAGTTCCCAAGAAGCTTCTGCATGAAACCCAGCCAAAACCAACCAACTACCAAGGAATTCAGCAACCACATTTTCCACAGCAGCCAAGAGTGCATGATCCTAATGTTATAGGGGATGGCGTGTTCTTTCCTGATGTCTCGCCGTCCATTCTAGAGCGTGTTTTGCCAGGTAACAAAATTTACAGAAACCTAACAGCGGAGAGAACAATTGAGTTCCCGTTAAATGGACACTAAATACCAGCATCCGTACTCAGGCATTTGTGCAGTTGGTAGGCCCCGCCCATTTCAGAGCAGTGGGAGAAATACAGTTCTGTCATTGCAGAACTAGCTCATGATTTTGTGGCTTATGAGTTCTCTGTACCGTTCCAGCAGAGAAGTATAGTAAGTGTCTGTCAGCACATTACAGTGATTACCACACAGCTTTAGAGCATGATCCTCCTCCACTCAAGTCAGTGGCAAAGTTCACACTGGCTTCAATGAGATTAGGGTCATGGTTTTACTCTGTATAGCATCTTTCATAAAACTCTCTGCCAAAATGCTTTACAGCCTTAACTGATATATTGCAAACATGAATAAAGGCCAGAGAAAGTCAGAGGCAACAGGTTTGAAATGGGATGCACACGTTGCAAAGATAAGGGGAGGTTGTTCCAATGACTTGGAGCTGCAAAGGAGAAGGCTCTTGCACCATCAGTGGTGACATAAAGACGCCAGTGACAGGCAAGGCATAGGGGAAGACATCTCTGAGGTAGGCATTGTGGAACTTGGGTGACTTTTAGCCAGATCCTGGAGTGACTGGCGAGCCAGTAGAGGTAGATGGGGGCAGTGTACAGCAGTGGATGGCCCTTCCATGATATGCTTTAGTTGCAATAGAATAGATCTTCTTTTCTCCTGAATAACCCCTGTAGTTTTTTCCCACCCTTACTGGCTGATTGTACGATCCTACAGATTAGAAAACCAGTTCTGTGGCTTCATGGTGCTTGTGGCTGGAGTGTGGAGTGCTCAGACAATCATTCATTTAAGAACTTGTTTGACTGCACCAAGACCCCACTGGAGAAAACAAAGAGCGGAACTCCTCTTACAGTTCAAAGTAGAGATGTTCTTCTTCACTCCGCTGCCTAGAAAACACGCCCATTGTACAGCGTTTCACAGGACAGCTAGAGCCCAGCAGGTCTCCGTCTCTGTCTCCCCCTGGGCCTTGCCTTGTTGATCCAGTCCACAGCACATTCTACAGGGAAGCCCCAAGAGGGGTCGTGATTTGAAATCTTTGTCCTGCCGAGGTCCAGAGAGCCTCATCCCCCATTATGGAGCTTTCTGAATACACTGGGGAAGCGGTGATGTGGGAGGGGGCTGTAGCGGGAAGGAAAAGCAGGAGAGGAGGGAGTGGGGGGCTTGTTGAGGTCACCAGAGTTAGAGAGGGGCCATGGTAAACTGGCATATCTCCTCCATTCAGTTCCCTGAGGATGGCTAGTTTGGTAAGTCACAATCCCTTTAGAAACACCCCCTTTAAAGCAGAACACTGTCAGTTAACAGAACCACAACCTGTGCTCCGTTTACATTACCTTCTCTGACTGATTCAGCATCCCATTCAGCTCCCCTTTATTCCCCAAATATGTGGCACTTCCAGTTGCTATCTTTACTGCCATATCAAGAATTTGGGGCTGGGAATGGCATTTTGAAGTCTCTACATTACAAGAGTTACCGGGGTAAGGCCCAAATACCCATCTCAAGTGCTCAGACTTTGGGCTGAAGCCAACTGACGTGACAGTTAGAGCTTGTTATCTGGGATTGTCCAAGTGCCTTATAAAAGTCATCAGAATAGCTCATCGAGATAGGTGTCATTGCCATTTTACAGCTAGAGAAACTGAGGCACGGTGTGAGTAAAGAACACTAGATCCAAACGTGGGGGGTCAACTTTAGGCAGCAGATAAATGGCCTGGATTTTAGAGGTGCTGAGCACCCATTGCTTCCTTTGGTTTCACATTAGGAGTTTAGTGGTGAAAATCAAGGCATTTATTAAGGTGCTGAAATATGGATTTAGGGGAAGATTTTCAAAAGCGCCCTTCATGCCATTGACTTTCCTATTGAAAATGTTGGCCTTCACCCCTCTGTGCCTTCATTTGTTCATCTGTAAAACTGTCTTTCAATGGGACTAGTGCTCCTAAATCTGAATGCTTTTGAAAATTTCCCCTTCAGTGCCTCTCTTCGGGCATCTGTGTTTGAAAAATTTCGCTTAAATGACTTGCCCAAGGTCACAGTTATTCAGTGTCAGATTTGGAAACAGAACCCAACTTTCCCATGGCCAGTCCCCCACTCTAACAGCTAGTCATCACCCCAGCATCCAGCTCTTAGCAGAGAGGTTATTTGGCACTGGTGTGAACCGCTGCTGGAATAGTGTCCAGATCTGGTGCCCATGATTCAAGAAGGGCGTTGATAAATTGGAGAAAATTCAGAGAGGAGCCAGGAGAATGATGAAAGGATTAGCAAACCTGTCTACCTGCATACAGATGTGGTCTCCTCGTCTCAAAAAAGATATACGGGCATTAGAAAAAGTTCAGAGAAGGGCGTCTGTAATGATTAGAGATTTGGAACAGAACCCATATGAGAAGAAATTAAAGAGGCTAGGATTTTTCAGCTTGGAAAAGAGGAGACTAAGGGGGGATATGATAGAGGTATATAAAATCATGAGTGGTGTGGAGAAAGTGAATAATGAAAAGTTATTTACTTGTTCCCATAATATAAGAACTAGAGGCCACCAAATGAAATTAATGGGTAGCAGATTTAAACAAATAAAAGGAAGTTCTTCTTCACACAGCACACAGCCAACCTGTGGAACTCCTTGCCTGAGGAGGCTGTGAAGGCTAGAAATATAACAGGGTTTAAAAGAGAACTGGATAAATTCATGGAGGTTAAGTCCATTAATGGCTATTAGCCAGGATGGGTAAGGAATGGTGTCCCTAGCCTCTGTTTGTCAGAGGGGGGTGATAGAAGGCAGGAAAGAGATCACTTGATCATTACCTGTTAGGTTCACTAACTCTGGGCCACTGACAGGATACTGGGCTGGATGAACCTTTGGTCTGATCCAGTACGGCCATTCTTATGTTCTTATGCCTTATAATGAGAGAGTCAAGGAGCTCAATCTAGTCAGCATGACAAAGAGAAGCTTATAAAGGGGGTGACTTGATTACACTCTGTTAGTAGCTACATGGGGATTGAATACTGGGCTCTTCAATCTAGCAGAGAAAGGGCTAACACGATCCAATGGCTAGAAGTTGAAGCTAGACGAATTCAGATGGGAAATAAAGCTTACGTTTTTAACAGTGAGAGTAATTAACTATTGGAACAATTTACCAAGGTTTGTGGTGGATTCTTCATCACTGACCATTTTTAAATCAAGATGGGATTTTTTTTTCCTGAAAGAGCTGCTCTCGGGGTTATTTTGGGGAGGTTCTATGATCTGTGCTATACAGGATGCCAGACTAGGCGAGCACAACGGTCCCTTGTGGCCTTGGATGAATCTCTGAAGCCACACTAATAGGATGCAGCACCGATCAGGCATTTATCACCCGAGCCATCGCCCCTGCTGACATTTTAAATTAACTTAGTTCCCCCTCACTCCCAAATCTTTGTCACTGACCTCGGGGGCCACACAGCTTCCAGGCGAGTCCTGTGTGAAGTGAACAACGGCACCGTTCACCTGGCTATGCAAATGCAAACACAGAGAGACAGCGAACAAGCTTGGACTTCCCCGCGCCGCAGCCTGGTGTTGAAAGTGACTTTGCTCTCACAGCAGGAATGGTCATTCGTGCACCAGAATTGTCACTTTCCACAACTTAATACGAGCAGATAAGTGGAAACCAGATGCAGTTGCCAGCTACTGTGCGCTTTTTGTTTGCAGCCTGTACCAGATACACAGGGACAGGAGTCTTCAAAGGTTTAACAGCCCTGGGCTTTTGCACATTCATAGGTGGATGATGGACTTTTTAATGGGTTTGAAACAACTAGTGTTTTGCCATTGGTTGTGGTGTCTGCAGACAGATCAAGGTACAGCCAGTTCTTAGCCGTGATCTGATAAGGTCTGAAAGGGGCTCTTTCAGCCTCCTGGAATTAGCTGCCTTCTTAGCTCCAGTCTTCAGCAAATAAAATCAAATCATTAACCCATGTTCCCTCACCTCTCTGAAGGGGAAATTATGTCTCTGTGAAGCACAAAGAAAGCATGCTTCTGAAGGAAGTCATAAACGCAGGCAAAGATCCGCCCTTCCCTTAATAAGGCTGGAGGGAAAGCAGTGTTGCTTGCCAGGTGTAGATCACTCTAGAATTACAGGGAGATGCAAGCGTGGTGTTGCCGACCCCGTCTGTGTCTTCCAAGCTCATGTGCTGAGTTATTACACGTTTCGTGGAACCCCGCATTGATAAAGGCACTTGGATTTTCAAAAAAGAAAAGCGACCTGGTTATATATTTGCTGTAAAGCATCTGGGTGTGTCTAACGGGGGATGTGAAAGAGAAGATATAGGGGAGAGGAGATGCTGCCTGGTAGCCTTGAATCCACCGTGTGCTTTCAGCTGAAGCTAACCGAGAAGGTCCGGCTGCCTCACTGCGGCAGATTTGGGTGGCATTTCCAGTGCCTGGCTCCAGATTTCGGCATGCAGAGGCAGGTTCAATTGCTTTAGGGCAAGGGAGCGCTGAAACTCACATGCTTGTTCCCTCACTCAAAACAGAGAAGAAGAAAGGGAGGTCAGCTACCTTTTACCTGCTAGACAACACCCCTTTGCTGCTTCCTGTGGATGAGACACAGCGGTCAGTGGATAACAGCAGCATGGAGCCCGTGGGCGTTAGCACAGAGATGGCCTTGCTCAGCAACATCCTAGCAGCGTATTCCTTTATCACAGGTAGGTCTCTCACCTGCTTCTTCTCTGGGCAGCTGTGATGTCTTTTAAATTGGGGATTGGTCCTGCTTTGCGCAGGGAATTGGACTAGTCACTAGATGATCTTCTGAGGTGCCTTCCAACCCTGATATCCTGTGATTCTGTTTCTGAAACCCTCTGGAGGGCTGCCCCAGTGTAAGTGAGGGCAGAATCTGCCCCTTTGTGTTCCTCTCACAGGTTTAATTTCTTGAAAGACCTGACCGGTGTAGCTTAGCTATAGAGAGGGGTTGACTGGATATAACAGGCTGTATTGTGCTCTGCCTTCACTGGGACTTGCTCTCAGCTGATATTAAATACAATGTAATCTTAGATGCAGTATTATTCCTAATGTGCCTTTTCCCTTGAGATCAAAGGCTGGCTCATTAAGAAGGCAAGTTTGTCCTGTAATTTGGAAACTGAGCAGCACGAAGATCATTACCCTGCTTAAGAGAATTTGGCTTATCTTCAGTGGAAGTGTGAAGATGAAGTTTCTGCTTAGTGTAATTATATATTTAAATCTAATTTAGGGAAAGATTTCCTCCCATCACAGCTTAGCTTTCATCCACATTTTTTCCTGTCATGTGTCTTTCATGTAACACAGGAGCTTTCTTCCATTTACATTTATTTTAAAGAGTCACTCTCACCATGAAGATCATCAGCCAGAATCGCTGGTTGGGGGCAGCCAGGGAGTGGCGCCCCCCATAGCACTGTTAGAATCAGTGGCACAGTAGTGCAAGCTGTCCACAGCTCCCATTTGGATCAGAGCGACCAGCGCGGGTTGGTGCTACCCGGAAAGTGGGTGGAGCCAACCCCACAGAGCGTGGGGTCAGTCAGCCCTGGAGATGTACTGATTCACTTTCCTTAGTCCAGCTTCTGCAGGGGGAGAGGGGCTCCTCTGGGACTACGGTTGGAATTGCAACACTTCCGTTCCCAGACGTGAGCTCCCTGCCCCCGGCGTAACAGAGACAGGGCATGCAGTTTGCTGGCCCTTCACCGGGCAGGACTGAATCTCAGACCCTGTTGTTTTTTAAAGAAATCCATACCTGTCTTGCTAACAACGTAATGCCCATTTTTACAAGGACAGGTGCATGTGCGTAACTTTGCACGTGGTGAATAAGCCCACTGACTGCATTGAGGTAAGTCAAGGGAAGCCCGGGGATAAATCTTGAGGAAACCAGGGCCCAAATGATTAAAATGCAAACAGTTTTGAGCTTTCTTTTTTTTCAAGGCGTAAAGCTTCGGCCACTTTTATTTCCCTTGTTTCTGGTTCTCACACACTAGCACAAGGCTGTTGTGTTTTGGTTCCCAGCACAAGGTTTGGCAAATGTCCATAGATTCAGGAGAACGTTTCTGTGTGTAAATTCTTTTTGCAACACTTTTTAAAAACACAACTCTGGTGTTAAGTGCACGGTTCTGCCCCCGCCCATCTGATGGCAGCATCGTGATCGGACTTTCCAGTGTCTCTTTAAAGCAGAGATTCTAAATGTAGATATAAACGTCCTTCATAAATTAAGGTTGAATATTATATGGTTCATAGATATGGACTCCGGCACTGAAAGAACCGCTAAGAGCTGTAAATGCATCCTCTGTCTAATCTCTCTATCTAGCTGTTGTTCCCATTGTCATGGGCTCTGAGAACCTCACCATCTCTAACATCCAATCCTCACATCACCCCTGGGAGACAGGGAAACGCTACTATCCCCATTTTAATAGCGGGGAACTCAGGCACAGAGAGACTAAAGCCCATATCCTCAAAAGGTATTTAGGCCCCTCGCTCTCATTGATTTCAACTTTAGATACACTCTAAACCAGGGGTGAGCAAACTACGGCCCGTGGGTTGAATCC
Organism: Sternotherus odoratus; assembly: GCA_032164245.1. Lineage (NCBI taxonomy): Eukaryota > Metazoa > Chordata > Testudines > Kinosternidae > Sternotherus > Sternotherus odoratus. Next base: position 13,288,313 of record JAVMKO010000003.1, on the reverse strand, counting down.
AGCCCTCCAGACGTTTTAATTCATCCCTTGCGCTCCTGCTGTGGAGTGAGGTCTTTGGCTTGTCCCACTCCGGCGCTCCAGCCGGGGAGCAGGGTCGGGGGCCACTCCGTGCGGCTCCCGGAAGTAGCAGCATGTCCCCTCTCCAGCTCCTATGTGAAGGGGCAGCCAGGAGGCTCTGCTCCACATGCTGCCCCCACCCAAAGCGCTGCCCCTGCAGTTTCCATTGGTCAGGAACCACGGCCAATGGGAAGTGCAGGGGCAGAGCACAGCAGAGCCACCTGTGTGCGCCTCCGCATAGGAGAGACATGCCCCTGCTTCCAGGAGCTTCTGGAGGTAAGTGCAGCCCGGAGTCTGCATCTCTGAGCCACCCTCCCCACACCCTAACTCCCTACCCCAGAACTGATCCCTCTCCTACCCTCTGAACCCCTCGGTCCCAGCCCAGAGCACCCTCCTGCCTACTACCTACTACCAGGTGCACAGAACCAGGGCAGGCAGAGAGCCTGCCTTAGCTCCACTGTGCTGCCGACCAGGAACCACCTGAGGTAAGGAGGCTGGAGCCTGTACCTTGAAGAAGTCCAAGTTTACAGTATTATCCACTGTAAGAGATTCCTCCCTCAGTTTCAGATGGCATCTGTGAATTACATTCTTCCCCCTGCATCAATCAAGACCCATCCTGGAGCGCCATGCAATCTCCTTCGCAGTCATTAACTCTTCCATAGTGATTAACTATGTTTCCTTTTTCCACAGTAGAACTCTGGCCTATATTTTTCTCGTGGGACACAATCTGTTTTTGGGCTGTTCTGTGCTGGTGAATTGGTTGAGACAGCCGTAAAGACACAAGGGCTAGAGGTGTTTTTATAACCATTTCTCTTTTGGGGGCCTGGCCTGCAAGGCGATATGCACCCTCAGGCCCCACTGAAGTCTAAGGGAGTTAGGGGCCCTCGGGGTTTCACAGCACCGTGCTGCTGTACACCTATCTGTTGTACCTCCCAGCAATGGACAAAAACAGGGCGGATGCTTCATTTCCAGACTACCGTCCCAGCCATTCAGAAGCTGATTCTACTGACCGCTGCAAGCATTTCCAGAACAAATCCCTGGGAAGTGGGTGGGCAGCTGCGGAGGGAGAGACTGCAAACCCCCGCCACTAGCATGTGTGGGCATTTACCGTGTCATGCAGCAGGTGGGAAGATCAAATGCAAATGCAAAGGGCCGTGTTCTGGCCATCCCCTGTATCTTTTTGATTGAAGTCTGTGTGTAAAGCTGCAATGGTCCTATTAATGGCAGAGGAGTGTGAAAAGTCAGTAGAACAGGTCACAGAACCACTTGTGGGAGTGTTTGCTTTCTTTATCTATCCGCTCATGGCACTCCAAGAGATTAGTCAGGGTCCTTTGGCATTCCAGCCACAAAGGAATTTGTGTGTGTTTGTTTCATGCAACCCCACAGAAGTTGTAAAGTAATATTGCTATAGAAATTTGCAAAGAAAATAGAAACAATAGCAATAGTTGGTGATTTTACTATTTAGGATCATCTGGTCAACTAGTCAGATTTAGGACTTGCTCCTCCAGTTTAAAGACTGGCATGCAAGTAACTTTACAGCATATCTTTGAAGAATTAGGTTCTTAGTTACATAATGTAGCTGCAAACTACAGAATTGTTATTTATTATGGGTCTGATCCAAAGCCCACTGGAGTCATTGGAAAAACTCCTGCTGGCTTCACTGGGTTTCAGATCTGTAATTGTGACCAAGAACCTAGCAACAAACCTAAAATCATCCCTCTCGCTCTATAGTACTTAATTGGCTCTTGCCACATTTGTCCCTGAGTGCATCCTCTCTGGCCTAGAACTAAACGGGCATGGAAACTGAGGGACCATCTTACACCGAGAGGTGGGACTTCCCTGCAAATCAGGGTGGGAGCACATTAGCAGCAGGGATGGTGCCTCCATTTACCCTGTAACAGTTCTATGGGCAGAGGACTTCAATCTCCAGCATTTGTGCAGAAATTCTCTTTAAAAATGTAATGGGGGCGGGGGGGGGGACGACACACCATAACTCCCCAATAAACAGCGATGTACCGCCAATGGGGCAGCAAGCGGCTCCTGAAAAACAATCCTGGGGAGATCAGATCAACTTCCCTCCGAAATTGCTGGTGCTAGAAGTTCAGCGGGAGGCTGCCTGCGAGTCCCCCTCCATTGCATCGTTGTCTGAACATGGGGAGTCCACCTGGCTGCTGTGCCTAAGAAGAGATGCAGGGAGTGCACGGCACAGCGAGGGATGTGAACGAGGAACTCCTCCTCCCTGCTGAGCTTGCCGAGGTCCTGATGCCATCACGGGAAATCAGACGCAGGATGGCACAGATTCCTTTTTATTTATTAAAACGAGAAGAAGAAAACAAAGCACTGTAATAGCAATAACAACCTTGGCCTGGGCCATTTCCTGGAGAATTAATGACCGTCTGGGCTGATACTCCCAGCTGATCATTAGCCCATAGGAAATAGCCTCAATAATTGTTTGCTTGGTTTCATTTAAAAAAGATGTGTTTCTAATTTTGGCTGGTGTGGAGGCTCTAGAAAGCTGTGTGCGTTAAAAGAAGTGATTGAGCAGTCTTCAATCAACGACCTGTTCCGCTGCATGCCCGCCCCCAGAGAGAGGCACCATAGAGGGGGAGAGTTAATGACTGCGAAGGAGATTGCATGGCGCTCCAGGATGGGTCTTGATTGATGCAGGGGGAAGAATGTAACTCACAGATGCCATCTGAAACTGAGGGAGGAATCTCTTACAGTGGATAATACTGTAAACTTGGACTTCTTCAAGGTACAGGCTCCAGCCTCCTTACCTCAGGTGGTTCCTGGTCGGCAGCACAGTGGAGCTAAGGCAGGCTCTCTGCCTGCCCTGGTTCTGTGCCACCCTCGGAAGCGGCCGCCATGTCCGGCCCCTAGGTGGAGGCGTTGCCAGGCGGCTCTGCACCATGCATTGCTGCACACATCTGCAGGCGCTGCCCCCACAGAGGCGGGAGAGGGTCCCTGATTGCATCTGCACCTAGGGGCCGCAGGGACATCGCAGCCACTTCCGGGGAGCTGCGTGGAGCCAGGGCAGGCAGGGAGCCTGCCTTAGCTGCGCTGTTCTACCACCCGGGCTTTTAACTGCCCAGTCAGCAGTGCCGATCGGAGCCGCCAGGGTCTCTTTGACCTGGCTTTCCAGTCGAAAACTGGACGCCTGGCAACCCTAGTCTCTGAGGCAATTTTTCAAAAGGGCCCATGAGACTTGGGAGCCGAAATCCCCCCGAATTTCACTAAGCCTTGGTCTGCATTAGGAACTTATGGGCGGCATCGATACGAAAATCCACACCTCTAAGGGACATCGTTATACTGAGCTAAGCCACAGTGCTATGTTGCTGGGAGGGCTTCTCCCATCGACTTAGCTACCATCTCTTGAGGAGGTGGAGTGCCTACACCAACGGGAGAAGCTCTTCCATCAGTGTAGGTTGCGTCTTCATTAAGTGTGACAGCTACTGCAGCGCTGTAAGTGTAGACAAGCCCTGTGTCCCTTGAGGCCTCGCTCCTTACAGGTTCACCTCTACCCTGATCTAACGGGATTCGATATAATATGAATTCGGCTCTAACGCGTTAAAGCAGCGCTCTGGGGAGGTGGAGCAGAGGTGAGCTGGGGTGGGAAGCAGTTCCTCTGCACCCCACCCTCCCCCGGTTGGATGGGTCGGGAGTTCTGAGGGGTCAGTCAGGGGGTGGGAAGTAGGTAGGGGTTGGATAGGGGGCAGGGCCAGGCTATTTGGGGAGACACAGCCATCCCGATACAACGCGGTAAGATTTTTTGGCTCCCGAGGACCGCGTTCTATCGGGGGGGAGGTGTAGTTAGATGCCTGATGGCCCCTGAAACCAAGTGGAACTCGGTGCCTAAATGCCTTTGAGGAGCTGGGTCTCAGGCACTTCGGAACCGTCTCCTCTGTGCTAATACGGTCCTTGTAGTCTGGTGACAGGCCTGCCAATTAGTCCCCAGTCTGATATTGCACTCTGTGATCTGCCTACTGGAATCTGGACTGACCCTGCCAAGTCCTTTCACTAACTAGCCAACAGCTGCTTACAGCACTCAAGCAGTCTGAACCTGAACTGTACCCTGCCCTTCTCCTGGCCTGGCCCCAACTGCTTCCTGCCCGTCTTGTCTGCCTCTGCAAACATTACCCCTCCGTCCCACTGTTGTAGGGGGGAGCTCTTAAAGGGACAATGCCCCTTTTCTTCCAGCCAGCAGGTCAGAGGACCCCTCCCCCCAACTTGGAAAATGGCAGTGAGCACATTTTATTTTTAAAAGCGTGGGTAGAGTTTGAAGTCCAGACCCCTCCCCGCACTCACACCCTGAAAACTGCTCTGAAAAAACCCAACCCTTACACTTAACAGGCTGAAAGTGCACAGGTGTGGCCATTCTCAGGGCAACACCTGTGATTCTGTGTATTCAATACGAGGCACTCTGCTTGATAAAAGACCACAAAATATGACCCTCCATGGAGATTGTCAAGGATTGATCCCTAGAGTTTGATTTGTAAAACAAGTCACCCTTGTCCAATGCCCTGGCTAGTGCAGTTTCCTCTTAATTATACTTCATTGAAAGTGACCCCTTCACACTTCCGTACATTGTAAGAGTTACTGTATCTGGGTAATTGAAGTTTTACATGTTGTGAGGTGAGGGGCAGGCTTTTTGTTCTGTGTTTGTACAGTGCATAGCACAATGGGGTCCTGCTTCATGACCAGTCTGGCTCCTTGGTGTTACCAGCCTACAAATAATAATATTTTCAAAATTGACTAGTGATTTGGGGTGCTCTCATGTTCGACTGCCAAACTTGAAATGCCTTAAAAGAGGCTGGCATTTCTGAAAGGCTGAAAACACACCCTCTGAAAGTTACCATCCCCCCTTTAAGGTGGTTCAAATTGGCCACCCCAAAATGGAGGATCGCCAAATTATTAGTCACATTTCAAAATCCAGCATCTTGGCCATCGATGATTTAGCTGTTTCAGCACTATCAGGGTGGCCTAAATTGCCCCTTTGCTTTGGGAGGAAGGTTGCTGTATGACTGTGTTGGCTCTATAAACTGATAAATGCCAGGTCTGCAGGGTTACAGTTCAGTGAAGGAGTCCAGCATTTAAGAATCCCGAAGGCGTAACTCATATAGCTCATGAATACCAGTAGAGCCCAAAGATTCAATTACTCCATGGGTACTGAATGAAGGCCTATCTGTTTAGAGTAGCGTATGACAAATTACTGGCTAACAAGCAATCTAATTTCAGTTGGCTCGCTAGCTGCCCATAGTAGCTAGAACGGTGGAGAGAGTGAATGTGGAAGAAAGAAGGAAACTGGCAAAACGGAAAGAGAAATAAAATGTTTTCAGTCCATTCCAGGCTCCACACTCTGCTTTTTAGGAATCGTGGCAGAAGAGTGAGCTATGCAACTGATGATGCAACGTGTATATATATTTTTAAATGAACCTGTATGTGCATGTGAATTTAGTGCTCATACAGGTGAGGTTCAGCTAATCCTATTAGTCAGGCATGGAACAGGTGAACCATAAGCAAGTTCTGCCAGTGCAAATAAGTCAGCTAGCCCCTTCTCTTCCAGTCCATGGAGCCCTCTTGGTATTCACTTGAAAATGAAGTTTCGGGGGGGAAGTTAATTTCTGCACAAAATAACAATCCACCTGGATCCTGCAATCCAAACAGCAATTTCAAAGGAATATGGGCTGGGATGGAGCAGTTTACTCAGGGATGTTCAAGCCAATGGGTGTTAGGCACCTAACTCCCTTAGGCCCCTTTGACAATCCCAGTCCTAAAGAATCTCTAATCTCATACTGTTATTGTTTATTTGTATAGTGCCAGCACCAGGGTCCGGTGCTTTGTGGGTAGGGATGAAGACAGAGGGTGAAATTCTGGCTCCATTTAAGTCAATGGCAATTTTACTAGGATTTCACCCAAGGTCTGTGCTCCAAAGAACAATCTGAATAGAGACCTGACAAAGCAGGGTGCCAGAACAGCAACAGACCGCAGAGCAATTGAACAGTGAGACTGGGCACCCATTGTATCAGTTCCATGAATTGAACTAGCTTTGTGCCCGCATATCTGTTCCAGTAAGTTAGAACCCCAGGCGGGAGGTAGGGTTCATGAGCCTCCTTAGAGGAATGGGGCTTGAACAGGGAGGGAGTGGAAACAGATGGACTGGATCAAGTCGTGGGGCCCAGGTGTATGGGGCAGCATGAAAGAAGATGGGAAAGGAGGAGGTACAGAGTGGGCACTTGGTCTGATAGCTTGTGCAGAGGGAAGGGAGTCGGGGGGCGGGGTGAGCAGAAATGGAAGCAGAGGAGGGGCCACCTGTATGCACAGGGCCCTGAAGACAAAGATGAGGAATTTAAATTGGATCCAGACAGCGAGGGGGGTGAAGCTGATGGAGGCCTATGAAGAGGGCCTGAGCTCTGGTTTTTATTGCAGGGGGGCATGTATTGCAAAGCTTCATGCTGAATAAAGGGCAGTATGCCAACCACATTACAGCCAACACCGTATCAAGTTCCGGTTCAGGATTCTTCCCCCTACTGCTTGCTGTAGCTGGGTCTGGGCGTCTTCAGGCCTTGTCTACACAACCGGCCGTATCAACGCGTAGAGATCGATCTATTGGGGATCGATTTATCTCGTCTCGTCGGGACGCGAAAAATCGATCCCCAGAGACACTCCCGTCGACTCCGGAACTCCAGCTCGCCAAAAGGCGCAAGGCAGAGTCGACGGGGGAGCCCGCTGTCGACCGCTGCCCCATGAGGACAGCAGGTACGTCGACCTAAGATGCGTCGACTTCAGCTCCGGTATTCACGTAGCTGAAGTTGCGAATCTTAGGTCGACCCTCCCCACTAGTATAGATCAGGCCTTAGCTAGTGGCCTTCGCAGTGACCTTTAGCCTCATTCATTTTTTGTTTACTTTGGGGCCCCATAGTTCAAGGGAGTATTAGAGGCAATGGATCTGTGATGATTACCGTGAGATCAAGACTGAAATCCGATGTATTATTTGAATTTACAAATGCAGTATGCCCCATCCCCCATTATACACTTCAGGATTGATTCAGCCAAATAAACACCTCCAATAATGCCCCCAGCTTGTACACACTAGAAATCTGCTTGAAGTGGTTTTAGGGATGTTTCCTTCTTGCCTTCTGAAAACTCCCCTTGAAGGGAACCAGACCTAGAGGACCCAATTCTGCTCTGGTTTCTTAAGGGTGCAATGGAATCCAGTGAAGGCAGAACTGGCCTAAAGGGGACAGACAACTTCCAGAGCCTGAAGACCAGATTCTCAGCCAGTGTAAAAGGTCACAGCTCCACCACTGACTTCAATGGAGCTGCACTGGATTGGAGGAGCTGGCCCCAGGCAGGGCTCTGACTTGAATTCACAGGATTGAATTTGGCTCCAGCCATTTTGCCTAGTTCATCTTCATCCTTTGTTGCATCAACTGCGGTTTGCTATAACACTTCAATGGGCCAAGGTGATTCAGCCCGTAGAAATCACGTGTAATTATTGAAATTGCACCTCTAAAAAATCCAACGCATAAGCAACACAAACATAAGATGACAGTGTAAAATACAATATGGATCCTTTAAAGTTTTATTATCTCTTCCTAGAAATGTTTTTTTTATGCGGAATCTGTCAAGTTAATGCCCTGGCTCCATCTATTTCAGGGTGTCTATTTGTGGTCTGGACAGAAAGCCAGCCCGTTTGCCTTAGATAAGCCAATCAATGCTGTGAATAGATCATTTGCTGCTTTCTTGGTGCAAGGCTTGCCATTTCAGCTGTGCAAAGGTGCAGGGAGAGCACTGGAGCTTTATAATCCTCTTTATTCCTTGCTCAATAATGTATGGGACAGAAAGATACAGTTAGTCACTGCTGACTGTACAGCTTGGGGCTTCATGGAGCCCACTCACATAGGCAGTGGAGTTCACATTTAATCTGGTGGGCTGCCCTTTTAACATATTGGATGGCTTTCGGCCATAAGTAGCTCATGGTGTGTATGCAGTAAATGCCTCAGACACATGTTCTACCACTGGATCCCATTGACTCCATTGGGGGGGGGAGGGGATATGGTGGAAGCTCTGGAAGTACCATCATAACACCCGGAGAAGAGCTGAACCTCCGAAGAAACTTGGGGCTGTTTGAACTTGTGCAGCTGCCCCGTGTGCCCAAGTTATTTTACGCCTTGTCCTCTGAGAATCATTTCTTTTCTCCTTGCAGAAAATCCGGAGCGTGCCGCTCTGTATTTCGTCTCTGGGGTCTGCATCGGGCTCATCTTGACCCTGCTGGCCTTGGTGCTGAAGGTGTCCTGCCGAACGGACTGCAAACAGTCCCCGGGGAAAAAGCCGCCCCGGGAGCCGGAGAGCGACAGCGACAGCAGTGACAGCGAGGACGATTCGGACACCACTTCGGACCTGTCGGCCCGCAGGCACCGCAGGTTCGAAAGGACTTTGAACATGAACGTCTTCACCTCGGCCGAGGAGCTGGAAAGGGCTCAGCGGCTGGAAGAGCGGGAGCGCATCATCCGGGAGATATGGATGAACGGGCAGCCGGACATTCCAGGGACCAGAAGCCTGAACCGCTACTACTAAGTGTTGGGAAATCCCACAGGCCGGTACTGCAGCCTAGGTCTCCCTGGGTGTGCTGAAGAGGAGAGAGGGGAAAGGCATATTACATTGGCCTCTCCCCTTTTCCTTTCAGAAGGGCTAACTGGAGCAGTGTGGATGGACAGCAATAAAGCTTTCACCTCCCCCTTTTCCCTGACACATTGCTACTGACACCAGGAAATCACCCCCCAGTATTTTCTCTCTGGAATCAGTCTGGTTACGGCAGAGGTGGATGCCAGCTTCTCTTCTTGGTGTAGTTGAACAGTGGGTGGGAGGCATGCTACGGTACAGATGCTGCTCTCCTGCTCGCCAGGGAAGCCATCAGTGTTCTGCTTTCCCCAAAGATTTCAGGAGACTCGAAAGCAAACTGAGACTCTGTGTCCTCTAAAGGAAAGATAACATGGGGTGGGAGGCACACGTGCATGCTGGGTGACTGTCTTGTGACTTCGGAAGCCATGAGATGAACCTAGTTAAAAAAAACATGACTTTATAAGAAGTGGGGATTCTTACGCCATCTTGGTGCTTGGACGTTCAACAGTGTGTCCTGTTATTTAAGACGGTGTTTTAATCTTGCTTTTCAGTGGCAGCATTTTTTTACTGACACCTCAGGGATAAAATCCTTTTTTTTTTTTTTTTTTATAAAGTATGTTCCCCCATCGCCTTCCCCACAAACCAGCCTGCTCCCAACAGTGACATGATGGTATTAGAGGAGATGTGTCAGTGATCGGCGACATGTTAAACAGCCTCAAAGAGGTTGAAAGAGGTTTTGTTTGTTTGAATTTATAAATATATATATATATTTGAAGAGGCTGCACAGCAATGTGCCTTATTCTTTTTTGTTGTTAACTATAGTTTTCCATGGATAATGATGCACAATGTTTTATATATTTTATTAAAAAAATAAAAGGTTTGTATTTACCAGAGGAAAATGGGGATAAATCGGGCCAAATACGCAAGCAGGACAGGAAATAAATGCAAAATAAACTCTGCTTTGTTTATATCAAGTTTAATTTGCATCCTTGCTCTTACCTCATGCTTCATTGAAGTAAAATACTTTGGAAGAGCAACAAGCTTTTGCAAACCTGTCACTCTAGGAGGATAAATACATTGCAGATTGCGAGGTGCACAGCAACGGTGGAGGGGGGGAGGGCCTGAAAACACTATATCTGAATATGGCACCCCATTTCCTAGTTTAGTGTTTTGGGACATAGTGCGTTCCTCTCACCTACTCATCTGAGAACTTCTTGTTTCTTGGAATAGTAACAATTCAATGAGGGGTCTCTCTGAGCTTGGGAGTCTCAGCTGCAAACCCTGTCTTGGGTTTGCTGTAGCTACAAGAAGCTGCAGAGGAAGGTCTGGTGGCTGGGGTACTCATCTGGGATAGGGGAGACCCCCAGTTCAATTCCTCCTGCCCCCGAGGCAGAAGGCTTTTTGACCAGGGTTCTGCCACCTGTCAGGCAACTGCTGTAACCGCTGGACTCAGAGATGGTCTGATGTGGGGCTCCCTCACTCTCTCCTGTCGGAACGGTTCCACTGTAGACAGTTTTTAAAAAGCCCTGGAGGAGGAGGCCCGGATCCTAGGTCTCCCACTCCCCATTCTCGCACTCACCCGCAGGCTGCAGTCACGCTCATGCTTGTGCTCTCTCATGTGCTCGCTGGCCAAAGATGCTTTCATAATTTATCCACAGTGCACCGGGCGAGAGTGAAAGAGGCCCACATTGGAATAGCCCACGGCCCTGCAGCCAAGTTAGGCAGAGGAACACCAGTCTCCCCCTGCCCTTCCCCTCCCACCCAGCATCACTCTGGGGCTTAGGCGTCAGGACTCCTGGAGTGGAGACGGTGCGTGCATGCTCAGAGGCGGAAACATGGGTCCCTAGGAGACTTTTACTGCAAAAATGTAACCGTTGAGCAAGCTTAGGCGCCTGAAATGTTTAGCAGCAGCTGAGCGGGGGTTTTGTGAATCCCAGAAGGGCCTGATTCTGGCATTTAAGTGCCTAAAGGAACTAAGTCCTTTTGTGACACTAGCCCGATGTGTAATCTTGCAAACTACGAGTCCCACCAATAGTCCAGTCTGTTTGCCTGCAATCCATGCCATCATTCACCTGTGTTGCAAGAATACGGACACAGGCTCGGGAATGTGTGTGTGGGGGGCTCTGCTCCTGGAGCCACACACGGGGCTCGCTGCGCCACCCTCGCCGTGGCCCCAGCCTCCTCTCCCTTACCCCGGTCCATATCGCACCCCCAGCCTCAGCTCGGGGGGGGGGGGGGGATGAGACAAAAACACTTCACAATGTTGTTAGTTGGCTTTCAGCCCCTCCCACTGCTGAATACAAACACTGGACTGGTTCCAATTACATACTCGTTATTTTTTCCTGTTCATTCCCCACCACTCTTGACTTGCCACAGTCGTTCCCACCTCACAGGGTCATCCCAGTTCAGAGGCACTGACCTCGGCTGGGAAACTTTGTTCAATGTGTCCTGCAGAGCTAGGTAACATGACGTCTGCTGCCTTTCCCACATCCAGGCTGGTCCTAGCCTCAAAGAATTCCAGCCACTTAATGAGGCATGGCTTTCCCTTCCTGAACCCTCCCGGGCTCTACTTAACCCCTTGACTGCCATGGCTCTCCGCCCCTCAGGGGCTACACAAATAAAGCACGTTCGCTTAGCCAGCGGCCCAGACGAATGTAAAGCATATGCTCAGGATGCTGTGGGGATGGGCATTTCCGCTTTCCCTGCATGGGCACGCTAGAGTGTCTGAGGCCCCCTTGAACAGTTAATTGTGCTATACGTTCCCATGCAGCCTCCTGCGCTCATAGACGGACTGTGGTTTCCCTCACCATGAATGTTTAACAACCTGCTCTGAGCCACTAGTGTAGCCCCCTGAAAAACCAAAATCTCGAGGTATTGGCTTCTTTCCATGCTCTGTAATTACCAGGTTTTCTGCCTTACCTGCCTCTTTCCTGCCCCCAGCCCACTTCATTTAGTTCCCCTACCCTTTGGTTATATATTTTTAAATCCAGCCATCGTCTTTGGCTCAAGGCCTGTCACATGTAAGGTCAGCCCCTGAGAACAGCATTCCCTGCTGGCTTTGGTGGTTTGGTTATAACACAACTGAAGTATGGTGTGTTGTCAGGACCTACAACCTGAAGAGGTTCACTCTGAGAGTGAAAAATGCCAGGTTAGCAGCAACGGAGTCTGAACTCACCGGTCCACAGAACAGCTCCCCAGGCAGCAGCAGTGAAATTTTCCTCCCACCCCTCCAATAAGCTTCACCTCTGCCTTGGAGGAGCCCTTTGATGCGATGAGGGGGTAGTTGAGTGCTCAAATGAGGTCAGTTCTTGGCTTCTCTGCCTGCATTAGCCTGTCTGAGCTATAAATCGGGCAATCTCAAGCTAGGCCCTGCAAACTCTTCACTGCACAGGTTGTTCTGACGGGAGTAAGAGTCAAACGTGATAGCAGGGAAATGTATCTACTGGGACCTGGAGTGAGCTTCCCACATTCATTTCACATAGGGCATAGATAATTAGTCATAGTAGCTAGCTAGGCCCTGCCCTAGCTCCCTTAGATTCTTGTACAGCCTCCATTACCACAGTGTCTGAGTGCCTCACAATCTCCAATGTATTTAGTTCACAACACCCTGAGAGGCAGGGCAGTGCTGTGAATCCCTGTTTACAGACGCGGGGCGGGGCACAGAGTGGAGATTCATAGAGGGGACTCAGGCACTACAACTGAGCTAGGTATATACATGATGCTCAGTTTCTGTCCCAAGAAGGTTGCAAAGCTACAGCTGGGAAGAGGTGGAAGAAAAGGAAATATTTTAATGATAGGGACCCCAGGCACAGAGAGATGAAGTGGCTTCTCGGAGGTCTCACAGGCAGTCTTTAGCAGAACCAGGAACTGAACCCACAACTCCTAGTCCCTCCCAGTCCATTATTATTGGTATTAGTGTAGTCTCTAGGAGTCCTTGTCATAAACCAGGGCCCCACTGTGCTAGGTGCTGTACAGAAGATGGTCCCTGCCCCAGACAATTTACAACATGAGTAAAAGACAAGGAGAGCAGATGGCTACAGCCAGACTGATGGGGGGGGTACAAGGAAACACTATTGTTCAGCGTGATAGGCGTGGCCTCAGCACAGTAGTAGTCTAAACCATTGTACTTTAACCATTTGAGAATCCTTTTCAGCAGGGTACTGCCAAATGGCCCCACCTTTTGGATTGCTACGGAGCTGGATTTGGTTGGAACTGGTAAAGTCCTTTAGGAGAGCACCTTCTTGTAGGAAGCTTTCAGTCAGGGGGCTCCAGCCTTCTGCAGCCCCTGGTCTCTCCAGCAGGGGGCACTGAGGTGCTCCATGCAAAACATTTCTGCAGATTTCTGGGGGCTGTTGGGGGGGCTCATCTCGCCAGCCCCACCGTTTCCCAAGCACAGATTCCTAAATCCACACAGCCATTTCCACAGGGATGAAAGGAAATGATGCCACAGAGGAAACAATCCCTGCTTCCCAATATCTCTAAGAGGTGGTTATTACCTTGGTAGCTAATAGAGACATGGTAAGCATTGTTGCCCCCTCTCCCAGCACCAGTGTCAGTCACCCTTTTGCTGAGCAGCAGCAGCTATCAGGGCCTTGCAGGTTGGCTTTCCAGTGGAGGAGAAGTCAGGGATGTGGAGTTTGGGTATGTACTAAATGAAACTTGCTTATTTATGCATAAGCAGCAGTCCTGGAACAGAGGTGGTCATACAGCATGCATGGCAATCCCTCTGCTTCAGCAATCTCAGCCCTACACCAATGCCCCCGTTCCTAGGGAGCAACCCTAGGGAGCAACTCTGCCTTTACTCAGAGACCAAATGAGCAGGGCAACCTCCTGCTGCATGCCCAGCACGCCAATACAGACAACCTGCAAGAGTATGTGTTACAGCGCCACCTGCCAAACAGCATGTGTCTCCCACACACTCAAAATGGGGAACATTTTCAGGTTTCTACAAAATCTTCACAAAAGATTTTTTTTTAAATGTGGCTGATATTTTGATTTTAAACCAACAACAACAACAACAACAAAACATTTGGAAGTGATTGTCTGCTCTCCCTCCCCCCCCCCCCTTTCCGGTTTCTGAGACATAATGGGGAAAAAAGGGAGATGAGACTGGAAACTGAACTCTTTTCAGCTTTGAAAGCCAAGAGGTTTTCATTTTTCCATCAAAATTGAATAATTACAGAAAAGAAAAACCCAGATATTCTCCACAAAATGCATTTTTGTGGAAAATTAACAAAAATGTTTCAAAATGACACGTGTCAATCAGTTCCAGAGGTAAGTACTGTATATTAAGAAGTCTATTGAGTTTTCATGTCTGCCATCTATCTATCTATCTACCCAAGGAAGTAGAGGGGCTACAATACAATGATTATATACAACACTCAGGTGCTAGGAACATCTTTCTTAGAGGATACAATGGATCTGCCCATTGCAGAGTTGCCCTCTGATAGATTTTCCCTCCCAGCATGCCTCTCTCGAGCTGCTCCTTCAAATTTAGCAGATCTGAGCCACTGCAGTCCCCAAAAGCCCATTTTGCCAGAGGTTGTTGTTTTCTGCCCCTTTGTCTCTCTATTCCAGCTGAGGAGTACCGGTTATGTTTTCCCTTTCTTATTGCTGAGGAGATGGCATATTATCACAGCAGATGATTTGGCCTGTGTTTTCATGAGTTCACTTGTCATTTCCTATTTTCTTCCAGGAAAATAAATGTAAGTCTAGAGGATAAAAAACAAGCCTTTTCTCTGAACAGTTCAATGTCATTTGTTCACAACAAGATTGAATGCTTGCTGAACAACATGAGCTCAGATGATTGAGAAGGAACAGGGCAAGACAAACTATTATTATGAAGGGGCATTTTTGCCAGGGCCCTTTGCCAAGTGTAAACATTGCCTCTTCGGTACCTCCTTGGCGTTTCAATGATTTCTGCTGGATAACAGGGTTTTGTTTTTCTAAAGACACAAATAGTTGAAACCATAAAGGAAATAAAGCAGAGATGGCAAATTTCTTCCTCGGCTCTATGAGAAAATGCCTATTTCTATGACAACTTCACATAGGAACATAAACCGTAGTGACAGTCAAAGGGAAATGGCATTTTAAAAAAATATATGGGCTCTCCAAATAAAAAGGAATCTTTCTTTACTGCTCCCGAAGGGGCACTGTCTCGACTGGCTTATTTCCTTGCTGTGCTCTGAGTAATATGTTTTTCTGCATCATGAATGCAATGTGAGCTCCCTGCAGCACTTTCTGTGGCTGTGGTGGCAATTCTGGGAAAAAGCTTCCTCCAGGTTTTAGAACGCTGGTGATTTGTACATTCCATGTCTTGCAAAGTTCTTTAAAATCCCCTTTGATGTGGAACCATCCAAGCCGTATTCTCAGGGAAAAGGGACCTTTGTTTAAATAACTGAATTGTTTAAAAGGGACAGAATTAGGTCTCTTCCATCCAGCGCCTTCATTTTTGGCATCTGCTAGACCACCCAGGAGACTGCGTGCTCAGAAGGCATCCAACACCCTTTCTCTACTGCTTGCATGAAGTGTTTTTCCTTACAGAAACTATACTGCCGCATTTGGCAACACGAAGGCTGTTTGCTGCTTTGTTTAAAACCATTCCTGTCTTAGGTATCTGATGCGCAGGATAACATTTGTGTCGTTCTGATTTCTTTTAAAAGACCAGTTGCAGAAAAGCAGCCCAATGAATCTCCAAGCACATGAGCCTAAGCATAAAACAGTAACTGCCCAAGTCAGTATACAGATTATCCTGTATCGACACCTAGAGCACACTCCTTGTCATGGAACGTGCGATAAAAATGATTTGTCAGGTAAGCTTTTTTTGTGGCTGATAAAAAAAAATCATTTTGCAGTGATTGCTAATCATATTGGCTTGAGATTCTGCAACTAGTGGTGACTGCCTTAGATGCGTATCTCGAGACACCTCAAAGGGTCTGGCTTTGAGGGTAAGGACACAGCAGTTTCTGGAAAAAAAAATCAGGCATCCTTAGATTATCTTATGTGAGCACACAAAAATCCCTAATCGGCTGTGAAAACCCTGGCTGGTCTCTTCATGCAGCACTGCTCCTTTTTATGATGAACTATGCCAATGCCCTTTGCAGACTGAATAGCAAAGTATATATTTACAAGGCAGGAGAGAGAATAGAGCTCCCCCAGCCAGATTTCTTTGTGGGGTGGGACGGGACCAGCTGTAGGGCCAGCTACTGAAGCCAGGGACATAAGGGAGACTGGAGCTTCCAGCCCACTTACTGTGGCTCGGAGGGGCAGTTTTCGGCCCGAGTTCCTGACTGACCCAATGCTTGAGCAGGGTGTTAAGGTCATTGGGCTGCAGCAGGTGCTATTGTGACAGCTTCTGCCTTGACCAATACTCAGGGGCTCTCCAGAGCTAAAAGCACGAGCCGCTAAAGCACACGAGTGGGGCTGTAACAGACTCAACACCTCTGTGGCTCAAACACACACTCACTAGTGGGCTACACAACCATTTGTAGACTTTAAAGGCTACAATGTAACCGGGAATCTGACTGGATAACCTGACTGAAACCCCGCAGCGGTAACTGCCTTCTACTCATTTCAATTGCCCCTCTCCTTTCAGCTGGAGAAATATTTTTTTATTTCTCTGCCTATACTGGTGCGGTAGAGCTGCTGCATGTCAGAGGTAGGTACGTGACAGACTGCATGCATCTTTACAGGATGGCTGTAAAAATGGAAGGTGCCCTATACATCTGAGTAAAGTACATTTACTGCCTTTCAGTAAATGGCATTAGCAGTGCACAGGCAGTGGTATTAGCAATCCATCTGTGTGGCTCACACACACATTCCAGGGGAAAACCAAACACAATGACCACTGTGACCACATAGGCGGACTGCCTGTATTACGGAGCCCATAGAACCTCCCCAAAGCAATACCTGTTTGAACTAGAGCATTTAAAAAATAATAATCCAGTCTTGATTTTAAAATTACCAGATTTTGGAGCAGCCTTCCCATAAGAACAACAGGGAGGGGTATAGAACCCTGACTGTGTTTTAAGATGGAGCTTGACAAGTGTATTAATAGGATTACATGAGGGGGTTGTCTGTGAGAGGCCAGTGGCCTCAATAACCCCAAAAGTCCCTTCCCATCTCACATCTTTCCCCTACCCCCTCTAGGAAGTGTGAGCAGTTTACAGCAAAGCTTGAATTTGCAATGGGACTAAGAACACTTCCCTTCATTAAATGCAAAACCGATATTACACCTGACATACTTTTCTGAAGCCTTTGGTTTTGGTACAACTAATCTGCTGCTGTCTGTATCAAAACCATACTGCATATATTACTGTGTTATCGGCTAAATTGTGAGATTATGCTGTGCTTTGTATGAATACTATTGAGTGACCTGCACTAATATTCCATGTCTGTAACTACAGTTGATCAGGAACTTTCCAATGAAGGTCAGTGTGGAAAAACTTAAAATTTGTGGGAAGAGATCAATGTTGCCAAATTTCTTGATTTAAAAAGTTGCAAAATAGTCAAAACATTTTGCTTTGCCGTTTTTGAAAAAGAAAAATTTTGGTTTTCATATTCAGAATGGCTTCTTGTTTCAAAACGTTAGCTAAGTATTTTTTTTAAAAAAAAATAGTGCTCAAAATGGACACATTTTGTTTGTCCTGGACTTTTATCTGTTTTAATTTTCAGTTTGCAAAAATTTGAGGTTCTGACCATTCAACATGAGTCAGGTGGGGGACATTTTTTTGGTCTTGCAGGCTAAACCATACATGTGTGGTACCAAGGATTAGAATTTAGGATTTTCAGCTCCAGAACCACGTGTCCCGAAAGAGAATCTTCACTAGTTCGTTTGTATAAAGTCTTCTGTTCTGTGCCCCTGCTACTACTTTGTGATGCCATCACACCCATGCCAGCAGGTGTGCTCTGGTGAGAATTGTCACAATATGTGGACCTTCCACAGGTTGCTTCAGTGAGAAACTACAAAATCTGGTGGCCAAAACGACATTTGAAATAAAAACGAATAGCAGAGCGGGGGTTGGTGCTGACAAGGCAAGCTACTGCTTCCTTCTTGGCCCTTAAAGAAGAGTGAGATGCTGGAACGTGCTCCGGCTGCATTCTGTGTCTTCACTCCATCTCTCAGAGCTTATCAAGGAATTCAGACCAGCACCTGGCCATTAACCCCTCTCAGCCTCTTTCGCCAGCCAATTAGGCATTGTGTCTATCAACACCCTGACTGCTCTACATGGTCCGGTGAGGTTTTCCATGATCTCCTCTGTCATAAACCTTGCAGGTATCCACACACAGCCTCCTTTGGGCAGAGCCTGAGCTACCCTTGACATGAAATAAAGGACTGCTAAAAATCTTCTCAGCACATTCTTCTTGTGTTGCCTTGTGCGGAGGCAAATTATTATTATTAAGTGCATCCCCAAATCACAGTGTTAAAAGAGCATCATTAAGGTTGCAAAGTCAAGCACTCAGACGTTAGTAAATGCCTAGATAAGGCTGCCTCTGCAACCTTAGCTCAGCCCCCTTTTGCATATGCATTATGAGGCAGCCTTTAATTACAGGATCACATACTATTTGTTCACCGCTAGTCTCACTGAGAGAACGAAGAGTCATTCATCCTTTTGTGTCAGCCTCCTCATTCAGTGTGTGTGTTGCAGAGTAGGTAGACAATAGCGGGTTATGGAGGAATTAGAATAAAACTTAGGCGGCCCTAGTAGCCCAATCTTCCAAGCCACCCCAGCAGCTCTGCTTCCCAGGGCAGTATGGCCCAGTGGCTGGAGTCAATAGGACTATCATTTGCTGTAGGGCAGTGTGTTCCAGTGGCCCGAGTCTATAGAACTACTCTCTTGGGCAGGGCCGTGCGGCCTAGTGACGAAGAGGGGATATCTGCCACCAACTCAGCAGAGATCCTTCTGGAACACGCTGCATCAAACCCCAGTTCCACAACCGGATCAATGTTTAGTTTCCCTGGGCTACCTCCTTCTGTCCTTCCAAGGCTGATAGTCCCGGGGTTTCTGCTGTCTCTCCACTCTGGGCAGTTTTGGGTGGCAAGGGGGTTGGCTGGACCCTCACACTCTGGAGCTCTGGCAGTCCCTTCACAGACGCCTGCAACATACATCTGCTCCCTTCAGTAGCCAGCCCACAGTGAGCTGAGCTGCTCCCTTTTATATCCTGGTTCCAGATGGATCATGCCCAGCAGGAACGAGGGGGTGTGGCCACCTTGGCTCACGGAGTGTGATTAACCCCTGCTGAACCAGTTCGGGGTAGGTACACTCCATCACAGTGTGACTCCAGGCCTTATTTACCACACACCATTGAAACCCTGCACTGAATACAGAATTATTAATTTCCACCTAGGCATATGTATGGTGCCATTCCCAGTGCTTCACAAACAATGAATTTATCTCACTGCTGTGAGAACAGGTGGTGGCATTATCCCTATTAAAGTCAAAAGTGCCCACTACTTACGGGCAATTAAACTATAGACACCGCTATAATCCTAATTGCTGGCTACATCACCTATAATTATTCACTCTACAGTAACATGCACAGGCCCTTTGTGCTAGATGCTGTACAGATAAATGGTAAGATAAATTCCCTGCCCTGAAAACCTTAAATGGACACAAATCTGACATCAGGAATCATAACATTCAAAAACCAGTAGGAGAACACTTTAGTCTTCCTGGCCATTCCATTGAAGACTCAAAGGTGTCAGTTTGAAAACAGAAAAACTTGCAAAACAGACTCCAAAGAGAAACTGAGGAGCTGGAATTAATTTTCAAATTGGACACTATAAACCAAGGGCTAAACAGGACTTGTGAATGGTTCTCTCATTACACTAATTGATTGCATTTCCCTAGTTAATTTACCTTCAATAGTTGTTATCTCTTGTCAGACATAGAGATCCATTTTAAAAGGTTTTTTTTCTCCTGCTGATAATGGCCCGTCCAAATTAAACAGCCTCTTAGAATTGGTATGCTAAAGTACAACCTATTTTTTTCCTTTCTTTCTGTGTATATAAATACATCTTACTTCTGTGCATCCGATGAAAATGAGCTATAGCCCACAAAAGCTTGTGCTGAAATAAACTGGTTAGTCTCTAAGGTGCTACAAGTCTTCCTCGTCTTATTTACGGATACAGACTAACACGGCTGCTAATCTTAAAATCAAAAGGCAGACAAAAGGGAAACAGAGAGGTGATGTAACTTGCCAAGGCCACAGGCAAATCAGTGACAGATCAAGGAGTACAGCCCATATTGTTTAACTTCCAGTCCTGTGTCCCATTAAACTGGATGACCGTACCTCCCAGGCAAATCATTAAACTGTTGCCCAGGAAGATGTATTTCTCTAGGAACATAAGAATGGCAATACTGGATCAGACCTATGGTCCAGCTGGACCCGTATCCTGTCTTCCAACAGTGGCCAGTGCCAGGTGCTTACCCTATTACTGACACCTAGAGTTAAGGTTACCTTACACTTCTCATTATAAGACTCGGTTGTTTATAACGTTGCCAAACATTAAACATGTGGGCTGAAATGTCCCATGCCAGGGGCCTGCCTTAGGCTGAATTTATTTCCAGCAAAAGCAATTCAACCATTTCTAAGAATGAGATTCTTTTGCCATTCTTTCCCCAGGCCTGCCATGGACTAAATGTAATAATACTTTACACTTGGGCACCATTACGTATTTACCTAGGCCTCATAGCACGCCAGTGAAGCTGACAAATATTCTCATTTTATGGGTTGAAGGCCTAGTTGTCAGATGGGCACAATTTTCATCTCATAAATCCTTCACCCTGCAAGGAGTTACGAGTGCAAATAGTGGTAGCTGGACATCTAGCACGGCGTGTGGTTGGAGCTGGGCTGCCGGTTTCGCTTTGTACTTAGTATTACAAGCCACTGATATTTGCAAATATGCTTCTATTCTCAAGGAGTCTTTATGCACGCTCCCAGTAGGGGAGAAGACTGAGAACTAGATGGCTTAGGCAGAAGCAGAACAGGATGCCTTTTAAGAACAACACTCGCCAATGTCTCTCTGGGATGGATTTTCCAGGATAACCGTCCGCAAACACCAGTGACTTATTAAATGGATTGATGCTGTGGAAGAGTAATGTTACGATCTGGTTTCCATGGGGAACTCTACATCTGTTACTGTCCCTTTGGGACAGAGGAAAGCACAGGTGCATTCTTGTGTATGATGAGACAAACGAGTTTTAAATGCTGATAAAGCATCCATTTGTTTATATAAAATATTGATGACCACAAGGCCAGGGTGGGATGGGTAGACGCTATATTGATTAGCTTTCCACAGAGCACTAAGCAGCTCTTTAGATTATGCTGTCTCAAGACCTCATAGCTCTGTGCTGAGAGAGACATTTGCATGTGATTTATAGGTGCATATTTCCAAAGGCCAGACTGTTGTAGCTCATGAACCATTTCTTCCCTCAGCCCCGATTCCTTATGCCGGGCAGGTTGAGATTTTATCACTGGGTTTATTCATGGCCACGCTGTGCTCAGCAGAAATAATTTCCCTTTTACCAGTGTGTTCATTATGTTCCAAGCGACAGGTTCTCTGCCTTTGTCTTCTGACAGCGCTGGCAAAATAACTGTTAACGGCCCCATAGGTTACCAGCAATCATTGGATTGTGAGGAACATTTCATGAGATGCTTTCTACAACATTACACAACATGTAGTCATTATTTGCCAGGCAGATAAGTCCTGTGGTTTTCCAGCTTACAAGTCATCAGTTTTTCTTCATCCTGGTAGAAAGATCTGCTGAAAAGGTAGGGAAAGTATAACCTTATAATGATACGGCTTCTTTTACTCTGGGGGTTCTCAATAGTATTTACCAGCTATGCACGTACAGGATTCATGTCTCCCAGGACTGAAATAAACCCGTCTCTTAGGTCAGAAGTGTCAAGACTGGCCTTGTGCTTAAGGCATTTCTTTGGGATGCTAGAGCAGTGGTTCTCAAACTTTTTGTATTGGCGACCCCTTTTGAACACCAAGCCTCTGAGTGCGACCCCCCATTAGAAATTAAAAACACATTTTTGATATTTAACACTATGTGAAATAGTAAATTTAAACCCGATTGCTTTAAAAGAATTTTGTCACTGCTTTTCTCACTGCTTTTAAATTAAGACTGAAACATATTTATCAAATTAAATACAAGTGGAAAACTTATTTTTTATTTTAATACTTGACAGTAATTAATGACCTGAAGCAATCCAGGGTCAGGGTTCATAGCCTGGTGCAGGGATCGGAGTTGGGGCTCGCAGCCCAGCACAGGGCTTGGGATCAGGGCTCAGCTTGGGGCTCAGGCTCACAGCAACCTGCGAGCACCGGAGTCCAGGGTTGGGGCTCCTGGCTCGCAGCCCCGCAGCTCTGCCCTGGGGTCGGGGCTCACAGCCCCGCCGCTCCGCTGCGTGGCGATCAGAGCTCGGGGCTCACAGACCCTCCACTCTGGGTCGGAGCTTGCAGCCCCTCCACCACGCTGGGGTGGGGGACTTGCTGCTCCACCCTGGGGTCGGGGCTCGGGGCTTGCAGCCCCTCTGCCACAGTGGGGTCAGGCCTCAGGGATCGCTGCCCCGCCATTCTGCCCTGGGTTCGGGGCTCAGGGCTTGCCGCCCTGCTGCTCCAGCCTGGGGTTGGGGCTTGTTGCGCCGCCCAGGGGTCGGGGCTTAGGGCTTGCAGTCCTGCCGCCCCGTCCCGGGATCGGGGCTTAGGGCTTGCAGCCCCGCCGCCCTGCCCCCCCGGGTCGGGGCTTAGGGCTTGCAGCCCCACCGTCCCGGGGTCGGGGCTCAGAGCTTACAGCCCCGTGGCTCCAGCCTAGGGTCGGGGCTCGCCGCCCTGCCACCCCACTCCGGGGATCGGGGCTGGAGCGGCAGCCCACTGCAGGGGCCAGGTCACCCGCCGCGGGGGTCAGAGCTGGAGCCGGCAGCCTGCCATGGGGGTTGGGGCTCAACCCCCACAAAAGCGGGCCATGACCCCCCGAGGGGTTGCGACCCCCAGTTTGAGAACCAATGTGCTAGAGAGATCTGGTTCAATTCCCAGAACGCAGCCTTCCTATATGACCTGGTGCAAATCACTTCATTTCTCTGAGCTTTAGTTCCCAAAGGTAAAAAGGGGATAATACTACTTCCCATTCTTTGCTTCTTTCCTCTGTTTAGATTATAAACTCTTCACAGCAGAGATGGTCTCTCAATATACATATGTACAGTACCTAGCACAATGGGGTCCTGAACGTGGTGGATACCTCTGTTATTGCAAATAACAACTTAAGGCAGGAAGTGAGACAATACGGTGTCCAAACTAAAATAGCAAAGACTCATCAAAGGGCTCATCAAAGAGAAGGTGATCTGATGTACCAACACAGAGATCAGAAATTTGGTTATACAGGGCTCTCCAATCTAGAAGACAAAGGTATAACAAGATCCAATAGCTGGAATTTGAAACTAGATCAATTCAGACCAGAAATAAAGCATACGTTTTTAACAGTGAGGGTAATTAACTATTGGAAGAGCTCACCAAGGGCTGTGGTGGAATTTGGAAGCATCCCTGCTAGTCATTTAAAACTGGATTGGGCAATGTTCTGGAAGCTATACTGGGTGGGAACAATCCTGTATTGGCAGGGGATGGATAAAATAACTTAACAGGTCTAGTCCATTTCTAACTTCTCTCTGCTCCCTCTCCAGCTCAATGCAGCAAGCTCTACCTGTTCTCCATTAGCTCTTTCCTCATATCACCTACTGTGAAACCACCTTAAACTCTACTATTATTTATTCAGTAGCCAGATCTTGTATTTGAGATTCATACCTTTGATCTCAGTCCCCTGTTGTAATGCCATTGCATTTAAGAGCTTTACTCAATAGACTCAGGTAAGTGAGATCAGAATCAGTTCTGGAGTGACATGCTGCACTACACTTTTGGCCACATGTTCAAAATTACCAGCTTTCCAACGTCAACACCCCAGTCACGACTCACTGAATTTCCTTCAGTACTTGCTGATAGATTTCATGCATGTCCTTGGGCTTCTAATATGCCTGCTGATCTGTGTAAATTACTGTTACACCTAAAAAAAATTGACATGAAAATAAACACGTCTTGGAAAGCTTCTTCCCAGCATATGCATGGAATGGAAGCCCTTTGCCATCCCTTCTGTTATAAAGGATAAAAAGAAAGGAGAAGAGAAAGGATTTGATTCTCCTCTCACACTGCTTTGTACACCATACTAGCTCCATTGTCTTAGACAGAGTTCCATCTGCTTCGTGGCAGCGTAAATTGGAACAGAATCAGGCCTATAGAATCAACCCATTAGCAAAAAAACAAATTACAGAACCAAATTCTCATCAGGCATAAACAGGTGTAGCTCCATCCACTTTAGTTCAGCTCTGTCCATTTCCATCAGCTGAGGATCTGCCCGTACGCACAGACACATGAAATCAGGTGAAACTTCATTGTGGTCAGTGAGGCTGCACCGGTGAGAAATATTCATCTCCGTATCATCTAGGACTGAATGACATCTGTAACAGGTGAGAAAGCGCCGAGTCAGCCCCTGTTCCCTCTGTTAGCTCTGGTAGGAAGGTTCTGCTAGCTCAGCTCCCACAGCTGGGGGAGTTAATTGGCTGGCAGGGTGTGGCCCCGGGGTGAGTGGGGCTTGAGGTAAACCACTGGGAGCCTTCCAGGCCAGAGCATAAAGCTCGCAGGAAGGAAGTCACAAGGGGGATAGAGAACAGGGAGGACCAAGGTGTGATTGTTCCTAGCTAGCTGTGGGAGCTAGCTGTCCCCCAAGGTGGCCAAGTCAGGGGGCTATCTTGTATAGAACTGTATATAGGTGATGGTGGGGTTTGCACAAGAGAATAAAGGGACACTGGTGCTTACAACAAGGGGCTCTTGGCTCCTTTTTGCAGCGAGTGGGAAAAGGCTCGCTTACAACATCCCCGGGTTATAGATCCTTCGATTCATTGAGCTGAAGACCAGAAGGAACCATTGTGATCATCTACTCTGACCTGCACAGCACAGGCCATAGAATTTGCCCAAAGTAATTCCTAGAGCAGATCTTTTTGGAAAAAACGTCCAGGCTTGATTTTAAAATTGTCGTTGATGGAGAATCCACCATGACCCTGGGGAAATTGTTCCAATGGTTAATGACTCTCACCATGAAACACGTATTGCCAGTCTGGGTTTGTCTAACATCAACTTCCAGCCCTGCAATCACATTATACCTTTCCCTGCTAGACTGAAGAGCTCATTAGTAAATATTTATTCCCCAGGTACAGATTTATAGATTGTAATCAAGTCACCCCTTAACCTTCTCTTTGTTACTCTAAATAGGTCGAGCTTCTTGAATCTATTCTTATACGGCAGGTTTTCTAATCCTTTGATCACTCTCGTGGCTCTGCTCTGTACCCTCTCCACTTTATCAACATCCTTCTTGAATTGTGGGCATCCGCCTTGGACACACTATTCCAGCAGCAGTCACACCAGTGCCAATTACAGATTCCCCTGGTAGAACTAAATCTGCCCTATACCTTTTGTACCACAGCCAGACCTGGCTTCGTATATAGGCAACTGCCAATGATGTCACAAATAGAACATTAATGCTGTGAATATTTACCTCCCCCGTCTTTAATATTAATAACCAGTCTCTGCTGCCATCACCTAACCACTGTCAAAATGTATATTCTCTTCTAGGCAGCCTCAGAAGAAAGGCCCAGTGATCTTCCAACATAGGAACTGACATCTCTTCAGGTTCAGGGTTAAGGTTTATATAGTCAGGACAGCCTCAGAAACCTTTTGCTGTGTATGCTTTTCCTGTACCTCTTTGGAGCTTCACCCTCCAGTGTTGTCAATGTGACATACTCCACTGGTAGTTAGGTTCTAATTCCAGATCCTGCCACTGACCTGCGATATGTCCTTGGGCAAGTCATTTAACTTCTTTCTATTTCCCCTCCCATCCTTTCATTTTTCTACTCAGACTGTGAGCTCTCCAGGGCATGGACTGTCTCTGACTATATGTTTGTACAGTGTCAAGAATCTGGGTGGGTGAATAGCCGTTTCAGTGAAGGAAGCTGGGCCGATGCTTCCTAAATGATACAAACACTGGACTTACCCTAGACTTCCACTGAGTCAAAAATAGTCATTAAGGCTTGATCGCCCATGTGGTTCTGAGCCCTGACATCAAAGGGATGGGAGCTGTCAGTACCTCACGGGAGACTCTCAGTAGCCAGCTGGATTGGGTATCCAGGGCCTAAAACAACAGCTGCAATATATATTCTCATGCCCTGCATCCCATTAGAACTACAACCCGAGGACAAATATTATCTAAGGCCCAATTGTTAAAACAGTGGGGCCAATTCATTGGAGGAAACATGCAGCAGCAGCAACCGAATTGATTGCTCCTGCTGAAGAAGGGCCCCGTTGAAGCATGTCCACCGAATACTGCTCTTGAACAGCAAGCTGATTTCCAGATGTCATCGCTGGGCTCTGGCAGCTACTCCCCACATCTGTGGTGTGTCTGCCCATGACTGCTGTCAACTCTGCATCGCGGGCTGCTCGCAGCGAAGACTGGAGCCAGGTTGGCTGCATTCCAGTAATGGGCTGCTGAAAAACTAATCCACCCTGACAAATTAACAAAGAGGAGTTTTGGATCCTGCCCAGGTTTGCTCTGAAAACACCGTTCAGGCAGAGACACTGCAGCTTTCCCAGTGTTAATCAGAACCAGAATAACAGGCACAGCTATTATTAAATATGTTTATTTCCCAGGAGTTTTCTAATAAAAATTAAAACAAGCCATACATTAGTGTAAGGTCCAATTCCATACGTACAGCCAGCATGCTATACGTCTCCTCCTTAGGTCTTGAAGGATTTTTTTTATTTGTAAAGTAGAGAAATAATATCAGAGCTACGAGGAGGAAAATAGTTGCAAAGAAACTAGAAAATCAATTACTTGTTTTTGTTTAGGTTGGAAAATCAAATACTTTGCATGATAAGCACTGGGGGGCATCATTCATCATGGTCTTACCTCTGCTTTACAGCGGTTTAACTCCATGGACATCAAACAGACTGAGTCAGGATTGAGTCAGGATTGATGACGCTTTCTATTGGGACTAGAGGTAAAATTTGCAAAGTGGCTCAGGGATTTAGTAGCCTAAGAGTATGTCTACACTGTGATAAAACGTGTCCCCGATTAGGTGACTTGGGCTCACAGACCTTAGGCTGTGGGGCTATATAATTGCAGTGTAGACGTTTGGGCTTGGGTTGGAGCCTGGGCTCTGAGCCCCTCCCCCCGCCATGGGATCTCAGCACCTGATCATCTATGCTGTGATGGTATGCCCAACAGCCTGAGCCCTGCAAACCCAACTCAACTGGGCCAGCTGTGGATCTTTATAGCAGTGCGGACATATCCTAAGGGTCAGATTCCGAATGTTAGTTAGGTGCCTGAAGCTGCAGACAAGTGCCTAAGATTTGATTTCAGTTGGAGTTAAATACCTAATCTGTTGAGGTGCTGTGGAAAATCCCATTAGGCACCTGCCTATCTGGCTGTTAGGAAGCTAAGTCTTATTGAAAGTCACTGGCACTTAGACACCTCAATATTTGTGAGGATCTGGGCCTTAGGAATCTAAGTCCTATCAAAGTAAATGAAATGGAAATCTACCCCTGACATGTCTCCCTCGGTTCAGGCTCAACTCTTGGCCTGTGTCTGAGATCTCCTCAGGGATGTCTAGCAGTCCACTCAAGCGCCACATGGTGAAAACAGAACTCTGAATCTTCTCTCTCTGATGGGGTGCACAAACCCCACACTGGGACACAGAGGGTTAACCCGCAGCTCTGATCACAGGAGGCTCTGCCCAGCTGGGAATGCTCTCAATGGAGGTGGAGCTTAAAAGGGCACAGCACAGATCAGTCAAGGTGGTGCTGGGTTGGGCTGGGCTGAGCCAAGTCAAGCCAGCCTGGCAGGGCTGAGAAGTAAAGAAAAACGGGGGTTGCATTTTGGGGTTTTCTCTGAGGGAGATGGAGGATTTTCTGATCCCCCAAATGAAGTCACCTTGGAAGCTGAAGAAGAGTCTGTTAGAGGGGGAGAATGGATGCAAAGTAGGAAAAACACGAAAAGAGCAGAAGCATCTGATGCTGATATCAGCAAGAAACCAAAGCCAAGGAAGGAAATAAACCAGAATGTTACAACTGTAAGAGCCTTCACCAAAGAAATAAGATTAGGTGACGTTAAACCTGTGAAAGTAGCTGACTGTGTTAAAAAAGCAGAGATGATATAGTAAGAGCCAAGAGGCTGTGAGATGGGGATGGATTAAAAACAAAGAGCCAGCTGATGAACTGCTAAACACTAAAACAGGGGGAAAGTTAAAATAAGTTGCCAGCTACTAAAGTATTGGATTGAATTCAAAGGGGTACTGTACAGAACATCATTAGAGCTGACCAACGATGAAATTACCAAAAGCAACTAACACTTTATCTTCTCCTATGAGACTAATTAGTAAATGAGGGGAAGAAAGCACACCATCAAGAGCAGTGCTGATGACACTGGGAAATATCTAAGGAAGAAGGAATGGGGAGGGATTATTTCCCTATACTTATTACTTTTCAAATGCAAATGGGAAATATCTAAGGAAGAAGGAAGGAAGAAGGAATGGGGAGGGATTATTTCCCTATACTTATTACTTTTCAAGGGCAAGGTAAAGTTGAAGGTAATGGAAAATTATCCACCTGGAACCTTAAGAAAGCTAACTGGGAGCTATTTACAAATAAACGTACTAAATTTTTGAATAATCATTGTGTGAGTGATGACAGAGAATTTCAATGACAATTTAATATAGGGATTAATAGCCGCAGCTGCTGTGGTCATGCCTAAAATATTGAAGCATCCCAAAACTAAAAACTCACTTCCATGGTGGAAAGCGGAGTACAAACTGGAAGTGAAAGGAAGGAACAAAGCCTATAAAAAGTCAAAAATATAACGAATAGTGAAGATCTAATGAAGCATAAAATAAATAAGGCAATAGCACAAGGAATTATAACAAATTCAAGAAAAAGAGTCAGAGGCAGCACTGTGAGCTGATAAATAAAGATACCGAGATGTCAGAAATATACAGAGAAACCAGAAGAAAGAAGGGAATTTAGATTAGGAGTAGCTACATCCAGCTCTTATTGGGACTGACAACACAGTTAGAAGCTCTGATAATGGGAAAGCAGAAGTTTTAGCAGGAACTTTCTGATGAAAATCAAAGTGAAGTCTTCCACCAGATTAAAAGACAATTCATTGAAGAAAGTCATGATCCACTACGTAGTTGAGGTAAACATGAAGCTACTGTCCTGAATGAATGGTTTTGTATGGAGGAACTTGAGAAAGCTATTGAAATCAGTGAGAATACATCCCCAGATCAGGGCCGGCGACAGGAATTTTGGGGCCCCGTATGCAGATCATGCGCCCCCCCCTGGTCTCCCGCCACCCGCGGGGGCCCCCCCCTGGCCGGTCTCTCGCCGCCCGCGGCCCCCCCCCCGCCAGTCTCCCGCCGCCCGCTGACCCCCCCCCCCGCCGGTCGCCCGCGGCCCCCCCCCGCCAGTCTCCCGCCACCCGCAGCCCCCCCCCCGGTTGGTCTCCCCCCCCCCTCCCCGGCTGGTCTCCTGCCACCCGCAGCCGCCCCGGCCGGTCTCCCACTGCCCACGGGGCCCAACCCCCGCATGCGCTGTGGCCGCGTGGCCCGGCCGGGAGAAGCACAGGGGGGCTGGGGGAGGCTGCTGGGTGCAGGGGGCGGGGCTGATGATCACGGCGGTGGCTGCCCGGAGCCGTGCCTTGCTCACAGCCCGGGCGACAAGGGGGTACAGCTGCGTACCGGGCCCGCCCCGGATTTAAGGGGCCCCCCCTTAAGTCCGGGGCCCGGTACAGCTGTAACCGTTG
Organism: Sternotherus odoratus; assembly: GCA_032164245.1. Classification (NCBI taxonomy): domain Eukaryota; kingdom Metazoa; phylum Chordata; order Testudines; family Kinosternidae; genus Sternotherus; species Sternotherus odoratus. The sequence continues at coordinate 13,258,731 of JAVMKO010000003.1, read as the reverse complement.
TACCCCCCTGTCGCCGGCCCTGCCCCCAATAAAAGATAATCTCTCTTTGAAAGCAGTGTGAGGGTTCTCTTGGAATTATAATAACACTATATGGGGAAAAGAGTGATACCAGTAGGGTGGAAACGTGCAGTAGTAATTCCAATATGAAAATCAGGCAAACTAGCCACAAAAGTGAATGTCTATAGACCAGCTGCCCTTACGGCATGTCTGGGTAAAATGATGGCAAGAATGATGAAAGAAAGAAGGGTTGCCTATTCGCAAAACAATGGTATTATAGATAATGTGCAGAGTGATGTAAGGAGAGGAAGATGCACTCCTGATCATATTGTTAAATTAGAAACTGAAATACAAAAAAACTATGAGGCACAAAGGTTTCATGACAGCTGTTTTTCTAGATATTGAAAGGTGCATGCTATGAAAGGAAAGATTGTTGTACAAAGTAAGTGCACTAGGGATAAGGGGAAGAATGTATGGGTAGATTAAAGAACTTTTGAGTAAAAGAACCATGCATGTCAGAGTTGGGAACATTACGTCGAATATATATAATATTAAAAATGGTATGCCACAGGGAAAAGTTATCAGCTCTGCCGTATTTAGTATTATGATAAATGATCTCCCAAAACAAATAAGTACTGGAGTAGGTGTCACTCTATTCACAAATCTCTGTACTCTGTGGGTTAGGAGCAGGGATATTGAGATGGCAGAAAAGAGGATCAATAAAGCATTATTAGAAAGCTCTGATTGGGGAAAATACATAGGGTTTTGAATTCTCCATTGCTAAAACCAAAGAATTGATCTTTACAAAATGGAAAGCTATAAAGGAATGTAAATTGTATCTGTGTGGAGAACAAAGAGATATAGTTATATAGTTAACAGGTTTAAATTCCTGGGGTAATATTTGATGATAAATTACTTTGGACAGATCATGTAAACGATGTTAAAGATAAATGTACAGGAAGGATTAACCTGCTTAAAAGGCTTGCTGGAACTGATTGCATGGTGAATAAAGAAAACAGTGCTGACAGCATTCAGCGTCTTAATCAGACCAGCTACTGACTCTGACCACCAAGCTTTTGGGTTAAGCATCAAAATCAAAACTTTAAAAAGTAGATTTCATACAAGCCCAGGCACTACGAGTTGTGTGTGGTGCATTTATTACACAACCTATATGGCCATTATACATAGCTTCAAGTGAAATGCCAGTTGCACTACATATGAAAGTCCTGGACCTAATTATCTGAGCCAAAATTAATGGGAATCGTGAGGCAAGTACCAGACAAATATCTGAGTATTTTTGGGAATTCGATAGGTGAACTATAGCACACAATGTTAGAATTCCACATGCTGTTCAAATTCAAGTGTGGACACAGGAGTTGAAAGACAAGAAAAAGCAGAATGAAGTCTAAACTTTTAGTCATGGGAAAATTAGTTATGGATGGAAAGTAACATGCCCAAATGTGTATTTAGATTTATTTGATAAACTTAAGCCTAAAAAAAAGAGACAGGAGGTATTAAAAAAGAAGTGTATCAGGATATAGATGAAAAGTGGAATCGATTTTGTCAAATAATACAGATGGATCAAAAAAAGAAGAAAACCAGAGAAGTAGGGATGGCATATTGTATAGCAAAATTGGGAATTACTATATCTAAAAGAATAGCCAAACTAGCACCAATAATGCTAGAATTAAATTAGATCTGGGATGAATGCACAGCTGTGGCAGTCATGATTTCGGATTCAATCTCAGGCCTTGTGGCAATAAAAAAGGGTGTCTCAGGATGTAGACGTGATTGAATCAGTGAAATGATATTTTTAACAACAGAGAGAGTACAGAGGTGGATGTAGCCTTAGCTGGGATCCCAGCACATATTGGGAATGAAATGGCTGACAAAGCAGCTAAAATGCTGCAAATGGAAGGTGTGACAGAGCAATACTCTTGAGTAAACAGGAATTCAAAAGCCTAGTACAGGAAAATGTAAAAGAAGAATGGCTAAAAAACTGGATTAGAGAAAAAAGAGGCAGAAGAGTTTTTGAATTGTGCCCTAGATTTGAGTATAACAACATACTCCGGGCCAGGGATTGGACTATTGAAGTGCTTGGTTTAGAGTAGTAAATGGCCTCTGTGGCTTGAACAAATTTTTTTTCAAATAAATAGACAAAAAGATGGACTATGGACACTTTGTGAGGTAGAAGAAACAACTAGTCCCTTCTATGGGTCAGTAAGGGCTTGATAAAGAAAGAGAAAAGCTTTCTGAGGAATTCAAATGTCATAAGTAACGAAAATTACATTATGTGATTTAGTAAAAACAGCAGGGAATTGGGGATGATTAGAAAGGCATTTACCTGAAAGACACAGGGCAGAGCGAAAGAATATAGACTGCTAAGTATAGTTGGTGACAGCTACAGACTGTCCACTCAAGTCTGCTTTGCCATAAGAGAGAGAAAAAACAAAAAACAAAAGACAGTGTTAGGGTGGTCAGTGCCCGGGAGCAGACCAGCATTGGTAGGCGCTGCAGGAGTCCAGTGAGAGCCTCACACTACTCTGAAGTGGATTTCAACCCACAGCTGCCAGAAGGGACAGCACAGCATCTGAGTGGGGAAGGGGCCCCCCTGATGCCCTTCTGAAGAGATGCATTAGGGCTGTTGGCCCCACCTTCACTGTGCCTCTAGAGAAGCAGGAAATAACCCATGGAGTACATTGGGGGATACTCCAGCCCAGGGCGCACACCTGATTTGCCTGCTCAGGGCCCTGGGTTGAAATCTGGATGAGCAGGAAGGCCAAGATTCCCCTGCTGCCAACCCCCTGGACTTGAGTCACTAGGTGGTATGACTAGTGAGTGCTCTGACCAGTAGAGGATGTGGTCTAGGGAGATGTCTCCCATCAGATCCCCCACAAGTCCTCCCTTTTCTTGGACAACACCATCATCCTGCCTGTCATTCAGACCCATAACTTGAGTGTCCTCTTTGACTTGGAACTTTTTTCCTCACATCCATGTTATATCTAAATCTTGCCGATTCTTTCTGCATAAGATCTAAGATATGGCCTTTCCTCTCTATCCTGTAGCCAATTAATTCATTTTATCATTTGCTTGTGTTATCTATTGTTGTGGTTAACTCATATGTTGTTTCGTGTGTAATCCGTGTGTGATGACCAGATTAAAGTTGTAGGTACAGGCATAGGAATCCATAGGATAGGATCAGAGGAGTATACAATTGACAAGTATTTATGAGCGATGAGCATGTATTAGGTATACAAGCAGACATAAAGGCTGTAGTGAATGGTCCACAGGCTGAGGCCCATAAGATTTCAACTTTTGCATACTACACCTCAGGTCTAAGAAGAGTTGACATAAGTAGGTGAGCTAGGGATAACCTTGTACCAGTAAAGTTACATAAACATGCTCCCAGGTAGCCTGTGGTGAGAGCAAAATTTTCTGTGCAATATAGATGTATACAGAGAGACATATTTTCCTGAACATCACCTATAGGAACGTTCTTCACAGCAAATTTGTAACTTGACTGGTTAGATTATAAACTCTTTGGGCAGGGGCTGTGTTTTTGTTTTTCTGTGTTTGTACAGTGGCTAGCACAATGGGCTCCTGGACCACAACTGGATCTACTAGGCATTATAATAATACAAATAATAAATAATAGTAATACATGATCAGAGGAGGGCCAGCCTTAGGCACAAAGAAAGGAACCTAAGGGACCCCCTCATTTTGGGAGTTGTCGACAAATAACATCATTATCCTGCTTTCAACCCAGCACTGTGGCCTATTGTCTAAATTTATCCTTTCTTTTCTCTTTAAATAAGTGTCTTGCACATAAACGTAAACCCAAACTCCCTGTTAGGCATGTTGTTCCTAAATGTTTCTCTCTATAGCACATTTTGCCTTACCCTCTAGTTCTCTTTTGCTTCAAGGAGACTCTCAGACTTGCTTTTTAAATTCTTGGGTTGGAGCTAATGAGACCCATCTGATCTAGCTGCTACGGTGAGTCAGCAGAACTGTTCTACGCACCCAGATATGATTCAGTTACTTAGTCCAATTACTAAGTGCTGTGTAAACAGAGAAGTAGACGCAATCCCTCCCTCCCCTAAAGAGCTTACGCACCTAGTTAAAGAAGCATTCTAAAGCTGAACAGTTACCGGGCTCTTTCAGTGACTTGGCAAATTGCGTATGGGTTTGATCTGCCCTTCTGGCCGCAGGACAAAAGGGGAAGAAACTCACAGCAGATGGGAATGGATGAGAAGGAATTTATAGCTAGATTTTCCCAGCCACTTATGACAGGGAAAATGGCCGTCTAAGCAGTAGTGGATATGGAGCAGAAGAATCCCAGAGAGAATTTGCTACTGAGATTCAGCTCAGTCCTCAGATGGTAAAATTCCTGCAGCTCAGGGCACTGGATGTACCTTTAGCTGTGAAAGTGTTTAACTGATTTAATCATGGCTAAACTGCTTGTTTAGGGATTCTCATTCATTTAGCTAAAAAGCAGACCCAGTTCATCCAAATCAATTTCTCAAACCCATTTTTTATTCAGATTAAAAAACCTTAAGCCACATCTCTGGCACATACACACAGGCTGTAGGGCAGGTTTTCCCTTTTAAATATTCTAAATATTCACATAGATGGATAAACCAGCATATGGATTAACTAGGACTTAATCCACCTCCCCCCTCTCTTTTGGGGTTTGCTGGAGTTGAATGTGAGCACTGATTTTGAGGAGCATTGATTCAGGCTTCTTTTTCTTGATCCGGGCAGCCACCACAAAGAGCATTATGCCACTGAGTGGGTAAGGAGCACCCATAGCCTCTAAGAGGAAGAATTAATGTTTAAATGCTCCATATACTACCCCATTAGTGATTATTCTAAATCTGACGCCACACAATAATCCTTTTGGATGCAAGATAAGACTGGTGATAACTTAGCTTGCTTTTTACAAAACACAGTGTTGGAAAAATGATTCATTTTATTTATTTATTGTAGGTGAATTGACTGTTAGTTAAAGGGGCTGGTTTGACACTGAATAGGGGAAGTGTTGTTTACCCCGTCACATAAAACAACCACCAGTGGTCACCGGATGAAATTAATAGACATCAGGTTTAAAATTTACCTAGAGAAGTACTTCACTCGATTCACAGTCAACCTGTGGGACTCGTTGCCAGGGGATGCTGTGAAGGCCAAAAATATAACTGGATCCAAAAAGGAATTAAGTGCAGCGGAACCCCACAATACCGCACCCTGCTATGGCGCGAATCCGCTTATAACACGGGGAGTGCATGGCTCCCGATGGTGGCGGCGTGCGGCACTTTGATGTTGCGCGACCCCACAATACCGCAACCCCACGTTTACCGCAATTGGGTATTTTTGGATCCCGATTGTCACGGTATTGTGGGTCCAACTGTAAGTTCATGAAGGGTAGGTCCAGCAATGCCTATTAGCTAAATTGGCCAAGGATGCGACCCCATGCTCTGGGTGGTCCTAATCTCTGCCTGCCAGATGCTGGAACTGGATGACAGAAAATGGATCACTCAAAAATTTCCCTGTTCTGTTCGTTCCTTCTAAAACATCTGGCACTGGCCGCTCTTGGAAGATAGAATTTTGGTCTAGATGGGCCATTGGTCTGACCCAGTCTGGCCATTCTTATGTTTTTATTCCTTGAGATTGAAGTCGTTTAGAGATATGGTAGACTGTGACAAAAGAAGGTTTTTTATTTAAGAAATGAACACACACGTTAGCGAACTGGTTTTACCAAACAATTTTTAAACCCTTAGTTTTAGACACTCAGTTGTAGCTCAACATGTTGTAGCTGGTCAAAGCTCCCCCTCGTACTAGGACTCATCTGGACAACCTAGCATATGTTAAAATACAACACACTAGTGTTAAACTAGCATCATTGTAAATACTAGTGTAGGCTTGAGCTGGTTGGAAATTTTATGAGAATATAGAGTTTCCAGGACAGAGGGAGCATATTTAATTTTTGAAACACCATGAGTCTGTTTAGACATTGTTATGGATTTCCAGTTTGTGAGAAATTTCAAAACAACTGATTTCATTCCAATTTGGAATCAAACCAAATTTTTAAATGCCAAAAATTCTCACTAACTGGAAATTCCCAAATTTCAGCCACCTCAGGTCTACGCTGTCTACAGTAGTTAGAAAGGTTTTCCTAATATCGGGTGGGGAATTCTCTGATGAAACAGGGTTTTTTAAGGGGGTAGGGTGGTCAGAACATGATGGTGCATCAAATCCAAACCGATTTGTGGAAATGTCTCCTTTTCAACAAACTTCTGCTGATACACAGGCAGGGTGCAGTCAGAACTCGGGATGGTTTCCTACCAGCTTGTCTGGCAGGTTGCTGGGGAGCTTGTGCTTCCAGGTCTGTGGATTTGGGGTAGCTCCCCCATCCTGACTGCCTCACAGTAAGGGACCCCAGGGCATCCAGTGTCTCCAGCTCCAGGAGAACCTCACCAGGCACCAAAATGAGTCCCTTGGAGTTGTGGCAATATGAGGAGTTTCTTGGAGTCAGTGCGCTGGCTTCTGCTTCATTTGAAACACCTCCCACCCCACCCCCCCGCAATCAAACTGAAACATTTCTATTTTTCCAAAACAATTGGGGTCTTTGTGGAGTAACCCGACTGAACTTGGATGGAATTATAGAAGATACAATACAATATATTAGTTAATTTTAAAATGAGATTTAAAAATTGCCCATCCACCTCGAGTTGTAACCTGTTTTTCTGTATTATATTTCCTGCATGTAAATTAGCATGTCAGATCTTTGGGGTGGGGACTGTATTTAGGTTTGTCCAGTGCTGAGTGCACGAGACGTGCTCTTTAAATAATAATAGTTGCGTGGCACATCACCACAACTGAGATTGCCAAGTACATGATGGTGCTCCGCCATTCTAGCTCTGGCAGGACTCCATGAGCCTCGCGATACACAGATGCCCCGATCCCGGGCTGCATGGCAAGCGGAGCCGATGCAGGGGACAGTGTAATTCTAAACATGTGCACTGTTTACAACATGAACACTGCACTGCGTGCGTGGGCAGGAAAGGCCCCGGGGCAGAAGTGGAAAGCTGAGTGAGGCAACGTAATGGAGTCCAGAAACAGAACTTCCGCGAATCAAAGGCAGGCCTCTTTCTTTACAGTACAGCGAGCAGTGGGGAAGCATCCCCAGCTAGCTAATAAACATATTTACAGGGCTTTCACAGCAGGGTCTGTAAGAAACAATAAAGTAATCACTCAGCACCTCCACATAACACAGAGGCCTGAGTCAGGGTGAGTCACACTTTAAAAGGCCCCTGACTCTGCCCCTTCATCCGGTTTATTGCTATTCTCTCCCTGCAGCTTTCCTCATTTCCCCATGTCCTTTAAGCAAGTCTGGGCTACATTTTTAATTTATCTGTGCTTGGTCCAACCCATCCAAACTTCCCTTTCGACAGGGGAGAGAGGTACCCCTGTGTTGCACAAATGAAGTTTGCTCCCCTATTGAAATAGGTACTTTCACGTCCAGTCTGGGCCAAGAGGCTCCTGTATCTGGGCACTTCCTGAGTACACAGTGCCCAGAGTGCAAGATGGAGAAACCAGCGGCTGCCCTTTGGATGCCAATAAGCAAACTACAGGCAGTTTGGGGCTTTTGTTCTTTGCCCCTCAGTGTTTGCCTGGACACAAAGCATTATCAACAGGTTCCATTTATTCATCGAACGTTTCCTCATAAAATACTCAGGGGATAAAGGAGCCAGCTGGAACCACATACAGAGTACAGAGTGCCTGGTGATTGGGTTATCTGCCAGTAGCACACTGATATATGTGACGGAGAATAGAGCACCCACTCCTAGGAGAGTCGGCATGGTTTAGTAACTTCAGCATGGGGCTGGGAATCAGGATACCTGAGTTCAAACGTTGGTGACACTAAGTCTGTATGGCTGCTTTAAAGCAGGTCAAGTAATCTCTCTAGATCTGCGTTTCTCCGTCTGTAAAATGAACTGTTAATAGTCGTTTCCCCGGACTATTGAAAACACAGGGTGCTAAGAGAGAAGTCTTACTGAGAGCTGAAGAATGCCCCAACTCTCTGTGAAGAGGCAGGGAATCACTGAACTAGGAGAAGAGACAGAATGGAGGCCACCTCCTTTCACCGTATGAGTGGGGAAACAGCGGCCCTGTCCACAGGTCAAGCAGCGGGCTTTACACTGCCATCCCGGTAAGAGATCTTTAGTGAAAGGAACTAGCACATCTTTTGAAGTACTGGAGAAACTAGTGCAAAGGATTTTGCATGATGGGTGAAAAAAAAAAGGGTGTGTGTGTGTGTGGGTGGATAAAAAGAGGCAACAGCGTACCGAGAGCCACTGCTCTAGCTACCCCTCTCTAAACCGTCAGCAATAAGCAAGCTTGCAACTACTGTCATCTTAGCCATTGGCCTCTTTACTCAACCCCCTAGCAGCACATTAACAGGGCCGATCAGCAGTGGCAAAGGTTTTCTTTGTTCAGATAGGACACGCAAGTTGAAAAGGCCCATGGTGTTTTTAGGAAGGAGCACAAATGTGTATGGGAAGGGTCATGGCATAGTTGCCCAGTGGAACCAGCCTGCTCTTTGTTTGACAGAAAGCATAAATGTCTTAAGATGTGAGGAATATCACACACAGCATCTGACTGGCCGGAAGACGAATGCCTGTCTCCTGCTTGTGTGTTAAAGGCAAGAAAGCTCCTCCAGGGAAGGGGTATTTTCTCTTTTTAATCATCAGTCCAGAATCCGTGTTTGGAAAGGATTGGTACTGGTTCCATCAAAGAGGTAAATTAAGAGACATTGGATCTTACAGCCTGGGTGTCAGCTCATTTATTTCAATGACTTATTTAATCATTTTGTTTCATTAACATTCTAAAACCCCAACATTTAAGTAAGAGTAGACCTCTGGGGAAGGAGTGGAATGGGGTGGAGCTGGGGGGTGAAAGGGGTGGGGTAGGACTCCTCACTTGCCCAGACCCAGGACCCCAGGAGACCTTACTCTGCCTCTGACTGAGCTCCCACAGCGGCCAAGAAAGTCAATCATGTAAAACTGATTTAAGTGAATTGCATGAGACCCTCTATAAAGCAGATTGTGGTTATATCAAAGATACTTTAAGGACATATAGTAAATTTCCAGTACAGTGGACGCTTGCCCATCTGTTTGACACACTTGTTCTCCTGCACAACAAAGTGCCTCGCATGCCTGAGCTCTCAGTTAATAGCAGAGGCTACAGGAAGTTGCCATATTGCTAGGACTGTTAATCTGACAAATGTGTTAAGAACATTTGCTAGTGCACGTTAAAATAATAAAAAACCTATCACTGGAAAAATGAATGTTATATGTTTTTGGTCACTGTATTCACTCACTCATTTGCCTGATTCCGTTATGCAGCATAAATTAAGAATTAACTGTACTTCCAAAGTAATGCATGTCAACAAATATGTTTCAGAACAGTTGATGCAGATACTGGATTTTTTAAGCATATGTCAGGCAGGCTTTTTGGTTGCTCCATTTTGCTGGAAAATGAGTTTTTCCTACTTCACCTCTTATTTGACCAGCAAAGAATTAAAAAAAAATAAAACAAAACAACTCTTTAAAGGCCAGATTTTTTCTCTTACTTACACCAGTGTAAAACAGGAAGGAGTAATTCGGTGTCGCTAATGGAAAAAGAATTAGCCTGAATAAAATCAAATTTACTCTTTATATAGTATTTTCCAAAGTCGTGATCTACAGTAAAACATTCACCATCCAAAGGGGAAATGGACACAACACATTGTCTGCCTAGGAGTAAAAAATAAAATATCCTTTCTGCTATTAAAGCCTCATTTGGGAGCAACCAAAAACGGACAATGTGCTGAATAGTTTCACACTAAGAAAAGAAAACAAATAAGATGCACACTGTATGTTAACTGCAACTCAAGACACCTGGTTTAAATCATCATTATTTCGAGTTAAAGTGAAACTCTGAAATTACAGGGTTAATGCATGCTGATAAAAACACCACACACTATCATTTAAGGTTTGTTTAATCAATATTAACAACAGGCCACACATACAATAGGGGCTCTTTCTAGAGATGACGTAATGTACTGGGTTTAAGAAAAAAATGGGTGAAAGTTTTCCTTTCATCCCACCAATGGGAAATCTGTCTGTGCACTGCAGCAAATTACTGCCCTGAGGCCAAAATCGCTCTCTGTGATTCTTTGGTTCTAAACCAGGTACACAGTCATCTATTCAGCAAGGTTTGGCACAACTGTATCCTCCGGAGGGATCTGGACATCTTTGAACTCGGTTTCTCAGCAGAATTGCTCAGATAGGGTACGATTTCAGACGGCATTCCTCTCTAAGACTGACAGCGGCAGTATACCTTTTATGGGATTGCCAGAAATAAGTGTTCCCTCCAGAAATACAGTAACAGCGTTTAGGTACCTGTGTTACTGGGACATATATTCTTGAGACACCTGACAGCCATGATAACCCTTTATTCACAAGGCAGTAAGCTTAAATGCATCCTTTGTCTTATGAAAGCATAGTGGAGTCAGAGCAGTCTGGAGCACAAAACACACCCAGAGTTCTAATATCAGGCTCTTGTTTGTTTGTCCGCTCCACTGCTTATACTGCTTCCAATGTCAATGGCAGAACCAGTGCACCATAAAGATGATTCCAATATCTTCTCCCAGAGCAAATGTGGAGCAGCAGCTCATTCAAACAGCTTTCATGAAAGAATGCATAAAGTAGCCATCTCCCGAAGGGCAAGTTTCTCTCTTTATACCAAATTATTATTTACTAATAAACAAATATGAGACTGTAAAGTCTTCAGGGCATGGACTGCCTTTTGGTGCTGTGTTTGTACAGAGCCTAGCACCATGGGGTCCTGATTTATGACTAGGGCTCCGAGACATAATACAAATAATAATGAGATCGTATCACAGGGAGGAATAATTATGGTTCTTGGCTATCAAGGTGCTTCATAAATACATAACTTTGAAAAAGAAGTAAATTCCAAATATTAATGACAAAGGCCCTTAAATCTGAACATTTAACATCATCATCAACATATCCATCCTTCTTTCCCTGTTAGGTTGTGGTGGGTGAGGGAAAGCCCTTTTATCTCGCTTTGTGTGAACTTGATCTCCAGAAGTTTCTGAGGCAACCAATCATTCACCCAAATTTGAAGGTTTCTACTGCGCTCCTGCGTAAACTGCCCTGGTTACATGAAAATTGAATCACCCCTGGGAACACTTACTGGGTAACCTGACCTGTCGTGGTCCCTGCTCATACTCCAGGACATATTTTATCGTGAAGAAGAGTTGTACATCCGAGTGTTTCTTTTTAAAACTGTGCTTCAGGTAGATAGTCTAGATTCACAGTTTAGGGCCAGAAAAAACCATTAGATCATCTAGTCCAGGGGTAAGCAAACTTTTTGGCTTGAGGGTCACATCGGGGTTGCAAAATTGTATGGAGTGCCACGTAGGGAAGACTGATCTCATCCATGCCCTATACTAGTTTCCACCCATTGTTCAAATCTTACCAATATAAGGCCTGGTATACACTAGAAAATTAGATCAACATAACTACATCACTCAGGGGTGTGACAAATCCACAACCCTGAGTGGCATTGTTAAACCAGCGTGTGGAGACTGCACCAAGTCAATGGAAGAATTCTTCTATCAACCTAGCTACTGCCTTCAGGGCACGTGGATTACTTGCATTGATGAGAGAATCCCTCTCATCAGGGTAGGCAGTGTCTACACAAAAGCAGTGCAGTGGCGCAGTTGTAGCGTTTCAAGTGTAGACAAGCCTTAAAGTACCAACCTGTCATTCAGGGATTGCACACCACTTTGCAACATAAACTAATTAAGCCTCACTACACCCCTGAGAAATAAGTTAACGTTACAATCCTCATTTTGTAGATGGGTAAACTGAGGCATGGACATTTTGGTGACTTGCCCCAGGTCAAATAGATAGTGAGCAGGAGAGTCTAATATGCATGCCTAGCTCTCACTCTCCTAGTCTGACTGCAAGAGACATGGTCACTCACTTGAAGTTTCACCTCTTATTCTTAATGTTGGGGTTGTGCAACTTTTTGTTTTCTCAGAGACAAGCAATTTTTGTGGCTTTTTAATGTAAATAAAAATCGCAAATTGGAGGACAAGCAATTTCCCCCCATTTCAGAACATTGGTGAAAAGTTCTTTATGCTGGGTCAGAATTCCATGGGAAATAGCTCGCAAATCTCCCTACAAAAGACAGGAATTTTGGACTAATCCTCCAGATTCAATATTTCATCCACAGCAGGTTAATACAGCTCTACAATTACAAATCCTTCCTCCTTCAACCAGACATTCTGTTTTTATCGCCTAACACACAAGAAAGGAAGGAGGGGAAATGCTGTGCACATTGCGCCCCCTAGTGGACATTCTCCCAGTTGATGTTAAGTGCCAGATTTTTGAGAGAGCTCACAGACAGACACATTTTCAAGTGCCTTGTGCCCCAAAACGGGCACAAAAGATCTCAGTACCCAGCAGCTCTCACTGTGATAGTCTATACTGAACAAGACCTAAATACACTGGGCTTAATCTGCCTTTGCATTTGTATCTGTGCACAGTGAGTTGTGATGGGGTGCAACATGCTATCAAACCAGAACAAAAGCATTTTACCCACTTTGCATTGATGTAAATGACTACACAAGGTCCAGGAATACAGGGATTAGACCACTGACGTCAATAGGGTTACTCCTGATTTACACCAGTGTAAGTACAATCAGAATCTAGCTCATTATTTGTAGCAGAGATGGACCTACGTCATCAGTGGAGAACTAAAATAAAACCACATTTTCCTAGAAGATAAAGGTAATTTTATTTATAGAAAATATGTGCTGTAGTCTACCAGCCAGAATACAATGGAGCTTATTTAAACACAGCTCACTTAAGGGACATCTTTATTAAAGGAATAGTTATTTAGGGGTGTCAAAAGGTTAAGTGCCATACCAAAAATAGGCCATAATGAGTAAGTGTAAAATAAATACAATTATTTGGCATGATTCTCCTCTGACACTGGCGAGTCTCAGGAACATTCATACAGGAGCAACCCCACCGAAGTCAATAGAGTGACACCAGAGTAATACTGGCCTCAAGGGAATCAGACCCATGATTATGTATTAGTACAACACACATTCAAACTGCCTTCTAAACAGAGGATGGGATAACAAATCATCAACAGCTCTGTAGTGTGACTATTGGAAAAGGATAATACAGTTTATGGAAACTTTTAACTGGTGTCTTTTGCCTTTCAAGCTTTGCTGTGTGGAGGATATGTCTAAAATACGAGTGTTTTACCAGTATAGAAATACCGACACGCTGGCAGAGCACTGCTAGTGTGGATGCAACTAGAGCGGCAAAGCTGTGCTTTCTACACTATGAGAGGAACAAATTATATTGGTAGCAGTGTTGCCAGTAAAGTTGCATCTGTTACAGACAGTAAAAGCTGACTGGAAATAGAAATACAGTCTATATGTTGCATACAGCGTACTTATTTGTCTCAGCCTGGCCTTCTTATGGAGGTCAAAGTTCCCAGCGCTTTATAATGTGTCCTATCTTTCACATTGCTTTACAAGCAGTAACTAATTCTGTCCCAGTCACTCTGTCAGATTCCGACTCAGGTAGCTTCCACCTTGGTACAAGATTTGCCAGTCTGGCCAAGCCTTTGCTTTGTAAGAGTCACATCATGGGACATATGAATAATTTATCTTCCTCTCCGCTAACTCTAAGCATCTTGATTTAATGAGCTCCACAGTAACATGGGATATAACAGTAGCACCACCTATAGGGAGAAGGAAGCGCTGCCGATTCTGGGTTCACAGTGGTTTTCAACCTGTGGTCAGCAGACCCCTACAGGTACGCAGATGGAGTCTAAGATTTTCGAAGTGGTCTGCACCTCCGTTCGAAATTTTTTAGGGTCTGCAAATGGAAACAGGTTGAAAACCACTGCACTATAATGCTTCCTCTTTTACAGGCAGTGCTGATGTCAGCTGAAAGAGTAAGCGGGGTTGGGACTGTCGGGGGTTGGTCAGGAGTGACAGTGTTTTGGGAGGAGGAGGAAGAAGAGAGTAGATGGGTAATCAGCCAATTCCAACTTACTTTTCCAGTGCCCAGGTTGGCATCTAGAGCACTGGTAGTTTCAGATCAACTAAAAAAACCCCAAAACCTACTCATCCTCATCCATTTTAAAATGTGGGTGATGGAAGTGTTTCAGGCTTGAATGTGTACCAGACTGTATTTGCAAGAGTCACCCCCATAAAACACGTGTAAACTGCTCCTAAGCTTGGAAAAGTCTCTCTGGTTTGTCCACCATGTGTTCTCCCAGTGCCCTGGCTGTCAGATTGCTCTCCAAAACGGACTGACTTCTTCCAGGAATCCTTATCCTGCTCTCCTCTCCAATAATCCCCCATATCCTATAATATAAGACCATGTCAGATCTTCTATTGTTTGCAAGCTATTCGGGGTCTGGGATGTGTCAATCTGTGTTTGTACAGAAATTTACAAATCTATAATGATATAACTATTAAATGAAATAAGGTGGATTCTTCAGGGTTCCAAAGTAATAACAATATCCCAGACTCTGCTGCCTTCCAGAGTTTATTTAGCCCAGGATATGATTGTTATTGAGTTATCCTTGGACAGTCCTTTTAATAGTAAACTGAAATGTGCTCTCCATTCTTACACTCCTCTACTCTGATTGGTTACTACAAATCCCCCTGCTTTGATTGGCTACTGGCCTCAGAACTTTCCAACTCCTCACACCAAACACAGGCACCTCAGTTCCTTCTGTAACCCTGACCACCAGCTTCTCAGTATCAGCCCCTGTCCTTGTCCATTGGTGAAGGCTCAAGCAGGGACATTGCTTAGCCAGGGAAGGGGCAGGTCAGGCAGTAAAGTTAAGCCATTCACTCAAACTCATGACACTACATGGCACCTAGCCCACCATGTGGGCCCCAGCCTCTTTCTGGGGGCAGAGTGGCAGGCAATGGGAACAGGCTCTGCAAATCCACCACCCCTGAAATACTCCACAATAAACTGGGGTGTGAGGTATCTAGGGGGGGGGGGGGGAAGAAGACTCATGAGATCACCCCCTTATTTAGGAGAGTTTGGTATCTCCCGTTTCCTAGATACCCAAGAGACAACACAATAAGCTGTTCCAGTTGACATAAGTAGCCCTGAGTCTCCGCCCCCACTCCTCCTGCACATTGGTCTCTGGACAGCCAAAGCCCCAGAGTGACCTGGGTGTCCCAGAGATGTGGCAGGAGCACCACACCCTTTGGGAATAGAGAAGAACTCATCACAGGCAAGGGAGGTAGCATGGAGAAACCAGAGGGAAACTCTGTGTCACAAGGTGATGAGGATGGTAATGTTTAGGGGAGTAGGGCAAAAAGAATATTTGTATTCATCCCATGGGGCAAAAATCACATCACAGTGGTGTAGTGCCAGGATTATTATTTTATTTGTATGGATGGTAATTCTAGTTGCGATTACAGGTCTTGTTAAGAAGGACCTTAGAGGGTGAAAGTAAATACTCAAGGCTGCAGATATATTCTTGGGGTGATAGAAGGTATTTTGGTGTATGTGAACAGCAAAAGCTTCCAGGGTCAGCTAGAAATAATAGGTTAACTATTAGCAAATCTTAAAGACAATGGGTCTGATTTTTCTCTCCTTTACTGTATTTTTACTCGCTGTAATCCCCTTAAAGTCAGAGGAACATCCGGCCTATTTAACTATGCAAACGCTACTGCCAAACAGGAAATGAGTTTTGGAAGCCGCTCTAAAAGTAGTTGTTAGAGATCAGATACTTATTACAGGGTCTCAAGTCAACAAGCCTGCCCAACGTCCTGAACTCAGTGGCTGTGCAGCGAAAGTCAGTGGACTTAATGAACATCGCTACGCATCCCATGACAGTGCAAGTCAAGACAGTCTTCGCCGACCTACCCACTCTACAGAGCCGCCTTGTTCGGAGTATGTACAAAACTAGCAGATCTTATTCATAATTGCTCCAGCTCAGTGATTACTAGGAAATAGCTGATCTCCCGTCTCTTTTTTATTTGATTAGCCATGGCCATGGCCTGAAGTCCAGGGTTCCCTCAACACCTTCCTCTCAGTGCACTGATGCTCCACTACCTGAAGCTAAACCAGCAACTGAAACTCATCAGATTATTACACCTCCTGGTAAGATCAGATTTCAGCAATCTCCCACACTTGAGTAAGTTCTAAAGAATAACAGGAAAGGATAATTTACTTGCAGCACAGACTGTATCTCATCTCCGTTCAGGTGTTGTTTCACACACAGAGCAGAGCCTACTGCTGATCTCACACCATGTTTTGTCTGAACATGGCCAAAAGTGAATTCATCTTCCTTCCAAACTCCTTGTCTCTTCATCCCTGACAGTACCAGCATCTTCCCAGTCCCTCAGGCCTGTAACCCGGGTGTCATTTGTGGCGGTGCTTTCTCTAGACTTCAGGCTGTATCCAAATCCTGTCACATTTTCCTTAAATGATCCAGCTTTTGTCTCTGCCTAACCTGCCAACGTGAAGCTCACATACTCATCATCTCATCCCTTGACTACTGCAATCTCCTCTTTTGGGTGTGAGTATTACAACCTTGTACCACTTAGCCAACATCATCTTCCTAACTCACTGCTTCAGTCATGTAGCTCTCTCCTTTGAGTGCTTCCACTGGCTCCCCCGTTTGCACCACATGAAACACAAACTCTGATTCTTCCCTTGCCAGTTACAATGAATTATTATTGATTGCACAGACAAGCAAGAAAACACGAGGTAGGATTTTCAAAAGCACTTAAGAGACTTAGGAAAAAGGCAAAGCTCGTAAATCACATAGGCTCATTTGAAAGTCCCACCCGAAGTCCCTGCACCCAGGAAGTTGAGGCCAAAATCTGAATAGCTAAAAGCAGACACCTAGCAGGTCAACATGAGGGATAGGAAGGAAGGGAGACCGCAGTAGAATAAGGTGCAGTAATCGAGCATCCTTGTAGCAAGGTCCAATGATTCATTTTGTTTCTGTGATAATATTGTTGTAAATGACATATTTCAGGGTAGGGGTTTGTTTATTTTTAGCTGGTATAATCAGATGCAAGACTGAGCAAAGTATAGTGCTGCAGGAGTTCTATTATATTTAAGGTTGTGTCACAGCTTCTGTTTAAAGGTTCATAGAATCATAGAAGATTAGGGTTGGAGAGACCTCTGGAGGTCATCTAGTCCACCCCCTTGCTCAAAGCAGGACCAGCCCCAACTAAATCATCCCAGCCAGGGCTTTGTCAAACCAGGCCTTAGAAACCCCTAAGGATGGAGATTCCACCACCTCCCTAGGTAACCCATTCCAGTGCTTCACCACCCTCCTAGTGAAATAGTTTTTCCCTTATATCCAACATAGACGTCCCCCACTGCAACTTGAGATCATTGCTCCTTGTTCTGTCATCTGCTACCACTGAGAACAGCCAAGCTCCATCCTCTTTGGAACCTCCCATCAGGTAGTTGAAGGCTGCTATCAAATCCCCCCTCACTGTAGCCCCCAGGTCCTTTCCTGGAGAACTGCCGCTTAGCCAGTAGCAGTGCATGGGATTCTTCCATCCGAAGTGCAGGACTCTGCACTTGTCCTTGTTGAACCTCATCAGATTTCTTTTGGCCCAATCCTCCAATTTATCTAGGTGTCACTGGACCCTATCCCTACCCTCCAGCATATCTACCTCTCCCCAGAACTTAGTGTTGTCCGTGAACTTGCAGAGGTGCAATCCGTCCCATCATCCAGATCATTAATGACAATGTTGAACAAAACCAACCCCAGAACCAACCCTTGGGGCACTCTGCTTGATACCAGCTGCCAACTAGACATCAAGCCATTGATCACTACCCGTTGAGCCCGACAGTCTAGCCAGCTTTCTATTCAATACCTTATAGTCTATTCATCCAATCCATACTTTTTAAACTTGCTGGCAAGAATACTGTGGGAGACGGTATCAAAAGCTTTGCTAAAGTCAAGATATATCATGTCCACCACTTTCCCCATATCCACAAAGCCAGCTATCTCATCATAGAAGGCAATGAGATTGGCAATCCTGTTTACAATTCAATTCCCCTAAAATGAATACACTTACTGGATTCTTCTGAAAACTTGTGCACCTTAGGAGGGTGCAAAGTAGGGTTAGTGACCTTTGAGAAGTGTCCATTCTGCTCATTTATTGGAAATTTCATCTCCTTGATTTTGCCCATCCCATTCAAAATTGTACGATCAATATTGGCAGAGTTTAGGAAACAGTATTTCTTTTGTATTTTTGCATAGACAGAGGTTTGATAGATATCTCTGGCATCTCATTAAATATGTCCATTATTAGTCACTACTTACACTCCAAGTCTTAAAACACACGTACACTTTCACAATTACACAATAAAACAAGGTTCTCAATATTGCAGTTGGGCTCTCACTTCACTTCTGTTCATTCTTATATCTCACTGACTGACTGGTAATGCCCCACCCCTTATATACTTGCGAGGGCACGGCTAACAGCATTCTAGGATGTTTGAGGAAAATGTTGTTCTCAAAAGTCTGGAAGGTTCCACGAGATTCTGCAAAGGTCCAGAACATTCTAGGATATTAGTGCAAAATGAATCCACAATGGGGAACCAGAAACATTTTGCTTCAAACATTCTATTTCCCTTTTTGTCTCTAACAACAAAAATAGCACCCTGAGCTGGACACCCCCCAAGCAGTCACCTGGGTTGCCTGCCTTTAAATCTCTGGTCCATCTAATCCTGTATCTGACAATGCCCCAGTAGCAGATGCGCCAAAGGAAGGTTTAAAAGCCCAATAATGCACAATTGTGCAAGAAGCTGCATATTAGGAAATTTCTTCTTAAGCTTAGGCAGTTATTATTTTGTTTGTAACCTTAGATATTATATGTGTTGATATCCGTTACATATTTTAGCATAACTATTATTATTGATCTATTACAGCAATGCCTAGGAACCAACCAAGATTATAGTCCCATTGTGCGAGGCACTGAATAAAGACAGAATAGTGGAGATCCCCACCCCGAGGAGTTTACACTCTAAATACAGAGAATAGACAAAGACACACAGGCAGAGCAATCAGTGAAGTAGCTAGTGTAACTGTGCATATTAGTAAAGGGAATAGCTAACAAAATTATTCAACAAATAAGCAATGTTTAAGGTGGACTTTTAAAGTGTGAGCTCACCTCTATTCCCCACGTGTTTCACATTTCTTCCAGAAAAGAAGAGGGGCCAAGACTTAGAATGGACTTTTTATCCAAGGTGTGGTCTTCAGACATATCATATTGGGAAGCGATGCATCTTCAATGGTCTCTTCCTCCGAAACAAAACCTCTACATCAGAAAGGATGTTAGAAGTGTGTCTGGGAAGAAAGAAACATGGTACGATCTCTAAAACAATTGCTAAGTCTAGAACAGGGGTTGGCAACCTTTCAGAAGTGGTGTGCTGAGTCTTCATTTATTCACTCTAATTTAAGGTTTCGCATGCCCATAATGCATTTTAAAGTTTCTAGAAGGTCTCTTTCTAAAAGTCTAATATATAACTAAACTATTGTTGTATATAAAGTCAATAAGATTGTTTAAAATGTTTAAGAAACCTCATTTAAAATTAAATTCAAATGCAGAGTCCAGTGGCCAGGACCTGGGCAGTGTGAGTGCCACTGAAAATCAGCTCACGTGCCGTGTTTGGCACCCGTGCCAAAGGTTGCTTACCTCTCTGCTCTAGAACATCCTCAAAGATTTGGGGACAACATTCGTGGATTGCACGAGAGGCTTGGAAATCTCAAGTTCGATATACAACCTATGTTGATTTGTTGGGGCATGATAAGGTGATGTTTAAGAACATACATGAGCATCATTATCAAGGTTGGAATGATGAGAAAAATTAAGAGTAACCAGTCCGAGAAAGTAGAACTATATGGCTGAAACAGCAGGCTTCAGACAGACTAGCTAATGTCCATGTCCCCAGGACATACAATGCGATGTTCACGCAGACCAACATTTAAAAATCTTTCAGAAGTAATGAGTACTCCAAGTCTCACACTCCAACCTGACCACATACCTATCTAAATGTGGATTGGGCTGCAAAGCCATAGACATTCAAGTTAAGATTTTCAAGCATGACAAGTCATTTAGGGTGCCTCAATGTTGTGATTTTCAGAGGGCAGGCAGAGAGCAATTTGTGAAGAAAAATCAGTCTCCTTAAAGATGTTTCGGGTCGGGAACTCACAAATGGAGGAACCCCAAATCATTAGTCACTTGTGAAAATCTTGATTTTAAGATATGGGTCAGGATCATATCCTCTGCCTTTTCTTGTCTCATGTTCAATTCCTGACTCTTACAGGAAATACGGTATATATACACAGAGAGCGAGAGAGTCAGAGAACCAGTCTATCATCTGGATTGATATGTACAGAGTCATTTTTGGGAACTAACTCTCTCCCCCAAGTTTAGATCAGCTTATACAGTATATAGATGCCTTTTTACCTTCTTTATCTATTTCATGAAAATCAACAGTAGCTAAAGATTTAGAAATCCATACAGTGTTATTTGTTGAGTAAATCATATAGACATTTACAGAAAGACACTGTTGACTTGAGCCACTGTGTATGTTTCATAGTCAGTCCCCTAAGGCTTGTCTCACTGGGGGGGGGGGAGGGATCAGGGACGGCGACAGGATTTTTGGGGCCGCGTACGGCAGATCGTACGCCCCCCCCCCGGTCTCCCGCCGCCCGCGGGGCCCCCTCCATCTCCCGCCGCCCGCGGCCCCCCCCCCCCGCCAGTGTCCCGCCGCCCGCGGGGCCCCCTCCGTCTCCTGCCGCCCGCGTCCCCCCCGCCAGTCTCCCGCCGCTGGCGGCCCCCCCCGCCAGTCTCCCGCCACCCGCGGGCCCTCCCGCCAGTCTCCCGGCGCCCGCGGCCCCCCCTGCCAGTCTCCCGCGCCCCCCCCCCCGCCGATCTCCCCCCGTCCCTCCCTGGCCGATCTCCCGCCGTCCCCCCCCCCGCCGATCTCCCGACGCCCCCGGCCCCTGGCCGATCTCCCGCCCCCCCGCCGATCTCCCGCTGTCCCCCCCCCCGCCGATCTCCCGACGCCCGCGGCCCCCGGGCCGATCTCCCGACGCTCCCCCCCCCCCGGGCCGATCTCCTGACGCTGCCCCCCCGGCCGATCTCCCGACGCCCCCCCCCGGCCGATCTCCCGATGCCCCCCCCGGGCCGATCTCCCGACGCTCCCCCCCCCGGGGCCGATCTCCCGATGCCCCCCCGGGGCTGATCTCCCGACGCTCCCCCCCCCCGGGCCGATCTCATGACGCTGCCCCCCCGGCCGATCTCCCGACGCCCCCCCCAGGCCGATCTCCCGACGCCCCCCCCCCCGGGGCCGATCTCCCGATGCCCCCCCCGGGCCGATCTCCCGACGCCCCCCCCCCCCGGGCCGATCTCCCGACGCTCCCCCCGGGCCGATCTCCCGACGCCCCCCCCCGCCGGTCTCCTACCTGCCGCGGGCCCCAACCCCCGCTTGTGCTGCGGCCGCGTGGCAGGGAGAAGCAAAGAGGGGCAGGGCTGGCTGCTGGGTGCCGGGGGAGGGGGCTGGTGAGCGCGGCAGCGGCTGCCCGAGCCGCGCCTCGCTCACAGCCCCAGCAACAACGGGTACAGCTGAGTACCGGCCCCGGACTTCAGGGGCCCCTCCTGAAGTCCGGGGCCCAGTACAGCTGTAACCGTTGTACCCCCCTGTCGCCGGCCCTGGGGGGGATCGACAGCAGATACGGAACTTCAGCTACGTGAATCACATAGCTGAAGATTGTGTATCTGCCGCTGACTTATCACCTGTCCCCATGGCGGCGGCAGGCGGCGGCGCGCTCCCCTGTCGACTCCAGCTTGTGCCTCCCGGCAAGCTGGAGTTCCGGAGTCGACAGGGGAGCTGCGGGTGATCGATTTATCGTGTCTTAACGAGATGCGATAAATCGATCGCCAGAAGATCGATCCCTGACCAGCCTATTAGTCAGAGAAGTGTTATATATCCAAGTGACTAAATTCTTCAAATCAGGAATTAGTGATGCTGTATATTTTACATAATTAAATGTGACAATATCATTTGACATGGACAATTAAGCTTATGTGAACAGTGGTGTAATTAATGGTATAGACATTGTACCATTTTAAAATCTGTTTTCAGTGAGGGTACTAACATAACAAGATAGAACTAAAATGCAGTTGAAACTGTATCTTTGATTTAATTCCAGCCTTTGTAATTAATCTTTTTAAGACATGGGCAGATTAGAAACAGGATGCTTTGCCATAATGACTCGTTAACTCATCAACAATTGGGTTGACTAAAGAACAGTGTTCCAGGATTACCATTTATAGCCACAGACAAGGTTTGCTTGGAAGATACTGAGGAGCTATGGGACAATTCCTGAGCTTCTTACTTATTCGTTATTGAAGTAAAGCTCCTACTGAAATCAATGACAGTTTATCTGAGTATGTTTTTAGAGGAGCAGTCGTGTTAGTCTGCATCCACAAAAAGAACAAGGAGTACTTGTGGCACCTTAGAGACTAACATTTATTTGAGCATAAGCTTTTGTTGACTACAACCCACTTCATCAGATGCATAGAATGGAACATACAATATGAAGATATATGTACACACACAGAGAACATGAAAAGGTGGAAGTTGCCATACCAACTCTAAGAGCTAATTAATTAAGATGAGTTATCATCAGGAGAAAAAAAACTTTGTAGTGATAATCAAGATGGCCTATTTCAGACAGTTGACAAGAAGGTGTGAGGATACTTAACATGGGGAAATAGATTCAATATGTGTAATGACCCAGCCATTCCCAGTCTCTATTCAAGCCCAAATTAATGGTATCCAGTTTGCAAATTAATTCCAGTTCAGCAGCTTCTCATTGGAGTCCGTTTTTGAAGCTTTGCTGTTGCAGAATTGCCACCTTTAACTCTGTTATTGAGTGACCAGAGTGGTTGAAGTGTTCTCCTACTGGTTTTTTAATCTTATAATTCCTGATGTCAGATTTGGTTCCATTTGTACTTTTGCTCACTGAAGCTATGTTGATTTACCCCAACTGAGGATCTGACCCATCACGACAGAACAGCAGCAAGTCATTGGCAGAATTTAAATGCTGATGTAACTCCACTGAATGGTGCCTACCAAAATCAATGGAGCTATGCTGGCATAAAAAGGAAGTGGTGATTCAAACCCTTGGAGTTCTGATTCCCAATCCACTGCGCTAGCCACTGAAAGATTTTGTGAAGCACTACCTTGATTAAGAGAGGAGCTGCAGTCTGTGGTGAAGGAAGGCCACAGAGTAGCCTAGAAGATATTCTGTACAAGAAACACACACCCGGTTACACACCTTCCATAATCATTATCTTTAAAAGATATGCGACACCTCTCACTCTAATCTCCTAATTTTGAACTTCTCCAAAATTCAATGGTTAGGAAACTGAAATATACACACGCTGGTGGAAGTGGCCCCTCCACAGTAGGATTGAGACATACTAAGGCACCTTAGAAGTTTGTACTTCCACGGTTCATCTCTTGGGCTTTCAGTTCAGCAACTTTCACAAATACTAAGGGAGAATTATGCCCCTGCCTCATCCAGCATCCTCTCCCAAGGTGTTGAGACATACAGACCAGGCTGGGTAGCCTTAGGAAACATTTGCTGTTCCCTAGAATCAGGGTGGTAGCCGTGTTAGTCTGGAATAGCAGAGTTAACAAAGTCCTGTGGCACCTTAAAGACTAACTATAAAGTTTTGAAGCATGAGCTTTCGTGGGCTAATACCCACTTCGTCGGATGCAGGCATAGCCCACGAAAGCTCATGCTTCAAAACTTTATTGCTGTTCCCTGTGACTGTAAAGGTGATGGCGTTGGTTGCAGACTCAGGAGGCCTGGGGTCTGTTCCTGACTCAACACCTGCCCTGGTGGATGACCTGAATCAAGTAACTTCAACTGTGCACCTCAATTACTCCATCTGTAAAATGGGGGTGATGA